>CM030010.1:47702517-52502517 GCA_017639485.1 Pluvialis apricaria | reverse complement strand
TTCATGGCCTGTCTGATTCTTTACACTCTCAGGGGACTTGACTTAAGAGAACTTAAATGTAGCTATCCCTGTCTTCAAGGTTGTACAAGTTGTTTTAAAGCCACCCTGCTTTGCTCATTTAAGTCTTTCATAAACATGGTCTTACAGGCCTCTCAGGCACTATTGCCTTTCATTTGGAGCATATTAACTGTACTCACTTCAGTAAAGGTGTTTCTATTTTAGGGCTGTGCGTTGGAAATTCAGACTGAAATTGCTGGGCAGCCTCAGTACTTAGTCAACTTCAACCCCTCTCTTGTTGTCATCAGCCCCCTGTTCCTGCCAAAAGCCACCCTTCCGCTGACAATGTGATCCAGGCTGATACCATGTATTTAGGTTCTCTTGCTTGCACTACATTTTCTACAAATGGCCACTTCTTGTCTGCTTGTGCCTGGTTCACAACTATGATGCCCAGGTCTGCAAAGTGATGTTCAGCCATTGTTTGGCACACATAAAAGATCCCATTAAAAACAACAACAACAACAAAAACAAAAGAGGAATTCATTGCATTATATAGCAAGTCAATTTGAGATATATTTTAAGGACAATTAGAAGATTCCTATGCAGTAAATTGTCACATACATTAAACAGTGTGTCCCAGATGAATAAAAGACGCACCATTTAAGTTTGTTTAATGTCAGAAAAATACTTGTTGCTGATATTACATTTAGTACAGGATTGCAGATGGCTTAAAGAGCAATAGGTAGCTCGCTGCCTCTCAGAGTGCATTAACTTTCCAAGCGGGGTGGATGCCATTTCTGATGTGAACCATTTGGCTGGAAGCAACCTATGTGGGTGAGTCTGATATTGTTCAGGAATGCACATAGTGATTCTGAGACATAGCTGCACAGGGCATTTTTGAAGACTGGTCTTATTTATTCCTAAGTTACTCTCTGCTTCAACCACAGGGAAAATTCTTCATTAGATTCAAAGGGAGACAAAGGCAAATGATTCTGTTTGTAAAGTTAATTCTTTTAGCTTCCCATTTTTACCTCCTGTTGCTTCTGCCTATGCAAGTCTCTGTCTTCATATATATACACGCAAAGTGTGTTTGGGACATACAAGTAACACTTCAAAAAGCACATACGGTCTATATGTATACACATCCTATTGACTGAGTATCACAGAATCAGCACATTCTGTTCGGACGACACCTCAGCTGGTCACCTAGTTCCCCCTCCTGCTCAAAGCCAGGTATCAACAATGACTTCTGACTTAATCACCCCTAAATTAAATTTACAATATAAAGAAGGGCAGAGACCATTGGATTATTATATCTAGATCAGAATATAAGACTGCAGTAAATGTTTGTATAAAGTTAAATGGAATGCCTAGGAATTCACATTCCAATTTCAATTTAGAGTCAGAACCCAATGCTGGAGCACGCATTTACTGCTACCTTTTCAGCTCATATTTCCACCGGAGCTCATTTATTTCTAAAAACATCCCCTCCTGTGCTTTCATAAAAAACAGTACTAATGCTAAAAAGAAATACATGCCAATGAACAATGAATGTGTGAAATTCAGACTTTTCTCCCCATTGAAAACTGCAAGTCTATTCACATGCTCAGAAAGTGCAGACCTGCAACATTTGCTTTGCCACATTAAATAAATTCTTCCACAGTTCTGTACACTATTTCCTGTAATGGTCTCTGTTTGAAATATCCCAGCAAGGCAAACTCATTTACTTATTTTTAAGGGATGAATATGAAGTTTGTACAAATCACCATGAATGAGATTACCACTGCAGGTTTTGATGTGATTACATTAATGGTCTGACCAAAAGTCACTGGAAATCTTTCACATCCCAAGTACTTTCTTCTTGTGTAAGTTTAAATACCATATGGAGCTCTCTATATACATCAGTTTTCTACACAAAGTCAGGCACTCTCAGTCCTCAAGCTGTATCAGAAGATTTTTAAAAGTTCTTGTTTAATTGAGTTAGTTTTAATTTTATCTGCCACAAATAATATAAGTAGATAACATGAATAACATGATAACACAAATAACACTAGCAGAATTTTTAGGTGACATTTTGATTAATTAAATTTGATGGCTCAATCAGGAAAACAAGGATTATAGTTGAAAAATACATATCTTTAAAAAAAAGAAATCACATGATTATACACAAGCAAAAAGTGATTGACTGTCAAGGAAAAAAAGGAATAGTTATTAGAAGATGTAGTTTTCATCAAGAAAAATCTCAAGCCAGTATGAAAGCAATTGCCATCAGATCAATACTTGATGGCCCTCATGAAACCATATTAGTACTCCTGGACCTAGCTGGTAAATGCTTACATTACCAAAAACATTATTGTCCTTGCTCAATAGAAAAATCAAAAATTGATTTGACACAAGCTCTCCTCTAACACCCCAGAGCTGAAGCAAACTGTTATTTGAGAAAGATTTTGCTGCTGAGATCTATATTAATTTGTATCACCTTCACTTCTTTTTTTTTTTTTTAAGACTGTTGATTCAGCTTTGCTTCAAAACCAAATTAAAATATAAATAAAATATATACCATACAAGAAGAGGGACATGATTCTGGATACATCTCATTTTAATTTTTATTTTAGAGGCAGTGCGACAAGCTGTCAGAATTTAATTTCAAACTGCCTGGTAGCAAATGTCTTAATTTCTCAGCTCCCGAAGACAGTTATCTTTCCTGTCTATTCTCTTCTCTTCAAAAGAAAAAATCTTTCTTTTTTGTTTTCAAAATAGGTATATAAAAGCATCTTGGAAGTTGAAGCTTGCAAATAATAATGAAAAAAAAAATCAAACAGGCATATTAAAACCACAAAATTTTTTTATTATTCTGACATCTAAGCCATAGTCTAATTGATGAGTTCATGGTTTGCTACACTTCTTTCAGTATCTGAGCTTCTGAATTGATACAATAAAACATGATTCTTTATTGAACCGATGGTCAGTCATGGAAGTTTGCTATTAGATCTAGCTTTGGTAACTGTTTCTTGTCTTTGCCGCCATGCAGTTATACATTTATATATATTTTATATATATATATATATATGAGATAATTTGACCTATGCCCACCTGACCAATATAGTATTTCACCTTTTTTGGCATGTAATACAGGCTACTCATCGTGTGTTTACAGAAGCCTTTTAGCATAGTGTTTCAGGAGTATCTTAGCTGTTTAAGGAGTTTATTGAAAAAAACCAACACAACCTTATGCACAGCTGCAGGGAATTACTCTGTTACCAATATGTCTGGTGCTATTACTACCTGAATATTTCTGTTGCTACTTGATTTTATACTTTCTTCAGTGGTGAGGGCTGGCGCACCTTCCAGAAACACTCTCTATTCCATTTAGTCCTGCCCCTTCCTCAAAATTCATCTAGAAATAATCAGTTGAACACTATTTTTTTCATGCTTGTACACCAAAGGGCGTTCAAAACAAGTGAACACCTTGTAACCACGTAAAACATTCTGAATGCAGCTCAGTCCCTTGCCTTTGTTCTTTATCAGACATCTTGTTAATGCACATTTCCCTAAGAATACAATGCTGCCTGCCTCACACAAAGGGCATGTGGCATAACAAAACCTAATTTGACTCCAAACATTTCTTCCTTCCCACACTCTGCAACTGAACTAACATTTTTATGCAGTCCCAATATGGAAGAGTCTTTTTACCACTTGATGCATTAAAATTCATTACTATGATTAGATTTACTAGCAATGCATACGCCATAATGAATTCCAGTGTTTTACTGAACGGACAGTAGGCTATGAGGGAAAAAAACACTAAGTAGCTTCATCAATGAGGCCAAGAGAGAACTAGAGGTGCGGGGAGTGGGGACAAAAATGAGGAAACAGAAAAAATTGAGAAACCTGGGTTGAAAGTTGACGGACTAAATGTCTACTTCTCTCACTAGAATCAATAACGACGCCAAAGTCAAGATTATCTCAGCTACAACATATGGGCGACGCTAGTAGCTGTGTGGAAATTACTTCTCATAAACACAGCTCCAAACATGACTAAAACCAAGGCAGGTGACATTTCTACTTTGAACTCCAAACTGCTGAAGACATTTTTGGGTTTAGGTTTGGGGATCTTTGAAATTCTCATTTGATTAGAGCTGATTCACAGCAACATCTAAGGCAGCTTTGTGCAGCTGGAGATACCGTCAAGCTGTGTCTAGTCTTCTAATTGAAACTTTGTAACTTTCCAAATCAGGGATATAGCTCTACTACAAAACAGATGAGATTAGATATGAAAAAAAAGAGTTAACTATTGGAAAGGAGGTTATTAAACACAGTAGAATTCAAACCTGTATGACAAGGCAAGATACTACCAGCATTCTTTTGGTGAGGAAAGTGTTGGTTAGACACATATGTATACATGGGATTTGACACAGTACCAAAGTTTTCAGAAGTGCCACAAAAATGATAGTAACATCTGTTTGTTTTCTGTATCACTCACAAGAGTCACCTTGACTTTTCCTTATTATTCTGGGGTGGGTTTTAGTTTCTTTTTTACATAGCCTTGAGGCAAAAGAAAGGAAACTAGCTACTAAGAACCAATGATGACAGACAAAACTGTCCTAGAGTGATGCAAAGATAATGATGAACACGGGTTTTCGAAATGTTTCCTCTCTCCCTTTAAAGAATGTCTACTACAGTAAGAAGGAGCTATTACATGCAGCAGCTTGTCTGGGGGTTGAGGGCACATTTTTTCTGTCTCCCAATTTAACAAACATTTACACTGACATTTAAAGGGAAAACAAAGGGAAAAACCTCTCCTTTAGCTTTGAATATGCATTAGAACTCAAAAGTTTCTCATAACAGTACGAACAGGGTATTTGTCTTCCCATCAAAGAACTTGTACCTCTGAGTACTTGTCAGAGTACGCATCTCATTAAAATAAGGGTTTAACTATTATAAACAAAGAAACAAAAAAATTATAACTGCAAAAGCTATCTTGAAGCTGCCAAGGCATGACTAATAATAACTAAAGTCACATTCAGAAATCAAATCCTCATTTACAGATCATCCACTGCCCAAATTATACACCTCCAAATAGAGATCCCATCTTTACAGAATTGCTTTTTTTGAAGTGAAAGCCATATGACTAAAATGATGTGTTTTGCTACCCACTAAGAATCACACTTGAGAACGAAAAATTATTAGCAATTTTATGGCACACAGCACTTCAGTATTTTGACACACCACCACATAATTAACTTGCAGTGAAAAGAAGCACAGCTCTAAGTGTACTTTGAGTAACTCAAAATCTTTGTGAACACACATGAGCGAAACTTCTCAATGTGGCTCACGTACCCAAGCCTACAAAACCAGAATATTCTTTTTCTCCAGCAGGATATATAGTGCACACTCACACTGCCACTATGCCTTCGTCAGTCAGACATACAGGGGGGAAATATTTCACACTATCCTTGCTTTGAGCAGCTCTTCAACTTTTTTTTTCAGAAACTCAAAAAGATTCTAACAGAGAAAAGGCAGAGGATGGACAGTGAAGAGAAAACACCAGTCAAGGAACCATAGTTAATCTTAAGCAACCATTCTCTTCCCTTCACATGGTACCTACAGTTACAGAAGGAAGGGTGGATGGGAAGGCCATCTAAAATGTAGAGTGGGGGAAAGCAAGGAGATTTGAAACTGTTGTTAATTTTCAAAGTGTACTAACCTCCAGGACTTCAAAATCTTCACAAAATCCAGGTCAGGTAGAGAAGGAAAAAAAAAAAAAAAGACGACTTTTGCATAGCAAGCTCTACCTTTCAAAGCACAAGGAAGGAATAAGGTGCTCACAGTGTGAAAATCCTCCAGTTTGCAGGATGTCAGCGGAGCTCCATCCTACTGTGAAGCAGATGCAAAGAGGCACTCAAAGGAAAACCTAAATTGCCCAGAAAACAAAAGTTACATTGTACAGGGAGGTAACTTCAATGACCCAATCCCCAACAAATACTCACTGCAGGAACCAAAGGAAAAAGCACAAGATGTGTCAAGGAAAGACAAGTTTTGGAGATCAACAAAGAAACACATCACCCACCCAAATATAAGCGACAATGCACTCGCGATTGGAGAGGAGATCAAACCAGCTGCAAAGCAGCCTGAAAAGGAAGACCACATGAGTTCTTTGACCCTGCAGCAACCAATACAGTCGAAACAGAAATGAAGAACGAGAGTTGAAAGACTGTAGCTCAGAGTTTCACCAATTTCCTGTTTGCTTGTGCTTTACTAACATGCATGAGGCCACCAAGGTCTTGCTTGTGCTCCCAGAGAGAACTTGGTTTGTGCCCAGGGCCACAGAGGTGGAAGGTTAATGTACTGACTCGCAGCACCAGCTCACCAGTTCCACATAAACCTTCACATGTCTCATTTGAATAGCTTTGTGTCTCGCTGAGCTAGTGCTAGTTAAAATGTGCCAAAACCAATTAGTGAATAAAGATGCTGCTATAGCAACAGCATCTAATTTTCCAATTAGTAATAATTGCTGAAACACCTGCCATAAAACATAAATTCATTTGGATTGGGGGGTCTCTGAAACAAACTTTGCTTTAAAGTTGGGTTTTTTTTAATTCACCTTTATCATGATAATGAAAGAGAAGAAAGTGCCAGCTCTCTTTTTCCTGCTATCAAATGTAATACAAATAGACAAAGTATTAGTTATTTTTAAGGGAGTCCAAAGAATGTGTCCTAAAGTCTTAAACTAATTAACTACACTGTGCTTAGTGATTCCCAGGCAAGAAAAATTCCAGATGGCAGTCAGTTACAATGAGAAGCAGTGCAACGAATGCAATATTGAAATACCACCTGTAAGATGCAAATGCTCTGATTCGCAGAGGAAAAGACAGTAGCGCTACAGTAAACAATCGTGGGACCAGGCAAGACAGAAATGACCATAGTCGCCCTAGATGTGTTCTGAACGCTGAACATATGGGTTTTTATATGTAATTTTGAGTATATCTGTACTGTCCAGTTCCAGTCACAAATGGAAATGGGACTCACATTGCTCTGTGTTGCATCTAGAATGTTTTCAGCACCCTCTGGTAGCAGCCACTATCCAGCCACACGTTGGAAGTATCTGAAGTCAGTAAGCTGATGTTTATTTCCACTCTTAGACAGCAGCAGTGGATGAGAGTGTAAATTCCCACAGTCTTCACGTACTTAAATTTTCTGTACTTCAAACATTTACCCTTGCTCGTCACCCATGTAGCAGGGACTATATAGCTTTCTAGCACTTCTCAAAGGTTATTTGGAAAATAATACCTTGGTTCACCCACTTTTTGATAGGATGCCTCTGATTACAGAGACTTATCTGTGATCACCCCCCAAGTACATTCTTATACACACTGAATTTAGAATAACATGAGTAATGCGATGGAAACACATGGTATTAGCACACTGATGTTTGTAAATAATTTTTTTAACAAACAGGAAGTATGGGCAACACGCAACCCTTGAGGAAAGAGTAGAAAAGTGTGTGGGGGGGTGGTATTGTTTCCTAAACAATAGCTGTGCCCCAACTTATTTTTTTTTCCCTTAAAGAACACTAAAACCCAGAGCAACTCTATGATCAAGCACTTACAGGTTTCAAAGAGGGAGAGAAGAAAATGTGCTATTTTCTCCTCTGTAGTGAAATGATTGATCATACAACAGCAGAGCATTTCATACTGGTTAGCACTTTGGATTGTAAAAGACCAGCCACACATTAGTTCCCTGCTTGTAAGATCCTAAAATCACACATACGGATTCCCATTTAAACATCTTCAGAGATCCTAATCGGAGTGAACATAAGCAATTAATCAGAAAGGCAGGTTTCACAACAAATGTGATAAATTCCCAAATGGTCAAGCCCAGCAGCGCTTCTTGAAACAGCAGCAGCATTAACTGCAGCAAACAGATGTTGTTGTTTCACAAAGATAAGTTTTAACAAACACTTTAAGACATGGCTCAAAAATAATGTTTCTATATCTCAACAGAATTTTGACTTGTTTTTTTTTATTTGAACAGAAATGGACTAGAACAGTGGTAAAGACAAATTTATACTTTTAGTGATGTATACTGCTCACTGCATCTACATTTGTAAACTGGCTATGCCACCTGTTGGGACCAACAGAAACAATTTGTGTGGGTTTTGTTTTGTTTTGTTTTGTTTTTTCCTGAGGGTTTTTAGCTTATCAAAAATAAGCTGCTTTTTGTTGTTAAAAAAAAAAAAGAACATAACAAAATAATTCAACACTTTAAATTCAAATATTTGCCATGGAAAAATCAGTTACTATAGCAGACAATCAAGTGCGGGAAAAACTAATGGCATTTTAATACTCTATTTTTGCAAATGACCTAATTAACTTTTTACAAAAGTGTCCTCTAAGTTACATACTAGTCTACTGTGCTTCAGAGTTTCAATAACGTGTTAACTTCAATAATTTATATAAAACCAAGGTCCTTGCCCAGTTATTATTCCTGAACTCCAAAGGGACATCTTTGGATAGAGGGACTTATCTAAAAATTACTATTTCATTAAGCAATTCACTTTCAGTTCACCTTTGAAAGGTGATGTCTCAGTGACAAATACATTTTGAGAGAACAAAGTTTGTGATAAAGGCTCTTGCAGCATTATTAATTACACTCACACTCTGAATGTTTAAAAATAAGATATGCTTCCTTTATATGCTCAAACCATATTAATGGCACATAAGATGCCACGGAAGCTATCAGAAATCATACTGTTGAAAGGCATGCAAAATTGTGTCAAGATTGAAGAAAAGCCTTAATGGTTTCATTAAACAGCATGAGTTTATCTTTTTTCTTTTTTTCCTGATTTATTTCAGCCTCTGCAGAACTGGGTTTTCATCCTGATGCCATTTCCTAGGACTTCTAAATAACATGTAAATTAAAAAACAAAAATAAAAACAAAAAAAATCAGCCAACTAACTAAAACCATCCTATTTGTTATTACACAGCAAACAGAATCCTCTACACTGCAATTCTAGTTTATGACCAGCTTTTCATAAAAGGCCTTCCTCCTGTATTTCTACATCAGGTAGGAAACCAAGTATGCTCAAAATGCCAGCAGAACTCCTTCAACTCAAGTTTTCCATTAGTTTTAAAAATAATTGTATTTATGAGATTATTTTTGGTCATAGAAGAACAGAAATGTTTTCAGAACCTTCACACTGGCACAGGACATAAGCCCACTCGTTTTTAAGCACCAGTAATCTCACTGACGCTGATAAAATTATTTATTCTTTGAAAATTAAGTGATTAAGCATATTCTTAAATTTTTTCCTGTGCCAGACCTCTAGGTAATAGGCTTAACACACTGCCCAGGCTGCACACAGCTTTTACATGATGGAGTATGTTTTACAACAAACCAAAAAATCAAGTATCCTGTTTATCGCTGTTTCTTTTGAGCACGTTAGTCTTTCAGGGGGACAATTATGAATCGTGCTCTCTGGAAATGCCTAGGCTAGCATGAGAATTAAAGGAGGTAAAAGATATGCAATTACTTCACAGAAGGACAGATCTACAAAGAATCGATGACGGGCTACACTGCAGGGAATGAGCAGAGTTAAGATTTGTATTGTGAATTAAGATTTAATGAATCCCCAGGCAAGTTTTATCAAAGAAACCAAAAGAAAAGGAAAAGAAAAAGAAGACTGCTTGATCATGGATTAGCTAAATGAAAATGCTATGTATGTTAAAAGTAAAATCCATCCAAGACAGAGTGACCTTGAACATTGAGATATAGCACTAATCAACAGGAGGTAAAATACTCTGTTATTTCAAGGTAATGATGAATTGACTGCCATGAAAACAAAACTACACTGTAAAAGTATTTCAAAATCACAGTGGCATATTTGTAACGTGCATTTTCTGAAAATAGGAGATTGTAAAATATGTTTTTTCTTTATGGAAAGGTTAAAAAAGGGAACAGCCTTCTAAAACAACTAAAATAATCAATTAAGTGTATAAAAGTTTCAGTAGAAGAACATCTCTCTCTCTTTTTTTTCCCCTTATTTTCCTCCCAGAGACAGTAATCTAAAATTAGATGGGCACCACATCACATCCAATACACAAATATAACTATCAAACATAATTATCTAAATGATGGTAAGAGTGCACTGCACAAAGTGATTTTTTCCTTTGACAACTACGCTAAGGAACTGTTTTTGAGAGCAAATAGAGTTTATGGACTGATCCAAATATATTATAGGCATAAAGTGGTTATTAGGATAAACATTTCCATCAGTCCGTCACAAAAGTAGTTTCATTTCCTATTTCCAACTGATGATAATTTTAAATGTAATTGATGGTAAATTATTTGTGGAGCTGGGAACTAGAGCTTTCAAAATCATAAGTTTGAGGACATTTTTCAACAGTTTTTATTCTATATTAGACAAACTGCCACAAAGAACAGCAGGGAAATGTTCTGTTCCCAACAAACTGAACTCGTCCCTGCAAGATATAATCGTAGCCCCAGTCTCAAGTACCAAAATTGCTCATTAAGAATGCAGCTACTAAGGAGAAAAGCATGATCCAATGTCTTCTGAAAGAGCTCATTGAACATTGAACATTCCATAAAATAACAGCAACAGTGGCAATTTTATTCTGTTTAAGAAACTCAATGTTCTTCTGCGAAATTGCAGGACAGAAAGTTCTCTAAGGGAAGGCAAAGAATTTCAAAAGACTCAATTCCTGTAACTAGGGTCATAATCAAAGGTGAGGCCAGAGACATAAACCTGATGAGAAGAATTACAGCTCATCTCCATGACGTGATAGAAGCCATAGGAGCGTATCAGGCTGTGCTGAGCCCCAGACTAGCCATAGGAGGCTAGAGGGACCCCCTCGTGTTCCCTAGCAAGCAGCAACCTCTGTGATATCCTTGGTACCAGCAAGAATTTAAGGTTGCAGAAACATTTTCAGAAACAAAGTATTTTGTAGTTTTGAGGGTGGATCTCTCAGGACCTCTCACAAATTATTATGGAAAAGCAGATTTTTCAAAACTATGATTTAAGTAACAGAATAGTCAGAATCTTCACTTTTTCTCCCTCAGAGTTTAGTTTTTCTTTAGAAATGAGACCCTAATGGATTAGCTCCCTTACACATTATGCAATTACAATATTTTAACATTATTGAAGCTACTTTTCCATTGTAATAAACACTGTATTACTAGATGGTAGTATATTAACCACAGTTACAGTAACCAGAAAACAGCAAAGCACTCAAAACTCCTATCTACAAATAGGATAAAAAAGTAGAAAAGAAAGTGGCCATCTTCATAATTTCATGTAAAACACTACTGTCAGACTACATCTCTTAAATTCTGTATTTTGTTTTCCTTCATGTGCATTTACTTGAAATAGTTGAAAAAAATGCCTATTTTTATTTGCTATGAGAGCCATGGGCCAGTAAGTTAAGACTCCAAAATTCCCAGTGAGATATGGCCTACTAAGAATAGTAAAGAAATAGCCTAATCTCTTCCCTAAAATGATACTATCTCAGTAACCAGAATATACTTATGTTTCTCCTCTACCCAGGACACATAATTACTAGCAAATAAAACCATAATTCTACTCATTCAATGCTAGAAAAATGTTTTTTGAGGCAGTCTTCAAAAACCAAGGAATACATCTGCATGAATAGAGGCAGTAAATAGTGGCCCTGATCTACGTCATCTGGCTTTCAGCTTCACCTACCGCTTTCTCCTTCTCTTCACAATGTAGCTGCTAGCAGCTGCCCTTTATTCCAATAAACTTTTGGGTATGTATATATCCTTCCTGCCAGTCAACATAAAAACTCATTAGAGACAAACAAGGTGGAAGAAAATCCAAACAGCATGAGAGAAATTCTGACCCGCTGATGTCAACAGCACAACTTCTATTTCTGCGTGGCCAGCACATTGTCTCCACACACTTCCCCAGAGAGAGGTAAAGTGGTCTAATGGTTTCATCTCAAGTCAGAAAACATGCAAAACTGCCAGATTTCAGGTATGACCCTGAGCAAACCACACAGCTGCTCTCAATTTCCTCATTTACAACATGCAGATAATAAATCTGGCAAATAAAGGCTGCCATAAAAATAACTAAGCATGATTATGGATTTTTGCCTTACAGAAGACCCCAAATTAAGAACACTGTAGTCCAATGCTAGTAAGCAGGAGAACCTGGGAGGAACATGATTGTCTACTTTTATAATTATAGATTTTTATAGGGTACATATCACTTTATTACCTTGACACTCTTTAAATATGGAACTTCATAAGCAATTAACAAACCAAATCCAAGAACAAATGGACCTTATATAAATGCCAGCAGCAGACCTGCTTTAAAGGACAAAAATGAAAGAAATGCTATTAAGCAGGCTAAATGTCAGATTCCTAAGTGCTTACACTTAATTAGAGGAAGACTTTTGTTTTAGTAACATATTCTTAATCTAAGAGAGTTCATCGTTAATTTTATACCTGCAAGGAACAATCTCCATGGATTTCGAAATTCTAGAAGTATGAAAAACTGAAGGAGACTTTTTTCATGTACATCTTACTGGGGAGATCCGTGCAGAACAGCTAAGCACCCTCCCATGTATACGTCAAACATAGAAACTACTTTTGGAGCTTCTCCTAAAAGCAAATACAGTTTGGTGGTTAGTAGCTTGCCACCAGGACTTCAGTCTTGCAAGCTCCACACAGAAGCTCCAACTGCTCTGTCCGTACAGTACAGAGGTCTGCCTGTACCGGCAAGTCCTGTATTTGCAGCCACAAATACTATCCTAGAAAACACAGCACATAAGCAGTGGTCATGTTTTTGATTTGTAACCCTCCCATGGTTCTTTTCTTTCATTTGTTTGTGGGAAATAATAACGATACTTAGCTCTTAAACAGTGAAAGGCACAGAAGTCTTAAAATATCTAGCAAATCTCTCGCAGGATCTCTCCACCCCGCTACACCCCACAAACAAGATGCTGCTGATCAAAAGGCTCGTCTTTGTGCCACTGACCCAGGTGATCTGGTCCACCAGTTTGTGTTGTCTGTATAACTTCTGGCAACGTCACCAGACAAAGGGATATTCTTCACAGAACAACACTGTTTATGGCATGTCACCTTCTTATCCTTTACCCACACAAAGTTCATTATTTACGTGAGTAGAAGACGGGTGATAGTGAATTGTGTTTTCCCAGAGACTCCTCTAACCAGCTATGAGAAAAAGCCTCGCAGCTGTCTGGTCTCTCTCACGGGACTGCCATTATTAAGGACAGTACAGAATGGGGGAAACCACTGAAGATTGCCAAAGCAACTGTTAAAGGGGGAAAAGAGAAAAAAAAACCCCGATCAACAGATACATTTTTTTCCATGGAAACTAAGGTAAAAATCCTCACAATAATTTACTTTATGACAGATTATTTTTAATAAGTCTGCTGAAATTTGCTCCTAGCTCCACCCTGTTCCAGCCTCTCACCACTCCCTGCACTGCATCATTTAACTCATGGGTGTGAATTGCCACTGTAGCAGAGACAGGACTCGGTAAGGAGCAGAGGGAAAAAGCAACCTTCTGGACCAGCTTGTTCAGAAGAGAAATCATGATGCTGCTACATACTGGAAAACATTAATCAATATTGTAAAACATCAGAAAGGTTGCTGCAACTACCATACTCATCATAAAAAATATCAGCAATGCTGACATGTTGTATCTCTCTGTGGCAAGCCAAGGATCAACAGTGTTTGCCACCTCATGGACAAACTGTAAAATACAGACAATGTGTATTGATGACTGGCAGCATCTGAAAGCAGGATAAGAGGCTTTCAGATGAAAATTTGTTCTCTTCAGCCAAACCGGCTTTGCAGTCTTCCACAACAGTAGTGAATATTGACTACAGCTACCGGTACTTGGATCTAGCATTTTCAAATCCCTTGTAAATAGAGGAAAACTGTATCTTCCTAAACACACTTTGTTTCAAAGGACAAGATAGAGTTAATAAGGAATCAGAAAAAGAAAAAAAATGAGAGGGACCATAGTCTACCCTTCTGGATTAAAGATGTTTCTAATGTGCAATTTGTAAAGAAAGTTTACTTGTATACAGTTCAACAACAGTAGAAATCTTCCATACTAATGCATTTTCACATACTCAATGCCACAGTTCATCACAAACCATGTTTATCAGAGAAACTAACATGTATTATTATTGAATACCATGACAGAGCATGTGATGGGAGTTCCTTTCCTTCCTCCCCCATCAATGCTTAGTAGCATTTTTTTCTTTCAGTGCATCATTTGTGATGTATCAATCAACCAGCTCCAAATTCCCTACCCTTGTCCTAAAAAGTTCCTGAACCTGACCTGCTGCTTCTCAATCCAGTCACTGCAACTGCATAGAAAATGTATGTAACCTGACGAGATTGTTTGAAAAACCCATTGCTACGCTGGGAATTTCTGCCATTTGTCTTAAAGGGGGTGCTAACATTAAAGGCCAAGCTCAGCCATTTGAATGCTAGTGCTGTTAAACTACTAGACGAAATACAAAGACTCAACCCGAGTCATTAATATTTCATTATTCAGAAAAGGATTAGACTAATTTGTTTTTAAATCTCAGGACCAATGTAGAATAACAATCAACAATACATTCAACAATATACCAATAAACCTCACATTTTCAGGAAGACGAACTAAATGGCTTCATTAGTCTCTGCCTTATCTAGGGTTCTGCTCTCAAAAACTTGTCTCATTTTCTACAATATTAAAGTAGTATTTTGATTTGTATAAAAACTGGACTAAGAGAATTAAAGGTAAATGAATGTAAACTGACAACTGTACTCTATAACCTAAATTAGTTGGAGTTACTAACTTATTCTCACTTCTAAAACCTTTTACTGAGTACAGTATTTCTATTTCCCATAATCAGTGGTTGGAGAAGGGAGTCAGACACTGAAGTCCAGTCCGGTTAGGTACTGCCCCAGGCAGAGTAACTGTACTTACCAAAGATTGAATAAAAATATCCAATTTAGAGTGCAAACTGTCTTCTATAATGCATGTTAAAAACTTAAATCTCAAATCAAAACTGTGCAGATCTTTTCACCTTACTTCTGTATTTTGGCAGCTCACTGCACCTGGTTATAGGATTCTCTTTAGCAGGTTTCAGCAGTTTGAAGATGGTTAGCGTGCCAAATGACTGACTCTCCAAGAGATTGTGGTTTTAGTTCTTCCTCAGATCCAGATGTGCTTTTTTTTTTAATAAGTACTTAATAAATACCAAAGCATGTCCCTTCCTGCTAAACTCATAACACTAGATATTACATTTAGACCTTTCCTGCAGTATTTCTTCATAGAGTACTGCATTGCAACTCTGTGATGTATCTTCTAGCTTAAAAGGAAAAACAAGGACAAAATCATGGCAAGAGTGGCATCTTGTTTTCAAGTACAGTGTTTAATCACAGGAAAAATACTCCATGAAGGAGGGGAGACTGCATAATAGTAGAACAAAAGCATTTATGAGGATTCAGAACATCAGTCTGCTTCAGCGCTCCCCAGAATAGACTAAACACAGAATTTAATTTGTAGCAAGATGGTAGAATTTATATGCCTCCAATAAATCAATTCTTTCATCCTTCTATATAAAAGAGAAAATCAAGAGAGTAAACATGTTGTATTTTATTCTCATTACCTTAAAAGCCAGTCTCACAAAACCCATCAAGAAGGAAGGTGAATCAAATTCAAGACCTCTCACCAAACGCATCTCACCAAATTGAACAAAACACCTGCAAGCAAACAAGTCTGCAGACCCGTTCTAATGGGAGCAGTATGTAGACAATTGCTCTTTTCCTCCTTATTTTTACTCATTTAAGGCCAGCTTATTGATGTTGATACAGAAACTCCCATAGAAACTCCAGTTCCAAGCAGAGCCAAACTATTGGTTATTAGGCTTACTTTCCTCTGTATTTTTCCACTTCTTTAGATATCCTGTGAACCATCTCATTAAAAGACAAAATGAAAGCAGACTAGACTTATGTAAAGTAGTGCAGTTTCTGAGTATTTTTTTCCTTCTGAGTGAGAATTCAAGAGGCTGGCTGGCTTTTGCGCCATGAATAATCGTACTTTGCTTCCTGCAACTGACTAGCTTGGGACAATGAAACTTAGGAAACACCGTAGTGCAAAAATAGGATGGGTCATTCTTCCTGCAGCACTAGTAATTACAGGGTATTTTCCCAGTCTATTAGAACTATTGATTATATTTTTTTTTCAGTTGAAAAAGACAGGTGGGAGAAAATATCTTGATAAAAATTGGCATAATCAAAACAAATTAATCTGGACAGCACTTTTTCCAAGTAAGTTGCCAGCACATTAGCAAAAAAATAGAAAAAAGAAGATCGCAGTCAACAGCCATCAGCCTGTATTGGAAGCAGTTAGAAATAACTGTCCTCCAACCCCATTTTGCAAAGAAATCCACATGAAATGCTTTCTCATGCACTGAAAAAAACAGTAATACCAGGACTGAAGTATTTGCTTCCTTTCTGTTTCTAAAACTCTCTGACACACTCTGCAGGTCACAAGGCGTCATGTCATCGTGTTACATTCTCAGTGGAACAGGGGAAAGCATATCAGGACATAAGGGAAGGGGAAGTAGAGTGTTTAAAAGCCTCCCTGAGAGGCAAACAGAAAATAATAAAAGTAAACTGCAAAAAACTTCAGCAGGTACAATTCAGGAGTGTGTTCTTCAAAGATCAAACATCCTGCTTGCACAGGAATTTAGAGAGTTTTAAAAGTTTACTCAAATATGTTATTTTACTGCTAGATTAGAATAACACCTTTTCCATGGTCATATCTCTCTCCTTGCCTCGGAGAAGCACCAGGATGGCGAGTGAGCCAGAGGCGAGGCAGGGGGATCAGTGCAGTGCAAGGCACAAAGGCACTCAGTAGAGCGGAAGAAGGTTTGCAAGAGGAAAGAGGGCAGGAAGGAGACTCTCCAGCTGCAAAGCTCGCTGACCACATCCCGGTCGCTTGGGGAACTGCTCCTGTGAAAACACTAACAGCAAGGCACTGCAACCCATGACCCTTGCAATTAGACTGGCACTGGTCTTCATAAAGAGCAATTCCTTTTATGCCACCACAGCTTCCTGGTGCTCCTTCACCTCTTCAGCTGGCTGCACAGTATCAGAAATTGGATAAAGAGTCTCTTGTTTTGCCCAGGATGTCACTGGTGTCCACTCCCCCGTGATCAAACTGGCTGGAAAAGGAGGGAACACATCTATGTGTGGCACGATACCGTACGCATGATTTAAAGGTTCGAGTAACATGTAGAGCGAGCAGAGACAGTGCATCAAACTCCAACACGTCTTGAAGTTTACACTGGTGAAGAGAAAACACATAGCAAATTTAACCATGTGAGGAGGGAGAGGGGAAATGAGCCTCAAGAAGCAGCCACAACATTCAAATTAATTTTAAACATTTCTGCAATATCCGCAAAGCCTAGAGTAACCTCTTCATGTAATTTACAATGCTAGTTAGCACACTGTAGGTGCTGCTAGAGTAAATCATAGAATACCAGGTTCGAAGAGACCTCAAGAATAATCCGGTCAACCTTTCCTGGCAAGAGCACAGTCTAGACAAGATAGCCCAGCACCCTGACCAGCTGAATCTTAAAAGTGGCCAATGTTGGGGAATCCAATACTTCCTTGGGGAGATTATGCCAATGGCTGACAGTGCTAATTGTGAAAAATTTTCCTCTTCTGTACAATCAGAATCTCCCCGGGAGTAACTCATACCCATTACCCTTCATCTTTTCCATGTGACTGCTTGTAAAAAGGGAGTCTCCATCTTCTTTGTAGGCACCCTTGAAATACTGGAACATGGTGATAAGGTCTCCCCTAAGCCTCGTTTTCTCAATGCTGAACAAACCCAGCTCTCTCAGCCTTTCCTCACAGGGCAGGCTTCCCAGATATTCTTTGCGGCCCTTCTCTGGACCTTCGCCAGCTATAGGTACTCTCACATGTAGATGTCAATTTTAAGACTACAGGCTACGCCTCTGAAGCTGACACTGCTTCTTTCTTGAGATGAGCTCTCTCAGCCATGACAACTGGTTCCTTGTACTATCTATAAATGTTCTCTTCATATAAGCGATGTCTGTTCTACATCCCAACAGGAGTGACTCCCCAGAAATAGGGAACAAAGAACTTAAAATATTTTCAACTTCTTTAGTAGTAACGGAAAAAAAATTCCAAGGGTTTATTTTACATTTCTAGCTTACCCAGCCCCTGGAGAAGTAAGCTCTGCTACAAGCAGCAATGCTGCTTAAAACTCAAGAGCTCTTAAACTGAATGATCACATTTTACAGGCATGGGTGGTAACTACTGATTAACCATTACAGATTTGCATTTCAGATGCACAAATTTCAAAATATGCCTAAACAATTATAAATGCAATTTATAAACATTTATTTTGGCATGACATTTTCTAGCTATGAGAATTGCTCTTCCCATTAAAAATATCTTGATGAGACCTGCTAAACAGTGTCTTCCCCCAATGATTTCAGTAAAGATACCAGACAGAAAAATTGGTATAAAAACAGCAGGCAAAAGGTACCCTTACGCTGCAGGATTCCTTGTTAAAAACTCTTTCGATACCTATACTTCTCCCAGAAATGAAATCTTGGGCATGATGTATCACTTATAATTTCATAAATTAGTTTATTGTGGGAGAATCATGGAGGCTGGTTAAAAAAATAAGATTGATATAACGGAAAGTTTGATTCAAGCTTAAATATTGGGATAGCTACTGCTGCATTAGACAATCAAGATGGATGACTGGATAAGGAAGTACTGAAAAAAATACAGAAGGGCTTTATAAGAAGCCAGCCAAACATTAATGTTGAAATAACGAAATCTAAATCCTGCTCAATTACTTGAAATGATAGAAAACTTATCATTATGGAAACAAGATAAATCTAAATAATAAAGACATATTAAAATGCGGTAAAGCTGTCTTGGTTTAATTCTTTTTCTAACACTGACAGTTTTATGATGTATATGTAAGCAAAATACTTTTTTAAAAAAAATATTGGGTTATTTGATTTGAAACAACAGATCACATTCAAATCTTGTCATAGTATTTCTTCTTCCCTCCAAGTCCATCAAGTCTATGTTTTGTGAATATATACGCAACAAAAATGTTACTTTTTCCAAAATGAAAGAAAAAAGCTTTTGGTAATCAAATTGTATAACAACTGAAGTAAATACTTACACAGAAGCTTTTCAGGATATTGTATTTATCATATATTATGCAGCTAGCCTAAGTAGACTAATTAGTTAAGCTGACAATCATTTAAGTAGGGATGAGCTAAACAACTCGGTGATTATATTCTCTAATAAACACGCCTTTTTGGCTGGGCTTGGGTTTGGTTTTTTTTTTGTTTTGTTTTGGTTTTGGTTTTGTTTCAGCCAGCCTTCAATATTAACCTCCTCCAGAGAAATCTTTACAGAAGTAAGCAAGCAGCTGGTAGCTAAAAGCTACCTTCTACTAAGCAATTATTTACACCAAACAACTAGGAAACATAATGTAAACAGTATTTCAAGCATCTAAGTTCCTACATAGAATTACAACAACCTGATTAATTTTTAGAAGAAAAGTCATTAGTGTGCATCCGCAGAGTTTTTTAATCATTATCATCTGCAGCAATAATGTTGACAAGGCAGAGCACAACTCTTCTTTGGAACCACTTTCCTGATCTTTAGTCATGCTGTCCAACGTCAAATCTCACAGATGCTGAGGAAATTTCATGCTTACCTGGCTATGCTGGGTTCACAAACACCACCGTTCCACCCTTTACTACCCATAAAGCACTTCGCAAACTTTATTGTGTCTTTAAACACACTGACCTCTACGCATGGAAAAATCACAACTACAATATTTCTTGAATATAGCTTATTTGTACTAAATTTTCAAGCTTGGCAGATGAAATGAAAACAAAATTAAGGAGCAACGTCTTCTTTTGACTATTTAACAGTCAAGCAAAGAAACGGGTGTGTGATTTAGCAGTGCCATAGTTACATAAGCATACATTTGAACACACGTCCAATTCAAAACCCCCACCCTCTGGGAATCTGTGCCCTAGTTTTCCTGGTAGCCTAGAGCACATGCCAAATTTGAAATGGAAATATTTCCCTAATCAGCTAAATCTGGGTCAAAATGTCAACTCAGCTTAGGTCCAAGTCATTGCCACTCATGATCTCTAGAATGGCTATAATGAATACTTGTGTGGCATGAGGGACTCCAGACATCAAGGAGCGGAGCATCCATCCAGGTGGAGCACAGTCTCCTAACAACTACCACAAAGCAAAAAATACATACACACTTATGCCTGCCTTTGGTACACAGGGATCTGACAGCTCACCTTAGGACAGTAAGCAGCAGGACAGAAACATTGCACTTGTCTCCATTGCCTTTGTGCCCTCTCAAAGGTTGGATGGTAGTTTCTGTACCATCTCCTTTACTGTCATGATGCTTGCAAGCCCACTTGCAAGGAAGGGGCAGACACACAATATTTAATAGGAATTGCTCACCTGTGCTGAAGAGGAGGTTGGTGATAACAGCTAAACTCAGGGGTAAGCAGGTGGGTCTCTCACCAACACGTACCAGGCCGCTCGCCATCTCTAGCCAGCAGCTACAGATACTTTGCAAACTAAGATGGCAAAGACATTATTAGCTGTTCCTGTTCACTTATATTGTGTTAAAAAAATATAAATCATTGATGTAAAAATAGAAAATTATACAAGAAAGTAAGGTCTTCACTCTGCAAACTGCTACAAAAAAGTGGTGATTTGACTAACTACTGAAAAAACTGTGCTCATGCAATTATTGTCTTCAGTGAGTTACACAGCTCAAGAGGACAAAACTAAAGCCAAGTCTTACAGCTAGTCAGCCCTCTGACTTTACTAGGCTTTTACACCAGCAGCATACCTAGCTCTTCATTATGACACTTCCATTCTTTTTAGCCACTAATGCACAATCTCAGCATTACTTTCAGATAATTTTTCTGTTCTGTGGAAAAAACTACGTACATTCGACATGTACGAATACACGTACATACCTGTATTAATTGCACTATAGCTAAAGGCATGTTACAGAAACTGAAGTTGTAATGTGTTCAAAATCACCTTCTCTTACGTTGCAAACGGTTCCTGTTTGATGTAATTGGCCCATTAGTCAACAGAAATCAGACTGAGTACAGTAAAACTGCATTACTTGATTGTTTTGGACTGCACCATTACATAGTCTGGAAGTAAGACACCATAAACTACAGAAGGCTATGCCTTTCATCTAAACCTGATGTTTTCGCATACTATAGATGTTTTATTGAAAACTGACTTTTTTCTTGCGGGCGGGGGGGGGAGTATCTTTTATACCTGAGGCAATCCCCCAGAAGTTCCTGTACACTGCCTAACTTGGTGTTGAGAGCGGGCAAGCAGCGACAGAGAGCACTGTTTCAGGGGTTAATCATCAGGGATTGTTTAAACAGAGGGACATCTGGCACACCTCCCCACAGAGACAAAACAAATCATTTCTAATCTCCCTCTACTGTATCAGAGTCTGGGTTTCATCCAGTGCTAATTTGCAATTTTACTGCGCATTCCATCATTTCCACAATACTGTGTAGTAAAAATGCCCAGCTTTACGTTTATTCCAGGGGAGAGAAAAAAACAGAACGGTAACCACAACAGCTTCAAACTGTCAAAAGACAAAAGCAAGTTCATTTTTCTAAAGAACACTCACCTAGTACTGTTGGTATTGTTTTTAAGAATACATTTGTGGTATTTGGCAGAGCTACTGGACTGTGCAAAACCAAGAGTTTGAAGAATAAACAAAGTGGCAATACAAAATGTACGTAATTTGAGATAATAGAAAGGGTGAAATGAAAAATGATACTCTTAGAAGTACCAGTTCTATAAAAATTTCAAACCATCAATTTTACGTAGCAAAATGAACAAAGCTACTCTACAAGCAAAGCAATTACTTATTTCTCTTTGTACTAAATACAGAAGTGGAATTAAGCAGAAAGATTGTTTTTGCACTACAAACATAGAAGCTTGAAGTTTCGCATGTGAAAGATTTTAAGCCTTTTTTCCCCCTTACTTATTTTTTTAATTGTTCTGCTCTCATTTTTCATCTGAATATTTTAATGTAAATGAGAATGAGGATCGTAGGTCTTCTACCAAGGGGCCTCAGTAGTGGAGATACACAAGGGAAACTTCAACGAGGATAAAATCCATTACGCTTTATTTGAAAGATGAAGAGGTATAAAGAAAAAAAACGATCCTCTGAGAAGTATATCGCATGTCATCTGTGTCAAGCAGGGTAAGAAATATGACTATATTACCCAGTTGTGCTAGGCAGAGTATCATAAAACAATTTGAGATTCTATCTCTTAGTTTCATCTGTTAGCATATGTCCTGTTTTTCAGGGAATAACCTAATACAATACAAGTAATTTAGAGGTAATTAACTGTAAAAGCCTTTGAATGGATTATCACTTCAACAAAGAAATCAAGTAATTATCTATATTCAGATATATTCAGGGACTCTTTCATCATTGAGCAGTATTACAGCTATGTATCTTGGGAGGTACATTGCATTTTAAAATCTCTCTGCATATTTCAGCCTTAGGACAGCAATTTGAGCTTTATAATTATACCCAAATTATCATTTCAAGTTGTTTTTACAGATTGACAATGTTTTGGAAAAAAAAATAAATATTGGGTGTGTGTGTCTATCTAGGATTTTGAGATATTGCTGTTCCTTAACTAGACTTAAGCGATGGTAGAGAAGCAGGCTGAGGGCCTCCACTGAATTGCTAAGCCCTGGCAATGCCATCAGTCAGTAAACAATACTCCCCAGCCTGTCTGGAGTTTACATATTTTTGCTCCCAAACCAAACAGGAATCAGCCTGGATGGTTTAAATATGGAAGATTGCGTCAGTGAAAACTCTAAACTCAGTTTGCATGCATATCTTCTCATGCCCATTTCGTTACTATGAAGAAGAAGAAGAAGAAATTATCATCATGAGAAATACCGTGATACCTGAAAAGGTTATGTCTGGCAAAAAGTTCTGTTGTAGCCTATAACACTCAGTAAATCCTAATTCCTTTTCAGGAGAAAGCATAACTGGCCTTTTTATCCCCACCCTAACAGCTACAACATAACAGTAAACTGATCCAGGCACAGCCCTACCTTCACCTTGAAGAGGCCTAAACATTCAGAGTTGGTTATGCAAATATTACTGAACAGAATGCAAGCCATTACTCATACTTTAGACTAAGGAGACTGAACAAAAGCTGTAATAATGTGATACTAAGATTCCAAAGTGGAAAAGATAAATGACATTTACTCAGCAACAACACAGCTTCTGTATATTTAATGATACACATTAGAGAACCCGCCAATGTCTGCCAAGGAAGTGATATATTAAGCAGAAAATTGGTCAAGTTAATAATACTAAGGGTTTGTAATTTAACCTCTGAAACTTCACTATTACCGGAAGGCATTTATATACAAATAAATACACACACACGTATATCTAAATGGGCCCATACATAATGCTAGGCCATACTAGCGCCTGTCAGGGCAGCTAAAATATACAGTATCATTTCTGTGTAATTGTCTACAAGAAGAAACAATTTACACCAGAACATTTACATTTCTATGGATTTACATATACAGCTCATTCACAGTTTATAAACATAGGGATGTTTGCAGGTAATAATTTTCTCTGTCTATGCAATTATACCTCACATTATTTTTACATGTATGTGTATCTATATACGTACTCTAGACTATAAATATATACCTGTAGGTATTATAAATAAAAATATGTCTATACAAAGACAGTGTGTATTTATGTTTTATTGCTAATTTGATGTGGGCCAGATTTCAGGTAGTGTAAACCATTTACTTCTCACAAAAAATTCCATCCTGAAATCTCGGCATACTTAAATGAGTGACAATTTATCTTCAAGTCTTTAATGGTTATTAATATGATTTCTGTATATGTATAAGCTAACTATACATCATTATGACCTAAAAGCTTGTGAGCAGAACCATTTCAGTTCAGTTTCTATAACTAGTAATAACTTGGTTAATGAGTTTCAGTAATGTGCAGACACTTTATTCTGAATTGGAGCAGTTGGTGGAAGGAAAAGTCAAAGTCTGCAGCACAGAGACATTTCATTCATCCTGCCTTGCAGATGTAAAGCCTCAGCCATTTCAGCCACTCTTCAAATCGTCTTATGTATCAGATACATACATATTTAAATACTTTACACTGTTGAAAGACATATTAACATTGATATTGACTGTTCAAAATACCTATATAGACTTGGAAGCAATAGATGTTAACTGCATTTCTAAGACTATTCAACCTCATCTTGAAAAACAAAGTTTCCATTTCCTGGGATTTCCTAAGCACCATTAAAAATACGAAACTATATGTCTGTATTTCCTCTGATATAACCAGTCTACCAGCCAAGCTGCAGCAAGCATGAATTTGATCCATTTAACAAGTGGTCTTTACAGTTTCCAATAGAGATGCAAGAGACCTGGACAAGGCAGAGTTAAATGGCATAATAATTATAGGCAGGATTTTATCTTCTAGGAAGATGCTGATTTTTCTCATCTGGAGAAGATCCATACACACAATAGACAGCGAGCGACCCCAGACTGGGCACCACATGCTGGCCATCAGTCTTGGCATTTCCTTTGCAATAAATGTTACATATACTGGAAAAGACCAGCTCACAGTCTCTAAACGTGGTTCATGATGCTACCATATAGATTGAGATATAAATAAAAATGAACCACTGCAAATATTTTGGCATAGAAGCCTATTAGCGGTTAGACAATTTGGATTTTGAGTGAATTACATTTGGGAGCATAGTAAATTTATTCTGAAATCTTTGTATGCATGATGACCTTTCAGATGCTAAAGAGCTAGTAGAGATACATTGTTATAGATGTAATAATCAAAACAAATAGGCACTTGCTCTAAAACTGTAAATAATTCTTTTATTCATAGTTTCAAAGGATTCAGAGAAATTTGAACTTGATAAAAACAGTTCACAGTTCTGAATGGTAACTGAACAAATACCTTGCTAATTTGTTCATGCAAAATGTGTCAATATCCTCTAGAGGATTTTTGAAACCTGTAGTGCTTAGATTTTTTTTTTTTTTTTTAATACTGCCTTTTGAATAGCAGTAGTTTTGGGCAAACCAAGATGAAAGTTTTGGCAGGTATTTCCACCAAAGAGATACACCTCACTGCCACTGCCTTCTGTTGCTGTCTCCAGGCCTACACGCAGCAGTCATTACCATGGGCTTTGAGCACGCTGCATACTCTGTGAGTGCCCAGTTAGGAAACCACATAACCAAACCAGAGCCTAAAGTGTAAGTACAGGGCATGTCTTGCTGACCTTGCATCTCAAAGGCTAACAGCTCTTACTTCCAAAAAACAGGAAGCATTAAAGCAAAAAAAATATGCATTAAAGCATATTTTTCAAATATGAAAAACACGAAAACAAGGGAACTTTACTCAGTTTTAAGCCTCTATGTAACAAAAGTAGCATAGGAGCTTAGTTAAAATCAGACTTTGGATCTACAGAATACTGATCTTATCCAATCACAGCTTTGCATTAGCACCATATCTACAGGTGTCATTTTTATCATGACATTATATAAAATAATCCCTGAACAGCACTTCTTAGGTCTTAACAATACCAAATAAAAACATTTGAAAATAGAAACATTTGTTGCCACTGACTGGTATATGTAAACTTGTATTTAATTATATGGGAAACATTAAAAATAAATTTTATTTCAATAACAGCTTCTTTTTTTCTACCATCTACAAATAAACAGAAATACCCCAAAACCTACGACACTTCAAGTTTTTAGAAGAGAGGTTTCTTTTCAAATGAATGCTTCACCCTTTAAAGACTATCCATGGTTCTTAACGTAACATCCCAGCAATACTTTTCATACTCTGTGACATCTTAGCATTACAGCATAAGATGTAACAGAAAGAAAAAAAAGGGAAGATGCATGTTCATGCAGGAGCACCTAGATTAACTGCCCAGGTAAAATCCAAGCAGTCACAAAAATGCTTAGAAATAAAAATAAGTTTTTTTTACAATATAGGAAATATTTTGGTAGAGAGCTGTACTTTAGTTCTGTGAGGCCAGACCTTCAACTCATAAAATGGTGTGAGCTTTAC
Source organism: Pluvialis apricaria (assembly GCA_017639485.1). Taxonomy (NCBI): domain Eukaryota; kingdom Metazoa; phylum Chordata; class Aves; order Charadriiformes; family Charadriidae; genus Pluvialis; species Pluvialis apricaria. Next base: position 52,476,253 of record CM030010.1, on the reverse strand, counting down.
TGAATGAAATGGGGCAATGTCATGTTACATTGCAGAAATATCTGCCTAATATATTTTTAGATACCTGTGAAGTTCATTGTTGCTAAAGAACAGAATAATGGTGGGCTATAAAGGCAATGCTGGTTTACAGAGCGACATTAAGATGAACTTTATATAAGCACTGACCCTCATGGTATCATACACAGCATGTCAATATAATATGCTTATAGCTGGAGAGATTCCTATTTTTAAAGAAGTGATCACTCAAAGTGTTTTAAAGTTTTGTAATGAAACATTTCCTTTTTTATTTCCAAGAGACAGTGTGTTTCAAATATGCCACTTTTTACATCAACTTTAAAAAATTTTGTCAAGAAACAGAAAGTTTATTTCATATTAAAAAAGGAAATGCTTGCAAGGCTCTCTGTTCAAACTTTAACTTCAGTACCTGCTATAAAAATAGTTTTATAGTGTGATTATTTTCAGCATTAAAAAGCAAACTCAAAAAATTTCTCATCTTTCGTTAAAACTGAATGATACCGTCACCTCTACGACCTCCTTCCTTCAGGCATCTTTTTGATGCTTACATCAGCGAGCATCAGTATTAGAGTACTTCAAGTAAGGCCATAATACTTATTCACGGATTTAATAATATTTTCTGTGTTTGTCCTTACCCTGTTTTCTTCTGGAAAAGGGGCAGGGGGGGGGTGTGGATGTCATACTCTATTTCAGACCTTTCTCCTCTGTGTCTGTGTTCCGAGTCCTTGTACAGTTAGCAGAAAGATCTGAGCTCAAAGTTTGTGTGATGGGGACAGTAGGCACAGTGATCTTAATGATATTCAGAATTATCATAGGAAAAGCAGGCAAACAAATGTATTTTTCCTAACACTCTGAATGACAAGCGTAAAATTAATGGCAATACAAAATCTTAAATCTGATAGATAAAAAAATTAGCTCAAGAAATATTACTTGCTTTCTGACCTTCAAAAATGACTCTGCAAATCATCAGAAGATGTTTGTATTATAAAAGTTCTAAATACTGCTTCATTTTAAGCTAAAGTCTTGGAAGTCCACAAAAGTGCCCGCAAGGCACTTTTTATGACCTTCCATTATTTTCTTTATTGCCCTTTCCAGATTTGCACACGCAAACCATAACATCTTTATTGCAACTATCTTCTGCTAGTTGTTTTCTGCACAGGGGGCTCATTTTCTGTGTGAGACGTTAGGTCTTCTTGTTTCCTGCTTCTTGAAAGCAAGAGTAAGACGCAAGATTGTAGAAGATTCATGAAGGTCAGTGTGGCATATCCTCACACCTCCCAGCTCTACCACTGTCTGTGGCCCTGTGTTAATTAACTATTTACGTCCACAGATTAACAGGGCACCCACACAGCATGCAACATGCTAAGATATGATAACAACACAAGTCGTATGCAACCTAACCGCATCTAATGCCTTGCATCCTAACAGCAGTAGCAGGTTGTGAGAAGAACATAAAATGCATTTATTAATAAACTATCAAAGCTGCTTCTGCAAGGGGAAGCAAGCCGCTCGTCAAAGTTACTAATGCTAGACAGGAACAATTTCCTAATTTCTAAGTTTTGAAAAAAGCCTTCTGAAACCATGGGGAAGGTACATCAGACAGACAGCAGATACATCAACTACATCTGCTCATTCCTGGGAGATTTCCTAGTGTGCAGACAATATGCAAATGAGCAGCAAAGACTAACCACTAAAAAGGCACCCAACCAGCCTGAATAAGTTGAATGCTCATTCCAGCACCATACTCTGAAAGGGTGCAATTGCTGGGGAGACAAAACGGTCTTATATTAGCCTCAAGAAAATCCTTTAAAGTGCCTTTCCCAAGGGAAACTTAGCATTCTGGATTCTGATCAAAACTGTGTCACAAAAACAATTATAAACCGAGTAACAAACTAGCTTTTTTGTCCATGAAGCTTATTCTGCCTGAAGCTTATTCTGATATAATCCCAACTGCAACCACGAATTATACTTATTTTAAACTAAGAAGGAAGATCGGTTATGCACTTTTTCGTTCGAGCCTGATAGAGCTGTAAAGATTTTAAACATCTCTCCATCTAAAATTCTAGCTCTGTAAATGGCTGCACTGCATCTATTCTAACAGACAAAATGTTTTCCAGACTGAATGTGTTTAACTATTGCTTGACACGTTTTTTTGATTTTCTGTGACACATCTCTGTGGACTGAAATGGGATTTAGATTGCTTAATCAATAACAGGTTATAAAAGCACATCATTAGGAATGAAGTTTACTTGAAGGGAGGAGGCCTTTGAAAGCTACAAGTGCAATAGTGTGGTCAGCAGCTCGCTCTCTTGGTGCCAAGACTGGTGTCAACTCAAATAATAAATTACTTCAAGGGAGGGACACAGATAGCAAGAACAGTAACTGGCTCTATCATCAAAATGCCGGATTACTATATATTTGCATTTCATGAATTCTGGGCTTTTTATTAGAAAAAAATATTATTAGAAAAAAACAACAGAAAGGAAACCTGCTGAGAAATAGGAAGCCATATTTTGCAAGTTGTAACATGGCAGAAAACATCAAAGACCTTCATTTCCAAAATAGAACTCAAACTTTAAGAGGGAAATTATTAATCTATACATCATGCATTTATTGCCATTTCTGATACAACTTGTTAGCAAATTTCATGAAGGGTGAGGAATGACGGTTAAAGCTGTGAAAATGGTTTCATTTTCCAGCCAAAATTTGGAGGACATTGAGCAAATATCTGAAACCAGCTACTCTGGTATAGCCTACAAAAATACTTCCACATAAATAAATACCACATTTTATAGGACAAAGCTTGAACTAGCTCTTTAGGACACTGCAGCATTAGCAACAGCATAATAGCAGCCATGGAAAGTAGATTAACTCTCCTATGGTTTTCCACAGTGAGATTTTACAATAATGTCACATGGCAAGTCTTTTAGGGAAGGAAAGTGTGTGTGTTTTTATCACACTGAAAACATTTTGGGTGCCACCATGATAACAATATCAGCAGCAAAGACTTTTGGACTCAATGCAAGCGACAGGTTGAACTATCTTTTGGGCGAGAGGAAATCTATGCTTTAACAGCTTAATAGGATGTGAGCTTTCCTTCTGAAAACAGTTTGTAGCAGCTTCAAACTTAAGCATCTCAGCTTCATCTGTCAGAAATGGCTAACACTAAGAGAAACGTACACTTGTATTCTATTATCTTTTAATTACATTCAAATTTTTTACTGTCAGAAGGCACCATATAGATGAAGCTTTTAGTCTGTCCTAGAGTGGGACCAGCCTGCTATGCATTTGACAGCTGCAGCGGGATGTTACTGCTCCACCTTTTCTCTTCTTCCTATCTCTTTCATAGGTAAACAAAGAATAAAGGGGTGGGTAAAAGTAATTTTAGACATAGTACCTCAACTGAACACTTGCAGAATCATAGAATGGCTTAGGTTGGAAGGGACCTTGAAAATCATGTAGCTCCAACCCCCTTGCCATGGGCAGGGACACCTCCCACCAGACCAGGTTGCTCAAAGCCCCATCCGGCCTGGCCTGGAACCCTTCCAGGGGTGGGGCATCCACAGCTTCTCTGGCAATTTGTTCCAGTGCCTCACCACTCTCATAGTGAAAAATTTCTTCCTAATATTTATTCTAAATCTACTCTCTTCCAGTTTGAAGCCATTACCCCTCATCCAATCACTACATGCCCTTGCAAAAAGTCCCTCTCCAGCCTTACTGTAGGTGCCCTTCAGATACTGGAAGGCTGCTATAAGGTCTCCCTGGAGCCTTCTCCTTCTCTAGGCTGAACCACCCCAACTCTCCCAGCCTGTCTTCATAGGAGAGGTGTTTCAGCCCTCTGATCATCTTCGTGGCCCTCCTCTAGACCTGCTCCAACAGGTCCAGATCCTTTTTATGTTGAGGGCTCCAGAGCTGGACACAATATTCCAGGTGGGGTCCCACAAGAGCAGTGTAGAGGGGCAGAATCACCTCCCTTGACTTACTGGCCACGCTTCTTTTGAGGCAGCTCAGGATGCAGTTGGCCTTCTGGGCTACAAGCGCACATTGCCAGCTCATGCTGAGTTTCTCATCAACCAACACCCCTTATCCACAAAGTGGTCCATCAGTCATACCCATGTCTCTCCAATTTAGAGACCACAGCGTCATGCGGAATGGTGTCAAATGCTTCACGCAAGTCCAGGTAGGCGACATCTGTTGCTCTCCCGTTATCCACTAATGCTGTAACGCTGTTGTAGAAGGCCACCAAATTTGTCAGGCACGATTTGCCCTTGGTGAAGCCATGTTGGCTGTCACCAATCACCTCCTTATTTTCCATGTGCCTTAGCAGAGTTTCCAGGAGGATCTGCTCCATGACCTTGCTGGGCACAGAGGTGAGACCGACCGGCCTGTAGTTCCCCCGGTCTTCTTTTTTACCCTTTTTAAAAATGAGAGTTATGCTTCCCCTTTTCCAGTCAGCGGGAACTTCACCGGACACAGGACTAAACAATTTCACATAGAAAAGGACTGGAGAATTTTCATCCTAACAGGGCTTCCATTAGCATCACGATTTGCTTCTACTCCTTTCACAAGCCTGTTTGCAGCTTGTGAACTTCCAGCTGATTTTTTATTTTTAAAGTAAATCCCCAGTTCAATTTGTTGCAAAAAATCTACCACTGCTCTTTGTTTGTGATGTGTGTCTTATTTACTTTCGAAGTCTTCACGCAAATATTTCACTAATGCACAACAATACTAAACTGTTATGGTTTAGTATTGCCTAAACTCATTTCTTCAGGATAAATTGCATAAGCACAAGGCAGCTTTACAGGTAAAAGAAAATATTATGGCATGTCTTAATGACATGTAGCACACTGCTTTGATGTCTTAAAAAGGCATTTCAGTATAATAACTCCTATAACACAAAACACGTTTGCTAAAAGTAGGGAAAAAAATTTGAAAGGATCAGTTACTAAGTGATCTTCATTGCTTAAAGTGACTGTTTCTACCCACTTTGGGGTAGAAATATAAGCATATTCTGGACAGAATCTGAGAATTTCTTTGAATATGCATTTGCATCCTTAACTAAGGCATCCATTAAGGTAATGAAAAAAACATATTTTGGGCCTGGGAAAACCAAAAGGTTTATATATGAAACAAAGATTAAGAACCCTACATAAAAAGTCATAAAGAGAACTGAAATGTTCCTAAATCATAATTCTACGACTGTTTCTAAATCCCAACTCTCAGAGGAAGTCACTTGGATTTAAAATTATCTGTAATATAAACTGATAATTTAAATTGCCTCAGCAGTGGCTTATTCTCTTAAGTAATTACAGCAAACTGAAGCACCCTTTAGTGTTTCTCAAATAAGAAAATAGTTTGTAGACTTGGCAATTCTGTTCATCTTTAGTCTAAAGTAAAACAGACTTCAATTAGAAGTAATTCCTGTATATATGATTAATTTTATGTACGTGTTATGTATGAACGTGTTCTATCATCCTTCCTCAAAAAACGTACAGCTAAAAATATATTTGAAGGGTATTAAGAGGTAAGGCTACCCCTGGCCAGCCTGCATTTTGATACCAAATAGAAGTAAATTTATGAGCACTGTAGAATATGCAGAATACTTACTACCTTTTTGGTATACATACACACACACTTCAGAACCAATCCTTTAGGCTGGAAAACAATATATAGGCTTCTACAATTACAACTTAAAGAGAATAATGAGGGCCTCAGAAGGCTCCGTTTCAACAGAGCTTTATGTATTCGCTCCATATAACTGAAAAAAAAGAAAATTCTGTCTCAGCAGAACATAGTGTTTAGATTCAAGTCTTTTATTTCATCTAAGTCATTTATTAATATGTTACTCTTCCTTTTCCTCTGGTAAAGTAATATGCAGTAGTCAATATTTGTTTGGGAATGGCACTGGATTTTCAAGTCATCTAACTTTTGAAATTTCACAGTAATTTCCTTTTAAAATAAGTAGTAGAAAAATAGGCTGATCATCCTCAGGAGAAAGGCAGGAGAAGAAAGGATGTAATTGAGGTTATAAGTGAAGCTGGCTGCTACCCAAGAATTCTACCAGCTGAACCACTGAATTAATTGTTGGCCTGAATTCTCATTATATATTGCTGCAAAATGATACTGCCCAATTAGGTTGGTAATCTAATATTCTAACTACACCTTAGATTTTTTGTACAGTACTCAGCAGTGAATTCCAAGAACTAATTAGATAGTCAATTTGAATCCTTGTTCATCGTTTTAATAACTTTTAATACAAGTTTTTGTTATTTTTGCTGCTGTCTTAACTCAAAATCCCTTTTAATTCCTCCCTCCCCTCCAATTCGAAGAAACATGGTGGGAGGATGGCATATGAGCAACATAAAAATATTTTGATATAGGCTATGAATGATTCATTAATTCTTGGTCAATAATTCAAAATGAGGTTTCCAAGCTACCAGTCACAAGGTTCCCGATTTTATTGGAAAAAGACTCAAATTAGAGACGTGCCCAATTATGTGATGCAGGACTGGTAATCCTTAGCTGCACAACAAGCAATCTAATACTCTTTTGTGAACAATCACTGGAACTTTCTCATATTGCATTTGCTTTAGTAACAGCCCATCGGCACACCTTTCCACCCCTGCCTGTTAAATAACGGTTTAGTTCAGCATCTGGGCAGAAGTTAGAGGCGATGCATTGCTCTGCTAGGGCCAACATGGTTACAAATGTGTTACCAAATGCTTGCTGACAACATGGCAAATCTCTCAAGTCTGTTAGCTACCTTTATCACAGAACACAAAGGTTCTTAACGGCAGTGGAAATATAAGGTAAATGAAAACTGTCAATTCAAAATGACTTTTCCTTTTATAAATTAAACTCTGTATGAACAAATGGATTGGTACTTGCTTTCTTCCACACTTAGTCAACAACTATAGTTCTCAGTTCTGGGCTAGGGTCAGGCTGAAAGGAGTAGCAGTGGGGAAGAAAGAAAAAAAGGAAGGGTAGGAAAAAAGGGAAAAATAGCTGAGGTATTTTCTCCTTTTACTTTGCTGCAACAGACCAGTCCTCTAAATACACTGCAAGTAACCCTTTGCCTGCTAAGGTGCCTGCTATGTATTGCTCCTATTAGAGGACTACATGTACCATAACAACGCCTGAGTTGAATACACATTTTAAGCTAAAAATCTAAAGACAACAGTGCTAGAAAATCCAGAGAATAAAGAAAACCCGATACTCTAGGTATAAGAGTCCTGGCTGAGCTGAAATCTTGATGTTGGGGGATATGAGATCTGATCCTGAGCAGTAGTAGATCTGATCAGGCTCCAATCACAACCTCTAGATATTCTGTGACAGACTAGCTCAGAAATCCTAAGGCGCATCAGTAGGCTTCATATAGTAGCAGCTTACACTCAAACAGTATGAGCAGGGAGCAGCAAGGCCTGAAAAGAGTTTGCTCAGTAAATTTTTACTGGAGTAACCACATCCACAAAAAAACCACATCCTAAAAAAACTGATCCTTAAAAGCAAATTTTAATCTTTCCACGAATAGAACAGGTCTTTCAGTAAGCTGCTTTAGTAGCCAAATGAAAACTGAAGTTGATGTCTTTTTTTCCAAGACTGACTGATATTTTGCGTATTCTAATGTCATACTGTTTAGAATTAAAAGATGTCTTTCGTTAGGACATCTATATAGCAAGGGGGAAGGAAAATAATTTGTTCTAAAATGAAATAGGTCAGACAGATATGTAAGAGATAACACTTCAAGCCAATAGTGATGACGGTAAATGTAACTAGCTGCTCATATAGAAGGAGGGCTGGAAATTTAAGTGACAACATAAAGCCAAGGACTTGTGCTTCACTCGTTTAACAGGTCCAAACTGACAAGCCCAGAGATGAAGCAGGTTTCTCATGCACATTCGGCATAGGAATGCAGAATCCTGTTGCACTCTCTTGCACTGTTGCAGCTTGTCTCTTGGCTAGTTTAAACTGCGCTCTACTGCTAAAAGGAAAGAAGAAATGGAAAGCTTGGCATAGACACCAAAGGCTAACTGAAATAATCAGCATTCGTAGTGGTCTACCCTAGTGATGCCCTACCTAGACATTAGCAAAGGAAAATATTTCCGTCTGGTGTATTTGCAGCTGTCGAGACAGAGACTGATTCCAAATTCCCCTTCGAATGGCAATTTTCCTGCCATCAGTGGCTTTTCAGTCATTCTGTGAAGACAGTAAGCTTTCACAGACCTACTAATAATTGAACAACATACTTAATATGAAAGTGGTAGCATGTATGAGACCATGGACACAAATGTATTATTATCACCCTACTGATCAATGTATATTGACCAAACATAGTGAAATCATACACAATTTAACTGGGAAGAGATACTAAACATCATGTGTGAGAGTAACAGGATCTGTTTTTTAGTGTTTTCTGCATATTTAAATAGATTCCAGTCCTGCTGTTTCCCAAGTACGAAAAGCACAGCGCCCAAGATTACACATAACAACTACTCCTTGTTAAATAATCTCTGTGGTTTTGTACACACTGTTCTTTTAGAGGTCCACATATTTCAGTTAGAAAAGCAGCTTTCCCTGGAAGCTTTGATCAGCAACCCCATTGTCTGTTGATGGTTGGGTTTTTTTAGGGAGCAAAGGAAGAAAGCAGTTTCATTTCCAAGCCAACAATATAAAACACTCAGCACTCGGTGCTTTAATTGAAGCTCATTCCCACTCATGCTAGTTTGAAATGAACTAACATGGGCACCTGAGCAGTGGCATCAGCCCCACACAGGTGCTACGCAAGCCCATTCAAGTGCCTTTATACTCAGACAATGTTGTGTAGATATGCCCTGAAACGCAAAGTGATACCTTGTAGTCCCCAAGGAACACCTAGAAAAAATTGACCATGCAAATTCACTGTATCAGCTCCTGTACACTTATTTTGAATAGGAATCCAAAGATGTATAGATAATACAAAGCAGTTCCCTGCCTCGCTTCATGTGCTTTCTGATATCACTAAAGGTAGATCCTAGATGCGACTTTCCCTGGAGGCACCTGCAGCTCTGCTGCTGAAAGGGAGGCATGGTTTAATGACCCTGCTCACCTCTGCTCCCCTTACTGCGCTTGTGCCTCTCTCTCAGGCAGGTTGACACAGCCCCCAGCAACGGAGGTCAACTCAGAGGCCGTGTTCGGTTAAATGCCCCCGGGGTCGCTGGTGAAGACTCTGCAGTTGGAAAATATGGCAGGATACGTACCTATACGTGTACGTGTGTGTGTGTATATACTTCTGCACAAGCGACATGCAGGAATGTTAGTGTGATGTTAGTCGGTCGTGCGCCAGCATCATCATACAGTCAGTGTAATTATCACTTGTTGAATTTGTGCTTTCCAAGGAATCTCTAATAAGAATTATCATCTTTCTTTTAATCCATGGCCTAGATGAAGCAGGTGACAGGGGAATTGCCTACTCCCTTCTTTTTGGAGGAGAAATATACACCCCAGACTCCATAGTCCCTCTACTATGAATGTAACTCAGAGCATGTGAGACTGGCATGGTCCTGCTCTTTTCAACAACGGAGGGAGAGAAAGCACAGTGAATATTAATTTTTGTGCAGGGGCCAAAGCCATGCGTGAAAAAGAAAAAACATCTAGTCTCCCAGTAAGTTTTCTCCAATACTTTGAGTATTTGCTCTTTGATATCCTACTAAATTTATTTAGTGCATGCACTTGGTGAATTTATACTCTTCCACCTGTGATCTGAAGAAGGAGAATATTTTCCTTTGTGGATCACCTTTTTTCTGAGAATACAGGAAAATAAGTATTGAAATCTATTTGGAATAAACAAACAGGGTGAAAATAGTTTTTCTTAATTTCCTTTAAAAAGAGATATTACCCTAAAGTATTCCATATTCTTTAAGATTGTAGCTGAAATCTATCTTACATAAAGATATAATTGTAAAGGTTCACCACAATTAGGATTTTTCTGTAGTTTTGCTTTTGAAAATAGAAAATGTACAAATATATGCAAGTATATAACATACATAATAAATCAATAAAAGCTACTCAGAATAAATGCTGACCACATCCTTTTATGGAAATGCCCGTGGAAAAATGTAATTAATAACAGACCAGTTCTTCTTCAGTACATTTCTTTACTATTTTTGAAGATCTTACCCAAGTGTGATTTCTCCCCCCCCTGCCCTATACCAGGCAATTTTGACTGCTCTGTGGGTTCCAAATTAATTTATTTCAAGGTACTTACTAATTTCCTTCTGAAAAAAAGCTGAACAGTGACAGAAAACAGTTGCTGTGGAAAGCATTTTTCCCCTTTACAACAGAAGCTGAATTGAAGTACGTTGACTTTTCCCAATACCAGTACAATTTTGAAAGCGTTTTCTACTGCCGCCCACAAATTACCTTACACAGAAGCCAGTTATTGCATTTCACGCTGTCCAAAAAAACCCCCACAATCAATAAAAGTGTTATAACTATGTTCTTCCATTTAAATAAATAAAGAAATGAAAGGATCTCATGATGCAGGGATGGCTACTTTGCATTCCACTGCAGAATGTTTGTGCCAAAAATCCACACCTAGCTGCTCAGTACGCTTTCCCTTGGAAATTACTTTCAACAGCATCCAGGCCTGGACCTTCCGTGCGCTGAAAACCTCCTCTCAGGTTTGAACTTGCTCAGTTCTACTGAAGGACAGTGAGTCCTGCAAAAGCTCAGGCTTGGGGTTAAGTTCCCACTGCGATACAGTGACAAATCTGCCACACTGCAAAACTCGCCAGGTCTTCCAAATGGGTAAGGTTACCTGACGGGCGGCTTGAAGTAATTTATCTGAACTAATTAGAGCACTTTGAAGCTAATTGGATTCTGGGGGAAGAGGAAAAAAGGGGACAGGGTGAGTGTGTGTGTGTATGTGTATGTGCGTATTTGTAAATTCTTACGTGACTAATGAAAATACTTGCCATTTTCCTGACTGGCTCAAAAGATACCACTGGGAGCAGCAAGAAAAAGATAAGGTGATTACCACAGAGAATGCCAACAGTATTTTAAGAAGTAATGAGAAAAATATCATTAAGAGAAATATTTGCAAGTGTAGCTCCTTCCAGGCTGGTACAGTTTCTGTTTCTCTAGAAATAAAGGGGATTCAAGTTATGGCATAGATGAGGGAGGGAATGAGTGGATTGGGCAGACGCTGAAATGTGAAAGCACCTCAAAAAACGAGAAAACCACGCTGTCTTGGATGTTGATCTAGAAACATGGCTGTCTGTTACAAACTTGTTGATCTAGAAGCAAGGTTAATCTGGCCAAAATTGGGCTCGTTATTTTTACGCTGTGCTATTCACTATGCATTTTGGGCTGAACAAACTGCTTTCGAGGGCACTGGAAGGCAGCACCAAACACAATTGGGGGGACACACACTGCAAAACTCGAGGATCACACCTCAGAAATCATCTCTGCAAGAGCCAAACAGCTGGTTTCCCTCTTGAACGAGCTGCAGAAAGCCAATCCTACCGCACATGTGAAACACTCAAAGGGATCTAAGGCAGAAACTCATTTGAGGACTCCCAGCACATTGCATATAATGATTGAAGATAATTAGTTCATTAATCTCAGTCCAAAATGTCAAAATCATGTTTACTATGTGATTTAGAAAACACAATAAAACCCTCACGTGACTAAACCTATTTTTTTTTACCCTGTAAATCCTACTGCACTATCTTCTATACAAAACCAAGCAACTTATCATATTCATGACCTGTTTTATGAAAGTTATTTCCTAAGGTCAGGGCTAGCTTCTGAGACAGGCACAGCAGGCAGCAATCTAACAGGATATGAAACCAGCAGAAGATCAGCTAGCCCAGACACCCTAACCTCAGCCATGGCTAAAGGTTACAAAATACCTGAACCACCCTCCCAGATAAATAACAGGCAGCCAGAGCTCCACTAGAAGCAGGTTACAGCAACTTTCACTTCAGTTACATCTTCAACGACCCCCCCCAAAAAGTCTTGTTAAGACAGTCAAGCAGAATAAGAAAAGAGACCTCCCAGGACTGCAATAAGCAAAACAAAAAGAAAAAAAAAAAAAACAGTTTCAAGTACAAATAGATCAGTTTATCAGCGGAATGCTGAAGATCTAGGAGCCAGTTTTGATCTTCCTCTTGTGTGTTACGATTTTCCTTAAACAGCATATAACAGAAATGTAAATGAGGTGATAATGATGGAAAAGATGAACACATTGCCTCAGTTTAAAATTCCAAGACAGAATTGATTTGAAAATATCTTGTGTGCAGTCCTTCTTATAACATGGAGCAGACCACCAAGAGGTTAAGCTCCTTCATGTCCTTTTTATTCTCCTTTTCTGATCTACAGTTTTTCTGGTATCACCACAAGGTCAATTCCTATTTCAGCATCACATAGCATTTTCTCCTAATCACTCTGCCCACTCCGCTACCCCTGCAACAGTATTATCATGGTAGGAAAACAGGGGAAAGGGGGAGAGGGAGCCTGAAGATGGGACTGGTCTATGTCGTGAAGACACAGACAAGCAGCCATCAACAGGAAATGTTGGTAGAAAAATAGTCCATGCAGACTAACATTCATCCACTGGTTATCTCACTTGGGCTGTGCCAGATGAAAAATTCTACCTTTTGCAAACATCTGGCTCTAAAACATAATGTTATGGGAAACTTCTGCCACAAAACACATGCAGACAGTAAACAAGTTAATGAAACCAGTGCAAAGCCACAGGGACCATGTTTTCTCTGCAGTGTAAGTCGTGCTTCCATTAAAAGGAACAACAATAAAATTATAATACTTGTTTCCTGTATATCGCCTCTCATCAGACATCATTTTCAGCACATGCATTATTCAAGCACCGCAACCCTCTCAGATTCCAGAATATTTAAATTTGAGCTTGTTTTGTCACCGTAAACTGATTTGACCATTTCCATAACTAGTTTCTCAAGACAATCTGTCCTGGTTTGAGGTCCCAAATCTGATTTTTTTTATTGCTTAAGATCGGTGTAAATGAATGCAGAGCACTCTCTCACATGTATTTGTGAGAGATGTTCATAAAATTCAAAGGGAAACAACTCTTTTAAATAAACAGACCTTCAGTAATAAACAACTCCAAAATTGCAGCATTGTATAGAAGAACCTGAAACCAACAAACCTATTTTAGTGCCCCTGTAGACGAAGATGAAGGAAAAAAAGCTACATATACATGAGGAGAGAAATAGTAGATTATAATATAGTTAAAAGAAAAATCTAATTATTATTTATCCATATCTAACATCAATATGGTAACTTGTTGATCTTAAACATAGAAAATATTTTTACTTCAAACGAAGCAAAATATCTCTCTGGATTAACCTTTGAAAACATTTTATAATATGACTACACAGTAGGAATAGCTATCACCTGATTTGCCCGTTTCTGTTACATGAGGGAAAGAATATCCAAAGGCAAGTGAGAAATTCTCCATGATGGTAAATACTGGAAATTTTTTCATTACCCAAACCAGTTTAGTCTTGCCTGAAGAGAGTCACAGTATCAGATTATTACATTCTGTTAACTCAGCAAAAGAGAAAGATAACTAAATTTTAAATTTGTATGCCATTTTTTTACCTCCTATTCTTAACATAATGTACATAAATCACTGAAAAGTATAATACACTATTTTTTTGAAGAAAAAAACACCAAAACCCATGAACCATAAAAAGTAATTGTTTTATGTCACAGAGTGTAACAAATACTAAAAAGTAATCATTTTTTTATTGAGAGACAATATTCTGGATTGAGATGTGTCTCTATGTAAACAGATAAACAAAGTAAAAATGTAGTGATGCAGGCACTTAATTATTCCTCTATATTCAATTATAGAGACTAATACATGAATGTCAACTCAAATATATTTGCTTTAATTTAGACTTAGTAATTTCAGTCTTTGCCAGTTACTATACAAACTGACATAAAATGTACTAGATTGAGAAAGCATGCAAGTAGGAGATCTTGTTAATATTTTTTCCCACTAAACTATAGTATTTACCTGAAGAATACATGCTAGCTCCACTTTAAAAATGTCAAAGTATTGACTGTTTTAAAGAGCTTCAAAGAAAAAGAAATTATTTAAATTAACTTCTCATGCTTTCATCTGGTGGTTTTCACAGTTAACTAGAGGTATTCCCTACTGTGAGACAACCATTGTGTGCAGAATTAAGTTCATATCAATTAGATGGCAATGTTTTTAAAAAATGACACCAACCACAGAACAGAGAAAAACTATTACACTTCCTGTGAAACTCCACTCCTTCCAAAGAAACTCTGTTGGTTTCCATAACATTAAATAGGCATTTGCTCTGGTAGTAGCGGGTAGAAGTAAAATCACCTGTGAGTACAAAACAGCATATTAGGTAAAAGGAATTTCAGCAAGTCTGAAACTAGTACACTTTCTTTCCCTGACCTAACAGGGGCAGGGGGAGCATTTTAAGAGCAAAGCAGCAGTCATCCCAGTCATTTTGACAGCATAACATAGAAGTAGGCAGAATGAGTTAAACTGCTTCTCATGTATGGCATTCCCTCCTGCTTTTCAGTAGGAATTTTAACCTCCAAAGAAGCCAACCAGATATAAGTGTTAAAAGCCTAATCTGTATCCACAAACATGCAATATTATCCTTTATATTAACGCTGCAGAGTACAATCACTGCAGCGTAGAATGGACCTTACAAACGTACATGTTCGTATACATACATGGAGGAGGAGAGCTAGAGTAACGCTGCACAAGTTCAAGAATGATTATAACAGTATCATGATGCGATAATCAACATGAAGGCTATGCTTACTTTAATGAGAAAGCTAATGGGATCTGATGCTAAAAAGCACAAAAGTTCTCGAGGCAAAATCTAAGATACTAGCATAGTAACCCACAAATGAACAATTTGTTACCAGTGGAAAGACAAAACAGAAGCTTGCTAAAAAAATGGCAGAAGATATAACGGAAAAAATGATATCAAGACCTCAGAATTTGTGAAGGCTTTTTACTACATTTATAGAGCTCTTCAGGGAGAAGGGGTGGTTTACACTACGAAACAGGCAGAAAGCCAATGCCAGTTTGCAGTTATCTGTAAGTCTGCAGGATACAACACTACAACTGTGGCAAAGAAATTCCTCTGTTAAACCCTATGCTTCTCTGAAGAATACAATCAAAACATTCAGTATCCATAGCAATATGGGAGGGAAAGAGGAGACACTGGTTTTAGGGCTTAGGTTGAATGCCTTTACATTTCTAGGAAGAACACTGACCAGCACACCCAGATTATATGAAGACACAGACAAAACTGTTCTTGCTCCCAAACCATGTGTATAATTTTTTTCTTAAAAAGCTGAAGATCACATTGCTTATGGCTGTCATCCAGCATAGTTCTTAAAATGACATTACGTGCAGGTATATGGAGACATATACATATATATTTTTCTAGACCAGGACAATACACCTGAATGAAAAACTGAGTCAGTAAAGAGGACGAGGTTATGGTTATATAGCTCATTTTTGATGTTGTTTTGCATTTTTTGTATCATAACAAATGCTCTGAAAACATTTTTATTTGCTGAGAAACAAAATAAACAAATAGCAACAAGCATATAACAATACAGCCTACTAATTCGTTGCTAAGGGAGAAGTCTTAGCCAAGAGGGAGAAAAATTGGCTGAAGAACCCAACAAGAGACATGAGACTGTAAATTATCCATTTAAAAACAGCTCTGAGTGACACTGTTGGCTAGATTTTCCTTTTTGCCACGCAACGCCTTCTCCTATAACGCTGTTTACACAATCATCGCTGGGAAACTGTCTGGGAAAGTCTGCTAATGACTAATTAAAGGGATTGCTCGTCAAAGATGGCACAATGACAGTTTGACCTACCTCCCCCAGTTTTATACCTCCCCCAAACAAATTGCTACTTTTCTGATTTGTGTCATAACCATTATATCATTTAAATATAATTATATACGTGAGAGAAAGCAATCTTTCCACTGCACGCACAAAGAAAGCATAAATATTAAAAAAGCAGATGATTGCAAATAACTTGAAAGAGCAAGTGATTAAGCTTAATGCTTGTAATTTAAAAGGCACAGGCAAAGCACATTCACCTACACACTTGCAGAGCTCTCTTGAGCAAATGCAAGCCAACACAGCCCACTAGATAATTTTAGCATTATTTATCCTATAAAGAGCAGTACAGAAAAAAACCCCACAACCCCACAAAATAATCCCTGTCTCCTATGGTGGCCAAATTTTGATGGCATATGTTCACAAGTACTACAAGAACACCACGAGGCTCAACAAAAACCAACTTTGAACCGAGTATACGATACATATCCATTTCAGGTTAGGCTGCTATTTGAATATGTTTAAGCAGTACCTGCACTGAATTCTGTACGCTGTTGTTATGCAGTAAAATATATTTAAAGCCGCACATACCCCTGAGAGTAAGAACAACAGCTTTCTCTTTCTTTTTAGCACAGAATATAATTTCACACATCGCTATGCATATTCAGTGGTGGATATGGCTTTCTGTTGGCATTTTTCTTTTTATTTATCTTTCATATTTTTTCACTTGCAATATCCACTAGTATTATGCGAATCCGGTTTGCATACAGTATGGCAGACATACACTTGCTAACTTGCTTTGCCCTAATTATTGGCTGCAGCTGGTCATATCCCTCACTTGGTCCCAGCAGAATAGCGTGGCAACAGTGCTGGAAGTCATAGTAATTAGTCACAGTCTGACAAGAGCAAAAGATGCATTTGTTTAAAAATTTATTTTATTTTTTTTTCTTAAGGTGAAACAAACTCCCAAACACAAACTGCAACAAAATTCTCTGCATCTGGGAGTTAGCTGATTATCTCTGTGGAGATGCTGAATACAATATTCACATAGCACACTTTTGGAAAGAAGCTCAGAGTTGGCTGCAAAAAAACAGAACAGGAGAATTTCAGGGCCGCACAGGGGTATGGATCTGAAAATGACATTTTCTACTTCACCACAGCTTGTCAATTCTCTCTGAAATAAGAAACAATAATTCAGACCACACCCTGCTTACAGTAAGCATTCAATAAACAGAGACATCAGCTTAAGTAAATGTGTGTGTTTAATTGACTTTTAGAGCTGCTTCCTCTGAAAGAGCTCTAGGAGCTCAGATAGCCTTGTCTGTAAATGTAAAGGTTTTGAATCAGAATAAGTTTCTCTTAATGATAAGATGACATGTTTAGACATAGGTGAGAGTCAACAGGTTTGATTCAAAGTGCTTTGATTCAGTTTTTACATCCTCATCACTAGACTAATAATGAGCTGTTTTCTTTACTACTGATCTAATTGTAGGTGTCTATGCAGAGGAACTGAAACGTCCTAATTAACAGGAGAAAGCCAATCTCCTATGGCAGTAAAGCCAGAAAGTATTCCTCTGAATTACTAATTACGTATAAAGTTGAAATTAGCAGGAGTAATTCTGCCTTTTTTTTTTTTTTTTTTTTTTTTTCCTTTGAACACTCATCTCTTGACTGGCAACTCAGAGTGAAGATGTGCTCTATTATGGACCTGCCTGACATGCACTGGAGAGGTTCTTGACCTTGTTGGGCCAAAAGGATTTACAGCTTTACTGGAGAATGATTCCCCTTTTGACGGGGTGATGGTCTTTAAGACTCTGGTTGCATATGTGAAATAGAAAACCATGCCACCCTACACAACCTTCACTGCCTGGCTTTTATATGGTAACATCTCTGTCTCATGCTTGAGATTTTCCTTTTACTGAGTACTTGAGAGTATTGCTGACATCCAATTTTAGGAAGGGTCAAAGAAAGTGGTTAAATAGCCAAAACCATTGTCACTGATATCTATGTGCCAATAGAGATGTTCAATGTTATGTACCAAACCCAAATAACCTTCAGGCTTAAAGAATTGATTTTTCTTTTATTAAATAATCCCTGCTTTTCCTAGTTCCCATTATCTTTCTTAAACATCTGTCGGACTGAGTATATCCATGAACAGCAACATCATTATGGAAGTGTGAAGTATTGGACTACCCTTCCATACAGCACATCAACTGTGGTATGATTTGGGTGCATCGTGAGCACACCTAACTCCCACTGAGTTCACTGCAGTTTTGTAAAGCAGGATCTGAATCAGAACAAAGGGGTACATTCAGATGTCAACAGATTTCACGTGAATGCCTGTGGTTTCAAACCATTCTTGACCTGTCATAGAAATATAGGAGGAACCACACCTCTGAGATCATGTACGTTCCTTTAGAAGAGTTTGGGAAAGAGCAGAGCCCAGCTCCAATCACAAGGAAAATATCAGTCAGTGAAAAAGACTAAGTTAGTTTAAGCCACTCATCTTGCATAGGAATATCTTAAAGACCTTGATAATACTAGGAAAGAAACTGAGAAGCATCTTTTATCCATCTCCTCTGGAATTACTGCAGCTAAACAGTTATTGTGTATTTAATATAGGCTTTTTATTTTTATTTTCTGATCTTTGGGAAAATCCTTTTCAGAAACGTATGCTAATGCAGAGGATAAAACAGATTATAGGCTGAGCTGGTACGATAGTTCAGTTCTACGTATTGTTCTGGTTGCTGAACACTTCCTTAGATAAAAGTTTTTTCAAGAGCTTATTGCTTGCTAAATTTAAACTGTCTGGCCTGATATTTCCCATCTCTCAAGCTGACTTTTTAAAAATCTGAAGTTGAAATAAGTTGGCTAAGTTTGAGAATGGCATCAAAGCAAAACACTCTAAGATGGAGTTCAAATCAACATCATTCACTTGACAGTTTTAGTGCCTCGACTTTAGGAGGTTAGAGAATCCCTCTCTTGGTTTCTTGGCTATGTCCTTTGTCTTTCTTATGGAAAGGAACCCAAACTTGGGCAAATTATATGCCACTGAAAAGCCTTCTTCATGCAGCTTCATGGTAGAGATGTTGGCATTTGGCCTCTCCATCTTCTTAAAATTTTTGTCTATGCACAAAACAAATCCTACTTTCTCACATCCCAAACATGCACCTACAATGCTGCAGGCAGCTGAACAGGACTTCACTGGCACCTACTCCTTCCACCAGATACGTCCAGGTTTTTTTCTGCAGTTCTTAACAGGCTGCCAACCCCTTCCCTACCCCGCAATGATCTTCTTATTCTGCAGATGCTCACGCAGTGTGGAAAATGAAAAAGCACTTGGTTTAAAGAGAAGGAACTGAGGGGGAAGCCAGAAGACAGGCCACAGGATCCAGAGTGCCAGGAATGAAACAGAGACAGAGACAGAAGGCAAGAATCAAAGTGGAGGAATACCTGCACAGACACAGTAGATAACGACTGAAGAAATCAGATGCAGGCTGGAGCCACAAAGTTGAAGAGAAGATGAAAAGAAGGGCCTACGACTCCCAGACTCCCTATTTTGGACAAAATCAACTTAGTGTCAGCAACCACCTGTGAAATTTCTTTATCCCAAGCAAATCTCTATCTTGTTCCTTGGTGAAATAAAAAGTTTCATCAAAAATCACTGAAGTTTCAAAGTCAAGCATTTTCAAGAGAGGAGACGCTGAAGTTTAGGCACTTGGTATAGCCTGAATGTACGGCACATTGGGGTGAATCATAACACAGAACCTGATAACAATGCACCTTTCCATGTACTGCCTCTTTGATTCAGTGCCCAGGGTAGGTACTGCCCACTGAATAATTATGTCTGTATAATCAATGAACCTGCTATCTATACATATCTTTGATAAGCAGAAAATGGAAGATGTGAAATGAACAACACAATGAAATTACTGGAGTACCTATAGAATCAGATCCTTGCTTCCATCATCAAGTTTCTAAATGCAGAGAAGTGAACACACCCCAAGTTTTCACAGCTATCCACTCGCCTGCACATTCTACATTCTCAGGGCTGTGTGAGGCATTTAAGATTTGATTTGATAAAGTGCAGAATGCTCAGGACTGCAAATTAACTCAGCTGGATCCATGCTTTGAAAAGGACAAAACTAAAACCAAATAATAGTAAAAAAAATAATAATGTTCACATATAAAACCTTTGCATTTTGACAATTTGAAGTGTTAGCATTCCTTTGACTCAGTTTTCTATATGTGAAACAGGCATACAGCATTCTTGTGATAAAGCCATTATTCTTGGGTGTATTTACTACAGAATAGCATTATGGCACTGAGTTTAGGTTGCAAAAACTCTAATTCCACCAGTTCTAACCATCTTTGAAGCTGTAATAATCTTTTAATATAGGCTATTAAATGCAATTTCTGAACACATTAACACACTAAACATAATCATATGCCATTAACCTTTGTAATCCAGGCACATTGGATACACATGCCTGTTCTAATATGCCCTAATATAATCATCATTATGTATTACTGGAATCTGCAGACAAGAATTTAGGATAGTACCTAATAACAACAGAGTTTACCATCATAAAACAACAAAAATTTGCCACAGGTTTCTAAATGTGTACGGCATATTTCTACCTAACATTTTCAAAGCACTGCATGGATTGCTTCTGAGGCCTCAGAATGGAAAAAGTGATTGCTTATCTTTTGGCAAATAGTGGGTTTCATACAAACCAGCACACAATCAGGATTGCTTAGGAGAAGAAAAAGCGGATGTAATCTGATTAGAAACGTAATGAGATTATGTATGCACAAATACATACGATTTCTATTTAACTAGGAAAAAAGAGACGATATCCATCTTGTCACTATTACCTATCAATGAAAATAATAAAAAATTCTTTTCTGTGTGCCTTTCCAAAAAGCAATCAAGAATGAGATCATATATCTAGCTGCAACTTCTGCTAAAGTATAAAATGACAATACAATTAATAGCTGCTCTAGCTGTCAAACTGATGATACAAATTGCCTTTGTGGTAGCAGCATCAAACATTGTCTGTAGTTCCCCAAGAGCTATCGGGAAGGACAAATAACTCAAGGACTTCAAACTTACCACTGGATTAATGATAAAACGTCAGAGGTTTAGAGCAAAAATTTCTTACATCACCTTTACCTGCCTATGAACAGGAACTGGAAATTAATGAATTTTCTCACTATCCTAATGAAGGAAGATGAAGATGGAATATATGTTCTCTTGGCTAATCTTTTAGCCAGGGGGCACTGTTTCTAATGACAAAGGTAAATGAGATAGAGCCCCAGAAAAATCTAGTTTTCTCTTTGAGCGATAATCAGTGCAACATTATGGTAAAAGAAATCCTAAGGCTGGGGGGAAAAAAAGCAATTAGCACACATTTTTAAGTTTCCTCATGGTTTTAGTTAGTGATAAAATATAAAGGTAAGAAGTTTAGCTTGATAGGTAGTAGCTTAATTTCCATTCAAAAGCATCACAAATAAATGGGGATCTAAACAATCCAAATTCAAGACTTGAAATAAACCCCAAAATAAAAATTTAACTTCCTCAAAATGCTATTTTTCCAACACATTTTGCATGAATACCATGCCCAAAACATTTCATTTTTCATAGGTGGTCTTGACCCCACTTTTCAGGTCTGGGTTTATTTTTCCTCAAAGTTTCCTTTCCTTTGCTCTTTAGATGAAGTTTTACTTTGACCCTATATAGAAATAAGGGTTAGTCATTCATTTGAGATTACACAAAGACTAGTCAATGAGTTTGGGGTTTTTTAAATGTTACTTCTCTTACAAAACTTGATAATGGCCCCTTTAAAGGACTTGGTTTGAAGTCCAAATGTGCTGTGAATCTCCCAAATCTCACCTTCGCAAAATTACACTTTACTGCTTTTATTGCAGATGGGCAAGAGAAGGAAAAAAAGACAAGAAGAAACAACTAACTAAACAAGATAAAAAACAGTCCAGTCCTAATAGTTTATGCCATATGAATGACTGATCCATGGTTTCTCTTTGAATCTTATCAGAAAACAGTAAATTTGGAACATGATATCCAATGAAAATAAACTTCCGTGTTTTTTTAATTTTTACAGGCATTTCAAATTGCAAATTGGAGTCAGAGGAACACAATCCCTTTAAAATGGAATTTTTAAATACTAGTTTTAAAATAAATTTGCAAATTCAACTAGAGCATCAAGTAGACTCTACTTAAGGTGCTGGAAAAGCAAACCACAATCATGCATGGAACATTAACATTCAAACCAGTATGCTGACAACAAAATGACAAAACATAGTTATAAAATGAATTATTATCTAGTTATAAAATGAATGTTATAACCTCAGGCCACTACAAGATCACAGTGCTTTTAAGTTTGAACCGATGCAGTAATCCACATCTCTCAAATCACCAGCCTTGAAGAGTAAACCTTGCACAATCCAGCAGCCTCTTTCAAGGCTGCGGATAGAAACCTGCTTTAGATGATCACAGCTCGTCAAAGTTTGTGCTTCCTGTAACAGAAACTATTTTCTGAGTGGAAAAGAAAGTTGAAATCTTTGAAATTGTACCTACACAATTCCCCAAGGATCAGCAGCTAAGGAGCTTCCTCAGCTATGGAAGAGCAACTATTTCCACAGCACTGCTAAAGTGAGCTGCTCAGTGCAGCCCATCTTGGAACGTATCTGGCTTGTACATGAAGATATTTTCTATCTCTCACTAGAGCTCCATGAAAGATTTTCATCCATGCTTTGTTCACTGAAAAACTTACCCTGTATTAATTAAACTACTGTTTGAGTAGACTAATATTTGTCATTACCAACAGAAAATTAAAAGATTCTAAAATCTAAAAAAACCAATGTGACCGCTATAACCACAATCATGGTGTTTATGTAAAGTACTATATATCAGGCAAGTCAGTGGCTTTTATGTATGAAGATTGTTTGCATAATCCCCTTCCTAAATATCGACTTAACTGTCCCATACATGCACTACCAAAAAAGTGCTGGCACTTCTACTGACTATGGATATAATGTTATTACCTTTCAAACTATCTTTGAGATGGGGTATCATTTTGAATGTCAATATAGCGTAATTATATACTCAAATCCTAAACCAGATAAACACAGGTTTACTAAAGATGGGCAAAGACAGATGGTCGTGAAAAGTACCAGTTGTACCACAAAATCTGATTACCTGTTCTATATTTTGATCTCCCAGGAATCTGCCCAATTTCAGAAATCACCACAGTACTTTAAACATGGCAGACGACATTAGGTAAAGAACAATGCATGCAATTATCTTTAGCTTGCACTTTTACTGTCTTTTTTTTTCTCCATAAAAAATAAACATGTTACCTTTCCTTCAGTTTGAAATATTATACTGTTTAAAGCTGTTCTAGCTAATTTTTTGTTTCTAAATTACATCATTGTGCATTTAGAGAGTAGTGCCAGCTATTTAGAACCTAAAGCAATTATTTTATATCCGCTTTATTTCTAAAATTGTATTTAGCTTGAGTTGATACAGAAAAATGTAATTGTTACAACAATGGATAGTCCCAAATCAGAGTATATTTGAAATTTGGTTCCTCTCAGTGGAAAGACATCAGATGTTCTGCAAATAGTCCAAGTAAGTCTTTTATACAGAGAAATATCTCTTTAAGCACAAGTACCAGCCAACAGTTCTGATTTTTCACCAGTGGGAAGGAATACAAACAATTTCTTCTTCGCATCAGCTCCCAGAACCACACCCAGAAAACACACTGGAACATGCGTAACTTCCTTGGCTGAATGGGGATGGCTATTGGTCTTAGCTTTGAAATATTGATCCTAAGACTATAGCCATTCCTTTGGCTGGGCTGAACTATCATGCACTTACACTGTAAATTACTGGTGACATTCGAAGAGATCATTAGGCCAGAATCTACAGGCTTCCAAGGAAACTTTCAGCTTAATCTGTCTGAATGTGAGCGCCATTAGCAAAAGGGAGACTATGTTAACCCTGAAATCAGAAGAGCAGTAACAGGTTGTAGATATGTCCAAACTATCATCCACTTACCTGGTGTGCATATGCATAGTAGTGAAAGACTGGCCACACTGACTTTAGCTTTCACTAATTAATTATTTATCTAGGGTGTAGGGTATGCATTGTGCCATACATTCACTGCTGCTCCATCTCTCATAGCAGGAAACACACAGTGAGCGGTTCGAGCTAGAAATCCAACTTTGGCACATTGTACAGTCACCACTGAGAATTAGGCATATTTCCCTGGCTGAAAAGGAGTATTAAAGAGTATTAAAAATAATGGACCTGAATAGTAATGTATGAGCAAAAATTTTAAACTTCCACTAACACCTGTCGTGGTAAACGACAGGCAGTAAACAGGAATTTTTGATAATCTACATGAAAGAAGCTTTTGACTGTCCTGTGAAATACTCTTTGAAAACCTCTTCAGAATTAAAAAAAAAAAGTATGTTTTTTTAAGCAAAAGACAGACAGAGATATTAAAGAGGAAAAAAAGTAAGCTACAGATTATGCAATCTTGGAGTTATTTTAGAATTTTTATCTTACACTGTTTTTCAATTAAAAAACAAATTCTACTAATTTACAACATGACAATACAACTGTCAGGGCACAAAAATCTATGTCCTGCTAAATCACTGCGGATCATCTTTCTGCAGCCCCTAGAAAGCCCCAAATGCTATGACAAGGGAGTAAAAATAGAAAGTCCTACAGACTCAATTTTCTGAAGGTTTTTAAAAGTTCCACCTAAAATTCCACTTTTACTTGACCACAATTCATATATAATATGAAGTGCTACTGAACCTGTATTTTAGGTTAAAGAGCCTCCTTATTTAAAATCAGATATTTTCAGCTAAGTGTCTCTTGCTGAGATTAAAATCCAGTTAAAACATAAGTAAGCTTTCTAATGTCCTACTTAGCTGATAAAATTCATTCTCCTAATGACAACACTTAAACGAGTGTCAGTGATACAAAAACAATTAAATGGTTTTCCCTGTAGCTTGTTCCCCCTTCTCCTGACTCTGCTTCTGTCCTCTCCTCTTCTCTCATTTCTGTGGTACTAGTCAAAATATATGGGCTCTGCTAAATGACTTCAGCTCTGAATATCTTCTGCGATTTATCACAAGAGCGGATACTTGAACTTAAAACTTTAATGGCACACTTACAGTCTTATAATTCAGAGATAATTTCATTGAGGGTAGGTTCGCTAAGATCAATCAGATCTAAAAAAAGATAGGGTGGGGAAAGAAAAAAATGAAACCAGCAAGTAATGTAACAATGAGACACTCTTTAACAGAACACCTTTCATTAATGCATATTTCTAATTAACCACTGAACACTTGCAAATCATGGACACTGAGCATCTACAAATGAACTAAAAAGAAAAAAGCCACTGAGCTTGCCATGGAGATCACCTGTTAGGGTTGTGTAATCTGACCTGATATACTAAATGCAGATGTTTCTGTGTATATAGGAACCAAAACTTGAATGTCAAGCATCACCAAACCTTTGGATTCTCATTTATCATTTTTCACGTCCGCATTAATTTTTTTCTCTAAATTATCCCTCTGTGCTTACTGTAAGTTATGCAGAATGACTTCCAAGTTGAAACAAGCTCAGCAGTTTCCCCGCTGGTTTCGCCAGAGGCAGGCTTTGTTCTGGCTCACCTGGCAGAGCTGTACTGATGCCTGTGCCTCAGGACAACCGCAGGTCTCAGCCTCCGCTGCTGTAATGTGCAAATTGTACACTCTGTGGAGTTTGTGAAGGATACTGTAACCTAAATTATTACATGGTCAATCATTCCCCAGTAATCATCAAAAAAGTGCCTAGCATATCACTTTTCTGTTATTACTTCACTTTGTTTTGACACCTATAGCTTACATTTTACCCTGGTTTTCCTCTCTTGCACTGCCTAAAACCAAAACACCACTAATACTTAGTCTTGACTTATTTGAAATTCAAAATATGAAAGTAAAAATACTCAGAAACTTGAAGTGGGCTAAGGAGAGAGTAAAGGTGCATTGCCACTACAAAAGCAACACATCTCGCTGTACACCACAAACACGCAGAGCACAGGCTCCTCCTACTACTCAAACCTGGGAAGAGAGTGGAGAATAATATTCCTGCTCACCTCTTAGAGAATCCCCTGTGTGGATGCATTTTCACCTTCTCTTTTCTGGATGGACTTTAGCAGAAGACACATCAGCTGGCCTTAAGAACTCAAACTGGAATCATCTATGGAGTTCCATGGTCTGCTCATTGATTTCTGACTCCACAAAGCAGAAACAGAAGCACAGTCATCCTTGATACCTGATACGTTCTAGCTGAGAAGGGTTTTTTGCATGCTTGCATAACAGCATAGGGATACTTGCAAATAGTGCTTTTTTCATCTAATAACTAATAATATAGAGAACCAAAAATGATATACTCTTAGGAACTACAAACGCCACATGATAAGAAGTAAAAAGTTGTATTGTTCCCAAGGCAAGAGAAAATTGATGTGTCGTATAATGAATAAAGCACCCAGCTGTTAAAACCAGAGATTATTTAATCCTTTTTTTTTTTTTTTTTTTTTTAACTTTAGGAGAGAATGAGTGGCAGACTGATTTGCAATGAGGTTAAATTCACAAACCTGTGTGATCTCCTCTCTCTGTAACCCTGCTGAAAGCTCCTTCCCCACACTCACCCCACCCCAGAGGCATTGCTGCCTGTGCAACAAGGACCTTGGCTCTGACATGGCCCAGCTGCATGGCCTTGACTCAGATGGTTAAAACAGACCTGTGAGAAAATCTGTAGTGAGATAGGAAGGATGAAATTACAGCCAGAGGTCAGGCTCGTTGGGATGGGATTGCTGTCAGCTGTGTGATTCAAGAGGGAAAACACCGGCATGAGAAGTGCTGGGCCTGGCTGGGATGGAGGCAGCCCTTGGTCACAGCAACCTCTTCAGTGCTGTGCCTTGCATTTGTGGCTAAAACAGAGTTGGTAACACACTAGTGTTTTGGCTGTTGCTGAACGACGTCAAGGTTTTCCTCTCCTCCTAGCAGGTAGGCTGGGGGCGAACAAGAAGTTAGGAGGGGACACAGGCAGGACAGCTGACCCAAACTGACCTAAGGGATATCCCTGACCATATGACACTGTGCTCATCAATAAAAACTCAGGGAAGGAAGGTGTAAGGGGGAATGTCTGTGGTTATGGCGCTTGTCTTCCCAAGGAAGTCTTACGCATGCTGGGGTCCTGCTTCCCAGGAAGCGACTCAGCATCTGCCTGCTGAGGGAAAGCAGTGAATGGATTCTTCTTTTGCTTTGCTTGCATGCATAGCTTTTGCTTTCCCTATCAAACTGTCATTATCTTGATCCCTGAGTCTTCTCACCATCCTTCTATTTTCACCTTCAAGAGAGAACAGAGTGGGTGTTGGCTGGGGTCAATCTGCCACAAAAAGCATAAAATCCTAAAAAGAAAAAACCCAACCTTATTTGTCTCTGCTGATGGAGCTGGTGAGATATGGCAACTCAGCAACCTGAGGATGCAATCCAGAGACCTGTGGAAGCTGAACCTTCCCTGCCTGACTGATGCCTTCCTGGCCAGCAAAGACTCTTTGGGTGCCTTATTAGCAGTGGTGCACTTAAGAGCTCAGTAAATCCTTGTCACCTTATTTGTGTGTCAGGCAGTAAATAATTGCTTTAGGTTTTAAGTTGTGTATATTCTGGTTGCAGAAGACTCTCTGCATCAGGCCAAAGATGTCTGAATAAACTGACACATGCTGCTATATAAATCTCAGATATTTTGACAAACTACATGCAAAAGACTCACACTTATGTGTACTGATGCTATGTAGAAAAGTTTGATCTGTTCTGTGCAGGCAGTAGCTACTGGGGACTCTAGCATCTCAGAAAACCATATCCCACATGGCCAAGTTATGCTCTTTCAAACCAACCAATTTATAAACTATAATGGCATGGTGTGCTGCGGGTCTGCTATGAACGGAGTAATGCACAAACTACACAAGACTACACCTAGCGAAAGTCTGCTGTCAATATTCCACAACTCACTCCAGCTAATCAGACTGCTCTGCTTACTATCATACCAACACTTTTCACCAAGGGGCTAAGTATGAGATAATTTTTCCTTTATGTCAATGTTTGTTTTATGCCAGCTGAGAATTGTTTAATGAAAAAAAAAAAGCCAAAATAGCTTCATCTGGATAGGCAACAGCTGAGGACGCAACATTTTCTTGGGAAATAAGAGCACGGTTCCCACTCTGCTGCCTTGAGACAGACCTTGGCTTTGTTGCCACCCACATTGCATAGCAGTCCCCTGGGATGCAGCTACAGGATTCTCCAAGGTGAATCCTAGTTTCTCCAGAGAGTTCATTGAATATGTAAATGAATATTCATTAGAACAGATAAGACAAATGAATCTTGATCTCCCACTTTGTGGGTGACTACTGTAAAAAGCAGGAGAGAATGATGTCTCTCTCCACCGCTCTAGCTGTTCCTTTACATATAAATAATTAGAAAGTAATTTTAAAAAGCTTTATCAGAATATTCCTACCAGTTCCAAGTCACTAGTCTTCCCCCCACCAACACTGGAGTTTGTAACTATTCATGTCTCTCTGGTTTACTCACTTATAACAGATCCAGTTAATCTCCTGAGCCCACAGAAAGTTTTTGGGGTGAAGGGAGGGGGGAGAAAGACGTTTGACAAAGGCAATGGTAGAAGAAAATTTTGCAGCCGAGATTTTAAAAGCTTTCTGTGGATTAGGACACTCAAATCCCTGTTAATTTTTACAGCATCTTAAACAAAATATTACTTCAAGCTCTTTGGAAAAACATCATCTAATTCTCTAGATATGCAATTTGCACCATTTAATGAAGCTCGTAAGAGAAACAGTGCTGAGATCAACAAGGAAATGAACTAGAATATACTTCCTGATTTATCCATATGTTTTCTGTGCAAGCCACTTGCATTGAGTCTGAACATAAATTTATGTTTTTCCTTTTATAGATTGCAAATTTAAGCACAGGATATATTAAGTCATTTTCTGTAGACTATATAGTAGGCCTGAAAAGGACAAAACCAGTATCTCTCAGGCATGACAAAAATGACTGCACTCAACAGCATAACATGACACTTGGCTTTATGGTGATGAAACAAGTCATACCACAGTACAAATGATGCGATTTTAACAAATTACATTTGAAAGTACAACAATGAACTAACAGCAGCATTCCTCTCAGATACTTAAGACATTATTGGTAACACTTATTGGTAAAAGACATTGGTAATATATGGACACAACTTCATATTATGAGTTATAATGCAAGTGACATGGAAAGCACCATTTAATGTTATTAAAATTGATGCGCTAATGAATCAATGTACTATTCTCCATTCTAAAAATAAATTAAATTACATTTTAATATTTTCTTCTTAATTTACATTCGTACTCAGCATGCTGTGTTCAAAGTTTGATATGCTGTCTAGCAATTGGTTCTCTAGGAGTATTTACTGGTTAGCTAATAGTACACCACTGCCCACTTTTCTTTTCCAAGCATACCTCAACTGTTGTCATTTCCTCTAATAAGCAAATAGAACTTCTTTTTGCATTGACACAGCCAGCAACCACCTTAGAACCATCTGGTAATAGATGCTTCGTAATATAACCATGACTACTCCATGAGAGATGGCTGCAGTTTGAATGAGAGCAAATCAGTGCACGAAAACGGGCAACTATTGTGACAAAGCTCTGAATTTAAACCATACAATTCTACAGTGTGAGGGTCGGCCCAAGCGTTATGCCAGAGCTGCACGCAGTTCAGCTCCAGATTTCTCTAGCAGGCTTGCACCCATGGCACGTCTAGATGGCAACCTAACACCAACTTACTGTACAAGTCAGTCAGTGTCCTGAAAGGAAATCCACAGAAAGACCTTGCTTACAGCAGGCCATGAGGAACCAAGGCTTCTCATGGAAAGACTTGGGCTAATCAGTCTTTTGGATGTCACACCTATGATGCCACTCTTTGGGGATGCACATTATGAGCCACACCATCAGCTACCACAATTACTAATCATGGCTGGTTTTTGTAATCAGTAAGGTACAGCCAACTAACGGCCATTCCTTGGTGAGGTTCAAACTTGACAGGACTTCTTAGGATCCTACCAGCCGGGCAACAGAGTAATTTGTTTTCTGGCTCCTTTCAGCAAATCTACCCAGTCACCATATAATTTCTTGATGTTATATATCAGTGTAATCATTACTAATTTCCCATAATGGAGTCCCATATCTTTTTCAGAGTTGGTGTTCTATTAATGTATTTTCCCAATAAAATTTAAAAATCAATCTGTGAAATAATTACCAGTCATGAGGATGTTATGGATAATATCAAAGGAAATTTTAGTCAAAATAGAAACACTGACTTGTGGTATCTTTTCCAAGCAAGTTTTAGGCTGAAAAATCATATCCATACTATAAAAAGACATTTATGTGCTGTAAAAAATTTTATGTGCTAGTCTTGGACATGTTTTGTTCCCATGTTGACTAAAAGTTCCCTCTATAACAGAGTGTAATTTCCCTTGAACCTAAAATAGTGGTGAAGAGTGTTACTTTGCTATGTCTGAAAGTTGGACTGAATTAAAATGTCAGAAAAGCCGATGCATGTTATTTTGGCTTACATGCCCTTTTTCTTCTTATCCTTTGTCCTCACTTATTTATGGCCTTTTCTTGCAATAAAGTTTGAGTTACCTGTACAGCTACACTTATCTAGTTACCAAGATACATACTGCAGATATTTGTACCCTTTACCAATGGTACAAAAGGGACAGTTTGACCAGGGAGAAGAAGCATCTGCCGTAGCCTACTGTGTCTATACTAGGTTTTAAATCACGTGACCTGCATTACTGAAACGCTTTGAACAAGAGTATAACTTGTAAGTATCTATCTTCTGTTAACTCAACTCTTCCAGCAAAACAATGACAGTCCATATTTTAATAACATTTCAGCTGTAAAAAAGGAATCCAGAAAATGTCAAAGCCCTACTTAAGAAAAGCTCTGAATACATTTGAATCTATCTCATTTTGACTGCATCAACATCATCACACATTAATTCTCTTATACATGGATTCCATGTGTCATTTGAACCATCATCCGCAAAGGCCATATCAGAAACTAGTCCTTAGCTAAACACTGAAGTTACTTCACTGGAAACGTCCCCATCTCACCTCAAGGCACTGGGGTAAACTTATCAGAAAAAAAATCAAGACAAGAAATACGTGCATAGCTTAACGATAGCACTCCCATTACAGTGAGGAATGCTATAAAGTCAGTTCCTGCATCCTCCTTGCTCCAAATCTATCAATCAGAGATGTCTGGTCCATCACATAAACTGGGACAGAATTAAATCGGTCTGTGTTTATGAAACACAGACTATGATATTACCCAGATCTTCCAGCATTGTATTTTAAAGCATATGAACTATAAAGGAAAAAGTATTTGAAAACCTGAACGCAATGGTTTTTAAAAATCTTCTATTAAATTGCCTAGAAATAAAAGATAAAGGGAACATAGACTTTTTCACACCATATTTTAAGATGAACTAGAACAACTTTAAACAATCTAAGCTGAGAAAACAGAATTTAAAAAAAATATTATTGGTGTGATTTTTTGGGGCATTGAGAGTCTACTAAGGGTAACCTAAGAAAGGTTCACGTTACACTGCACATTAAGTGTCTCGATACTATATACGATAGTGCACAAGTCCTTTGAAAACCAGATTACTTTATTAAGAAAACAAAAAAACTTGATGTCCAACAATTAAATAATATAGACTGTTCTACTTTCCCTGCAACTTCACAGACTGCAGGGCAATTTATCATTACTCTGTGACACTCAGCCCACAGAAAAAAAAAATCACATCTCATCAAAGTAGATTACTGAGAAGAAATGAGACATCCAAAGGATGGGAGAAAAAATCGTTAACATACCATTTTCATAAATAGTCATAGTTAGATAATGAGGCTCAGAAATACTAAATCCCACGACCAATGTCACACAGGAAGCCTATGGCAAATCTGAGCTGTTAACACACATATGCCAAACCCCAGTTTGGTACCACACCATGTAAAACTTTCCTATCTCTAAATTTATACCTGTGCAGATCTTGAGAGTAGTAGTTTAACATTAAGAGGAAATGCAGAAAAATATATATTAAGTTGTTCAGCCTGGACAGTATTTTAGATATGGCTTACCCTGCTTTGCTTGAACACTTGATTTCTTTTGTTTTAAAACACCTGTTTCAAGAAGACAATATTTTCACTGTAACTAATCACAATTGGAACCTGTTCAGGAAAGGTTTATATTAAATAACTCGAAGTGTGGGGAAAAAAAATATAAAATCATACGTTACTCACTCTGTCTGGACTGATACCACTAGCTCCCTGTTTAAATAGGCAGGCAGAAAGAACTGCTCGTACTTGTTATTCAGTGGGAAAAAGAAGAATGCTAACTTGTGCCAAATATTGTTAAGTGTTATGAATTTACATCAGCTCAGAACTATATGCTCTTGAACACTGAATTTTAAAGTGGGTTAGATTTTTCTTCTGTTCTTTAAAATGCTTTTTCCCCATTTAAAAAAAAAAAAAAAGAAAAATATGATGTCGCAGTGTGAAAATGAAAATACAACAGACTTTTATTATCCAGTATGCGTGACACATCTTCATGATGAAAGCTGCAAACTGCTGTTTGCTTATGCTTAAATTTTTCATTAATAGATAATGACTTATAGGTCTTGTCTGTGAGCAACACCAGTTCTGATAATTCTGAGACAGAAACATTACCTAGATGAAATGACAGATACTGAGATGCTCCTTGTTTCTCCTTCCATTTTATCACAAAAATGAAGTCCTTTTTATTTTGCTCCACCACAAAAAAAAAAAGTTTGTCTATTGCTTCCTCCATAATTCCTTCTGTGACCAATATTAAAGATTCAGTATGTCAGTCACATGAAGAGATCCATCCATTTTGAAAATGGCAGTGTTTAAAAATATATACATGCACAAAAAAACCCTGGCTTTTAGCTGGCATCTTTGCTGTCAACATTAAAAAGGCAAACATCAGGGTGGATAATGGATGAACTAAAAAAAGCACATACTGGGTGCCCAAAACACCTACAGAGCCAAAGGGAAGATGGAGGACTCAAACAAAAAAAGTAATTATGATATGCACTCAAAAACGCCAATCGGACAATGAATGTAACATGTGACTGGGTTAAAACAAGTTTTGATTCCAGCAAAATATATTAGCACAACAGTGATTTATTATTTTTTTTAGACTTGATTTTTTGACTACTATATGAAGTACTGGAAAAAATTAATTTTCCAGGTGAGTATGGAGAATATAAATCCCAAAGAAAAGCACTTTGTATAGCTGAGATTTTCTGTATTCTTTTCGTATTTCGGTTTCACTTATTACAAATGCAGTTCTTGAAAAAAAAAAAAAGCAATCATACGTAATAGAAACCTTCTATGTTTGCAATAGCATGAATAATCCCAACCTTCAGGTCACTTTCTTGGAAAAAAGGGGATGACAGGCAGCAATCCTTTCTGCAGGTTGCTTACGTTACAGAACATGGGAACCGCATTATGCCAGCTGTTTTGCTCAGGAATGAATCAATATTGGCAGAAGGGTCAGACCAATATACTGAGATGGTACGTATTCTCTTATCCGTTCGTCATTCTCCCCTCTACCCTCACACAGCCAAACCGTAGACAAACTGGTGAATCACAGTGAACGTATCTGTGAGGCTGACGTTGTCACCAGACGACAACTCAAAGCCAAGGCAGGTGCTGAAGTAGCATTGCTCATCCTGGAAGGTGCCTTTGGCTGTGCCCCCCTCCCTCCCATACCCACACCCACACCTACCCAGTCTAAAGGAGATTCCACCTGTTTCATTTTCAGACGATCTAGTTTCTGAAATCATAAGTGAGAGCAAATAAGGATGGCAGTTAGGTTAAAGAAGTATAGAATTTTATTCTTTTCTCAAATTGCCTATTTGTTTTTCTTTATCAAAAGGGTGGGGGATTATACATTTGTTTGATCTGTTACATTTCTATTTGAAATACTTTAATGTAATTATTTAATGGCCTGAGGCCAACAACAGATAAGGTTGTGTGCAAACACAGCAACACCCACAAACAGAAGTACCCAACCTGCATTGTGATTTTATACACTTAAAGCCCAGTAAATCTACGTAATCATTTCAGTAGCATTTTGATGTCAGGGAAATATATATTTTATTCCCATTTCATACAATATGATGGCACCCTGATCCTACAGGGTAACAGAGACAGCAATCCCAGATGCTTGCTTATTTGCAATGTTAAAAGTTTATTAACTTCTGTTTCCACAGCTCCACAGTAAACAGGCACAGTACTGTTTGCCAGATAATCTTCTCCCTGCAGAAGCTTGTTGCTGTAGCAACCTGTTGGAACAGCCAGGATGCCACAGCCACTATGCCGTACACGCATGCAAGGCACAATAGCTCCAGGAGAACCAAGTTGAAATAACAGAACAAATCCGGCTGCAGCACTGCTGAATGGAGTATTTCTGCAGTTATAACGCTGTTTAGGTAGTTAAATCCACCGAGAATGAGTCTCTTTGTACAGGCAAGAGCATCAGAAGACCTCATGTAGATGGGAATCAGCATAAGTGTAGTATTATTAATTTCTGGCAAGGTTTTCCCCCCACTACAAAATACAGTCCTGAATCCATCAGAGACTACCTAAACACGGGCTTATCACCCTGACGACTCCTTTTTAAGGCAGCTGGCACCTAGATGCTCTTTGCAGCCAGGTCTTAAAGTGACCTTGACTATGTCATAGTTATGGCATACTTCCAATGCTAAGTTTGAAAGTTTGGGTATTTACTAGAACTATTTTCTGTTAATAATGAAGTACCAGGTTAATTTGTACATTAATAAATTAAACACAGCAAAAGGATAGTTAAGTGCTGATAACTAGGATCAGCATAATTCACGTGACAAATAAAAACTACATCCTTCCAGTATAGTTACAAATTCATATTTATGCATTTCCCAAATTTGGTAAACTTAGATACAAAGGCTGTCTAAAACAGTGTCTCCTTACAACTTCTGGCAGCAGTCTTCACTTTGGAAACTGCACAATCTCACTTCCCTGCCTCCTTCAATTTACATAGGCAGGGGTTTTGTGGGGATTTTTATTATTTGGCTTATCTCAGACTCTCTCCCGATCATGACATTCAAGAGATGTGCTTGCATATTCATGCATATGCACATATACATACTTTTGAAATCATAGTCTCTGTGTGTATATACCTATACGTACCTGTATATGTAACACAAATGGAATATTATTGATATGTATGAGGGATGGAAACACATACATACAAAGTACTGTGAGCATATAGCACAATAACAGGATCAAGACTATAGTTAACTCTAGTAGGCTCATAAGAAATGTGCAAAATGTATCAAAACAAATGGAATTAGAGTATTTATGACTGCATATGTAAGAATGAGGTTATGATCAAATACATTTATGCAAAGTAGAACAAAATTTTAGATATACTTCCCTATTGCAAATGAGAGAGGAAATACATTTCCACATGCAAGTGAGCAGGCATACCAGGATGCATCTTACATGCATGTTTTCTATGTATGTATTAATTACACATTAATTACAGAAACACAGAGTGGTTGAGTTTGGAAGGGATCTCTGGATGTTATCTTATCTAACTCCCCTGCTCAGGCAGTGCAACTCAGAGCTGGCTGCCCAGAACCATGTCCAGACAGCTTTTGAGTATCTCCAGAGAAGAAGACTCCAAAACCTCCCTGGGCAACCTGTGCGAGTGCGTTTCCCAATGTTCAGGGGGAACCTCCTGTGTTTCAGTGTGTTCCCATTGCCTCTGGTCCTGTCACTGGGCACTACTGCAAAGAGCCTGGCTATGTCCTCTTTGTACTCTCCCTTCAAGTACTTATATGCAACTCCCCCAAGCCTTCTCTGGGCTGAACAGTCCCTGCTCTCTCAGCCTTTCCTCATAGGAGAGATGCTCCAGTCCCTTCATCATCTTGGTGGCCCTTCATTGGACACTCTCCAGTACATCCATGTCTCTCTCATACTGCGGTGCCCAGAACTGGTCCCAGCACTCCAGCTATGGCCTCACCAGCGCTGAGCAGATGGGAAGGATCCCCTCCCTTGACCTAGACAATAATTTGTCTAAGGTGTCCCAGGATACCATTAGCCTCCATTGTGGCTAGAGCACATTGCTGGCTCATGGTCAACTTGGTGTACACCAGGACCCCCAAGTCCTTTTCTGCAAAGCTGCTTTCCAGATGGCACCTCTCCCAATTGCCACGATCATTCAAAGATTACTGAGAGTGGCCTCACAGTGACAACAGTCATCTCCCCCAACACTTGTGGCTGCATTCCAGCAGGGCCCAGGGGTTTATGCATGTCCAGTCTGCTTAAGTATTCTCTAACCTGACCCTCTTCTACCAAGGGTAGTAGTTGTAGTAAATTAGTTATGCAGAGATAATTAGTGGATGTAGACATAATCAGTACCTTTGTACAGATCAGAAACGAAATCACAGGTTACAGAAGTCATTTAAATTTAAAACAAAACAAAACCAAAACCAAAAGTGGGGTTTTAATCCAAAAACTGAATCCCAACCTACTGCTGCTCTTCTCTTCTTTAAGGCACTTCCTTCCAGGCAGCAGAACAGACTTTAATCTTTTCTGCCTGGAATTCAGCAGCAAGGGTCCTTTCTTGCTTAGAACATTTTTCTGTATTTGTTTAATCAATAGATTCATTTTATGTAACAAAACACAATCTGGACTTTTAATCAAGCTGATTTAAATCCCCGCTTTTAATTATAACCAGATAAACAATCATAACCAGCAGAAGTTAGAGGAGGTATAAAAGACAGCCTAATTTGACTCATTTTCTTCCTAAAATGAAAATGTTATCTTTTCTAGCGTATCTTGCATTGTACCAGCATCAACATCTGTACATCCAGTAAATATTTTCATGTCAATATTTTAATAACATTAAAATCCTGCTTAATTACAACAGCACAGATCAGTTTTCCCCTGAATTGTATTACCAAAAATGCTTCTCAAACATCATTGCCAAATGGCTTGTTCAAGTCTCTACAGAAAGGGCACTGCTCATTGAGAAACAGTGTCAGATCTTTGCTGTCAAAATTATCCACAGGGGACACATTTTACCATCTCATAATGTTTCTAAACCTTTTGAAACACTTCCATGGTCTCATAAAGATTTCCCTTGATACCCTGTAAACAAAAGGTCAGATCTGCATTTACCCAGGTTCCACAGTTATGGGAGATTTATCACTGTAATATCTGAAGATATGGCATGGGCAAGCAAGCTGGAGTACCATATTTCATTTCAAGCAGCCGAGGCCTCCGGATTTTATTTTGCCTTTTTTTGATGGGTTTTTCTTTTCCCTCTTAGCAGAACTGAAAACAAGGCTCAATAGAACATTTCGGTCTGTTTTCTAGATCACCTAAACCATTCAATTAAAAAATCTGAGCTAAACCAAGCTATTCATGTAAAGAAGAACCAGCAAGAAATTTTGATTCTTTTCCTAGGTGTGGTTGATGAGCAGTCTTGAAGTAAACTAGTTATCCAGAGATACGTTTTTGGCACAGGAATTGGTCCTGATTATCAAGCATTGAAGGAGCAGTAACAGTGTAAACATCAAAAGTAAGCCTGAAGAAGCTTTACATAGTACAGTTATTCTAAATCAAATAGCAAAGAAACAGCATTTGTCCTTTCCCACTTGTTTACTTTGGGCATTTGACAGAACTTTCTGTGCAGTTTGTTTTCTCAGCAGTGTCAATTCTCTCTGCTGTCTCTACTGGCAGCCAGCACCAGGCACAAGTGAAGGACCAGAAGCTATTTTTAAGTTTTTCCTTCCATCCCTCTCCCTGCTTCCCTTAATTGGCTAGGTTCAGGGTCCACGTTTTCCCTTTAAGCTAAAAATTGCTTGAGCTCTTAGTGTTAGGTTTTAGCAACAGATGGTACACTTCCCTCTGAGTTAATTCTGAACCAGTGTCTCGGGGTTGAGATTGCTAGAGGTGTTATCTTTCAGCAGAGATCCTGATTTTATAATCATTACCAATCCAAAGCCTACTTTAAAGAAAAAGTTGTTAAGCTCTGCTGAGGCATTATTCTGTGTCAAACAACTGGTTCAATCCATCTAAGAGAATGATGCTGCTGGAATGCTGAAGATGCAACAATTAAATGTATTAAATGAAGAGTTATTCACTATTTGCTATTGAGTAAAATATCCTCTCCCAAACTGATGAACAACACTCAAGTTTCTGCAAGTTCTTGCCAATACCAGTCAAACAGTGTAGGCAAAAATAATAAAATAACATTGAAATTTAAAAAAAAAAAAAAAAAGAAAGAGGTAGAATCTCATGGAATGGAGAAAAGCAGGAAAGAAAACTGGGTAAAAAAAAAACCCAAACATTGATCAACTGAGGGCAAAGCTGGAGAGAAGGTTAAGACAATTTGATAAAGTTAAAAGAAGAACAGGAAACAGTTCTTGGCCAACAAAAATGGGGAGAGCAGTGTAAGGAATCCACGGAAGGATGAGTAAAACAGTGAAAGAGAGTGGCAATGGGAAGGGCAGTCAGGAAAATGCCACTAGACTGAACTGTGAAACCGAGATCTGATGTTAGGAAATTCAACAAACTCTAGAAAGATGTTGGGAATTTAGCAGATGAGCACAATAAATACATATTTTTAATTTAACATGTTCTTACAATAACTCCAGTATTAGCACCATGGGTCATGAATCTATTAAAAATATGGAAATAAAGGGAAAATGAAAGGAAATGAGCTTGTCTCTCAGTACTCTTGATTCCTTGCATGAAGAGCAAAATTCAATTGAAATGTTTCCTGGGGCAGAGAAAGATTAAAAGAAAATTAATGTTACTTTACGGGCACAAATAACGTTTCATAGGGTTTGTCTGTGGTTATCGTAGCTAAAGGCTAAATAAAATATTAAGTTTGAGTGAAAGTTCGAATCATACGATATGCAGCTGCTCTTACTTCTTGTTGCCTAAATAAATTCCATTGCACCAATGAGTAAAGAGCTGAAAATGTAATGTCCTACTCTTTTGACCTCTGACCAAAATATTTATATTTAGCTGTCAAAAGGTTAGATAACCTGTTTGTTTTGTTTTGTTTTTTTTTTTTTCTCCAGGAGATGCTGTGGATGCTGAATTTGCACAGATCTTTTACACAGCAGCCTCTGAATTCTCCCAAAGACAATCTCATTTGCCCTTCAGCTAATGTCTTTTGAGCATATTGACCTTTATCCTTATTTATGCCCAATACTTTCAAACTAGCATAACGTTATGCAGAATTTATTTTGTAAGGAACCCTTAAATTTGTCTGCAAGTAGGACATTTCTCTACAGTAATTTAAAATCAAAATTCAACCACTTATCCCCATTAATTAGATTTGTGGAACAACTGGGAACTATTAAAACATGTATGGCATGATGAATAAGCTTTGTGCTAAACATTATTCTCTGGTCTCCTCTACGCCTTTCAACCCAAAATTCACCATGTCATCACTACTCTCTTCAGTATGAGTTCTTCTTCTCTTCATTTCTCCCCCTCCCCTGTTCATAAATCCTGGAATTCATATACTAGACAAAATTCTGCCTTTCTTCTGCATGACATGTAATTCAGGAGACATTCCCAATAAAATACACAGAAGAAAAAAATAAATACATTTTTACTTGCAGTTAGCGTGGACCTGATTGTTAGCTTGCTTTCTCTCTGGCAGGGCCTGATATTTTCTAAGAGGAAAAATGTCTCTGTATTCATTGCCATTTTGTGATGTAAAGTGTTAAAATAACTATATTCATATTCTTGGTATAAAAGTGAACAATCCAACCCTTGTTAAAAATACAGACTATAAAACAACATTACAGCTACCATGCAAAACCAGGAGGCATTCAAATGTGCTTCTTTTGCTCAGGCACATAAGCTCTTGTGCCCTTTCTCACTAGACAATATGAAAAGCAGAGAGGGTTTTTTTGGGGAGTGGCATGTTTTTACTGACATAACATGTAGTTGCAATACCCTGAAGCACATATAAACTCCTGGCCTTGAAGGACAGTATTAGGAACCCACCATCTGTCTGACAGCTGATTCCCATGGGAAGAGAGCAGGGCACACAGGCTGAAGAGAGCTACAATTCTTTGTAAGAGGTTCTCCACTCAGGCAAACCAGAACGACAGGTGGCATGGCAGTGTGCAACCGTCCTACAAGCTACAACCTCACAGCGCCAAATTAGTGACGTTCCATCAGTAAGTAATTTTGCCCAGAATGAGTTAATTTTCTCCAAAAATGTTTAGAAGATTAATAGACTAATGATTTATTAAACCAGCACATATAGTTAATACTTGCTTTTAAAATCTCTGCCATAGTCTGTACTCCAGTCCGATCATTTTGCATTTAAAATGCAAAACCTCTAGGGAATAAATAAATAAATAAATAAATAAAAATCAGAAAACGTGAGCACAATTTACTTAAAATGTTTTCCCCAAATCAAGTTCAGCTTTGACCTCCCTGTTTATACTTCTATTTTATTTCCTGGTTATGTACAAATTGCATGATGATATACTTCAAACACAGAACTGCATTTGTGGAACACTGGACACAACGCCCCAGTCCCGTTCCCTAGAAGTACTTAAGGACCATCACAGTATGAAATCTTAAAATTAAAGGGTTTTCATTGCTTCCTGTACGCCCTATCATAGCACTGCTGAATAAGGCTGTGATCCTCTTCAGAAGATCTCCCTAGAAACCAGATGTTTGTTGAGGTTTTAAATTGTTACTTACTGTATCATACTAAAAATATCATGCTGTGAAAAATGTATTATGCACTTGATGTGCGTGCTTATGCCCTGGCATTAGCTTACTGAACTAGCATCTCTAGATGCCTTCTTATTAGCATTTACTTTGAAAGCAGCAGCAAGAAAGAAAAAAAATACATACTTTAATTCACCAGTTGGGATTAAATGGATTAAGGGATAGTTTTGTTTAGCTCTGGTTTCCTTTAAAGACATCTGGGCCAACTCCTGTTGCCCTGCCTAGATAATCAGGAGCTAGGAGATAATCAGGAGGACGAGAAATTTTCACTGAATAAGATACGCACCCTGAGCAGGAATTTCCTTTTCCAAAAATACATGTTTTCATTCAAGCAACCTTTCAACTGGCAAATTCTGACCTCTCTTATACACTGAGGGTTTGGGTTAGGGTTAGGGTTAGGGTTAGAGTTGACAGTGTCTGACCTATTGCAGTCAATACTATTCACTCAACAGAAGCAAGAAGCTTTCTGGAATTGATAGCAATTTACATTGTCCACTGAACTATACATGATGCAGTAAACAGTAACATTAGTCTTCAAATCTTTTTTTCAAAAGCAGCAGGGTGTGCATCAATAGTACCTATCATGAATAGTAACAGCCTGTTTAAAAATAACTTTGTTTTTTGAAGTGGAGATACAGGAATAGGGCAATGCAGGTACACAGACAAACATCAGCCAAGATGACTTCTGTCAGATAGAAAATACCTCTGAAAGTTATAAAGTTAAAAACTATTATTTGTGGAAGTGGATAATACTCGTTCACTTTAAGATGAGGTCTATTTATTTTAATAGCAGATAATCACAGCATTATGGAAGCATATTAATGTAGAATATCTTGTACAAATTTTTCCTTGCATATGGAAAAGATTTAAGAATTAGCATAGCTTCACCCCCTCTCCACCAAAATCTTAAAAGTAGATTTCTCATTTTGGACACTGGACTGCTTGCCAGCCAGCTTTTGCCAGGAAAACCTTTTCAGCTCCCGGTGACAGCTCTCTCAAGGCTGACTATCTCTCCTCCCTGTATGTTGAACATTTATGTCTAAACACATTAGAAAGAGTTCTGAATATTTAAGCAGAGCAGAAGACAAACATGGATAACATGCAGTACTTAAAGACAATTTTGGCCTCAGTAGTATGTACAACAACCTTATTCACCCTTCACGTAGTGCTGGCCCAGTCCTAAATGGCTCCACTCCTGGAATGAACTCCATCTCATTCAATTAGTGTTTCCAGAACTTAAATAGAAAAATCCTTACAATGTTTAGAATGCAGAAGAAAAAAGTTAGATTAAACTATAAAAACCGCTTCTCAAAGCTCATACACATTGAATCCAATCTGGACTTAAATTTAATTATACTCACAAGAAATTATTTCACCCTTTCACAGTTTGACTAAGAAGATGAGATCTACAGGGTGTTAATAACTAGAGCAAAGCAAGGGCAAAGAAAAGAGGAATGTAACATCCTTGATCAAGGAGAACATCTTGGAGAATGTCTCCAGACAGTTTAGATAGTCTCCAAGCTGCAGTCAGACTGTACAGGATGGACAAGCTCAGCTCTTTGAAATCAATCTCACCTTTTATGTAAACAAGGCCACACTTTGAAGATGTTTAGGTACTTCACTCCCAGTAAAATCACAGATCACAAAAATGCTCAAAAGGCCTTTGAGCATGTACGTAGTTGCCAGCAACCTAATGGGGTAAGCATGCAGGCTTTTTGTTGAGGGTGTGAAATAAGAGGAACATGAGGATAGAATCCACAAAAGGCAGGGCACTGAACAAAAAGTTTCCCCAACAAGACAGCAGAAACTGGGAGGCTTTAGCCCGTGCCCTAAGAACTCATAACCAAAAGTTTAGTTGTTAGAACATGCACCCAGTATGTGAGAAAGCAGTTTGATTTCCCTGTTCAGCCTCAGGAGATTCCATTCTCCCAGCAGGCTAATTCTTTACTTGGCAAACTGTCCCTTGTTGTGGAGTGGGAAACTTTGATCTCTTCCACTGAAGCTATTTGACTTTTCAGAGAACAGGAACACTGCAGCTGCACTGTGCAGAGAGACAAGAGTTCCTTTCCCTGCTCCAATGGCTGCTCAATACACCTGACATACATTAAAGTACAACCAGATCTCTTGCTTCCTCTCCCAGGCATGTGT
Source organism: Pluvialis apricaria (assembly GCA_017639485.1). Lineage (NCBI taxonomy): Eukaryota > Metazoa > Chordata > Aves > Charadriiformes > Charadriidae > Pluvialis > Pluvialis apricaria. Next base: position 52,433,220 of record CM030010.1, on the reverse strand, counting down.
CTCAGTGGCTATATTCATAGAATCATAGAATAGTTAAGGGACCTTTAAATGTCATCTAGTCCAATCCCCCTGCAATGAGCAGGGACATCTTCAACTAGATCAAGTTGCTCAGAGCTCTATCCAACCTGACCTTGAACATTTCCAGGGATGGGGCTTCCACAGCCTCTCTGGACAACCTGTTCCAGTGTTTCACCACCCTTATCATAAAAAATGTCTTTCTTATATCTAGTCTGAAATTCCACAAATTCTCCTTGCTGATAAAGCAAGTCTTTTAAATGCTATGAAAAATACAACAGCTTCAACAGAGGGACTGGCTGGGAGCACCATCGACACCCACTAGGCTGGTGGGTAGGTCACCTTCTGGGAGGTAAGTGATGGGCAGTCTCACCTCCTCAAGCAGAAAGGCGCACAGGTACTTTGTTTCCTGAATCCTGGGGGACAGCTCTGTTTCCTGGAAGAGATAGCAGCAAACCGCGAAATACGGGATTATGATCCAATGCACGTGCTGCAAGAACGACCACTGCAGTGGTTGTTACAAGAGAAATTGAAAAACAGTGCCTAATTCGTGGAGCATGAAGAAGAGCAGGAATGAGATACGCACCACATACCTGAGAATTGCATCCCACAATATCTAATTTCAGAAATGTATGTACCCCCCTGGGAGATAGTAGCAGCTAAACAGGTTTTTCAGGATAAATCTTGCACTCAGATGTCCAAAGAACCTTTTAAACATCTTGCGCCCTTTGAGGATCTCCCTTCTGGGCTCCTAGGTCTCACAAGAGATTTTACATTAAGCGTCTGTCTATCGACTACTGTTGGCACAGGAGTAGACAGTCTAAGCTGTTAAATACGTGGTATCTAAGGATAACGAACCTCTGGATTTTTCAGTTAAGGGTTGATTAGCCCAGGATACAATAATAGTTTGAGATCTTTCCATGGAAGATAAAAGGAAACACTTGCCTTCGTTACATTGATGCATAAATGCCAATGACCCTTTGTGTTAATGAGACAACATATATATTACATGTTCACAAAAGTGCGAAGAAGGTTCTCAGCTTGGAGCCCTTCTGGCAGACATGAAGTTACATGTGCACTCACATGATCATATGTTCATGGCCCTAAGGAAACTATAACAAACAAGCATTAACAACTAACATACCTCTTCAGTAATAAGCAAACATCTTATATATGATGATGAAAACTTTTAAACATCATCCTGTGTACTAAGACTTTTGCTCCACTTTTCCTTTTTTGCATTATGCTCTTTCTTTTTCTATGCCAAGATATGGTACTTCAATATTGAAACTTGTTTTGTAGTTTGACCTCTAAAGAGCCACCTTCAAACTTGAATTCCTTTGTTATTTGACACTGTGGGAACCAACCTGGCTTGCAAAGCAGGCCAGGTGAATCCCCAAGGTTTAGTGTTCTGTTTCATTTCTATACCCAGTCACTAACTGTGAGACCATTTGGTAGCAGCAGTCTTTCGGCCTTCAAATAATTAGTTCTTGCTAAGATAGGAGGAAATTGTAGGAAGAATATAATATGGAAGACTATAACAAAAAACCCCCAAACAAACAAAAAAAAAACCCACCAAACCAAAACCAAACAACCCACGCTTCTGCAACGTGTCCTACTTAGAAACAGTTGAAGAAAACTTTGTCAGCTAAGTCTGTACCTCTATATACCCTTATATTCCAATTAAAAGCATTGCAAGAGAAAGAAAAACCTTTCAGAACTGGGATATGTACAAAGAAAAACCAAAACCAATTAATCTCAGCAATTAAAGTTGGCAGTAAACACAAAAGAATTAGGGTGGAGAGTAATTTTCTTTAATATTCTGTACAGCTCCACGAGTTTCACAGATCACTTTGAAGAAATGTTAACAGAGAAACATATTTTAAAAACAGCTTAAAAAACTCTTACTTGCTTAAAAAAAAATCAGAGCGCTGTAGGATTTTCCCATAATCAGATCTGTTAGTTTTTTGTTTGTTTGTTTGGGGTTTTTTGATCAATACTCTCAATACTCATTTATGTCCAAGAAGAAACACAGCTTTTCTGAAATCAACAGAAATTTTCCTGATGGCACTGCTGGAGGCAAGATCTCATACCTGTACCTTAGTCTCCTAGTTCCGAAGAAGGTGCTCTTTAATGACACTAGCCACTGAACTGAGTATATCTCAACGTTTAACATGAAAAAAGAGAGGACTGGAGATGACAAGAACAGACAAACCACTAGATGACCTTTACGTCTTAGAAATTACCTGTGGGACTGGGGAGTGGTGGCTAGACTCTGTCAGCCACTAAGAGACTGCAGATGTGATAAAGGGTCTTAAAAAGCTACAGATCTGCCTACAAATGATGCCAGGAGCTGGGGGATGTTCTTCAGAACTGATTCTTCCCTTGTTTGCCTGCTAACATTTATTTCAACTGTAGAGATGGACCCAGCATCATGCTGAGTATAAAAGACTCTTGGAAGATATTCCTCTCCCATACAATTGACACTCAGCATGTTGACAGCTTCCTTCCACCCCTGGATGCCCCCAGTCAATTGCAAATTTTTATTTTTATTTTTTAAGTAAGTAATTCAAAGTTAACTCCTTTCTCTGCTTTCACCACTGTTTTCACTCTCCTGTTCATCTCCAGAAAGTATAAGTATCGCAATACCTATAAAGTTAGATACTAGTTACTCCTTTTCTTTTTCATTTTTGTGTTAATATTTGCCTTTTAAAAATATTCTTCAAATATTTGCTTGTGAAAAATCAGAGATAGAGAGATGGAATTGCTTTGATGTACCACCAAGCTGGAAACTGATAACTGGGGATTCTTACAGCAACCAGCTGTCCTAATTTTTCTGTTTTATGTGGAAGATAATGGAAAAGGTGAAAGGACAAATGGTCAAAAGAGACTCTTCCCTGCTGTTTCTCAAGTGTAAATCAGTGCTTTGATGCCTCAGCTTCTCAGTTGTCCCCCTGCCCCCCTACCCTCACTAGTATATAAAAATGCAGTAACAGTCCACAGTTGAAAGTGGACTTACTGGTTCCTGCTGGTGGTGTTTACAGTTTAGATAAACTGTTTCTGTAGGCAGGAACATTGCCCATCATCTTTCAGCTTTCCTGCCTGTGTTTGCACAACATCAAAATTCACCAGATACACAAAATCTCAGATGAATTCTATGATATACTCAACTTAGCACACCAGAACCAAAAGTCCAAGTTTTCCAATGACCTTCTCTAGAATACCAAGAGCAATTTTTTTTTTCTCTTTTTAAACTAAACAGCTATTACATATTCCACTAACTTCTTAATCCAGTTGGGGTACAAGACATAAGGGTTTTGCCAATGCTAACAATACTTCCCAATACCTGTAACTTCACTATAATAATCTAACTGTATTGAAAATTTTGGGATCAAACAAATCAACCACACCCCAAAAAAAACCCTCCCCAAACCCCTCTGTTGTGACCACTGAGGTACAGGATCAAACTGTGGAAATAATCATATGAACCTGACACTACTATGATATTGATACCATTATTTTATAACCTTCTTCTTACAACAACAAATTTCAAATCTCTGGAGAAAAACAATGCAACTGTAAAAGAAAAACCCAGCACCCCTCCTTTCATGTGATCCTTCAGGACCTAGAAGTTCTAGGAAATATGATAAACTGGATTTTTTTTAAATTATACACGTAATATAAAACCAAACTAGCCTATGCCTGGGGAGGTGGCAGGGGGCAGGGTGGAGAAATGCACAAAAAATAATGATGCTGCGGTAGAAAAATACTTTACTATAAACTGTTGGGTGCTGCATTATCAACAGATGGCAATCTACCCATGACAAACTCATCTTCCCTAAGTCCATTATTTCTATCTCCTTCTGCTCCCGACTATTTGCTGTTCCACATAGAGTCAGATACTTTACAGAACCATAAATGTGTTCTTTAAAAGTACAGAAAAGGTATTTTAGGTATTAAAATTTTACATTTTAATTTATGTTTAGGTAATGAAAATATTCGACTTTGATGTTTGGAGCTGGGAAGTAGTGAAAGGCTCACTATTTCTTACGACTTAAGAAGTCAGAGAATAGCTTCCAACTGCTGATTTGGGGATGTTCCACTCAGAACACCATTTCATTTTCAATATTTTGTAAAATCAGCTAGGAGTAAAGAATTTTAAACAGTATTGGGGAAATCATCAGCAAACCTAAAGAAGAATCCAATTCTGTTTATATAACTACACAGCCACAAAGTGTCAGGTTAGAATTTTGTTCTATTTGCATAAAAATAGGAGGATGCCAGTAGTTCAAGAATGCATCTGGCCATAGGAGGGGAAAAAAAAAAAATTGCTCTGCAAATTGTTCTTTTTAAACCAGGTGAATATGTTTTTGCTTTAATAACCACAACAAACTCAGAAGAGTTGTCAGAAATACTTCAGATCACATTATACACTTAACGCAGTGTGCATCTCAGTCCAACATCTGCAACATGCCTGTATACCTCACAAACACGCCCATACACCTGAGCACACATGAAACCTTCCAAGAAGTATTTTTTGTAGCTTTAGTCAACTTTAAACACAGGTTTTAAAAGTGAGACTCAATTTAACAACAAAATATTTACATACATCTGAATCAATTATTATCTACAAAATAATTAGCTTTCCAACTTAATTTAGGAGAGCCTGTCCTAGAATACTTTCAATATAGGCCAAGTATAGCAGAGGAGGATTTTGTCTGTTGAAACAGTTGGCTAGTCTTTCCTATAGAATGTCTGAACTACGATAATGACATAACTCTTCCCATATATTTCATAGCAGCTAATAGCCAACTATACTACTAAACGTCCTATGGGTGATACAATAAAAGTTAATGCACATTATTCAATTACTAATTAATTAGATGTATTTACTTTGTTTAACTACCATACTGCGTGATAGCAGACTGGCGATTTCAATGAATGCACTAAAATACTTTGTTAATCACATGGTAATTATTGTAATAAATTTAAATAGAAATGGTACTAGGGGATCATAACTCTAATCACCATCCTTTATTAAAATTCTTGTTAGAGTCAGACAATTATCAACAATCAAGAGGAGATACTCTGCCAACTGCTTGTGGTGGAAACATAGCACGAGTCCACAAAAATCAGAATGCCGTGATGACACGGGAGCACCACCTGTCTCTCTTCAGACGTTTCCGAGGAGGAGACAGCTGCAGGTGGTGACAGCGGCCATGAACGAGCCGGCCCCTGGCTCCTCAGCCCTGGCAAAGCCAGCGAGCTCATCAGAGCAGGGATGAGTCTCCTGATAATTACACATTGCCATCGCTACCCTGCCAGGCCCACAAGACTATCACCCCCAGCACAACTCTCTACAACAGCTTTATTTGCTTCATGCCTGTTTATATCATCATTGTTACAAAGCACAACAAAAAAAAGGCCATAGAAGTGGCTAGGTAAGTAATTCTTTAGGTTCATGTCAGCAACCAAAAGAATGACTGTAATCAAAAATTATGACTAAGCAACTTTTGTTTCAACAGCAAACTGCTCATCTCCATGTGTTATTTATTGCTTTTGAGTGAACAAAGCAACAGATCTGGCCATAAAGTTGTGATTTTAACTTGCTTTAGAGATGGCAGGCTACAACTGAAAAACTCTGGTGCTTTTAAACAAGGTGAGGGTTATACCAGTTGCTGCTAGACCTCTATGCAAAGCTTTCATACAAACAAATGCAAACAATCCTATTTATGCAGCCATTCCCACAGTGTAAATGAAGCTGTTTGCAAAGACAAATATTTCTCTGCTAAAGAATCGGATGGACCAGGGTCAAATTTTGCCAGCTGGATGGCACTTGCTTAGTTGCAAGTACTGGGAGAGTTTGGTTTGCGTAGATTCTGCACCAAAACAGGAGGGCACAAAAAAAAAAAAAAAAAAAAAAAAAAAGCAGCTATTGGAACATGAGTAGAGCCCAGCAAGTATGTACCTTGTTCTTCCAGAGATCACAAATACATCCAAGCAGGTGCAATTTACACATGCAATTTGTTATCAGCGTGTTTTATCTCCCATGCATCCCAGTCTCATAACCTAGCAATTAACTGAAAATTCCAAGATTTCTGCATCATAAACTATTATAATACCATATTATGTAAAAAAACCTTAAAAAACCCCACAGTAGCCTGATACCCTGTGGTGTAACAACTATGGGCTGGTAGGTCTTCATCAAAGTTAATGAAATCACAACAGCATGGAACTGGTGTAAACTAAAGGAGAATGATGCTCCCTTTTAAAATACAGTAATCCAAGAACTTGAAGTGCTCCGGAGAATCCTTTCAGAAGCTGGAACCACACAGAACATTCATTGCATGTGCTGGCCTAGAGGAGGAGCGTGGGAGGAGGCTGCAGCAGCCTGCATTAGTGTTTTAGAATTCCTCCACTAGAAACAAACAGCCTAGTTTGCATGCTAAAATGAAAGTCCAGGATAGCAAACAACCCGCAATTTATGCAGCTGAAAGTCAAAAGAGCCTCGAGGAAGTTTTATAATCACAACCTTATCAGCTACCAAACACAATTTTATGAGAAATATCTGTGTAGGTGTGCATGGTTTCCAGAAGAGGCAATAATGCACACCATTAAATAGATTCTAGAAGAACTATATTATGGAGTTTGCATAAAGCAGGTAATTTTAAAACAAGACACTAATATAGCAAGTTTAGTTTCAAATAAGGTAATCCAATTTTTCCTCTCCAACATCCATGAAAAATAAAATACAATATAGCTAGGAATATGCATACAAGACTGACATTGTACTATAATGAGACATTCAATAATCAGTTATATTTTAGAATGCATTTTGTTGTAAGCATTTACAAAAGAAATACTAACATATGACACAGCCTCTCTGCATAGGAAGCTTAGTAAAAGACAGTAAAAACTCTGCCTGTACATTTGCAACAAAATTAGAGAATAAAAGAAATGTTAAATTATTTACTTGTTTTAGGAAGCACACAAAGGTTGACTCAGAAAAAAAATCCATATCTTCCATCCTTAAAACATTGTATTAGATATCTATTTCATGAATATACTGTATTTTTATCAAAAGTATATTCTAAGTTTCTTATTTTTAAACTAACTGAGTATCTTCACTTTCAGGAACTTAACTGAATTTCTCTGTTGTTAGTGAGCAGATGCAACATACTTTTATTTAAAAAAACACATTTTCAACCTATGTTACATTTCCTCTGTACTGAATTATCAAACCCTTAGCTACACAGCAGCTGGGATTTACTTTTCTGAACACAAATTTTATGCTGGCAGCATCAGTTCTGATTCATTTGTGATAGACCCACAGGTTTTATTTTTTTTTTCTATGAAAACAAATGGAAATGGAACACCTGGTAGCTGTCATGTCAAAACAATGTGTTGCAGCCCATGGCACCCTCCATACCTAGGGACTTCTTGCATAATGACATGAGAACTCTTTAGTTCTAGCCTTCTCTTCTTCATGCAAGAGCTTTGCAATAGTCTACTGTTCATAATTTTATACAAATGTAGCCTATTACTGACCTACTATTTAACCATTCTGGATTTTCATCCAATAACAAATGCAATAGAAAAGTTTTTCTATCAAGTCAGATGCTTGCAACTCTTGAAAAAAAATTGTCCTCTACACCTCCCAATTTTTGTGTTTACAAAGATTGCAAAAACTACTTAAGAACATATTCAACATCTTTGTCAGCAACATGGACAGTGGGGTAGAGTGCACCCTCAGCAAGTTTGCTGATGATACCAAGCTGTTTGGCGAGGCAGACACGCTGGAGGGGAGGGATGCCATCCAGAGGGACCTGGACAGGCTGGAGAGGTGGGCCCAAGCCAACCTCATCCAGTTCAACAAGGCCAAGTGCAAGGTCCTACATCTGGGTCGGGGCAATCCCAAGCACAAACACAGGCTCGGCGGGGAATGGCTGGAGAGCAGCCCTGTGGAGAAGGACCTGGGGGTGATGATTGATGAGAAGCTCGACATGAGCCAGCAGTGCACGCTCACAGCACAGAATGCCAACTATATCCTGAACTGCCTCAAAAGAAGCATGGCTAGCAGGTCAAGGGAGGTGATTCTGCCCCTCTACTCCGCTCTCGTGAGACCCCACCTGGAGTACTGCATCCAGCTCTGGAGCCCCCAACATAAGAAGGACATGGACCTGCTGGAGCATGTCCAGAGGAAAGCCACGAGGATGATCCGAGGGATGGAGCACCTCTCCTATGAGGAGAGGCTGAGAGAGTTGGGGCTGTTCACCCTGGAGAAGAGAAGGCTCCAGGGAGATCTTATTGCGGCCTTCCAGTACCTAAAGGGGGCCTACAGGAGAGCTGGGGAAGGACTTTTTACAAGGACATGTAGTGATAGGACGAGGGGGAATGGCTTTAAGCTGGAAGAGGGCAGGTTTAGATTAAACATTAGGAAGAAGTTTTTCACTTTAAGGGTGGTGAGGCACTGGCACAGGTTGCCCAGAGAAGTTGTTGAAGCCCCATCCCTGGAGGTGTTCAAGGCCAGGCTGGACATGGCCTTGGGCAACCTGGTCTAGTGGGAGGTGTCCCTGCCTGTGGCAGGGGGGTTGGAACTCGATGATCTTCAAGGTCCTTTCCAACCTAAACCATTCTATGATTCTATGATATTCCTACCTACAACTTCTTGCCTAAAAAAAATTATCCTTTTTTCATATAAGACTTTCCTGGTCACAGAATACAAGAGAAATTCTCCAGAATTTAGGCTACCACAAGCAAGTGACACTCAAGTGTTTGACAGTAGGCTTTATGTTATTTTTTTAATTTCTTGGAATCTTTGGAATTTGGAATTTTACTCTTCATCCCTCTTTCTCTCCCCCTCCCCATCAACCATCTTTGCAAGCATTGATCACTGGAATCGACAGCAGCAACTGACAGTTTTCTAACACTTGTACTAGATGAGCTCTATTGTTGGCTAGTAACAGAAAGCTGCCATCCTTTAAGTGCTTTAGGTCTGAGAAAAATACCAGATAACATCCTCATATTGTTTTATTAGTTATTAAAAAAAAATCTTTCATTCATGAGAAAGTATTGTTAAATCACTTAACTCACTTAACTTGTCAAAGTAAGAAAGAACAAGTACTTTGGATTCTGACTCCAGTCCATCCAATCAACCATAAACAGAGTTTTATTTTTGAGAGGACAATCTACACTTTAAATACTCTCACCTCCGAGGAATTTAAAACACCAAAGCACTTCTAGTGTCCCCTCTCTCTCCAAGCTCTGCACAAAATAAAAACAATCTTGTATATATGAAAAAATACCCACCTATTTTTCTTTGATAGCAACCTTCATAAAATAGCATGAAGAAAATAAAGACACTGCAGCATTTCTAAAAGTATCAATGTAACAGCCAGCGAAAAGAAATGCTGATAGTCAGATGTATAATTACTATATCTATTTGTTCTCCAATTTCTTTCTTACAGCCAAACCTTGGACCAGTTAAACACTGATACCAGCAGCGGTTTGATCATTTACTATGAGAATTACACAGACACACATCTTCAAAGGCATTGTAGAAATACAGCTAGCTGGCTTGGTAAAAAATATAGACAGAAACAGAAGTGTTAGAGAGCTCTCCTGCGTTTTGCCATTATTCTTAGACTATGTCCCTTTCTGCTCAGGCAAACCAACAAGCATACACAACACATGCAAATACCCATACAGATTACAAAATCATAGTCAAATTTGCCTAAGTCACTCAATGTAAAAGCAGGACTCAAAAGCTGGGAAAGTACATACTATTTTGAGTAAGATATTTCTGAGAACTGAAAACATAGGTTTTTTCCTTTTTTCTCTAGTTGTGGCTAACTCGGTACAATGCAAAAACACACAACAGCATTAAAGTCCTCTTTAATAGGACTATTAGTATTATTGAAACAGAATATTTATGTGGGTTTTAGTAAGTTATAAGTAAATAAATTAAAAATACATTGAAAACATAAGGAATCATCCTAATCTGAGAGGACAGTACAGTTCACCTGTGCAGAAAAACTCCACAGAAGAAATTAGAAAGCTAAATTTACAGCAATGGAAAAGCAACCTGCGTGTGCAGAGCAGCAGCAATCAGCTTTCCAGTTCTGCTTGGATCCATAAGTCACCGACAACTAGGTGAACTTTACAGGTTCCCTCCTAAGTTAATTTTTCAGTGATTCTACGGATCTTTGGACCCAGAAGCCACAAAAAACATCAAGTAAAAATGGATAAATAAGTACATGGACCTTAACAGTGAAAACTGCTGAGATGAACTGTAGAGCGCTGAAAGACAAATTCCTTCACCAGACTTTTAAAGATAACTGCAAACACACCCGAAAGGTACTCTCCCATGATCTTTCCAAACAATTCAGCATCTCTAATCGTTAAATGCAATTTAAAAGTAACTAATTTATATTCTTTTGTTCAGTACTAGAACAATACAAGTTGACTTTAATTTAAAGTCCACAATGAAATTCTGAGTCACATTAATGGATCCTTCAGCCTTGAATTTGAATTCCTAGTCCTCATCTTTTAATATATTCTCTGACTGATATTTCCCCCATATGCAAGAGATAACATCTCAAAGTGTGTTTGCATAGTGCAAAAAACATATCACAGTACAGAAAAGAATCAGACCTCAAAAATCAGAACCATCATCTAAATTCCTTCTTACACTGACATCCATCAGCACCCCAAGTCATCTTCACTCCACTGTGACACCACACTGACACCTCAACTTTGATGTTCCCTCCAATGCTCTTTCTTGCTCTGATGCTAATGCAATTATCTAGTATCTAACAGAATAAATATTTCACCCATCACTGGACCTCAAACTTCCCCTCCCACCACCACTCCTTGCTTTTGGTACGTATGATTTTCTTGATCCAAAATGCAACATAAAAAACAAGGGAAATACCGCTTCACCTAACTCATTACCAGTTCCTTGATTAAGGACCTCAAACAACACTCTCTATTCAGAATGTCTCTGTCAGGCACATAAGCAGCATTCGCTCACCCGACTCTCTGGCAAAAAGTCAGACAATTTAACCTTCCTTATTCATAGAATCATAAGGTTGGAAGGGACCTTGAAAATCATCTAGTTCCAGCCCCCCTGCCATGGGCAGGGACACCTTCCCCTAGACCAGGCTGCTCAAAGCACCATCCAACCTGGCCTTGAACACTTCCAGGGATGGGGCCTCTACAATTTCTCTGGGCAACCTGTGCCAGTGCCTCACTGTGAGGCACTCTGAGTGCCTCAGAGGGAAAAATTTCTTTCTGATATCCGATCTAAATCTACCCTCTTCCAGTTTGAAGCCATTTCCCCTCATCCAATCACTACACGCCCTTGTAAAAAAGTCCCTCTCCAGCTTTCTTGTAGACCCCCTTCAGATATTGGAAGGCTGCTATAAGGTCTCCCTAGAGCCTTCTCTTCTCCAGGGTGAGCAGCCCCAACTCTCTCAGCCCCTCCTCATAGGAGAGGTGCTCCAGCCCTCGGATCATCCTCGTGGCTCTCCTCTGGGCACGCTCCAGCAGGTCCATGTCCTTCTTATGTTGGGGACTCCAGAGCTGGATGCAGTACTCCAGGTGGGGTCTCATGAGAGCAGAGCAGAGGGGCAGAATCACCTCCCTTGACCTGCTGGCCATGCTTCTTTTGAGGCAGTTCAGGATATAGTTGGCATTCTGTCCTGTGAGCGCGCACTGCTGGCTCATGTTGAGCTTCTCATCAACCAACACCCCAAAGTCCCTCTCCTCAGGGCTGTTCTCAATCCATTCTCCACCCAGCCTGTATTTGTGCATGGGATTACCGCAGCTCACATGCAAGACCTTGCACTTGGCCTTATTGAACTTCAGGAGGTTCGCACAGGCCCACTTTTTGAGCTTTTCCCGGTCCCTCTGGATCACATCCCTTCCCTCCAGTGCGAAACTTGCTGAGGGTGCATTGAATCCCACTGTCCATGTCTCTGACAAAGCTGTTAAACAGCACCAGTCCCAGTACTGACCCCTGAAGAATATGACTCATCACTGGTTGCCACTTGGACACTGAGCTGTTGACCGCAGCTCTTTGAGCGCAGCCATCCAGCCAGTTCCTTATCCACTGAGTGGTCCATCCGCAAAATCCATGTCTCTCCAATTTAACGACAAGGATGCCGTGTAGGACAGTGTCAAATGCTTTGCACAGGTCCATGTAGATGATGTCATTTGCTCTTCCCTTATCCACTAACGCTGTAAAGCTATCATAGAAGGTCACCAAATTTGCCACGCACGATTTGCCCTTAATGAAGCCATGTTGGCTATCACCGATCACCTCCTTATTTTCCATGTGCCTTAGCAGAGTTTCCAGAATAGTCTGCTCCATGATCTTGCCAGGCACAGAGTTGAGACTGACTGGCCTGTAGTTCCCTGGGTCTTCCTTCTTTCCCTTTTTAAAAATGGGCATTATATTTCCCCTTTTCCAGTCAGTGGGAACTTCACCGGACTGCTACGACTTCTCAAATATGATGGATAGTGGCTTGGCAACTTCATCCACCAGTTCCCGCAGGACCCATGGATGAATCTCATCAGATCCCATGGACTTGTGCACCTTCAGGTTCCTCATTTGGTCTCAAACCTGGTATTCTCCTACAGTGGGCTGTTCGTCATTCTCCCAGTCCCTGGCTTTGCCTCTGTGACTTGGGTGGTGTGGCTAGAGCCCTTACTGGTGAAGACTGAGGCAAAAAAGTCATTGACTACCTCTGCCTTGTCCATGTCCCAGGTGACCAGGTCTCCTGTTTCCTTCCTGAGTGGGCCCACGTTTTCCCTAGTCTTCCTTTTGTCACTGACATACCTATAGAAGGCTTTCTTGTTGGTCTTGACGTCCTCAGCCAGATTTAACTCTATCAGGGCTTTAGCTTTCCTAGCCTGATCCCTGGCTGCTCGGACAATTTCTCTGTATTCCTCCCAGGCTACCTGTCCTTGCTTCCACCATCTCTGTAGGCTTTTCTTTTTTTTTTTTTTTTCTGTTTGAGATTGCCCAGGAGCTCCTTGTTCATCCATGCAGGCCTCCTGGCATTTTTGCCTGACTTCCTCTTTTTTGGGATGCATCGCTCCTGTGCTTGGAGAAGGTGGTCCTTGAATATTAGCCAGCTTTCTTGGGCCCCTCTTCCCTCCAGGGCTTTATCCCACGGGTACTCCACCAAGCAGAACCCTGAAGAGTCTGCTTTCCTGAAGTCCAGGGTAGCAAGTTTACCATGCACCCTTCTCACCGCCCTAAGGATCTTGAACTCTACCATCTCATGGTCACTGCAGCCAAGGCTGCCCTGCAGCTTGAGGCTGCCCTTGAGCTTGAGTTTATTATCCTAGGATTTTACCAGAACTGATTGAAAAAACCCGGTACCAATCCATAAGAGAACTACCCTACTTAATTTTACTACATAAACACTTAAAACACCTTCCACTCAGATGAAGACTTTCAGGAATATTTGTGTATTCCTGAGTCACTGTGTCCATTTGTAATATAGGTGTACTTTAGCCTCATGACCTTACTGGGGTCAATTACTCTCACATAAAGCTGCTCTAAAATTCAATACCATCAGCAACTTCATAATGGAACATGTTGCAGCTATAAACAGAAAAAGAGTTTGAATGATATCATGAGATCCTACAAATAGTGCCTCAGCTATGCAGCTCCAGCAATCCTTTTCTAAAGCAGACATCCATCGATACACAAAGTATTTAAAGAATTAGTATGAGGTCCATTCATTACAATTTTTTCCAGGAACTGAAGACAAGGTCAAAAACTTCTGTGTAACATAGTATATATCCCCACCAATGTGTGAGACCTCATTTAGTTGAGAGGAAAAAGGAGATTTTTTAAAATTGACAACCGCATATGCACATTGAAAAGGAAGTCTAATAAACTTCTTTCTCTAACATGTAAATCAGTCTTTCTTTAGCAGGCTGCTTTCACTAATATTTAAATGTTAATCTAGCATTCTTCTGAATTGCTTCACACCAATGCTATTTTTTAAGTGGCAAAATTTCCTATGGGACAGTGGTACAAGAGATGGCATCTACTTATATTATGGCAGCATTTTAATTTAAAACAAAAAAAGAGATAGAGTAAAAAATATACAGAGGGCAGCATTCTACACTAAAAATAGCCATGCCTTATGAATAGATTCATGATCTGACAAGAGATTTATCTGAACTTATGAAGATTGAGTAATACAGATGGGATTACCCTCTTCTGCACAGTTAGACTCTGAAAAATGGCAAAACCCCTTTTTATTTTTTATTTCAAATTATTTCTGACATGTGCCTCAATCACTATTTAGCTTGGCACAATATAACTTGTATTTTTAATGCTGGGGAAAAAAAAAAGAACATCAGTTAGAAAAGATTTAGTCACCCTACGTACAATCATTCATGAGAACTTTAAGTGTATGTTATCAAAGAAAATTAAAGCAAATGTTGAAGTTACTCGAATTATAGTAACGCAGCCTTTGTTTCACAGATAGCTAAATATCTCTTTTTCACACTTTTTTTTTAAAGCTCTCAGTATGGATCGTGTTCTCTAAGTAGTAATCTGACTCACTGCCAACCTCATTAGTAATTTATAATAAATGTTCCTTTTCTAAAGAATCCTGATTTCTCCATGAGATAAAATGAAATGTATATAACTTTCATTAAGCTTTCATACATGCTTATGAAAGACTATTTTGATTATAGGATAAGAAGTCGAGAACATCACACAGTGTAGGCTAGAGATAAGAACTTATTAGAAATAAAGAACCCTCTTCATCTGTCATTGATCTAGGATGAGTAATTTACTTTATCTCTACCACTATTTACCCATCTGTAATAATGTTTGTCTGTTTCATAGTCACAAATTTCCTTTCATCTAACCCCTAGTTTTGGAAATCCCTTCTATGTTTTCCTTCACATTATTTGGAGACACCTCTTACAAGTGACTTCCTCACCCAGGCCTATAAACTATTAGCATTGTCAAAATATCTTAAAAATACTGGAGAAAAGATTTTTTTTTTGCCTTCTACTTGAATGGAAAATGTAAAAAATCAAATAAATGTATCCAATAATTTCCCTAGTTAAACACATCCTCAAACTTGCCATACTTAAGAATAGGATTAGGAAAGGATTCATCAAGTCACTCGAACTAATACTTTAATGCTTTTCTGAACTGTAGTACCTTGGCTACAAACCTTTGAGAACAGATACTTCTGTTTTTCACACCTTCCTTTACTTAGATGTGTCAAGCACTGATTCAATCCAATGATGCGCCAGGGAATTTATCATGTTAATACAGCATTATTTAATAAAAATAAAGTATTCTGTTAATGAGATCACACCATTCATGCATATGGATTTGAGGCTTCAATCCTAAATGGGGACAAATAAGATGCAAAAGTACGATGTGGTTTGCAAAGAATAATGTTTACACAGCAGTTTACACTGCCATCTTCAAGCAGAACAAGGTTGACAAGTACCAGCCTGTGAAGCGCTCCCTCTTCAAGAGTGAGGTTTATTTTTATTTCCATGTTGTAATACATCTTGAGAATAAAAATAATGTGTGCTAGCTCACAACTAGTACGTGCCGACTTATTTTGAAACAGGTCTGAAATTAAATAATTGCCTAATTTACGTCCTAAACTATAATTTTCAACTTTGGGTGATGCAGTCTTTTACAAACACACAGTATTAGTGATACAGGGAGTATTCATGTGCTTATGGACAAAATTTCTTGCAGATATAGCCCCCTGCTCTCCCAACAGGATGGATGCACACACAGGCACGTGCACACATACACCCACCCACCGCCCCCCACCAATAAAAATAAGCTGACACTGGGGGACAGACAGACCAAAATTGAGCAAAAATGACAGGATTAAAGAGAATCCCATATTGGAAAGTCTCGGGTAATAAAAAAAAAAAAAAAAAAGGAAATTCCTTCACATCCCTTCAAATGAAGGACAGCTTTATGGTTCTCCATAGTCTTCTGTCCTTGTCCTTCCCTTGCCATCAGCAACGGAGCAGAAGCTGGCACCACACTGCTGTCTCTAACAGAGCAACACAGATTTATATCTGACCTCCTGCTCTTCAGTTCTTTTCCCTGTTCAGAGTTTTAATTATCACTCCCATGCTCACGACTTGGAAAATTCAGCCCTTCTCCATTGCCACTGCTTGTACATTATTTCTCCATGTTTACAGCTCAAGCATAAATTTTATAAACATCCTGCCACCCAACAACCACATTAAATTATAACAACATTGCAGTATATATAGAAGGGTAAAAAGGAGCACTGGATAGAGTGTTCATCTGCTAGCACTATACGATCTGAAAAAAAAAAAGAATCTGGAGAAACTGAATGGAAAAAATAGTTATTTTAATCCCATTCATCAACAAATTCCAAATTAAAACAAGTTACGCAAAAAAATGCTCAGCCTTCCTGCAAAACATACTAATCATCTGATCATTCCTTTAGTTGCATGGCATACAATTCAAGTAATTAAGTCTCCCTACTTTTAAAAATACTGCATTTCAACTTTTTCTGTTCTAAAATAACTGTAAAGTAGCCCTTGCTCTGAGTTACTATTGTGTCTGGATCTTTATCATCTTCCTATTGCTTAATCTAATAATAGTTTCTAACACATTAATAATGTGTATTAAAGACTCTTAGATGCTTAAATGATTTGCTGTCGTACTTTAAAAGCATTCCTCCTAGACCAAATTCTATCTTTCCAGAACTAATAACATCATTTTCAGATCTTTTGGGAGACAATGCACATTAACATTCACCAGGATTGGACTTTCTGCCTTTGTTTTCTGTGTACATATAAATAATCAGAGAACTATTTAGATGCATGGAAAATGTAAATAAATAAAAAATATTTTATACTATTACACTGCCAAATGTGGTTTCTGTAGTGAAAAGCATTTAAATAAATAAATAAATGATCTCTACAAGCAGTACCTGTGTGTGGTAATTTTTTTGTAAGCTATTTTGTAGTTGCTAATGAATTTGTAGCTCAAATGCAAATACTAAAGCAGCACCACTCTTTTTCCCCACAACAACCCAAAAAACCCCTCACTTAATTTCAAACCCTTCTCCCGTGGTTACTTTGTATTTTATTCTGCTTTTTTCTTTGACATCTATTCATGAAATGGGACAAAACATAATGACATAACCCCTTTCTGAAAACATGCGGAAGGAATGCCACTTCCATGAGTTATTATGCTTGACACACCACAGCCAGCATATGTCACAGTACTTTAAATCAATACATGCGGACATGCAATCATAGTTTTTTATTATGAGAGACAGACCTGTTTGGATGCAAGATGCACCGCACTAAAAGACTGTGCTGTAACTCAGTATCACAGGATGCTTACTAGTCCACTAGAAGGTGATGTCAAGAATTGCAGTAAGCCCTTCATCTGCATGGGCTTTGGTGGGATACACCATGGTGACAAACCTAGGCCACCCCTCCCCGAGGAACAGAAGTGACAAGGACATTGCAGAAACATCAACAGCACTGGGAAGGGACCCTGATCAGAGATCAGGTTCATACGAGCTGGGCTCCGGCTACAAGCCAAACACATGCTTGAACACTTTTTTGAGGAAACTAAAATAAATATCTTCTACTTTCATCATTATTGCCCAATAAACTCTACTTTTTATTACACATACCTTCCGGCTAATGGTGTGCAAAAACATGGCTTCTCACTTCAAATGGGAGAGTTTAAATCTGTTTAATAGCCTTTAAAACTTTATGATAGGTATTAACTCAGAAAGTACTTACAAAGTTTTAAATTCTTACAAAGTCGGGTGCAAAATTAAAAAATTCTGACCAGTCACTATATTTGTTGCTAGTTGTTTACAGGTTTTTTTAAGTGACTTGGATTTTTTAAAAGTCATATACAAAATTTGCTGCCCTGTAATCCCAGGCTCTCATACTAGCAATGCTTTACACTTATGGACTGTAAGGCCAGAAGGACACAGTGGTTCTACAGTGAGTGTTGAAACAGCTATTACCGTTTCAATATATTGAAGAGAGTAAGTGCATTAAGAAAAGTATGTGTAATTCATGAAATTTCTTCACTGGTAAATCCCAAATAAACTTAGTGTTAGTGCAGGTCTATAAGCATGTTATGGTCAAAGCTACATACTTGACCTCCAGCTTTGTTTGGGGACAGAAGTTCACAGTATTAAACTGGAAGGTAAAAAGATGTAGTGCCTGAAAGAAAATTAAAAAATAGATCTTTTCTCTTCTTTGGATAGTGCATCTTGGTTAATTGTCAAATAAAGTAAATGGGATGGAAGATGGTTATCTCCTAAGAGCCGGGATAACATTTTAAAGTACTTCGGCTACATTTCTAGCTCTGCTATAAATTTCCCATCTCGCCTTAGAATGGACAGTTTAGTGTCTCCAATCCAACTCAACAAAATTCCAAAGAGTGTGTGCGTGTCCGTCTATCTTATGTTTCTACCAAATGCTCACAACTTACAAATATATTAAATATGTTATTGAATGACAGAGTCTGTTTTTCAAAGACCTCTCCTACCTCTCTGGGCTTCTTAAGGGCTTACCTTAATGAGCAAGCAAATTTTTTACGTAAATGAATAATCAAATATCTTGGAGAAAGACAAACATTTAACATATATCTACAAGATGGAGAAATACTGCTGTTTCAAATTTAGAAAGCTGCAGTTGTTAAGAAAAGCAGGGGAAAGAAAATATTTAAATAACAACTAAATCGAGGATCCATACCCAGATGCAGTATCAATGGGACCTATTTGTTTTAATCACTGATTTATTTTATTCAGAGGAGAAAAAAAAGCCCCCCAAATTCTGGGAACTTCATTGATTACGCTGCACCAAGGCACAATACGTACAGAGAAAATGAGAATTTGAGTGAGGTTCTTCACCTTCCTGTATTTTCTCAGGTAGATACTTGGGTTATTAGTGTTAAGACAACAAAAAGAGACTGGAAAATTTTACAGATGGCCAAACAAGAGTCCCCTTGTCTATTACACTAATTAATTGAGGTTAATGTCTTTATGCATCAAATTAAAAATAAACCAATTTAGGCCATTAAGTCTTCTCATTACTTGAAACTTTCAAGTTCACAAAGCTTAAAATGTATATAACTGTGAATGTAATTTATAAATATATAAAGCCTTCATGAACACAGTCAAGAAACTTATATGCTCTTCTTTCTCTTGTACTGCTTTTTGCCATTTAATACAGAAGACAACACTGCTTTTAATCACGGTACATTTAAAAGGGATAAATTGGGATATATACTTTGAATACTCCTCAGTTCAGGGTCACTGAACCTTAGACTTTGTCTGTTTGAAGACTTCTGTCTTCAAAAGCAGATTTTCCTAGGTGCTTTCTGTCTAACTAGATGCTTGTAAAATGTTTAATTTTCACAAGTCACTTAAAAAGATGTAAAAATCTCTGGAACTACTCATGTTCTTGATCTGAGACATTTTATTACATTTAATAAGCAATACAGTATGACTGGTAAATCATGTCAGGAAGTTTAACAACAAAATTAAACTAACTTGGCTTGAAAGTATCACTAGATGAATCACAACCAGTGACAAACTGTAAGTAAAATTGGTTGTAACAGAATTCCACCAAGTGTAGATGAAAAGCCTACTCCAATCGTGGCTGGATGAGTGTTAAAATTTCATCAGACTTCTACAAGTAGTCATAAAATGAAGAAGCCATTAATTAAATCTGCAAATGATGCAATACGTGGGAAGATAGTTAAGTGCTAGACAGATTAAAAGAAAAGAAAAAGTGGGCCTATGTTGATAAGAATTACCAAAATGAGAACGAAAAAAATGCTACTTAGCACCTCTGAGGGAGATAAGCTAAACTTTACACGTATAAAAGGCATTAAATTTATGTTTCTATATAAATGCAAAGTAGCATTAACAATGCACTGAAAGATCTAAGACTGAAAATGGAACCGATAGCTAACCACCCCATCTCCTAAATATTAAAACCTGCAAAATCCACAAACACAATTCCAAAACCTGAAGAGTAGGGTGATGCTCTATAGCAGAGACTGCTCCTTGGTTTATAGCATGGAATATATTGAAAAGTCTCCCTACAAAATTCGGTAGTATTTCACAAGCTGCCTAAAGGAAAAAAGTTTAGAAAAACATTGGCTGCTCTCATTCACCTCCAACTTACTTGTTATCACTGTCTTGTGATTATGAGTCTCTAGGGCATCTCAAGACTCACAGGGTACAGTCACACAAAAACCAGCCAGCGCAGACCAGCAGTTTAGCACTCAAATTCCTATCACCACCAGAAATTTGTATTGGTGTCATCAGCTAATGAAGCTTCAAATAAAAACCCTACTGCTGCTTATGCTGCCCTATTGAGTAGGATTCCAGTGATATATCTTTCTGGGTACGAAATGAACTATTCTTATATATGGACAGGCTCTCTATATAGCGCCATCCAATCTACAGGCCTAATACCAACAACCATGAATCAAGATCGCTGTCTTTTCATATTGTCAATCAGTTAAACGTTTGGGTTTATTCTTTACAGAATACAACTTACTGGATATAAGTAAACAAGCTACTGTAGCATAGAAAATAATTCTAAGTTGCTGTCTGTTTATAGTGGGGTTTCACTGTAGCTTTTTCTTTTTTCTTTTTTTAAACCAGAAGTAAAAATTGCTTTCTTTTTATTTTATGTTAATATTGCTGTCTCTTTTATGGTGTAACTGATTTTATAGGCCCATTACTATCCCGTGTTTCAGGAATAGCATACAGATCTTCACCAATCCCCCACAGTACCTTACATAAAGCTGCATATTTTATCCCATCTTACTTGCCATTCATGCCCACCCACAGGAGACACATTACTCAGATCCAAAGATTATAGCATTGTTATGCTGATGATACCTAGATTTACTTCCCTATTAAACATTAATGATGCAGTATCCTGGCATAAATTTAGAGTGTATTTTTACATGTACAAACTTGAAGATAGCCATGAAATATATCCATTTTTTTTACAAATTTTATACTGTCAATATAGTCAACTGCTACTATTTTACCTTGTCTTTTCCAAATAATTAACCACAAAAGCACATTTCTGGCTGTATGTTCAGCCACTCCTAGTAACACTGTAAATCAGCAGAGAAAATAACCAAAAACTCTTTATAGGAATTAATATTTCTGTAAAATAATACAGAAATGAGTTATGTACCACTTATTGTTGAAGCTTGCACTCATGTTGGCACGTTAATTTTCTCACATCCTTTAATAACAGAATTAGACTTTTGATAGACGCTGACATAAGATGGCAATGCTTTTTCAAAAAACCTCAATTTTTTGCATGCGAAACAACAATTTTAGGAATTTAATCCCAGACTTGATCAGACACCCAAAGGACTAACCAGTACGGTACTTATCAGTCTTCCACTACTGAGTACAGCAGGAGAGACACACGACATGTAAAACAGCCCAAGCTGGTTATGGGTATCACCATTTCCAGCACTGTCAGTAGAGGACACTTAGTAAGAGAATTCCTGTTATCTATCGTTCAGCACATTTCTCACAATTTAAACAATCTGCTGCCTCAGCAAAATGCTTTGCTTGCAGCTTGCAAGCTCGCTTTCACAATGTAGCTCATGTTCTCCACCACAGGATCTGAAAAAGCAGAGGTCCTCGCAAAGGCAACAGCAAACTACGAAGGCAAGTGAAGAAAGAGAAATAGGAGGTTGCTGCCTTACATAGCATTTTGCATTTTCTTTATCCCCAACAATGCTGTTGCAGAGGTCAGTTTTGGAGTCAACACTTACTCTAATGAAACAGGACACTTTTTGGGGGATAGTATTTCAAGCAAATGCTAGACTTCTCACTAAACTGGCTGTTACAACAAAATATTTTTGAAATGGATATAAATAATTTTCTTTCTCATAATAAACCATACTTTCCTTGGGACCAAATCCTCAACTGTTCTCTGTATAATGCCTTCTTGAAAGGAAGCAGGCAATAAGATGCAAGTGCAGGCTTTTGGTTTTACAGTGCTTGCATTTTACTGGAGTAATAGTGGTACGAACTAGTCAAGTAAGGTGCGACCTGAGTTGGGCCTGTTTGGAGAGTAAAAAGAGACCCAAAATACCACCACCAAAATAGCTTGCAAAATTAAACTTAGTGTCCCGAAATCTTTACAAAGTAACCTGAAAACGTGTCTATCTGCAATCAGAAAGTATACTTAATTTATATGCTGGGTTATTTTGCTGATTATGTTACAGAAAGAAAACCGCACACACTTAAATCAAACCCAACAGAAGAGCAGAGTGCAAAAGTGCAAGCCAATTGACTGATCATCCATAACAAAAGACAGTAGGACTCAATGGTTACAAGAAAATTCTGTCTTTTTGAGTTATATTTCACTTTTTCATTAAAGTCTGATATTTCAGAAGCTCGACCTTGCTATGGAATAGTAGGTTACGGCAGCCCACAGGGAAAATGAGACACATTACATACCAAGAATGATGAATTTGGAAACATCATAAGGCTCATGGGGTCGGTTACTGTCCAGCTGGCCCATATTTTGTGATGCATTAATCAAAATAGCATCCACTAGAGTAGAAGTTAATCCTGTCACAACATGCTAAAGCAGAACAAGCTGCATTACAGTTCCATGCCATGGTCCCATAAACCTTCAGTAAAATAACACCCCACACAAATGCAACTCTTGTAAACAACATTATATAATTCTCCACACATGCCTGTAACTATGATTCATGCTAAATCAAGGGATGGGTGTCTCAGATGTCAAAGGAGCATTTTGGGGAATAATGAAAAATTTCTGCACATGCACTGCTCTTACTGGAGAAAAATTTGCAGGTTTTTTTTTTTTTTTCCCCCGCTACAAAACAGCTTATTCATTAACGAAAAGTTTAAAAAATTAAGCATCCAAAACCACATAGGCAGTAATCTTAGTCAGAATAAGTTCTATCTTTAGACACCTACTCTAACTTTTTTCTATAATAATAGATTAATTCTGTCTCAGAAATCAGTATTAACTTGATCTAATCTCAGCACCATAGAATGTACTTTCAGACAAAAATCCTCCAGGTTTACTAGAAAATAAATATTTTACCTATAAGGCAGAAAATACCAAGCCATACTGCAAAGTATTCAAAATGTAGTACTGTGACCAAGCTCCCACCCTCGCAAAAAAAAAAACCCCAAACCAAAAACCCAACAACCAAAACCACAACCGCAAAAAAACTGCTTAGGTTACAGCATGTGAATCTCTGATAAACACGCCAGTTCAAATAGAAGGAACACGAATAATGTTGATCCTTCCATGCCTGGATTGTTGAAAATAGTGTCCTTTTCAGATTCGAGGGTTTTCTTGGTTTTGTTTTGAGAAAAGGTCCAATTTGTTCAAACAAAGTAGCACAGAAACGGCTATATTAATTCATTTCTATAATATATTAATTACAAAATTCAATAATTGTCTCTTCTCACAGTACAGGCATGCTACAGACAATTCAGGCAGTGTCAGGTACAGTCCAGTGCCATACACTAAACAGCAGACCAATTTCTAAGCACATACATTTAATGGTTTAATAGTAGCAACATATAAAATTAAGAGCAATGGCATTTAAACTATGCCAATTTATGATCCACTAAGAATCTCACTGTATTACTTTTAAAGCTAGGTAAAGAGAGATAAGGGTTTTAAAATTGCCTATTTAAACTGTTAATAACAACCTGATTAGATAATAGCTTTTGTATTATAAACACTCGTTTTTACTTTGAAATGTTGACACAAAGCCATCACACCTGTTACCTCTACTAAACCGGTATAAACCAATAATGCAGCAGTGCAAATTTAAATATTTTATGCAAGTATTAACAAAAAAAGCCAAGTTCCTAATAAAAAATAATTCTTGACATTCAGAGAATTCAAAGCACTTCAACAAATGGCAAATAAGGAAACCAAGGTACAGAAAGGAAAAATGACGTAGGTGAGATCATACAGAACATCAGTGGAAGCATGAGGTCAGAGGATAGGTTTTCTGATAATGAATTCAGAAGCCTCACTGCTAAATCGTGCCATGATGAAAAAAAAGTGGGTAGAGAAAGGTAAAGCAGAAATTCCAAAACAATCCTCAAAACACTGAGTGACGTTACAGCTACACATACAGCATAAGATGGCAATGACACTGAAAAAGCAAAAATACCAATATTAAGATATCATCAATTCATTGCTCCCTTCAGGGTTGTAAAATATATTACAGCATTTTATTTTCAACAAGTACCTAATTAACATGTAGAACTACTTCTGCATTTTTCCAAAAGTTATCAATTGATTTGAGTGGCAATTCTGCGCAAATGGTAAAATGAAAGTTTTCATATATATCGTGCTTTGGTAATAGCACCTACAACCCCGGGCATGGACTATTTGTGTTCATATATTCAATTGCAGTATCCCTATGAGAGTTTTTCCTCCTGATACTTTAATTATTCTTCCTTACCACAAACTATACTATGTGTGCTCGTTTTTGGTTGGGTTTTTTTTGCCTGGTGATGTGTAAGGATTGTTTTTTTAAGCACCAAACTTTTCAGGAAAAAACTCCTAATGTTTGCATTTCTCAGAAAGAATTATCGTGTCACCGTCCCTTACCTTCAACAGCTGCCCATGACAGAAAGGGAATCATTCTTAAGAGTTTTACATTATTGATCACATCATCAGGAACGTGGGCTGTCAACTGCTAGTGCATCCCTCAGTGGCACTCAACATTTGCAGCATGGGTCTCTAGGACCGACCATGCATGCAGCATTCTCTCTCGAGGAGGGTCTGTACTAGCATGAGACACGTTCTCCAGGCACTCTAGATATAGCAGGATACTTCTTCAAGACTTGCCACACATGAGAGTATTCTGGCTATGACCATCCAGCAGAAAAATCTTTCGACTCCAGTGAAAAATTTCTTTCCCATCGTACCACTTGACAACACTGGCTCTTGACCCTGCCCATGGAGCACCTGTGTGTGTTGCCACTGACAGCCACACTACACAACCTGTACTGGGAAGCTGAGTGTGTCAGCTTGCTTGTGTTCTTGTTTTCCCTCTCACAACTCAAGGTATAGCTTTTTTTGTTTACTCAAAACCAACCTGCTGCAGGGGCAAGCTGCACTGAAAGAGAAGCCGGTGGGTTCCTGCATGCCTATTCCTCCATCTCTTTCTGCCAGCTATAGAGATCAGGATGCTGCAGGACAAGCTGGTGCAGGTAGACCCCCCGTCACCATGTCAACTGACTCACACTGTGGCCCTGTGATCACCACATTCAGTGCTACATGGAAAGCAGAAACCATTTCAGAAGCATCTTGCTGTTGGAGTGCCATAAGTGTAGTGCCATTACACCATTATTAATTACTGCTTCTCTTCCTTTCCTTTCTCTATCCTAAACAAAAAAAAAAAAATACTCAATTCTTCCCATAAGATCTAGTACCAGTTGACTGAATAGCTGTCAAGAAAAGTAAGAAATCAACATTTGGAGCTAATATACGATGTAAACATCATCTTACTCCTATACTCAGGGGTTTACAGGATGCTAGATTAAAGACAGAGCACAAAAGACACTTCAGTTGACTTTGGGGAATATATTTAAGGATGGGTGCTTCTGAAAACATTAAGATAAATTTGTCTAAATGAAATATTGATGAATAGATATTTATCTCTTGCCAGCCTTACATTAATAGCATTGAGTTTTCCATAAAACTACATCTTTAAGGCTTCCCTTTCAATAGCTTGAGGGTTTCGACACTATGGTACATATGGCAAATGAACTATTTTTAATGACCCAGTTGAAAACACAGTTAACAAAATTAGTACTTTCACTTCCATTTATTTAAAAAAACAAGTCTATCAACTAACTACACTATGTGGAGCTCTGTAATTGATTATTCAAGGATTTAAAATATTACCCAGGCGGGCAAGGTTATATACCCATCCAGGCACAACCCTGAGCACACACGTACTCTTGCCATGGCCTGAACTCGGGCTATTTGCACCACATTTGAAATTTAAACTGCTTTCCACTTATCCGTGTGAATTCTCAAACCAAGGTCATGATTCTTCTGACCCCACATTTAAAAAGCTGTTGGGATCAACAGAGTACCAGGTTAAGCTTGAGTTCAGTTCTTTACATCGGCAAGATACTACTCCTCCACAGCACGTGAAGTGGGTCAAAGTTTGGGCTCCACAGTCTCATGCTGCAGCCCTGCCCACTCTCATGCAAGCAGTGGCAATTGAGTCACAGGTTACTGGCATGGTAGCTCTCCAAGACAACGAACTACTCAGGCACCTGAAAATCACTGTCCGCTGTCGGGAAAATAGAAAAACCACACAGCGAGGACTACGTTGTCCCTGAGCCCTCTGCTTTCGTGGAGACCTGCAGTGATACGCCAGCCAGCTGCAGCCAACAGCAATGGTCTTGTTGGGCGTTCTGCTGCTCCCTTCTTACCAGCACTGGCATGTCTTTGACATCCTGACACCAGGGAGCCAGGTCAGGGGCTCAGCCAGTGGTGACTAACCCGACAGAGAAGCGAATACCTTCCTGAACTGGCCCACCGGGTTGTCTGGTGAGAGCTGGTGCAAATTCGGCGGCAAACTGCCACTGACAGGCTTATCTGGAGTGAATCACATCTTCAGAGAGCAATTAGGCTTCCCTGTAATCACTTACTGTTCCCAGTTTCATGATATTGCCCTTTAAACTGCCAGCCCTGGCATTAAACAGCCCTGGAACTAAGACAGCCAGCAGAAAATTGTCTGCTTTTTGTAGAGTTAAGATGTACGTCCGCAATACGAGTGAGCAGTTCAGCACCACTGAAAGGAGCAGCAGGAGGACACAAGCATAACCAATTCTCAAATCAAAAGCACACACGTGTAAATAGTTACCATACTCATGAAAAAACCCACAGAAACAAACCTGTTCATTAAAATTGATGTTCATTTTTGATTCAGGAGAACGTGTAAAACACATTATAACCTTCAGCATCATTCCTAAAGTTGAACTTCATAGACCAAGTGACAGATAGGAAAATGGTCCAAGGAAAACCAATAGTTGGATAGTCATCACATCTCTACAACTCTACAACTCAGGTTATCACTTGCTCATTTGAATAACCTCTGAATTAGGCTTACTGAGCTATTTCAGTGAGTTTTTATAAATTTAACTCTTCATGAGTCTGTACTGCAGCTTTCCACATATTCAATATGACCAATTTACCCATCACCACACCACAGAATTACGTGACCGGAGAAAAAAAGTAGGTTACATCACTGACCTGCATTATGTCCCACTATGAAGCCTAATGTTAACACTGGCAACAATGTCAAGATTGGGTGGGCTCTGGAATCCTCTGCTTATTTAAATTAAAAACTCATACTACTACTGTAGAAAATATAATAACTATAATAAAAGTTTTTAAAACATCTGAGATCAAATGTATTTGCAAGTCTTCCCCAACCATAATTAAGGGTTTTTTTATTACAGTAGCAGGTAATATCCAATAAACAAAACAACAAATATTTCACTAAGCAGCATATAATCACCAATTGCTGTTAAGTGGCCATTATTTTATGAGATAGTTGAAATGTACGTATTTTGTTAACTATTGTTGGTAAATGTTAATAAATAACATTTTTTGACTCATGGTAGGAAACCAAAAAAAGTTACAATTATTCAGAAGCAGTGAATGGATTTAAATACAAGATAATAATTGGGTATCAGCTATGGGTTTTACTTTAATTTAGAAAGAGGTAGTTTAATATACCAGCTATAAAAATAAGGTCTGCTAAATTTTATTTTTAGCTTATCATGGGTGAAAATTAATACTTTGCTTAAACTAACACATTATACAGATTACATATTTCATCACAATACGCATATGTACTTTATAATCTGCCTCTGAAAACAGAACCAAAATTAAATTCTCCAAGCAATTTTCTTCTATTTAAGAATTTTAGATTGCCCAGATAGATAAGAACAGACAAAAAAAATTTTCAATACAAATCTTAAGATATTTATTAATACTGTTAGCACAAGAAATTTCTTATACTGCATACTGACCCCTGCATTATTTTTACACCACACCATTATCAAGTTTGTTACAACATAAGGGTTTAGCTTTGTGTTATGGTTTGAGCAACCCATAACAATTTGTTGTTGTTTAGAGAATTATTCTCTCACCCAATGAACCCTCCCCACCCGGGACGGGGAATCAGGGAAAAAAATAAGGAAATCCAAGGGCTCAAATATAAACAGATTTAATAGAATAAGACTGGGTAATTAACATTAATAGCACTAAAGAAACAATATTGAACCTGATACCAATATAAAAATATACAAGGAGGATTAAACTCAGCCAATTCCATCAGTAGGAAGCTGTGCCCTCCCAGCAGTGACAGCAAATGTTGGACACTGCGAGCGCTACGGCTGCGGGAGGAAGGGAAGGGCTCAGGGGTCCAGCACTGGGGCAGGAAGTTCTCAGGATGGCAGCCATCAAGGGAGAGAGAGCACTTCTCGGCAAACTTTCTAATTTATATCGAATGTGCCTTTCACAGTATGAAATAATCCTGTTGGCCAGCTCGGGTCAAGTGCCCGGGTCTCTCTCCTCCTAGTCCCTGCACCTGGAGAGCTTGAAAACACTGAGACCTTGAAACCCACACACCATAGCTGGCTATGAAGTAAATATTTTCACAAATTCAGACAGTAGAGTCATCCAAAAAATGCAGCTCTCCCTAGCATTAGAAGAGACCTTACTGAAAAGAAAAACTACTGAAAGAGAAATTAATCCTGTGTCATTCAAAACAGGACGCTTCCTAAGAATAAAAAGGAGGTATTCATCAAAACAGTAACAGGGGAAAAAACAATTCCAGAATTTTCCTTCCTTTTATGTATACAGGTAAATTTAATTAAATTAATGGGGACTGTTAAATAAAAGGCCACTAGCTACTTTAATTCATCAAAATATGAATCTAGATTCAAAATCAGGTTTAAGATGTGTATTTTGGACCTGTGCCAAAAATGGCATGTTTTTTCCTCTGTTCACAGAGCACTAAGTTGAGTAATGAGAACAAAACCTGTTTGCAAATGTAAACACAATGAAGCAATTCTTAATTAGCACATGCAAATGTAAATGCAGAAAATTGCTTATTGTCTACAATGTTCAAAATTATAACTTCTATTTATACAAATTCAGAGATTATATTGTGTAATTAGGTGTAAATTTTAAAGATATGCATTAATCACAATTTGTCTTTGCAAATAGGATTAATTAGTGTTTGTAATAACATATGCAAGTGGAGATTAACTGTGAATCACACTTGCTCAAGTAGTAGACTAAATGAAGTCAGCATTTTTTTGTTAATTTTTTTTAAACAAAGGGAACTACATACTTCAGTATCATTCCAGAAACTTTCATAATAAAAGAAAATATACAAAAACACAGACCAGATCATGCCCACACAAAAACCACTGCAATGTGTGTTGCTCATGATGGACCAGAACAACCTGGTGGAGGGCAATCTCAGGACCCACAGAGTCAAGCGTGCAAAACCAGGAGACAAGTAAGAAAAGGCGACAGAATATTTACTTAATTAATTTAATATTTAATATTTACTTATTTAATATTTCTCTGCCTCAGAAGCGACAAATACCTGAATACCCACACTGGGGCCTTCTGTACAAGGCCCAGTTTCATTAGAAAACTGGATGTGATCACAACCTAATTAAAAATACTACAAAGGTCATACAAAGACAAACAGTGGCAGAAAACTTTCTCATAAAACAGCATCATATTGTACTTTACTTATGTATACTGTACTATACTTAAAACTCTAATGTTTTCATCAAGCACTTTGCAGGTAGAAAAATTAAGATTAATTTTTCAAAGATAAAAAGGTATTCTAAATTCTGAGTGAGCAGTTCCCTGCTCTCTCTAGTCACAGTGCAAGGGACAATAGTAATAATAATAAAAATAAATACTGTCTACCTCATCCCGTTTTTTTTTGGTAGAGACTGATAGAGAATGCAGCCTTTAAACTCCATGGAAGGGCAGCAAGGCGTAACTTTTAAATAATTTTTGAATTTGGATAGCTAAAACAAGTAAACAACAAGCAATTGCTGTCCCCCTAGTTCTCACAATTTGTAAATAGCTCCTACTTCCATCTTGATATATGTGTTCATATGAACCGTGCAAAAATATCATACTATTCTATTTATGCCACATAAATAAATGAACAACATATTCAATTTTAAATCCCATTATAAAAAAAATAAGTGGATAGGCCCCATCTCTGACATCCTTCACAGCAGCCTATCTGCACCTTCTAAAGGCAAAGCAGATTTCTCTTCTAGCAATCGTGAAACCTCTTCCAGGCAGATATGGTGGAAAGTCCTTACTTCTAGGATGTAACAATTTCATGCATTCATACAAAGTGACACAGCAATTAATACTCATTAGTACAAGACAAAGTTTTTGGCACATTGCATGTACAAAAGGTTCATGCTGGAAAACCTCCATTATGCTAACTGAGAATACAATGGTGGAAAAAAGGAGACGAACTAATGAAAAAGCTCTATAAAAAAAACCCACAAAACAAAACAAAACCAAACAACAAACAAAACCTGTAAAACTTTAACATAATTATTATTTCTTCTACAAAACCTACTGGCTCCTCATATTTATATAAAAAGTTTTGCCTGGGTCATTTACATTATGAAGATACATAAAATTCCAACAGTTACCTTGATCCAAATTCACAAACTATATTTAGATTTTTGGAGGACGTTGACTGTAGCTGGTACTTAAATACTTCCCTGTATTTGGACCGATGCTACAAAATTTAGTGTATTAGGTGTCTCCTAATAAGTTCCATGTGTCTGCAAAATCTTCAGTGAAGACAAGGATCTGTGTACTGATTTGACCCTGTTCACCAACAAATGTAAGGGCTGATTGGTTTTAGAAACCAGTTTAATTATTTTTGAAGATACTGTTAAAGATGGTGACTTATGTCTTTTGTTAGAAGGTCCCGGACCTTAAACATTCATTCAGCACAACTTTAGAGCCCACTGGTGGAAGAGTATTACACTGCTTAAAATGTTTTCCTGAAACAAGAACTACAGTAAGACGTTGAGATACTGAAGTTAATGTTTGATGCAGCAAATACCTTAACCCTTTAGAAAAGATAATGTTATTAAAACATATGGAAAAAAGCACTTTGGATATTTTGCATTAATATTATATTAGCCTTAGAGGTTCTTTGACATTGTATGCTGTGATTTGGATCTTGTTTCCATTTATGTCTAGTGAAGAAATTGTAATCCTTGTGTAGGTAGTATAACCTTTGCCTAACTAAAAGCATCATAAATAATTTAGACTACAAAAAGAAAAGGTTTCAAGCACGGCTATTGGTCAACCTGCAAAGGCTAAAGTTGCTACTGGCCAATTCCTACCCTCAGCAAATTTAGCTTCCTTTGAAATTAAGAAGGTGTCAGCACAGCTGTCCAGCATCAGCACATTGCTTATAATCATGTATCATTTGACCAATTACTTTGGAAAGGTTGCATTGAATTTAAAGCAGTAGGTAGCTTTTGTATATTATGATATTTATAGTACCTGTGTACTGCGTTTTACATAGAAAAATAACAATTAACTAATTGGTGATTAAATAAAGTACATTTGAGACAGATTCTGGCTCCCTTGTGTTTTTTTTTCTAACCAAGCCAGGAAATAGTTTGCATCTAAGGACGAGAATCTGAACTGCTCTGTGGATTAAATACCTTCTCTTCCCAAACTTGTCACTTCCCTAGAGAGCTCTGTAGAGTAATTTAAAAGGACTCTTTTAAAAGGAACTTTATATGTGAATTTTCTTGGTTATTTTAATTGGGACTAAAGTTACGCAAAACAATAGAAAATAATTTCAGCAAAGAATTGCTGCAATTTCCAGGGTCACTGCAATTCTATGACAGCTATACAATTATCAAAAACTGGGCCAACTAGCAGAGCCTTTCCCTATAGCGTGAGGACCAACATAACACTAATTTTAAACATTGCCTCCAAAACCCTCTATTGTACAGGTTATAATTTAAGCCCAGAGCCTGTCACATGGATCCTATAGTTGCCAAAAATAGCCAAAACTGTTGCCACAGATGTTGTCTATGTAAGTCAGATGTTGGCTTCTAAAGATGAAGTAGACAAAAAATGATAGCAAATAGTAGGAGAAAGCATCAAGGTACTAAATTAGCATCATTACTATTTCTGAAGTACCTATGCACAAGTCAAATCTTACTTGCATCCGTAACATTAATGTGCTAATTCAATATGAATCCAGAAAACCTGCAGCTGAGGCAGTAACTTGACAATAACAACAGCCTGAAGAATACACTCTCAAGACAAAAAAAGTGAAAAATGTCAAAGGATTTTGAGACAATCCTTGACTTATTTTCTTAACATGGGCATACAACCCATGTTGCAGTGACTGATACAGGAGTTAAATAAGTTAAAACATGTTAGTAAAAATTAAGCATTAACTTTTTTTCCAATTGGAAATTCTATTTGACACCCAAAAGTTTTCCCTCTTGACTTCACTAGTACCTCCAAATAAACTTGCACTCCAAGTTATTGGTTCTGCACCATCAATATGACTGCAAAGAAAACCAAAAAGATATGTTCCAAGGAAAGATTTAAAGCAAGAATGAAAACTGCAGATGGGGAAGACTACTGTACTAAGCACAGAAGTAGCATGGAAACCAAAGTGTTGACAAAGAAAAAGTCTGGGAATGAACTAAGGAAAAAGAAAAGAAATAAATACAAGAAGGAACAGAGACTAGGGAATTAGCAAATTGAAATTGGCTAAAGAGTCAAGGCTACAAGAATAGGAAGTGAAAGCACTGAAAGTTTTCAGAGAACGTTTCAAGGAAGGATAGAACAAAAACATGAAAAAATGAACTTTTCATTAAATACATTGTACAGGCTTCAACCCTGCTCCCCTCCCCAGTGCCTCCATCCTTGCCCCTTCTGAAAGAAAATAAAGTTTTCTGTAGGGAACAGACCTTTTTCAGAAATAATGAATTTGTTAACCTGTGAGAACTGACCTAGACTTCAGTCTTGGGAGAAGCGTAATAGTGAATAATTGTCATGTACCGTGAGAGGTTTCTCCACTAGTTATTTGAAACATCATCTCTTCGACACACACATATAGTGGAGCAACTTTATGCAACTGTCGGTTACAGAATAACACGTCACATTACTGTTGTTGCATTTAATGAGTTTTGGCAATGTGTTTAGCAAAAAGGAAAACACCTAACACCTACTATGTGCAAAAAAACCCCAAATACTAAGAAAATGTGCAGAAGAGATTTTGAGTGACACACCCTAATGCCTCAGGGATAGTTCAATATAATGTTCTGGCATCCCAAATTGAACATGGAAGTTGAATCAGGCCGTCCACACTTCCTCGTTCTTGAATGAAAACAGAGCTTCCCCTGGCTATATATAGTGAGCTGTACACTGTAAATACTTCTACAGAAGTTTTCTTTTAGTCTGATGGCTAAGAAAATCTAAAGTAGCAGCATGCTTCCCCTGGGCAAGAATTCTCTAGACCGCAAGATAGTTCAGTGATTTCTTTAACCTGGCCTTTAAAAAGCCTCCCGTGAAAAGGAGGTGAAATCTTGCCATGCAAAATCTTCAATAGGTATCCTTTCCCAGGTGTATTTAATAAGATTTTTGTTTGGTTCTGCAATAATCTACTCAAATTAATTCAAGAACAAGCTGAGTATTTTATGAGCACATGGCCTCAAGTCTTTGAACATGTTTTTTACGCTTATGCAGAAATACTGGTACTAATCATAGATAAATTAAAATTATCAGAAGTAAAGCAGCACATTACATTCATTACTTACAAGAAAAGGGCAAGGGGAAGCAACAGTTGGAACAATGGAGGATAGAAACAAAGCTGAAATGAGTGTCTTCAGCCAAAGGAAAGCTGCCCAATACTGTCAAAATACTAAATTCTCTTATCTTTACTACAACAGTAAGTAACTCATCTAGAGTTTCAGAAGTTAGCTTTAAAAATTTTACAGGTATTTGCGTGCAACAAGAACTATGAGATCTGTATTGAAGTGTACAGACTAGCAGTTTGAAAGAGGAATAGAATATATCATGTCAGTGCTCTCTCCACACCCTTTGATTTACTGTGCTAGGATCTTCCACTGATGTGTGACATGATAAACATACAAAAAACATTCTGTGTTTAGCCAGAACAGTGGCATGACCTACTGAAAATTCATTACATTATGTAATATGAGGCAGTGCAAAGCACTAATGCAAAGTAAGCCTTCTGGCAGTCTAAAAAGTTTCCTGTAGATACCCAAAAGAATTTAAAAGTATTTTAATTAAATTGTACATCTGCATGGTCAGCTGAAAATAGCTGTTCTCTATGCAATCCAAGCTGACAGCATACAGCAAAGCTCTCTCAATATTTGCCAACCAGAATCTGTTACAAATAGTTCAAGAAAACCAAAGGGTGGGTAAACAAGTTTTACAGGAATTTCTTACTTGATACAAGATGGACTAAACCAATATAATTTTCTAGATGTTTAAAAAGATACATAAATTTACATTAACATCCACACAATTGAAAATGGCATTATTTTCTTTTCATAGATTTTGAACATAGCAGCTAGCATTCTGAACTATAGGAAAAATATCCCTTCCTAGTCCCTGAAAATTATTCTGTATGGGTAGTTTGCCTTAGATGTATTTTTCCTCTTCCCTTCTGCTTAAAAATAAGAAAAAGACTGAGGAAAAACAAGTTAAAAGAAAACCTGTGACTTTCTGGTTTCTGTTATTGTTGAAGTTTTAGAAGCATGCTTTATGGGTGATAAAAACAATGTTTTATAGAAAAGAAGGAAAGGAGAGGATGAGCAAAATGGGACTGTAATGTGGAGAGAGAATAAAAACAATACAGCAAGATAAAAGGAAATGAGCAAAGGAGCAACAGCAGGGGAAAATAATGAGCCAGAACAAAAGCCCCACCACTAACAGAGTTTGCAAATACTCCCAACAGCAAGAGAAATTTGCAGACGTGGCAATGAAAGATTTCAGAAAGGAAGACAAAAAAACCTGGGGCTTAGGAATGGAGCCAGCCAACTAATTTTTTCCCTTTCTGCTTGAGACAGTATAAAAAGCTCTTCAATTCAAGCATTTAGCACCTTCTTTTTGCAATATATGCCCTATGTATATAATATCCGCCTAATGTGTTTCTCAGCATAAACATGTTCAACAAAGAACTATAACGATAGTGAACTACTGAAGAAGACCTATAAAAAT
This sequence comes from Pluvialis apricaria, assembly GCA_017639485.1. Lineage (NCBI taxonomy): Eukaryota > Metazoa > Chordata > Aves > Charadriiformes > Charadriidae > Pluvialis > Pluvialis apricaria. The sequence continues at coordinate 52,397,796 of CM030010.1, read as the reverse complement.
CATGAACATTGGATACTAGTTTTATCACCACCGTAGATGATGAGAAGCACATTAATTAAAGTAATATCAGAAAGAAGAATAATCAACTGAACCCCAAATAGAACATTTTAAGGATGTTTAAGGATTTAAGGATGTTTTTGGGATAGAGAATCACAAGGGAAATAAACTCATAAAAGACAGGTCTATCAACAATTAGTCTTCAGGTTAAGACAATTCCTAACCTCCTTTAGTAAACTGGGCATTTTACCAGTAACATCACTCTGCGCTTGGTTCTAATTTTACTTTTTTTTCTATTATGGGTCAATATCAGGAAAGAGCATTGAGTTATGAAGACCTTCAGAAGATAGATCTATTGCTCTCCCTGGATATTTGTTGTAAAGGGAAATAATTAAAAAGTAAAGAAAATACTGGATGGATGTTGGTGCACTCCAATGGGTTCACAAAGGTTTTCTTTTCCTCCTTGTTCCCACTAGTTTTGTTCTTGTTTTGTCTTTCACGCTACTTACCCATGTTATTTTATCAGTCAGATCACTCAAATCGCATCTAGGAGTTCCATAACAAGGACATTTTTACAGGTTTTGCTATTTAAGTTACTGTTGAGATCACACCCGTACAGTTTTAAGACGATTTGAAAATTTACTTCTCTAGCAATACAAAAGCAGGTATAAGCAATGTACGTACACAAATTTTATTCAAATTTCTGTAAGAAACTATTATTATTTTGCCAAGTAGTTTACTCCCACAGATGAAATTGCCAATGTTTAACAGATGCTTGTGAAATGGCTACCACAGAATTTGCAGCCCAATGTTGAAAGGTAAACTCTACCTGCTGTTCCACTGCTATTTGGTTGACATCAAGCTTGCACACTCTCAAGTGCTGTATGGATTTAACAGAAAATGTGATGAGGAATCACGTTAATAAAGATGTGGCACACCACTTGGTCAAAGATTTTCCAGAATAGTAATACTATTTGCAACACTAATCCATTGCCAATCCAAGGAGAGAGTTGCCTTCTTAAAAATACGCTATCTTTAACTTGGCCTTATTTATATGAAATCCAACTGCTAGATTATTTTGAATGAGAAGAGGGGAAGACTGTATCCCAACAGAACATGAAGTAAATACTGGTTCCTGTATTTTTTAAAATTAGGCCTTTCCACTGACATCGAAGATCATCTTCTCCCAAATAAATTGAACGCAGTCCCAGCTACACTCAAATGACCTTTAATCCAAACACATACTCTTAACTCCATACTACCAAAAAAGAATTCCAATATTAATACAATTTAGCACAGTATTCCAATCAATTTATTGATTTTTCAGGTCAGCTTGCAAGCAAAACTCAATTTTTTTGTGTAATTCATGATGGCTAATTGTTCTGAGAACGTAATTAAATAGTAGCAATGTTATTTGTAAAACTTTTTTTTGTGAGGCTTGGACTATCTGTCTGACACACTCGATGCAATGCCCAGCTCCTGTAGCAAAAAAAGATCTCTTGGCCTGAGGCACCAATGGAAGTTCTGCCAACGTTGTGTCTCTCACTCCAAGGATGGATTCACAGTAGTCCTCACCAACACCAGCAGCCTCAGTGTACCCAGGTATTTTGGAACAGAAGTTATGCTAATTTCATTAGTTTCTGAATTTGCTCAATACCTACATTCACACATCTAATCAACCATTTTATAATACTCATCCCTCACATATTAACAGATCTGTAAGTCCAGGGAACCATTTCCCTACCATGAAAAACAAATATAAGATTATTAACATTCATCCCATTCAGGTCAACTGTGGGGTTATGTTTTGCTTTTGTAAGGGGTTTATGTGGCAAGGTGTTGGCAGCGGGAGGGCTGCAGGGTGGCCTCTGTGACAAGCAGTTGCGGGCTGCTCCGTGCTGGACACAGACGCTTCCAGGCAGCTCCACAATGTCCACAATGACACAGCCACGAGAGTAAAGCTGGTGGCACCTCTGTGGAAGCATATTTAAGAAAGGGCAAAACACCAGAAAGCATAGGAGTGAAGGAAAAAAGAGTGAGGAAAAAGCCCTGCAAACACCAAGGTCAGTGAAGAAGGGAGAGGAGGTGCTCCAGGCACCAGAGCAGATATCCACACTGCAGTCTGTGGAGAGCATGGTGCCGGAGCAGGTGGATATGCCCTGAAGGGACTGCGGCCCATGGAAAGCCTACGGTGAAGTACCTCCTGGGGCACAGTCAGCCCCTCAGTTCCAGAACCAAATTAAAAAACAAGAAACAACAAATGACACAACCTTATAGCCCCACCTTGAGTTCACTGGGATGCTCTCATCATGTCCAGGGTCCCGTGAATAACATTATCTGTGGCTTCAGCTCATCTTATATTTAGTTTTGCAATTTAGAGAGCTCCTCACATAGAAACAATGTGCTCACTTCTGTCCAGTTACCACAACAATTAAACATTCCTGGATTTATTTTGCTATACACATACATGAAACGGTCTTTGGTAGGCAGCTAACCTGTTAGCTACTGTTTCTCTACTAAGCACCTTCTAGCATCAGGGAACAGTTCCACAAGCCTTCAAAAAAAATTGCGACACTGAGAGTATGAGTAAATGCATAACAACGTCTGAAGAGCCAACTGTTCATCGTTAGTTTCAGGATTTTAATTCATGTTCTGCAATTACTTGAGTTTTTTCAGGGTACCTGGATGCTTGCAAAACATACAGAATCTTGACTCCACTGGAGCCAGACAGGAACACTGACCTGGTCCTTTCACAAACTTCCACTCTAACCAGCAAAACTTGTCTTTCTTCATGTTGTTTTTGTTTCTGTAATACCTGAAATTTGGTAATTTCTTAGGGGTTCTCTTGAAGAATTTACTCATAACCTGACAGGACTTCTGTAGTAGATTTGTATCTGCATTCATCTTTTCTTCTCAATCATTTAACAGACTGGAAGATGACCTGCTGGAGCATGTCCAGAGGAGAGCCACGAGGATGATCCGAGGGATGGAGCACCTCTCCTATGAGGAGAGGCTGAGAGAGTTGGGGCTGTTCAGCCTGGAGAAGAGAAGGCTCCGGGGAGATCTTATTGCGGCCTTCCAGTACCTAAAGGGGGCCTACAGGAGAGCTGGGGAAGGACTTTTTACAAGGGCATGTACTGATAGGATGAGGGAGAATGGCTTTAAGCTGGAAGAGGGCAGGTTTAGATTAAACATTAGGAAGAAGTTTTTCACTTTAAGGGTGGTGAGGCACTGGCACAGGTTGCCCAGAGAAGTTGTTGAAGCCCCGTCCCTGGAGGTGTTCAAGGCCAGGCTGGACGTGGCCTTGGGCAACCTGGTCTAGTGGGAGGTGTCCCTGCCCATGGCAGGGGGGTTGAAACTCGATGATCTTCAAGGTCCCTTCCAACCTAAACCATTCTATGATTCTATGAAACATAGATATACACAGATGCCCAAATATAAATTCATATGGACACCTTTTAATACTTGCGCATTGGGACGCTCATGTCTCTGGCGTGTGCACTTAAATTTTTTTCATATATTTAAGGTATGAAGATCCCACTGCTATCATCTATCCCTCCCACACAGTTGTGCTTTCCTCATTCTTCGCTTAAAACATGTCAGTGAAGGTGTTGGAATTTCTGCCCAAATATTTGATAGTATGTATGCACCATTACACAATATAGATCAAGCCCCCCGTTTTACTATCAAATACAAAGCTATCACTTAATTTCATCATGATAGTTAACATTAACAGCACCACCAAGTTTTTCCCGGATGTTTTTAGATGACTAGAAACCTCCCTGAAAGTAACGAAGCTGCTACTGAATATAAAGTTGTAATATGGAATCTAATTAATGTGCTTTCAACTTCAGCATGGTTTAATACACGCACACACAAAGACATATCTTCACAAATTTTTTTGCAGTGCATTTGCTAGTAACCAAACAGAACATTTTTTCCTTTTATTGCTGGTATCCAGTAGATTCTGTTTTCAATTTAATGTCTTTTTGTACACTACAAAAAAAAAAAAAAGTATTACTATTCCCCAAATCTCATTTATAATCCTTTCTCTTCATGCTCCTTCTTGCTGTTTTATCATTAATGTTAATAGTCTGTTGACTCTTAAGAAGTAGAAACTTCCATTACTAAAAATGAATAAATGAATACTAAAAAAGCACTGTATTGAAATGAACGCAGAGTACACAGCCTGGATATAGTTCTCACTGCACTTCTACTGAGAACATACTAGTAATAGGTCAGGGATAGACACGGCATTTTCTATTCTTGGTATAACATACATCATGCACTACATGCTAACTTTTTCCTCCTAAGTTCTTTCAGTTTTAACACTTATATAAATGCCTAAAGCATACCGAACAGTTTAAACCATAATCTGAATGACCAAATAGTGTACATATACCTAAAATACACTGGTTAACACTGGGTAAATTCAGCTCCAGAAGATAAGCCACTGATCTCCTTACTATTTAAGAATAACAAAATTTCCAACCCTTTCACCATGCACACAGTATCTATGCTCAGCCTCAATTATTATCTTTCAAATTATTTGAGACCTGTTGTAAACATTGTAAACTACAGGAATTCTTTATTGGCCCCAAATGAGGAACAACAGAATAATTTATATGCCAATATTCACAGTGTTCTGCATGTTTCCATATTGAAACAGCTTCAGAAGATTACGGTTAAAAAAACCCCACTGATAAATGAAAAAAATCTCCCTTCAATTCAAGCGGGATGTAACCTTTCTGCCTCTATCCCACCCCAGGCTTTATGAGACTTATCTGTGCCTCTGACTGCTTATAACTCTAATCACCCTTGTTCCTTCTTAACCTCTCAACACTTACCACAGAATATTTGCTCTAGCTGTAATATTTTTGCACATGTGTTAATTTTAAATCCAGTGAATCAATTTCTACTTTTACCCCTCTTACGTCATATCAAACAGCATTGCATTCACACACTCAGAAGTCCCCAGAGGAAAGCACAGAAAGCAAACCCAGGTTACCTGGTACTACTTGCAAAGCATCAAATGGAGAAAGAACAATGTGTGCTAGTTAAAATAACAAACCTCTGCAGTTGTTAAATGTCAATGCTCAGAATGAGAGCAAAGTATTTTGCCAATACTGTTTTACCATTGTATCCCAGTTAACACGGTGTTGCCATTGCTTGTAACAAGACACAGGCTTTGGCTCAAGCTAACAACATTGGCATCAAGATTTGTTTCTGTCTGGCCTGCCTGGATATTTGCTTTAGCTCTTAAGAGCAGTTATCTAATGACCAGGTTACTATTACCTTTCTTGCACTAGCTGTTCAGCTTTTCACAGTTGTGTGGCGTAACACCTTGTATTGGGCTTACACGGCAAGGTTTTGGTAGCAGGGAGGGTACAGGGGTGGCTTTGTCAGCTGTATGTTCATATCTTAGAGATATCGGTAACAAGCACTTACTCAGTGAAGAATGATCTTCTAATAACAACCAATCCAAATAATTACAGGCACTGGATGACACCAGAGGCCCCAGGACTATGAACTCTGCAATGGCCAGTTACTCACCATAAAAGGGAAGAAACCTTTGGAGTGTGGTAAAACCAGTTGTACGGATAACAGAGGTGTTATGTGAACTTGAAATCAATGATAAAGAGCAAGGTGTACAACATGATAACAAACATCTCAGCGAGATCCCTACTGGATTCCAGAATGAGGAGAAAGAAATCATCAACATTAACATCAGACTCCTGCCAAGGAGTTGTGATACCAGATTTACAGCAGTGCTACCACTCCCACAACTGACCTGAAGCCACAGACCTTCAGATCAAGAGAGGCTGTGCAAGAGTGAGCGATACAGCAAAGAAAGGGGTAGGTGCTAGGAACTTTATATCTGTTTAATTTTTAACTGTTTGAACTACATGTGCTAGTATCCCTCTAACTGGAATAACTAAAAAAACAAAACAAAACAACTTTGATCAGACTGTTAAGATTTTAATCAGACTAACACTAAGTTCTTGTCTATGCATATAAAGTGTGCATTTTATCCACGCTGATCGTGTCTCTTTGAGGCCTAAATAGTACTTGTCAATCATGATTTTTTTTTGCAGACCATTTAAATGCTATGTGAGCAAAAAACCAAACCTGAGTAATTTCTTATTGGTTCATAATGTTTCTTAAAGTTACAGAAAAGTGAAAGCAAACCAAAGAAATTGCAAAAAAAGGTATTGGAAATGATGGGTAATTTCCTGAGGAAGTTAAAATCCCAACTCTTACGCTCTTTACCCCAAAGGGCTGTGTTCAGTTCTGCACTGAAATGACAGCTGCTAGCAACACCTCTACCAAGCGATGGGTTTAGAAACACACTAGCTGTTTGAGTATTTTATGTATTCTTTCACAGACTTAGGAGAAACAGGTAAAAAATCTTGTTCATTTAGGAAGTGAAACTAGTTTTCTTCTCATCGGAATCCTGAAAACTTTTTTTTTCTTCCACTCTTCTTCTTCTTTCACAGACTTAAACAGTTTTTTCACAACCGTCTCCATTCCCAATATGCATTTCTTTAAGCAAAATACAGATCTCTGTGGCAAAGCATCACAATGAAAAACGTTCTCTCTATCCTCTTCCAGATAACATTATCCTACAAGGACTGAAAATATTACCATAATAAAGATGGTGATGAAAAAAGAAAGCATAACAGACAGTACGGGGTTGACGTTTCTATGCTCATCGATGATTACAAAAAGGATCTTCTAGTACCAAGGAAGAGAAGGAAGAAAGGCAACAGATGAAGTTCAGCAAGGAAGATGATGTTCAAAAGGATAACAAGCACATGCTCATTTCCATCATTTCTTTAAATTATGTATCTGCTACTTCATTGTTTTTTCAAGATACTTCCAACAAATACAGTAAGAACTATGCAATTATACACACAAAAAAGTTTCAGGAAGCCTGACTGAAAGGGTGAGAGAGGATGCTGAAGGTGGCTCTTACAAACAAAAAGAGAAAAATTGATATGAGTGATAAACAATAACACTGTGTTAAGTGGTACAGAATCAGCAAACATAACGCAACATCACCTGCGAAGAAGGTTCATTCACTTTAAAGACTTGCATGAATATTTAGTTGATTGCTTTTATTATCAGTTCAGATGCATTTAAGAATAAATGGTGAAATGTTATTTTTAAATGACAGCAGTATGTCCTCTGCTTGAAATTAAAGCCACAGGTGCTAAAGAGTTGCTCCAGTTGGGTAACTGTTCTTATTCTATACTATTAGACCTGATTGAAATGGCTTAGTAACAAGATTCAAGTACCATCTCTTATTAGTAAGAAAAGGTATTAGCAGGAAAGGTTTAAGAATACTGCTGGCACAAGCACCTTCTAATCTTACCTGGTACGGGTGGGTGTAGAGTACATCCTCCAGTGAATGAAGTCAATCCTGCGTAAGGGAACACTGAAGCAACTAATAGCGGTGACAGGATTTGTAGTGAACTCTCCAGTTTGCTTCTGATTTCTTGCTTAATAAAGCCATAAACCAGAAATTATCTTCCCCCCACTTGCTTTGGACAACAACATCTATCCGCTCAAGTACCACAGTCGCATCCAGCAAACACAGTATTTGCTTTGCTCACATTGATGCTGTCTTAGCAATGGCTCTGAGAAGATGAAGTACTCAGAAAATAAGATAAAAAGGTAGAGCAAAGCTATGATTCTAACAGATTAAAAAAATCAGAGTGTACGTTTTCAGGATCAGCTCTCTTATTTCCTGAGATAAAGCTGGGTAAATTCTGATCTTGTAAAAGCTTATCAAATCCCCTGCAGAAACGTCTCTTGAACCACACATAAGAATTACATACATCATTATGAACATTCATCAAACAGACCACATATTGAAAGGTGCTGAACCTGTATTCACAATTGGTGCAAAAGTATTATTACTGAAAGACAGAAAATACAGGTTTTAAAAGTAATAGTATCCTTAGGTTTCCAGATCTTGAAGACGTATTTTCTCAACCCCAGAAACAAGCATCACTGAAGGGTTTTCTTACTTGTAGTGAGTTGCCAGTGGATGATTAAGTGTACAAAATGGTAAGAATAATTAAGGTTTATTTCAGATAATAACTTTGTGATAGCTTACTAATAATTTATTTATAGATATATTTAATAATGAAGATATTACTGCCAAAAAAGTGATGTTTGATAATACAAATATAACTTTAAGTAGTAGAATTTTGCCAGTAATGGTAACTTGCAGCTCATTTCATATACAGCAGTATTTAATTAAATCCATAAATGCAGAGTGTCCAGATGTTGTTTTTTTTTAATTTAATAATGATGGAACCAATGAGATGCTGATAGGTTTGTAAACTAAGCCTTCAGAACATGGAGAATTCCACAGGGCCTTTAAAAAAAAAGAAAAAAAAAGAAAAGAAGAAATGAAATGAAATCTTAAAGATGCATGGTTTGATGGCAACACAAAGTTAAATGAAAAATGTTCATTTATGCTGTATGCAGTCATGCAGGCAGCATGTAATAATAAAGCTTCTTGCACACCAACGATCAACCTAATAAGGAATTAAGTGACTATGCATACAAAACCAGAAATATGACTTGTCAGCTTGTGCATGACACAGTTCTAGTTAGAAAACAGTTATGTACAACAGATGCCATGTTTGAACAGGAAAAAGGTCACCAGAATGAGCTAGTTTATGCTAATAGAGGGAATCCACATGCAGCATGCACACCACATGACAACATTTCCACATTATGATAAAACTGTGTAAATAGATAATTCTGCATTAAAAAACACTCATTCTAAATGTACCAATATGACAAAACCCATACGCCTTGCTTTATAACACAGTGGTTATCCATGCCTCATTTCTGTATTTTGCTTGTTGATCTTTTCTTCAAGGTGAATCCAAGTTTTTATCATTTTTAAGAAAATATACTTAAAGCTTATGGCAAAACATTGCTATGTTTGAGAATTTCTGATTATTAATGAATGCACTTTACTGAATTCTCATCTCATTCTTTCGAACAAAATTCAAAAGATTTCAGTGCTGCTATGATATTCCCAAACCATTCACTGGCCTTACAAATAGGACACTGCTAGTATTCAGCATAATGCATGAACAGAGTCAGCCAGGTATAATCTACCGGGAAAAGGATGGCTTTTTCATTTCAGCCAAATAAAAGCTATTGAAAGGTCTTGTCTGTCAGTGTCCTACTTCTTTCTATCCTCAGCATAACAGGTCAGAGCGGATGTAGTAAAAACATGTTATTAATTCTAGGGATAACTGCTCATTTAATTAATACTTAGAGATGTCATGAACTGCCCACTAGTATCTTTATGCTAGAAACAATGTAAGTATAACATGCTGAAAATATACTACCGCAATAACATCTTGGTAAGTCGTACTCACTTGTAAGTACTACACAGAAATTAAAGTAAAAACAAGAAATGAGACAAAATGTGTAGGTGGATATGCTTAACTGAAAAAGCAAACTTCTGGAGAACTCTAAGGAGAAGACAGTGATGGAGCTAAAGCAGAAGTGGGAAAAGCATTATTTTAAAAAAAAGAATTTCTAGGATGAATAGGTAGTAATAACGAAACACTTTCTTTCCTTCTTTCCCTTCTTCTCTCCCTCACCCCAAGACATCTAAGCAAAAATTAGTGACAGTAAGTCTGGTCAATATTTCTAAGTACCTCATACTTTACTGCACTTCAAAAGCAAGATAGCAACAGTATAACTGCAGATACAAAGACAGACGAAAAGATAGAAGACGTTTATGACAGAGAAATGTAAAATAAGCAGAAAGATGGAAAAAACAGGCAAGAAAAAGATTACACTGTTATTGCAGAGTATATTACAGGAAAAATATTTTTAAAGATACAGAGACTACAGTGTTATATTAAGTTCTGGTCTGTGAGGAAACACAGCTATCATAAAGCCACATATTACTACAAATATTTAAACAGCACACAGTTTATTTATACAAGCAGCCAGAAGCCAACTTGCCTTCCACAAATCAAAACTGAAGATCATTCATACTAATTGAGCACCACTAGAGAACGGAAATTTTACTGTTCTTTATTCCAAGAGATGGCAAAATTACATGCATAATACCTGCTGATAATCAGCTACAGGATTAAAGTGATTAGTGGCAGCCTGTCTTTTCCATATGGCAAGTGTCAGCTTCTGTCCCAGAACCCCGTTACTTTTGAAGCTCATTTATGTGAAAACCTGAATCGCTTTTTATGGAGCACCATAGACACCAAACCCTCAGCACAAGCAAGCATCCTCTGGCAAGTTCAGCACCAGTAACTTGAACTGTTTATCCTTGTAGTGAGCAGTACCAGCTGTAACAACTCATTCATGTTCCTGACTTCGTGGCTAGATGGAATTCAAACAGCAAGTACCTTGGGGTTTGATGGTGAGGCAGTATGTTTGCGTAAGGGTTGGTGGGATGCAATCATTAAAACCAAAGAAAGTTTCAGCATAATATTTCACTATTAATGGAGGAAAAGTCTGACACAAATTGCACAAGTAGGACATCCCAAAACTCATGCAGATTTTGAAATGGTATTTTGAAATTGTGTACTAAAAAAAGGAAAATGGGCATAAGAAGAACAGAAAATGATTGCTAGAGGAAGTTGTGGGAAAGTAATTAGCATGTCAAGAATAACTTAGATATCCAGATATGAATAGGCACACAGAAGTACAAGCAAAGCGAAGACTGAAATGGTTAATGGTTGATTTGATTTCTAAAGGTACTTATTTTTAAAAAAAGAATTTTGCCTTAGAGAAAGGCATATTATGCACAAGTTTGCTTTATTTCACTGCATATGTTAGAAAACAAACTGAGAGAGAAAATAAGAAATAAATGGAGAAAAATAATCTAGTAGTAACACACAATAGCAGGTGGACTTCAGTCTCCAAAGGGGGGGGGGGGGGGGGGGGGGGGGGGAGGGGGGAAGGCAGAAGCAGGATGTATTTTCTATTTTAGGTGGCAAAATGCAATTCATTTCACACTAACAAACTATGCAATACTGTGGGCAGGCATATATTTAGATTAAACTGGTAAGTTTGAGAAGTTCAAGTACTTTAGTATTCTGTTCCCTCGCCTTCCTAGAGCAGAGGACACAATGCAGCAGGTCCCTCACAGCATCCATCAGCATGCTGGCCGGCTGCCAGGGAGGATGAGGAGCAGAGCAGGGAGGTGGAGGGGAACACTTAGAGCATCCACCTCCAACGTCTTCCACTCCCCTCCTAGTGAAACACAGATGCTCTGCAGAAAGCAGTGCTCAGGCTTTGAGAGGGAAAAAGAGGCATGCTGTCCAAGGCAATGTACAGCAAGCTACAAAACAAATACCCTGAAAATGTATTACTATGGATACCTATTAATTTTAATATTGCACGGTAGTACAGGTGTTTAGAGTCAGTGCCTGCTTGTGTATCATCCAGCACCATTGTAAATACAATGCTGGTGGATCACTGAAGAAAAATAATTCCTGTTTATACCCATGCAAATCAAACATTAAGCAGAATGGAAGCAAGACCACACAAGTCTGAGACTCTAGAAGCATAATACAAAATGTAAGGACCACTAAACTGGAGAGGATTGTCATAAAACGGGGAATGAGTTAAGGCCGAGTCCCAAACCTGTTTACATCAGCTTTACTCTCAGTATGAAAGAAAAAGAACAAGCAGAACAGCAGTTCTCAGATGTGAAACCTGTATCCTCAGCATAAGGCAAACACAGAGAAAACATTGTAGAAATCATGTCAACTATTAGGAATTTCTACTCTGTGTACAATTAAAATTAAGTACAAATTCTTTTCATCCAAAGACTGATAAAGATTGACAAAGCAGTGCTGAGTCGGACTTCTTTTGGTGACAGAAACAGAGAACTCTACCTATTTAGCTAGTGGCCATTACTACAGTTTTATCACTTAATGTGATCTTGTAATCAGTCACAATGCAAGTTACAGAATCACAGAACGGTCAGGGTTGGAAGGGACCCCTGGAGATCACCTAGTCCAACCCCCTGCCAGAGTAGGGTCACCTACAGCAGGTAAAGTTGACTGTATCTATTCATCTTCTTGTCTGTTTTAGATACCTGATCAATATGGAAGAAATTTTTCCTTGATCTCTCAATAAAATAAGACTTTGCAAACAAAGGAAGGTGAAGGAGGTTAAATTGGCAGTGATTATTTAAGACACATTAATCATTTATTATTTAGCAGTCTCCTACATCAATCTGTTACACACATGGCTCTTTCTGCAAGACTCCCAACGTGTTTTAAATGACTCTCTGTACAAATATTGGAAAGCAGAATAAATTTAGGACTATCATAAGGTGGAGATCCCTTGACATCCTGCAGTACAAAGCAATTAGCTTTCTAAGAAACCTGAATTACTTTCTAATGTCTTCCCTTGAATACACACGGCAGCTGTGTTCATATTTTACTTTCAATTTGGTCAAGTAGGAAAGTGGTCATGTTAATCACTTAAGGAAACTGTACTGTCCCTCATCATGGAAGACCTTTTTCCTCCTTATCAAAACTTATTTTAAACTTTATGTTTTAATTGCATAATTTCGCATTAGATTGTTTTAATACAGAAAAGAGATTAAGCAGCATGCTTTCCAGTTCAAACAGTCCTTAATGAGAAATGACTTTAGCTTTCACTTGCTTAGTCATACAGTACTCTAAAGCAGTTTCAGTTGAAAAATCTCAGTGTGCTGCATGGGAGCAAACAGAGAAATCTATCATAAATATTATCCAGCAGTTTACAGGTATTGCAGGAGATTGGATGATCCAAACTTTGCTGATCATCTTGATAGCCAGAATCTGACTGTAATGATATCCACTAACATAAAATACACTATATTAACTCCTATTCTGGTAACCTCTCAAATACTTACCCAAAACACTCAGTCAACACTGTTTAAACTTTTTCAGAGCAGCTTCACAGAGTCAAGAACATTTCCTCCCTTTGAAACATTGCATTTCTCCCTTCTTCACCCATTCTTTCCTAAATATAGACTAGCCTCTAGCCTTTTTTTCATTACTGTACACCCTATGGATTGAAGGATTTATTCCTTGTCTAAGTCAAAGTCAGAACTTCCATTTACTTTTAATGATGCATCTAAATGAACTCCAAGGCGAGAGTATAGTCTCTCAACTACTAGAGGCATTGTCCAGAAGTCAAACAAAACAGGGCATTGCTTTCTTTTGGGGGGTAACTTGTCTCATTTTTTTTGCACTGCAAAATAGGCAACTATTAAATTTATACAGTGAAACAAAAGAATATGAAAAAAATTAAACCAAACTATTCACAGAATTAACTTAAGGATTTCTGAAATACTACATTTTGAAGTGTACATCAATATTTGGACAACATTGATGAAATAAAGCTATGCAAATTCTTGACAACACTTTTATCCAACTATCATTAGCTTCTAAAGTTTCATTAAGGAGAAATAAAACAGGTGACTTTTTTAATGAAATTGCAGCTGCATATGTGTAGTGATGGTGGAATGAACTTAAATTTTCTTCTTACCTGTTAAACTAGATATCTTATGTATTCAATGTATGCTATTCTCAGAATGTGTGACTAATGGGGTGAAAATTATATTTTGCATTCTCTGATCTGTTTTGTGTTTTTCTATTTAATCTAATTTCACATCAGCACAATATTCTTGTAGTTATACACACTTACACACAGCCTGAATAAAATAATGTACAGATACTACTTGCCAGGGTTACAACTTGATCTTTAAAATCTCATATAAAAGCAAAGAATACAAATGTAATTGCCACTTGGTTTCAACAGAAACACAGTTGAACCTATCATTACCTGTAATAGCTATCCTTTGAAGAAAAGCTGTGCAAGCTAATAAATAAGCAACCAAAAGTTTTTAACAATATTACGCAAAGTGTTAACTCTATTTATTTGCACATTCCTCTTTACTGGATTCCCTTCACGGTGATCATAGTAAGCATGTCTTATTCCTGTGGAAAACTTCAACTGTCTCTGTAATCATCTCTTTGTAAAGCAATTTTCACAAGTACTCTGTACAAGATAAATACAGGTGGATGTGTTGTTCCATACAAAAACATTCCACATTTCCTTTTTTTCTTGCATTGCACCACCCTATATAACAAAACATATGATTGCAACCATGACATGCTAGAGGCATTTTACCAGGGAAGGTTGAAAATGTTTTCCACTAATGTTGAAGAGAATGCTGCTTAAAGAAAATTATATTTTTTTAATTATTGTTATTATTATCCTTAATACTCAGATCTCAGACAGAAAACTGTATCTGTTTGGGGGAGGAGGATCTAATTTTATTGCAAAATTGGCAATCATCTACATTACTGACAGAAGTCTTCCCCCCTCAAACTCCAAGGGAACACAGACTGGAAAAAGGAAAAAAAGTAAATGTATAACATGACATGTATTACACCAAGTATTTGATTTGTGAGAGAACAACCAAATGCATAAATCTGTTTAAAAACAACAACAAAACAAACCACAAACCAAACCTACAAATTGCTTATTCTCATTTTTAGTGGAAGGCTTTTATTTAACAGCTAAGATGTAATAAAGTAGCTGTTAATTAGTCCCAGAAGAAAGGGATATAGCATTGTAACATACAAAAAGGCTTTCAAGTATTTCTAAATATTATGGGATTTTCACCATTAGTATATACACCTCACAATTTCAGTAAATCCCAACAGACATTGTTTCACAGACACAGTAGAACATAAGGGTTCATATCCGGCAGCCCACGAACAAGAGATTGGTGCAGATAGGTACACTGAGTAAAATACTGACTTATTCGACCTAAACAAAAAAATACCCAAAAGAAAAAAAAAAACAACCAAAACCAAACAAAACAACCCACAAGTGTTGAGTAATACATAATAATTATAACTACATTTTTGTCCAAAGCATTTTACTTTTTTAAAAAAATAGTTAATACTCCTGGCTTGAATCAGCTTAAAAGACAGTCTGAGAAAACACCAAAAGGTAGTTTGCTTCAAGAACTTTTCGGATTAAAATGTGAAATTTTTATGTTTCTATCTTCAGAAAACTATCTGAAGACTCACAAGATAAAAGTTTAATGCTCCACTGATACAATGCAAACTGAGAGGAAGGTTTCAAAACCTGCTTTAATTCCAATGTTCTTTCTATAAATTTGAAGCAGCTTGTTGATACACACCAATGCAGAACCACAGGTTTATTTCGCAGAACAGTTAAGAAGTATTGTTAGATTGTGCTCAAATCACAGAATAGAACTGTGCTAAACGTTCCACATTGTGGCATTCTTAAACAAAGATTATTCAAGAAGGCTCATATAAACAAGTGAATCTCTTACACATATTCAACCAAAGTCCCACAGAAAGAGTATTTCCATTTAAAAAAATGGAAAAAAATACCTATATTTCTACTGTTAAGGAATCTTCCCTGACTATGTTCTTGCATAGAATGTTCTTGCATTCACCTTCTGGCAGAAATTCTGATGCTCTTTAGGAAACAGAACTTTAACATCATTTGGCAAAATTGTATTTATTCCATTATCTTCCAAAATTCAAATATTGTTTGGACAGCATATAGTGATTATAAACATAGCAACCTCATTAAATTGTCAATAAGTGTGTAAATGAATACTGAAAAAAATTTAGAATCCACTAATACATATCCTCCACATTCACCTATGCTAATTCTCAGCTCTTTGTAAAGCATAAAATTAATAGGGCATTGGCATGCGGGCAAATAGTCGTAATTATCTTCTCGTGTTTCAGAAGGTATTTGAAAATCATTTAAGAGCAAAGGATGAATGGTGCTCCAGTACATCCCCTTAAATCAATGTAGGGACACAACAGCAGCACAGGCAAACAGGCTGACAGAAGTCTGAACACCCACAAAGATGATAAAAAAATACTGTTCGATACAACTACTTACATCATGGCCTACGAGTTCTGTCTGTGTGGATTTATCTGCTTGGGAAGCAAGAGACTTCTGAAAGCACTGAGCCTTCTCCTGTAAAACAAAATAACATGTCATAGGTAAGTCATGTTTTTCCTCACTGGGTTTTGCAGTTGCAAAGATCCCGATAAGTTCAAAACTCATGGAAGGACAACTGTTCAGAAACAGATTTATTACAGCACTGTTCTCACCGGGAGGTTGACTTCCTTACTGTTATTTGCTTTCATCAACTTATCTTTCTCTTAAACAGGCAGTGGACTCAGAACATCCAACTATGCGGTAGAGCTGAGCCCACAAGAAGGATGTCACTGAAGCATGATGCAAAGCAACCTTCTTCCAGAGCAGATACAGGTACAAAGCACTGGGCAGCAGTAGAGACTCTTGCAAACACCAGCACCATTCCAACAGCAAAGAAACCATTTTTTTTTAAGAACCATTAAGGAACATGCAAACTCCACTGCAGATCACAATGCTGAGATGACAATGCAAACATGTTAGCAAAGCCTAAACATTTTTCGCTACTGTACTGATTTCTGCTTTTCCCATTCTTGTCCTTCTGTACCTCAATTGTTTTTGGAAGTGTGGCATGGAATCTCTGGGACAGGTTCGAGCAAAGAAATCTGGCTGCTTTGACACAATTATGCTTCACAAAAAGAGCATTTTGATACTTCATTTGAAACTCATCATGGATTGGAAATGTTGATCCTCATCAAGCCCTAAGATACACTGGGTTTTTTTTTTCCAGTAGAAACTATACGATGAAACAACTGTAAATACGCGGGATAAGGCAGGAAGAGGCACCCAGGAGGGGAATGCTCCATGAACAGAGATGACAAAGTCCTTTACTACACTGATTTATGTTTTCCCAGCTACCGATTCAGTTTTATTTATCGGCTATATCCATACAAAATACTTATCTTTGACTCAAATTCCTCAAGACCTACAAAAGTATGTTTTAATATTACTGACAGGTATGTATTACAGCAAAACAGAATTTGTGTAAATTGAATTTCAGGTTAATTGCATCTCAAGTTGAATGAATCTCAGTTTTTACTGAAATAAAGACATAGAAAGGTTATCATTTTCAGCTACTGAGTTGTGTTTTCCTTTATAAGTATCTGTTCTACATATTTTAATAATCAACTGTTAGTCATTTCAAGCCAAGATGCACATCACTACGTTAAATCAATTTTGGCCAAAAGCATGTAAACAGCGGGAAGAAGACAACACCTAAATGATCCTATCTCCAGTATTTCAATTCTTCAAGTAGGGGGGGGGACATGGAATTCAGATCAATCACTTCACTGGTAGGAGACAACTTGCACCCAAACTTGCTGATGTAACCACTGAGTTAAAACTGAATTCATAGCAAAGATAATTCTCATTTCTGACAGAAAAGCTTCATCTTCTTGAGGTTTGAATTTACTAGTCCACTGCCTACAGCATTTTTATGTGTTTAGAAAAGAGACATTGTTATAGATCTACTTTCTTATTTAGACAATAATGTTTTACTCCTCAGAAGTTCCATGAATTTTCTAGTTACAAACCCAGATGTTCACAGAGACTGAATGTTCTAGTAACATTATGGTTGAACCAAACTCAGTATTAAACTGTGTATCTGATCAATTTTAACATATACAAACTTTCTCTGTGGATGCACAAATACATATTTTGAAGTAACTGGGGAAAAGAAAAAACCCTGAAGAAATCAAAACCTTCATTAAGGCAACCAATTAATTGGGAAAGCTAGGAAGGTTGGAATAATCAAATTCATTTCTTTCTGGGAGCTGCTCATTTAACTGTATATATGCAGTGAGATCCATTTTCCACACATCCAAGTTCTGATCCCACATTATCTTTACCAGAAGCAGAAGTTAAAGATGTCCATGTTGACAAGTAGCATGTTCCCTCTACAAAAAGAGTACTTACAATTGTGTTGATGTGAAACAACCTTCATAATACGAATTAATTATTTTCAAAATTATTAAATATAATAAGAATATGTTGTATTTTATCTTATTTCCAGTGATGCAGCAAAAGTCTGCAAAAAGATTAAAATCATGGGGATAAATATGTTTTATGCTGTAAACTTATGGTTTGTTACAAGACAGCATCCTGCTGGAAAAGGCTACTTACACTGAATAGTCACTCAACTTCATCTCAGTTATATTTCTAGGATTCTTCTTGCCAGAGTAAAGTAGTTGTTCCAAAAGACATACCTTTGTTTATGAAATAATTTTTGTGATATTAAAGGTATTAGATATCAAAACCCACTACAAAATGTGTTTTCCAACATGAAAACACTTAAAATGATAAGTAGATACTTTAAATATAATTTTGTGCTGCATTGTCTAGATCAACAGTCAGACATTATAATGAACTAATGTGACAAAATGCTGGAAAAAAACATTGCTACACAGTATGTAAATTTTAGATCTATAAAATATAGCTTACTATGTAAAGCAAGCTAAATGCAAATCTTCAGTGTAACTATTTCTGTAAAAGTGTAGCAGATCTTCACCCAAAAAAATACATATTAAACATGTTACACCCCCCACCCTCCCCCAAAAAAAAAAAAGAGTATAACTGACACTTGTTTTTTACTATGTAGTAAACTATTGTAAATATTTGGCAACATTTGCTAGATATTTACAACACACACTGCTTTTGGCCATAGATTTACTGCTCCTATCCATGTACAGTACAGCATTTCAGATACAGATCCCAGCTCCCAGCTACAACCAAAAACCCTCTGCAGGGAGGTCACATTCTCCAAAGAACAAAGATTGCTTGCAGGAGATTTGCACATTTGCTCAAATACTTTCTTTCAAAAAATCTTACTAAGAACAGTCACTTTAAAAGAACTGATGTCCAGTTATCAATTAATTTTGCTTTTGCAAATGTGTTACCTAGTATGCTGTATATGGCATGTCTGAGTCCACACAATTACTTTGGTCTTTGGCCAAAGGTCTTGGCCACTTTGGAATAGACAACAACCCAGCAGCGCTGCCACGAATGGAACAGCCTGCGGCACTAAGCGAGAGGCAGTCTGAAAAGGCAGGCGATCCTTTTTATTGACTTTTTAATAAGCTAATACAAATGAGAAAGACTAACAAACTTCCAAGTGTCCAGGTACTGGAAAACGACTTTTGGAACTAAAAAACTGTCCCTTTTCCTCAATTATAGCAAATCAGCCAAATAAAGATCTTCAGAAGCCAAATACCATACTATAACATTAATTCATAACAAAGAAATAAGTTATCTGGACATTATTTTCCTATAGCAGCCTTCAATTGCCATCACATCATTGCTCCTAGAGACAGTTACTATTCTAAATTAACATTTTAAAAGCAATTTTTCAAGTTCTGAAACTTCCTTGATGTCTTTCTGCCATTTAAAAACATCAAAGTTATTTTCCTTCAGAGGCTTCCTAGTGAAATTGAATAATTAGTGACTTTTTCCATATGTGACCCAGTCTTCATACCATTAAATGCATATGCTGCACCCTACCACCTTCTCCCCAACTACCCAAAAGCTTTCTCATAAGTCTGTGTTGAAATGTAAGGATTTTGAGAAAGTCAAAATACAGTATAAGGTGTTTCTGTAGAGATATTCCATAGAATCACAGAACGTTAAGTAGTCCCATCATCCTGCCTTCTGCCCTTTCATTGCGTGTATCTGAGAGGAGTTGCCTCCACCTTTCCTATAAAATATTAGGGTAGTAAGAAGACTGCGAATACATCCCTCCTTATCCTTCTTCTTATCACGGCGAACAAAACAGGTGCCTTTGCCTCTCTCTGTAATGCCAGATGCTCTGGCCCCCATAAGCATCGTAGTGGTGCAGTGAAAGGAACCTCTCTAAAGACCAAGAAGGGTCTGAATCATTTATTTTTGAGATATTTTTAGGATCAGACAGAGTACTTCTGGATGACTTTTTTAAAATAGAGCATAAATTAACATCTTTTCTTACCCTTCTATGTGTTGTTATTCCCTATTATTAAAATAAATAGCATTAAGAGTACACTTGCAAGGTGACAGGGATAAGAGCATGAAAGATTCTCATTCCTTGGGTTCATCCTAATTAGCAAAAAGGCAAGAAGAGCTGTTGGCAATTTTTAAGTCAGATAACTCATGGCAACACTGCCAGTAAGTTTCATTGCAACCCCTCTCTCATACACATGTGTGCATGCGAGAGCGTTTGTGTTGGGGGGAGAGAGATAGAAACTATGCGGAAGGACATTTTCTCCATCATTTGCTGTTGCTTAAATTACTGAGATCACTAACAGAAGTATTTCAATAGCCCTAGTGAAGAGCATTAGACCATGATCAATAAAGCTATTCCTTCACATGGGAATAAGTTCGCGTATAGTTTATACCTCAAACTACCTCTAATACAAAAGTATCATTATTTATATACTTATTATTTTATTACTATGTTTGCAATAAGTCACTGAATGCTGAAATAGGAAGATAACAGGCATCAGCTAATCACATGCACGTAAAAGCATTACAGATAAAATAGGTAAGTGAAATATAAGATAACGTAGCAAGTGAAAAACATGCTTTGTCTTCACAACTGAGACAGCTACTGGACAAAAAGCAGAGTCAGTTACTATCAGATTACTTATATTTAGGGAGGTTGGTATAGGTTAATACATCTTGAAACATATGACTGGCTTTTTACAGTGTTCCTCCTCTGAACAGAAGAGCCTTAAAAGAATTTTCATAGCTTTGACTGTCAACAGGTCAAAGTGATTTTTTGTGACCGTTCTCTTACCCAATTCCCTATTACTGACAGCACGGTGACCACTTGTGGTGCTTTGTTTAATTGCAAATTCCAAAAAGAAAATGCTTGAAAATTACCTTGAATGGTGATACTAAATCAAACAGCAAAACTTATTGTTCCAGCTGTTTTGGAGGAATGAGAAGTCTCTTAGCCAGTACAGCTGTGGCATCCATCACTAAGGAATCCATTTTGTCTAGTTGATAACATATTAAAGATTTTTTTCCTAACAGCTGTTTCACCTTTATTCTTAATTAGCTTAAAAAATCTCACATCTTAACTTTTTGCATTCAAATATCTTCATACTCAAACGACTCAACTTCTCTCTCCTATAGTCTGCACAGACTACTTTATGACTTTATGAAGACAAATCTGTTTTATTTGGGTTTTCTCTTGGTATACATCCAAAACAGCCTACAATTGTCAGCATCTGCACTGCAGTCAGATTTACAACTTACATTTAGTTGTTTCCTTTGATTCAGGCATTTACCCCACTGTGAATAACAACTTATGTTTGCCACAGAACTTGGGGAGAAAACCTTTTTTTTTTTTCAGAAGACTTATAAAAATGCAAAGCCTTTCAAATCTGATGTGCTTTGGGATTAAACTTAATCAACAGCAGCAGTTAGGCAGTGAGAGCAAAGGGATAACAAGTAGCACAAAAAACTGCTCTCCAACATCTATTCTGTCTAATTTGCAGGCTACAATAAGCTACAGTATTGACTATATGACAGCTCTTTCCACAGAAATTGAGTCCCTATTGGTTTGACCCTCCATTTGGGAAGAAAACGTAACATATACAGCATAGCTTTGGTGAACAGCTGTGGTATAGCTGAAACACATCAAACTTGAAAATGCTCTGTGAAGCCCAGGAAAAAGCCCAGCTGTCTGTTGAGCACAGGCTAAGAAAGCAGCTACAGCATGGTCCAACACTCAACAGGTAAAGTACTAAAAACTAAGCTGCCACAGCTAAGAACTAACAACTAAGAACTAAAGCCACAACAAATTTAGAGGCGTCACTCTGGAGTTACGGTCGCGAATGGGTGCGATCATCCCCAAGGGGACTAGCCCATTGTTCAGGAGAAAAACAAGGGAGAACTTGATGGGAATGCACCCAAGTATGCACAAACAGAGGTTTCATTGAGGGTTATAGTTCTGTCAAATCACTGTAAATGACAAAAACCAAAAGAACATGGAATTTCAGTGAATGTTTCACAGCTTTCACATAGGACTCTTACGCAAACCAAAATAGTTTTTCAGTTATTACATTATAATTCTTTTGTAAAACACAAAGGCAAAGTCCTATCCATATGCTAAGTATGGTATCTGGAATGAAAGTCCCTTCTGCTTTGATTTCTATCAAAACACAGTATCCAGGTGTGAATCGAGAAAGGCCAAGACAAGCCTGTCTCCAAGCAGTTTGCAATACTTTAATAATCAGCTACTGCCAAATCTGAAGACATCTAAAGAAAAAAAAAACAACTTCTGAAAGTGTAATCACTTCACAATAGCTCTTTGAAGCTGAACAATATTTAGAAAGATTTCAAATCTTAATAGAATTACAAGCCCCACTATAGTCATGCCTGGTAGCCTTACTCACAGAAATGCAAAGGTTTATTAGATCCTAGCCAGAGAGGATTATTAGAATTATTTTAAAAAAAGTTTTGAAGTCCTTATAATCCCAAGTATTTTCTTAAACTGTCCATCTGCAAGCTCTACAAGAGAAAAACCTCTCTGTTTTGCTGAGTGCTTCCCAATAAAAAGACAGCTCCGACCTTTGAGAGCACAGGCTATCTAATCAGAAACAGAAAAGACGCAAAAACTGAATCTCCTAGTCCACTGAGCTGATGAATGCCAGAGACAGCAAAAGAGCCTTAAAAACTGTATCTTCTGACTCCCATTTATTTGACTGGACCATGCTGTATCCTAAACATTACCATTACCAATTGCACATGTATTGTAAAATTAAAACTAAATGTTTACAGGGACATGAGACCACCACAGAATTTCAGGATAAGGATTTTGCAAACAAACCTGAGCTTTTAAATGTATTTTTTAAAAGCATATTTGGAAAATGCTTTAGGATATAGCATTAAACTGTGGCAGATACTGTTTATGCTATATTAAAAAAATAATTTAGCATTTCTTGGATCAGGGGAACTTTTTTAAAAAACAAATGTATCTTGGTTAATTATTTCCTGTTTTATCAGTTGTATCAACAGATAGTAAAAGATTCCATTTCCAGTTGGTATTACAATTTATAATTTATATTTTAAAGCAATACCTGTTACTGTTTATTACTATCATTCACTCATTCAGTAAAGCTGTACGGCATTTCCTGACTGACTATGTTTCTAAAATAAATCAATACTACTCTAAGACATACGTTTATGTACACACATCACTGAAAGAAAATATAGAGGAACTTTTTCCAGTTATCACATCTCTAAAATAAAAAAATTACAAATCACACATTCATATATGGCCCAGACGTGGCCATGCATGCTTTGAATAATGCAACATAGTAAAAAATTTATATGGTCACACTCCATGAATAATATGGCCATAAGAAGTGATGTCAATCTTAACACCCCTCAACACCACCACCACCACACACACACACATCGAGAAAGTTATTGAAAGGGAAGAAAAACCAAGCAGTAGTGCCTTCATAAAAACCTTCAAAAGGCTGACACACCAAGCATAGTCTTTCATGCAGAAATTACCTCTACAAGTACAGTTTTGAACTTCTAATAAGCATTGTTGTTAGTCTTAATTTGTGTTATGGTTGCATCCAGATGTCCAAGAAGATATCCTAAGTCTTATACTAGCCTGCCTAACAATTAGCTCTCTCTCAGCCCATATGTCCTTAGATTATCACTGCTACACCACCGCTAGGACCACCTAGACAAATACAATCCTGTCCCAAAATAGAAGACACTCAACAGACAAGCCTAGGAGACAATATTATCCCAGTTTGATAATTAAGAAACTGTGATACAGGGAACCTAAGCCTTACAGCAGCAAAACACAATAAAACATTAGTACTATTAACTTGATCTTCCTACAAATACTTGAAGAAAAATAGTCAACAGGTGATTTATTTTTTAAGGTCATGCATGAAGCCACCTGCAGAGTTATGGAGTGCTGCACAGATCCACAGTCCAAGTCTTATGTCCTATGCACAAAAACAGCCTTCAACATAATCGCTTTAGATATGAGTTTCTGGGCTCAGTTACCTTCTCAGAGTACACAACAGTGAACAGTACTCAGTACAATTACGTGCAAGATTACTGCAAAGCAGAACTACACTTTCAGATTCAAAGATCCAACTTGCACACCTTTGATTCACGAGATTTCATCATTTTTTTCTAAATGGACATCACAGATATGGCAGTGAAATTCTCTTCAGTTACAGCTCTCATTTACTTAACTGTACAGTATTAAATAGCCCCACTGAAGATGTGAAACTGGTTACTGTTCTTTTACACAGCAATTGTTAACCCATCAGCTGTAAAATACTTGATCATCAAGAATAATGAGGTTTTACCTCATTTAAGTTGTGCTTTTCCTAACTTTACTGGCTGGAAATGGAGATGAGACATGTAAAGTCTCTGTTTAAATTGCTTATAAGCCAAGCAAACCAGTGTTCAGTTTTTTAGAAACAACTGCATGTTAGAAAATTACTATAGTGAACCTTAAACAAGGATATAAACATATTTATTTCAAGTATTTGTCTCTTTGGAGTAGCACACTACCTTTCTCAAAGCACAGTGAGAATTAACTCTTCCAAGAATCCAGATTAGGACAAAATGGATTAGATAGATTATTCCTGCACTTCTACTTTCATTAAAATATATTACCACAACATCGCCTCCAGTTGGTATGCTCATGATTCAGCTAGCAGAGTTGTGCCCACACACAACACAAAACTAACATGAAGATAAATGCAAAACTATCAACTTTGGTAAACAAAGAAAGCACACAGTTTATAACCTTGGGGTTAGTTTTTTTTCTTCCTTTATCCCTTTTGAGAGCAACTACATTTATCACATTCATGGCGCACATGATTTTAAATGATGCCAGGTTCTGCATGGATACACAAACAGAATTTCACAGTCTGTTCCAAAACATCTGTTTTGGAAGGGTTTTTTTCTTTCCAAAAGGTCTTCCATGTTTTTTTGGTGACTATCAGTATTCACTGATGGAAAAACTCTCTGGTTAAACAAATACAAATCAAAATAACAGCACTACGAAAAATCATGTAGCAACCCCATCCACTGGTACAGGTTGGGGGCTCACCTGCTGGAAAGCCAGCTCTGCAGAGAGGGGCCTGGGAGTCCTGGTGGACAACAAATTGACCATGAGACAGCAATGTGCCCTGGTGGCCAAGAAGGCCAACGGTCTCCTGGGGTGCATTAAAAAGAGTGTGGCCAGCGGGTCAAAGCAGGTTATCTTTCCCCCCTACTCTGCCCTGGTGAGGCCACATCTGGAGTACTGTGTCCAGATCTGGGCTCCCCAGCTCAAGAAAGACAGGGAACTGCTGGAGAGAGTCCAGCAAAGGACTACGAAGATGATCAGGGGACTGGAGCATCTCTCTTATGAGGAAAGGTTGAGACACCTGGGTCTGTTTAGCCTGGAGAAGAGAATACTTGAGAGGGGATCTCATAAATGGTTATAAATATCTAAAGGGCGGGTGTCAAGAGGATGGGGCCAGGCCTCTTTTCAGTGGTGCCCAGCGACAGGACAAGGGGCAACAGGCACAAAGACAGGGAATTCTGTCTGAACATTAGGGAAAACTACTTTGAGGGTGACAGAGCCCTGGAACAGGCTGCCCAGAGAGGTTGTGGAGTCTCCTTCTCTGGAGGTATTCAAAACCTGCCTGGATGTCTTCCTGTCCGACCTGCTCTAGGTGAACCTGCTTTGACAGGGGGATTGGACTAGATGATCTCCAAAGGTCCCTTCCAACCCCTACCTTTCTGTGATACTGTGAATAACTAATGGGTGATTCTGCAACATATTTAATATAGATTTTTACTTAGGGAAGTTATTTTATTAACTTTCAAAGCTATCAAAGGCACTCGTTAACTTTTTGTTATGTTTTTCTTCCCTACCATGTGAGATGCTACTGTTACGCACTTTGTCCTTTAGGCCTCTAAGTGGAGATGTTTAAGTGCATTGCTGTCAAATGTTTCTGCTGGTTTCCTGCTTCCTTTCCCTTTGCACATGCAGGGACAATCGTGGGATGTGATTAATGTCAGTGTCAGCCACTTTGCACACAGATTTAACAGCACATGCATTAGAGCGCAGGAAGCATTAACTCAGCACATTCCAAATTGCAACTGATGTTTATTGAAGGCTTCTGGCATTAATTAAACCTCACACAGCTAAGTGTTTACAATAATTTTACAGATTGCTGTCCTGAGGAATGAGATTCACATTTGTGGCATTTAGAAGCATATACTACAAACAAAACCAAAGGGTCATTTTCAACTCATTCCAGCAACAACTGCATGGGGCACATTTTCATCATTTGTTGGTGAAATTAATAGAAAAAAAAATAATCATATAAATCAAATAATTGCTACCACCATGGAAATCAGCAAAAATACACACCAATCCTGGTGATAAATAAGGCTGCAGTTTTATTCACTGATAACAATGTATGATCCCTGTATCACTGTAAATATACCTAGCAATACTGAAAACAACCCACAGCTGCCATTCTGTGAGTTGTTTCCTCTGTGATATTATGCCAATTATTCAATAAATTGTTTGTATATTTTGGCAAGTTTTTTCAGATAGAACCATCAGGTTGGGTTTAGCACTGCCAGAACGGGACAACTAAGTCACTTGCTTTTGTCCTGTACTCATATGCCGCCCATTAAATGTGCAGATTCATATGCACACACTGGAAGTGGTCACACTCCCTGTCCACCTATTCCTTAAAAATATTTTTTTATTACAATGGTCAATACTAACTAGTCCAAGCAACAGAGTCAGAAAATTGAAGTTTCTGTAAAATTCACAAAAGCCACTGTCTGGAAAGATGGGAAGGGCCTAAACTGCAAGGGGCTTCAGCATAAGCTTCAAGCTCAAGGTCAACTAGATGGGCAGACAGCTGTGAGCCAGCCACACTGTGCAGTGCCTTCGGCCCAGGTAACAGGAACTCAGAAAGACGTTTAGGGACTGTATGGGAAAGCAGGGCATGAAGAATTACAGGGAAACAGAAGAGACATACACAGAATAAGATTTAGTGGCATTACTCAAGAAAAAGCTTTGGTCACTACACCAGGCTCTCAGATGCACTGCAAAGACATTTTCCTAGGCAATTATTTGCTTAAGCAAGAATCAAAAGGCGCTTTTACCCTTTTTGAACCTGCTTTCAAGGGAAGCCACAGCATGGGTTTTGCCAGTAATTGACACTGGGAAATTATTAAATTAGATACCTTTTTACTGTGAATTTAGGTTTATCACTCATGCCCTCCACTCTTACCTACTCACCTCAATTGAGATACTGAAAACTAAATGCAAAGCACATTATATTTAATTCAGTAGGACAAAACCAACATGCTTTATATGCATTATCATGATATTCCAAATACTTTTGCACATCCCTCTGTTGGGAGGGATTCTGTAGGAAACTTCCATGAAGGACAAAGGAGCTAGTGAGTGCTAGGAATTTTTCAAGAATGCTCTCCTGGAAGCACAAAAACAGTTCATCCCCTTTAAAGGTAAGGGAAGCAGGTAGAGCAAGAGACCCCCTTGACTTAACTGCGAGCTTCTGAGCCTGCTCAAAACCAAAAAAGAATCATACCAGAGATGGAAAAGAGGACAAATACCCATTGAGAACTACAAGGGCATTGCCAGGGCATGCAGAGATGCAATTAGAAAAGCAAAAGCTCCACTCGAATTGAAATTGCCCAGAAATGTCAAATACTACAAGAAAGGGTTCTTCAGGTATGTACACAACAAGCAGAAACAGAAGGAAAATATTGGCCTGCTGTTAAACAGGAGAGGTGATTTAGTCACCAACAACACTGAAAAGGCAGAGGTTCTCAACACTTTCTTCACCTCTGTCTTTACCAGCACTGTTGGGCCCCAGGCCTTGGGAACAAAAATCCAGGTTGACAGAAACACCATCAGTGAAGGAAGAGTTCATATGTGAACTATTACAGGAGCTTGACCCCTACAAATCGATTGGCTCTGATGCTATCCACCCAAGGCTGTTAAGAGAGTTGGCTGATGACATTTCAAGGCTGCTCTCCATAACCTTGGAGAAGTCATGGAGATCTGGCGATGTCCTAGAAGACTGGAAGAAGGCTCATGTCACCCCCCATCTACAAGAATGGCTTAAAGGAGGATCCAGGAAATTATAGGCCTACCAGTCTTACTTCAGTCCCTGGGAAAGTCCCAGGGAAATGGTGGATCCCCGAACATTGGACACTTTCAAGATTCAGCTGGTCAGGGTGCTGGGCCATCTTGTCTAGACCATGCTTTTGCCAAGAAAGGTTGGACCAGATGATCCTTGAGGTCCCTTCCAACCTGGTATTCTATGATTCTAGGATTTAACCAAGGCTCAAGAGTAACGTTCAGCAGCTTTGTATTGCTTTGCCAAAGCAGAATAGTTTTAATCAGACAATAAAATTTGCTTTCACTTTCACACTACCCAAAAGTGCACTACTAACATTTACAATACCAAAGAAATCCAAACCAGCCTTTGCATTTTTGATAATACTTGACAGACTACAACACAGACACATTCCAGCACAAGATGGAGTGAAGATCTCAATCTCCTCTTCTTTCAAACATTTTTTTAATTGATTCAGAAACTTTCCCAATGATGGGAGTTTGACTTCACGAAAGCTGTGTGGCTGTTACGAATTCTACAGCAAATCATTGGGATGCTGGAACTTAGTTGAGCATTTATAGCTCTGACATTTTGATTTCAGCTGATGAAAATAATGAACTGTGTAGCAAAATATTTTCATCACCATATAAAAGTTGTAGTTTTCCAAGCCCCTGCAAAAGGTACTAACAATTCTTATACTTTACAAAGAAAGTAACCATCACATTCTAGTTTTCCGCATGATGCATATCCACAAAGGAGCTATAGCACAAAGAATCTGAAATAAGTTTTTCTTACTATTTTTAGAAGCATCACATTATCTTCAGGAAAGAGTACTGAACAAAGATCTCTCCTTTTTTCTCCCTTTTAAAAATACCATTTCTCACCATTTAAGGAAATGCCGACTAGACCTCTGTTTCCCACTGACATATATCATAAGCAAACCACATTGCTATGGTCCCGAGATTACTGCTGTAATGGAACAAAAAAAATTACTTATAATCATGACCATAAGCAGCTGTCACATAAAACTGTTTGAAGAGGGAAAATAGCAACCCAAACTATGATATATTCATAAAAGCACAAGAACTATATTATACAAGTCTAAAGAGACACCCTGATACCATCTTACAGAGTTTTTCAGACAAAAGAGGAATAAATTCTAATTTTGCCTCAGAAAACAAGAAGTGAAAAAGAGATAAAGGTGAACCTATGGCACTTAAGAAACATTAATAGTCAGTTTATACCATAACATAAATTCAACGTACCAAATAAACCCTCTTTATTGGCTCATAATCAGCCTGTTGGTACACTATTGTTGATAAAATTGTTTCACTAAAATTTTTACAAGTGTTCTTTGATGCTGCCCCAGTGCTGTCTCAGCTCATAATGTGTGCCTACTATCAAAAAAGGATTTGTTTGTAAACGCTGCTTTTAGATAAGCCAGCACACTGCCTGGGAAGTTGCCTCATTTCTCAACACATGCTACATGCTGCAGTATCTTGTAAAGATGCAGAAGAGAGCTGAATCCTGCCTGTTGGTCGAAGACCAGGAACTCCCTCTGATCTGTAAGTGCAAACCAACGAAGACAGCTTTGAAACAAAAACTAGGCATGTTAAAAGATGCAATGAATAGCTGAAGTAGAAGACAGAGGTATGAAACTACAAACACTCTAAAACTGGACTGGACAAGTGAGCAGCAGAGATTCTTTGCGGGTTAACAAATAAACAGGTAACAAGTGGTTCAGGAGCTCCCTTGAGCTGCAAACTGATGGACTGGGAGAGTACTGAGGAAAATATCACGTGCTTTCACATACCAGCTTTTCTGTAAGCACCTGCTTGTGGCAACCACTGGAGACAGACAGTTGAAGGGCTGGATAAACCCTTGCACTGACCCAGTACAGCTTTTCTTATTGCATATTCTAAAGCCTAAACTAAATCCACTCTGTTTTGTAATACTGCAATATCAGCCACCCAAGCACCCAGCTCATACTGTTTCAACAGACAAGGAAACTGGTTGCCTCTACTTTTCATCCAATTATTCCTTGTTTCTTGATAAAGAAAACATACTTTGTGTAGATTTTTCTTCCTTCTTCAGTCAAGTTTTCAGTACTAGGAGCTAAGAAAAAAATAAAAATGATCAAAAGCTACTAAATGACACGTGCTTGGGAGAACTTTCTAGCCAACTAAAGTAAGCTTAAAGAAAATAGTAGTCTCTGTGATTACATTTCAGTAATGTTTGCCATGTGGTCTAATAAAAGTACGTACTATCAAACTGGGCATTATAAAAAACAGTTTACATAGTGCCACTGACTTCGAAAAATAAGCCTTGTCTACCCAAACCTCGCTATACTTTGAAAGTCCAGAATCCAGCGTTTAAATCAGGAATGCTTAAAGACACAGGAAAAAACATTAAAAAGATTACCATACACAAAGACTAATGTGGCAGGTAAGGGTATAGTTCATATGAATAGGTGGTGGGGTGTGGATGGGAGGGGAACTGGCTATACTTCAGTAACCAAAATTAATGGGCAATGTACAATGCAAGGTACTAAGTCAGTGTTACAATGCATGTACTATTTTACCAATGCACAATGATGTCATGTTAAAAAAAAGTCTCTGCCAAACTAACACTAATAATATCATCATCAAATAGCTCACTGGGTGGTTTGATCTTGAGTTATAAATATTTAGCAACCACACATTAACCAGGGACTAAGTACTGGGTAGCATTTTTAGAATACAACAACAAATCACTGTTTAACCTAAAAAGTTCCAAACAACTTACTTTAACCTACAACTCTATGCACTCAGTTGAGAGCCATACAGCAGCTCTCAATCAATTTTCAAAATTCAAACCGAACCAAAGTTAAAGAACATGCTAAAGAAACAGGCGTTTTATTAACACAGAAGTGAGAAGAAAGTCTTCAAGAGTCTCTCAAGTACATCCAAAAGCTGGTGGCAAGAGTAATTTTGAATTTACTTGTGAGACCTTGGGGTAGGGTACCAACCTCTGCCTCTACACCATACTGCTGCTACTTAGTTCAGATTTCTGTTTTCTCCAGAAACTTCTTGTGGTGTCCACTGTAACAAGATATTTGTGGATTTAGGAATCACCATAACACAAATAGCACCTACAGTCATTAAGTGCAAGCTGTGCAAAAAGCTCAGTCCCCATTTTTGTTTATTGCTGATTTAATAAAATCAAATAAAGTAAAAATCTGATTTTAATCTGTTCAAGAATTGGGTTTTGCAGAACTTAAATATGACTAAAGCTTTTTTTTTTTTTTCTATCAGGACATCAAACCATTTGTTTCCCAGTTTCCTATACATTTTCGTGAAACTCAACCTGACGCAACAGACCAAGAACTCAGAACACCACTGAACTCTGAGTCAGGTGTGTATGGACAAACTGTTTCAGACTGTGGCATATTTGATAATCACAGAAGGTTTGTCAGTTTTCATGTCTTGAGCATTTATGGCATGTTATTCCACTCATGGTAACAAAAAGCCTCATTCCTCTGAATTCAATGATACACTTACAGTATGCCATCACATGTCCATTTCCAAATTGCACAAAACATGAAATACAAAAGCAGAAAATAAAACAGAATTACTTGAACAAACAAAATTCAAAATACAGGTATTATCAGAAATGGTAGATGTATCCTGTCTTTCATGGGAAGATAGGTGAGTTTGTCATGAGTTCCACAGAATTTCTCAAGTAGGTCGTCTTAAACTTTCAGGTTATCCCAGCTATATGTTCAAGAAATACTGCAGTCAAAACTGACTTGTTATTCACAAGCACCACTCTACGTCAAAAGAGCGGCAAGCTTCTTGAAAAGTGATGCAGTGCTCAACATTTTTAGGAAGAGATGCTCAGTTTATTCTCTATACACGGACTTTCCTAGCATCACTTAGAGACAGCATTTGTTTTCCTTTTAGAATTTGCACACAAGTGAAAGTGAGGAAAGACAGTGACTCT
This sequence comes from Pluvialis apricaria, assembly GCA_017639485.1. Classification (NCBI taxonomy): domain Eukaryota; kingdom Metazoa; phylum Chordata; class Aves; order Charadriiformes; family Charadriidae; genus Pluvialis; species Pluvialis apricaria. Next base: position 52,365,694 of record CM030010.1, on the reverse strand, counting down.
TTTTGAAGTGCCAAAACTGCACCTAACCTGTGAAAGACTTAATTGCTTTTGGCAGCCTAACTCTCCAATTCTACCACAGGGACTACAGTAGATGTTACAAACAGACGAATTTTCCTCATATGTGTTCTTCTGAGTGCATTTAATTTCTGTCCTAATCTTAACTTGTTCTCCTAAGACACTACAGAGATCTTCCATGGCATCTGAACCTATACATTCACCTCAGTTCCATTCATCTGCAAAGTTTTACCTTCTGCTCAGACTACAATGTTCTATTAGTTGTCGGTTTTATTTATTTACCAGTCCTGATGGCGGTCACTACAGACTCTTAACTAGAAGGAAACCACACCATGCAAAGACCTCATCAAAGCACTTACACACAACACACACAGCAAAGGAAACGGGCAACACGAAGAGCTTATTAGTTTGTCAGTGGATATCCAAACTGGGGTTATAAGAGGAATATGTCCCGAAGATCACCTTTTGCCCAACATCTGGTCTCCCAGAGGCTCAGGTGGTACCACTGAAGCTTTGCTTGCTTAGGCTGGTGTAGTATGTGTAATCCTTACCTGGTTATAGGTAGTGACCCAATAGCACAGTCTATTCCACTACTGATATAAAACAGGAACTTTCATAGGGAAAAGAAAAAAAAGAAACCACACAAGAAAACCCGAACAAAATTGCCCATACAACTTCTTTATGATCAAGATAGTTAAGAATAGGATGTAAACACTACAAAGCTAAACTTCTGACACAAAATTCTCAGTTTTATTCAGCTGAGTTCATCTCCTCTTGCCTCTTTTCGTCTGCACTAGGTTTGAGATGACCATCTCATGCATTCCTTTCTTTCCACTCATATTTTCTCCTAGTAGACCTATTCCTTCCTTACTTGTACCTTTTTCTGGTCCTTTCCTTCCCTGCTACAGAATGACTAATAACCTTTGTTCTTTCTCTGTCAGTGAGAGATTTTGCTCTTCCCTTTAGACTTCAGCTTCAGATACATGTGACCCTCAAATCCAAGGTCTCTCCTCATTACAACTACTTCATCTTCAGGGGCAGTCACAACAATTGGCTGCTAAAGTGCCAGGGCTGTCACCCTTTTCAGACGTCTTACTGAAGAAGCAAAGTTGTCACAGGGAGGACAAAAATGGAACTCAATTCACTGCAAACATTAGCTTTGAATGGATACTTTTATGGCCTTAGAACATCCTGACACATGAAAATACAAACACATAGCATTTTTGTTATCCTCTTTACCATGTCTTGTTTTTTTTTTTTTCACAGCAAAGGGAGCACCCATTTTCTCCATCACAGAATAACTTACAGACTGCATATATTTGCTTTATACTATATCCTAAACATGCATCTAGACTTTCAAGTCAAGGTCAGCAATCCTCAAGAGGACAGGGTGATGCCCCTCACTTGATTATCTTCCAACCACTGCCTCATATAGGACATTTCTGTTTCTCTGCCTAACCAAACTTCAGGCAGCTACACTGCAACCAACAGTCAAGCTGCAGCTATGTCTGTTTCCATAGCTGGGACTCCACAAAATCACCTAGAATATAGGACTCCCCAGTCACATTAACAGCAGAGCGGTATAGCCTCCACGACATGGCACGGCACGGGTCTTCACCCTACTTTCTTACACCTTCCCCACCTCCAGAACTCCTCTGCATTCAGCAAAGCAGCACATACAGCTCAGACTATACAGGAGAGCTGAGCAGATTGGGACATTAGATCGGTAAATGTGGAGGACACAGCTAACGCCACTTGTCACTACACACTCCTGCATTCCCAAGTTCTCAGAAGAGAAAATAAGACTACTCTTTTCACTAACTTGCCACCACACAGCTGGCACATTTAACATAGTAGGCTGTCATCCGAGACAGGTAAGAATGCTTTTTGTGAAATGAAGTCCTCTATGGGTCGTGTCCTAGGAGCCAGTTGGTATTGATCCCTAAAAACTCAGCTTACCATGGCAACAAAAAAAAAACCCCATACAGCTCTATGTTGCATGCTGACCCTGCATGATACAGAGTGGACAGGACTGAAAAAGACTAACTTTGTTCTAAACTTTTGCTAAATACACACACACACACATATATATGCACATTTACATAAGTGAGAAAGATTATTTCTCTGATGGAGGTTGACAGGTAATGTCTTCCACTGATGGAAGCCATGCACCATTATACCTTCCTGTTGTTCTTGATATAATCCAATTTAAAGAGAAAAACACTCCAGAAGTTCCAGTCCAAATCACTTTTAGCTGCAAAGACAACATTAGACAATTCAGTTGCATATATATAGTGAGATGACATTAGCTTTCAAAAGTTTTGCAGCCTTCTCACATGATGCTGGACATGGAGCTGTTGGACCTGTCGGAGTGTCCTCTGGACAGCCATGAAGATGATCAGAGGGCTGGGGCACCTCTCCTGTGAAGACAGGCTGAGAGAGTTGGGGTTGTTCAGCCTGGAGAAGAAGGGAATGGCTTCAAACTGGAAGATGTTAGATTTAGATTATGTATCAGGAAGAAATCCTTTACTGTGAGGGCGGTGAGACACCAGCACAGGTTGCCCAGAGAAGTTGTGGAGGCCCCATCCCTGGAGGTGTTTAAGGCCAGTCTGGATGGGGCTTTGAGCAACCTGGTCTAGTGGGAGGTGCTCCTGCTCATGGCAGGGGGGTTGGAACTAGATGATCTTTAAGGTCCCTTCCAACTCTAACCATTCTATGACTGATTCTATGATGCAAGATTGGTTGTCACTAATTACTCGGTTACTGTGAGTTAGCAGGAGATGCACTCTGCAGTTAAGTGCCCGTGGACAAGCGGAATGAAATTTTAAGTGTACGAGCAGGACAAAAGTATATTGCTGCACTGTGCCTTTACTGGTAGAGGTCAGAATTCTGGTAAATTGAGTTGCAGTGGTTCAACGAAACGTTGAAGAATCTCATATGAATGCAACATCAGTATTACAACAGTCTCAACTACTTGAGTTACACCCGGTTGAATGTAAGTATCTCTTTTGCACTCTAGGAAAAGCCCAAAGATTTTAAATTTAATTTAAGACACATTGTTAGTAATATATTCTGAGAAAAAAAATACTCCAAATTACATTGTCTTTGATGCTACCTTTCCAGGGAAATCTTTAAATTGGACATAATGAGACATCCAAAGTCAAAAGGGAGAGAGGGACTTTTGCTGTACCATACTTCCTTCACACACCCTTTCCTCTTATATTTTCATTCATTTTGCAGTTCAAAAAGATAGTCACCAGAAATTCAATGCTCTATACCAATGATTCTACCAAATTGCCTTGCAGTACAGGTCATATTGTTCATATACTCCCCTCTGTTATGTCTGCTCTTGTGTTTCAACTGACTGCTTTACACAGATGGTTTCTTTATCCATCTCTGAATTTCTGTTCCCTACAGTTACTGAGTGGTAGTATCAGGATGCTACTCTGCAAAAAACAATAATTCTGATTTCCCTGAGTGTACTGTGTCATTACAATCTGCCAGGTTAGTATGTCCAGCTTATCGCTTCATTCCCTGTCCAAAAAGGAAGCTTCAAAATCACGTATGCCTTTTAGACTTCTTTTGCAAATGTGAACCATGAGCACAAGATCATGTTTAGTCACAAGCACAGATAACAGAATACTTCACTGCAATATCAAATTAAAAACATTTGTGGAAAATCTGGAGAAAAACCTTAGCATCTTCTGCATGCTTGAACAAATAGTATTATTTATGCAATTCAAGATGTCACAAAATTAGTTGTCCAGACTTTTTAATCTACTGTGAGACTCTTTCATACTGATGTGGTAGTAGGAACATGTTCCTTACAATGCTTTGGCACCTCTAGGAAATCAAGTGCGGTCAGACATTAGTTCACATGAAATATCCCAGTGAATCAGGTTCCAAAGCAGACATGCAATAAAAAAAAGTTCATTTATATTGCAGTAAGTTGTCAGAAGATTTGTTTTGTCTGTAATAGAATTTTTAGTATTATAGAGATCACTGCTTTCTAAATCCAGGTTCGGTTTTGTTTTTTTAACTGAACACCACCATATAAACCTATTTCCCTCTTATTTGTTCCTTAATAGCAACAAACTTAAAAAATGCTGGGCAACCTTTGCTGTATCTCAAAAGGGATAGTCTTCCCTTGGTAATAGCTTCGCTGAAGTTCAACTTTCTCAGTTAGTGTTTTTCTTACCAGATATTTGGTCTTGGAACTTTTTTTAAAAAGTGGTTGAAGCGTTAGCAAAAATTAATCCACGTAAAATACAACTTTTTGATTGATTTCTAAGGCCTCCATCCTTCAGCAGCAACTTCTGGCAGGAAGGTGGAAATTTCCAAGGCTTAAACATGCTATTCCAAGGATTTAGCTCACAAGGAAATAAATTTTATGTTTGGCTGAAAACAGGAAACAAAAATCTGAACTGCATAACAAACAACGACTACACTAAAAGCAATAAACTCTGATCAGAAGATTAATTTCTCTCTCTTTCAGTGGCTGGGGTGGGGAGGGGGGAGGCAGGAAGGTGGCTCATGTAACTGGAAATTTTATCACTGCTAGCAGGAACACAAACAGAAACGAAGGCAATCTTCACTACGATACTTCCCACGGGACCGCTTTATTTTGCAGCCTTCATTTTCCTTCAAGGTTTTGTAATTATATTTCCATAATTTAGTCATATAAACAATATTATGATTTAGGTACTTGTCCTTAATTCTATCCCATAAAAAGAGCAGATTTGAATTTTTCACTTGTCAGTGTAATAGCTGGCTTATTAAAAACATGTGGCAGAACTAAGTGATAATAGGATATCCCTGCTTTCTGATATTTCCTTTAGAAACAGCTTTTACATCTCTCTTAGGGACAGAGATTCCTGAACAATACGGCTCTCTTCATTGTAAAGTGATTATATCAAATTGAAATTCATATATTTGGTTGATGGACTTGCTTGTAGTTCAAAGACTACATAATATTAGTGTTGATCTTTTAAATAAAAACAAATTTTAGGTGAACACCTTACCCTACTACTGAAAAAAGACTGTTCTCAATCATATTTCCCTGTGATCAGCACAGAAAATTCTGATGCTCAGCCTCAGAGACAGGTTTTTAAAGAATTAAAATTCATTTTTTATTACTGTCAACTAAACTATTCTTCTTGATTAGGATGTCTAGCACTATTTTTCCAAAGCATTCATGCCTGCACCAAGACTTCTAAAGTACTTTATATAACAGATGACATACTTGTACAGTTTTGGGGGCTTTTTGTTGGTTTGGTGTTTTGGTTTGGTTGTTTGAGGTTTTTTGTTTGCCTTTTTTTTTTTTTTTTTCAATAGAATGCAGCTCTGGATAAAGTTATTAAGCCCACAAACAACCCATTTTTCAAATGCTGGAAGCACCCAATGATTTGTATTAACTTCTGTGAGATTCCCAAATACCAATGGTATTTGAAGACCAAGGCAATTTTCAAGGTAAAGACCCAGAAGCTTAATTTTAATGAGAGAAAAAAAAAAAAAAACAACAAAAAACCCACTTAGTCTAGTCTCCGAAACTTGTATGATAAATTCATGCCCTTAAATCAAAAGAGCGGAGAAAGAGGAGTTAAGTAATTTACTTTCTATAGCATCAGATTAAAATAACATTTACATATTCACAGCACAACATACTGTCACCAACTGAATTAAGTTTTCAAAAGCCAATGAGCAACAATTGTTGCTGTCAACTTGTCAAGTAAAACCAAATTAAACAAAAACCTGAAGCATTAGCACAGAAGTAGAGGCATTTAAAAAATAAGCATGAACATAAGAACCTAAGTTGCAGGAAACTGCATTTTTTAAAATATTATGAAAACCATATCCTGGAGACGGGAGAACAGGTGCTTTGTGAAAAAACTAATTCCAGTGAACATAACAGTTTGTTTATTTTAATTTATGTAAATATTTAGCAGATATTATTGCAGGTATGTAACTTTTCTTTTAGAGTGAAGTCAATCAAATAATTACTTAAGTTAATGAATGTACCTTTTATCTCTTATTAACACCGTAACTTTCAGCTACATTCTCTATGATTAAAATGGTGGAAAGAAACAGAATGAAAATGTTTTAATGCAGCAATCCCTTAGGTCATTAATTCATGTTATGGCAACAAGTCTTGAATCTACGAAGGTTGAAGCCAATTAAGGTTGATATATTATAAATACTGAATTTGTAGCACATTTGATCTTGAGCACCACAGTGTGAATCCAAATGTTATCAACCAAAATTGCTACATTATCACCAGAGTTTCACATGTAACACAGGAGAAAAACTATACTTAATTTCACACAGGTGACAAAGCAATTTAAGGACCATATTCCTAATACCAAATCAGTATTAAAGTGCAAGAATAAAGTTGCAAGCACTTGCAATTTAAGAAACAGAGGCTTTACTTTACAGTCAGAGGGGTTTAGTCTTTCAATAACAATTTCTGCTGTGCATTATCACACAGCATTAATCATCTAATCACACGATTTTAATGTTTTCTTAAGTTCCATAAAAGATGACATATCTGGGCAGAAAAAATCCATACTTGGTTTTGCAAGACCAAAGAAATGGGCAAGCAGAAATAAAGTGTAGAAGTAACAAAGAAAAAACAAGCTGTTTTAATGTTACAGGAAAAAAGCTCAAAAAAATATTAAAATAAGTATCTGAAAATTCAGGGAACCATGGAAGATAATAATGAAGGAGATACAGTCATTGCTTATTAACTGAATACATAAAGATACTCTACCAAGAACACTAGCTGCTAATTGCAGAAAACCCATCAGCAACAGTCCTTGTATGGAATTTGCTTTGTAATAAAGAGTTGCTGTATGAACCGGGATATTTCAGTAGATCAATACAGGTACCACAGACGCAAGAACACTGACAATTTAGATCAGAAGACCATTTGATAAGAAAGGCATGATTAAAGCTTTGAAATTTGGTGAAGGAAGAACATAGAGTAACTTACCCAGATCTTTCAAAAAATCTGAATTCATATAAATGTATAAGAATACATTTCTCGTAAGACATAACACTAGCATAAGCCCCGTGTTCTGTCTCAGACAAGCAAGGTAGTAGCCAATGGAAAAACAATACAAACAAGCAAACTGAACCAAGAGATTTCTGCCAGTATTTCTTCATTCTAAAGGCTCCATAGGGCTTGCTCCTCAAAGGATAAGTCATTATCTTTGGTATGAACCAGATCAAACTCCTAAAGCACATACAAGTTAGAATTACCTACTGCTTAGATGAGTGAAAACTGCTGGATTGTGTTTTTCAACTTCATATAGAGGCACGTACACCAAGTACGGTTACAGATAAATTACCAGCTATATGGATTTTGGGTGCATATCAAAAAGAAAGTCTACAGAGAATTCCAGTACTCGGTATTACACATACTGTATTTTGAAGTGTGCCCAAACTACCTTCGTTTACTTTGTGGAAACTCAATTCAATGTTTCCTATTACATAGATATGAATTCTTAACACTAGGCTCAGAAAAAAAAACTGATGAGGTTCAACAAAGACAAGTGTAGGGTACTGCATCTGGGGAGGAATAACCCCATGCATCAGTACAGGTTGGGGGCTGACCTCCTGGAAAGCAGCTCTGTGGAAAGGGACCTGGGAGTCCTGGTGGACAACAGGATGACCATGAGCCAGCAATGTGCCCTGGTGGCCAAGAAGGCCAATGGCATCCTGGGGTGCATCAAGAAGAGTGTGGCCAGCAGGTCGAGGGAGGTCATCCTCCCCCTCTACTCTGCCCTGGTGAGGCCGCATCTGGAGTACTGTGTCCAGTTCTGGGCTTCCCGGTTCAAGAAGGACAGGGAACTACTGAAGAGAGTCCAGCAAAGGGCCACAAAGATGATTAGGGGACTGGAGCATCTTTCTTATGAGGAAAGGCTGAGGGACTTGGGGCTTTTTAGTCTAGAAAAAAGAAAACTGAGGGGGGATCTTATCAATGCTTATAAATACTTAAGGGGAGGGTGCCAGGTAGATGAGAATAGTCTTTTTTCAGTGGTGCCCAGTGATAGGACTACAGGTAATGGGCACAAACTTGAGCACAGGAAGTTCCATCTTAACATGAGGAGGAACTTCTTTCCTTTGAGGGTGGCAGAGCACTGGCACAGGCTGCCCAGAGAGGTTGTGGAGTCTCCCACACTGAAGACATTCCAAACCCGCCTGGACGCCGTCCTGTGCAATGTGCTGTAGGTGTCCCTGCTGTGGCAGGGGGTTGGACTTAGATGATCTGCAGAGGTCCCTTCCAACCCTGACGATACTGTGATACTGTGGCTCACATTGACCAGATAGGGAGCAATGGCAGCTGCTTTGCATTCCAGGTCTTTTAGAATACAGAATGATGCATTTTCTCAGCCAACTAGAAACACAGCTATAGATTAGATATCTCTACGTGCTTAGATTTCTCTCATTCAACTAAAAAATCCCCTAAATGTGGATGAGATAGCAGCCATACTCACTATGTTCTTACAAAGCAATAAAGTTTAATGGGAAAAAACAATTTAGAAATTAGGATTATGAATTATATGAAATACATATTTCTATACAAACATGTATGAAAGCATCCAGAAGATTTGGCTATCCAGAAGATACTCTGTTTTTAATTTCCTTCTGAAAATTTCAGACAGCTATACTATTTTGGTCTTCCTTATTATACCATATTATTTTTAAGTGAAACTGATTGAACATCCTTTGCTAATCTGTTCTACCCTGTCAAATTCCATTCCTCTAAGTTAAGTTTCACAGAATACATTTAATATCTTCAAATAAAGGAAATTTGCAAATCACTGAGCACCATGTGCATTGACCTTCGCTCTTCTTTTGAATTTGCAGTATGGTTCATTTTAGTCAAGCTGTTGAAACATTTGTGCTATAATGCATCAAATTAAGGCAACCAGCTGTGATGTTTAATTTAAGCTAAAAGTTTATGATCTACAACTACACAATACCTTAGGGACTAACTGATATTTTATGTTACTAAACTAAATGCAGTTACAAAATGGTTACAATCTTCCCCACAGTTTACTCAGAGCACATTGCCATTTAAGCTTTGGGTTCGTAAAGAGAGCAAGCATTCAGTCAAACCTGTGTATTATAGAGAATAAACGAACAACAAGTTCTAGCCTTTGCTGAATACATAGATTCAAAGCCTTTCATTCTAATCTGCTGTTAGATTACTCCTATATTTCATCCTTCATTATGTGTAATGGAGTTTCTCCATTTGTGAGAAAGCGAGAATTAGGAAAAGTCATTAACTATTTTGTCATAATGCACCATTTCTAGCAGATATTTTGTCCAAACAGATCAGGTACATAGAATTGAATAATTGGAACAAAAACAACCCCCCTCCCCAAGTATTTTGTAGCTATGAAGCACTCTTGAAAGAAAATCCCCTCCAACAGTGGTTAAACCATTGTATTGTTTGTGACAACAGCAATGTATAAAAGGAGAAAGAAACAACACTTTATGAATGATTAAGTACCAATACCTTTTGGAATGTCTTGACAGATTAATAAAGGAGAGAAAAACTAAGGTATGGCTATATATCAGATGCAAAAAGTGTGAAAATGAATGTAATGGAAGTTGAAATTTCAGGTTACTCATCTAGAAAGGAACAAAGTCAGCTAGCATATTGATATACGGCAAAAACATCGTGCATAGTAACTAGCTCACTACTTTGTTCATCAGTGGTCAGCTGCTCTTTTAGAAAGTGTAAGCTATATAGGTGTGATGGTTTATAAACAAAGGCACATGCTCCAACTAGAAAGATACATTGATAACTCTTACTGACAATGACAACATGCCTCCAGTGAATTAGGAAACTGATTTTCATTAATTCTGAGGTGTTCTGGGTGTTCTTTAAACATTTTCTTAGTTACAGCTGACTCGAGCAATCTTCTGCAAGAGCCAAAATACCCAGACAACATCAGCAAAATGAAAGAGAAGATATTCGTGCTTACTGCAGCCTGCTGGTAACAAGCTATGCCATGGGTAAAGAGATTCCAGTAGAAGGATGGCCCATAACAGACACAGCTCCACCAAAGGGGTGCACTGGAGCCTCTAGTTATTTTTTTCCTAGCACAGGACCTATATGAAGGCAGGCAGGTATAGGAAATTTAATCTTCCTAAATTAAGCATTTTGTAGATTCATTCTATTTGGGTTAGTGCAGCTACCCTTACTGGAAACTGAGAAATTGCTGCAACTAAAAAGAGGGAAAAAAATAATAAACTATTTTTCTTATTACTGCAAGAACAGCGAGAAACTCTCCACATTTAACATCCAGAAACTCCCAGAAATTTTAAATACACACTAATAAAATGGATTCCCGTTCTTATTTCTCTAAATTAATTTTAATCACCACCCTGCTCCCCTGCCATACTTCAATCTTGCATGATTGCCGTTGGCAATTTCATCAAAGGGTCATGCAATTGAGAAAGCCATGCTGCTTGAAAGCTGATTACTACTCCAACATCCTTGTGATAAATACTATTAAGATCTAGTGACCGATGAAAGCAAGCACAGAATCTGCTGCTTTCAACTGCATGCTGTTTGATACCACTTTGGAATCAGAAGTCTGCTGTATTACCATTTGAAAACTGGAGATTACCTACAACATAAATGTCTGTTTTCCACAACAATATTTCAAAATCTTTCCTTCAGACTCAGGAAAAAAATCCCAAAACTCAAAATGAACAAAGCCAACCTCAGCCTAAGATGGTTTATAATGTTCTAAATAACTGTTTGCAGGATTTTTAAAGTGAAAACCTGGTGCTGAATACTTGGCTTGATCTCTAATAACACAATTATGAAGTGACAATCATTAAAACACTCGTAAAAGTTTATGCAAACCATATGCCATCTGTACAATTTCTAACAAGCACTATAATTTCTCAGTGAGAACTAGAAACTGTGAAAAAGCAAAGTACTTTGTGGATACAAGTTGTTGGAAGGCATAACTCTAATATCTACAACACTTTCAACTGATTACAGTCTTTCATTCAAGCAGACACTAGTTACAACCTAGAAAGGCACAAAACCAACCAACAGACGACAAAACAAACATCCACAATAATTATACTTAAACACAAAATACTTGACAGTCAATTCCTCCTTTGTTTGCCTGCCAAATACTGAAGTCAGAATTTTATGTTACTCTGGCAACAGTGAATTAGATCAAGTGCCTGTAAAAGCAGGCTTTCAATTCTGTTACAAGAATACGCTACATCAAGGGTAACAAAAAAACCCAAGAAAATTAATCCATAATTTACAGTTTTTGAGGTAAAAAAAACCCGAGTTGAAGCATTTTGTTTTAAAATGCAATTTATTGTGCTTTACAAATACCTAGAAAATGTTAATCATGATTGATTTTGTTCTGCTTTTAACAGTTAACAAAGAGTATTTCAACCTCAGTAGCACTTTCGTTAGCGGCCACGTAAATTTCAGCAAAAAGTACTCAAAGAACACCTTATTTCTTTCCCTAAGAACCAGCTGTGTCCGAGACTTCCTGGAGACATTGGCATCTTCAAAATTCAACCAGAGCCCCTTATCCATAGATGACCATGAGTGATTTAAGAATACTGTTGCTCCCAAAATTTTTCCACTATTTTCTCCCACAGACACCAGAATAAAAATAATTCTTCAAAAAAGTAAATGTAAGTATAAATACGTGCATGCTGAGAAAAGAATTCATTTTATTCCACACTGGGACTTCAGATGTGTGTCGTGGTTTGGGCCGGACCGGCCACTGAAATGAACAACAGATGCTCTCTGCCACCTCTCTCTCCTAGGAGAGGAGGGAGAGAGAGAAAAACACTTATGATTTTAGGAAAAAAAACTAAACTACTTTAATGAAAATATTAATACATTCATAAAATAGTAACAAAAATTGAAATATATACAATATATACAAAACTGTATCAAGCTCCCAGGATGACGATCACGTCACCAGCAGGCATTGGGAAAGTCCCAGACTGGACTCAGTGATGGGAATTGGATTCTGTATATGGATTGAGGAATGCATGGATGGGATCAAAGGCCAACGAACAGACAGAGTCCTCCTCGGACACCGGCCATTGAAGAAAGAGGGCTGACCCTTTGATCCCTCAGCTTTTATACTGAGCATGAAGCAGATGGGATGGAATACCCTGTGGGTCAGTTTCGGGTCACCTGTCCTGTCTGCTACTTCCCACAGGTGGGACTCCTCTAAGCTTTTCCGCTTCCAACCCTCCAACGGGGCAAATAACAAAGTTGGTTGGCCTTGGGTGTTACAGTAATAAGCATAAGGAGGAGCCTCTCTGCATACCATTCCTTGGCATAAATTATAAATAATCAGGTCTTATCACTCTGTCAACAGACTACAGTCTTAAAAATACGTCATTAATTTCAGAGAGTTCAGTTAGTTAGAAGAGGCTTAGCTGAAAAGTAAAATTACTGAACAGAAAATCGGTTCTGTTTTACCTCAAACCGGGACAATGCACCAGATCGTAGCACACAGAGCTTAACTGCTGTCACTACAGCTAAAAAGTGTTCTTTGAGTTAGTGGCTTCCCATCCATCAGTATAACTGCTTAGATGTTTGCTCTTTTGTTTGTTTTTTTTATCAATCCAATTGAGTTCCTACAAACATTACTTCTTTATTATTCCAGGTTAGCAAAGTAATAAAGCATGTGTTTAACAATTAATATAAGGTAGAATCCCACTTAAATTTAATTTTAGACATGACTTTGTCTTCTCCTAGCCTACGCTGATGACCAAAACTGGTAGAACTTGCAGGGATAGGCATTTGAAAATGTCTCACTTTTGTGTTTCAGAAATTATACATGCAGCATGTAACTTCAAAGTGTTGCTTTCAAATGGTGGACTTGGTGGACTATCACTTGAATTTGCATTTTGCAGCAACATTTTAGCGCGTAAAATGGTATTTTCTGCCAGAAGCAACTGAGAACCTGCCAACTTTGATAGATGTACGTGTGAAAGACTGGACAACACTATGGAAGAAATAAACCTTCAAGAATCTTGATATATCTGCAAAAGTAGTACATTAATTTATTTTCTACTTTGTCTTGTGGAACAGAAAATAACACACAAGAAACTTTTACTGTAATATTTTACTAAAGTATTACCTATCAAAGAATAGTAATGTTCTGTATTCTGCTCTGTAGCAGCTTTGCTGACTACAGGTTTCCTACACACTATTCTCCGATATGTAAATTCAGTGTTTTACCCCTTCTATTTCTCTTTTACATTCTAGAAGGACAATGATTTTCATAATTTTTAAGACTTACCTTGAAGTTGATTTTTACTAAAGATATGTGTATAACTTCCTTAACAGTTTTCATTTTTGACAAACAAATTAGGAAAAAAAATGCTTCTATTTTGTAAAGATAACTATTAAATATCAACAGCTAAGATTTGTGCCATTTTTTGGAGGAGAAGGACGCAGGGGAAAGAGGGTGGTAATGCCTATCTTTCTCCACTAATCAGAATATATCAGCTTTACATGAAACAACTGGGATGGTTCACGAAAGTACAAGCTCTGGTAATACCAAGAATTACATAGCCAAAGATTTTAGGGTAAACCCATATGAAAAATATGGACTACACTACAATAAGGACTGAAATAACTTACATCATAATCCATACAATCTCTTTCTAAAACACACTAGTACTGCGTTCAACAAAATCTTACATTCTACATATTTAGTTTTTTCCCAGAAAAACTCAAGAAACTAGTAATTCCTAATAACTCTCATGTAAAACTGACCAAGGGGCTTTTTAAACAGACAGACACACAGAGATGGATTTACAGCTTTAGAACTGTATCCTGCAGAATAAATTCCTGTGAGGAAAATCCCCGTTTATCCTAAAGTTTCAGAACACTACCAAGTGCGAAAGTACTTAGGGAGTTTGTACATTCAGTAAAAAGTCCCACAGAATAATGGAAATATTGCACTTTCTCCCTTTCAAAACAGAAGTTTGCTTGTCATTAGGCTTTTATTTCTGTTCAAGAGATTAATAACTTACCTTTTAATTACAAGGAAGGCTACTGATTGGTTGGTATGGAATATGCTTTTTGAAGAAAAGCATTGTCTTGATGGTAAATTTCATTTGCATGGCTGAAAAGCCCTTCTGGACATCAAGTGATTCATTGCAAGCCACTGCAGAAGTGGCTTGCCAAACACAGAAACGTATGGCCAAACACAGAAAGCACCTATCCTTCATAAGAAAAAGGATTTGAAGGCTTCAGTAGCCCTTACTGGCTGGCTTGTCACGCTTGCTCTTTCTGTAGTTCAAGGAGAGCAAGAAAGCTCTGGAAAGGAGCAGGAACCAGCTCCCTGCTCCACTAGGGACTGCCCAGGAGACCTCCAGCAAGCTTCTGGGGAAGAGGGTAAAAGTCGTCACAAACCCTCCATATGAGCAGTAGCGGTTTTACACACTTTGCTATTCCAAAGTATAATAGACATTTCCAAGCCTAATTTAAATGCACAGCCTAATCAGCCTATGAGAGACATATCACAGTGAATTGCTAATACCAATGTGCATATTTTATTCTCATCAACAGATCTTAAGGAAGATTAAAAATTCATTAGGAGAACATATGAATACTTATAAGACATGTTAGTACATATCATTATTCGTGGAGTCAGTGTTAATTTCTTAATTCCACATTCATGGAAGCAAGGAAATGGAAAGCGACACAAATTAGTCATGCTGAATATTGATGGAATTTGGGTACAAATGTAAAGTAATATTGAAAACATTTGCATATGTATGTAAATAAATAAATATCCACATCTAGGTTAACAGTATATTAGATAGAAGGATCCAAAGGAAGGAACTAATTAATTTTTTTAATACAGCTTATAAAATATGAATACCTCAGCAATATTTTAGTAAATACATTTTGTTCATATTTAATTCTATTATGCTCAAAATACAGAAATACATTATATTCAGTCAGTATCAGTCTAACTTCTTTTTCTTTTTTGTCTCAAGCAAAACCAAACAGTGAAATTACCACAGCAATGTTGGGTTTTTTCGTAATTTATTTTGGTAGACAGAGCTCAGCTTTGCTTTCAGATTCAGTAAAAACGACTGACAGAAGTGTGATACCTACAGAAATCAAGCATAATTCTGAAAGGATTGGGATATTATTCTTCCGCCCTGTGGTGTCATGGCAGGTTGACCTTGGCTGGACACCAGGTGCCCACCAAAGCTGCTCTATCACTCCCGTCCTCAGCTGGACAGGGGAGAGAAAACACAACAAAAGGCTCATAGGTCGAGATAAGGACAGGGAGAGATCACTCACCAATTACCATCACAGCAAAACAGACTTGACTTAGGGAAATTAATTTAATTTATTACCAATCCAATCAGAGTAGGGTAATGACAGAAATAAAACCAAATCTTAAAACACCTTCCCCTCACTGCTCCCTTCTTCCCGGGCTCAACTTAACTCCCAAATTCTCCACCTCCTCCCCTCGAGCGGTGCAAGGGGACAGGGAATAGGGTTGTGGTCAGTTCATCACGTGTTGTCTCTACTGCTCTTTCCTCCTCAGGGGGATGACTCCTCACACTCTTCCCCTGTTCCAGCATGGGGTCTCTCCCATGGGAGACAGTTGTCCACAGATTTCTCCAATGTGAGTCCTTCCACAGGGTGCAGTCCTCCAGTAACAGACTGCTCCAGTGTGGGTCCCCCATGGGGTCACAAGCCCTGCCAGCAATGCTCCAGCATGGGCTCTTCTCTCCACAGGACCACGGTTCCTGCCAGGAGCCTGCTCCAGCAGAGGAATCTCTGCTCCAGTGCCTGTAACACCTCCTCCTTCACTGACCTTGGTGTCTGCAGAGTTGTTTCTTTCACATATTCTCACTCCCCTTTATCAGCTACTGTTGCACCACAGCTTTTCCCCCTTCTTAAGCATGTCATCTCAGAGGTGCTGCCACTGTCACTGACTGGCTCAGCCTTGACCAGCAGTGGGTCCATCTTGGAGCTGGCTGGCATTGGCTCTATCGGACGTTGGGGGACCTTCTAGCAGCTTCTCAGAGAAGCCACCCCTGTAGCCCCCTCACTACCAAAACCTTGCCACGCAAACCAAATACAGGTGTTTCACACCATTCAAGAATTGGGAGGAACATTCAGGTGGGAAGCAGAACATAAAGCAGGGAACTTCTACACACACATGTTGCTAAATAATGCCACTCATGGATAGAGCATATTGTAGATGTAGAAAGCGTAGACAGATTGAAAAATTTATTTAGCAGATTTGGAGAAGGAAACAAAAATCCATCAGTGTTTACAAAACACAAAGATAAAACTTCAACTCAGAGTGCTCAAAATCAGCAAATTACTGTACAATGCAAAGCTATGGCAGGAAAAGCAGTAATGTAGTATTTGCCCTTTCTTATTGCCTTTCCCAAGGCATCTGCTACTGATGACTATTGGAGATGGACATTTCAGTTGTACCAGCTGATGATGGTTCACATATTTTTAGAAATAAGTGATGGTTCTTATATCCTTATATTTTAATGACCTCATGGAGACAGCTGCAAGCATTAGAATGGAGTAGGCAATATAGCTCACAATGAAATTTCAGGAAAATTAAAGCCTAACTTCTGGCCAAGCACTTAAACACACACCTAATTTTAAGGTCATGCATAATTCAAATTACTTAAAAAAGCCCTATGTATTTAAATCATACATAGTGCTCAAGTGCTTTGCTGCAGCAGGAAATGACCCAGAGGATGGTATGGAACTGCTCATAAGCTTTCTTAGTTTCCCTTTTAGGTTAACCTCCGGCTTATTATAAAGAAGAGTTTTTGAATACAATGGACCTGTCAGTGTCTTAGAGGTTGGATGCAACTTTAACATACTGACAACATCACTAACACTTTTTGAAAACTAAATCAAATAACTTCTGTCACTTTTTAATAAAGATAAAGGAAGATCACTGAAGTCAATAAATGAGAATATGAAATACATCATTTTGTTTTAATATGGTTAAAATAGTAATTTTACAGATGACAGTATTTAAAGGGGTTAGTGTTAGGCTATTCATCTTGAAGATAGTATTTCATACGTAGCCTGTAACATGAAAATGAAGTCTTACTTTCATTCTATAATTAATGTGTGTTTGGAAGTGGGTACTTCCATTTGGGAAGAAAAATAAGCTACTACAGCACAATGTTCGCTTTTGCATGTTACAAAGCAAACTATTTTGCTTGCTCCATGTGGATAATGCAGCCTTGAACACCAAAATGTTAGTTCCCTTTAGACTATGGAAAGGTATGAGTGTCGTGGAGATGTAAGAAATTTAAGTACCCAGAAACATAAACACATTAGATAACTTCCTTGTGTTGCTGTACTCATCCCTCAGTGGCAAAATATATTGGCCCTCTCATTCATAATCTTGCAAACTATCCTTCCCAACATGGCAGTAACTTCATTATCCTCATAAAACAATAAGGAGATGTTTGAATACCTCCTAGCAAAAATCAGTTTGATCACGCTTAAGTGTCCACTAATGATGCTATTTGGTAATTTATTAAACTTCCATAATCACATAAGCCTTTAATACGTTAATTGAAAGAGATACAGCACACCTTGACAAAAACAATTTCAGTTCTGATGTATCAGCTCCTCAAGCAGAGGCTGTTGATTGCTCCACATCTGCACTCTATCTAACACAGCTAGTGTCTACTCTTAGGTTGCCCCTTTTAAACTAACACAAATAGATAATAATAAAGTTTTCTGTGGATAAATTGGCAAAAGCAAGATTAGATGTTTGTAAGACCACTGTAAAACATAATCATTTCTGAAAAACCTATTGGAATCATTTTGGTGGTTTGCTTTTTAAAAAAAAATTAAAAAGTTATTTATATTGTTCAGTAAATGGAAAATTTATGTCTTCAAAACATGGATTTTCATTTCAGAAATTGTTTCCCAACAACTGAAACAAGGGAAATAAAAAAAAAAAAAAAGAAAACCAAGAATTACATGCATTCATCTCTACAAACCACAGCCAAGAACGAGATCTTGATTTTCAATACAGATCAACTGTATCTTGATTTCCAGTGAATTCTCTCCCTTATATGACTGTATGTTAACATTTATCAATGAATTACATCAGTTGTCATGCATAGGCAATTCCCACACTAAAAGGTCTTAATCCTTAAGGTACTTTATCATAAAAAGTGTCCATTTAAAAAAATATCTTTTTTCAGTGCTACAAAATGCTCTTCCTCTTTGGACTAACAGAAAACAGCTACTGAAAGCATTTAAGTCCAGTCTGTGCTGTATTTAGACACTTTTCTTGTAATAAGGAAGTTTCTCTTAATGCACAGAAAACCAGAAACATTATTGGCCAAACAGAAACAGTTTTAAATCATTCTACTTCCTTTGCTTGTTACGTTAGTTATCCGCTCCCTCTGAAATCCCATTTGAAATCTCAGTAAATGGGAACATCAGAAGCAATACAAGACCTTCAAGGTTAAAAATTTAGCAGCCATTCAGCAGCAGCCGACTAAGCTGTCCCTCATCTACGCAGTGTGTTAGTTGGGAAAGCAACTTCTTACTGAAGCATATTGCGTATCGTGGCCTCTGTAATGACTGCATTAACACTGATAGAAAAGCCGACTGCTTAGTCTGGGTGCTTAACGTTTATACAGCTCATGCCATCGTGAGAGAAGCAGGCAAGCCCATGCTGACAGAACCTGAACCTGTGCAGCTTATGTGCACGTGGAATACAAAGGAACAGCGGTTGTTTTTATATCACATATTAGTTTCCTGCTGTAGGTAGAAGCCAGCTGTGTTGAGCATCTCCATCTTTCAGACCTACTCTTTAGAGACTTCCACACACTCACACTGCAACAAATAAACTGCTATGAACACCGCTTGCTCAAAGAGCAAGGTCTGCTGGCGTAAGAGCTTTTTACCAGTGGTAAATGGATCCAAGCTAGCATTTGTATTGCATAAAATTAAGTTTAATGATTTTATAGAAAAGAAACTGTAGGAGGACATAAAAGTTTCAAAGCAACAATAGCCTCTGTATTGCAAAAGACATCTCAAAGGGTTTAAGGGTACACTGATTTGGACTTAAATTGACTGAACTAGATGAGTAGATCTGCACAATGTATGAAGACAAAGGTTATACTCTAATGCCCTTGCTATTCTTTAACTCCATAATCATGGCCCTTTAACTTATGGAGCTTATCTCCAGTACCTCTCCAGGTATGGGTATATCCTGGTAATTTTCACTCATAATGAAACAGTCCATTCAAGGCTCTCAAAAAAGTTGCTTCCCACTCTAATAAAGAAAAAGAAATACAGTTGTAACCTCAAAGTGAACATCTTATGTTTTACACATTAGATTAAACATTGGAACGGTGAGGATAGTCAGCTCTGTTTTGTACCAGGTGGCTTAATGGAAAATCTCACTTAATGGGAAGAGAATTTTCTATCCCACTAACTCACTGTACGTATTTAGTATCAATTGTCATTAACAGTTTGCCATTTAAGGTCAATTGAAAAAATCACAGATTTCCTGCGTATGATGGCACTTAATGTCAGGTACTACATCTTACACAGATATCTTTTTCAGCCTTTCAATAAAATATATGGAGTCCATTTACAACTTCATTCAAGTCATTTCAGTGAAGGACTAATCAAAATAATAGCTTCAAAGACCAGGACTGAGGAAAGCACTATATGGTGATAATGCCTCTATAACCATCCTTACAGCCTGAGAACAAACAGGCAATTAATAATCCTAGGTAGCATAAAAACCAATAATCTTACAACAATCTGGATTTTCCTTAAGATTTTGTCTGTTACTCTTGCCAGTGTTCAGCAAATCCCACCACAGAAGTACACTCTTCAGCTACTGTTCACCTTTGACCCCTTGCGCTAAAATTCAGTAGGATTTCTCTTTCCTTCCTTGTGACAGAAAGAACATTTTTTTTTCCTTTTTCAATGTTTCAGTTGCAGAGGCAACTTGTATTAACAAGCCATCCCATATAAAAGAACAAAGCTGGGAAATCTGCAACTCTTTCAAGGTATTCTATTTTCAGCATAGTCAACCTTGCATAGCTTAAATATTTTCAAAGTAGCCAGCCTCAAGACAAGTGAAGTAAAGACTTTCTTATACTAAGAAAACATATCATTGAATAAAGAGCACACAACACATGAGGAACAAGGCAAAACCTTTTCCAAAAAGAAACAACCAACAACTACAGAAATGTTCTGACAACAACAACTGTAAAATCTTGGGTATGTGAAAGATCTTATCAAAAGGACATTTTTGAAGATGTAAACTATTTTGTTGAATTTTATAAAGGCTAATATGAATTCTTGTAATGGCACTTCAAAAATAAGAACATCAGAACTATGCCAGTGTTTTTAATACACATGAGAAATGAAAATGACTGTATATTGAACCACTTCCCAAAATACAGTCTTCCTCTAAGTATCAATAAGGACTACAGGTAAAAGAATATGTAGGTCTTATAAGCTATATGCACAGCATTTAGGACACAGTTGTCTTGTTCATTACTAAGACACAAGTGATTTCACTTTCTTCATAATTGAAGGTTTCTAATGTTTGAGAAAGTGGTCAAGAATTTAGCATAACCTTTCCAGAGCTGTGAATAATTCAGTAAGAGTTAGACTTTCAATAAACCTCTTTAAGTGCCTAGAGATTCAGTCCAAGTTACCCAAGTGGAATAAACCTAACTGCTAGATGCCTAATTTCCCCTAACTTCTAGTAAATATAATGCCTGTGAGAGGCTCAATGAATTCACTAAAATTATTGTGCTTTATCTTAAAGTGATTGTTCACTTTGCGACTTAAAGATGGAAGACAGGCATTTACACTTGGACGTCTCATTTTTAAGTATCCCCTACCAGAAATAATCAATGTTCAGCTATTCAAGGCTTTGGTTTGTTTTCATTATTGTTGCTTATAATTTGAACACACAGATTCCAAAATTTATTCTGTATAGCACCGTATTCTACACATAATATCAATTTGGGAATTAAGCATCACTCAGTATAAATACAGAAATCAGATTTTGTCTTTCAACTTTTGAGAGATGTAAACAGAATAAAGATACAAAAGACCTATTTAATCAATATATTTAGAGGAAATTTACAATGAGAAACAACATTCAGTGAGATAGAAGACAGAGCTATCTGCAGGAAATGGAGTTTAAATGGGAGCAAAGCCCAATAATCATCACAAAATAGCAGCATAAACCCCTTCCACAGCCAATTTGTTTTCTTTGTATTCGTAATCACATTGGACAAATCTGACCTTATCAAACATAACAGAAATTCTGTCATCAACTTCTAGAAGCAACTGGTCTCTGCTTGCTTGAAATTGTAGAACTGCAGAGGTTTTTAATATGATGAATCATTCAGAGATAATCAGAGAGAATTAAATGAATTCTGTGATAGTTCATTCATTAACAGAAAAATTTTATGCTATCACCCTGCATTCAAGATCCCATTCTCTCTTTAGATCTACACTGATGATATCACAGTGGCATAAATGCTACAATAATGGGACTAGCAGGATTTTTATAAACTGATTAGGCACTGTAAGAGGGGAATAACGATTTTTCCACTTGCAACCTGTGCATCTTTCAGTGATTTGCAGTCACCGAAAAGTAGCAAAACATGGAATTCAAGTAAATATTTCAGTCACTTCTCCAAGAAAGGAGACTTCAAAACACTAACAGAGCATTTCATACTGCTTTCTTCAAATAGCAAAGAAATAACATTTTTAGTGCTTACCAAAGTCACATATCACATGTTAAAATTGTGCAAACAAACCATTTCAGATTACCTTAAAAAGGAAATACAACCATATATGACACTATACAGCTGCTCATCCAGGTGGCCCTTGAATATAGTAAATTCATATCATAGCTCCAAGATGAGGGGAAAAGATCATAATCTTTTAATCTTTTGACAGGAACCATAGTGTCTCATGGTTAAGAGTAAGGAGGAGTCCACTTCCACCTTATTCCATGACATACACCAGGTCACACTTCCAAATGTAAAATCACATGCAAGACATTTGGCTTAGTCCCGCAAAACAAGTCACCAAAACCTGAACCAGTCTAGTTATCCATATAGACATCTGAGTTCAGAGAGGGTTTCAAAATCTAAACTTCCCTATGAACTTTTTGTTCATACCAGATGATGGTCTCAGAGTGCATGAACTCAGCTCCTTTCACATCATACTGAACCAAAACATGTATTTGAGGAACACACTCTGTGTGCTTCAACCCCTAATGAGGGTCCAATCCAGAGGACCAAATTTAAGAGTAAAACCCCACAGAATTGCATAGAGCTGATACTAGAGCATCAGAATCAACCACTATAATCTTCAAATCCATTCCTACTTATGCTGACAAGTACTACTTGATAGCACAGAAACAACAGACATTTACAGACTCATGACATGAACAATGCAAACAACTTCCCCAGCTACAAATAATTGTTCTAATGAACAGTGATTTGAACTCTGCCTATGGTGACAAATCTTTGTATCTTAACATCATTTTTCTTTTGTTGGGTTTTTAAAAAACATTCACATGAGGAGAAAAAAAATACAGTGATACTGAAGTTAATTCTGAAAGTTTAAAACAACTTCAAACAGAAATCACAAATGCATTTCCTTGGCTTTGATTTGGAATTTAACCCACTTTCTGACTAATAAATTACTTCTGGATTGAAATAAGACAAGTTTGAATATTTAGATTTTTCCTCTTCAAGAGAATTTTAAGCTGAAATTAACTGAGTGTTGATTTGGTCATAGAAGGGAAATCAAAGATGCTTCAAATCAGTAGACCTGCCTTGCTGACCAGGTACTCTTCCAGATTTTCATCTGAGCAGATTCAAAACCCAGCCATACTCCTAGAAATGTTATAAAAGTCAATTTAAAAAAAAAAAAAAAGAAGCACCCGTGTGTAATGGATGGCCTCATAAAGGAGGCCCAATAAACCATGAGTTTTTTCTGGTCCTATTTGAAATGAAAATGAGCTCTTCCAAAACCCTCACAATAACAACAAATTTTTTTTTAATAAAAATTAGCTATTACATAAAAGGTTGTAATAAATTTTTTCCAAATCTAAATATCCTGACAACAGGGAGATAAAAAACTTTTCACTTTCACTTCCAGAAGTCATCTGCAGAAAACTATTAAACTCTTGCAGAACTGCATACAAAAAGCCTAGAACTGCTGAACTTTTATTCCTGCTGGAGAAGAGAGCTCCACATAATGGTTTAAATGGAGTTTACCATTATTTTTAACAGTATTTTTAAAAAATGGCCTAAATGGCATGGTATGTTCAGCTATACTTTTTTAAGAATGAATAAAGAGCTTGTGTTAAATAGACTGTAGAGGCTTCTCAGATGATCATTTGGAACTCCATCTTCTAAAACTCAAAGGCTAATGTACTGTTTTAAACCCCTGTGACACCATGTTGCACACATCTCTCCTTACAAGTTAGCTTTATCTCTCTCTAGGCACTCATTACAGTATATTCTGTATATATATAAAAAATGTCCTGTCTATTAAATTATAAAACTGTACTCTGCTTTTAGTGCTGTAACTGTTTCTGTCCCAAGAGAAAAATATCTATCTTTTTTTTTTCTTAATTTTTGACAATGAAATTGTAGTCTATCCAACTCATAAAGACAATAATATAGTTTGAGCAGGGTGAGCCTCTTTTGGATGCCCGTGGAAAGTGAGAGATATAAAAGAGCACAAATGATCTTTCTTTCATCCTTGTTCATCTCCCTCAAGCCTGGGCGGATATAAATATATATATAATCCTAATATCTCATCACCAAGAGAGTTTGCAATAAAAGTAGTGTCCAACTTCTTTTCACAAAAACAAATCTCATACCATATTTAGCCTTTTAGTAACTCCTCTGTCAAAGCTAACATTCTGACTTGGTAAAACCTTTTTTTCAGGACAACTGAAACATCCCTTTAAGCTGATGCTAGTGCCTAAAAACCACTCAAAGTCATTTACTACCTATGTTTCATTACATCTTAGATGTGTTTTAATGCATTTCTGATTCCCCTGGGTGACAAAAATATTACAGGATTCACAGCAGTTGCAGTGAAAAGGACAGTAATAATCACCTCCAACAGATGACCTTATGAATAGAAGAGAAATTTTCTCTAGCATTCAAGCATAATTTTTTCAAATCTTCCCTAAAGGCCATCTGCCATTCTGGTTGATTTTGTGATTGCACTCTTACAGCTGCTGTTGTGTACTTCAGCTACCATAAACCAAAAAAGTCTCGGAAAACAAAAAGAATTACTAAACCTTCAAAATTAGTCTCTTGTTTTCTTGATTTTTACCACATGAAGTCTGAGAGACACTATTGCTATTTTACTTTAGAAAGATTAACTTTCCATTTTCTATACAGACGAAGGTGAGGGTTTTTTGTGCGTGTGAGAGAGCATATGGCATTGTCAACCTTTTCCTTTCTTCTTTTCCAGCCTGATATTAAAAATAAGACCTTGTTCTTTTGGTTATTTGGTTAACGAGGTCACACCATTAATCACAAAGGGAGACATGCAACTTAGTTAACACTGGCCTTCTTTGCACTCTTCTATTTC
Source organism: Pluvialis apricaria (assembly GCA_017639485.1). Lineage (NCBI taxonomy): Eukaryota > Metazoa > Chordata > Aves > Charadriiformes > Charadriidae > Pluvialis > Pluvialis apricaria. Next base: position 52,341,009 of record CM030010.1, on the reverse strand, counting down.
CAATGCAGTACACAAATCATCTTTAAATCAAAAGACACAATTTGATCTAATGAATGACAAAGTAAGCTGCCAACAATCTTTACATGTGAGGTATTACATTAATATACCTGTCCATCAAAAGCCTGTTATTAAGTAAATGAAGCATTCTATTATTCTCCTACAAAACGGATACTTAGACTTTTCCCCTCTAGGCATACAATGACAGGACTTGCTGTAAATCAGCACAGCTTATCAGCACATCAAGTAACTACACTTATGCACACCCACTAAAGACCTAGCCCTTACTGACAGACAAATCATCATGAGCAGAAATTAGAGCTTTCTTTCCCCTTACTATTTCACACTGAACTTTTGCAGAGAAAAACAGTAAGTCATAAAAAATTACATATTTTTAACATTATAAAATGGCTTAATTGCGATTATGGTAGACAAGCTCTCACTTACAATTGGTTTTGTTTATTTACCAATTTTTTTAAAGACTTCTTCTTGCCTCTGCTAAACAACATACATGGGTATTATTGCAACCAAAGACAGTTGCCAGGAACGAAGCCTACACATTAGAGCTTTCATGGCACAATTTAAGTTGCTTCCCAACTTTGTGCAAGAAACAGAAAAGCTACTCTGGGGCTGGCACAGGGGAATGAGAAAAAGACTGCATCATTACTTCAAGTCCTACAATGGAATAAAAGATTACATGGCTCTAACCCTAAGACAAGAATGGGATGCTATCAACTTGTTTTCTATACCGGATTTCAGTTCAAAGCAGACACAATAAGGAATCAAGTCCAATGTACGTGTTGAGTTACATCCGACAACTGGAATTGCTCTCTGCTATTTTTTTTGGACAGCAAAGAACCATGCATAAGGCTGTGCACGCAGTTCTCTCACAATAATTACATATGAAAAACCAAAGCAGCCAACATTTCACAGAAAAAAAGGAAGGATAGTTATTTTCACTTATTTTAGCATAAAAACAGATGAGCTGTGAAAGATGTCTCCTTGTACATGATCACTCTCAATTGCATTAATTAGTCATAAGTATAAAAATCTACTCCCATGCCTTCTGAGTATAGCACTATTTATAGTACAATTCAGGAACTACTTCACTTCACCAAATGCCTAGTGGGAGAATAGCAACATTACAGAGCTATGGAATATTATTCTATGTTTTATTTATTCACACCAGTGTATACAAGTACAAGGACTCTAGCACTACAAAACACAGAGAGGGATGCTAATGATTAACAGAGCTCTATGAAGAAAAAAGTTAAAATCACAGCAAAATGTTAAGTAACCAGGTTTGACACTTCTTTAACATTCTTCACCAATAAACATTTGTGATTTTGCAGCCTGTCGTCATTACGAAGAAAGCCGATCAAGAAATGATAAGACATTCACAGAGCTAAACTCATGTAACCTGTAAATGTGAAGCCCTTAAGACCCCTTTAAAGATGCTGTTGCATAAGTTAGACATACGGTACAATACAGTTACGAAGAGATGTGCAGCAAAATAAATGAGCAAACTTTTATTAACATTTTATGTCAACACTTCTAGTGCACACTAGTGTAAGTATACATAAAAGCCTGAAAAGCATTTAAAAAGTTACCTCACACAAAAGCCTCTTCCTGTATATATACTAGGAACTAGCAGGGCAGGAGGCAGCAACTCTCCAGGGAGAGGCGAATAGCTTCCCTACCTTTCTAAACAAACTCCTTTGTGTTGATCAACTCTATTAGCATGGGATGTCCTTTCTGTTAATTATATTACACTAAGTCCAAAGATGATTAAAGTACAAAGCATTCTGTGCATATGGATGATACTGATCACAAAAATTACACCAGCAAGACAGAACCATTAAAAAAAAAATAATTTGGAGCAGTGCATGCATGCCTATCTATGCATTCTGAATAAAATGGTAAAAATAAAAGCTATGTCAATAACAGCCTACAAATTTTACAAATAGTATTGGTCAAAGCTGTGGAAAAAGAAAGCAAGAATAAGTCTGTTCCAAAAAGGGATCCCATAAGCCTTCAGTGTCTTATTTTAAGAAGGAGTAGTAATTAAGGAGTAATTGTATCCTGGTTTCATTGTGACAAAGCACAGAAATGGCTAGTTGGTGCACTGTGGGGCAACTTGAGCCTGATGCTCACCTGAGTCATAGTCCCACGTAGTGCCAATATTCTGAGCTGTAATCACTCATACAATCGTCCCCTTCCTCATCCTTATTTTTCTATTATTTCATCTACTTTAGTTTTATACTGTTACATGTCCGTGACATGAAAAGATTTTTCCTCACAGTGATTTTCTTAAAAGTCTTATTCTTAAACATATATCCTGTTTCCTTAAAAATATATCCCATTTCAACATTGCATACCACAGTTACTCAAACATTCCTGAAGATTCAATTAAACAGAAACAATGCAGGATTCTCAGCTCTAAAGGACACCTTCTAATAGGTCTTTGTGTGATTACTCCAAAGACCAGTGCCTGTGTAGAGATTTTATTTACATTTATATATATACACATATCTATATATATATATATATGTAAGTCTTGTTGGGATATTCACTTATAATGCTTACCTTCACACTGGAGTTCACTTGAATTACTCAAACTCACTGTTAGACTTGCTTAAGAAAAATCAAATTGATGCTCACCAGCCCTCTTACACTTAAGAGAGACAGAAAGAAAGGCTGGGGGGGGAAGGAAGCGGGGGGGAAGGAAGCGGGGGGGAATCCACCCCCCAAAAAAACCCCAAAACCCCACATCACAACCCAAAAGCTTCTCCATGGGAAAGCTTCCCACATTTTAAGAGGGAGAATACTAGATAGCAGAAACACCAAAGTAAACCTGTAAGTCATCAAATGAAATCTAGCTCAAACCCACAGTGTGTCAAAGCCCTTACTATCTATCAGATGATTACTAATTTATGTAAAATGAGCCGAATCCTGCTCCTACTGGGCAGGCATCTATACCACCAAATCATCATCTGTCATTAATATCCACCCTTTGTATAGCCTAAGTAACCTGATGAAAGATTAAATGAACAAGCAGGATGGACCTGACTCTTTCATGTTGGGTGAAGTCTCATAAGTCTCAGTCCAGGGCTCAGGCATATCAATAAAGCAGTATAGGAAAAGGCATAAGAGAACAAAATTAAGACACAATATTTGGAGCTTGTGATAAACAGGTTGAATTTTTAATCCATACTTATCCCTTCCCAAAGGCCTCTCGATAGCTAAGTAGAACTAAAAATACAATGGTAATTAAAATTTGCACAAATACCAAATCAATACAACTGATGTATGCTTGCTTGAAGCAGAACTCCTTTCTCGTTATTTAATCTCTCTTTACTCAAATTTTCTCTGACGTGCCATTGATCATTTCATAAGGTGGTTTTTAAAGTGGATCTTAATATTGAACTTATTTGCATCAAAGAATAAGCCCTGTACTATTAGGGGTTATTTATATTTCCAAACAGACTCTGAAAGCAAGGAGTTTTATTCCATTTCACTTAACAGTATATCTAACAATCATAATACATTGTACTTTTAACCCTTTCCACAGGCAAAGCAATATGTACAGGAGAATACAGGTCTGTCCTGAGTTTTCCTTTTTCTGTTTCATTTATTTTTAAGTACATGAATCTATTTAGAGAAGGAAACACTGTGGCATCTGGTAGAAAAGGTGTTGTTTCTGATGATCATTTCTGAGAGATGTTAATGCCTCAGTCTCACAGTTACACATTAACCCGGATTTCAGGCATCTATCCCAAGTGAAAAACCAATATCTGCACCTTATCCACTAATAGGAAAATATTATTCAGCAATACATTCCACACGGTCTCAATTCCCTCTCCTGGCCTGAATCCATATTTTACAGTTTCATAATAAGATCATAAATAGAAGTTTGACATCTGATATCATTAGAAAACATGCTAGGAGTCTGATAACCAGCTAGATTTTTGGATAACACCCACATGAGAGAATGATCATGTTTTCAATTAGCCCCGCACTCCTTAAAATACAATAGTGTAAATAATAATCTGATTATGATGAAATTTGATTATGATATTGAATAATGTGATTTATGCTCAGACTCTAAGACCAGAAGTTTAACAGTACGCTGGACTACCGTGCCAAGGACACAACCAACAAATAGCTGGAACTGTTTTTTCCCCCCTCTAATCAGCGTTGTGGAGGCTGCACCTCAAAGTAACACACATTGTTTTGGGGGCCCCAGTACGCAAGGTGGATGCAAACTGGAGAGAGTGCAGACCACGAAGATGGTGGATCAAATGACATAAAAGGAGAGGCTAAGGGAACTGGGTTTGTTTAGTCCAGAGAAGGGAAGGCTAAAGGGCAATCTATTTGCTCTCGTCCACTGTTGAACAGTCCTTCCAGTGGTTGAGATGCTGGAGGGAAGTGATGCCATCCAGAGATACCCGGAGAGGCTTGAGAGGTGGGCCTCTGCGAACCTCCTGAAGTTCAACAAGGCCAAGTGCAAGGTCCTGCACGTGGGCCGGGGCAATCCCATGCACAAATACAGGCTGGGCAGAGAATGGATTGAGAACAGCCTTGAGGAGAAGGACTTGGGGGTCTTGGTGGATGAGAAGCTCAACACTAGCCGGCAATGTGCGCTTGCAGCCCAGAAAGCCAACTGCATCCTGGACTGCACCAAAAGAAGCGTGGCCAACAGGCTGAGGGAGGCGATTCTGCCCCTCTACTCCGCTCTCATGAGACCACACCTGAGAATTTCAACACATGGCTAGAAAAGGCCCTGAACAACCTGGTCTAATTTTGAAGTGAACCCTGCTTTGAGCCAGGAGGTAGGGACTAGAGCACCCCTGAGGTCCTTCTCACCTAAATTATCCACCATTTTAAGTCACCTCCTTTTGTTCTAGTAATCTCTGCTAAGAAGCTTGCTTCATAGGCTACAGACAGTTTTTATTTGCATATGGTTTTTTGGTAAATTTTTGAAACACTATTGCCAGCCTCTACACTAACACATACAGAATATTAGTAACTATATGGTACGGTGTTCCGATAAACAGTGGAATGACAGGTAAAAAAATAAACATCAGATGATTTGGACTTTAGATTTTGCTATATAAGCCTGCTGGGAGATGTGAGAGGTAATAAATTGCCTTATGTTTTTATTTATTATGTTCTGCAACTGGTCTTACAGGGCAATGGTTTTTATTTTATATTATTTTTTATCTCAGTAGGCTTTGGACAGGGATTCATGTTCAACTGAACACAGTAATTGAGTAACTAGTGCATGGGAAAAAGATGGAATAGCCCAAACTTAAAAATGTTTGGAGTTCAACAGCGTTCACAGGCAGAACTGCAACTCAATTGACTGCCTGTATCAACAGCTCTCTGGCAACATGGTCACTGCTAGGCCTTTGCTGTACATACTGCTTCTCGTGCTAGATTTTATGAATTCCTTATCAGACCAGTCTCCCTGTTACATTAGACTCCCTATTAGGGACTTCATGTATATGGGAGGTTTTAATAACTCCTGAATAACGAAAGTAAATTAACAACATTAATAAAAAGGGAATAACAAAGCTGAAATGGAATTAAGAAAAAACTTCATGAGCCTCCTGTTCTGCAGACATGTTTCACTACTGATTCTAGTAATTATTAAAGACATTACCTTGGCTTTTCCACTCTTTTTGGGTTCTTCCTTTCTAAGCAGACAGACAACTGGATGTGCATGCAACATGCAGGTTCCCGATTCCCTACAGGTTACGTATATTTTGCACTTCCCAGTAACTTGTTGCCTTACTGGTTAAGAACCAGCATTCTCTCTTTTCCCCCCTCAATCTGCTCACAGAATTCTGCAGAAAAAAAACCCCAGATTTTGGTAATAACTACATATGTGAAAAAAGCTCACTATTTGGATACTTCTTAAATTTTGCTGGCTAGCAGAACGGTCCATGAATTTTAGGTACAAAAATCAAGAGAAACAGATCAATGTTACTAACTCTGATTTGACAAATAAAGATCAAATAGTACTAGAGAAGATATCTTAAACTTCTCTAGTAGAAAGAAGGGGTAGAGAGGGTAGAGAGAAAGGAGCTGATGAATGACATCATCCCAGTGGTTCTCAACTGGAGGGAGGAAAAAAACCAAAGCTCTTTGTCCCTTAAGAACTGAATTCCATTTCCATAAATTAAACAAGATGCAACAAAATAAATTCCACAAGATTTCAGAAACTGATCTAAGCTTCTTTATTCACACTGGCTAAGTGAGGAATGTTCATGTGCACAGCAAGTTCTATAGGCTGAGCACAGCTATATTTGCAATGGTGTTAGAAGATGGATCTAGTGACAATTTAAAAATCCTCAGTCCTCTCTATACCACCCTTCCCTTCAGAATCTATCACCCTGCCCTTGAAAGCAATATGATAAATAGGCAGTTCAGCTGAAAAATAAAATGAGCTCCCCTGCTGCTCTAGATCATCCTTTAATTGCACCACTTTTTATTTTTCCAGCCTATTAACCTTAACTCCTCCACAAGTACACCATCTACACTGAAGCAAGTTTACATAAAGACAGTTTATTTTTCTTACTTCACATCACCATACTACTAGTACAATAGCTCCACTTGTTCTTTCCAAAACCATAATAATACAGTGTCTTATTGCCCAACTAGCATTGTTTGGTGAAATCCTCATTTGTAAGCTGCAATACAAATATCACCCTGTGAGAAAGTCTGGTTTTATAAAGTCCTGTGTTGATAATCGGTGAATTCTGATAAATACTATAGCCTGCAAACTCTATTACTCTTCTGGTAAATCATGAGAGCTCCCTTTGAGAAAAACAATATCATCTGTAAGTCAAATTGGGAAATGTAAGATAAATGTCTCGCATTATTACCAGAAAACTCCAAAATACGTTAAGTACATTTTAAACTTACTGAATTATTCATAAACAATAGCTCTGAGAAAAAAACAAACCACCAACCAAATGCCAAAAAGATGTATTTTCACTCTATATTCTGAACTCAACAAAGAATAGCAAGAAACAGTTTATTGCTTTTATTTTGCTAGCCAGAGAAATTTAATGAAAAAATATTCAGAATTGAATATCCCAGAAAAACCAAATAAATGTATAATCTGTTAGATTAACTTAATTTACTATTAACCAGTAGTTTACTTTCTTATCCTTGTAATTTAAATGTAATATATGGCTAAAAGTAAGATTTTTTCTTTTAATTTGATTTTCTGTTGATGACCATATATTACCTCTTTATCTTCTTCTAAATCAAGATATAAAGGATTATAAAAAGGTCATCCACTTAAACTGTCAGAGGAGCCAAAATACAAAAGATCACTTGAGCAGTATCTTACGGAAAGAACTTACCAATGAAAGTCAAAATTTGCAAGCTAGCTTTCAGCTAGGACACTAGTCAGGCTTTTGTGTATAGTCTTGTAACACACTGTTTATCAATGATATCCCACATGGCACTTTTTACTACCACTGAAATGGTAGCATTGATGAAATGTAATGCTGTAACAAAAGCATTACAGCACTTCAGTCATCTGCCTCTTCCCAAAGGGCGATGAAGCATTTATATAGACCACTGCCTATCTCATCAAAACTTCAATTTAAATACAGGGTAATAAGCAGGTAATTTATGAAAGCTTTGCCACAGAATCCGCCCCCTTTTTTTTTTTATATTCGGATACTGGTGAAATCTCATCAAGAGTCAAAAGCATTACAGCTGAACACCAGTCCAAAAGACTGATCTTGAAAATAATAGCAGCCTCCACCCAAAAACCAGAATTGGACATCAAGTCAAACTTCCTCAAACAATAAATAAAACGTGCATAGGACATTAAAAGAAGTTCACACTGTGTGTGGTTTCTATAGAAAGGAACAGGGAACAATATTTCAAAAGATAGAGAGAGATGCAGGAAATTAAAACAGCAGAAGAAAGACCCAAAGTGGAGCATTAGAGAGCTGGATGGAAGAAAGAGGCTTGGCACTATGATCAAAACCTACCTCTTGCTGTCAGATTTCTACTATGCTCAAAAAAATTTCTATATTCTCTGAAATAAATGGCACTACTTCCAGTAGCTATCTGTCTAGCATCAGCTTCCTTCTCTCCCATCCTAGCAAAAATAACACAGGACCATCCAGGATGTTGATTAGCTACTCAAATCCAGAAGATCAATAATACTTTATTCTATTTGACTTCTCTCAAGTATGGGAAGATTTCTCGCCTTGATCTCTCCATTCCATCCACTTCCTGGCCTCTAGACCTAATCAACCTAAAATAGATATGGAAAAGGATATAACAAATACATTCCCAATTTCAGAGCTAAGACTTCACACAGACAAATTGGGTATACAGCAGTACCTTTTGTGAAAGTTACAATAAAACTCCACGTACACATCCCAGCTCTAACACAACTTAAAATCACTCAAGACTGTCTCAAAGAAAACAGAGCACGCGAGGAAGTGTTTGAGCACCTTTTGAACCATGCAATATTCATGATGCCATAGTACAAAACGTTATCTTCAGTAAGAAAGTGCTCAGTCTTTGAAACAGAGGATAAATGAAACCTCTTAAATCTCTTGTACCTCAAATAACATTTTATCCTTACATACAAACTGAAATTAAGTAATAAGAGAATTACAAAAAAAACATATAAAACTTGGAGAAAATCTAAGGAGTCAGCTTCCGTAAAGCAATATTAGTGAGATCCACCAAATACATTAATACAGCTAATTTCTTGTTAGGCTATTTATTTAGGAAAGGACAGAGATTGCAGTTCAGCTTTTCAGTGTCTGAAGAAGAGTTTCTCAGTCCTTACATCAAAGTATTTACAAATAAATGTTTACTATTTTTCTTTCTAAAATTCTCATTTACGGACAAAATGTCTCAATGTCTACGGACAAAATGTCTACGGACAAAAATATTTAATGGCTTTAAATGCTGGAATATACTGTGAGTGAAGGAAAAAATATTCAGCAAAATTATAAAAAAAATGAGGATGAAAACTGCCTGACACTGTTGTGTCCTTACAGAATTTCACTAAAATGTAAACAAAAATGACATTTTGCTATCAAAATACAGATGATTCTTCATTTGTGATGTTTGCTATATCTGTGCACGTGCACAGACATTTCTGTGAATCATGCCCAGGTACAGCAAAGAAAAATGGACAAGACATTCAATTATAAGGGGGGAAAAGGGAAGGGGTGGGCAAGCAAAACATTATTCTTATATTAGATCCCTAGCGACTTGCACAGACAGACATCCCTACATCTTCAAAAGTAAAAATATTTCCCCAACCAGAAATTTAATTACTGGAAGAAAGAACAGTACCAGTTGATTCATTAAACAATGCTGTGCAGAGCTGAGGATAAAGCATTTATTAAACTGAAACTCATCCACACCAGATGACTGCAGAAAAAACATGTCACACAGATGCTTTTAGCAACATACTGAAGCTGTGAAGTCACACAAATTAAATTGCTGATCTTAAGAAGCAAAAAAGGCTTTCCAGCATATGTGTATTTGTTTTTAAGGAACATTACTTTTCTTTTGGCTCTTATAAACACACATAACAAAATAGTACGTCACCAGATGATACTGACAGCAGTCATTTTCATGCAAGCCAAACTCTTAAGTAATTCTTTGAGATTTTATCCAATATCAGGAATATAGGGAGATGTCAAGCAACAGTCAATTTCCATATTTTTAGCCAATTTACCTTCTATAACCTTCTTTATCATAAAAAGGTTAGCAATTCTTGAGTGGAAAGTAACTACCAAGAAGCATACTGAATAAGACAGGCAGCATGTGTGTGTGAGAACATGTGCATCTTTCTGTGTATCTATATATACATATTTCTGTATATACATACATTTATACATGTGTGCATGCACTTACACTTGTGTATGTCTCTATGAAAAACAAACTGAATTAAAAAAAATTGAGGATTTTGAACATCAAAACTATATAAAAAAAAAAAATCACACTGGCTCTTTGCTGCTGCCCCATCCCTGGAGGTGTTCAAGGCCAGGTTGGATGGGGCTTTGAGCAACCTGGGCTGGTGGGAGGTGTCCCTGCCCAGGGCCGGGGGGTTGGAATTCGATGATCTTTAAGGTCCCCTCCAACTCAAACCATTCTGTGATTCTCTGATTCTGTGATTCTTCATATCCTTTATTGCTAGCACTTATAACACAACATGGATTTTCTTTTACCTCAATTACCCAGCAAGCCTTGGTACAAATCCTGTTTTTCACCATGAAAAATTCCTTCGCAAGTCTTAGGTGAGGACTGCTCCAGTCAGCACCTCAGGCGAGGCATAGCAGTTTAGGTCCACAGAGTGGGTTAACGCTCTAGTTTGACCTTGACACAGTTATGGTATAAAACAAATGCTACAGTCTATGTTGCTACATAGAAAATACAATCTACTACAATCTACCATCATTCATTTAAGGAGAAATTTGAATCTCTAAAAATACATGTCAGTCAAAAGTATGTAATGTCTACAAAGCTGATGAACTGCAACATACAAAGTCTTCCTTCCCACCACACCTCCAAGACACTGCCATTTCCATTTGTCCTAAAATTGATCTGTAGTTGGGTATCCTTATATCTTCATCACAGTTAAAATTGGTTAATTCAAACTGGTTAAAAAAAAAAAAGGTGAAAAAAGGAATGGTGACATTGAGATATACTTTTTGTCTTTCACATAAACCAAAAACTGAAGTTCTCTGAAATTCTGGAGTAAGGCCGATCATATTTGCCTTCTTGTACTAAAAGACCTGCCAATAAAAGGCTGCATGTCTCACAAAGCTAGCAGTCTGCAAGTGACACTGCTGCCAAAGACAAGCATATGTGATGCACTATTATTAAAGGAGCGAAAGCCTCAGCACTGTAACTCAAGGGAGCCTTTGGACAAATTTTGTATTTCAGATTTGCTCATTTCTGCAGTGTCATTTTTATGAAATACTCGGGAGCAGAATCTCAGTGAGACCAGGAAGACACTACGCAAATGACAATAGTTTATCTATGCCAAACACTACAATATGACAATAGTTTGTGATAGGGACTTAAACTTATATGCAGAATCACCTCCACAAGTGCCAAGGAATATTAAAGATCCTATCTGACTGGCAGCTTCTCATCAAGGGACTGGCATAGACGAGGAATCAGAGTGTAATCCCCATTGTGTGTCATAGGATATTGCCACTTTCACACTCCATGTCTGTCTCATAGAACTGATTCAGAGAGTAATTACAGCTCAGATAAGCCTTTTCTGGAATACGTGCAATTAATTCTCCTGCAAAAAAAGGGGAAAGAAGCCTGACACTTTAATAATGTTTAAGTACACCTAATCTATTTCTTTTCTGCTCCTAATGTTTCCTAAATATGAGGAAGAAAGAGGATTTGAAAGTACTTACAACTGCCTGTTCTTATATAAATCATCCATGGGTCTGTAATATCTCCTCATGAAATAGCCAACATAAAATTATACTACAAACTAGCAGAATGTAGAGCAAGTGGGTAATTGGTGTAAAGATTAAACTAGAATTTATTTTTTTTTAATATAAGGACAACTATTCTTTTCAAATAGGAATTAACTCATTTCTTTACAATTTAAAGGGTGACTTTTTTAAAATTTTGAAAATACAGTGGACTAATCAAAAATTTATTTTTCCTAATGATTCAAAAAACAGTATTCACCATGAGTTCATTAATTTATTTTTCGAAATCTCACTCTTAGCCTGTCAAAATAAGTTGTGATTCTAGGATTGTACAATTCAAGGCATCTCTATTGGCATAACTACATTTTGAGGTGATTTTTATATTTAACCTGAGTGTCTTCCATAAACAGTTCATCAGCAGGATTCAAGTGCATCTTAGACTTTCTGTTACACTTCAAAGCTGGATAACAAGTACTCATCTTCATGATACTTCAAAAGTACAGCAACTGGCTAATTGCCCGTTATTGAAATCAACCTACAGGAATGAGTTAAGCTTGCCATCATTCTGCCCTCCAGAAATACACTATATTTAGGGGGGGTAAAAAAAAAAAAAAAACGAAAAAAAACCGCAAACCCAACCACAAAACAACCACCAAACACCACAAACACACCTCTCTGCCCATAATTTAACATAGGTTTTGGACAAGGAGGTAGAACTTGTTTATAATTTGCAAAGATAAAACAACAAAACAGAGCAGTTATGTTTTATTGAGCTGATTCTAGACTATCTAGTCCTAAAGCATTAATTTATACAGCTTCAGGAAAAGCTCACTTAGCACTGTACCCAGCTATTCCACAAATGTTAAAAGTCTAACATTTGATAAAGAGCCACCTCCACAGCAGAAAAATACCTCCAACAGCTGGGCTATCAGGGAGATTCATTTCCTGACCTAATTTTGCCTCCAGTTCCACTCAGAATCCACCCAAACTGCCTCAGTACGTTTTTCATTTCGATGGGACAACACACATGACTTCAGTTACACAGGGACATCAAGGTTGAAAGGATAACGTTGTTAACGCTCATTTTTCAGTGTTAATGCTGCTGGACCAATGACAGCAGTAGAATAAATGTTACTGTAAGCAGAACTCAGTTATTTTTGCCACTATACCATGAAAATATTTTCTGCTTAAAGTCGTCCTAAGTGCTCACACTGTAGCTGAAAAAGATTGATTTCTAAAAGGTACACATAGATGCAGTTTCAGGGTAGAGCTTGGTAGGAGACAGCTGAGGTTTCAAACATCCTTCTGTGTCCAATGAAAATTGAGACTTTCTTTTTTCTTTTTTTAAATTTTAGGGGAAAAAGAGAACACGGGCAAGTGAATGACACCTTTTGCCAAACCCCGAAGAACTGACTGACTCAGTTTCTTTGATTTTCTGGATAAGAGGATATTTTCATGAATGAGTACAGCAATGAGACAAAGCGATGCTTTGAACTCAAATTTTAAGTTCCTGTTCAGGTTCACCATTTCTAAAGAACTTCAGAGCAGTTTTGGATGCCCGACATCTTGGAAACCAAACTCTCCTCCCATTTCCTGAAACAGGCATTTTTCAGGAGGTAATGAGAAAGTAGAGGAATCAATTCCACTGTTCTGTCTACGTAGACTATTTCCTCCAAAGAACGACAGACACACTTCTGGTGACCAAGGGAATCAATGTAAAATTATCACTAAAAAGAGGACAAACCAAAAAAATTGGCGAGGGACTATTCTAAGTTCTTAGTTTGCTCAGAGGTAGGTGAGGGCTCCTTGCATTTTATCTTTTGTACCTGGGTCTTGTAGCTAAACATCTAACTCTATTTTCATTCCTCAAAGATCTACCCTTTTCTCCCTTCAAGAGCTAGATAGCAATTAGGAGAGAGAACAGTTGTAGGTGCTCTGAAGCTTCATCAGCTTACAGCAAGTCATCTCATACCACACCGACATTTTCCACCCTCAGCTCTGTTCAAGGTCTCCTTCATAATGCACTCAAATGTGGTAGAAATACTTAAAAATACTTAAAAAATACTAAAAGAGTATTTGAAAATGAAAAATATCAGAGGGGAGTGGAAGACAACTAAAAAACTATACAAAAACTAGAGAAAAGAAAGAAACAAAAGGTCCTTGAGAGTCAAAATTTAACTGACGTTCACTTTAGGTTAGTTGCAGAGTTCTGCAGAAAAACTATTTAATGAAGGGTTTTAAATCTACATGCAAGCATCCAACTTAATAGAAAACCACAAGGAAAGTCCAGATTTTCATATCCTTCTCTCAAGAAGTACAAAACTGACTTCCATTCAAATTGATTTTTATGTTAAAGTGCTATCTCTGAATTAACATCATGATGCCAAGATTTTAAGACAGGCAGGTTGTATTTACAACTGTTATATTTCCATATTCAGAATGACAACGTTCTGAACATGGGCTGCCCTAAGAGACAAGAATAAAAATAGTAGTTATCCATCAAGTGCTATGTCTGCAATATGTTGTAGCTAAGTGAAAAGGTGTACAGTTTCATTAGCCAAAATTACCATTCTACTTGTCTTTTGTAAACATTCATTTTCCTAATGTTTACAGTCTTACAAACACATAAATAACTGTAGAATTTACAGAATATTAAAGCATGTTTTGCATCAATTTTTGGCCAATTTTACATAAGTGAAGAAAACAGTTTTATCAGCGTTTTCTAGCAATCATTTTAAATTTACTTCATTTTTAACAGCTCTAAAAAGAGAGCTTACTTTCCCTGAATACTTCACTGCACGCAGCTCCTTAAAGCACCTCTAGCAACAAGGAGCAAAGCGCATGAAGCTCCCATTGGGAAGGCAGAGAAACACATAAGGGGAATTGGAACAACCACCCGGCACCTGGAGTGGCTTCCTTAGCCTGCAAGATGGTGGGCAAAGCTGCAGCAGGAACTTCTTCCGAGGGCCTGGGGCCCTGCAAAAAGCACCAGAGCAAACCAGAGAACGGGAACCCTGGGTGTATCTTTTCATGGGCCTCAATATTTAGTAGTGCCATGGTGACAGGGCCCAGGGCACCTCCATGAAGACGACAATGGATGTGCAGTGCAAGAGGTGGTGGCCAGAGGGACTGGAGCCCTGCTGCTCTTCAGAGGACTTCAAGTTGCATCCTCAGCCTCATACAGGCTTGTTACAGGCATCAGGGAAACAACAGGGGCTCACTGTAAGTATACTTAGGCTTTTTAGATGCTAAAGACCAAAACTGTGGTTGACAAGAGCTGCTCCATAGCTGCCTAACTTCAGAGAAGCTCAAGCTGAGTGGGTGCTTCCCCTCCTGGATTGCTGAGGTCCTTCAACAACTACACTTTAGTTTAGTGATCTCATGGATGCTACCAAAGCGATGCAGTCACTTTCTTTCCAGAAGATTGTTAAAATGTTCCATTCTGGCACAAGTTCCAGGTGTCTTTTTAGTGAGCTCTTTTACTAGACTGTCACTTTAATTCTAGCTGTTTTAGAAATCCTGGCAGCTCTTACAACACCACACCCTTAAACAAACAAAATCCCCAACTTTTTACAGATAAATAGTATTACAGGAGAATACACAGTAGAGATTAAAAAATACACACATGGCCAAAGCTAGTATATTGACTCCATATTTACACACCTCACACAGAAATCCTTTTCTCCAATCCTGTGGGCACCTGCTACTCCCTTTTTTTGTAGGTTTCACAACCTTAAGTCCGGCTTCTAGTATGTTCATCTCCCAATCTGGCTTTATTTAGTTAAATAGGAGAAAATTAGATATATTGAGTCCTTTAAAAACTTAATTTCAAATTACTAAATGTGGTCTCAAGACTCCCACCCATGCTCTCTTTCACAAGCCTTAGAGTATCACACCTGAAATCAGTTAATCATGGATTAAATCCATGATACTTACTTTCACTCATCTGGAAATCCTTATTTCATGACCTTAGGAAGATGTACTTTTCTGTCTGTTGTGAAGTATAAGAACTAAATTCCCTGTGGGACTTTTTTCTGCAACTGACATGTATACAGATGAACTTTGACAACAGTTAACAGCAAATGAGCTACAGCTCACTGTATCAATACAGGATAATTTTACGCTGACAAAATTGTCGACCAGTTAAATAGCATATGTTCTGAACTAGACTGATATAAAATTAATACTCCAGGACTGTGCAGAAGCTTGATGTTCCCTGTGTCCCATTTTGTCATTTAATTTTAGATAATAATTACATAATAAATCATTTCTTAATGTAGCCAAATATGAAACAAAGAATATTGATGACTTGTATTTATTTTGCAGATGTTAATATAGCAAAGGAATCTTTCATCCTTGAGCACTGTTACATTTTTCCCATGCAGCCTGAAACTTAGCTATTTGTGTAAAAGCATACTGGTGGTTTTGGTTAGTATACAAAAGACACAGTAATGGATGAAGCTGAAATCATTCTGCCCAAGTTCTGAGTCAACCCCCAGGCATGAGACAGAAAGACATGAAAAGCCCCTGAGCTAGATCAGATAATTAAGACCTAATTAGGGAAATAAACCCACCTCCCAAAGGGTGCTTATACAAAATCACAGGTGCCTGCACACCTGCAACTTCCATGGAAGCAATGTATGTGCTGAATGCCTTCCTGAATGTGGTGACCCTACATGCTTTCTCTGCAGAGTCTTTAAGTTCTCTGTTTGTGAGAGAGGAGGCGGAAAAATCCCTCTCCTTTAAGAACACTGAAGACATACATGCTTTAACCATGTTCCATCAAAAATGAAATTTTAAAAATATGTTAGTACAGTCTTAATAGCACAATAAAATGCATTTTCATGTGTTTAGGTTTTTTAATTGCTATCTCACGTATTTTACCTCACTCAGTCACTTGAGAGTATTCTGTCTATCCTTAAAATGGTATTACTCAAGCATTAGTAGCTCATATGCCAAGGAAAGGTTCAGCAAGTGTAAAAATATTTATTATTTTATTTAAAGGCATCTATCATGGAGAAAAAAGTATTTCATTTTCTACTCAACAACCTTCCAGATGTGAAAAGCAGCTTATGGGAGAAGTATTCACAATTCATCAGGACACGTGCATGGCCCTTCAAGATTTCTGGCATATGCATACAGTGCTGTGCTACTTCTCTGCCTCTTTGATACTGCAAGACAACTGTCAACACAATCTTTTAAAAGAAACTTCTATTAGCAGTGCATCTTGGTGGTAGCCACTTCAGAGGCTGACAAGTCCCTAGAAATTTACAGCCAGTGTTATCAGTGTTTATCCGAATGACTAACATAGCCTTAGGCTAGGTATTCTGTGCATGTGAGAAACTGTATTTCTTTAGTTTCTGGTCTCGATGAGTGACATTATCAGGTAAATGAACTTAAAAAAAATTGCTTCTCCTGCTTACCAGCTCCTCACGAAGTTGGGCTATGAGTTCATCTCTCTCCTTCAGCTGCAGCTTCAGCACCGAGCATTCATCTTTTATTCCATCCTACAAAAATATCAAAAGAGATGTTATAATATGCTTAACGCTTTGCTCTTGACAAGAAAAGGCTGTTTCACATAGCGTGAGATAATTACATTCAGTTAATGAAACTCAATTCTCCTTTTTCATATGTGGTATTTTCAGTAACATATTCTAAGCTGCTGCATAAACAAATTAATGCATCCAAAGACATTACATAGAAATGTGAATAGCTCCCTGCACAGAAGTCCATTTCATTGTTTTCTGAATCTTTTTAGCATTTTTGCTGAAGATCCTATCATGTCATTCCTTTTCAGTTTATGAAATGTTATAATTTTACATATACAAAACAACATTAGAGAAACATCAATTTAGAAGCATTATTGTAGAGCTCTTGATCTTAGAGAAAGAAAGCAGAAGAGACATTCACAGGAAAGTAAAGCGCCTTTGCCATGCACACATCTTTTGTATGCACATCAGCGAAATCAGCAGCAATTCTGGTATTAACAGGGTGAAGGACAGAAAATAGTTACCGCTTAGCAATATAACCATTGACTATAACTCAATTTGACTCGCATGAAAATGAACCTAATAGTTAAGACTGTAGCCAAACCCAGGTCCATGAGGCAGTCTGAAAGTTGTCCCCATGCAATTTAGTGAGTTCGTCTAGGTCTAAACACCTTATTTGGAGATGAAATGTCAATCACATTTGTCTTGTTCTGATAAACATCCAAGAGAAGTGAAAGAATAAACACCCAACAAAATAATAAGCCAACTGACCAGTTGTACAACTACAAACAAAGCACTGTATCTTTACATAATTCTAGTACAGAGACATATTTACAACGGTTGAGAAATTTCCTGGTTTAGAGTATTATTATTTTCCAAAAAAACCCAAGCCATACTACAAGAAAACTTTTGGGAATATAGTGATATTTGCAAAACACTTTTGTCCTTAGTCTAAAATCAAGAAAATTAGACCTCTAGCTAACAGATGACAGAAGTGCAGAATTTATGTAGACCAGGAAGAGCTCAGGGGTTCAAAAAGGTATAACCAGTGTGGTAAACTTGAACTTTGTCAGTACTAATGTGTTTGCAATTCCAAATGAACCGCCAAATATGAGACAAAAAAAGTAAAGGGTATGAAGTCCATTTTCCTCAGTTCAATGTTCAGTTATAATAATTACCTTTCAAAGTAATTATATTGCTCATCATCCTCTCTAACAGAACTGGAAGAAGAAACAAGATACTCACATATAAAACCCCAAATATTTGCAACTGTGATAAAAAGAGATACTCATTTTCTGGCAGACAGATAATGAACCTGCTTAGACGCTACTTCAGTAGTATGTACAAATCCACTGAAATAATCAAACTTAGAAAAAAGGTAGAATTTGCACCATCTCCTTTAGGAAAAAACTCACGGGAGTCTTTCTTTGCTATATGGTATAGCAGCATTTCACTTTTACAATCTACTAATAGATTTCTATTTGGGAATGTTAGATGAAAATAAAATACTACTACATCCCTGAATAAAACCCTCAGCACACAATATGTTATTAGTACATACTTAACATTTTAGATAACAAAAATATCTGCTTATAAAAAATACAAAGTATCAAGAGCTTCACTAACGTTTCTAATCAAAGTGATGTCTTTATTTTTAAAAATGGTTTTAAAAGTGATGTAGCATTAACTATTGTACCTAGTTACTTATTCTGAGTTCTTTTTGTCAACACTTTCACATTGTTGCTATCTCCTGATTTTCCACTTATTAACTTAAAAAAAAAAAAGCGGAATACACAGTGGAAGATGGAAAACAACAAGGTCCCATAATCAAAACTATTACAAAAATAGCTTTTAGAAAGCATGCAGAAGCAAATACAGCAATAAGGCATGTACTAGTGTATGGTAACTAGACCAAGAAAGATTTTTGATATGAGCTTTTGGCTTTGGCACTAGGTATTGTCTGAGAGGCAACGCAGGCCTGCCTTGGACCAGTGAGAGCTTGAGAAAGGTTTTGCCTCCCAGAGCTTCCAAAGACTTAAAAATCACAGCGCATCTCTCCCGACAAAAGGCAGCCATGTACCCAGCTGGATCTTCCTCATCCACACGAGGGACTGATCTCTCTTGCGCGCCACAGTTCTCCAGGCACCTGACTTCTATATTCCATGCAACAATTTTCTAATACAATATAGACCGCAACTGTCATTACAGTTTGGAGAAAAATATCTAGAGCTACGGTAATTTTTCCCTTGTCTTGCCGCATATCACTGAAACTCTGATTAACACTTGCCAGTGGGACATCATTCTTATAAATCAATACTCATTATCAGCTCCTATGGAGACCTTTACAGCTTAGTAAAAGCGCATCCTGCAACTTCCGGGGGGTACACTGTGCTGGGATACTTAAGACTATGAGGGTCGGACCATATCCTTCATGCATTTGCCAGCTTTAGAGAAAAGAATATCTATTATTTCCACCTCTTGCTTAAACAATTTTCAGTATTAAGATAAGCTAGCAGTTAGGTAAACTAAACTGCAGAATGCAGGTGCTACAATCATTGCTACCAAACAGAAGACCGCATCCATACCCAAGCATCTCAGCAAGGACCAACTTTGACAAAATCTTCCCTGCAACTTGCTGTGCAGGCACATCAGTGTGTATGCAGGAGTTACCCAGATATGTCTAGTAAAAGGGAAATGCTAGCGATTCTCAAATTTTTTATCTTATTGTGTAGTAAAAGAAGTAATAATAAACATAGTCTATATTCCATCCACTCTACACCACACTGGCTTTGCAAGCAGCAGAGAGCTCTTTCTTGTTGAACACAGTGTAGAATTAGGATTTTATAATCCCATTTTGCTGTATGGTGTCTGCACAGACATCATCTGTTCTGTAAATGCAAGACAAAAGGGAAAGGACAAATGGTGCTTGGTGCTTCTTCTATTTGTATTATATTTTGAGGACATTTCTGCTACAATACCAACTGAGAACATGAATAGAAGAAAGAAAATACCATATGGGAATAAAAAATAGAAAAGTAGTCAACTGCAGAAAGGTTTGGGTCGTTTCAATATCCCATACATCTGTCTGAATGTAGTACTAACAGAATAAAAAATGGTATAGAACCAACTATCTGTTACCAAAACAGTGAATACAGTTCTTCGAGAAAGTAGCATGGAGAGCTCTAGGCAATCCAGGAGACTTCTGGAGTGCATTGAGGATAACTTCTTAAGCCGGGTGACAGAAAGCCCTATCAGAAAGAATGCAATACTGGACCTGATGGTCACTAACGCAAGTGAGCTAACTGGTGACATCAAGATTGGAAGCAGCCTGAGCTGCAGCGATCACACACTAGTGGAATTTGCAGTCCTGAGGGATATGGATCAGTGGAATGGTCAGGATCCTGAATTTTAGGAAAGCAAACTTCCAGCTCTTCAAGGAGTTAGTCAATAGGAGCTCCTGGGAAGCTGCCTTCAGGGACAAGGGAGCAGGACAGAGCTGGCAGATCTTTAAGGACACTTTCCATACAGCGCAGGAGCTCTTGCTCCTGTGTAAGAAATCCCAGGTGTAAGAAATCAGGACAGGAAGGCAAGAGACCAGCACAGCTGAGTCAAGACCTGCTGGTCAAACTAAAGGGCAAGAAGGAAATGCACAGACAGTGGAAGCAGGGACAGGTATGCTGGGAAGAGTATAGGGACACTGCCTGGTTGTGTAGGGATGGAGTCAGGAAGGCCAAGGCGTGGATGGAGCTGAATTTGGCAAGGGACACAAAGAATAACAATAAGGACTTCTACAGGTATGTCAGCCAGAAAAGGAAGGTCAAAGAAAGCATACCTCCCTGATGAGCAAGACTGGCCAACTGGTAACAACAGACAAGGAGAAGGCTGAGGTAGTCAACATTTTGCCTCAGTCTTCACTAGCAACCTCTCTTCCCACGCCTCTTGAGTGTATGGATGGCAAGATGGGGACTAGGGGAGCAAAGTACCTTCCCACTGTAAGACAAGATCAGGTTCATGAACACCCGAGGAACCTGAACATACATAAGTCTATGGCACCTGACAAGATGCATTCCACAGGCCTGAGGGAATTGGCTGATGCAGTTGCCAAGCCACTCTCCATGATATTTGAAAAGTCATGGCAGCCAGGTGAAGTCCCTAGTGACTGGGAAAAGGAAACATTGCACCCATTTTTACAAAGGATAGAAAGTGGGAACTACTGACCTGTCAACTTCACCTTCTCTGCCTGGGAAAATCGTGCAACAGATCCTCCTAGAAGCTATGCTAAGGCACACGGAGCACAGTGAGGTGATTTGAGACAGCCAGCATGGCTTCACCAAGGGCAAGTCCTCCCTAAACCTACTGGCCTTCGATGACAGTTACTGCATCAGTGGATAAGGGAAGAGTTATGGATATTGTATATCTGGATTTCTACAAGGCCTCTGACATGGTCCCCCACAACATCCTTCTCTCTAAATTGGAGACATATGGATTTGTTGGGTGGACTGTTCAGTGGATGAGGAACTGGTTGGATGGTTGTATCCAGAGGCTCAATGTCCAGATGGAGATCAGTGACAAGTCGTGTCCCTCAAGGGTCTGTATTGGGACCAAACTGTTTAATATCTTCATCAATGACATAGACAGTGGGATTGAGTGCACCCTCCGCAAGTTTGCCAATGAGACCAAGCTGAGCAGTGCAGTTGATACACCTGAGGGACAGGATGCCATCCAGAGGGACCTGGACAAGCTCAAGAAGTAAGCCCATGTAAACCTTATGAGGTTCAAGAAGGCCAAGTACAAGGTCCTGCATGTGGGTTGGGAGAACCCTCAATATCAGTACAGGCTGGGGGATGAAAGGATTGCGAGCAGCCCTGCTGAGAAGGACTTGGAAGTACTGGCAGATGAAAAGCTGGACATGAACCAGCAATGTGTGCTTGCAGCCCAGAAAGCCAACTGTATCTTGGGCCACATCAAACAAAGTGTGGCAGGCAGGTTGAGGAAGATGATTCTGCCCCTCTACTCTGCTCTGGTGAGACCCAACTTGGAGTACTGCATTCAGCTTTAGAGTCCTCAGCACAAGAAAGACATGGACCTTTTGGAGCAGGTGTCGTGGTTTAGGCTGAACTGGCCACTGGGTGAGTGACAGATGCTCCCCCTTACCCCTCTTCAAAGAGGGAGGCAGAGGAGGGAAAAAGAGACTTATGAGTTTAGAAGGAACTAAACTACTTTAATGAAATATTAATAATAAAATAAAATTTAAAAAAATAATTAAATATATGCAAAACTGCATCAAGCTCCCAGGATGACAATCACATCACTGACTGGCACTGGGGAAATCCCAGACTGGACTCAGCAATGGATGGAAACTGGATTCCTGATCTGGATCAAAGGTAGACGAACAGGCAGAGTCCTTCTTGGATACCAGCCATTGAAGAAAGAGAGCTGACCCTTTGACCCCTCAGCTTTTATACTGAGCATGAGGCAGATGGGATGGAATACCCTGTTGGCCAGTTTTGGGTCACCTGTCCTGTCCACTCCTCCCCGCAGGTGGGACCCCACTGCCCTTTTCCGCTTCCGACCCTCCAACAGGGCAAGTAACAAAGTTGGCTGCCTTGGCTGTTATAGCAATAAGCATAAGCAGGAGCCTCTCTGCATACCATTCCTTGGCATCAGCTATAAACATAGGTCTCATCACTCTGAGAGCGCGAACAGTGCCTGCACAATATGCTGTTAATTTCAGTAGTTAGAAGAGGTCCAGCTAAGAAGCAGTCACTGAACAAAATTGGTCCTGTTTTACCTCAAACCAGGACAGTGGCTCCAGAGGAGGGCCACAAAAATAATCAGAGGGATGGAACACCTCTCCTATGAGGACAGGCTGAGAAAGTTGGCTGAGAGAAGGCTCCAGGGAGATCTTATTGTGGCTTTTCAGTACTTAGAGTGGGCCTATAGGAAAGGTGGGGACAGACTTTTCTGCAGGGCCTGTTGCGATAGGGCAAGGAGTAATGGTTCTAAACTAAGAGATTTAGACTAGATATAAGGAAGAAGTTTTACAATGAGGGTGATGAAACACAAACAGTTCGCCTAGGGAACCTGTGGATGCCCCAACCCTGGAAATGTTCAAGGTCAGGTTGGATGGAGCTCTGAGCAACCTGAGCTAGTTGAAGATGTCCCTGCTCATTGCAGGGGGGGTTGGACTAGATGACCTTTAAAGGTCCCTTCGAACCCAAACGATTCTGTGATTCTATGATTCCATTGAAGGCTAAGGAAGGAAAGAATGCTCCAAAAATGACATTCTTGTGCAACAGCCAAAATATTTCAGTTAAGGCTTGTGTAGAGGATACCAAGGAAGCAGCATGCAATTGAAAGGTAGCAGGGCAGGAAAAGCTGGTGGAATGCTGTGTTATTTATTAGTCCAGGGGGAAAAAAGCAATACATAACAGATAGTGTAAATTCAGAGACAGATCACCTTTACTCCTTAGGAGGCCTGAAATGTTTCATTATCTACTGTGAAACTGTAGTACAGTGCAAGGCTCCTATAGAAAGGCCAAGAATTTTGTTGAGAAAAGCTTCTCAAGGTGAATAAGGAAGAGGAGACAGAGTCCAGTAGGAGTTTATAGTAAAAAATAAACTACCTGAAAACCAGAATTCCCTTCTAAGGAATTGTCACAACAACAGACATCAAGGAGGGAGGGACTTGAAAAGGATGGCCTGCTTTTAGCAGAGCATGCAATCAGTGTATTCTGAGTCTACACTGTAATTACAAAGCTGGAAGAAACATCTCAGCATCAAGCAGCCCTGAGGAGAAGGACCTGGGTGTGCTGCATTAAAAGATGTGTGGCCAGCAGGTCAAGGGAGGTAATTCTGCCCCTCTACTCCGCTCTCATGAGACCCCACCTGCAGTACTGCATCCAGCTCTGGAGTCCCCAACATAAGAAGGACATGGACCTGCTGGAGCGCGTCCAGAGGAGAGCCATGAGGATGATCCGAGGGATGGAGCACCTCTCCTATGAAGAGAGGCTGAGAGAGTTGGGGCTGTTCAGCCTGGAGAAGAGAAGGCTCCGGGGAGATCTTACTGCGGCCTTCCAGTACCTAAAGGGGGCCTACAGGAGAGCTGTGGAAGGACTTTTTACTCGGGCACGTAGTGATAGGACGAGGGGGAATGGCTTTAAGCTAGAAGAGGGCAGGTTTAGATTAATCATTAGGAAGAAGTTTTTCACTCTAAGGGTGGTGAGGCACTGGAACGGGTTGCCCAGAGAGGTTGTTGAAGCCCCATCCCTGGAGGTGTTCAAGGCCAGGCTGGACATGGCCTTGGGCAACCTGGTCTGGTGAGAGGTGTCCCTGCCTATGGCAGGGGGGTTGAAACTCGATGATCTTCAAGGTCCTTTCCAACCTAAACCATTCTATGATTCTATGATCTCCTCCCCACAAAGTAGGGCTTTTTAATATACTTTGAATACTCTTGGGCAGCATAGTTCATGTTCTTCACTGTCCCCACATTCCAGTAGATATTTCACCTGTGTATTCCTATGTTTAGAAAACTAAGTTTATTTATAACGCTGGTTATGATTATGTATGCAAAATATTTCCCATGTTTTTGCTGCCCTTATAATATTTATAGAGAGTGAGAGAATAACAGATTGGCATATAAGTATAGCTGAGTTGAAGTGCCAACAAGAACAAACTAAATGACTGTAGATTTAAAATTCTGCTAGGTAACATTTAACTTTTCTAGTTACTAAATCAATAACCTTGGACAGTCTGGTTCCTTACGGTTCTGCAAAATGAGTTTAGACCTGTATATTTTATCAGGGCTATCAGTCAAATGAGAACACTGATACTATGAAAGTATTAGTCAACACTCCAAATAATTGAATCATATGCTCCATGTATGTGTTCATAAGTTACGTGTATACACTATAGTTTGAGGACATTTTGTTGAGTTTAATAAATTATAGGTACTACATATTACACACAGTATTACATACTATAATTATATTCTTATTATTTTTATGAATATTATTCATGAACTCATTATAAAAAAAAAAGGGTAAGAATTCCGCTCTCCATTGCAATGAACATGTTCACAACAGGCTCGTCCAAGACTCTGCAATTACTTGATAAAAAGTCAACTAACCGCTCTTTCTTAAAGAGAACTGTTAGACACAGCATGCTCTGTAAATAAAATGCTGCATATTCAAACTACTTTCTTTTATTAAATGGAGGTAATAAAAAAGGTTTGTAGTCTAAATTCCAGGTGTACTTCACAAAAATGCAAAAGCAGCTGTGTGCAAACTGTCCATCGTATTTTCCTCACTTATATTCTCTGATATAGTAAAAAAGTCCAGGATTTAGCTCTATATTCACTACGGATGTGCTGTTACTATTGTATAAGTTTATGGTCAGAATGTTCTTCAAATGATCATCTTTGCACTTCTTCAAATTATCACCCTTTTACTTGTCTTCAGTTGTAGTCTATGACAGTAATTGCTATGTCTCAGTGCTAGTATTTTCCTATTTTTGTTTAATTCTGTCCATCTGGGAAAACACAAAACATAATAGCAAGTCTGTTTCTCATCAGATCAGGTCACAAGATGAAAAATGGTACTGCATGTGTGAAGACAGCTGCAGCAGGTTATGCGTAAGTGCCAAAAAGCATAATCATTCCCATTTTGAAAACTTACTTTATACCTCGTCATACTTTGGAACAAATAGGTATATTGTGCTTACTGTAATCAAAGCACTATAAACAGAACTAACCAAGTATTATGGAAGATAAATTTACTGCAATTTTACTTTGATACTAAACAGAATATGCTGCCAAAATAGTACCATAAAATTAGAATACTATAAAACTCATTTGATAAGTGTGTTGAATTTCTGATGCTAAGCAGATTGCTTACCGACTTAGGGTAATGCAAAAATCAGCAATTACTTAGGATGTAGTTCCTTTAAAAATATCATCCTGGAACAAACCAAACTATGAAATTTAAAACTGAGTATCAGGTTCAGAAAGCAACATAAATGCCATTATAGCTGAAGCTTCCTTTAAGTTATGCACCAGATTCATACAGAAAAATTAATAAATTTCTGGATAACTATCTAGAACATTCAAAGAAAACACAGGTTATTTTAAACACTTACAGGATTTTTATGCCAGCAGTGTAGGAGTCTAGACTATGTACAAGGTTATGGATGTCTTTTACGGTTCGCTTTATACCACCTGACATCTGAAAAGCACCATGTACTTCTGTGGGTCTTACTGGAAATTTGTAGCGAAGCACCCTTATCTATCTCCAGACTGAGACCCCACTTGTGTTAACGTTTATCATGTTGACACACACACTTTTATTAAAAACATGTACATATTTGAGATTATTCATGTGAGTAGATGTTTGGATATTACAGACTGTGTTTTCAGAATATTTTTTTTGTCAGATTGTGAATAGCTTCATTGGTTGTTATTATTATTATTGTTGTTTTAATGACAGTCTTAATGATCTTAACATGAGGCAGAGAACCTGAGACTGCATTATTTCTGTCAGGTGTCAAAATGAAACCACTGGTCTATCTTTGATAGATGGTACCCTGATGTATTTACACCATGATACCGTACGTACAGGGTATGACTTTCCACTGTTCTATTTTCCCTTTCTGTGTTCACTCTACTTTTACATATTGTATCAATTTATATCTGTCATATCAATTCCTTTCAATCACACCAAGAGAGAAACGAATTGGCTGGCTGCAAATCCTCACATGTGCAAAGCACACTGATTTTGCTTCTTTGGCTCATCTGTTGTCTTGGTGCTGTGCCAGCCCAGTTAGCCTTGGCTGGAGTCCTGACAATGCTCCCAAAGAGCAGCCTCTGACTGCAGGCAATGGTCATACTTAACTTGACTGCTCCTCATGTCACACTGCTGTGCCAGCTGTTGCTCCAGCCCAGCACAAAGGCAAGGGCAAGCCCATGCTTCAGAAATTCCTGTTAAAGCATAACATGCCAACACAAAGAGATCTCCCAAGCCCACCTCAACTCAACAGAAACAGTCTCACTAGAAGGTATCTTTCCAGTAGGAACAAAACAAATCAATAAAATTCTGAATCCGCTTTGGAAGCTATGGTCATATCAGAAACAGACAGCATTACGTACATCTTTCAATGCAACTACAGCATTCAAATGACATATTCAAAGCAACAGCTCTACATTTCATTTCTTGATCACAAAATCTGGAGTTCTGGAGCATGTCCAGAGAAGGGCAACAAAGCTGGTGAAGGGTCTAGAACACAAGTCTTATGAGGAGCGGCTGATAGAACTGGGGTTGTTTTGCCTGGAGAAAAGGAGGCTGAGGGGAGACGTTATCGCTCTCTAAAACCACCTGAAAGGAGGATGTAGTGAGGCAGGGGTTAGTCTCTTCTCCCAAGTAACAATCGATAGGACAAGAAGAAACAGCCTCAAGTTGCACTAGGGAAGGTTTAGATTGGATATTGGGAAAAATTTCTTCACCAAAAGGGTTATCAAACATTGGAACAGGCTGCCCAGGGAAGTGGTTGAGACGCCATCCCCGGAGGTATTTAAAAGATGGGTAGACGTGGTACTTAGGGACAGGGTTTAGTGGTGGGTTGGCAGCATTAGGTTAATGGTTGGACTTGATGATCTTAAAGGTCCCTTCCAGCCTAGATGATTCTATGAAATCAAATGGAGTTTGGGAAGCATAGGATCTGATCTTACAATGATAAATAATGCTGATTAAGCCCCATGAAACTTTAAGCAATTCTATACCATGTTCTCCCTAAGTTCAATTACATAGAATACGTCAATAAATATTTTACTAGAACAATTTAGCGCAGCTATATCCATTTGAATACTAGAATTCAATTGTCATTTTACTATGAAGGTAACACTCAAAAAGACTATGTGGGCTATGCTACTTTACCCTCACACATTTATGAATACAGAGCTAAATAAACAACATTTTCTTCATAGCGATCCAATTGTCAGTTAACTGTGAAATACAGATTGTGCAAATTAATGGTTTTTTTTTTGCTTCATCTGAATTTTGCTCTCTTCAGCATCAATAATAAAAAAGCATGGCGTTTAAAGGAGTGCAGCTTGATTAATAAACTGCAAAACAGATCATTCCCGGTGAAGCCCAAGATGTATCTAACCTGTAGAAATGGTGAACAGCAGCCAGGAGTGTAAACGTGTAGCAAATATATAAATGTGTTTTTTCTTGATATAACCACTCCACTTACTCTCTCATGATGGCTCTTTCTGAGCCAGAAATCATATGCACAGTACCCCGCCTCGTTTAGAGATCTCTCTAAATAAATTATACATTCATGAAAAGAAACCAAACCAACCAAGCAAAACAAAAACCCCAGCCCCCCAAACCTTTCTTTTCTTTCAAACACGCTGCTGAGCAATGTCATTGTTCCCATCCTAAGAAAAGACAGTATTTCCTATTCAACTTCTCCTTGTCTCCCATAGTTTTACATGTCTGCATGCTTACTGTGCAACTCCTGTCATCTCTGAAGCTTGGGAATCGTTGACTATATAACTTCCTTTCTTACATAAACCACCCTTTATCTCTGAGCAAAACCTGTGATCCGCCTTTTCTAGTTGCACTCTATCATTTATTCGAACCAGGTAATCAGGATTCCACATAGCACTCAAGCAGCGGTTTAGCCACCCGTTCACACAACTGCACTATGACATTTTGGTTTGCATTCATTTTTAAGTACTTATTCAAAACAATTCCTAAGGGCCCAGACTTCTAGAAAAACCTCATGTCTTCTATGCTTTCTGTAGAAGGGGAAAAAATTCCATCACAAACCCTTCCATAAAACTAAAATCATAGTCACAAGCTTCAGAATAAACAGACTTTGGGAACAATGACCCTGTATCTAGTTCATCAACAGCCCTGCAAGAACTCTTAAGAATAACTACTCAACTGTACTTTTTTTTTGTTTTGATAAGTACAAAGCTGATGTTTTCAGGGAACTATCCACAATGCCTGAAAGATCTCCTCCCTCGTTTAGAAAGATAGATTTGTTCTTCCCCATGTGTATTCCTTTGTGTCTGCTGACATTGAATCTCAACTGCCTTTCATCTTTAAATCATTTGGTGTGATGAGATCTTACTGCAATATTTCATACTCCATTTTAATTCTGATTATTCTGGACCCTTCTGAAAGTATAATTCTTCCTTTAATAAATGACTACTTACTCACATCTTTTGTACTCTACACCTAATCTGTCATTAATCCAAGAGAAGACTTCCCCACTCATCCTCTTTATTTTTTAAAGAGCCTTTGATGAAGGGCCTTGTTGAAAGCATTTTGGAAATTGAGTTAACTACACAAAACAGATCATCCTTATTCACATGCTGATGACTTTTCCAGCACACTTGTGAGGTATGATTAAAATCTCAGAAAGTCAAGTCTGCTTTTCCCCATCTATTATATTCATTCATGGGCTAACTAAATCTATTTTCCAGAACAGTTTCTACTAATTTACCTGGCAATAAAGTCAGATTAAAAGAACTTTAACAGCAAAACAAACAAAAAAACAAAACCCGACACCCTGACATTTTATTTCTATCTGACATTTTGCTAAGAAGATTTAAGCAACAGATAATGGGCAAGAGTACTTCAACAATTTCTTATATCAGCTTCTTTAGCATATTTGAATGAGTAGCTGATGTGAGAGACTTCTTATTCTACGTTATTCCACTTTATTCTCGCTTATCTTCAACTGACATTTCAAAACTCATTCCTCAGAGTAGTTGCTCCATTGCTGCTGGGGTATCTACTTATGCAGAAACACAGATCATTTATTTACCTTTTTTACAATAACCTTATTTGCTAGGAGTGGTTCCCTACACAACGATTATCTTTCAGCATTGCAAATTCTCTGGAAGACCTCATGCCACTTACTAATTTGAAGAAAACCTTTTATAATCAGGGTTGAGGTTATGTTGCTTGTTTTAGTATCTTGGCCTTGCTTATTTTATTTTTACATTAAATTGTAAACATGAAGTTCACCAATTTAGTATTTTCCTATTAACTCACATTATCATCAGGGAAAAATATCCTATTCATATCTAATTTTTTGCCCTAGTATCAAATCAGCAAAACCAAAACCCTTTTACACTCTTACACGCAAGCAACCTTAATCGCATAGTATATATAGACTGAGTCACATCAAAGAATATCCATAAAAATCTATAACCTTGTACAGACATAATTTCACTCACAATTGAAATGCAGCCTCTTTTTCCACTGGTATATCACAGTTCCTTTCTGCCAAGCAGCATGACAAAACCATTTAGGCCAAGAAGTAAAGTAAAAATATCTGCCAACTGCTGCATTTTTGTAAAAGTTTAATCATCGGCAAGCCAGTAAATGCACTTCTTCATATTCACAGAATAATGCCCTACACAAAACCTCATTTCTCTAAATGGAAGGAGACTGAACCCAAATCAAATTCTAGCTCCCCTGGGAGGAGATCAATAGCAAAGTTTCTTCTGGCTCCAACACAGAACAGGCCACCATGTTGAAGTCTCCCGAGCCCACTGTAGTCTTCTCCTATCAGCTTGAAAATATGACAGCATTTCTATCATTTTATTTTGAATTCAAAATTTATGCTTTAAAAAGAAAAAAAAAATAAATTCTTTCTCCTGCTTCTTGGAACCACAAGAAAATTTTAGACAGAAGGCAAGGAGAGCCTTAAAAAACCCCAGTGACTTCAGCTTTTCCGGTTGTGAGGAAAAATGTGACAAAAACCTCTTGTGCAAAACAACCAAAATAAACAAATATATTTTTACATTTTCAAGTTACTATTTTTAAAGTACAGTCAAGATTTTCTTTAGGATCCAAATAAAAGTAATTTTAGATTGACCAGGATGATTCAAGGAGGAAACCAATCAATAAATTTTTAGATCTTCCAAACACATAGGAATTGACAGAAGTAATCTTATTAAATGCTCTCAAGAGTATAAGACAGGAGAAATGATCCAGCCAGCTCTGGTTGAGTTTATAATAATGAAAATAACATGTTATTCCAGGAAAGTTTTTAGGATCAAAAATGCAAATGTTTGCATGCGTGGATAATATATGCAAATAACAATCGCTCACAGAGTTAATTATATACAAGTTACCGTTAAATACCATTTAGGGCAGGTCTGGAGCAGAACTGAGAAGAACGTGAAAGCTCACGGTGGCAGGGTACCCGGTTCTCTGCCAGGTATCTAAGAAAGTTATTAAATAGAGACAAATACTACAAATTCTTCAATTTATATAAGCAAGGTATTCATGAGAATTCTTCATGAGAAAGAATTTAAAAATGTTTCATGTATTGTGTTTTATCTTTGGACAAAATGGGAAATATGTTATACAGACAAATGCAACTTCTAAGGAAAGAGGTGTCAAAAGAGCACATAGACTAGTGCAACAGCAGAGGACACACAAATGTACTTTGGAAATTAAAAGTTTAGCCCAGATAAACTTAAAGATTTCCTTCGCTATTTCGGACTCTAAAGTTTCATTTGATCACTAACACTTCATGGTATCAAGAAACCAAAATTACTAATTCTAAAGACCACCTCTATTCTGGTAGGTAGACTCGGGAAAGAGCTTATTTAGAAAATACTTATTACCTAAAAAATGTTAAGCAAACTACCATATATAAGATAGCACTGTTTTGAAGGTAGGCACATGTCCATTTGTAACTTTGAATAACACTTTGATTTTGACTGTTCTTAGACCACCTTATGTCCAAGTGGCTTCTAAGGTGCCCATCAAAAAGAAAAGCGTGAAAATAAGCCTACTACTAAGTAGAATACAAAGGATCTGTACCTTCTTTAGTAAATGTTTATAGGAATCAACATTTATTTCATTACTTAAAAGAGATGCCTAAAAATTTCCCATTACCTTATTCTGCTAATTATCCTGTGTAATGTACTACATTCTGGTTTAAATATTTTTGCAATTTCAGTGACTAACATAAGCATTCTGGAGTTCTGATGTTATGAACGACATCAAACTAGTGCCAAGATTGACAATTTCAAAAAGAGGTATCAAATCCAGTAAAATTCGATTTCTGTGTACCCAGTCTGAAACAATTTCTTCCCAGAGACAGTAAGTTCTGGAGCAGTGACCCAAATCAAATTTTAAGACCTCTGAAAAGGTTCTCCCAATTGGGGAACTATTAAAGGATGAACATATGGGATGAATAGATTGAAAATAACTTTTTAACACATAATATAAGCTAGATTTTCAAAAGCATATTTATTTCACTTTGTGGAAATTTTTTTTCCTATATTATTAGAAGAATACTGCAAGTATTGAGGCAATCATGCATTTTTAAATACAGTGACTTTGGTAATTTTGTTACACTTTAGTGGATTGAAAATTGCAGTTATTTCCCCTTCCACTTCCAAATTCCCATATATACAATATTTTGAACTATGGGTACTTCTCAGTTACACATTTCAAACACTTCTATATGAAGATGTCCATGCCACCCTCTTTTTTTTGTTTGTTTTATTTTTTTCAGAGTAGGAAATTCTGACATGCAAAAGAGGGGTAAGCATTCACCTAGAGTACCTGGAAGAAATTGCAATAGGTGAGAGATTTCCTGAGTTTTGTGCCTATCGAAAAGGACTCCTTTGTTCGCATCACACAACACACCCTGCAAACACGAATATTGTGTTAATGCCTAATGACTTCTCTACCCATGGCCATATTCATTCAAATTAAAAAAAAAACAAACAAACTGCCATTTAGTATACAGAGGTCTTGGACACCTATTTCTTCTATAAAACCACTGAGGTTTTATCCCTTCTGACCAGGTAGGCAAGTGCAGATTCTGAATTACAGTGAACATACTTCACACTGAGTACCGACGTATAAAGTCAATCACCAGGATTCTCACTTATAAATAAATATAAATTTCATGGCAATGAAAGGATGTAATTTTCACTATGTATTACTTACTGAAAAGATAATTGTCTGTATTTAACTTTTATTGAAACTATTCATGCTACTCAGTATTTTGATGCTTTCCATGTAATATTTTGCCTTTTTTTTTCTCTTTCAAGTGGTTACATCTCCATCAGCTTCTTATATTCTCTAAAAGAGAATCCTGAATTTTGCACGTCAATGTTCAAGCTAGGTGGTCATGGAAAAATAGTAATAATAAAAAAAAAAAATCTAAAAAGACATAACCAGACTGTACATTCAGTGCAACTCCCTCACAAACTACATACCCAATTATTTACTGACCTTAAATGAAAATGTATTTTTTATTTGAGAGTAAACCTTCTTTGTTCAACCAATGTGACATTTTGCCAGTCATTTTTATAAAGCTATATCAATCTTTAAATACCACCAACTTTGCATACATATAGAAAATCTAATTTCTGGACTGACATTACAATCACTGCAAAAGAAAAGATATCTTTATCTTAATGAGTTTTTAAGCAAAAATAAAATGAAAAAGGCTTTGTCAGATAACTGAGACAAATAAAATTCAGCTATGAGAAGACAGTTATGCTGCCGTAAGACAATTACAAAGATATTACAAAATTTAAGTCTCTTAAGACAATACAGCATCAACTATAAATATCTACCTAGTTTGGTCAGTACAGAAAACAGTACAGTTTATTTAGTACAACACTCATTAGCATAATTAACCTGCTAATACACAACTGCTCTTCCTATTTGTGAGCTACCATGTACGGAGATGCATAACTGCAGTAAGACAAGCAGAAATCAAATTCCATGCATAAAACAAAATAATATAGAAATAGAAAGGATTGGGTTTTGTTTGGGTTGTTCTTTTATACTTAGATCCTCCTACATTGCACATTTTAAATTGGAATATTTCAATATACAAGTCTTGAAGAAGAAACCTGAACTGTATCACTCCTTTTCACAGAATCAGCAAATGGTCAGGGTTGGAAGGGACCTCTGGAGATCATCTAGTCCAACCCCCCCGCCACAGCAGGGACACCTACAGCAGTTGCACAGGACGGCGTCCAGGCAGGTTTTGAATGTCTCCAGTGTGGGAGACTCCACAACCTCTCTGGGCAGCCTGTGCCAGTGCTCTGCCACCCTCAGAGTAAAGAAGTCCCTCCTCATGTTTAGATGGAACTTCCTATGTTCAAGTTTGTGCCCATTACCTCTAGTCCTATCACTGGGCACCACTGAAAAAAGACTATTCTCACCTACCTGGCAACCTCCCTTCAAGTATTTATAAGCATTAATAAGATACCCCCCTCAGTCATCTTCTCTCCAGACTAAAAAGCCCCAAGTCCCTGAGCCTTTCCTCATAAGAAAGATGCTCCAGTCCCCTAATCAATCTTTGTGGCCCTTTGCTGGACCGTCTCCAGCAGTTCCCTGTCCTTCTTGAACCGGGGAGCCCAGAACTGGACACGGTACTCCAGATGCGGCCTCACCAGGGCAGAGTAGAGGGGGAGGATGACCTCCCTTGACCTGCTGGCCACACTCTTCTTGATGCACCCCAGGATGCCATTGGCCTTCTTGGCCACCAGGGCACATTGCTGGCTCATGGTCATCCTGTTGTCCACCAGGACTCCCAGGTCCCTTTCCACAGAGCTGCTCTCCAGGAGGTCAGCCCCCAACCTGTACTGATGCATGGGGTTATTGCTCCCCAGATGCAGTACCCTACGCTTGCCCTTGTTGGATTTCATAAGGTTCCTCTCCGCCCAACTCTCCAGCCTGTCCAGGTCACGCTGTATGGTGGCACAGTCCTCCAGCACGTCAGCCACCCCTCCCAGCTTTGTATCATCAGCAAACTTGCTGATGGTACACTCTACCCCTTCATCCAGGTCATTGATGAATATATTGAACAGGATTGAAGCCGGTACAGACCCCTAAGGGACACCACTTGTTACTGACCTCCAACTGGACTCCGCACCAATAACCACAACCCTCTGAGCTCTCTTTTCCTAAAGCTCTCTCTTTTCCTGAAAATGAACTAAGAATGTATTTAGGAGTACTACAAATTTGGCAGACAGTCTCTATAAAATTTTCCTCTGTAAAAAGAAAAACAAAATCCCTAATAATGCAAAGATACCATGGGAAACAACAATGGCCATGAAGAAAAGACATCTTTTGTTTGTTTCTTTGTAACCAAGTGGCAGATTACCACTTTTTCTTTAAGACTGAAGCCAATTGGGGATTTTATAACAACACATCTTTTCACTTCAAAGTGTTTATTTCATTAGAAAAAGCCCTCGATCTTTTTGAATAAAAATTCATCAGTTTTGAAGAACCTTACAGGGGCAAAATGTTCTCACCCCATTGAGCCAGAAGAATAGCCGTTACCCTGCATCGCTGCGTACTCATTAGCTCAGTGGCTGAGGTTACCCCTGGGGAGGTGGATACAGACGCCTGTGCTTCCTCACACTCTCAACAGGGACTTGAACTTGGGTCCCCTACATTTACTGTGGCTGCCCTGGTCACTGCCTTATGGAGATTTTAGAGCAGCCTGCACTACTTCTCTCTACAGAAAAATGACACAAAACCTCAGTAGTTTGCATAAAAATGAATTCCTGTTTCAAATAGAGCATCATTCGAGTTTCTTTGTTGCAAATGAGAAAAGAGCGCTGAGTCTGCGGTGGTGAAGACACCGATGGAAATTTACTGTCAAGTATGGCCATTGCTTCTGCTTTGGAACAATGTATTTACTTTAACTTCTTTGCATACTCTGGGAACGTACATTTTGCAGAACTTCTTATTAATATTAAAATACTTGAAATGAATGGAGGTAAACTAAAGATTAATTTGCCTGGTAATAAAATTGTAATTATGCCTGTGGGATTTGAATTAAAAGCATCCAAATGCTAGTAAGAACTAGATAACTCCAGTGGGTAGCTGTGATTAGCTATTACTAGACTTGATCTTTTACAGATGGGGAAAGTTGCAGGGTTACAATCTAAGAAAAAATAGGCGATTCTTCTGTATGGATATTCATATGAATCATCCCTTTCCTCTCATAAATCTTACTATCTAATTCCTTAATATTTGTCATAACAGAATTGGGAAGCCTAACCTTGCAACCTCTTCTCTGCTCATTTTGAACAAACAAAATAAAATGCCAAGAAACGCAGCCAAAACTGAGCTCCATGTGATTTTCTTTAGGCAGTTTCCCAGAGATCCAGTTACTAAAACATTATTTGTAAGTCATATTTTAAGTGAATTATGTGTGCCACAGAGGCATTAATTATGCTGTCACTTGCAGTGCAATATTACACCTAGTTAAGTTCCTGCATGATTCTTCCTTTGTTACAGGGTCTTAGTTATATACCCTTTCCCATTCTGATTATTAAAAAGCATATTCCACTTACAGCAGACCTCTGCTGTCTCCTGTTTTTTTGTCAAACAAAAGGAAAATAGATGCATTTCAGTGTC
This sequence comes from Pluvialis apricaria, assembly GCA_017639485.1. Classification (NCBI taxonomy): domain Eukaryota; kingdom Metazoa; phylum Chordata; class Aves; order Charadriiformes; family Charadriidae; genus Pluvialis; species Pluvialis apricaria. Next base: position 52,304,637 of record CM030010.1, on the reverse strand, counting down.
CATTTTTTCCTGGGCAAGAGTTCTATCCTGACATACCCCAAGAGAAGCTGAGCCAATAGATGTGGTGAGTGAGACTGGATAGATTAATGAGCTCATTATAATTCATTAAAGAGTGATGTGGGGATGACTGCCCACTTTAATTAGTTTTATTACTGCAGGAAATTGTTTCATATGCCAAGCTCATCACCAAGCATGCCTGGAAAACATTAGAGTGGTAATCAGACTTGATACAAGAACCTTTCATTAGCCTGTAAGGCTAAAGGCACTTATAATGACAAGGAAAGTATTAAAAAGATGGACATGAGAATGGCTAGCATAAAATAATTTATTGTGTCTAATAATTCAATCAGTAATAAACAGCACAATGGTGATTTCAAGTTAAAAATTTGGTGGAACGGCCGTGTTGCTATGACACACCGTGTACTCTTCCTGTAATCATGACATTAGCTGACAGTAATAGATTTAGAAGGCTTAATAGGTCAGGTTTGCTCAGATAATAATCCTAGTGCAAATTAACTATGACTTAAATATTCTAATGAAAATGTTAATTGGTAACTGGAATTTCTTCAGAAACAAGTGGGCCTCTTTTCCCAGTCATCCCCCCAGAACCATTTCCACACATTTCTTGACAATTCTAAGCTGCGGGTAAAAAACGTAGAAGTTTTTTGTAGATAACAACAGGTGAAAAAAAACCCCAAACATGTAAAATAATAGTAAATTCGGACAGGGAGAAATGGAAAAATAGCTTAAGAGTTTTGTCCAGTCTGCAAAAGTCTCACTGAAGAAAGGATTACATTCTAGGATCCACTTTTTTACCATTTAAAGGCCTAAAACATATTCACATTGAAGGTCTCTTCGTCATTACACAAATGGTTTAGGGTCTAGTCTCTGTAACCTCAATAATTTATTACAATCTTGACTACATTATCATCATTTTAATTACACTCTCTTTCACTCTAAGCAACAGTAAATCTTCCTAAGTGTTACATTCCTCATTAGTTGTATTTTGAATATATTGCTTAGTATTTTCAGGCTCTAGAACTTCTCATGAGTTAGGTACTTGTTTTAATGCAGATAGTAAGGGAATACCTATAGATGTCCCCATTCTATTCAGGAACAGAAGAAAGTGATGGAACTATAGTCTAAATTGGTCATTGATAAGATCATGGATAATGAAATTTCTCAATAGTATGTCATAATGAAGTATAGCAAATTATGGCCAAACATATCTTTAGTGATAGGAATTCTCTGCATTTTAAGATAGTTTTCAGCTGGTTTTGGAGCGGCGTAATGCAAAATTTTTTTCTGTCCCCCCCCCCCCGCAATATATGAGGTAATTAAACAATGTAAAATAAAACTGCTTCTTAAAGTCATCTCCGTTCTCAAACATAACATTACATTTTCATGCCTTGTGTTGTTCAGCCACTCCAAACACCCACTACCTCAAAGCCATTCTTTCTCCTCAAATTTTCACAAACAAATCACTGGTTAGTCTTGAATTTTCTGGTGCAAAATAAAGAATTTCCTTCTGATTACAGAACAGAGCAACTATCCATTGTTATTTTGCTTCTTGTAAGAAAATAAGTGTCACTAGCCTCTCGCTCCTTTGTGTAAGCTTTGCAATATTTCCCTCGGCAAACGGCCCCACTGCTTATTAGTTGAGTATGATACTGTTGAGACTGACAGGGCAGCAGCATCTGGCTGTCAGATATGTTCACATTCCTATTGTAAATATGGTACATGTAAGTATCACAAACGGAGAGTTAACAAGAAGAACTAAAGATAGGCAACACACAGATTTCTGTTATGTCTTCTGTACAGTTCTGTGGGCTGTCACCTTAAAGGCAGTCCTCGATACTGCACTGTGGCTCGCGGTACTAATAAAATAAGTCCTACAAAAGTATTCTGACATAGGTTGTTGTTATGATCTTACAGAAGAGGAAGCTGAACAAAGCAGGAAATGAAAAAATCTCTGACTAAAACTGGAGTTTTTTGTTTTCCATTTGTTGCCCTAATAATAATTCAGTTCTCTCTTTTGCTTGTTAATGCTCTTACACCCCTTAATCCTCCTTATCCTTGTATGACACCTGTGTCAGGCATAATTAAGGGCTGTATACTTTTCCCAAGCCACACTGGTTCTGAGCCCAGGACTTTACATTCCCCAAAGACTTCCAGTTACTTGAGAGTAGGCAGGGTGAACCAATACTACTGAAACTGAAAATATTTACCAATAGGATTCCTGGGTCTACTTTCAATCATTGAAACAGATGAAGGTATTTTTGTGGGTGTTATTTTAGCAGTGATTAATACTGATTTCCCAATCAGTGAGTAGTTGCATATTGTGCCCTCTTGTATGTAATCTCTTTGAGGCTACACAGTATGCTTAGCAACTGAATTCGAATTTCTAGTCCAACATGTGAACTGGGAATCATTTTATATTTTAATAGTCCAATGTAAGGAGAAACATTTTCTGTAGTTTAAGCTGTAAAGCAGTGAAAAGAGAAACAAAACAAACCCATCACACCATACCACTCCCCTTTCACATCTAGGTGGGAGGATTTGAGCAGATTTCAGCATAGTCATCTGACAATTGTACACAGTGGATTTATCCGAGTTACAGAAAACAGAAAGAGTAATTTCAGCAATGCAAGATACAACAAATTCATCTGTTCAAGTAAAATTTGTTCAGCATCACCATTGTTTATTTACATAGGATAAACTGCAGCTAGCTTTATCTAATCCACGCAGACTGATTATTCTGCACATTTTGAAGACTGACAAATTACTGTCATCTCACCTTGTTCTCATTTGTATCACATACTTATTATTTGCAGTTTTCTGGGCGCTGTGAATGGAACTGGGGTTAAGAATCAAATATCAAGCAAAGCAGTAACATAAAAGAGACATTGCAGAACAGTTCTGTCTTGCTAATTTGAGTTAATTCTCTCCGAACTTGAAGTACAATTGCCCTTGATAACACAAAATTAATGTAAAGGCTGTTTTTTTGTCTCCCTGTTTGAAAAGCCACTCATCATACTAACAAGTTGTGTTTGCCCTTGAGTACGACCAATTTGGTCTGATTTTATAGTTTTGTTTAGTAAGGGGATTATCTTGCCTTTTAACTCAAAAGGCTTATCACTTATCAGAATAAATCTCTTTTTTGGTGGAAAAAAAACCCCGAAGAAGATTCTGGAGTTTGGGATTTTTTTATTTTTATTTTTTAAGAGAGAAAAGAGGTAGGGCAATACTGCATGCAACTGAAGACACTTCTTTCCTATTGCATTACAGTTCAAATACTCTGAAAAGTTTTATTCTCTTTACTAAGCCTGCTTTATTCATTGTTGTACCATAATAGCATCTTAACACCATTTAAAAACAGTTCCCTGAGATACTACAAGCCTGATTTGCATACCTTCTGTTTTCTTTTCACAAGGCTACACACCAGAACCCATTTGTACAGCTAATGCTTAAAATTCCTACAAAACTGCTGTTTAGATGTTTTGTAAAATACTTTGTTGTGTATGACAAAGACATAGTAGGAAAATAATTTGTTTACTTGTGAAAAGAATACTTTGAAAATCCCTGTTGACCCGGTCACTGAATCTGTAAACGATACTAATGTTGTTCCCTGTTGTCACTGATTATCCTATTTATATCAGTCTGGCTGCCGAAGAATACAGTCATACTTCTACCACTCACTGTTAGTTGTTGCTGAAGTACTTGCCCACATACACAAGAATCTTAGTTTTGTTTTTCTTTAAAAACTAATAGCAATAGAATTCTTCAGATATTCAGAACTACATATGGATGTACAGAAACATACGAGCTACACTTTCAAAATAAACTTACAATTTCAGTTCCTTCAATTTTTGGGTACCTGATGTGGAAAATTGAAACAGAGCTCTAATTTTGAGAAAACACTCAAAAAGTCTTCAGTACAATGTGAATAAGCAAGAGTCACTGAAAATTATGGTGACTTTTGCTGTGTGTTTGGACCACTTGCATTAATCAAAACTATTATTTTGTTAAAAATAAATATTTGTTGGAAGAAACACAGTCCGACCTATTTAAAACAAATTATAAGTGAATGCACAAGTTAAATTTCTCCGTTTCTCAAGTTCTATTTAGTTTTAATAGCCAATTGCAATTTTTTTTAGAATTGGTAACACAGTCATTCAGCATGTTATTAGTACTATATTCACTGTAGTGTATTTCATTATATTTTCTCAAGTATATCTTTTTGAAATCCATATCAAAAATCCATATCAATCATATTATTCTCCTCTCATGAAAAGTAAACCTACATTTTTCATCAGTATAACCTGTTCATGTCAAATGACTTATCCAAATAACATCACGGATCTGGATCAATCTGTAAGTCAAATTCTGTCTTTGGGACTCCCACTTCAAAGACGTGCAAGATCTCAGTCATTCACCTTTATTTATTTCAGAGAAAAAGTACTTACTGTCCTGTACTTCATACTCTTTCTACACACATTTTAAAAACAAGGTCAAACCCAAGCATGAGCCCCATTGATGAAAAGTAATAACAACGCAGAGACTAAACTAAGGGAACTAATGAAAAACAATCAGCAAAATAAGCCTGAAATACTGAAGAATACATATTTATGCACCTATATTAAGAAGCAGATCATGCCTATTAACGTAGACCCTGAATTTGCTAGCACATATATGCTTAGCAACTGTTAGCATTGACTAGACTCCCCCTCATATAGCTAATTATGTGTTTTCAGGCTTAAAAGTTCTTTGTCTTCTCACTCAATTCATATAACACAGAACAATTACCTTATGTCAGCAAGTTAGAAATGGAAGGAAGGGTTATTTCCTTCTCAGTTAATCTCAATTGGAGATTAAACAAAAATCTGACTGCAAGAAGATGAAGGATTTCAGGATAGCTCCAGCTGATGGACAGCGAGTACCGGTAAACTCTTCCCGAGAGCGTTATCTGCTGTTGTCAATGCTTCAAACACTTGTCATTCAAAGATCTTCGGTCTGACAGAAAGGCAAGCAGAATTTAGCCTTAACTATTCTTTTTCAGATGCTTCTATATTGATGCACCATTGCCATCAACTTTGTCCTATAAAAGTCAAATGCTATCTCCTGAAAATGCAAAAGGCTTAATTTACAGTAAAAGAGCAGAAGTTTTAACTAAAATTTGTAGAGAAAATCATCTGAGTGTGAAACTGCTGTGGAAATACACATGAATACACAGGGTTTAACCTGATTTTTTTCTCTTCCCCCTCCCACCCTCAGGGAATTCAGATGTGTGAAAGTCTCATGACAACAATTACAGAATGACTGAGACAATGAGGTAGTCCTGGAGATCCTGTCCTTCAGCATCTTTCAGACTGTGAGTGAGGAGTTTAATTAAGGCTATAAACTAGAGATAGAGATGATTTGCATGTCTATATATATGATTAAACACCTGTCCTAATGAGGTCCTGATCTTTAAAGATGGTATTAAGCACTCTGTCTCATGGGTTAAATTGCTGAAGCAAACAACAGAATTTACTGTCGCTGTTGTTCAAATGACTCATTTTCACAGGAAGTTTTCATCATGCTAAAAGGTGCCTCCAAAGAGCATCTCCTCTACCCTGTGGAGAGACACCGCTTTGCTGCTTTTGTCTGCCACGTATACAACCAGAACTCATGCAAAGGCCTATGAAAACATTAACACCACATCTGTAGTCTATAACAAAGAAGCCAATTACAACTCATACAGGGCAGGCTCACACTTTGAGTCAAATTGTGAAACACTAGAAAATTCACTGTCATTTTAATAAGCTTAAGTAATGCAGAACCACGTAAAGGTCATGAACTCCATCTTCTTTTTGTAAACATAAGAATTTTTGAGGTTAAACAAGTTTGCCAGTACATTTAATAGATACAGACGTAGTTTCACACAATACCAGTAATGCTGCAGCACAGCCTTCCTTTCATGTACACAGAAGCAGATCCTGCACAGGTGAACACTGCAAATTGCAGCGTAAATTTGTACACCGCAAATTTGCAGTGCAAACACTGTTATCACTAACAAAACAAAATACTTTTGCACAAAATTCACCCTCCGCCCCTCCACAAAAAGACCACTGCCACAATATTCATGCAGCTACGTTCTCATCCTCTATACATCTCCACAGTTGTATGGAGATGGAGGATTTGCCCCATATGTTTTCCCAAGAGCTGTTTGCAACTTCAGTCACTGATAGCCTGAACCAGTAAAAATAGGCTTACTACTTACTACCAGGTGTTAGGAAAATCAATGGGACTATGGAAAGTAATAAGCTTGTATTATACACTTAGAGGAGTGAGCAGTAGTGATTTTTTATATCCTGCAGAGAGATGAGCTCATACTTCAGAGTACTGAAAAAGCCTGACTGACTTTTCAGAGACATCAAATAGAGTGAAAACCCCAGAGCAGAACTTCTCCATTAAAACAGAGGCATAGATTTTCTTGATTCAGTGGAAAGCAGCAACTTATGGGAGAAACACAATGGTTTATGGTATCATAAAGATCAATCTGGGCAACCCCTATTTTGCTCTCTACAAGAGCAATGTGTATTCTGCTCTGCATCTTATTGCCTGGCTGGTTTACAATTTTTCACTCTCACCCCCACAACTTTTAAAGTTGTTGGTATGTAGCCAAACCTGTCAACAAGAGGATGAAATTGCTTCACTCTTCATAAAACATCAGATGAATTATTTACTGTTTAAGCCTATTGTCAATTTTCTACTAAACCTCACAACAAGGAAAATCCTTTTGCACTGATACAAATCAGCTATTGTAAAATGCTTTAGGAATGCTATTAGCCTTTGTAATCCAGTCCATTAAAAGCAAAGTAGTATATATGCATTAAGTACGAATGAGATCAAAAGGCATTAAACTTCTAGTCACCAAAAGTAAATAAAATTCTAATTTGTTAGCAAAAGAACCATTTGCTGACCATTTGCTGCAAAGGAAGTTTGCCGACTCAGTCGCCTTTTTCAATACTAAAGAAGGTGCCAATATATGTTAAGAGTATATATACAGTACAACTGAACAAGAAAATACATATAAACCAGCTTATTTCCAGAAAGCATAACCTGTTATAAACAATACCAATTTATGTATTTGAATGCAGACATAAAGTATCCAGTCCTCTCCAGTGGCTGTAACTGAAATCCTACAATTCTTCAAAAAAAAAAAAAATTGTCTATGCAGTTCCTTATTGGATATAGGTGACAAATGATGCATTAAGTAAGGATTGCCCTTTTAATTTACTCTGATCTCATTTCATCTACCAACTACTCCACTAGTAATGCTGATCTCTGCATCTAATTGTATTACATTGGTCTGGACATCACATCTGCTTACTTGGTCTTGGCTATCCCACTGGGGTGCTGTTCCCTCATGCAGGGGTGCAGTAGGTCAATACTGGATCAGTCTGCTGCCTCCCTGAGGACCCGGTTAAAGATGCGCTGAGAAAACTTCCCACCCTGGTACGGCCCTCAGATTATTATCCATTATTGATTTTTCAGATAGGCAGCAATGAAGTCGCAACAAGAAATCTGAGGGCAATCAAGAAAGACTTCAGAGCCCTGGGCGACTGGTTAAGGGATCACGAGCACAAATAATGTTCTCCTCTATCCCTCCAGTTGCGGGGAATGATGAGGGAAGAAACCAGAAGACCAAACAAATCAATGCCTGGGTCCGAGCCTGGTGTCACTGTCAGGACTTTGGGTTTTTTGATCATGGGTCGGTTTATGTGACACCAGGCCTGCAGGCAACAGACGGCCTACACCTGTCTCAATGGGAATAAAAGACTTTTGCACAGGAGTTAGCATGGCTCATCGAAAGAGTTTTAAACTAGATTTGAAGGGGGAAAGGGAGAAAACCAGCTCCCTAGAGGCAAGCCTGGAGGTGGCACATCAATGTTTGTGGGATGGCATGCTAGCAAGGTCCTTCAGTGTGCCATCCCAGTGGAGGTGGGGGATAGAGTGCCATGTGACAGCAAAAACACAAGGAACATTGATGGACTAAAAATCATGGAAGCACCCAGGAATGGTCAGGTAAGAATCAGGGCTTCTCCCCAAAAAAAGGTGACAGCATCAATAGCACAATTGAAGTGTAGCTACAACAATGCATGCAGCATGGGCAACAAACAGGAGGAGATGAAAGCCATTGTGCAGCAGGAAAAACTATGATATAGTCACCATCACAGAAACACAGTGGGATGACACACACGACTAGAGTGCTGCAATGGATGGCTACAAACTCTTCAGAAGTTCAGGTAACTCGGCAGTGCTAGGTTAATGCTTGGACTTGATGATCTTAAAGGTCTCTTCCAACCAAAACAATTCTATGATTCTAGGATAGCTGCTTCTACGCCCTAAATCCTTAATCAACTCCATGAATAGTTGCTAAAGGCTACCTACACATTAAGCTCAGCCCCAGTTCAGGCACACGTTCTTATCCAGGGCCTCCCAGAGCCTGCCAATACCTGCTGGTTGAAATTGGGTCGAGAAAGGATTCATCTTATTTTGAAAGTGATGCTTTCTCCACTGCTTATCAGGCCCAGCTCTCCAGAAAGCCTAATGAAGTGCTTCTGTATGCAATGACACAAATAAACTCCCCAGTCATAGGAAGGGAGGAAAAGCTGTGAAAGAAGAGTAAATAAGCAATGTAATAGAAGAATGGATTAAATAAGACACAGAGGAAAGATGATGATATGATAGAAGAAATACCAGGAAAAAAAAAATCACAAAAGAAAAATTAAGCTAGAGGAAGTTATCAGAAATAGCAGAAGAATTTACAGCTTTTGGTAGAAAATACAATTAAAAGGGAAAAAAGAGAAATAAAGAATAAGTACCACAGAAAATCTGAACTTAATTTTTTCTGCTATAATTTATAATTATTATCACCAAAACAGATACAGTAATGTAAATAGGGCCATATAAGCAGAATATAATTGTCTTGTACAAGAACCTAAAATGAATATTTTATCAAGTGTTCAGTCTTTTGATGCGTAAGAAAGTAATTTGCTGAAAGACTGGATGCAGTATTCATCTTTCATTCTTGCCTTGGAAAGAAAGGCAATCCTACAGAAATCATCTAGAAGAAATAATGGCCGAAGGAATGAAGTCAGGGTTACATCAAGAAATGCCCACAGCTGGAAAATTCTGAGTATTCAATATTTTTAATAAGGCAGCTCCATTGGAAAATTGCTGTTCCAGCAGGAAAAAAAGACTCAAATCCATAAAAAGACAGCAAAGAGAAGAGTTTGATGTTACATAGCATTAGAGACAAGACTCTAATGAGTTAAAAAAAACCCCCAAAGATCAACTGGACCTTGAGTAGACAGTGCATCTGGACAGGAAAATAAGCTAAGGATCATTTCCCACCAGGGGAAGCTGAGAATTACATATAGAGAATAAAGGGCCAGAGCAAATGAGGCGGCACGAGGAGGTGAGAAGGCCATACCTCTGGGTGCTGACTGAAAAGTGTGGGGTTTGATGGAAGGGCAAATATGCCTAATACTTTTTAGTCCTTTTTTTTTTTCCTGTTCCCCAGACAATGCTATGATCACTATACATTATTTCTGTATCATTTTCAGTCTCTGGATTCAGATAAAAGACAGCCCACACGTGGCTGGCAGAGCACTTCTTCACCTATGCCTCTTCAATTCAACCCATGTCTTAAAATAGCCAGGCATTGTGCTCATTCTCCTAAGACAGAAAGGATGGATCACCACCTTATACAAGCTTCACTAGTTAAGATTTCATAAATGTTTTATAACTTTATACAGTACCTGTTTCAGTATCAACAGAATGGTAATCATAATGAATGTGATTTCATGGAAAAATGTGTATATCCCAAGACAGACTTGACAGAAAATAGAAGTTTACTCTAAGCTTCATACAATAATCAAAATTAAATACCAGATGGTATTATTTTTGCACTGACAAACATTCTGTTTATGCTTTATGTCACTGTATCTTCATGATAGAAGAGAAATTGATGTATTACTTTTTTTTTCTTTTTAATGCAGGCAAAACAATTATAAGAAGGTATCTGGTTTATTTTTAAACACAGAATGGGCCAAAGAGCCATCTAGCTAATCATAAGATAGTGCCAAGATGCCCAGCCTAGGAACCAAGTAAGTGATTAGACATCATTTTATTCCCTTCTCAAGCTTTTCACTGTTGAAAGCCAAGATGGTATGGCTTATTCTCACTGGTGTTCTTGGCTATCTCATCATATCAGTAGGCAGAAGTCATAGCTTACGCTCTTCCATCATACAGAATAGTTCAATGTGTTAAACTGCAAGGCTTTCCATCCTCAGCCTTCCCATTCTTCAGCAACAATTACGATATTTTTTAAAGCACAGTACAAAAAACATTGACAGATTACATTAACTTTAAAAATTTGCTTATTAAAGACGTCTTCTAATTGGGTCAATCAATAACTGAAGTCTGCAATTTACTGAAGGAAAAGGGTAAGAGGACAAGAACAGCACTTTGTAAAATTGGTTAGTTTATGCAAGGAGAATAAAACACATGTAACAAAATGCAAAATGTTTGTTCTTTTGCGGTTTGTGGGAGAGTGGTTTTTATTCAGGCTGCTGGGGAGGATGGTGTGATTATTCTCATAGCATTTATGGACTAGAGGAGATCCCACTTAAGCTGCTGAACTCAAATTACATATTCCAGCACAGAGAATCATAATTACTAGAAAGCCCAGCAGGACCTTGCTGCAGGAACAGGAAAGCCAGGTAAGGGAATATTGCAGTCCAGAGCACAGCTTCCAGGGAGGGTGATCAAAGCAGGCACAGCCACGAAAAACATACAGGCAACTAAGAACAACAGGTGGCATGGTCAGGGAAGACATTGTGGAATCTCCTTCTCCGGAGACATTCAAAACCCGCCTGGACGCCGTCCTGTGCAACCTGCTCTAGGTGTACCTGCTCTGACAGGGGGGGTGGACGAGATGATCTCCAGAGGTCCCTTCCAACCCTGACCATTCTGTGATTAAACCAAGGGGCAGCCTCCTCTGTCAGAGAAGAACTAGCTAGCTAGCTCAGTTATCCAGTACTAAAAGAAAAGAACTATTAATGTCTTTAAACTAAAAGAGGGAAGATTTAGACTAGATATAAGAAAAACGGGTTTTGGTTTTTTTTTTTTGCGGGCTTGGCTTTTTTTTTTTTTTTTTTTTTTTTTTTTTTTTTACAATGAGGGTGGTGAAACACTGGCACAGGTTGCCCAGAGAGGCTGTAGAAGCCCCATCCCTGGAAACATTCTAGGTCAGGTTGGACAGGGCTCTAAGCACCCTGATCTAGTTGAAGCTGTCTCTGTTCACTGCAGGGGAGTTTGGACTAGATGACCTTTAATGGTCCCTTCCAACACAAACTATTCTGTGATTCTATCGCTCTGTCCAGAAAGAAAACCAATGTGAATCCAGGTTTCAAAAACAGAAGTAACCCCAAAACCTGTAAGTGTGGGAGACTACATGCCTTGGTATTCAGGGTTTCCAGAGCTCAAAGCCCACAGTGGAGGCTGGTACAATTGCTTGTTTCCCCTCACACAAAGAACACAGTGACTTTTGTTGTTATAAAAAGGGTAAGTGATTTACAAAGATACGGAATTTGGGTCCAGAAAGACAAGCCAAAGTTTCTGATTGCTTCAGCACAGATCCAGGAACCAAGATGGGGCTTTTACCTCAAAGCTCATTGTCTCAGGAAGGTAACCCTTGTCAGAAGGTGAGGTGGATTCAGGGACTGACTCATGCTAAAGGTAGAGTGGATTTCTGTAAACTTCTGAGAGAGAATATTATGCAGATCAGATTGAGTGCAGTGCCATCTCACAGTGAGTGATGCTCTGGATTACATGCTGCTACAGTCAGACATAAAATACAACAACTAATTTCTGAAAATTACAAGTTTATGATCAAGCATAAAACTTGGATGTTTCCTTATTTGAGCTACAGCTAAACTGTTTTTAAAAGTACATGTAAAAAACACTTTATAATTCAGCTGAGCAATAAGCCACTTTAAATCAAAATACATAATTTCAACTTTCCAAAAAGCATTAATGCTACGTAACCTTAGCTAATAAAGTCATAATAAAGACAGGATCAAAACAGAAAGATGGCAGTATGCCACATGTGAACAAATGCAACAGGAATTAATCTCTAATGACATTATTTTGAAAAAGTTTGGTAAAAATCAGGAGATATTCTTGGTCAAAGTTACCCAACCCTAACCAGGATGAAATGAAAACAATTTATGCTTATTTAGACTGTTACGTTAAGCACTTCCTGAATGTAATTTTTGTTCTTAGAAAACTTCAGAAATCTATGTTCATTTGACAGATCTTTTATCTGTAGAACTATGTTCCCAGGGTGTAAAATACATGTTATGCAATACTCAAATTAAATAATATTGTATCCCACAGACCTATTAATCATGTAACTTTTCACTGATTAAAAAGGAACACGTATCTTTTTTGAAACATTAGGTTGCAGCTGTATTCCTCTCATAAAGGTTAAACAGATTTATCTTTCAAGTACAAATAGGATGGTCTTGATAGTCATCAAACATTCCTTTTGGGATCACAGGTCTGTGCTTTCTTTTAACAGACATTCATTACTGTACACTCATTTGGCAGATGCACAACATCCAAACTGTCTAGTTGCCATGTGATGGCTATTCATTCCGAAATATCAAGTTTGTTAAAATGATTTCCCTACATATCCGAGGGCATGACACCACTTTAGCTCTTTTATTTTTTTTAAGCTCTGTTTGTACAATAGCACTCCTAGATACAGACATTGGCAGTAAAGATGGCAGGTTATCACATTTTCATCTGAATTTGGCACGGCCATATAATAAAGGAATGCTAGATAATCACTGTGGTGGTTTGATTTTAAGGAAAGAATTGCTACACTTACAATCAGAATATTATTATATTATAAATATGCAAAATTTAGTTGCTGAATTGTTTGAGCACTGGTGAATTCTGCTTTTATGTATCACGTTCCAATAATTAGGACCCTTCCTCAAGAAAGCATTCCCGTTCAATATGGTTGCTCTCGTTTTGAAGAGCACACTTTCAATGATTCTTGGATTTTATTTCTCCAGCACTGAAAATGCCAGAGGCAAGCAGTAATGAACCCAAGCATATGTGCAAAGATAAGCACATGCTTATATCAGACCTACTTTTAAGATCATAAAAGGAAGTTGTTGCAGTTGAAGTTACTTTTTTCAAAATATTTATTAATTCAATAAGTCCAGTATGTCAAAGTGTCTTCAAAGACCACGTGCAGAAAACTTCTTATGTTTTAAGCAAGACATCACAGGTATAGAAATAACTTTTCATGAAAATTGAAGGATACTTGATTAGTACATTTGGGAGAACTACTGTAAAATCAATATATTGACAAAGACGTCAAGGTTATATGAGGATTCCTAGCAGCCTCTTATATTTCACTTGCTAAATTTATTCAGTAAAATGTTGAGAGCGATTTACATATTGTGGTAGTTTTACAAAACAAGGCAAAAAAAAAATGAAATATAGTAGATATCAACTTGAACAAGCTTTCCAAACAGAAGTGAGAGTTTTATGACATTACTCCTTTAGAAATCTATTTAACGTACTAAAATAAGTAGGTACCTTGTACACCTCTTTGAAGGTATGTTTGGGTGTGCATTTTACAAACCGTGTACAATTCTCACTTTTTTCAGACAAACCTGTTTCTCCACATGCTGTGTAAATTGGGCCGCTACTTTATAACAAAGACTTAACTTATATAAATACCTACTATAACTACAGTAAATTTTCTTGTTTTAATTATCATCAGTGGCATAGCACAGTGAATGCTTTTAATGGATATTAAGCAGTTTTGCACATTCGAACAAATCAGTAATGGGTTTTATAGTACGTATTAGAAATACTTTGGAAGACTTTGACAATATGCCTTTGCAGACCAGCCCCCAAAGAAAAAGGTATAAGCTAATTAAAATGTAACAAACTCTTCATGTTTTAATCTTAAGCACCGTAGCTGGTTGCTCTACTTGCAATTTTCAAACATTAAACTTCCGTACAAAGCTTTTTTATGTCCCAGAACAGGCACTAACTGCTCTGAAGAGCGAGATTTCTTTTTTGCACAGAAGATGCTTACCAGTGGCTTTTAAGGAATCTTTCATTTTAGGTACCAGCAATGCTTAAAAGACCTGACTTGAAGAAAATAATAATAGTTTGCACTCAAAATATCATTCTTTTTCATGTCGTAGACTAAGCAGCAAAAACTAAGGAGCTTACATCAGTGGGCACTTTTGAGAACTTAAGCTAAAACCAGCCAGTTTTCAATAACAACATCTGGAAGAGCTACATTTAAGAAAGAATCTCCTTCCTGAAATCAGCAAACCATTTCTGTCTAGGCTTTTTCAATTTACAGCCACTTAGATTGGGGGGGGGGTGGGGGGGGTGGGGTGGGGTGGGTGTAGGCAGGAACAAAAGAAAAAAACCCCAACAAACAGCAAAAAAAACCAACTATTTCTTTTATTTCTGACAACCTTGAACCTTCAGCCACAACTATATTCTGATTTATTTTAACATTGAACTGCACACTCGACTAAATACCCAGTTCATCTTCTGTCTCTCTGACCCTTCCTCCCCCACAGGGAACCCAATGATGGAGAAGTAAATTTTCAAGTTATAAAAATATAGTGATCTTGATTTGATTGGGCAAAGCTTTTTTTTTTTTTAAACACTGCTGATGCATCCCTTTTTGCACAGGCAGAATTTCACAATTCAAATACAATGCTTTCCCAAGAGCAAGAGAAAACAAATGCTTCTGCAGAAGCTTACTGTAAAAGCTCCTTGAAAGGTACACTGAATTCATTTGGTTTTCTGAAGAATTAAATGAGAGTTTAAGAAAGATCTTTACCTTCTTAGTAGGGAAAAAATATCCCAAATAATTTAACAGGGAATGGACAAAGAGCTGAAGATATATTATTTGGCATCACTCTCCATTGGAAAGATTTAATACATGCAAACTGATGTGACTACAATGGAAAGACAGAATTTTTCCTCCCTTAGCATCAGCACAAAGATTAGAATTGAAAAAGACAGCTGCAAGCATGCAGTTGATCTACCCAGGAAAAACATAGCTGGCTTTGCAACTAGCTGAAACCCTCACTTCAAGTAATCTTTGTTCTTTAACCTTGATTGCTTAGATCAGGGTTGCGCAGCTTCTGTTCTGGAGCCAACTTGTTTGTTCAGGTGAATTTTGAACCTATCATTTCCCAAAATAGTAAGTAGCTGGCATACTCCAATTAATGGAGAAAATATTGGCCACTACAGGACTCATCAGTGAGACAGGACTCATCAGTGGTAGAACCTGCAGTTCTGGGAGGTCACAAGGACCCTGCTCACAAGTACTTTTCTCATGCTAGTACAGACCCCAGCTGGAACAACCCTGCTTCTAGTGCAGGAGCGTCTCCTACATAGCCAAGGCCTTTTCCACAGAAATGACCAGAGTAAAGCTGCCTCCACATCACCATTGTGAGGGACTCTGCCCTCCAACCCATCCAGCAGTCTCTTATTAGCCCCCTTCTCCAAATCTAGTCCTTGCTGCCTGAAGGGGTTCCCTAGGCCAGCCCAGCCCAGCCTCTTCCAGTCCCTATACAACAGAGCCTGGACAGTGGGGAATTTGGCAGTAGAAACCAAGCTACTTTCCAGTACAGACTAAACATTGCTTCAGAGAACTAACTCTGCTACTGGGAGTCCATCACATACAAGTCAGTCAAACTAGCACTAAAGAACTGCTAAGCCATGCCATTTCCATACAGATTGGCCAACTAGCTAGAGTAGCAGTAAACCCTTGACTTCTCTCCCTGTTCAGACTTTCTTGCAGGTGAGGTATGGCTCATCAGCCATTTGGTGACTATCGCTAATTTAGGTATCTTCTACTACTCTGCTACATGGCTTTCCTGCTACTTGCTATCTTTCTGCCGTTCTCAAAAAAAACATTCATGCCTTATGAGACGTATCGTCCCATCATACCTGTAATCTTTCTATTATGACACATTTGAAGTTGGGTTTTTTTTTCCCCTCCAACTTGTTAATTGCTTTACTAAAAGTTAATTTTGACTGATTAACTGAAACACTGTTATCAGGCTCTAATTGCTACAGAAATCTGATGGATGTATTTAGGAGCAAGAAATTAGTGTTGCTGTAACAGAATTTGAACATGTATCTAGCTGTCTTCACAGGCAGTTTTATCTGTCTAGTGATGCTGTAGTCTTGCTTTTCACAGAGAAATTGTATCTTCCTTTCTCTTCCGAGTGAAGCATCAGCTCTAAGCTTATTTTCTTCTGAAAACAAATAGGACCAAGTCTTATGGGTACGAGTTTTAGTGGTTTTTTGTTTGTTTGTTTGGGGTTTTGTTGTTGTTGGTTTTTTTCAAGTTATGTTGTTGGAAAGATGAAACCATATGTCGTCCTTACGATTACGTGACATCTTTACCCCTCTGCCTGTTCCTAGCCTCTCATCCACCTGGGTGACAAGAAAATGGAAGGATGAAAACAGTAATTTGCTAATTTTTATTATTATTTGAATTTCAATTTCATTATCTGTTAAACAGGAAAGAAGTGTTTGTTTCCTCTTATGATATGAGGGAAGAGGCTTGAAATGAGAGAAAAATTGGTAATGAAGTGTTACTTAGAATTCAATGTATTAAATGATAAAGACTTTTATCCTGAACTTTCAGAATTTATGTACATAATGTAACGGACTACTACTAAGAACTTAATAAACAAAATTCTAAGATTAGCAGCCTTTTTCAAATGTATCCATCCTATGTTATTTACAGCAGCTCTCTTGATCCAAATTTATTCATTAGAGGACAATGTTACTTAGAGGGAAACCTAATTTTCATTGAAACTGTGAAATAGGCAGGTTTTTTTCCTCTCATCATACACGAGATTAAAAAGAACCAGAGCAAGGTGATTCCAACATGCTTCCTGTAATGCAAGGTGTCAATCCTTCTGAAGCTCTGTTATGTTCATGATAGGGAAAAACTAATTAAGACATAGCTCTATTAGGCAAGACATTGCCTATCCCTTTCATGCACACCAAATCTAATCTTACCAGTTTGATTGAATAGCCTCAGACGTGCCAAAAAGTAGTAATTAAATGATAATATTCATAACAGTCAAACAGTCAGATGCCAGTGTGGACTATTTGATGTGAATTAATATTCTTATTACCAATTAGCACTCCCATGGTTTTCAGTATTCAGCCTGCAGTATCATGTTCACTGCTCTATTCTTATGTATTTTGGCATCTAGAACATTTGCAAGTGCTAATATTTTGCACATCTACCATAGCTGCCTTCTGAGCACTTCAAAAGGATTAATAAAATTAGACTCACTATGCCCCTAAAAAGAATAAACGTACTCTGGCAGTTCTGCAGATAGAATTTAAATCACCTACATTATCTCCTCCAGGAAGATACGCAGCTTCTGGGACAGAAGCTCCGTATCATCCGATTTTCACTTTTGTACCTTAAACCCAAGGCCATCTTTCTCTATAAATAAACTACTAAAATAGCACAAGTCTTGCACTATTTGCAATTTAAACACATTTTTGTAAACTGCAAATGGAAATTCCGCCCCTGCAATTTTCTCCCTTTTGTCCACCCAGAAAGAGAAAGAAATATCCAGTGCTACTTCTGAAAAATCTCAAGTAAACGCAGTCCTTTCTTCTTCTGAAGCACTTGATAAGAACCTTTGATTGACATTTGATTTACCCCCCCCCCCCCCGCCTTTTCCTTTATTGCCCTTTTCTCTCATGAAACAAAGGAGAAAGAGAGGATGAGTAGGCTGCTGGCATCAAGAGCTACACAGATGCAGCTCTGAACAAGAGCAGGTGTAATTTTTTAAAAAAAAAAAAAAGCACCCAGGAATTGACAGCATGTTTACAGTAAGTATTTCTGTAAGAAATATATACCTGTATCTGTGAGTGGGTATATATCAGGGCAAAATCAGTTCCCAAGTGAGCCTGCTAGTAAACTTTATAGTAAAATAAACTTTATATTAAACTTTCTAAAAACTCCATAAAAAGTCTGAAGGGCCTTTAACTCACACAACAAACAGCTCTGCTAAGATTAAAACAAAAACACATAACTTTTCAAGTAGAGAAAACTTCTGAGCCAGAAGGAAACCACAGCCGCTTCTCAGCTGCCCCCATGCCATAGAAGATATCTTCCTAGCTTTGCCAGCTTGGCTTGAGCAGCCCCACTCACCATCACCAGTGAGCTTTGCCCAGGGGCCCAAGACTGCCTGTGAGGCCACCCTCACTACACAAACGTGGGCTCCCCACACAGCCCCAGAACCCTGCTGCATCCCTCAGCTGTCCCTGGAGGGAGCAGGAGGCAGCTCCTCGCCCTGGTGTGGGCTGGCTAGCTCTCCCAAAGGCACCAGTGACCACCCCCTGCCTCCAGGATGGGCCTGTCACAATAGCAGAGGAATGCTTGTCTGTTTATATGGACTTTGGTAAAAAAAATTCTGTTTTCTTGAGCAGAAAAATGTCAGTCATCTCACATAACGCTCCACCACCTCCCACACTCTATTACTAAATTGAATTTGCTCCTTGACAGTGGTGCAAAGCTGAACTCCAGCTGCCTACTGCAGTCCTGCCACCCATAACACTTCTCAGGTAAGTCTTGCAAGGCTTCTCTTTATGTACCAAAGTTCCATTATCCGAGAAACTACGTCCTCATTCTTGGCATCTCTGCTCTCCATTGGTTATTCTTCCAGTGGAAGCATATTCTAGTTGAAGCTGCATGCTGCGATAACTTTGCTTTAGCTAGTCACACAGTGAAAAAGAAAGGGTTTTTTGATGAACAGAACTTACTGTCACTGTAATTCACTTGTCCTGGGCTTACAGTTCAATTAATAATTTATTGGAATGAGCAGGTCCTGTGCCAAGAGACCAGGTCCCGCCCTTTCCTCAAGCCCAGCTCGTTCCCACCTATATGCAAGCAAGAACAGCCAATCCAAAACAGGGATCTTGCACACTAATAGGTGTGATGGCAGAAGAGAAGAAAGGCTGGAAACATGACTGCTTTTTCTGGAAGCTTGAGATTATACCAACTTCAAAAAGAGATTAAGCCAGAAAAGCACCAAGTAGCACAGTGGAAGATCGTGAGATCTGGATCTGTCACTGACAAGCTGATTAAGTCACAGCTCCATGCTGTACTTCTTGCCTTTTATTTTGTTACTTTAAATTAGAAAGTTTTCAAACTTTTAAAACTGAAGAATAATAATCGACTTGTTAAAGAAAAGAACTAGGGAAGTTCACATCTCCTGGGTGGTTTATGACCTTGAGAAAGCCACCCAACAACTCCATGCCTGCGCAGAGTGCGGCAGCCCTGCCAATCTGTACTATACATACATTGTTCCAGTGAGTTTTTTGGTTTTTAGTTTTGGGTTTTTTTAATACTTTTAAGAATTTCACGCACGAGATAAAGATTGACAAGCATGCAATTCATGCTGTAGGTCATCTGCTACACAGATGTATTTTACATTCCTTCTCTGAATGACTTCTTTTGGTTAAAACAAGGTCGTTTTGGATTATCAAATTCTGTTCTGGATTATCAAGTCTTTTCACTTCAAATTATAATGGACGGTATTGATCTGTGATCCTTACATTTATTTATGTGTTCACAGTGTTTTTCACACAACTCTAAAATACAACAAAGAAAGTCGCCATATTCCATCTCCATGAGAAGACAGTATGGGTCTTTTACAAAACTGTGGATCCTTGCTCATATACCAAGAATCCACTGTTGAACAGAGCTCAGCAAGAAGAGAATCATACAGCTCCGACCACCACAAAACATGCCTAAATCTGTTAAGTGCATGAAATTTAAAAAATTACATCAAGTCTAATAATTGTAGCCTAATAATTACTTAAATAAGCTCTAGCCTAATAATTATTAAAATAAAAGTTTCTCAACTGTATAGTATGAAATATTTTGATGTGCTTCAGGGATGCAAGAGACCTGTTGCCTTCAAATGATGTATATTTACTTTCCCTGGATAATTCTTGACCATTTGCGATTCATTAAACACAGACCTCTTGCAGTCTCCTGACAAGACAAGTAAGGTAGCAAGTTAAACCAACTGTGACTACAGGGCGTACAAAAGACAAACCAGAAATGAACTTCTCTCACACCTCCTGAGTATCACGTTAGCTAATATCACTTAGTGATACATCCTTTCTCTAGCGACCATATACTCTGCCCATCTGAATACGTCTATTAGCTTTTTTTGGCTTCTAGGCTTGTTCTTACAGTGCTCCCATCTGGCATAGAAATAACAGTTGACGCCCCTAAAAAAATACGTAGGAATTTATGTAGGTACATTAATGCTTGCTGTATCCTTCTTCAGATGAGGAATAAAATAGTTAACAACATGGACTTTTACATTGAATTTTAAAGCGTCAGTGGGCGTCCTCAGTTGACTCTTCACAGTGAGACGACAGCTGTCATACGGACAACATTATCCTTACAAGTATATAATTTTGCTAAGGCTGTAACGTTGTCCTATTCCTCGGTAACTGACTAGGGGTTCATACCTTTTAAAATCTCTTTTGTAGTCATTTTATCTATCAGACTTTTATTCGGTGCTTTTAAATAATTTTACAGCTAGAGTTGCAGCTTAAATAAACGTCAGTAATTTCTGTAAGGTGTTTCTCTGAAGTATATTGCATTACTGCTGTTTCGTTTGTACCACCATGATACCTGTAAATACTAATTTTCATGCCAAATGGTTTTAATATCAGAAATGGCTATCACAATTTGTCATGACCATTGAGTGTACGCCTTTTTACTGAACAACAGCGTAACAAGTGGAGATCAACCGACTCAGCAGGAGACTCCTGATAACACCACTGAGGACAAGGCTACGCTGCGGCCAAAAGAATCACAGTAGGAAATAAAATCATCTCTCCATAAAAATCCCAACAAGCCCCAAATTCTTACTTTTAAAAATTCAGTTGCCTGAAAGGACTGGGAAGAAGTAAGAGTCAATCTACAAGAAGCTGGTATGACACAGTCAAGTTTCGTAAGATGCTCATATTTTTCATGACATCCTTCTGCAATGGCACAAAAGGAACCCTCCCCTCTATTCCTATTAGCAATGTCGCTCATCATATATTGTACAAGCATTTTTATTTAAAAACACAATTAACATCAACTGTCACATCGCAGACTGTATTTGAACCCTTTTTTAGGTAAAATATTTATAGAGGGAAGATTTTCTGGTGTTAGCCATGTGATATTTTGTCCAATAATTCTGTGCTGTAAGAGTTGGTATCACAGAGACAAAACTGAGTCAAGAGGGCAAAACGATTAACGTGCTGTTATTTAAGACAAGATGGGAAAGAAAAAATAAACCACCGCAGATGGGAAGAGCCACCTGATAAATGCAGGGCAAAGAAAGATGGCTTCTGTTGATTTAACCTAACAATTGGTGAATTCCACTAAACATCTTGGTTGTAAACATTTTGGTTATGTTGCCAAATGCTCGGTTTTGCTCAACAGTCTACTGCTCCATTAGTCACAGCCTGACAGAGTGAGGATTTTTTTTTTTTTCACCCCCATAACACCCACATACCAAGGAATGAAGATGTTACTGGATTCATTTAAAGAAATTGTACTTCTTTAACCCAAAGGACTCATAGGTAACTTCCTTTGACCATTCTTAAGCCTAAGTTGATCTTACGAAAACTACATCTCAACTGCAAAAAAAAAAATAAATTGCTGATAACAGGCTGGTATGGCTGAAAAGTAGCGCAGCACAGCTTATGTATATTGTATATCTGCAGGGATATCTTTTCAGCTGAACCCTTTGATGAATTTTCCTGGCAGCACTTTGAGTTTTGTAATGTAGAAAAGTTAGGTTAAAAGTCTCTCTTCTACATTAATCTGCCTTCAGACTGATTTAATGCAGGTACAAAGTAGAACGTTAGTCACATTGATTAGGATGATAATTTTAATTAATACTTCGGTCACTGGTCCAAGCTATAGGTCAGTGGTGTCCCATAGCGCACATATGTTTTGGAAGAGACTTGGGGAGGCGTCACAGGAGAGAAGTGGCATGGTCCATCTGACATTAACCATCCCATCCACCCATCTGGAATTGGACACCTTTGGCACAACCGACTGCCCACAAACACTGGAACTGCAGGGCTCAGGCCTCCTCTGACTCTTGCTGTGTGAAACAACATGCCCCAAACCTCTGGCCTGCAAGAGCTTACAGAATGGCATACCAAGTTCTCCAAGCACATAGAGCAGGCACTTCGCTTGCTTCTGATCTTTTGTTTGACTTAAGTCACATCATTGTTTCTTGACTACTTGTTTCTCTGCCATCAGGCTCACGCTGACATTAAATGCCGCCTTTGTTTGCAGTCATATCTGTTTTACCTTTCTCCTGACAAATTACCTACAGTCAGAGGTATACAAGCACCTGACAAAGATCAGCTGCACTCCAGTTCACAACATTAGGTTTAGTTATATTTTTCACCCTGCCAATACAGCCTGAAGGGATGAAGCCACTGCAATTGGACAGTCAAATAGCAACCTCTTACATATAACACAAAACAACATTTGATGCACTTTAAAACATAATCATAAGCCAATTTAACTTAATCCGTTCCCTGGTTAGGCATATGCTTGCTTAGATTCAGTTAGTTTTGCTGTTTTGGACCCTTCTGGGAATACTCTTAAGCTAACTGCATCACAAAGCTTGCCTGCACTGTTGCTTTGAATGATTCACGGAGGTGTGCAAGATGTTCCTACAAACAGGTCAACAATTATGATTTCCTCAAAACACAGAAAAAAGTTATTATGGGATTGAATACAAATGGACACTTACAACTCATCTCCTTGTAGCAGAAGAGCAAATAATTTTTTTTAGCAAATGCCTGCCATTTATATTCCCACACTTAAAGCTCTCTGTATACAGAGTCCCAGAGTGGAAGCCACATATAACAGAAAAAAAGTGAAACTCTCTTCCATGTAACATGGGAAGGACTCCATAAATAGAAAAAAAATAAAGAACTGTACAAAGTAATATTTCGCACTCTACATTTTCCATTAAATACTACCTTGCAAACTTGAAAAATAGTTTTTTCAAGCTAAGAATTTTTACTATTACACACAGAGAACTGACACATCACATAGTACCAGTTATTTCTGTTTAATGCTATATTGAATTGAAAGTTATCTTAATAATTCCTCAGGTACCACTTCTTCATTTAAAGGGGAATTATAATTTCCCACAGATGACTGTGAATGTAGGGATCTGTTTGCAGAGCGGGCTTGGCTCCCCAGTTTGGGTAGCAAAGGAGTTCCAGAATTTTGTTTTGAGTGAGAATATTACCCTTTGAATAAGTCACAGGTCAGTGAGGAGTAACTAACAGCTAGAAATTGAGACCAGGAAAAGCAGAACCAGTTCCCCAGCCTGAGACCAGGACAGTTTGCAGTGTCACCGATAAAGTGGAAATACCTCAAGCTTCCTTCTGTGAAAGAAAGATAACAATACCTCTTCATCCTATAGGAGTATTATGAGGATTAGTGTTTGCGAGAGCCTCAGCCCCTCAGAAATAGTATTTATGATGATCAGTCCCCTCAAATTTGTATGCTGAAGATATCTAGATGATATGTGAGTAGCATTTATATGATTGCAGTACTGATATATAAAAAACCGACAGCTTCGTAACATTTGTTAATTTTTTCCCAATTAATTTCATTTACTCTAAGGACCTCTTTCTATCCAAGAGGTGCATACCGCTTTATAAAATAGATTAAACCCAATAATAATGTTGTTTTAATTTATGGACAGATAATTCTGTGGGTTTTTTTCTTGTCATGATAAGGAATTATCATTTTGCTAACAAATTTGCATTCATCCTCATGCATCACTGAGAATAATTATGGAAATCAGATGAAGTGTACCAGAATCAACCATTCTGTGGCTGCGGAGGGAGACGATAAAGATATTCAAAAGAGGAGAGTGAAGCAAAAGGCTTAAAGGATTAATAACTTAAAGGCCTACAAATATTATTCATTCAAAATGTTTGTAAGCATGGCAATAAACATCAAATACACAAACTTGCAATTGAAGGAGCGTCCTCAAGAATATAGCAGAGCATAAAGCAAAATAATGAAGATACCAATAAGCCACAAGTACCATTCTAGTCATTTCTAATTATGACAAATACCTTACTATCACAGCTAAAGGCTTTGCTACTTATCACTAGGGGTGGGTGAACAACACTGCTTATTATCCACTTGTTTTGTGCCTGTGCAAAACACAAGAACGTCCCGAAACGTTTGACACTTCCATGGGATAGTAAAAGAGTTTCTCATCCAAATTTAATTCTGTATTGATATGACAACTAGCATTCAAGCTGTCAGGTTCAATGGACTCCTTTCCTTTCCACAAAATCCCCCTCCTCTTGGTGCTGCTCAGTGAGCAGAGCACACTATGGACAGAGCAGCGAATGCCCATCCAGAACTGCTTGCAGAAAGATGCTGGGCTATCGAGCTTGCAAATTCAGGAACATTTCTTTTATGTCCAAAGAGACTGTCAGTTTGATCAAAGTCAACTGACCTACAGCAATCCAAACAGTCACTCAGAAACAACAAGTTGTCAACATTATATTCCTAGTTCCCCTCTCAAACAGTATCCTAACTTCATCCTACTTCACAGCTGCAATACCAGCATGAAAACAATATTTAATATCTTTAAATTTTTTCTTTTATATTACTAAAAACTGATCAATTTTGTGTGTGTGTGAAACTCCTAAATTCTTTAACACTGGCATGTCAAATTAACTACTTTAAGTGTTCACTGTCACCAGTTTTATCCTTATTTGTCTTTTTCATGTTTTTATTTCATCTATTTTAATAAGATACATGATTATATCCTGCAGATTTTCAGTTAGTGCATGTTTCCTAGGCATTTTAAATTTGATGCAGACATAGCAACCTGTGAAAGAGGCAAGGCTCCAGGTATTTTAGTGAAAGGTAAGCAAAAAACTTCAGCAATAGTAATTGTTTGATGTTGCTTTTGAAAACTTGATATTTAGTTGGCCTTAGAAACAACTCTTTATTCCTCGTATCCAATCTTCCTTTTGTTCAATTTTGATAAACAGATTTTTTTGGTGAACTTTACTTCTATTTGCTTATTTATGGAAATAAACTGGTTGTTTACGCATCTTGTTAGAAGCTCCAGAAACAAAAGATTTGCTCTGTACAATCACATGGAGCATTATGAGCTTCTCTCTTTCACATAAATACTAAGCTTCACTCTGTTTTGGAAGGATCCTGCCATGTGGAGGGGAAAAAAAAAAACCAAACAAAACAAACAAGAAATCATGCTTGTTCATTCCTTTCTTGGTTACTGACAACATTCTGAAGCAGCAAACGGTAATGTTGATTTCAAGCAATGGAGACAGTCAGACAATAGAAGAACAAAACCATTAGGGGATTAAAAGCCTGTTGTAAGGTGACTTTAATCAAATTTCAATTGAGACTATGCAATACTGCTGAGAGTAAATACTACAAGAGTAAAGAACTGGCTGGGAAGGATAGGAGGTCCCTGTCATTCCCAATTCCTAACAAAGAGCAACCATGTTGCTGACAGCGATGAACTTTATTATCTGCTGCCTAGGAACTGAACTACTCAGCATCAATGGAATAAGATTTCCCCTATACCTTTTCAAATCCTCAGTTCTGTACTTAAGGATACCTATCTATTCATTATTTGTATATCCTGATCCACGATGCCCTTGCTAACCTTAATCCCATCAAAATCTACAATTATTTGGACATAGCTGTTCATTGTTCTCTGATCATACCAAGATCAAAACCTGTTAGAAATTAACTACAAAGCCAGATCCTATGAAGTGAAGTGATCATTTCATCACAAAGGAAAGCTGCCTTTTATGAGAACAAGCGAGCATCAAGTTTTACAGATACGGATCTGGGAATCAGAAGTGTCCATGATCTGTCATGTACCTAAAGAGAACTTTTTTTCCACTATGCCTTATTAGCCTTCATTTAATCTTTCAGAACACCTGTTTAAAACACTAAAATCTATCACAAGGCTACCCATAACAGTGTACAGCTCTTCTCCTCATAGCTGTGTAAGTTTAAAACACTTAGAAAGCACTATCCAAATTAAAACTGTGTTAATTCTTCTCATCTATAGCATTTACCTTGCTTGAAGATATCAAATATAAGAGAAAAAAAAAAAAGAAGTTTCTTCCTTGGCTCATGTATTCCCTCTGAATTTCTGTCAGACAATCTGCTGAATTATTTTGTTCCTCATTCACCTGGTCAGAATCAAGTGATTAAATCTGTTTACAGGCTTTTCTCCCTCTCCCATTATCAACTCTTTCAACCACAAAAACAGTGGTCTTTTTTTTCCCTTTGCTTTTTTTTAACAGCAATTTGTAGGTGAATCATATCCACATCTGTTTATTAAAAAAGTGTTTAGAAAAGTATATTATCTAAAAATTACAATATTTTTTAAATCGTCACAATTATCCGTAAACTACTTGAAGTAGGAATGGCATTTTCCTATACATGATCCCCATGACAGCAATGCAATATAACCACAACCTAGAGACTAGGTTTTCAACCTTTTAAAAAAAAAAAAAAAGAAACTGGCATTTTCCATTGTCTCCATCCCGAATACCTTTCGGGACCCTTATTAATCTCTGATAAATGAAAAAGCCTGAATAAACAGATTTCTTATTCTACACATACAATGAGAGATAGCTTTCCTGGATTAAGAGTCAGATCATGCAGCTACATTTAAGAACCCTTCAAGTAACAAACAAACAAAGATGTTCCTCTACGTGTCCTGTTTTTTAAAAATTTGTGTTAAAAAGTTAAAAGACAACTTGATGATTCTTGAACAAATGATGAGGCATGAAATGGTCACCTTAAACACATAAATGTATTTCATTACCAATCATCAGTCTACCGAACTGTACTGGAAGCAAGGAAAAGCGCAGAGAGTAAGCAGACCGCATATGATATTGCTTGAAATTAGGGTACATCACACCTTTCAGAAACAAGAAACTTACTCCAATAATACTATGACCATGCTATACTTCTAATATTTAAACACAGAGAAAATTACTTTTTTTCCACATAGAACTAGCTTTAGCTTTATGCAACCATGCAAACATTGGTGGCAAGAGGAAGAGTATTTGGGAAATTCCAAATAAACATTGTAAATCACCTCATCCAGATGTATCACACAATCAAAGCCTCCCACACAAGCCAGTTTCCCCAGCAAAATTAAACAGCCCAGCATAAACACATGGTTAACAAGGGAGATTATAATTTACCACAAAACAGAGCATGACCTAGAGACCATCCCAAAGAAAAAAAAACAGGAATATGACAAAAATCAAACAATAGCAAAGCAGCATTCATTACCTCTCAATACTTTGTCTGCTATACTAGAGCAGCAGCTGGAGGAAAGGCAGGATATAGCTGGGTTTCTTAAGTGGCACAAGGTGTCTATGTTTCAGCAATTAAAGCTTGCCTTTAATTTCAGGTGATTAAAATTAACAGAATATATCCCAATCTCCTTAATGGCTGTCTAAATTGCTCACAAAAATATCTCTCTCTCTAAACTCTAGGAAAGCATTATCAAAATCAGTCACTTATTTTTAGTGTCATATTTTGGAGACATCCAACTTGATAAGAATTTCAAAATGCCAACCCTGCATTTCCTACAGTAGAGGATTATGTTTGAAAACATGTAGCTAGGTCATTAACATTACTTATTTAGATACTGGGAAAGTTGTTTATACGTGTTTTAATAGAAGAGTCAAGGAACTTTTTAACAGTTGTTTTCCATTTGAAAACTTATTATTTGATGAAGCCAGAAGTTAAGTTTCCCTGTATGTGTGTTTCATAGGTTTTCTGGATGGAAAATGCAATCACTGGCCAGAAAGAGAGGGAGAGACCACTTCCTACTGTGAGAATACTCATCTGAGATGTAGGAAACCCATTTTCAAGTCCCCCGTTTAATTTATTTATTGAGGAAGAAAAAAATCTGTTGTTCTAACATATACTGGAAATGGAATTATTATTATTAAATAAATTCCTGCATTGCAAATAGTTCTACATTTTGATTATATTGAATGAAATTTATGAAAACACTCCAATTTTATTGTATTTACCACAGTACAACCACAAAAACTACTCCTGGGTTGGAACGGTCAATATGGATTTACATTTTCACCTCTAAAACAATTGATGGGGTTAAAATGGTCAGTAAAAATTTACATTTTTACTTCTAAAGTAATCAATGCCTCTGACATAATCCATACCATGCATGAACTGAAGGCACATGCCACTGTAGTCAATGGGCACTGCACCATTGATTTAAACAGAATTTAACTCTGAACCGCTTGGAATACTTCTGCTTACTAGAAGAACGTCCATAGTATTTTCCAAATGCCAATGCACATAGTTATTTATGCCTATTGGTCCCTAAACAAGGGAAATTAGGAGGATTTACTATCTGTATTGAGATGATTAGGACGAAGAACTTTTAAGTGCTCTTACTGGGGATACCAGGATCCTCCCATGGAGCTTCATGGAAATCTTCTTTCATAGTCTTAGTGATAACATGTTTTCAGCAACCTGTTATGCTACAAGTTTTATGTCTTTTTAATCTTAAATATAGAGTACTTGGCAAGAAAAATTTACCCTGTAAGTATGTATCAGAATTCACTGTGTGATTGTGTGTCTGCTTGAGGAAAGAAACCTGAATGAACCTCATATTTACCCTTGTAGTACCGATCATATTAATTTTTAAGTTATGCCGGTAACCCTGTTAACTGAAAAAAAGTAATGATGATCCTTCTGCATGCCTTTGGTTGAAGCATCATCTGTGCTTTTGGAGATGTTAGTAAGACAGATATTAATCCTTTTTCTGTATATGGCTTGCTGAGAAAATAACTGAATTTATAGCATTAAAAGCATCAATTTTGCCTCAGCCAACGGCTTGCAATTTTGAAGTATTGTAAAATATCTTCATACCAGGACAACTGTACTTCTGAGCACACACAGATTTTTTGAATGATCCCGCACCTCAGGTGTTAGGGCCTTCAGAGAGTACCTCTCTTGAAGTATTTTGTCCTCAGACCAAACTTTGAGCTGCAAGCCCTGAAGGAAATGGTAATCTCAGGAAATACCATCTTGTGTTCAGAACGTGTAAATATTTGTGTGTATTCTCCATACATGAAGCCTGGCAGGTATATGTTACGCACAGGCATTCAACACTACTTTTGTCTGGGTCATAAATTCTTCCTTAACTATAAATCAGTAATTCAGAAAAGAATATCCATTGAGGGGTTCTTGATATTCACTCTCTTCTACAGTCTGGTTTTTAACACTTCATTACACTTAGGTTGGCTAACCAAACAAGGATGGAGCCCCAGCACCGGAGACACTCTTTCATCCTGGTCTTTACTCTTCCTTGGGAGATAGCTTATTTAGTCTCTTTGTTTCTTCTTGCTTACCCAATTTTCCCTGAGAGCACTAAATCAAGTACTTTCACATAGGGAAGTCTAATAACCTGAAGTAGCTAAACAGTAACATTACCTGAATGATTAACTCACGTACAGTATTCCTAAAATCGTATAGCAGTATTTTCAGATTATACAGTAGCTCCATTGTCTTCTGTATCTCCTCCTTTCAAAACCCGCAGGAAGAGGTAGATATTTCTGGTTCTGTGGTGTACAGGACAGCTTGTTCAACAGATACATACAAGGTACATATAGACGTGTTCAAATTTGGCCATAAACGTAGTGTATTTTCAATATGAGCAAGAAGTCAGAACCAATGGCAGACACAAACAGTACGTTGCGAGAGAGACAACTTGTTTCCCAGAATCAGTTTACAATCCAGGATAAACTAAGACCTGAAAGAAATTATTAGGTCAGGGGAACACTAGGCAAGTATATATATATATTTTTTTTTAATTTTTTATTCCATTAAGCTCTGTTTTGATGATGTTATTCTTTGTCACTCCATTTCACATCAGTCAAAGCTTAGGAGGAGAATTTCACAGCCACATCCACACCCTGCTGGATGAGCTGATGCAACTATTACTCATGAAACAAGTGATGTGGTTCTACTTAGATGGACTTGCTGGAAGAGCCCTGTTCCTAAGGAAAACTGTGCACAGAGCTACTGAGAAAAAGAAAAAGAGAGTGAACAGATGCACAGATGCTTCTTGCAACAAGACCCATAATACCTACTTCTCACTTCTACCTTCAGAATAAATTTAGTGCTTTGGCAGATCTCATATACTATGATGATAAAGACCGCGAAACAAATCAGATGTATAAGTCTCTTCTTGGAAATTACAAAACTGAAGGCTTTCATCAAAGGCAGAAAGCCACTGTGATGACGTGACTTTTGAAAGTCTGTGCTACACCACTGAAACATAAGGAGTCATAGAGAAAGCAAATACTGATACAGGGAACAAAGGTAAAGAGTGGGAGGAATCGATTAAACACTGAAGAATGATGAGAGACTGGTTTAAAATAATCTGGAGATCAGGGTGGCAGATTAGGAGAGGTGGGGTTGCTTGAGTCATACTTCTATAACTATTCACTTTAGTAGAAATAACAAAAATATTTCTGTAACAAAAAACCCCAAAACCTACAGAGGCTTCAGAGCTTACATGCTACTCAGTGGAAGTGGAAATTCAGATGGAGGGTGGAATGTGAGGGACAAGAGCTAATGAGGCCTCCAGCCCATGAAAGAGGATCACTGAACCCTAACCTGTACCTGCCCATGGGTCACAATGTCTATGTGATTATTTCAGAGTCCGTTTTGAAAACCAAAAGAAACAATACATTAAAATGGTCTTATTCCAAGAAGTGCCAGCAACTACTTAAAATATTGGAGACAGTGCATTTAAGGAAGACTGGGTAAATAGGCTGGCTGTGTGTCAACTAGCATAAGAAGCTTTTTGAAGTATAGGCCCAATTTGTTGTCATCATTGCTGACTAAGGACAAGAACTCATTCTTCAGCTAGATATGTAAAATCACACTCTCAAAGATAAGTCGCCTTGGCTAAGCAGTGACCATTATTGTGACTGTCACATTGATTATTCCAAACACTGGCAGTAATAATATTAACCTGATTATTGACCAGACGGAATATCCATCTCTTGTTAAAGTTGTACACCCAAATGTCATGAGCTGCCAGAGAGTCATGCCCATTAGTGACCGCAAAGATCTGCATTTCACAGAGCCTGTAGAGCTACAGGATGAATGGCAGAACTATTAGTATTCCTAATTTAGTATAGATCTATACTTTATTAGACCTACAGAGGTGGTAACTGCTAAGCACTGTTAGCTTTTGCTGCTTGTGCTGGCACTTGCATTTCTTACTTAGGGAATTAGCATCCAGAGTATTAATTACAGAAGTCAGAACACAGTAAGATAAATGCTAAAGGAAATTCTCAGCTCCCTCAAAGCACAAAGCAAAGAATGTAAGGATTTTTTTCTTACCTTTAATGCCAATTAGTAGAGCATGGTTGAGATTAATCATGGAATTGAAATGCAATTAAACATTGTTATAATAAATTACTATTACGGTTACTATTTACAACTTGGTTGTGGCTAATAACCAGTGAGACTGGTGCTCATTATAACAGATAATGTATAATTAGATAATATTAGATACCCTATGTACTAAATGGCTGTCATAGATCCCTTCTTAAAAGTGCCTGTCACTATATTTTAGAATAATTTAAAAAATAATAAAATACTATTATAATAAAGCACAGTATAATGAGTAGGAGAAAGGAACAGGTTCCAAAAAATGGATGAGACATCACTTGGTAAGTTGACCTTTCAGAAATATCGTCTCCTTCACTGATCTTCTAAATGAAAGGCAATATTATTTTTAATTACAGCTTATGAGAACTGATATAAGTAGTCTTAATTAAAATTCACTCACATTTGAGCCAGCTACAGTTGTGCTATTATAACGGAGACTAACACTTGAGTTAAGGTTGCATGACAAATACCATTTTGTTCTGTTGTATTTCAAATTCTTAATTCTGAAATTTTTCAACTGTGGCATAACTTTTTTCCCCAAGATAAGGCTCTAATTCTTAAAGAAACATTATGCAGGGACAGAAGGATAAACTTCTGTTCAAAGGAAGATTCCTCCCTACAGAAAAGTTTAAGTGCAAAACCACCAACAAAGATGCTGTTCTTTTTTGAATGAAGAAACAAACTTTTCCCATAACATGGGAAAAGATCTTGCTTTTTTAAATAGCTTTAACCACAGAAAACAGCAGAGGGTTGAAAGCAGGAGTTTGACATAAAAATAACCCTCACTAAAAAGAAATGCCTATGAGTGTTTTATCAAAAATTGGTTTAGAAAAGCTTTTCGAAAGTGCACAGTCTGCATACACGTCTGAACAGGATTTTTCCTCTAAGCTTTTAAAGAGTACAGCTAGGGAAGAATGCTCCAAACGCATGTGCATCGCTAACTCCACAGGGAGAAGGAAACCCAAAGCCACTCGTAAAATTTGTTGTACTTCTGGCTACTGTACAAAGTTGCTCTTTCCTTAAGCAAAATGAAAATTCCATTGCTACTTCACTATTTACAACAGTTATGGAGAGAAGGTTGCTTAATGGTATTACTGATACGTCTATGTGTTCATTTTCTCAGGGTTGCTTTTAGGATTAAAAAGCACTGGACTTGGCTACCCTTATTTCTTCATCAATTGTTTTCTATTCCTTTTGCTAGGTATCACTGACACACCTTTAAAGGTACTGTCTTAACATAAATAAAACATAATAATTCCATTAAAGTAATGGTATACAATGGACCCAGGTGGAGTATCTCTTGCTGTACTGGAAAAGACTCTCCTCCAAATATTCCTGAGTACGGTCTCACGTGATTTGGATCTTTCTGGCAGTACTGCATGTCACAGCATGCACAATATATGGTGAAAATGGTAGCGCAGTTCAGTGCTATCAGAGCTGAGACGCAACATTCAAGCATTCCCATGGGAGTGTAGCTTCCGACTTTCCTTAAATTCAAAATCTTAAAATGTTTTTGAACAAGCTTTGGTTCTCCTTCATATTTATAGAGCACATATCCTGTGGGATTAAAAAAGACAGACATCTGTTTTGGTGAAGCTGGATGCAGTAAGAGTATGATGACAGGATTTGCATTCTTTCTTTATGCAGAAATGCAGACTTTCTTTTGAAGCTGAACTGATAAAATCCAAGAAAGGACAGTTCTCTTTCTTGGCATAAAACCAGGTACGATTGAGAACAGGGGCTTGGTTTCATTTCACAGTCTAATATAAAAGCTCATTAGCTCAGAGATCTTCAACTATCCCAAAGAGACGCAGTGTTTATACTGCCCTGCTTCGTTACACCTGTGTTTTCAGAACCACAGAATGGAATTTCTTTTTCAATCTTCATTTCTACAGCAAGGAGGTGGGAAAGGTTATTATCATGTTGCTAAGGGAAATGCATCATCCCATCATCAAAAGCCAATATTATAGACTGACAGTATTTGGAGAGGGTTATGGCTTGTAAAGCCAGTCATTCACATTACTACTGGAACAATATTGCTCTCTCTTGGAATGAGTCAGGGAGAAACAACAGAAACTGTTACATTTTATATTACTTTTCTTTCTACTTAAGGGCATTGGCTGTAAGATGTATTTGACTTTTTCCTGGTCTAGCCTCCATTTTACTTGAATTCCAAAGGAAAATGTTTCCCATTTCGAAAATTGACTGAAAATGAAAGATTAAATAACGCTTCCTACCCTTTTTTTCCCCCGTTTCTTGTACCATTTTCTACTATAAAATAAAAAGGAAGGAGACTTTTAATACAAAGAAATACCTTCATTTTTTATTAGAGCAACTATTCCACTTCAAAGAAGTCATTTACTACCCATTTTGAGCTATACAAGCACCATTTCCGTTAAAAATAAATAAAGGCACTACAGTGTATTTGTCAGAGTGCTCCTGATGCAAACAGCAGTGTTTGCTTACCTCAGCTGAGAATTTCAGTATGAGAGTTTATTGTAACTATTTCAAGTTAGATTTTCTTACCTCTTACACCTTTATCTGAGCTGAGCAGCCCATTGCTTTGTATGTGATGTATCTTAATGGTTTCCCAGGCACAGTGAGAAACAATAACTGAATCTGCCTTAGAATGTTGAGTAGACTTCAGTGTGCATGTAATGCAGTTTCCCAAGGAAAAAAAGATGTGTGTGCTCTAATATCTTGGCACAACATTGCTCAACTTCAGCCCAATCTGACTGAGAGCTAGGGGTCTTGAAAACATTAAACCTCAAAAGAGGAATGAGAATCAGTGAATAGCTGACCGTGGATATCCCATCTGTACCTCCACTGATAAAACCACCGAGCAGTACAGTCCTTAACCATTCTAGTAGGAGGAACCAGCTGGCTAGCTACCTGGTTATGAACTGCAGGGTACAACTCTTGCACAGATGTACAAAATATGGGAAAAAGACCAAAAAAAGAAAAAAAAAAAAAACCCAAGTTTTTTTATGGGGTTGGCCAGGTCTGGAGGAGGCTGGTATTTCCTGCGCTGGAGGCATGTGCAGAAAAGACACAAACTTTACATCATCAAACTTCATTAATTCTACTTCCTCAGCTTTAATTCAGCATCATCACAAAGCGACAGAAAACACAACCCAAGCTACTAATTGTTTTCATACAGTAGGTGGAAACTTACTGGGGAAAGAGGAAATTTTTTAAAAGGGACATTCCTGGCAGTGTAACGTTGCCCATGTTATGGCACACATTTGAGACAATGGTGCTGAAAACCCAAGTTCCCTCTTCCTTGTCCGAGCAAACAACTGGGAAGGCGTTCACTTTGTTTGCAGCCGCAGCACTGCTCTGAATACTTGGGTGGCCTCAGGAGACCTATTACAGGAGTCGGCTCTGTCTAAGGCCATTCTGCATCCCAGGGCTGGATACCATGAAGTCAGGTGAAAAAGTGATGTAGGGCCACTTGTTGCTCACAGCTTAAACTTTACGAAGTTGTGGATATTGTCCCATCATTTATTATTAAAATTAAGTAAAATAACAGGCCTGTGGCTTACACTGGATTTATGACAAATCTGTTCTTTGACGTATCTTTAATGTCTCCTGTATTTTTGTGGTAACTAATCATTGCTTCATTAAAACATGTACTTGAAATGCAATATAAAGAGAAATCTATTGATGAAAAATGACATACACACATATACAGGAATGCACATATCAAAATGTATCACTGGCAGATGAGATGGATAAAAACATAGTCTTATAAATAATGGTTCATAGCTCTAGTTTGCTAGAAAAATAATCCTCAAAACCAGTAACGTTTTATTCTAGGTATTTCTTGAAAACTGCATGGTACATATAAGAATATCTGCTGATATCACAGTAATTTAAAGAAAAGGAAGCGGTAATAATAGCACTTCATAGTACACCTGATAACACAATAAGCCAAAATTTATATACAATATTTATTATGAAATTAATTAACTGTACCTTGAAAAATAGTGGCTCCTCAGGAAGAGGACTAACAGGGAGTGAAGCGGTGCTACTAGCTGGACTCATGTCTGTACTCTGAAAAAAAAGCACACGGGAGTTTGCATTTCCAATCAAGTTCTATGGGCATTTTTTCACCTTTGGGGGAAAAAAAAAAGAGCTCAAAAACAACACTGAAAATCCAACAGAATTACATTGACACGGCAACTGCAATCTATACTGTATTTACCTTTAATTAGTAAAAGTAACTATTTCCTAATGGGTAAGTACTTTGCATTTTCTTTGTTTTATATGAACTCCCCACTCAAAGACTGAAACGTATGCACAAATACGCAAACATACTGTGTCTACAAAAGAGTAACACAAGAGGGTAACTGAGAATACAAAAAATTATTCACATAGAACAAGTTATGATATAAAATTATTTTTGTTCTCGTTATTTTTTGGATGGCCCAGTAGTGAAGTTAGAAGGCAAAATTAACAGGAAAGCAATATATTGCAGGAAAGTATTTGGATCAAAGTTTAAAAAATAGTAACTTTCACGAGTTAATATGTCTTACGAACAAGCACTAATATATGAAAAGAAACAGTGAACAGCAAAGTTAATAATGAAAATAAGTCAGTATACTTCAATGGACCTATCCAGTCAAAATGCTTGACAGATGAATCTAAAACCCCACTCTTTTTTAGGTAATATTTCAGTAACCTGTTGGTTAGCATCGTCATTATTTTTACAGATGTGATAGATATGAAAAGAAGTGTGGAAATTCTTAATAATTCGGAATGGTAATAATAACAGAAGAACAAAATTTGGATTAAAAAAATATGCGATCAATACCAAGATTGTTCTGGAGAAAACTAGACTATATAATACTTCTTGGGAAATAAATCCTTAAGTTCTAAGATAAAAAAAATCCACCACCACCACCAACAACAATAAAACAGAAAAGATGTAATGGAGAACAAAAAAAACAAGTTTGCATGGGTGAGAAGTTAATTTCATTTTCACACTATGGCATTGCAATGCAGAATGATTTAATGAATTCAACTTATGCAATTAACTAATCAGATATCTGGTTTCACATAGCTATGAATCTATTACGACCCCTTCCATAAGCCCAAATTCTGCAAGTGAAGAATACCGCTCCACCCATGAAGTTCTAACATCAATTCATTCATCAGAAGATTTTTATGCAGAGATACCATATTTTATTCAACTGACTCATACACAATGAAAACTGAGATGAAATTTGTAGTAGGAGATCCCTATGTCAGATCTGAAATAGAGGGCACAGACTTCAAAGTTAACACCTACTGAGAAAATTGCTGAGTTTAATTAGATATGTATCAGTTACACCATACCTGAAAGAAAAGACAACAGTTACTTGCTAAATAAAAGGGATGCAAGCAAAGGAGAAAGAAGAGGGCCATGGTAATTATTTCCTAAGACAAAGAGAGAGATGGATAGTTTATAACCCGTGGAACACAGAGTTGTTGTTGAGGAATAAGGGAGATTATAACACATCAGAAAGTCAATATCTTTGTTGAATCCATCGCTCTGGTATTCAGAAACATTACAAATTTTAACACAGACTCCTGCACTTGATCATCAAGTAAACTGGCTGACAATATCTACTAAAAGAAAGTGAAACATAGCTCTTTAAGATTAAACTCAAAGTGCAAACAAAACAGGAGACCTCCTCTGTGAGGACGTTCTGCCTCAAAAGCTAACAGTTCAGCTGAGGAAAATTTGTCTTTTAATTTATACAGAAGAGAAAAAACCTAAGAGGGGAAAAAAATCAAGTAGCTGCTTTCCAAACAATCAGGCGCCCTAATTTGCAATTAGAAGTGCGCAGGAAGGCAGCCCGGTCTTTTAAGCATTGAGACAGCCTCAGTATGAAAATCTGCAAAGCAGATTGGTACCTGTACGCTACACGAGCTGCAAGTTCTTCAGTGATAGCTGGAATATAAGAAAAGATGGACAGCCCTGCAGATGACGAAGTTGCTTTGACAAAACTTCTCAGGGCACATCCGCAAGAGATGGCCTCTGAAAAACATCTGCTCTTCTGCGATGACTGGACGCGAGTCAGCCCAGGTCTGGACGCCACGCTGATGTGGCACAGTGCCTGAACTAGACAGGCTGCTGAGAGGTGGGGTATATTAGTAAGGGCAGCGTGGCTATACAGCTTCTGGACTGCTAATGGTCCGAGTCTGGCCAGATCGGAGCATTGGCAGACGAGCCTGTGTCCAGCTGTCCACGTATGCATACCCTCAGTGGCCCCTCCAACAACTTCAGTAATTTCCCTCTCTAAGGAATGCAGAGCAGCTTCTCTGCCAGTGTAAATTAATTAAATCCAGCAGTGCTAACATATATTATAGCTGAGAACTGAGTGAGACAGTACCAAAAGCATTGTTTCTCAAGCTATTAAAAAAAACCCCTTCCAAACTAATCACTGCTTAAAGAGATGTTGTCAGCTTGCCCTTCTGAAGGGATACATTAACAATTTCAAACATCCCACCTCCCCCCTAAATTTACCATCCACAGGGTATTTGTCATAATCACTCTTTGCAGTCTAAAGCTCCCCATACGTACAAAAAAACTATCACTGTGAGGAATTCACCCAATCAGGACTTTTTCTTTGATGTTGCCTAAACCAATTCCATTCTCACAAAAGTAGCTACTCTAAGTCTGGCCTAAAGTTAATAGATTTTAGTTATAAATTAACCAGAAGAGCTATAGCACCATTAGCCTGTAATCATATCTTGTAAGTTGTAGTAGATGTTAAGCATCATTTGTATCATAATTATACGTATTAGGCAAAATGAGGTAAATTAGGACATCTAATTTTGCAGTACTTTGCTGTGCACCTGTAACATTTTAAAATGTATTTTTGATGCACAGCGATACTACAGATGGGTTTTGTACACTGAGCCTTCTCCCATTGTCGCTGAAAACCTCTGCATGTTCCAGAGAGCAGAGAATTTGCAAAGCTTTAATCACCTAAACTCCATTTTTAAAATGTCTTAATACCAAGCAATTCAAGTATTTCTCAGAACAACAGTTTAAGAAAATACCATCTTGCCCATGTCAAAACCAGCAGGCTGTTAAAATCCAGCAAATGGACATTATTAGAACTTTGCTGATAATTGCTCCATGATTACAATGATCAAGTTTGCTTCTGATTTCGAGAGCTGATCAGCCTAAACATACATCATTCTCATTGTGCAACCAAATGAGTACCGTGGAGTCACTGCTAGGCCGTGGTAACCATTTATCCTCAGAGAGTAATGTTAAAAATGTGATTAACCATCAGGAAATTTCTTGATAACGAGGCAAAGGAAGAAAACGAGTCTAAGACAACAAACTTTTCCCACTTCTGTGTCCTGTTTGGAGATCCAGGATCAGGATCCAACTTGAGGACAGATTTCCCCCCATTTTAGCTAGATGAAAGAGAAAGCAGCTCTTTCTGGAGCTGTTTTAAAGTAGTTATGGGCTTAGTTTTGTTTTGTTTTCTTCAATTTGTGTATACCTGCCTCAAAACAGAATGTTTCATAAACCTGCATACCGACGCAAGTTGTCTAATGGCAAATTAAAGAATGTAGTCTGTGTTTTTCCAGCAATACAGAAGATCAATTAGATATAAATACACATTGTTAAAACCATGCTCCTTTGAAAACAAGCCATCTTCCAGCATTCAGCAACTGTTCTTTAAGTGAGAACAGACTCACCTCACCTCATAAATTGGGATTTTTCTTGCTACAAACCCCTGTCTTTAATCTGATCTTCTCTAGGAAGAGGCCTATGTATCAACCTTCGTTAATTGTACCATAAAATATGGTCCCATCCACTGTATATCACCCACTGACAGAAGCCAATTTAATTTGCTACAACTGCTTTTCAACAAGGGTAAACACTGCAATGATAGTTGGCAGACATTGACTTCTCTGGAGATCAGTATCGCAATTTATTGATCTAAGAAGTTAATACTGACAGAGAAAACCTTCAATGGATATTAGAGCTAGAGATCAAATAAATCTTTATAATAACTGAAGAAAGGAAAAGACAATCTGTGTACTTTATAGCTTTTTTCTAAGAAGTAGTGAATGAGCGCTGAACTGACTTTCACTGCGATAGTCTTAGTTGTTTCATAAGTTATGCCACTAAGTATCATTTTATAATCTAGAAGCTGAGTAGAACTAGGAAATTAAATAAGTGCAGTCAGCAAGCTCAGTAGTGATATTTTGATATATTGACGGTAATCAAAGACCTGCAAATGGATTTATTAATGGGTCTGCGCAGCATCTTTATGAAATATTGTGCTTAAGTGTTATTATCCTGCTTTATCAACAAAAGTGAAAAAGAAGGGGAAGTGATTTGCTCAAAGCTACGAAGGACTGTTAAAAACAAAGATAGAAATCAGGAACTCACAAGTCCAAGCACTCCAGTTGTTCATCCAGAGTGTGCAATGCTCCCCTACATACTTTTGGAGTGCTGTGATTTTTGTAGTTTCTGTATTATTTAACATGATGAAGTTTTTGCCAATGCATACACTTCCTGCAAATAAAATTACTATAAACAATTGAGGCCAGAACAATCGAAATTAGTTTTGACAAGAAAAAATAGCAGACACAAGAAACGAGCTTTCACCTCCCACCCTGCACCATGTTTGATTAATTTTCCCCAACATCTCCAGTCTCACTCACCAAGACTGGCAGTGCCTCCTTAATATGTGTGTAGGCCTATCTTCTAACACCTTTGAATACAATCCAGGTGGTTATTTATAAACCTATTTCATGTGTCTTTTATTAGTAGGTATAGTTAATTATTCTTACTAATTACTAATACGTGCAATTACCAGCTGAGACATTTAATTATTATTTTCAGGTATTTGCCTGGTCCATTGCCTGGAGCTCGCTGCTTCCATAGCTTAGACAGCTGTGTGGGTCTTCATCTGACCCGAGTTATCGTAGCTTTCATCGCAGGGGCAAACCATAAATTACAGCTGCTACTGCTTCTTGCCACCTCTTTTTACGGTAGTACGTGCGGTGTGGGTAGCCAAGTAAGTTTTTAGTAGTTCAATTATCTACTGATTCCCAACTAGCAGTTAGTATACGGGTGGACAGATTAGCCTCCATTCCTCTCACAAGCTAAGCAAAGCTAATCACCTGAGCTGTGAAATGCCAGTTGGAAATTTCACCTCATTTAAGATAAGACACTGATCTGTCACTTAACAGCATTTGTATGCCTAGTACTGTTTATTTTAGACGACTCTCAGCTCTCAGGAGCTCTGAGCAAACACATTAAATGTAGTATTTTGCGCAAATCTTTTTTTCAGCGAGGAGGGATCAGGATGAAGGATATTTTGTTGACTGCTATTTGTCTCTACTTTGAAAAATAGCTGGAAAGATGCTCTTTTAACCTTTTAATTAGGGTATATTAATTATAAAGCCTATAACCAGCAAGCAACATAAAGAGTATATAACAAGTCCATGGTTTGTTGCAGGGCGACAGTGTTTGAAATAGTTTAGACTCAGATCATATTTTCACATTGTTTAATTTCTATTTAATATATATTTAATTTACTCAAATACTTAAATTTACTAAGCTAGCTATCTTTCCTCTCCTTATATTAAATGCAAAAGCATAAGAATTCCAAAGCACCAGGCACAAATTATTATTATGATCTGCTTTTCAGTTTCTAAAAATGGCAATATGAAAATACCTAACATATAAAACATCTGGTAGCTGGCACAAGAACACCTTCATAAACATGTTTTTAAATTTGCAAACAAAGTAGAAAGCTGAACTAAGCCCATACATAGAGGTCCAAGAATTGGAGGTTGCTGCTTTACAATTGAGTACATACGGAGGGAAAAAAACAGTCTCTTTTTATAAGCATATAAATGTCACGTTTCTCATAATAGAAAATGCCATATATATCACTGCATAGCTAATAGATTTATTTAATAGCAAATATCCATTCCTTTCTGCTCTTTATTTTCACCTTGATTTTTCATTGCTCATCCTTCCAGTTTGTCTTTATTCCCTGCTTCCCTTCACAAGACTTGTAACAAACAGAGACACAAGTTTCCTTGGTCAGATAACTTCCTGGCACACAGAGGTTAGATGAAGGGTCTGTTAATACGTAGGAGAAAACCACTTTTACATCCCAAACAGCAAATTCAACTCGAGTTAATCTCTAAAAGCCCCCTTCACCTCTATCTGCAAGCAGAACGTAATTTCAAAAGTAATTTGGACAATGACTTTGGGGTTAACATCTCTTTGTGAAGAGTACCACAGGATCATCAATGACTGTCACTGTGTGAGTTGGGACTGCTACTATGACACATTATATTAAATGCTACTCCAGTCATATTTTTATCCTAATGAAAACCAGGGGGTTGCTTTTACAGACGCAAACGCTTTGTTGACAACACAGCAGAGAACTGATTTCCTTGAGCAAAACTCTACTCTCTCTTCAGTTTCTATTGTTTCTTTCATACTTCATTGACTATACCATCCAGCCTTGATATTTTGTTATTGTATATTCTTCCCTAATAATATCATATAACATCAGCTTTTTCTGCTCTTTCAGCAGTCAATTGAGAGAACCAAGTACTCTCCTGGGATTTTAATCTGCAGGCTGCCTATTTCAATTGCTTTTCTTTCCTTGCAGGAGATCTTTCAGGTTCAAACATACACATTTTTTTTGCACAAATTGCATTCAGTTTGCAGCAAAGATGACGGTTGTCTCATACAGTAGGTTCAGTGATGGGTTTTTCTACTCCAGTCACAAAGACATTTTCTTTCTCCAAAGCCTGCATCGCAGCAGCGCTAAGAGTAACTACACTGATACTCCATACTACAGCTGCAGCCTGAATCTGGAAGAAAATGTCTGCATCCACTCAAAGAAGAGTCTATCAGCAAAGTATCTCTGCGCTCTCTCAAACTCCTACATCTTCCCTGCATACAGATCCATCATTTCTCTGCCCTTCCCAATAAAACACTTAGAAAAGAAGTAATGAATTAATTAAACGGAGAAGGATCAAATCTGGTAACAGAATCACCTTCTCTCCCTCCCTTACACATTCATGCATGTTCTGCATCATTACACATCATAGCAGACGGGAACCAAGATACAAGCTGGAGCCAAAAAGGATCCGATAATAATACAAACACTAGATGCACCTATAATTACATTAAAGAGGATAAAAACATACAAGGGATATTTATTTATATGCTTCTGGATATGTGGAAATAACTGTCTTGATGGGTTAGGAAAAAAATGCCCCTGGTAACAGGTTGCTCTGTAAGTTCCTCTGAAGTATCTGCAGATGGCCACTGCTGAAGCCAGACATAGATTTAGATGCCAATTCCAGCAAAACAGTTCCTATGCTCACGTACTCATACAATTAACTCTTCTTCATGAAGCTCTGAAAGATGTTCGTGATCTCCTTACAGCCTGTGTAACGTCTTTTTCAGTCTACAAGGGAAAGACACAATTCTTTCACGACAAAAATCCACTTGCACTTACTATTAATGAATATTTTTCTTCAAGCTACACATTTTCTCATACACTAAACTCATGTCCAAAAAACTACACATGCTTTACTGTTCAGTACATCCCTTTGCCATATGTACATACGGATATAGGTGATATCTCCTGCAACACTCTGGTCAGGTTCCTGACTGCAGTTTCCC
The DNA here is from genome assembly GCA_017639485.1 of Pluvialis apricaria. NCBI lineage: Eukaryota > Metazoa > Chordata > Aves > Charadriiformes > Charadriidae > Pluvialis > Pluvialis apricaria. Next base: position 52,261,279 of record CM030010.1, on the reverse strand, counting down.
TGACATGTTTTCATCTGAATGAGGACAATGTTTCATAACGTTATTAAAAATTATTGTTAAAATCTGAACATAGTTAAGCCAGCCTGATTTTCATTAATAATTTGCTGTTCAATTGTCCAGTTGTTTTCTACCTTCATTTTACTTTGTAAGCATCAAGAACAACATTGCCAGATTTTTACACTGGCATCTTAATGTGAGGCTACGTTTTATTTTTCTGGGTTTCTCAAAAAGATTCAGATGCCTTCAATTGCTATGCATTTCACTGAGGTTTTAACAAGCCACTTCGCACTTTCTAAATGTTGTGACTGCAATTATTCTCACTTCTTCATCAGTTCTCAGAAGGGTTTTTACAATTTCAGTATGGAACCACTTCTGACAGGGTATTTTAACTTATTTAGATGCAGAGGCTTCATTCTCAAAACTGTCTTGAATTCCACAATAACAGCTTAAAGGAAACATTTTAAATGTCTGTATGTGTCTGCTGCTAAATCAAGAAAGACAGATAATTTTTTCCCACTGCAAGAAAAGAAGCAAGTGACATTTAACAATTTGAAATATGCTTTCCCTGGCTGCAGCACTTCTGTATGACATTGTTAGAAATAAAAAGTAAACATTTAGTAAGTAAGTTTTGCCATGTTATTTGCTTCCAGTGTTTTTAATAGTAAAGTTCTGTAATGCTTTTAGCGAGTTGAATCTCTTTGTGTAATATAAGGCAACATTTCAGGTCCTGAAATGTAGAAATTCTGATTACCATAGACGCAGTTCCGAAGAATGCTAAGCTTGCTTTTTGGTTTAGCAAGCAGGTTCCAAAGTGGAGCTGGTCAAGCCAGAACAAATATTCCTTGAATATGTGGTACACTGAGTTTCTACCTTCAGACAGCAGCCTTCATTCTTAAGGGAAAGATTAAGAAGGGTAAGGCACGACAGGAACTTCAACTCCCACCCTTGCAGAGGGTTCAATAGAAACTATCCCAACTGCAGTAAGCTCTCCAGTCTTTCTAGCTCTACTTGTTGTTCTTCCATTCTCTAATCTAATACGTACGTCTCCTCCCACCAGCTCAAATCAGTATCTGTCAAGACTGTCCACTCTTTCTTATCCCTTAAGGTACTTACACAGCATCTTCTACTCACCATACTTCCCACTCCCGCACCCATTCCATGACCAACAGTACTCCTGTTGTGCCATCCATCGGAACCTGAAAGTCTTCCCATTTTCTCTACCTTTCTCCCTTCCTTTGGTTCACACCCATCCCCTTCAGCCCTGATATATATATTAAAATATATATATTTTATATATATGTAGATATAAAAATACACACAAAAAATTGACTGAAGGAATCTCTTTCTGTATTTGCTGTGATGTAGCAGCCACACGATTGGTTTGCTACTGAAAAGATACACGGTGAAGCTGGTCAGATACTGCACGTCTGAAAAATATGTCACGTTTCACTACAGTGAACCTCCATTTTGACACAGCTTCTCAGCCCCAAGGTCTGTACAGTCTGGGGAGGCCAAATCACATTGCTTAAGAAACTGATGCAACTTGCAAAGGAATGGAGGAGTTAAGTTTCCTGTACTAGTACTTAGGCATTGTATTATTGTTATTTTTAGAGCCCTCACCCAAGCATTTTGTTTTCATTTTTGTGTTTTGCAACAGAATTATATATTAAACTTGCTGAGATATCTGAATAGCATTTTATAAAGCCATTAGTAATAAAATATTCATTTTTCATTTATATTATGTCCAGGAATACAAATGAGTATAATTTCTTCGTAGCCTTCAACATTAATAGGGAAACCAGGGAGAAAAATTGAACACACCTTTCACATTCATTTAACTACAATAAAATATAAAGAGCTTTTCAAATGAAAAATACCTTAAAAAAAACCAAATACTGTCTGTTTTCTTTGAAAATATTGTTACATGCATCTCCACTATTGTATTTATATATTTATTTATTTTCTAGTTTGGTAATTCTACAAATCAAGCTTAAGGTTCAATCACCATGTGACAAATCAGTATTCCTTGAAATAGCTTTGGTAGAACTGTTTCAAAAATAAATCAGCAAGAGTAAAAGCAAATGAGGAGACATGTCAGCAAACTCCCAAGCTCATGCTACAGGCTGGGAGTTCATCCATATTCATGTTATGCCACGAAGCAGCTGGCACTCTGGCTTATCTGATGGCAATCTCTCTACATGGCTCCATTGAGTTTCTTTTATCTGCTTCTTTTCCCTTTCCCTCGCATCCGCCACTACGACTTTAGCTCTCAGCAGCTGCCGCTGCTTAGGAGAATCTCTGTAGGCTCAGTTATAGTAAAAACAGAAGTTTTTCTTGGCATCGTCGTTGCATTTTTCACTCCTCAGCACCACAGAGGTGATGGCAGGTGCTAACACCGCTTGGCTGCTGCAGGGAGGCTGTGTGGTTGTCACTGCATCAGCTGCTTCCAGAGGAAAGCTCGTGCAGAGCAAACTGCACGTGACTACTTTGTCCTAGGCATGAGCTGTCATCTGAGTTACAAGCGAAAGCTAGTTCCCCAACTTCTTCCTAAAACGCCCAAGAACTCCAAGAGAAATTGATAACCGAAAGGATATAAAACAACACCCGGAGAGATCATAGGATCTGCAGGCAGCAGAAACACTCTGGGTTTAAGTGATGCCCATCAGCAGAGCTGGGCTGAAAAGACTGGCTCACATTATTCCTTTTGTACTCTGGCTCTTATGCTATTGCTGCTCCCAGCCCTTCAGGGGTGCCAAGTTCAATACAAAAATTTCATCGGTCTGCTTTTTCATGCCTCTTAAAGTTGGGACAATTTTTTATTTGTCTGCAGCAGATGCTGCATACAAAGGACAATCTTGGAAAGGACGTTGCTCTGAGAACAGAGACGAATGTTTCTTGGCAAAGAGTTTGCACTGGAATACAGGAAATGAACAGATCAAATACAAGAAACTTTTAGCACATGCACTGCAGATGCAAAAACATACTTGTGGAACATTGCATTTTCAACAGAAGAAATCAATATTGAGGGAATGCTAAAATCAATAACGCCCATGCCTATCTATTTTATTGTACCTTTCAATTAGTGGCCATATACTTTTTTTGCCAGAAGTTCTGCTTCAATCATAGCACATGATGATGGCCTTTAAAAACGTCTCAGTATTTTTTTTTAACATACAACACTCATATTGCAACACTGGGATGTTGCAAAGGGTCTGGAAGCTGCCCACATATGATCAGAAGAAAATTCTGCTGTCAGGTTTCAATTCTTTCTAGTCTAATGGCTCCATTTCTTTCACTCAGTTATGCTTGTCCTTCAGTACTATAAAGTCTAATTGGTTTCTGTATTAGAAGGGTGATAGACAGGTGCCCCGCAGCAGTTTTAACCCTTGTCATAGCCAGAGACACAGAGTTCAGTACCAGGAGTTGTGGGAAATCTTACATTAAGCAAAATCTCATTAATACACTTTTTCAAAATAAGGAGAATTTGAAACTTTTAAAGACAATATATTAACAGTGAATACAAATGGCTTGTACATCACTTTTCATTTAACTTTTCTTCAAAGAAGTTAGAGAGTATCACATCTAGTAAACAAGGGGGGAAAATGCCATTCTGTAGCTTTTTAACAGATGCATGCAAAAATCCAATAGAAAATCTTCATTATTTAAGTATGGTTTTCAAGAAGAAGAATGACAATTTTCAAAGGATTCTTCCTGAATTCTTTGTACAGGTTATTATAGGCAGGTAGCTAAACTTAAGTAAGAATACTGTGGTTAGTAAAGCTACTTGCAGGTATATATTTTTCAGAGGATTTCTACAACGTCACCCAAACTAGAAAACAATTTCCATCTGTTTACCACAAGTTTCCTAAAACAGAAGAACTTTGCTTTTCAAACCTCACTAGTAAATGCTCATATTGGGAGCATGTGAAAACTGAGCCTAATTGCCAGAAAGTCAGACTGTGTTATTTTAGAAAATAAGGAAACCAGGAACTAAAACCATCCAGGCTTGAAAACTTAAGGATTTTGTAGGAAATTACTTATGCCATTCTTCATGAACTGTGACCCAGCTATGCCAGAATGGAACCATCCCACCAAATACAAACTGAATCTAGGTCAGATACATGTATTATGTACATGTAGTAAAAGTAAGAAAGAAATCATAAACCTTAACTTAACTATTGGTATTGTTAAACTCTTTTCAGGGGGATCTTGCACAGCTTGAAGCGTAATCAAGTGGAAGGAAACTGCCCTTCAACAATTGCTAGAGCCCCAGAAGATAGCGCTCTCCCCATAGGCAACACCACTGAATTTCAATTGCCTACAAAAGCGTACCTGATGTCGTGTGTCTACATGGTCCTAACCTATCCTAAATATCAGAAAAGAAAAAAATTGCACAATATTTCCAAGTATTACATGAACAAGTGAAAAATCTCAATTTATTTTGAAAAAACACTCATTCCACTGACAGGCAAAAGTAATGAACATTTTGAAACAATTTTAGTGAGAAAAGGAAGTTTTTCCTTGAACAGAGGATGTCGTAGAATTCAAAATCTTCAAAAAGACAAGCATGGGCCTTCAACAGATTTATACAGCAGTGACTTATACCAAACAGTCACAGATTTAAGTGATGGATGTTCCTGTTTTGCAAGCCATTTCAGGCAGATGAAGGGTACTGCCTGCATGGAGTGTCATGTGTACTTGTGGCCTGAAGCAGTGAATCACAATTAATAAAGTTTAATTTATGAAATCAACACCAATGGAAAAAGACAAGGAAAAATTAATTGGGGAAAAAATGTAAAAATGCATGAACATCAAAATAGCATTGATAACTATTTTCTATTTTGAGCAGTATGATCCCTCTTGCAGTCCCATTTGAATACATTTCTAATTAAAGCTGATTAATGGTTTATAGTAGAAAATTAACACAAATTTCAATTCTTATGATCATTTCAATAGTTTTCAAGAGAAACAGGGCTTTCTTCTGGTGCTTCTCATTTAAATCTGTGCCTCGGGTGTGTTGTGGTTCAACACCAGCCAGCAACTAAACACCACTTAGCTGCTTGCTCACTCCTCCCCACCCCAATCCCCCCTCTGGTGGGATGGGGAGGAGAATAGGGTTAAAAAAAAAAAGGTAAAACTCTTGAGTTGAGATAAAGACAGTTTAATAGGACAGCAAAGGAAGAGAAAATAATAATCATAATCATAGAACGCACAAAACGAGTGATGCACAATACAATTGCTCATCCCCCGCTGACTGATGCCCAGCCCATGCCCGAGCAGCAAACCCAGCCCTCCAGCTAACTCCTCCCAGTTTATACACTGAGCACGATGTCATGTGGTATGGAGTATCCCTTTGGCCAGTTTGTGTCAGGTGTCCTGGCCATGCTCTCTCTCGCCTTCTAGGGGAAGCTGAAAGAGTCCTTGACTTCTTAGCAACAACTAAACACATTAGTGTGTTATCAACATTATTCTCATCCTAAATCCAAAACATAGCACTATACCAGCTGCTAGTTAGAAAATTAACTCTATCACAGCCGAAACCAAGACAAGGGCACAAATGTAATGTTCTTCTTACAGCATTTGAATAAGCAAGGCTAGATTAACCTGTAAGCCAAAGTCACCCAGTTCCTCCAGGACTAAAGTATCTTCTCCCCGCTATGGACTGTCCAGGTAGGGAGTTACCGCACAGTTTGTTAGGACATGAATATACACAGTGAATAATCTGTTCTGGTCTAACTTCCCATGTGAAAACTCTTCATACCATTGCCAGTGTGAAATATAACTAAACTCTATTTTAAAAAATGGAAGAAACCCATTGCTCTGTAAATGCAAATTGCAACTGCGCAGTAAGCACCTCTTCTGTCCAAATCACATTTTTTTTCTAACACTTTACATTTATAAAGCAAAATAGGAAAACTGGAGATTTGAAAAGGTCAAAGCCTTCTGTACATCATCATGCAATTCTCCAGCTAAGAGTACTGTACTCTTAACAACTCAGCTTAAAGTCTGCTGAGTGATAATTATCACAATAATTTCTAAAAATAGCATCAATTGCTAGATGCCGGGAGGAAAGAGAACAAGGTGTGATTGCTGAAAAACAAGCCTGAGAAAAAGAACCTATGTCTTTTGTGCTTATTTTGACACGAACCTTTAAGCGTTTGATTTACTGAATTTCAGCTACCTACACAAAGATACAGCACTCATTTGATAGATTATGTATAAAGGAAATGTTCTTTATTTTTACATGTTTTGTGAAATATGGAGTGTTTTCTTTATCCTAAGCAGACTAAAGAATAAAATTTAACAGTATGTCAAGCAATAAAATAATAGGATACTGTGTTGCTATAGGAATCTGAGAAAATCTGAGGACAAAAGTCACAACTCTCCGATTTCAATTGTACATTAAATATTAAGAGTAATTTGCATAAAATACAGTATTATTTTTCATGCATGAAAAAGTCACAGATGGAATCTGAAATAACTTACATCACACCAGAAAAATTGCCCTACAACTCAATCAAGACCTAGAAAAAAATTGTTGATTAATAACACTAACTCCAGAGGTCTACTTTTTGTGTATTCTTTATGAAGAATGGGTGGGAGTGGGCTTCTAGTGTTGCATGATTGTCTTGTGAAAACAAATGACTTTTCACATGTGTTCTTGAAGGCCACCAGACAAGAACAGATACATTTTGTTTCTGGTTGCCAGGGGATACAGAAAATCGTTTTCACACAGTGAATCATCACTGCATTTAAAAAATGGTGTTAGCAGAAATTTCTGTCATCGATGTGTGGATGAGTCTTTCTGTCATCTTCGGTGATTCTGTAGTGATCTGCAGTCCTGATGTAGGATTAGATACTTGGGTTTTTTAAATTTTCAATAATTATCTATCCCCACGGTCTTTACAAAGTACTTATTGCCATTAATACATAGAAAAGCTCATAAGCATGATTACACAGGGGCTGAAACACTTCTTTGGAACAACAACATGCTGTGTAATTCACTACCTATTGAATTCTATAATGAGGTATACATTCAGAGTAAGATTTGGTATGACTAAAGCCTCGTGTGACATGATTTTCACCCAGTTAAATGACAGCTGAAGACTTTACAGACAATGGGGAAAAAACACTTGTATCTAATAATTTACTGCACTGTAGTTGTTTCAGTCAGCATCCTGACACATGTTTTTTGTACAAATCCTCTTGTACGTCACATATGGAAGCTTCCATAAGAAGAAACATCGGTTGCAGTTAAATTCCATTGAGCAACACAAACTTGGAGGAGGGAAGGGAAGCCTGCAAAAGATAATTTCTCTGACATGAAATGAACTATATTATACAGAAATGAAATTTTGCAGCTTAGTAAAGAATTGTCTCAATCAAAGACAGTTCCTGAAAAAAGTCTCAGTGGTATAACACCAACAACAGTTTTGGTATCTGATTTCCATTAATAGTTCTGTAGACTTTTTATATTTTATTTTAAGAAAGACAAATTAATATATTTCTATATGTAAACATTAACAAGACAGTCTTTATTATGGCATCAGTTCAGCTGATGCCTGAACTGCTTGCTGTGAAGAGATGTGCTCCTGAAATGAAGAATCGCTCAGAAGAACTGAGAACTAAGGCATTTTACTGGAACATTTTTGTGAGAGGTGAAAAATCAGGAAGCCTAATACAATAGCATCCTAATGGTGTAATTGATTCCAGAAGAAATTACAACAGTGCACATAATTAATTTCAGAGGTACATCGCAAGGTATAGTCAGGCTGGATTGATATCAGGGCAGTAAACAACATTACATGTGATTATAAAGGGGGTTCATCTCTGGACCCACTCAGTTTTAGTTCAAACAAAACACGTCTGGGGAACATTATGAAAGCTCTTAGTTAATCTTTTATCTGACAGATTAATGTAGTCAGATAAGATAATTCAATGAGGTGTGAATGAAGAAGAAAAGGACACAAAAGTGATTGATGGCATCCGACAGTGTGCTGGTAAGAGAGACAAGGCATTCTGTACTGAAGAAACCACTAAAGAGTCAGAAGCAAAAGAGCCAAATACCCACTGATGCCAAAAAGGACGAGACCTGAAGAAGAACATCTTGACATACATGGTTGGTGTGTCTAAAATAAGGGGAATGGAGTATAGATTATAAGTTTGAGCTAGGAAGTAGTCACTAGAAACCGAAGGTTTTTGAGCAAAGGAGATGAAGAATGTACTTGAGGAAGAGTAGGATAATTGGAGAAGCAGAAGTCTAAACACAGTCTAAGGGGACTCTGTAAATTTGAAAGAAGCCATTAAAGTGGTCCCAAGGTTGTCTTCAGTTAAGACAGAAGACATTAAAGAAGGCTTGTCTTGCAACAAATAAGACATGGAAGAGGTTGAGGAGGACAAGTAGGAGGAAGTATTTACATTACGTTTTCTATCAAAAGCTAATTTAAATCCAGCAGTGTCCTCAAACCAGGACAAGCGGGCTGTCTGGGGCAAGTGGGGAGACTGGAGAATAAGAACAAGTGAGGATCTTGATATGGGCTGAACAAAGAGCAGGATGGAAGCGTCAAAAGAGAGGAATTCTTTGGAAGAGGGAGGTAGAAGAAGATAATGCACAATTTCTTCTCTCTGAAGGGGAAAAAAACCCAGTAAGAAATAGAGCAACACATCACCCTCGCTCTTATTTGGTTTGTTCCAGTTATGGACTTCTCCAGTTTCACAGTGTGCTACACAAACTAGAATCTGAGGCCAAAGAAGAAGAAACCCATACAAGAAAAGAGAAAGGTCTTGCTATTCCTGGTTAGGTAACAGCAGATTTCCTGTACAGTTCCATGTGTGTGCTCTAATAGGGCTTTTGCGTGTAACTGTAGTCCTGCTATACCTGCCAATAAAGGAAAAAAATAAAAATCAAAATAAATTAAAATAAAGATGAAGCACTGAAATCAGCCCATGACACTAGCCATTATGAAGGATAAAATCATTTAATGTGCTTACAAATTAATACAAAGAAAGCCAAACCAAACCAAATTAAAACAGACTACATTAACACACATAACCACTGTGTTCACCTTGATCAACAATTTCTTGACTAAGAAAAAAAACCTATGGCCCTTTGTCTGTCTGTCTATCTATCTATCCTCAACACATATAGTCAAGTGTGTATGCTTCACTATTCACTGACATTCAAACAAAGCAAAAGTGTTTTCACTTTCCTGCAGGAGCATTCTATAAGATAGATGATAAAATGGATAAAATATAATGTCTTGTGAGACAGTTTACCGTGTTCAGTGCAATATATAGACAAACACGATTAACGAGGTAATTATAGATCGATTTCATTTCCCAGCAGAGCACACTGTTTTTTTTCTCTCAGTTAATGCATTGATATTGTACACAAAGCACCTAGTTTATAATACATATGAACAAGGAAGACGGTATTTTCTCCAAGCCCAAAGAGCAAATGAAATGTCAATTTATGACCAAAATGTGTATCACAGAAAGGAACAGAAAACAGAAGCCATGATAATTATTTGTCCAGGTATTGATGTGCACAGCAAAATAACCCTATTTAGAGCACAAAACAAAAAACCAAGTCTTATGTAAAAGAACCCTTCAATGTCTTTCAATTTAATACCAAGCTTATATTAGACAAAGTCCCCGCGTTTCGTTTACATGGTTTTGTTCTAACAGCTGAAGGGAAACCTGTAAACTAAAGATCTTGCAAATGTGGAAAGATTTCAATTTGTTTTATTGATTTGGCAGGTACGCAATTAAAGTTACTCACATGTCTGCACTTAATTGTTTCCAAGATTAGGCCTCCGGGTACACACAAAACAGCTTGTAATGACACCTACAGGCAGCCTGCCTAATGTTTTTCGTTATAAAGAATTCCTGTGACCTTTTCTTCAAAGCTTTCACACGCGCTCTCTTCTCTGCAGATCTTTTATATTCAGTGCAGAAAACAGCCTTGAACTAAAGTAGTGACTTTTCTTTGTCTCAAGAAATCTTGCTGAGGTATAAACCACTTTAAAGTACAATTTCTCTACACTCTTTCACATTCCTTGGGAAAGTGTTAGCAGTCTACCTCAAACAGTAACCCATCAAAGCAAAAACCATACAACTTAGGCCATTGCACTACTAAAATACTATTGGGTGCTACTTAATCCACAAGGGAATAGCTGCGAGCTGCCAGTGAGAGGAAACTGTCCATTTGCTGTATGATACAAAAATAGTTTCTACCAGGAAATAAAGAACTTTTCACCTGAATTGAACCATAAGCAGAAATTCATGGAACCAGAAAAAAAGGTCCTTAAAATGAAACTGCACCAAAGACACCACACCTACATTATATGGATTGACATGTGACCTTTATTACCTAGAACTGTAGTAGCACATCCCAGATGCAACACCTACATATACAGAAAATATTCAGGGCAGTTGTTCTGTGCGAAAAAAACCTACTGTTCAGGTTTCAAGTGTGCTTGCTGACTGCTGATGTTGCTGACTTAATTACAAACATGTGGGCACCTGCTGTGAGAAAGCAGGCAGGAGATGCAGGAAATTTCTGAGAATAGCACATACGTAAAAGGAGGTTAGAAGTAAAATGTGCCCACTGTACCTGCCAGCAGAGTTATCTGTCCTTATCTGATGGGCTATATAATGCGTTTTCTCATGCACATCTGGGAACTTAGGAGGAAATTCTCTGAAGATGAAATGCTACAGCAGTTCCTTGTGGGTTGGTATGGAAAGATGCCAATGCTGCCTTCAGTTAGAGACTGTACTTTGAAGGGCAGCCCTGGAAAAGGCAGCAGCATACTGAAGTTCCCCCGTGCCTTAATACTGGTGACCCTCAGATAGACAGCAGCAAACAGAGCAGTTTTGTCCTACAGCCCCCTGGTCTTTTCTGACAAAGGCACCATTTCACAAAAACAGTGTTTGAAAGTTAAGCAGGCACCTCAACTATCTGACAATGTTCTTCAGTCTCAAAATGTGGGCAAAATAAGTAAGACTAGGCCCCAGAGATCTCAGAAAAGACAGGTAAATGGTGTAAAAGCATAAAAAACAACCATAAAGCTCTGTTATTACAGTTTAACATTACTCAGCAGTCACTAACAGGCTCATTTATTCAGCACCGTAAGTGTTCTTTCCTTGCTCTTCTAACACGGAAAACAGATTGACTATGACTCCTTTTCAAGATGAAAGTGGTCACTATCAAGCCTCGTCTGTTGATCTGAAGCCAGATGGTGATATTGCAGGCTCAGGATCTTAGGTCTGTGCTGACTGGAAAGCAAAACTTCACCTGATCCCATCATTTTTCATTCCCATTTGACAAGCTTTCTGGAAGCATCACTGAGGAGAGGGCGAAACCCAGGAGGACAGAAAGGAAGCCTGCACCCGGGAAGTGATGGAGATTGATGGAGGTTGCTGCAGACAGACCACAGCTCAAGGTGGCTTACGTGCTTGTTTGCATGGGCAGACGTGACAACTCGGTAACATGCAGTCTGTTTGCCAGGGGTATGCTAAAGCTATGGCTTCCATTTATAGCCAAAGAGGCTAGAAATAGTTACTGGTACCAATACAGTCAAGGCAATAGCATTTTATGTGATTGATACTGCATGTTGCCAACTCTGACCACCTTCTTCAACATTAACCTTCCTCCTGCTTTCACCACAAACAGCAGTGTGGCACAGCTCACAAAAAAAACCTGCAAAAACCTAACTGCATGTAGCATGGTAGAAACATTTTATCTGTGCCTTCTCTCTTTAAAGCACAAACAAAATTTGCCTTCACAATTTATGTGAATGGAAAATACCGCAATAGTGAATCTAACTCCCTCGTCCATAAAACAGCACCTCTTCTCAGACTTTCTCCTGGCATCCTAAGAAAAGCCTCCTCCAAAATCAGATACACACCAGCAAATATGTGAATAATTTTCAGCAAAACGTTTCCCCAGTTTTGCAAGTAGCAACATAAACTAAAACAGAAGACAATGTAACACTATATAGCTTGCCTATAAACCTCCTGTTTCCTTCTAAAAATATTCCTCTGTCTCTTCCTTCTTTCCCCCGAGACATTTGTCACAGTATCTTTAGCATCTTCATGAAGAATAGGCTAGAACATATACCATTTATGCATGGTGTTGTATACGTATTTTTAAGTGCAGTTGTCTCTATGAACTGGTCTATATAACAGATGTGGAGGATATTAATACACTGTTTTCATTTAAGATTAAGTTTATATTTCACTGCCTTGAAATGACTATTCTACTTCAGCAAAAAGCATTCAAAATGATCTGCCCCCTTAGTGGTAGCTATGGGGAATGAAATAAACCAGGAAAGCATTAGTAGCAGTCTGCAATCAAAATGAAAATATACATAGATTTTTTCCTGTATTTTTTGCAGACTACACAAAAGTTACAGGGCTTTTTTCAGAAGCAAAAGAAGTCAAGGGGTAAAAAAATCCAAGTTAGTTCAGTAAGCGTTCATAGCAAGCAGTCTCCAGTAAACCGGCACCAATCATAGGTTTTGGGAGAGGGTTTGGTGCCCTATTGTTATTGCCCCCACAGAAATTGCAAGGAACAAAGAATTGAAAAGAGAGTAAGTTTAGAAGCAAATAGAGGCCAAAGACCTGCAAATCTTTCTGCTTCGACTGATTCCTACGGTATGTCTGAGCAGCCCTTCAGATCTGCTAAATGAATATTTAGGTTCAAGTATCAATGTGGTGCAGATTCAAGCACTCTTGGCTAGTGCCAGGGAAAGGAAGAGAGCATGCCAGACTCACTAACTATCCCAATCAATGCAGATCAACTCAAATAAACCGAATAATAGCTGCTTATGCCAAAACTGAATTGACCAAACACCTTCAGACTGCTTCTTAGCTAACCAGCACTTACTGGTTCTTGTCTGCAAGCATTTCTGAGACTCAAACCAAATAACCCTTACCCTACTTGTTATCCTGTTGATTAAGACAGGGCTAACTGTGGTATAACAAAAAAAAAAAAAAAGATAATTAAGCCTAGGACCAATTAAGTCATTTTCACAACAGTCTATGACACTAAGATGCAAAGAGTAAATAGATGGCCCAAGAATTGAAGACTCCATGGCTGATGCAGGCACTAACCTCATATTTGCCAATGTCTCAAATCCCAGCTTCACCCCCACAATCTTTTTTCACCCTTATCTGCTTTAATCACTTGCTCACAGACCATAAACAAAGAGCTTACAAAAAAAAAGAAACAATAAAAGCAATGCAAACACATCACTAATATAAACACTTTCTCCTTGACAGACACTTATTTCACAGAGATTACAGGCTAAATTAGGAGACAATAAAAGAGAATTAAAGCAAACTCTAAGAGGCTGGGTTGAAAAAAGAGAAATACTGCAGTTGTACATGTTAACTACACAGCTATCATGATACTGTACTTTCACATCCTGCTATCTCAGTAGAGCATTAGTTTTCTGTGAGATACTGGGATGTTTTGTACTGAATTTTGAAAATTTTAATGTGGTAATTAAAGTTATTGCTGACGCTCTCTGAGTAGAAAGACTAAATAACTAAATATCTACACCTGAACTGTCATGGAGAAAAAAGAACCAAAGGGAAGAGATTACAAAGCCCTACAACTCCTTCATCTCCTGCTCAGCTCACGAAGCAGGTTGCTTGAGAAGTAGTTAGCGAAAGTTAATGATACGTTGCATTTTTCTGCAGCACATATGGTGAAGAAGTTTTAAGGGCTGAAAAATTTTGAGACCCCAAACTTAAACATATAACCTACAAGCAGTAAAGGATGACCATGCTGATCCTCATCTCAGCAAATCTAGACACTTGTAAAGTTAACATGAAGTATGCAGCCTTAACTTCTAAAGGGTTATCAGATAGCTTAAGCTCTTTCCAAATTAATATTGCGTAATATCACATTCACACACTTGGGCATGACATTCTGCATGGTTCTTCCCAGAGCTTGGCATTCTTTCTTCCAGCACCTGTTTCTTGTAAATTGTAAAACTCCTGCTCTTCTCCTCTCTCCGTGGATGATCAGAGCCCTGTTCCAACCACGTGGCATCATGGATGTAGCACAGCCTTCTCCCATACTTTGCCCTCATTCCCACCTAGTTTTGATTTTTTAAAAATCCCACTTTGTTTAGACACTAACAGTACTTAATCGTTAGATTCACCTATTCAAACAGCCCAAATAAAAACTTACAAATACACTACAACATACAAAAACTATGAATTCTACTGACTTCTTGGCAGGGTGCAAGTAGGTCTGAAAAATACAGACATGAAGGGAAAAAATGGAAGTAAATAGCTTTCATTACGGGAAGTTCTGATGCCCTAGAGGCTCTCTCTCCACTGCTTTCAATTGCTGATGCTGGTCTTAAGCATGTATTAAAATTGTTGTGAATTTCAAGGATGGCCTGAGAGGAACATGTATTCAGGTTTTAGGTGTCGTTGACACAAAACAAAAGCACAAATATATTAGCTAGGACAGACGCTTTCAGTCAGAGCTTCTAAAACAAATACACCTCAAAAAAACTTCCTTTCTCAATGATGCCAAAGCCACTTAGAAATTTCCTGTTCATCAAAATTCCCTGCTCAACAGGCAGCAGTAGTGTATCAGAAATAAATGGAGCACAATTCAGCATACATGCATGCACAAGGAGTGGCGTATCAAATGAAATAAAACCCCACAGTTGTGAGTACTTAGTCTGATGCTATACACAAGCCATTCCATCACTGTCTTGTGTTTAGGGATACTCTTGATACAAAGTCAAGAATAGTAGTCTGACGGAAGTCCCTAAATGCAAAACTTGACAATAAATTCCTAGGGAAGAGGAGAAAGGGCTGGAAAGAAAGGCAGAATAGAAGTAGGAAAGGAAATCAAGTTCCAGAAATTTTCTACCTTGCAGCAACATTCCTTATGAAAACAAAGGCTTACAGAAGGGAGTAGAGCATTGATTCTTCTAATTAAACAGCTTTGCTCCCAACTATTTGTTAACTGTTAATACTGTTATTGATATGGTAGTTCCCTCCAATGTACATCCCATTTTTAAATATTTGTATTTGGTTTACGTGGCAAGGATTTGGTAGCAGGGAGGGGGCTGCAGGGGTGGCTTCTGTGAGAAGACACCAGAAGCTGCCCCCATGTCAAACAGAGCCAGTTGTAGATGGCTCCAGGACGGACCTGCTGCTGGCCAAAGCAGAGACCAGCAGCAACGGTGGTAGCACCTCTGTGATAACATATTTAAGAAGGGGTAAAAAAAGCTGCGCAGCAGCTGTGAGAGAGGAGTGACAATATGTGAGAGAAACAACTCTGCATGCACCAAGGTCAATGAAGAAGGAGGGGGAGGAAGTGCTCCATGCGCCCTGCAGCTTGAGGTGTAGATCATGGTGATGCAGGTTGTCTCCCTGCATTCTATGGAGGACCACTTCAGAGCAGATAACCAACCTGCAGCCCATGGAGGTCCCCATGCTGTGGGTGTGCCCTGAAGGAAGCTGAAGCCTGTCAAGAGCCCATGCTGGAGCAGTCTGTTCCTGTAGGACTGCATGCTGTAAAAAGGACCCACATTGGAGCAAATCTTGAAGAACTGCAGCTTGTGGGAAGGACCCATGCTGGAGAAGTTTGTGAAGGACTGTATCCCATGGGAGGGACCCCACACTGGAGCAAGGGAAGAGTGTGAGGAGGAAGGGGCGACAGAGATGAAGCATTATGAACCGACTGCAACCTCCATTCCCTGTTCCCCTGTACCACTCAGGGGGAGGAGGTAGAAGAGCTGGGAGCACATTGAGCCTGAAAAGAAGGGAGGAGTAGGAGGAAGGTGTTTTTAGTTTTGTTTTATTTCTTACTATTCTACTCTGTTACAATTAATAGGCAATTAAATTAAATAAATTAAATTAATTTCCTCGAGTCAAGACTGTTTTGCCCATGACGGTAATTAGTAAGAGATCTCACTCCCCTTATTTTGATCCATGAGTTTTCATTGCATTTTTCTCCCCTTGTCCTGTCGATAAAGGGGGAGTAATAGAGTGGCATAGTCAGCACCTGGCAATCAGTCAAGGTCAACCCACAACAATACCGCATCATGCCAAAAAAATCAGTATTAAGAACCTACAGAGCTGAAGAAATTCTGATTTGCTGTGGAAAGATTGGAATAGGCCCTCTTTATTTGGAAAGATCTTTGACAAAGCTCCAGTTGACAGGTGTCTGCTTTCACCATCAGCTACACAGTAGATAACAACAAAATAATATTTGAAAGGAACTATGCCCAAAGTGGATGCAATGTTGAGCATCTTTCCAAGGGAGAGTATCTAGACAGATGGCCAATTGTACATGAGTGAAATGGACTGACAACATGAAATTATGAAGAGGAACATAAAAATAATATAGATAAAACTCCAAAGACTTAAAATACCATTCCTCATGAAAAATGAAAATTTAACGCGCTATTTAAGGGGCATCATGTGTGAAAACTAAACATTAAAATGATGAAGTAATCAAAGTGCAAAAGTATACCTTCAGCAACTCATCAACTGAATCAAAACTCATTTTCACCAGCATACTTCAAGATACCAGTCTTGAAAACTAATTTTAGAACTAAGGGCCTGAAATGCACGTTGACAAGGTTCTTTTGTTATATGCACTGGAGGAGCAGCAAGGACTGACTGTATAGTGGACCACAACATTATTGTATGAGGTCTATAAAAACAGAATTAAAAGATCAGGCTGTAGAGTAGTTGGCCATAAACTTGTGCACACGAAGACAGAAAAGGAATGAGGCTTTTAAATTCTGTCTTCTTTTGAAAATTCACTTTTTTAATGAAGAGTGGAATAATCCTGCACTTCCCACCTGAACTTTATTAGCAACTATTAATGTTTAAATTTTAGTTTATTTCACCAGTGCAAGCCCAGGATCAGTAAGTGTTCTCAGAGAACTGCAGCCTACATGCAATTTATAGAATATATACAATATATACAACCATTAAAAAAATGCATCATCAAAATGCATGACAACGTACAGTTATATTTTATGTAACTTCCATAATTCGTATACCCAACGAATAATGAGACCAAGCTAATGTATAATGTGACATTGCCTTGACTCTGCCTTAGAAGAATAATGAACATTCCAGTTCATTTTTCCAGTTACATAAGCACATTCATGTTGCATTTATAATCTGGCTTCTACATATAAATCTGTTATTGCCATACTTCTGCTACACATCATACATCCTAGGATATATAGCTTATGGTTATTATTTTTAATTGTTCTATTCAACTACAATACATTCATAAGATTTCCCAGATTTTATTAGTTATAGAAATAGATCCCAATTCCTATGCAGGTCAGCTTTCATTTCCTCTCATTCTTGAACCTTCAAGACTAAAGTCTTATAATGTTCTGGAAAGAAGAGTGAAGAGGGAATGATCTAATTGTAGTCAAGACTACTTTTTTTCTTTAAGGCATCCAAATACACTACAGCTGTGTAGCAATATAACTTTAACTCTGCAAATGCCCCAAACATTCCATAACTCATTTAAAGAAAATGCCTTGTCTTCACAAGAAACCTAATTTGGAGAAAAGGCAGAGTTTTCCAATGGAGCAAAAGGCAATTTTCTTTCTTTCAGCAGCATAAGTCTTTTTCAGTGGACAACTAACACTGCTTATTCATGTCAATCTTTGGTGAAGGAGGGTGACCCTAATAACCGTGATCAATAACATAACACAAATATCGACAGAAGAGGGGAAAAGTATACATCAGATGAATAAATGCCTCCAGGTTATGGGAACAAAATAGGGAGGACAGGAGGGAGGGAAGGAAGGAGAGAGTGAAGCTGCTGCTAGTGTCTTTGAGGGACTTCAAATTGATCTGCTTTAGAATAACAGGGGAAAATCAGTAAAAATAAGAACAAATCCTCCCATAGAAGGCGCTCCTAGGAACTGTGGACTATACAGGTTCCCTTGGCAGGACACATCAGATTGGTAAGAGGAATTCTGAGTTTCAAATCACAGGGTTTAGCACAGGGACATTCAGGAGGCAGACTACAAAGGGAGGCTTTCTGCTTCTTTTCAGTTTTGCTTGATGCCAAGTACTTCTAGAAATTCCACTGACATCCTCTACATTTGTAGTTAATGCATTGCAGGATGATTTCCAGACGGTGGTGGCAGGTTTCATATAACTTGCCCACAAATCTCGTGTGTATTTGGGGAACAGGGAGAAGGTGCTAAGATTCATATCTGACCATGGAGAAGCTTATGGGGATTGTAAAGAAGAAGGGGAACACTGATGCTGAAAATGCAAAGTTGTGCATAGTTAAAACAGATTCTCACTCCTCCTGGTGAGGGGAAGCAAGGAGACTCTTCAATAAATTTGTATGCATATATTACTTTATCTTCCTACTTAAGTCAATTAAATTGACTTGAAACCTTAACTCCCGTGGGTTGTCCATTTCCTAAAACCTCTATATCACTATTACATCAAAATAAAGGCGATGACAAAATCTCTGCTGGTTAGTATAGAAACTGCACATTATGGAATATTTTTCACTTCTTTAGGAACCTGAAATTCAATTTCAGTGACCAATTTAATGCTTCAGACCAGAAGAAAAAGCAGTAATTCTCCCAGAATTGATGAAACTGCCAAATGAATGAGCGTATCAGCTAGAGGCATCTCTCCTTAGGTGGAAGTTAATGAAGTCAAGATCCTGACTTAGGTATTAGACTACGTTCATAATACATGACCTGCAGTTTGCTAAGTGCCAAGGGAAAACTGGAAGGCAAGACGGAGCAAAATAACATTTTCTAAGATCCCTGCTTAGGAAACAGGGAGCTTACAATTGGTCTTCTAAGAACTGGATTTTTGGGGTATTTTTTGCTTTTTTGTTATTCATCTCACTGAAAAAGGCTTATTAACTTCCAACACCAATATATTAATGTTTTACTTAAAGCCAGCTGTCTGCTTTCCACATTAGTCTAGCACAGTGATCCAAAATCATTTCTGCAATGCATTAAATTACTTCACGGTTTTTATGGTAACTCTTCTTGATATGTTAGTAATTCCTAAGAACATAATTTACATAAAAAGCACTGCGTTAACTACAGATACAGAACGTGGATCCAGAACCAAAAGCAAAGACATTTCCTTCTTAGACAAGCACTGAACAAAGACCAATGCAAAATCACATGCACTGATACTCACACGATGCTTGTTGGAGTTTTTTTCTCTCTCCCTGGACCAATGAATCTTGGATATTTTTCTGCACAGAGGAACAATGTTGAAGGGAGGAATGGAGAGCATCTGCCTCCTGCCTTCGAGAACTGCCTGCTCAACCACCAGAAGTGGGTCTGAACTTCCTTCAGTACAAGAAGGATGTAATCACAGGCTTCCAGCATCCCTCCCACCCCACTGTGGTGACAAGAAAGGCACCACTGCCACACTTTCTCTGGTTGCTTGCTAAAAAGATCATCAGAGGGATTTTTGAGAAGACACAGTTTATCAGTATTTGGCAAACACGACCACAGGAAAACATGAATGAGAGAGACACTTGAGTACAGTTAGATGAAGATGTGTTCCATTTCCCAACCTTGAGCTAGACCTTGCATGAGCAAGGGCAGCATTCTGGCAACTTCATAATACAGTAGACAACATTTGCTAGACTCCAGTTTAGCATTTCAGAAACAAAATTCCCAAGTCACTCTTCAATGATTTAAGTTTCTTCGAATCTGGACCATTAACAGTTCTGCATGATCAGTAAGAGCTAGCTTTATAAAAACAGAAGTGCTTACAACTATATGAACATATTTGGAAATGGTGAAATATATATGTAAATATCTGTCAGCACCTAATCAAATAGAGATTTTTTGCTTTTCCACATGACTGGCAAACTGTACTCGCCACTTGGCAGGCCACATGCTTGATTTGAAATATGTCTACATAATCCAAACTCAAGTATGCAATAAAAATAAGGTTAGTAATATTCCCGGTTACAAAGTTACCCACTTAAAATTTAGAGCCAAAATGAGATTTTCTAATACGCCCACTATGCAGGCAAAAGTATAGACATGCCCTGCACTGTATTTTGTAAGAAAATGAGTAATCTTGCATGCACACGCACACGGGTATATATTTAATGCACATTAATATATACATACACACACATTGATGCACACAAATAAGTTTTAAACATGATTCTCATATTTTGAGATATATGACATATATAAGTCAGATATTACTGTTCTTTTAACACAATTCAGAAACTTGAAGTGCTTCTTGGTTTTGAAGTTAAATCTGATAACCTTGAACGCAGCTGGTTATTCTTATTGTCAACAATAGTTATGTAATTAAACTGCTTCGAATGTCATAGAATCATAGAATCATAGAATGGTTTAGGTTGGAAGGGACCTTGAAGATCATTGAGTTCCAACCCCCCTGCCACACGCAGGGATACCAATGTCATCCCATTATATCTCAAAACAGACTAAGATTTTGCGTTTTGAATTTTAGATTCAACATAATAAAGTTTAGATTAAAATAGTGTATTGAAGGGCTAGTAGGTGTTCCTATAAATAAGTAACTTCCTACTTAAATATCTGCATCAAATTTCTGTTTTACTTTATGTGGACACATTTTGATTTTACTCTTTTGTTGAACAGTCAGCAATAGCCAGCATAGAACTGAAACCTATATGCTCTAAAACCAATCCAGAAATGAAGATAAATCTTCTTTCTAATAATGGCTGATCACTACACCACATTCATATCATTCATACATGTCACAGCTAAAAACAACTTCATTACAAAATCTTGCAGTCCTGGAGGGGCATTGCCAAGATAACTTCATCTCCATGCCATCACATGGCACCACTGTAATATGGAAACCTGGTTGTGCAATGTTGCAAGCCTAGCTTGGCTTGTTTGAAAACCCAGATTTTAGAACTGTCACTATTTTGGCAGGGCGGTTCAGCAGGATACAAGCACTCGCTCCTCACTCACCAGGGAAGCCTAAGACAAGCCTGAGGCATTCTCCAGGCTGGATTAACAGACTGATGCATGAAGCTCTGCAGAGAACAAGACTGCAAAGATCACTTTTGTGCACCACTGGAGAAAGAGAAAGGCCTCCAAATCTGCCTCCTTTTTTGCAGAGGAGTCACATAACAGTTTTTAATTCCTGACATAAGTAATAATCATTTGAGAAACAGAAATGAGAAGCATTTCAGGGCCAAAAAAGCAAGGGTCACTTTTACCCGGAGTATTAGCATCACATTAAAAAGGATACTTTTCATTGCCTTCAAACATTAATCTCAGGATAAACAAGATAGGATTTAGTTTCTTTCTTGTATATACTACCATAAAAAGGGACAGGGTAGGACAAATTTTTCCCGATTCTCTGGGGGGTTTCACAACCCAAATGTAACTCCCTCCAGTTCCAGGGAAACAACTATCAACTTTGCATCAGTACTTTAGAGGTAAGTCTCCATATGCAATACTAACAAATGCCCAATACTAAAGTGCAGTCACTGGTGTGACTGCAATGTTGTCATATTTTGACACCTTCAGATATCACTCCTAATTTTTAAGAGATGGGCAGATCTGCCTGTATTAACATATTTATCTTAATTTTAGACAATCTTTTCCCCCAAAAGATGCCTCACTACTGACTTTCTGAACATAAAAGAGAGGAAAAAGAAAATAGAAGACTCTATCTAGATAATTAGACTGATAAGCAGTTGTTCCTTTCTTTCTTGTGTTACATTAATTCCTACAGGTTGACGAAAAAAAACCAGATTCCTGGTTAATGGGCAGGCCCTTCCTGTATGAATTCATAAACCGAGGTCCCTATTTCAGAATAAGAGTAAAATGATTACTACTAATAAACCCTCTTTAGACAAAAAAAATTTAATCTAAGCAAGTGTTTGTTTGTCATTGATTTCAAGATTTAAAATGTGCTCAGATGCTACCTTAAATAAAGGCATTTTCCAGAATTGCATGGAATATTGATGTGGCCATATAGCTGATAAAGGGCATTTAATTGACCTCTGTAGTGTTTTAGATCATGCTCTATGTAACTGCATGAATTCCAGAGAAGAAATCTGAAAATAAGCCAGGATCTGAGTAGCGATTCCAAGTCTCCCTCACTCTATCACTGCTGCATTGAGTTTCCATCCTCTCCTCTCAAAAAGAAAGTGGAATTGACTGTTTTAAGTTAAATTCAGTATGATATTCAGCTCTGGCTATCAGTAATTTAAAAAACAAACTAAAAAGGGTCCTTGGGACTTAATTGTCTATTATATAGGCTTTATTTTCAACAGAGAAGCAGAAATTAAAAAGCATTACCTAACTCACTGTGACATAACACAGGAAGGTGAGCAGTTAGATCGGAAATCAAAAGGATAAGAGAAATGGATAAAAATAGTAACTACTAAGTGTTCGTATTATTCAAGAAGCTAGTGAAAATTTTACTTCTGATTAAGTTGACGGACTGGTTTGGGCCAACTGCTGTCATTAGCCAGTATACTACTCAACTCTAATAGTATACACGTATTCTAACCAACCAATGCCATCTGGCTGCTGGAACGATTCAAGTTAGAGGAGAGTGTTCGTTATAAGCAGACACAAGGAGGAGAGGTGAGCTGGCATCAGGAGGCTCAGAGCCTGGCTTTGACTTCAGCACTTGAACATATTCTCAGAGGGCCTGAGTCAGTTACAGTTTTCAGATCAACATACCAGCTACTGCATAGTTTCAAG
Source organism: Pluvialis apricaria (assembly GCA_017639485.1). NCBI lineage: Eukaryota > Metazoa > Chordata > Aves > Charadriiformes > Charadriidae > Pluvialis > Pluvialis apricaria. Next base: position 52,238,537 of record CM030010.1, on the reverse strand, counting down.
ATTGGATTTAGGAGACTGGTTTGGGTCCAATAAACTACGTGCATAAGTGCAACTTTCTTTCTCTGTATTAGTCATAGATAAATAATCATGAGAGTTCCTCAGAATAAATCAATACTGATTTCTTCCCATAAAACTATTTTAATGAAATGACAGATGTGTGCAGTATTTGGCAAGACTAAGCAGAGAGATTTCAAAGACAAAGCAAGAAGAGAGGTACTAAGGGAGCTGTGAGGTAGACAATGTGAGTTTATGGACAGTTGCTGAGAGTTTAGACTTACATGTCGCATAAAACTAGCAAAAAGTTAGCATCTCCTCTTGGACAGTAAATATAAACCACCACTGAACTACGTTTGCTCTTTCAGAATCTAAATTTTAGATGCCTAAATTGTTGGAAACTCCTGAATCATAATTAACAAGACAACTCACTTTGAAAGCTTCTTTAGCATGAAACCCCTATACATTATTTTAGACTTTTTCTATTTAAAAGGCTTTGTTGGCATGTTTCTAAGTGCTATTTTATGCTACACTTTCATTCAAAATGTAAAACAGTTTTGCTCTTTTAGTAATCTGAAGTGAATACAGGAGCACGCCGTTGTTTGCAAAATGAAAAGTGAAGGTATAAAATAAGAGACAGTTTCAGGACTTCTTGACAAGCAACACTAAAACCATGATTTCTTAATTTTCCCATACTGCAAATGGTGTAGGCAAAGCAAAAGACATTCAAGCTATTATTATGTCACACTGAATGATAGCAAAGGGCACTCTGGCACGCTGAACATAAAATGCATCCTTCATTTCAGCAGACAAGCCCTGTTTAGTAAAGAAGATGTGATATCCTAGCATAACACTAAAAATGAATGAAAATTATACTTATTTTTCAAGATCAAGAATAAAAGATGCCATCACAGAAACACAGCAGCTTCTAATCTTTAGTAATTTATACCCATAGCATCTAGATGGAGGATAAAAAAGCTTTTCTATACACATACACAGGGAAATGTCATTGCCAAATGCTTCCAATTTGACTTGATTTATGGGAAAACACTCTATTATCTTCTAGGAGACACTATCCTGAAATATTAAAAACTAAACTGTTCAGGATATCCATCTTGTCTATAGGGATAGTATGACCTGTGAGATAGACCTGGTTTATAAGAAGAAAAAAAAAACAAAAAGAAAAGAAAAAAGGCAACAAAACCACTTTAGGGATTGACCTGAATTAAGGGAAAACCCATAATCTGCATCACTCCAGGAAGTGTTACTCCTCAGACTGTTAATTCTCTCCAGGTAGCCACCAGGCAATGGGAAAGAGAAAGGAAAGGAGAAGAAAATTAGAAAGGAAGATTGCTTGTTGGTGCTCTGCACTTTTTCTTTATTAATAAAATACAATGAAAACTTGGGCACTTCATTTCTTTTAATGCTTTTCAACACTGCAAAAAAATCATTGCCAAGAAAAGTGGTGGTTCCTGTGTTGCCTAAGGAATAGGAGTGAGTGACAGAGCACGTGTGGGTATGTACGTGTGCACATATGTACACACAGAAGGTATGACGTGGATTCACGCTGCCTAATACCCCATTTGTACGGCATGAATCTAGTTTTCCTCACTGTTGGGGGAAGCAGAGCACTCTGACACAGAGAACTTTGTCAGGAGATGCGCCAGTCTTCAGACTCTTAGCAATAACAAATTAGTATGTTGAACGTCATGGTCTGATGCCTACTTGTAAGCTGTGGCACGTGGTGGAAGGAAGGGTGCCCCTGGCTCCAGCTGGAGGGTACCAGCACTCAGAAACACAAACCCATCCCAGATCACAGACCGCGGCTGGGAAACCATGTGCCTTTGCAGAATGCCAACTGGTTGGTTTAAAACCACTAACTCATCTTAAGAAAAGAAAGGAAGGAAGACAGGAGCTTCAGATGTGACGGGCAGAGGACGGGACAAGCCAATTTACTTCTTCACTGGCTTAGATTTTGTTCCAATTTATCAGTTATAACTTTTGGCCTAGTTTCTGGCCTTCACCCAAGCTAGAGGCATATAAGGTATTTTAGACATAAAATTGCTTTGCACTACGGGCAATTAGTGAGGCCAAGAGGCCACCAGAGAGCTGCATATGATGAATGTAATTGCTAGTGGGAAATCCTGGAGGGTTTTTGACCTTGTTGCTAATTTTTTTTTTCTTTGGGAATATCCTGAAAAGATCACACAGCTGGGAGAACACTGTTGCCTCAGAAAGAAATGACGAGGCAATTTACTCATTACTGAATTAATAGCATCAGAGGCTAAAGAGTGTATGAAAAAGAACATTAAAAAGATCTTAGTACCAATATGCAGGAAATTGTTAATAGCAGTCTGTCCAACTTAAAATCTCGTAGGCTTAATGTTCTTTGCAAAAAAAAAAAAAAAAAAAAAAAATTAAAAGTCTCAGAGAGGAAGAATCAGCAACATACATTGCCAGAGTTCTGCAGAAACATGGACCAACGTGAGGTGGGGAGCACCTGCTGCACTGTGGGTAACACCGTTCAACACAGAACTGAAACAACTCCAATGAGTTTGTATAATACACTGTCATATTTCTCTCCAAAAATGAAAAGGGAAGTTCCCTAAGCCAATACAGCATTGAAGCCACAGGGAAGACTGTACTGAAATCACTGTTGCTCAGCAGGACGCCTCCGCCCCCAGCATTCAACAAGCTAATCTGGGCACTGCCAGCAAGGAGGCTGGAGCACCCTGAATTTCACGTCGGCACTAAGGCTGCCTCAGAGCCTATTTGAAGTCTCCGACAGCTTTTGAAGCTCACATTGTGCTTAATGGTGTGGCAGCTACATTACAAGCTACTTCAAGTTTAAAACAAGCTCTGATGCGTCTACACAAGCCACATCCACTGCACTGCAGATATATCCTATGTCTGCTCCTTTCCAGTTTGGTGTTGACAGTTCTTTTAGACAGGTTTGTATTTTTTTGGTTTGTAAAGAGCTGCTTTGAGGAGGTTACGTCACCTACAAAGAAAGGAGGATTAATTGGTTAAGAGTAATGCTCCTTCACTTGGCGTACAGAGAAACTGGTAAAAACAAGTGTTAGACAAAAAAAAAGCATCAAAGTCTAACAGAAAATGCAATAACAACACTCCTTGAGTAACCACGAGGAACGCTCCAAGCTTCACTGGAGCTTGTCACCAGATACAGTGATAAATATGTATTCACATAAATCATTATGCCCACACTGATGGATAATACTTTGCTCCAGCTGCCTATTACACGGAAGGTATTTCAGCATCCTCTTGCAGAGCCTCAATAAAAGAAGCATCAAACAGAAGGTTTAATTTTTCATCATCGTACAAACACTCTGATTCCCGTGGGAGTGCTCTCTGCAAAGGCAGGTGGATTGTGCAGTCAGAGAAACGCAGCAGACCTATGCCTTGTAATGAAATCAAACAGCTCACTAAATCTAATACACACTCTAGCTGAAATTTGAGCTTCAAAAGCAACAGCCCACAACTTCAGAAATTAAACCTAGCAGAAAAGCACTGATGGTGGTGTTAGATGTACTATTTTAGTGTCATTCTTGCCTCACATGAAAAGTTTCTTCTGAAAGATAGAGCCAAGCTGTGTGGGCTTGATACTGCCATTAAGTCTTGTAACTGCATTATTTTACTACATGCTTAACAATGCTGAAAAATGGAGATTTAGGTTTCCTTGTCTAAAAGGTATGGAGACTTCCGCATAAGCTGGATTTGACTTCTTTTTCTTGTGGGTTTTTTTGGTGTTTTTTTTAATGCTTGTTCAAGATCTTGTCATTAAAAAGAAAGGCTACAACAATGAAAGTAGCGTAAGGGAAAACAATTCTCTCTCTTTTTTGTATATGGAAAATAGAATACATACCTCTATGTGAGTAGCCCTACCGCAGGAAACTCATTTGGAGCAAACATTCCTCCAGCTTTATATTCTGCTGCTCTCTACGGTACTACAAAAATTCAAACATGGTAGGTTGCAATTATCTTGACCTGTTTGGTTTCTGATTTGAGATTCTGGGAGCAGTTGAGTTGCCTAAATATAAGTATCTCTGAGATATCTTAAGGTACTTAAGTCATATGCGTAGGCCGGCAGATATGACATAGGATCTATAGGAGACCCACACTCTTCAAGAGCTGGAGCTAGAAGCTAGATGAGATTACCATAAGGCATATTAAATGGCACTCAACATCTACAGTAAAGCAACTGAATCAAGCCCTTCCAATATTTAAAAACATTTACTTTATGCCTTGCTAGTGTACATAACTTCAAAGACTGCAGTTTACGATAAGGTAGAAGTCTGCAAGAACCTTTGTAGAAAGACAGGGTTCTTCCCCTAAAACATCCTGAATTTGGAGTGAGGTTTTTGCCACCTCAGGAGGTGCACCTAGGAAGCTCTCATCAAAACTGAAACAACATGGGAAACTATGACACTGCCAACCTTCAAGAGAAACCTTAAGAACAGCTAATCAGAAAGAATAAACCTTACTGAGGCTTATATTACACTAGTCATCATGCCTTTGTCTTCATCTGTTCATTTTTTACTTCTTGCTGTGTATGGAATTATGAAAATAGAGCACAAAAACTCATCTCGCTTGCACTTCCCCTACAATCCTTATACACATACATGCAGGGTCCACATTACGCTCCAGAAGCCAGTGAAAGCTCTGGATTTCCAGAAGAAATTGAAGGTGGCTAAATCACCATGGTGTTTGTTCAAGTTTACATGTTCTTGGTTACAGCAAACCAGGGTAACTCCACCCAAACCTGTGAGAGTTCCAGCAGGACCACAGACTGAAAGAAGCACTGGCACAGCATTCCTCACAGACAGATGAACTCAAAGTGCCATTGTCACTCAATCCTATAATATGTTATTTTTTACTCACAGAAATCACATGAGAAAGCTTGAGGACACACACTGGTATCCCTAACATTGTGTTTGTCAGATTTCAGTGCATTGTGTCCAAATATAAGCAAATGGTTCAACCGTTCCTATTATACCTTAATACTGCTTCAAAAAACCTCTTTCAGTTCTTGTATTCTCATTTCCTTCCCGTGCACATATTAGCAAACTGCTCCAGGAAGGATGGCTCCTACTCCTTACAGTGTAATACTGATGGATATATTCCATTTTCCATTTCCCACACCTTACCACTTCTATCCAGTGCCTATAACTTTCTCTTTCCCCTTACATGGACTTGGGTATTTTCCTCTCTGTTCCCTCTGATAAATGGAAAGTACTGTCTATCATATTCAAAACGAAACCCAAATATCCCTACATCTTTGGGAGACCCTTCTGAGTGAGGGAAGCAGCTATAAGAAGATCCTTTACTATTCTTGAACCTATCATTAAAAACAGCCAAAGAAGATCAATTTTATCCTTTTTTTAGGAGGGAAAAAAAGTTTGTCTTCCATTTCCTACCACAATTTTGATTTAGTATCAAAATTAAATATCCTTTCAATAATCTTTCATATTGTCTGCCAGACAGCAGTACACATTAGCTATTCTCTATCCTCCCTCACTGTACTACTTTATTAATGTGAACTCAAGGTCTCCTGCCCTCTTTCATAATTTCTCATTACCTATAGGCAACATTATAAGGAATGTCCATTAGCATAAAGATTATTTTTGGCATGATAGGACACATTTTAAGGCTATCAATCTTTCTCCAGACTGAAAATGATATATTTTGCCACCTCTGGGTTTTTCCTTATAACTTTTAAAAAGTAGTATTCCACGCAAAGAGGTTAGATTCATTATATTCAGTTTTAATTTTACTCCCAGCTATTTTTATTCCACTAAGTTCCAATTTAAAGTTGAAGCTTGCCATCATGTATAATAACTGACAAAAATTTTAAAAAGGATAATTTCATCTTCCCCCTATGTTCAGCAACAGTGTTTAGAGTTTGGTCTGTCATGCTGTGAAACTTGCTTGGCTCTGCAATCTGCAAATGCACTTCTAAGTACCAGCAAATGTCTGTGTGAGCATCAGGCAGGAAACAAGTTCACCATTTGAAAAGGCTTGTCATTTGAAAATACAAGTAGGGCGTATGTGGCTTATAAACGCCAGCCCTCCTTGTAGGAAGAACCGTCTAGTTAGTTGTCTGTTCTAGCTCGTGTATTCTTCAATATTTAAAGGTAAACCTGCATGTGACAAATATGAGATCATTCACAGAGGCACTGTAAAACACACATGCATATTTATATTACACATTCAAAGGTAAATTCAAAAAAGCAGTCTTTCTTGTTCTTTGTGTTTGCAAAATGCTAGTAAATGTTACCTAATTTGAAAATAAAGAAAGGCTTCTTTAGTACATGGAAACCCGAGAAGAAGGTCAGAATTTGCTGGTGCACTCTCAGCCATGTAGAAGAATAAATTACTTCCTCCTCCAGCCTTACTTGCCCTACCCAGAAATCACTCTGGTCTAACGACTCCCTTGGTGACTGCCCAGTGGATTCTCCCTGCCATAGAGGTGTTGAAGCTATACATCAAGAGCAGGCAGAGGTTTAGTTTTTCCCAACTTGCAGTCAAGTGCAGCAGAACAGGCACAAGGCAGGAAACAAGATTCCTTCTTTGAAGAACTGTACTAGTTTCCTTCTCTTTCTTCATCTTCCCTTGCCCAAAAGAAGAGCAAAGCAGGAAATGAAACATCATTTCTTCCTTGAGCTTCCTCTAAGAAAAGCAGTTACAAGCTGCTCCTTGTGTTGACATGTGCTGAAAGACTGATGCTATCCCAATTCATCTCCTGTAGTCTCAGGATAGAGCAAAATCTATTTTATACGAGAGAATGAGAAAGCACCAGATGCAAATCTCCTCGGTTTCTATCATCTTTTTCAGAAAGAAAAACTAAGGCTACAGGAAACACTTGCTAGAAGTTTTGAAACAGAAAGAAGCAGCAGCTCGTCAGAATAAATCACCGAGCTCTTGCCATTCTGTATATTGTTTCTAAAACAACTGCTTCTGCTCCCTGAAGGCATTTAACAGCGGACAGAGTTTAACAGCTGCTAAGCATGTAAAACCGTCTACTTAAAAATGCCTCTTGAGGTTTTACACAACTTGTTCCTCCCAGAGAAATGTGTTTCATAAAAAAAATAAAATAAAATATCTATTCCCATCAAGAAATCAGCTCAGAGGTAATCTCAGGTAATCTGAGAAGCCTTTTGTTCTCTGCGTGCTATAAATTTTTCTTCCTTCTTTCCAAAGCTGTGTTTGCCTTTTCTTCCCAGGTCTATTGCTTCTTATAATCAGCATCTTATTAAGCCACCCTATTAAAAAGACTAACAGTACACAAAGACAAATAAACAACTGCAAATTTTTCAGGTAGTACTAAAATACATGAAGATTGGGTCTAAAGGTATGATTTCATTTGAAACTATCTATTAATTCGAATATATACACCGGTTTTTATCTCACTTTTACTGGAACTCAACGTTCTTTCTATTTCCATAAGTCATTCTATATATATGCATGCACTTCAAAATTACTTCAGTTTTGTCTTTGAAAGCAATGAACACCACCAATTGTTTAGAAAACTATGTGAACATTTTGGCAATACGGCTTGCAAAACCTAAAAACTAAAGATTTTACAGGGTGTAGTATTGTTAGGCATACAAGCATGTATGTGCCCTAAACACAGCGCTGTATGACCCTCGTGATTGATCTGTTTCTGTCTTTTGACAATGAAGGTGAAAACACAATAAAGCCAATGTACAGGGTTCGACAAAAAATGCTAAGTTTTTAATAGCTCTTTCAAGTCCTACAAAATTCTACAGTAACTGTACAGTAATCTATTAATTTTTAGAGGATAGATAAAAAAGTCTTAACAAAGACTTATCATTCCACATTAAACCCTGTAAAATTTATTTAAAAGGAGATGGAAAGACTCTTTTGGAGTCTCCTCTCAATTGGCACCCATTATGGTTAACGGAAAGACTTGAACTGACCTTTTATATATGAGACAATCACTGAAAAAAGATGGATGTTACAAAAAGTCATATGCATATGCAGAGCAAGAGGTCAGTGATACACAGTAGCAGAAATTTACTATAAATAAATCCACCCCTGGATGAAGTAAAATACAAGGAAAATACTGGTATCTTGCAATGTTCACAAAATATTCACAAACACAACATCTAGGAGCATTGGGGGGGGGGGGGGGGGAATGTTTAAAGCATAGATGATACACGCAGATCAAGAACAGCATCATCCATATCTCTGAAAGCAGGCTCAATGCCCCTTTTGTCCAAAGTCTTATCTGGAATGCAACAGTGCATTGGAAGTGCAGGTGAGAGCCACACGGCCATCATGAACCTACCTTTGCAAACATCTAACTTCTGGAATTTATTTGGCTTGAGAAAGTCTTAAGACTACATTAAAGCATGACAATACTTGTTCTAGTTACAGGTGAAGATTAATTTTGTAAATCGAATGAGCCCCAGCTAACTTGTACTGTACCGCTTCTGTGCTATAATCAATCAAATAACAACAGCAACAACACAGCTTTTTAATTTTCACAGCCAAGGATCTTTTCACGGTCTAGTCAAAGACAAAACAATTGCAATGGGCAGACTTTCAAAATAAAACTGATGACTGCACTATTCTCTGTTAGTATGCGAAAGAACGGAGTTCTAAACGTAGCACCGCTCAGAATACATCTGTGCTGCACAGAGACACAGAAGCTTCTTGGTGCCCACAGAGGCCTCGTATGTGAAAACTCTGTCAAGCTGTTGAGATCCCTAGCTCTCAAAATTTAAACTAGGTCTTCAGTGCTTTTTTAGAAAAAGTACTTTTGGGGAGGAGAGAAAATGTTTAGCAGGAGAGCAGCTAAATGAATGTAAGTGTGCATTCATAAGCCATTATTTTCTTTTAATCTACTGCAGGAGAAGTTAAAGTACCACAATCACTGGTGTAAGTCCACTATTTAACGTTACCGAAATCAAAATTTCTTCAAAAACATTATTTTCTAGATAGATAGAGTCTATGTAGAAAAAAGTCACTGTTACCAGAATAGTCAGTGCATGCATTTGCTTTACATACAAGAACGGAAGCAGGAGGTTTTGTCAGTAGAAGTGCCCATTGTGCAGCACCCCAGTTATTTTGTGTCATGGTCCAGCTTGGATGGCTGATCCACACAGGCTCTGCAGGCCTTTCTAGATGGACAGTGCATGAGGAGTGCCTCCATCTGCTGTGCACTGGTTATTTTACAACTTGCAAATTCAAATTGTCAGATTGACTTCATCTGTTTCATGAAGATCTATACATCGTGCTGCAACGGAGCTGCTGTGCGCTGGACTCAAGTAGAAAACTGGAATTCAGGCATCCATGGCAAAAACTGCCCTAGTGATTATTTGATCACTTATGCTGTAAGACCATGACATGAAGCAGACTACAATTTGAAACTGAGAAGAATGGCAGATTTCAGATTTGTTGTTTCCAATGAAAATTCAGAATTGTTGGAATGAGTCCACATAAAAATCAGAAAAATACACAAAGTTTCTGCTTGAGTTTACTTAAAAATTTAGCCCAGTTTTCATTAGTGTCATTACTTTAATTTTAGCTGTACTTTGCGAATCATGCTCTGAAACTTTGCTGTGCATCTTTGTTGGTATCCAGTAGTACTCAACGCCCTCTCCTCTAACTGCCAGTATTACAAGCTATCTATGCATTTTGCTGGGCAGAAACCTCTCTAAATAAAGCTAATAAATAATTTATGAAAAAATAAATAAAACCTAATATAGGAAGAAAAACCCACATGTTTTGTTTTAAGTTAATTCTCACAATCTCACTACCAGCACCCTCCTAACTCAGAATAAATCCTGTATGTTATATAATTATGAACATATCAATTTATTTTCCTTATTCACTCCTTCTAAGATTTCTTTTTTCCTTCAAAAACAGGTGAGTCAACTTATTACCATAATGGTGATGAACAAGAAGAGACTGAATAATGTCACGGGCCGAAGTGTACTCTCAAGATATTTTGAGAATTTCAGCAGACAGTATATGCATACTTCACGTTATTGCTCCAAAAGCCACCTGGAATAACAGCTACCCCAAGCCTTTGTCTTCTTGCTTTTTCTTGCGGTTGGAGCTCACAGACTTACCACAGGAGACAGTACTAAGGAGAAAAAAACCTAGTTCCTGATATGTTAAAGCGATAAAACTTTTAACACTAGCAGTAATTGGGGTAGCAGACCAGAGGCTCAACTCTCACACGATGCAATGTTGCCTTGTCAACAACCAAAAAAAAAAACAGAAAGAAAGAAAAAAAAAGACTTAAGAAGGCTAAAAAGCTCAGCTGCTAGATCTTATTTCTGGAGTTCATGAAAAACACTTGCTAAAGCGTACACACACAAACCACAGCAAGACCAGTAACACAGATGACAAGAAGATCCAGAAACAAGAAATAAAGCATATTTGTTCTTAGAAACAAGGGGGAAGGTGTTAATCTTAGTGAAATAGGATTCTTGCAGTACTGGCAAAGTTACTGTCAGGATAAATTACTTGCTTCAGCAAATACCAAATTCAGAAGCAGGCCTGTCAGGGTGCCAGACTAGCTCAAACACCCGCCCTTCCAGCGAAGCATTTCTATTGCTCACATTTAGTTCATATTTCATCACTTTTCTACTGTTCCTATTTTTGCATCTTTGCTTCATGCCCTCTCCTTTGTGCAACTATATTCCAGATCACAGCAAGAATTTGCTATTTAAAATTAAAACCAAGATGGATGCAAGAAGGGGGTTTTTTTTTTGGTGTAACTTGCACAGAATGCCTTCCTGACTGACACACATGAATAAAACTATTGGATTTCCCAAAAAGAAGATATGAATGAAAAATTAGTTTATGGCTGTGTAAATTTTGATTATTCCGACACATTGAAACAGCTCTAGAAGAACACATATTTTCAGTTCCCAACATGTCAAAAAGGTTCACTTCTATCTTTATTCCATAGAAAAGGGAATGACGTTCTAAATTGTAGCCACGGTACAGACAAAGCTAACCGAGATTTAAAAGATAAAATTCAGCACAAGTATAATATGCTCTTGAAGACTCAATGTATATCTATTTATATCCTGATCCTACTTCACGAACACATGCGAACAATGCAAGTAAGCACTGGCTTTGAAGACCTGGGGTGATTCTGCCACCATACTACATGCTCAGGGTGCCTTCATGCAGCTCCGAGGGAAACATTTCCATAAGACACTTACTCTACCAAACTACCAAAATCTCAATTGTTTTCCAGTAGCATCTGTAAGACCAGACTGCATTTCAGCTATCTGTCCACAGTTCTAAAAATCACTTATAAACAGTATCAATTTAAACACTACAGAGAACATTGTATTATGCTATGACAATATTGCAGGACCAAAGTTTCTTCTCCAAGTGTGCTTAAGGATACAGCTGAAACTTGGTACTTATGTAACTCAATTTTTTCTATCTTTAAATGCTGTCAAGATATTAAAAAATGCTTCTCTAAGATCCTCTACAGTATTCAGATGGAAATATATGGGGGGAAGGAAACTGAACAATATCAAAATAATGAGAATAGTGTGTACTAATTCTAATACTAGTATACTATTGTATACTAATTCTTACTAATTCTAGCCAATTAAATTGCACACAATGCAAATCCTAGAGTGACTAGAATATGAGAAAATAACTTATCCAAATAATACTACATAATTACATTTCCAGAAAAGCTGGGATACAAATAGTAAACAATTATATTTTGATCCAATAAATTGCCCTAATAAATTGTTCAAGAAGCTGCCAAAGCATGCCATAACCATGAGATAAACAGAAAGATGCTTAAGTTGTGAAAAATAAATTATATTAATATATAAACAAACCAACAGTCAAATATTGTATTGTGTGAGCAAACTACAGTATATGGTAAAATATAGCCTGCAAAACTGCCAGACAAAATATACGTATGAAGCCTGCATTGTCAAAATGCAATGGCATCTCAATAAAAAAACGACAGAACTAAGAAAGAGATAAATCACAAAAGTCAAAAGAAATATATTAAAGTTCATATTCATTAGAAAAATCAGTTGTGAAAGAATAGTCCAGCGACAGATTGAATGGCATAGGGTAGGAAAGATCAGTATTTAAACAACAATCTAAGAAACACAGATTTTAAAAATACTTTTGATTTGGAATTATATTACAGGTTTTTAGTATGGTTTAGTTTTTAGCAGCAAATTCAATACCACCATCAGTGTAATTAGCAAGAGACAGTGGGCTTATTCTAGGTATACCTGTAAGAACCATATGCTCATGTGCGTATTACAAAGCTATGTGTACCTTCCTAACTAATTTATCGTAAAAATATATAAATTATTTACAGCTATATACCCACATTTTAACCACAGACATGCACACACAATCACAACGAAAATAGGCAGCCTGGTACCACCAGAATGTGAATTATAATGACAACCACATACAAACAGAAACTATGAATACAAATTCATTTTAATGTCACTGCCTTATTCACTCAGGGAGTTATCCAACGCTCACTAACACCAATGCAGAGCTCTCCATTGCCTCAGTGAGCTTTGAAAGAGATCTTTAATGAGAAAGAGAACTAACCAGCGTACACTTATGATAGTTGACTGGTTTTACAAAGGTCAGTACAATTAGCAGTATTTTTATCCCGGGTTATCTTAAACTTTACCTTGAATGTTCGGTTTGAGTACTCCAAAAAAGCTAACTCTCTGTTTAAATGTCAAAGTAGCCTACACAAAAGAAATACACAGTTCTTCCTTCTGATGAGGCAAATCAGGAAAGGTCCCACATGAGCAGGACCAAATAGTTTAACAACTGACTTGCTTAGATCTTAAATAATTATTTTGGTTAAATCTTTTCTCTATAAAACATCCAGACACATCAAACTTTCTCTCTCTACATGCAGCGTGCTAGTCCTATTTTGAAAGCAATCGTTGCTCCATAGCACCGTGCATGAGAAACTAAATATCAGACAGGCTAGGACTACAAGTTTAAGACACCATCCAATCCAAAGCTGCATCACAAAGTGTAGATGGGAAAAAAGACTGCTAGGCTTCTAACCCCACATGGGGTTGGCGACTGGAGAAAAGAAGAAATGCTCATTCTCATAGCAAAAGGACTGACACAAACACTGCTTGCTTTCTCTGTGCTACTGCCAGAAGTTTAATAGCAGCAAAGATCTAACACAGATGAGTGAGGCTGGCATAGCTATACACTGGAGATTCAAGCTCTTATTTCATCCCTGATCTAAATTCATAACATAGTTTAAATCAAAAGTGAAGAAAAATTTTTAGAAGGGATTTTGCATGGGATGGCAAGTAATGGAAACCTCGTCCTCTTTTTCCACAGTGGCATTTTGCAGCTGTGACCCAAGAGCTGTTTTGCTCATACAAAAAATACCCAAAACAAAACAAAACAAAAATTTAAAAAATCAACAATGATTTGCCCAATAGGAACAGGAAAAATCGAGCCACATAAGAGAAATGAAAATCCTAGAATATAAGTGATCCTTGGCTAGCCTTTCATTCTAGTTATCTCTGTCCTGCCTAAAAGAGGTAAGTCATCAAACTGTATCCTTGCTTAGCTGCTTTATGACATGCTCAGTTTCTACCGAGGCAACATCAGTTATTTCTGAACATATCTTTGTTCCTATCTAGATTATTTTCACACAGATTTGACATAAGAACTGTTGATAAAAAGAAGAATCCTCTCTTTTAAGATCATAAATGAGGATATTGCTTTTACCTGACAACTTCCCAAAATTTTTTCTTGAGTCCAGGAGTGAAAACAGAGGAGAGTTTTCAATTTAAATAAAAAAAAAAATCCTAGACATGAGATAACTTTGCATTTTTCATCCATGAGCTCTTAATCACATGGACGATTACTGTCTCTGCATGGGGAACTCACCGTAAACGTGAAAACCTAAGGAGAAAGAAAGATGAAGAGAGCAACTTTCTGAGAAGGAACCAAGTACAAGCCGGATTAAATGGACCTATGCTATTTCACAGTATCACAGTATCGTCAGGGTTGGAAGGGACCTCTGCAGATCATCTAAGTCCAACCCCCTGCCACAGCAGGGACACCTACAGCAGTTGCACAGGACGGCATCCAGGCGGGTTTGGAATGTCTCCAGTGTGGGAGACTCCACAACCTCTCTGGGCAGCCTGTGCCAGTGCTCTGTCACCCTCAAAGAAAAGAAGTTCCTCCTCATATTAAGATGGAACTTCCTACGCTCAAATTTGTGCCCGTTACCTCTTGTCCTATCACTGGGCACCACTGAAAAAAGACTGTTCCCATCCACCTGGCACCCTCCCCTTAAGTATTTAGAAGTATTGATATATAAGTATTTCACGCCCAGCTTAGGCTCTGACTGAAGGCAGAGAACTGCCATATTTATAATATTAATGTATATAAAGGAGAGAAATACAGATTGTTGGACATATGCAGTATTTCTTTACATACACCACATGTACATAAAACATACATGTGCCTACCAACTAGCCCTGGACAATTACTAAACCAGGTGTTGAATATGTCCCTGATGTGTGATTCCTAAATCCTTTTCCAAAAAAAGGTTTCTTTTTCTGTCACTGGGAATCATCATACCACCCTTCAAACAAATCACTTCATCTTCATGAATTAAAGTGGAGCCAGACTGCACAAAATCTCAGCACTACTATTTTGGCCAAAATCATGAATTTATGTAAGCATGCTATAGCAACAGTTTTCATAGCTTTTCTTTCTTCCACTAGGAAAATGATCAGCACTGTTCTGATAACCTGGGCTACAAAGTAATGGCATGCACTGTGCACAGAAAACATTAAATAAATCTGCAGCACAGCGTTATGCCAAGATCCACGCTGTGAACTGTGAGAATTTCTCCTGCGACACTGCTCTAGCACTTGTTTCATAAATTCTGGCTGATTAGGGGTAAGGGATAATTAATTAAGAGATTAAATTTAAATTCTGCCAAATCCTCTATATGGACATATACAAACACAAATATCAAAATGGGTAACTACATGCACGGTTGGCCCTCCTGAATACCAGACCTACATTTTTATCTGTTACATTTTTATTCTTCTTTTACATCCTTTATGGCAACAGCTGCATATCATCAGTTTTACTGCTTTATCTGTGTAACCAGTCATTTTTCTGTGTCAGGAAATCTCTGAAACCTATCATGAGGAAAAAAACCCCACGTTAATATAGTGGGAATACAGGACTGTGAAACTTCAGAAACTGAGAAACTATTTAAAGGAGGATAATTCTTTGTGGTTTTAACCTACTGGACTTGAAGGCAATGGCACCAGCTACAAACCTCACACTAAATGCTCCTTTATAAGTTACAAAACTGTTTGACGAGTTGTTATTTTCACATGTACAATTCTAGTAAATTTGCAGGAAAATCAATCATAGTGCAGCTTGGGTGTTGTGCGCTCATCTTCATCCCACTCCTATTTCCAATTGTTTTTTGTTAAAAGACCTGGATATCTCATTAGGAAATTTGTTAGATCTAGCAGTATTATTCGTTTTCTTATCAGAAACTCTTCCATCAACCCTCTGTACTAAATGTGTCATTTAGTTCAAAATTACTCATGAGCCCTAACAACTGGGTATAATCAATTCCTTCTATAGACTTTTACAGACATTCTGGATTTCTTCCATTGCTTGCTCATTATTTTGCAACGCACTTTTCAGTATTTGCAGATTTATCAGAAAATGTAATTGGTGTGATCAGCTCCATTGCCAAGGAGTGTCGGGTGGGATTAAGCTGACTGACCTGCAGCAACTGATCAAAACCATGGAAGTACTAAGTGGGAAAATGGTTTTATTTTTGTCGCTGTTATAATTTTATGGTCTTTGGCCACAAGTTAATCATAGCCAATTGCACAGAACTGCTGATGTTGGGACATTACATATTAATGGCAGTTGCTATTTTTAATGCTTCTCTGCAAGGTGCTTTTAAGACTTGGCTGTTGAGGAGGCTGGGGCAGCATACCATGCAAATCCGTGCTGACCTGGAGCACATCGCACTGCCATATGAAAAAGTTTCATTCAGGCAACCACAAGAGAAGTAAGAAAGAAGCTAATCACTTGCCTTCTGAATACATGGAGTAGACACGTATATCAATATAATCTCTACATGTGGGAGGACAACGTGTTTCATAGTGAATCTGGTTTCAATACGGCTGCAGCACATAGACATATATAGTCTATAAAGATTAAGCCACTAGGTCAGCAGCAGAACAAACAGAACATAAATGGAGGAGAGAAATTTTCCATTTTTCAATATCAAAAATTAAATGTATTCGTTTGAGACTGATAATCTCAAAGTGTGGCTAAAAAATGCTCTGAATGTGGCCTGCAAATGAACTCCATCGTGAGCATGGGCAATTACATGAACTAGTAACTGAGTTGGATAATTTCAGAAGTTCTTTTGGTTAAGATGAGATTAGTGTGACTCCGCAGGTCCCCAGAACTGTACGCCAGTCCCAGCCTGTAACCTCACACTCATGAAGACCCTCCCTGGTTAGCCAGGGAGGGTCCCAGCTGACTAGAGGTTAGCAAATGTGATGTCCATCTCCAAGAAGGGCCACAAGGAGGATCTGGTGAACTACAGGCCTGTCAGCCTGACTTCAGTGCCAGGAGCGGATCATCTTGAGTGCCACCACATGGCATGTACAGGACAACCAGTCAGCATGAGTTCATGAAAGGCAGGTCCTGCTTTACTAACCTGATCTCCTCTATGACAAGGTGACCTGCTTAGTAGGTGAAGGAAAGGCTGTGGATGTTGCCTACCTAGACTTTAGTAAAGTCTTTGACACTGTTTCCTACAGCATTCTCCTGGAGAAAGTGGCTGGTCGTGGCGTGAACGGGTGTACTCTTTGCTGTGTACTCTTCGCTGGGTAAAAAACTGGCTGGATGGCTGGGCCCAAAGAGTTGTGGTGAATGGAGTTAAATCCAGTTGGCGGCCGGTCACAAGTGGTGTTCCCCAGGGCTCAGTATTGGGGCCTCTTCTCTTTAATATCTTTATCAATGATCTGGATGAGGGGATTGAGTGCACCCTCAGTAAGTTTGCAGACAACACCAACAAATTGGGCAGGAGTGTTGATCTGCCTGAGGGTAGGAAGGTCCTACAGAGGGACCTGGACAGGCTGGATTGATGGGCCAAGTCCAATGGTATAAGGGTCAACAAGGCCAAGTGCTGGGTCCTGCACTTGGGTCACAACAACCCCATGCAGCACTACAGGCTCGGGGAAGAGTGGCTGGAAAGGTGCCTGGTGGAAAAGGACCCGGGGGTGGGGGCGCTGTGGGTCGACAGCAGGACTAGGGAAGCGATTGTACCTCTGCACTCAGCACTGGTGAGGCCGCACCTGAAGTATTGTGTTCAGTTTTGGGACCCTCACTTACAGGGGGGACACTGAGGTACTGGAGCATGTCCAGAGATGAGCAACAAAGATGGTGAGGGGTCTGGAGCACAAGTCTTATGAGGAGCAGCTGAGAGAACTGGGGTTGTATAGCCTGGAGAAAACGAGGCTCAGGGGAGACCTTACCACCCTCTACAACTACCTGAAAGGAGGCTGTAGAGAGGTGGGGGTCAGTCTCTTCTCCCAAGTAACAGGCAACAGGACAAGAGGAGATGGCCTCAAGTTGTGCCAGGGGAGGTTTAGACTGGATATAAGGAAAAACAACTTCACTGAAAGGGTTACCAAGCATTGGAACAGGCTGCCCAGGGAAGTGGTCGAGTCATCATCCCTGGAGGTATTTAAAAGACACATAGATGTAGTGCTTCGGGACACGGTTTAATGGTGGACTTGGCCGTGTTAGGTTGATGGTTGGACTTGATGATCTTAAAGGCCTTTTCCAACCTAAATGATTCTATGATTCTAAGAAACAGACGCATACAACCTTTTTCTTAACCCTTCATCTTTAAAATAATTCCCCAAACTGCTCAACTTCTACCAAATGGGGTCTTCTAAATGAATCAGTGGAGCACATACCTTGATCTGCCAGGTAAATGGCTTTCCCAAGTACCATTAAACAACTGTTAACAATTTCAAGAATTTTTAAATGTTGCACACACTGAAATCTATATCGCATGCACTAAAATAGTCTGACGGTTCTCCAGCACATTTTTTTATTATCTGAACTCAGGCTTATTCAGCTGAGAAACCTGAGCAATAGGATTGGGACTGGAATTGCAGCATTACAACCTATTTCAGAGTACTATATACGCTAAGTTCAGCACACATGATGACAATATGTTGGAGATGGCATTTGCCCTATGCAGCTTGCCTAAAAAATATGGGGAAAAAGAGTTTTCTTGTACCTTGAGAATGCCTAGCTAAACAACAGACACTGGGTTTGTTTGTTCCTATTAAATACTTTATAATGGATATTCTTAGAATAAAACATCTTCGCTGCCAAAGAGAACATCTGATTATATCCACCGCCTCCCAATATTCTCTGTTACCCTGAGATATGCTACTAGAAAATACACAAAAAGTGTGCCAATGGGGTGTTCTGCAGTCTCGTTGGAAGCAGCTGGGCAAGGGTATGCCAATGCATATTTCCAAGTGAAAAAGCAATTTAATACGATAAAGTTAAATCCTATTACTAAATCTAGTACATTTTTATTATTAGTTATTTAAATTTATGGGTATATGCAGTGTCAACATACCATGAAATGAAGGAATTACCAATTTCCAGCATGAATTACTTGATAAAAGAGACTGCATTAAATGCACAGTTGTTGAATAAATCAGTAATGCTACAGTAGTTAATTACAAAGTTACTTAAAGGAAAAAAACCTGCAGTATTTTACAGTGTATTAAACTTGCAATTGCTTCCTAAGTGGCTAACAGACAATATTAGTAAACACAATACATTTCAGAGTGGACTGCAGGAAACACTTCAATGTCTTTAAAAATCATAGTTTAAGGCCAATTCCATATTGCTTAGCAATCAGGCTATGAAATATCACAAACACTTAGCTTTCTTTTAGCACTTTCCATTAGTAGATTGCAAGTGCAGCATAAAAGAAGACTCTATAATTAAGCTTATTTTACTGATGAGGTGAAAGATGCATGGGGATAAGTAACATAGCCAGTGATATCTGACAAGCTAATTACAGACTGAGTGGTTTCAGTCTGACCCCCAAGTCTCAGGCAACTGTCATGGCCAGTCTCACAGTGATTTTGACATAATTTTACACATTTCTCATTTTTTAAAGCGCAATCTGAAAACACTGTATTGGACACATTAAGTTTTCATGACAGTCACGACAGCTGCAATTTCCCTCAGTAAAATAAATGATTAATTAGTAAAACACAGTATGCAATATATGTCCAGAGTGACTTATCCCTATTGCTAATCGTAGCAATTAGCTTCAATTTCTAAAGCTCCACTGCCTGCATGGTGTTTTGCAGAGCTGTGAAAGAAGCATGGGCATGCATTGAATAATTTATATACCAAATTACACAAACACACAGACAACATATCTTAATTTTCTAGATTAGCAATCAGTAAGGTCACTTCTGATAGCCTCACAAAAATATCTAAAAGTACAATTATATAGTTGATAACCTATATATTTCATAAAGAGTACAGGGAAAACGTATTTAAAAAAAACCCTAAATGTGGGCAAGATTTTCTTTTTTTTGGGACATTTAGTAAAATGAATCAACAAGCTCAACATCTAATGTTTGAACAAAAACCCATTACCATTGACTAAATGTATTCCTTCCCAAAATAGCTGTATTCTTTCACTGTGTTTATTCCAGCATAAAGACCCTATCTCGCCAAGCACAAAACCAAAACCATATGAATTTTCCTCATATATCTCTGCCTGAAATGTTCTACCAATAATTTCAACAAAGACAAATCCCTTAAATGTCCTCTTAGTTAGCCAGCCTTCGACGTAGCCTTAGTTAGCTATAACTCAAACCATAAAAATCGTAATAGATGTAAATAATTTCAGTCTCATCTGGAAGAGTACAGGAAAGTGCATATATGGTTTGAGAAAGAGGCATGATCTATTCATTGTTTTTGATAGCAATAGCTGAGGAAGAAGCTACAGTCTAATTTTTAGAAGCTCATTGACTATACGCAGTCAAATAGTGGCCAGAAATGTAATAAAACATAGAAAGTACAGCACAGTGTACGGGGGACAAAAGATGACACAGATTCTGAGTTGAACACCAGTTCAGAGCAGAAAGGCCTGTCCGAAGTCAGAAAGGGAAGAATCCATTTGTTAGGAGAGAGCAAACCTACCAATTTCACCCATCCAACTCCCCATTTTCTTGGTTTGGGATTTTTTTGGTTTGGGTTTGTTTTTTGGTTGTTTTTTTTTGAGTGAGAGGAGTTATTACTGAGAAGAAGGTCAACACCAAGTAGACTTTGAGGAAAAAAAACCCCAATAGTTCAATAAACATCAGTGAGATGGAGAGAAAAGGGAGACCAAGAACTACTTGTAAATCACAGACAGGCTACACGACAGCTTGTATTGTCTTATATGCTAAAGTGGCTTTTATCAAGCTGCCTGTGCTGCTCATCTCTGGTAATGCTTTTTCATGAAACATTGCAGCTCACAGGTCTTGGTTACTACATTTATTGCAGACTTGTCTGTAAGAAATGGAACATCCATGAGAAAAAGCTGCCGAACAGATTCAGACATACTTTCTGGACTGATTTCTGGCGGATGACCAAGTCTCCTCATGTGCCAGGGTTCTCCAGACCATCTTTAGCTTTGTTCAGTGTGGTTCTCAAAACATTAGGGGACAATCTGCCTTACGAGACTTGCATGGCCAAAGCTATAAAGAAGTATTAGTAGACATTTTCAAGGCTTTTTCACTGAAAGTCAAATGGTAATTAATTCTTTTAATTTAACAATCATTCATTAGTCTTTTACTAAATACATTACCTAATAACATCCTCAATCTTGCAAGTTACTGCCATGTCTTCAATTTCCCTTTTCATGATAAGACTAATAACAAGCTAAACTCACAGCTTTATAAATCTGCAGCACAGCACAGCATATACTGTATGCAGTTTTTCCATTTAGATTCTTCAATTACAACTAACTGCAGCAAAAAAAAAATTGCATATTGTACTAGCTAGTATTACATTTTGGCAGATCATAATTAAATTATTCCTGAGAAGCAGTGCTCAGTGCTTAAGAAGAAGGATTATATTAAATAACAAGGCTAATATTTTAACTCAATTAACAAGTTATTTTTCAATAAAGAGGTGTACACTACTGTAATTTGTTCTTCTGAGTAACATCAACTATAAAACAGAAATACTGCAGCTTTTTTCTGATAACTCGTGTAATTTTTCCCCATGTAGATTACATGCTTTGTATATTTTTTAAAGTGGATGAAAACATGTGACATATTATTATTTTTATAAATAAATACAGTTATTTCATACTGTTACAGGCATAAAATATTTCACTTCTATACCATATAAGCCTGCCAGAGACTACGTTTGACTACATCTAAAAATACATGAGCATTCCATGGTAAGGAAAGAATTTTTCTTTTATGTCTTTTAATTCTGTACTGCTGTGAGTTTGATTTATAATATTGGTTGGGACGGAAGTGATTTTTGGATGAAGAAATCACATCTAGTTACAATGGAAGTAGGGTACCTTCTCCATGGAGACTGCCTGCCAAATATGCTCAGATGACTTATTTATCAGATTCTTCAACACAATATTTCAATTTGATGGAATTATATTTTCCTGGAATCTTTCACTAATAATTTAAAAGAGACATAAATGTATAAATGTCTGTATTTCTGAGGATAATCACGATGTGTCGTTTCAATACCAATTTGCAATATAATTCAAGGTCATCTTCTCTTTGGTTGTTCAAACTAGCTACTTATGGTCTTTTGAATCATATTCCAGTTTTGGTTTAATTCCTAAGATTTTAATGTGTTTTAAAGACTGTTTCTGAGTATTTTGTTGTTACTGCTCTTTCAATCTCATGCAATTATACCATGGATGATGCCCACTGTATTGTGAATGGGTTTATTAAGTCTTTATGGAGATATGAAAAATGTATAGTTTAACAATGACCTTGAAAAGTATTTTTTGTTTCAAGAATTAGCATGTGTGTTTATATCCGTAGAACTGGAATATTACACTACATATCAAACAGCTATTTCTCAGACAGGGCTACTAAAAAGTACACTCCCACACCATTTTACAGCATTCTCCGTATCTTTTCTATCACTGATATTACACAAGTTGCTCATTAAAAAACAAAACACAAATAACATTTCAAGGCAGCAAAAGTCTTCCATAATCATCAGACTGGTCATTTCATTCTAGATATGTAAGAGTTTTGTTTAGCTGTGTACTAGAACAATGTGTACTACTACTAGCATGCTCCAATGAAAGGTGCTGAAAAACAGGGAGATAAATTACAGCACATATATATTATATATGCATCACATATAACATCCAACTGCAGAATTAGAGAAAGGCCACTTTGATTTCATAAGGAAGGCCAGACAAAAAGAAAAGGAAAAGAGAGAATCACACTGTGTTACAGTCAGATGGGGAGATGGAAATTATATGATATAAAGGAACAAGTAAGTAAAAGACTGAATGATTAAGACAAAAAAATAAAATCAATATGAGTTACATAAGAAGGTATTAGCAACCGGACATGAAATTCCAGTAAGTCACATGAAGTATCTTGAGTTCCTTTTGTAGAGATCACCTGGTGAATGCTTTTAAAGATGAAGTACTACAAGGTACAACATATCTCCATACAGAAAATCACAGTAGAATTTTACACAAGTTTAACGGAACTTGGTAAGTTAAAAATAAAATTCTTACACTTACCATCATGGCAAGAAAGAACCTTTCTGAGCAAAACGTAGAATTAATCACACTAGAAGCAACAGAGCATGCTGCCAATGTTACCAGCTGAATGTTAGAACTGCTATGTTATGTAGTATTATAATTCTTATTATTTATTTCCATATATAACAGGGTTACAAATCCTTCTCAGTGGACAAGAACCTTTAAATTCAGTCTATATTCTGACATTATATAAGCAGGAACTGATGGAGAATTAATGATTTCAATTCTGAATTCAGCAAAACCAGAAATTCATTAAGAAGCCCAATGGCACACATAAAGCTTCTGGTGACTGAAGGAAACCGGAAGGCATGAGGCTTGCCAACCAGAAAATACATGCTATTTAGGAGGACTCATGGATAACTATCACAGCTAAACCTTTGACAATCCACCTCAGACAGGACAATAATTGGTTGAATTTCGATACAGACGATCAAGAAGTGAGCCGTAAAAAAACCTAACTTGCCAAAACCTTGTTTTGGTATTTAAATGTCTCAGTTAAGTAACTAGCACTTCATCACACGATGAAGTTGCAACAAGGGAAATTCTGATTAAATCTTAGGGGAAAAAAAATTACAATGGTGTAGTAAAATATTGGAACGGTTCCCCAAAGATGATGTGGTACCAAAAACTTAAGTGGACAAGGACCTGAGTAACTTGTTCTAAGCTGGCCTTGCTTTGAGTAGAGGGGTTGGGCTCCCAGAGAGCCCTCTGAACCTAAATTATTCTGTAATTCTATGAACTATATAGATAAAAAACAAACAAACAAAAATTATCTTTCTTGTAGATCTCAAAGAAGATACGCGCTGCAGTTCACTAACACAAAGATGAAAGCTTGTCAAAAATGTATCTGAGTCAAAGCTCCACAGCTGGAAAGTATTTAAAAAATACCCCAACCCAATAATAATTTAATTTCTTCTAAAATCCTAAAGGGAAGTGGATGCAAAAGCAAATTTTCAAAGCAACACCAGCAGTCCATGGGGGAAGCAGGAAAATACAGCAGGATAGGACAAGCCAGGACTCTTGAAATTGTTAGAATACCTTAAGAAATCTGTTTTCAGCCATCATTTACAAATTCAAGCTAATAACCTTTAATTTTCGTACTGTTACTTAAGTGAGCAGTTTTTTCCTTTGCATCTCTCTTCTGAATAAATTGCATGTGACTTCATACTGATTAACAAATGTAGTAAGAAAACTGAAAAGCTCTAAAATACTAGAGGAAAACAATACAATTTAGTTTGATCTAAAGCAGCTTATCTCCCCTGTCCCCTTCTTGGTAAAAGCTGAAGAGAAATGTTTTACTCCAAGATGGCAGTATCAGTTAAATTCTGCTATAGTATAAACTGTCTGACCTCCACCATGTTGAGGCGCTACTACTTGTACTTCTGCATCAATTCCATATATTCAAGACGTATTAAAAGACATCAAGTCCATAAACTTTTCTGACCCTTTTCTGCTGCTTAGCTCATTAATGCTGAAAGCTATTAATTTAACAAATGAGTGGGTGATTACCTCTTGAAGAACTCTCTTCATTTTCAGAAGCAATGTCTTTACAGCTGTGCAATCTTGCAGCATCAATCTGAAGGGCAAAGATTCCATGCCTCCACCGTCTTCCAGACCAGTAAAAGGCCACTCCACAGAGGGGCTGCCAGCCAGCTGGCTAACACGAGGGTGCCTGGCTTCTCCTTGGTCTACCTCCTTCGACAGCTTCAGAGAAAGGTTCCTTACAAAAGAAAACAGAAAGATCAACATGGAATACAAAAAAGAAAAAGAACTCAATAATTTTTGGCTTTTAGTTCCTTTGAGTTTAAAGATACTCACATATACATTACTGACTTACACATTCACTTTTTGAGCCTGCTAGCATGAATGTCCTTTATAACGTACATCTAGCCATATTGTGTTAGCAATAAAATATGCATTTATAAATGTACCATTTTCTACAGGAATTGAAACCATGCTCTATCCCACACCCTTCAAAAGAAAGCCATTTTCTTAAAACAAAATATCCTATGGGCAAAACTGCTATGGGTCTATTTTATTTCAGTTCAGCTTTATGAAAAAATGAATCTGTCATGCACTTTCAAAAGCTAAATCACATTCTTCTATATGCTTTGACTTAGAACTCAAAAAGAAAAGAAAACCGCCAAAGAAAATACTCCCTTCTGGGCTCGCCCAGTGACACAAGATGAACCTGCTATTCGATAACATGGAATTTGAAATTTAATTAATCTGTACTCGCTCTGAAGTTTAGTTACCATTGAAGCTATTTAAGCAGAATATGAAACAAAACAACAGTAAGTTGTAGTTGAGAATCTATTAAAGACAATAGAAAGATTCTGAAAGATTTTGATGGACTTTGGTGGTAGCGGAATACCATTATTTTGCTGCACACATACTAACTTCCTTTAATATCAGAGCAAGATATCTAGAAGACTTTGTGATGCTGGAGAAAGTCCAGCAAAGACCAACAAGATGATGAGGGGGCTGGAGTGCACTCTAACTGAGAAGAGGCTAAGAGAGCCAGCTTTCCTCAGTCTTCCAAAGAGAAGGCAAAGGGAATCTCATTGCTGACCGGAGCAATGTCCCCACTGGGAGGGTGCAGAGATGATGGAGCCGGGCTATCCTTACAGATGCACAGCAATAAGATGAAAGGCAATGTACAGAAGCTGGAATAAAGGAAGTTGTGAGCAGACAGAAGAATTTTATTTATTTATTTACTTATTACTATGAGGGTGGTCAAACAAGGGAACGGAGGCTCAGAGGTGCTATGGGACACCCATCCTCAGAGATATTCACAATATGATGGCACAAGTCCCTGAGTAACCTGCTGTAATTGGACCTGCTTTGAGCAAGGGATTGGAACACAGACCTGCAGAGGCTCCTTCCCACCTGTGTGATTCTATGATCCAAAGGTCATAGATTCAGTCAGCTGAAATCAGCCACAATCAGCCAAAAGTTTAATAGTAGAAAAATAATTTAAATAGACATTTTGGTGGAACAGAATGTAACCAAAAACACTAAGGATTTTTCTGGCATGAAAGCATTCACAACCTTAATGTTGCATCTATTTTCTCTTTGACCAGCAGAGAAAAAGGACAAATCTGAATGGAGAATAAATCTGAGAATGTGGCTGCACTGTGCAATAGTAGTATATTAATTACTTCTAAATTACAAAAGTGTTAACAGCAATGCGTAACACCCATATTCATACTAAATTAATTCACTACAATTAAAGATGTTAGCATAAGTGGTGAAGAAAATGACAATTATTATTCAGTTAATGTTTAGTTCCAATTTTCTGTTCCATTTGAATTTTCATGCAACACAAAACTGGTTCTGAATTTTAAGCACAGCCATATTTTGGAAAGACAAAGAATATTTTTCCACATGAAATTTTTCTTAGTTAACTTTGGTTTCATAGGAACATACAAAAAGAGATTAATGTGATTTCTCAAGACAAACAATTCTCGACGTCATATTAACAAATTGGAAACAAAACTACTACAATTATCATTTATGGATGGTTCATTTTTATACTTTGCAAGCTATGCAATGTGCAGTAGGGACAACGTGTTAGATCAAGAAGTGCACCACAGAGATCATGGATACGGACAGATGCTCATGATGGCCAACGGAACTAAAATTCACTAATGCAGGCTTTTCAAGACTCTCATGAAACAATGAAATTTGTCTGTTTTAATTTTTAGATACATTGAAACAACTTTGTGAGTAGAATATTTTGCATCCTTTAAAATAAGAATCTGAGGTTGATGGTAAAGGTGCTTTTGACTGAAGGATATTAAGCCACTGCTGATTCATAGCCTTTATTAAAGGCTCAGGTATAAATCACGTAAAGAACAAACTTTTAACTGAAGTTTCATAACATTGGCCACTTTCAAGGGTTTATAAAAGAAGCCATATTCAATCTATTGGAATCTACACTTGAGCAAAATTTATGTAGCCAGAAAAGCATTATTCTTTAAATTGAGTAATATGAAACAAAAAGGTCGTCTTTTTTTCCTGCCCAATGCCTGCAGGCTGGGAGACAAATTATTCCTTAGAATATCCTGCATGTTCACTTGGCGAGTCCCACCAAAGTTTCATCTTCCTCATGCTCCTAAACAGGCATCCTATGTGGGTAACATCCTGACACTAAGAAAGGACCAACTTAAGACGTAATGCCTCCTGTCTTTTACAGGATGTTATCAGGGAGAAGAACCTGGCATCAATATCAATGGCAATGGCAATGCTGCTGCCCCAGCAACGAGGGAACAAGCAGTACTCTTAGAGAACTATCATCCTCTTTTACATGGAAGAGATACAGTGTTTATGAATAAGCTATAAATGTAGTGGAAATACAGCAAATCTTAATTTCAGCTGAAGAAAATACTTTCAATGAATTCAGTGGGCTTTATATTGACAACACACAAAATTATCATATTTTCAAACATAGAACCTTGCACTAAAGTATGAAAAGCACCATAATAACATATCCCCACTCATGGTCATAGAAGTTTAATATCCAACTCAATCGCTACTGGAAAATGGCGACTCAGAGTTGGTATACAGTAAGCATTCAGATCATACAGTACCTCTGAACTATCTATCTGTGACAGAAAAACTCTTCACTGTCTGATACAACTCGTTCTACTCACTGCACGAAAAAGCTCATTTTAAATTAATTCCAGAACTGATATTTCATCAAGTTCATTATTAACAATGTCCAGGTGGTCTATTACAGTATTATTATAGTAATCCACTGCAATTCATCTCAAAGCAGCAGTAGAGATTTAGCAAGAAAAAAAAAGTTCTTACTAAAATTAGAAGTTTCCCCTTACTAGTAAAACAGCTCTTTGCCTCTGAAGTCAGAGAAGGGGCTGGTTCCTTGACTGGTAGTGCAGGAGCTCCTTACCAATGGCCAGCACCCTCCACCTTCCAAAGATGCGCTTAGTGTAACAAAAACATTTCACAGGCAAATGTTATCTGTGACAAACTTCTGAAACTGTGGATGAAAAGCCTCAAAAGGTCTATTTTAATGACTAAAGACAATGTATTTCATTTAACTGACAATATTAATTCTGTAATATTATCAACATAAAATATTTCAGAAAAGTAATTTGGTCACTTTTAAGTACATGGCTCCTATCTGTGCTCTAAATTTGTCTGACATACACACACACTTAGACTATGTCCCTGCTTTAATAAAACCACAGCTGAAAATGTTCCTGGCCACTGGAAGTCAGTCAGTGTTGAAGCACTTCTGAAATGGCTCGACCCAACACAGCTATCACTCTTTCAAATTATTCCCTGGCATGGTTTGCCTGTCAGTACGGGCAAATTGGATGGGACTGCTCCATTCTGGAGGATGTCAGTGTGTGTGCACTGTGTGTTACACAGTGCAACGTGTACTAAAGAACCACCCCATGTCGATGTCACCTCACATCTCTAAGCATGGCCATGGAGCCATGAAGGCCCAAGCTTGAGATCTGAAACTCAGTCAGACTCCTAGGCAAGAGAAGAGCCAGCCTGTTTCAAAAGGTCTGAGGTGAACTGTGGCTGCAGTGGCAAATCACAGCTGAGAAGAGTGGTAGGAAGGTGCTCTTAATTTTCTCCCAGGTATTACAGACCACTTCCCAGATAACAAGTGGTTCTCATATTCTGTTTGATGATCAAAGTCTGACAGATGGCATACTTAAAACTCTGCCCAGTCCTCGAGATCAATGCCATAGGGAAACAGGGTAATTCAAGTGGTGTCAACCTAAAGCCTGTGGAATACTTACTATACAATTGCATGTTACATCTAAGAGAACTACAAATGACAACAGAGAAAAGCAAGCTTAGTGTCAGTAGAATTACTGTCACCATAACATCTGAAAATCCACAGAAAATTTGTTACAAATTCGTAAATATTAAATAGGGTGAAAACCTGTGCAATGTGATGGAACTTTGGGCCTGCTGGCTTGTTTCTGTTGTATCTGGACATATCCACTGAACACCATGACTATATTTCCTCATTTCTAATAGATAAAAAAATGAGAAGCTACAATATCCACATTTAGCAAAACGGTAGTGCCATTAAGAAAGAGTTCTATTTCAAAAGCAATCTTTATTGAAATAGTGAGATAACATTAAAATAATCAATCAGTGACTTTTAGCATTTTAATAGCCTTTATAAATCCAATGCAACCACATGTTAACTGAGGAAGAGACACAATTGTTCAGCTCCTTTCAAAGCTTTTTTCCCTTAAGAAAGTAGAATAAGAACAACTTTCTTATTCCAAAGCATCTTTAAAGGGTTTTACTGAAAAAAGGACCTAAATCTTTGCAACTTGAGCTAGTTTGAGTTATTCTTCCCTTCTTTCCCTTAAGAAGGTAGAACAAGAATAACTTTCTTATTCCAAAGCATCTTTAAAGGCTTTTACTGAAAAAAAAGGGGAAAAAAAAAGACCCAAAGATTTGCAACTTGAGCTAGTTTGAGTTATTCTTTCCTTCTTACTGATCCTCAGATCAATGATTTGAAAAGCTTATGGTAATTTGAACTTCACTTACATAAAGATCCCCAGATTATGAGGAGTTTAATCTTCTTAGATTTCATCAGCAGTGCTCAAGATTTTGCTATAGCAGAATTAGCCTAAACTAATACAATTGGTCCCACAGAGTCTGCACTTCTTGATACCAGCTTAACAGAAGAGAACCCACTAACACTGTGCGCATCATGAAGGCTCTGCAAGCTGAGCAAAAGAACCGCAGCCTGTATGGGAAGAGTTGCACATACCTTCTTTCTTCCCTGAGGGCTTATCTTCTAAAGCGGTGTCTTAGAAAAAGCCTTAAATCACTTATTTTCAGTGTTTGAGCGCGCAACTGTATGTGCGTATATTCACATATAAATAGATCATGTGTATATATATACACATACAGATTTTTATATAGTATATATATTGTATAGTTACAAAATTCATACACACACTCATATAGAAACACATATAAATTTGATCTTCATAAATATTTCAGAAAAAAATACCTCTCTTATTTGTTCATAACTTGGCTTATCAGGAAACATATGTCCTTTTACACTAGAAAAATGTTATTAGCTCCATACAGAGGTTATATCCTAAAAACCTTTTCAATACACATCTAGATAGCCTTCAATCCACAAATATTTTTTTTCTCTCATACAGAATTTTCCTTTTTCTCACCAACAGCAAATAGACAAAAGAGATCCTCTTTCAGAAAAATTACTATTTTGAGCAAGTTCCCTCAGCTGGATGCGTAAGAGCAATTACTTCTGACTTTTAGAGAAAAATCTGCATACCTCAAACACTGCCAAAATTCAGTTCAAAGCACTCTGTGGCTCTTTTACAATGATGTATGTTACAGTCAAGATCTACAGTCATCCCAGATTGAATCTTAATCTCTGAGTAATCTCTTACTAATCTCACTTATTAAGAGACATGTTCTATCCCAAACAGTTTACAACTGAAATATATGGGCACATTTTAGAAAAAGAAAGGCTTCTCCCCATATCTAGCATAACTGAGGCATAGACTTCTAAAGGCATGTTCCCAAATATCCCCATGGGTATATCAAATAACGTACTGCTAGGTGCCTAAATATTCTCAAACTCTGGTCAAGGGAGGATAAAAATTGCCAAACTCCTCACTCGGTTCCGAAAACGCAGCCTTTACAATACTGAGAGGATAAAAAGGTAACCAGAACATAAATACTTGGCTAACTACTCATATTAGCATTCTTTGGCATCAAAATTTATACCTCTCTGTCTCAACATTACTTCTGTTCTAACAGAGAATGCTTCAGAAGTTATAGGGAAGGCATCTCAGAATATTAAACCACACCATGTCATAAGGTACATATTGTTTGACATTTTACAGCTTTTAGAACTATGTATCATTTATTGGTACTCTGATGCTATGATTTTTCAAGGTCAGCCTTTTAGAAATACGATGTTTGGTATCTGTCACCATCAAACTATGCACCCACACACAACTGTGCACACAAACTGTAATTGCTAGGGCTGCAGTAAGTTAAGAGACTGCCAGCCTTTTCCATGATAACCCCTTTTCTTTCAAAGGTTTATACCACAGCCATAAAGATTTCCTTTGGGCTAGGACCTGGTGATCATGAAATATGGAATCAAATTAAAAAAAAAAAAAAAAGGAAAAAAAGCTTTCCATTTTTCAGCCGCTGGTAAAGTACAGCTGATAAGGGCATGTCAAGCATTTCTTTCCCTTCTCTAAATTCTACAGGAGTCAAGAGCTCTGTTTATATCCCTGATCTAGCACACAAAACCACAACACTTGAGATTTCAGTCCTTTTCTTCCTCCTGGAATCTATCAGGAAAATTTATATTTGATACAAATAAGATAATGTAACACCATACAGTAATTGGATAACATCCAAAAAAATAGCTGCTTGGAAAAGACTGGTGGGGCTTATTCAATTTCAAGTACTAACAGTGCACTAGTAAATAAAGCATTACACACAAAGCAGGAAAATAAACGAGGCTGTCCGGGCATTGAGAGTTTGGTAGAGTTTGTATATTTTTAATGTTTTGGGGTTTTTTTTCCCCCCAAAAAAATCAGCAGGGGATCATTCTTGGAACTATTTTACAACTGGTATACAAAATATAAATCGCAGCTTAATTCTGCACAAAAGCAAGCAGTAACTCACATTACATCTCTGGTTGGGAGAGAAACAAAAGAAGTCTTACCTTTTATTTGACAAAGGATAAATCTATCTGCAGGCATTGCAGCCTTTGTAAACACTATGTACTTCTGACTGGACACTGCCTCAGCACAGATAAAAACTAAAGGCACTTGGTGTCCTCTCCAAATCTCACTCCAAATGCACTCCACGAAGATGACCAACTCAGCTGACCCGGGACTAGAATGACAAAATTTTGATCTAATCTATTAAAGAAGACAGGCATTCAAGCGTGCTCAGCGAACTTTACAGTATTGATAGAAAGGAGAAATACAAATCTGTTTTGCCACCGTCACCTTCTAGATCAAAGCAACATTTCTCCTCACCTTTGCTCTCTGCTCTAAATGCTTGAGTCTTGCCTTTAGAAATTGTACAAATGGAACATAAAACTTTCAAGTTTTTACAAGGTTAAAAAATGTAAAAAAAAGCTGGAACATCACAATGGATATTGGATATAACGACTGCCTTCCAAGAAGCACAAGAAGTGCACTCCTTTCATTCAGTTACCAAACTAGTTTCCCTTACTTAAAAACAAATTGTCAAATACTTCCTACTACAGGTCAGCATTTTTTGCTACCAAGGCCTTTCAAAATTCTGCTCAAAATTCTGTATATTTCGAATGAAGGGGAAAAAAAATATTTAAAGCATTTTCTGCGCCCAGTAAGAAGCTACAGAACTGTTAGGTAAGTTAACAGGTACGGTTAAATCCACTAAAAGACAAAAGGATTGGGTTTGCAACACATATTTACTTTGTGCCTGGCAGGATTCACAGACATGAGTTAGACAGGTAAGATGGACTTCCAATGAGACCAGAAAATTAAGTGAAATTTCATATACTTTACAAAGGAGACAAGCCACTCACTTTAAGTCCTGTCTGACTCGGTTTTTAAATATTTGGGAAGCACCTAACTGCATTACTACTGCATAAACCAAGATATTATCTTTTGATGAAGCTATTAAGCATTAAGAACACTTCTGTTAAGCAAGCAGGCAATTCATTACACCTTGTGTTGGCTGAGAGGTTCATCCGAGATGCTCAACAGCCAGTTTTAAAGGTATAATTAATATTTACTACAATACCCAAAGTGGAATTCCTCCAGCATTCTGCTTGCTTTCCTTACATCCCAACCCCTACCTGCATTCATCCTGGGGAGATGATTCAGGGAACTCCTCCCAGATTGTGTCCAATTACAGAAATGTCCTGGGTTCGTAACATAATTATGCTATAGGTTATCATGCTATAGGCACACACTTTCCTCCAGTAGCAAAAAGCAGACGCCTACAGGATTAGATGGCAGCTATGGCTATATTAGATGCCAGAGACTACAAGAAAGAGGACTAAAACGTCAGCAGAGCTGACCAGTTAAGAGTTAAGGGATGTCCTGTACACCAATGAGGTAGTTAAAACTCTGTGGTTTTCTGTTCAGAAAATTCCAATGAGTAATCATAAAATTCATCATTAGCTCTGTGCATTTTCACACAGTAAAATATATAATCAGTAATATAATATAATCGCCAAAATAATCACCAATTACAAACACAACTTTCTGAGTGAAGATAATGTTCAATATTCTTTAATGGAATCAACACAATGGTCTTTCATTTTGGTGAAAGTATATGATTAAACAGGTGTATCCCTTCTCATTGCCCTCTAACAGTTTAAGAATAATGAGTAGAAGAGAGTTGTGTTTAAATTCAGAGGATACCTTCTGCCTACTTTATAAAGGGAATTTGATTAATTCGTCAGGAAGAAACTGCAACTTTAAAACCCATCCTATTTCATTATCACATAAAATAGTTGGAACCTAATGTTATTGTTAAAAGAGCTTTTATGTTAAATCCTCTTTTATGACCAATAAATGAAAGCATTTAATGGATTTAGGGACATAATTTATAAAGAAATCCAGAACATGCATGTTACTATATAACCATTCTTAAAAGACAGCAATCCACTAGAGGTTTTTTATGCTTAAATTGGATTTCTCTATCAGGTTTTTAGGAAACATTATGGAATTACTATTATACAAAATTTCCAGTTCCACTGACAAATGTATGAACATCCACAGTGACTTCAAAAGCCTGATTTAAACAAAAGTAACAAAACAACATGAGAAATCCAGCACAAATGCTAATTAAATACACCAGTTTCTTAGTGAAGTTTGCTGATAAAAAACTTCATGCAGTTCCGAGCACAGCAGTTGCAGTGTATTTTCTTACTAGCTGAATACTAGCGTATACGTGTCTATGTGTACATACATATATTTGTTTAATATGAACAAGGAGTTTCATGGAATATCCTGAGAAGGGACCCACAAGGATCATGAAGTCCAACTCCTGACTCAACACAAGGCAACCTAAAAGTTAAACCCTATATCTAGAGAAGCTGCTGAATTTATAAAAAAGAGGAGTGTTTTCAAGCAAGAAGGAAGAGAGAAATCTTACTCGGTCCATTCGATGATGTGAATCTGTTGTTTTGTGATTAACAGTTTCTGGCAGACTTAGACACAAAACAATACATATTTTTCCCACAGTTAGATAATACACACTTTCTGGGCTCCAGCCAAAACCGCTCGTAAATGAAGTGTATAGAATAGAAAAAATAAAGAAACCCCCTCTTAGAGTAACTGCCTAAAAGCTACCCAAGAACTGCAGGTCTAACACTGAGCTAAACCGTTAGCTGGATCTTGTCTACAGAGTGTCAGGTACCAACGTGGAAGTAAATAGCTCACATCCAGATATACGCCATCTTAAAACATACAGAAGAGACTGGGAGCGTCACAAGCACAGAGAAGTCCCAGGAACAACCTGCACAAAGCCCCTCCTTCTCCCCTGAGCGCTGCACAGCTCAACGCATCAACTTGGGAAACTGCCACTGGCGTAAATAGAGGCCAATAAATTATTAAGAATAAATTCCCAGCTATATATGGGGATAAAAGCTTGTAAGCTGTGGGACACTTGGGGCATTATTTCCTCGTGAGCGTCCTCTCAAACTACCAGAGGGCTGGTATTCATTCAGATGGGTTTCACTTACAAGGCAGGTGTTGCAGCCTGTGTACTCAGATTTTAATTAGTGAAATTAAACTCCTCCAAAAGCACACGCTTGACTTTTTTTTAAACAAATACATTAGAGATCAAACAAAAAGAAAGCAATAAACTAATTAAAGTGTAAATTAACCTAATTGCTTTGTTTTTACATGACATAATCAATCACAGTGCCACAGCTGAAACATGTTATTTTATCGTATGGTGAAACTAGCCCACCTACAGCAGATTTCTCTGCCTTTGCCAGTATGGTCTTCAGTGTTTTTCTTTTTGATTGTAAATAACTCCCTAAAAAATAATCAGGATATTTAGTTTGACTAAAGTACTGCAGTAGTGTTTCTGTACTGCCCTCTTACAGAAAACATCCCTCCTCCCTCCTTTCTCCCATAATGTGACCTGCTATAAAAAATTAAATCGAAAAAATTGGAAAACTGAGGCCAGAGGCAGATGAAAAATAAATGTTCAGTTTGGTTGACTTTGAAGGCCCAAAGCTCAGAACCATATTTAAATATCTCTAAATATTTATTTGTACACTAGTACTCAGAAGGAAGTAGCATGCTAAAACTTAATACTAGCACTGAGCCGTTTGTTGCTTACAATACTTTTGTGTTGATGGAGCGTTACTTGATAGGCAAGTGCTTCCAAACTATGCCCCATCAGAAGCTGAGGACTACTAGGACATTAGGTCCCCTGCCTTTTAACTTTGTTTTTTAGATCGTCACATTAAAATTACATGTTTATTTCCGTTCTTTACTCTCTGGGTTGTTACTTTCTCTACTTTGGAGGCTCCACTAGAATTACCCGAATATTTGGAGTTACTGTAATTGCTCTTAGTTTGCAATTTCAGGCTTGTTTAACGTTGACAATAACATGAAGAGCAGTATTGTGCAAAACTATGCAAGTTTAACAAAGGTGCGTTTCACTGAAAACATATGGCCCATGATTTGACTTTAACATCTGAATTCTTTTGTACTGCACATATACAAATTTTAAGCAGTAAATAACAGTAACATTCAGAACACGTTATCTTTTAATTTAACAGTACTGTTATAACCTATGCCATTAGTTTATTCAAGGTTGCAAGAAATATTATAATGAAAAAACACACTTGAAAATGTCGCTTTAAGGATGTTATTAAAAATTTAGTAAGATTATTAATTTATAATAGAATTCATAGCATTTCTTCTGTGAAACATTAAATGTACATTACATAAAAGAGTAGTTAATATTTTTAGCTACTAATTTGGTAAACTCTTAGTCAGGAGAGCATTAATAACATGTAGCCCTAATAATGGTTGTAGCGTGTGTTAAAACTTGCTGTCCAAGCTCCATCTAGACTGAGATTAAAACTGGACTTGCCAACTCATTTATTTACAAGGCACTTAGCAATACCACTCCAGCTTTTGGAATCAGTGGAATTTTTTTTAAATAAAAGTTGCACAAAATGTGAATTTCTGGCCCGCTTTGTTGCCAGATACAGCTTGAAATTTTCATCTGAGCACAGTCTACAGACTTTGAAAGCAGGAGACAAAGAACTCAAAAGATATGCCTGTGCACATATAGACATTGTACAATCTTTGAATTTAGTATTGCTTGACTTATGACTCTGAATCTTCTGTGTTGCTAATGCAAGGCCATCCTCCCCGTCTTTGCTTTCAGGGTCCAGAAATCCATCAGACACTTGCATTAGCATACATATTGCCGGCCAGGCTGTCATTCTCTAAATCTGACACACAAAACCTTAGCAACACTTTAGGGTGTACATGCATCAATAGGGAAAATGTCACACAACTCGGAATCGGACACTGGCAAAAGAGAAGAGAAAGACAGGACTAATTAGGTGGGGGTGACAGAAGGATGAACAAGAAATTTGTCTGCTATTATCAGAACAGTCTTATTCTTTCTCTTTTTTTCCCTCTTTTTTTTTTTACTTGAGTGGGTTTTTTTGGTTTGTTTTGTTCTTTTTGTGTGTGGTTTTCTCTTTCAGCAGAGAACTGTTGTCTTATGCATTTGAACAAGCAATGAGACATTTTGAGAGCAACTGTAGTAAAAAGAGAGGCAAATAACATTCCTAGGAATAGAGGGGCTTTCCCTGGGCCTGTAATTACACATATAATTAGTCTGGGGTGTCTCAGCCTCAAGACTAATGTCACAACTTCAATACAATAAGCAACTGAACAGACTGTTCCGAAGTACCCTCTGTGGGTCGTTTGGGTGGGTGTCCTTTTTAGGGCTTGCACAGAGGTGTGAATACCCATCTCCTGGAGCCATACCTCTGCTTCCAGCATGGCCCTGTGTGAATGTTATCTCATCTTCTCTCTTGTGCACACTGAAGAGTACTTGACATTTAAAACCAGATAACGCCGGCTGGTAGCAAAAGGGAAGGTTTCTATTCACACTAAGCCGCATAAACACCGATCACTATCTTTGGTCAATTGTCTTTTAAACAAAGCCCAGAATGCAAATACTGCCCTCTCTAAAGATGGGAAAGATGACAAAAGCCTTTCTCTCCACTGTGACATCTCCCGGGAGAGACAAGCTCATTCTGCTGAATATAGCGAAGGGCACTGGTCAAAAAGGGATAAAGTTCATTTTTTCTGATACGACTGACAAATATTATATATTTCACAAATATACACTGTTTTTCACCTGCTATGTGGGGGGTTGATAAGGAAAGATGAGCCAGATATCAAATTACATCTTAAAAGAAATCTTGGTGTCACAAAATCACAGGGAGGGTAGCAGCATTCACTTAAATCCACAGTTCTTAGCCCCCCAAAATTGAAATGGCATGCCTTTGAGTCTGCATCTAGCCATTTATGAAGATTTTCAGCACCTAACTAAAAAGTGTGGTCAAAGCTTCAGACAGGGAAGAGAGCACTAAAGACCTGTGTTATGCAGAACACATATTATTAGTTGTTTCTTTTAGAGGCCAGGAATTGTTCACATTCCTCCAATGCAATACAGAGGAGTACAGAATATCTGTCCTTGAAATTTTTTATTCCATCTCACTTCTTCAATCTCATAATATCCCTTCTCCCACAGTCTGTGTACCTGTATGTCCCACACTTTTAACTCCTGGTAGCAACCTCTCAAAACTACGACAGAGGTGTTTCCACAAAGGTAGGACATAATGTCCCTACACACACCCTCAACAAGCCACTATCTTTCTTCTGCAAGGAAGGCCTCATGCAGCCAGCATAGTAAATTGATGTAATTAAGCGCTATCGAGCTAAACTGAAAACAAGCTGATCTAGATGGTCCATTGACCATCACTAGTACGAGGGTTTCCAAAACTCCAAGCATAATCTGTAAGTTTTTCTCCTTCCTGATAGAACCCCTGTCTATCTTTTGCTGAAATAAATTTTCAGCTTGACCAGGGTCATATGGCAAAACACAATGTTTGCCAGCAAAATCTGGCAGCAGACAATTAAATAAGTAAGTTTTCCCTTCGAGACATTTTTATTAGTTCAGAAAGCAGCATTTTAAATTTCAGTATCATCCATCAGGCAAAATGAACCCTGATGGGTTGCAGCCTGCATTTTTTTTACACAACATCATTTGTAAAGCTTTTTGTTTAATTTTCAAGAACATATGCAATGTTGGAAAAAGACAAGGAAACAGAAAATCCTAGATCAGAGCACAGTTTAAGAAAAAATCGCTTCTAAATTACTTTATAAGTCCTGTAATATTACAAATTATTTTTAGAAAACAGAAAATACAGTAAGAATTCGTTAACCTAACACAGATGGTTCCTCCCTCACCCAATCACTCCTGAATAAAGCCCTTCACAGGAATAACTAGACAAAAGAAGCAAATCATTTAAATGAAGGCAAAAACTGTAAGACAGCTGATTAAAACCTTTATCCATGTGTCAGAAAACAGGGCAAAGCCAATCCAAACCTACTGGACTTCTGTTTTGCACTTGCAAAGCTCTCCAAAATGCATGGTGAAAGGTAGGAAATCTTTACTCTTGCTCCTCAGGATAAGCCACTTTGACATGCAAATCTTGCATGTCACAAGTCGTGCTCTTGCCACAGCAATAATACAGAGAAGAGAAAACGTGAAAATGTAAAGCAGAAGGCACAGGAATATTAACTTCATTTTTAAAGCAAATTAAGTGAGGATAAACAAAGAAATAATTGCAATTCTCACGCCTGCAAGTGGAAGACTAGAAGCCTGCCTTTTACAAATGGTGATCAGCTCACTACCAACAGAGAGGAACCCTGTGGATCCTACAAGGACGATTAAGCTACACAAGAATAAATGATCATCCCTTCAGAACACAAACCAGAGAAGTCACTTGGATATTTACTGCAGAGACTACAGTATCAATACAATTGTTGAGGCAGCCACTGAAACAAGCAAAAGTTTTGAGGAAGAAAGTTTACGATGGTGTATCTTTATTAGTCTCTCCTGTTCCTTGTTTCTTCCTGCTTGGCTGATTAAGTGAGACAACTGGTAATGTTATTTGTGTAGATAACATTTTTCCCCACACCGTCATCTAAAACAACAGGCTGAGCATTCTATACTTAATTACTTTATTTCCAATTTTGTACGTGATACACCTTTTAAAAAAAAAAAAGTTCGGTATTTTAATCAGCATTAAATTCCAATGCTTCAAGACACACAGTGGGTAACTAAAGTTGAAAATGGCAAGGAATAACCAAGGTGATAAAACAGCAGTTCCGCACCTTGACTGATATATTTATGTCTGTCTCTCTCTATACTCATCTCTGAAACCAGTGAAAGCTGTGGAGTTTGGAAAATACATACACAGTATTTCTGCACAACATTCCTGGGATGTAACCAAACTAAATCAAACTGAAAGTGCTTTTGTTTATAGGCACATAAGGATATCAATAGAAACAGCTCCAAAATGAGTATTAGACGTGTGGTAGCTGGCAGTTTTGCCGCTTTATGAATATCTGGTACATGCTCCCTCTTTTATTCTTGGTATTTGCAGCAAAAAAAATTAAAGCCTTTGATAGGTGCACTGCTTATTACAGTACACATAAGTTAAAATACATAAACCTATTTGCTGCTGAAATGCAAATTTCTCTTCTAAACTAGCAAAAATCTCTTCAAGTTTTTGAATGGTAGGTTGTCCAGTTTAAGAGTATAAATTTAGAAACATCAATTACAAATAATACCTGGGGCTACTGCTCCTATATGAGAAATATTTAGACTTTTAATAACTTAATATAGGCAAGAATTCTACTTTATATCCCTGCTTAAGTTGGAACATTTTATCATCACAGTAAACTATTCCTTAAACGTGAAAAGAAAGTACTGAGCCTCTCATTAGCACTACTGGCTAGAGGAGCAGTGAATTTCATGGCAGTCATACATCCAAATGCTGGTAATAACACATAAACTACATCCTAAGAAGTTTTTAGAAAGGAAGGGAAATAATGTACAGTGAACATATAGGGAGGTACTGTTGAAGGACATCCTCTTCCCAGCCCAGGGGACACTATTTCACCTGTTTTCCAGCAGTCTATCTCTGTGCATGTTCCAAGTCAGAAGGAGATCAAAAGCAATCTCCTATTCTGCTGAGGCATTTCAGAGCTTGTCACACTACTTGTGTAACTTCAACTGTGGTCTCTCCTGACTCTCTCCACTGAATTTCAAATTTCAACATCTAAGTGGAAAAAAAATCCATTTTCACTTAGCTTGCCATCAGCGTTTGAAGTCACAAAGCACAGTTAAAACAGGGGACTTTTTAATAAAGAGCTATCTTCTACTAAAAAACCTGAAGAGGAGGGGCAGCTCTTACACTAGGTATTGTAGGGTCCATCCCTACCAGAACATTAGTGGGTCAGCTTGGTCAAGTATTTCTCAATAGTTTTACTTGTGTGTTGAAGGCCCAATGGACATGCCAATGCCAAACACAACATCACAGCACACCACAACCAGAAGGGTATTGTGCTTGCACAGTGACATCAGGGCAGGGGGAGGTACAGAAAAGGTGAATCCATCCCTCCTAAAAAGCATGAGAGCTGCTCCTGCTCTAGGAGTGAACTAATCCCAATTATATAGTTTGATGATACCAAACTGAGTGGGGAAGTGGACACTTTGGAAGGGAGAGCCACCCTGCAGGAAGCCCTCAATATGCTGGAAGAGTGCGCTAACAAGAACCTTATGGAGTTCAACAAGGACAAGTGTAAGGTCTTGTACCTGGGAAAACATAATCGAGGAGCGCAGCATAGACTGGGATCTACCTGGCTAGGGAGCAGCTCTGCAGAAAGAGACCTGGGGGTTCTGGTGGACAACAAGCTCAAGATGAGTGAACAGTGTGCTGCTGCGGCAAAGAAAGCCAACAGGGTGCTGGGTTGCATCAACAAGGGCATCACCAGCAGAGAGAGAGAAGTCAGTGTACTGAGTCTACAGCCTACTCAGTGCTTGTCAGGCCACACCTGGAATACTGTGTTCAGTTTTGGTCCCTGCTGGAGAGGGTCCAGAGAAAGGCCACCAAGATGATCAAAGGACTGGGAAGCCTGCCATATGAGGAAAGGCTGAGAGAACTGGGTTTGTTCAGCCTTGAGAAAAGAAGAATTAGGGGAGACAATGTTCCAGTATTTAAAGGGTGGCTACAAAGGAGATGGAGACTCCCTTTTTACAAGCAGTCACAGGGAAGAGATGAGGGGTAATGGGTACAAGTTACTCCTGGGGAGATTCTGACTGGACACAAGAGGAAAATTTTTCACAATGAGAACAGTCAGCCATTGGAATAATTTCCCCAGGGAAATAGTGGATTCCCCAACATTGGACACTTCTAAGATTCAGCTGGTCAGGGTGCTGGACCATGCTTTTGCCAAGAAAGGTTGGACCAGATGATCCTTGAGGTCCCTTACAACCTGGTATTGTATGATTCTATGTTATTTTTGAACAGTTATTCTGAAGCTCTAGAAGAGCATTCCCACTAAAATGTTTTTACTGCCTCCCTCTATTTCCTGGTTGCATAAATTAGGATAAAGACTTAGATACATAAGAGAAGGAGCTTCATGTAGCAGAACACTGGGATCTATCTGATGTGACAAAGGCTACTTCTGATGAAGGGAACTTTTTAGGTGAAAAAACAAGTTTCGCTTATGTAAAAGTGTAGGTTTTACCTTGTACCACCACACCATCCCAAAACAAAGTATTCACTGCAAGAGGTAATGCTGTTTCTTGACGGATTGAAGACTCTTGTCATACATGGACAAATTGCACTTAGGTTGTTGGGAGGAGGAGGAAGCTCTCAGCCACCCACAGCAACAATGCAAGGGCTCAAATGAAAACATGCAGAACAAGAGAAAGCGCATATAGTAAAAAAATATGCCCTTCCTCAAGGACTAGTATTGTGAAAGCAGAGGGCACAGAAGAGAAGTTATCACCTCATTTCATGCTGCGAATCCCCCAAACTATCCTTCCAAACACATTCCAGTAATGTCAGACAGATGGTAAAGAGTGATTTCAGTGGTTTTAGGTGAACACACCTGGCTAAAAGCCTTATTATTCATTTGTTTCCTCAATCCTATCAAAGACACTCAAGAACGTTTTGCCTTGCTAGTGTTTTCTAATATTTGGGTATACTTCCCCCATTACACTTGTTTTCAAGAGACAAAACCTTGCAAATGGACAAAGGGATGGGAAGAGGCTTCTGCATTAGAACTCACTGGGGCAATAAAGTCATAAGAAAATATAAATATTGTTTGAAGATATAAGTGACATTTTTTCCTGCTTCTTCGGGAAAGCTGCTTGGAAGCAAAGAGGGACAACAACAGAGTCTATTCTTTGCTGTCTAAATGCAAAGAACAGGAAACACTTCTTCTGGTTTGGATATTCTTTCCAAACTTGTGATGACAAGACCTGTTATTGCTGTGCTTTGAAAATCCTACCAAGCGCCAAAACCCAAGACCCACACCACATCACCAATTCACTACTCACCACTGTTTCCTAGTAGAAATAATGACTGGAAAGACAAATAAACATCAAGACAGGCATCTCATAAGGAATTGGAGCACAGAAGCTGAAATAAAAACCCTCACCAAAGCACTAATGAATAAATAAATACATGATGAACCATTCATGGAAAAGAAAATCAGTAACTGAGAAGTGAAATTTAAAGTAAGAGCAATTTGACTGTGTCTAACACAGAGAACGACAGCTCTGAAGAGCAACAGAAAGAAACTGTAAATATGTACAACATATTGAGTGATGAGAGGCAACTGGAACGACACATCTGTGCCTTACTTTATCACTCATGACCACTCAAAATCCATGAAAAGAGAATGCCAATCCTGCTTTACAAGCTACATAACCTGGTCCTGGAGTCCAAGCACATGCAAGTGACAGGATAAAGACGACTAAACATAGATATTTTAGGCTCAACTTCAGTTTAGCATCACCTCTGATATTATATAGTTCCAAGCAGCACAAGTGAGAACTCCAATACAAGTATATAGCTGCAGGCAAGTCCTGACTGACAGCCAAGAAAAATGGTGAGTTATTGTCACCCGCATACAAATGGAAAACTCAGGCACAGACAGATTATGTTTCTCGTCAAAGATGACTTGAAGAAGTTTGATATCAGACCCTGAAATAGAAACCAAGGTATTTCAATGAGACAAGCAAGTTAATCAGTGAAAAACGGTTCAGATAATTTATTTGGGCTCATTTATGTTTGAACTTGAAAACAAACAAGGGGAGAGTTTAACTGGCATCTTTATATTTTTTCATCCCTTAAGAAAAAAAAAAAAAAAAAGGCAAGAAAAAGCAAGAATTCTTGGTAAGATCCTGAAGTTATATTCAGTACTAATTTATCCAGATTTATTGGTTTTATCAAACCACCACTCAGATTTACTTGATTTCACTATACATTCTAGAGAATTTAGAAAATAAATAAACCTTAGTCTATAAAACAAAAAGTTCTCAAATACATAATTGGGTACTATACTAAAAAAACAAATAGCATGAATTAGGAAAATGGAGATATGAACTATACTAGGACTTAGTCTTTTTTCCAAGATGCCAGTAAAGGGTTTTCTAAGGCAGCTCTTCCACAGATAAGGATGTCTATAATGCACCCATGCCTCAAGGAAGCTGCCGTTGAGAAGGGATAAAGTTTTATTTTAATCTAGCTGTAAGTTTATCTGGGCTACGGTGTTTGAAAATGACTCCTGGAACCATATCTTGAAGCTCTCACCCTTCCTACTAAGTAATTTAGCAAAATACTTATGCTTAGGTCAATCTGCTTGTAAGAATTCTAAGTTCATTCTCCTGCTTATGAAGTTCCTTAAAACGCAATCTT
Source organism: Pluvialis apricaria (assembly GCA_017639485.1). Lineage (NCBI taxonomy): Eukaryota > Metazoa > Chordata > Aves > Charadriiformes > Charadriidae > Pluvialis > Pluvialis apricaria. The sequence goes on along the minus strand of CM030010.1, from coordinate 52,194,576 downwards.
TCAGACTCACTGTTTCCCAGACAAGCTTCATAGTAACTTGCAACTTGTATACTATAAATAATAATACATATACAACTGTTAAAATGTTCTCAATTCCAGAAACAAAACATCTGAAATATTAAAAGTATACTACTGACTTAACATTCAGCACGTGTAATTCCTTCTCTATTCTTCCTTTGTTGTAATTTTTTCAGATTACAGCCATCACATCAATCTTCTAAATATGCCATAATGTTTTTAGCTCATATTTAGAAAGACTCAGTCATATATTTGTTTATTTTCTATAAATACTCTCCTGCATAGTAGAAACAAAACAATGGAATACACATTACATATCATTCTTGCAGATGTGGCAAAATGGGCAAAAGTAGCTGCTCTGCCAAGCAGATTGTTTTTTTAATAGAAATAATATGGAGGAAGAAGAAAAGAAACATATATATGGTAATAACCTTAGCAACTGCAATAAATAGCTAATTACTGTTGCAATCCTAAAATAAAATATTTTAATTCAATGAAGAGATTAATGGAAGACTCTCTGCCCCAGAGTTTCTTTGCAGAACTGACATTTACACCTGTCTTTTTAAATCCTTGTAGTGAAAATGCATAAAAACAATATGTGATATAAGCCACTCTACACAATCTCATTCTGAATAAAAACCAATGATTTGATTTCACTTAATGTGAAAATCCTTTTTAACTGTTAATGTTTTCATAAAGAGTTCAGTCTCCACTGTCAGAAAAATTTAAACCCCAGAGGGAACTTCTGAAGCATAAACAGGATTAAGATTTCTTGATGGTTTTTATATAACACATTTCATACCCCAAGATGAAAAATCTCGGTGTATGAACAGTTCCCATAAGCCTTTTCTATGCAGATGCTTTTCTTTTTTATCCCAAAGCACAAACACAGTATAAATAGCAATGACAAAGCTTCTGCCTTCATAATGTTAGCTTATAAAATAAATATTAAAGATCACATAAAGGGACACTTCACATTACAGTAATGTAGAGCAGACAGCAGGCTTTGGTTCATTCCCCATGGAAAATGTGCCAAACATGCTCTCCTGTGTAAAGTACATAGCTGAGAAATTCAAATTGTGAAACCTTTGTTCTCCTGCATGTAAATTGCCTTCTCAGTATTGTGTGCCAGAAGGGCTTGCTATGCCAAAAAAAAAGCAGTCGGGAGGAAAAGAAATAGCAGGAAGTATGACATGAATTCGGTGTTACTCTAAAATGCATAGAATACATTTAAAATGTGAAAATCAGTAGGACAAAGAATGGGGTACACTACTGCTGCATCTACCACATGTGGTGGGTATCTCTGAAACTGAGGCAAGCTTGGCAAATCTGTTACAATTCTTCCAAAGCGAGGTTGATGAGGCAATAACCAGGCCAACCTGCTGGCAAAATACAAGAAATGGCTTCCTTATGGTGACCTCCTTGTCTCCTTCAGCAATGCTCCATGAACAGACATGGTCACGCATCTTTGTATGAACAATTTTCACCAGAACGTGTTTTGATGTACCTCAGTTCTCCCAAATCTTCATGGCTGTCTGCACTTAAAAGGGTCATCTTTCAGCAAAGTTCAGCTGTGTGTCAATGGGAAGGGATGCCATCCAGAGGGACCTGGAGAGGCTTGAGAAGTGGGCCTCTGCGAACCTCCTGAAGTTCAACAAGGCCAAGTGCAATGTCCTGCACGTGGGCTGGGGCAATCCCATGCACAAACACAGGCTGCGTGGAGAATGGATTGAGAGCAACCCTGAGGAGACGGACTTGGGGGTCTTGGTGGATGAGAAGCTCAACATGAGACGGCAATGTGCGCTCAGAGCCCAGAAGGCCAACCACATCCTGGACTGCATCAGAAGAAGCATGGCCAGCAGGTCAAGTGAGGTGATTCTGCCCTTCTATTCCACTCTTGTGAGACCCCACCTGGAGTACTGCGTCCAGCTCTGGAAGCCCCCACATAAGAAGGACATGGACCTGTTGGAGTGTGTCCAGAGGAGGGGCATGAAGATGATGGGAGGGCTGGAGCACCTCTCCTGTGAAGAGAGGCTGAGAGAGTTGGGGTTGTTCAGCCTGGAGAAGAGAAGACTCTGTGGAGACTTTATAGCAACTTTCCAGTATCTGAAGGTCACCTACAAGAAAGCTGGAGAGGGACTTTTTACAAGGGCATGTAGCGATAGGACAAGGGGAAACAGTTCCAAACTGGAAGAGCGTAGATTCAGAATAGATATTCAGAAGAAATTTTTCACTGTGAGGGTGGTTAGACACTCGAACAGGTTGCCCAGGGAAGTTGTGGATGCCCCATCCCTGGAGGTGGTGTTCAAGGCCAGGCTGGATGGGCCTGGTCTAGTGGGAGGTGTCCCTGCCCATGGCAGGGGGGTTGGAACTAGATGATCTTTTAAGGTCCCTTCAAATCTAAACCATTCTATGAATTTTATCAGACAGGTCAACATTGTCCTTCTATACTTTCCTGGAGGAGAGGTGGACTGTTATCAAATATACAACACCTGAAATAGTCTACTGTTTCATTTTTCTTTCTTTTATTGCTCAGCTGTAACAACAATTGTTTAATACTACTTGAATTAGCTCATTTTTCACTGTAAAAGCAAGTGTTCTGGTTTGTGTTGTAATTAAACACTTGGAGCTGACTTTTTGGAGCCTCTGTTTCATCAGAAATATAAAAAAAAAGTTAAGTCAGACTAAACATACATTGAAAAATTTAAGGCAACCCATGAATGGAGTCTGCTTTGTTCTGCCATCATCATTGCTCTGGTGATACAGAAACAGCAATCTAATTGTGTGAACTAAGTTTCTGCTTTGGACTAGTGTACGGCCACTGGAGCAAGCAGGGAATCCACTTCAGAGCTTCCAACTCTTTGCTCAGCTTTGTTTCCTGCTTTTTTGCAGAAAGGGATTTTGTTTTCTTTCATGGATGAAAATGTTGGTATTTCCTAAATTGAAAGCTGTCTCCTTGACTGTACAAACATTTTTAGAGGGTGTTTACACCTAAAAAGCCTAAATTTTAGTCAATGTCATGGGCATTACTTTTATGGCATCTAAATCCTATCAGAAACATACTCACAGTCAGACAAGAGTTTAGCTCCAGGAGTGTAAACTCCAGTAGTGTAAAATAGCTGCTCTCAGTTTCACAACTCTCAAGAGTGTTCAAAATGCATACATTGTATTGTGGTACTTAAAAAAAAAAAAAGGTTCTTTATAAAAATATGTCCTATATTTGGAAGAATGAACACCTTTGACTTTTTTATTCATTCTTTTTTTGCACTGAATATTCGTCATCACATCTGAGAGACACACATGAAGAACAACTGAGAAAAATCTTGGTCAGAACAGAGTCTATACCAGCAAGATTTGTGTTTTGCTCTCAGCAGTTACTCATTCAGCACACCAAAAAAACCCCACCAGAATGAACAAAACACGGAGCAATAGCCACCGGCCACACAGGATGGCTTTGTGTGCTATAAAATTTGAGATGCTTTTACAGGGAAAGCCATGGCTAAAATTGTAATTGCTCACAAAATTCAGAGAATCAGAATATCTTGAGTTGGAAGGGATCCATAAAGATCATCAAGTCCAACCTCCTGCTTCTCACAGGACAACCTAAAACTAAACCACATGACTAAGAGCATCGTCCAGATGCTTCTTGAACTCTGACAGACTTGGTGCTGTAACAACTTCCCTGGGGAGCCTGTTTGAGTGACTGACCACCCTCTCTGTGAAGAACCTTTTCTTAATGTCCAACCTGACATACCATTTCCTTGTGTCTTGTCACTGGTCACCAGAGAGAGGAGATCAGCACCTCCCGCTCTGCTGCCCCACCTTGAGGAAGTTGTAAACTGCGATGAGGTCACCCCTCAGCCTTCTCTTCTCCAACCTGAACAAACCAAGTAACCTCAGCCGCTCCTTGCTAGTCTTGCCCTTGAGGCCTTTCACCATCTTGGTCGCCCCCCTCTGGACACATTTAATAGTTTGATGACCTTCTTATGTTAAGGGGCCCAAAACTGCACAGACTACTCGAGGTGGGGCCATACCAGTGCAGAGTGGGACAATGGCCTCCCTTGAGCTCCTAGCTCCTCTTGTTTATTCCTCATGCTGTGTGCATTAGTATAGAGACCTTTCAAACGTGCTCCAGTGTACTCAGCATGTCGTGGAGCAGACTGAAGGACCCTGCTAGCACACTGTCCCTCAAACACTGGCATGCCATGCCATGGCTTTTCACCAGTGAGCCTGGTTTTGTCCCTTTCCCCCTTCAAATCTAGTTAAAAGCTCTTTCAACAAGCCCTGCTAACTCTTTTGTGAAGATCCTTTTCCTTTGAGAAAGGTGCTAGCATTTGTTGCTAGCAGGCCTGGTGCCATGTAGACCATCCTGTGATCGAAAAACCCAAAATTCTGATGGTGACACAAGTGACGGAGACAGGTATTAATCAGCTGGGTCTGCCTGTTTCTTCCAGCATCATTCTCTGCAACTGGAAGGCAGAGGAAAATACTACTCGTGCTCCTGATCCCTTAACCAGTCGTCTCAAGGCCCTGAAGTCTCTTTTGATTGCCCTTGGACTTCTTACTGCAATTTCATCGCTGTCTATGTGAAAAAGCAATAACAGAAAATAATCAGAGGGCTTTACCAGGGTAGGAAGTTTTCTCATCACATCTTTAACCCAGGCCCCAGGGAAGCAGCAGACTTCCCTAAGAAGTGGGTCAGGTCAGCAAATTGGGCCTTCTGTTCCCCTCAGAAGACTCCTATGACAATACCCATCTTTTTTTTTCTTAAAAGAAGTGGGTTTGATACAGGTCATAGGCCTACTTCACCTTGAACTCCAACCCTAGATGGACCATTGTCATCATCATTGTTTCCTTCCACTTCCAGAGCCTCATACCTATTGTAAAAGGGCACCTAGGAAGGTGAGGTAGTCATGGACAAGATGAGCTTGCTGTACCAGGCAGGAACTTGCCACCATTCCCCCCCAACCCTTAAGTCACCGCCTTCTGCTGGATGGAGAGAGAATAGAAGATCCTCCATATCACGTGTCCTGTCTGCCTGACAGGCCTGTCCCAGGGATGGTAGGGTGCAGTTCCACTAGTCTATCTCCTCCTCAGACTCCCTCACACTCCTCAACCTGCTCACCTCCTCCTTGAGCTCCGCGCCACTAAGGTGAGGAGTTCCTCCCCCAGGGCACACCTGCCCCAGGCGTGCTCACTGCTGCCCTCCGGTCCCGGCATAGGAACAGGGCACACCCTGCAGCCCGATGCCTGGGTGGCAGCGTGTTCCCGTCGGAGCTCTGCCTGGGAAGCTCCATCAGTTGCAGATGTGGCCTTCTGCTCCCTGGTCGAGGTGGCAGAGGTACAGAACCCTTCTTGCCCATCTGCCCTGCCACACCACCCCTCGTTCGCGGCTTCTTTTTGTGGGGGTGGCGAACCCCTCTGCTCCCCTGAAGTGTCCCGGTTTCAGGAACCCACCCCGTACACCGTACTGGGGGCTCCACTGCCGACTGTGCCTTGGCGACAGCTCCCACTTTGAGTTAATTCACTGAATAAACTCAAATGAATGATATTTCTTCACCCAAGAAAACGGCTTTCCAATACTTAGTATTTCTTAAAAAAAAAACCAAACAAACAACAAACCAGTAGTGAAATGCAAAAATGCTCAAGTCCTTTCCCCGCCTTGTCAGCAGTGTGATTTCACACCCTAAACTATGTAGCTGCTTCTTGTACGTGTGGAAAATGAATAATGAAACCCTATGTGCTGTACGGTAGAATGTGAGCACCTACTAAATAAGATCCCATGCAAAGCCACTGAAGATATGCATATTACATGCCTCTGGACATACGATAAAAACAAATTTTATAATGTGAGAAGAAAAATTCTACCAAGCTTTATCTATACCAAAACTGGGAACAATAAAGCAGTTGATGTTTGAGATTTTGAAATCCAAAAGTATTTTGCCTGGGGAGAGAAGGCCAGCCCTGATACTTTGGCATTATGACTGAGTTTATCTATTTGCATTCTAGATTAACCCTCGTGTCTTCAGATGCCCCCTGTCTTAATTCTGAATTGAGAAATGCATACACCAGTGATTGTTATTACCTCTGAGAGACACCGTAATTTCAGGAAATGAACCATCAAATTAGAATTTTTTTTTTTACGCATTTTTTTTTGCAACATTTCCATGCAGCTGGTTTGGTGTGAAATGATGCGTAATGCTCCAAGAATAAAAGTAATAAGGATCCATTTATATTACATATCAGGAAGGGAAATTTTCTCAAATTCATAACAATGAAAAAGTAAGAAATTGAACATTTACTCAAACACAGACAGAATGACAGATAATAATACAACAACATATCCAAGAGAAATGAGATAGAAATGACTTACTATGACTGCAGATGTTGGAACTATTCTTCCTATACAGAAGCCTATTTAAATGGGAGAATACAGTGCATGTAAATTCCGCAGTCCACAAGCTTTTTTTAATGAGTGAGAACATTTTAAAACCTTGATTCAGTGCAGGGAAATACATGAAGAGAAGACCAGAAAGTAAGGGCTAATCTTTCAAGTCTGTACTATATCCATAGCAGCTCTCTTCAGGAGTACCATTTGTAAGCAATTACAATACAAGTTTGTGGAAGAAAAAAGTTCTCTTAAAAAAAAAAAAAAAAAGGAAAAGTTTCTTCCATACAGGTGAATTCAGCTGAAAATATTCCACTGAGAAGTTTGGAGTTAGTTTGCTTTTAACAAACAAACCATAACAACAGCTTCAGAATTATTACAACTTTTTTTTTTCCTGTCAAGTAAATTTTGTTTTTTATTCACAGGAGGTATTAGACCCTGGTTTGAAAGAGGAAAGAGATCATGGCGGGATGCAGCTGAACAAAGCCCAGCGAGAGGCAGCAAATCACTCACACCCCATTTACCATTTTGAGGCTTCTGAGGAAGGAATGAAGGAAGATGAATTTGTGCCAGGGAAAAGGTTAATCCTTAGCCTTATCTTTCCAAGTTTAAAATCCATTTCTATGCTTCATTCCTTAGTTTTTGACTAATCACCTCTGTTTTAAAGCATTTTTGTGGTTTTACTTCCTTTCCCTTCAGTTCCTTCCCCTTTACTTCTACCCAATCTACATTGTTCACTTTCATTAATATCTTTTTGATTTCTTCCTTCACTTTCTTTCCCCAGTTCTACCTCACAAAACATGATGCTGTCTCTTACATTGCCAATCTTGTGCCATCTGATATCTTTCAAGAAAAACATACAGTCACCCAAGCAGTATTAGAAATTTACTGGTCTTTGTTTCAGACTTGCTACCAGGTCTCTGACATTTTCCTAGGCCAGACTGTACCTACAACACCTGGTGACTTTACAACTTTAATTTCCCCTTCTGCTGCTGTTCTCATACCTAAAGCTTTCTGTTTTAAAGTGCACAGATATGTTTCAATTTTAACTTGAACCCTCTCCTTTCATCACTGCATCCACTCCAACCAGTAGCATATCCTCCTTCCACTTAGACACCAACTCTGAAGTGTCTGCCCTGCTCTACCTGTTAATATGCCCTAGTTGCATACCCATACCTTCCTAATTTAGTTTTTTTCCTCCAGCTTCCACACTTGCTTTGATATTCCATATTTTAAAAGAAATGTACATCATTTAATGTATATTATCTCTTGGTGACCTTGTATGCCATTTACTACACTGCCTTTTCCCCATACTATACCTTGTATGTATATATGCATGCATTTACCAGCACGGGGAAAAAAGTCTTCCCCATGCCTGACAGAGCCCCAGGTGTGGCAGTGGACCACCACCTTCATTCTACCTCCTAATTACCTGCACCTATCATTCTATCAAATTCCCCTTACCAAAGACTTCTATACATACTTTTATTATCCAAGATGTCAGCCATATTAATCACAAGCAGCTTCCTTCCCCAACTATGTTTTCCCTAAATGCCAAAATCTCCAGCTTTCAAGGCTGGAGACTACACACACCCACCTAAACAGAAGTATTGTTCAACCTGGGAGCTTTGGCCAGAAGGATTCCTTAGGGACCCAAGTGTTTCATAATCAATTTGGATGAACAGTTCTGTATTAATTTTAAATAATTACTTTATCGATAGCTAATTTGTCTAACTGAATTGAGAAAGAACTTCAATTTAAGACTGATTTGTGACTGTGATACGTAACCAGTGTTCCCCAATAAGCTGTTTTCAGATAAATGAGAAAGACCACTCATTTTGGTCTGGCAACAGTTCATAATTTTAACATGGATATTTACTGCAATATTCAGCTAATCTGTAGCTTCTTCCTGTTGTGTTAATAAAGTAGTCTTATTTTTCTGCTTTATATATCAAAAATATCAATAATATCACAGGAGAGAGATTCTACAGAACAGCCATAAAAAACGCTTTCTTACATTACCTTGCAATTTCACATTTCAGGAAGTTCAGCAATTTATCTTTAAATAGAAAACAAAACCTAATCTAAACAAGGAAACAAAAAACCTACACAGCAATTTATAAGAAAATGTCTACAATAATGCAATTTCTGTAAAAAACTATGACCAGAAGTAGGTTTCCTTAAGCAGCAAAATAGCAGAAGTTTCAAAAGGATTTTCCTACCAATATTTTAAAGGCATCTAACTGTTGTTGATTATATCTCTATCATTAATGTAGTAATAACAGTAAAAATTTACACAGTTATTTTCTTCCCAGGGCAAAAAAAACCCCACAACAGTTTGGTGATGATCAGTTTTAAGTTTTAACTCACCAGCCTTGCAGTACAAGCCTTTTGTGTAATTAAGCAATGGGTAGACTGGGTGGAGACAAGGAATAGAGACCGAAAAACAAATTGCTTGAGATCAGTTTTGTAGGAATGTTCTAACATTCAGAAAAAGACCAACTGCCCCCACCCCTACCCCTCATCAGCAGTCTCTCTTTTGAAGTTTACACCACGAAATGGAAGACTGAGTTGAATTCCAGACCATACTCCAACAGGAGGAATTCAATCTTCTGTTTATTATGGATTCCTTTTGGATCCTTGACCCTTGTTACCCCTCTTTCTCCCATATTTTTCCTTACCGCAGTTTGAAACAAGGGTCAGATGTTTCCACTTGCAGGGTTGTGTTACAAAAAAAAAATCCACAACCATGACACGCCGTTACCTTCTCTTATTTTTTCCCCCATCCTGAGCTAGAGGATTATGAAAGACAGCCAGAAAAGAAAGTGGCTGGTGATAATTGTTACAGATAAAACCAAAGCATCCAGGACACCAACAGGTTTAAACACTTCTCCTAGAGCCCAGCTTTCATAGAATCATAGAATGGTTTAGGTTGGAAGGGACCTTGAAGATCATCGAGTTCCAACCCCCCTGCCATAGGCAGGGACACCTCCCACTAGACCAGGGTGCCCAAGGCCCCATCCAGCCTTTCACTGCATTTGCCTCTTAAAATCAACATCAATGCAAAAAGGGAAGATTTGCAAAAGGCTCCAACTAAATCTTATTAGAAATGGAAATCAAGAGGCTAAAAAATTCTTCCAGACATCAGTGTTTTACAGGACTTACGGAGTACTGCAAAATAATTCCTTATTTCTGCTTTACATTCCAAATGACAACCCACCTTTTCACGAGAAATTTGAAAATCAGGTCATGGAAGGAATTACTGCTCCTGTTTCCAAATTGCTTTGAAATAATTTTTTACCTTTTGATTTCCTGGTTCTTAAAGGTGCCACTTTGGATATTGTAAACTCATCTTCTTTACTGATAACCAAATGCATATTACAGAATCATGATCCTTACCTGCAATTTCCCCCTTTTTTTATTTTTTTAAATACACCTGCCAATATACTAATAGAACTTAACACAACAAATTATAAATCTGCTCCAATTATTGTAGAAATCTGAAAAATTGCCTGGAGTCTACATGACACATTTGGGATAACTTCTGTCAAGTATCAATGTCATATACCCAAGTTAATTATATTTTAACTTCTAGAGGTATTGCCTGAAACCAACCCAACTCAGTTGGCTTTTGTAACAACTTGGGACTCACACAGCATCAACTAATAAAATAGTTTAGGTTTCTGAGCAGTTACAGGGATCTGAATTGAATGCCTTGTGCTATTACTTTTTGATATGCCATATTGGAACATCTGCAGTTTTGCACCGAAGGAATTTGGTTAACTTTCTCACAGTTGATTTAAAAGAGCTGCAATAGATGAAAAAGCTGGCTCCTAAAACATGCAATCACAGCTTGTAACCTCATTATTACAAACTTAATCAACCTGTTCCTGGCCTTGCAGTTGTTTTTACTCATCTGTTCACATGAGATTAGTTGTTTTATTCTTCATTTGCATTGTGGCAAACTCAGAATCATGCCTAATATTGCATGAACTTCAGGCAGCAGTAATTCCACTGAGGTTTGGTTAGACACATATTCTAAGTACTGCTGACATGAAAAAAAAAAAAAAAAGCATTCTACCTTGTAAATCTGGGGGTCTCCTATCTTTCTGGGCTCTTGGTACTGGTCTTTTAGTGCCTGAAGGTGTCAGTGCTTATTCTCCATTCTGACTTACAGGGTAAACCTGACTATCGTCTATGAGTGGTGGAATGGGTTATTGCTAAACCCCTTATTAACTGCCTCAAGTAACAGTCCTAACCCTGGCTGAGTCATTCATCTTCCATGCTCCCAGGCAATGGCTTAGAGAGGGAACCACAATCCTAGAACATCTGGCATCATTTTATAGAGGTCACCTTGGGTTTTGCCAAACTTTCACAGCCCAAGAAGTACTTGTTGTTAGTGCCACCAGAGAATGCCCCAATTTCTGTTCGTATAGATTCTGTGGACTTAAAGAAAAAAAACCAAATTGACCACAAAAAAATTCAGACAGTAAATTAGGCTTGGGTCTGATTCACAAAATGCACGTGCCTCAGTTTCCCAGTTCTGACTGTGCTTTCTCCACGCAATTCAGTGCTACAGAGCTCTATCACTTGGAAAGAAGCACCTCAAACAACACAAGACTACTGCACAGATTTTCTAGACGCATCCTGAAAGTTGGCAATAAATTCAGTCCCATAAACTTTAAGTTGACTGGGGTCAACAAGTACTATGAGGATCTCACCACAGCACTGTAAGAGCTTGAGGGAATGATGCCATACCCCACGGTGTTTGGAAGGTAAAGCAACAGTACTGCTGAGAGATACCTCCAGTCTTGGAATTTCCTGTGCAGAGAATGGGACAGCAGAGACTGCAGCAAAGAAAACATCTGCAACTCCTTTAAGATCCAAATAATATTCTTCCTCCTGATCACAGCTTTAATATACCAGAACTTTTAGTATTGATTGTTTATAAGTAAAGCCCAACCTGGGTAAATAGAGTTCACGTAGCCATGCCAGCTTCACCAGTTGGCGTAAGTCAACAAATGAAAAAACCTACATAATTGAGGAAGGGGCACATGGAAGACAGAACAATACAGGCAAATTGATTTCTGACATTATTAGTTCCAGTAATGCTTTCAGTCCAGCTCTGGGGCCTGCAACATAAGAAGGACATGGACCTGTTGGAGCGAGTCCAGAGGAGGGCCATGAAGATGATGGGAGGGCTGGAGCACCTCTCCTATGAAGACAGGCTGAGAGAGTTGGGGTTGTTCAGCCTGGAGGAGAGAAGGCTCTAGGGAGACTTTATTGAGGCCTTTCAGTATCTGAAGGGGACCTACAACAAAGCTGGGGAGGCACTCTTTCATCAGGGAGTGTAGTGACAGGATGAGGGGTAATGGTTTTATACTGGAAGAGGGTAGATTTAGATTAGACATTAGGAAGAAATTCTTTACTGTGAGCGTGGTGAGGCACTGGCCCAGGTTGCCCAGGGGAGTTGTGGAGGCCCCATCCCTGGAGGTGTTAAAGGACAGGTTGGATGGGGCATTGAGCAACCTGGTCTCGTGTGAGGTGTCCCTGCCCATGGCAGGGGGGTTGGAACCAGATGATCTTTAAGGTCCCTTCCAACCCATACCATTCTATGATTCATTCTATGAAATATTTCTACTCATCTTTTAAAAAGTATTAACAAGTAGTGTGCACATATTTCAGGACAGAGGTAGAGAATAGGAGGCAGAAGGAAAGAGACTGATTTTATTATGAAGTTACCACATATACAGGCTTAAAATTAACTATTATATGAAAAAATATGGTTTGGATGTTTCTTCTAGTTAATTTTTCCAGACTTTCTCTTCTAACTGGCCTGAAATTTTTCATGTAAAGGCTAAACACTTAAGGAAATCTTTGTCATATGCCAATAATATACATCTTACACATTCCATCACAAAGTCATGACTTTTCAAAGTCGCCACATCCACACAGGCATACATACACAAGTACGTGACAAATAAATGTAATGCTTTCACTTCATATAAGTTCTATTAAGGCTTCTTGTATGGAAGAATTCAGAACCGGTAGGAACATACTAGTCACTGAGTTCAAACATCCGCTATACCTGGCAAACCAATTCTGTAACAGAAAACAGCCACAGTAAGGATGGGGTAAAAGATGAATTTTAGTGACCACCCATCTGCAGTGTGATTAATGTCTTGCTGTGCTGGGTGCCATAGATACTGAACTGGGCTCCATAATTACTGACATGGCATGGTGAATTATCTTACTGTTACCTCTCACACATTGGTTAAGAGGCACAGCTCAAAACGCATACCCAGAAAACTCTTCCCTTATGACTTATCAGCACAATCTGTTCCCTATCTGTCACCAATCGAGCGACACGGTTTTCACAAAAAGGCAGGCAGACAATATTTAGTTTTGCGTGTGTAATGTGGTTTATCAAAGCCTAGGGCCTAGAAGGAAGGCCACATATTTATTTTGTGTGAAGCACTCCTACCTGAGCTAACATAGTCACATACCCTTGTGAAGCTGGAGAGCTGCTTCCCATAGCAATTTTACATATAAAACAAATCATTCAGCACACCTAGGTATGGTGTGCAATGTTCTGAAGTTTTAGAAAGGGAGATTTTATTTATTTATTAATACTGCCAATGGCAGGGAGGAGTTGCTTTCCTTTGTTTTCTATGAACAGGGGAAAAAAGTAGGTGCAAACATTGGTTGTCTACTTACCAACCTATTTATAGAAAATAGAAAAGGTTTATTAGCCATTAGCAGAGAGGATAAAATTCAACTACAGAAAATTCATGACACTAAACCTGACAGAAGAAACAAATTAAATTGAACCCAGGAAGGGTCCTGTTCTTATTCCAAAGCTCAATTTTGATTTTAAGTGCCATATGGTGCAACAAATGCTTTTTCGGCAGATCTCTTTGCTAGTTTCTTAAATGGCATCAAGTGCCTTTCTACAATGAGAAGAAATTAAACAGCAAGAAGCACAGAGTGAGTTGTATCAACAGTTTGTGAGAAAATAGCACTGGAAAGTTACTTGAGAACCAATCTTACAAAAGGAGTTTAAGTTCTTCATCTGCTTATTAGGAAGCAACAAAAATTTGAATTAAACTGCCTAACACTATTTCTGACTCATGCCTGCATGACAACAAAAACACTCTAAAAAGCTAACTTAATGCCCATCTAATTTAGAATAATTTTTTTCATACTCTTATACAAACAATAGTAATTAAACTAAATGGCTGAATCATGGTTCACTTTTGTTTTAAAAAATCTTCATGTAAATGATGATATAAAGCCAAATGTTTCACAGTTAGAAATTTATGGTGGCATATCATTTTATTGGCACAGTAAAAGGCTACGGTCATGTTAACATCTCTGTGTATAAAATGCTGATCTGCTTTTTAATGTCTACCCTTCTCTACCCCTTTATATTGAGAGCCATTTGCTGGCTTTTTGGACAATTGTTAACTTTCTTTAGTTCAAAAACTTGGATTTGTTTCCCTTCTCCCCCACATTTGGGGCCAGCCATTAAAAGTCCAGGAGCAGTTACAACGTGGCACTTGAAGAGTTATGGAGACTATTTGTTTACCCTCCTCAATGTCTACTTCTGTGCCTTCGCAAAATTTGAGTGCCGTTACTAAAATATAATGGGGGCAAAAAGGTGGTTTAATAAAACTGAACAGTTTAATAACAAGTATCTCAAGTGTCTGTAGCACAACAAAGGAAAGATAAGAGTTTATATTGCTCAACTGACTCGAGACTTGTTTCTTCACATCCAAGCTGATGCTTTTTTCCTTTGCTGTGCAGTGGGAAGGGTGAGGTTGCTGTCAGCCACGTGGACAGCATTACACCCCAAGGTCTACTCCAGACAGCACAAGTACTCACCAGAAGTCAATTTATACTCTTTCCCTCCTCCAGCTGCAAAGAGTCATTCTGCTAGACCTCTGGTAAAGCACCCTGTCTTTCACCTCCGGCAGCCCAGCTGTCGGAACTAAAGAGGTTTCACCTGATCTACAGTTACAAGATGTACACCATAGCTTTTGACCCCGGCGCTTCAGGAAAACTTTTATAGCTATTGGGGAATATCTCACCCCGTCTACCACTTCCAACAGTAACTGAGCCCCTTCTAGAGCTGGTAAGCTGTGGGGGAAATGAGACTGTGATAGCAACGATCATAACAGAAATGGTATTAGAAGAGACTGATACCACGGGCAGTAATGCGATAATCTACTGTGCAGAAGACACTGCACTACAATTCCTGTGTGATCAACTAAAAAGGTCAGAAAATGTAATGCTAAAATTATACAGCAATTTTCAGTTGCTATTAGCAAAATTATTGCTTTAGGAAAGTACCTAAGAAACAACCATTCAAAGAAATGATAAAAAACGATGGCTTTGCAAAGCTGGATCGCTCTGCTCCATCTGCCCTGGGGTGAATTGAATGAGGACACAGTTTACATTCCAAGTCTGATGTATTAACAGCCTGGAAAGCACCATATGGATTTTGGCATTCCTTATTTAAAAAAAATAAAATAAAATTGAGAGTATGAATTGTTAAAAAGACAGACCAAGGTGTTTTTTTCTTATTGTGAAAGAGTAGGTCTATATGACTGCAAATGTTTAAAAATAACAGAAGTTTTCGCATGCCATAGTTACTCTGAAACATTGTCCCAAAAGCCCTCATTTTTTTCTGTTACCTTTGCTTAAATTTCTGCAAGTCTTACAGTATTTGCAACAGAAAATGGCAATCGAGAAGTAAAATCTACCAGGTTTTAATATTTGGCATATAAATAATCTTGTCAATAAAATACAACCTAAAGACATTTGTTTTGAAAATTCCAATTGTATTGAGCTTCAAAACAGTAAATACCCAGATATGAAGCAGAGACTGAATACTAAGAGCTAAAAACATCAAGAACAGAATCAAAAATGACGTTTAGAATTAAGGAAATGTAATAAATAGAAACAATTT
This sequence comes from Pluvialis apricaria, assembly GCA_017639485.1. NCBI lineage: Eukaryota > Metazoa > Chordata > Aves > Charadriiformes > Charadriidae > Pluvialis > Pluvialis apricaria. The sequence goes on along the minus strand of CM030010.1, from coordinate 52,179,199 downwards.
ATGTTTGTGAATTAAATTGTCTTCTCTAAGTAGCAAGAAAAATGCAAAAATTATTCCAGGCAGCAATATTCAAATGCATCATTTCTTCTTTTTTCTTTTTTTAATTCTTGCCCCCCCCCCCCCCAAAGAGCCTAAAGCTAGTAGCATACATAATTTTTGTTCCAGTGCATCTCTTAAAACAGTGGAATATAGTACATATTATTTGAAGCAATTCCAGTAATATATTGTAATAGATGCTATTATATGCTATATTCAATTAGAGTACAGAATAGAAAAGGCACTTTGCTTCATTATCATTATTATTTATGGAGAAATAAAATGAAATTTGGAAGAAAACCATGATCAAACATGCTGAACATCACAACTATATGTAAAAAAGAGTGCAAATAGGAGCAAAATCTTCATTCTACAAGCAATAACAACATTCATGATGAAAACGGTAAACTGGTATAATTTGCATGCTTTTGTTTTGGCATTCTGCAGTAAATGACACTTCTTCATACATAAACTGCCTTTTAAAAATAAAACAGAGGAGAATTTTAAATGCAAATTTTTTACATCTCAGTACAAAAGCTCCCCCTTCATTAGAGATGGTACTGGCATCAGAAATGATAATTATACCACAGAGTTGCTTGCTTCTGCATCTTAAGGAGGTTCAGCATTTCTTGGAGTTGTTCAGCACTTCACAGCATTGATGTCAGGCTGCCTAACTTCTTCATAAAGGGAGGTTAAGCACGAGGCACAGTTGCCTGATCGTAAGTATTTATATGAAAGAATTCTATATAAAAGTAAAAATATAGATCTACTCATTCATTCCTGTTCACTAAAGATAATGTTATTATTGGCATCCTCATGCATCTCCAACAGCTCATATTCTCTACTGTTAGCTTTCCCTACCCTGAAATAACACATCTGCCCAGCAAAATGAATACCAGAAAAATCATTATTACTCATTTTGTTTCCAAATAATTTTGCTAATCTAGAGGTAGCATGTTATAAAATAGTTTTGAGAATGAAGTATGGTATACGCTGCCTAGGAGAGCTAACTAGACAAGAAAAAACGGGCTAAACAAAAGCAAGGATGGAAAAAAAGCTAAGTGTCCTTTTTTTCCTTCTTAGGTTGACATTAATTAAAGCTTTTAGAGCTAGATATTAAAACAGCAATTTAACAAGGAAATAACTCGTTTGTTGAATCCAAACTAACAAAGCCCATTTCTAATATAAACCACGAGTCTTACTATGTCTCAAAAAGGTGAATTTTAATAATGTAAGCTGATATTGTCTTTTTTCTTCTTGTTCTCCTTTAAAAAAAAAAATGAACTGAAGAGAAGACAACCACTGGGTCTTCTAAATAACCTGTTCATACTTGCCTAAATTGATGACTTTGGACACAGACATATTTTTAGTTTGGAAGTGACATAAAGAAAAATTGGAATCTTTTCCTCATAATGGCTGCACAGCCAACCTTTATTTAGTAATAAATATCAGAGAGAGTTGAAATTAAGAAAAATGCTTAAACTAATTCAGGGTTTGAGCTATTATTATATATAATATATAATGCATGAAACTTCAGATAAAATTGTCATGAAGCCATAAGAGATAGACAGGAAATACTATTTAGTAGGAACAGTCTAACTCTCTCACTTGACTTTCTTGACTCCCATCTGCATTAGTACAGTTCTTATCGCCTAGCTTTATTCATGGTAGACACCCTATAAAAAGATAGATTACTCACCCAAATAAAGCAAGGACGGTTAGGCAAAGAATTACAGGCAACAAGATAGTGAAATTATAACCCCATCAAACCCTTTAATCCAAGCAAGTTATCATCAATATAAGTACTTAAAATACTTCAGGTATTTTTAGGTATTCCTTAGGAAGTACACTTTAGGTATCCTTCAGGTATATCACAAAAATTCCTTTAATGAGCTAAGAACACTTACAGTGTGAAAACTAAAGAGACAGTGAAGTTGTAAAATGTGTTCGTTGTCATCATGAAGACAGAAGCAATTCCTGGCACCAAAATACAACTTTGACGACACGAATTCCAGTTTCTACCTACATCCTGTAGAACAGAAATTGGAGTTGGCCTGACATTCTTTTTTTTTAAATGATCATTCTGCTTTCATATGTACATGACGTATACAGGACAAATGAAATTCCTGTGAGATTGATTATGGTAGAATTCATTCCTCAACATACAAAGGAACTAGGAATTTTGTATGTGCTTCCTTTTCCTGGCAATACACTGTGAGGATTTTAGTTAGTTTAAATCACTATTTGCTAGTTTTGGCTGTTTTAAATCAGACTTTTTGGAGAACATAAGGATATCTCCTATCACCTATCCAGCTGCTTAGAAGTCCTCATACTCTCAGAGATGGTAGTAAAGCTAATACTGTTAGATAAAAATACCTGACAGGATGGATTTCTACTAATGTAAACAAAAAAGACTCCAGAGCTTTCTGACTGTGGCACCGTAAAGTGATACACGATTCAGTAGCAGGTATCCCAGTAGGGTGATGAAGAGGCAGCCTGAAGGCTTTCAACAGGACAAGACCAGATTCCGTTGCTCTTCCATCCTCTTTACCCAGTACCTTCAATCAACAATTAGCATATACTCAGCAAAATCATAGTATGTTCTTTAGCAATTTCGTCATCACACCTGATATCACATCATTGAAAATGGGAAGTAGGTTTTCAGTTCAATGAAATCCACCGAGTAGGTGGTGTTTGCAAATTGTATGGGCCTGCACTAAATCTGGAACATTATAGCCCAAGAAACAGTACAAAACTTCAGAATAATGATATAATTAGATCGCTGCTCTGCCAATAGCTCCCTGTTTCAAAGAGCAGGATCCAGTTTAATCACGATCAAATGCAAATAGAGGAGCGCCTCGAGCTCATGTAAGACTTCCCAAGTCGTAAGCAAGTCTTTCAACTCCACACAGCCATCAGTGGGAAATCAATCATGCAGTATGATCGCACTCAAGTTGCTCTACACACTGTAATTTGGAATTTCTTTACTGTTTTGTATATACATTTTTAATGTGACTGGAAAAACAAAGGTTAACTTGGGCATCTTGTGACCATCTTTTACTATCACATATTTGTACTTCACACTTTTATACAGTAAAATACACAGAACACATCCTCAATAACAACATCTCTGCAGATCTCTAAGGTTCCATTGTCCAGGCTGTGGTCATTTTTCCAGCTTTTTCAAAAATACGTTCTGAAGCATTTTTCCTCTGTGACCTGGCAATTTTAAATGAAGCTCTTCACATTACCATTTGTAAGAACAGATTTCCCAAAGTGAACGAAGTTTGATGCAAAGGGGGACATTTTTCTCCAAATGCAAATGTTCTTTATCTTCTTCTTCCTCAGAATAGCAGATGCAGAAGCAAAATAGCATAAATTATGATTGACCTCAGTAGGAATAATTTATGCTCCTGAGCCACTTTATGCCTGTAGCCAGTAGGGAGCTGTCTGACTGTATGAATTTTTACACAACTTTCAGCTAATTTACAGAGCCGGTGTAAAATCAAACACTCAAGGACATCATAAATATTTGTGGTGCCCTCTAAAGAACTTTGGGTTCATAAACCAATGAATCGATTACACTGATCCATAAAAGTATTCCCTTCGTCTCTGACAGATACAATCTTCATTTTATTGAATTGCTTCAGAGGAACATAAGAGAGGCCAGATCAAGAAGCACTTCCATGGTATGAAATACGCGTGTCTCAGTGCAACAAGAGGAAAGCCACATGCTGACCTTTTCTAAGACATACCAAAGAATTTGTAACCACTACTGTCAAATACCGGAAAACAGAGCAGGAGCATATATTACTTGTGATCCACTGTAATTATCTGAAAGTTAATATCTACATATAGGTCTCTATTCGTTAATGGTACAAGGTCTTAACATTTTTCAACTTTCCACCTTCCAGAAACTCATTTATTTTTACTAATCACTAATATAGCCTTCTTAACAATTACTAATGAGTCATGTTATGAACAATAAGGGACATCTTGAAAAACAGGGTCAGCTCTCACATGGCTTAATTAGCTAAACTCCATTAATTTTCATTTTAAGAGGCTGATTTGCATTACTAGAAAATTTGGACATTTACTTCAAAACACAGCATGATGATAAAGATCCATTTTTGATACAGGTATGTTGCCACAAAAAAACTTGCCCACAGATGGCAAATTGCATTTTCTGCCATCTTCTTGCAGAGAGTCCCATAATCTGCCAATAGGGGAATAATCTCGAAAGGAGCCAAACTCAGCACTAAACGCTAACAAAGAGAATTTCTATGCCCATCGTGAATATGTTCTCTAGTTTTAGATTCTCAGCCTCTTTCCCCCTTATATTTTTTGAATTATTTCAGCTCTATTTAATTTACTTAGGAATTTACAAAGGAAAACTGCAATGTTAAGAATACAGCAAGTAATACATAATTAAAAAGAAAATAAACCTCTTTATTTTCTTTTGCAGTGCCTTTAAAAACTACCTGTAATCACACTAGGTTAGAACATTTCAGAAAAATTATGATTTTAAACTGCCCCATTAAAACCAATGAAAAAATTCCCATGAACAGTTTAGACTTTTGTTGACTCTGCTGCTGGTAGTGTTCCCTTAAGCCCTGGAAATTAATATTATTTCCATCAATTTTACCACTCATGTTTTAGCAGTTTCACAGACATTTCCCTACTCCTACACTGGCTGCGTAGTGGAGCAGAATCCATGAGTGTTGCAGAAAAAGGGAAGAGTTCATTTAAACCAGAATTTTATCAGAGGGAAAAAGTGGGAAAGTATCATACAAGCAACACCGCAATCAGCATATTACATTAGCAGGGTAATGCAATGACAGTCTACATTCATTCTGTAGTCGCAATACAATTACACAATGCACTCGAAAGATCCCACAAAGGGCCACATTAATGAAGCCAAGGTTGCTATAAGAACAGCAGCATGTGGTTGTGGGAATGTAAGGTGAAACAAGTTAATAACTTCCTATTATCTACTGGTAAAGCTGCTACCACCGTATGTGGAAATAAGTGACATGAGAAAAAAGCTAAATTAAACAACCGATAATTTATGTGAGGTAGCAACAAAGTACAGATGGTGATACTAAGCTGCACATACCTTGGAAACAGCAAAAATCACCTCCTCCTATTTGGAAAACACTCATTTAAATGGCTTCTTTAGTGAAAAGCAAGCTAAGGTATAAAGCAGTTGAAAGCATTAGAGGAACGTTATGGTGAATACTCATACACGTTAGCGCACCAAGAAATCTATGAGGTACTAAGCCTCTCTGTTCCAAAGCCTGATAATAAGAACTTGGGAGAACATTTAGAAGTCCTGGACTCGAATCCCTTCTCTGCCTGAGGGAGTTTTGACCTACATGTTTCTACTCCTCCTCAGTATTCAACCACAAAGCTCCAGGGAGTCTTTCAGAAAGTGCTGAATGCTCCACTGATTTTCTGACCATTTTAAACAGAAGAGCTCCAACAGAAGGGAATGAATCATTCTATGATTCTATGAAATCTCCTCAGAATACTAACTTAAGTCAAGGAGCTCTGCTTGGATGTAGGGCTTCACATTCTTTACGCCAGAAGGACTGAAATGGAGATTTCCCAAATACAGCCCAGTTTTCAAGTCACTGACCAACTGGATAAAGCAGAAGCCTATGCTTCATCTTTTCCAAAATTTTCTGTCAGGTCAGTTATGACCTTCTTTTCCAGCAGAAAAGCAGTGTGTAGAAGTAGAGAAATATCATGAGACTACCAAAACACTGAGCAAAGAAAATGGTAGAAATACTTCGGTCAAGTTGAAAGAGTTTATAAGAAAGAGAGACGACAAAACCTGAAACTGCTCCTTAGTATTTTTTCAGTGGCTCTTTGAAAGAACACTTTTAGCATCTTTCTAACATCGGGTTCCACAGGTGAGGAAGTCAGAGCAATGCCTATCCTGTGAATCCCGAAGGAGCTAGAGAAAGGAGCCAGATGCAGAGCAATTCATGTCAAAATTAACTGGCTTTGAGCATGCCTAGAGGCATAAAGTTGGGCACCACAAATTAGATAAAGATTTTGTGAATAGTGGAAGTGCCTCCTGGCTGTTCTATTTACAATTTTAAAAACTATTCAGGTACCTACATCTCCCTAGTCACTGTCTCAAGTGGATTTCTTCCTATACACTTTTTCTGACTCCGGTATCATAAATAACATTCTTTATGTAGTTCTATGGGTGGTCTGTCAATTCTGTAGAAAAGTGACAGTTCTAAATTCTGCAGGAGTTTATAGAAAATGATGCACCCGAATGCAAGTGATGTTAAACATTCTTTAAACCCTGAAAAATATGATCAGTAGGATTTGCCATAGAGAATGCATTGTTTTTACTAAATTATTTATCAAATACTGGGCAAATACCTAGAGGCTTCACAGTTCAAAGCCTGAAGAGACTGCAATTCATCTTGTCTCCATTGTCATGTAGACCAATTTAGAAGAGTATCATTCCTTTAGCACCAGGTTGAAAAAATCACTTGTCTTAGAAGCACTGTGGCATGAATATATCAAAATATACCTATTCAACTAACACAAACTTTTAAATGAGAAATGACTTTACATAAATGCATAATGAAATAGCTACATGTTGGTTATGTATACGTATATCAAATTTTAAACTGGTTAAATACAGTAATATGTAGGTCAGCATGAGCTGTAAAACACAAAAGCTGAGTAAACACCTAGTAAATCTTTAACAAGAAATAAACTGGAGAAAGCAATGTTGAAAAGAAATTGGGCCATGCAGATAACACCATATGGAGCTAATAAAGGGGGTGTATTCCCTCCCCTTACCATAAGACTCCAGGTGTGGTAGCTAAACAGCTAGCAGCCACCGAACGGAGTGGTTTACATCTATCCCAGTCACAGAATACAGACATCCCCCCCTCCGGCTGCAAACTCTTTAGGTGATGTGCCCTATCTTAATCCTGCATGCTTGTTTCATACCAGCACAGCTGGGTCCTAATCTCTGATAAGGAGTCCTGTGAGTGACCTGTTACAGTACAAGGACAACAAAAATTGTCCTCAAACAGACTGAAAGAATTAGAAATCACCATTTACAAGCAGCACAGAATGTGTATTTGCTTTCCAGGAGTGCAGAGAAAGTCAAAAAGTCAATCCTTAAGTACAATAACTTATGTGTTAGGCAAAAAAAAGGGACTTCCATTGGATAAGTAGTATTACGTGATATTCTAGATATCAGCACTGAGACAAATGGTCTATTATCATGATATTATGAACACTAGGAATCAGTGGGAAAGGTTAAGAAAAATCATACACGTTTCTCATTTTAACAAACAACAACAGGTATTTTCAGTCTTCATAACATTCATGAAGATGGTGTGTACAGAATAAGTATCTGGCTTGTTCAAAGTCTCTGAGAAATTTGGCTCGAGAACAAAGCAGATAACCTTTGCCTTCTACTTCCACTAATGGCTTAAACACTCCAGGAGAATAACCAGACTAACTGAACATTTTTATCTCTGTCTGAAAATTATCACTGATTCAATGGCTTACTCACAGTCTTCTCCCATGGCTTTCACATCACTAAATGAAAAAAAAAGATACCTGCTAAAATCAAGAGAGCTCTATATCCTTTTCAAGAAAACAGTCTACATTGCTCTTGCATTAATAGATTTGTACTGTACCTGCTCTAACTTAGCTGCTTTTGTCAAGATTTACACACTTCTTCACATGAACTTGACGCCTTCTTTCTTAACTTGCCCTAATGCCAAATGACTAGGGAATAGTGTCTACAAATTAATCTAACACTAAGACAACTGTGTTAAAACTCCATCACCTATAATGTGGAAGTTTTCTCCAATGCTGCTGGGAGCATCTGCCAGGAAAGCTGCTCTAGATTCCAAGCTGAATTTTATATGCTAAGCTTTTTGAACCTTAAAGCTGACATCTACCAAATGAGTTGTCAAGTTCCAAAAGCGATTTTCAAAGACGTTCAGAAAACACTGTGCTTGTAAAAGAGTTGTTTCCAGCATTCAGAAAACCTTTAGCATGGCCTAATTAATTCCATCACAAATTTATTCCACCTTGCTTCTGAATTGCCAGATACTTCTTCCTCTTATCTTATTCAGGCTTTTGGTACCTTTAGACACCAAGTCCTTGCTCTCAAAGATGAAGCAGTATGTGTTTCCCAACTACCTACTAATAACATGAGGCTTTAAACATACTACTAAAAATTAACAGCTGTGAACAAGTGATATCCTGATTTTAACTTCCATCACTGATTTCTGTATTTTCCTGGACACATACAAACTATGAAGCTAATATTGATCTGAATAATCTTATTTTATTAATTTTATTCCCTGCCTACTCTTCTGTTTCTATGTTCTTTGTCTCTTGGAAACAGTAACAGAGAAACTAAACCTCTGGTAGCATTTCCTCTCAAATACACAGTATGACACTGTATGCATTATTAGGACTCAAAGATGCAGGTTCTTCTTGAAGAACTTACTTGCTAAATGGTTTTGGGGAAATCACTTATTGAGCTTCTCCATATCACTATACTCACTTAAAAAATAACAATCAACTATTTAATAGTGTCTAGAGATCCACAAAGACAAACTGACCTAATTTCTTTCACAGCTTTATCCAAGGTGGTGAGTTTACTAAAGCTGAGTGTGATCCACTTTTGCTACAGGGATTTTTTCCGCGGAAGCACTGTCTCCTTTCAGGGCTTGAATAAGTAACATGATGTTGCCAATAGCATTTACACAGGAAAGAGGTGTTGTGGAGTGGCCTGAAATACCTAGAATTCTGCTTTAATTATCACTCTGTTTACAATACAGAGATATTAAGCAAACAAAGAAATAAAACACAAAGGAAAAATATACAATAGGAAACATAAAACCCCAAACTAGATTCCATTCTATTCCCTTAAAAAGTAGCATCACATTCTTATGATTATTGTGGTTTCTTTTTTTTCTGGACGAATGATGCTTTAGCACTCCATTCTTAAAGCTCTCATTACTGGGATGCAGGAAATAACAATAATGCCACAATTCAAATTTCTGTTACCCAATGAAGTGTTGGCCTTACCTTTTTAAATTTTTCCCTCACATGCTCCCTGATTTTCATCAGCATTTTAAAATGCATACTGTATGGTGTAAATCCTTTCAAAAGGAAAATCACAATAATCTCAGTGGCTGCAGGTGCTGGTTGAAACGAGATGTAGACTTGCAGATACAGCGTGCCTAGTCTATGTTCAGACCCTATGTTCCGTAGTCACACTTTTCAACAGTCAACAGCAGTGTAAGACTACACAATAAAAATGTTTTACTGGTAAAAATGATTACTAGTTGTGAACAAAACTACTCCATAACACCTTGTGATTGGTGTCTTGGCATCTCCCAAATCACTGCCCCAAATGATTCACAAAAATCAATGGCTGCTGGCAGAACAATACTTTACAAAGTTGGCAGGCAACAGGCAATGTAACGCTATCCTTTTTAACTTATGTGGCAGTACAGATGATATTATTGTTGTATTTTTAGGCATATGTGGCTCTTAATACATATAAATGTACATGGAACCATATGGGTAAAGAAATAATAGTTGTTGAATCAATGAGATTATAAACTCAGTGCACGTATACCACAGAGGAGTAAGAACAAGGAAAATAAGAGAGAGTAAGGGCTAGTCAAATATACGAACAACATCACCGCTTTGTTTTGTATTATAGTTCCCTACAGGAAAAAGCTACATACATATGGAATGTTTGCTTACATATGAAAAAAAGTAGTTATCTATACTTGTTTGTGTAATCATATCCCAACATGAAAACTAACATCCATCAAGAAAAGTAATGACTACTTCAGAGATCATTTCTGGTAAAGGTTAAGCCCCTGTTCTATGATATTGATAAGCACACCCTTTTAGATCCTGTGTTTGCAGTAAACAAACTGTTTTATTTGTTAGAAATATAGACTAGAAGAGGTAGAAATTAATTGCAGGTTTTTATAAAAGGAGATTCAGCATATTGGAGAACAGCATTGAGACATGAAAATAGTAATTTCATAAATAATTGAAGAAAGATTGTTAAGGTGAAGGATAGCATAGACGAAGTTAAAACACTGACTGACAGGAGCAACTCAAGATTGAGTAGCAAAGCACAATTTGCATAGGCTCTGATTTTCCAGGATTCTACATCCAACTTCTGCCATTTTCCTTTAGAGTTAGATGCCTGATCCCCTTATTGCCTCTCAAAAAATCAATCACTGATTATATAGTGCAAAAATAATTTCCAGATTTGAATGGAAGCATACCTGAACTAAGGATCTAAACAGTTCTTGCTACTTCCCATCTTTGCAAAGCATCTATCAGCACAGTGAATAAGTTCTAGCTGGTAGCAGCATTTTGAAAAATAGGAGGATGAAAGATCTGTGCTTCAAAATACAATCATTGACACAGGAGGAAGGGAGTTTGTGTTGTGAAGTCCTTAGTCTTGGAGCTGTACAGAAAAAGAGAGAGTGAGAGTAGTCAAGAATAATCTAAGTGGCACTGGCACAGAGAGGCAACCCAAGCCAGGTCACTTGGAGTCAGAACTACATTCATGGAGTAATTGAGTCTGGGAAGTAAATACAGAAATAGAGAAGCTGCAGAAGTACTCTGTATATGATGCTTTCTGTCTTTTTATTTTCCACAAGATGCAAGTTTTCTTTGGATTTAATCACCTATGAAGAGATAACATTATAGGCTTTTAACATCCTCAAACTCCAAATGTTCCTTCTTCGCAAAAAAGTTTGAAAATGTAATAGATGTTACATTGATGTCAACAGAGACCAAGTAGCTCAACAACAAACTGGTAATCTATCAAGGCAATAAATGAATGGGTTTGCATATAAAAGTACTTGGATAAATTCTGAATCTAATCCCCAGGTCCCCTGAGAAATTGTCCTCGTCTGGTTTTGACATTGTTTATAGCTATAAGCGAATGCCATAAACACTTCAGCTGTCTGCAAAGTATTAGAGTATCTTCATTGAAATAGCCATATGTAATTCAGGTAATTAATCTTGTTGGAGCTCCTCACATATTTGTCAGTCACAGCAATGTTTAGAGTATCGCAAAGCCTTGCAGTTATCTTCCTAACACAAGCAAAACTAGAAATGCATCAGAAATCCATCTCTTTCCTGTAGATTTATAATACACTAATCAAGGAAGCATTATTTTAATATTTCAAACACATTACCGTGTGTAAATTACACGTGTCTGGCAGAAACTGATGCTGAAAATTAAATAAGTAAAATAATTTCATATGAGCCAATAGTTATCTGACACCCCCAAGATCAGTGCAGATAGTCCACCTCAGATTCAAATTCAAAGAACATCAATCCACAGCAGCCATTTAGCCATCAGGCTCCAGAAAGAGGGTTCTCCAGCCTTTGCTTTGGGATAGGCTAAAATGGGATGAAGCGAGGCATGAGTGAGACACGTTGAAAACATAGCATTGGGGAACGTTTCCTAAACCTACAGGGCTCAAGCCGAAAAAGAAATAATAATTGAGGTTGTGCTCTTCACAGTATTCATAAAAACCCACCCCGGTCTTTCTGCCAGTTTTCTCCAGCAGTTTATCTAAATGACAGACAGAAAGATGGAAGAGCATTTTGCCCCATGAAATGGTGAAAAAGTGTTGGGGGCCAGGAATGGGAATCCCCTGTACCAGATCCACTACAATAAAATTGAGAAGCACTTTTGTTTCATATCCTTTTTATTTAAAAACACACAAAACATAGGACCTGACCACTTGTGATCTTCAAGATTGCCAGAGCACAGGCTGTAAGAAATTAGGGGTAAAATTTAGAAGGTGTCCTAAGTAAATAATTTTCCTATATTTTATAATTTAAGACAATTAGATGCTTATTGTAAATCTCATTAATGCTTCTTAAATATTAAATGCATAAGCTACTTCTGAAACTAGGATTTTTAATTCCAAGTTCTTGAGAAATGATGGCCCTTGATGCTGTTACTAGCGATCTGTGACCTCTCCCAACACTTTATTCCCTAACAAGAGTATTGCTAATTATCCTGCCTTCCTCAAGCCCTTCGTAGCGTACATTTTACCCCAGCTTTTTTTTTTTTTTGCCTGGTTTTAAATTTCCTGGGGGTTAAAATAAACTCCTACCAATTTCGCATGCAGCTTCATTATATAAGGAAAAGCGATCTGATCCACTTTGATCGGAGTAGCAAATCCACTAAAGTTAGTTCTAAGTATACATAGCTATAATACTCCTAGTAAAAGAGTACTTGAATGAAATGCTTGTGCTTATTTTAAGAAAGAGGTCAGACATGATGACCTGCTGATCCCAACTAGCTAGGAGAATCTATGAATTATTTACTATATGATCAGAAAGTACAAATCACATGATTTGTACTGTTGGCATGGCTTACTTTTGCCAAATACAGAAAGAACGAAACTTGACATATCAGGTTTTTATACCTGCATGAGCAGTAACAAAATAAAACAAAAATATGTTAGCTGGAAGAAAACCATGTCAGATGTCAGGTTTCCTACCAGGAACGAAATTCCGCTGTATTTTGAGGTCATAACCTATAACATAAAATCTCATCGATATTCAGTAATCTTGTGCATGCACATAAGAGGGGAAAAAAAGATTTTTCTATTTGGTTTTCCTAAAGCAGAGAACAAGGATAGCATTAAGAAGAAATAGGAAAGCTACCTTTTAACCTACGAGATCTAACCAGACTTTTGACTGAAAGTAATGTAAGTGTGCATTGATTTATTTATAGAACTAAATCTCTACCATGCTTCATAAAACTAAGTTCTTATTTGTAGATAATATACAGCAATATAAACACCAAGCATGTCCTCCTACTGATATTTAGCTAGAGAGACAGTTTTATGAAGAAGAAAATAGTAAGGGAAGTTCGTTCTTCTCACAATTTCCTTCACTCTGAGGCATATTTATTAAGATATTTTGATTGAATCCCAATACATTCAGTGCTTGTAGCCCTCGCTGACATCTGCAAAAAGCTACAGACCTTTTCAATGGGAAATACTTCATTTCTAACAGATCTCATTTGTAATTTTGGCAAATTCCCTTCAAGCCAATGACACACATCTGTATTTGGTCTCACTCAAGTGCATTGGGAAGTTTATATTCTAGTCTGCACTCAAGGACTGTCTCTCACTATTTAGATAAAAGAAAGCAAACTGACAAGCACAACAACATAACTATAGCTTTAATTTCTTGCAGAGCAACTAAAGCCTCAAGGGCTTACTCCTCAGCAAGAGAACTGGAAGCTGCAAATTAATCTGGCTGGAACTTCTTAATATTACAAGTAGTAGGGGATCATTAAGCTCTCAGCAGCCTAGGGTGATACATGGGTTTTGTAAACTGTGACAACCAAATATGAACCCAGAAGACATTACAGACTGCTGGAGTACAATACTGTGTGACTGCCAGGGCTTTCTCACACAGGTACACATCTATAAAACTATGGCAAGGAGATACGTGTATGCAACCGTTCCAGAGAGAAGCGTGGTTTCCCTGCAGTACAGTTACAGGCGTGCATAGTTCTACTCTGACATAACCTAGTAACTATCAGTTTAACACTGACCATCAACCTGATGCAACTCTTTCGCTGGAGCAAAAACCAAGATCTATACCATATTTTTGAGAAGAGTGCTGTCAGTATTGTTACTGGATTCCAACACACAGAAAGTTCAGTGTTACAGGAGAATAACTGTGAGGAAAAGCTGACTGGTTAGAAAGTAGACATGGATAATACCAATTCTTCTCATGATAGCTTTTAAGTGATGAGGTAATCAGTCTCACTCTATTAATACACAACAATAATTTCCTCTGTCCTTGCATTTACAAATATTAACAAAAGAGTTTGTTATATAAGGACTGTAATACTGTAAATGTACACTGCCAAAAATAAAAATGGGGGTATAAATTTTACTGCTTCAGTGCACCTCAGTTGATATAAGCACAATCCATGCAAGTATCTCACCTCAAGACCCACCATATTTAGTAAACAAAGAATTACTTTGCAAACTTGTCTTTTTGCAAAGAAAATCAATACCATTTTACGATTATTAGACTGATCCAGTCACATCTATATTCAAATACTATCTATATCACTTTATTTACATAATCCATTACAGCATTGAGTTTTCTTCATTTCAAACAGCATACTGTCTATATAAACATCCTACTCTTCCTAGCCATTTCCAGCACATCTACTATTATTTCATAAATAGTGGGTGATTCATCATTTCTAGGTTAGGCAAAGCACTGTGTTTAATATGGTATGTCAGAATATGCTTTATTCTGCATGCCATTACTTTCAAATATTTTTCTCATCTCTTTTACTAGTCAGTCCTAATGGGTTTTCTTGCTTGTGTGTCACTTTTTTATTACTACTTTTTGGGGTTTCTTCCGTGTGGGTAACTCCAATATTCCAAGAGAATTACTGATTTCCTCCTGCCTTTAGAGCGGTACTGAAGTCACACTCATTTGGTTACGCTTTCTCATGCAGATTTGCTTTTCTTTCAAACAATCATCTTTTTGTTCAACATTTAGCCTGCGAACCACCATAACCTCAAAAAGCCTCTAAGTAAAATAAAAAGTGGGGCACTATGTTACTTTATGTTGTTGTAGCCTATGTATCTTACATCTCACAATTCTTGTTTCTCTCGTATGATCTAGTACAGATGAATGAATAGTGGAAAAGATCTTCCAACTAATTTAACTGGACTTCTACCCTTCACATAAATGTAATAAATAATTCCTTTATGAAATAGCATTTGCCTATGTCTACTAGTTGACAAAGATAAATTTTGCCATTTTTTAGCAAACTGAAAATTCTTTAAATCTAAATTGAACAGTAGCTAACTGAAGACTCATGGCAAAGATCAGGGGGGATCCCAAATCACCATGTGTACACACATTTGCCAACTAGTCCTCCCCATTAAGATATCACCTGTACATTTTTAACAAAACATTCTCTCAGTGATGTTGTTTAAATTTCTTCTAGATTCAAACTTCATAGAATATAAAATGTGCTTCTTTTTTCTCCCTCAAATTTGCTTCTTAATAAATTTGGACAGTAATGTGCACAGGTGTAATCCCACTGAATTGTACAAATACTGCACTGAAAAGATTACTTAATTAATAAAGCCATGCTACTGCTGGCAGTGTATCAAGTAACAGATTGCTGTGGCTGATCACAGCACACATGAAGACAATCCCTGCTTCAAGGAGATTACAGTATCTTCTGTAATAATAAATGAGCAATATCAACAATTACTGAAGCCTTAGGAAAAAAAGGGGTTGTTAGCTTCATCTTTTCTTTGTCCCTCAAAAAAAAAACAGGTGAATGGGTTTTGTTGTGACAGGGGTTTGTGTCTGGTGGATTAAGCAGCACCAGCCCTTCTGTGGGAATAATTCTCCTGAGACTTTTCCTGGCTGGCTGATGGCCTGCCACTAGGCTTTTGTTCCAGGAATAAGGAGGAAATCCGGGAAACAGATTCATGGAAAGTATCAAAACACATTTCCGTGGTATCACTAACAGCATCCTATAGGGGAAATTCATATGCATTTTGCACATACAATTCAATTATTAAATACATATTATATATGTACATAAACTCAAACATATATAAGTAAAAACCCATTTCTCTGAATACAAGTCAAGAATTTCACTCAAAAGCTTTTAGAAGTCTGGCTCTACTGAATACAGTAAGACTTTGCCATATGAATGAAGGATTCACCTGACAGCTATTTCATAAATTTCTATTTAAGAAATATTTCTATAAATCTCTAAGTCTTTAGTCACAACTTTCATGGATTTTCTTTCTATTTCAAACTGTAACTGTATACATAGACTTATATTAAACCTAGATAAAGATCAGTGTAATTAAATGGAATTGTTAATCTGTGTCTTATTAAACACACATAAGAGTTCACAGGATCACTGCCTGAAGGTATGTTTGAACTGTGACAAACAATGTTGATACAGTCCTAATGCAGGATTTACCCAGATAACTTTTAAGCCACCAGCCTGGGTACCACGGCAGCACAGATTCCAGTGTAGACTTCAGCTAGTTTTTGAGTAAGTCTCTTTGTGGAAGAGACATCTGCTGCGATATGTACTTTCTATT
Source organism: Pluvialis apricaria (assembly GCA_017639485.1). NCBI lineage: Eukaryota > Metazoa > Chordata > Aves > Charadriiformes > Charadriidae > Pluvialis > Pluvialis apricaria. The sequence continues at coordinate 52,162,982 of CM030010.1, read as the reverse complement.
GGCATCCTACAGAGTGTAGCTTTCTTGCAGACTCTCTCTGTTTCATGAATTTTAGGCTTCAAATGACAGAAAAATGTGTCTAGGGAATGTTAAAATCGCTTTCACACATTTTTTGCTACTTTCTTCCACTTTTGTCCTGTAAAAACACCTGTATTTCCAGGTGTTTTTAACCTGTTGTGATCATCTTTCCTTTTTTTTGGTGCTTGCTTTTCCCTTCGCAATTACAATCATCATCTTGTTTTAAAAAATCCTGTCTCCTCATTTATCCAATGCATTTTTCATCCAAATATAAAAGCTGACAGAGAAGTTCCTACACAACCTTGTGAAACATGCTCAAAGATGTCTACAACAGGCATTTTATGATTATTTTTTTAAGCTTCATAACTTACTACAAACCTATTGCATAAAATGGGCAGTGAGATTTCATTTTTTGAGCATTTTTTTATCAAATACAAATTACATTAAAAGTACAGCAACACTTCTCCCTGTCTTCCTTTTGCACTTCATTTTTGAGGCATGCACTATACTACTTCCAATCTTTAGCTCTTTTGATGATGTTTAAGCAAAGAGTAAGAAAAGTTAGAAAACCATATTTAGAGTGAATGGACAGAGAATGTCTCCCTCAATCACAATTCCTGCCAAGGATCAAGTGCCAAATGAACATCCCTGACAACCTTCGTATTTTCATTCAAAACTAGCATCTTCAAAGACCTAGTGAAGACCAGGCTAGCTTGCTAGTAACTATGCTATGAAGCCTGGTTGACTTCGCTGAATCGCGTAATGGTCATCAACTTGGCCATCATCACGTCTTAAAACTGGATTTTACACATCAAGAGAGGATAAGCCGAGTTAGCAATAGCTCAGACAGGGATCCTTGTCCACAGAGAGAGAAAACGGTGTCAGAAACTTTCTTGTCACGTGACCTGACACTTAATCTGCTGGTATACAAGAAAATGGCACAACCTGGCACCACTTATTGACAAATTCAAGACTTACAAGATGAAATAACTAGACAAGCACAGAAGGCGCTGGTCTTTCTCCTGCACTTTCTTTGCCTTACAGCAAGGTTTACAGGGAAAAAAATAAAACTTTTCAGTTGTGTTATTGTAGCAATTTAACAAAACACTGTATTAAAAATGTTCTTATTTTTAGTGTCTGACAATCATTACATTAACAGCTCTTACATTCCCCTGAATTCTCTTTTTATTTTCAACAGGCAAGAGGAAAGCAAAAGAACAATATTGTTCTATAGGTTAAACTAAAATTTGAAGATACAATGAACACTGAGGTCTACTTTAAAACCTCATCATTCCAAATGGTGATTACTGAACTCATTTTCCCATGAGCTGCAGATTGGGGTTGTTCCTGAATTCTCATCCACAAACATGTTACATTGTATATATTCAAACCAGCTGCCTGACAGGAACAAAATTTTGCTACGGTTGATTGCAAAAGCGGCAATGTATTGTACTCCTTGCTGAAGGGAATCAACCCATTAATCTTTATTAGGTAAACAATCTCTCAAAAACGGTGCTCCTTCTGCTCATTAGAAAACCTAGCGAATTTAAGATCACAGCAGTGCCTCGTGATCACCAGTAATGACTTTAAGGCTCATTTTACTTTATTACACAAAACTCTGCACAACTTACGCTGGTTTCAACAGGAAAGACTACTAGGAGAGGGGAAAAAAACCCAGAAAGTAGACTTTTTTGTTATGTTTCCCATCTTGTACATCAATCCATCTTGACCAGATGCACATAACCCTTTTTTCCTACTGGAAATTGCATTTGTGGGTGGTTGAGGTGTTTGGGTGAAGAAGGGATTTTGACCAAAATAAATCCGTCTGTGTGGATTTCCAAAACATTCAGAACACAGAAGATTCACAGTACTTACACTCACGCAGGACAGACTATGTCCTCCTATGCTAATCAACAGAATTTAGGGGCATAGAAGGTATACTTTTGGAAAGTGCATTTTGGCAGCTGCAGTCTTTGAGAAAAGTTGTGAAATCTTCCATGTCAAATGGAACATCAAAATAAGAGCAAGCAAAGTTCTAGTATGAGAAAGAAAGATCCAGTATAATGAGGTTGTTAATTCCATAAAACGCATTTCAACAATTACCTCCTTATACACATGAAATTCTGTAAGCTTATTATCACTATGACCTTTCAAGTACTAAGTAGAAATAAAAAAAAAATCCATGTGCTTCTTCCTCAAACAAATTATTATTTTTTTTATGTAATCAACATGTCAAATCCATGTTCAGATGAAGTCTACAAACAACTGCTTATAAACCCTACAAGATCTTGCAAACAAGTCTGTCTGAGAAAATGATACCAATTATTGTTTGGGAGAGAGAGAGAAGTTAGCAGTAAGAAACTAAGAGTGGCAAGTATTAACAGAGCTAAAATACAGAAAAATAATATTAAAAACCTTGAAAAGAAACCTGTCTCCTGACTAGGGCTTTCTGATATGTTGTTACAGCATGCTGAATCCATCAAAAGAAGCCTCACACTTTCATTGCTGTAAAGAATGTTACATTCAACATTTCATTTGCTTCAGCAGTTGAAAGACGACATGATGTGATTTAGAGTCAGTCACAAACTTAATATTCTCCCAAAGCAATTGATTACCACTGGGTCTGGTTTCAGTCCAGAGCTATTAATAGGCTTCACACATTAATCCAATTTAGATGTTTGTGTCATGTAGAGTTGTTCACTTTATAGGTTAATATTGAATATAATGTTCAAGCAGTGGAGAGACTTTATAATAAAGTGTAAATATTGAGTCATCCAGAAACAGGCGGAGACGGAATTTTTTACTTTGTTGAGTCAAGGAGTTACTAATAGACCATGCAACTACAGGAGATGACATCTGATCACAGAAAAGGTATTTGTATCTCCAATGAGACATGCCAGTTCTTCATTTAGCACTGTCAAACCACCCCGAGTCACAGTGATATCGAACTTGGTGGACGTGTAAATGCATTTAAATGGAGGTCTTATAAAACACCAACAAAAAGGCTAGTATACATTTCAGGGAGATGAATTAACTGAGACAGCAAAGAGGACATAACTCCTGATGAGCTGGGTCAGGAATGCATCTAAAGAAGGTCAAAAAAATGTAGGGAGAGAGATGGTGACTTCTAGAAATTGATGTGGCATAAAGTAAATTAAGCTTTGTGGTTTTTATTTCCTTCCATGTTTTTTTTTTTTAAACAAACATTAACACAGTCTTCGCAAATAAGGACAAAAATAAACATTTATGTTTGATCTGAAATTTATGTGAATTAAAGGCTTCATGCTATTTTGCTAGTATCAAGCATTTGACATTTACAGGGATGGCAATATTAAAAATGGAGTGTAAATTTTCAGAAGCTACATGATATTGGTGGGGAAGAAGCATTTTGCAGTGAACAATGATTGCTAAAAAAGCTCTCTGGCATTGAATAAAGTAAGGAGAAGCTCACCTGAACTCTGCTGTAGTTTGTGAAATCACCTCACACTGATTTTCTATCAGACTTTATCTATATGCCCCTTCCAGTCCAAAGTGACTGTTTATGGCTTATCATCATTATAGAGCTGATCTCACAGGACTCATGGTACTCAAAACTATTGTGACTGCATCTTGGTTCTTATAAACATTATCTAAATATCTGCCTTTCTCTTAACAATGGCAATGGGAAAAGAGAAGGGCAATATTCATTTTTGTTCCCAGAAGATGCAAGCAAGAGGCAATTAAAGCTGGCAGGCTTACTAAATGCTATTTAGGAGAAATTGCCTCCTGCTGCATCAAGAAGAAGGACTGTCTCTAAGAGAGTAGAAAATACAAGAGATGATCAACTCGGAATTATCCAGAAATATGTCAAGGGATACATCCTGGAAGGTCACTCCCCAAATTACTGTGTAATCACTTCCCAGATTCACAAGTAAAAGGACAGTCCAGTAAATGAAATCAGTTGTGCAAAATTTAAAACTTCTCCTTTTCTACAAAAGCTATCACAGCTTCCTCGAACAAAAGAGAAGACGTAATAACCAGTGGAGCTGGTGCAGCTCTAACAACAGCCCAGGAGCATGGGATGATTTCTTTCATTGTTATTGCAGGTAACAGTGAATAACTGAACAGGTTAATGCAAGAAGATAAAGGGGATTGCTCTGGGAACAGGGACTCCTGCAACTGGTACAATGCCCAGAAAGGAAGGATCTAACCAAATCAGCTTACACAGGAGTATATGCCTACACACATACACGGTCTAACCTTGAACACACAAAGTAGGTATTTCAAATGTGCAGAGAAGCCAAGAATTTGGATCTTTGCTGTAGATTTACAACTCTAAAGCTACTGCAATGAAAGCATTTTTTGTCTACTCAATTTACCTCCTCATTCTTCATTAAAAAGAAAAAATGAAAGTGCAAAAAAACTGCTCTAACTTGACTTCAATGCAAAATGGATTCAATCAAATGGAAAATGAATGACAGCTCTGAGCCAATTTTATTGGAAATCCTTTGCAAAAAATAGAAATAGCTCGTTCTTATAATTTCAAAAAAATATGCAATTTTCAGTTGGAAGTAATTCTTGTTACTAAAATTGCATTTTGTTTTTAAGAAGGTCAAGAGAAGCCATTAAAAGCTTGAAACAGAAGTAAAATATTTTTAGGATATCCAGCTTACCCTTAGTTCCACATCTGCCAATAAAGGCTTTAATTCCAAATTGGAAAAAAATAGTTTTAAACTGCCAAGTAACCAAAGCATAATAATGCAATCACGTTTTACTCAAGCTTTCCTGAACTGTTTATTCAAATGCTATAAGTTGACTATGAAGAACACTGAGTGTTGCAGAAAACGATGAGGGTTAGGTAACAGGTATTTAAACTGGAACACTTACAGTGAAAATAAATTTGATAGCACTGTGCAAATAAAGCTATGTATCAGCCCATAATACAGAAGTTACAAAATTGTATTATTTACAGGAAAACTTCACTTATGAGCTCCCAGTTTAAGTGAAGGCAAATAAAGGCAAATGTAAATTTATAATCATTTTTAATACAGAGCAGATCCAGAGAAAGAACTAAACAAACTGACAGTTCATTGGTTTAAATCTAGAATACTCAGTCTGAAAATAAGGTTAGCTTCTTCTCATCTGTCTTTACCTCAGTGCTGTCCACCCAGTTGTCTCTGCTTTTAAAACTGACAAGCATGAAATAACAGTGAATGATGTTATTTTTGCCAGAGAGAAAGTAAAATACTCAGTTTCTGGATTTTAATGGGGCCAAGGATTTAAGGAAAAGTGATTCCTCCATCTCCAGAGCCTTGCAAAGGCTTTTACTGGAAAACAGGTCTGAGCGTTGGGCCAGCCAGTGTGCAGTACAATACCATCTTCACCAAAACTTCTCCAGATGCAGAGGAGAATCTTGCAGGTCAAAAAGGCAGAAATTTGAACACTGCTGGCAACACACAGAAACGTTTCCTTCCATGTTCAATAGACAAACTCATTGGTTTAAAGGTCCCTAATGTTGCTGACACAGACTTCAGCACTGTGATTGGCAATTATAGAGTGACAGAACCTATTTAGTACATGATTCTCGGGCTCCTTCTTCAACCTAATTAGCAAATGCCACCCACTAAGGGCTTTAAAAGTTTCTTTTCATTGATGACTGGATTTTCTACATCTATTCTCTATGTGATACTTCTAATAGTAAGGAGTCAGCCACCAATTCAGCATTAAATAAGCACTGCTGACATGTATACATAAGAGCTAACATTTGTATTCTCCAAAAGCATAGAACAATGTGCCTTAGCCCATTACAGTCTCCTGGGTCGAAATGAGACATTACACAAACACGACTATGAAAAATGAAAGCTTAGCTTTAAATGGGTGTGAAGCTGGAAAAGAAAACCCTTGGAAGCTCCTTGTTAGAATTGTGCCAACAGTTAGAAGGTTATTTTCCTGCCTGTGGTGAAGTTTACCGTCTTTCTACATATTGTTAAAACCATCTTTGTCAGAAATGATAGTCCCATAGGCATATAAAAGAATTATTCTATGAAGTGAGACTTACACAATTTGTAAAGGATCCGATTGTGCCAGCTAGCAGGTATTTTCCCCATGTTCCCAGCGTCTCGGTCAAGACTGTATCTCTCCCTGTGGCCCAACAGATCGATTTGCTGGAACCACAGTTTAATTCCTAGTTTCTGTCTGAAGTGACGGAAACTGTTTGTCACAGTGCTGTTAAGGCAAATGTTTTTAGGGAATGTACAAATCTCTTAGGTAAGCAGAGAGATGCGAATGAACGTGCCCCCGAGCACCACAAATGCCACATTCCAAATTCATACTTTGAGGGGGTAACCCTGAGGACACCACTTGGCTTCAAAGAAAACGCACGTGAGGAGCTACGGGGGGAGTCTGTCCAGTTGCCTGTGCTTCATTCAAAGCATCCCAGTATAGCTGGTGATCCCGAAGCATTTCAGATTTCTTTTCAGCTACAGTTACAAAAAGATGTTACTCTAAACTTCAGAACTGTCCTTCGAGTTACAAAAAAAAATAATCCCCGAGGCCATTATTCAAAAAGAAAGTCTATTTTTTTATCTTGCTTTACACACTTGCTTTCCAGCTTCAATTTGATTTATCAGGTTTGTTACTCAAGATGGTCGCAAATGAGAAACTAAAGCAGCCGAGCCCTATTTGCATCAAAACAACTTCACTGCGGTGCGTGAAACTTAACTCGATAGCTTTCCTATTATTGATGTAATTGTTACCAGCAAGGGGGAGAGAAATGGGGGGAGGGTGAGAGAGAGGGGGGAAGAAAATGTGTGAGAGAAAGTACAATGTCTATAAGCTTGACTGGCATAAATGCTCTTCTCACTTTCTTCCTGCTGCGTGAAGACTTGTTTTCATCTAAACTACAGAATATTTCAGAGAATCTAATGTGATCTGACAGCTAATCTTAAATTGTGTCATTATATATAAAAGGAAAAAAAAAAAAGCCCACAGACACTGTATTACCTATCATACTTTCAGGAAGTTCTATTTTTCTCCGCTTTGTTTCAAATCTAATATATAACACAAGCATTCAGTGAAAAGACTGCTTGATAATTTCTACGATGTTTCTTGAAAACCATCCTCAAGTATTGAATTAGTATTTCTGGCGCAATGTGTAATCATTGGGCCCCTTTCCCATTTTTCAGAGCATATTTACAGACAACGATCTCGCTGTCATGTAAAGGGATCACTCAGAGCACGTTCAGCAAAACGCCACACAAATGCCCGTAAGCACTGTGCCCCATGGCGTGCTGGAGTCACTTCCCCCTGAACTGCCTGGGAGGGAGAATGATTTCATAAACCGAAAAGCTCTACTGAATGCGTCCTGCCTTCAATCCTACGGGTTTTTATTTCCAGAATCGAGACAAAAGCACTTCAAGGGATGTGGAGCACAGCAACAGACATTGTGCTCCTCTTGAGCACTGTACCTGTAAACACAAACAGTTCAGGAGCAAAGTTTGACAAGTGGCTGCGAGATTGGCTAAGTCTCCTGTGGCTTATGACAACCTTGTAAATATTTTGGTGCCTAAAAATACAGGTCCCAGGTCAAAAATCTAAAAATTACCCTTGCCCATACTAAAAAAAAACAAAGCCAGCATTTTAAAAATCTTATGCTTTCTTTAAAAATCTGCCTTTTTTATGGATCTAAATTCCATGACCTTTCAATAAGACTGACCAGACAAACAAACTTAAAACTTTGAAGATGGAGACCAATCTCCTATTTCCAGAAATGCTTAAGCAGGGTAGTAAATGGCATTTACACACACCTGGACGCTTGGATGATTTTGCAACCTCCCGGTCAGCCACAACACCCGTATAGCCAAGTACACACTCTGATCATACACCCGAAAATCTCTTACTTAAAAGAATGACAATCAATTGGGATCTAAGCTATGTCTGCACTGTACACTTCATTGTGTGCAAAGAAACCTAACGGTATAAAACAGCTCAAGTATTTGAAGCAGACTCATTTACTGTTTCTTGTACTTTCAGGCATGTTGGAAAACATTACCTCTAGCAACTGTAAAATATGTTTTATTGTTTTATTTTAGTATCTGATTTTAAAAGCATTTTAGAAAATTATAGGATTTTTACATCAACTTTTTGAAAGAGATTTTTACATCGGACCTTTCTGGAATTGATTTTTCAATCATAACAACTCTCTTTGCTAGAACATGCTACCAAATACTTAGGATGCAAAGCTAAGCTAGTACTAAAAACAGGGGGTTTGCACATGGTACTTGCATGTAATATACATGTAAAGCCAGACTAAGAAGAATGAGGAAGAGATCTACAAATATAATATCATTTTTACTAATATCGTATGACAAGTGACTGTACTATCATAACCAGTCTTTGTTACCTAGGGTACTTGCTCATCAAAACACCTTCTTGTGCCAACCAGTTTTGAACACTCTTGTTCCAAAGATCCATTTCAGTTAATGCCGAGTACTGGTAAAAACTGTCACAACATAACATACCAACTTCACAAATTCTGTTGTTCCTAAAAAACTGATAGGCAGACTTATTAAACAGCAGTCCTGTTTACTAACTACAGCATAAAATACAAGCTGTTTTTTCCATATAGCAAACTCTTTTGAATGGAGTCAGCCCCCAAGACAAGGTAAGACATTTTGGCTGTTTGCCAGCCTAGAATTTTGCCTGCAGTAGATCTTCAGATCTGCTAAATTAAGTTCTTTTAAAACCAATTTTTTTCAGACTGCTCACAGTGACACATTTCATCTCCAACCAAAGATGCAAATAAATCATAAAAATTGATCAAATATATGCTGCAGCTGACATACGGACTATATCCTAACTGGTGATCATTTAGTTTTCCTCCGAGATGCATATGTAATGGTAAACTGCAGGGCAGAGGTGACTTGCCGTCAGTCCTGGAGCACTCCAGCCTTTGTGCCGAGGTTTGATTTCCACAAAAACCATGGCATATATGGGAGGACAGGGATGATGTGTACAGAGTTGTCACCTCCACACAGAGACAGGGCACAGCTGGAGAACATCCTTCCCAGGAAGGCACTTTCTTTTAAACACAACCTTCTTCCTTTCATATGCTAACCCCACCACCCACCTCCAACTCTCCCTTGCACAAAGATTCCTACATTTTGAAAAGCTTGGGTTGTCTACTACACTCAAAACAGGAGCTGTTTAGATAAATGCCACTCCTCCAGGCATCCGTGGCTGGGAGGCTCTACATTTCCTACATATCTGTTTTCCATTGCCTTTTAGAGGACAGGGCAAGCAGTAACCGCTCATATATTTTTTTATTCATTCTTCTTTTATTTTAAGAACCTGTACCTTAACACTACCCTCTTCTCAGCCTTCCCCTTTCCTTTATACAAAAAGAATATTTCTGCTTATCCCCAAATGGATCTTGGAGATCCCCTTTTACTTCAGCTCTCTCTAGTGATAGAAAATGAGAAAAATAAATGGCTCCTGATTTGAATCTGTTCATACATCTTGCTTATATTCAAAACAAAAAATAAACAACCCAAAAATCCCCTATGAAAAATCACCTGAAAGTCAGTGTTTTAATATGCAATCGCAAAACATTTTAGTATCCCCATCATTAAAAGGGTCTAACAAGGTGCTTACAAAATCTCAGTTTTCTTTTATCATTTGTAACTATAACCTTGGCACCTACATATATACACACATATTATGAGACACCATATCTGCAAAGAGAAGCTAAGAAAAATCCCAACGAACTTGATCTAAGGTAGGCAAAGTTTATTCAGGTAAGTGGTGATTCAATATAATTTGTCAGTATCTAAAAAGCATAGTAATTCTTGTCACATCTGGTTATTAGTCTGCCAGGCAGCTCTGACTTATTTTCCACTAGCAATGGCAACAACTGGATTTTGCATACATTTCTTTTCCTTTGATAGCTCTATATATGCACTTGCACAGCAACATAATTGTACGGAACAAAGAATGAAATATCCAGACTATATATTTGAACAAAGAGGTGACATGAAGACACATTTTTGTGAGGAATACTGGGCACTAACCTGACTTACTAGAGAGAAAGAATCATTTACTCTTATAAAGAATCAGTCAAATCTCACAGGAAATATGCTATGCTAGATTGTGGTCTTCGGCTTGCAAGCAGAGGAAGTACTTTAATGCAGTAAAAGGAATATAAGTTATAACAAAAGGAATAACACCAACTTGACAAAACAGCACACATTTTGAATCTGGGGCATGAATTTCATACAATTAAGCCTGTGATTTTAAAAATACTTGACAAAGCCATTCTTCGAGGCTATTCAGATAGCTCATCTAAAATGTAGTCTCTTCACAAATGTTAAGCCAGAAAAACAAGCTAAATATGTCAATTAAATTATGCAGAGTGATCCAGTCACTTGGGGTGAGATCCAAAAGATACTTAAAGGTTATGACACTGAACATGGCAACAGATGCTGAGAACCCAGCTCCCAGAGCAGAAACCACAGCCCTAACTTGGGCACATACAGTTATTATAAAGTGGGTGGAGGAAAAGAAATTGCCTAAAAGTAGAATGGGCTCAGAACAGGAACCCCTAAGCAACCCACGTGGAACACTCATGTGAGAAGACTATCTTAAATCTTTCCCATTTAAGGTGACTAAACTAGATGGCAGAGACATTCAAAAGTGTAAGACTACAATCATCATTGTCCAACAGCTGCTCTGTTACAGATTACAGTCGTCAGATTGACACTTATATTTTGTTTATTGCACTTAGGCATCTAAACCACCAGAAGATGCTCCACCATTTACTTTGCCAAATGGGTGCAAGCCAGAGGGAGGAAGTGAGAATACAGCTGTTTTCCTACCCTAGTTATGCCATGCACCCATACAGAGTGGGCACTGACTGGATAGAAAGCAGCTTTGCAGAAAAGGACTTCAGGGCCCTGGTGAACTTCCACAAGAAGTGACCAGTAGTCAGAGCGTGCCCCAGCAGTGATGAAGGTCAACCACATATTTAGGTGCAACAGTGAAGACGGCACGTCAAGGGAAGTGATTCCTTCTATCCATTCAGGACTGGTGAGACCACCACTGTGGTGCTATGCCAAGTTTTGGGCTTCCGACAGTAAAAAAAAAAAAAATCTATCTATCAAAGTGAGGCCAGTGGATAGCCACTGGAACCAGGGGCTGGAATACCATGATGGATGAAGGGAAGCTGAGAGAACAGGATTTGCTCAGCCTTAAAAAGAGTCTCATTGCTGTCTAAAACTACCTCATGCCAGGTACAGAGAAGATGGAGAATATAACAACATGCAGACGCAGAACACAATAAATTATTATTATTACTATTATTACTAGGCATAGGGAAAAAATTGTTTCACACAAGAGTCATCAAACACTGGGAGAGGGCCTCAGAGAGGATGTCAGACCTCCATCCTTGGATATACTCACAACTCAAATGGACATGGCCTGGAGCAACCTGCTCCAAATGGACCTGCTCTGAGCAAAGGGCTGGACTAGAGAGCTCCAGAGACCCCTTCCCACCTAAATTATTCTACGATTCTATGACTGAGCTCAGAGATTTTTTTTTAATATTATTATTATACATAGAGCGAGGTACTTAAATTCTTCTTAAATATTTTTTTTGTGGATATGAACATAGTTCTGAATACCCAGCTACTTCTCACTTCACCAACAGCTCTTCTCTCCCTACTGCCTTGAGCACTTCATCATTCTCTGCTGGAAGTACCACTGCCTGATACTGTCCATCACTAGAGACCACAGACACTTAGGCTCCACAGGCTTTGTGTTCTTTCCAAAAACAAAATTATATTAAATGAAAATTCTGGATTGGAAAACCCAAAGCCACTCATCCTTTGGCCATCTGCTTACCTTGACACTTTTCTCTCCTTCTGTCTTCCTTATTTCCTTGTGTCTCTAATGATTTCTACTATGCGAATACATAGAAGTAGATAAAAATTAAGGGCTAACCATTCAATAGCTTGTATTCTGTACTGAATTGCTAACAGTGAATATTAACTTATGTATTTTGATTGGTCTACTGGTTAATACGAGTGCATATACCATATGTAACCACCACAATAATCCCAGATAATTGTCTAAAATACGAGACAAAATAAGTTCAGTGTCAAATAATAGATTAATTTACACACTGATAAAATATTACTAGGTTGCAAAAATATTCCTGTTCTCTCTCTTACATGAACAATAGAAAAACAATAAACCAAAACCATAAAAACTTAACTGAATAAAACTTTGTCATTTCTAAATCTGCAATTACCCAAATCCTTTCTAAAATAAGATTAATAATAAAATACATAAGTTATTATATAACTTATTTTGCAGGTTTAAAAAATTGTAAGTGTGAACACAATTTCATTCTTCTTGCAAAAAAAAAAAAATGAACTGCCAGATAAACACTGGATGTGTTTAAGAGACATACAGTGTAGTATTATTATTTCGAATGTGAAAAAGTGAATTATTAATCAACAGTGTAGTTTGTTTCATAACCATGATAAAATACTACTTTTAAAAAATAAAATGCTTAGACTTCTGCAGAAATTAGTTTAATATATCATACCACAGGAACAATACAGTCAAACCACAGTATTTCGGAAAAAAAATTGCTACTAAATCTGTAATTCTCAAATAGCTGCAAAAAATGAGCAGGCTGAACTGAAAAATATATCTGACATGTTTTAGACATGAAATATTTGGAAACATAAATTGTATTTTAACATGGCCAGGTTTTGCTGGCAGATCTTGCAACAAGTCAACTAATGCTCCAGCTGGTATCAATGACAGAGCCCTCATTGATTCCAAGCAACTGCTCCCATTCAGAGAAGCAAAATGATTTCCTAGCCCAGGGGAATATCTTAAACTCTTTCATGACCATACACAAAAACAGAAAGAAACAAACAGAAAAGAAAACTATGACTCCATTTGCTTTCCTTTGCATACTTAATGTAGTAATTTCTCCTAAATCCCCTTCCAAGTGACTTTAAAGGGAAGAATACTCAGCAAAACCGGTAAGTATTTAGTGAAGTTCAGAGAAAGCAAAATTATACTGTATTACACAGACAAAAGTAGCAGAAAAACAGCTATAAAATCCACCACATAAATCCTATGTCCAAAATGGATATTGCTTGTCATTCTCCAACAGACACTGGAAACCTCACCTAGCTCATGATGGTAAAGTTAACAAAAGCATTCAAGAGAGGTAAACCTAGGTTCTTCTTAGCACCTGTAAATCCTGTAATGTATTAACTTAACTCCTTTCATCATGACTTTTTATCATAGAAAAGGTAACCAGAGATTGTAGCCAGAAGAACCTTGGAAAGCAGTCATGCTATTATTAGCATAATAATTATTTATGCTCATCTGAGAATGGTAAAATACTGACAAATGAAAGCAATCACGGACTGGGGGGAGGGGGGAGGAAAAAAAAAAAAGAGACAAAGACAAAAAGAAAATCAACATGTCACGTAAGCCAGCAGAGTCGACATAATGATTTATTTCAGTTTTCCCTGGCAAGGAATGCCTTCTTTTAACGCCCGTAGGTTTTCAAATTGATGACTCAGAGGCTTTCTCCGCTACTGACTGCTGTCAACCGAGACTCAATAATTTAGCACTGGTTTGTCATATGACTCTGACAAGTAATGTTTGATCTTCATCATCCCGTCATAGGATGCCATGCAACATGATGAATTGGCAATAATATGCTAAGATGTTAAGAAACGACAAACACTTCCTTTTGTCTCCAGTCCAAAGGATCCTTAACGTGATAGTGCACAAGAAGATGTAACCTAAAAATATGGAAAAAAGAATACAGCTACAGAGTCAACTCATAGTTGATGACAAAGACAGGGCATTTCTTCCAGCACAGGGATGTACACCATGTGGAAGTACAGCTTCGCACAAGGATCAAAAATAACACATGTAAGACAGTTCTGGAGATTTGATCCAATTGGATAAGTGGTCCCGGTTCCACCGGTCCAAATTGCTCTGGTTACTGAGTTATGGCTGCTAAAGCCAAAATGCGAGCCTGAACCATGAAAAAAAAAAATACCCAACTCCAGAAAAATCTTGAAAATTTCAATCCCAGAAGAGTCATCTAACCATGAGGTAGGAAATATACTGTGGTGGGGGCAGGGAAGAAGAGGAGTTACTATATTTTTTTTAGTTATTTTGAGATATACTAAAGTCTTCACTGGTAATATCAATGCATTTAGAGCTTTCTACCTCATTTCCTAGTTTCTAGATCTCTTTAACTCTCCCCTCCCTTAAACACTATACATCCCAGAAGAAATTCTTCTCCATTATTAAATCTTTGTTGCTACTTTTTTTTTAATTTCTAAAATGCCTATTTCCATAGCTGATAAAATCCAGGATATTAGAAAAGCAGCTCTATTTCATCGAGCTAAATTTTATGCTGTTGTGGCTTTGCAAGATAACAGTCTGTTCAAGATTTACAAGAGGCAATGACAAGCCTTTTCTTTAAATTATTGTGGCAGATTAGGATTTCCGCTTGAGTATTTCCATTTCATAGTCTACATTCAGTGCCTCTATCTAATTATTCAAACAAGTGATGCATATTGTGCAACAGAGATGTACACCTCCACGAATCATTAGTTACACATATACACCCTAACACATAGTGAGCTCAAAATGAATTTAAAAAAAATTGTTAAAAGATATGCCATTTTAAGTGTGATGGCAACATCATAGCAAACCACATTAAACTGGTATTCAAACGAATGCATTAAAAACAGTTCAATATGCAGAACTGCTTGACTGGATGCTTATGGTGCTTCTGTAGAGCTAATCCAGCCAAGGCAGAAAATTATTATTCATTTCATCTGAGCAGCTAAGCATAAGGTAATATAATGAGGAAGCTCTGCTAGCCGGCTACTTAACATTTCCTCCTTGAAGCACTGAAACCCCTATTAAATTTCTGTACTAAGAGACTTAAGAAAAAAATCTAACTCTAAATCTAAGCACCTTATGATTAACTGGTGCTTGCTAGGGAAGGCACTGCAAAATCATCAGCTGCACTGGCACAGCAAAGAAAGGCTTTAACAAACAAATAAAACAAACCTACAGGGAGAGTGACCACACTTAGTCAAGATCTGCATGCACAGGCAAAGGTCAAATACAATCTTCTGCTATACCCTTCATGCAACAATAACAATTGGGTTTTAGGATGCTATTGCTTTCTTGTAAGGCACAATAATGTTGACCTAAGGCCTCACTTCTTTAAAGTGTGCAATTCTTGCAGCAAAGGCTGTCTTCTTCAGTAAGCCTTTTTGGGCAACATTATAGTGATTCACTACTACTGTATAAGGTACTGCTCACTGACAAAAGGAGTTGGTGGAAGGTGTAAACTAGCAGGAAAAAAATGGAAAACACAGGTTTGTTGACAGGAAAGCTCATTCATAATGAGTCATCTTTGGCTACGATTACTGAATGATTCATTTTTGTCTTCAACTTTCAGCAATTTATTTCTAAGGATATAATCCTGGTCAGGACAGCTGCTCCACTGAAGTCGCTTGATATCATCTCTCTGACTTGTGTGTACCCACACCATTACAGGATTTGAAACCCTATGTATTTGATTGTTATTGAAACATTTTCTCTGTTAGAGAATCCCCCAGGGATGCATTTGCTGTAATCCTAGACGAACTCTACCAGCTCTCCAGCACCCCAGAGATCAGCCACCCCAGGGCTGCTGAAGGTTTTGATGGTCCACTCACTTTTGACTTGATACCTGCAAAACGAAGCACTTTTGCTCAACAGCTGGAGAAAAGTTGCACGAGCGAAATATTAGTTTTGTATGGCCACTTGCAAGTTGACAGGAAGTAAACTAGAGAACGGAAGAGATCCCAAAGCATTGCAGCTAGTCCAGCTGAACCTCTAACAATTCAGCTGCTTGTTCCTATCTTTTCAAAACCATAACATTCTGACATAAGATGATTTTCTATTTAAGACTCATGTTGATGCTTTCTGTCTCGGTACTTGTCAGGAACACGAGCAAAAGGAAAAGATAGCCTCACCACGTTTTGACTTTTCCAATTGTTTTCCTGGCTAGAAAGCAACATAACATGCCACAGAGCAGTTTTAGATTTTCCAAAGACTCAATTTTACCAGTTTCTCAGAAACATATGACAGAGATAGGGCATTTATTTTCCCATCCTAAAGACCAGCTAAATAAAAACATCTAGTGACATGATGAAGAATTCCTCAAGTGGAATGAGACAGCAGGAACACAAAAAAGATGGAAAAAAGAGTGAAGTTAATTCCACCACTCTGTCTCTACCAGGCAAATCCTCAACGGCTGTGCCAAGCTCCTAGTTATTGGAACAGACTAAACTCTGCAGGCAGAGTATGGCCACTGTGTACGCTTTCGGGGAAAAAAAAAGAAAAAAAAGCAGTAACAGTTAAATACCAACTTGACTTTATAAAGGAATTATCATTTCTAAGCAGGACAAGAATCTGTAATTGCATTATCTGCTACACAACAGTATCCAGTTTTGCATTTATCTTGTTCCTTCTGCAGTGAGCAGGCAAACTTTCATGCTTCAGTAACAGGCTCATAAAAAGTGCCTGATGGACTGCAGAAGGTATTTCTACTGCCCTGAAAAATTACATAAATCATATGCTGAGCGATTGCCACTTTCCAGCTAAATGCTATTATAAATAACTGTTTGTATGGCCTTATCATTTTTTCCTGCCTGTCAACTACTGATAAAGATTCACTCCCTAAATCACAGTAATTTCCTTTTAGCTGTCAGAAAGAAGATTTAATACAGTGATAAAGAAATAGATGAAAAAAATGTGCTTTACTTTTTAAAAGAGTTGTATAATTTTGTGTAGTTGTTTCAAAAGCATTGTGCTTTCATTTTTTAGTTCATGTCCAAACAACGACACCAATTTATTGTGACATATGACATTCTCTTCAAAAGTTTTGATATAAATAATCTGTAAAGTTTCTTCTCCCCACTCAAACTTAGCACAAAAACTTTAGTTTGGAAATAATGTCTATTATCAGGCTGCTTTCAGATTTTATAAAGTAGAATCACAAAATCAGTTACTTATAATTTTATTGTAATTTTATTATTTATTTCCCCCCATCCTCAGCACTGATGAGGCCGCACCTCAAATACTGTGTTCAGTTTTGGACCCCTCAGTACAGGAGGGACATTGAGGTGCTGGAGCGTGTCCAGAGAAAGGCAACGAAGCTGGTGAGGGGTCTGGAGCACATGTCTTATGAGAAGCGGCTGAGGGAACTGGGGTTTTTTAGCCTGGAGAAAAGGAGGCTCAGGGGAGACATTATCACTCTCTACATCTATCTGAGAGAAGATTGTAGCATGGTAGGGGTTGGTCTCTTCTCCCAAGTAACAAGCAATAGGACAAGAGGAAACATCCTCAGGTTGCGCCAGGGAAGGTTTAGACTGGATATCAGGAAAAAGTTCTTCACTGAAAGGATTGTCAAGCACTGGGACAGGCTGCCCAGGGAAGTGGTCACGTCACCATCCCTGGAGGTATTTAAAAGATGTGCAGATGTGGGGCTTAGGGACATGGTATAGTGGTGGGCTTGGCAGTGTTAGTTTAATGGTTGGACTCAATGATCTTAAAGGTCTTTTCCAACCTAAACAATTCTACGAAATTAGCATTCAAAGCTGAATATCCTCATCATTTGTAGTATCACATAGATCATCTTAATGCAATTTATTCTGAGTACCTGAAAACACAGATTCTGTCAGAGATGCCTAAGGATTCAGACATTTGCATGTAATATGACAATAATATTAATTGTGCAGACTAATGTGTGAATGACAATTAACATATAAATCTGGGGGGTAAAAATTAGGTAGACTATGTAAGATTTGAATGTAAGAAATTAGTCCTGCTCACTAGTCTAGTTTCACTTCTACACTCTCACATGCCATCATACAGATGGCAGTAACTGATAAGTGCAGAAGCCGACACTTTTTTCATCCCCCAAAACAATATTTTTAAATTTAAAAATGCTTTTCAAAGTAAAACTGTGAAAAATGAATTTCATTATGAAATGCAAATTGCAAATATAAAGAGGAGACCCTTCAAACTGTGGTTACCAAAAATGAATATACACAAATATTGTGTTAGTCAAGAGTTTTAAACAGAGGAAGTGATATATTTCTACATGTAAATAATACCTTTGAGCTGCGATCATCCTTTGGCAGCACTGAAACAGCATATGTAATTGCTAAAGTCAACAGATTTTCTTCAAGAGCTTTGCTGCTTATGTTTACCATCCAATTTTACAGAGATTAATTTCGCAAAAACAGAATTTTTATGTGGCAATATCCCCAGGGGTATGCAGTCATCAGTTCGCATAATGATATTTTAGCAGATAGAAGAATAGCTCTAAGAGTCTTACAAAAAAATACAGCTCATCTTTTTTAAAAAATGCATACAAAAGAAAAAAAATAATCCAGAATATATTAATCTTAATTTCCTTCCTTTTCTGGGGGCTGAAAATAGAAATTTTCAACCACTAATGTTACTTTCAATTTTTCAATGAATAAAATGGTCCTCCTGTAGAATTCTCCGAAGGAAAATATCCATCCTCCCAAAACAAGTTTTTGTGTTTGGCTTCACATTTAGAAATGAAAATAGTTCAAAGCTGCTGTGGCAGACACAAACACTAGTGATGGCCTGTGCTGCTTCAGGTGGGAGTTCTGGGGTGGCTAAAGTGATTATTTCACAGTAGCTTCTTTTCAAATCTCTTTTTTTCCTAAACCTCACATATAATATGTGAAAAAACAGTTATCACCTGATTTTTACACCTGCACTTGGAAATGATGGACAACTGGTTTCGACATACACCTTCATTCTTAGTAATTCACTATACCTGATGCAGGTTTATAAACCAGCTTTTCTTGCAGTGTCTTCCTTCACTTCAGATATATTCTGCCTTCTTACAGCCAGGAGGTGATGTATGGCAGAGGGCAGCCAAGCAAACTCTGGGTTTATGAGGACATTTTCACTACTGACTTCCCAGGTGAACCATTTCAGTCATGAAAGAAGAACATTAAATGAACTGACTGACAGATCCCAACAGGCAGAGGTAAGGGCAACATATGTCTTCCAACCTTCACTTGCTCAAACCGTGTTCTGTCCTTCCAGCATCTCTCAGCTTTACAGAGTTCTTACAAAACTTCTCCCTTTGACAAATTATCTTCTTTCCTGGGATAGGGTCAGCGTTCCTGTTGGCCCCATGATGCTGAGAAAGATATATTGACCTGAATTCTAGTGTTTTTTAAAGGTGGGTTTTCATCACAAAGGAGTCACCAGTCATCAGTTTAACCAAGTGGATACCACTGATCGTGTCTGAAGAGGCAGTCTTTTAGCGTATAGAATTTTTGATATTTTTTCTCAATGGCACCAATACAAACTTGAGTTAGGGCATGAAAATAAAAATCAAATGTTACTACAACTCTTCTTTTTCATTGTCCTTGTGAAACCATTCAGATTTAGTATTTAGGCATTTGTGGTAATGAGCATGATCCCCATTGGACTTAATTGACTTCACAGACCTGAATAGTAAGTGAACAAAATATGTGTGGATATAATTACATTTATTAACAATTTTCCTGGCAGGCTAAGGAACTGTGCTTTGAATTCTGTTCTAGATTGTCTGCAATGAGTCTACTATTTCTAGTCACTTCTACCCAACAGTAATAATAAACGTTCTTCTGAGCACAAAATAAAATCCAGGTTTTAAAGAGACTTTCCTCTGAGAACAAAGGACATAAGGAAAAGGGCCAAAACTGGATGGATGTCAACAATACTGTTTGTTGCTTCTGTTCTTCCAGTTTTCTTACTAAATTCCCAAGAATTTCAAGAAAGAAGTGTGCCCTGCTACTTTTCCACACTCAAATCAATGAATTCTCACAACAAACTCGTTGCTTTTCAGAAAAATAACCAGGTTTTCCTTATTTTGCAGTTTTCCTGTTCATTTCTTTCCTCCTAATGCTAAAAAATATTTTCACATTTCTGAATTTGATGATGTAGCAATATTCTGTATTTTAATATTGTACCACAAGAAGCAAAGGGTCCCTATTGTTTTCTATAAAATCAATGTAATATTATTGTAAAAAAAATTAAAAAAAAAATAATCACTGTCCCAAAAGCATAAAGGCTTCTCATGCCATGAAAGGACTACAAGCATAATTAAAACACTCCTTTAAACAAATACTTTGGTCAGATTTGATTTCTAGTACTTCAAGGATAACCTGACGTTTGAAACAACCCATTTGAAATGGCCGACTGTCTTTGCATTTGCTGTCATTCAAATAATTCAGTGTGCGTCCATACCATAAGCTGTTGTCTCTTTTTGAGACGAGATGCTAAAGAACATACAACTGCTGCACTCTTACAGCGTTTTGTGATTTCTAACGTCATGATGAGGCTTACTTCCCTCTTCAAGTTTAAGTATCCTAAGGTTGATTAAAATAAAATAAAAGCTATCAGAATGTCAAATTATTAAAAGGAAGGCAAGAAGAAAGACAGGAAACCAGGTTTAAAATTATAAATTTTAAAAAGCCATATAGTCCTCAAGTTCACTGTATCCATCTGTCATTAGTAAGGCATAGGTACTGTGGGGTAATTAAATGTTAATGAAATATAAATAATCTGCTGGTCTCAAAGCATTAGCTAAGGAGCAGTAACTGCACAACAGCTGCTGCAGCTTACCAAAAGTGCTCGTGTCAGCACCTCAAACAACATCTAAAATCTGGCTTCAAAACATCTGAATGAAATAATAATGACTTCTTCATGTAACTCATTTCAGAGGACCTGCAATTATTTTTGCTTAAGACAGAGGTGAAAGGCCCAAGTGGTAGCAAAAAAAGCTAGAGAGTTTCTTGGAGCAATACAATTAGATATGAGATTTTTCATCTGCAGTTTTGTTAAAATCTTTTTAAGTAAAGCACAGTGTCTGTAAAAGCAGTACTGCATTAAGATGCTAACGATATCGATAAAAGAAACTCATGCCAGAAATATTAATGTTAGATACACAAAAGTTTTACTCCTGTTCCACAGCATCACAGTCAAACAACGCATTGGGCAAAGATAACATTTAAACTCGCTCCCCATTTAAAGCCTGATTTTAAGCACATCCTCCTAGCCAGAAAGAAGGCTTTCATCTTCTTGTGGTCCAGCTGGGGACAACGAGGAAAGACAGGAAGGACTGGGATGGTAAGTGAAACGTCACACAAACAACATGCAGGAAGCTAAGCTAGGGTTTGAGGTAGATCACAAGGTGTGCTGAGACAGAATGAAACACACCACATCTTACCCACAGCATGCAATTTAAAGGCCAACCCCAACAGCCACATGTTTAAATTGCATCCTTAAAATGGAAATTTTTCTCAGGAATGGCAGAGGTGTTCTCTCAGCTCGGGCTGCTTGTGTACTCTTACAGCCTCTTTCTGCAAGCTAGCAACTTGGGAGTTAGGCAACTCATCTGTTTGGGGCATCTAATATGGGCATGGTTCAGATGGTCTGAGACTGCTGCCTGTGCTCCCTACCTGCTCTTAGATAAAGAGAGATGCAACCTACAAGGAGGTGATTCTGAGCATCTTGCTTGAAGACCTGTATCATAAATTAAAGAGAATGACTGTCCTCACAAATCTCCAGTTCATGATGATACAAACTCTCTTCCTCCTAACATTTGGTCAATCATTTCACTTCATCCCAAGCCATATGAAGGTGGCATTCTCAGGTTTTCAAACTGCTTCTCCCCATCTTTGGTGGTGGGTTGACCCTGGCTGAATGCCAGGTGCCCACCAAAGCCGGTCTATCACTCCCCTCCTCAGCTGGACAGGGGAGAGAAAATATAATGAAAGGCTCATGGGTAGAGATAAGGACAGGGAGACCACTCAGCAATTACCGTCACGGACAAAAGAGACTAGACTGGGGGGAAAATTAATTTAATTTATTACCAACCCAATCAGAGTAGGGTAATGAAAAATAAAAACTAAATTTTAAAACACCTCCCCCCCCACGTCTCCCTTCTTCCCAGGCTCAACTTCACTCCCAAATTCTCTACTTCCTCCCCTCGAGCGGTGCAGGGGGACGGGGAATAGGGTTGTGGTCAGTTCATCACACCTTGTTTCTGCCAGTCCTTCCTCCTCAGGGGGAGGACTCCTCACTCCTCCTCCAGCATGGGGTCTTTCCCATGGGAGACAGTTCTCCACAAATTTCTCCAATGTGAGTCCTTCCACAGGGTGGCAGTCCTTCAGGAACAGACTGCTCCAGTGTGGCTCCCCCATGGGGTCACAAGTCCAGCCAGCAAACCTGCTCCAGCATGGGCTTCTCTCTCCACAGGACAACAGGTCCTGCCAGGACACCGCTCCAGGACAGGCTTCCCATGGGGTCACAGCCTGCTTCAAGCATCCACCTGCTACAGCATAGGGTCCTCCACAGGCTGCAGGTAGGTATCTGCTCCACCATGAACCTCCATGGGCTGCAGGGGGACAGCCTGCCTCACCATGGTCTTCATCACGGGCTGCAGGGGAATCTCTGCTGTGGCGCCTGGAGCACCTCCTCCCCCTGCGTCACTGACCTTGTTTTCTACACAGTTGTTTTTCTCACTTCTCTCTCTTGGTTGCTGTCATGTGGTTTTTTTTCCCCCTTCTTAAATATGTTCTCACTGAGGCACTACCACTGTCACTGATGAGCTTGGCCTTGGCCAGCGGCAGGTCCGTCTTGGAGCTGGCTGGCATTGGCTCTATCGGACATGGGGGAAGCTTCTAGCAGCTTCTCACAGAAGCCATCCCTGTAGCACCCCTGCTACCAAAACCTTCCCGCACAAACTCAATACAATACCTGCTTGTGCAACAACAGAAGAGTAAAGAACATTTTGTGTTCTGTTGGAATGTGATATATTTGGTAAAACTGCCTTTGGTTTGAGTGTTGTGTGCCAGAGTTTATAGCTGCCAACTATCCCATGGACACCCTGTATTCCGGTCTCCATGGAAAGCAAAGCAAGGCAATGGTTGGGAAATTGCGAAGGTAGGTTCCAGCCTTCAGTTCCCAGCCCTGATGGCCAGGGGACTGTAATTTCTCCTGCCCCACTGCCTAGACGCAGGCTGTAAGACAGAGCTCAGGCTCCTCCTGCTGAGGCCAAATTAACAGAAGTGCTGTCACCAAACTACTTGAAAATACGCAGATCCATCATTACCTGCATATTTACAAAGACAGACACAAAATTAAGTATAAATCACTCTACAAAGAATGCAATGATAATGCAGGTGTTCCTATGTGCACAGAAACACACATCAGCATGCATTATAAAAACACATCTAACAACTCGAAAAGGTTATTGATTGCTTGATGGTTTCCAGCAACCTTCTAAGCAACCTGTAAATACAGGGCTGTTGTTTGCAGCTATTCATATCAGTGTTATATCAAGAAAAAGGATTTACACTTCATACCAAAACCCATTCACCCACAAAGATACACGTCATTACTGCAAAGATGTAATATTTTTTCTTTAAGAGGTACAGCAAAAACATTCTTAAAAATATAGAGCAACAGCACAGAAACTCTCTTTGCTAAATGCCAACAGAGACACAGTCCATCTGACACAAACTGTGATTCTGAAACTCTAAGGGAAATGTTTTACTCTGCTGTTGAATAATTTGGCATCTCTTCAGCAAGAAAGAAAATTGCTGGAAATGAGTTGAGAAACTTGATAATCAGTATGCTAGTCACGTTCATCCCTTTCAAATAACGCAAAGGAAAATTAAACAAATTACAATGTTACAGAGAGACAGTGTCAAAATCAATTAAAAACTTCAGGTTCTTTGGTATTCTGAAATCAGGGGAGTTCTTGTTATAACCTCAACAGAAGTAGTAATTCCATTTACTATAGACATAGCACATCAATGTTTGTAAAATCCCTTTATACTGGGTGGGTGTATGCATATATGCTGGCATTTGTCATATAAGAAGTCTGCACTTCTGTGTTCAAAGAAAATCAAATACTGCTTTTGAACCATTAGTCCAGAATTTTCCAGCAACTTCTTGCATTTGGAAAATACAAGCTCTTTTCAGCTCCTTGACTGAGATTACTACGCACATCACCAGACAGTGTGTCTGTGGTGCATTGTCTGTTGTCAGAAATATGGTCACCATTTCAAAGAATCTGATTTTTAATTAGAAGAGGTCAAACGTTCGCCCGGCATCCGCAAATTCATGCTGCCTGTCCTGGCACTGAAACTGTATTTTCTATCCAGCAAAAACATTTTTCGAAATGAACCCAGGAACTTTCTAACTGAATAGCAAACATGAAGCGCGCTGTATCACTTAGCTCACTGCCGAACTGCAATCTCCTCTAGGCTGAAACCTATGGACTAGGCATCTTCAAAGCAGCTCGTACCAGTCATTCAGGATGGGGAAACAAGGAATGTCACATCTAACTGAAACTCCAGGGAGAATAAGGTAGTCACTGTGGAATACAAATGAAATTTGGCCAGGACAGGACGGTTTTTCCACCAAAGCATCATGGGATGCACCACAAATGCTTGGAATCATGACTTCATGCCTTATTCAAAACCAAGCACCTCATGTTCCTTAACATTTCAGTTTGCAACAAATTTGTAGAATGACACCTGCTAAATCACCAGCATCTACCACCTTTTTCTTTAGGGATGCCTTACCTAAGTACACATCCAATCAGAATTAGTTAAAGTCATACAGGATAGCATATTTCGTTATTATGGTAAAAAAGTAGAAGAAAATCTTGTTTATATCATGCTTTATATTACAACTTTTGTAGTCCTAAAAAAATTATGAGGTGATACACTCCTTCCAGATTTCAAAATATGTTATTATGAAAAAGATGAAACACAATGGGATATTACTGTCATCTTCAAAGTTCTCCTACTTAACTTGGGGGAAACACAAAGGGATTTCAAGCTTTTCCTTTTTCTTTTTTTTTTTTAATGTTTAGATCATATCTTTCATCTTTTGCATATGTCATTACGCTCTTTTAATCTTTTACATTTTGCTTCTTTTTAAGGTCTTGTCCACATGCAGGGAGGCAATTAAGAAGGACTTTTTTTTTGCGTGCAACTGCAAATAGGTAGGTTTAATGAGAATCACTCACTTATACCACCAGTTTCTCTGATGGAAGACATGTTCAAGAATGCATTAGCCTTTGCATCAAGCAATATCTACAGACCATTAAAAAAAATACCCATCACACATTTCTGTAGAGAAGAGGCAAGAAAAGAGGTGATATCCATGTTTTACTTTAACTCTATAAATTTCTCTGAAAACCCCAAAAGCTTTCCTAACCTTTCCTATCAAAGAAGCCAATAAGGAAAGTCATCACAGACATGACAGGTGTGAAGTTTCCATTTATTTTCCTTAAGTATGGTGAACATATATTTTATCCAGCACTCTGGAAGCTGACTTTTAGCTTTTTACCTCTCAACTTGTAATCTGACCTCAGACTTTGAGTCTTCTCTTTGCAATTAAATAAATGCAGTGTACTAGACTAAAACATTGGCCCTTTGATTCAAAAACAAATCATCCTGAAGACAGGATCCTCTCTATTGTAATTTTGTGGGGTTTTTTCCTCCCTCCCTTCCTGAGATACAGTAAGATTCTTTGATACGTCATCACTGGAAACTGAATCCTGGATGCATATCATGAGGCTCCAATGCATGTTCAGAAAGGACAATACCAGCCAATATCCAAGGAAAGACAGATTCCTAAATCTTAGGATGTTGTCTCATCATTAATAAAGACAAAACATTTTCTGCATGATCACTGTATACACCAGAAGCAGGGCTTCAAAAGCAGTGCTGGAGTAGACTGGAAACCCCTTTTGCAGTATTTAAGTATCACATTCATCCTGACAAGACAGCTGAAGACACATTTAACTGATGAAACGGTGTCCCATACTCCAACCATACTCAGCGTATAATTTCTGTGCCATACTCAGCACAGGAATATGAATGTGAACACTGAATAGCTTAAAGCAATATGTACAAATATACTTCAGAATACCATGGAAAAGGATTAATATTTTCTGTAGAACCTCACGTGGTCTAATCACTGCTCATTAATCCATGCAGAAAATATGAAGTTAGCTAGTCTACACTCTCTTTCACCAAGATACATATTTTTAAAGAATTCTCCATTACCAAAACTTTTCCCCTTCTTTGGCCACGCTGTGGGTTTTTCACAGTTTGAATTCTTGGGGGTATTTCACAGGTGTATTTTATACGTAGAGGCAAGGCAAAACTTAACTATATTGCTGGCATACAGCTGGTGCCATGAAGTGACATGTGGATAGGAGCAAGAAGAACCCCAGCCAGCAACTCAGAAACAAATCTGGAGTTTCATGACACAAAGCGGTGTGTAAAACAGCACATAGTGTCACATGAAGAGATGGTACACAGGTATTTATAAAAGCTACATTATGCAGGCAACATTTCATCACAAATTTGTCCCTCCAATCGTTGATTCATTGCACGTAATTTACAACAATATTTTAACTGGTTCAAATTAATAACAATAATAACGAAAGCACTGCTGAACTGTGGGCCTTCTCCAGCTCTTGAGGTATATTTTGTTACTCTCTTCCTTTTGTCAGGCTCATGTAACTGAAGAGTCTGTTTAAAAAAACATGACAAAGCCCTTCAATATTCTTTTCTTTTCCTGCATCAAAGCTTGTAGCTTTCTTCCTTACTATTAAGGACTACATGGCAACACGAAGGAGACTACCATAAGAAAACTGTTTAAACTCCAGCATACTGTGAGATTAACAAACCATGGAAATTTGACAGTACTGCAGATGCAGAGCATTAATTCCTCCAGGCAAAGCTTTAAAAAACATATCCCATAAAGGTATAGACAAATACTTCATTTTATTTGGGGAAAGGGGTGGTATCGATGGTTGACTTCAAAAGTACCTGTATTTCCTGAAAGGCTACCCCACCTGTACAATGTATTCTTTTGTATTTAAAATAATTATAACAAAAATGGTTACTGAAAAAAACCCTGTATGTCCAAGTCAACAGATTTAGGATTTGCAGAGTACCAGGGCTGCTCCCAGAGCTCTGCCAGCGTGCCTGCTGTGTTACAACATACTGCTGTGCTGTCCCCAAGTGTCTCTTGCATCGCTGCAACACAGCTCTCACAACTGCTCTCATCCACTTGTCCACAGCATCTACATCCTTCAACATTTGCTATAAATTAAGCTTCTATACCCCATACGGACAGTTGCTGCAGGATAATTAATTTCCTAGGCTTCTCTGGGAATCTATCCTATCATTTGGCAAGGAACGCAGCTCTCCATCTGACGCCTATCAAGAATAGAGATTATAGTTCAGGGAAAAGAGTTTATGCTTTCATACAGAATATTTTGAAATATGAAAGCCAGTAGGTTGATCTTCAACCAAAGGACCATCATTGGCATTCTTGTAAGGTGTGACAATATACATCTGTAAACCAGGATTAAATTTAATTACCATTACAAATTGTAAATATCAGTGTATGATAAATATCAGTTCAACAGTAAAAAAATTCTACAGTCACAATCCTTTTAAACACAGGGGTACTCAGTGCAAACTTAACAACAGCTGGTGCAATTTCACAGCATCAGTCAGAAGCACCAGAAAGTCACAGCAGAAGCACCGGTAAGGCTGCTGCTGTCACGAGGTGGGTCTACCAGGACAAAAGCACAGGTTGCATGCACGTGTTTGTGTGTTTCACTTCCACCCCCACACTCCAGACATGCACTGTAATGTCTTTTATGCCCAGTGACATGAAGATGACCGGTATGAGCTAAGTTTACTTCATTCCCTTCTGGGAAAACCTGCACCAACCTTAACAGATAGATCAGTATCAACACACAGAACATCACACTGCTGTAACAACATCAGTGCAGCTAAAAAGATTTGACTTTCTAAAACACATGATGCCTTCAAAGGACAAAACGTCAACTGAGAAATTCTAGACAGATGTACAACCAGCGTTACACTCTTTGCAGACGTAATTAGCTTACTTAATGTGTAATCTGTGCATATGTGTAAAATACTTATTTGTAAATAACTTTCACATAATCTTAAATTATAACGGTACATCCTGGCCAAATCAGGAGGAGCTGAGAGGCAGGATTTCACACAAACTACATTTGTGATGGGCAATGCAATCTGGTGGCAAAGCAGTGATTTAGAAGGACAGACAAAGTTAAAAACACGTTGCTTACATCTATGATTGGCATAACTTCGAAGAAGAGGTCTGTGAACAGGAACCAGGGCCATGTAATCACAAGAGGTATAAAAAAACAGTCAATATGAAAACACATTATTCTCACCTTCCGTAAGGTTGGAGGTAAAGATCCAGCTATGTACTTGCCCGACAGGTTGAAAATAGCCATCTTAGAAGTGGATATCGAGGGCTTAGTGATATATTTTATGATAAAGCTTGGGACTTTTCATTCACTTTTGCTTGACTATAGCAAGTACTCTCAATTACACATAGCAATGTGTACTACTGTTCATTAAAGTAATATTAAATTGCCTGGCAATACCATATTTTTTCATTTCTAGAACTTTGCAGTACTACAGAAATAACGAGGCAGTGTAAGAATGCAGTATAATATATTATCCAAATAGAAATTTAAGAGCAATAAAATGTTTCAATAACAAAATGAAGCTTCTTGTGCAATCACAGATTTGACAGTGAAAAAAGTAATGGTTTATTTATCTTGTCTGATATTAATCTTTGCTGATATTTCTTAAGATCAAATATATCCACATCAGCTTATGTTTTTATATGAAATTATGATTATTGCACAGGAGATGATTTTTTACATTACTTTCATGAGGGGGAAAAAAGAGGCCAATTTTGATTCTCAGTCACTCAAGTGAACCTTCAGCAGTTTCCACTGCATTGCATACATCTGAACGAAAGCAGAATTTACACCAAGGAGTTTTATCTGCGTAGGCATATGCATGCCTGGCATCTAAAAAGGCAGAAGCTATTCTTCACATGATATATCTTCTCATCGTACACACACAACTTCTAAATTCAAGACATACAAATTTGGAAATCTTACATCAGATGTTAGTCACAAATCAGAAAAAAACATACAGTTTTCCAGAGACTCCATCTGTTTACATTGTTCAGCATCACTTTGGTTTTGAACATCCTAAACATATATTGCCCTGCTCATAAAAATACCCAAATAATTCTGGAGACAGGACAATATTTTTCTCTGGAGCTATGTTAGGCTATATAGCTGCTCATTTCAAATGACTGGAAAGGAAATGTTGGATTTCCACAAAACTCTTCTGTCAAAATTCTTCTGACGGACTGTGCAACCCTACAGCAAATGCACAATGTCTTCATGCAATCAGGTAAGCAAGTTAAAGGCATTGCACCATAAGAGCCAACTCCTACTGGATGGACAGAGGGCACTAAAAAGCATTTGAAAGAAGCTTTTTACTATATAACATTTCTATAGGTGTCATATACCATCTAAAAATCCTATGCAAAACTAATGAGGTTTTTATATTTTGCTGTGTTGGCAAATGACTACCCTGCTCCTCAGATCTTGCACACTACTGCATACTAACAATGCGAAAATCTTTCAAAGGGAACATTTCAATGCAACTTTCTTGCATGGTGATATAATTCAAGAAGGATTTTTTTTCTTTAATGTGTTTATAATAAAATGCTCACAACAGTGAGAAAATTGAGATTTAAAGCAATATTGTTGGGCTTCAAACAGCATGAGTTCATTGGAACAAGCTGAAAATATATTTTAACACAATCACTTTGCTTCAACTAGCACCTCATGACTTCTGGATTAAAAACAAACAAACAAACAAACAAAAACAAACAAACAAAACACCAAACCCAAAAAAGACATTCATTTCTAGCTTCACAATGGCAATGGGGTAAAAAAAAAAAAAACCCAGAACAAATCAACCCAAATTTAAGTAAGCAAAGTATTAAATAAAATCAAAAATCTATACAATCAATATTCTAATATCCTTTTTTGCTCCCAATCACATTTCAATTCTATAAATGAAATTAAATGTTTGTATTTCCTTGTGCAGCGACATTTTACGAATCATGCAATGACTGCCAAGCACATTGGATGTCAACTGGAGTTTTGACTTGGCTCTCATAAACGCACCTATACAGAAGAAAAATTAGTAATAGTGATAGATCTACCCCTCACAAAACATAGCAAAGGCAACGCAACAGCTACAGCTCCTGTACGACCTGTATTTTAGAAATGGAAATACGGACTAAAGTGAAATACATTCCAGAGGCGGTTGAGAAAAAAAGCAGCCATATCCCACCCCTGCAAAATCCCAAGACTTTATTGCAATGATATTTCTGCAGTTATTTGAGTAAATCAAATACACTAGGGAGTTCAGCTAATTAAGTGACTGACGGCCTAACAACTAAGGATGGGGGGGAGTGTGTGCCCTAATAACAAACCATCTCTGTTGGGAATGCTTTTTGGTTTTGTCCGTGTATTGTGAAACACGCTACATAGAGATGAAGAAAAGGAAATTTTAAGCCACAGAACGTGGCTTCTTAGCAACTTTAAAAAAACAGTGTATTTAATACTGCCAAAATAGCTTTGACTGATAAAAACTGGAGTCTTTTATTATCTGCCTAATAGGATGCCACAGAAGGTTCCTTAGAGGAAACCTCAAAGGATTATCCCTAACATTAAGGGTACAGATTAGTTTACGTATCCTCTGAGCTCAGTATGAATAAATATTCCCTCAGGATATGTTTTTAGGATACACCAAATACAGATTATGAGATTTCAGAATAAAATCTGGATTTTATTCTGAAAAAAATCAGCCTCAAACCACCTGAAAAAGATTGCATTATTTGGATTAAAATTGTCACTATAATTTGAAGGAAGAAGATGGCATTACATTCCCCGTTTCGGCCTTCAGAAAAACAGTGCATAAATCATACTGTTATAAATTATATATACAATCAGTGAGTTTCCAAGAAAGTCTCACCACAAAGTAAAACAGATATTGAAGGGAGATATTAAGCTTTTAAAACTTTAGCAATATCTAGTATAGTTTTAAAGGCTTATCTCAAAACTGAGTTAACACAAAGGCATTCTATCTTTGGCTGATGCTTTTTATATGGAGCCATTCTTTCCCACAACATTGTTCTATTAATTTTAGAAATTCATCGGTACTAGAATCTATAACACAGCATTAATTAAAGTCATCTATACAATTTATTCCCAGTGCAGATGAAGCCCTAGTGTCAGACATCTAACAATAACTCCGGCTCCTTAGATCCCGCATAGTACTGCTATTCTGCTGCTTAACTAGATTTGCTCATTCCTGCATTGTAATAAACAGAGATTAGATCTGTTTTGCAGTCAGACCACTACATTTAATTAAGCATAAATGGTTTGTACTCTGCCCGCAGGTATGCATGGGTAACTCCCATTCAGCTGAGCCACTGATTTCAAATCCCATTGACCAATTTCCTTTTATTCAAAGAAGAAAACAATGACCAACAGTTCAAGTCCATATGAGGCGGAGGTGAATTTAATGTGCAATGAATACGAACACTGTATTTCAGAGAAGATTTTGATCTAGGGTGACTAAAAGACACTTTAGGCTTTTGATGTAATAGAACTTTTAAAAGTGAAGAATTTGTTTTCATAAAAGATACACCCCTAAATTGTCAGTATTAGTATCTTTTTTTAATAGAAAAAGTGACTATTACCACTATAATAGCAAATATGCACAGAGCTTTTGAGATTCCACTGTATGGATTTGTATCCATGGATGCTAAGATTTTGGCCTGACTTGACTCAACACTTCTGTGGTTCTATTCCAAACAGTAGCATGAAAAATCAACTAAGGCAACACTGCTGTGGACAGCTGTGGTACCATCAGTCCATGCAGGACCAACAAATATGTTTAATCCAGAATTTAGCAGGTAGATAAGGAGATAAAGACAGATAAGAAGACTCAGCAGCTAGATAAGGAGTCTACTTGCACTGATTTTTCATTTTAAAAATGTTCTCATTTTCTGTTTTCAGCCTGTATACCAAAATTTCTCGTGAGCTGAGATCTATTTTAATGATTATTGAGATTTGTTCAGAGTTGAGATTTATTTTAATGGTTGTTCCTAACAAGTTTTAACGATTGTGACAGAAGGATGAGTTTTACATAGGAAATATAAAGAAAAGACGTGAAGAGCAGTGGACTCTATCAGTCACTCTGTTCTGTTATTCAACCATGTGGACTTTGACAGGGATGGGTTCTTACAAAAATCCCACTTCTTACTAGCATCTACCGTAGCACGCTAAGTTTTCTACCTCATTTTTCAGCACCTCAAAATCCATGAAAATAAATGTTTGAGAACCATAAATACTGTAAACAACTTGTGCTACACCTTGTAGCCTGAAAACATGTTAATCAAGACTTAAAACACATCTGTTCCTATATCCTCACCAAAGCATCTCCTTGAAATGCAAAGCTGTAAGTCAGCTATGTAGTGCTTGGCTACGGATTAGGACTGTGAGGGCAAAAAGCTCCTGAAGCAGATTTGCCATTAAAAAAATGATTTTATTCTATTGATAGCAGGTATGTTTTAGCAAGTTTCTGCTTCATTCCCTTGCTCCAGACATTCACTCGTCTCCTTCAGTTGTCTGCTTTAGGTTTCTGCTCCCAAGTGATGCTGAAGCAAGCAGATGGGTGGTTGTTACCCTAATTTCAGGGTGGAGCTGGGATGAGGGAGATGGTGGAACAAGGAAGGCACGAACCTCACATTTTATCATCCATAGCTGAGATTAACTATGGTGTAAGAAGATGCTACACAAACTCAGAATGTTGCTGACAGTTTTCAATTTCCAGTTTGAAGACTCTGTGAAATTGTGTAGAAGTCTGCCCAAAAGCTCTGGCACACTTCAACACTACAAGTCAAACCTCCCTCACTGCTGGAAGGTTTCAGTGAAGTGCCAAAGCACAGTGAACAAGGTTTGGAGCCTGCAGAAGGTGACACTTGCCTGGGAAAGCTTCTGTACAAGGTGTAGAGCTACTACCTGATTCAACTAGAATGCCAGGAATAACTTTAATTTTTCAAAATGTGATTTGGAATCTGTATCCATCAGAAGTGGTTAAAATCTAGATTAAGCATCCCCATCTGGAAGAAGTAAGATATTAAGTATCTAATAAATAACACTTAAGTTAGAACTCTACTACCCTGAAAGATTTCAGTCTTCACTACTGAAATCACTATGGGTAGCAATTGGATTTATAAGTATCATTAATATCCAAAGTGAATTTTAAACATGTGCATAATGAAGGACAGAAAAGGTAAGATATCACCAAATTTCTTTTTAATGGTTAAAACTGTACAAGAGATTTTTCGCTCTACAATCTTTGCCTCAAAAGAAAGAAATAGTTTAAATTATTCAAAATGGAGAGTCCACTTTTTACAAGGACACAACCTTCACCTGTTTGAATTACAGCTTTGTCCTTTGTATCTTCCTATTTAATAGTTGAAAATTCTGACTGGTTCTGTTGGAAATAAGAATGCTTTTATCTTTAATTTCTGTTTTTCTTTCAGTTTTCAGTACTTATTTTCCTAAAGTTCTTTAAATATTGCCATGCAAAAGTACTTATATTTACATTTCACAGACATATATCATCCCAGTTTGCTTTACTGAATGAAAGAACACTGGATAAAACAGCACGAGCTTTCCACAAAGACTTATGCACAGGCTTAAATTTCAATGGAGAAGTCATTTGCTTAAATTTGAATAAGTATGCAGATCTTCATAGCACTGTAGTTGAAATTGAAAAATATATTAACTTAATTATGATACTTTCAGGCTTCAGATAAAAGTGCATTTATGGTAAGCTATATTTTCTGCAAAACTCAATACATCAAAATTTGTGACTTTCAGACATGGGAATAATACAGAAGAGAATTTTCAAATCATCTTCTTCTATATCTATTTTTTCTTACTTTTCAGTGGGGATTTGAGCATCAAAGCTATATGAATCCAATTGGCTCCCATAAACTTTGTTATGTTCTAATACACATAGCCATTGTATTCTAGCCAGCAAAAAAAAAAAAAAAAAAAAAAAAAAAAGATTTCCACAATGGGAGTCGAAAATCAATGGCTATTTGATTTCAAAAGGTACTATTCATGCATGCTAAAGGTCCCCATTTTACAAGCACACATATGTATAAGGACAAATGTTCTCTACTAGTTTTTGGAAGTCAGAGCTGCAGCACTACTCTTATGTAGCATAATGTAGTATCCGGCATTTTATCATTAAATCAGAGACCTTTTAATGTCAGGAAATTAAAGTCTACAAAGTGAATCTCAGCTGTTCAACTGCTTTACCACTGTATTTGTATTAATATAAGAAATGGAAAGGGAGATTGTAATTAGCCTTTTGAAGACAGTATGACAGCTGCTACATGTTATACTTACCTAGCTATGTAACTCATGGCTTAAAGTTACTACTTTTAACTATGTTAATTCATCGCTATCTGGAGGAAGTAGCAACCTCAGGATAGGCATGATCTTCAGTCAAAGTTTACCTACAAATTTTGGCTGACTCAAGGTTTTTTTCTTTATTTTTGCTTTGGCAGATGGATAAAGCCATTGTGAACTAAATTTTGAAAAATACAGCCTTTGACCAATATGTGATGTGATGTGCTCACATAGCCACCAGTATGCATCTAAGGCGACAGATCTTTAGAACAGGCATGAATTTTTCATAGGTGTTCTTGAAAGAACAAGTTTATGGCTGTGTCATCAATATACAATGGGATTCATAACCCCAAGAAGCCTGAGGAGTAGACAGCAAGACAGCAAACCTGCTTTCTGCTCATCAGCATTCATAGGATAGACAGGGCTGAAGTGCATGTCTTCAGCAGCAGTCCTGATCACAAAATACATATACCTGTTAGAAAAGAATGTCCTAGTGTAAGCAAGTACAGATGCAAGATTAGATGCCTCATAAAATGGAGTAGCTCTATCAAAATGGTCTACAGCTAATCCCTCTTGTAACAAAAGTGTGATGATTGAACAAAGATTAGCATCTGCTCTTCCATTCACTGTCAACAGTGAAGAATATGCACACGATACACTAATCAGTATAATAGATATAAAACACCAAGTTCTTTGCCTTCAACATCGATGAAGGATCTGAAGAAAGGGGGCTACACCATAAAAGAAAAGAAAAATCTAGATCATAATTGATAAAAGCATCATGAACACTGATCAACTGTATCAACCAAAAAAATTTGTTAAAAATAATTAATCTGCAATCATTTCCAGGTCGCTAGTTGGCAGTATGTAACTATTTACTTATGCTGACAGTGATATGGCAGACATACTCCAAAGTTTGGTAGCATTCCATTCAAGCTAAAATACTCAAATTTTCAGTAA
The DNA here is from genome assembly GCA_017639485.1 of Pluvialis apricaria. Lineage (NCBI taxonomy): Eukaryota > Metazoa > Chordata > Aves > Charadriiformes > Charadriidae > Pluvialis > Pluvialis apricaria. The sequence goes on along the minus strand of CM030010.1, from coordinate 52,127,476 downwards.
AACTAACAAGTGAACAAGAAAACGCTAAGTTACAACTGTTGTTTCTAGGGTTCAAGGTTGCTCAGCGGATACTTTAGATTTCTTGTCATGGCACTGTATTGAACCACTGACACCTACAGGCACAGATGCATATATTAATTCTTCAAGAAATATCTCTGTGGCTTCACTGTTATGAGACAAGACACCTCTGAGGATAAGCAATGGAACTGCCTTGGACAGCCTGATTTATTGGCAAGGTACATGGGAATCCAATGCGGTTGGCACAGGCATCCCATTCCGTGTGAAGTATTTCTCCCTATTCTCCCCAATGAAAATGCAGCAAACAAGTAGATGAAATTCTTTCTGCGTTACCAGGAGTTCCCTACGCCTGTGTCATTATTCTGGTTTTATCCTACTGTAAAGAAAATGTAGGCAACAAAATTGACCCTTATGAACCTTGTGTATGGTCAATTAAACACCCCCAAAGACACAGTGCTTATATGTGTTTCCTAATAGATTTGAAATCTGGCCTGCTACTGATTTGAAGATGATCACAGGGAAGCGCGATGTATTACTAAGTAAACTCATCTATAATCTCTGCTGTTAGTTTTGACTATTTACTAATGACTTTATTTCATCATATACAATAAGGAGGATATATTTGGAAAATCTTTTAGGAAGTGTTCAGTGTCTAAGGAAAATCAGTTTAGAATTAAGGAAAATTGCTTCCTTCACCCAAGCCAGGCTAACTTTAAGAAAACTGCAGGATAGAAAAGTAACTCTAACACACGAGCACGTGTACAAAAATCACAGATACTAAATTATTTAGCTGATCCCATAAGAATGACTCTACCAGACTTTCTCCAGAAGTATGCTTCCTCCATAGACAGTGCTAGCAAAAACAGGGCACAAAAGTAAGCTTTCTGAAAGATCTGTTTTGCCCTTTACTTACATTGCAAAGGTCATTTAATAAAACAGGTAAATGTGCTAAATCAGGCCAATGCCACCTATAAGAATAACGGATGCAAGGCCACTTTTACTTCATTGAAAAGAAACTAATCATTTTATGATATCTTGACCGCCTAAAATCACTGCTGTACCTGTAACCCCATTTACGAAGCCCTAGCAATGGCTAAGCTTGAGTTAGCTTGCTCCAACCCAAGAGAGGAAAGCAAGCTATAAAAATGTACTCATTTTCTTTTCTTGTCTAAAGCTAGACTTCTTGTCTGTGTTTTATTACTTTTTTTGACGTGTTCTGGGGTCATCTTTGAAGCAGCTGTCAACAAGTGGAAAAAAAAACCCAAAAACACAACAAAACAACAGCCCTTCCTTTCCATTTGTGCCACAAAAGGTATTCTCCTGCCAGAGGAAGGACATTGGGCAAAGCTGCCCGTTCCTCCCAGCCGCGTACAGACTGTGGCACAGCCAGGCTGAGCAGTGCCTGGACTCTGCCGCTCTGTTCCCTGACCATCGGCGATACTACCAGGCTAGATGATGGGAAACAGGGCTCCACCAAGGAATTGTTTCACACAGGTAACGCTGAGCGCCACACTCATTTCAGTTCTGCTAGCAATTGGTCTGCAGGCAGCACAACAGATTTGTCTCAATTCGCATTGAAGGCACTTTCATCAGCTTTTCAGTTCGGCTTTGAACAGGCCCGGGACGGTAATGAAGCAGCACATAATAATCATGGCAGCTATATGTTTGGAGCATACGGCCTCTGTGGCAGTGCTCAGTGGGAATTTCACTGAGGACTACTAACAGATCAGCACAAAACCATCTGTAACAGAAGTTACTAGCTTCATAGCCCCCAAATCCCCCTCCTTGATGGAGGAGGATGTCAAGGGCAATGAACATTTGGGAAGTTGAGAAGGCCACTGAGCTCAATTGTACCCAGCATTCTCTCTCCCTAGTAGCTTTATATTCATTCGTTCTTGACAGCAATTTGGAGCTAGATTGAGAAACTTAAGGTTATTAAATGATCTAACCAAGGGAATGTGGGTGAAAGTGAAAGGCAATTGTAAAGAGATGCGTTTTCTTTCCTCACAATGCAGAATCAAAAAAAAATCAGTTTATAACACTGTGGCTGCAAGATACAAAACACTTCCGCGCTTTTTAAAGGTGACTTATAAGAGACCAGGAACTACACACACAGGCACAGTAAAGGTTCCAAACAAGCAAAAATGAGTCTAAGTCTAGAGATTTTCCCCTCACTCATGATTGCATATACATATGCCAATTAGTCCTGGGTCTCTCAATAACAATACAGAAGCATTTTCCACAACAATACAGAGTCTTTCTTTTTTCTCATATACAACTGTGAAAAATGCTACATATCAATCTTGTAATAAATATTACATCCAAAACACAAGAGTTGAGACTTTTAAGTATATATTCTTAGTGCCCCTAAACATGTGTTTCTCAACATACAGTACAACCTTCAGTTAATAAAAATAAATGAGCTGTGTGGCAATTCTCATGGAAAGGTTGGCACTCTCAACTTTACCAATAAGCACAGAAAATTAGATGACATATTTAGCAGAGTTTATGTAACTGCTTGGTTGTAGTTCAATGTCAACATATTCTCATAACTGGAGTTTGAAAGAGATACACAGAAATAACAGTACTGTTTAATATATATTTAAATCATACTTCATAATATATCTTCCAGACAGTTTATTTTTTTAAAAAGAAGTCAAAGAACGTTCTCCCTAATTCTTCCCCTTCTAGCTTGTGCATTCATTATTTCCAGGTTAAGAGAATAAAGAGAAAAGTATGCCAAAAGAAAGTGCAAAGCTATAGTACAGATGCCCTGATCTAAGTAAGATTTATGAGATATGATTAAACCTCTTATAAATGGCCCCAGAAATAAAATAATGCATCTATATTGCTCTTTCATTCACTAATCCTCTTTGCAAAGCACTTTTTGCTACACAACTCAGTACCTCTAACTCCAAAAATTAGTGGCAGAAAAATGGGGGAAAGCAGGAAAAGGCAACACAAGAACACCGACATATTGTAGAGAGATACTTAAAAGGTTTGGCTTCAAACATTTCATATTATTTAGCCTTGTCCTTGCAAAGCTTTCATAGCTTCTATGACTCAGAAGAAGATAATTTCTCTTGTATACACACAGTGGTTTGTAATGCTGAAAAACCTTTCTTTAACTGTTCCCATAGTAACCAAAACCATTCTATTCTATGTATTTAATTGTTGCCTTTTCAAGTATATCTATTATTGTAGCTGGAGTCAGCATGTTCTGTTGCCATCTAAATTATGGATTCCCTGAAGTCTAACGGGCATTCATTATAGATTCAAGTTTGCTTTCAATAATTCACAATTTAAAGCATTTAGTGTACTTGATTATGCAGTATCACATTAAAAAAAATAATTCAGGAATAAGTATGTATATAGCACAAGGGTGAAAGCATTAAATATTATTTTGAACAGGTGAATTTTAGACATTTCAACTTTAAATATGAGGATAAACAAGCCTTGCTAGAGCTCATCTCAAAATTCCCGACCTGAATGGGGATATGACTCCTTTCCAGACTATTGCTCAGCTTTGTGATTCACTCCTGTAACATACTTGGACTGAATTCCAAGTTCTCTAAACACATTCCTGGTTTTAGGTGACATCTTTAAAAAACAGAAGTAATTTCTGGGAGAATAACTGAAGAATGATGATTTGCCTACTTAAGCTTTCTTAAATAAAATAGTCTGATTTGTATCAGCCCTGTATTGATTCTCTGAATTTTAATGGCAGCGTGTAATTTTAAACTGCAGCACAGTTGAAGAGTAGAGAACTTGAAAACAATTACAATTATTATTTATTGTTACACATCATACTCGCATTACTCCATTTTAAGGCCAACTGATATTAAAGTAAAATGTATTTTGTATGCTATTTTTAGGTATATTTGCTCCCACAACACCAGCACAGGATTTAGAAAGTCATATGGTAATCCTACTTCTGAACACTTCTGACCCAGAAATGCTATTTTCTAGCTCCTCCATTAGTTATCCCAAATAGAGTGCAATGTTCCTTGACAAGAAAATGAGGGGGGTTTATTTACTTATGGAGGTACGCGGCACGTTTTAGAGTGCTGTAACACACTTGGTCAGAATTGACAATAAATAATCAATATAGCAATGTTTATCTAGATCATATCTCTGAAAATGTTTATCTAGCATATTTAATTTTTTTCCAGTCAAAAATATCAATTACTTCTATTTATTCAAGTCCAGATAAGGAATAGAAAAATAAGATTACAACATGAGATTAAGATTCAAATAGGATTACAAAAATAAGGTTCAAAATACAGCCCCACTAATAGTGGGCTATCGTAGGACAAAATAACTTGGCATCACCTTACCACTTAGTTCATCTGTCAAAAAGGACTTTCTCCTGTTCTGCCTTTAAACTGCACGCATGAGATATTTAGGTTGATGCAATCAAAACTACAAGAAGTGTATTTTAAAGTAAAAGAATGGTTTTCATTCTTGGTTCTCATAACATTTATTCCAGGCTGTTTTGTGGCTCTAATTTGAGGTCTCTGTCACCTCTGCACCTACTACTGCCAGGAGAGATGAGTCCTTTTCAACCCAGTATCTTCCAAAGCAGTAACCTGGGCACATACTGAAATTGTATACAAAGTTGTATATTATACAAAAGGACATAATAAAAAGATAATTGGAAGTGGGACTGGAATAATCCTGAAAAATCAATAATAAAAATTTTGAATAAAGGGCTGGGGATGGAGGAGCAGGTCAGCACAATGGTTAGATGAACATTACCATACTTTTGGGTGAATATCCTATAGGCTTTCTGTATAAACAAACAGATAGACAGTTTTACCAAGAGTATCGATCGCAAGCATGACTGACTAAAACATGGGAAAGTTTACCTCAAAGCTACCCTTCTTTTTCCCCTGCCTGTGCTTCCCTTGATTTTTCCCAGTAGCTCACTCCCAATACTCTCTTATCCATGTTTCTCTCCTACTACTTGTCTTGCTCATCCCAGGAATCCTCCTGGAATATGGGGGAGCCATTGAACATATAAAACAGCTGATCTTGGAGCAAAAAAAAAAAGAAGAGAGCAGCAAGCTGTAGCCTATGTCATACTTTGATGTATAGGTACATGCTTCTGAAAAAGCCACCTCACAGTTATGATGCAAGCACTGGCCTCTCTTCTCTTTCCCTGTTTCTCTTTTTTCGAGACATTTATTAAAGCCATATACCAGCTGAAGTTGTAGAGCTTCCATCACAGCAGCCCGCATCTGGATTGTTAATAGGTGGATATATTTGCAATACATGCTGTTACCTATTTAATCAATGTAGCAGCAGCAAATAATTTTCACATGCAACAAAAGCTATGTACTACTCCATTGTCTAATGATAAAGAAAGGATTAAAATACCCAAAGCAAAACAATTTGTAATCAAAATAATTGGAGTAAAATCCTACCATATCCACAAAGACCTAGTAAACAAACCTGGTGCAGGAAGCTCATTAAATACAAGTATGGCATGGGAAAAGAAAAACAAAAAATATTCTTCCCTCACAAACATCAATGATCTTTTTACATGGGGTTTACTGTGGCTGCTACTGATAAAAAGCAGCTTGGCCAGTCGATCTCCTTAGTATAACAGAGCTTAACCCTGATCCTGGAGCACTGGAGGAAGAACTTTTATTTGTATTCATTTCATAACTGTATGGATAATTTTTGCAGCATTCAGCTATTTTAAATTCACTGTTGCTTGCTACAATATTTTGTCTTTACAGCTTAACTTTACTGCAATATAATTACAAATTTATGTCTCAATCCAACTGGACTGGTGTTGCATGCGTCCTAATGTGTTGATGCAGTGTCCTTTCACTTTTATCTCTTTTGCTTCCTACCTTCCCATTCCCAGCTTGCTTTTTTTTATTTTTTTTTTAATGCTGTAGGTATCTTCTATCTCCCATATGGTGGCTGACACAGCCACTGTATTGACTGGAAAAAGCCAGAACGGGAAAGAGGAAAAAAAGAAAGAGCAATAATACCACTTCACCTTTTTAGCTATCGCCTTCCATCTCCACTATCAGTAAGTCTATGCAAGCAAATCACAATGCATTCAATACTCAACCTAAACGTAGATTTTGATTGGTTACTAAAATCCCTGCTCCCAGGGCTATTCATAAGTACATTCAAAATGTACATGCAAAAGTAAGAGGGATATTGTCTCCATATCTCTGTTACCTCCAGGAAAAAATAAATAAGAACAAAACAAACTGGAGCTGGAAGTAAGGAGATTGTTCTTAAAATTACTTCTGTCCATTCTTGAATATCTCTTTTTCACTCAGCAAAACAGAGCAAATCTTGCTCTTAGAAACACTGATATTTAGATTATGCATACTTCTGGAGCATCTCTCCCCATTTAATTTTGCAAAATAAAAAGTGAAATACCATTGATTGGGATTGATCGGTATATGAAACATAGGATGCAGCTATGTATATATTTTCACATAATTCATTCTCTCTAGGATGCAGGCAATATCTCAACTTGAAGCACCATGAAGTTTTTCCCTGTAATCCCTCCTTTCTCCTGCCTTCCAGTGACAGTAAGAAATTACCCAGAAATGCTGTTCTTTGTAATGCTTGAGAGATATTATTAAATTACTGTGAAAGTGAAACAAATACATCTCTGCTATGTACTTGATCTGTTTTTTCTAGTTTTAATCTACAATGCATTTGTCTAACCAAATTAAGTACTTCGCAATCCTAGCATTACATGTACAACCATATTTCCTTCATATTTGTTTTCCATTTTATGATGCTTTAATTGTTCACAAGTAATAACATAGTTGATTAATTTTTATATTTGAGCTGCAATTATGCTTTGAAATCTAATTTGTAAGAACTGGGGTTGTACTTTAATACAAACACCACAGACTTCTAAATTACAAAACAAATTATCCCCTGGTCTCTTCTCCCCTGCCACCACCACCCCCTGCCTCTTTAGCATTTAGAGAACGCTACCTCAAACGGATGTTCCTGATGCACAAACGTATGGACCCAAACCTGCCCTAATTTCCTCGTGAGATGATAAAATACAATCACTGGCTGTGGCTCAAACAGAACTTTAATTATGGTTTAGCAACAGCCGATGCTTTTATGTACCAGAAAGTATAATTCTGTTTCTGCAGTGGTTACCTAAGACTAAGCACTTCCACTTAATTTTGTGCAAGCTTGAGTCAAAGAAGTCAAGTTTAACAAATATTTTTGCCCCAGTTTTACAGCAATATAATTTCTGTATTCTTTCAAGATTTTGGCCGCACTAGCGTACAAGAAAAAGGAATAAGCGGGCACAGCTGGCGCTTCTCTCTTCCCCCCCATTTGAATTTAATGGGCTTTCTTCCAAAGTTCTCAGTTCTGTACTGTAAAAGCATGTTCTTTTGGTGAAGTCTCACAGCGACTGTAAATTCTCATTAGGCAAAACTAGGCATCAAGGTTAACCATGGGATTTAACATTGGCTTCCCGATTGCTGCAGTATGCTACAAGAATCGATTATTGAAATACAAATTTAATAACGACTATACAAAATAAATGCATATGAACTAAATTTACACCTAGACTATCATAATTTTTTTTTTTTTAACTGAGGAAAAAGACCAGACAGTACGACCACAGCATCTTTTTTTGAGGTTTCATTACACTGCACCAAAATCAAGTTCTTTCAGCCCCTTGAATAAGTACCTGCTAAATACAAACTTTAGATCTCCTTTACTACATGAAACTGAGGGAATAATGATGCTTGTTCTGAGTGTCTATGTTGGACATTAATTGAGGCTGGATGAAAATGAAATCTGTTTTCCACAGGGAACTTTTTTTTTTTTTAAATCCCAAGTAAAGAAGTGAGTCATTTTCCACATGCCCAACTGTAACCCTGGCTCAGAAAGTCACTACATCAGAATGGCTTTACAGGGCTTAGGCAGCTGCCACATGGGATAATGGAAAACACCATAATTTTATTAGAATAATGAACCCTGTAAGTGACTAATGCTACAATTTAGAACAGCAGCTCTTCAGATGTGGATTTCCAGATGAAATAATTGCTGTTCAATTGCCTAAGCCTGTTCCAGTAGCTCAGCTTCCTAGAACCTCTTAGCCATCTCTGCCTGCATTGCCTACAGTAACTGTCCTTTTCAAGGAACCAGGTAAGATTTTATTTACTTCAACATCTCCTTTTAGACTTGCTCCAGAGGTTAAGGAGTCCTGATATGTATGTAATCGTTCCCATTTCATCACACAATAAATATCTCAGCACAAAATTCAAATTCAAATAAATATCCTATGTAACTCTGTCTTACGGTTCATTGCTCTAATTACAATGTATATGCCAAGAATATTTTGCGATGATTACTCAATCAAAGCCATTCGGTTAAAAAAGGTCTTGGTTGCTGAATGTTAGGCTGCCACTTTCGGATTCAGATGATATTGGGTGTTTGATTCATACTTCTCAGTAATTTAAATAAAGCAGAAACTTCTAGACGCTACAGGACACACAAGATAAAACTTCCATTCCTGAACCAAACGTACGTTAAGCACCTGCCTTTATATACCTAGCTGGGTGACAACTGGCACATTCTCAAATAAGATCTCTAATTACTGCAAAATCACTTATCATGTTGAGTTTCCTTTTGGCAAATCTCTGGACATGCAGGACGAGCAAATCAGATGACTAAAGCTCCCACTATTGCAGATATGTCCAGTGGAGAACATGATGATTCACAGAGAATAAAAATAAGGATGCATGGGAATGTACAGGTTTTAATTTTATTTAGGAATAAAAATATTGTCTCAGGTCTGATACATGAATGGATAATCTTACTCTGAAGGACATTCTTATTAGCGTTATGGCTAAAACCAGAAGAATATGGTATCATAAATGTATACAAATTTAGGGATGTGAGTGGAACAAATTATTGTTTCTTCAGGCTAAGCCAGAACCATTTTCTAAATTTAACTGTGATTTGGTGACAAAGTTTTTATTATAATGACTTCAGGTCTAGTTAAGAAATTGTAGTCGTCGATGCTGTTATGTTGTCCATTGCTTGCTGCTGAAGCAGGGGAAATTTGTATTCTAGATGACTATAATTGCGTTGTCCTTAGTTTATACAGCTATAAGTCAGCTTTGGTCATACTCTCTGCCAATGTAAATTACAACAACTATTTTGACTTCAAAAGTTCTACATGAATATTCACCATTTGGAGCTCAGACACATCACTTTTCAGCAAAGCTGTATTATCCCTATACATTTTTATTTCCTGAATTTTCCTTTATTCATAAAGATTAGCTACACAATGATACAGTCTTATTTTGAAACTACAGCAATTATCTCAACTTGGAAATGCCAGAGTGCTCTTGATCCCCCATGCTTTGATTCAAAGCAATCTCATTAAGCATCTTGCTTAACATTCCATCCCTTTATCTTTTCATGAAGTAACGTTAAATTCAGTCACATCAGTAATACTTCAAGAGCAATGATTGAAACACTTATGGACGATTGTCCATTAGAAGCCAAGTCGCTTCTCAGAGAGAAGAGGAAACTTACCACACAATGACCATATTGCAAAGGATCAGAGCTTTCTTGGCAAGGCTACAGATAGAATCTACATAACACCTTTCTTCCATAGGACAATTGCCATCATTCCTCTGCCTCCTGCATTATTCACCACCAGACAGGAAAAGACAGGCCTTGAACTACAAAATACTGAAAATATTAAGTGCTGTAATTACAATTAGTTAGTGGCTCTCAAAAAATAGCTTACTCAACATTTGTGACTAAAGATCAAATTAAGCCGTACAGAACTTAATCTTCTGGTTGCAAACAATTGCCTCAGATATTTAAAATACTTATGTAGATTGTTCTCCTGTCAATCTTTCCTATAAATTGCTGGTTCCTGTGAAGGAACGTGAGAACTGATGATGCTCCTATTCTATAACCAGATACAATTTTTTTTTCCATATTCGCTTTGCAGTGTAATTATATTTCCTTTGCACAACTGTTATTTATTTTATAATTGTTTGTACAAAATCATTCTCATTTTGGCAGTGGCCAGAGAAAAAAATAGAAAGAGAGTCTGGTTTATTGTTTTGTTTTTCCTCAAAGCAAGCAGAAAGAGGTTACCAGCTTGAGCAGCCTACACAATGTCAGGTAGGCATTTCACCTAGTTAGGGTTAGAGAACAGCAGACAATAAAAGAAGTGCAAATATTATATCTTTCCTATTTTCTGAAATGTTTCCCATTTCAGAGAAGATGTGAGTACAACAAAATAATTCATTTTCCCATTATGTGCAAAAAGCAATACAGGATGTACAAGACGACCATGGAATTGTTACGGCCACAGGCTACAGTTCGGTTTTTCTCTGTTTTATTCCAGAGGGACAGGGAATTAGAATCATCAAAAGTGACTTTTTAATCAATTGTAACAGCTTAGTAGTGCCTTTTAAACAAAGTTAATTTGTTGGTTGTTACCCTGATTATGTTTTGGGTATTTATTAATTCTTTGCAGTGATAGCCAGTTACATATTTTTAATATGCTCTTCTTGCCAGTACAAACATCAAAAATTCAAAAATCTAGCAGAAAATATTTTCCAAAGAAATGTTTGCTTTCTCACAAAAAAACCTTGTTTTATTAAGTGTAACTATATTAAAGGAAACCGACATCTATTACTTAGATATATTCTGTTCATACCATGTTTCTTCAGAAGATTTTTATATATCGTGGTTAAGTATAGGCATATCTAACCTGCAAACCCCACCTGTTCACTAGTGTCTTAAAGTAAATCAAACATCCTACCGTACTTTCGAAATTACCTTCCCAAACACATCTACTGCAATTTCCAGCCTTTGCAGGTGGTCTGTCACACAAAAATGTAGGTTATGCTCCTCACCAGTAATACCTGCATCTCCCCTGTCCATTGAGAGCCAGGCAGCACTCATGACTAGTCTCCACAGGCGTGAGAAGGAGGCAGCACACCAAAATTTCCTATCATGTGAGACACATTAATGTGTTTTAGCTGTCCTTAAATCTACATGGCGAAAGAGCCACACACCCACCAGCAAAGCACCATAAATGGGGAGGCTGCAGGGTCCTGCGAGGAGCACAAGCAGCAGGGAGGAGGAGGGACAGCTGAGCTCCTCAGGGGTGCTGGGAGCAGACGTGGTGCGAAGAAGCTGAGGAAGCATCCAGTGGAGGGGACAGGTGGGAGCTGGACCCACGCGCGCACGCGCCACCGTTCTGGCCCGCACCCTCAGGAGACTCAGATCCCGCTGGTACCCTGAGGAGGACCTCCAGTATCCATGTGTGCCAAGCAATTCTGGGAACGTATTTGGCCCTTGCAGAAATGTACTTGATTCCTACTAGTCCAGGAAGCAATTTTAATGGTGCATTTGACAACTGACAGCATAAGCATATCGCTTGTATTTCCTCAATTTCAAAGTGCCTGCTTTAAAGAAATGGATGTAAATTCTACCTCCTCTACCTCTTACCTACCACCAAAATGCTTTGGTGGAAAGTATACTGTATTCAGCTGATGTGTTTCTTTTCTTGTTTTTCAGCTGAGCTGCAACCACAGCTTTTGAACCAACATCATTTCAGAGCAACACGGGGCATCCCTATACTCTCCGTATTACCCAAAGAGTGACACATGCTTTCATAGTGCATCGTCGCAATTATCCAGGAAACTGAAACAGTTCAATCATCTTTTATCAGGTTGTCCAAACGAGTCTGAAAAGCATTCATTTTTCACATTATCAAAACATGCCTTCTTGAATGAGCTGTCAAAGCAGACACAAATCTTGCAGTGGGGCACCACAGCCTGACACACTGGCTGCATTAGAGACCACACTTCATGTCACCACTAAAAAGAACCAAAAACTACAGAGGTAAAACACCACCACTGTCGTTCTGAGGGAAAAAAATTTCTTTCCTGAGATTTATGAAAATACCAAAAAAAATTGGAGGGAGAGAGAGAAAAAGAAAAAGAAAATCTACAACTGAAATAAGTGAAGAGTAACATATATTACCAGCTTGGTTTGAACTCCTTTTGAAAGGAATTAGGCAAGGCTGCAAGAATCAAAAAGGTTTACCAGTGTCTTCAGATCTAACAATTACATTTTTACAACTTGAAGATCACAGAGAGGAAAAAAAAGCTCCTAAATTTTGGAGTATACTTACTGCAGCTAGCAAATACGGGATTTATATGCACCAAAACCTGCCTAGATGCCAAACTGAATATCTGTACTAAACAGCACAGTACAGAAAGGCATTAAAGCTATTATTCTCCCACTTACCACCTTATTTCCCATCAGTAAGCACCAAGCTAGTCAGTCACTGTGACTCCAAGGAGCCTTCTCATGTATTTGAACTCACGCATAAGAATCTTGCTCAGATAAGTAACAGTTGCAAGGTACAAGTTAAACAGCTTTGGCACAAACAGAATATTGAAAAGACTCGCTACATAGCTTCATTCTTGTATTTATCAGAAGAGAAATCTGACTGGATTTTTAAGAGTCTGAAGAACGGCCACAGGAGCTGTAGCATTTACCTAGGATCTTCATCTGGTAATCTCCCCTAAAGCTCAGGAAAATACTTCTGACACAGAAAACGTGACAGATCGCTGTGTCTGCTTCATGACATAACAGGATCTGTAGCCCTAAAAACAATTTAACGGAAATAATATCTTTAAAAAAAATAATCAAAACCAGAAACATGACAGCAGTCGAAGTATAAATGCACAAACCAGCTTAAAATTAGCCAGCTCAGAGGGCTACATCCCTATTTTGAACTGCAGGGCAGTCATATCCAAAAATACCAAGACCAAATGGATTACACAAGCATCTGCTTAACTTTAAATCCCCTAAATTAAAAATTATGCACCTGAATTCCAGTGTACTTTTTTCAAGCACTAGTAGCACATGAATGGTTTTCTGTGCTTACATATGAAGAGCATACAGCAGCAGAACACTGCTTGCTCAGAGACACGTGCGTGTGAGGAACTACTTTTACCACACTGCCCTTTGTAGTGTGGGCTTTCAGCCGTTAGTTTGGCCACAGGAGCTGAAGCTAGGTTGTTTCAAAGCATAACATCCAGTTCCCTGGCAACGCCTCCTTTCCCATGCTCCCTTTTAAGAACTTGAAATGAAAGGGAAGTCTCCTCATGTCATTCCTCTGTCCCAGCAGTTGATTTATTTATATTTGCATTCAGATAGGAAGGACTAAAATTAAGACTATGCAAACAGAACAAACCATTCAAATTGTTTTAGCATCTGGGCACCTTTGAGAGCAACTGATTGATTTATCACTACAGCAACACACAGAGGCCTTGATAACTTGAACTGTTACAGCAGCACGAGGTTTTTAAGTCTTGTATTTCTACAAAATATAACAAAGTTAATGCAACATCCTAGACAAAATAGAGGGCACAAAGGACAAAGTAAGGTAGAGCTCACATTTCCTGCTTTTCACCCTGACCTCACATTGACATTCAGACTGCGTATCTCTCTGCATCACGGTCTGTTGCGGAGTGGAAGGACAGAAGCTACAAAGGGGTGCTCTTGCCAGCCGAGCACTGAAAGCATGCTTTGCCGAGGGCAGAAAACAACAAGTCTTGTGCGTTGCTCTCCAATCAAAAACAAGAGAAGTTCTCCTGTTCCAAAATGTGTATTTACAGAAGAGCAGTGAACCCCTTTTGTACTCTACCAGCCCTCAATGCAACACAGAATGGCCAAAGCACCTAGCAAGGACTTCACCTTCCTCCTGCAGGTGCTATAGCTTCACCAAGCAGGTTACTTCATGCTTCTTATGACAGGGATGTCACTCCCATGCTGCTAAAGATATAATGTTTGCTTGACCAAAGCCGCCTCTGCTTATTTCATGGCTATCACATTACTCAGCCAAATGCATTCCTGCTGAATGACTGGGGTAGGGATTTTGCCAAGTGCACAAGATGCACAAGAGTTAGTAATTACCTAGATATCACCAAGGAATTGCTTCCTGATGAAATGTTTTGAGCTTCCAAGTAAAAATACAGAGGAAAAAAAAATTAGCCTTTTATTCCTCCAATCCTGATAACATCTAATCACTGACATTTCAAAAAAATCATTAAGCTTTGCTGCTACCACTTCTGGCACGATTCTTTGCTGCTTACAGTTAAAATTACATTAAGCAAATACGGTACATTATTTAAAGCCACTAAACAGTTTATTTCTAAGACAAAATAACATCATTAGTCAAATACTATACAATTCACATTAAAGGCTTTTTTTCCTCACCCAGGCTTCACAGCTTCTTGTGTCCTGAAGGTCTTTGATATAATTCCACTGTGTTTTACAATATAATTATTTTTAGTTATTTGTAACTGTTTAACATCTTATTACCATTAATATGTATTTTATCTGTTTTGGATTACACATTGCTTCCTTATATAGTTTTAGAAAGCACTGGTAATTCTAAACATACTCTATCCAAGGCAATGAAGGCAGCAGCTTCTCTTTACAAGACCTCAATGGCTGGCCACTGTTCAGCCCTCTGTGATATTCACAATTTTGGGACATATAAGTCAAAATTATTCTGGTACACAAAGATAAGCATACAAATCAGAGCATCACTGTTATTTCCAGTAGAGGTAATGATGAAAACCAATAATTATAATTCACCTGTGCAGATCAGTCCACACATGGACTCTGCACTCAAGTGGATGGAATTCAACATGTGCCAAGGGCTTCCTCTTGCTTGATGTTTACATTGGAGAGAGATGACACTGGGATATTTAGACACAGGAATTGGCATCTGTTTTGCTTCCATTAAAACTGGACATGGGGAAAACGATCTACATGTAGAAAGCACAGAGTGAAATGAGAGAAGTGCTGCAATATGCTGATGTTTCACAATGATATTTTCTTGAAGCCATATGCTTGCTCCAGATAAGGAAGAAAACAGAGCATGTCCACTGCAAATCAGGATAGACACTGCCAGCTAGTAGAGGGCAGTCTAACAACATGCAGAAGTTTTCCAGAAAGATCTTTATGTTTCATTTCCAATATACTTGTAAGAAATTTTGGGTTAAAGATACTAACGCAATGGTGCTGTTTCACGTGAAGAAGTTCCAATGTATTTAATCTGTTCAAGCACAAGCTTGTTTCTTTTTGAAAGAGTTCCAGAGCCACAAGTCATATTTGTAGACGTGAAAATTGGAAGAGTAGCAGAGGTTTCAGCATGTTTCTGAGACCTCTGAGTGCATAAGACAAGCATGATTTAAATCTATGTACTTAGGAGATATCACTAGCGAAGCTGTAAAGAAAAAAAAATTTAAAAACCAAGCCCACCAGAAAGCACATTAATATACTTGCTAATACCAATGAAGTATTAGGAAGGAAAAAAAATCTTGGCAGTGGCATCATTCAGGTCTCAAGCACATGCTAAACACATACAGGAATTTCCTTACTTTGAATTCACAAGGCATTATGAAATCCAGAAACTGATGATAGTGGAGGAATAAGCCAATCAAACAACAATACAGGCTTGCCTTTTAGTGGAGAGAAGGCAAAAACGTCCTACACTGTTTGAACTTATCACAAAAATCATTCTGGATTTCAGCACAATATTCCACAGCCCATTGCCTGAACAGCCCCAACTCTCTCAGCCTGTCCTCATAGGAGAGGTGCTCCAGCCCTCGGATCATCCTCGTGGCCCTCCTCTGGACATGCTCCAGCAGGTCCATGTCCTTCTTATGTTGGGGACTCCAGAGCTGGATGCAGTACTCCAGGTGGGGTCTCACGAAAGCGGAGTAGAGGGGCAGAATCACCTCCCTTGACCTGCTGGCCACACTTCTTTTGATGCAGCCCAGGATACGGTTGGCCTTCTGGGCTGCGATCGCACATTGCTGGCTCATGTTGAGCTTCTCATCAATCATCACCCCCAGGTCCTTCTCCTCAGGGCTGCTCTCCAGCCGTTCCCCGCCGAGCCTGTATTTGTGCTTGGGATTGCCCCGAC
The DNA here is from genome assembly GCA_017639485.1 of Pluvialis apricaria. Lineage (NCBI taxonomy): Eukaryota > Metazoa > Chordata > Aves > Charadriiformes > Charadriidae > Pluvialis > Pluvialis apricaria. The sequence continues at coordinate 52,111,455 of CM030010.1, read as the reverse complement.
CCAGATGTACGACCTTGCACTTGGCCTTGTTGAACTGCATGAGGTTGGCTTGGACCCATCTCTCCAGCCTGTCCAGGTCCCTCTGGATGGCATCCCTCCCCTCCAGCGTGTCTGCCTCGCCACACAGCTTGGTATCATCAGCAAACTTGCTGAGGGTGCACTCTACCCCACTGTCCATGTCACTGACAAAGACGTTGAATAGTACAGGTCCCAGTACCGACCCCTGAGGAACACCACTCATCACTGGTCTCCACTTGGACACTGAGCCGTTGACCGCAATTCTTTGAGTGCGACCATCCAGCCAGTTCTTTATCCACCGAGTGGTCCATTTATCGAATCCATGTCTCTTCAATTTAGAGACCAGGATATCGTGTGGGACAGTGTCAAAAGCTTTGCACAAGTCCAAGTAGATGACATCAGTAGATCTTCCCTTGTCCACTGCCACTGTAACCCCTTCATAGAAGGCTACCAAATTTGTCAGGCATGACTTTCCCTTGGTGAAGCCATGTTGGCTCTCGCCAATCACCTCCTTGTTTTCTTTGTGCCTCAGCAGAGCTTCCAGGAGGATCTGCTCCATGATCTTGCCAGGCACAGAGGTGAGACTGACTGGCCTGTAGTTCCCAGGTCTTCCTTATTTCCCTTTTTGAAAATAGGGGTTATGTTTCCCCTTTTCCAGTCATCAGGAACCTCACCAGACCGCCACGACTTCTCAAATATGATGGCTAGTGGCTCAGCGACTTGATCTGCCAGTTCCCTCAGGACCCGCGGATGTATCTCATCAGGTCCCATGGACTTGTGCACCTTCAGGTTCCTCAGGTGGTCTCTCACTTGATCTTCATCTACAGTGGGCGGTGCTCCGTTTTCCCAATCCTCTCCTTTGCAGTCTGCGTCTTGGGCAGTGCGGCTGCTGTCCGTGTCCGTGAAGACTGAGGCAAAAAAGTCATTGAGTACCTCAGCTCTGTCTCTGTCCCGGGTCACCAGCTCTGGCGTTTCCTTCCGGAGAGGGCCTACATTTTCCCTTGTCTTTCTTTTCTCACTGACATACCTATAGAAGGATTTTTTGTTTGTCTTAATGTCCCTGGCCAGATTTAGTTCTAGCTGGGCTTTAGCTTGTCTAACCCGCTCTCTAGCTGCTCGATCGATTCCTCTGTAATCCTCCCAGGCTACCCGCCCCTGTCTCCACTCCCTGTAGGCCTCCTTTTTTCTTTTGGTCACTTCCAGGAGCTCCTTATTCATCCACGCAGGCCTCCTGGCTTTTCTGCCTGCCTTCCTCTTTGTAGGAATGCATTGCTCCTGTGCTTGAAGGAGGTGGTCCTTGAATATTAACCAACTTTCTTGGACCCCTCTTCCCTCCAGTGCTTCATCCCATGGCACCATACCAAGCAGATTCTTCAAGAGGCCAAAGTCAGCTCTCCTCAAGTCCAGGGTCACCAGCCTGCTGCGCACCTTCCTCGCTGCCTTGAGGCTTTCAAACTCGATCATTTCATGGCCACTACAGCCCAGGCTGCCCTTGAGTTTGACCCTATCAACCAGCCCTTCCTTGTTGGTAAGAACAAGGTCCAGCATGGCTCCTCTCCTCGTCGGCTCCTCAACCACTTGGAGAAGGAAGTTGTCCTCAATGCAATCCAGGAACCTCCTGGATTGCCTGTGCCTGGCTGTGTTACCCTTCCAACTGATGTCAGGGTGGTTGAAGTCACCCATGAGAACCAGGGTCTGTGAACGTGATGCCGCCCCTATCTGTCTATAGAGGGCTTCATCCACTTGGTCTTCTTGGTCAGGTGGCCTGTAGCATACCCCCACTGTAATGTCCCCTGTTCCCGATTTCCCTGTAATCCTGACCCATAGGCTCTCAGTTGGCTCTTTATCCCACCCTAGGTTGAGCTCCATACATTCCAGCTGCTTGTCCACATATAAGGCAACACCGCCTCCTCGTTTCCCTTGCCTGTCTCTCCTGAAGAGCCTGTACCCTTTCATGCCAACGCTCCAGTCACAGGAGTCGTCCCACCAAGTTTCTACAATGCCGATGAGATTGTAGCCTTGGAGGCATGTACACATCTCCAGTTCCTCCAAGTCTGGGAAACCCAAACCCCAAGTTTGTGTTGTGATAAAGCATTACCATTATGTTTTCTTTCCTTTCATGAAAAAAGTTCTTTTCATTCTCCAAGGACTCAATTGTTAAGAAACAACCATCCTGGCCCGGTATTGCAAGACAAATGTTACTACCCGTTCTATGGTTATGATTTTCATGTAATGCAAGATATCAAATTACAGCGTATTTAATTAAATAGAATTTCCTTGGAAGACCACTACCACACTTTTGAAGATGCCATCATATTTCATATCACAGCAGTAAAACAGTCACTGAAAAATACTGAAGTATCTCAGATGAGCAGAGAATTTAGGAATTATGATCTTTCTAAGAATTAACTACTAAGAAAACTGTGCAAGAAAGAAAGGACTACTTAAACCAAATGAATCACTTTATTAAGCCTGTTAAAAAGTCAGTTTCTCAGAGTAGAAATGCCTTACCAAAAGCCTTGGAAAAAAGGGTAGGCTAATGAACAAAAGAAGCAGCCTAGCCTCAGGCCAATCTCCACTTTCGGACAAAGCCTACATAACCCCTGATGAAACAGAAAGGAGGTGTATATGCATATCCACAAGAAAGAATTGGGCCTGATGTTTAGACTGCACGTGTAAAGATCATGTTATTTGAATAACTCACTGTTTAGACACATCAGGCATTATTGTCTGTTCCTTTTTCCTTGTATCCACTGTTGGCTCTACAGGGGTAAGTACTACGGCAGCACATGAGACTATTGACTGGTATGAGTCTTCCCGGCAAACTGCAAAGATAAAAAAATCTCATTGTTAAAAGAGTGAACTCGGTTTGCATTTTAAATGTTTGAAATAAAATAACAAAAGAAAAAAACAATCAAGTCATATTGTGATAAACGAAAATGCAAATGATTAATCAGACTTCACTGTGGTCACCTGCAATGAAAACGTCATTGTTTTTCACATTTCCTAAAGTGCTTGCTTGGCACTTTTTTGCCATAGACTGAGACTCCCACCATCATTCACTAAGTTTCACCTAGCACAAGATCTGATTGCAAGTCTGCTCTAGCTCATTGGTGTGTCTGAGTTCTAAAAGGACTCATATTTCCACAAATGACATCAGAATACAATGCACTTCCTTTTCCTTTTTCATCACAAACTGAAAATTAGAGTGGAAATTATGGATTGTTTTCAGGCAAAAATTTCAGACTTTGTAAGAAAATAGATTTGAGAAAATCTGATTAGTGATTTTTTTGTCTTCAACTGTTACATCTCACTTTAATACAAAAAGGCCAAATCCAAATTGTCTAGGAATGGTATCTGATATATTGATTCCTGCTTTCCGCTATGTATCACTGTGCTGGATGATATGATTTAGACGATACTTAGAGCTAAAAGAATGATCATGTATTTAAGCTGAGCATCTGGCTCAATTAGTACTAATAAATGCATACCCAAAAGTTCCTGACCTCCAAATAGACAACTACATTTGTTAAGTTATACATACTCTAAATTGCAAGCGTCACTAGTAATTTAGCACTTAGCAGTCACCACTCCCACTGATTTTGAAGGTATAGATTTCCTTTACAGCCAAGGTGTACCTTTATGAGCCAAATAAAAGCTGGAATTAAGAGTTGGTTGTTTTGAACAAAGCACAGCAGCTTCTTATATTACACATTTATGGTACTATTAGATATCATACATAAACAAGAAGCAATGTGGTGACCTATCTTTTAAGCAGAAAGTCACACAGTATTTCATATGTATAACATACAGAACTATTTTATAGAGCGTACACATGCCAATAACATAGCCTGTAAAACAAAGATGACCGCTATGAATTCTCAGCAATTCAAAACCAGAAAGAACGTGTTTTACAAGTACATACATTCATGCAAGTTTGTGACAACTGGGAACGTTGAACTGTGACATTTATCAACAGAAAACTTGTTTCTGAAGACTTACATTCCATCCTCCACAATCACGTGCCTCTTCCTTATTGCCCACAGACAACGTACTTTTGCTTAGCCTATGCTCCTCTTACAAGAGGAGTAAAACTGGAGTTAAACTTCATCCATATTGCCTTGACTGGGTCAAGAACAACTAACTGTGGTGTTTTAGCCTGAGCACTCAAATTACATAAAGCATGAATTCAGCAGACAGAAACAAGATACACTGCATGCCCGACGAACACCCTGGAGCTATAACTGGCGCTTTAAGGCAGCTAGAGAGCAGATTTTAAGCAACAGGTCAGAACAGGGCTGCGCATTTCTACAAAGGTCAGAAAAGTGCAAAGGTCGTCTTGTTTTCAGAGCGCTATTGAGCCATTCAGCAAGCAGCACAACTGGCCAGAGCACGGGCAGATTCTGGCAGCGAGAAAATCTTTTTGTGACGTACATGTAATTACATTTAATTGATGTGCTCTTGATGTTCTCTAGCATTGTTTATGCTTGTATTTTTAAATATTAATGTGTACATTGTGCTAAGTGACTAAGACACACAAGATGACCAGTACTGAAATCTTACCTGAATTTTTCTTTGGAACCAGTGCTATGCAAAACTTTGTCACTCTCATAGACATCCATTTCCAAAACATGGTCATACCCAAAGAGAACTTGCTATATTGCCTACAGGTATGCAAGTAGGATACACATTATAGCTTCACGCATAACAAGTTAAGGAGGGAACTAATACAAAATACATTGAACTAGAGAGACTACACAAGAAAAAAAGGATTTTAGGTTATTTTTATCCTACTATGTTACGTGCAACCAGCAGACCATCTGCTAGCAAGGTGCTATTTGGTAGGCACCAAGTCATGTACAAAATAGTATCTTCTTATTGCAATCAGTGACTGAATATGTGCAAAGAAGAACATTTATGTATATTTGACTCTTGATTTACAGAATTGAAAAAAAGATAGGTTTGTCAAAGGGCGATGCTGATACTCGTTACCTGAACTTTAACCTGAAATGCTAATAAAAAAGGGGGAGTAAAGGATAAAGCAAATACATATTTTTTTCTTTAAAAGAACCTGTGGTACCTCTTGAATATCTAGTTATTACTTTAGAACTTGTAAAACGTTTGGTGACTACTAAAATGTCACAGAGTAGGATTTTCCTTGGATCATCCACTCTCTATCAGGGCAGTTACAAAGAAAGATAAAATAGGAAATAACAAGTAACAAAGAGACACTGCCAGTTTCCTACCCTTTACAGAAATTTCACGAATGCATAAAACTGTGAAATTGCTTTTGTTTAATAATTAATGCTATATAGGAGTTGTATAATCCTGTAATTTACAGCTGAAGACAAATCCAGTGGTCATCTGGTGATCTGAGCTCACAGAATTTATTATCCTCCCATTCTAGACAGTGATACACTTTGGTCTGGCTTTTGAAAACCACTACAAATTCCTCCTTTTTATCTCAAGTCTCTGTGCACACAGGCATAAGTCATTATGGGACAGTATAATTAACTAAAATGTCATGAAATAGCGACAGCAAAGCAGCAAGTAATTTTCACCTACTGGAGTGTGTTCTCTTATTATCAGTTCATAACTTGCATTAAAATAATGAGAATCTGCTTGAATGTGGACTCTCAACTTCAACATTGATGGGGATGGGCACTGTTTTACTTAAGGAGACTGTTTTCATTTTACACTTCAAATTTCTCTTAAGCATAGCTTCTTTTGTACCCCTTCATTTTTTTATGTACAAGTGGCTTACCTTACCCTCAAAAAGCCCATTAGTGATGTCCACATATGGTAGGCTTCATGAATCTAAACCTCTTAGATCCTCAAAATATTACAAACCTCAGAATACCAAAAAATTATACTACGGGATTACACCCCTTTTAACCATAAATCCTCTCAACATGTGCAAGTTGCACTTTAACGGCCATCAAGAACTTTACAAATTCACTCTCTGCTCATCCAGCGCATATATCAACAGTTTGTCTATGAAGATCTTACAGGAGACAGTGTTGAAAGCCTTACTGAAGTCATGATACACAATATCCACTGCTCCAAGAAAGAAACCAATACAGAAAATTTTCCCATCTATCTGCTACATTTTCACAATGGCACACAAGCGTTAAGGACATGTTTGTAGGTAAAGGTTCATTATCACAGTTGCTGCTGCATACCTCCAGAACTGTGGAAAAAACTGTGCAAGGAACCAACATCAAGGGAAACAATCAGCTAATTTTATACTACCTCTAGCAATTTCTTTAAGTTTAATAGACTAATATTTAGTATCTTAGAATGCGTTATAGACTGAATACCTTCTGAAAAAATAAGTAATTTGCATGCGAGATGGTATTTTTCAGTACCGTTGCCTCCCCTTTATTCACAATTCAACCATTACGTGAACCAGCTAATAATTGTAGTGAAAAAATACAATGGGAGGAACATCTTTACTATGCATTATCACTAAAGAAACACATTTTTCTTTGTGAAATAAGACACTATGTACCAACTACATGTCATATAGAGAACAACTGTACAGAAAAACAAACATTGTAGCTTCACATAATACTATTATAAATGATCTGTACTGCTTTTGAAGTTGCATAATTTCTCCCCAGATTCTTCAATTTATACTTTAATGATGCATACAGTTTGTTTGCTTCCATTGCCAAGTGTTTTAAAAGTACCCCATATATTTATCACCAGGAGTGCTGGCTTGGATTTACCCTAGTTGGTTTAAGCAGTTCCAGAACATCATTCACTATCAAAACAGAGCTCTCTGCTGCTGGAGAAGAAAAACATTGGCTTGTTTTTTTCCTTTGCTGTTTCTTTCAAGAACAATAAGGATGACTAATTAAACAGGTTTCTTCTACTTTGAACCAACCAGTGAAAAAATTTTAATTCCCTAAATAGTAGGACAGTAGGAAGCCTTCAACAGCTACTGAATATAATGTATCTCTCTGGAGAATAAAAAGATTTTTAAGTTCTAGAGGTGTCATTTAGAGGGTCTATTTCAAACACTGTTAATTGTACACATTTGGTTTTGCTTCTTTTTTCTTTTTTTTTTTTTAATAGAGGAGAGAGAAAATCTGGTTATAACCACTCACTATGAAAAAAACCCAAACTCTCCCTTGACACAAGATGCAAGTGATGGTTAGATTAAATTAGCAGCAAGTGCTACCTGCTTAGAGAAAACAGAAGGGAAGTGTTCATGTGCAGTGCGCAATGAAGCATAAGCGATTCTTGACACAGGGAGACAAAAACAGTGAAGTATTTCTGGATTTAAAAAAAGCTGGGCACTTATTCTGACAATTCAAAGTATTTACACTTGTGCCTGGAGAGTTTAAAATAATCAGCTCTCATCATTCAACAGACAGATCAAGTCCGGAAACAACTGCTGTTTTATACCAAAAAACCTTCTGCTTTGGTAAGACACTAGGCAACCAGCCAGGAGCAGGGAAGGTGCTAAGTGCTTCCCCTGAAATATCCATCAACTGCCACTGTAGGACACAGGAGACTGAAACATGGGGGAGCAATGCCTGGATCCCAAGTACCCAGTTGCACATTCCTTTCACTACTGAAAACCAGAAGATATGTTTTAATTGCTCCAGAACACCAATTCTCAGCACAGACATTTACATTTTGGCACACTGTTTCCTAGCCGAGGCTCTGCCACGGGGAGGCTCAGGAAACGAGCCACCCTCTGAGGGGCTCTGAACAAAGGACAAGGAAAAACTGCAAGATATGCAACCCATAGGCAGGTTCTTCAAATAAGGCAAACACTGGAGGATGAAGAACTGTTACACATGAGACAGAGGTTTTGTTAAAAAAAAGGCAACACGAAAACCAACCAATCAACCAAAAAGGAACAGAGGATCTACTGTAAATTTCTTCAGTAGAGTAGTCTAATTTTGAGGACAAGTGAAGAGCTGAGGGAAGAAAAAGAAACATTTAAAACACGTAACTCAAGCTATCTTCCCAGGAAAGCTGCTGACACTAGAAATAGTTTATAAGAGAGGATCTTGACGTCTAGTCCATCAATTCTGGTATCTCCAGCAAGAACTGCGATTTATCACTGTGCTAATCCCTTCCTCACCACACAGATGCGTCCTCTCATATTCTTGGTCCATTCAGTGGGCTAAAAAAACCCACCACTGTTTAGACCCATCTCTTTGTCAACTCCAAACATCACCTGCATGAAACAGCTCATCAAAACCAAGTGCATGATTTCAGTTCCACACCCTCTTTCTCAGCCCCAGACACACAACAGATGATGTGCATGCTGGGCTGCGTCAAGAAGAGTGTGGCCAGCAGGTCGAGGGAGGTCATCCTCCCCCTCTACTCTGCCCTGGTGAGGCCGCATCTGGAGTACTGTGTCCAGTTCTGGGCTCCCCGGTTCAAGAAGGACAGGGAACTGCTGGAGAGAGTCCAGCAAAGGGCCACAAAGATGATTAGGGGATTGGAGCATCTTTCTTATGAGGAAAGGCTCAGCGACTTGGGGCTTTTTAGTCTGGAGAAAAGAAGACTGAGGGGGGAATCTTATCAATGCTTATAAATACTTAAAGGGAGGGTGCCAGGTAGATGGGAACAGCCTTTTTTCAGTGGTGCCCAGTGATAGGACAAGAGGTAACGGGTACAAACTTGAACATAGGAAGTTCCATCTAAACATGAGGAGGGACTTCTTTCCTTTGAGGGTGGCAGAGCAGTGGCACAGGCTGCCCAGAGGGGTTGTGGAGTCTCCCACACTGGAGACATTCAAAACCCGCCTGGACGCCGTCCTGTGCAATGTGCTGTAGGTGTCCCTGCTGTGGCAGGGGGTTGGACTAGATGATCTCCAGAGGCCCCTTACAACCCTGACCATTCTGTGATTCTGTAACAGATTTTTTTTTTAATACTTTGTTATTAAACCCTAAAGCCCAAGGAGACTTTCAGTCTCTTTAAAGGAACACAAAAGGTCAAGGTACTTTGGGTGGAAGACATTTTTGCCCATCTACTTAAAAAAAGAGCCTAATATTAAAAACTAAAAATAAAAAAAAAAGCCTAATTTTCCTGCCGCTTGATTCTAGATTTGATGACGGTCTCTGGGAAAAAACAGAGACTAAATGGATCTCTATTTTATTATTAGTTCAACAGTTGTTCTAGGGCCTCTTGTCCCTTAAAACAGTTACATTTCACAATATTGGCCAAATGAATACTTAAGAGAATGAGACTATAGGCTTACAGTCCCCAAAGGGTTTGCTGTAATAATTCTGCAATAAAACAACAGGCCCAATTCTTAAACACAGCACAGTCACAATCAGAAATTTTGTAATAGCAACAATTACAGGCCCATTACAGGCAAATGAATTACTTTCTATCAGGTTCTTATGTTTCCTGGCTCTTTTGCGGTATTCACAAAGGCTGCGCACACATATCTGCTTTGTGCTATCCTCACTGGCACCCAATGGTGAAGGGTACATAATGTGGCATTAAGCAGGAGCCGGGGAATTCTTCTACCACACCAGCAGTTCTGTAGTGATTATCTGCACCCTTGCTTTTGTATCCTAAGTTTGTTTGTCATTACAAGTCACTGTGATAATAGGGTAATAGCCACAAGTGGAATTTGGGCCTACTGACTCATGCTCTCGGTATAAGAAACTAAAACTGTAAGCAGCAGTGAATGCTTCTTCTTTTAATATTAATACTTAATGGAATGCTGCCACTGGTGTTGATACTGAATGGAAAGGTATGCCCAGGTCACCTAAGGAACCTAAGGAGACAGTAAGTGATGAAAACACATTCATAAAATGATCACACAAATAATTATGACATTAGTGGCCCACTTCTCACACATTTTCTGTCAAGTATCGACAGAATGACTCTGTTTCGTCTCCAGAAGGACAAGGTAGCACCTCAACTCCTGTTCAAAGTCTTCTCAAGCATCCTCCCCCAGTTTACAAGGACATGCAGACTTGCTTAACCAGTCTGTATTTACTAATCCCTCATGGATTTTACAAATTTGTCCAGTTACTTCTGTGCTTGCACAAACTTGTAGCATCCACATCCTGTAGAGTTCAAAGCTGAACTACAGGTTATGTGAAGAAATATTTCAATTAGCCCATTTTAAAATTGCCACCAACTAGTTTCATTTGAGTCCCCCAATTTTAGTATTGGAAAAGACAATGCACAATTCCTTCCTCACTTTCCACTCAGGATTTTACAGACTTCTTTTGGATACTTTGTCAGTTCTCCCTCTTACAGGCTGTAGAATCTGCGTTTGCTCCTGTACAAAACCTGCTTCACATCTCTGGCCACCCTGCTGACCTCTCCACGAACCACCACTCCTTGTTGCAGTTCCCGCAGTGATGGATCACTGTAGCAACACCAGGAGAGACTACAACTGCGTTCACAGAAAATTAAGGTTAGTTTTGCAGCTGTAACTACTGTACACCTAAAACATTCTAACTATTTACGCTTGAGGCTGCATCTAAAATATTTTCTTATTCACAGTGAACTATTTAAAGCAAATATTGTTCCCAGCAGCCTACACAGGAATTGAAAAAAACAACCTGTAAAAATAAACACATATATCCAGTAGGTAGGTATTTCTTCTCAATATCAAAAAGCATTGTTTTAGCGTTAACATGAGAACTTTCAAAATAACAACTAACTTTCTTTAGCTTTTGGCAACACTATCAGTCAGGGTGATGTCACAGGCTTAGATTTTTAGCACTGTAATCTGTGACATGTTTCATGACATAGACATGTATAAAAACCATGCACATAAATGAGGGAAATGTTGGGATGAAAGACTAATGATCCGAGCCTCAACAATCATGTCTAATTCTGCCAAATGGCAGGAAGTCTCATGATTGAACAGTATGAATATCCATTAGAATAAAAAGTAGAGGCTTAGTCATTCAGTTTAGGATGCATGGTAATAATCACCATGCGGTCCAAATAAGTGCATTGGTTTATTCACAAAGAGGCTTTGGAGATAACTGATAAAATTAATTTACCATAGAAATCTGCTGCAGGTAGGTTCTTGGGGAAAAGAAGGCTCACCCAGACCTCCTCTGCTGGTAGCACAGCTGCCATTCTTGGCCCATACGCAAGGCTGAGCTCTTGGACCCCTTGGTCCTCCTGACTTACCAAGGGAGCCACAGAGCACGAGGCTGCCTGCAGGAGCTCTCACCAGGAAATAAGAAAGAGAAACACGACAGTCCTAGGTAATCAAAGAAAACAGAACAGCCAAAACCTCCACTTTTCCAGTAAGAATGCAAAAGATATTACTGAAAGTACCAACTTCAGATGGAAGCATAAAGCCACCCCCCCGGTAACAGCCATAAGGTACCAGAAACTGGGAAACCCTCACCTCTCCTCCTAAAGGACATGGAGGAAATCCCAACAGGGACTTAAGCAGCTGCAAGAGCCGGCTGCCTCCAAGTTCCCTTTTCAGCCAAGAGAAGAATAATAGTTTTAGTTCTGTTTTTGATCACATTTGGGTTTGTATTTAAGCTATTCAATGCCTTCAAGAAAAGGAGAGAAACAGCAGTGACTGTGACACTGGCATCTTAAAAGGAGGAATATAAAAAGACCTGCAGGGCATTTCTGTAGGCACAATACAAGCCCCTGAAGGAATGACTACTCTAACAACAATATCCTCCACTGTCATTCACCGCAAGTAAAACTGTCAAAACTCAATAGCAAGCGTTTTCAGAAGCATAGTCTCTTGGCTTCAACTATTACTCTTGGCCTAGCTGAAATAAAGACTGACAAGCGAGCAAGATTAATTTATTGTTGTTTGTATTGAATGGTTGTAGTCACAAGAAATTAATTTAAACAATTAGTACACAGATAAACCTCCAAAAGCACAGCTTCCCAAGAGAAATTACTAAATAAAATCACAATGTCAGCTCTCCTTGCAGTTTCTAACAACGAAAGCTCACCAGGAAAATTATGAGAGGTATTTTTGGTTTGCGAGAGTACGAGGCTATTTGGCTTTCTATTATAACCATATTGGCACCCGCTAGCAGGAGCACGAGGTATAGCTGCCAGTAGAGCTATATGTCTTCTCAGTCACAGAATGACAGCCTTTGTCAACCTCAGTGACAAGCAACCCAGTGAGCAGTCCCTACAGCAGCACATTTGTCATAGCTCTTCCTGACTCATTCCTTCTTTCACAGAAGTCACTCGTATACCATGTATTAGAAATTTACACTGGACATTGAAATGATTAGAGAATCCATAACAAATCCACCCTGTCTTTTCTCAGGGAACACATCTTCCATATTTATTATAAAATGCAAACAATATATTTCACACCTTTGCCCTCTCTTCATTTTTTTGAATGTGGCTTCATTTTTTTTTTCCGCTCTTGAGAAAGTTTTGATGTCATTGTTTTTGTTAAGTGACTAAAATTGCCCCAACTCTAGAACCTTGCTTTGTTTGGAGTGGTTACACACCTTTCCTGGGCTAACGGGCAGCCTGGCCCCCATGCTCCCACAGGATCCTACAGGAAGGCAAATTCAACTCAAATGTCTCTGCAGTCACTTAACAATCTTGCATATGAGCATGCATAAGCAAACAGTTGGCTTCTACTCCAGCTGACTGCTCCAGTGTAACTGCAAAGCAGTAGAGAAATGAGAAAAGTGGGTACAGCATCACCCACAGTGTTACCACTCAGTAGCCCAGCAGCAAACAGACAGGCCAGCAGCATTATTGATCGTCTATTGATAGACCTCTGAACCAAAAGTGGAAATGCAGAGACTTTAAGGAATAGCAGGCTAAATCCTGGGATGGGACAGAATACACCACACCTTCCTACTGTGGGCATCTTGGCTTGGCACCAGCTAAACCTGTGTGTGAAAGAAGATCACTTGCATATTTGCAGGATTGGAAAGTGAAAACTCTTTACTGGTATGTTGCGACAGCAAGCAAAAGATGGACTCCAGAAGACAACCAAAATAAGAATTGCCTAGGCTGCCCATACAGCTTTTCATGCAACATCAGGGAAGTTAACTACACGACAAGAAAGGCGTACTGGGTTTGTGTGGCAAGGTTTTGGTAGCAGGGGAGGCTACAGGGTAGCTTCTCTGAGAAGCTGCTGGAAGCTTCCCCCATGCCCGACAGAGCCAATGCCAGCTGACTCCAAGACGGACCCTGCCGCTGGCCAAGGCTGAGCCCATCAGCGACGATGGCAGCGCTTCTGAGATAGCATGTTTTGAGAAGGGGCAAAACTGCTGCACAACAGCAGCCAGTAGCGGGGAGTGAGAATGTGTGAGAGAAACAACTATGCAGACACCAAGGTCAATGAAGGAGGAGGGGAGTGATAGAGCAGCTTGGTTGGCACCTGGTGGCCAGCCAAGGTCAACCCACCACAAAAAGTCAGTGGCAGTTGTGGAAAGAGAATGGTACGAAGTCTCCTGTGCCATGAAGAAAACTAGGAATCAGAACGTGACTGTCCATCTATTTGTCGTGCCTGTACTTCTGCCCATTTAGATAGCTTGCAGATTTTGCTATGCTTTATGTTTGTCACATATAATTTACTAGATTTCAAGGCCAAATGAAACTATTGTGGCCATCTGATCTGACACATGGTACAGGTACATGCTGTGGTTCTTCCAAAAGTTCAACGTTATAGTCCTGATGCAAAACTTTGAAGAGTAGAGGTCAGCCTATGCCAGGTTCATAAGCAATCTGCTGAGTTCTTTCAATTAATGGTCAAAATAACAGCATAATTTTTCCAATTGATTTTCAGAAGTACAGACTGCTAGCCAAACATCTATGCTGGAGATAAAGCATATGCCAAGCAAAATATATGCATCTGTCTGAAAAGCAATAAAACAATTGATCATTACACTGACGCCTTTTCACACTTCCTCTAAGTGTCTCAAATATTTTTTTAAAAAATCACTACGGCTTCAAATATAATCAAGTTTTGAGGGCAATGTATTTTACTTTAAAGACAAATAAATTGAAATAGGAATATATTATACTTGGCAAAAAGGGGTCAGGGTCAAAATGACAGGCAGGTCAGACAACCTTAGCGGTCTTAAAGAGCCATTAAACTGGATGATTCTAACAAACAGGGTTTAAATGGAGCCCAATGCAGGATTATACCCCAAGAAACAAAGAATACAGACTATCGCTACACCTCTGAGGTAGAGTTTTGGTGCACAGCAAACCAGCAACTCAATGTGCTGCCTCTGCAAAAATGTCCAACACAAGTCTTGGCTGTAAAAATATGGAATTTGTGACTTTAAAGTCACTGAAGTCAGGCTCAACAGGGTTACCATCTCACCTTCCCAAAAAGATGACTGAAGGGCGTGTTCATTATGCTGTATTCTGTACGGGAGAAAATCCCAGACCTCCCTGAACAAGCAGAGAAAGGTATAACAGAAGTCAAACTGTAGCTTTAAGGGCAATTAAACTACTGGGGAAAAAAACCAAACCCAAACATAAAATCGATGGCTGTCTGTCTTTAGACATGTTTAAAATTAAGACCAATACCTTTCTGAAAGATGTGTGTTACTTCGGTATACATTTTAAGGTTCATTACAAGCATAACTATGCAAAGTATAATCACTTTGCTATTTCGGAGACCAGACTTGACCCTATCTAACTGTGAAAGTCACAAAAGTTGGTTGCTCGAGGTCATACTTCAAGGGTGTAAAATAGATGCTTCAGTTATCCTGACATGTAAACCAGTGTTTTTAATTATACGACCGGTCATGGCAAGCAAAATAACATTAGCATGTATAGAGGTATTTTGAAGGCTGTCTTCCTTAAGAAAGGTATCTAAATCATTTTCCTCTTCCTGTAAGTTTCAAATCTGGTAGTAACATTTACATTGCAGCCCCACAGAGCTCAATGGAATGAAAGAAGAATCATGTATCAGAAAATTAGATATAAAACTACATGGTTTTAATTTCTTCCAAAAATATTTTTCTCTGCATAGGCCATAACTCTGCATGCTATAAGCTCACTAAACATCAGAAAACTTATCAATGAGGAGTAATTCATATTCCTATCATGAATCAAATAAAAACCTAACTTGCAGAGAAATTGAGTCGCTTCTCTTGTTGTTTCTTGTTACGCGTGAAATTCTTCACAGAACTCAGTGATACAAACCTATGAACCAACGCAGCACCTAAACCCAATCCATTACAAATTCATCAGGGTCTGTTCAGATTCCACCAGTCATAACAACTGCAAAGCAAAGAATGAATAAATAAGTCACTTTTCTTTTATTAGCAACCAACGATTTGGAGACTAGATAATAAGAAAATATATATTTGCATATTATCCATCTACCTTGATTTAAGCACTCTTCCTCTAGTTTGGCTCTAAGAAGGAAAGAGTGCCATTTAGTGGTCAGGTAGATTTACTGCACCTTTTAAACTGAATGCAATACTGAACACTGGTAATATTAGTAAGAGAATTGCAAATGCTGAGCGATGGCAGGGTTATTAATACTGTGGTTTTTACTTCATTAAATACTGTAAATGTTTTTTGGAGGGGAAGGATGATGTTTCATTTAAAAGCGTGATTTGGAACCTGCACTGAATCTTTTTGTGCCTCACCTCCCCTGATAACAAAGAACTACATGCCCTTTATCCTGGACTCCAGCAGACACTAATCTAGATTATAAATTTTCTGAATACAGAAGAGGATATAGGGAAATATTGTAGGTGCTGACAGGAAAGTAACGCTAAAACCTGTTCCAGAGAATAAGTCATTATGTTCTAAAACAGCAGAAGATGCAGAGGAAATGGGCTTAAAACCCACATTACTGATTTTCACAGGATAACTCTCCAGCTGAAGATAAAATGTAGATGGCCAAATTCACCTGGAGCTTTCTTTGGATTCATCAACCTCACGATTTCTGAACCCAAGGTGAATTGGTTAAATAGAAGCAAGAAGATGAAACCCTAATTCTCAAATTGTACCATTTGTCAAAGCAGATGTAGAATGTTCATGAATATGGAAGACTGGTTGTGCATCTGTGAATCCAGCAGAATCTGGCCTAATGACTGTTTAAGTAGTGAGAACACATTCACAGCCCCACACTCCATCTTCCCTTGGGAAATCTTCGATCTTTACTTCAGATGTCATGCCAGAGGCATCCGAGGAACCAGTCAAGTACAACAGATCCTTTTGAGAGTTAGCGAAGTGCAAATGGACCAGATTTCTAGATGTACCTAAAAATGAAGATAAACGTCTTTTTTCTAATCCACAGTGATTTTGAAGATGTCTTTTGCTTACAATTAAACACCAGGGAATCTGGCCTTGTATAAAATCAGCTGCATCAGCCAGTGTCCACTGCACGTTTCAAAGGGACACTACTTCCCTTTACTACATATTTAAGCAGCCTGCTCCTAAACGACGGCACATACAAACACCACACGCACAGAAATCCAGACTCTATGAAAACTGTAACCTACATAGTGAAGCTGGATAAATTAGCTCCCGAGTTTCTGAAACATAGAGTATGTAATGGCAGTGCTCCATTCTCATCCAAATGTCAACAGCCGTCACCTCCACAACCTAATTTAAAATCCTAGCACTCACTGGAAAGAGTCCCGCTAACTTGAAGAGTACTCTAGACACCAAGGCGCAAAGGTTATCCTTGTCTCTTCAGAGGGAGGGTGACTAATGTGATCTACGGTATGTAGAGCATTTACTTGCATTTTGGAGTGCATGACCACCAATTCCGGAACCTCCTTCTGACTAGTTCTTTAAAAGCCACTGTGTATAAGAAGGTAATTTACTTCACTCTCTAGTGAACAATTATGCTCTTAGCTGATTGGAATTTAAGAGCAGGCCTAAGATTAACACTTGACATTTGTTGAAAGCCCTCTAGTTTAAAAACAAGAATTATTTGGATGTTACCCAATATTTTAAATATCATATGTACTAATCAAAATAAACTTCACTTCTGATAAAATCTTAAATATGAATGTTATGTACTGCATTTAATCTACAGTTAAGATCATATTCAAAATATAAAGATCCAAAAATTGAAGGAAACATACTTAATACATCACCTTCCTTAAAAATACCTTTCATAATTGTTCTATATAATTTGTGTTCATCAGCAGCATTTGAACCAGACTGGATGCTTTATACACTCAATAGCATAAAAAAACCTTGAAAATCAGCCATCTAAAGTAACATTATTGTATTTGAAAGAGTAACTCCCGTTTCAGATGAAATTCAGTTTTATAGCTCTGCAGTAAATACATATAGAACACCACCACTCAGATGCAAGATGCCTTGCGAAAAACGTGCTAAAGGTTCCGCGCTTAGGCCATCAGCACCCACTTAGATTTAAGAAGCAGGCAATGCATTTTCTACTCAACAAAGATTTCTCAACTGCATGCTTTTAGTTTTCTTTCATATGTTCAGTTTCTCTTTATTAGCTTTGGTTTCAGAGGAACTGTCTAGTGCAACAATATAAAGCATAAACTACTGTTATGAGATAGCTGCAATCCCCTGGGATTAAACACTTGACCAAGGTTTCATTTGACTACCATTCCCTCTCCGCCTCTGTACGAGCAATGTGCATAGCAATGATTATATACAGAGCTGCTACCCACAGATGAGAAATGCTATGAAAGAGCAATACATTAAAATTTGATACTGAAACTACTTCTGAATCCTGAGCATCTATTTTGATTTTTAGATCTACTAATGGGTTTGTTGCTGAAATGTGTTTTTAATACAAAGTAATATATTAAATATTTTGCAACCTGTCAACGCCGAGACAGCAGAGAGACTGTTAAATCTAACTAGCAAATGATTCCCAGAGCTGTCCTGTCAGTATTAATGATGTCAGGCCACAAACATGAAAGAAAGGAATGATTGTTTACTTTACAGAACCATGATTCCTTCTGATAGAGCAGGAAGCAAAGATTGCACAGTAAGGTAAGGTCCACTGCAGCTTCAGATAGGATATGCATAGCCCCCCCGTGCCTCCCAAGGAAGGTCAAGAACGACAGAAAGACCTGCGCTCCTCCTCAGTCCCTTGAAATTCAAAAATGTAACAAGTAGCTGAAGACTGAAAACTAAGTTTGAGAGTCAGGATGACTGTGGGATCAAGGTTGATCGTGCAAATCTCAAAGATTTACTGTTGGGTACATGAAACTTTCCTTGCTTAGATAACTATTTTAACTGGTTTATGTCTAGAAAAAAAAAGAAGCCAACAAGAAGTGTCTTTTCAGGACAGTGGAAGTCTGGATTTCTGGCTGTATCAGGAATAAACAACAGCTCTCAGCTTGGTGTCTGACCTAGCAGCTAAAACCTAAGGGGCAGGAAGTTTTAACCAGCTCTGTGGGTCCCACGTACGTTGCTCTTTGCAATTTTCTGATGTTGCCATAGTCCTGAAGAAGCCAGAGATGGCAGCTTGCCTCTTAGTTGCAAGAACATGTTGATAGCAAATGTTAGTAAACCAGAAGGAAACAGGGAGATAACATACAGTCTCCAGTTCAGTACTCTTTTTACAGGACCAGCTTAATGTTAAAACCATCCAGTTATGCCTCTAAATACTAAGGAAATTCATTGAAAAGCTGTATACAACGTGTATAAAAAGTAAAACCTTATGTCAAGTCCGGGATACAGCTAATGCACCCAGTCGCTGTTCTCAGGAGTTTTCCACGCCTCAATTAAAGACTACAACATGAAGATGCGGAGCCTGCTGTGGAGGTTAGCAGTGATGAGGTCCTTCTGCTGGTGCACAGAGGGCTGTACAGTCAATTACCACATGCATTAGCTCTGGAATATCTAATTTGTCCTGAATATAAAGAGAATGAAGAAATATTTCTAAATAAACTAATGAAAGCCAGTTTGAAGTTCAGCACAACACAATGTATTAGGCAATCTCCAGGTTCTTCCTTGCTGACCCATGGAAAACAAGGAAAGTAACAACCATTTTTGGTTTTATAGTTTTTTATAGGACAGTGAAACTTTTCATTGTTAATAATGAACTTGAAACAAAAATTTACAGAGCTGCTACAGAAGTATATGGAAGATGCTTAAGTATTTAATAATATTTAATTTAATAATAGCTATGCCATAGCTTAAACATCTGTAAGTTTTTATAAGTTCTACCTAAAAAATTGAATAGGAAAGCTTTTTTAAAGTAAGAATTTCCTGAAATAGTATATACAGCCTACATTCATGCATGCATACTGTCATTTGAAGGCTAATACTGGGCACTCCTGTTAAGAGCATACCACAGATGCTACCACACATCTAAGAATAATAAACATGCTGAACAGAAAACAGAGCCCAGTTAACCTCTCCTTAATGTTAAGGGGATAAGAAGAAACACGTACATGAGAAACCTCACTGCTGTTAAGTTTGTTTGGGAAAAGGCTCCTCTAACGCGTATTGTGTACATTACTTAGAATACTTAACAACAACAAAAAATAATTTATTGCATACTCAGGCAGCTCGCTCCCTCCTGCCGTGTGCCATCAGTTTTACAGGTAAGTAAACCAGCAAGCTGCAAAACACCAGTCATGATGGGAACCTTCAGCCACTTCTTGCCTATTAGCCAGTATTTCTGTACATGCAAGCAGGAGACATTCAATTCCTGCCACCTCTCTCTCTGTCTACTAAATAGAACATCTTTCCCCTCCCAGTTATGGAGTGTCTCTGCTCTCGATTTTTAGAAAAATGTGACTGCCTGTTTAAAACAAATCTTCTGATTTTTCACTGAACAAACAACAAAGACAAGGGCTGAAAAAAATTTGGATGGCATATCTTAGAAATATTTCTGTAGAGAAAATAAAAGTACTTCCTACATTACAAGCTCTATTTGCAGGTAAACTATTACTGTACTGTTAAACAGGTATTTCACAGTTTTGACTATGGAGCTGCATTCCCCGGAGAGGTATTTTCACAGTTTAGTTACTATTATTACACGGGAGAATGCTGAAGTCCAATTTAATAGAAATTACCCTTGCATATAATTTTCAGGAATGCTTTGTCATGTATGTAAAATAGTAACGCTATCGGGATAGGAATATTCAACACCAGTAGTCAACTTTAAAAATTTTACAAAGTAAACTTTACATTAACACAGCCCTAACTTTGCATTTTTAAGAACCTAGTAATCAGTGATGAAGAAGTAAGCAATCCACTTAAGTGGCTTACACTGTGTATTAAGTTGTACACTCAAGTGGGCAGTTATTTCAGAAAGCTTAAGTTCCCAGTCAAAAGAAGTGCAAAAACTTAGTAATATTGGTGAGGAAAAAAGCACACAGAACACGCATGCACTGCATTTCGTACGCTAAACAAAAACAGGGAAGCAAATGCTCATTTCTGTGGAGTACTGCGGACTGCTTTTCTTTGTGAACATGAAGAAAAGTTTGTAAAAGCATAAAAAAAAAGGTTTAGCCATTTATTTTCCTTATGCCTTTGAAATTCATCCAGTATTTAGTTAATTCATAAACTAGCTCTCAGGGCCCATATCTAATCAGCAAAGTTACTGCTAATGTCAAAAAGCATTTTGCCTCACTAAGAAAAAAAAAACACCATGATCACACCTAAAATTTTAATTCTTTTTCTAATCTTTTCAATGGCTAAATTTCTTACAGGCTTCAGATACGTACCATTGCCTCCCTGATACAGAGTGCACGTACCATGGAGACCTTACACCGTAAAAAAATCCCACAGGGTTTAGCAAAGACATAAGCGGGGCTGTGACCCCAGTATATAATGGGAACAGTGGCAGAGATACACTTTGTAGAAGAATTAGCTGTTTAATAATCTGATTAACCTTTATTAATTATGTACTGGATAGAGAGGGATTATTCAACTT
This sequence comes from Pluvialis apricaria, assembly GCA_017639485.1. NCBI lineage: Eukaryota > Metazoa > Chordata > Aves > Charadriiformes > Charadriidae > Pluvialis > Pluvialis apricaria. Next base: position 52,090,625 of record CM030010.1, on the reverse strand, counting down.
CTCAGTAACTTGTGTTGATTTTACAGTGATATTACTAAATTTGGAGTTGTTCTACATGCAATACTCTTTTTGGATTTTAATTCCAATGGTGTGGCTTTTTAGGGATACTGATAAACATTCACTTAAAAAACACAGCCTCTATAGACACATAATTACCAGGTTGCTAATTAACAATACCATGTAAGATTTTAAAATAACTATATAACACACAGGTAAAGATTAAACATACCGACACATAAGCAAATAAACACAATCAGAATTATTCTTCCTACAACACCCTCTTTGTGGTCCAGGGTCACAACTCAAGACCACAAACCATCCCATCAACATGTTTTGGATTTTCCTGGCTTCAAGTACATAGAAACAACCATTCTGACTGAGGGGCTGGGAGGGAGGTGGGAATGAGGGCACAGAAGATAGGATACAATTTCTCCACATTTTGTGATACATCCAATAATCAAACCACACAAGTTTTCCCTAATGCTTAAGAATACAATCAGGGTACAAAAATTATACGAGGGATGAATTTGGCCTTTTGTCTTTGTGGTTTTGAGTAAAAAAGTTTTTAGCACATGCCATATTATAAAGGAAATCTATTAAGTTCTGCAAGATCTGTTCTACAAAAAGATGAGTTTCTCTTTTCTGTTGCTAAGGTCTGCCAGGTAAAGACAGGAGAAGAGATGAGAACACACAGTTTTAATCCAGAACAGAAACTCCCAGGTTGCAATGTTGTTCTGGCCTTTTTAGTATAGTATCTATATATAGGAAATCCCTGTACTTACAAAACAATTCTTATTAAACTGAATTATATATATCTAATGCCTTATTATTCCAAATGTAGGTAGACCACAGTCATAGGTACAGTAAGAAATAAAATAATTAAATATTCCAAACTCCTACCAAAGCATACTTCTACAGTAGTTTTTCCTTGTGGCCTTAATTCACATATTTCAAGCACTTTATAGCCACTGAATTGCTGTTTTCCTTAATTCACATATTCCATTCAAGCACTTTATAGCCACTGAATCACAGCTTTCCCTTATATCTTCATATTTTCAATCAATGTTTGCAGTTGAAATTCTGTACTTGCAGGATCATAACAGCATATCCCTTAATAAAGTAAAAAACTGTTTTCAAATACTATTTTAAGCTCCAAGGATTTTGAAAGTACCTAAGCATACAAGATATCACAGTTAAAGTGAAAATGCATTTTGAGGGAACCTTGAAATAACCTCAGACAAAACTGGAGTGCAGATGAAAAGGCTAGACATCATTTGTAAATTCATCACTGATACAGCAAAACTCCAGTAAGCAGATAAGTGCATTGCGCGCATGTTTTTGAACTCCAGCCTTCCATTTTGTCCATCACGTGAAAAGGAAAACCTAAGGACCAAGTTTTTAACACAGATGTGCACGTTGCTTTGCTTAGTCTGTAGGGCGTAACTAAACCAAGCTTTAGTAGATCCAAAAGTTTTAACAAATATGAAAGACAACACCTAGCTCTTGTTGGACTCTGGACATCGGTCTGATTTCAACAGTCCATCAGCCTCCTGGGAGCTTGTGTCTTACTGAAAGTCAAAGGAAGAACCCCAAGTAACCAAGAGCTTTTATAAAATAAGACTTGTGTTCTGAGGTCAGCTGGGTCTTGCAATGCGAAGCACAATACCTTTAAAAACCAGGACACAGACCCTTAGCTGAGGAAAACTGGGATAACTCGAATTGAGCGCTAACATCTTACATATATGTATAGCACGACACGGCTGTTTAATCAGTCCTCTTGGTAGCTTGGGAATCCAAGCAGTATAAAGCATCCATGTACTAGAAACAGAAATAGCCTACCTACCTGGATGTATATCTAAGCTGGATGGGGCTTTGAGCAGCCTGGTCTAGTGGGAGGTGTCCGTGCCCCCGGCAGCGGGGTTGGAATTAGGTGATCTTCAAGGTCCGTTCCAGCCTAAACCCTTCTATGATTCTATCTAGCTAAAGCAGGTATGTACAATAATGTAGTCCCTGTGCAAGACCGATGTCTCTTCACAGGTATATAAAATCAGAGAGGGGGCTCACTCTTGCTTTCAGTGATCCTTTTAGCACTAAGAGTTTTTTGGAGTAAACGCTAATTTAAATTTTAAGTAACACCCTCTGAAGCCACCATTTATTACCCAGCTCTGTAAAGGACAGCTAACACCTTAAAACACTACAGCATTAATTATGTATATAAATCACTACACAAAGGACACAGTTAATTTTAATCATTAATTAATTGTTTGCTGTTTTCATTACAAAGACTCAAGGCTTAATTAAGTACCAAAGGAATAGTCTTTCATGTTTTCTGACAGACACTGTCATCTATGAAAGTGTTCAGAGACTTTCTTCCTCCTCCTGATTAGGCTTACGTCCTCCACAGTCATCCTACCAATTCAAGGCTTTATTACAAAGCATATTAAGAAACACCACACAGAGATACGCATGACAGAACTAGCTACCTGCAGGTGACCACATACCCCCAGAGCTCTTCCCTTAAAGCCGCTGAGACTCCACTGAGTACTCACTCAAACAACTGAACACGATCGTAACACTATTTATGCCGCACATAGTAGAGCTGTATCGCTTATCTTCCAGCTTCTCTGAAATTTTCAGACTATCAGAGAGTCTTACATGGTTGAAGCTGCTGTTACGGTTAAAATTCATTGACTTTGGAGACCTACACGCTACCAGAATCTCACCCTGCACAGTACTGTTCAGGAATCATATTAAAAGATATTACAACTTCTTTTGCTAAAGAGTGAAGGATAAAACTGTGCAGATAGCTATATAAGAAAAACAGCTCCCACAACAGAAGTAGTAATTAATTTAAAATAAAACAGTGAGGCACTCTTAAACCAAGGTAAGAGTGTGTCCATGTACAACAACCTTTATGCTCCAGTAGTTTCTAAACCAATACACTTAAGCTGGTACAATCTGTCATACAAGCACTATGATAAAGTCTCAGATAAAACTTTTGCCGTCTAACTGAAAACTTCACATTAGCAGTTAATATATACAACTCTCTTGCTCTGGATATCTGGAAGGAATCTTACCTCACCATTTTGCTAGGTTTTAGCTTTTCCACACTCTAGTTATCAATGCAAATCCTTCAGCTGCATCTAAATTCTCTCTTACAACAAAGATTATAAGAACAGACACATATAAAACAGAGGGAACTCTTTCTTATTTCAGAATGTTATTATTTATTTTATTATTTCTTAGCAGTAGTATTCATCCAGAGTAGTTGATACAGCAGATGCTAAGGATTATGGCAAACAAATCAAAAACATTACTTCTACCACAAAGAGGCTACTAAGCCAAAAGCCCATTAACTGACACAGTCTTGAACAAACAAGGAGCTGATGAATGCATGATCCTGACGTATGTGGCCACAGATGAGGTATTTACACTGCTAAGCTACTCATCTTCACCACTAGACCTGGAAGAGTGCTGATGTTTCTTACCTTTAGTACACTCTCTTCCAGGATCTCCACCCTCTTCATATACGCAAGAGTCTAAGCTTTTCTCCAATCAACAAATGGTCGACTGAGTTCTGTTATTATTTATTTTCCATGTAAACATGGAACACTTTGGGAAATATACTTCATTTCATGGCAGCAAGGCTAAGAAGAACAAGTTATCTCTTACAAGCAACATAAGCACCAAAACCTAACTACTGAAATTGGTACTATTAAAGTCGCTATTTAGGCACCTAGTAAGCATTCATGGATGGTCAAACATAAAAAAGCAAAGACTAAGTGCTGATCTCAAAATCAAAGTGCAAATCTAACTGACCAAATCCAAATCATTCACCTTCTCTGACAGTTCTATGTAACACCAAAACATATAAGAACATTTGTATTATTTTGGGGACTATTGTATGTATTTACTGAAAGCATCATCTCAGCATGATGTCATACGGGAAAGTCTCATGAGGCCCTGCATTTATTCTCAAAATTACTCTAGAGCAAATATGCTCTCTTTATTACTAAAGCCTTTTTCTTTTCCCTTATGGCAACATCATAATGCTTAACATAGCCTCTGGGTTTCTTTTTAGGCTAGTAATCTAAAAGGCATTTTTACTAGGCATTGCTAGTAAAATTAAGAAGCAGCTCGCAGTGCTGTTGATTGAAAAACCTGTTAAGACCAAGAAGAGAAAAATAGTTGACTTCCTCCTTTTACACTCTTTCCTCCACTAATGAAGTAAAACATCAAACAAAATTTTAAAAGTCTGGACATTTAGTTTTGTACGAAAGCGAGCAGATTAGAATCAGAAAATGCAGCAGAAGCTAACTTACTAAATAAGATGGTATCTACCTGAATGTTTTCCTACTACAATGAAGAAACCATATTGTTTCACTGAAGTCATGAATGAAAACAAATACGATGTGGTAATTGCTTGTATTTATAGCTCTGTATGTATTAAGTATAAAAGACAACTAAATCTCTGTGGCAATGAGGTTTAAACTGTCAGTTGATTAGTAATATGACAGTTTCAAGATCATCTCCTTTTACATCACTTAAAGAACAATTTAAATAATAATGTTGCCTGCATCAGGAAAAAAAAAAAAGGTGTTTCTGATTTGTTATCCATATCAGGAGGAAAAACAAAAAAAAGGGAAAAAAATTTGTATCTCAGATCAGTATCCGTTAAGTGTAAAATAAGTATCTGTTATAGAAAATCATAAAAAAATATGATTTTGATTAAGAATCAGGGTCCCCAGAGGTAAGAAACACAACAGGGGAACTCTAGACACATCTGTTCAATTCCCTCATCTCACTGTCTATTTTTCCTCCGCATCACTTCAGGCATCACTCAGATCTATGAATGCTAGAAACGAATCAAAATAAGGAAAAAGCTGAAACGCAGAAAATTCTCAAGGCAACTGGCCACAGTCTCATAACTGAGGTAATGGAAAGCTGATAGGAAACACACCATAGGAAACATCCTCTGCTGGCAGGAAAAATGAAGAAGAAAAACAAACCAAAAAAAAGAACAGGCCAGATGAGGAAATTAGCTCTTTCCATCTGTAACGTCTGTGTTATCCAGCCCTTCTAGGTGAATGGAATGCTTCTGGTGAAGTGATTAGCAGTGAAAGAGGTAAAGCTGGCATGTAAAATTTCAACAGTAAGCTTTAGGGTTATTTGCCTACTGCTGTCAACGGGTAGTTTATACTAGTTGGAGCAATCATGACAAATTCTTTTTCAAATACATTGGCTTTCACTGCAGGTATTTGGAAACAACCCAGTAAAATGGGGCTTGTTAGGCATAGCTGGAGATTGAGTTTATCTCATATTTAGGAAGTCATCTCTATAGCTGTTGAAGTTAGCAACTTAATTTGCTTTGAATTTGAAAATTAAAATTAATGGCAGCAAAAGAAAACAATTTTCAGCTCAATTTCAGCATAATGAACAGGAGCTGCATACATAAACAACAAAAGCAGTCTGCGTTTTAAGATTACATAGCGAACTTGATTCTCCAGCAGTTCTTGAAATGGAATTCCCATTTCAGTCAATTACAGACTGTTTACTCCATTGCTTTTTGAGCCTTCAAACACCACTGGGTTTAATTAATTAAACAAATAAGCAACAGTTTGATTAATCAAGTGCACACGCAAAAGCCATTGAAAAATCAGGATCAAAGAACCCCTCCCAGCAACTTCAAGAGGCTTTGCCACCAGGCTCTGCAAGACCACATCAATAATGGTCTACCAGGAAAATAAATAGAAGACAGATAAGAGAATTGAGATTCTGCAGATATGCATATGTATGCGACCGGCTTTACCATGGAACCTAACAGGCATCTAGCACTTCTCAAATACAACCCAGTTGTATTTGCAAGCAAAACACAGATTGAGCCCTTAATCCGTTTTAAGAAGCCAAGAGAGAATCCACAAAAACAACAGGATTCACGTCAGCAGGCATCTACACATGGGTTGGTTGTTTAGACTCCTTTATAGCCCATGCAGAGAAATGGGCACATCTGAAGAATGACGCATACGACCTATTTTGCACACCTGTCTCATGACAAGCCATGGTGCTCATCAGCCACCGAGTGTAGAAGAGTCCTTGAAGGCTAGTTCAGAAGTAGATATCTAAAATTAGGCAACACAAATTTCAGCCCTGGGCAATGACAGACAGAAAAGGGAAGAGAGATTGTAGAAGTAGCAGTCTGAGGTTGCCTTCACTCATGCTCTAAGAACAGTGAGAGACATTGCAGGAAAAAGTGATATATCTCTTTACGTCAACCTAGACACTCAGAACGCCTGCTGTTAATGCTAACCACAGACTGTAGTCTTTAGACCTAGGGACTTACCTTCTGCCTAGATATTTAGCCAAACACAACAAAGATTGAGTGAACAGCACCAACAGTTTACTTGGGATAGTTTGCAAGATCACCACTATTAGTCTGCCCATGCAGAAAAACATCTGAGCAGCTCTTAAATCATCTCCTGAACCAAATTTTAAGGTAAATGGCCATTGACCTTGAGTTGTCTTAAAATGTCAAGCTGTCAACATCAGAGGCTCAGGAACCAATTTGCTAACAGCTCAGACATCAGGGCAGGAGGCATAGGCTTACCAACAGGACAGTTCTGAATATTAACTAAATCACAGAGTAGAACCATGATTCTAAATAGTTTGCAATATTAAAATATATAGAGAAAGGCATTTTTCCATGCCCTTCAAAGTCTTCAAATACCAAAAATTCCTGCAAGTCCTATGCACAACCAAGGCAGACCCTATGTGGGCAGATACATGAAGAAAAGCCAAACCGATGTGTATCTAGTAGAAGGAAGATTGCAATTACACATGACCAGAAAAAGAACTGAAATAATTTAAAAATGCTGAATACAACCCATCGTGTAAGAGTGACATGGCAGCAGAAGAAAAAAAAAAAGAAAAAGGGAAAAAACCTCTCAAAATTACAGTTCACCTAAATGACTGACACTAATTATGGCAATGACATGAAACTACAATGCATGAAGAAATATTCATCCTACAAAAATGTTTCACATTAATATAATTAGGCTACATTCATATATCAATAATTGACAACACTTATTTCTACCAGCTAAGTGGCCTTGAACAACTACGAAATACAAGGAATGTAGGTTACTATGGTGATCAGTATAATTCAGGAATAATTGGTTTACATTTTAAACAAACACATTTGATTCTTCAACCTGAGGCTCAGAAAACATTTAGTAGCCGCTTTGAACTTCAGTTTTCCTGCTTAAAGCCCATGACGTACTGAGGAAACTACAACCCCCTCAAAGTGAATAATGCATTAAAATGATGAGTTAATGCTGAATTATGTATAAAACCATACCAATATGCCCTTGATTTCAGTTGAGTGATAATATCTGAAACTTACCACAAAAAGTATCACGCAATTTGCCTGCAAATTGATATGACTGCATTTAACTGATCAATTTTCAGGCATGGTATTCCAGGCTATGATCTCCCCATCAAGACGCATTAGGCCAGACCAGCGTTTAGATGTGAAACCACTGGAAGAGCAGGAAACACCTGTGACATAGGGGTTGGTTCTGTTGCCTTTACAAGGGCCCTGGCTCCCTGTCCCTATATTGCAGAAGGCAATACAGGGCCTTTTCATAGTTATAACAAAGAAAGTCAGATGCTTAGTTCATTAACATAACTAAGCCCAACACTACTGCTTTTTATCCAGAACTGAAGTGACTTATACTAGCTCATAAAACTCCATGTTTGTTGGCTGGATGAAAGATGTCAAAATATTTTTCAGACAAATAGGGATGGTTGATTATGTGTTTTTTCAAAATGTCTGTATTTTCTTCTAGTCTTGAAAGAAAGTATTTTTCCAATTCTGCAAATAAACAGATGTTAGCAATATCATAATTAATAATTTCTATAACAGAAGCATCTAAATTCTCAATACTACTGGAAGGCAAGAAAGAGTACAGAGGAGAAGGTCTTATAACCATGGGATCCAGACAGCCACAAAACAGTCCAATCTACGATTGGGTATAAGACATACTGGTAAGTGTAGATGACAAATATGGCTCAGTTTTGACATCTTGGTGGTTTGGAGTGTTTTTTTCCCCTCATTGTAGTTTGTTTTCCAAACTGGGTTTTAAACTAAGAATACAGTTAGGAATATAATTCCGTTAATATCCCTTGTGATGCCATAAAGCGTTTTGAGATTCTTGAAGATGAAGAGCTTCAGTTAAACTATGGATGCACGTACGGAATAAACACTTGTGAACTAAATGCATTTTTCACATTGGTACAATATGTATGTCAAGAGCACACCTATAGATCTGCCCAAGGTAGAACAACACCACAGAGCCCTGAAGCCCTTGGACCAGCCCCTTCTTCAGCCCAGGCTGATTATCATAGCCTGAGGATGCGGCTCTTGATCCTTATTCCTGATACTCCAGATGAGAATCTCCTCTTTGCTTCCATGCGCTGTCAATCAAGAGACCAAGCTCCCTGTAGAGCATTTTGTTTCACCATTGTCAATTTTAAAGGTATTTACTTTCTCTTCTGTTAAGGGTAAACATCACTTGCAAAATTACAGCAAAATGGCATACCAAAACATTTTTCAAACAATCAAGTTGGTATCGGAATCTTATTTGCAAAACACTTACTGGGAGTTGTTAAACTGCAGGATATATTATAGCACTTGCAATCACAGTATATAAACACCTATGAAATAAAGAATGCATCCCAACAGTATCCTTATGTGAGAGACAAACACCGATGAGCAAATAGAGTAAGTATCTTGCAAAGGATGATGCAAGCAATTGGTGGCACAGACAGAAGAAGATCTCAAATTTCCTGAATTGAGACTACACACTTTTCCTGTAAACTGTATGATTTATTTCTGCTTGTCCAGAGTAGGGCTGTAATTCCATTACAGTTTCTGGGAAGACTATAAAACATACCAGAAAAGAAGCTGTTCAGAATACAAAAGGCTAACATATAATGGAAGGTTAGTGCTGGTTTCATTTAAGATATTTATCAAGTAAAACCAGTTTTAAAATACATTCATTCTTATTTGTTATTGTTTACACAGCCTCTACCTGTATTCAGTTTAAAAAAAAAATAAAATCAAAACTAAAAAGAAAAATATTTCTTCCCTTCTCACCTACTCTTTCCTTTCTTCTTCCTCAAAACCCAGAATTCCAACACCAAACCTACAATATTTTTGTGTCAGCATAATTATTGATTTCTGGACCAGAGGTACTACAGGGAATCCACAAATCTGCACGATGCCCTTGAGTGCTAGATGCACTGTCAGAATCTCTCTGAATTATGTGAAAGATATATGAGATCTCACATTACCCAAATAGTTCCCTACTGGGCACAAATGTGAAGAACACCACGAATCAAATGTCACTCTCTCCAAAGTCACTGGAAGTAAATTCTTTCATTGGACTCAATAGTCACCTATCTAAAATGACAGTACTTCACTAAATTAAACCCCAATGATATTTTACATCCATTTGGTTTAGCGTATGTAACATATTATATCTCTAAGGAAACAGGCACACCTACATTAGAAGATACAAACCTGTGAAATTCAGGTTCCTTGACCTTCCGCATTTTCATTAGCGCTGAATCAACTCTAAGTTCACAAAGCACCAGGCAAAAGACCAAGGAGGACAGTCTGATACAATAACAAAATTAAGCTGTTTTGCATTTTATAACTGGAGCAAAATTAGATCTTTACCAATCTCTTTGCTAGGGATTTTGCTTTCAAAAGCAAAACACAGTTCTGCATTTATTTGGAAATTGAAACCAAGTTCCTAACACAAATATTTCTTTAAAGTAGATCTGCTCATAAAATTATATAGAGAACACAAAACTTTGTGCTGTTCCCAAAGCCAGTATGTGTATAACAAAGTTTAACGCTACCTTGCCAATGCAAGACTTCCTTTTACCAAGAATGTTGAAAATTATCTAATATAAATAATGTATTGAATATCATGTTCACTTCCCAAACTACTCTCCCAATACTCAGCAAGTGCCATGGGGCATGACGAGATCTCTAGATCACAATCACAAAACCCCATTTGCTACATTAACAGGCGAAAACTTGCTCCTTGAAGATGAGTGAAATTTAAGGCTACTCCTTTATTAGAAATTCTAAATAACGCTGACACTGTCCATGAGAACTCCATTTTAAAAACATCTGCTGTGTCACCTCCAGAATATGTGAACGGCTCTTATTCCCATTTTCAAGTCACAAAGTGTACAAGTGATAACCAGTAGTGACTCAGCAGCATCACTTTGCCAGCACCTGAAGAATTAAGAAAATAAATAAGGAGTTTCCAGTATTTTCAGCAGGCAAGATTTTCTGTAGTGTTCTCTCACACAAATAATCTTCTCAGGCTAGTACATGATAATATTTCAGAACGAATACCCGTTAAGGAAAAGGGTTTTTTTAAAAAAATAAATAAATCAATCACAGGAAACAGTCCAAATCTGTACCAATAAATACAGTGTAATACTCTCTATGGTATTTACTATGGAAATAAAATTAAACCTTTTAAGCTACTACATTAAATTCTAAGGTGGAAGACTGAAAAAAAGAAAAAGACAGATAAATATTCCAAATCCTATCCTCTGCTCAGACAGCACACAGGCTATTACTTTTAAAATACTTAGGTAACTAAAAGGCATGAAAAATTTTTAGCTTATTCTTGCAATCTGGACAGCTATACTACACAGAATGATACATATGAATAGCAAAGGGGAAAAAAAACAACAACCAAAACCCAAAACTACTCCGATCATTAAAGAGCAGAAGGCCAAGTCCGGCTAAGTATGGAAAGCTGCATCAGCACATGAGAAATTACAGCTCACCATATTGCTAATCACCTAAAGAACAATGGCTTCATAGATCTATCCCTCCTGTAAGTAGTCTATACCTAACCAACTTTATTTTTGCATCCATATCCTATTTACTGTAGGTATGCACTGCATCAGATGAAGAAAATACAGACAGTATTTTGATTTTTATCAAATCGTAACATCTGACACTTGAACAGTGAGTGCTCCATAATTCCATAAAACCACTTCAATCAGTGCCTGATACCTCCCTAAGTTATTTGATTACGTGGTACCTGACCAGAAGGGTAAGGAGTAGAGGTTAAAGCACTTAACAGCACAGACCACATACTCAGGTAGGAGCTAAGATGCCATTAAGACACAGTATATCCAGCCTCCGCTTGTTGAGACAAAACTGCTTTTCCAGAAATTGTGATTCAATTCTACAACACACAAGCTCTTTCAAAATAAACTCCTTTAAGTCTTTCACTGGGTTTTGACTCATTTTTCCCAGTGGAGGTATTCTAGATGTTCATATAGGTCATGTCAGAAATGGAAAATCCTGTAAAAATCCTGTGCTTAAAAATCTTCTGAAAATATGTGTGGAAGAGAAGCAAGCAGGAGTATAGTTTTAGTCACCTACTAGGAAAATTTATTGGAAAATACATGCTTAAGATACAAAATTCAGAAAAAAACCCCGTGAGATCACAGTCTTTGGTTTAGACAAGAAAAATCAAATATCCTCATTAAGAATCCCCTCCTCAAATTAATTTAGTTATGTAGCAGCCAATATATGTGATCAGGGATGCCAAGAAGGACAAAGCTTCTGTTCAGGAGAAACCCAGACCGTAGCACTTTCTAGGCTGACTTGAAGCAATTTCAGTGGAAATTATTACAAAAATAATTGACGTAGGGCCCAACAATTTCTTCTATTAGATGCAGAATATTCAGGCACTATATTTATGCAAGAGAAACAAAACAAATTTATTTAAGAAGAGAGATAGTGAAGAACCTAATCTGCTTCTAATCTGTTTCCACTTTATTAAAGAACCAATCTCACATCCCTTCTAAAACAGGAGCCTAGTGGGTTAAAAGGCACGCTGAGATTTTAAATTTTCTTTCCTCCTCTACGTAATTGTTTACAAGGTCTCCTCAGACTACTGTCTGTAAAAAATTAGAAGTTATAAAAAAAATCTGTTTAAAGAAAATACTTATTAGAAGTAAAGTCTTCGTATTACCTATTTCTACACTGCTTGGATGATTAAGAATGAGTCAGGAATGAGGTTCTCATTGCTTTGGGAAAATAGCAAAGTTTTTATGGACTAAGCCTCACTAGAGAAAAGTACTTTCTGAAGGATTTTTTTCTTGAAAAGATATTAATATTAATTTAAATAAGCATACTGTGCTTTGATCTTCCTTGCAATACAAACAAAATTTTTGTGGTGTCTTCAAATCTTTTTCTTTCAGATCCATACCTAGAAAACACATGAAATTAAACAGCTAGATGGCATTGCCAAATTTATTTTAGGAAAAATAATCATTACTCATTTAATAATATGACCTTTTGTTCCACTAAACTATGCTGTGATTAGTACCACAATTCAGAAGAAATTAGTCCATACATCAGCTACCTGTAACTATACATTTCTTCAGCCGGGCTACGCAGTTTAGTCTTCTACCGTATGGGTTAGCAATACTGTACTCACACATAGTTTTAGCCACAACATAATTATATTTAAGGCAAATGACAGCAACTGAATAACTATAAAATTCAGCCTCACAGGGGACACTATATGAACCAAGTCCAAGCTCCCAGGCGCCAAGGTCACTTATGAATGAGCTTAAATATGAAGTGTATGATCCCACAGACTTCAGTAGAGGTAGTTTTGTGCCTTCGGCTAAATACATGCTTAATGCCCCACTGCGACACTTTCACAGCAAATTCCTGAAGCACTGAACAATTCCCGTTTCCCAAAGGAAAGATGTCTTTTTTCTAAGTACTCTGTGATACACTAGTAATATATTTCCCACAAACTAGCAAACATGCACATATATTAAATAAGGGCATAGAAGAGATCTGAATCTATAATGAACTTTTAAAAAAGAAATCAAAGGGATAAGTGGTAAATGTAAAACATGCTGAATCATCCTTGATACAGATAGGAATTTGAATAGAACAGTAAATGCTGTGACCTAAATCCTGATGAGATATCAAAATTTCAAACATATTTTTGCAGCAATAAATACAGGCACAATTCATCCCCACACATAATTAGAAAGTAGGCTGATCTCCAAGGAGTTCTGCCGACTCCAGACTGCCTAACCTATAATTTAGAAATACAACCAGTGTTATTAAATAATCATGGTGATTCTAGTGTACAACATAAGAAACAAAATAGTCTACTGGGAGACAGAATTCTCCATTATTATATCAATAAAAAAATCTGGCAAACTTAACTAATGTCTCAGTTGCGTGGCCTTTTAAGCTTGGATGGAAGGAAGAGTTACCATTTTTGACCCACAGCTTCAAAATGTACTGTTACCTGAAATCAAGGACTAACTGAAGGTTGAAAAGATCCAGGCTGTCTGCATTGTAGCTCAATGTGAGACTTGAACAAGAACGTAAAGCAGAAAGAAGCCCATCAAAATACATTTCTTTAATAGAAAGCAAACAGAACTGGGTCAAGAGAAGGACTAAAGATGAACACATAAGATTTTTTTTTTTGCACAACACCTCTAAAATGAGCTGAATCTGCAAAAGTAGTAACTGATTTTATAGGCTAGAGTTGCAATCATAATAAATCCAAATGTCATCTAAGATAACAGAGACTCCTGCATATTCCAGGAAAGCACAGAGAGCTTGCTCGGAAAGAAGAGACAAAAACCATGCTAAATGGGGGCTGGGGGGGTGGGGGTGTGGGCAAAACAACCTCATTAGTATTTAAGAAGAAAGTTGCACAACTGGAAGTGTAGAGACTGAAAGTATTATGAAGAGCTCCTGCTTACGACCCCTGCAGCCTGAAGAACGCGCTCCTGGATTTCATTCAACCTGATTTCTTTTCAGAATTGAGGGACAGAAAAATACTTCTGCCAGTATCTGAAAGCTGGGAGAGTCTGGAAAATCATCTTAAGCTGCTTGTTGTTTATCGTTCTATACCAAATTGAAAGCAACTTCATTCCAAACTATGTTATTTTTCTCAGAAGCCAAAGATGAGATTTTCCCACTCAATTTTTCCTTCTTACCTCTATTCATTTCTTTTCCCCTTTTCTATTTACCCCTACTAATTACCTCCTGTGATAACTCAAGGTCAAAGGATCACGGTACAAGATTCCAGAAGATCTCAGTAGAAGGCAATGCCTTGTGCCTGCTGGACCTGCTTCCACAGCCAAAACCACTTCTTTCAGATGCACAGTAATACAGTCACCAGTTTCTTCATGTGAGTAAACCCATACAGCTCTACGCAGCCTATCTGTGAATACACACATGCTGCATTTTGAAACTGAGGGGCTTTGACTGAAAATCCTCAGAACCAGAAGCTATTTGCATTTAATCTAATACACGCTGACAGTAAGATAGTTAACCAAAGTTCTTCTAGCCTAAAAATCATAATTTACAAGTACGTCATGTCAGTAATGTTACATTAAGAAGCATAAAGAAATCTTTTCCTGAATGCCCGACTCTGCAAAAATCTCCAAGCATAGTCAAACAAACAAATTAAAGATTGAGTAGGGAGTAAAACAATGAAATTGAACCTTAGAAATAGAGTTATTCCATGTTTTATTCATGGAGAAAATGTATTAGAAATACAGAGGCTTGTCAAAACTATTTTCTGTGAAATTTACAGTTTTGGGAAAAAGCACAAAAATAATATTACAACACAGCTGTACTTCCATTTTATCTAGCGGGTACCTGCTTTTCAACCTCTAAATAAGTATATTTTTACAGTAAATTGCTTTTTTATAAAGAAAAACTTCCGTGAGAGAAAAATTGGTCAAGTCAGGAAGATCTTCAACAGGTTAATCATGTTGCCTGAGCTTTTGACAGTCAGCAAAATCCTAATCATTATAGTAAAGAAAAGTTTACTACCAATACTTCCCCCTCCCAAGTTTCTCGGGCCCTAGGGCCTCTCTGGTTTCCTTAACCTTTGCAAAGACCCCACTTTAATCCTTTTTTCTTAAAAATTACATGAACCATGTTTTCAGGGCTGGAAATACTGAGAGAGGGAAGAGCAAACGAGCACGTTATCCATCCTGCAACCGAGGGACACGGTTGCCACTTGCCTGTTTGCAGTTTCAAACCAGTAGCAAAAATGAGCTCATATCCCTGAGACGCACAGACACGCTCAGGTCACTGATGTGGCCGGACGCACGGACGGCTGCAGACAAGGCACTGCCTGCAACAGCCTCTACGTACAGGACTTGCATCAAATGCTAGCACAGACAGCCAGGCCCCCACCTCCTCTTGGTCAGGTGAAGACTGAAGGTCACTAGTGAAAGCACAGGCCTCCCCGCTCCCTGGATTCTCATTCACGGATCCCCCAGGTACCAGCACAGCCCCTCAGTCTGCCCAGCACCCCTGCTCACATCCCAGGCCCTGTTACCTCTTAGATAATCCTCTGCTGTAACAACTGCCTATTTTTTATTGGCACCTTGAGTAGTTTGAATACCACACTATTCACCACAACTGACTGCAAGCTCTTCTCCTCAGTATGCAGTGCACTGCCTACAGGAATATATTGATTTTTCATTTTTGTGCAGACCCAACAGAATTTCAGGTTCACCATTGTTTGTGGTAAAAAGAGAAACTTTCTGTAGCGCAAGAATCGAGGAGCTCTCAAATTACCCATTCATCAGACCATGCTCTTGGAAGTTGAGAAACTGTCCTGGTTTGAGGTAAAACAGAACCAATTTCTGTTCAGTAACTTCACTTTTTAGCTAAGTCTCTTCTAACTACTGAAATTAACAGCATATTGTGCAGAAACTGTTCGGTCTCAGAGTGATGAGACCTATGTTTATAGTTGATGCCAAGGCATGGTATGCAGAGAGGCTCCTGCTTATACTTAGTGCTGTAACAGCCAAGGTAGCTTTGTTACTTGCCCCGTTGGAGGGTCGGAAGCGGAAAAGCGTAGATGGGTCCCACCTGCAGGGAGGAGCGGACAGGAGAGGTGACCCAAAACTGGCCAACAGGGTATTCCATCCCATCTGCCTCATGCTCAGGATAAAAGCTGAGGGATCAAAGGGTCAGCTCTCGCTCTCTTTCTTCAATGGCCGGTGTCCAAGGAGGACTCTGTTCATCTGCCTTTGATCCCAATACTGAATCCAGAGCCAGAATCCAGTTCCTGTCCATCACTGAGTCCAGCCTGGGACTCTCCCCATGCCAGTCGGTGACATGATCGTCATCCTGGGAGACTGACACAGTTTTGTATAGATTTCATTATTTTCTTTTTACTTTAATATTTCATTAAAATAGTTTAGAGTTTCTTCTAAACTTGTAAGCCTCTTTCTCTCTCTCCTTCCTCTCCTTGAAGAAAGAGGTCGGGGAGAGCATCTGTCATTTGCCTCAGTGGCCAGTCTGGCTCAAACCATGACAGATTCCTTCACTAGCAATCAACTTTGCACAGACTAATGAATGGCTCAGCAACTCCTTAAATATCAAACTGATAAATGCTTAGTTCTGTGAAAACAGGAAAATTATACAGACACCCATAGGCTCAGTGTAATATCAAGTTGTGCGTAACTTGCCACGTGCAGATCCATCAGTATACGTTACCCATCCTACAACAGACCACTTGTTGCTTGCTCTCAAAAGTGCATTCTGAATATTTTCAACTGCAACCACACTTTCCTTTAAATCTTAGCTGGAAATAGACTCTGTTTCCTAAAGATGATGTTATAACATTATGGAAATGGAGATTAAAAAAAAATGCAAACCCCAGTAATACTGATGTTATCCTCAGGAGGTGTAATGAATGCACTGTCTTTTGCAGAAGCTACTGGAGTGGTGGCAAGCAGGTGCTTTGACAAACTTTCATTTTAAAGCTGTTCCCTACATTAAGGGTCCCATGGACTAATTTTGAAATCAAGCGTGTGAGATGGGGATGGCTGGGCACTATTCACTTTGGGTCAAAATGAACAATCCTAAAACAAGTCTAAATTAACAGAAGGTAAAACCAGAAAATGTCTTCAAGGTCACTATTCAGAGTTTATCTCAAATTGTTCCTTTGGCAAAGAGAGGTGTATGATTTTTTTCTTACAACATACTACAGAAAACTAGCTAAGCTATACAGTTCAAAAGCGCAGACTTCTTCTGGGGGTCTCCAAGAGGCCAAAACATTCTCTGGAAGCCCATGCACCCCTGACCTACCTCTGAAGCCTTTGCTACCTATCGACCCCTTTCCTAAAGCTGAAACCAGGCTGCAATAAATCTCAGGGCTTACTTGCCTGCGTGGCATTTATTTGTGAATTCCTTCCCCTTCAAGGGAAGTTGGAGGTAAAAGCAGAAATAAAAATGGACAAAATCCAAACAATATGAAGTATTTGACAGAATCCTCACAGGGAAAAAGAGGAGATAGCAGGCTCTCTCATCACAAGAGACTCAGATACAAGACATACAACCATAAAGTCAAGTAATTTTTTCAAACACCACAGCAGATATGGCCCAATTGTTGAATAATGATGGTTGGTAGGTATAATTTTTGAAAGATTATAAAAGTAATTAATTTTTGAGCCCAGCCTTTAGTTGATGAGTATGATAGGCCTTTGCAGTATTATTTTCCTCCTGTTACAAAGAAACTTGTGCTTTGCTTTGGCATCTTTTCAGCAGAACGAAAAACAAAAATAACAGGAGCAGTAACAGCAGCAGACACACCAGCAAGAGCAATGGTAGTGTCTGCTCCACTTCCTGGAATGATGGATGAAGAGGCGCAAAATGTAATATAATTGGCCTCTGAAGACCGTAATGACTCCAGTTATTAATGTAGCTCCATCCCAATGGTATCTTGTGTATCTCTTAAGCTTTAATGCCAAATCCCTGTGACTAGGGGAGTACCACTTTCTACATACTACAAGTAAATTAAGTGACTAGCCCACGGTAACACTGCAAATCTGCATCAAAGAACACAGCTCAACCCAGGAGACCTGGACTCAAATTATAACTATCAGACTACCCTTCCTTTCTTTACCTAAGAGTGGAGCTACAAGGATTCCAGCGATAAGTACTTCAAAATGTCAAAAGCCATCACTAAACTCACACACAGTTCCAGTCTGACCTTGAAGCAGCATCATTGCAGAAGTTGTATGGGAGGCGCAGTTGTTTTCATATAAACTGAGTTATGGCTGTTCTGCAGAATAATTGTGAGCTCGTAATTGTTCCTCTTAGTCCCTAAATCACTTGGTTGTACCCACGGAAAACCGAGAAGAAATTGCATGCTCCTCTACAGTTCTCATCACATTTCCATTTTGGCAACACAGCCCATCCAGACCTTTGTAAACTCACAAAGCAGGGCAGAAAAGCAGCACTTGGCACCCTACTTAAATTCCACCATCGAAAAATGCAGAATTGCTTTAAATAGGACGATATGCGGTGATTGTCATAATGTTTATTATTGCATTTACTTTCTGCCTGAAGATATTATTAAAGATGATGTTTCATCTCAATGTATGTATAAAATCAAAGCAATGAAGAAAGGCAGTATGCCTAATTTAATTACTGTCCTGGTTCTTTCAGTAAATGATGGCTGAGCATACCAATATGAATAAGGATTTGTACTAAATGTCACACTGCAATTATGAAAGAGCAGGAAATTGAGATACAGACTCTGATTCTAATTGCTCCATGATAACCATACAAATGCATCTCGCTCAAAGTATTCTTTCATGACCCTGGAGTTCAGGACTGTGCTCTTTTGCCCTTTTTGTCTATTTATGAAGGAAAAACCTCTTGGCATCTAAATTATGGCTGTGATGTTCTGTGATGCTGATTTTCTAACTGCTCCATTTAACTGAATAGGATTTACAAGTACATATCATTAATAAAATTTGTATCAGCCAGAAAGGAACCTAACTTATACCCACACCTTTTGAACATACCCGTCCTTCGTCCCTCTTCACATGAAAAAAAGAGCTTAAAACACTAATTTGCTCAGGAAACTGAGTATTTTCCTTGATCCACTGAGAACACACAGCACAGGTCAATTATCTATAATATCTTAGACACATTTTAAACATATTCTGAGGGAAGCACAGCTAGAAGCTATTGTTACCTGCCTCCTGTGGCTCATCAACTAGGCTCGTTTGCAACTCAACTTTTCAGGTAAAATAAACCAAAAGAGTTTTAAGATAAAGTTAAACTGGTAGAGGTTCTGGGTTGTGGGTTTTTTTCCTCAATTAAAATTAGAATAAGATTACACCATTCAGGTACATAAATAACAGAACAGAAAGAGGACTCTCAATTCAGTACCTCTTTTCCAGAATATGGCCCAGGGTGCTTCAGGATGCTGGAGGACTAACCTTTTATTAGCCTATGATTTCTATTTAGTTTCAGTCCAGTTTAATACTAACTTCTTCTCTAGTCATTATTTCTTCTTCTCCTTCCTTTCAGTAGCTTAAGCTTCAAGACTCCTAATAACATGCCTAGCCACAAGCATGCAATGGTTATTTTTGACTAACACAAATACACTCTCTTCATTTGATAATGCTACCTATTCTTCCACTGCAAAGCCCACAAAAATCCCTTTCTTCCATGCCCAGTGCTGTTTCAGATGCTGTAGATCACGGTTAGAAGAGTTTAGAAGACAACAAGTTTTATTTCATTTCCCTGGACACCTTAAGTTACTCCATTACTGTGTCAGATTTATTAAGCAATGCTTCAGGGGAAAACGTGTAGCTTAGTAGAATAGGTCGTTCTGAAAATACAAAAATCCCTCTGTTTCTAACTCTTCTAGCTAAGGAGAAACTAGTTCCGCATGACTCTCCACTCCATACTTAGAAGCCATGCTGGAAGTCAGCTGTGTACGCTTGAAGTCAGGCTGTACACAGTTCTGGCTTGTACTGCTCTCCATTCACAACAAGAAGTTTCACGTAGGGCTAGCAGGTATTTATTCAGTGAGTCTTTTTCCCTTGCAAACTTAAAAACTAACATGAAACTGCCCTTTTAATTGTAATTAGGATACCCATATAGTGATGTAATTAATGTAGTGAAGTCACACATCAGTTTTTATCGTGTTCATTATTGGTACTGCTTACTCTTTTATTATCTTATTTATTGTTCAAAATCTGTAGTGACAACACAGGATGCTACTAACCTAAATAATCTATGAACCTCCTCTTTGGCAGAGACACAGAGGTCTCTGTTACTTTACCATCACAATCTTTATTTTGCTCAAAAAACCCTGTAAATATAAACTGAAATGTTATCACACATTTCAAGCAGAAAACTGAAGGGATGCTGCCCTAGTTTAACCTCATCCATAACGTATGTATGTCTAAAGGTGGCATTTGGGAACAGTGACACTTTCAAAAGAGCTCAAGGAGTTGGGTGCCCAGTTCCAATTAAAAATCAAAATATGTCATTGTTTTTCAACACAGAAACATAGTTTGCTGACAACGATACGTTCATGAGTAAAGCAATACATTCAAATTAACTAAGTATCTCTTCTCTGGTCCTAAGCAGTTGTCTGACAAAAATACATAGTTAGCATCTTTTTTTCTTCTTGTCTATTTAAAGGCAAATTAAAACCACTGAAAAATCTGCTTTCCTGGCACTGACAAACACGACTGGATTACACAGGCACTTTGTCAGACTCTCGAAGACAACTTTTGCTTGGGAGCAGAAGATCTGCTTTGTCAGAAATCTCAGGAAAAACATCCAGCAACAGTCATATTTGCCCCTTCTGAGTTTTTGTGCCAGTGCCGCTGTCTTTCAAAATGAGATCCCATTCATCCAGACAACGGCAGCACTAATGTCATAGCTCACTGCCCACGCTCTCTTCCACAGAAACTGCTGGCAACTCCAGGCTTCTGGCAAGAGCCACTCTTTGCCTGGCTGAGGAGTGACCCCAGAGCCGAAGGCACCCGGGAACCCCCCTGCTTGGGGCACACTTACAGCTAACGCTTCTGGTTTCAGATGAAGCCCAGCTGAGCCCCCGTAGCTGCGGAGCTGGCATTCAGCGCTTTGCTGCCAAAACAAGCAGTATAATTTATAAATACAGCATGTTTTTCTATTCCCTTATTACATTTAGAATATGCTTCACATTACAAATTAAGCAAATTTATTTCTGTTTTACAGCCTGTAACTACCTGTGTTAACGGTGTAGTGCACCAGCACGGAATTCTGTACTTTTTCTTTAATAGCATCTGTATTTGTCCCACTCTGTCACAAAAAAAAAAAAAAAAACAAACAAAAAAACCCACACCAACGGGGTTTCAGCTCAGCTCAGCACTCCTACCCTCCATTATAAAATTAAGAAAAATAATCAGTACATTTAATTAATAGACACAGGAGGAGCTCCAAACCCACTACAGAATTTTCACACAGCTTGTTCATCTCATTCAAAATAACTCTGCAACTACCTAATTAATATCGCTGGGTCATTACACCAACACTTTAGTTTGGCTGGGTACTGATGGCAATTGATCTGCAGGCCATCGGAATTTAGAAGAAATACAATAAAAATTCCTGAATTTTACTTTTTAAAAAAACAAGTGTACTGTGTTTTTGTTGGTGAGGCTGCTAATACCTAATGTAATTATGTTACTAAAATATCATAATCTGGTATGATAACTGTAATTTGACATTTAAATAAGTATGTTTAAGTTGTGCATCCATCTCAAAAGCCGAAACACTATTTTTACCTTGCCCTCAGAAGTCTGCAAAACCCATACAGTAATCTGACAAATTATTTTTAATTTTTTTTAATGAAAAAACAAATATTTGTGTTGTGCTAGAGTACTCTAGCCCAACACACTATGTTTTGGATCTCACTAACGTGCATTAAATAAAAGCTACCTCATACAAACACATGACAAAGGTCAGAGCCCTCAGTTTCCACCCACTTTAAGATGTGCCTCTCCCTGCTCATTCCTGACAGTACTAAGCAGACACCTTACCACAGCACTACTTTTTAAACATAGAGAGTATCTATTTAATAATTCTATTTTATTTGGTATACACATGCAAGCGTTAGATCGTAAGGGTGATACTACTACATCAGAACTTCATGTGCTCATTCCTTTCACTTGCATTAACACAAAGCTACACCAAGAACAGCCCCTTCTTTCTCAACATCCACTAATAGAAAATATATATAGGGTATAGAAGAGCCACTGCCACCATGTCAAAAGTCATTTTGTTAAGTCATGTCTACTCTTTCATTTGTAAACCTTGAGCAAGTACCGGAGCATGTATTACCACATACATAGAATTAAACACACACTTACAAAGCTTCCAACAGAGATGGTCTTAAGTTAGGTTTGAACAAAATATGCTCTATGTCTGAAAGTGTTTGTTTTTTTAAGAGTTGAACAATATTTAGATGGATGCACTTTCAATTCATTTTTTTTCCAGCTAATAAGACAAATTATTTCATTTCTGAAATATGCTGGGTGAAATAACTATGCTTTACGTGTACATTGGATCACTGCTTTACAGATGAGGCTGAGGCTTTAAATCCAAAATGGCTAAAGCTCCAGTCGAAGACAAATCTCTTCTAAAAATTATGGCGAGCTACATTATTCAAAACCATTCAGCAAGCATTCAAGCAACAACATGATGGATGCAGCAGGCCAGTCTGGGTACACAGCTAATCAATATCGCACTCGTGAATAGGCACAGCACAGTGTAGAGCCTGATGTGGAGATGACATGTGCCTGTGCTTAATATTCGGTACCGTGAGCAGTCCCATCGACTTCAGCCGGACCACTCGCTACAAATCCCAGCCATACACCCACATCTTTGTGGAAAGATGCAGGGGCCCTGGTTTTATGACACCTATGGCAAATAGTTAAGAAATTACAAAAGACCTTGGATAGCTATATCTTGGTGAACTTTTAGAGAAGGCTACTATTTACTGCAGTCATGATTTAATGACAACACTAAACCATACAAAAACCAAATATTTGGGTTTTCAATAGCACAATATGGCACAACACAAACACACCACTCACCCACATTAATGTGCATTACTTGAATAAATTCCCCACTGCTTATAATACTGAATATAAAGTCTTCCTTAGATATCTGAGTAATCAATACTTGGAATAAAATAAGTCATGTTTCACCAGGGAAGAGGAAAATGAATGAGGTTAAATTAATGCTGCCACTTTCTATAAACCGGCAATGGTTTCCCGCTACAGAAACCGCTAACTTCATTATTTTACAACAGGAAATCAACGCTGTAGCATATTTTAAAAGTCTAATTTACTTAGAGTAATAAAAAGGCACCCTCAAGGCTCATCATGTATGTCATATTATGCTTAGTTTTAAATATTTCAGCTTAAGAACAGTATGGAAAAATCTCAGCGAATCAAGTTGATTAATATTTTGCATTTGTATGCAGTAGTGCTCTCCACTCACCAAGTACTATATAAATATTATTTTATTAAATTTCAAAGCAATTGTGTTAGGTGGGATAATAAAATGTCTCTGTCTTACATTCTTTATCTCGGTAATACAGCCTTTAAAACAGAAGCAATAGAAGTAAATTAACACAGTAAACTCACTCATGGAGAAAAGGTCAGAAATGATGGAATGGTAGACTTCTAAAACCATGATAAGACTATCAGGGCACAGAAATCTACAATCTAAGTAGGAGCATCTATATGAGGTTTGCAGGTGTTTCCTTTCCTTCAATTGTATGGTTAGAGAAAAAGTTAGGGATATTTTTCAAATTTCTAGTACTCATCAGGGTTCACAGTCCCTTTCTGCAGGAACCCCATTTCATGAGAATGCTGCTGGAGGGCAACCAGCACCTTTAGGGAAAAGCTGAGAGGACAGAACAAGAACACATGTAAAAAATGAGTTGGAATAATAAATTAAAAAAAAAAAAATCGTAAACAATGAAACAGGTAACAGATCTTTGTCTCTTTCTCATTTCTAGCTCTGTATTTTAATTAATACAGGGTTCCACTTTTTGGAACAATGTCTCCTTGCCTGCCAATTGGCTCCTAGCTCCTCTTTTAAAACTCGCTCCTTAATACCCATTTCTCCCAGAAATCCATCCAATAGTGTCTTATTTTCTGTTTATAAATAGCCATTAAAATTACGGTAGATCAATACAATTATTTTGTTAAATTATTATTATATTGTCAACTTCAGTAGAAAGTCAAAAAGACGTATCCTCACCCTGACAAATACTATTCTTTTCAACCAGCACACATAAAAGCAGAAGCTACTGTAAATCTGGCCTTAACTAACAAGAGTCTCTAAAAATCCGGAGCTCCTAATGGCAGTTAAGAGACTTTCTCAATTCGCCATTAACCAACCCATCAAGTGTATTTATTAACCGTGGCACCACACTTCAGAATTTCTATGTTTCAACGTTACAGCTTGCCGCATACAGCCTCCTGATCAAGGAATAGTTTGCGATATTCAAGTCAAAGAAGTGATGTTAGCCCTTGTATTCATGTAATTTGTCATTATAGAGATTTTCTTAGGCTCTTGAAGAATAGGAACTTGCCTGATTTATTAGCTATCCCTCCACAACAACCGAATTCTTTTCCAGTTACACCTCTTCATATTTCAACATATTTGTTAAAATACTGAATGGAGATTCTCTTGGAACATTTCCCCCAATAGTAATTTCCCACAGAATCCCTTATAAAAAGCCAAAGTAGGACACAAGTGAATTGTAATATGGCTCGAGGACTGATGGCCTTAATGAAATAAATGCTATAGTTAGCATTAGTATGTAGCATATCAACAGGATTTTTACTGCACTACAAATAGTCACAGTAATGTTAATAACTTCGACTTCCAGAAGAGAATAATTTTAAAGTTTCCATGCAAAAAGCAGTATTTCGTGTCATATTTTTTATACTCAAATACCTTCATTTTGTTAACACATCTAAAAGCACATGTATTAATTCCCATTTGACTTCAGTACAACACACATGTGAATGTCAGGTATACAGATCCCTTTCAAGTATTAGAGAAACATAAGGAACTTTTTAGGAATGTAAACAAATATTGCTACAAAACTGCTTAAATATGTAAAGCTGACATAATGCAGGGCTGAATCCTATATACAATGGACAGCATGTACCAACATGGAAGAGGAGGCTCACAAATCTGTATGTCTGGGATTGTCTCGAATGACTTTTGGTGAAGGCAAACTATCAAGCCTATCATCTTAAAGAAACCTTTACAAAGAGTCCAACAAACCAACTACTAGCAAATACTATGGAAAATCACATACTCTGGTTTTCAGGCTGGTCGCATACTGAAAGAATTAAATAGCCCCTTGGTTTTATTCAAATTCAATTAGAATAACAAATTCTACCATAACAATACTGGCTCATCCTCAGTGTATAATCTATTGTCTTCTTGTTTATGAAGGGGGCAAGATTAAAGATCTTTTAAAAAACTTATATTGCATCCCAATTATCTGCAATAGCTGATAACGTGCATGCCCAGAAATATGATCACTTCCAATCTGATGAGTTTACAAAAGTTTAAAGCTTTGCATTAAACTAGTTCTATATCTTGAACTTGATCACTTCTGTATTCTGGTGCCTATAAAAATATTGCATCACTAATATTTGATCATGTGTTTTAATTTAAGAAGTTTATAAGAATTCTATTTGGGTATGAATGGAGAGGCCTATTGGAGAAAACAAACAATCCCAAAAGTGAAAACAGAGAATGGATTGATTTGGAATTACTAGAAAGAATTTTGGTTGAAAGGTCTTAAATCCTGGAAGTGGGCAACAGTTTAATACAGCAATCAGAAAAGCAACTCATCAAAAATGTTTAGATGTCAGTATCTAACGCTAGGGTTTTATGTACCTCAGTGGTATGTAAATGCTACTAGACTTTGAAAGTCAAGCCTCTTATCTCAGTATCTTAACATAAATTAAGATGATGACTTACAAACAACCACATCTAACCATTTTGTGCCAGACCCTAACCCAGTATAAAGATACCAGCTTTATTTAGTGAAATTGTGTCAACTTATACTGTGGCTCTATCCTTCCAACTCTTTCTTCCAACCGAATAACAAAAACACCAGTGACAACTAGGTAAATCCTAAATTTTCTGCAGCTAAAATCAAAGAGCAAATATAACATCTTTGTGTTTAAAGATGATGTGTATACTGCAACATGTGTCTCCACATTACTGCTCAGAATAGAAATGGTCACCATTCTTCAAAGGGCAATGTAGATCTTTATTTTTTAAAACCATCTCATTTGCTCTGGATAATGAGCCAAGAGTAGAAAGATTATGTGTCATATCACATCTCCGTCTTAATTACTTTTCCATCAAGTATAACATCATTCAGGCATTAAGATCTTAGCTGTTCCAGAAGGTGCTACAAATCTGTATAATAATATACTGTACATAAATTTTCTATCACTGTTAATTCGGTGCTTTATAAATACAAAAAAGGAGGAAAACACAGGTGAGGCAAAGTGCAACATGTTAAGGGAAATTTATTTATGGAAAATGGTTCTGCCAGTTAATTTGTTTCCAAGAGGTCCAACAAATGAACAAGTCTAAACACTGATTTCTTATAAAATGTAATATTTGTTTTTGAAGTTTTTTGACCCATGTTTCTTCACCCATGAGTTGACTTTATATAACCAGGTAATAGCATTATTCAGTAGTGGTTAAAAAGGGCCTTTTCTGTGCAGTGAATTTGTTGCGTCCTAGCTCCCAATAATTTAGGAAACTATGATCACACACATACTGCTGCTATAACCCTCTGTACTCCCTGGCTACTGCGCTTTCTACCAAATAAAATGGAACAGATGTTTTGTCCTATAAGTAGATATGCAAGCAGGTTTAAAAAGCACAATACAATGGGTAAATAGAATTATCATAGAGATAATTCAGATATATTCACAGAATTATCATACACAGAACATTTGAAACAGGAGCATAATTCAAGCAGTTCATCTGTAAACATTGCTAAATTTGCAGCAAAGGATGGACCAGAACTGAAGATGGTGCACACCGGCAGGCACACATGTCATAAACCCTACTTCCACACAAGTCTGCATGAATGTGCGCTATAGGTACCTACATGGGCGGATGGAGAAAGAGGGGTCAGAAAACAGCCAAGTAAAAGAGAAGGTGAGAATTACTCTGTCTTAAAAGCATGTCACTGCCATAACAGACTATCACAACAAAGTACAAACTCAGAACTCTACCTATGATCAAGTAATAATCTCACATATGTTTTAAGTCTCTCCGAACCCTGTGGAGTTAGCAGGACTTCTCCTGTTCACCGACTAGGCCCTACACTGTCACACAGCACAGCTGAAGGGAATGTAGGATTCCCCGCTGCAGGTGCCATGACTTACCAAGAACTTGTCTAATTCTATCGCAAAATCATTCTTAACCAAGTGAGTTGACTGCGGTTATTGCTATTAATCAAGGCAGGGCAACAGTGCCTTAACCAGCCACAAGAGAAAGGATCAAGTTACACTCGCGTCTCAAGTCAAACCTTCTTTACTCGAAGCATATTCTGGCACACACAAAATGGTATCGCAGCTATATCAGCAATGGTCTTTCTAGTAACCACCTGCTAGACAGTAGTCATTTTAAGTATATACAAAGCCAAATGGGTCTGCCCTTGGTGCTGGAATTCTTCTCCGGCTGTAAAACTCACTTCCATTTCATAACTAACCATACAAAGTCCAAATGCAGTGTAAAAAGTATGTTAAAAGTATGTTAAATGGCAAACTTATTTAGAAACAACGCTACAAAACACATACTACTCTTCCCCTTCCAAGAAAATGACTTTTTAATTCCAAGTAATTATACTGAATACATTTACTTTATATTTCTAGAACAATAATACCTTGCTAAAGATATTCAGTATTTATCTGACTTACCAGAACGATGGTGATGTTGTTCTTCTAGGAACTCCAAGTCCAGCATTAGGTCATCTTCATCCAACTCACAGGAACCCAAGTTATTCAAAACATCCTAAAATATTTAAAAAAAAAAAAAAAGGGCAGCATTTAGACAGATGTGTTAACCAAACTGCCATTCACAAAATAATGAGCAATTAGATTTGGGAAATACATTTAAGTAGGAGCCACAGAAAATTTTTCTACTAACATTGGAGCAGTGAGAAATTGTATGAAACAACTGTCCAAGTAGAAAAATATTTGTCACCATTCTCTGTTTTTACAGGATCTTGAATATCTAACAAAAAAATCCCCACCCAAAACAGAAGTAGTAACACCATCTATATAACTATTTTTTTTGTACCGTTCAATGGTGGTTTTGTGTCTTTCCAAGTTTAATCATAACTTTATGAGGCATAAAAAT
Source organism: Pluvialis apricaria (assembly GCA_017639485.1). Taxonomy (NCBI): domain Eukaryota; kingdom Metazoa; phylum Chordata; class Aves; order Charadriiformes; family Charadriidae; genus Pluvialis; species Pluvialis apricaria. The sequence goes on along the minus strand of CM030010.1, from coordinate 52,062,292 downwards.
GTTATTTTTAGCACAGCATAAAAGTATCAGTACTTGTTTTTCATTAAATTTTGGAATTCTAAGCGCCTCCTGTCCTTACCAATATCCTCTGAAGAGAGATTTACTGTTCTGTTTATCCAAGGTATAAAGAGACACAAATTTAGGATAAACAGGAAATTTAGGCACGAATGATCAACTCATGAATTTTTAAAAGTATTATGGTGGGTGGTAAAGGCTTACACGGACAGAGAAGAAAGCCCGACTGTGAAGTGTAGCTGCTTAGCTCCCCATTCTCTTCTTGTGATTCATTTTGTTTGCCAAGTTTTAACCACAGAGACGTAAGGAAGGTTTCTACAATGCATCCTTCGGAAAGTCAAAAAGCGGGGCTGGGGGGGATGGGGAGAGGGGGGACGACACTACTATCAAAAGAGAGCAAAATAGTAGCTTTTTGCACTACGTTTTCCCCTACAGGATTAGATTCTTGGAAGATAAAATGACTAGTTATGTCTCAGGTAGACATCTTTACTCCGTAAACTCCAAGTACAGCAATATCATTATTTAGGCTTCGTTTGGGGTCATGAAATGGCGTTCAGCTCAGCCTTTGCGAAGCCCTGCCTGGACAAGCAGTGCCTGCAGCCAGACACAGGAATGACAATCAGTCTCGGAAGAGACGCACCGCTGACGAGGGACACAGCCACACACAGGGAGCCATGGCTGAAGGATGCCTTTCCTCCCTGCCATGCAGGGAGAAACAGCAGTAAGGAGAAGGCAACCCACACCAGGACAGTTCACTTCTTTCTTGCTCCCCATTCCTATGCTCACCACAGGAAACTTTGGAAAGCAATGAGGCAACTGTTTTCTCTAGCCCCTACCAACCTAAAGTTGCTTATGCTTAATATATTAAAAAGAGATATTCATTCTACATTTTCTTCCCATGTATATTTTATTCTATGGTCAAGTATTTATGAATTAGTATAATATGAGAAAAGAACAGTGATTTAAACTAAGGGGAATAATGAGTATCACATACTGTCAGGCACAGGCTCTGTTGCATTTCATTTGACCTGATAATACCATCATTTTCTCCATAGTCACCAACACCTAATCAAAGATAATTGATGCATTCTCCAGCTGGCATTTTGTTTGAAGAACTACAAGCGATACTGCAACAGGCTTAGTTCTTCAATCCATTCACAGGCAAAAAACATCAGTAGATCCTGCATGAGATGCTGGCACCCCATACGTCTCATGCTCCCAACACAAATGTGGCCCAGAGAACACAGGAATTCAGTGCGAAAGGGGACAGGTGATGGTCTCAAAATTATTAAGCTGTCTCTGAGATCTCTGTATAGCAATTTGCTGCACAGAAAGCAGAGAAATGTGACAACAGCATACATTAAACTAGCAAAAGCCCTCCCTGACTTCAGTTCCAACCACACTTTTTATGCTCCTTCTAATTCTTTGAAGTCTTTTCCCACATCACAGACGCCAATTCTTATTCACACTCACAACTTACACTTATTCAACCCTTTTGAGTACTTATTTCTTCAAATTCTGTTTCCTACTCTTTCACAAACAACACGCAAGCAACACAAGGACTTTTTCTTGCATTCTTTCCCTGACTTGCCATCAGCACAAGAAAACCGCTTCCGAGATACAAAACCCACTGCTAATGCCGTTACTATAGTTACAGATGCCAAGCACAGAAAGTGACAATTGTCAAGTGCAGAGACCTTGGCACAAGCAGCATTGTACAGCAGAAAAATATACATCACATAAACACTACAGTGACATCAAACACACAACATGTTATTCCCTCTATCTTAACTCAAAGAGCTGCTGACAAGTCTTCGTCATAGCAACTGTTTCTTTCCCTCATGCTGACAAAACATAGACATTCAATAATCAAATTACGTATTACTGTACAGTACAAAAGTGTGAAGATAGAAGATGAAAATACAATACATAGCTGCATTATATCAGGTTACTGATACTTATGTAGACACAAACTCTTCCAGTCTGAATTTATGTTAACCCATAACAAACCCAAACTAAAACCAGTTTACTAAAAAAAAATTTTTTTTAAAAAGTATTCTGTATTAAATGGAAGTGGGAGAACACACATTGCTCAATGTTACAGATAGCCTAAAACTTAAATAACTTTTGAATCACTGTCGGAACTAATGAAACACTGCAGATTGAAAATCTCATTCAGGGCTTACGTATATCCTTTAATACCTAAATATCTTTCAAAATATTAGCAGCAAGACACTTCTAAAATTTGCTCTCTGTTCTTTGCACAAATTCCAAGACCACTGCCTGATGTGACTGAAGTATCTTCAGTCCAACTGTTATCCCCTGCTGTATTTCAGAAGGTAAATAAATGATTACAGCAAGTTACAAGCAGATGAACATACGGAAACAACGTCTAAAGAAAGGAAAAGTTTGGGGGTTTTTCTCCATTTTTAAATTTAGATGCTTTAAGCACTAGAGCTTGATCAAATGGTATATTAAACTACTCAGAGAACATACAACATAGCTTGTTTCTATAGTGTTTTATTACCATAAGAAAAGCATTTTGGTGACAAAGTGCAGAAGAACAATCCCTGCAATTCTTAAGCAACAATGCAGGGAAGAAATGAGGAAAGCCAAGGCAGCTTTGGAACTGAACCTGGCGAGGGATGTCAAGACCAATAGGAAGGGTTTCTTTAAATATATAAGAGACAAAAGGAAAACCAGGGAAAATGTGGGTCCGCTCTCGAACGATGGGTGCTGTGGTGACGGATGATGCAGAGAAGGCAGAGTTGCTGAATGTCTTCTTTGCTTCTGTCCTCACTGTTCGGGCCAGCTCTCAGGAGTCCCAGACTTTGCAAGTAACAAAGAAAGTCTGGAGGAAGCAAAACTTTCCCTTGGTTGAAGAGGAACAAGTTAGAGAACAATTAAGTAAACTGGATACCCACAAGTCCATGGGGCCTGATGGGATGCACCCGCGAGTGCTGAGGGAGCTATCAGAAGTCATTGCTGGGCCACTCTCCATCATCTCTGAAAGGTCCTGGAGAACAGGGGAGGTGCCTGAGGACTGGAGGAAAGCCAGTGTCACTCCAGTCTTCAAAAAGGGCAAGAAGGATGACCCGGGAAACTACAGGCCAGTCAGCCTCACCTCCATCCCTGGAAAGATGATGGAACAGCTTGTTCTGGGCGTCATCTCCAAGCATCTGGAGGAAAAGAAGGTTATCGGAAGTAGTCAACATGGGTTCACCAAGGGGAAGTTATGTCTGACTAATCTGATAGCCTTCTATGATGGCATGACTGGATGGGTGGATGAAGGGAGGGCAGTGGGTGTTGTCTACCTTGACTTCAGCAAGGCTTTCGACACTGTCTCCCACATCATCCTCACAGGCAAGCTTAGGAAGTGTGGGTTGGATGAATGGACAGTGGGGTGGATTGAACAGTGGCTGAACGATAGAGCCCAGAGGGTTGTGGTTAGTGGTTCAGAGTCCAGTTGGAGGCCAGTAACTAGTGGTGTCCCTCAGGGGTCAGTACTGGGTCCAGTACTGTTCAATATATTCATCAATGACCTGGATGAAGGGATAAAGTGTACCATCAGCAAGTTTGCTGATGATACAAAGCTGGGAGGGGTGGCTGACACACCGGAAGGCTGTGCTGCCATACAGCGTGACCTGGACAGGCTGGAGAGTTGGGCAGAGAAAAACCTGATGAGGTTCAACAAAGACAAGTGTAGGGTACTGCATCTGGGCAGGAATAACCCCATGCATCAGTACAGGTTGGGGGCTGACCTCCTGGAGAGCAGCTCTGTGGAAAGGGACCTGGGAGTCCTGGTAGACAACAGGATGACCATGAGCCAGCAATGTGCCCTGGTGGCCAAGAAGGCCAATGGCATCCTGGGGTGCATCAAGAAGAGTGTGGCCAGCAGGTCGAGGGAGGTCATCCTCCCCCTCTACTCTGCCCTGGTGAGGCTGCATGTGGAGTACTGTGTCCAGTTCTGGGCTCCCCGGTTCAAGAAGGACAGGGAACTGCTGGAGAGGGTCCAGCAAAGGGCCACAAAGATGATTAGTGGACTGGAGCATCTTTCTTATGAGGAAAGGCTCAAGAACTTGGGTCTTTTTAGTCTAGAAAAAAGAAGACTCAGGGGGGATCTTATCAATACTTATAAATACTTAAGCGGAGGGTGCCAGGTAGATGAGAATACGATACTGTGATACCGTGTAACAGTTAAAAGGTTTTCATGCCAGTGCAGGCAAAATGTAAAAAGGTTGAAGTACTCAGGTTTGTTAAGTACACAGTTTTCTAAATTGAAGAAACTCCAGTGGGCAAAGTGAACCAAAAGGAAAAAGTTTGCATACAACTCTCCCCCTGCCTATTATTGCCTTTAAGGAAGGTCTTCACTTCCAGTAACCTTCAGAGTGGAGGCAAACCATGCTCCCTCTCCCCTTTGTGTTGCAACATGATGTGCACCCTGCTCCTCACACCAACATCTCTGCTTGTCCACCTGAGTTGAGGGCTCCCTGCTGCCTTCCCAATGCAGCTGCGACCCCTTAGCCTTCCCTTTCCTGCAGCCTTTTCCACTGCACCAACAGCAGTAGGCAAGCTAAAGTGACAAAGACAAGCTCCCCCAGGTTTATTCTTCTCAGAAGTACCTCCACCGGGGAAACCATCTCCCTCTTTCCCCAGGTCACCTGTGCTTCATAAAGGAACAAATCACAGAACTGTGAACAAATAAATTAAAGCAGCTACTGTCCATCACGGTGAGAATGAGGACTTGGCAGAGAGACCTGCTGTACTTGCCAGGGGTGTCAATGTTAGTCCAGCTGCTTGCTTGCCCTCATCACCCACCTCTGCCAGTGCAGTTCTTCCACAGATGCAAACCAGAAATGAACTCGTGAATGCATAACAGCACACCCAAGCAGAGCACGTTAGGTTCCCAGGGCTGTCCTAACTGAGTAATATTTTCTGAAAACATATAATTAGAAAAATATAATAAGGGAAAAGGGCTCCTAGAATGACCTGCCTAATGCCACAGAACGGCTCTGCGGTACCACTGTGAGTGCACACGGATGTCATCCGCCCCTCTGCCTCCTCGCCAGGATCCATTACTCCTTTGTTGCTATGACAATTATTAACAATTGTAATTTCTTTTTAAGTTTAATATCTCTTGACCCTTTCCACGTTCTCCCCCTCACCACTGCTGCTACATTCTTTGAAGAATAATGCAATTAATTTTTTAAAAAAGAAAATGAAAGCGCAAGAGAGATCAAGCCCTAAAGAGCATACAAAGTGAAATGTTTCAAGACTTTGCTACATAAAGAGAAAGAAATGCATGCTTCCATCAGGGTCCCAAGGAAACATTCATTGTTTATTTATGGTGGCACACCTTTTATTTATTCCAGGAGGCAAACCATTTAAGTTAAGGTAGAAGCTCTGCAGCAAAACCCTCTTCATTGACTCTGTAATAGTCCCTTCAAAGCCTTAAGACATACTTCCTGCTTCCGGTGTCTGCTTTCCACCTGATTTCTACCACCGTTTTGCCTTTATAATGGATCCAAAATTAACATGATGGTGCTTTTTTCTTCCAGCTAATCTGGAAGCTGATCATAATCTGTAAGTAGAACCTGTGAACAGACTGACTTAGTTGATCACTTGCCCATGCCTCTCAGTTTTTCCTGATCAAGACAGACTGCAGCCCTAGTTTACCTATCGCTCTTCCTCCTTTGACTTGGTGAACTACCACCTTTATTGAAACAAGTTTCTATTTAAACAAGAGTTTAACAGTGTTATTTAAGTGTTACTAATTCAGAATACAAAGCACCAATTTGAACATCAGTCTAGGCGGCTTTTGATAACGGCTGTAGCAGAACAGGATGTTAATTCAGTAATATTTCAATGCATCATTAACTTTTCAGTAACAACTTTCATATTTAAAATTCTTTCAGCAACAGAAAGAGGTATAAACTGCTGTTTTTCATCCAATAGCTACATATCTTACTCAAAGCTCATAGAACTCAATGGTACTCAATTTAGTTGTGACTTGCCCCAGACGTTCTTCATGTTTTTAAGAAATAGGACCCAAGAATCATTTTGATATCGAAAGATATGCAGTGATTTGTATGGATATATTTCAGAAATAGAGAAATGTTACAGGGATAGAGATGTATTAGACATACAACTCCTCCCAGCCAGACTGTATCTGTATAGTAAGTTTACTCAGGGTTGCTGAAGGAGACTTCCTTCCTACCTTAGCTCCCTCCCTATCTCCGTCTTCTTCTCTTCCCAGCTTCCCTTCCTATAATCACTTGTCCTGGTTTGAGCAACACAGGACTTTCTCTTCTAATACTTGGCAAAGCTACACTTTTAGAAGACTCTGGTGTTTGAATTTGTGAAAATGCAGGTTTCAGGGTCTCAGCATTTTTTGAGCTCGCCAGGTGCAGGGATGAGGAGGAGCGAGACCCGGGTACTTGACCCGAGCTGGCCAACAGGATTATTTCATACTGTGAAAGGCACATTCAATATAAATTAGGAAGTTTGCTGAGAAGTGCTCTCTGTCCCTCAATAGCTGCCATCCTGAGAACTCCTTGCCCTTGTGCTGGACCCCTGAGGCCTTGCCTTCCTCCCGCAGCCGCAGCGCTCGCAGTGTCCCACATTTGCTGTCACTGCTGGGAGGGCACAGCTTCCTACTGACAGAATTGGCTGAGTATAATCCCTGTACATTTTATATTGGTATTGGGATCAATATGGGTTCTTTAGTGCTGTTAGAGTTAATTATCTAGTCTTATTCTATCAAATCTGTTTATATTTCAACGCCCGGGTTTCCTTGTTTCTTCCCAATTCCCCTCCCCTGGTGGGGAGGGGTCATCGGGTGAGAGAATAATTGTCTAAACAACAATAAATTGTTGTGGGTTTTCTCAAACCATAGCACCACTCAAAGGAAATCTAATGCATAATACATAAATTTTCAGTCCTTTTTCAGAACAGTCCAGTATTTAATTATTTTTAGCCCTGTTCCAGCTCAGAGTCTACAACACTTAAAATGAGTTTGAAAGCTGGAATAAATAAGAACAGATTTAGTCATAAATACATATAAAGTGCCCAACATAACAGGTCTCAAATCTACTATTAGGCTTAATCAAACAACAAAAAGCAAGTAACATTTTCTTTATGAAGCTCTCTTTATTATGTGGGAGTTTTTTAATTATTCCAAATAAACAATTTACACATATAAATACCTAGTGAAATTACTGCTTATGGAATTATACTCATATAAAAACTGACTACTTCGGTATTCAAAAATGACAATAAAACATACACGTGAATATACAAATACACTAAAGCATATTCTTCTGTTAAGTAATGCAATTCAATTCCGAAATGCACCCAACAAAATCATATCGATTGCACAAGATATATATAACAAAGCAGGGTAAACCCATGTAGAACTGAATATTTACAACTAATACTCAAACTCCAGAAGAATAATTGGGTTTTGGTGACAAATCTGCTCATTTGAAACAGCCGGCGATCAATGGCACTAATCAAAAGGTTCATTTCTTGATGCTTTCACTCATTTTTATTCTAGACTTCTTGCTCCCAATACCATTGATATAATAAAGTAACAGCAAGGTCCTAAAGGCAGCAGACACAGGTTCTCTGTCATTACCAGCATCTTTGGAGAGTTGTATACATTATTTTGTAATTTTATTCTAATTAACATGCAGTCCCTAGTCAATACGATGTTCAATGGCTTGTGTTTCTTTTTCATTTTCTATGCTGGTATCTTGAGAGAGATTCAGCCCTGACAAATTTTGTTTTCCCCAGCAAGGGGATGCAGATTTTTTTCTGACCAGTACTTTTGTGCATCCACACACAGGTTGCCACTGGGATCTGGCATTTTCCAGTGTTTTTCAGGGTTCTTTTACACAGGTGACAGATTTCCATTTCATTACAGTACAGTAATACTGCAACAAAATCTTGACTATTGCTTGGAGATTGATCAAGACCTTTGAGAACTTGAGGTCCAGTAAGCAAACTGATGAAGCTATAAGACTGAAGCACTGACATGTTTGCAGTTACTCAGTTCATAAACATTTCTGTCAGATACGTATATGGCTGAAGACAGCATTCACACAAGTCACTGAAAGTTCACTCGGGTTATACATACATTAATATAACCATACTATCGTAACCTTGAACATACTGACTACATTTTCATCTTTAATTCATCTTTTGATCCAGCTTTGCACCTGTGCTCAGCAAAAATGCTATTTTTCCTGGAAAGCATTAGGTCCCTGCGTTTCCCCTGGTGCATGCCTATGCAAAATACTGGCCACTGCCAGAATTGAAACCGAGCAGATGAGCTTTGGACACGGGCATCCCTCTTTGAAACACGTTCTTCATCATCACCTACATTGTATACAGATGCATTTCTCCTCAAGGATCTGTAATCCCACTTCACTGCCACTTTAGACTGTATGAGGAAAGCCCTAAAATCCAGGGGAATAATTTTTTAAAGCTTTTCTCCCTTGACATAATAGCTCGGATCGCATTTGCATAAGTGATTATGCGGGGATCATTGAATTTTCAAAGATATTTTTAGAACTACAATAACAAAATTTTAAAACCTCACTTTTCACAAAAATGCTTTGGGTTCTGTTTTGTTTTCCTTTCTCCCCATGCTGGCCTCTAGGCATCTTTCTGATCATCTTCCTCTGTGTAATTGTTCTTAATTATTTTCTGAATACAGATTTTCATATCTTATTGGGTTGTGTTTTTTCGAAATACAAGGATTTAGTGTTCATGCCTCCCCATTGAAATGATGGCACTAAATGTAGTTTATAAAATTCCTCTCAGAGAAAATCAGCCCGGTATTGCAAGCATAATAGTATGCTAGTATTTAATATTAGAAATATATGTGGGGGGCTATTTGAGATCAATGCTTTTGCAAGAGCACGTAGAAAACATTCTAGGGAGAATAATTTGATTCTTTTGTAAAGACATATGTATGACAATTCACCTGTATCTACTCAGAGTAACTGCATATCTGATGCTGGAAAAGATCAGAATTAAATACTTATTTCAAGTCTGAAATGATTTCTAGAGATTGCCAAAAGACAGTACTTCATCAAAATTGTATTCAGCAAGGAAACATGACATACAATCAGCAGAAGAATGAAAACTGAGATATACTCAAGGAAAAAGAAAGACCTTGAGCTATTTAAAGTAATGTTAACTCCTAGAACTGTACCTGAATAATTCATGGACATAATGAAGTATTTCCCCTTCTGCATTCTCCCACACACTTCAAAGGGAAAATGAAAGTACACGAAATCCAAAAAACAGAAAAACCTTTAAAAACACAGGATCCGTGCCAACAGCCTAAAAATCTCTGTATCAAACGTAAAGCTTATGGATGCCTTTCATATACGACGAGCAGCTTAAAATTGTGCTTTTTTCCTGAATAGCACCACCCAAAAAGCATATTACTCCCTGCTCGAATAAACTAGAGACTTTAGAAAGGAAAAAATAAATCTTGTAACATTTGGTAAGAACATTTTCTGTAGCTAACGTGTGGAAATCCATTTATATTATGAATTAATGTGCCCTTAAGACCCAAAGACAGAAAATTATCAGTGGAGGGAACTGTCTAACTATAGAGCTCAGATCCATCACGCTATTCTTAAAAATATTTTTTGCACGTATGCTTTCAGCTGTGTAAGGGAAGTGCAGTATTTTCCACCCTATTCTTGTTTCTGCCCTTTCGATTCTCTCTGTGCATTAAATCAATGTCTGCAATGATGCTCCTTTTGCCTGAGCGATTATAACTAATGGACTCTCCTAACATGTCTCATTTGCACTCACCCACATGGGGTTCATTCTGCCACAGTATGGTCGGCTCGCTGAAGCCACAGAAATTTAACACTACACAAAGCCCAAGCACCCCCGGTGGCAGGAACAGGAGCTGACCGTGCTCCTCTCCAGCCATGGTGTTAGTCAGGATCAGATGACAGGGGGAAGTGGCACCTACCTTCCGAAGTCCACGGGCAAAAGCATTCGAACAAATAACACGTTGATATAAAGCACCAACATTCACTCTCCCCATGTTAATAAAGCTCCCTTTCATTAGGACAGCACTCACAGGGGTCATACGGTAGGGTATTTTGACACCCAGTGGTCGCTAGCCCACCTCCCACAACAAACCTACAAGGGCTTCTCTTCCTACATAGCAGCTGTAGATGCTGCCAGCTGCTCTTGGATACCTTTGCTGCTGTTGGGCCACCCAAATGCTACAGCACTGGTGAGGATAACGTGCAGCTGAAAGCCGTGGGTCGCCTATGCCGCATTGATGATAGTTCAATAGAGTAACCTGCCCCTAAGAGCGCACCCGTGAATGCCAATGGATTCACCTTTGCAGGTGTAACCAAAGCCACGCTTATTATTTGCTTGCCTTGAACTCAGACATACAGACACTAAAATGGAGGGGCAATAGGCAGTACATGTATTTTTTGTAACACGGCAATACCACTAATAGCGTAAGTGGTAACAACATACAAGTATTTTATAATGCTGCTAAGCACAGGTATATAAACAACACACAACTCCAAAGACTGAAACAGATAATGGTTGCACAACTGATGTACAGGAAAACATGCAAGCAAAAAAAACATGGCAACACGACAACAAAAGGTATAACAGGCAGGAAGGATGTATGATGGAATCAGAACTAGTCCTGGTCCCAAAAATAAGGTGACCTATAGGAGAGGCAGACAAGGTCTCCTCCCTTTCCTTTTGGGGAAGAGTCTGAGAAGCACAAAACCACCAAAGATGAGTGAGCGAAGATGGGCAAGGAAGAAGCAGCACACTTTGGCTACAGTTTCCAACACCTGCGAGGGCAGGAACTTCACCCCCACAGCCTCAGTGAGGGTGACGGCAAGGACCACCAGCATCACTGGTACCCACATCTTGGGAAAACTGGCCTCACTTGGCAGCATCCTAAACAACCCCATCACAGCCATCTAAGTCCCACACTTACTTACATGTACATGGATGTATGTGCACGCAACCACCTGCAACATGCGGGCCAGCTGCACAGACACACAACAAGCAACAGGTGCCCTTAGCATTTAAATTTTAGCATACTTTATGCTTCTATTAAAGTATGCAAATTAATCCCGGTTCAAGTCAACCCTAGATAAACATCAGTTCTTGACAAAGCTGATAGAGACAGCAATCACCTACCTTGAATTTACTATCTAGCAATAGAATATCAAAGTAAAGGCCATATTTAAAATGTGCACAAGCTTCTGTGCACCAGAAAGCTCGAGATTTGAGTCTGTCAATAAAAAAAAAACAGTATCATTTCAGACAGAGAAGCACTTGCTGACTGTTTGCCATTCTTTCAAATAATTCCAGAGCGCTCAGATTCACTTTGGTTGTGAACAGAATCACGACAATTGGATTTTCTGTGTTCAAAAGAGAAAAAGGTGTACACGTTTTTTATGCATCAATCTATAATTTCATTAACAGAATCCTAGAAAAAAAAAAAAATCTTCTGTTAAGAAAGTGTGAAAATACAGTCAAAGCAAGGCAATAAAGCTTAAAATGACCAAATAAAGCCTCCTTTAATAGATTCTCTTTCTCCCCCTCACTCGTACACACATATGCTTTCCTCCCAGCAGAGGGATACATCTGCAACACATAATTTGCTTTGTGGATTAGTTAATGTTTTTATGGCTTTTGTAATAGGGAAAGCGCTATGCAAGCATTCTAGTATGCTCATTATCACCGTATAGCTTTGGGAAAGTTTTCTACATCTCATGTGCCAGATTCTTCTGCCAAACACAGAAAAAGCTTCTAGAGTATCTCCATCCTGCATTTATATAGGATATAATTCAGACCATCCTGTGAAGCTTATTTGTATATACCTTAGAGATGTGAGTACAACAGGTTATTCAACACATGGATTGGTCACGTAACTTTTTCCAAAACCATTTAAATTAATCACGTAACTTACAGCTAAACTTTTTGGCAATTGAAACTTGGGCAACCAGAAGCTTCTGGCTGTGTCCTGACAGCACCCAAGTCAATTCTTCAGTCAACATTTAAAGGGTCAAAAATTGCTTTATGACACTTAATGAATCTTCACTTTCATTTTTGCCTTTTCTTGGCCAGTACTACACAGAGAAGAAAAAAAAAAAAGGATATAACCATACAACTAGTGAGGACCTGGCTGCCAAAAAGAGAAACATTTAAATTCAGGGGATACAAGAGGGAGAACCTTAGCATTTATAATCTTAATAAACAACCACCACTCCTAAGGGGCAAACCATGGCAATCTCTGTAAAAAATATTATTCTTCTGACAAACCACATCAGAACAATTCTCCTTCTGCCACCAGCCAGCACCAGCCACAATCATCTGGCAGAGACAGTGGAATTCAAGCCCTGCTTCCCCAAACAGGACTAACCTTGTTTAGCACGGGTTTTCAGTACTTCTGAAAAGCAACGCAGAAAAGGTATATGTATGGTGCCAAGCTCAGGAACAGGTCAATTATTCTTGCAAATAATCTCTCCCCAAAACGTCACAGTTCTAGTTGTATCATCTATACTGTTGGGAGTCAGCACTTTTGGATGCCAAATGGAGACAATCTATTTTATGGCTTATACATTATTTTATTTCTAGGAAAAGACTAAGAACTTGCTACATATGAAAAACTCAAAACTCTCCCAGACATACGATTAAATAAAAAAAAATATTTTTGTCTAGTAACAGGAAAATTTAATACTTTTTCCCTTCCAATATTATTTTAAGCCAATTCAAAGCTGAACCTTCTGTTTCTAATTCTAATTTGTAGCCTTTAATATTGGTGATAAATCACTAAAAAGTAAGCCCTGTAAATGGAATCACAAGTGACCCTTTACTATAGCATCGTTAATGCAATATCATAATAGATATGCTATTGCTAATATTATTGGAATTATTTCTGTTTCCATGGTAACCTTGGCCTACGGCTCCTCTGGTAAACAGGGTTTTAAATCATTCTTTGAGAAAAGCTTCTGCTGAAATGTCATTTTTCCACTAGTGCATACTTTTCCTCACTTTCTTTGTTTCAGTCTTTTTTTTTTTTTTAAAGAAAAAGTGTCATGGCAATTACTGGTCCAGAAGACAGATTTTTTTTGGTTATTGCAGTCAAATGGGCAGTGAATTGGGAACTTGAGGAAGCAAGGCAACCTGTAACAAGCTTTGACTAACATCAGCAGTACAAAATACAATATTCCATCCCAGAGACTTATCTAGATCTCACAGAGACTGAGAAACAACAAGCCCTTGCTGGAAATTCTGTAGTGCATAAATTTTACAGGCTTTGTTACTTCTCCTCTGTACTTTCAAAACTCGTTGTTGCTTAAAACAACTATCTTTTTCAGCATTAACATGTGCATTGTCTTCTAACAAATATTTCACCCCACAGACGTCAGAATGGAAGAACAGCATGAATACCTATGGAACAGTGTCCAATTCTTTTCCATGACTTACAGAGCAGCTTAAACCGAACAGAAAAACGCATGCCTAGTCTAAGAAGAGAACAGTAGATGGATATCAGAGGTCACCTGGCTTTTATGTCCGAATTCAATGACAACCAAACCTGTACATTCAGCTGTCAGTCACCTTGCCAACCACAACTGGGCATAACCAACAGAATCTGATTGTGTCATGGCATTTGCCTCTAAAAATAAAATAAATTTGTCAATGAAGTCAGTATGCTGTTAAGGGGACGATCTCCTTGTAGGAGCAAAGGGGAAATACCTGAGAACACACCACTCTTGGAGAGGTAAAATGCTCCTTGTACGAAGGCCAGGACTAAAATTTAGGCTACTCCTTAAGCTTTTGGGTACCCGTCCGTTCAGCCTACCCCAACAATAGCACTAGTTTTATTACTGCTTCAGAGCCCAAAGAAGCAGCTAAAGATGATTCCCTTTGTAAGGCAATGAACTCACAGTCCATTTTCAGTACAACATAACCCTTAGTAATGTTAATTGCATCACAAACTGTTACTTGCTGGCAGGACATCCAATTCTTCAGTAATTGAAGTCAATATATAGCTGTTTACAAATCAAGCTGATGTCAAATTTATCAGATCAGGAAAATGTACTTGCTGGTGCATTCTAGCCAATGAAAGCTCAAATAGTAACGTTAGATGTATCATACATTATACATACATACAGAGCCCAAATAAAGTTATAAACATATTGTAGAGATTGGATCAGTGTCTGGTTCTTCAGAAGAAAACAGTATTCTAAAAAACGATGTACTGGATTTGCCACAAAGTGAAGCACAAAACCCGTTCTTCACTCTGCTTACAGGTGTTTTACCTGCAATTCTGTTTCCATTTATTTCTGTTCACTGTGTGGCATTGCAGTTTAAATGGCATCTGCAATATTTATTTGACAGTTCCCATTCTTCCTATAAATTCGACCGAAATAATGTGCGTATAATAAAGGATAGCAAAGACATAGCCTATTTTTTCTTTAAAAGGGAAATGAATGAAAATATGCACTTACTTAATCAGTACTTGTTAAAGGCTCTCTGGTTGGCCATTAAATAATATCTATTTAGGCACAGAATTAGTCACCCTGAGCATGTGACAAGTCTGCTAGTTGAACAAGCGGGGATGGGCAGCTTATTAAACTGACAAGTTAGACCTGAGACAGTCAGGAAAGACTTAGCTCCACTAGAAAGTACTCCAAAGATCTTATTCACTAATCAACATTCATTCATCTTCAGTACAGAGAGCAACTGGAACTCTTTGAGGTCATGGTGACACTGTCAGAAACTTTCTCAAGTCCTTACCAAAAAAGATTGTCATTATAACGATTTTCACTTGCCATTAATTCCCAGCTGCCTAATTTAGTAGGCTAGAAAGCCATCCCCTCAGTACTAATTGGAATAAATTTTTAATTTAATAGTCTAATGTGCTCCAGTTTGGGGTATTTTTTTTTTCCTTTCAGCGAATCAATGCTCTCATTATTTGTTAACAGCTAGGTGCTAAGGGCATACTGTTAAGAAGCCTAAAATAAGATAGCCTCTTGGTCAAAAGTCTGGGTTTAAAAAGAATCAGCAATGCATACATCACCAGGTAGGTTTCTTTTGTACAGTTACGATTGTCTTTCAGGAAGAGGTAAACCTCAGTCCTCTATTTTGAACAGGACAGCAGCATTTATAGGTTCAGTTAACAAAATGTTGCTGTTTCCTTCCCACTGTAAACAGGCAACACCACAAAAATCCAGACTTGCTTAGCACTAAGGAGAAGTTTTTATCCCATAATGTGACTAAGCTTCAGTAGGGCCATCACAATCCAGAGAATACTTGCCACAAAATGTTATTCAGCATATAACACATAAACTTAACGCTAAAATTTATGCTAAGAACTTCTTGGACTCTTAAATGAGACCAGTCCTCAATGTCTATGTAGTCAGGACCTCACAGAATAAACTTAAATATTACACGGTAAGTATTTACTGTCTTAGCTATGGCAGATTGCTGTTACTTTCAAATGTTTACTAGAATGATGAAACACTTGTACTATACTTTTGAGTACAGTATTTCTATAGTATTTGTACTATACCACATTAGTGACGTTAAAACTACTTGATTTTTCTCTTGTTGCCTTGATTTTCATGCAGATTCAAACCTCACTTCAGTCAACAGGTTCTAATAATGCTTTCTCCAAGAATCAGCCGACATCTTCACACCTCCAAAATACAATGGCATGTTCTTTCTTGGTCAATTGTTAATTTTTAAGATGCTTTTCTGCATGTAGGTGCCTTTAGTAGCTGCTGTTGCTTTTAGGGTAAGGTGAGAGGAAAGTACAGAGGTAAAGATGTTTTAGAAAAATCCAGTAGAATCTACATAAATATTAGATACTATTGCATGTGTTGAGCAAAAGAAATCCGATCAAATATGAAAGCCCATACCTTCTACAGCCTTAATTCTGTATGTATAGACTGGATTAATCAAACATTAGTTTTGGTTTTCTTTCTATTTGTTGGAATCGTAAAGCAAATGTAGTCATTATGATAAAGCCAGCACATGTAACTGCCGTTCTGGTGTTCAGTACTATGCAGTACTATTAGTCCCAGCCGGCAGTGGAAGTGTGCATGTACTTTTAGAAATGACAACTTATTAGTCTACTTCCCTAAAGAATAAGGTTGATGTCATCCCATTGTCTAAGCACAAACCTTTTTTGTTCTTTTCCCAGCAAATTTTGAACCTCTTTGCCAACATTAACTGAATTGGACAGAAAAGTGACAGTCTTAAAGGCAAAATGCAGAAGCTAAGCAACAGCAGATATTTGGATGGAAGAGTGAGAGTCAAGCAGTGCATCTGCTATGAGAAGTGCTGTACAAACTCATGCCTTATAACAGTAGATATGAAATATCCTTTTTGCATCGACTGCAGGAAGTTTCAGCTGAACCCTACATCCTCCTTTGATACTGACATTGATCCACCCGTCCCAAAACATAAATCCCCTTGCAAGTCATGTTTCCCTAGTTTCAGCGCTCACAAAACTCATTTGCTTGCTACAAAATCAAACAGTGAATAGTCTATGATTACTTTCCATATGCTAGTTAATACAGACCACCTCAACATCCTATTGCTTTTAGGAAAGAAATCAGAGACAGGTGAAATTACTTTCCATATGCTAATTAATACAGACCACCTCAACATCCTATTGCTTTTAGGAAAGAAATCAGAGACAGGTGAAATTACTCCACAGAATGAGATGGCCGCACTGCTGGGACCAGAATGCAGAGTCTTTCATTTCTGCTCCTTCCTTATTCAGCCGCACCAGGCAATTGTTTAATTTTATTGTATCGTAATCTGAGCAAACCCAGTGGAACTGACTGAAAAAAAGAGAGATGGAGTTCTTAATTTGCCAGAGGTTCTTAAACAGGTTTGTCTGTGCTGCCATACCAGCCCCTAAACCCCCTGTGTCCGTCCTTACAGCTCGTGAAACAATGAGCATGCACCAGCATAATCATAGGTAGCCTGCTGTTACTAACAGAAGGGAGAGACTTTTCTTCCTTAAATCTGTATTCACTTCAGACAGGTTAGCATCCTAAGCTGTTAGAGAACTATATACAAACTACTGTAGTCAGAGATTTACTGAGTTAAAGATTAGGTGGTGTTGTGGTTTAACCCCCAGCCGGCAGCTAGGACCACACAGCCGCTCGCGCAGTTCTCCCTCTTCCCCCACAAGGGCACGGAGAAGAGGCAGAAAAGGAGGGGAAAGGAAAAAAACCTCTTGGGTTGACATGAGGACTGTTTAATAGAAACAATAACAGCAAAGGAAAATAGCAATAATAATAATGATAATAATAATGACACAAGTTACTCTCATTGACTGGTGAATTGGCACCATCCTGAGCAGCAATCAGGGTTTCGCCCCCCAGCCAGCCCCCATTTATATCCTGAGCATGACATCTATGGGTACAAAATATTCCACTGGCCATTCTGTTGTTCTGTCTGTGCTCCTTCTCAGCTTCTATGGGAAGCTGAAGAGGGTCCTTGAAAAGCATAAACATCGCCTAGCAACAACAAAACCAATATGCATTATTGACCATCCTTTCACAGCAATCACTAGAAAGAGAATTAACTCTTTGCGAGCAGAAACCAGGACAGGTGTAAATGCTATGGTTGTATTATTTATAAATGTGAGATAATTATAACTGACTGAGGAACAGGCATGTTCCTTCAATCCAGTCAAACACATATAAATACATATACAGCACACCAGCTTCTCTGCTTCAGCAGCACCTGTAACCACAAACACGTGATTTCAGGATCTTCCTCCCTGCTCTGACTCACCATTGAACAAAGTCCATTTAAAGACCAGTGACCAGTATTACCTAATAAAAGGTGTAAGGAATGGTCCTACCTGAGAGACAACTAGTTAGTTACGGCTTTAACCTCCTAAAATAGCTGTGCCACACAGATACAAAAGCCTTATTGCCCAACTGGCAGAGATTTAGGAGTGCAAGAGGCAGACATTTGAAAGTACTGGGCCAGAACGCTAAAAAGAAAAAAATAAAACAAACACACCACACAAAAAACCCAAACCATACCTGCTATAAGCACCGTGAACCGATTTCAGTTTTCATCTGTTCTTTTAGGGAATGAGAAAGGAAAAAAAAAATTAAAACTCTTCATTTTCCTTCTACTGGTAGCTAACCGGGGCAGTACTTCATCAGGGGTGTGATGAGCTCGCACTGCTCTCAGCTCCCATCCTCCACTTCAGCCCCAAGACAAGTGCCCTTCTACACTCCAAATAATTTGACAGCGTATACTGCCTTCTTCAAGATGAGGATTCAGAGTAACCACAGATGTATGAACTGCAAAGACGTAATGGGTTTGTTGTCTTCCTCTCCCTCAGGACAGACTGGAGGCTAGCTAGCACTGCAAAATTTGACAATAGTATCAATGAAAGTTTGGCATTCTGATCCCTGGGGAAAAGTCCAGTCTAATCTATGATAATGCAAACATCAAACGTTAAAAAAAAAAAACCCAACTTTGTGTGCAAAAATGCATGTCACAGCGTTCTTTGGGTACCACCACAAACAGCAAAAACCGTTCATCTGTTGGATTTTCCATGCACTATCTACAAAAGTAAAATACGATACTAAAGATTCTTGTGTCATTTATCAAATATAAAGCAGAGAAAAGCTACCGATACACATGTATTTCCATGCATGAAATAGGTCTCCAAAATTATCTATTCTTACTATTTCATAAGGTTGCATTAATAGACCCATGGTTTCTGGGCCATAAAAATCCAGGATTCAGACTTATACCCTTGAGTATTTCCCAGTGGAAGATATGCTTACATTGACGAAAGCAGCATCCTTCATATGCTCCACTTACTGCATGGGTTGGGGTAAGTATCCAAGGAAATGTCAATTTCATGCCTTTTGGAAAAAAGCAGGTGATAACCTGCTTTAAAAAAAAAAAAAAAAGGCATTTGGAGGGGAATCGGAGCCAGTATATAATTTGCTTTGCTACGTAGCTTGCAAAAGCCTTCTGACTTACTATAACATATTAAACCTGTATCTTTATCTCATTTGGATATGAAGCAAGAAAAAAAACTTGACACCTCATGGTGTTTTGCTTTAAATTTTTTGAGTTTGATGAAGCTATAATCTAGAAGAACTCAAACGTTACACCTGAAAGGCAGCATAACCTAAAGGAACATCAGTCAACTGAGAAACTGTGAGCTTTGATACACTTTCTGCTTCATTACATCAGGTAATCTTTTCAACCTGAAGGTACCGTCTCCACTCCTACTCCATGTCTGTCTAGCTTATTCAAATAGTAAGTCTCAGAGCAAATGATTCTAAGGGATTTTTTTTTCCACTCACATTCAGCAGGAGATTCAGCAGGGACAGCTGACGAGATCACCAACCTCACCTCTGTGCTCCATCCCTCTACTTTATTACAACCTTATGGGGGCATGTGGAACAAGTATTTAGTTCTGAACTTCCACAAGTTACCACTAGAATTGGTAAATAAATTTCTTTACGGTAATTTATCTTAATAGTCTGTAATGTAAACTTTTGGGACCCAGGAGCAGTTACACATCATATTGTGCTTTCCCAGCCAGAAAAGGAGCCAAGTGGAAAATGGAGAGCCGTAACTGCCTCAGCCATAACAACTTCTTTCACTTGCAGCATCCTATGCTTATTCAGAACGTCAAACTTGTCTTTCAATCAATGTCTTTATGACAGTGTTAATATAGTAAAAAAACAGAAATAATGGCAATTTAGTGAAAAATGAAACAAAATTCACAAGATATCTTTAGCCTTTTTTATTTTGCATGGCATCATATTGCACGAAATTTAGCTCTTTTGTTTGTGCACAATGTTTGCATTCTGTTAAATCACTTTTCTGAAATGTCTTGAGACAATTTATAGTAAAAAGGAAACCAAGCCTAACCTCTGTTATGCAGCAATCCAGTAGGGTTTTATTTTCCTTTCCACATAGTACTTGCACTGCTACTGAGCAACAACTTTGAACAACTGGATACTCTAACTCTGCTACTCAGAAAGCTGCAAATTTCTTTTCCAGCCTCTTGCTGCTTACAGAGGCAGAGTAAAAGTGTGCAAAGCCGTCCTGTCCATCACAGCACTCCAAGCATTTCTCTATATCACAAGGACAACTGCTTAGCCTACCAGTTGCCCAGTGCCTTTACACATCTCTTCCCCACAGGCCACACCACACAACTCTAAAGTTGAAGCTTGGTGCCTGACCCTGCAGGGCTTCAGTGTAAGGATTTGATTTGCCACGGTCATTTATCTGTCAGGTTTCTTTACTGCTGAGCGATCTCAGATATTTCCAATCCCAAAGATGACGTGCTGCCAATTTCATAGCATCGCAGGGCTCCTGCTCCCTGGCTATGACAACGGTGTCATCAGAAATAAAAGCTCAAAGAGGCTTCCTCGTCATGGACTTCACCTGCTGAGAAACCAGAGCGCTCCACATACTTTCCTCCCCACACCGGAACACGTTTTTCTATGCTGCAGAGTGGCATGCCTCTCCTAAATGCTTCCAAAATATTATCACAGCGTTATTTGTATAAAATAAGGAAAACATAATTTATGTTTTAATCAAAAGGCTTAGCTATCATACTACATGAGAAATCAAGCAGCCTTCAACTCGGGAGAAGCACAGGCACATTTTACATGAGCGTTCATCGTTGCGAAGAAGCCTACTGCCATCGAGTGGCTAAGAGGAAAAATAAGTTTCATGGTGAAATGCACCAAGTCTGCAGAAAGCCTGTAGACACTAATTTTGATGCATTTCCCAAAAGAATGACTTTGAGTTGCAGTTGGCAGACTGTTTGTGTTAAGAAAATAAGGTAATCAAAAATTAATTTCTAGGCACAACAATCAACAGATATCTTCCTGGATCTCTGAAAGAGACAAATGGTGTATTGATAGCACAGCATAATTGCCTTCAATTTTTGCCTCAGGGTTCTGTATCATAAATTTAAACAATAATGGAATGGTATACAAACTTAAATATTAATGCTGCATAGAATTTAGAAGTACATCATTATTGCTGTTATCAGTGGCACACCTGAGCACTCTTTGGCATACTTTTAAATGAACTTTGTGTGCAGGAGTTCCGACCGCATTCTCTGTTATAACTGGATTTCAACCACACACGGTGTTTTCTTTTCAAACTAAAAACAAAGGGATATGGTACTGCCTTCTGCCCTTTACATATACACTTTGTATGTCAAATTTTCACCTGAGAAAAAGCTTTTAAAAAGTGAATTAAAAAATATAGCAAAAGGATTTTTTAAATCCTCAGGAAAAAGTCACACTTAAAAAGAAAAAAGCTTGTGACTGACAATCACTTGTCTCTTGTTATTTCTTCATGGGAGTTCTTAAACTGGACTTAATCTTGTCATGGGACTGCGGCCCACTCCTGGTGATTTGAAGGTACTATGAAAGAAGACACTGTGCAAGTTCTTCAGGTGTGACTTGTCATTTTCTCTTACTGATATTAAAAAAACAAAGTATATCATAACTTTCTGTATCCACGTACATTATATCACACGGTTGTGCATTATGCCACATAGATACTATAAAATTCTCTGTTCCATTATCAACAAAAATAATTGTTCAGGATAGTGAACACTACCTTCTGTTTCATGTGATAGGTGGTACTAGACATTGATAGTTTCTACTACTAGCTGCTGGTTTCAACTCAAGCACAAAAAAATTGTCTTCAGAGTCATTTTTGCACACCTGAAACTCCTTCCACTCAGCTCAGAGAAGATAATATCCTCTGACATAAGCAATTTTCCTGTACTGCGATGGGCAAAAAGAAAAGATGCTAAAGACTGCATTTATTTTTTGAATACCAGGAGGTAGTCAAATTCCATATCAAGATAACTCTATTCCTAGATTGTCTATGTACTCAGAAAAGAACTCCTAATTTGACCTTTACAGTCTAACGACATAATCTTTGCTGCTTTTAGCTGATAATATAGCCCCTAACATGACGTGACACATATGGAAGTAAAAGAAAAAGGCTCTAGGAGGAGCTAAAAGCAGCCTGACATTAATGTTGATTAGGCTAGAGAGAAGACAGAACCAGGCTCTTCACAGCAGTGCATGGCACAAGGACAAGACATAACAGAGACATACATTGAAACAAGAGGTTCAGATTGGATATAAGGAGAAACTCATTCCCCATGAGGACAGCGAGGCACTGAAACAGTACCTTGAGGCTGTGCAGTCTCCAGCCTTGGAGGTTTTCAAGACCCAGCTGGATCAAGCCCCCAAGCAACCTCGTCTTATCTCACACCTGGCCCTGCTGTGAGCAGGAGGTTGGACTAGCGACCTCCCAAGGTCCCTTCCAACCTGAATGATCCTATGGGTTCTACAAAAAGCTATACGCATAATAAGGCTCATAGAGACAAGAGACCTACCTTCCTATTCGGTATTTTAAATTAAGCTAGGAAGAAAGAAAACGACAGGAAAACATCAGAAGCACAAAACATCACAAACAAGAAATGACAGGGCATTTCCAAAAGCAGTATTAGAAAAATAAGCCTGAATGAAAATAGCAAAGCATCTATATCGCTGTTTATTGCATGCGGTAATCTTCCAGTACTGATAAGGTAATAAAATCAGAGTTCCTTTCACAGACACTCTTGTATTAAATACATGTTCTAGCAGAGATTCCCATCTGTAGAAGCCCAGAGACTTTATTGGAATTTTTTAGGGCAAGTTAGATGGGATTTCTTACCAAACAAGGTTGTCCTCTCAATGATCTCCAAGAAAGAATTTGTAATCTTCTGGATATCAAATATTCATCCTAATCTTTCACTTAATATCACTAGACTCTTTCTGTTGCACTTTTTTTTTTTTTTAATCATCAATTGCATTGTGTGTTTAGAATTAAGAGAAGCCCTTCATTATGTACTTGTGTGTAAAGCCTGTGAAAGCTTGACTTCTAGTCAGGGGGATGCTGAACCTTCTTGGTTCCCAGCTTATGGCTGCTATTATAAATACAATTACACAGCAATTATAAATACAAATGAAAAGCAACTATTTCCCTAAGGAAAGGGAACAGAAGGAGAGGTCCATTCACACAACATTCAAATTAGTGACCAAAGCACTTTCTCCATTCTGTGGTTGTTTTGATGTACAGAATATTTTTCTATGACTGTGGAAAAAAAGTCTCCTTTCCAGAGTCAGACTTCCAAATTTATGAGTTATGAAATTACTTTATGACACCACAGTTTCTTATTATAGTACTGCTGAAGAAAAATTTCAAACCCATTTACATCTGCTGATAAAATATCATAGAATTATGTTTTATGCTGACAGGTAAGGGACTCATTATACTACTAAATTTTAAGAATAAAGGTTAGCAAAAAAATAAAGATGATAGGTTTTTTTAATTCATTTGAAAGCTTGATTTCAGTCTCTGGACAGTAAATTCTAATGAACAGCAAAACTCTCTACGTGAAATCCAAGTAACTTGTGGTCTGTCCACAGGCATATTCAGAGCTCATATTAGAAGTCCACAATGTAGTAGGTGCTTTGCAAATTTATCCAAAGACTAACGTTACTTGCTCATTTCTTACAAAATAACTCCTTGAATCAGCTGCTTGGTAAAGACGACAAAGCAGTCATGAGTTTACATGCAGTGTCCCTCAGCCTGTCCTGCCATCCCACAGACTTGCAAATTAATCAAACACCATCCCAAGAACACAATTTTCAACTATTCTTTATCCACAGAGAGGAGTCATGAAACTCCTTTAAACAGAAGTTGGCTTTCAGAATATAGATGTTACGCTCTGCCAGCTTAAAATGCAAGGCTAGTCAAATTTCCGGAAGGGTTTTTGGACTGGAACTATGCATTGACTAACAGGAGCCAGGAACAAGACCAAGAAACAGCGCTTTTGAATTTATTCACTTATTAATGAAATGACTGCCCCAACAGTGCAGTCTCCAATGAAAAATACTACCATTAAGGAGTAAGTGAGCAGCAGAAATGTGCTAATAAGTGCACAGCACAAGTGTGATTATTGCAAAGCACTTATTCTGAACCAGGTCTGTTAAGATGAACATCACTGTCCCTCCTAGATGTCTTAGACGGGCCTTTTACTTGCTCTTTTAGGGAAGTCTGTTGCCTGGCTTCAGAAGGACTCTCATCAATTGGGAGCTCTGTTTTAAGAGCTGTGCGAGCCAAAGTGCTCGTCTCACTCTTTAAAATTAAAATGAAAGCTTAGTAAAAAGGATTTTTTGGTGAAAAAGACACTGATGAACACTTTCATAAAACTCCCAGAAGGTAAAATTATCATGTACGTTCAGTGAAATATACTTTCTTCTAAAACCAAAAGAATTCAGAGTCGTCTTCTCCCCATTTCACTTCAGGTGGATATTCAGCCCTTGTTTCCCCAAATTCCTGAGAGTCTGATACAACCATAAGCACATGCTTTTCTTTCCTTACTATCACTCTGACATTTTCTATGCTGAGCTTTTTTTGGTTTGGGTTGTTTTTTTTTAGGAGGGGGTCATTTTAGATGTTCTTTATAGGCAGCACTAACACAAGTTTCTGATTTTTCAAAAGTGAAATTGCAGACATGCTACGTGAAGACAAAGCGATTCCATATCACTATGAACCACATGATCTGCCTTTTTAAAAAATGTCCAAGGTTATCATAAAGAGGACACAGCTGCCTTACCACTTCTGCAACAAGCACAATTTGGACCATATGGAACCATCTGAAAAAGTTCCAGTTTTGACTCAGCTGGTTTGATTACCATCCAATCCTAGTACCAATATGAACAATCTCCACCAAAGCAAAGCTTAGCAAGCATCAGTGTTTTGCGCTTCTTTCATTTTTCATCTCAGGATCCAGATAATTCAGGATATGCACTACAATAAGAAGCAGGCAGAAATATTGTTTTTCTCAAACTCCCAAGGGCTTTTACTGACGTAGCAGAGTAAAAAAGAAATCCAAGCTCTCCATTCCCGTGCTACAGTCAATTCTCCCCATGAACACAGTTCTACCAAAATGCGCCTCTCACTGAGTTTTGATTTGAGTAGAGAAAAACCTCCAAGTATTGTATTACTACTAGTTCTGAAGCGTTAGGTTTCAGACCAGTATATATTCCCCAGTGAAGATACAGCATTAGTAAAAAAAGCTACACTTTCACTGGTTGTCATCACAGATATAAAAATAAGACAAGGACTACCTCAATGCCGAGCAGATCTTTCGGGGGGGGGGGGGGGGGGGGGTGACCCACATATGGAATTACATCATCACATCATTAAAGTGAAGTTCTGATCTGAAATTAATCGCATTCTCATAAGGCACACGTTGACTAATAAGAAAAAGTATTTGCTGGAGGCTGCAATTTTTTCCTGTTAGTAATGCTTCTGCTCATCCAAATTATTCTCATAAGCACCACAACGCAGTATTTAATCAAGGGTAGAATGAGAAAGAAAATAGAAAATGAAGTGGTAAATGGGGGGGGGATGACTGGACACTATTAGCTGACCTATCTCCCATCTTAAAATACCAGGTATTTTTCTTCTAAACTGCAAGTAATACATTCAGTGAATACCTACACATCCTTTCAACTATCTAAAATGCAAGCTGCTTGATAAATTATTGCTGCAGGACTTTCAGACAATTCTATAAAATAAAGATAATAACCTTACACAGTGATATTTTGTGTATGGGGCGTGGGAGGGTTTAAAACAATACTTTGTTCCTTGAAAGATTTGGCCAATGACTTTTGGAAAGAGGAATAATGCAAATTCTACTTCTGAACACAAGGGTCAGTTATCACCTTTTCCCCTCACTACAAAAACTATAAAAGCACTTTTTCATACTCAGGCTCAGTTTCAGATTGCTTCAATTCCATCAAAGTTCCTCTACCTCGTTTTTGCTATTGCTGGTTGGCTCAAGGCTCCGCAGCAGCCAACAGGATACACTAATGGCAGAGGAACTTAGTAGAATTTAAGATGACTGATCCTGCCAGTACCACCTGAAACATTTGAAGCCTCCAAACAGGAAAATTTGCTCCTGGAAGAAGAGAGTGGGATTACATCAGTTTGGTGGCCAAAACTGGCACTTAGCTTTCCCCCAGTTTGCTGGTGTGCTGGCATACCGTGGTATGTGTAATGGAGGAAGTTTGTAAAATGTCACCGCAGGAAATTTATAAAAATACGCTGGTCGCTAAAGTTAAAAAAACCCTCTAAGACTTTCAAATGCAATTTTCCTGAGCAACTACAATGCAAAGACATGAATTATGACAGCTGTTATTTCTGGACATTTGAACTCCTGACAAATTCATGTAATCAGATATACATATACGCACACGTGAGCCAACATAAAACTCAACTTCACACACAAACATGCACCCCAGAATCTCTCTCAGACAGAAGATATGGGCCAAACAACTTAATAGCAATAACTGCTACCAAATGAGAAAGCTACTTTCAGTTAATGGTGATCTAATAGTGCTTTCAATGAGTAGTTCAGGTTCTTTATGATTCTCTGGTGTTGGCTCCTCTAATAACAGGTTTTTCTTCCTCCTCCACTTCTGTGACACATACAGAGAATAAATTAATTGCCTGTTGAAAATCCCACCTGTTTTGACTTTGCACCTTCTACGTACATCAACCTTACCTGCTGGCAAGTCATACTGAAGCTTCACAACTGCCCAGAGAGCGCACAGCACATACCTCAGAATCATAGAAAGTTGTGGGAAGACTAAAGCAGGATCAAAGCAGTTACCGAGTCAAGTCTGCTACCCCAAGGCAGCAGGAAATACATCTATGTAATTTCTATCCACTGCTTATCCAATTTGTTCTCAGAGATTTCCAGTGATGGAGATTCCACAACACCCTAGTCAAACTAACTCTGTTTTTTACCACCCTTACCATCGGAAAGTGTTTCTTAATACACATGCTGGACCCTCTTTAACGTAAATTAAGACAAATACTCCTTGCCTTAACTATTTTGAATACAGATAACAGATTCTTTCCTCCATCTTTCCAGCAGATTTGAAAGTATTTGAAAGTAATTATGTTGTGGTTTGGGCTGGACTGGCCACTGAAACCAGAACAAATTACTACTTCCTCTTTAAATTTCTCTTCTTAGGCTATTTGACCTCAAATCATTCAAATATTGCCCAGAGTTTTCTGTGATCATTCCTATTGCTTCTCCTTCCCTCACACTTCACAAATGTTTGATATGGGTGCCTAAACTGAACACAGTACTCTCTGTTGAAAACTGAGGTTCATGTTTCTGCATCCCAGAATTAGGGAATATCTCTCCCAAATGCAAAGGGGTTTCCAGTAACAGCTATTCAAAGTCATGCAACTTTCAAGATCACATTAAAGTACCACTGTACAGTATAGTCTATAAATCAGGGTACAGATATTAAGACTAAGATTATGGTTTTAGTTCAGCAGCTTCTGGACTTACAGATATTCAGTTCTATGCTGAATTGGGGTCGTGTAGCACCACAAACAGAATTATCATCCCCTTAAACTGCCGAGTAAACACGCAGTTTTCAACACAACTTTTATCACCAGTGCTTCCAAATCCCAGTGCTATACTGGCTTAAAGAGGTTGAAAACTACCTTTACTCAGTGAAAACATCCACAGTATCTTTATTGTCTCCATGAGCATACCAATGCATTAAACTTTTTCCTGTGTACTCAGCAGAACAGAAATTATTAAAAAAAAAAAAAAAAAGAGAGAGAGAGAAGAAACCACACCAAAAAAACTCCAGCAAAATCGAGAACATTAAAAGGAAACCCATCAAGAAACACAAACGCACCAACGAACTGGATGTGCTATAGCACACGTAAGCTAAAGAAAGGTGGTATTAAGACGTAAGGGATGATAAAGACAAGTTCAAGATGCATACAGGAAAAGCCATGCAAAGGTGGCCAATTTTTTGGCTTCTGCTGGGTATTCCTGGGTTGCCATCTATGAACCTGTATCATGCCTGCAACACCAGTGACGCTAGAGAAAGCCAAGTTTTAACTATCTCCATTTTAAACCTTTTTCTCTTGTCACTAGTAACTTACCCATGTCTTTCACAGTCAGAGATAGTTCACCTTCATTTTAGCATAACATTACACCAAACTAACAATGAAAATAGGATCTGGAAGAATTCTGGCACTAATGAAAGTAAACGAGTAGCTAAAAATTAAACATACATATTTCAATACAAAAGGAGACTATAGATGTGGTGTGGGAGGATGTATCAGCAGAGGAGCTTATTACTCCCACTGCTCTTTTCTCCTGTCCCTATAAGCACAGGACTGGGCCTGGCTTTTGATATTTAGACAGAACCTTCTCCTGAATATAAGCACAGGACACACAACCTCCAAGGGCTCACACTGCTCACCGGCAATGTATCTTTTTTCTGCTAGACCAAGTTTAATATAACTGAAAAAGTGTGTTCTAAAAAACACTATTTCATGATTTGTGCCTGAAGCATCAATATTTTTGTAGCACTTTATTTACCTGTGACAGGCTATATGGAGCTCTGCATTAGTATCTCTTAATCTATAAACCTGGGTTTTATTACTATACGGGTGAGTGAAAAACTAGCTACCTCACAGTATAATATACTCCCAGTACTGCAAATCCAAACTCGGGTTTCTCATCCGCAGTTCTGCAGTCTGTGCTGATCTGTAAGATTAGAGCAGAGCCCAGCCAGAGAAGATTGCTCCCCTGGTGATACAGAGTTTCGTTAACTTCATCAAGGGTTGTAATAAAGCATTAAGTAAAACCTTAAAGCACTGCCTGTTGCAGCTCTTGCACGGACACACACCTAAAATTTATTAGTATCGGCAACCATATTGATAAAAACAACATATGAGCACACAACAGCAAGCAAAACAATACAAAACTGCAAGTTATAATGGGTCCTGCACTTCTCAGTGAAAACAAAGAATTAACAGCAGATTATTCTCCATCCTCCATGGAGAAATTCAAGGGTTTTTTTTTTCCCCCCTCTTTTTTAACATTCTCTTCACTTTCATTTTAAAAATAAATACATAAAAGGCAAGAAAACTAACCCCTGTGGATCTATACACTGCAGCAAGAAATGCAAATGCTCCATTCTGCCTATCTGTCCTTTTAGTACGACTTGGATACCATTATTTAATGTCCATAGGTAAAATTATCTAAAGATAAACAAATGGAATTTACCATTGCAAAGCGAAAAAGCAAAACTCAGCACGGGTACTTGCCACTGAAGTACTGCTTACAACAGTAACACTACTGATCTCAATTCAAGTTATTAAAGTTGGGAAAAAAAGTTTGATCCAGTAAGGCGGAGCTAATCACTCTTCCACTTTGAGCACACACAATTACGCCTAAACCCAGCGTTTTTCACACAGACTACTAGAGAGTCCAAAAGTGGCAATAAGGTGGTGTTTGGGTTTTAGTTGTACTAATAAAACCATAGAATTTTGGTCCCCTGCTATAGATAGCTGCTTCCCTACTCGTATTTAGTATGTAGCCAAAATAACACTCCAAGGTTTCCAGAAAAGCAGAACTCATTTGAAAAAAAGCAAAATTTCTTATTATAATACATTAACTAACTTCAATTGAGTGTTCCCAATGATTCTACTGAACATCACGGTCCCTGATGTCCCAGCGAGCTGCACTGTTAAACCACATCTGAAGTATCAAATGCAATGAGCTTCAAATAGTTTCTCTGGAGGCACCATTCAGGCAAGGCCGAGTTTTTCTTATCAAAACAAAATATTCATTCTCAGGCTGAAGTTTTTTTACATCCAAACTGTTGTATATTCTAAGGTGGCTATCATTTGCTTCAATATAACACCTGCAGGACTAATGGTAGATTTTAATATTGTATTTATACAGAAAACAAGAAATGCAAAACCTAATAGTAGATAATTCTAAACCCCAAAAAACTGGTGCACTCACAAACTGTACCTCTGACACTAGTATGAAAGCCTCTAATTGCCAAAGAAACAGATTATTAGTTAATCTTCCTGGTACTTTGCTAAATTTCACTTACAAGCCTAGTTTATCAAATTTATTCTGCATACACGTAATTTTCTGTTCCAGATAAATAGCTTAGGTTCATCGTAACAGTTCAGCCATGCCTGCAGGCTAACTAGAGTCGGAGTTTTCATTTTCAACCTAAGATTGGATGTGCTTGGCCAGTCAATGCACCACAAACCTCATTTTTTTCCTCTAGTAATATAAACACAATAAAGCCAGTCAAGTTAATGGAGGTTTGCACTACAGTAAAAACTATAAGAACAGGGTTGGCTGAGTAGATAGCTGGTTGGTTTTTTAAATACAACACGAAGGACATACACAGACATTTTTATTTCCAGATTAAGAAAAGCTAAGATTTTCCTTAAACAAATCACATAATATTCTCATGGGTGAAGGAGGTACTTAATACTTGAAATAGATGCTTTACTTAAATAAAAAGGAGATTTCTGTTTATGGCTTGTAAGACTAACAGGAAAAAACTTGACTTTCCTCTTGACAAATGCCACTGGGCTGAAATGCCAATAGCCTCATAAAACAAACTGATACTTATAACTTAGCTACAAGTTTTTGTAATGAATGGAAAATTAATTCTGAACAATGTAATAGTAACTTTTCTTGTTGAATCAACATTTTGAAGTATATTTCCAGCCTCAAAAACACCAGAAGTCTGTAGAACTGTATCAATAATAAAACAAAGAATATAACATGAAGTAGCTACCTCAGAATTACAAGCATAAATCTTTGTTTATCTTTCCTTTGTCATGCACATATACACAGCTGCTTCTGATTCCATTCATTACAGCAAAATCCAGAACTCACACAGGCCTTTAGCTCTTGCATACATTCATACACTAACCTGAAAAGGACAGATTAGGAGATAGCAAAACCCTCTAGTAAAATATCTTTTATCACCTTATGCTTCTAGGGAAATAATCCCTCATTACAGCAGCATCTCCACAGCGAGCAAGATGACTGCATTTTTTTTTTTTTCAGATGGGGAAAAAAAGAAGGCGTTTAAGCAACTTAGCTCAAGCTACGCAGCAAGCCAATGAAGGAGGCTGAGAGCTCCTCATCTTTCCCCAGACTACAGTTCCAGGCATAGAAAAATCAACGTCCTCCTCCAAGAAACGTGACTTCAAAAAATCCGTCCAGGTTTTATTACTATCCCTTCATCGTGGTATCTCAGTAAAGCAACAAAGACATTCATGCTATATTACACCATATGTACATATAGAGCAAACTAACATTATTATAAACCAATTTATTTCTATTATGGTAAACAAACCTGTACTACTCAAAGATCTAGATGAAATTATCACAAATAGTATTCTAAGATTTGTACAGCATTCCGAGCATGCCACAAGCTTTGCACAGATACAAAGGCAATCTTGTGACTATAAAGAGTCTGCAAGTTAAACATATCAGATAAACAGGGCTCTCCACCAGTCCTGGACACAGAAAACAGAAAAAGAAAATAAACATCAGTATGACTGACAGTGTTCCTTTAACAAGCGCAAGGGGGAGTTCTGAGAAAACTGTGAGTAAGGAGGATTTAAGGGCACAGTGATTACAGGATTTTCTAAAAAAGAATGGAATAATTTAATAACCAGACTCTGACTTTCTTCTTACAACGTTAAGCTTCCTATCTATAATGTACGTATTTGTGTTAAGGAGCCAAACATCTGCATTATGTTCTCAGTGAACTGTAACTGTATGTAATGCTATGACTATTACTGGAGTAGTGATCCATGCAGATTGACCATCAATGTACTATTTTTTTTTTTTTAAACCCTTTATTTGTAATTACAATTCATTGTTGATCCTTCTTCCCTTCTTCTCACACTGTGCATATACCTTTGCAAGAAAGGACAGAAGGAATGAGCCTCTAATTCCTACAGGTCCTATTTATGAGTCGTTGACTTGCAAAGACCTACAAATCATTTGTCTTTCTTGAGAATGTAATGGGTGAAATGTAGTGTATCAAGCCTAAAACAGATTTCACCATAGCCTCAGTAAGCAGGAACATTGAAGTACATGATATAGTGCTATATAATACACATGTATTTAGAAATAAATCCCAAAGGCAGCAGCAAACCAAATTACCCTAACACATCAATCAACAGAGGGAAGGAGGTAATGAAAGAGTAGTATCTGCTCTCTAAATATTAAGCTGTTATGTCTTCATCTGTTATTCCCATATTCTTTCTTTTTACCCCTCTCTGTACTTTCAGCTTCTTGGCTAAATTGAGATAAAGTTTGTTCTGCCTTACAAAGATATTTTAATACCTGCTTGCAATCCCAGTAAACTCCTTCCTATTCCTGTTGCACCTTTTTTCAACCCCTTGTGAGGGGCCAATGACACAGCAAGCATTTTTCATATCAGATTCTTTTTCCAGCAGTAGGAGCATTTACCATAACAAGTTCTTGTTAGTCTTTTTCTAAAAATGAGAAAAAGACAATTCTTGTACTACCGCAGGCATTTTTGAGAGCAATGCTACTTTCTCCTTTTCCTGACCTCTTTTTCCTAGAGAGTGTGTTAAGAAAAAAGGGGCTTTGGTTTGAACACATTTTTTCACGTTCTTAAGCAAAAAGGAATCTACTTGCTTAGTGACTGACATTTCTAAGTTGATGGCATCAAAGGTTTACTTACACACCACAAAAATCTAGTGTGGTCTTTCACTCATTTCTCATATCTTCAGTTCCAGGATTGTACAGTAAGAGGGGACAGCTATCACTTCAATTCATATAAGAATTGGTAAAAACATAACCTCATTAAAAAGAAGCCTTTGACTAAATTTATACTATTTCTTTTCTGGAATTGAAATAAAAAAGCCATACTGAGAAAGAGGATTAAATGGAGCATAAACTAAGTAATCTAAACTGCAGGTGTTTTCCAGTATTTGACAATGCAACTTATATTTGAATGTCATAAAGAATAATGGTATGATCCTTGGCTATATCCAACCTTTTATACCCTGTCTTTCCTCATGCAAAATTTCAATTGATTTTATTAGGAGTTCCCCAATATATTATTTCTGTTCTAATAAAAAATACAATCCTAAGACAAAATCTCATATGCTCTGTATACTAAGATTCTCTAGGAAATAAAAAGGTAGGGTATATTTTTTCCAAGGTTACAGAACCTTATTTCAGATAACATCAACAACTAAACCTCCTTGACATGCAGCCTGAAGTATTATTAAAAAAATGCTAATCAATTCAAGGATTTCAGAGCAACAGTTGTAGAATTCAGTTCTAGTTTCTTCTTGCAAGTATGCAATGAAATATTCATGTGTCTGATAGATAACAGACATCAGCTGCTTGAGATCGATCAACTTAGATGGGTGAGGCCAGGATGAACAGTATGTAAGCGTGCAGTAACTGTACGCTTTTTAGATTGCTAAATTCAGATGCATTTTCAGGTATGAATATGGCCACAGACTAAAGGAAGAAAAAGTGTCCTGAAAAAAACTGCTGTAATTTGGTGGTTTGTTTCACTGTTTATAGTATTTGTGCTGGTAGTTAACCAAAATACTGTTTTTCTACCATGTCTACTAAGGATGAATAACACCCTACTGCTGGACACTGGAATTTCTGGATGACATCTACTCTTTAAGAAAGTTGTCTTCAATCTCCTCTCCCTGAGTCCATCCCTTTACCAGAAGACCTCCAAGGACAGCAAATCAAATGAAAACCTGAAACAAATTATTTTCACCAGCTTGCTGCAACTGTTTGTGATGTCCTCTGGTACCCTTCCAGCCAGAAATTTTAGATAATTTTTTGAAAACGTTTAGCAGCAAGGCTAGGAAGACTCTAGGATGCAAAATCTCCTGGCAAATAAAACATTTCCAGAGAAAACACAGATCCAAAGCAGGGCAGCATAAGAAAATGCTGGCTCACATCTATTATACATGACAACACCAGCCAGCCTGTACAGGAAAAAGACCTCTGTAAGAAGTGACAGAGTATTTATTTAGCTATATTAAACCAATTCCCATATAGTAAAATGGGAACTATTGTGTACAGAATCTTAAGTTGAACCTCAAACAGTATCAACTGGCTCAGATCAGATGAAGTTAAAACCTGTCTCATTTACATTACGAGTACCAAAACACCCTGCAGATATTTAAGAATCCATCTAACTGAACAGTACAGAAAGGCAAAGGGACAAACACTATCAGTGGAAGCAGGTAACCATGTGGTACACTCAGAAACGGAGCTGGATCCACATAGGACATGATTTGCCATCACAAAGAATAAATTAACAAAACTGGGTCGAATGCTTTAACGGTGAGCCAGACTCTCAAACACAAACCAGCCCAATGAGGCGAATCTGCTGTGGTCCTCTCAACAGTCAGCAAGGGAGGACAGTGAGAAAACTTACACGTGGTTTTGAAGGGAGGTTGAAACTAGAGATTGTTAAGTTATCCCTTGGAAGAGCCTTTTTCTCCACTGACTACAAAATACACCAGGGCAATTAAACATAAGATAAAGTTAAGTTTTACAAATGGGTCCTCCTGGGTACGTGCTATACAATATCACAGAGGACAAATGTCCAGCGTTAGGAGATAAGATGACTTGAATCCATATATAGTAGAAATAAGGCAATATATACATTATTTATTTATTACACTAGAGTTAATACAAAACATCTTAAGAGTTAGCTAAAGTTTCTCTTCCTTTAGCTCTGGGCTCAAAGACTTGCTCAGTAAAAAAATCAGAGATGTAATCTGCAGTATATAAATGAGAAATGTTGGGAAGCTATAAAAATATAATCAACTTTGCTTGCTAGTTGCAAGAAAACCCTGAAGGAATGAAGCTGTTCATGCCAATCCCCTGAAGCACTAAGTTAAAGCCAGATTTACCAAGCCTTTTGAAAAAGACCACAAGGGAAAAGCAGCCAGGGAAATACTTTATTGTCTGAAGCCCTACAAGAAAAAGCACGAGCAGTCCTTTAGCACAGAAGAACTGCCAGGGTTAGTGATCTTACACATCAGAGAAGGAAAATCTGTGGGGCTGACACAGACCTTGAAGAGACAGCAAATAGGCTGTCTCTTAAATGGCCT
Organism: Pluvialis apricaria; assembly: GCA_017639485.1. Lineage (NCBI taxonomy): Eukaryota > Metazoa > Chordata > Aves > Charadriiformes > Charadriidae > Pluvialis > Pluvialis apricaria. The sequence continues at coordinate 52,027,153 of CM030010.1, read as the reverse complement.
TGTGCCACACAGACTTTTGTTATCTTAAAAGGGGGGACCATTCTGGGTTCACAGAGAGAGAACTAAGCCAATTTGCCACCAGGGCAAACCAAAGAAAGTGCCAGATTACTGCAGAAATCTGCAAACAGAAACAGCTCTACCTATCCCCTTCACAAGCCTTCTTTTAGGGAGAAAGGGGGAAAGAACGGCAGCCAAGCACAATAAGAAATTCAGGAGATAATATCTTTGCTCTCTAAAGAAGTAATCAGAAACAGCACAATAAAACCAAATAGCCACAGGTTCTCAAGAACATCTGGTGCAGAAAGCTTCATCTCCAGGAAGCATAAAAGGTTTATCTTGCCATCCTTTTAGATGGCAATACATAGTAAGCTTTCTGCCTTTGTGGTCTCTTCTTAGCATTTATTCCTGTGGGTATCTAATTTTTTTACTGTTACTAAATAAAAGGAATGCTTTTAAAACACAGTCCTGCAGCCATCACATCCACAACTGGGATATAAGGCTGAAGACCAGGTTTCGATTCTTAATCATGAATGATGTGCCTGTGATTAGCAGAGAAACTTGCAATCAAGCCCAGCTAGATCGTGTACCCACTCCATTGTTCTCTGCTGTCCACATGTCTCAGGAGAAAGGACCCTGTCAGGATTTGCGAGACGGCAGCAATCTCTGCAGCTATCACACTAAGATATACAAAGCATTTTTAATTATAACACAATCAAAGTGCAAGTCCCTGAGCTCGTCACTTCCACTACGTACAAATGAGATTTTCTGTTACCGTGAACACCTTCTATTAGCTTATGTCACCTCCTGCAGCACCTCATGTGCAAATGTTATAAGAGCACTTTATAGGTTGACAGTTCAAGTTAACAAGTTTAGAGAAAATAACGTGACAAGTGTGTGGAAATGACACAAGTATCCCCCTTGTGAGCTTTGCCCCCTAATAAAGCTTGGCAGCTTTCACCTAAACATGTAAATGATGAAAACTGCCAAATTAAGAAAGGCACCTTTTTTTTTTTTTAATCAACAAAATAAATATGAAGAAACAGGAGTTTGCAGTGAATAGCTGCAGTGGGATATGAGCAACAGCATCGCCTTTGTAAAAAGTAGCTGTAGATACAAAGCTGATTAACCAGGTATATTTTTTTTTTTTCTGAAACACTACTGCTTTTGCAGACATTTACGTGTGTGAAAAATAGCTCACATTCTGCTTGTGTCGGCTGAAGGCACATAAAAGCAGGGAGATGAGAAACCAAGAGCTGCTGAAAAACTACATTAGCAGAATTGTTGCAATCATGATTGACTAAAGATCTAGAAGAGGCAAGGTTTATTAGAAGAAATAACATCTTTTACTCGACCAATTTTATAGATAGAAAAAAAAAAAAAGATGTGTTCCCTGAACACAAACACTTCTTCCAGGATAATTACTTATTACCTAAGGAACAGGCCCTGAAAAGGATTTATGTGCCAAAAGATTGTTCATTTTTTTCCTCTGTTTCAATTAGACTAATAAAATGTATTACCTGTACTGCTCACATCTTTCTGCATCACGGTGCAGCACATCTTTTGACAAGAACGAATATCTCTTTGCAAAGTCTGTGGAATTAAACTCAAGTGGATGATAGATGAATTAACTGATGAAGAATATGCAGTTAAAGGCTGACAGACAAGCAGTTATGATCAGCAGCCCTTCCAGACAATACACATGTAGCCCTCAGACAAATAAAAACCGTTAAGAACAGCGGCAACAAAGAAAATCTGAAGTCAATTATTTCCCATAACACACCAGAATAATTTCATATGTCTTCCCACTGAGCTGCAAGAGGACTTCTACTTCAGCGAATACAACTGATAACATGAAACGTGTGTTGCTGCCTGTACTTTATTTTCTTTAACGCATAAATTGTTGCATCAGCTTTACAGGAAACAGCATAGTGGAAAATTGCTAACTATGCACAAATTTAGAAAGTCCTACCATCTTCAGTGAGCAAAATGCTTTATGAGGGAGTAGACATTTCTACCATTTGCATGAGTAACGTCTAGGTGAAGTCAATATACTTTGCAGGAAAAAACTCATCTTCTTGGGAAGCGCAGTGTATTTTACCCTGCAGAATTAAAGTATGCACTGCTATTGTAGCTATCAACCATACAGACAAGAGTAAGACAGGAATGAGGTGGTGATTTTTTATCTTTCTGTACCAGTTATTTTCACAAATGCTTGACAGGGCATTCTTTATTATTACTACTATTATTTTGTTAGACTCAAACGGGTTCTTTTTTTACTTTTGCTTAACCTACCCTCCCCCCAAAATTTCATACAGCCAAGTAAAAACCCATAAAACCTATAAAAAGTCTCAAAATATTCTGCAAAGTAAGATATGCACAGACCTCACTCTGTTCAACTGCAAAGAAGAAAAGACCAAGAAGGTAACTTTGTTTACAATTTACAAGCAGCTGTGACAGGAAAATGCCAGGTACTAAAAAATGCCCTTAATTCTAAGTACAGAAGACAAACTGAGGCGTAATGGCTGGAAGGAAAACCACAATTACTGTTAATTGAGGAATTAGGCATGTTTTTTTCAAATAGTTTTTGGGTTTGGTTTGTCGTTCTTTTTAAAAAAAACCCACACCTTTGGAATCATAGAATGGTTTAGGTTGGAAAAGACCTTGAAGATTATCGAGTTCCAACCCCCCTACCATAGGCAGGGACACCTCCCACTAGACCAGGCTGACCAAGGCGACGTCCAGCCTGGCCTTGAACACCTCCAGGGACGGGGCTTCAACAACCTCTCTGGGCAACCTGTGCCAGTGCCTCACCACCCTCACAGTGAAAAACTTCTTCCTAATGTTTACTCTAAACCTGCCCTCTTCCAGCTTAAAGCCATTCCCCCTCGTCCTATCACTACATGCCCTTGTAAAAAGTCCTTCCCCAGCTCTCCTGTAGGCCCCCTTTAGGTACTGGAAGGCCGCAATAAGATCTCCCCGGAGCCTTCTCTTCTCCAGGCTGAACAACCCCAACTCTCTCAGCCTCTCCTCATAGCAGAGGTGCTCCAGCCCTCGGATCATCCTCATGGCCCTCCTCTGGACATGCTCCAGCAGGTCCATGTCCTTCTTATGTTGGGGGCTCCAGAGCTGAATGCAGTACTCCAAGTGGGGTCTCACGAGAGCGGAATAGAGGGGCAGAATCACCTCCCTTGACCTGCTGGCCACACTTCTTTTGATGCAGCCCAGGATATGGTTGGCCTTCTGGGCTGTGATCGCGCATTGCTGGCTCATGTTGAGCTTCTCATCAATCATCACCCCCAGGTCCTTCTCCTCAGGGCTGCTCTCCAGCCATTTCCCGTTTGTGAGGAATAACCTCACAAGTGAAAGTACCCTGTTCCATCTTCATTCTTTCAGTATCTTTACTCCAATACAACACATTGTGCTTGACCCAGGGGTAACTGGTAGGGTTTTATGACTTGTCCTGTACGCAAGGTCTAGCTAGAGGATCCGATGGTCCTTTCCAGATCTAGAAATCTATTAATGTTTTTTCTCTGTTGAAACCTGTGGCTACCTGTGTACCAGGAAGTTGTATGATATCACCTCTTGTCTATACATGAGCAAATACTCTGTTGACCTCTACTCTGTAACCCCGCCACCTCTGAAGCTTTGCCATACCGCATGCATTGATACTTGCTGTATTGGGTCTGCCTGAGGTGGAGTTAATTTTCCCCATAGCAGCCCTCATAGTGCTGTGTTTTGTACCGGTAGCTAGAAAGGTGTTGATAACATACCAGTGTTTTGGCTGCTGCTGAGCAGTGGTCACACAGCATCAAGGCTGTCTTCTCCAACATTCCCCCCTCACCCGTAGGGTGGGCAAGATCTTGGGAGGGGACATAGCCAAGACAGCTGACCCAAATTGACCAGAGATATTCCCTACCATATGATATCTGCTCAGCAATAAAAGCCAGGAGAAAGGAGGAGGATGGGAAGGCATTTATTTTTTATGACATTTGTCTCCTGGAGCAACTGCTACACATACTGAAGCCCTACTTCCCAGGAAGTGGCTGGACATCACCTGCTGATGGGAAGTAGAGAATAAATCTTTTGTTTTCCTTTGCTTCCACGTGTGGACTCTGCTTTTGCTTTATTAAACTGCCTTTATCTTGACCCACGAGGGTTTTTTCATCTTATTTTCCCTCCCCCCCTGCCCTCCTCCTGCTGAGGAGGGGAGCGATAGAGCAGCTTGGTGGGCACCTGCCATCCAGCCAAGGGCAACCCACCACACTTACCTTCTGATTGGACATGGCACCACCTCTTACCATAGTAAATACAAGTACAGGGAAGAACAAAATAGTCTTATTTTGGTCTAGAAATATCATTAGTAAAAATAATTTCCAACAGTTTATCTAAGAAATAAATGTTAAAATAGAAGGGATCTCGGGCAATAACACAGATAATGTTTTTTTTCTACTCATAGATGTATATCCTTTTAATTTATGCTCAGGAATATTGTTACATACACAGTCCTATTCAAGTTCATCATTATTGTGAAGCCACATATAGAAGTCAAAACTTTTATGATTTCAGTCTTCCTTACATTACATAGTGTTTGAACTTCGAAGTAGGACCATTTTCTACAAATACAAATAGCATGTGGATTTTGCAACACTAGTGTGCAAACCCTGTATGTAGCAACAGCGTATCAAAGCAGAACTCAGGTCTGAAATGAAATCCTAATTCACGTTAGGATGCTCACCTTGAATATGAAAATGAATTGCAGTACATCTGTACAAAAATGTTGCCTGAAGCTGCATCTTTCTACCTTTGAAAAATGTAGAATGAATAAAAATGGAAATTTCCTTTGTTATTTGCGAAACAATTCTAAGCTTCAACAAAGCCCTCAACAGAATCTGTAGTGTTTGTTGTATTTTTGGTAAACAAACACTGCTTGCCATCATAACACAGAGCCAGAACAACAAGCAGAGTTTATTCACCAACTATTAAAACATGCAATCATGATTAAAGCACCCAATCTTGAAAAAGTTTTTACTTACCAATAGCATCATTGGCTTTTCTTTCCTCACAACAACAACAACCAGGCTCATGAACAATTTAGTTTTAGCAGCTTCACATGTTAGCTCCAAAAAGGAGAGCTCCATTAAACTAACTGAAATGTGCATTACAGGGAGAACAGAGGATCCTAAAACCTTTTCTCGGACACCCTGCTGCCTGGAATTTTTTTTAAATAAATATGGAACAACAAATATCTTTGAACTTCTCTAGTTAATAGACCTTATAGACCGCCTACAGTGCGGCAATATATATGCCTCAAGAAATCAGTGTATCACTTCATACTATTTAATAATGCCACAATTGCCTTTGTTATGCAGACTGTATAGAAGGGTGAATGCTATCCGAGCGCAAAACCATGCATTAATAGTGCCTTTCTTTCTTGTGTTAGTAAGCATAGCATCCCTGCTTCAGTTCTATTCTCTTCCACCTGTAGGTCCTTCCAGTAGACAGCTGAGTCCACTTAAAGCATCGACTTCAGAATAGTTTGGCATCCAGTTTCCCAACTCAAGTTATTAAAACAAGAACTGCTGTGATTCATGAACCATGGCTGAATGGCTGACTATTCCTTTCACTTAAGTTCAAGATTTTTATTCATGTATATGTATCTCTTTGAAATAAAAACCTCACAAAGACACCAACATGCTGAGATTCAATGTCTCATCTTATCAGTGCCTAATACAGGCGATGAAGAATCCGCCACGCACAAACCCCCATGCTAAATCTGTCTATTCTGAAGATTTCATTTGCACAAATAAGCTTTGTAAGTCGCTAGTCACTTCTCAATGGGTTATTTTACTCCTGATTTTGCATCTGGGCACGGAAAAGTATGAAGGGCAGTTTACTTTTCCATTGTTTTCTTACTTCAGAAATACCAAGATAAATAAAAATATATGCATATTTATGAATATACACAGTCACAAGAAATCAGGAACACTGTTTCATGTAAATGTAGCAGTTCTGATCATACCTTGTTAGTAAACTGTACTGGGTTAAGGAATTAACTTTACCTCTGCTTCCCTTCTGCTCACAGAAACCTGAAAAGCGGTATGAGTGGCTTGACAGCTAGTCTCTGAAATAGAGGTAGCACTCAGTCATTAAGGATGATTCTTGTTTGTTTAAAAGACGTACGAATTTTCCCACTGTGATCAAATAATAGAAAATAATCCTCTTTTTTTTAACCTCGTCTTCCAACAGTAAACTTTAGAAGCGATTCAGCGTAAAAACAAGTTCACTTACACATTACTTTGTAGTTCATTGAGAACTAATTTACATTAAGTAGACATTGTATTACATAAAACACACACCCTTAACACGTGCCTGGGAGCAAACAGCATCTCAAGCTCAGTCATGACTTCTGCTATCAATTTTAGTTCCTGCATAATCTTTAATGATAGCACACACTTCCTCTGGTGTAGGAATGGGGGATACAAAGAACAACATCCCAAGCTACGGGGAAAGTAAAATTTCCCAATAGTTACCTTCTCTCTGATACAGAGCAAAAAAAAATTGTCCTGACTCCCTGTCTCTGGTGATCAGTTTAATACCGTAGGTGTGAATAAGGCATATTAACTATGCATCTCAGAAAAGTCTTTGCATCGCTATGAGACACACCTAATACGGCAGCACCAGTAGCAGCATCTAATCTCCAGCACAAGGCTGTAGTTTGACATGCACTTAAAGTTAATATTGATGCCAAAAAAGGTGTTTTCTCTGCTTGCCACCCTTAACTAGCAATTCCCCCATGCCCACATCGCTCCCTGCAGCATGGGCCATGACTACAGGGATGTAAAACAAGGTTGATTGATCCATCTGTTGCTTGGTTATTTTTGACCACAGAATTTTTTGACCTGCAGCATCAGGTTAAAACAGTAAAAGTACAGGATGAGTAAACAGGTGACACCACATCTTTTCATAATTCCCCTAGACATATTCAACACATTAGACACACAGAATTCATTTCAGAAGCTTACTTTTCTATCTGCAGGTATAATATGCTCTCTTAGATACAATTCTGTCCATAAAACAGTTTGCGGTCTCTACTGACTGCTTCCCGCCCCCCCCCCCCCCCATCTAAATCCACTTAATACAGCCTCAGTCTTGTTCTGAAATTCTTCATAAATTATTTCAATGTGTCACATTTATATTTTTAGATATTGCCCTGAAGAATGCCAAATCATTTAAAGAAACAATTCATTGCATAACCCTTAATCATAAAGAAAAAAAAATTCCCATGTTAAATGTCTGCAAAATAAGGAACACGACGATATCTAAACAACAGCTGTGAAAATAGCTGTACCTAGTGAATGCTAGGCAAAAGGAGAAAGATACAGAAAAAGAAATATTGTGGTCTATTGCAAAAAGAGCACGTAATTGTCAGATCAGAAAGGAGAAAATGTATCTTGTATAAAGACTTGAATTAACAAATTAAGGAAAATGTCAGTGCTGGGGATACTTTGTGATTTAACTTTGATCATAGTTAACATGAATGGAAGTTACAGGCATAAATCTCTATGAATCAAGATGCAAAAATATTCATTTTCCTTTTTTCTTTCCCCTTTTACATGCTCAGAGAAGGTAGAGTGTTTCAAAAGAAAAGGTATAGCTTTGATAACAAGATCAAATTGCTTTCCATGTCACATCTGTCCTTAAAGAGTAAAAACAGAAATGACAACTTCTTATTCTCATCTGGAGGAAAAACTCTGTTAAAGTGTGACTAATGAAAATATGAAAAGACTTCTACTACCACGCACACTACCACAATTACAGAAGGAAAACTGCATTGCTTCCCTCTTTCAGCTAAAATGCCTGACAGGTTGTTGCCAACAATGCATATTTTACAGGCTGCCTTATTTTCCTCTGAACAACATCCCTTAGAAGGAATATTCATAGAAAATAAGACTAACCCCTGGATTTCAATATTTCAGGTAACAGAAAGGTTACAAATTTCTCTTGGCAGCCAGTTCTGTCAGCTCTTGACCTGTTTAGTTCCCAGCTTTTCCCTCAATTCCTGCCTGATTTACAGAAATATAGTAAGCCTCTCCTCTCTTTCCCGTTCCTTCCGCTGACCTTCTTCCCATCCTCTTAACTTTCAGAGCTCCACTAGCCCCAAATTTCCTCTAAACTTCTTTCCTTCCCAACACTTCATCGCTCCCTTTTCCATGTTATCTGCAGTGAACTCCACCTCATTCTTAATTCCAGTTTTCTCACCTTCAACCCTTCCTCTCCTGTCATCAGCACTTCATAATCCTCCTTATCTTCTAATGGATATATAGCCCATCCTTCAGTAAGTCCTAACCTTTCTTTATTCTCCTTGCTCCTCTCTGGATCAGGTCCTCACTTTCCCCGCTCCCATTCCCTCCACTTCGATAAGGCACCAAAGTTTGCAAATTTATAAAGACAAAAGTCTGCCAGGGTAATAGTCTGCCAAGTCTGCAAATGTGTAAAGATAATTCCATTTAACTAAGTGTTCCCTTTCACTATTTACTCGTTTTACTTCACACAAGTTTCGCAATGCTTATTTTGGGATAGTTTCTTCAAAATATACTCCAAAGACTTAATCTGATCCTTTCCATTTTGACTACTAAGTTGAAACTGGTGGGTTTTACTTTTATCAACTACAACATGCCAAAAAAAAGATGACAAGAGACTTCTCATGCAAATGCAAAGTTCTGAGTTTTGGAGCAGTCAAAACTAACCTTTTTCTTTGATAGACTCCAAAAAGTTATCCAGTGAAGAATCTTGTAGGAGTCATTTTTAGGAAACAACGTGAGTTCTGCTACAGTGCTGCCTGTTTCACAGGATCAGAGATAACAGGGTGGGTATGTGGGAGTAATTTCTAACATGCATATGAATAAAAACCAATTAAGTAAGAAAAACTGAAGCCCTTCTTTTTGTCCAAGATATCTGACTAAGCAACAGAAATAGACTTTGGTGAAAAATCTTCCATTAGCCTTAAATTGACTAAAACTCTCCATCCCACTGCAGATGTTCAAGATCCTGAAGCAGGCTATTAGTAAACATTTTAACTCCCCTGCCCACATTTGCTTTGGTATCAAACACCAGACTAAGTGTCATGAAATCAACTGCTGCAGCTATTACTAACTACTACTTCTCAAGTACCTGTGTTCCTCTGACCACCAATCAGCTCTGAATCGTAACAGCTATCCAGAATGTTTATGCAACTATAAATCCTAGACAATTACCTGACACCAATATTCTTCAAAATCATGAAAGCCTCTCAAAGCACAAAAATGCAAATTGTTTGTTTCTTCATCAAGAATTCAAATACAAAAATACACATTCCTGTCCTCAATGTACCAATTTCAGAAAGGTTTGTGTTGTCTAGGGGGTTGTGTGTGGTTTTTTAATGAAAACATCTACTCAGTGAGTGATGAAAATTTAAAAAGAAAGATATTAAGCTATTCACTAGGCCTATGTTATTTCAATAAATTTTATTAGTTTTACTGAATGAATGCTATGAATACAGAAAACCATCTCTGAGGCAACAAAATACGCTTTAACATCTCATTCCTTTCCTGAATGATATATATTAGCCTATTTCTCCATTAAAAGGTGAATTAACCTAGATAAGTATTCCCAAACCTAATTTCCATATATCAATCAGTAATACAGCATGCAAAAAGTGATCCTGAGTCTCTAAGAGGCTAGCATGCACTTGACTCTAAATCAGAAAACACTCTTGTTCTAAATGGCAAGCTTTTGGGCTCTGCAGCTAGTTTTCCAGCCACTGCCATGTCCTTAACCCAGGATTCACCTAGCATTGCCTCCAGCAACACAATGGCAAGACAAGAAGGACTTCAAATATAATGACCAAACTAGTGACCCAACAGCATTCCCATTTCTCACCTTATTACCTTCTTTTTATTAATCAAAGGGATCAAAGGCCTGGAAGAAGCACCCTACTCTGAATTGCTACAGCCTGGGGGGAAAAAAATACTGTATTCATTCTGAGTTTATTCTCACATAAGCAAAAGAAGATAAACAGACAGCTTATGGGAAAGCACTGCAGAACTCTCACCACAAGACAGTTCTTGGTCACACTGTTGGAGGGACCCACGCAGCAGGAAACAATGGGTGCAAGAAACGACAGGAGCTAGTCACTCTACGAACAAGACCGGGGCAATTTTCGATTTTCATTTTCACAAAAACCAAGTGAGAGCAAACTATCTGTGAATCATCTGACCTACATGATAAAAAACCCAAGACACTGTTTAATTTGTATTCACTAGTCAAATTTCAACTGCAGTGAATTAGCTCTCCATTAACTGCCTCCCTTAGAGAAGTCACCTAGTGATTTCTGTTTTCCTACTGTAAGCGTTATTTGCATATGCTAACCTGAGAAGATACACCACTGCTGCAAAAATACTGCCAGTGCTAAGGGCATCTCCCAAGATAAAAGACGTTACAGTAATCTTCCAGTGCACAGAAGGAATTAAGTTAAAATAATTTACCTTTTTTTGTTAAGAAGTACTTTCTGTTACCAATACCAGAAAGATTTTTCCACTCACGTGTGTATCACTCATTGCATAAAGACCACTCTTTTACTTAAAATTCAAGCATAGTAATTTAAATACAGACATTAGATCAGCCACACAGCTTTTATTTATTGCTGAGCAGTACTTGCACAGTGTCAAGGCATTTTCTGCTTGTCACACTGCCCTGCCAGCATGGGGGTGCACAAGAAGTTGGGAGAGGACACAGGCGGGACAGCTGACCCCACCTAACCAAAGGGACATCCCAGACCACATGATGTTGTGCTCAGCAATAAAAGCTGGGGGGAAAAAAGGAGGAAGGAGGGATATTTGCAGTTATGGCATCTGTCCTCCCAAGTACCCATTACATGTGACGGAGCTCTGCTTTCCTGGAAACAGCTGAACACCTGCCTGCCGATAGGAAGTAGCGAATTAATTTCTTATTGTGCTTTGCTTGCATACGTGGCTTTTGCTTTACTTATTAAACTGTCTTTACCTCAACCCACAAGTTTTCGCATTTTTACCCTTCCGATTCTCCTCCCCATCCCACTGGAGGGAGTGAGTGGCTGTGTGGTGCTCAGCTGCCCACTGGGTTAAGCCACAACAGAGCTCAAAGAACTAATTCTGTCCTATTTTCACTACGTAACAACACATCCATCTACTACCATGATTACTCTGGGACTTAAAATTGCTAATAACTCACTCTACCTTCTACCTGTATTAATGTAACTATTCAAACAGAATAATTACACCAGCCCTTTTTTGGGCTGTAATGATTATGTCCTTAAAGAAGTACATAGAATATTACAGCGTAAGCATTAAGTAACATCTAAAACGATTTCTGTTAGTTACTTGATCTCAGGAATTAATTCAAAGTGTCTAACAACTGCAATCTGATTTTTACAAGCTCTTAATATGTTAAGAAATGTATATTACACTCCAGACATTAATTTCCCACAGGGTATTTAGCTGCAAAGCTTCCAGTTGACTTGACCTATAAATCACAGACAAAATGCTTAAATCCCAATTTGCCGTTTCCATTTTTTTAATGCTAATAGTATGTGAAAGGCACTTTCTCCATGCTAAATTAAGAATATAAGGCCCAAATTACCCCTTACCTACAATCAGCAGTTTATTCCTATTTAGATAGGACTGATCAGCCTTATACTATCAAAGCAGTACTGACAGTTCTTGGTTTAAGTGGCTTCCACAGTTTCTTTCCACAAAGGAGCAAAACGCCAAATTCATTGCAAAAGGGGAAATTTTGTTACCTTAGTACAAAGCTAGTTATAAATGAATGCTGTCAAGTCCACTTCATGTGAAGGGTGAACCGCTGCCTTACAGGGTTTGCTTGAACAGTTCAATAAGAATTGATGTTCCTAAATATTCTCCCTTGAGAAGCCCAGCATAGCAGAGATGAATTTGAATTAAGCAGAAATCCCATAATTCAGTAGAACAAAATGTAACATCTATTTTAACTATGAAAAAACTTCCATGAACATCACAGACACCAAAGATAATATATGTATAGCAAGTTAACAACAGGTTGCAGTTATTCAGAGAAAACATAACCTTGTTAGTTCTAAAGAAGGTCGCGCAGAAGACATTAAAGGTGTGTGTACTTACCTGGTTCATATTTTTATAACACTTTTGGTATACCTGAAAAAGGTTGTTTTGTTTGGTTTTTTTCTTATGAACCTGAACTGAAACGCTGAGCACTCGAGCCCTCTCCATAACCTTTTATTCACTGCTTTTCCAGTGCAGGTTGTCAAGACAGAAGCTTATCTGCTGTTAAGACACTAATCGTTTATGTGTCTCCAGCTTGTAGATGGAGAGCGTATCCCATAGGGTTTTCTCAAGCCTCTACATGTCACGTTTACAGGTCACAAAAACAACCACCTTCCATTCCACTTTTAAGCCTACTGGTCACTCACCGGAACTCATAAACCGTTCAACTCGTGTATTTTCAATAGCATCTTCCACCCAAAGCGTTAGCCACAGATTGCATAAAAATCTCAGCTTCCAAATGGTCTCAGCATAGACTGTCAGAAGGTATGAAGCAGAAGGTGAAGTCCATACTCAAGGACAAAAGCGCAGGAGAAAATCACGTTAAAGCAACCTGGAGCAACATGAACATCACTTCAATCTTTGTCAGCGACATGGACAGTGGGGTCGAGTGCACCCTCAGCAAGTTTGCTGATGATACCAAGCTGTTTGGCGAGGCAGACACGCTGGAGGGGAGGGATGCCATCCAGAGGGACCTGGACAGGCTGGAGAGGTGGGCCCAAGCCAACCTCAGGCAGTTCAACAAGGCCAAGTGCAAGGTCCTACATCTGGGTCGGGGCAATCCCAAGCACAAATACAGGCTCGGCGGGGAATGGCTGGAGAGCAGCCCTGTGGAGAAGGACCTGGGGGTGATGATTGATGAGAAGCTCGACATGAGCAAGCAGTGTGCAATCGCAGCCCAGAAGGCCAACCATATCCTGGGCTGCATCAAAAGAAGTGTGGCCAGCAGGTCAAGGGAGGTGATTCTGCCCCTCTACTCCGCTCTCGTGAGACCCCACCTGGAGTACTGCATTCAGCTGTGGAGTCCCCAACATAAGAAGGACATGGACCTGCTGGAGCGCGTCCAGAGGAGAGCCACGAGGATGATCCGAGGGCTGGAGCACCTCTCCTATGAGGAGAGGCTGAGAGAGTTGGGGCTGTTCAGCCTGGAGAAGAGACGGCTCCGGGGAGACCTTATTGCGGCTTTCCAGTACCTAAAGGGGGCCTACAGGAGAGCTGGGGAAGGACTTTTTACTCGGGCATGTAGTGATAGGACGAGGGGGAATGGCTTTAAGCTGGAAGAGGGCAGGTTTAGATTAAACATTAGGAAGAAGTTTTTCACTTTAAGGGTGGTGAGGCACTGGAACAGGTTGCCCAGAGAGGTTGTTGAAGCCCCGTCCCTGGAGGTGTTCAAGGCCAGGCTGGACGTGGCCTTGGGCAACCTGGTCTGGTGGGAGGTGTCCCTGTCTATGGCAGGGGGGTTGAAACTTGATGATCTTCAAGGTCCCTTCCAACCTAAACCATTCTATGATTCTATGATTCTATGTACATTCAGTGAAGTCCATGGGGGCACAGGATCCTGTTGTTTCTCTCATGATGTAGCAACTAGGTTAAAACAGGTGGCTTAGTAGTAAGATTCCTCAGGAAACATTAAAAAAAGTCCTCTGTGAGAAGCCCTGATCACACTTTCATGAGTTGCAGATTTGGATACCACTTCATAACGTACAATATCAAACACAAGGACAGATTTAAATACAGTGGTTTGGATAATTGCTCCCTCATTGCAAGTACCCTTTCTGAAGGATGCTAGAAACCTGACTATTAATTGCTAAGTCACCCCAAATCACCTAGGTAACAAAACCTAGGTACAGTTACACACACAGAATATCCAGGACACCTCACTAGAATTTAGACACCAGCTGCTAATTAGATAATTATCACAGACATTCCAAGAAGGGGAGATAACACGTTTCCATTAAAGTGGCCTATGTTTTGCCTTTCTGCTCCCTCCAGAGATACACTAGGCATCTCAAATACTTGCAGCTAATACCTCTTTTGCTAGCATCTCATTATTTCTGTGTCAATCACTTACTTGTTACATCTTCCCAAAGTTTCAGACAACCCTCTGGACACTAAATTAGCCGGTTGTTAATTTTGCAAATTTTATGTTTAACTGACATATTCAACTCCTCCCATTATCAAATAGAACCCTGCAGTAGGCCATGAAATATTACCCTGTATTCCAAACACTGTTTTTTGCATATGCTGTTCTTAATTTATATTGTAAATATACTGAGACGTTAGGTACTCAGAGCATCCCCACATAATAAGCACAGTACAAGTATGAGGAAAAGGGGATTTTGCCCAAGTTTCACCATTGGATGGAGAAGGGGAAAACCTCACTAATACAGTACCAGCATGCATCTTGAAAAGTTATCTTAGTTTGGTATTGTGTTGTTACTTGTAGGCAAGGCAAAAACATAAAGTGAAAGTTGAAAAAGGAAATGAAGAAAGTTTTGTGGTAACTGCCATTACTCTAGTGCGTGATAGGCAGTGAGGGAGCAAACACGAATGCATCTGACAGTTTGACAAGCGGGCAATGAAAACTTCTATCACGGCAAGGGATAGCGTATCACGGTGAGGGAAAAAGGCTGGGATGACCTTAGGCCATGGAAGTCCTTTAACTAGCAAAAAGCGGTTTTATCTAATATAGTGGAACCATGGGAGAGATGCAAAGAATGAAATGGCACAGACAGAGCAACAATCTGGAAAAATAAGTTGTGCAGTTCTAATTGGACTGACACAAGTAGGCAAGCCTGCCTTGCTCTAGGCAAAAGTAGAGGACGATGCAGCACTGAGGGTAAGCATAAAAATTTTTACCTGCAAGGATGAAAACGTATAGCTGAATTTAAGCAATGAAAACCAGGCAACTGTTAGAGAAGATCCAATTATGAGAAACTGAAGGAAAAACTGTGCTCAAGAGAGTGCCCAGAGAAACACGGGCCTGTGGAACAGAAAGGACAGTGGTAATGTTCACCCACTGAGGCAGGAAAAAGTTGAAAAATTAGGTTTCTTTTAGTCATATAGTATATATGCTGATAGCCTGGTATAGATAAGGGAGCAGTCACTAAGACAAACAATTTTCATTGTAAATAATTGCAGAGAGGCAGAAAGGCAGGCCTGTGAAAGCCAAACGTAAGTGGGCAGTCTCGTTCTACTGCCTGTACACAGTCATCTTTCTAGACAGAGTAAGAACACGTGTGTGCATACAGCACAGTGCAGCTCACATCTTGAAGTCGGGCAGTGTGATCTAGGGGCTCCAGCAATCCTCTGAACTTTTTTTTAACTTTTAATAACATACAGCTACTTTTATTCATATCATCATTCACGACTACCTGGTTTTAACAACTGACTATAATTTGTTAGCATTTCAAAATCTCTATCAGCAACTTAAAAAAATCAGCAAATTATTTTTAGGTTTTTTTTTACATTTCCTCTTTAGTACTAGTAAAGAAGATATTTTGGATAGTCATCTTTCCACGTTAGCCACTACTACGAGAAGGGACAGGTAATTTTCTTGCTCACTTACACCCTTCAATTTCTACTGTTAATTCTAAGTACTGTAGCATGTCATCTCTTTTTTCCTACTGTTCTATCTCCTGATTCTCTTAAAGAACTAACTTACCAGTGATCTGGCAGGGTGATCTTATTTTTTTCAGTGTGGTGGTTCTAATTCTGTCCTACATTTCAACTACCCAGGTTTACATTCTTTTTCATTGGTCTTGCAGGGCTGCATATTTCCAGTCATTCAGGTCTTTTACCACGCTGCTTTGCCTTTTGCTTTCTTTATTTTTGCCTCTGTTACACATTGGAAAAGCACCACCACCTAGCTGGAGAACAAAAAGGTCAGCCATTGCCTCTATCAATCTTCTGAGACATAGTTAACTAGTCTATATGTTACGTCTAAATATTTAAAGTTGTAACTGATGACTTCAGAGTTGGAACATTTGAACAGCCAGAGTTTCTATAGCAATATGAATCTCTTTAAATTGCATCAGTACCAACAATGTTAATTTGAAAAGGGTCTATTACACTGCACAGGCTAATCAACATTAAACTGTTTCAAAAACGTGTCCTGAATTACAGTTCTCCCCTTTCGTGTTATGTACTACTGAAGTCTAAAACCATTTTTAGTGAAATAGTGGCATCTTGTGGCAAAGATGGGTCACTGCAAGAATGACGGCTTTGAAACTATTCTGATGAAAAACGCACATAATCTTAGTTGTTAGTCTCAAGCGTCTGTTTCAGTTCATTATTTACATCGCTATGAAACTGGCATGCTTGCAGAGTTATTTTGAATGACTGTTTGCTTTCCCTACATCACATTTACGAGTAGCATTGCTCTTATCCAGATTATAAATTACTTTTGGCATCTCACAAGTGAGTTGATGCCACTCTTGGGGGAGGTGGCGACCATCTTGGTAGATTTGACATATATTCTCGGTATTTAGGCCATCCACCTATCCCAGCTTTTACCTATCACCTTCAAAAAGAGCACTGCCAATCATGCAAGAATACTCTGCTGGGCAAGTTGTTTAGGCGGAAGAACATTTTCTCAGATGCTAATCTTTTTTTTTTTTCTTATTATTATCTCCTGAGAAAATCTATCATCCCCTCAGTTCTTCTGGTTCTTCACTCCCCCCAGCCCCCCAGCAGAAGCAGCCCATGCTGCCTGCCAACACGAAAAAGAAAGCAAACGAGGTCTCAGAAGACTGTCTTCAGTTTACAAGGAAAGGGTATCTTCCACACTACTAAGCTGCTTCAGCCTAACAAGACATCTGGATGGTGCCAGAAAAAACAGCATCTGCACCTACCACCAGTAGCTGGGGTGCCACAGAGCAGAACCGAAGAGCAATGCTGCCCTTGTCAGGGAGGCCTCCGCAATCCCCCATCAGCTTGCCATTCCTTAATCGCCTGTGGTTCATTTTCTTCCAAAATTGAACACAATTCATACAGACAGCCACAGAAGAGTGACTAATGTTTTTCCAGGCACACAAGAAAGTTAGGTTAAGGTTTTTAATAATACTTTGTTTAGAAACTCCAATTCTTTATCTAGTATTTATTCTTCATTAGGATCATTCACTGGTAACAATGTGCTGTTGTGGTGTTAAACATTAATTGCTTGTGACAAGTACTTTGAAGGCGCCCTTTTACTGTTCAGAATGTTACAACAAACATTCAATTTCTTCAATTTTTAATTCCTTTTGCTTCCAAAGAACTCTGCTTATTCTTTTGCCTTCTGGTTGTTTGGAAAGAGGGGAAGGGGCAGCAGGTGTTGTTGGTTTGGGGTTTGTTTGTTTTACTTCTTAAACCTCACTTTTTACTAAAAGAGCTTCCACCTAGCTTTTTTCTTAGCATATGAAGATGACATTCATATGTATGGGAGGGGGAAAGCAGGAATAATTTTACTTTCACTCATAAGTATGCACAGTAATCTTGACGTAAGTTATTGGTATGTGACTAACACAAATAAGCACGAGCAAACACTTGTGAATTTGTGCCAATCTTGCTAATGGAAGTGAAAACAAAACTCATGGGTTTCATACACAAAACATGAAGAAGAGACTGAAATTGCCACCTATTCCCCATGCACACTTTGCTTACTTCATATTGACTGTGCTGTCACCTTCCCAGTCGCATCAGTAACACAGGGCTAAATAGGATGAAGTCCTGTGTCTTCAGTCTAGCCTAGCACTTAAATGAACACAGAGATCTACCTAACAGCGTGGATTCTAACAACACAAATAAGGTTTACAGGCTTCTGCCAGGGTTAACCAGCTTTTTCGGGCAGGAACATCATCTGTGTAATGCTCTGTGTGCCTAACTGAAACAGCATCTTTAAGTGTCATCAAGTTCTTTCTGGCTTTGAAAACTACGATGTTAATCACTGATACTTGGATGTGAACTTTCTACAAAAACAGAGAAACATGCTATAACTGTTCACTTTAATTGCACCAAGGTTTCTTCTACTATTTAGCAATTCTACATCTTTATTTCTATGCCGTATCTCTGGGTCTAATAATTCAGTGGATAAATTAAAAGAAAATATTCAAGGTTTTTTTGTTGAAATACCTTCTGCATTACTGTACTACTTCACCTGACAAGCTGACAACGATCTAGAAACAAGGAAAGCAGATGTATAAAATCTTCTCCTTCCTAACATTAATTTGTCTCCTGCCCTTTCAGGTAGTATGAAATTAATCAGTGAATACTGATAGATCTGCACAATCTCATACTGCTAAGAAGAGAATAATCCTGTCATTGAAGTGTAGATAATCCAATCTGCCCACCTTACACAAAGTGAGTCTACAGGCAAGCATTTCTGTAACTCCATCTTAGTTGAGTGTTTGTAGTGACCATTGCTTGAGGACACCAGTATACTGGAAAACCTGTTGTGCATCAGCCGTACATAGTAAGAATGTAGTAAGGCTTTTTGCTTTCTATGGAAAGCTGTTTTCAGATATAGGTACAAAAGGAATCCTTCTTCCTTCAGCTAGCACACTGAATAAAGTATTTCGACCTAGTAACAGCGATAAAACTTGTTTAGTGATTTCTATAAGCTAAAGAGTGGTTACCGTTGCTGTAGATGTTCAATCTTGGCATCTTCTTTATTCCTCTCATTGGTGAGCATACATGTAAGCATAAATTACACTCATCTTAAAATGTTGATTCTCACTGGCGATAGGAAAGCACAAACTTGTCAGCCAGTCAGTTCCTTCTACTATTATTTCACTAGAAGAGGTTTCAGCAGTACTCTCCTGCGTCACCTGATCTGCCTTAGCTTTTCCAGTCCTCAGGACCCTCAAGGGTTCTCAGAAGAGATCCTTCCCTCTCCTCCTTGCCTTGTGCTCAGAGCGAAACCATTCAAACTCGTCACCAGTTGCAAAAAAGACCACTCAGACCTTTCACGGGAGCCTCCTTACAGACAACTTTCTCTCTATACAACTTCTGGTTTGAATCTCATCTCACTCATAGCAGACATAAGTCCATGAAATAACTAACACAGTAACAACAAAACGTTGCCACAGAGTAGCCCACTGTATTTAACCTCCTAAAGAGTAATACTGAATTGTGCTACTGTTCCCTCTCCCAGTATTTTTCTCCCAGGCAAATCAGCAAAGCATGACAACAAGAATCTCTTCACAGAAAGTATACAAACCTTTTCACAATGTCACACCCTGAAAAAAAAAATACTTTTAATACCTGTAGCTGAGCCGGGATCACAGTTTGGAAGCCTGAAACAGCTTTTGGATTGTTTTTTTTCCTCCTTTCTTACCATCCATTACTTGTAAAGTTGCTGCTTCTCATTACAGTTACGCTAATTACAGAAAAATAAAAACTTACGCATATAGGAATAAACTCACCATGCTGTTCATTTTTGATGAGGACGAGCTTGCTCTCTGTTTCCGTAGGCTGTTAAGCTCTTCTGTATTTCCATCCTTTGGTTTTATGATCAGCCGACTGCCTCCAGCAGTACCTTCTGAAGAGGATCTCAGTCGTTTCTCAATGAATCTGCCTTCTCGGTATGGACTGAAGCTATTGGCAAGATCAACTACAAACAGAGAAGCAATCAGTAATCATTACAAAGAATTATTCTCTACAAATATTTTCTTAAGGAGAACATCGCTTTGCTTGAAATGCTTATGTTGAATGGCAACCACATAGGAGAAGTTCTGTAGAAAGCAGATGCTGCTTACCTAGATAGAAGTGTCACCTGGGCCACCGGTTCACTGTTCAGCCCCCAGTGACTAGCACACTCGGCACATTACAGTCCACAGCTCCTCACGGAACCCAGAAGGACCTTTGTTCCATACTCTCCTTTCTCCCTGTGTTCTAGTCCAGGGTTTGTAGGGCCAGGTCACAGCCTTGTTACCACTCCATAGGACATGGGGCTTGGTTTCTGTTTGACCTTCCCAGCTTAGCTCTGCATCCATGCCCTCCAAACCCAGCCTGCAGCCAGCAGGCTGAAATCCCAGCCCCCAACTCAAGTTAAACAGTAACACATCAGGGAAAAGGAGAAAAATTACATTTTGAGGTGTTAAGGTAAATTTAGGGATGGGGAAAGAGAAAAGCATAATAAGATAATAAATGCAACACAGAAAATCTTATCTTCTTTTACCTTTTGCAAGAGAACAGACATTTTCTCTAAGACTTTTCAAAAAAAAAAATCCATACCACGCAAAAATATATAAAGGTATTCTACGAAATATATGGCACATCAAGCCTGCTCATACATTAATGTCACGTTCATGATACTATCTATAATGATATCAGCTACGAGACCAGCTACGGAAGAGAAAATATCTATTACCAAAGAAAATGCACAGAAATATTTTGCATTCACATCTGGTTTTAAATACCATTTTAGCAAAACCAAATATTCAAGCCAGTCTGTTTGTAACAGATATAGCTACTTACAACCATATCTTACTGAATGCCATGTAAGCTTTTTCTATATTTGTTTCATTTCATATGGCAGAATTTTATATTTTTTTTCCAATTGTCCCTTTGTGTGCTCAGCCAGTTTCTAATTTTAAATACATTCTTCACCACACAAGTAAAAAAAAAAATTGCATTTTGAACAAAACTATAAAACCCTAACAATTAATCATCACCTTTTATATAGTACAGTATTAGCTCTACTGTTCCTGTGAACATGAATCCCATTTACAAAAATCCCTCTACCACAGTTTCAACTCCAGTTAGCCGCCTTCCAGCAATACAGATTAAACATAAAACTGCCGATGCTTGAGTTTCAAATACACTGTGTATTTCTAAACATCACTCCGACCTACTCCCTTGCTGTTCTGCAGTACACTCTACTAAGTCAGATTCAAAAGGATTAGCTCATTCACAGATGAGCCAATGTCACAAGAAAGACCAACCGAGTGCGCAGGACCAGAAACATACATAAATGGAAATATTTTTTCTCCCAGTTGACTACGGTTCTGGGGGAAACAGGTCCCTTCTGGTGAAAGCTAATTTACTGGATTAATTTGACTTTATATTGCCATTTACGTACAAGATATCTAGCCAAGCCTTGCAGTGACAAATAATTCAAAAAGCAAGATTGCTTTTGATTGCTTATAATCTACGGGCCTAGATAAATGTCCAGGCAAAAAGATGGGTATGAATTCATATGAGTTTACGCTCATTCATCTTCTAATACAATCACTATAAATGCAGTCTTGCTAACTCTCACAAATTTTGGCCCACCAGATAAAGTCTCAGGATTATGCAAGAAAGCGCCGGTCTGTCGGTTGGTTTAAAAAAATAAACTGTCAGAGATAAATGCCTTCTGACAGGGGTCCTTCACTCAAGGGCCTGGTGCCTTTATTCATCTGCATCTCTGTAGACTGGGATTTCTCAGCACAGCCTTTTCACTTAATCTTGTTAGTATTTCCAAATTCCTTTTCATAAGATAAAGATCCAGTGAGAAATTTACATGGTAGTTAAGACTCTCCATTTCATGGATTACATAATGGAGAACTTGCAGCACAATGTTATTTCAGATGCAAGCAGAAAAAGGATCTCTCGTACTCTGCTACAGAAACATCCACTCCAAGCTACTGTATAACATCAGTTGTATAGAGCAAGCAAGAGTTGGGAAATTTCAAAACCCAGATCAATACAAGATAAACTGTGTTATTTTTCACAACCAGACTAAAAGGTTTATTTCTCTGGCAACGTTTCCATCTCAAACAAAGCAACTCTTTAGCTCAAGTCCAAAATAGGCATGCCTCAAAAATCCCAGCTTCAGCCTTCAACAAGAGGCAAGAATCAATACTTTCTTTCTTAATTCATTTTCTACCACAGGAAAGCGTAGCTACGAACAGCACTGATAGGTGTTAGCAAAATGTAAAACATGAGCTCAAAAAATCATTCACTTTTTGTTTAATTCCAACAATTTTGGGAGGAGTGCACAATTCATAACTGTTGAACTTCCCCGACAGCACTGTCAACTCTACAAAAACACTTTATGACAAAACAATCCTTTCGGAAGAACTGAGGCCAAAAAAACCCCACCAAACTCAACAACAACACGAGACATACCTTTAGAACGATTTGTTTCATAACCCTGTTGTGTTTTATAGGACTGAGGTTCAGAACATGGAACAATCTTAGACTCCATTACAGGAACTGACTCTCTCGTGTGCTTGGACGGTGTGCTTTCATCTCTGTCCCCATGCAACCCCTGTGCCGTTGGAGAGAGTATCACTGGTTCTTCTCTATGCTGTAACGCAAAGGTTTCTAAATGTGCATTTGCCGAGTTAATTTCTCCTATGTGCCTGGCATCATTAATATGTAGTTGATTGGCTTGCAACAATACTTTTGTTTGATTAGCAGCTGAGGTTTTGAATAAGGTATTAGATTCAACACTACACGAGCTTGCATGACTCACAGGAGATACACCAGCAGAATGGCCAGTACTTTCCACAATATCCATTTCCCTCGCAGGAGCAGCAGCGGGATTAAAGAAGATCTGAGAGGTAGAGACATTGTGGCCAAAATCCTCTGCGAGCAGCGCCCCAGTCCCATTGCTGGGCAGAGCATCAACCTCTGAAACAGAATCCTCTGTCAGGGCAACAAAGTCAGAGGGGGTCTGGGCAGCCGTGAGGTCAGCTGAGAGCAGTGGAGACTGCAAGGAGCTTCCCATGCACTCTGTCGTCTTGGCTGAACATGGAGGAGAGGACGTGGCGATCACAGGTTCGCTTTCCACGTAGGATTTAAACTCCAGCAGGCACCTGGACTGCTCCACAGAGGAAACTGACTGACTCTCTGGAACTGGTTTGGAAAATTTGTAGTGCGACGAGAAAGATTTAGGGAGAAGTTTTCGCGTTGATTGTTTGACAGAGTATCGGCTCTGCTCCTCTGCAAAGCCTGAATCATCACCCTCATTCTTCCCAGAGCTTATGCAATTTATAAATACATTCTTATTAGCTGAAGGCTCCTTTCCCTTTTCAAAATCATCTGTCAAAGACCTTGTTATCTTCTTGCTACGCGAGCTGCCAAAGCCAACTGAATGCCTTCCTCTGCTTTTAACGTGTTCCTCTAAGCTCAGTTTTTGAAAAGTGCTGAGAGAGGACTGGGCACCATTTGAGATGTTAACATTTTGACTAGCTGAGTCGGGCTTCTGCTCACTCCCTTTCTTGTTATGGAAGCTAATGGAAGGAGTGCGGAAAATACTCCGGCGTTTGCCTGTGCTCCCTGAGCTGGAGTTCGTGCTGGATGGGGAGGAGGTGTGGACACCAATGGCATTAGCAGAAGAAGGTGACGACGGAAGGGAGTCGTGTCTCCGGCTAATACTTCTCCTGAATATTGGCAACCGAGATACTAGAGTCGATCGTCTGGATCCTGAGTCCCCCATCAGGGCACAAAGTGTCCGTGGCTCTTCGGAACCAATAAACTAATCTGGGAAGAAAGAAAAAAAAGAAAAAAAGATTCAGCCTCAAAGTCCACTTCAACAGGCTTTAACTCAGCCTAAATACATGAGATACCAACAATTTTATGTAGAGCTGCAAGTTGTTGCACATGCATTACTGAAGATTTTTTAGATTTTCAAAGCTATGTTCAATACGCAGCACTGAAAACTCAGCAGCTGAGCAAAGATGTGGCTCAGAGCATTCTACATATGAGATAAACAGCATTATATATGATATATTATACAATGCAGATCATACTGGGTGACAGTATAAGATCTACATGTAAAAAGATATATAAATATATCACCCAAATGTCCTTGTTTTGTAAATTCTTGGGACAAGTCTTATCAACTGTAAGCTCTCTTAAAAGATGCTTGATTTTTCATGATCTGAGTAGAACAAAACATTATTTCATGTTCCTAAATACTCAGATTTTTGCAAAGAAGAGGAGGATTTAACTTCTCCAGTCTTGACTGAACTTTCAGTTGGATTTCTAATTCCTTTACGTGTTCCTGCTAAAGGCTGTACATGTCACCTTACAGCAGAGAAAACGCTGGCATTGCAGTCAAGCTAAAATATGCGCCATCAAAAATTCTTCATAAGAAGTGTAAGTTCTAGGAATTTACTGTCAAAATATGGGATCGTGTTTCCAGATTTGAACTTTAATGTTTCCTTTGAACACCTCTCTGAAATCCTCGTTACCGTACTTGCTTATAATGAGCTATTTTTGCAGTTTTTTGAAACCAGTGAAAAGTGTTCCATACACAGACACTTGGCATTTTTTATAAATATTTAAGCAATAAAAACTTATTTTGATCAGCACAGCAGATGTACTAGAAGAAAATTAATCTTTGTGAAACAAATACCAGTTCTATCTCCTTCTTGCTCTCATTGTAATAAACTACTGCTGTGAGAGACAGGACCACGAAGGGAGCAATAAAAACATGTGATTTATAATCACAAGAACAAGAGAGGCTGTAGGTATAATGCCTGATGCAACTTTGTGAACTGCAAGTGCTCAGCACATAGGAATAAAAATCAGGTCATTTATCTAAACAATGTTTGTACGTCAAATGCAAAACCAAATTCATTCATCTAATGAGCAATTTAATATGCATTATGTGGCTACAACAAATATCTATGAACAATATATATATATACAGTGTATATACACACACATATATGTATAAAAATGGGAACAGAATATTTAAGGAGTAAAAAAATACATATGTTATATTACTGTGAAAGAAAGGGTAACCAGTTAGTTCAGAGACTATTTCTGACGAGACATTGGACTGTACTTTCTGAATTGTTAACATCTTTTCTTAAGAAGCTAGCACAGCTCCAGTCTGAACATGTCTGCAAAGCAGCCACAATATTCACAAGCACCAGGAATCAATACGCAATTTTGTAGTTTAAGATGAGAGAAACAGCTTGGGAATGGTCACTAATTCCTAGAAGTCATCGGTGATCTCTGAAGACAAGCTAAAAACCCGACCTAACCAATACCCAGGTCCTGCAATTGAAACCCAAATTTGAATCCAGTCTGATTGCAAGAGAACTGATGGTACAGACAGACGCACAGCTTATCAGAATAACTTTACATCCACCCAGTGAACCGATGCACAGCCCGTTGTTCTATTGCACTGACACATAAGGTCGTTTGCATTTACACCACTGCGAGAGCAAAAGCAGAGGCAACAGCACAGCAAAGCTGAGGCCCTGTGACCTCACACAGGGGCTTATGTTATACCGGCTTGTTTGTCTGTCCGCAATTGAGCCTACGGAAAACGAGCTTTGGAAAGCCGCGTGCAACCTTTCCCGTACAAACCTCTCTCGGGTTTTTAACCACTTCCAGACCTATTGTGTTGGGTTTGGTTTTGGGTTTTTTTTTTTTGCTTTTGTGAATGTATACTTGCAGGCTTGCTGATACATATGAATATGCACATACACACAACACGAGATTATTTAGAGATTGTGAGGGTTCTTCCTTGTATTTTAAGGAGACAATATAACTGCTGAAAAAAAGACTTTAGAATGCAGTTTTACAACTGCAGCAGATGAGCAAAATATTTTAAATATACATTAAATCTGCATAGGCATTTTATGCTCAGACAAAACATTTGCTCCCATCATTCACTCTCCTGCCCACACCTTAATTGTCAGTTCACTGGAGAACAAACCATCCTGGTTTATAATTATGAAATTCTCTGAGTTGAAAGCAGAAGGAAGCAGAAAACTGAGCAAAAAGCACATATTGTAACTTCCACTGGAAATACAAAAGCTGTGTCTAAGTAATAATACAGATTATTCCTAATAACTGACCTGTGAACGTACACAGCCTTAGCTTTCCAGGTGGTAACAATTTTTAAGAGAATACATTACCTCTAACTGCAGATAACAAAATGCCATTTATTCATTCATTCTTCCTGCCTTGCCTCTTGAAGGAAGAGCACAAATAAACTATCAACATTTCTCTTACTGTCTAAGCAGCAGAAATCCTCACCCATGAACTAATTATAATACACTGTTCTTTCTAGGTCTACAATAGCTGTCAGAGGACATTGCTCAAAACACACACAACCAGGTACACATACATGCATATATAGATGCTTATGCGCATACAGAGTTTGAATACTTTGACTATTGTGACTATTTTATTAATTTTGGATATTATTTGCATATACCATTTATTTTGTATATGTCTCCACACATTTTGCAGTGTAAAAGTGCTAAACTTTAGCACTGAGTCAGTGACAATTCTACTTGCAACGCAGGAAAAAATAATATGTATTTCAAGATAATAACACCCTCAGATATTAATGAAATAATCTTTCATTAATTTTTTCACTTATTGCAGGAGTTATAAACTGCCATATATGTCCTATTATGAACAAAGTAGGAGGTGATTCCTTTCAGTTTCCATGTTTAACAAAATTACTGGTGCTTATAACCTTATAGCAGTGACCCTTACAGAGTGAAATTCACTCCAGCTACACGTTCTCTGCAAAACCACTAATTTTCTGTATCCAACATCCTCATCCCTATTGGCATCACTCTTAAAAGCTGCAACAGAGGAAAAAGAAAACAGCAGAGAAAGACACCTTTGTAATGGTATTATGCCATTCCAGTCAACTCTTTCAAATTTAAACTGGACAACAATTCTGATCCTACACAGCCAATCTAGGACCTAATACAAAGCTCCGTGTATCTTAAAAGAAATTATGGGGTCTTTAGAACACTAGCAAGAATCCAAGTAAACAAGAAGGATCAAGGAAAAGTGACAGTCTAGGAAGGCTTTCAGTTAGATCAGGCTCCATGTTTATGACAATATATTTTGCATCATTATCACATAATGTGAACAGTCAAAAATAGTCTATGCGGTATTCTGTATGGAGGTCTGAATCTTGGTCAAATACACAAACCATTACTTTGTAATACTTTTTAATTCTAAAATCTAGTTATTGCTGAAACGGAAGTGTTTACTCAGTGCTGCAGCAGACAGACACTCAAATTTTGATTCTTGTGGAAAGGATTTTTGATGCATATTTTTGCATCTGGTATTGCACAAGGCGAAGTTTGATATACCGAAGGAAAATAAGTAAACTATTTTGAAAACATTTAATTGCAGACAACGTAACAGTGAATTATTTTAGGATCTGATCTTCCACAAGAGCTTGGCTACAGCTCACGGTTTCTGAGCTCCTGTGCTGAAACCAATGCAAATGAGAAACAGGCAAAGCGCGAACAAAACATGTTCCCTCTTATTAGCAATTTAAAATGTTAATCAAATGGAAGTAATTTCCTTTCACATTGGTCTGCACCAAGATGTTGCAAAATACAAATTAATCTCAAAAATATCTTAAAGTCATATATTTAACTGCCAGAGAAAACAAAGAGGACAAGTTTTTTTATACTTGGGGCTTATTCTTTCCACAGAGGAGATCTTTGGAGGAACCATCCAACTACACAATATTAGGCTTTTACCTTGCCTACGGCAGTTGTATAAAATACATAAATGAACAGAGTAAGAATTATACAACAAGCTTTGTATTTTATATATTACTGTATCTTGTCAAAAGAAACAAATGGCTCAACTTTCAAACAGTGAATGTAACAGCTGAAAAAGCCCCACAAGCGCTAAACCAGCTAAAATTATCAAAATATTACACCAATGTCTCCAGAGAAATCTACTCCATCAATCCACCAGCTGAAAAATAAACTCCAGTGTTTTTTTATTTCAGCTTCTGCCAAGCAGTTACTCACACAAGCGTGCCGGAGAGCAGCGCAGTCAATTGAGAGCAACTCTGGCTGGTGGCTTTGTACTCCAGTAGATGGAGCTGTGGATCTACAAAAAGTAGACTGCAAGTTTGACTACAAGTATGAAAAAGCAAGTCAGCGCCTTTTACATTTCTCATTGCCTTTAAGGCAAAATTTGGGACTTGAAATTATTTGTGAATTTTACCATTATTATAATTACATGTACATACCACATAATTACATGTACATACCAAAAGCTAATATATGCTTATTCAGAGAACTGTAACGCGTAGGCCAATACACTCTATTTATATAAATAACCAACCTGCTACTACCTCTCAACACTTTGTAAACAAAGCTTTCCTAAAGTTGTCCTCCTTAAAAATGCACCTCCTAGAAACATCAAACAACATCTTCCACGCAAAGAACAAAGCTGAATTAGCTACCGAAGTTTAAACTAGGAGATGACGTGACACATAGCTGAAAGGCCCCAACCTTAAATCAAAGAGCAGAACATCAATACTCGTCTGCTCCCTACTTCTCTCCTCCACAGCAGTGTGATTTTTAGGCTGCACTCACGGTTTAAGGAAGATGACATATTTTCTTTAATGCTTTGAATCAGGAATCATATAATAAAGCAAAATACACAGAACTAACGTGCAAATCAATCTGTGAACATACCCCATCCCTCATGTGAGCACTACCATACAGCAGGAGGCGAGGACCACGTGATAGACACACTCTCTACAGACTAGCTGGCTCCAGACTTACACAGAAATTAAATTTACCCCAGGATACTACAAATACCCACAAACACACACGAAAATAAATATTTTTAATTGTTGGTGAGTCAACAGAAGTCCTAATGCAGCTGATGCGCTTGTAAGGAGCGGTCTTTTAGCCCAATGGGTAACATCAGAGCCTGCGGCTCCCACCTGAATCATTAAAATTCCATCATTGAGATTCCAGCACTATATTGTTCTCAGCATTTAAGCTTTACCGCCTTCAATATTGGTCCAATTTAATTCCAATATTATCTGTCTCTCTAGTACATTTGTGACTCGTTTTTATCTGCATAGCTCCCAGAGGTCACAAGGAGAACATAAGAGCCTAAAAAAGCCATTAAAATATCATTTCACATTTAAAACAAAAGCAAACAAAGAAACACCTGCATATAAATACTTCTGGGTTTAGATGCTATCAAAGATAATGTAACAGGATTAAGAGGGCCTTACTGAAAATACTAGGCAAAGCCAAATGCCTGTACAATAGAAGGCACTAGCTAAGAAAGGTGGGATTGTTGATACTGAAGCAAATTGTTTTAGCAAACGAAATGAGTGAAATTCCTTCTAATACATAACAGCTCCATTTGGTTTTCTGAATAACACTTTTCCCTTTTCTTTCCTTGTGCATGTAACCTTTGCAGCGTGGTTCAAAGCTCGTGAACGTATTTTGTGGAACAGCAGCCACAGCTGTATTCCCGGTGCAAAATTTTATAAGCTACTACCGTGTCTGCACTTGCTTCAGGTTTAATTTTTCCCAACAGTTTTTATAAACAAAAGAATACCTGACATAGGGAGCTAGACCTTTAAAAAATTATGCATCTCTATACATGCACACATGTACAACTCCACACACTTTTTCCCTCTGTACTGAAAACTCATTGGGCAAAATAGCTTTTACATATGTGGAAACAGCTTTTATATATCTGGAATAAAAGAACACAGAATCCAAGCACTGAGGTATCCTAAGGCAAGACATGAGATTTCTTTCAGTTTCCTGTGTCACGCAGCCCACACTTATTTTTATTTTCAATTGCTGCCATGCTTTCAGGAAACAAGACAGGAAGCCAGCAGATAAATTTGCAATAAATAACTTTGAAGCCACACAGACATAAAAACCCCATCTCCCATTTTGACTGGTCTTGTACCAGTTGAAGACAGCTATTTTTTAAGTCCATAACTGCTATTCCCAATGGTGGGATGAAATTAGAAGTGTAACAAACATTCAAAGAAGAAAGCTGGAGGTGTTATCTATACATCCTCTTTTGACTTTAAATTAGCCAGAAAGCAAATGTTAGCATGAGACAGGTCACAACTAACTTTCCCCTGTTCAACAATCAGACACAGACAGGTCAGAAACAAGGCAAGGACCATACCACAGCGAAGCAGCAGTCACATTCACGTGACTGCGTTTTGGTGTGTTGTGCTGCTTTTTTAACACAGGAGAAAGTGTATCTCTCACCTCTATCATTTATCTGGATTCACCTCTATCCTTTATCTGGATAGGAGAAGCGTACAATGCATTTCTTACAACATCTGGTATTCAGGATACTAATAGTTTAATTAGAAAGAGTTACAAGTATAAATAATGACTTGGAAATAGAAGTATCTAAGAATCATAGAATGGTTTAGGTGGAAGGGACCTTGAAGATCATTGAGTTCCAACCCCCCTGCCACAGACAGGGACACCTCCCACCAGACCAGGTTGACCAAGGCCACGTCCAGCCTGGCCTTGAACACCTCCAGAGATGGGGCTTCAACGACCTCTCTGGGCAACCTGTTCCAGTGCCTCACCACCCTTAGAGTGAAAAACTTCTTCCTAATGTTTAATCTAAACCTGCCCTCTTCCAGCTTAAAGCCATTCCCCCTCGTCCTATCACTACATGCCCGAGTAAAAAGTCCTTCCACAGCTCTCCTGTAGGCCCCCTTTTTAAGAGTATACGCTTGCTTTGTGATTCAAATGTCATGGTATCCACTCCCCTGATTACCTTTCCGAAATGTGTTTGTAAGCAATGAATTATTCGCTTTTAACAAGCAAAGTGGTCTTACGCAGGTCCCTGAGTGCACGTGGAAATTACACCATAACAGGACAAAAAGACATTGACTAATTTTGAGAGATCTTTGGTGGACATAGAGATGGTAGTCTGGTGACTGGGTAGGATTCCATAGGATCAAATGGCATCCTTCTTCCCTCGCATCTTTCTCTCCTCTCATCCCCACTCATGACACACATGGTAGTGTTTTTATGATGCTTAGAGATAGCAGAAAATCTTGTTCAATTAAGGCAAATAATTATGTTTGGACTTCACATTGAATACTAGGACTTACTCATAAACATGGGATGTGTTCATTTATAGAGAGCTATTTGACTGTCAGCTGTATTTTATTTTAACCAAAAAGGAAAAGCAACCTAGAAAGAATCAAGGATCATCTTTTTTTCCTTCATGCGGGAAAAATGGGTGTAACGTGCCCACGAGAGGACTGACTCATTTGCACATCAGAAAACAGCAGATCTAGCATTTGCCTCAGCCTAGGATGTTAAGAGAGGGAGAGACTCCTTGCCAGCCATTTGCTCTGGAATTCGAGTGGAACAGATCACCACTGCACAAGCCGGCTGGTATTCTCACGAGGAAAATACCAGGAATAACACGGCCCTAGCTCTGTACCCATGGTGCAATGTTCACTGCATAAAATTTGTCGGTAGCATGAAGCAAAGCACCTCTACTGGTTACAACTCCCACAGGCATTCAAAGCATCTCTATCAGCTCCGCCACAAAAAAAAAAAAAAAAAAAAAAAAAAAACCAAAAAAACCAAAACCACAAAAACCACCAAACAGCTTTAAAATATTCTGCTGGCTCACAAGACATCGTAAGTGTCTCTAAAGCACGATCTGGCTGATTTGAGCAGTCAGTAGTGAAATTCAAGTTCTACTTTAATGTGCTCCTTCTAAAATCTGTCTTTCAGTGTATTACAAATGCATACCTCTTGCTCACTTCAAGCAACCATCTCATACTATTGCAGCACTGCGTGGTCCCAGCAGAACTGCGAGTCTTTGTTCTGTGCTCTCCCATGTCTATTCCTCTTATCTTCCAGAATCACAACTTCAGTGTCATCAGCAATTTATTTTTTTATGCTAAAGCTTCCTGCACGTTTTTCAGTCTGGCTGCTTTTCAGTCTCAAGTGCTGCCTGCTTCTTCTGTGTATATGGCAACCACAGCGACAACAAGGGTTGGGGTCATTTATTACCTCTGTCACCAGCTGAACGCATGACCTTAACTGCATTAAAACGGACCAAATCCTCATCTGTTGTAAATTCATGGGGCTCCACTGAAGTGAATCATGCTGATTTAAACCATTTGGCCTTTCATCCCTATAAGCCTCAGTCCCCATCCGTAATTCTTCTTTTAACTATTTCAAAAGCAACACTTGGACACGTATGATCTAATCACTCCTAACACACAGACTCCCAATTTAAGCGGATGGAAACAGGATTTTGTTTGCATCTTTCTTTATGCTGACTAAGTACAGAATCCCTTAATGGATTATAATGAAATTGATAAAACTAACAAATTAATCATGCAATTCTGAAGATCCATACACCTGTGCTCCATTCCTACTTGTCCCTAAGTGTCTGCCTAGAGCCGCTGTTGAAAACCGAGTACTGACATAGAGGGACCCATGGTCCACCTCGCATCCTCACAGCAAAAAGGACTGGGCAATAAGAACTCTTCCGGGGAATCCACATTAGTGAAAGGATTTTAAAAATAAAATAAATCACTGTGGCTAATAGTATTCATGAAAGCAAACCGTGAAAGCTTTCTCTAACATTAGGCAGACTAATTTACAGATTGGTCTTTGATTAATAATAAGGTAATTGTAGTACATCACCACAGCAGCTGTTGACAGCATAAACTGCAACAGGAGCAAGAATGCTCTTCTCCAAATTCCCCTAACCTCAACAGAAGAGAACAACAATTCCCAACTCATGCCTTGAAAGAAGTCTGGTGGTGCAAAATGAACCAATAATCCTCAGATTGACTGTTCTAGGCAAGGTGCTCACTCACCGCTTACTACACTCTAATGAACAGGCTGCCCAGAGAGGTGGTGGAGTCTCCCACACTGGAGACATTCAAAACCCGCCTGGACGCCGTCCTGTGCAACTGCTGTAGGTGTCCCCGCTGTGACAGGGGGGTTGGACTAGATCATCTCCAGAGGTCCCTTCCAACCCTGACGATACTGTGATACTGTGAAAGGGAACCAGACGAGTCCTGTTCCCTGCAGGTTTTACCACACAGAAGATGCGTGCCTTGTGGGGCTGAATATTAAATACATTCATAATTATCATCCCCAATATTGTGTAATTTCATTATTTTAATTGCAAACTAATTGCTTTAGTTTCTTTATATGTTAATGTACTTCACTGGACACCACTTATAAGACAAATATGGTTTTAGGAATCAGTCATACTACATTTAGAAATAAATCATAACACTATGTTCTACTTAAAACTCCCATGAACCTTAGCAAAGACTCAACCAATTCCCCTTTTGCTATATTGAAAACAATTATTTCTAGATTAGATTTATCGGACTCCTTTCACTCTATCTTCTTACTAATAAAAACAATGAAAGAGAAGAAAACAAGACCACTGAATATATTAATGTACTCAAATTCTGATCATGAGTTGTTAATCAAACATTAAAACACAGTGGTTCACATTTCTGCGGAAATGAGTATAGCACACTTTAGGAAAATCAAGTGCCATAGCAGTAATGCGCAGAACCACATACACCAAGCTTACATACACATAGTAAAGACCTGCATTTTGTTTGAAGGTTAAGAAGGTCTATGCATAAAACTGAAGCCCACAAATCAAGCACAGAAAGGGGAAAAAGAAACCGGCTTGCAAACTCAGAGCTGCCTAACCAGAAAAAAAACCAGCATGGAAGTTCATAGAATTCCTAGAAAAATAAACACCTAATTTCATTTGCTTCCCTTTGAATTTAGGAACCCAACTCTCTGGAAATTCAGAGCTTGTAATCACAAAACAACACAGACTTCCATTAACGTTAGGATTCAAACCAAAAAGTTCAACACAGAGAAGTCTACAAAAAGATGGCGTATTACAGTTTCCATTTATCCCAAGTACGAAATAAATGTCCAGATATTAAGTGGAAGAGTAAGGCTCTTTGAAGTCATCAGCTGTGTTCATCCTACTTAACAATGATCTGCTCTGTGACTAAAGGACCCATGAGAACCTTATCCCTCTCATCTAACACGTGAACCATACTCAGGCATTGCAGTTTTGCCCTGTAACAGCAGCTTGAGACAACTAGATGGAAGGTTGCCAAAAAATATTGCTGCATTCGTTACCAGAGAATTATGATGTATTATACCAACAATTATCCCCAAAACTGATCAGAGCAGGTGACAGTTAACCTTCTCAGGTAACACTTTTACTGTATGTTCCTGGATGTCTCTGGTGTGCTTCATCACTGTTAACCAAAACAAAGCTATACAGCTTTGAATGGTCTTCCATCATGTCCAAGTTGGTATCATTGCTCCCCTTTATCATCAAATGTAACTCTCAAAACTAGTTTGATCGTCTGAAAGATCAGGGACATTTGTGAGGGCATTTTTATAAAAGCTAGTGTTTTAAGTCAGTCCTGGAAGTCTAGTCAAAAAATGAACTTCTTAGCAGTGTACAATCCATTTGTACTCTGCTTCCTGGTTGGAACAACAGAGAGCAGAGGTGACTCCACCACACCGACAAGTTTGGTAGGAAGACAAATTGCTATTTCTTTACAACATGTTCCCTCACAACTAAGGAACAGATCTGTAGCCCACATTTTGCCTCCAACCATTTTGAGCATATAAAAAAAGTTCAGCAAATAAAGAGAGCCAGAAAATTGGTGAGCAAGGATGCCAACAGCAACAGAGAAATGATAACAGAAATGATCTCTCATGTCAATTCAGAGCGGGCAGTTTGGAGAATTATCACAAGGTAGAGGGCATCCTGAGAACAGGTAAGGCAGCATCCTAACAGTACAGATGCCTATTGAAATATAGAACTGCTCAGAAACTCACGGAAGAAGTCCAACTCTCCTCTCAACCTAGAGAGAAGATAAATGTCTAGAACAAACAGTTAAAGAAAAAAGCAACTGGAAAATGCAAAATCAAAAAAGTTAATAAACGAGACAAAGATAGAAAACAGAAGTTTGGTGATAAAACCAGGTCCAAACATGAAAGAGTCCTAATGTCATCCTGATTTTTTTTTATTTAAATTCCATTGAAAGATACCACGCAGAACAGTTTACTGACACTTATCGCTTAATGACATTACCTCAGAGTCAGTCAAACTCAACTGGAACTTACAAAAACGACCTTCTGAACCAGCGTGCCACAAGGTTTGGGTTTTCTTGTGCTAACTCATAGATGCTAACTAATTCAATTCTGCCTAGCACTTAAGCACATGCTTGACTTCTAGAATGAGAATAATCTCATCCCTATTCACTAACACACTTAAAAGCACATACTTAACTTTCAAAACATGAGTGGTCCCATTGACTTCAATGGGACATAAGCACAATGCCAAGTGCTTTGCTGGATCAGTGCATAAGGATATAATTTAGCCCCCCTTCAGTGGATGAGTTGGACACCCCGTGCCTCACCATTTAACAAAAGACAGAATAGTAAAACAAATTTTAAAGGGTAAAATTAACTATATAGTAGCTGTAAACCAAATTGCCCTATTCTGAATGGCTTTTAGGGTTATTCTAAAAGCTGAAATTAATTTTCAGTATATTTTATACAGTAAGAGCAAATGAATATATTATTTTCTTAAATTTATGCACAAGCCTAATTGCTATGCAGGCACAGTTAAGAAGATGTAAGAAATGCAAAACCGAGATACCATATGGTTCTCAGTTCCAAAAATCAGAGACATAAAAGCAGATTTCACACACTTGTGTGTGAACACAAAACTCCGATTAAAAGACAGCTAAATACAGCAGGTCTCCGTGCTTTCTTGAGTTTTTTAAACACAGTTTTGAATGCATAAAAGAGGTGTCAATAAACAAGCCTAGGTATTTCCCAATTACCTCAATCACTCTTAATGAGTAAACAGTTTGCACACTAATTATTTAAAGCTTAATAATTTCAGGTAAAAAAGATGGATTCAGAAGCACATATTACTCTATTTCTGCATACATATTTATGAGATACCAACATTTTACATCACTGACCTCCGACTATACAGATCTGAGGCTTTGCTAATTTCGTTATGCTCTTTTGAGATAAGCAAGATAAGTGGTTTTGCACATTGTTCATTTTACACAAGCATATTTTGTCTGCTTTAAGTAGCACTGGTGAGTCTGAAGGAAGTATTGGGGGCCAGGGGGAAGATATTAGTAAACAGGAGGGAAAATTCAGAAAATTAAGCTGTATGATCTCATTTACCACATAGGCACTCACCACTGAATAGCTACAAGCCCACAGCTAGAAGTTTTGGACAGCTTCATATCTTCATCAACAACATAGGCGAATTGAGTGCACCCTCAGCACATTTGCAGACGACACCAAGCAGAGTGGCGCAGTTGATATGCCAGAGGGAAGGGATGCCGTCCAGAGGGACCTGGACAAGCTTGAGGATCAGGCCCATGCGAACTTCACAAAGTTCAACAAGGCCAAGTGCAAGGTTCTGCACCTGGGTCAGGGCAATCCCTAATACTAATACAGGACACGTGATGAATGGATTAAGTGCAGCCCTGCGGAGAAGGACTGGGCAATACTAGTGGATGGAATACTGGACAGAGGAGGGCTACAAAAATGATCAGAGGGCTGCAAAAATGATCAGAGGGCTGGAACACCTCTACTATGAGGGCAGGCTGAGAGAGTTGGGTTGTTCAGCCTGGAGAAGAGAAGACTCCAGAGAGACCTTATTGTGGCCTTTCAATACTTAAAAGGGGCTTATAAGTATGACAGAGAGACTGTTCACCAGGGCCTTATAGTGACAGGCCCAGGGGCAACAGTTTTAAACTGAAAGAGGGTAGGTTTAGATTGGGCATAAGGAAGAAATTTTTTATGATGAGGGTAGCGCAACACTGGAACAGGTTGCCCAGAGAAGCTATGGATGCCCCATCACTGGAAGTATTCAAGGTCTGGATCGACTGGGCTTTGAGCAACCTGATCTAGTGAAATATGTCCCTGCCCATGGCAGGAGGGTTTAACTAGAACTAGGTCTTTAAAGGTCCATTCCAACCTAAACCATTCTTTGAGTCCGCCCAATTCCAGAGCTGCAAAGTGTGGAAAGGCATCTAAAACCTGTCAGCTGCACAAAGCCTGCTAGAGCAACTCCACAAAGCAAGAGACCCTGTATGCTAGTGTCAAATTTCAGGTGACCCACAAAGATGCCCCAAAACTGACGGAGACACATAGCTCTGGAAAAGTCCCTTAATGAGCAACATAAAAATGAAAATAAGCCAGAAACACAATTCAGACTCTGTACGCTAGGAAGGAAAACATCTTCTGTTTAGAACAACTGCTAAACACAGCTGCTGAACCAGGCCCTCTTACACCATAGCACAAGATGCGAATGTATTCCCAAAACACACCACATTTACATCTGAATACAAAAACCATCTACTGATCTCCATATATTCTAATTTTCATGTACTCCTTGATCTTTTTCTTTGTTACATAATGAAGTTTTCAAACTGGCACAAACAAATAAGTTACATGCCAGAACAGGGACACTTAAGCTACCCTTACTACCACCTTCTGTGGATAAGAACTCTTTTTAATACCCAAAAATGAGCATAGTTGCTCAACAGTGAATCTCTGCATATTTGCAGCTCTCCCTGTATTTTCACGAATTTATTTTCCAGAAATGGAATGTGTTCTTTAATTAATCTTCTTCAGAAAAAAAGACCAAATTATCTAACCAAAATGCTCTACTACTTATTAAACACATAAACAGGTAATGTTCTGTTAGAAGATGCAAAAGAATAACGTCAGCTGAATTCCAACAGTGGTAGCCAGATCAAGCAACCTTATTTTGAAACTTTGAAGCAATCTTCTGAATCCTGGTGTAGTACACCTACTTGTTATTCTTATGGGGATACACATAGATAGCATAACAAAGATATGGATACCATGAACCAGGAGCAAGCACACACTGTCTAGCAGTCTCACCACAATGGTGACCATATTAATACTTAGCCTAGTAGCTCTCATTAGTCCTGTCAATTGCATGTGTTAGACAATAAGCAGTTGCTCTGAACTCGTAAATCACACATTTAAGCAAATATCCTACTGTAGACTCTTTGCACACTGCAAAACCAATGCCAACAAAATGACACGGAGAGAAGGAGTTACAGTCCACAGAGGGGAAATGTTTGGAAGCAATGAAGGAGAGCTCTATTGCCGGACAGCAAATTGCCAGCTTCAGAGCAGGCAAACCAACCTCTCTGCTTTAGCAGGGCAGGATGTATTGTGTACAAAATTTCTAGAACTTAAAAAGTGTTACCAAGAAATTGAACTCGTGACAGCAGCGTACCATCTGCCACCTTGGAAAAGATATTCAGAAACATCTGACACACAGCAGTCTTAACTAGTCAGTCTTACTGAGATCTTTTGAAAAAAAATCACAATTTTCTGCAGAGGGACAATAAGCACTTTTAAGCATCTACTATATCTGACTACTGCTAACGTAGGCTGCAGCAAAGAGCTGCATACACTTCATTAGATAATTTCACAGTGTGAAATTCAATGCCTTTATGCTCAGTGATGACATAGGATAGCAAGTCTCACTCATTTTCTTCTGTCAAGAGCATATGTCACAAAGTCTCACACATACCACGAGCACGACTAAGAAATGGGGTAATAATACTCCAGCGTCTGACACAGACCAGACAGGGCGACACAGTAAAGAAAAATACTGAATGGAAATGAAGTCTTCTCTTAAAAAGAAAATTGCTGCTAAAAGAAGCTTCAAGATAGTTTGTCTTCTTCAATTGGTGACAAAAGTATCTAGTATTCAAAAAAAAAGTGCTTATTATTTCAGAAGACATTTGTTATTTAGGTTAGATCAGTGCCTGCACATCCTGTCTCAGGCACACTATGGTTCACGATACACCTACATTTAAGAAAATACTGTCCAT
Organism: Pluvialis apricaria; assembly: GCA_017639485.1. NCBI lineage: Eukaryota > Metazoa > Chordata > Aves > Charadriiformes > Charadriidae > Pluvialis > Pluvialis apricaria. Next base: position 51,988,378 of record CM030010.1, on the reverse strand, counting down.
ACTTCAGTGGGCTTACAACTCAAATACAAAACAGATATCTGAACTTAAAGGAAGGTGCAAGATGAAATTAAAATAATGATATAGAAACTATGGTTATTTTGTCACAGTATGAAGTTTTCTACTGTGGTTCTAACTTAGTCTTACAAACAAGAACTACACATGGAAGTCAGTAGAAATAGGTCTTCCTTCTCTGCCTTAACTCTAGAGAAAATATAGATATTTTGTAATGTTTTGAGTTAGCCACAACCTCTCTTTCCTTTTACATTAGGAAACTTATATCGTCACTTATAATTCAAATTATGATTTCTTAGGTCTGCTGTGGTCAACCAAAAGGCTTAACAAAATACAGGGGATGTCTCTTTGTCTCTATCTCCCCATCTGCATTCACGGAGTACCTCAAGTCAGCGGAGTATCACTAAACTTCCCGTTTTTTCCCCTCACTGACCTTTGCCATTCCCTATCAAATATCTTCTGTGCAGACCACAGTCCTTGAGTGATTCCAAAAGCGTTCTTTCAGATGTACTTCTAAAGCCTTTGTCTATGTTGCTTCTTAGTTAATGCCCAATTATTAAATCAATAAAGAAGAAACTTTGTAGTTGTTTTACATATATGAAATTTATATTTTTGATGCGTGTTTTTAAAAGATCATGTATCTTATCTTTATCTCTCTGTTTTCAGCCTAGCTGGAAAGTGGATGGAGGCCTTTAACTTCCATCACACACTGAAAATTACACTGGTGCTGTATTGCTTTTCCCATAACCACATCAATTAATTTAACACCTCTGCTTTAGTCCTGAATTCCTGTCGAGCAGGGCAGAGATTGCACTCTGTGTTACCTCTTAAGCTCATTACTGCTCTAATGATTATGTCCACGGTTACAACATTTTTTGGCTGTGGGCCAAAGGCCATTCCGTAAAATATTACGATGCACTTTCTTTCAGTCTGTTCTTTTGATCTAATCATGAACTATTTTAGAAGAGACGGCTAACTGAAAATTAGTTTTATCTGTAGGAAAGTCAGCTAACAGAAGCCCTGATCCTCACCAGTTACTTTCCTTTTGTTATGTACACACCATAAACACAAAACATGCAATTCTTCACCCTGTTACAATATTAAATATACATTCTCTCAGATTCCTATGGTCAGGTCTCAGTTTCTCTCTTGGATTTGTCTCTGTCTTAGAGCAACGTGGCAGGACATGGCTGTTATGTCAAGACTCTAGCTGACTGCTTTTATGCTCTACCTCGTCCTTGATTCAGAACTCTTCAAGTTCTTCACAATAAAAGTCAGGTGAAATGGACACGTACAACTTTTTTTACAGCAACTTGAAATAAGATCATGGGAAATATTTTATTGACTTCTTCAAATTAAACTTTTGTTTTATTACTGTACATATTGCACCAGGGTGCACCAAAAGGCACAGGGAGGTGGCTGGGTTGCACCAGAAGGCACTTGGAGGACCCTGGGGCACCAGAAAGTGGCAGGACCACCCTGGGGTGCTCCGTGAGACACGCAGAGGCCCCTGAGGCACAAGCAAAGCTCCAGCAAGGCCTGCATTCACCCACCAAAATGCATATAGGGGCTGTTCACGTCTATGGAAAGGCACATGGGGAGTCCTGGGGCACCCCAAAAGGCACAGTGCGTGGGCCAGTGCAGGGTCATGCTGGCCAGATCGAGGCCCAATGTGAGACACAGCCCTTGGCAGCAGAGCCAAGGCCCGGCCGGAGGCGTGCTGAGGGCAGCCTGCGGAGATGAGGGCAGCCCTGAAGCGGTGCTAGGGCTGGGGGGCAGCTGCCCACGTGCGAGTGCTCGAGCAATGCCCCTGCCCTGGCACAGCTCCTCCTCGCTGAGCACTGGGGAGCACAGCCCAAAGCCCCTGGGGCTCAGGCCAGCTCCCCCACGGGGGAGACAGAGCAGCAGGCTGAGATACCCAGATACTTGGACCCTCCATTCTTGCCTTGACCTTCCCCACCTACCGGATGCTGGGCAAAGGTCTTGTGACATCACGTGGCATTTGAGGACAGCATAGAATACTCTGAGCTCTGGATATGTATGTAAAATTGACTTTTCTGCGCAGGCAGAACCAAAGCCAGGGAAGCCAGTTTTCTGGCAAATGAGCAATTGCATTGGATCACTCTTTTTGTATATTCCTTTTACCATTATTATTATTTTCTCTTCCATTACTGTTCTGTTAAACTATCTTTATCTCAACTCACAGAGTGGGTTTTTTGTTTTCGTTTTGTTTTTTCTTTTCCTTTTTCTCCCTTTAATCCAAGCTAGCAGCTAGGACCACGCAGCCACTCACACAGTTCTTCCCCTTCCCCCCAGAAGGGCAGGGAGAAAGAAAAGGAGGGGAAAGGGAAAGGAAAAAGAAAACTTGTGGGGTGAGGTTAAAAGAACAATAATAGAAAAGGAAAATAATAATAATACTAATGACTCAAGTCACTGTCACCACCCGGTGAATTGGTATCTTTCCAAGCAGTTATCACAGATTCCCTCCCCTACCCCGGCCAACTCCCATTTATATACTGAGCATGACGTCTATGGTACGGAATATTCCATTGGCCATCCCGTTGTTCTGTCTATGCTTCCTCTCAGCTTCTATGGGAAGCTGAAAAGAGTCCTTGAAAAGTATAAACATCACCTAGCAACAACTAAAACAATATGTATTATGGACAGTTCCTTCACTAGAATCTAGCAATCACTAGAAAGAAAGTTAACTCTTTCCCAGCTGAAACCAGGACAGTGGTCCTAGTTGCCAGCTGCAGTTAAACCCTGACACCATACATCCACAGCTCCAGCAAGGCTGTGGGGTGGGCCAGGACACTGCAGAGGAAGCAGCACGCAATGCTGTCCCTGTGCACTGGGACATCCCCAACAATAAATGTTTTATATGAAGCCAGCTCCAAGCTAAACGTAACATCAAATAAACATTCAAAGATACAGAAGCAAGTTACTCTGCACAGGAATGTGGCAAAGTGCCTGCCAACCAAAGAGAAATCACATTCATGCTAATTGTCCAGGTTCTCCAAAGAAAAAGCAGGAAACTAAGAGGACTGCATCATCAGCAGTTCAAGCATAGTCTCAAAAATAAGACCCCTCCTACACTGCCTGTGAATAACATTACTCCTATAATTAGTCCCACAGGATTAAGTGAGGCTGCTCTCACATTCTAAGTTAAATACATTCAAATGCCTGCACAGACCAACATAAAATTTCACTTCTTACTAGTTCCACTGCCAAAACATCTTCTTTGTTCCTATCACCCTGTTACACATCCTTCTTCATTCACAGAGAACACGCTCTCATCCTCAGCCAAGGTCACAGGTATTGTAATCATGTAATCACCAACTTTTAGCCAATTTAAGTATTACTACAAGTCAAAGCAGGGATTTTTGTCACTGTGACACAGTATCTCTGCAGAAAAAAAAAAAAACAAACATATGCACAACACATTTTGGTTTTAAGCAATAATTTTATCATATCAACACCCTTCTGCAACTTGGTTCCCTGATTGAGTTATTGTTGTTAATGGCCAAGTTCATTATATATCAAGGTTTTTGGTTCTGCCTCAAGTTCAGTTATTTCAAACAAGAAAGGGGCTGTCTTTTCTTCTGTGCAGGCCATGACCCAAAACCACTCCAATATCATTTTATATCCAATGGTCAAAAGAGTGAAATTTTGAAATATCACTCCTGAATACAATTGATACAACAGTAACAGAAACATGAGCATGGCCTTTCAAGTCCAACCAAAGTTTTCTGAGGGTAAAAGTGTTTTGAGTTTTGGGAGGTATTTCGTGCTAGTAAGGACAGTAAAGTACTGAAATACATGAATGCAGGTTACTCTCACTGAAAAGACAGGACGCCATTTCTTAAATAAACATGACTAAGACAAGCAGTTTCATACTTGTAGGAGAGCTGGTTGTCTTCAAATTTGAAGCCTAGGAGCTTCGCTCTTTCATACAAAGAAAGTGATTTAGTCTTAGAAGAAAAGGCATAGAAGAAACAGATGTGTTTCAGAGCCTTCGCTACCTGACTGTCCTGCAAAAATGAAGAGCACAACAAAAGTCAACAGATGCCTTTAGCAGACAGGAAAGGTCATGACAGAGCAATTGTCTCCCCCTCACAACAACTTCAGCTTTGCTAAAACTGACCTTCATTAAACTGCACTTCATTCTACTGACGGTCAGAGTTAAACCTCAGCAGGGCCACGATTTCATGTTTGCATCTAATTAGAAAGTCAGCGTAGATCAGCAGCACGTTATTTGTATATTACTTGCACTTTTAACTCCTCTAGGGACATCATAGAGGTTGAACCAGGAGTAAAAATAAAAAGCCTTTTGAGAAGTAAAAAATGATCATTCTATGAACGCAGCTGTAGACAAATGCAGAACAAAGATATTGAAGAACAAGCCCCTTAATTTTGATGAATCTCATAACTGGACAACTCCAACGCCAAAATGAGGTCCACAGGCAAAAAAGCTAACAGCATGGTGTACACTTTGGAATTAAATCTGACTGGGAGAAGATCTGGAATTATGTTAGGATGTAGACGAAAGTGTGAATGACTTTGGGAGGCTACTCCTTCAGCTCCATTAGAGATAGCAAGTGAAAGCCCAACAGGTAAAGTGTGCTGAATTCTAAACTTAATAACTGTCTTCCTAGTGAAAATAATACCTATGCCTCACCACCAGAGTTACAGGGCATATCCCAGGAAAGTACAGAATATTAGTGCAACTAATGCAGTCTTACACAGTTTGATCACTCATCCAGATATCATCAAGGAATATCACTGAACAACAGAAGGATTTTTTTGCTTGTGTCTTATCCTCAAAAGACACTTTAATACCACAATAGACCACTAAGGCAAAATAATCCAAGATACAGCAAAGAAATTTATTAGAAATTTGTTCACATACAAAACCCATGCCACTTGTTCCCATTTATTACACTCTTAGTAACTTCGTACATAAAGAAATAAGTATTCAGCCTTGACTGGTTCTCAATTAGATAAGGGATAGCAATTAAACATCTACAGCCTGCAAAATTACTACCAACGAAAGATCTGACAATTATTGGCTTAAACAGAATTAAAGGAAAAAAAAAGAAACAAGTCGTGGACTTCTAATGCACTGTAAATACACTGTAGAAAGAGACAGTAACACTTTGTAGGGAATAGATCAAGTTTCACGCCTGACAAAACTGCTAAAAGAGCTTTTACAGTTAAAAAAATGTTAAATAAAAGGAAAGTCTTATGCCTTTTCTTACCACTTTGGTACTATTTTCAAGAACTTAAGAATCAAAGTCCCATAGGACTACATACATCTCTAGCAAAGGGCTATGTAAGAAAGCCATAAGATCATCAGTTTTCCGATGAAAGAAATATTATACACATTTCTACACATTATACGCATATTAGACATTTTCCCCATAGAACTGTAAGGCTGAATTGGAAAAAGGAAGCTAATCAATACATTCCTCAGGAGGCTATAGAGGCTAAAATACTACTCACAACAAAAAATACAAGATTACTCTTGAAGAGCATGACTAGACAGGAACAATTTTAACTGACACTTTTAAAAATATATCCTATTACAGCCAGTCAATCCCTTTCCACTTCCCACAGCAAGGCTGATTCTAGTGGATTTTCAATTCAGATTATACTCTTCAGAATACTCCAAGGCTGAGTGGATCTATTAAAACTTGCAGTGAAAAATCTGGCCTTTTCCCCTGTTCCCATTATCTTGCATCCTGTTCTGATATAACTTTATACCTACCTTCCACCTCCTCAGTATTCAATGGTACTAGAAAGCAAGCACTTTCCCTCAGTACAGAAAACTGGAATCAACATCCAGTACTTGGAATTCCCTTTATTAGTGAAATATATAGTATTCAAAAGGGGTAAAGAGACTGAGGAGACAATGTCTTTCAGCACTGCCTCCAAGGTGGTACCGTGTCATTTAACAGATGCTATGCCCCTGGGCACTCCCCACCAACCCTGCAGCTGTGGCTGTCTTTGCAGAAACATTAGTCTTCAAGACACTTGTGGTATCCCCCCCACATTTCTTTTGTGTCTTCTGTGATCTTGGGGAAGTCACCTAGTTATTCAAGCATTAAAATGGATAATCCTTTCAGGGCTATTGAAAAGATTTAATGCAATGTCTATATAAGAGCTCTAAAAATCTTTAAGTGTCAAACCCTTCTGAAACACAAATAGGCACAGCAAACAGCGAGGACAAATAGCACCAAAAAGAAAAACTGGAATACAAATTAATTATGAATTATTTTAGTATTATCCCAAACCCTCAAGTGGGAAAGTTCTGTTGCTAATTGTTACACCGTACATCTGCTATTTGCTGAGAACATATGGTGCAATTGTAATGGGAACTGCTGACTAAGGGAATACAGCACTTTATTTGGATAATAAAGCATAACTTGAGAAGCACTTGCATTGTTCCTCATCTTGCACTAACCACATACAAGTTGCTCTATCACTGACTATCAGGATTTGGGCATATGTTTGCATGGCCCTGTTTTGAACTGTTCGCTCTATACCTGTGTTTTTTCCTTTCTGAATATGTAGATAGGACCCAAAGTCACTTAACAGACCAAATACAGGAGTAAAGGACACCTCTCTGGGTTAGTTGGGAATAGCAGGCTAACCTCCAGAGAAAATAACTATTTTCAGAATTATCTTTATTTTGATAATTTTTTTTCTTTTTTTTAAAGTCTCTGGTTGACAAATCAGATTTATGAGCTGTCCTGAAAGTCTGTACTGAACTCTACAACCAAAATATGCCCATCAAAAACCTACTACATTGTGTGTGCTAACCAATTTGAAATGTGTGAATGAGTGTAAATGATTTCATATTTACTTGAACTTCTTACTACTCCAGGCCTCTACCACCACCCATTCTTCAGCATGCAAGACACTCCTGTGTTTATTTGAGCAGATGAACCATCTAATTTGACACAAAAGCGAGTGGACATATTGGACGCTATGGATTAGTCCTACTGTGTTTCATCTGCTTCCAACACACAAAAAGGATATTCAGCATCTTACTGCTCCTTTTATTAAGGCTTCTGTTCTCCTTATGTTCTTGCAATGAATTACAAAGTATACATTTTCCTCTTATTCAACTTCGACACATTAGCAGCCTGAATTTGCCAAGCACAGGAATTCAGTGTTCCACAATTTATTGAATGCGGAAGTCATTAGCGGGTCAAAGCTCAAATGCTGGCATGTCTGTTTAAAGTTATTTTCATTCTTGTACAAATACTTCACAGGCACGCAACGCACACGGCACTTTCACACACTTGCTCCTGTCTGATTTGAGGAAACCATATGCAAGGAAATATTTGCAATATTCAGGGCCAATAGGTTACATTACCTGTTATGGTCTCATCTTTATCCATTATGACTGCAGTTTTAAGAATCTCCTTTTACGCAGAGGATCTGAAGAAAGTTTAGAAACAAAAGCCAGACACACCCATGAAACGAAGAAAGCAGCCAATTGCTCAGACTTTAAACTTTGCTCAGGAAGATTGCTATTAGAATACAAGGAACAAAATACACAGGAGTTTTAAAATGGAAAATACAAGGAAAGCGAGGTTTAGGAACAAGGTTACTAAAAATAGAGGTGGAGCCAAACTATCAAAGTATTCCTAAAAATACATAGGAGATATGGTGGATTAGGCAATTCAGATTGTACTGAAAATGTAACTAGAAGTTATTGAATATAATAGAGTATTATAGACAGTGTGTTACAGCCCAACACAAAACTTCCATCCCACAAAAGTAAAGCGTTGCTGGGAATTTCCACACCAAAGATACCGGTACAAATCCAGAAGCTTAACACCAGCCCTTCTGTAGCCAATTTTTAGCCATTACATATATCTGTACTTGCAATACATGTAACTCTGTTGCTTTAATCCAGACCAACTGAAGTTACATGGCAGTAGCAAATCATCGAGTGCTAATCCTACCTCTCATCAGCCAATTAGTACATGTCATCTGCAATCCCTAACAGTGCTGTGGAAGAATAAACCATTGTTTGATGGAAGAGATGAATCTATGTTTTTATTCCTCTTTGTTCCCGCAACTCCTGCTCTGACCTTCTTCTCTTCAGGCTAGTTTATGTTGTGTAAAGTTTTCAAGCTGGGGATGGCAGCACAAGGCCCACACCGCGTGGCTGCTCCTGGTCTGGCCCTGGCACCTGCCCATTGCGCCAGCAGAAGTCTTCTGCACCATGCCCAGGGACCTGCTCCGAAACAATGCCCCAGCCTCAGCCTGTAACATCTAAAAGACCTCCAAAAGCTTCGCAAATGAATAGCCATAGTGACAGCTATAATCCTCAAGCTCTGACAGGCAGAAACAGAAATGAGAGAAGAACTGACCGAATAGCAGAAACCCAAATTTCCCTCTGCAGTTTCTGAAGCCGAGACCAGCGTAAGGCAGCACAGGGAGCTACGGGAAAGGCAGCAAATGCAGAAGGCACTGTAGCAAAGCAAAAGCAATCCTTTGAGACACCGAAATTTCAGGGCAATGTGAGCTGTGTCCAGGTGACACCAGTATAACATAGCATTAGCACTTCATATTGCTTCTGTGGAGATTATGAAAAGACCAAATCTGAATGCAGTGAACAGGAGTGCTGAAATAAGTAAGGCAGATCAAGTGAAAGACTTAGACAAGACATTATGTAAAATCTAACTTTTTACACAACTGTTTAGTAGTTACAAGAGTTGCTGTTGACAGACGTAATTAAAAGGCAATGTTGAATGAGAGAGGGGAAGGCTTGTGGTTGGCCAGGAATGCTTACTCAAGTCGTTACCCCATTCAGGAATGGGCTATACAGAAACACAATACCTAATAGGAAGCATTCCCAAGGCAAAAACTAGAAGAGAAGCTAGCAACAATTCCCTGATGCTCCATTTTGGGCTACATGAACTATTTTGTCTCTTTGAGGGAAGTAGAAATACTTGAGAGAAATAAAATCCCCCAGAAAAGCTCCTATTCTGATAACCACTCCTTAAATTGCATGGGAAAAGCCAACTGGAAAGTGTAACCCATTAAGTTATAATTACAAATTTGGACAGTTAAAGGCCAAATCAACCCCTACTTCTGAGAATATATGCAACCCCACCATGAGGAAGGAGGAAATATTGCACTAACAAACATCTGAGCAGAACAGGCCAGGTGCAGTGATGGCGCAAAGGTGCCAACAGCTATAACAGTCCCAAGAGAGGATGGCTGCAACTGCGCCACAAGGTATCAGACATCACCTGAAATGACATCAACCTGACAGGATTCAGCAACGTGGGTCCTATGAAACTTCATCTGTAAACACGGTCCACAATTCACAAATCACAACTGCCTGAGGCACAACAGGACATGCAATAACGGAATGTGCAACTCGTAGCACTTTATACAAGGAAGGGTGAATTATACTCAGTTATACCTTTCTTGCCCATCCACTCGCATCATTTAAGGTTAATGTGTTATTATATCACTTCCACTTCAAAATCAGGAGCAGCTTTGTTTTGTGCCCACGCTTTACAAGTTCAGGCACACTGGACTATCTGAAACACAGATGTTAATTACCCAATAGTTTGGATCTTTCTATTACACGGAAGACAACAAAATACACCAACATTCTTTGACCCAAACCCAGCACTTGCTAGTCTAACAATGGCTATGATTGCCAGCGTATTCCGGATTGAGTCAAAGACCTCGGGAACTAAAAGCATGAATTCCTTTAGAGCAAGTCCTTTGGCTGAAGTTTGGTCTGGTGCGGCATGCAAAAACTCAGTTCTTTCACAGGTGGAATCTAAAACACATGCTGACAGCTGCACTCGCTAGAGGTAGCTCCCTCACTCTGCCTCACTCAGATTCTAAAAATAAAGAGACAACAGCCAAAAAGCTCTCTAATTGCTTGTACTAAATATTCTAAACATGACTTCAACCAATATTAGTGTTTGGATATGTTCCATAGCAAGGGATAGACCAGCATCCCACCAAAGAAGGCATAGGGAAACAAATGCAAAACAGACAGTAAATGAATCAAAGGTGCCAAGTTTTTGTCTAGGCCAGAGATGAGCAGCACATTTAGCAGCAAGCCCTTTGGAAAGCCTGCACTGGGGCAAGAGCCAGAGAGCAGACTCGAGATGCACAATTTGCCTCATCAAAGAAATCCCTATTGCTAATCACCAAGTGCTGAAAATAAGACTTGTCATCTCTTTAAAACCAGGATCCAACCATGGCAAAAAGCAACGGGAAGTAAATGAAGGCCAAAAAGATAAAAAGCCCAATTCCAAACTGGAAGCATGGAAAGCATAAAGGAGTGAGGCTAAAGGTGCTAAGGGGAATTGAGGAGAAGAGATAAGGACAAGAACATATCCTCACCACCTGGACATTAATCACTTTTGCTATTTTTCTTCTAGTTTTATTTCAGCCACATTCTCTATCATAGATCAGCAAAAGAAAATGAGTGACTCAGAACAGAATGGAAGAGAAAATAATCTGAAATTTGAATCCGTTAGGTTTGAAAAGTAAGATGTGACAGCTAAACTGGTTTCATAAATTAAGAACCTTCCCACCCTCATGGATCATCATCGACATCTCAAAATGAACGTTTTAAAATAGCTGAGACATTTTAGCTAGAAGTGCTGAAAGAAATTGAGACCTATTCTTACATTTTTCTTGCTGTGATCCACCACGAAAGGACAAGAAGTTTTGTCCCATCACATTACCACAATGAGTTGTCTGCTGATTAAGTGACAAAAGAAGTGGGTTTCTGCAAGATCTTTGGTGCTGATTTCATTTCTAAGATTCAAATAGCACCCATCACAGTACCACAAGCATCACTACATGACAAACATAGAAACAGTAAGAAAACTGTACAGCAGTTGTCAGTAAGTGGTTGTAGGTCACAGCATAGCTTTTACTTTCATTTCTCTATCTGAGCTGTAATTTTGGTGATATCAGTATCAAAGCACTAGAAATGACTGACTGCTATCAAATTGAACTGTGCAGGCACACACACTCCCTAGCGCCTAAAAATCAATACTGTTATTTAGGTTAGTAACAATGAACTGCATACAGTGCTCCTAGGCTAGACTCCAGGGGTAAACACGGTATTCCCACTGGCTTTTATAACGGCATAAAAACGGTCATAAGCCAAAGGTAGCTTACTGATACTTCAGAGGTAGTTCTTCAGAGGGCTTCTCAATGACTTGACCTGAAGGAGCACCTGTCTACAAGAATGCAAGCCTATGGATTCAGGTCTTAAGTCTTTATTAAGCATTTTCCAGTCATTTTTCCCCCCCGAAGTGAACATTAGCAAGAGAGGATGTCCAATGGGATCAAAACCAGATACTGGCATTTGTCTTAATTTATAACATAAAAGAAAAAAGACACTGTGTTATTAGGCATTAGAGCCGTGTTTATGAATCCACCTGCAAAAAACAACTTGTTCCTTCCATTTTTAAGACAAAGGAATTGAACTATGTTTCAGTTCAGACTTAACTGCTTACTTTCAGGAAAAAACAAAATAATTTTTATAATTTTTTACAAATAAAGTAATGCTAATTAAAACCCTATAATTAGCAGATACCAAATAAAACTGTTTTTTTTTCTTATTGGTGAAGACGTCTATTTTTCCTGAAACTACATCACTTGAAAAATAAAACTTAACTTAATTTTATACATGACTATTTATCCAAAGTACTCTTATAATGTCATGGATCAATGCTTGAAGCACAGTATATGTCTCAGTAGCACCGAGGTGATCAATATGATTGGCTGAGCAGCCACCAGAAAAGCTGTTATTTTTAAGAAGATTAGCTCCTTGGAAACACATAAACACTATCATGACTGTTATCTTAAATGCCCCATTTACAACACAAAATGATTTAAAAAAGCTATTTTTTCATCCCATATTGAAAGTACGTTTTAAAAATCATAGGCAAACACAGAACATGTTAGGTTTTAGCAGCAATCTTTTCTATCTTTTTCCTACTCTGAAAGTCTTGTTGCAGATGAGACTGACAGTTAAAGCTCAATTGGATCAATTCTTAGATGGACAGTGACAAGAGAGGTTTCATCATTAACCCAAAATGAAATATTTTTAGAAACAAAGAAACATAGTAGCTAATAGTCACATATACAAGTGCTAGTTGTTTGTGCATACAGTTTTAAGTGCTAGCAAACCTAATTCTTAAATATCCATGCTAAAATGTCTGGTTTGACACTACCAGGTATTGTACTAGCAATGTGTTCATGACCCAGAAAAGTCCTAATATCAGCTGTTCCTAGAGATGGAAAGTAACTGTGGTCTACCTACAGTAGTCAGTGCAGCCCGGTGCTCACTTCTGGATGGCAGCTTACCTGGGAAAGGATTTGTTCCCCAGACGAACTTTCAGCACCGGACATGCAATGCTGGTTCAAGGCCCTCGCTCTCACCGAGTCCAACACAGCAGAATAGAAAATAGACAGACCTTGGGTCACTGGTATATCAGTCTTCCGCACTGTGTGGGCAAGTATTGCTACAAAGACTTTGCCGCTATAACGTATGCATAACTGAAATACCAGGGCTTCAAAGTAAAGTTTGCCTTAAAGATCTTTTTAACAAAATAAAACAATTACCATTTTTATTTTTAACGCTGCTAATTCTTCCTCAATTGCATAGAATAACGCTTTTATCTAGTTTAAGAATGAAATGTTCTTTCTTTCAAAGAAGCAGAGATAACTGCAAATGTGTTAAGACATACTTTCAGCAGCAGGCCGTGCAGCCGTAATTATAGCAAAACACCGTTTCATACATTAGCCGTCGTGCTCACTGAGAACAGCAGATGCAAGTTGCCCTTGAATGGCATTACACCATATTTCCACTCAGAAAGGGATTTTTGTGAGCCTGGGTTCGACAGCTGACACGGCAGCTCAACAAACCTGGGTGCTACCTTATTATTACAGGTTCTATTAGAATCACTGTAATTAAGGAACTGTCAGCACTTCCATTATGAACTCTTTTCCAGAGGTTAATAATTGAGCTGTAAAATTTGCTTTGGGATGGGATTTTGCATCTGGGTGTGAATGCCTTTTTCAGTGCAAGAAATAAAGTAGTCTAGGTTTTTCCTCTTTTTTTCTGAATATAGAAAATTATAATGCTTAAAAACATTTGAAAGCATTCTGAAATACAGTGCCTATAACAATAGAGCAGCCACTTTCAGAGTGCTTACAAAAATAGTTCAATATGAATGTCTTATTGTGGTTCTGTGGATGTAACATGGGCAAGAAATTTATGAGATGTGGAGTCAGTTCCTGCCAGCGGACTCTCTTGTGACTTCAGGCAGGTAACAATGTCCCTGTGCTTTGCCTGCCCTTTCTCTGGACAGAGGATAATTGGAGTAATGATCTACACATGAAATGCACTCACTGAAACCTAGGGAATACGCTGTGTAACTGACATGTCCTTTTTAATATAATATGCAACTGTTGACCCTTGCACATCTGCAGACTTTCCATGCTTCACATGCACATAGCTGCTGTGCGTATGACAAGTCAGGCCACTTACGGACATTCAATGTCAGCTTCATAAATACACCTGTCCCATATAATCAAAGAGAGGGCTTATATCAATGTTTCAAGATCCTGATTACACCTGAATGTCGAAGGCTTAATAGCAGAAGTCTAGAGAGCTTAATACACATATTACAATAGCCGAACCATTTGTTACTACCCAGGTAACTATCAGGAAGCCTTTCTAATCTTTTTAATGAAACATAAGAAAATGTAAACAAGACTTTTGTTTACTGCAAGATTTTCAAAGTTACCACTGTTGGTATTACCTTTCGCCACCTCCCTATGTATACCTGATCATAAATAGGTATCATAAAACCTGATCTTTTTAAATTCTAGAGAACTTTTTTGCCTCTCACAAGCAGCATCTCCCATATACCGAAGGTAAACCAACAACAGAACAGCTCCTGAAAGAAGCAAAATTAGAAAAATTGCCCTACTTTCAAAACTGATCAAATTAACTCTTCTAGGCAGCATTCATAGGTATACTTCTTCCCTGAGGGTTTTTAAACAGAAGGACTTGAATCAAGAGACCTGAAACCTGATGCTGTAGTCATGCCATCAACAGAATGCCAGACAGTTTGTGAACGGAGATGTTGCAGTTATCAGTCTCTTCAACATTTATCTTCTTTGATTGACTTGATTCGCAGTCAGTGAGGATTGTGGCATCACCACCCATAGAATCATAAAAGGGTTTAGGTTGGAAGGCACCTTAAAGATCATCGAGTTCCACCCCCCCTGCCATGGGCAGGGACACCTCCCACCAGACCAGGTTGCCCAAGGCCCCATCCAGCCTGGCCTTGAACACCTCCAGGGATGGGGTATCCAGAACTTCCCTGGGCAACCTGGGCCAGTGCCTCACCACCCTCAGAGTGAAATATTTTTTCCCCAATATCTATTCTAAATCTCCCCTCTTCCAATTTGAAGCCATTCCCCCTCATCCAATCACTACATGCCCCTGTAAAAAGTCCCTCTCCGGCCCTCTTGTAGGCGCCCTTCAGATACTGTAAAGCTGCTATAAAGGTCTCCCCGGAGCCTTCTCCTCTCCAGGCTGAACAGCCCCAACTCTCTCAGCCTCTCCTCATAGCAGAGGTGCTCCAGCCCTCGGGTCATCTTCACGGCCCTCCTCTGGACCTGCTCCCAACAAGTCTATGTCCTTCTTATGCTGGGGGCTCCAGAGCTGGACACCATTTCGTATTTCAATATTCAATATTCCATGTGTGGTCTCACCCATGGCATAATATTGACCAGAACAAAGGACCATTATATCTATACAGGGAAAATGAGCTTTGGGCTTTAATCCTCTGACACTACATTCACAATCACTTAATACTTGCAATGCTGCTTCTCTAAGAGTATAATAGTACACTTTAAAAAAAAAAAAAAAGGCTGCTCCTTAAGTACTTAAGGTGCAAGCTAAATGACAGCAGAAATCAGAACAGGTGAAATAGTTAAAATTAAAACTTGATTGTACCAGTACCACTTGCCATGTACATACATTCCCACTTCAGACAGAAAGAATAATATTTGCCTATAACTACGGCTTCAGGAAAGATGTAAAAAATTTGCCTTTGAATCACTACTATGATTCAAAGAAATAAAAAATAATTCCTTGTTTTACTCCAGGTAAGTGTAAACATAGAAAACACACACTTCAGTACTCCTTCCTACCACATAAGAGGATCTGAATATCGAAATTCCTGGCACTCCTCAGAAGCCTGGAACCACAGGAGGCAGACAGGGAAATCACCAGGTGGTATAACAGTGAGGGAGTCTTTAATACATAAAACATCCCTGTTTTCCTTTACATCTCTGCTTTCTCATAACAGAGAACAACTACAAAAAAGAAACAAATCTCACCTAAGCCATTGTTTGCAACAAAAATCTGCCATAGGTTTAAGTATTTTACTGAGTAGAGATCAACTTGAAACTAAGTCCACAATAGAGTCTGGTTAAAAGACAACATTAAATTGCATTCATTTTGCCTCCATAATAAAATGACCACACCTACCTTTCCTGAAAAAGCTGAAAGTCCTCTTTCTGTTCTATTAAAATACGCGGCATTTCAGCCAAAAGAAAGTGTTGTTGATGTTAATATACCACTCCATCACTATGTGACGAAGAATCTTGCACTTAGTAGATCATGTGAGCTATATTGCAGAACCTGGGAGACCACTGCCTTGTTTGAGCGGCTTTAGCACTTTTACCCAACCAAAGAGAAATGGAAAGTGCAGCTCCCGAAGGTCTTGTCCACAAGGAGCCAGTGTCATGACACTGTCTCTCTCTCTCTCTACTTGCTCTAAAGCAAGACTTACAAAAAACTTACAAAAGCAAAACTTACAGAGTTTAGCAAACGCTTGATTTCATATTATACTAAAACAAGATGACCCAGCAATCTGCAGAAACAAAGCAAGGCCTCATATGTTACGACTGAGTTCAGATTCAGCTGACATACAGAATGAACTTTGCAAGCAATAAGGAATCTGTAATAAAGACTATTACAAAAAAAAATTTAAAAAACACCAAAAACTGCACAAGGCCAGAGGAATACATTTAATACAATTTTAAACAATGTTTCAAGAGGGGATAAAGTTTAAAAAAAAAAACACAAAGAAAAAGAAACACAAACCACAACACTCAAACCTCAAAGCGCTGCTTTACAAACTGCCTTGTAAAACCATCATCCATTCAAAGGTTTCTCAGAATATTTTCATCCAGATATCCTGGGGTGGTTTGTAGGTGTTATCTAAGCCACACACCCATGTTACAAATAATTACATTACAGAAGGATAAATTGAGACAAAGGATAGAAGGTTCTGACCGATGGGCAAACACTGAAACAGTGTCAGAGCTGAAAGCAGTTTCCCACTTTGGAATTTGGGGGAAGATCACAAAAATTTCAGAATTTTTAGAATCATAGAATGGTTTAGGTTGGAAGGGACCTTGAAGATCATTGAGTTCCAACCCCCCTGCCACAGGCAGGGACACCTCCCACCAGACCAGGTTGCCCAAGGCCACATCCAGCCTGGCCTTGAACACCTCCAGGAACGGCGCTTCAAAAACCTCTCTGGGCGTGTCTGTGAAGACTGAGGCAAAAAAGTCATTGAGTACCTCAGCTCTGTCGCAGTCCCGGGTCACCAGCTCTGGCGTTTCCTTCCGGAGAGGGCCTACATTTTCCCTAGACTTTCTTTTCTCACTGACATACCTATAGAAGGATTTTTTGTTTGTCTTAATGTCCCTGGCCAGATTTAGTTCTAGCTGGGCTTTAGCTTGTCTAACCCGCTCTCTGGCTGCTCGAATGATTCCTCTGTAATCCTCCCAGGCTACCCGCCCCTGTCTCCACTCCCTGTAGGCCTCCTTTTTTCTTTTGGTCACTTCCAGGAGCTCCTTATTCATCCACGCAGGCCTCCTGGCTTCTCTGCCTGCCTTCCTCTTTGTAGGAATGCATTGCTGCTGTGCTTGGAGGAGGTGGTCCTTGAATATTAACCAACTTTCTTGGACCCCTCTTCCCTCCAGCGCTTCATCCCACGGCACCATACCAAGCAGATTCTTCAAGAGGCCAAAGTCGGCTCTCCTGAAGTCCAGGGTCGTCAGCCCGCTGCGCACCTTCCTCGTTGCCTTGAGGATTTCAAACTCGACCATTTCATGGCCACTACAGCCCAGGCTGCCCTTGAGTTTGAATTAATCAAATTAATTCATTATTACAAGTAAGAGTAAATCTTCAACAACTGTGTGCACTTGTCTATATGTGGATCTCCTAAGTTAAATTTGCTTCTTTGTATAGTGAAGTACATGAAGATCTCAATTTTTCAGTATTTTCTTTCTTGTAAAAAGTAGGAAAAGGCTTGCTGAATCTTCTTCAGGGAGCGCAAAGTTCAGACAGCTCATTTAGCCCATTACAGACCTCACTACCGAATTACAACTGTAGTTTGAATGAAGGAATAGGTCAATATGTACTGCTTGGTGTCTTCCATAAGCAAATAAGAGGTCTATCTCCCTGAAATCACTATTGATAAAGAAAATCCATACTGGCAAAGGAAGTTGGGTTTAACCAGGTGAAAACTTACTGTATCTTCATTTTTTACCTGAAAGCAAATAAACCAAATATTTGCGGAATGTCTTGTCTGTAATTGGCATTAGTCATCTGCTAAATTTTATATGCTGCTTCACTCCCTCTTGGTAATACATAGATGCATATACTGAATACTTTTAAAAGTGATAACTGTTCAACTGTTGTAAAGAAGCCAATTTCCTAAAGCAAAATCTTATTCTACTTCAAATAAGAAGAGCAAACAACCTCAAAGTGTTATTGTAAATACTGTCATATGATATTCATTCGAGTTACAACATCTTGTAAAAACAAGGAAACAGCTTTTGAAGTACACGGCCTTCCTTACCTGTCTTTCTCTTAAGCGAGTTGTCTGTCATAAGGTTTATTACAGAATTTAGCAGAACAGGACAGTGTATGAAGAAATAAATTAGTATAGCTGGAATCTTAAAAAGAAAAAAAAGTAACGGAAAAAACATTCCTGGAAGCAGAGTTTTAAATTTAAACATAATTTAAAAAATAAACAAATAAATGAAGCAGCAGGGTATGCAAAATTATGCTGTCGCATTTCTGGTCCACACAAATTGGTGTGCACACTTAATTATTTAAGGTTTTTCTTAGAATGAAACACAGTGTTTCTTCAATAAGTTCCACCAACTATGGTCTCTTTATGGCCACCTTAAGGCAAACAGGCTAAGAACTGTTCATCTGGCTTTCAGCTCCAGCAATTCAAAGGTGCTTCTGGGTGGTGCCAGATACTTTTGTAAAAATTAAAGAGTAAGCATCAGAAGCATAGTCATCAATCAATCACAAGACAGCAAGAAAAAACAGCAGAGGTAGCAGGAAAGGTTACAGCTATGAATCCTACAAGAACCCTGAGGAAGAGGATTAAGAAAAAAAAGAAGAAAAGATGATGATAAAGGAAAATAAGTTCTGAAGACGAAAGCAAGCTTACAGAGAGAAAAGTCAAGAGTATTAGAAGAGACAGACTATGGCATTTGAGAGAGAGAAAACCTTACTGCTAACAGAAGTGCAGAGGCAGAGTTTTGGTTTCCTCACTATATTTTTGGAAGCTCAGCTATCTCCAATCTGCCTCCTTTTGGCTGTCTATGCACAGATCCCAGCCCTTACACGGAGCTCGCACAAACTGAACTGAACATCGCACTTTTATATTTGTGCAGATTAGACCAAAGAAACAAAGCCTGATTCACTGTCTAAAATCCACAGCAATTCGATCAATTTTAGCGGCATAGAAGACATTATTAAAACTCTATTAAAACATTATTAGAACAGCGTAACCTCACTCCATAGTTCCATATCATCTACCTCCTTCTTTTACACGTGCCACATAAACCCATTCCTTCTCCTCCATCCCAAGCCCACGTCCTCACAGCCCATTATCTAAAATAGCCTTTCATTCCTACGCCCTTAAATTCCACATTCTAAGTGATCTCCTGATCACAATTTTCCCACCAGAGATTGCTTTGCTGTGTAGGCTGTGATCTCTTTAAAGTAAAAACGGATCAAGTAAAATCCTTTTTTGAAAACTTGTCCACTGTCTAGCAGGGAAAACAGCAAGCGCTGCTTACCTCGCAGACCCTTCACCTTGTCCAACACCTGCAAGGGTTCACCCATGCTTTGTGGTGAGCTTCCTACCCACCCCTTTTCCCTCTTGCTTCTCATGCAGCATCTTCCCTGGCAAATGCAGTTATCCTCCAGGTGTAACTAATCAGGTAACAGCAGGCAGGCGGAGAGGTCTCGGGACGCGGTGAAGCACAAGCTGGCCCTTGGCAAGGTTACAGTAATCTCCAATCCGACTGCCAGGGACAGGGAAGACCCAGGCTGCGTTTTCCCTCTCTGCACGATTCCTAGCAGAGATGTGAACCAAGGGCTGACTCCCAGGCAGTGCTTCGCTGACAGGTGTGAAGATCCTGGGGACTCTCCCCCCCCAGCAGTCTCTCCTGTCAAAGCAATGCCATTTTGTACCAAATACATAAATATTCACTCAGCAAGAGAAAAGGGAAAGCTGCCCCACTGACACGAGCGATCCCAGAGCTACCTACCCCACAAAAGTCAATCAGGACACCAGAAGGAGAAAATCAGTATCAATGGTCTGATCTTTTCCTGCAAACTGAAGGGAACCTTAAATGCTTTCTTTTTATTGAAAAATGTCCAAAAATCCAAACAAATTGATTTTCTGTCTTAACAAAACAGTTTTTAAGCTAAATTAGTTTATTTCAGTCTGCTGTATATTGAAGCAACAATCCTTGTTGCCTGAAACATTTTTTTTTTTTCAGCCTCTAAACTAAACATGAAATAAATTTCAGATCTCAGGCTTTTTGTTTTAGTACAAGTCCTACAGCTCTCAAGGGCTAAGACATCCAGAAGCCAAAGATCAATCAATTGTTGAAAGCCCCACCTCCATAACAGCACACTAGACATTTTTTGGGGCTCTGACTTAAGTATTTTCAGAAGCAGCACAATCTACAATACATGAAGAGAGTTAAGACAGACCAGTATATATGATGCACAGAAGCATAAGGAAGTATAAGCAACATTGCTGCACCAACAGGTGTTATTCCACCTCATTCTTAAAATCTAGCAATCCTCTTATCCAATCTTTAAAATACACAATGCTTATTATACAATATGTAAGCACTGTCAACGTGTTACATTATGTTAACACATATACTAAAGACACTCATATATTAAACTCAAAACAACATCGCTATCACACAGGCTGGGATAAAGTACCCTTTTAGCTGCAAAGATTTTTTCTGAAAGAGCAAAAAAAATCTTAAAATGGAAAGGGTCATGGAACGTTTTTAAATGCAATTATACTTTTTTTTTATACTTTTTTTAAAGTATAAAATTGCTCCAATATGCAGAGCGATAGGTGTTCATCTAACAAAAAAATTAATCGTCAAGTTAGATCCATATGTACATAGAACAATACCTGGATTAGCAAAACTGTGTGTGCTGTACATATATTAAAGAAATGGAAAACAACCGTTGCTCTTTTCCACTTTTTGGTACAAAGTATCGCTTATTGTATGTGCATCTGTGAAGCTGGTTCTAATGAATTATGGCATTAAGGTGAGTTAAATCAATAGAAGAATCTCACACCAGGAGAACTGCAATACACACATGTAAAAATTCACTTTCCTACGCTTTCTGAATAAACCTGGTCTTGAAATACACCTTCATATTAATCTAGCAGATCTTGCACTGACAACTACCAAAATCACAAACTGGATTGACTGATCAGAAATGCTGTACTATTTCATAAGTCTTCAAATTCATCATGGCACTTATATACTCCCATCACAAGGTTCCTAGTGCAAATAAACGTGTAAAGACCTGATTGTGAGGCAGTGTGGACCTTACATTCATCAGCTACACTGTCCATGCAAAATGAAGTTACACATATTAGCTAATACAGGAACACAAACAGAAATCTACTCCAGAGAGCTCCTGCTTCTGGAAAACCTATTTTTCCCCACGCCTTGTACCATCCACGTTTCCAGAAAAACGCTTTACAAGTTTTAATTTGGAATCTGTAACAAGGTTCAAACAAGAGACACTGACTATCATTTATCAATTAACATTTATCCTAGCAAATCATAATGCAGCTGTGTTTCAGAGAGAAAGCATTTCCATGGATGAGATAAGAGGTAGCAATTTCAACAAAAAAAAAAAAATTAATAAGCATCACCATCAAGCTCAATGTATGCTCTGAGAATGCAATTAGAATGATCTCAACATACAATAGGTCTGAACTACTGAACTGTAATTAGCAAAACCCTTTTCAAATGTGCTGTATGGACAGAAAAAGACACAGAATGCATACCAGATTTAGAAATGGACAGTGTAGCTGCGCTTAGCAAAGTACTAAATTAACTGGAAAAATACATGAGCTAGCTCAAGGGCTTGTTTACTAAGTGTTAAATACGTTTTATACAGCTTCACTGGGTTGCTGAAACGGAGTCCTCAGATGAAGAAATGGGAATTCTACCTGACAGCGATGCACCGGCCACACAGAAGAACAGTTATGTGCCTGACAATGCCCTAAAACACAAAAGCACAGGTCAGACAAGCCCTGAGGTCTTAAAAAAGGAAATTCCCATGAAGCCTAACAGTCCTCTGCTGTAATGCTTCACACAAGGTGAGCTGAGGGACAGGGGTTAAAGACCAGCACTTAGGAGTGTAGTCCAGTCTGGAATTGCAGAGGGAGTCAGAACAGCCTCTGGAGCAGGGGGTGCAACCTGCATCCTAAGCAATTTACACTACTTAGCTGGTGCACCAGCATATTCTGCACCATCTGGAAATTCCTTCTGGCTGCCACCCCGCTGCCCAAACACGCTGATTTCCATTAAGAAAGACGATCAGTCATAAATGTGCATGCCCCAATAATATTCAAAAACTAAAGGAACAGTGATTGCAAACCAAATCTAGCAGTTTGAATCCGTTCCTTGTTTTCAGTACTGAAAGAAATACATTAATCTTTTCTCTTGATTTTTTTTTCCTTTTTAAATATTTCCTTTCTTAACAACAGAAACAAAATACAAGGTTTCTTTTCAGGACTGCTAAATCCCTCAGCGAGCACTTAAGAGATACAACCCCTCCCCGCCACCACAAATGGGCTCTGGCCTCCTCTCCCACCCAGCTGGCTCTCACTGCCCCCTCATCCTCTCCTGCTGGCATGCGTGCTATTAGGGCACAGAATAAACCAAATCAGAGAACTTAACCAGTTGAAAGCTAACCACACAAAAGCCAAGTGAACTCTCCACAGACTTAGTTATGATGCAGCCATGGTGAGGAACAGCCGCACAATGGATTTAATGCCTGGGACAAAGATGACAGCGGGATCATCCCTCTGGTGGCAGCATGGATATCTGAGGAGTTTGAGTAGCTCTGACCATGGCTGCAACAGGTAATAACGCCTAACAGTCAAAAATAAAGTGGCAGTACACTGTCTTGTTATAGTTTTGCTCAGTTTAGTTTTAAAACGTCTCCAATGGTTTGTTCATCCTCACCCTCTAGGGGATGACTTAAGTAAGGCTTTGGCAAAAGCACCACAGATCAATATTCTTTGCTGCTAATTTGTTACCCTTATGAAAAGCATCCCTGTCCATCTTTACACGCTGTGTTGAAGAAAGATTTTGTAACAAAATGAGTAATGCTAGTGTTAGAAATAATCAGTATATGCTATGGCCAAACAGCTGCTCATTACTTCTCCAACTGTAAGCCTAAGAAAAGCTCATTCACCTATTTGGCTCCAGAGAATGCCCAAAGATATGCAAAACTATATGCTAATATATGGATATATCACATTCTATCCAGGAAACACCTGTGTACATGTAAGGGAAACTCTATCATTTCCGCAGAGTTTCAAACAAATTATTCCTTCCTTCCCTCCAGAGCAAATGGCTAAAATTCATTCTCTTGCAAGATGAGTAAAGGATAACATTTGAACCTTTACATGTTTCCAATTTTTTTTCAGGAAGCTTTCACACTGCTCCCACCATCTCTTTCCTGTAACTGCAAGGCTACACAAAGACCTTTCTCTCCTTCACGTGTATTCTGCAGCAGAGAGATTTTTTGCAAGCTAATCTGTGCTGGTTTGCAAACTGAACTCTGCACAGGGGAAGGCTGCCCTGTCACTACTAATTGCATTCCGGATACAACAACTGCACAGCCAGCACCAGCCAAACCTAGGATACGCAGATCCTTGCACTCATCAAGCACCATAATTTGAATGGCTGTCAAATCTTATCCTACATTTACCTTACACCCTCAATAGCACTATGAGTAGTTCCAAGGCAGGTGGAAGAGGAAGACTTCATAAATTTTCATATCATTTCCTATTTAGGCTACTACCTGCTCATGATACCTCGAGAGAACAGTATTTATCCCCTTAAACACAGTGTTAAGAACCAACATATGAGGCTTTGTGATATTTATTACGAGCCTTCCATCCGTTAGGGATGAACACAGGAGAAACTTGCATCTTCCGAGACTGATTTTGTGACTCACTTCTTGTGCTTCCTCTACAGGAAGGGACTGAAGAACTGTCCAGAGCAGTTCTGCTCCCAGGATTTGAAAGAAATAAGCATATATTGTTCAATGCTTTGAAATAATTTCATAGAAAAAATAAATTTCTGGAAAGCTATTAGGGAAATTAATTCCTCTGTCACCTCTAATTTTAAGTTGTCCATAGCATTCATTTTTACATCTTGAAACAGTAATTTCCATTAGTCAGAATGGGTAACGAATGGTTTATTTCATAATAGCTGGTAGTTTTCCAAAACAATCACCTTTGTGCACCAGGGAAATCAGCTCTCTAGAGAAAAAGGGACACCACAAAGAAAAGCAGCATTTTGTTACATAAATTAAAAAAAAAAAAAAAACACAACACCAAAAACAAACAAACAAAAACCCAAAAAAACCACACACAAAAAAAAATACCAAACACCCACACCAAAAAGAACTTCAAAAAATAAACTCTACTTTTTTTCACCTGTTTTCTTCCCTCCTTCCCCACCTTCCAATGCACTTTGATAACAGATGCATTTGATAAATTATGTGCTGGCTCTGGGTCTAAAGCACAAATGAAGGCTATTTTCTTGAGGGCCATTTGCCAGAGAAAGTCCCAGGGAAAGTCAAAGCTACAGCTCCCCTTGGCCCATGCTGGGAAGGTAGAAAGATGGCACAAGAAAGATCTGTTTCAAACAGAGATGTCTGGAAGATTTTATCACATTACTGTTGGAAGGATGGCAAAAAAGGCTCCAAAATTGCAGGAAAATATCCTGAGGATACATCTTTCTCTTCCTGTTCTACCAGTACTGCTGTAATAAAACCTCCCTACACTTTCACTGAATTTTTAAGGACAATCAGTATATGCATGTTTCCACTTACTGTTTTGAATACTTGTTTTCAGAATACTTTCAGTCAATTGGAAAAACAGAACCAAAATAAGGCCAATTCTGAGCCCTCTCTCTTAAACGCTCAGCATTTTTTGCCATGTTTTTCACTATTTCTTTTTCTTTTTTTTTATTCTAGATCTATGCTTTTAGGGCTTCTACTGCAATTGCTTGAAGAAAAAAAAAGTTACAAAAGTTCCACCGCATTCTTTTAATTCTTTTCATTTAAAAATGGTCCAATATTCAAAGGTATTTTGTTGACAACTAGTGGATATGAAGTAACAATACAGGACTCCCAATGATCATCATCTAATATGTATTAGAAAAGAAGTCCCTGAGACAAGGTGCTTCTGTTAAACAGGTATTAAGAGCAGATACCAACAGAGATGTTAAACAGCACAAGCTTACCTCCATGCAGAGAAACTAACTAGGAGCATCAGCTCATTTTATACTGTCACCAAAAACCTGAAAGGTGGTGCCAACTACAGGTTGCTGTTCATGAGACTTTAAATAAATAAATACACCCAAATCCCGTAGTGGTTTACAAACAGCTGTCTGAACTAAACATTGAATTTGGTTCTGGAAGCGCTACAGCTAATTATCAGCGTGCTGGATTCTACATCCTCTGACCTAGCACACACAGAGGCATCCATGCTAGGTTTACATTAAAAGGTAAGATTCTTATAAGTATTTGTTTTGGTGTGTTCAATCCTGTTTACAAGCTACTTTTTATAGCTCTCATTAAGAAGACAGAAGTTTACTACATATGAAGCCATTTTCCTTTAAACACAGAATGCAGGAAGGCACCAGTTGTCAGAATATTGAAATAAGGCCCCTCAACACCTTTGAAAATATGCATCAATTAAAATGAGCATTTTAAATAGAAGATGAACAATACTCCACCTCCAAGACTCCCTCTTTGTATAGAAAAGCTGTATCTCCTGTGACAGTGCCTTTACTTTTAACATTCACGCTCTTTCTGAAGGCGGGTTAGTAGCCCCATGACTAAAGTGCCTGTCACAAAGACATTTTTTTTTTTAAAGTTGCTTTAACCCCACCAAAGCATTACAGGGAATTGAAGGATCTTGCTTTCAAACACATGCCTTTCAATGGTATCAAGACATTTCAGTGAAATAATAATATTACAGTGATGCTTGAGAAGGCTGGGGCTTCCACCAACTGGCTACCAAAGTTGAATCATTAACTACACTTGATCAAAGCCCACACCTCAGTGTACCATACCAAACAGAACTGGCATGGTTTGATGCAAATGCTTCTTGAGGGGGAAAGAATCCTGTAAAGGAATGGGTTTGGAGTTACAGGGCAATGAACTGAATATTCAACACAAGCTGGGCTCTGCAGGGGGAATGTTTTAACAGTCACCGTGCTAGTATCTCTCTCCTTTGCAAAGCCAGGACTTCAGCTTTCTCTTATCTCAGTGTTCAAACACAATGCAGCTAAACACCAAGAACTGTAGCTGATTTTTATTGATTCTGCACCATTTCACCGTCACATCTCTATGTTCAGACTGCATTTTAAATATGTATTTGATACAACACATACATCTTTGTGATTGATTCTGAGCACTACACACAGAAAGCTAGAAGGTCACAACATGACATTCAGTTTTCAGTCATTCTTATCTTAAGAAGCCAAGAAAGTGCATTTGAAGAAAAGGCAACAATTTAATAGACGCTGCTTTAAACTAAATGAATATGAGAAAAATAACTCGGAAATAGATTCCAGTACGGGGATTACAAATCACTCTCAATTGCATTTTGAGAGTTCTCTCAATCTCAATACTGACTACATATGCTTACAGATGTGATCTGATACGCACTTCAAGGAAGGGGACAGGTGCCCTCAGGGTACGAATATTCACACCGAGTACAACTCAGGCTTTATCAGAAGTTCGCTAGTGCTCTGTGAAGGCCTGGTCCTGCACTGCATAAAGAATATGCTTGTAGAAGGCGGACTCATCTCACTGCTTGTCCCTCTGCAGTACAGTTCAGAGGCCTTTCGTAGCATACTGACACAGGCAGATTAAAACACCTCCATGAGAGAGAAAACACTGTTAAACAACTCATAAAAACGCACTAAAGTCAAGACACAATACTAGGATATTATCACCTAATTACCTTTTAATTCAATCTGCTATTCATCAACTTTTTATGCAAGCAATACCTGTGCTAGTGCACAGTAACAGTAAACTGGGCATTCCAAATTCTTACAGCTAATCTACAACAAAATAAAAATACTATGCTTTCTTATAAATTGTGGGACTCATAAAAAAAATAAATAAATAAAAAGCTCACTTGAAAAAAGATGCCATCTTTTCAAAACTCTGCTTTCTCCAAACAAAGAGCAGAAAGAAGCTCGCACACCTTTCATCCTCCCTGCTTTTTACTTTTAGAGTTGCCACAGATAGAATCAGTAAGAGACCTGAGTGATTCTTTCTCCAGATCTTTTTTCAGAATTTCCTAAGTATCTCTTGCACATATTTAATATTTCTGAGCAAATTGATCTTTATTGCATGCAATGAGATGCATATACAACAGCTTGAATTTTACACTTGCAAATGCAAGTGTATGTGGATGAGTAAGCACGAGAGACTATAATTAGCCCTGTCACTCCCTGCGCTATCTTCCGATTCGCATAAAATCAGCAGCAGTCTATACAATTGAATCTTATATGGACTGACTAGTTTTGCAATGAACAGAAAACAATATTCCACAGACTTAGGATTAAAATTTCCACTTAAACATACTCAAAGTAATGCATTTCAAAGTCAAAATGTGATTATTCGCAGAAAATACGTGTTCCCAAGAAAATACTAGTGTTTTAAATCTGAAGACAGAAAAGACTGCTAATCTGCCCTCACTTCTATAAAAAAAAGTATTTTTCATTTCAACCTAAAATAATTGGTTTTCAAGTAACAGATGAAAACATTGGTAAAATCATTTTTCAAAAACAGATTCCAGCAAAACATTCTGCAAAACACCACTGCAACCCAAGCCTATGCCCTGCTTCATGATCCAACCTAGCAGACTACGGTATCAAGTCATTTAAAAGAACTGTGTAACATGCTGTCCTTCAAAACAAAACTGGTGTTTGTGGTATCAAAAATAGATACCTACAAATCAAACAGCTTGCCAACTTGTTTTAACGGTCTCCTGCTAATCCATGTTTAAGTATCTTAAGTAAGTACACACTTTTACCTCTACAAATGACACAGAACAATGGTTAAGTGTATGACATTGTGCATTATCGGTAGGCAACTTTCAAGCAGTATTGAAGTTTGTAGACGTAATTTTGCGAACTTTGTTGTCTTAGAGCTTACATACATGCACAGTGAGATCAAGGATATTTTTGCCACAGCTTCAAACGCTGTGTGCCATGTCCAGCATTACTAGGTCACTAATAATCCAATCCAGACAGGTTTGTGGACTTTCAAAAGTTGCATTTACAAGTGTGCAGGAAGCACTGCACCAAAAGTGTGCCAGCTCAAGCTTGAGCCACAAGCAAAGCCAAGCGAAGGCTGTGCTGAGCTGGAAGGGGCGCTGATGCCTTACGGAGCACTGACTGCCAGATGAAGCCCCACGCCCAAGCTGCAGGGGTCTTCTCTCAGCTCCAAGGACGCTACAGGTCACTGTCACGCTGCTGTCGGAGCTCTCAGGCCCTTTTCCAGCATTACACCAAAACTGCGAAGTGTATAATGTATTTCACAGATTGGAAGGAAGCAAAGAATAAAGCCAGAGCCCGTGCAGTCTATAGTTAGCTCAATATGCTCAGTAAGACAGTGGTTTTCTTGGTTTGAATTCTCTAATTTTGCAGATTTGTGCTTCTGACAATAGGACAGCTCCTAAAATCAGTCATTCAGACACTGTAAGTATTTTTATCTCCAGATATATGTATATATCATCTTCTGAAAGTCCACTGAGCTCACTAGCTTAGCATCACGTAAATTATTCTAGGAATATTTTATTTATGTTCACCTCTACTGTAAACCCAAATATTTCCAGAAAAGAGTTATAGTTCATTAAAATATTTTTCTATTTTATGTCCTTTCTGACAAGCCACACTTGTCAACTGAATGTACCACTTGCTGATTTATATATTTGATTTTACTTTCATTATGGGATTATAAAGAGATGTAACTCCATATTTCAAATAGACTACACAGCCTTCTAAACACTTTCTTATTTAATACCATTGTCCAATCTCAGACAAAGGGTCTCTGGCCATTCTACTGCTCTCCATGGCACATTTCTCTTGCATGAAAACACCAGCTGTTTGATCAAGAGCACTAAGAATATGCTACTGCAAGAGACAGGAGCAACAGACAGTCTAAACACTGTCAACTTGGGACTCATTTTTAATATTTCTTGTTTCATATGAAAATCACTGAAGCAAGAAGTTCCAAAAAATATATTTTCACATTTCAGTATGTTTTGTTTTCAGCTTTGCGAGCAATTCTTTTGTTACACCAAAATAACTGAATCAAGATGCATCTATGCTTTACTTCAGTAACGTTGTGATCTTACTGCATCAACCTTTGGGCTCCCCTCCCAGGCCCGGCCAGCTGAACACCACCCCCCTGCTTCCCATTGCCTCCTCTAAGGCTGCAGGTCCCTGGGGCTAGGAATTTTATGCTTGTACTTCAGGAAACATAGAACAATTTGAAATAAATTATAAGCAAATGCCTGACACTGAGGTGACCTCTTTCAATTCTTTAAAAAAAAAAAAAAAAAAAAAAAACACACACATTAAAAAACATAAAAAAAAAAACATTAAAAAACCAAGCAACTATAACTACATGTACCCTTTAAATTGGAAATTACAGAAAGACTGAAAAACAGATTATGATAATAAATAGAGGTGAGATCCTTTGAGGAAGTGAACACACTGACCCTGATCCAACAAAGCACTTCACCAATGATTAACTTCAAGTACACAAAGTGATCCTACGCAACTCACCAGAACTATTAAAAAAATCTGCTTAACTGTCAGCTAGGGAGAAAGCCTGACTGCTTGAAGTTATTCTTGCAGCTGTGTACCACTTCAGCTGGTCAGCGATGGAGATCCAAAAGCAGTACTTCTCCTACACACTGTAAATGTTACCATTTTAATGTATTAGTAAGTCAGATGAACCCAAACACTTGTACACACATCCTTAAAACCTGCACACTACAGAAGTTTTACTCAAGTCAGTCAACTGATTACTTTATATAAGAACAAAAGCATGTGTATAATACTTTCAAAAAGTGCCTCTGACCATTACTCCCTCTCAATTGCAAAACATCCAAAACTGAAATACATGTGTCACGGACAGCACTAACACTATTTTTGTGGAGACTATAAGACTATTTTTCTATTCCTTACAACTAAGTTCTTTTTGTCCCCTTTGTCATAACAAATATTTTCAAGCATGTAGCATAATACTGTATTTTATTATCACATCTTGAATAATATGTTCAAAAGCATCTGGAGCTTGTTACTTTTGATGACAATATAAATACACTAAGAAATTTTGAAAGCACCATTTTATAATAATTGCAATATTTGCTGACTATCACCAGGGTTTTATGCAAAATATTTTCTAAAATGAAAAGGAAAGGCTTAGTGTCATGACACTGAATTTCAGGTGGTTTTCCACTATATAATATAAATACATATTAATGAAGTTGGGTAGAGGAGTTCCACAATATGTGACGAGAGAGTATACTATGAGTCTAGCTTCCCTGTGCTCCCTCTATGAAGGGCACTAGGGTCCATCAGGGAGCAAATCAGGGAAGTAATCCAATTCAGATGTTCTGAAATGCTTTACAGAGAAGACTGTCTCCACTGATTGTAGAGGAAAAACAGACTTCTAACATAAGAATCTGAGTTACACGACTGAAGATAGATGGTGTGCATTTTTGAGGAGAAGAAGCATCCACATCTTAGATTTCAGAATGTGTTTTGATTTTAGACTACTTAACTGCTTTATTCATGAAGCTGAAGATACATCTTGAACAGATACATCCCTACATCTCACCTCCCCTTCGCTTAAGAAGAAACCAACAGGTGTAGGCATTTCACATCCCCCTATGATAATCAGTGCCAATGCGATCTGCAGCAACCGCACTGTAACACTGCAATAACTCACAGGACCAGTTCACTCACTGGCTTGTAAGCCAAGGTGGCAGCTGTCACACAAAATCCTGCTTTCTCCTCCAAGTAGGTAACCTAGAACCAGTTTTCCACTACGCACACTCGTCTTTCACCAGTAACATTAGCAGAAATGCCGTTCTCACCCATTCCTCACTTCACACCAACCCAAACACCCAGCAGAGATGACAAGAAGCCTCCTCTTCCCCACAAACTTTTTGAAGTCACATTTTATTTTAATTCAGTAATGCTAAACCACCAACAGCAAGCTCACTGCCATTGCTTTCCTGGCTGAAAAGTATCAAAATTATTCTAACCTTGTAGTTGTTGTACAGCATCATAGCCCCAGAGAGGTGGAAGCTCGTTGCTTGCATTTACTGACACAGAACATTAGGACGGGTTATAGAGAAGACATCATTTCCAGGAGGTTGTTCAACTGTTCCCAAATTATTCTTTATCTGCAATGCTACACAGATATTATTTTAGAAATCTTATGAATACGGCCTACCATATTTTGAGGGTAGCAGGAAATAGTCCAGACATTTCCTGAAGCATATTGGAGATTAAATCCAGAAAATTAACCCATTTGGCCGTATTAAGTTTAGTTGGTGTTAAGCTAACCACGTCCTTCACCAATAGGAGATATAAAAAAAACACACTAAAAAGTGAAAAAAATAAATCCATACTTATCATTTTACCCAAGGTAACAAAATATAACATAGCCCATGTCATAAAAGTTTGTAATTGTTGCCCACACCCACAAAGAAAGGTATTTTAAATAAGGTTATTAAAATAAAACATTTCTCCTGCCAAAACATTTCAATTAACAAAATTACAATTACAAAATACAAGAAAATAGACTTCCCTAGTAGAAAACTGTAAGGCTTCCTTTCAGAGGATGTTTCTGTGTAAATAACACACAAAGAATTTCATGCCAATTTTCAAGCAACAACTTCACTTGATTTTTTCTATTTATTTTAAAGAAAAACACAACAGCAGACACTTTAGGAGGAAAAGAAAAGGAAAAGGTTTATCATCTTATTTTGATTTCACCTGAAGCACAAGCTAACCAAGATCTTTCAAATCCTTGGTTTTGCCTCCCTTCCTGTAACTTGAGTGTTTTATCATAATTGATTCTGATCTAACCAGTGCTAGCCAGCATTTTTACTAGCTGTACCCGTTTTCTAGAAGCCAGTTTGTTTCTCCACAAACGGCAATTCCTTCATGCTGAACTCTGATATCATATGAGCTGCTACAAGCCAGGCAGGCTTCCTTCCTGTCAATGAGCTTGTATAGCAATACAGTTTTTACTGTTCAGATGCTAAGCTGTTTCCAAGTGTGGCAACCATGCCGTAATTTTCATCTCTGATCAGGTTAGAAGAGAAGGGAACTCTCTACTCCCTGTGCCATCACTATCATTTCCAGAAGATGAGCACTTTTGCATAGAAAGCTTAGTAACCATCTTCACCAAATTGCAAATAACCTGTTGATAAGCATCCCCTGCACAAGCCATCAGCTAAGATACTGGACTTACTCTTCTTTATGGAAACAGATTTGGCGTAAACAAAGTGCACACCATCATCTATTCCACTAATTAACAGAAGTTCTACTTAGTATTTTTCCAACATTACTACCATAGCTGCCATAGTAAAACATGTTTCTGATGCAAATAATACATACTTAGAAGTTACACCTCACACTATACATAAATACATCTGTGTTTTGTTCCTTTCAAAGCTATGCAATACTTGTTGTTAAAGTAACCTCACTATTCTTCCTGGACAAATCAGTCAGCTTCTCCATTCCTGAGGAGGCATAAGAAGATAGAAAGCCGTTTCAATTTTTAAAGTTTGTTTTTTTTTTTTTTTTTAAATCATTATTTCCAAGAAGTTTTCACAAATCGAGGAGAATGAAAGTCCAAATGTTTATATTATTGGAGGACTGATGTGTACCAATGCAGCCACACTCAAAACTAAGCATTCCTTCTGTCTTCTATGCCTCTAATCTAAGCAATCAGATTTAAAAGGCCTCTGCAATTTCAAAGACTTAGATAAAATTCCTTGCTGAAACCCTGATTTCTGTGCATTGCTCCTGACATATCACAATGGCACCAGACAAACTATATACTCTCCGAGAGATCAATAAACAGCTACATAGAGAGTCATTTACTGTGTCCCATAACAGACCACTAGACCAATTTCAGTACATGAGAATTACAGTAACCTCCAGCATGAAAAAGGAGTTAGATATTCAATTAGATGAGGGGATTGTTTTTTGCTCTGCAGATTGAGATTGAGAAGGGGGGAGGGAATGCCCGTTATTGACAGGCTTAAGGCATGTGCACATCCCTAGCTTTTATGACTATTTTTTGTGACTACAGCATCAAAAGAGGTGGAAGAATGGGGGAAAAAAAACCCACCTTATTCCCTCTGCAATCCTCTACCAGTTTTTTTGTAAAATAAAAAAAACACCTATGTACATTTTTTCTTCACTTATCCATTAAATGTGTACAGCATGGAGCTTATTTTACTCACACACTGGATCGCCTTTGAAGTATCTGTTGATCAAGACAGTGAGTGATGTTAAGTAGATGCCTGTAGCCCCGCTGCACCAAATGGTTAAGACAGACATACTCCTCTGATCAGAGCAATCGCCCACAGAAGTCAGGATATTGTACTCAATAAAACATCTCAGCCTAGGCAGGTTCCAATTTTCCAGTTAAATATACAATGAGGGATAAATTTCAACTCTAAATGGCTTGAGATGGAACACAGGGGTTTTGTTGTTGTTTTGCTTTGTTTTAGTAAGAAACCCATGTTTCATTTTATTGAGAGGACATCATACAGTAAACAATAATTGAATGCTTCCAATATTCCTTCACCTCCTCATTAATTATGGA
Source organism: Pluvialis apricaria (assembly GCA_017639485.1). Classification (NCBI taxonomy): domain Eukaryota; kingdom Metazoa; phylum Chordata; class Aves; order Charadriiformes; family Charadriidae; genus Pluvialis; species Pluvialis apricaria. The sequence goes on along the minus strand of CM030010.1, from coordinate 51,954,780 downwards.
AATGTAGAAGAAAAAAAGAAATGTAAAGAAGAAATAGATTTCCAACAAGATGTGGGGAAAAAAAGGTAGCAATGTAATATAAAGAGGGAAACAGACTATGAGAACAAATATCTTGAGTAACAAGGTAATTATATTTGAGGTTAACAGCTCATCCCTCAGCATTAAAAATCTAACTAGATGAAATCTTCCGTATACCAAGACTGGTTATCAGAGTATAATATATTTCAGCACATATTCAGCTGCTGAATCGGTGTGTTTGAGCCTCAACTAATCATCTCTCAAAAAACCATGGTACCTTCTGTTCAGTATTCGTTCATAAAGTCCAGATCAACAGAAAACATACTTAAAATTGCAGCCAGTCCTGAATAAACAGATACTAAGAAGTAGATTATTTTTTTCCCTAGTTGATTCTATCCAGCTTGTGTACACTGACTTCTCCCACAACACTAATTGACTGCAAATTTTATTTTTAAAAGTATGCTAAAATCAACAAACAAGAAATATATTACTAACTTTTAAATTCAATTTTTATTCCATGTTTACTTGTGTGTACTCTTTCAGTAGTAAACAAACAGATTAAAGCTGTTCAGCTCTGATTAGCTTTTATAATAGTCGCAGTATAGCAGTTCTACACATCTTTTCCCAAAAGCTTACCAGATTCTCTCTATCAAGTTATCCATCTATACTGACATGGAGATTAAGAGTTCCTAATCCACTTCTAAATTCTCTAACTCATACGAAGCTGCTCCTGTTACTTTACCCTAATAATGGTTTTGGCAATAGAGTCAGGCACAGCACTTCATCTCCCCCATGGTGCTGTGCCAAGCCTCATTTAACACCTCTGCGTTGCAAGCATCTCATTGGTATAGACAAAGTGATGCAACATTCACTGTATAAGTTGAGATCACTGAATCTTCAAGTCCACTATCTTTTTACACGGATGATTCGACTGTAAAACCTTTTTATCCCTTTAATGCCACTAGCTCTTGCACTGTTCTACAGCGAGTAGAGGAGGAAAGCAGCACCACAGGTCCCTACAGCAATCAGCTTGTAGAGCAAAGCATGATAAACTTTATCTTAGCATGCATAACTACTAATGCTGTTATAGGTTATTAAATTATCTGGCCCTGTTAGAGTCCAACTCCAATATTTAACTGTCTGACCTCCAGCAGGCAGTCTGCAGTGACATTTCCTGATAGAATCATGCCACAATTTGAATTGCAAAAATTGCTTGGGCATACAGTGTTTACATTCAATGCTTCCACGAAGAATGTTCCAACACAGATGAAAAACACCTATCTCAGCATTAGACTGATAGCAACATCCAGATGGCTAGAAAAAACAGGCTGTTCCTACCACTTGTCTTTCTATATTCATTCAATTTTAATTATTTAACATGGATGTCAACATCCTAAATAAAGCCAAACATCTTTCAGTTCAACGTTTCTAGTCTTTCTTTTATTCAACTAATTGGATAATCATCTATTCGGATATAAACACAGAATAACCCTACTGTCCTTGGCAGAATTACTGCAGGCTCATACTAGCCTAAACTTGAGACCAACATTTTACTCATTATCATTCCATCCACTACCTGAGGTGTTCCAAGTGACCCCTGATTGACCAGTGATCAACACCATGCCTATTCAGATACTGGAAAGCTTAATTTTATTTGCATATGCAATAGCCCAAGCATGTTTTTTGAGCTCTCTACTATTCTGGAATATATTTTTTAGGCTGCACAGAAGCCTTAACCTCTGAAAAGCTGCTAGGTCTACTGTTCACAACACTACTTTGATAATATTCTAAAAAATTGTACAAACAAATCAGACCTGATAGTCAGATGATTAAAAACCTTGGGCTTGTAATTAACAGATCTCAGCATCATGTCACTTTTTTTAAAAAAAAACTCCTGTTAGCCTACATGGAAATTCAGTTTTCTTAATAAGCAGCAATCAGGACCTCACATTTTCAAACTTCAGGCTTCCTCCTTCGACTTCTGGATTTACCATTCCTGCAAGATTTAAGCTGCCAAGAAAGAAAGAGAAAATCCCGTTTCCAAGTTAAGTTTCTTAGTATGAGTAGACAGGAAAAAAAGCAGAGTTGTTTCTCTGTATTCAAGAAAAGACTAAAAGTATAGGCCTATGTGTGATACTGAATTGCTAGAATTCATATAAACAACGCATTAACTTAGCAATCTAAATATCAACTTAAGAACTTCACCACTGATCAGTTCAGATAAAACGTTCACGTAACACGTTAACCAAGTGTCACCAGACAGTGCAATGAGATACTACAACAAGAGTGGAATTGCTGCCTACTGAGGTGACTAACTGGGTGTTTAATTACATCTATTCAGGCCAGTCTTTTAAAAAAATATTTGTATTGTCTACTTCAGTCCTATTTCACCCCAAAATTCGTAAATATTAGTATATACTATAGAGAAAGCTGCACACACAAAAATGGAGAGGACTGGAAAAGATATGGAAGAGTATAATTAAGCGAAGTTGTGTACAAAGTGAGCTTTTACTCACAACTAACCTGTGCACATATATCAGCTTTCCAAGGGGTTATGATTTTTACTATGACAAGGTGCCTCCTACAACAGATATTCATCCATTCTTAGCTGACTTGAAGTGAGAAGTATAAATAGACCAACACTGAAGATACTCTATGCTGATTATGCTGTTAGGGTCTAGCTGTCTTTTTTTAAATTTTTATATATATATATATATATATATATCCCCCTGCTATTTAAGGGTAATCAATATGCTGCACGTAATGATCAAAATCTGCAATTTCATGGGATTTTAGCACACCACAGTGATGTATGTTCCCAGCTCTCATCTCTTGAGAGGTACCAAGGATTGCACATACCTGGCCCATTACCATTACAAAGGGGTAGAATTAGGAATGCATCAAGAACTGTGTTCAATTTTATGGAGAAGACAATGCTGATGACTACAGTATTTAATGTCACAGAATGGTCAAGGTTGGAAGGGACCTCTGGACATCATCTAATCCAGCCCCCCTGCCACAGCAGGGACACCTACAGCAATTGCACAGGACAGCATCCAGGCGGGTTTGGAATGTCTCCAGTGTGGGAGACTCCACAACCCCTCTGAGCAGTCTGTGCCACTGCTCTGCCACCCTCAAAGGAAAGAAGTTCCTCCTCATGTTAAGAAGGAACTTCCTATGTTCAAGTTTGTGCCTGTTACCTCTAGTCCTATCACTGGGCACAACTGAAAAAAGACTATTCTCATCTACCTGGCACCCTCCCCTTAAGTATTTGTAAGTATTGATAAGATCCTCCCTCAGTTTTCTTTTTTCTAGACTAAAAAGCCCCAAGTCCCTGAGCCTTTCCTCATAAGAAAGATGCTCCAGTCCCCTAATCATCTTTGTAGCCCTTTGCTGGACCTTCTCCAGAAGTTCCCTCTCCTTCTTGAACCGGGGAGCCCAGAACTGGACACAGTACTCCACATGCAGCCTCACCAGGGCAGAGTAGAGGGGGAGGATGACCTCCCTCGACCTGCTGGCCACACTCTTCTTTGATGCACCCCAGGATGCCATTGGCCTTCTTGGCCACCAGGGCACATTGCTGGCTCGTGGTCATCCTGTTGTCCACCAGGACTCCCAGGTCCCTTTCCACACAGCTGCTCTCCAGGAGGTCAGCCCCCAACCTGTACTGATGCATGGGGTTATTCCTCCCCAGATGCAGTACTCTACACTTGCGCTTCTTGAATTTCATCAGGTTTTTCTCTGCCCAACTCTCCAGCCTGTCCAGGTCACGCTGTATGGCAGCACAGCCTTCCGGCGTGTCAGCCACCCCTCCCAGTTTTGTATCCTCAGCAAACTTGCTGATGGTACACTCTACCCCTTCATCCAGGTCATTGACGAATATATTGAACTGGACTGGACTGGACCCAGTACTGACCCCTGAGGGACACCACTAGTTACTGGCCTCCAACTGGACTCTGCACCACTAACCACAACCCTCTGGGCTCTATCGTTCAACCACTGTTCAATCCACCCCACTGTCCTTTCATCCAACCCACACTCCCTAAGCTTGTCTGTGAGGATGATGTGGGAGACAGTGTCGAAAGCCTTGCTGAAAGGTAGACAACATCCACTGCCCTCCCCTCATCCACCCAATCCAGTCACGCCATCATAGAAGGCTATCAGATTAGTCATCCTATCCAAACATTTTGTTAAATCTCAACTTTCAGGGCTTTAGCAAGTCTCAAGAGTGCAAGGAATAAAAGCAATGCCTATGTAGGAGTCGCATCTGCAACTCCTCCTGGAGCCTCTGCCACTCTTTCCTGTGCAAGGCAGGATACCAGATTAAATAGGCCACTGACCGATTTATTTCGGCCATATCTGTGTTCTTACTTTGCAAAATGCCTAATAGAAACTCTAAACTTTAACTAAGGTGTGCAGTGAAAGATAGTAAAGAGGCAATAATATATTGGACTGATTATTCTTTGCTAAAAAAGATGATTAAAAAAATCATCTCAGCTGAGTCTGTTTGACTTCTCAGGAAATAATCATTTATCATAATCACCAGCTAATCAAATTTCTGTTTCTGGAAGGTCAAAAAAATTGACTTTAAATAAAAAGCAAAGCAATTTTTTTTTTTAAAAAATGTTTAAATGCCGATACCATTTCCTGAAACTGTAGCAGACATTGCTTTACAAAAACCTAATACCAGTTTAAAAAAAAAAAGTCTGACACATTTGGACATGAACCTCCTTTCCTGATTTCATCTGCCTTTTTTCCTCCTTTCTTGACACCTTCTTCCCTTTCACGTTCAGTTTTTCAACTCCAAGCCCCTGCGGGATCACTGGAAATGACATCCTGTTCTCCTTGGACAGGATGGGGCAAGACACACACAAAGAAAAGCACACTCGGACTTGGCAAGCTGCAGTCCAGGCAACTACTGCAGAAGCTCAGAGGGCAGCAGGAGCCCAGGGCACACGTTATAATCACACCTCACCAAAGGCAGAGGAGCACAACACTACAGCTATGCCTATAATTGGCAGCCGGAGGTGAGGAAAATCTGTAACAGAAGCGGCCCTGGGTTTTGACGTACCAGTGAAAGACAGCACCAGAAAGAAGTGTTTCAGTGCTTCTGAAGTGCTCAGGAAGAAGACAGTTTAACATGCTCAGTAACAAAACCGGGATTTAAACAGAGATTTGTGCCAGGTACCTCTGCTGACAAAAATCAACACAGGTCCACTAAAGCGCATGGGTGATTGGTGAGGTCTGAAACAGTGTTTTTTGCTGTTGGTATTCAGTTAGCTTACTTAGCCATTGCTGATCAATCTGCTAATGAAATTAAGTAACAATATTAGCAATCATTTTTCTACACAAACTCCCGGCTGTACACACTATCTTACTGTGAACCCAATTCCACATGCATGGATATTGGTTTTTCCTTTCTGCTGACGTAAGCATGGGATGTGAAATATAGTGCACCTCTTAAATCCTGTAATCCTGTTCTTTTTCATAATTCAAAGCATTTCTGTTTTCCATATTAAGACAATCTTATTCATTCACTTAAGGAGAAGCTATTTGCCAAGAGACCAACATGTTATCTCCAATTCTGTCTTCTCTGAACTTTAATTTCTTATACATCTGCAAAATGGGTAAATGCCAACTTCGTTAAACTCCAAGATTACTATTTGGAAGGTACCACACAAATGCTAATCACTTCTACTTTGAGGCATATTAAGAGAATATAGCTATATTAACTGGTTTCCAGTGAAAACCTCAGTGGACCGATAAGTATATAGGAGGCAAAACTTCATGATGTACTGTCAGAAGAGAGACTCGATAAGAAACACACAGGGTGGACTCCTCAAGATAAGAGCTATCGAGAGGGAAGGACAATGAAAGGCGCTGGCATCTCTGACAATAGACTTTACAACAGGAAATAATGAGGTGTAGCAAGATGTACTCAGCTCTCCCGGCCTGGCTGTCCCCACTGCTCCCACACACGTTCTGCACTGTGCGGCTTTTTCAACCTCAGAAAACAATTAATTAATATTTGTAAAGTGCTTTTGGAAAGGTCAAGCACTGTGTAAGCACTAAATGTTATTGCTATGGTAAGGAGATAGAAAAGGTTTTAAAGCAGTTGGAAAATATACTCTATTAGTTTTAATAAAGCATTATATGTTCTTATAGCAGAACAGATATTTGTTCTTCAGTTTTAATCTGTCTTACTTTTACTTACACCACAGTTCACAGGGAAAAATAAATTTAAAAAAATCATGGAAATTTAAACCAATTTTTAAAACCATCACTGCTACAGAAATCTCTCAACAAAAACATTTAGTCAAACCAAGCACACAACAATTTTCACCAGGCAGCAGCAAATACCTTTATCATAGAAATCATGTACGCAAAAGGATGGAAGGCTTATGTAAATATGTACATTTTAAACAGCATATATACACAAACACAGCGTACATTACATTTGCTCAGAATTTTTTTCAGAAAAAGAGAGAAGCAAATCAACATTCACTGTCAGACTGTCCATCTGACACTCGTGCTGCTTCCTCTCCTCTGAAAGCCCCTCCTGGTCCCCAGCCAAAGAGGTTCATCCGAAAGAACTACAGCTGTTCAGCTGTCACATGGCAAAAGGAGCATCATTCAAGGTCAGCAGTCCTATTGTCATCCTCTAACAGGCTATCAAGCCCCTGGCACACAACCTGCACAGGTACGCACAAAACATCACTCTTTCCTTGACACCAGATTTCTCCATTCCCTCCTCACAGGCCCTTACTGCTGTCCCTCTACCTATAGCACTCATCGAGCACATTTTTCCATGAGGGCATGCTTCCATCTCCGATGCAGGCACCATCAAAGTCCTGAGGATCCCTGTGATCTTTTGCTACAACCAAAACTGGAACATGGTATTGAAGTGGTTGATCCAGAGTTTGTGTACCACAGCTGACTGGGCAGAAACGAAGACAGCCCTTAGAACAGGGCACCCCCATCCAAATCCTTCAGTCACCTACATGCTTACTGACAGCCTCTCGGTCAGCAACCAGTGCTCCCACTATAGTCTGTTAGTGTGACGTGACACCCCAGTAGTTTGAGGGGATGCACAAAGAACGGCCTTTGAACACGCCCTGTACTTGCAATATCCTAAATATCTAAGGTTCAGCTTCTCCACAGATGCAGTACTTTATGGTTTCATTTTTGTCATATTTCATTAGCACAGATTTTCACATGATTAAGTATTAAATAACATTTTTAATAAAGAAATAAACATGGGGGGAGGGGGAGCTTTATGCCTCAAAGTCATTAAAATATTGAACTCCCCACTACGTCATTAGCTGTGTATGTGTGCTGAGTCTTTAATCATATTTTGAAGAACAAGAAATCGCAGACAAGGAAACCACATGAAAGAAATGGCCTCAATCCAAAAGGAAATAATGTATCATCCTAAACTATATAACTCAGTAGTAGTTTAATTATAGCGTGCCTAATTATGCCTTATGACACTACTCTACGATACTGTAGTATAAAACCAACTCTCTCATATATACACACACAAAATCTATATTAAAAAAGCATTATGCCTGTACTATACACAAGAACGTCAGAAGTTCATAGTTAGCCAAGAAACATGCCATATGTCCTCCATACACCTCACCCCATGAAATGCTACAGCAATCTTCTGAGGAATCCAGCTGCAGCGAAGTGATAGACAACACACAGTATGCCTCAACTACCTACAAACTTTTTCAGTTTGTCTTCCTCTTGAAACACTGATGTGTTTGAATATAACTCTTGGCATAAAGATTTCTTTGGAGAAGTACCGTTTCCAAGAAAGAAAGAAAAAATATCATACACTAAATTCCTAAAAATACAAAGTATTTTATTGTGAGAGAGAATCACAGTGGAAATAAGTGAGAGAAATCCGGTTAAATTAGGGTCTTCGTACTGGACAGCTCAGACAAAAGACTGGTAAAGCTCACTTTCACTTTCTGTGGGTTCAAATTTATGGGTAAGGTATTTAGATACCCACTAGAGTCCAAGAAAATGTCCATATGGAAACATGTTCATAACAGTTTCAAGGCATGTATTGACCAAAGAAAGCGTCTTATAAAACTCCAGGTCAGCATTGAACCCCTATAGAAATACTGAGCCAACACACTAAGATAGAAGGAAATATAAACATTTCACCCTTTAATCTCCAGATAATGATGGACTTTATTAAACAGATGCCACCCATCTTTCATTTCAGTTAGCTAAAAGAACAAATTAGATGCACGTTTTCATAATGAAAATGTGAATTCAACGCGAAGCTTTGTCTAACAACAGGCCTGTACAGTAAAGCCTAAGCAGAGTTAAGCCATGGTCTCTGAGGGCTCCTCCTGGCACAGACTGCTAATGTAGGATAGGGAGTGACTGTAACTGCACGCGTCCGCAGATGTAAAAGGCAAAAGGCCAGCAGATAGCAAGGAAAGCATCTGCAGTCGTAGCTGGGGGGTGGGGGGAAGAAACATAAGTTTCTGGTTAGCAAAATCCATAATCTCTTAATTTCTGAGTTACATAAATGCCTGATCTTTTTCATTCAGCGTTCTCAAGAAAACAAGACTTTAAGTGTAGCCTTGCACAACAGACTTGCAAACGTTTAGAAAACCCACTTAACGCTAGCAGGAGAAACCTAGCATGAGAGCTATGAACACTGGCTAGCCGCATGGACCATCCAGAGGACAGCCTGTGCGCCACACTGGGCACATGGGACACTTCCATCTGGCCCATCACCTGGAGAAAACGCAAAACAGCTGCTCAGGCAGTGATCGCAGACCCAGCAGCTGAACACCTCCTCTTGAACACAGTCTGGCATACAGCATAGATGCCACTTATTGCCGTGGCCTGGGGGATGACGTTTGCTACTGAGGGTGGAAGGAACCACTTTTCAGGTCCTGGATCCCTCTTTTTACCCCAAAAACTTGAACCATCCTAGCCCTCATCAAAATAAGTTCCTTCAAACAGATTTTAAGCCAAATTTAATTCAATATACAGGCTTACAGAACACAGCCTTCTGTGAGAAAATGAACTGTATCCATATTTATTTTTTTAAGTCCCATGGAAACCAATTAAATTAATTAACCTCTCTCCATCAACTTTCTTATTAAGTCTGTCCTAGTACGCAAGAACGCGAAGATGGAAGAGGCTACATCATTTTCCTACTCTAAGCTGTAAAAAAAAAAAAATTAATGGACAGAGTAATCAGCATGAACAGTGAAAAATGTTTCCATATTAAAAATATTTTAGTGTTAAACAGAAGATACCTGGGCTGCAGACTCTTTGAAAAAGAACCACTTTTTTTAATCCATCCATCACAGAGAGTTAAAATAAAGTTCACCATGTGAAAGTGTGCATCCCAGGAATAACTCTATTATTCTCAGACTTCAGGGATGGAGCAACCAAGATGAGCATCGCTTCAGACCTCCTATATAACACTCTACACAAATTAGTTCCTTCGTATTCAGATTCCAGATTTTATAGAAGCTCTTCTTGTACTTCCAACTGCTAAACTATAACTAAATACCACCCTATTTCAAGAAGCTTCCTCTTACCTGCACTTGCATTTCCATATTTCTATTTATCAAGTTCCCCTTTTTTTTTCCTGTTAACTCAGACAAGCAGACCTTGTTTAACCCCTCAGGGTAAAACGTTTTTCGATTTTTAAATAAGCTCCCATCATTTTCTTTAAGCCCTCCACAAGCTGATACCATATTTTTCAAGGTAAGACACCAACCTGACTCATTCCAGCAAGCATTCTCAGTAACAAAATATACAGAAAGAAAAACACCTCCTTTAGATCTGCTCAGTACTCCCCCCTTCAGAGACATATTGTAGTCTCATCCTCTGTATGAAACGGGGATTGGTTACCCACTACTTCAGTAACTCGGTGCTTTTCTAATGTAGTTTAAGGGTGACCTAAATCTTTGCTTCCTATTCATGCGATGTTTCATTTAGCTTATTAAAATGAACCCTGTACAAGTGAGTTCATCTTATTATGCAGCACAGATCACTCTTTGAAATTGAATTCCTCTTATTATGTATACACTAACAACCTTTTTGTTCATCTAGAATCTGAAAGTTTAAGAACTGATTTTTGAAAAGAAGTGATGCTAGTCATGACCACAGTGCTTTTCACACCATTATCTGTTAAGGGGTCAAACTGCGACACACACGTGCTATGTAAGAAATTAGGGGAGATGAGATTTAAAACACAAATACCTCAGAGAGGATTTTTTCTTCCTATGAATAAAGTTGAGAGGCTAAAATACCATTAGCTATGAGAAATCTAATGTTAATGTGAAGTCATGTTACAGAATCTGAAATTAATTCAGCTGCCAAGAAATTGTTCCCATCATTTGGTACATAGAAAACAAGATTTCCCTTGTTTGGCCACGTGGGACAGTGGATTATCAAAGATCAAAAAACAAAAAGAAGATCAGCAGCATTCCCTTTGCTCACAGAATAAGATTGTCAGCTCATGCAATTTGCATTATCTTGGGCACTGTAGACATAACTAGCTCTTGCAAAGACTTTCAGTTCTTAATTTCCACAATTGTAAACACTTTTAATTTGAGGACACTTTGTGAACACAGAACTTTGATTTGGCATGGCCACTCCTAAGATACAGCTAGCCCACACACCTGCCTCAGGCACGGGCAAAACCTTATGTCCAGGAAGAACATAGGGTATGGCCCCCCCAAAACATTCTTCCCATCTCCAACCATTTCATGTCAGAACTTCTGCATGCTTGGAAACACTTAATGAATTTCACTTCCAACTTGTCCTGGGGCATGAAGCTTCAAGTTTACCTACCCATTGCACAAAGAGCATGTCTGAAAATACTATTTTTTTTAAAACCAGATATATCTCATTTCATTTGTTGCAGCCAATGACTATCAATAAACACAGATAACAGAGTTTAAGCATAAAAACCACCTTACCAATATTATTTTTCACTGTATTTTTCACACCACAACTGATCTAGAGAAAGAATACATTGGGGAGGCAAAAGTCCTCTAAACCAAAAAAAATAAAATCTTTAAGACTCGATAGTTACATTTTCTGAGAACACTCATTCCTTCCATCAAGTTATGTGAAAAATTCAAATTAAGTACAGCCTTCTCTCTTAAATCCACAGCTTTATTTTCAGGGATTTCCATCACGAAATTTAAAATCTTTTAGATGTCTATGCCTTACTGTACCCCAGCAGTGGAATCACCAATTTCGTGTCTTGAACTAATACTTCATTTCAGTGCAGCATAAGGGGGGGGGTGGAGGGGGGTGGGAATAACAGCATACCTGAAACCTCTACCATGAACCAAAAAAATGAGAAAGAAAAATCCAAAGAAGCAGGAGATGCTAAAATGGTGTTTTAAATACACTTTAAATATTAAAGATATTTAAAATATTTTTAATAAATTATTCATTGAATATTTAAAAATATGAGGATTAGTTCTCAGATTTTGTATCCGTAGATTATTTTCTTCATCTCCATCACTCGACTGGTCTGTGCTTTCTAGGGAAGAGTGCTGAAACCACAGTAACAGCCTGAATTACTTACGGATTTAAGGAAGAGATTAACCCAGCTTTTCAGTAATGATAGTATTTTCTCAAAAGCCCATGGAGGTCACGACTAGCTTTAATGACATATTGTTTATTACATTCAGGACATTGGCAAAATGTGATTTAGAGGAATGAAGTACTTCAGCATGGAAAACATTGTTGTGCAATGTGCGCCTTACTCAGCTCTTCAAAAGACAACAGCCTGTTCCTCCACAGCAATCACAAGTAATCATATTCCTTTCAGCTACACTAACACATACACACCATAAAGTAGGCCAGGAGCTGCCAGAAAGCTATTGTCTTGCTAGAAGTATATGCCACCCCCCCCTCCTTCTGTGGTTTCCATTCTAGCAAGATCTCCCCAACAGATAGAAACAGTGAAGTGTCAGATGAGGATAAAGGATGAGCGCAATGCAGAAAGCTAGCTAAAGGGTACAGTCATTTACGTGGTACGGATTTGGAGACACAGGCAGCTTACAAGGCATGCTGGCTAAAACCAGCCCGTGAGCACTAAGATCCCAAGGATGAACCAGCTAGAAAGCACACGGTTCCCTCTTGCCGGAATAGGCCTAGGAGACCTGCTCCTGGTGACAACTTCACTGCGCAAGGTGTTGTTTCAGAGACAGCGTTAAAAGAAGGTCCCAAATCCAAAGCTGCCAGGCTGAGCAACTGAAACAAGGGATCCGAGAACCCACATTGTTCTGGTGAGGCAGAAGACCCACACACTGCTCCATTTGAACAGAGCCCAAAAGAGAGGCAGAAGGTAAAAACAGCATAAAAGACTGTAATACACAGGGAGCCTGTCAAGCTGCTCACAATACATCCTTACGGTGAACAGAGGGTAAGCACCAGGACAGATGGCAGAAACTTTTAAAGCCTACTGGTGGCTTTTTTTCCTTTTGTAATCAGATGTAGCTGTAGAGATTAGCACAACATAGTAAACAGTTTGAGGATTACACTGAAATTCATCCCTGTATGTATCCATTCCTAGACAAATAAACTTATATGAAATATATTCTGTTTCATCTCCAGCCAGGATATGATTCAAATTTCCATCAAATCTGACCTCTCCAGCAAATGCCACTCAGTAGGAAAACCCTCAGGGCATTAAATGGACAAAGTGAGGCATGCAAACGCTCCATTCTAGCATAGCGTGTGTCTCCGTGGGTCCTCAATTGATTTTGAAAACTAGACTCATGACAAAACATTGCACCCTTTACACAAATCTTCCCAGAATGATACGACAAATTATTACCTAGCATTCATTACAGGAAAAACACCTGTTCATTTTTCATGCATTGATTAACTAAAGGCAAAAATCTAGTTAACAGAGGGGAAAAAAAAAATCTCAGGGCAAAGAATCTCCTGAAATAATTTCACCTATACATATCACAGTGACTACAGTCTTTCCCTTAATACATCAAATGTATGTAGAATATTACTTTGTTCAGTTATATCAACTTCACTAGGAGCATACTTTGCGTAAAAATTGTAAGACAGGGAATAAAGAGAATTACATTTGTTCATAATAGCTTTTGACTTGGGAATCCAGAAGACATCTAAGCAGCATATTATGGTTAATTTACTTTGATATGTGAAGATTAACTCCAGGGAAATAAAAATAATACATTCAAGGATTCTTTAAACCACCCTTGTAATTGTTTCTATTGTCACAAATTCATTAAATCCTTCTGGTAAACCCCTAAGTATTATAGGTCTGTGGTATTCAAGATAATAAAGTAGCCCTTGAAACAACTGTCCTGAATAACAGTCATTCATAATTGATAAATTACAAAAGGTCTTTCTAATACACATATACAGTAACCAGAGCACAAGTGAAGTGCAACCAGCACTGACTGAAGCGCAACTAACATGGACAAGGCAAAACTACCACAGTGCCAAAGCAAGAATCCCAGTTTAACGAGGATGCTTCACCCTTGATTCCCTTCGTTGTGCCCAGTTTACCTCAGCTGAAATTTCCATTCCAGTAAACAGGTGCATTTTCTGCACACAAGTTCAGCAAATGGTTTTACAGGCAATGCACACCCGTCTGACAGAGCAAAACAAGTTCATTTTATATATAAACATGCTCTTGAATAATCACTATAGTGCCCTGCCCAAAACAACACGAGGAGGTTTTTGCTGTTGTTACCGTGCCAAACACTCACACTATATCATTATTTTTCACAGTCACTCTCTTCAATATTTATTCTCTGTTACCCACCATAAATTGTGAACAGCTACAGTTCAGAAACGTAATACGCTTTCTAAATCTCAGCATAAAGACTGAAGTACTGAAGCTTACCATTCCATATGTCTGTTAAGCTTCTCTTGACACAAAGCCTCCCTTTGCTTTATTTCTAAGCTCATTTTCTACTAGAGCAACAAACCACTTAAAACACTTTGGTAGGACTGCACACTATTTGAATACAAATATTTGGATTTTGTATTCACTACTAATTGGTAAGTGTTTTTTGCTACTGCACAAAAACACAGATGCCTCTATCTGAAGTTTTCTCCTACTTCTCTACTTTTAACACACGTCCTTAAACCAGAGATGCCAGAGGGATGCTGAATGGCAACAGAGCATAGTTTACTGTTTCCCATCTTCAGCTGGGTGTCTGCAACTGGGATCTTTCCTTCAGTTACTCACGCTGTGGCCAGCCCAATATGCTATTCACTATGTTGGCACGTCTTCCATTATTCCAAGCACTTCAATGCATTAGTTCAAAGCAAAACCAATGAATCTGCACCTTCTTGACAGCAGGGTTTCTTTGGGCTTTCCCCCTCCTATTCTGACACCACAGAACAAAAAGAAGTCAAGTCTGGCTGCCTTTGCTTCTGCTGATTGTTTTCATTGACATCCAGCACACCTAACTTAAAAACACAGTACCTGTTATCTTTCCAGTCAAAAGCTGAGTTTAACAAAAGCTCCATACCTACAACATGCTTACTTGAGGACTTCAGGTAGGTAAGTATTAAAAACAAAACGAAGCCATATCTTCAGGTGGTGTAAATGGATACAGCATATGGGCATAAAAAAATAATCAATTCTCATCAGGCAGGCGTCAGTCCAACGCCCTGAATGAGTGCTCCACCCTATACTTTTGGAAAAGGTGATATAAAATAACCCAGGGGGAAGGAGGAAGACCATTAAAAAAAAAAAAAAAACAACCAAAAAACACACACCAAAAAAAAAAAACAACCAGCCAACAAACAAAAACTTAAGAAAACCCCTCAGGCTTTTTTCTCACATATCATTATGAGCACCAGATCTAACAAGGCCTAGTTACCTACAGATTTGCATGTTGTGGTTAGTTCATTTTAATGTCTAAGAAGCTCCCAGCAGCCATGACGCATACAAGACTCCTCCTAGGTTGACTCTTTGATACTGATCATAGAATGAGCTGACCGGGCAGCCTCTCATCCAGAGAACTTACATGAGTCTCTCTCCCCCTTCAATTTCTCAAAACTTATTAAAATTTTAATTAAGTTTTAAGGCTTCCATTCTTTTGCCAAATATTGCTGAAAGCAACCAACAAGTTCAAAAAAATCTGGTGCAGATTAATATACAAACAATACACCAGGACAGTAGGATAGCAAGTATTGTTTCCGTAGGAAATCAGGATAACCTATTTTCACCCTATTGTGCTTTCATCTATCCTCTGAGCACACAGTTTACCAAAGGTTTGCAAGCTTCCCTGTCGACTTCCAGGACAGAAAACCAGTTTCAAGAGGAACAGAGGAGAACCAACAATATACTAAGGGAAAGGTGCTAAAGGCACTGTAGTTCAAATGCTACTGCATCGCCTGCCTACTCCAGCCTTCTTTCACCCAGCCATCGGCAGCCACTGCTCAGCCTGACAAATATGAGGCCAAACAGGAGCCACAACCAATAGGTGCATTTGGCTGCACTGAAGGAAGCAGTACTACAGCACTAGCTGAGGATGTAGACCCATAAGCGTATGTTTGTAAACAGCTTTTAATTCCTTCCTTATTTATTGCAAAAAAAAATCTCCACAGATTTCATATAGTAACTGTTTTTACTACATAATTTAGAAATAAATAGTGGTTTCTAAAAGCTAGTAACAAAAATCTGGGCAACAAAAGGAGTTCAAACTCCTCTTTTTTTTTTTTTTTAATTGGCAGGGGTGGGCCATCTTCACTGTCCTTTCAAGCCTTCCTCAAATTCTTGACTTGAAACAGTTGTTCAGTTCCTCACCAATAGCTCTCATGCCTCTCTCAAGCTGTTCTGCGTCATGTCAACTCTTGTTTTATTTTAACTACACAAACTCTTTATGACAAGGACTTAGTCTATATTTAGAAAATGCTGCATAAGATATAGTGCTGTGTAAGTGTTTTACGATTTCTCTGGTGTTCAACTTCAGCAATTTGAAAGTCACATACATTGTCCTAGGCAATGCAAACTACAGAGAAAAAAGAATCATTAATGTGTGTAGAGAACTGCTTCCTTTATACCTACTTTTTTCCCCCTTGACTATTTTCAAAGCATATAGAATCACAGTAAAATAGCTACACTGTAGGATCTCAATTAAATTCAAATGAAAGCATGAGAAAACAGACAGAAACTCAAATTCTCACACCCTTTTCCAATAGTAACTTCTTGCTTACCTTCTTCAATTAATAGTATCATCCTAAGGCCCTTTTACACTAAGGCAACAAATAACTTGTGTATTGCTAATATACATTTTTCAGAAACATCTTGCCCACAACATATTAAACTTCTTAAAACCATTTTTTTGTTTTGCTATTTTCTCCCCGCCAGTTAAGTATTTAGAGATCTGAGATAAGATTTTTAAAGCTGTGAATTTATGCTTGGATTTTACTGTACTAGAGCAAGTAAATGAAAGAAATCCTTTTTTTCTGAACCATTCACTATTCCATATCTAGAACAGAGCATAGCTTTCAAATGAAAGTACCACATCTTACCTTCTGACTTTCACAAAGAATATTTGTATTATATATATATGTATGTATGCAGTATTTACCCCAGAAAATTGATCCCTACGGTGTCTAGGGAGTATTATGTATCCCTGCAAGCAACTCACAGGATGGGTTCGCTAAAAACTTCATTCAAGTCTTACTAATGCCCTAGTCTTCTTCATCTGTTAACACTGCTAATTTCAAACTATTATAGGTATAAATGATATGCGTCTCTTGACAAAGAAGATCAGATGCATAATCAAGTAATTAGGCCTTTAGCTATGCCACATAAGGTGGCTGTTTGTATGCTCTTAGGTCATGTCAAACACTAAATGAAAGAGTTCAAACTAACTTTTCTGTAGATTAAAAATATACACAAGTATCGAAGCTGCAGATCTGAAAGTCTAAAACAGCCTTGTAGCTTCTGGTTCTGATTTCTGCCTGTTAGAAGTTTAATCTACAGCAAAACCTATAATTAACAGACAATTGTACATTACTCCCTTATTAAGGGCCATGAGCAAGTACTAAAGACTGGTGTGAAATTTGCTGAGACCCTGTCACAGGCAGTCAGCCACCAAAAACGTATTTGACCAAGATCAGGATGTTAAGATGAGGGCTTAGAGAGGATAGAGATTACCTTGTGACTAATGTGACTAATCCCTGAATTTCTTCCAACAGCCTTTTTGTGTTAGAGTAGAACAAAGGCACAGAGCTGGGAGAACATAACAGCTGATTTTTTCTTTCATTCCCCACCAACTCTCCTCTACGCCTTTTTCTTCCCCCACCCTCAGCAGACGCCCCAGCACCTACTAGCTATAAAATAAAGATTAGCAGATTAAAAGAAGCCGTTTTTGGTGTCAACTCTTAACAGCTAACAAACTAATTTCTCTATATTCCTTTTACTTCCCCCTCATCATCCCCATATGCATGCATGTTTTCTACAACTCTCCTCTCAAGTGCATTTTGAAATCCACTTTTTCCAGATCTTATATTCTTCCTTCTGCTTTCCCATTATTCATCAACTTCTGAATATTTACAATCCGGGCAATCGTTTTAACATCCCTGGTCTTTTTAACCTCTGCTCCAGCTGGACTTTGCAAAAACTCTAAATGCCTTGTTTCCCACCTGATACTGTGCCCTTGCATAATGACCATTATTATGTTACTGTTATTGCATTACTTTATACCTGTAAATACCATTTCCTACAGATGTTGTGTATACCAACAATACTTACTTTAAATATAAAGAAATATTAAAAATTTAATATGCATTGATATTTATTATCTATAGCTACTTTATCAGTTTAAGCACAATCGTTACCTTGGGCTCACAGCTGAAGGCATGATCTGCTCTCAAGGTATTTGAGAGGTCTGTGAGCCTGAAAGAATGTACAGCAACTTGCTGCAGCACTTTACTTTAAATAAGCATGGAGAAAGCCACATCATTTTCCCTATCACGATTTTCCACCAGTCACCTCCCTTCAGCAATACAGAGAAAAAACATTAATGTACCATCGGAAGAATTTGCTTACCAAGTCAGTTTATTAATATTTCCAAATACTGCAAATGAAATTAACTTGTTAGCACTTTCATCCTTTCAATATATAGATTAAGTTCTTATTTAAAGCTTCTGTGTTAACAGCAGAATAAATACTATTTTTCTTGCACAGGCTGAAGCAACAAGTATGGTGACAATTAATAAAGAAAATTAAAGGCAGTCTGGGTTTTGGCAGGACTGTTATTCTATTTCCATATTACTTGTGCCACAATATGTTCAGTTGGTCACCAAGAATCCAGCCTGCATATTTTAAAGTTGTTAAACCTGTTAAAACAGTCACCAAGGCTCCCATTCAGATCAGCAGCAGCTCTGCTGCCGGCTTAAATGGCCAAAACTTCTGCAAGAATTGATGGTAAAGCTTCACTCTTCTCCTCACCAGTCGTACAGTAAAAAACGAATACAAACCACTTTAAATAAACGAATAAATGAGTCAAGACTGTTCAGAACTATACCCCTGGTATAGAGACTGCACTAAATATAGCTAGAAGATGCTGACGAATTTGGAGCTACTACCTAGTAGGAGGAACAAAATACAAAGCACGAGATGCTGGTTACCGGCAGAGCGGACAGACACTGCCATTATGGCCTCAGCACAGCCCTCATACCACATTCTGGCTGTACCAGGTGACTCCATCCTTCTCAGGGTCTGAGATTTTGCTGGCATGGCTAACGATGACAGGTTAACATCATTGGAAGGTGACATTTGCACTAGTGTCATTGCCTCACACGTGCTGCTTCAAATGACAAGGTTTAGACTACGTCACAAGCAACACGCAGATGAGGAACCTGTTGAATACTTCTATACTCTCACAACATTTAAATCTCCCTGTACTATACAAAGTCAGTAAATCACTTGAGAGCTGTTTTCACATTACAACGTTTCAAGAGAACACATCAACCTGGCATGTCGAAGAAGGAGCAGAAAAGAGGCCCAAAAAAACAAGAGTGAAAGAAGCAAAAACAGAAGAAAGCCAGGGCTGCAAATGCGCTAGAACCAATATATTTTCAGAAGCAATGATTTGCTCTACCAAAATGTATAGGCAAAGAGTACTTTTTAAAGTTTCATACCAGTCTGTCACAACTGGTTCTTCACACTGGAAGACAGCTGTGACCCTCAGAAGCATTAATGACTGAGCTGGATCTCAAATTCCTGATATGCTAGAGCATTATAAAAAATTAACTGGTATTTCCTTAAATAATGTAAAAGTGTCGTTACATTCTAGAGTGCTGAACTGCTTTCTCTCATACTTAACAACAAAACAAAATCCAGGAAAAGCTTTTTCTCCTAGACTGAAAAAATAATCCGCTAGTAATTAGTCTTTATAGATAAAATGCTGCATAACTTTACACCCAAATCCTGCAACTGGATCTGCAGGAAGTTTCCACATCTATGCCAAATTATCAAAAAAATTATACTGACACACTTAAATCATTAAGATAAGACTGTGGGACTTGGGACGCATATTCCAGTTTAACTGTCTTTCTCTGTCACAAATCAACTGTGTGACTTCAACGTAGTCACTGCTTCAATTTCCCATCTATGAAGAAAATAATTACACATTCATACCTCAAAACTCACAAGGGCTTTCATAGCAATAACCAGGGCAAAAAGATAATACCATCTGTAGTCAACTTTTAACATCTGGATACAAAACCATCATCATTCAGATCTTATAATACACCTCAGTAGTGTATTTGGGGCTTTGTTTTGTTTTTCCTCTTAAGTTTTCATGCAGAATTACAAAACATGCAACAGACTAAAATACACGTTTTAAAAATGTCTTGCTTTTTCCACATCCAGGACTTTTCTGCTTTTACTTATTGCTTGCCTGTAGTTTCTTTTCCCTTACGCTATCATTGTGTTCTATTATAAAACAACTATCCTGTACAGGACAGATCACATTTCAGGTAAAAGTAGTAGACTTTGTAGGAAACATTAACATTTTGTTGCCATACAATGGAGAAAATATACTAAAGTCTTCAGTCACAGAGTGTGTGTTTATATTACCTAAGTGATTACACTCTGCCATGTAGTGCAGTGAGAACAAGTTGAAAAGCAACAAATACAAGTAACCACACGTTTAACTAGCAAACAGCTATATAGGTTTAATACAGTTGCACGTAAAATATATGGCTGCATCTTCCATAATCTCAAAGTTAAAGGCCTTTGCTGAAGCATAGAAATGTACATGAAGTGTTACAAGTGCAAACATAAATGAAATGTTACAAGTGCAAATCACACTACACATTTTAACTGCTTATAAATTCTGTATTTTACATGCTATCTTGCACAGCCTGCACATTCAATAGCTAAAGTCTAATACAAATGCATATTTACTTTATCAAGGGTTACTATCAGTGCAGAAAAATGCCAAATAAATGCAGCAACGACAGAAAAACCTGATGAAGCTGCATAGTTATTTCTCAGGAAACAAACCCAGTCCGTACTTGCTATTATTTATGTACAAATTTCATTTCCCACTCCTCCCCATGAAAAGCCCCTCCAATTGCAGCAAAACTACTTGCAAGGGGAAGACCTGAGGCACAGTCGCGTAACAAGCAGTAACTTCTGCAAGACAGAGGATATAGTTCAGCTCTTCCCCCTAGCAAGCTGGTAGTTATTCCAAAAATAAAGTATTCACTGCTTATTAACTCGACTTGAAGTGTCTATAAGGTTTCTTTTCCATTAATACTTTCACTGACACATAAATGCTATGTCATCTTATGCTTTGCTTGTATTAATCCACCTCAGAAAAACAACTGTGCAGCTTTCATTTATTACCTTGCCTCAAAAGTCTGTAACACCTAGTAAATACACAGCCTTCTTACATTAGCACACCTCCAGAAGCACAGTGAAAACAATCCAGGAACTCCATGAAAATGTCTTATCTTCAGAACATGCAGATTTTTGTATTTCAAAATCTACCATTAAGCTTATTTTGACAAAATTCTCAGTAACTTGTACGTGCATAATTCACAACAATGCACAAAAACCATACATTGACTTATGCAGTTCTGACTTTCCAACTTGTCCAGATGGGCTTACCCAACAAAGCCATAGTATCTTCCACAAACCTTTGTGAAAGAGTACAAATTTGTCTAGGTGGAGCAACATCTCTACACCTCTCTTACAATGTATGAAACACACCATCTAGCAAACAAAAACATTGCCAGATTTATTTTAAGTTATTCAACGTCCAGCTATTAACTACAAAGGCTTATGTATGAGGCATCAGGCTTGAATCAGGAAGAAGTTCAACCACACACATAGAGCTTACGCAGCATGAAAGAGATCATGCTCTCACACAACCACATGCTTAGATCTGAGGATACAAGATGCTTTTTCAGCACCCTCTGTGCCTAAACAGACTTAAATACCAAACACTACCTCTTGTAGGGTTGGTACATACCCTACGTACTGTTCCAGGTCCTCCTTCTGGTACAGCTCCTCATGTCTATCCCCTTACTGAGGCCTGCACCAAGCTCTCCAGAAGGCAGGCCTCGCTCAAGCCAACGTGCACCAGCTATTCCTAAAAGCCCTGCCAGGGACTACAGCCAGGGCTACAGAACTTCACCCTGTGGGCTGACAGACAACTTTCCCACTGAACTAAATTCCCCCACCAAACTGCCCAAGAAAGCTACTACACACAGTATCCTTCCCAGCCAAACTGGGGAAGCTCTTCAAACTACAGGGACCGTTGCACTCCAGACTCCAAAGGGTAAAGGAACCCCAATTTACAGAAAATATCCCTTGTTTGTATGACACACTTTCAACAGACCCTGGACAGTCCTGTATTCTCTTTCCCCTGAGACAGTGCTGCCTATTTAGGAAATGTTACATTTGGGATGCTAGAGACAAATAGCAGCTTCAGGGGGAGAAGAATCACCATCGCTTCTCGAAGAGACTTTCCTAAGGCTAGTCCTTCCTCTGGGTTATTCAAGGACCGAGTCAGCCCTTCCCATTTCAATTTCCAAGAGAGCATTCTTGAAATATTTTTTACTGTTTCTGCAATAATTCTCTGTCCTACAGCAGCCTCAAACATCATGGCTAAAGCAAGCTACTACAGAGACAATCCCCAACGCAAAAAAATGTATATACTATTACTACTTTAAGCTACATAAATACAAATGTTGCTGTCCTTTATACCAACTGCATTTGTACTACAGAGCCACGTACAATGAAGAGTTGTAAAGAGGACGAGAACCCTCCTGGATGATTAGGCGCAATGTCTTTGCTATCTGAGCTTTTCCAGTTCATTAATATTTCACTTTTATATATTCCTCAGCTGCTTTTACAACATGTTCCTTTCTCTCCTTCTTAAGTATGAGCAAGGAGAATTGTTTGAAGTAACTAGTAGACCTTGCTTCACATCCCCACCTCCACGCCCCCTGAGAGTTTAACGCTTCAAGTGCAATACACACTAAATAGAAAAATACATCTGGCGTAGAAAAGGATAAGAGGAGATTGAGTCTCCCCTTCTAGTTACATTCAGCTATCAAGGTGTGCAATAAGAAAATAAAGCGTACTGCAATTCCTCTCTATACCAAGACGCTTACTGTTGTCAATCTCAAAGGCAAGAAGATGACAAAGCTGTGGGGGGCTCCCTTCTCTGTAGAAAAGAACTACCCCGTTCCTTCACAAGACAACTCGCCACAACTTTCTTTTCCTTGCCAAGAGCGAATACCAACCTCTTTCAGCCCCGAGAAGCAACACTAAAACTACCTAGAGGAAACACGGGATTTTCACGAACCTCCTCCGTAATAAGCACTACCCATCGCCATCTGCTCCACCTTTTAAGCCTTCCTTGCTTTTTAGGAAACTGCAGGCAGCACCCTCCAGGTCCTGCCTCCAAATCCAACCCCACGGCAAAGGCCACACGCGACCACCAGTGCCCCGGCCCGACCCATGCCCGTTGCTGAAACCGCTTCTCCCTGTCACCCCCACAGGCTAACTGCAGATTGCTTAATAAACGCGGGGTAGGGATAAAAAAAGAAAGAAGAAGCGCCAAAAACAGACAAAAAAAGGGACCTGACCTTCCTTCCCCCCCTCTCCACCTGCAGCAGCGAGGCCGGAGCTGGCCCACAGAGCGGGGTACACCCACCGCGGCACCGGCTCTCCCTGCCGCACCCCGGGCCCCACGACGCCGCCGGGCCTCCCCCTTCCCGCACCGCGGCCCCGCTGCCTCAGCCCCGGCCCGGGCCGTCCCCCCCACCCCTCCCCGGGTGACACCTGCGGGCGCCGTGCCCCTGCCCGCCCCACCACAAAGACGCCAGTGCCGGTGTGTCGTGTGTGTGTGTGTGTGTCCTCTGTGCGTGTGTCCCACCCCCGCCGCTACCCGCTCCCCGGCCGTCCTCACTTAATCCCCGCCGCCACCGGAGCGCGGCTCTCTGGGGATCAGCGCGGAGCTGCGGCACCGGCAGCCCCGATCCTCCTCCTTCCTCCGCTGCGCCGCGGGTCGGCGCAGGGCGGCCGGGAGCCGCCGCCCCGCCGGCGGGGAAGGCGAGGCCGGGCCGGGAAGGAGGAGGAGGCGGCGGCGGAGGGGGAACCGCCCGCGCCCCGGGGGGCGACACCCGCCCGCATCACCTCAGCACCTGAGTGACGGGGAGCGAAGCGGCCCCCGCCGACCGCCCCCCCCGGGGGTACCCGCACGGCGGGAAGCCGGCGGCGCCCCGCGGCCTGGCCCAGCTGCCCCCCCCCCCCCGCAGTACGCCGGTACCGCCCGGAGGAGACGCGTTACCTGGCCGGGCTCCTCCAGCGCCCGCCGTCCGCCGAAACGGGGAGGGGGCGGGGGGGGGAACGGGGCCGGGACACCCCTCCTGGCCCCCCGCAGCGCCGCCCGGCCGCTGGGTGGTTTCCTGCGTCCCCCCCGGCGCAGGGTGAATAATCCGTGCGGGGCGGCGTCGGCGGCACCGCGGTCGGTCGCTCGGTCCGTCAGTCAGTCATGTTGCGGCCGGGCGCGCGTGTGTGTGTGTGTGCGCGCGCGGCGGGCGGGTTGGCGGCGTGAGGGGGAGGAAGGGAGGGAGGGAAGGGGGGGGCCGGGCCGGGGCGGCGCTTCCGCGCGTGTGCCGGTGCGGTGCGCCCGTGCCCGCGGCGTGGTGCGGGGCGGCCTCCCTGCGCGTCTGTGTGTCCCCGCCTGTGCCGTGGGGGGGATCGCTCTGTGTGCACGCGTGTCCGTGTCCGTGCCCGCCCGCGTCGCCACCTGCCGGCGCTGCCCCCCCGCCGCGGCGGGAGCGCACCCCACCGGGCTCAGCGCTCCCTTCGGGGGCTTCCTCGAGCGGAGAGAGGAAGGGGGAGGGAAGTCCGAGTCCGTGCCCCCCCCCACGGTAGGAACTGAGCGCCGCTCCGGTGTGTTTACACTCACCAGCTGGCTCGAGGATTTGTATTATTTTTATATTTTTTTCCCTTCTTTTTTTTTTTTTTCCCTCCTCCTTTCCCGTAGGGCGGTGGAGCCGTCTGATTTCACTTCCTCATCCTCTTTTCAGATGCGCGTTTTGTAATTACTTTCCAGTTTGCTCTCCCGGCATCCCGGCGCGTTGCCGGCCCTGGAAAGGGAAGGGAAGGGAAGGAGGCGGCGGCGTTTAAGGAGTCCCCGCACCGAAAGCGGCTCTCGTCTGTACGAGCGGGAACCATTCCTCGGGAATATTGGGTCAGGGCGGAGGTCAATTACGTGGCACTTAATTCATTACATTTAAGTTCCCTGTTCAATTCAGAAAGAAACAGTAAGACGGAGGAATAACCGTGTTGTCTGTGACTAATGCTTAAGGAATACAACCGAGTTTTCATACTAGGTTTTTTTTTCTGGCCAATTTATACAGGATCCTTCCTGCATCACATACCAAAGTGAACTATCTTCCCTCAAGTAAGAGCATCATTTGAGTAAAGTGAGTGATGATTCAGGAGTGACAGGCTGCAGATACGCAC
Source organism: Pluvialis apricaria (assembly GCA_017639485.1). Taxonomy (NCBI): domain Eukaryota; kingdom Metazoa; phylum Chordata; class Aves; order Charadriiformes; family Charadriidae; genus Pluvialis; species Pluvialis apricaria. The sequence goes on along the minus strand of CM030010.1, from coordinate 51,929,750 downwards.
CCTGTCCCCTCATATGACAAAAAATAACGTGCATAAATCCACACACTGAAGAAACACGTTGACTTTGCAGACTTAAGTCTCCATAGGAACAAAGTGTGTTCTTCATTCTGTAACATCATTGCTCATCCTGAAAATGAGGGACCCAAAGAAATTTTGACTATTAGACTTATACAGAGAAACACAGATCAGAATGGAGTCAATGAGAGCTTTGAAAAATTGAGTAAAACATTTCCACGAAATACAGCTACAACATAACAGCAACAATGAGGTTCTGCTGAAATTCTCCGTAAGAATTGTGTGAGAGGGCAGAAGCTGTACTGTCCGTGTCACCTTTGGTATGAAAGTGTCAGGAAACTGAATACATCTTTACAAAAGCTAAATTTCCAAACAAGCGAGTTCACCATACCTAATTATATTTAAATATAACTTTGTCAATCTGTTCAATATAGTCACAAGACTGTTCTATGAGATGTAATAACCAAACCTAAAGGTGTTTCTGTGTCTTCTTGGGCCAGATAATCAATCTAAAACAGATAAAATATTCTACAGTTACAGAGGGAAGTTTGATGTATGCAGCACATGATAGTACCACAATGATGCTACGTGGACAGAAATAAATTTTTAGTAACCCGTCATCAACATTTCAAAGGCAAAAAAAGAATCTCATGTGAGACCCCCCTCAAGAGTAGATGTTCATTACTGAAAGTACCTACCTTCACAATTTGGGGATTTCAAACGAGCAGGCAGTAACCAGATCGTTTTACTGAGAGCTCGCTCACAACCCAGCAAAGCATTTAAGCGTGTACTCGACTCTATGCGCACGAGTTGTCTCAATGAAGACCAGGGTATTTGCCGTAACTAAAATTATGGGTCCGCTCAGCCACTTTATTAAGCTCAGGCAGCCTTGAAGTTAGAGGCAGAGGAACCCGTGTTTTGCTGAACCAGGGTTTTCCCCAAGAGTCTTGCATGATTTTCAAACTCCGTTTCTCACCCTCCTCCTTTTCCCTTGTATTCAGCAGAAGATTCCCAGAGCCTCCCTAATGGTTAACTCCGATTCCCCATCACGTTCCTATAAGCTCTCCTGCCTGCCGTTTTCCTGAAAGGTGAGCCCCTGTGATTAAGCTGCGCTTCCAGACACACTCCCAAGTGATGCTCCCAGTGAAGCCCGCAAGGCTTTGATCAGCCCAGTGACACAGGCAGATGCACAACAGCCAGCAGCTAGAGGTTGTACAGAATAATGGCAGCTTTTCCAGCACTAAATTACATTCTCCTGAATTTGGGGGGGGGGGGTGTGAGAGGGGTGGAGAAGCCCCAAGCGTTGCAATAAGCATAAGCATCGAGCAATATCTGTTTTTGAAGTAGGTTTGCTAACTGAGACCCCAGGAGATGTGGGAGCTATGAGAGGAGGAACACTTCTGGCCACCACACCCTGGACCTGCCCAAGCACATGTAACCTGATTCTCTTCTCCCACCAGTTTCCTACTGGTAAGGCCCCATGACTTCAGCAGAAAGGCTGTCTGTACGACACGGTATTTCACCAAAATCTTCATTAGATCTCACTAGCACAACAAAGCCCTAAGAGGAAATTCCAGATTCAGAGATGTGCGGATTCAACAGGAACAGGACACTCTCCTTGACTGAGAAATAAATGTCCTGAAAGTCACTACAGCTGACATGACCGATTCCTTTGCATCGTCTGTCTGCTTTTTCCATTCCCCCTCAGTTTGTGTTCATTCCTTGTTGCCTGACCAATGATTTCACATGATCCCCATGCTTGACGCTGCCTCCTTCCTAATAAATAAGAGGGATGTGTTTTGGTCTGCCTTTTTTTTTTTTTCTCCAAACTTTTATCCCTTCCCCCCCCCACATGTCAGTGTGGGTCCATCCCAGGGGGAGCTGAGACATGTGAGATCAAATTGGTTTCAACAGCCACGTCCATCAGGGTTGAGCGTGCATCCCTGCATAACCTTTCAAGGCCTCAGTCCTTCACCAAACAGGCATCTCTCTATTCCTGAGACAAGACTTCGGCTCAGAGAAGTAGATGCTAGTCTGCCTTATTCAACAGAGCAGACACTGAGTGGTTGTCTGCACAAGTGATGCTAACTGCATGGAGTTTGGGGCTGGCCGTAGCTATAAACAGCCCTTTTGGGGTAAAACAGATTTATCTCTGTTTTGTAGGAGCATTTTATGAGCCTCAAAGGAACCGGTTCTAGGAGGACAGCTAAACATGCCAAGGCATGACTCACGACCACAGGCTGGAAGAGTAACGTAACCTTGGCACTGGGGTACTCCGGGACATCTTAGGAAGTCCAGGGGATGTATGGCTGTCTGGACTTCCCTGAAAGTTTTCCTGTAGCAATACTATTTGAGCCAGGTTGGCATTGGGGGTGTTGCTACTCCACAGTGACCACGGAGCACTCAGGTCAGGTCCTGTTTTACCTTACCATCACAGGAGAGGTGAGGCCTCCTATACCAAATTGCTTCCACTTTCCTTTCAAGAAACATCTGCTCAGTGGAGCGTTGTCACGCTAATCAATATGTATTGGTTTTGTATTGCATACGATCATATCCACTTACATCTTCGGAGCAAAGATTAATCAAGTGACCTTCCACTTGGCGCTGTATAGGGCAATGTACTGAATAAATACTGTCACTGAAAACCAGTCAGTTTGTTAGCAGCAGTGGATTTTATCATGCTAACACTGAAATCTCAAAAGGAGGTTGAAGTCCACTTTAGTTAATCATAAAAGAATAGTAATCTGAAGCAGTTTTTAAATTAACGTTCATGAGTTCCATCACCTGCTTTTTAACAGACTGTAAATTGATTTATAGTCTCTGCCGCTGGGCTCCCTCAGTGCCAATGGCACAAATGACACCGCTTTTTAGGAAGATAACCACCTTGACTACAGAGGCCAGAAAGAACAATTACAATTTGAAATGGAGAATTTCTATTAATTCAAAGAGAGAAATACTCCTTACACTCTCAAAATTTAGCTTATTCAATTGAACAAAGAAAGGTAATTTGACTATCTGTGGAGAGATAACTCACATGAATTTACTCCTGATGAAAAATCTCCAGTTCAGCATTAAAAAAGGATCAATCCCCCTGCCCTTGCTTTACTCCTTGTTTAGTCTGTTATAACAGCTCAGTTTTGGTTTTGTGATTTCTGTTCAGTTTTGGTTTTGTGATTTCTGTTCAGTTTTGGTTTTGTGATTTCTGTTCAGTTTTGGTTTTGTGATTTCTGTTCAGTTTTGGTTTTGTGATTTCTGTTCAAACAGATTCGAACAGTTAACACAGGTATTGTTATCATCCATTGCTGGAAATTGTGATGCCAGTGAACATACAACCGTACCACATGATGCCAGTGAACACGCAACTGTACCACAGAAGGGCAGCAAAGGATTTCTCTGACAAACCAGCTTTGTAAATACATTTTTTTTAGCTAGTCTTATTTTAAGCACTGTCAATATGCAAGCTTTGTGCTTTACTGATACCAGTATAATCAAAATAGTTAAAAACTTATCAGCTCTAATACTCGTATAAATTACCTTAGCAGTATAGTTTGTTTACACTTCTATGCAGAAATATGCTATAACTGGAAAATGCAGTTTCATATAAGCATAAATCTATTTATTTCAATGTTTCACTGGCAAAACTGTCATGGTGAAAAATTTAAGCGTCCTAACTCTGATGGATATTTTCCCAGTAACATCTGTGCACACTGGCTGAGGGTCCGATCCTGCAGCGGGTGTGCAAACTCCTGATTCTCCATTGTAATCTCTGAAGCTCCGCATGGGTATGTAAATCTGAAGGACCCCAAAGGACTTGGGCATTACATTTTTTTACAAACAGCAGCTAATAGAAGCATCCAGTGGCTGCCTTGTGTGTTTGCATGCCTTTTTAATTTGGACAACACAAGTCTGCATAAAGTCAGGTTTATTTTTCATTCTGAGCTGCTTCACTTGGAAGATCCCCATGGCAAAATATTTTGGTTTTCTAGGTTACCAGGGTTTATTTGTTTGTAATTTGTCTGGTCAGCTTTGTAATCTTTTTACTTAAATTGGGGAAATACTTTGGTTTGTCTGGGGATTTTTTTAAAGGTTATTTTTATAACATTTACATGTTTGGCAAAATTGAAGTTGACAAGCATTCTTTTCAGCCTTGTTATTTATCCATCGTACAAAATGGGAATAGGAAGGAAACGTGCTGAAAGGGAAAACTGTATTTCTATTTGAAACAGATTGAGCGTTAGCATTCAAAACACAGTCTGAGGGTGGTATTCTGGACCAGAAAATAGAGAATTATAAAGAAATAATGTATGCCTCATTTTATCATATCTGTGACTTTAATGCATCATCACAGCAGGAGCTTTCCACAGTACCACTGAACCTGGGGGCCTGAGCAAATTCTGCATTTAAGTCTCATTAATTAGGTTTGCCTTAGGCCTAAATAGCACCTAAAGTTGTTCGGTTAGTATGGAATTATGAAAGTTTTCCTCGTATGTTTAGCAAGCAGCAACTTCTCTGCTTTGCAGACAAAAGCCCACACATGAGACAAAAAAAAAAAGGTAAACATTGTCTGAGATTATGCAGAGGAATATAGAATGTCCACATATATGCATTGATACATGGAAATGTAGAAGGTGCACCCGTACATTGTGCAGCCTAACACCTAAAAGGCCAATTAATGAAAAGGCTTCCAGCACAGATAGACTAAGGGCCCTGCAGTCCGTCCTTACAACCATCACAGACATTCCCTTATTGCAGGTTTTACTTGGTACCGTTCACCCAGGCAGGGCAATGCCAGCTTTCCATCACTCCCTCCCCAAGTTCTCCCTTTCACTTCTGCTGCTCCTTTCATGAAATGCCCATTCTTCAGGTGCTCATCCCTTGAGACTGACTTTACAGAGGAGAAAACACTTGTTTCTCTACTTCTTTAGCTTTGTAAATTTAAAAAAAATAAATCTGGTAGTAAGAACATCTAGTTAAACTTTAAGTATTGGTCAAAGAATAAGAATTAATATCAAAACCGTAAGAACATGTCATGTATTTTATATTGTTCAACTGTCCTGTATGATCTATAATCAGCAGCTTCGCAACACCCAGAAAAACGTATAAGCTCATTCAGTTACTGATGTTCTTCCACACAGCCTTTCAGTTTGATCTTCAGTAGGAGGAATCTACATTGAAAAACATCTAAGCACACTAACTTTTGAGCCCCCTCGATATATTATCTCTGCATATCCACTATATAGAGTCACGTTGGCAAGAATTCTGAAAGCTGTATGTGGATGATCACCAGTGCTTTTTCAGGAAGCTAAAGGATTTGATCTTTGTATAAAACATCAGCTCCATATCTTCTCAAGCACAAGAAAAACTGTATTAGTTTTTAGATTTTCAGCAGCCACGCAAACCAGCCTGTGGCAGACCTTGAATGCCTATACAACAGTAAAACTGTACCCAAGTAAAAATTAAAGCATTATAGACTTAACTACCAATTTGAACTTTTCAATCCTGGAGGCAGATCGTTTATGGGCTACTACAATATGGTGTGTCTGAATATTCAGCGGGCACATGCCCGTGCCCTATCTGAGGCTGCAGCTGGAGAGTGGACGTATGGGATTAAGTGAGCATTGGAAGCCCCTTAGCTGAGCTGGGGTCAGAAGAATGCTTTCTCAGTCTGACGCTGTTGCCTTTTCCACACCACCACCCTTACTTTGTATTTGCTACCGCATGCAATACAGTCTCAGGCAGATGTGTGTCAGTGTGAGATAGTGGTTTTATAGACTAGTACTTGCATGGAAATTTGCAAATTTTGTACCAAAGCCTACCTTGCATTTCACTTTGGATTGCTATTGTGGCTGGGGCAGCTTCGCTTCATCAGCAGTTGCACTGGGGTGTGTGATCTCCAGGAGAGAAGGCATCAAGCCACAAGCTCTTACAATGCGCAATCAAACTGAGATGCAAAGACATGCTAAGATGCATCCATTTTCACATTCATGTCTATTGTGCCCGAGTTCATGCTAAGTATTTATGGAAGAGAGGGCATTTTCTTTATTCAAACATTTTAAAGTCAGATTCCAAAAATATTCTAGTCTCTATTAGAGATGGACAGTCACTGAAACCCAAGTGGTGATGCTGATTTAAGTGCAAGGTCTGTTGCTAGCTGCTGGAAAACTGGTCTGCCTAATTAATTTATTGGGCTTTGGCTCACATGCTAAAGAATATTTATTACTCCATTACGTACTCTATTATTACACAGTGTTATTGTTATGAACATCACAAACACCCATGATGTATAACTATCACAGTCAGTATGAGAAAAAAATAATCAGCACACTTCCCCAAATATAGAAATGCTCAGTGTTGCCTCCTGCACTGAATATTTGAACAGGCTCACATTTTGGCTCAGGTCCCTGAATCTGGAAGAGAGGATCTATGTTAACAGGACAAGTCTGGTGATCAGAGAAAGACACCAGCTTCCTACTGCTGGCAACTGCTCTTCTCCCGTGGAATTTTTTTTCCCGTTCAGTGATCAGTTTAAATGACCTGAAGGATGGCACCAGAAAGGTCTGTTAACTTCAACCTGGGTAATTTAATTATTTATGCTATTTATGGTCGCATAAATGTGATAACTGCCATTAAACAGCCAAATTTTCAGTAGTGGGGATTTCAAAAACATTAGCAAATGCAGCAGCATAGAGGATGCGGGTAGAAAGGTACCAGAAATTTGTGGAGCTCAGCAGTGGCCAAACATTGCCAAATACGTGCACTTCACAACTAAACCAATAAGAAAAACTGTTCAGAATACAGAACTTATTTCACTAATACATAGCGATAATTCATGTGTCACATTTCCTGACTTTTATATCCCTATTTACTCTTCCCCCAAGTATGATTTTATATTTATCATTACAATCTTTGAATCATATACAGATAATATGTAGGCTCCTTCTGAGATACACGTACAGAGTAGTTAAGAAAAAAAACACAAGAGAAATTTGTTACCAGATCTATTCAATGTTCTGAGTTTTTCAGATTGCTTTAACTTGTCTGTGACTAGACCATAGACAAATGCCATTGAAAGGGACATTAAATAAAAATGGAAAGTGAAAACCTGAGTGTTGTAGCAAGTAAAATGTGCCGGTATATTAGATATGTGTTCATTAATACACACACACAGTGTGACTTTCCCTCCCAAGGGCAACAGTAAGTTATGCCTCAACAAGCAGCATGGATTTATGTCCCTAAATGCTTCTCTCTTTAATAAACATTTGTATACCTGTCATCAAACCCAAGGAATCATAGATCCTTTAGTTAATTCCAAGATACTGAATTAATCTTTGAGGAAAAAAATGTACTAGATAATTCTATTCATTAAATTACGATATTAAAAAACACTAGTGCAAGCCAGAATATTTTTTCTATATTGTAGGTATAAGGCATTTTTACAAAAACCTGTGATTTCTTTTATTTGACTGAATCCTATGTCTGAAGTGATTATATATATAGGATTCTTTCAGGCAGAAATTGTAACTTAGACTGTGTTTTAGCCCAGCAGGATTCTAGTCTTCATTGAAAATTTTGGGGAGTAAATAAGTCTGAGATATTCTGGAGAGTATATAGGAGCTAGGAACCTAAATCCTATTAAAATACTGGAAATTGGAGACTAACTCCCACAGACTTCCTCAAATAGTCCATCCTAAATGGATGTGCTCTTTAAGACCACACTTTCTTTTCAGTCTATATGAAACATTTCTGTTGTAAAAAGTAGGACCTCTGAAAATATCAACCAATGCCCACAAATTTTATTTAGAAATTATGACTCTCATCTGCCTTAAGTAAGACCACAAACTTTTAGCCCTTGTAGAAGATATACTGACTCAGTGAAAGAGAAAACGTGCTGTGGAAGCTCATGAACAAATATACATATATTTTGCTAACACTTAAGCGAAGAATGCAAACTTGCATCTGCTGAACTTGATGGCAAAGGTCCCAGTAATTTTAATGGGAGCAGCACTGGAGTCGTATCTATAACCATAGTCCTAAAGACATCCCCTATGTAAGGATGGTGCTCATATTCAGAGTCCCAAGAGTTTCTCCCAGTCTCTTTGCCAAAAAGGGAATTTAGGCAATAGTTACAAGGAACAGAGTAGGGCTTGGAACTGCATGATTTAAAGCATCTATAGCATTAATAGCCAGAACATAAAATCCAAATAGGAGGACGGTTACACGCTAATAGCTTTAAAAAGGGAAAGGTAATTACACATATTTGGGGCCTGATCTAAATGCTGTTAAAAACATGGCAAGAAAAAAAGCAGTTGTCTGCAGAAAGCACCTAGAGTTACTGAACTGCCTTTCCTTAACAATTGCTCCCACAGTAGCAGAAGTTGCAATAAAGACAAAATATTAAAATTTGTTCTTCTACAAGAATTTATTTTTAATTTTAAAAAGATAGTAAGATATAAAAACGTTTTTTAAAAACGATATGCATTCTAAATCTACAAATACATAGCATACAACCCTGTGAGCAGAGGCAGAATTTTATGCTGTTCAAACTTTCACCACCTAGCTTTTCCAGAGACACACTCTCAGAAGCGCTAAACAGAACAAATGATTTATTATTTGCAAATGGAGAAGTGCTTTGTTAAAAAATTACTTAAACTTGCCTTCAAAATGCATGCAGAATTTTCTGAATTATCATTGATAGTATATGCTGTGTTCAAACAAAACTCGCTGTTAGGCTCAACTATCAACACCACTCTGCTTTAGCTTTTAAATAGTGTGAAAAAAGAGGGTGGGAGAAAAAGAAAGGCAGCAGAAGCGCTAATGCAATTGTTTGATGTGTGTATGCGAGAAGCAGAGAGGAGGAGGCAGGCGTTCTGCTACGCAGGCTGCTGGCAGTGGGAATCACCGCGCTTTATGGGTCTCTCTTTCCTGCACCCTTTTTAGCAGAAAATAGTTACAGCTGTACATAAAAATCATACTATTTATTTTATTGGTCTAATATTGCTATTACTTACATCTCCACTGAGTAGTCCATTTTTCACTGGTCTTTTTTTCTGTCCCTCGCTAAGCGGTATACCCAGCGAAGAAAGCTGTTAACGCATCTGCCCCTGCACTGCTCGGTATGGCTATGGCAGTTTGCCAATGGAGAGTGACTGACTTCACTTCAAAATATTTTCTGTTTAATTAGTGTGAAAAAAAAACCGAGCAACCTAATTATCTAAAAGGACCATGCGGGTTCTCTTCACAGTGAGGAAAAATAACACCCCTGACATTCTCTAGTGCAGGAATATCTAGGTTATTTTATCAGAAGACTGATCAGATATTTAACAACGTATTCTTAGAATAACAGGTTTGGCTATAAAGCCTAGAGTTTCATGACTGACCTTCTCGAAGGATGCTGTGTTAGAATTTGAACCCTTAAAGCCTGGGTTCAATCATTTCCCCTGCAAGAAATCTTCCTCCCAGCCTGCTGTCTGCACTTTCCCAATGCTCCTGGGCAGCTTCAGAAACCCTCAGTGAGACATTTAACAGCTAAAACCCACTAAAGAAATCGGGACTTGAGGGCTAGCAAATAGATGGGGAAATCTGAAGTATTTATATTCTTAACACAGCACTAATAATAGAAATAACATCAGGTTTTGTGGTATCTTTCTTGGGTCCAACATCCTGTATCTACCAAAATCAGTTGGAAAATTACCTTTGACTTCAAAGTAGGGGCCACTGCAATCTATTTGTTCCTTGGACTTGATCCAGACTCACTTATTTCAATTCCACTTACATTAATTTAACTATGTATGGAAGATAGGCTGAGGACTGAAGCTGTTTTTGCAGAACAGTTCCTTTTATTCTAATAAAATGCCTAAGAATACTATTTCGACATGTTGTATATAAACTAGTCCATTGATTTATGATTAAAGTGTATAATTTGAAATGCACACTGAAGTGTTTTACTCCCACAAGCCAGAGGCAAAAAAAAAAGTAATTTTCCTTTGCAATAGAAAGCCCATTACATCAATAGAATTTTATGTGCGTGTAGAAGTTCAGAATTTCACATAAAATTATCTGGATCTTACTTATCATATTGTGGCAATACACTCTGACCTACTGCAGGATGAATTCCTAGAAACTCAGATTCTAGTATTTACTTAGCACTTAAAGGCTGATGTTCAGCACTGGTTGGAAAACCTCATTTGTGCCTATTATTACAGTATTTATAGAAGAAAGCTGCCTGACACTGACTGTAGAGTAAGATTTTCTTGAGGAAAAAAATAGGCAGAAGGCCTCCAGAGTCTCACTGTGGCCCTGCCAAAGGCCAGGCTTGCAGGGAAAAATGAGGACACCTTCCAGCTTCATTCAGGAACTGCTGCTATCCCTCAGCGTTAGGCTGGCTGCTACAGAGGCCTGCTTGTAAATATGGTTTTGACATTGGTATGTGGTTAACTGCACATATAGGAACACTGCCCAAAGAGCTAGAAAACTGTCTGAAGGCACGGCAAGTGCCAAAACATCTACTAGTGCGATGAGGGGGTTGAGTCAGGGGGTCAGAAAGTTACATTCAGGTCCCTGCTCAACCCAGCACAGTAACCTGGAAGCTATTTTTTATTCTTCCCAGTCTACACTGCATAAATAACTCCACATTTATTGGCCTGGTCTTTTACATCTACAGGCAAGCGCTGTAACCTATGGAGCAAGCATCCAGTTGTCTTCCTCAAGGTATGCTTCTTCAGGTAAACACCTCCAAAAGAAGAAACCAAGGGACACCTCAGCCCTCCAGAGTACCTACTAGCCTGTTTGTCAGCACAGTCCTTCTGAGGAGTAAATCATAAGGATTCATGCTTTTGTGAAACAGGCAGGACAGGAACGTGAACCTGAGCCTCTCACATGCGGCTGCTTTACTCACAAGCCATTGGAAACCAGGCAATGTTGTGCTACATCCCTCCACCCAGTCCCCACTGGGCAGGAACAGTTTAAGTCAGAAGGAATCTCAGGATGTCATCTGGTTCAAGCCCTGCTCCAGGCAGGGCCAACTTCAAAGATGTATCCAACTAGTGTCACATTTTGGAATAAACTCCCCGCAAAGAGTCACACTTTGGATCCCAAATGAAGAGGTGGGTGACACATACATAAACTCCAGTTTTTTCTTCTAATGTTCACTTCCTAGCTGATCCGACCAATATGGGCTTTTCTGGTTTCAGAGGATCTATTCCTCAGACTTTTATTCCTCAGGCTCCAAAGGAGCCTGGATGCCCAATTTGGGCCTGAATGCACATTGAGTATTGAGATCCATGGGGAAACCACAAGGTGGCCCCGACCTGCTGAGCACCCTGGCTCCTCTGAGAGCTCTGCAGCACTCCGAAGTACCTTTACCATGACAAGCATTTGACTGCAGATCCTCCAAGATGTCAAATCAGTCCCTGTAAAAGGGGATTGCCAGATAAAGTCATCAGGCAAAGGAGAGACCACAATCAGTGGTGCTGGCATCAGAGGTCTAACATGGCTTTTACCTCTGGTATACTACTACAAATAGTAGAGACACCCTACTCACAGTTTTTCACAAGAAACTTTATGAAGCACACTACTTGCCGATTACTAATGTCAGCTATTAAAAAAAATAATAAAATCTTACAAATCTAACCAGATCTTTACAATGGAAAGCATAGACTGAAACCTCAGCTAAGAGCTACTCTTTTGGCAACAGTCTCAAAAAAAATCCCATTAGTGTGTGAATTATTATTTGAATAAAGAAAATGCAGGACAGAATATGAGTGACAATGATTATGGTAGAAAAACTATAGGTACAACAGAAGAAAATATGAGTCAATACAAGTCACCCTAACACATGACAGAGCTTGTGATGTGGTAGAGTGCTGTGAGGGAAAGACTGTGGACTAACCAGCCTCTTTACAAGCTGCCAAAAATTCTGAGGACACTAAGAAAAAATGAACAAATAAAACAATTTGAACATTAGAATGGTAGCTATGCAGTTAATTACAATGGGTTAGGAGCAAGGGACAGGCAGTTTCTAACTTTCACATAAGCTTTTTTTTCTCTCTAGTCACGGAGCCCAAGCAACACTGAAATGGTCAGTGACCAAGGGGTAGTGATTCACCGATCAGTTATAACTACAGCTAGACATAGCTTAAAGTCTATGCTGAATCAAACCATGCTTTATGGCATAACCTTAGATGAGTCAGTTGATCATCTTGTTTCACAACTATTCCACTTGGATGCCCTGAAAAATCTGAGATTATTTTATCTGTAATGCAACTATCAAAACCAGCAAATATTCAAGAGAACTTGATGTGTCTGATTATTACAAACCAATTTACAAGGAAAGTTGGTCTGGTGGCTAAAAGACTGTTTTCCCAAAACGGGTGAGGAGGGGTGCTAAAGTTTTGGTGTGGCTACAGTGAATGTGATGGTCAGAGAGCTCATCCATGCTCTGCTGACACACAGCCACAGGAATCTGTATCAGTCTTGTGCCAGAAATAAACATGCTTTGATCTCTTTAGTGAACAGACTGTGTGAACCATGGCAGAACCAGATATTCGAGTTCGTCCGCCTCCTGGGAAACCTAACACCATCTCTTTGACCAGAGCACCTCCTCTCCCTGGGGGAGAGGCCAGGCTGGGTGCTCAGGTGGAGAGGAGAGTCAGGTGCTGGTCAGCCTGTGGGGATGGAGAGCTGCTTTGCCCTGGCTACACGCTCAGTGCCACCTCCTCCAAGCACCCCCCTGATACAACAGTGTCTAAGCACAATTTCTCGCTGTCCTGCTTCCTTCATCCTGGGGTGCGGGTTGAAGCCAGCACCTGGGGCAAACCCTCAAAATTTCACGTTGGCCCTTTGCGGCATTTTCAGTATATTCATGCCTGAATAAATGTCAAGTTCTTACATCCATGGGTAAGAACTGTTAAGCAATGCTCCCAAAATAGTCAACCAGCAAGTAACTAGCACCCAAGTAATTTTATGACATCGGGGAGAAGAGGTGCACATACAACACAAAGCTCAGTATTTGCATTCACATGACGACAGCAGCGTGTTGGCAAACAATTTACAGCATTTTTTCAGTTGCTTCCCAGCCCCTCAGGAGCTGAGGAATAAAGACAGCAAGGCCCTTTGTGTACCAGAGCCAGACGCCTGAGGAGTACCACTGCCCCATGCAACAGGCTCTCCCGTGAGCCCTTCAGCCGCAGAGCGACAGGGAAGCGACCCCATGCTCAAGGAGCGAGAAGCAAAGACAAGGAGGCCCTTTAGGAAACTCTGGGAACAGGCCAGAGGAAAAGCTCTCGCTCTGGTAGTTTTTTTGTTACCGAACCCTAAGGAGGGGGCTTTACAAAACAGTTCAAGCTTACCTTTTAAATGAAGTAAAACTTGTGCATGACCTTTCCATAGCATCTCCTCATTTCTTCTTAAATAATATACAACATACAACACATACACTTGAATCCCATTTATGAAAAAAAAAATATATCCTTTCTGAACAACATATCTATTTTAGCAGAAAGAAAACATTTCTAACAAGTACTATGTCAGTCCATCAAACTTATTCAAACCCCTGTTTATAAGTAACAGCTAGTAATGACATTGCACATCTGAGATGTTTCCTTCTGCCTGCTAACCATAACACAGAGAAAGGTGAAATTATGTTCTCTGATACAAACCAGAAATGCCCTAGGAAAAGAAAGCCTACGTATTTAATTATTCTTTGCCACTGTGCATTCAATCAAATATTCTATCATAGTTGACAAGGCTAACTTTACACCTTCCTGTTGTTTTGTCACATAAAACCAGGATGTCATTCCACTGGGGAAAATAATTGTCAATAATAAAGAGGTGGTTTCTTTGACATTTGCTAAGATATTGCTGAAAAATCTCTTTAGCATGGATCACTTCACCTCACTGAGTAGGTGAACTGACTGGAAACTAAGCTCTAAAGCCCGATGCCTACCATTGTGCCCAATATGAAAATGCAATATCTACATTCCCCATAGCTTAGAGAAAGGCATACCCCCTACCAGGCAAAATACACATGCACGTACTCGGCACTCTCTGCCTCAAGTTCATGCTGCAATGTATGGCTGTTCACAGATATTTAAATTCTATTCACTAGGGAGGGCAGGAAAAATAGTGCTAAGATTGAGATGAACACGTCTACAATACCAGCATAATTTTTAGACTGGTTCGGAAAGATAATCTTGAAAGTCCAGTTATAGTGAAAGCCCACTGGTAGTTCCATATCCATAAAGACGTGGAGCACTTCTGGGTAGAATATTCTGTGGCATATAGCTGATGTCTCAAGATGAGCAGAGGAAGAAGGAATCTCAGTCAGATTCCCTGACCCGACTCTTATTTTCCAGCATTGCACATAATGCATTCCCAAACAAAAGACACAGTTCTGTAGGGATCTTGAATTTTCTTAATTTCATGAGAAAAATTATTGCACATTGGACTACGAAGCACATGGTTAGGTAGTCTGTCAACAGTTATCTGATAATGTATGACAATTTACAGTGATTGTCTACAGAGCTAAACACTTGCAGTGTCATCAAAATTAGTTGCTGAGTTTTTATTTGACATGCAAATTAAGAAGCATAAAGAAATTAAGAAGAATGGTACTGGTGTTTTTTTTGGTTGGGTTTTTTTGTTTGTTTGTTTTTCAGAATACTCAGGCAGATGCAAGAAGAATCTCAGAATGGTGTTTCATCTTTTCCTTTTTTTAAATCAACAGCATGACTATATTATGCATGGGCTTCCTCAGTCTACACAAGAATAACTTAAATAACTGAGATAGTATATCTTTGTGCCTCCAATACAGTACCACTTGGGCTGAGGCAGCTGATGCTCAGAAGGAGCAACAGAGATGATATGCCTTCCTTCAGTTTTCCCTGGCATTTGAGGTACTCAGAGCCAAATCTGTCCTTGGCTTTTGCTGCAGGTCGTGGGAGGTGATGATGGTTTTGGAGTCCATGCAATTTCCACCCATGACAACTCCTCTTCAGCCCAACCCGCTGAAGCGCCCTTTGTGCCTGCCTAGAAGGAGCAGGAATAGCAGCAGGAAAAAACAGCCCTGGCATCCCCTCCCATTACCGGGCAAAGCAGGAACTGCTTTGTATTCTGACTTACAAATACTGAAGGTATACATTTAACCTTGCCTTTAGTTTTCTATCTTCTTTTTCAATTTGCTGCTTTTTCAGTGTTGGCCCCTGCACTTAAAACCGTTGCCTTATAAACAAAGGCCAAGTACCTGCGGTATTTCCTCTAGTGCTTAAAGTCCCACCTTTTCCAGTGAACTTTATTGCTCAGCTAGCTAACCTTAAATAATCTCAAATAGCTGCTGCTACATACTGCTTTAACCACATTAAAACAAATCTTGCAGATGCTGGCTTGCAAAAGACCGGCATTTACTATAATATGAGCAGGGTTGGACCATGTGCCAGGTGTTCCCTTTTAAGCTGCATGTATGTTGAACAGGCAAGTGTTGCATGCATCACTGTCGATTATTAACAAAAAAGTGTTTCTATTATTTCTTTCAAGTCACTTCCTTTGCTGAAAGCTCAAGTCAAATTTTTTTTTTTTTTTCCAGAGAACTACCCATCCATATGTACTTATTGTAAGTGTCTGTGGTATGCAGAAAGCTAAGGCAAGGTTAGTAATAATTAAAATTAATTGTGGAACTTAATTGCAATGGAATAGAATAAACATCAATAGTAATACGTGCATTAAAAGACACTGTCAATAGCTGTGTGCATTTAAGCACTCAAACAGCGTCAGACATTTCTTGTAGCTGCATACGCGTTTACCGCCTAAGCAATTCACAGTATGAGTGAATTCATGGTAAACTAGTTTAAGAGTGTAACAATTAATGCCACTAGATAATTGCACAGCACAAATGGCACAGCACAAATGGCAATACAGCCAGTGTCCATGTAAGCATGGGAGGGGGGGCACGGAGATCATAACCATCAGTACTCTTTCAGAGCCATATCAGATTAATTCAGAAGGGGGACTTAAATTGCTATGCCTTATTTATGATTTAGATATAGAACTCACAAAACAAATGAATGCTTATCCTTGGAACTCATTCTACTCAATACTCTGCTTTTCATAAAGCCCACGGCTTTTCTTCATTCATGAACTATCCCACTGTAAATCAGACAACACTTGACAGGGCATTTTTGTGTTTCATCTTTTCAGTGAAACAGAGCATCAACTGCCAAAGATCACCAAGTCAATATGAGAATGTACGTAAATGAGAGCAAGTGTATCCGCAGAAAATGCGGTCAGGCACTCCTATTGTTATTTCAAACACGTGAGGAGACAGACCTGTATTTCACTTAACCTGTTTACACTCCATTTTATGTTTAGAAAATTGAGCTGATGGCTGCAGGGTGATTTGTGGTTACGAGCACATACAAGGGTCAGGAGCTCCAGGCTCTGCATGTGGGTCTTCCACCAGGACTGGCAGCAACCTTCATGACCTCTGTACTTGTACCTCTCTTTAAAGTCGGGCAAAGATACTCCCTCATCTTGCCAAAGCTTTGTGTGTTTTTAGTTAAACAAGAGGCAATATGTGTTTAAAAATAGTACTGTAACCGGCAGTATTGAATTGATTGGATTAAAGCAGCAGGAAAAAGCAAAATTCCTCTGATTATACTCTTCTTGATCTGCTACGCAAGTAGAAAACAGCACAAGAGAAAGTCAGCCAAGGATCAGATCATCATGTTCCTAACTCAGGTGGTCCAATCCATTAGCATGTGGGAAGTGTCCCACCATACAGATGGAACAACTTGAAGTAATGGTACTAAAAGCTTTGAAAGTTCTACCAGGAGTTGGAAAATAAGAAATTGAGTCTAGCTTGTTTTTTCCCCCAGTACATTTTTTCCTATTGCCAACCACCAAGCAGTTTCATCTGTATCTATCAAAAGAAGCCATCAGGATATACAGAGGGTCTGGAATTCCCTGTGCCCATTAATGAGACCATAATAGATAAATCCAGATGCGCCCACTCCACTTCTGCTACGAGACCTCTTTGAGGTAGCTTGGCAGGGAAAACTAAAGCAAATGACTGTGGTGTCAGATGCAGAGCCCCACATAAAGTACTGACCCATGAGAGCAAGCTCAGTGCACACCGTTGTGACCTGTCCGACTCTGAACTTACCCAAGAGCAGCCTGGGAACATAACAGTGAGGCTAGAAGCCCTCACATTTTGAACAAAACTCTCTTTCTTCTCAATGTCAGTCATTCCTGGACTTCCTAGAGCAAGCTGACTCCCAGCACTCCCCAAGGAGAGAGAAAGACACCTTTAAAATTACATCTTTATCATCATATCAGGCTTCCCCAGAGACCAAACTTGGAAACTGTACAACAGTGCTGCCTCAAGCACGTCCCCAAGCATAGCCAGAGGCCATCCATCAGTTGCCACCAGCAACAGGAGGCAGCTTCAAACAGACGTTTGCGGACAGACTGTCAGGGTGCTGAGAGACTGCAAGAAAGCCCTGCGCATGAGAGGAGGTTGGACGTGGACGACAAGTCTACAGCCCTTCTTGCTTCTTCCTGCAATCGCCATATCCATATGTTGCTGATGTGTGTTATCAGAAGCACGTGTTTGCAGGAGCATTAGCAATAGTAACACCCCTCAGTGTCAGCAATCCAAAGATGGATATGAGATAGGGGGAAGAGTCTGTTACCAGTCTTGTCACCTTTCTGCCGAGCTCTACCCTCATTTTCACAAGCAGCACAATGTTGAAACTTCAGTCCACATTAGTAGGAATTACTGTACACTGACATATCACAAAGAAAACTGACACCATCATCTTCTGATCAGACTCCTGTTTTATTTTCTTCCATGATAAAACACAGATTTTGTGTAGCCTACATTACATAACTAGTTTTTAAGCTATTTATTCTGATACTCTCTTTTCAGAACCTTGGAAATCTTCCACAATGAATAGTTAGCAACAGCAGTGCACATAAGTTTTTATTTGCTTTACAGAAATTATGTTTGCTTTAGACACCGAATCAGGGGGAGATTGGTTTTGGGAGGCACTTTATGTCTATGGTTGAAACATACGGAGTTGGGGAGAACTACGTTTGTAGTAAATGCTTCGGTCCAGTTGCAAGCTGCTTCATAAGTGGGGACCTGCATTACATTTGAGGCAATTCTCTGACGCAGTGAACGGTATCAAAAAGGAAGAAGGCGCCATAAGCTTGCTACAGCCCTTCTGCCAAAGTACGCTTAGCTCCTTCTGCCTGTCATATAGGAGCAGGAACATTTGTTTAGCTCTCACTGAATATGCATTTCAACAGCTTGGATTTATTTCTCTTTCCTGATACATTCAGAAATCACTGTAGCCTACCAGTCAATAGAGGACCACGTCAGCCCTAACCATAGATGTTATCATCTAAGCATGTGATAAAGCAAAAGTTTCCTTAATACAGTTCTTTCAGTAGCAGACAGTATTCAATGTTGAAAAGAAGTATAAAAATAGTCACCCTGAGCCTGACTGCATTGCTGGATAGAAGTATGCAGGGCCACTGTGGGTCGACACAAAGAAAGCATTAAATCATTTTCATGTCCTGTAGCTCTAGATCCACTCCCCAGGTCCGCGCTCTCCACATGGCTGTGACAACACTGACTCAAACTGAAGGACACGGGAATTTCAACGCTGCACCTCCCTTGCCTGCTCTCAGAGAGGTCAACGGCACATGAAATAGTGTAGCAACAACACAACATACGGCAGTGTCTGCATGACACAAATGGGATTTTGCATCCCTTTTTACAGAGACAAACACCAAGTATCTTAAAAGTGCCCATCACCCTGAGTTGTCAAACACTCACTGGTGAACAGGGTCACATAACAATAAATTTATTTTCCAGATGAGGCCCAGGGGTAGTGAAATATTTCAACTAGGCAACACAATTAAATCATCCTTTCTGAACTGCAAAACAAACTTCAGAGTTTGTTACGATGCTTCTAGTTCCCAAGCTCAGGAAAAGCTCCTCCACATTAGCCAAAGCCATCTCACACGATACTTTTTGCTAAGTATTGCTGAATCTTGAGTTCAGAGAATCATTTATTGACCACGCTAGATGACTCCATGTTTCTGACAACTGTTCTACCTGGAATAGGAAACAGCATTTAATCCTGCTCCAAGAGTGCAATCTGGTAGTTCCCTTCACATATCAAAGAATAAAATGTTACCTCTAATATTTTAAAGTTCACTAGTTAAGAAGAGTCATTATAAATATCTTGCATGAACTCACTTTACTAGATTAGGTGTTACAGTCTAATCTAGAAATGTCTACATTAAAACTAGGTTTTGCTTGGGCAATATCTTCTCTTTCAAAAAGATATCCAGATCTAAGGACGCCAAATGAAGGAAAAATCTATTTTTTCTCCAGGCATTTTTATTCTAGTGGTTAATTGCTCTTACAAGTAAATATTAAAATTCATAATTAGGTTTCCTGATTACTCAGAATAACTTGACCCTTATGCTATTCATTTTTCCTGTTGCTTTTAATAAGCAACAGGCAGCAGGCTGGTGAGGGGAAGCAATCTATGTTTTCTGCAGGAGGAGAGAAGTGGAAATGAGAAAACCCCAGGAAAACACAGATTCACCACCAAATGGCAAAATTTTCACAATGTGAAATCTTAGAGAGATCCACTGAACTCACTAATTGCGCCAATTTGGACTACTTGACAAGTAGATTTTATTTTTAATGCTTAAATCTTTCTATGTTAACTTGAATTTCTGCAATTACCTATAGATAAACAAAGTATCTGAGCAGAGTCTAAAAAAACCAAGGCTTGCAGCTTGTCCATCAATAGTTTTGTAGCTTGCAGAGACTCTCCCAAGAATCACTTAAATTCACTCCAGGTCAAAATTATACATTTAGATCGGCAAAGGACTCTTGTTCCAATATGCAGAATACGGATGCTCACACAAGACACATTCATAGCCATAATTCAAGTCAGCTTACAGAGCTCTGGAAATGCAAATTAAATCTTGAGATGCGACTTCACAGGTTTGAAATCTTGTATTACTGAACAGTAATTCACTCTCGCCAGCTGTCCTATATAATTAAGCCATACACCACTGCAGAACCTGAAGGCTGTAGAGAGGTTGAAAATAACATTTACCTCCCTACAGCAAGAAGCCAGTGGAGGAGTGGGGAAGGGATCAGCAGCTTTGTCACTTACTGAAACAGAGGTATCTGCGATAATTAATGGTTGGATATTCTCCAGCTCGAGCAGTCTTTCACAGGCCAGTGATTAAAAAAAAAATCATGGGTTTTCACAGGTTTCTGTTTGCATATGCACTGATCAGAGGCATGTTTTAGTATGTGTTTGCTAGAATAGAGAGAAATGCATTACATTTTCAAAATGGGAATAATATTTTAGCAGGAGCATCAGCAGCAGATGCAAAGCTATTGTTCCTGATGTGGCCTGCTTTTTCAAAACGAGCAGAAAATGGCAAGTTCAGTCCCACCAAGATAGTGGCATATTAATTTTTAACATCTTGGAGTGACATGACATAGCAGAAAAGTTAAGGTACTTATACATCAATTGATAGATGAGTTCAGGTTTAAATCCAGACTAGTAAAAGGAGTTACTTTTAGCACTTCATTTTTTTGTGTGGCTACAGGAAATAATCCATTTTCCCATATTAGCTTAACAGATCACTAGTATGGGCAGATGTTTGACACTCAGTTTTATCAACTGTTTGTCACCTGAAACAAGACATTTGATTTTTTGAGCCAGCATGTCCAAAATGCCCAGCCAGGTAGGAAAGTCTCATCTTTGCTGCTTAGCTTCTACCTAAACTCCCCCCCAGCCTCCAGAAGGGCAACCTGGCAGCAGCAGCAACATGTGTCCCTAACTTACATTCCCTGTGCGCTCTGAGGGGGCACAGAGGTGAGTTTGCTGACATTGGTAACCTCTTGTAGACAGGCCCTCGGTTTTCAGAAATGGGAAAGTAATCATTCTCTGGGTACATCGCTCACAATATATTGGTTTATTTTTTGTTTCTGGCTGTGGATCCACAGCCTTCAAACAAAAACAATAAAGCAAACAGCTTTTTTTAACTCTATCACTTTTTTCCAGTGAAGCTGCCATTTCCTGAAATTCACCTTAAAACAGCGGGACCAAATAATTATACCAATATGTACACACACAGACATAAATTTGTTCGGCTGAAGAAACACTTCTGTGGGAAGTAGGTTGTAGCACAACAAGTAGGAATGGATGATCTCATACGGTATGTTGCCCAGAACTTACAGATGAGTTAGTGTTTTCTTAAGGAGCTCAGAAGCTAAAACTTAAATCACTAGAAAAACAAGTGCCAGTTTGCCTGCCTAATACGGTCTAGCACCTCCCTAGCTGGGCACCAATGAGAAGGGGGCTGTGACAAGACAGCAGTTCTGAGGTCCGAGAAGTCCTTGACAAGATACAGGAATGCACACCTGCATTTGCTGACTTCTTGGACCTCACATACCCTTGGGGGAAAAGAAGTTTCTACCTTCCTGTAACACAGAGGAACTGTTTCCCTCTGTTCTGTACATCCTTTTCTTGCCTTAGCAGTAAGTAATATTTGTACAGTATCTCCGCACAAATAATCTTGAAAGAGAGCCATAAGTTCCTAAAAAGATGAAAGAATAGATACTAGCAACCCCTTCATTACTAGAAATAGAGTCTGCTAAATAAGAATTTCCATCACTACCATACAATACACATATCTCAGCAGAAAATACTCCTTTTCACCCTGGGTGGAATATATATATATATTTAATTCACTTAATTTATAGGAGTATTGAGTTTCATTACCTAAAACCATCCATCTTCAAAACAAATTTTGATAGAAACATTACACATTCAAAATAGAGAACAGTAAGAAGAAAGTTCTAGAAAAAGCTAGTGAATATCCTCTCATCATCAGTTTTCTTTAAACATGTCTGCAGAAAGCAACACATATCCTTTATTTTAGACTTCACCACCCACTGCATACACCATGGGGAGGGAGGGCAAACCAAGTGCAGAATGGAAAGGAAATCCATTAAGACCCTGAAAGCTGGGATGACTCTCCTAGAGGAAGGAGTCATGGATTAGGTAAGGAGATCTTGGGGCACAGTCCCTTGCTTGAATATCACATATAGCAATGCATACAAGTAAGCATGAGGATCTATACGTATATACAGTCTACACAACAAACATATTTTGTGTAGGTATACAACTAAATTCAAGAATAGCATCCTTTTAATTGCTTTGGATTATGGTGTACAAGAACAGTCAAAAATACCTGTGATCCAAAACACATGAACTCACAACTACTTTGTCTGGTGAATGTGCGTTTGATTAACAAGTACTTTGAGTAGCATGATCGCATAGACACAAACCACTTCTTTTTCTAGATCTAGCCTTTCAAATATACAATATCTATATTAATATTATTAACTTCATAGGAAACACTTTGTATCTCTCCTGTAGAGAAAGAAGATTAGGCAGCTCTTAACAGCCAGCTGTTCTCTAAGCTGACTTTCCAATACCCGGATTTATCTGTTGTATTTCAAAAGCAGTTTATAGAGATCAGATGTTAAGGGGCAACGCTTTTCACTGTATCTTTCTTCTAGTTTTCTTCTGTATTCTCATTTTGGTCCCCCTAAATAAGAATACATTTTAACTTCATGTCCTTTTAATTAGCTATTATGGTAATAACTGAAGTATTATGGATCAAGTTGAGGCTATAGGGTGAAATTTCACATCTCTCCAGCGTACCAATTTGACTATTAGACAGAATATAAGCACAAGCCTTTATGGCAACAACGCAAACACTTCAGATTGAAAGCAGGTTTATACAGATAAAATAATGAACACAAAAAGCACCTTTAAGAAAGGTTGGCTACTCTCTTTAGTTATTTTGCTGTAGTTACTACACAGTCCACACAAAACAGGGGAACTCACCATCTCTGCCTCGCTCCCATTCTGCTCACCTAAAGAAGCTATTTTCTGTTTATCACTTATTAGATTTACCTCTGTGCTGCTGCTTCAGCTCTTCAACGTATATTAGGAACACTCCGAGAGCAGTAAGGCAACGCACTTGACTGCTTGCAGTTGTACTTTCTGGATACAAAGAACAATCATAGAGAGCTCTTTCCAGCTCTCCCACAACTCCTCCTTTGGCCATGCTTGCAGAGAGCACAGGTACATACAGGCAGAAGCAAGGTGTGCCCTACCTTATCACACAGCAGATGGAAGACACCTGTCCTGCAGAGCAGGTAAGAAGCAATGAAGAAAAGCAAGATCTCTTTCAGCTGGCGTATACTTTTACTGAAAGACTCATGATGTCACCAGGTGTTGCTCATAAAGATGGCAATCAAAACATTAGAGCCCCTTGAAGAAACAACACTAAAACTCAATTTCCATTAAAACCAGTACAAAACAAACAAACAAACAGAAAATCCCTTTATAAATTGGAATAAAGCTGGTCTCCTGACTTTTTCCAGGCATCACAAACTGGAAAATGGTGCCATATTTCTTGCAGGACTGTTTGTTCTGTTTCCTTCCACCTGAGATTTGTTACAGCTCTTAATGAGCGCAGGACTATCAATGCCAGAGCCAGTCCACTTAGCCAGACCTTTTCTCCACAAAATAAATGGAAGGAATAGCACAGCTACACCAGCGGAGAAAGAAGAAAATAATGAGCCTTTTCTTGTCCTCATTTGGTCAGGCCACAGTAGCCCTCAAGTGATAAAATAGAGTTAACCCTAAAGCAAGCCCCAAAGGATTCTTCTCACCTGGACCCTGTTTAAATCCCTCAGCTGAACTGATTCACAGCACCCAAGGCTTGTTTTATTACCGAGCAGGGCTAGCTACTCAGCTGTGGCCATTTATAGCTTATCTCAGGAACAAAATGGTTTCTTTGCCCTCAAGTTGAATTTATCAAATACAATTGCTGTAAAATAGAAAAGGAGGAGAAGTTTTGGGGAAAAGATAAAAGTTTTCAGACCACTTAAAATGGATGTAACATGTTCATTGCATTCGCAAAAGGTAGTTAAATAAGCTGAAAGTGGAAGTCTTTATCCTGCATAGAAGAAATGTTTGATGTTGGACAATGCTTTTATTCTTAATTTTTGTCTGAACTTTTCAACAAGTGCCTTTTTTAAAAGGGGTGAATGCTAAGATCAAAATTGGAATCAGTAGGAGGGAAAAGAATCAGATGTTACAGAAAGTTGTGGGGATGAGGGCTAGAATTTCATTACACTAATACCTGGGTGTATTGCAAAAGTTAATTAATTTTCATGGTGCTTTTTGTGAGATGAGGGGATGATAGTATCTCTGTTATACAGCAAAGAAACCGAAGCACAGACAGCAGGAAAAAAAAACCAACCCAGACATTTTCACTGTGAGGGTCTTATTTGATGGACATAGCACACGATTTTTCAGAGCACTCAGTGTTATATAGCACTTCGTATAGTTAAAGCCCAGCCTTTACACACTATCTCTAACAAAAATTAGTACAACATGATCAATCAGCTCTTGTAAACAGCGTGTTCAGGACTTTCTCATGCCAGAATATGAATTAACAGTTAATAGCAGAGGGCTTCGCCTCATTCTTACAAAAAAATTAAGATTGTAAGAATCCCCGCTTAGTTTCTGTAATACCTAAGATTATGAAGCACTTAGTAAGACAAATCATTATAATAAGAGACAGAAACTTTTGCAGATAAAATAGTCTGTATGTGAGTTAACGCTGAGTGGTCTCTTTTCAGTGTTGGTTAGCCTTCATTTCCTGAGATCTGTACCTGATGTTAATGATACAACAGGAGCTAATTAGTGAATAGTCAAGTGTGTACTAGAGAAATCCTACCTTTTTTCCCCCCCTTTTCAGCTTAAAACTCATGGCCATTCCCTGCTAATTGCACTGTATGGATTACTTAAGTGCAAACATAAGCTGCATGAAAAAGATAACACTAAACTGGGAGATGAGTGAAAAGGATCTGACCTTCTTAGTCAAGGTCATTGATAGTGCAATTATTCTGATAAGCTAGACGTAATGATCTCATGTGCTATCAAGACACCCAGGCTATTCAGTTGAGCAAAAATACATTTAATTTTCCGGTATACAATCCATGCATATGCTTTTAAAACATGTATCATAGGTTAAAGCTGCTCATGCTGATCTGCCTGAGCACAGAACTGAGCGCTGCAATGATGCTGCCAATGGAAGAAAGAAAGATACCGGAAAGGGTTGGTGCATGCCAGGCCACCCTGGACATCCCTCCCACTGGACAAGCAAAAGCAGAGGGATCCAGGTCTGAATTTCTGGGCTCTAGGCAGGAACTTCTCCGCTGTCTCCCTGTCACAGAGCTCTGGGAGATCAGGGATGGGAGCAGTATAGCAGAGCAGCCTCAGCCTCTGCTTCAAAAGAGCCCGGTGTCAGTGTGTAAGGTCTGGGAAGCACCATCAAACTCCCCAGAGAAGGTGCACCAGCACCAGGACCAAGTTTCAGCTGCTGCGCTACTCGTCAGGACAGGGCCGAAGCTGAGGGTGAGACACCTCACAGCCCCCACTAGAAATCCTGGCTAAATCAATCCCTTTTCCTGCCGTGGATTCTCACTGTACTGTCCCACCAGCTCGAGTGAAAACGTCAACCAAAATTAAAGAACTGAAAAGAAATTGTCTGCTCTTTGCAACTGGCCTATGTTTGCAGAATGACATGAAATGAGCCCAGGTGGGTTTATTGTGGGGTGTAAAGTTCAGAGGGACTTGCTCTCACTTTCCCAACAAACGGTGGGTTGAAAGAAAGCTCAGTCCTCATAATAATCCCCAAATTGAAAACAGCCTTAATCTTTATTCACTAGGAAATCACTTATGCATGCACAGTTGACAGGGCAAAATGCAAAGTTTCATTGAACTTCAGGCTGGCTGGACTTTTTTCTTTTTCAGTCCTTAGGCTCTACAAATAAATTTCAGTGTATCCAGGCAAAATAGTGTTATATCGTGCGGGTTCCTGTAGAAGCAGGGCAAAGATTTTCAGCATGTAGAGAACACATCTATGGCATGTGACTAAGACATTTAAGCAGCATAATGCACAATATCGCAATGCTTGCAAGGACCCGTATTTAACACATGACCAGGCACCGTGGGCTGTTCTGTGTGACTGGCAGGAAATTATGTACCCACCGCACTGGGACAGCTATCCCCGCTGAACAAAAGCAGCTGGGGAAAGGGCTGGGATGCTCGTGGAAAGGCAGCCAGCCGGCACGCGAAAGGCTTCAGAAAGAATCAGCCCTCTAAGGGCGTGTGGAGCCTCCTGCCAGCACTGAAAGCAGACCTGTGCCTGTGTGGAGAAACAAGGCTGCAAAGAAATAATTCCTTAGCGTTAGGATTAAATAAGAAGTAGTTAATTCCAGCAAACAAAAGCAGTGATTCATATTCCTGAAGTTCTACCAAAGATCAGATGTCTTTTGGGCTCCTTTTTATGCTGCAGCAATGGCAGAATATGTATTTATTTGATAGGAACAACATCTTTCTAGCCTCAGAAGGAAACACAGAGTTTCACATTGCAGATACCAAAATTATAAGCTGGTCTGTGACTTGTTCTGTGTATTTGCTGCTCAGTAATATAATATCACCTGCTCAGTAGCCTCTGGGCTGGGGTAAATATTTGTTCTGCCACAATTTATCTTCTGATCAGCACATCTTCTCTGCTTTTGTTTGTTTGTTCACAAGTGTAACATACCCCTAAGTAAAGCAAGAGATTTAAATAAATTAACCGTAAAAATCATCACACTGTAGTGGAGTGTTTTTCCCTCTATGCCTTTGCATTTATTTCATGATCTTACCAGCAAAGTCTATAGTTGCTCGTGGTGCTTTCACACAACCACAGAAGTGCAAAAGATGCATAAAATACTCAAGATGATAGACAGATATTTACAATGGAGGATAACAGACAACATATCTCCCTATTCCAGCATAGCTTCTAAATAATAGTTTTCTTCTGTTACAGCTGGTTTTGCTCTTTGTGAAACCACTGAGGCCGGTTTAAGAGTTGAGCCTCGATAGCTTACAGAAAACGCTGGAGTGACGTTTCTATCTTATTCCCAGATCTAGTTCATCAAGAGTCCGAGGCAAGAAACATTCAACAAGCAGGGTGAAACAATGAGATTTGGGAAAATAATCTCATCGGCCATTTAATTTTCACTTAACTGCAGTCCCAAAAGATGAGATGAAATGTGTTTTTTCCTCAGGGACCTAGCCACTTTAATCCTTGGCTACAGTCTATCAGCTATTGTTTTCAAGCCCAAGATATTTGTTCTTTGACTCCAAAATAAAATATTCTCTCATCTGATTCCACACAGGTACAGCCTTTCTTCTTGATTTCATGTCAAGGAAGGCACTAACTACACTCTACACAATAGAAGTCTCTGAATTGCTATGTAAGCTGTTAGGAAAATTAATGTATTCAAGTCTCTGCAAACCTCCTCCTTCCCCCTTAATCCTCATTTCGGGGTTGGCAAATCTTCTTTTCCTTGGTGACCCTACCTCTCCCGTGGAATATGTATCTTTAATTACATTTTGCTATACATAATCCAAGCCATCCAATGTCATATATGTGACAACACAGAAAAAGGCTTCATAGCCAGCATGGCAGTTAGGATGAAGGAAGGCTATCAGGAATACAAAGAAATACTATGTGTTGTTTCCTACATTTTGAGAGATTCAAAGGTTGAAGGTAAAAGCAAAACAAAAAATATGAAATGTTTCAGATTTCACTAGTTTCACATAGTTATGTTAATTTGACAATGCAAAAAAAGCAGCAAAAAATACTTCAGATTTACTGGGAAACCTGCCTGAAAATTATATTCACTTTCTCTCTAGATTTCTACAAATCACTTTTCTCCTGCTTTTCTTCTCAGGCAGAAAGCTTTCCCTGAAAAAGAAATGCCTTTTGCTATGTGTCTGCACAGCATACTTCACAAGGTCCACAGCAGCTGGGATCTTTCAGTGCTTTGGAAAAAAAATCAGTTAAAAACCATTGCTTTAACAGGAAAAACACACTCTGTAGGCTTTCATGCAGTAATCATCCACCAGAACTGATTTCAATATATGAGAACACAAATGGCTTCTGAGGGCTGCAATAGTAATCAAAGGAATTGCCTGGGTTGGACAGGGAATCAAAAGAACGACGTATGCTACATGATGGACCACCACCCACACAGGCCGAAGATGATATTTGAAAGTTGCTTTTCCAGCTGCTACGATGATGAAAGACTGCTGTCCCAGACAAGATAACATTTCTGGTGTATCACTCGGGAACAAGCAGAATCTGGATTTACCTCGGCATTTGGCTCATGCTGTATCCTCCTCCGAGCATGTCCGGGGTGCCTTGATTTTTTTAAGAATGTACCTTGCTCTGCCTTGCGATAACGTAATTACTGTACACAGTCATCTAAACATCACCCCCTTTGGAGGTGTTGCAAGTTGCACAGACAGAAAAATCAAGATATTCCTAATAACTAATGATTTTCAAAACCATTAGCCAAAATGCTTTTAAAAGCAAACCCCTGTTACAAGTACGTCAGCAGAGCCAGGCATTTTCAGAGCTGCCTTGGGTCCTATATGCCATTAAAACATTTGATGGGAGGCGCCTTAAATATGGTCTTCCTATTATACTGTCTGTTGCTGTATTTTTGCCCTAGATAATTAAGCAAGAAATTTCCTTTTTTTCCCCCTGTCTTTACTAAATTAGACTCTGCTCACATTAATCTGCTCCATGTGGTCATTAGCTGAGTTATATTTCATATGCAGGATAATAAGATGGGTTATATTGTAGACATCCCACAATTCCAGATGTGGCTGCATGGTCATGGGTTGAAAAAGTCAATTCCCCTCTCTGCCCCCACTTCATTCCTGTGTCAGATGTTGCTTTTGAGTAGCCAAGTAATATGCCAATACAGTCTGACAGGGGGCACAGAAGAATGCACACCATAAATGCCAAATTAATAAAACTGGTGGTTTTCTCTGATGAAAAAACCTGTAAGCTTATGTTCAGCTATGGGCAAGCAAATATAGCACAAGCAAACAATAGGTATGGATGGAAGGATTACAAATTTCTCAGTTCCAAACAAATTCTCTTAATTAGACAAGTCTTTCTTCTCTCTTCATCTCTCCATTTTTTTTTTCTGCAATTATTTTGTTCAACAATTAATACTATGTTCTGTCTGCTACAAAGTCATGAAAAAGAACAGCTGTGTGTTTGTTTCCGCAGCAATTGAAGAAAAAGGCAAATAGTCTTTTTTTTCTTCTCCTTTTGCAATCACGCACTTCTGATACGAGTGGTGGGTTTTAGGCATTTAGCCCAGTGGATGTCAAGAATGCTGCAGTGATTAAATATTATCTTGTCACATCTGTTTAGAAGCAATATATAACTCTTAAAAAATCTAGGTCACGATAGCTTATTAGCCACCCATCTCCACCGGCAAGATACAGTAACTTACATAAGACTAAGACCCATGCTGGAGATAGAAAGTCAAGGATAGGGGTGGGAGTTCTTAATGATAGGTCTGAGAGGAGATTTTGTATTTGCAAATAGAGGTCCCCCTTGTCCGGTGCAGTGTCCCAGCTGGTACGCAAGTGAAGCTTTAAAAAGAATGAAAGGGAAACAAAATATCCAAGTAAGAGGATTAAGCAAATAATAATGCTGTTATAAGCGGCATGTAGCCATATCATGGTTTATGGTACTCTTCAGAAAAATTAAGAGAGCAAGACACATTTCTGGTAAGAGACAACACAGTGTGAGAGCTCTGGGTTAAGGTCTTTCATATGGACAGTTTCTCCAAAATTGTTTGGTTTTCTATGGAGTACATACAATAAGATTTTCTCTATGTGGTTGAAGTCTATTGACAAGACTACACAAAACAAACTTAATGCCTGATCCTGATGGAAATAATGTGTTGAATAGCATACTTCGTTACAAAACTTAATTTGCTAGGAATGGGAGCTGGAAGTATATTCCTCGTGACAACTAATGTCCATGCATTAATGAGCTCTCTGCATATTCTAGATTACCCTGCCAATCATGGTGCTCTGTGAATGATGAATGCAAGCATTCTAGAAACATCAGCTTCACAGTGTTTTCAAGTTTTGGAGGGGGCTATTATTTATTTTTTGCGTCTCTTCTCTGCAACATCCTGCTGTTCAAGGAGGCAAGTGGGCAGTTGCTGCAGTGAAAATAAAAGAACTGTCTGTGGAGTGTATTTCCAGCTATCAGTATGGAAACAGTCAGAAGAGACAGAGTATGGTAGGCAGAAGGTTATCATGTTTCCCATGTCTTTTTCAGGGTGCACGGATTTGCAAAGAAAACACTGGACGGCTCTTTGTTCTCTACAACCCACATAACCCACAGATCAAGTAAACCTGTGCTTCCCAATGCGTTCCTGGGAATGGGCTTCTGGAATGAGATGCCAACTAGAAATCACTATAGCATCCTTACATCAGCCTAGGTGTCCAATCTTTGTACATATATCATTAATCCCAACCTTCGAGTTAAATTTTTACCTCATATTTGTCAAAGCCTCTTGCAGCCTTCCCTCAGCTTAAGCTACAGTCTAACACACTTGTGAGGGTGGACTCCTGTGCCTGAAAGGGCATGGAGGGATGGCATGGGCTGGAGCCAAGGACTGTAAGCTCTGCCTTCTTATTCAGTTGTATAGCACCTCGCACATGTTTTGGATTTTTGGGGTCTTGCCATAGACAAGTATTAACGAACAAAGAAGAATACAGCAGAAAGTAGAGCAAGTGCTTTGGAATGGGTAAATTCGTCATTTTTACAAGAGTTAAAGGAACCAGCATTTGCCTACTTGGTTTTTAGCCAGTAATTTGACTGAGAGTAACTCTGGATAAAAGCAACACTCTGAAATCTTTGCCAGTGATACATATTTAAGTAGAAGAGCCTGACACAGATCCAGCTGATACAGCTGTATGCTTGCGGCTTTTTCTTCTATTTCAGTTGTGGGCGTTTGTCTTAGTTTGCTCTTTTGTGATTTGTTCTTCTCCAGCTACCAATTTTAGAGATTGGGAGGTTTTAACATGATGAGGGCTCTAGGGAAATAAGCAATGGAATTGCTTGTGCCATTTCTTTTGGGACTACTTCTGTGTTTTTACTCTAATCCTAGTGTTTTGGTCACATAAATAGAGATTATGTGAAAGAATACAAAAGATGTTAAGCTCCAGATTTTCCTCACTATTGTGAGCACAGACTGGCAGCACCTTGGCTGGAAATATTTCAGATGTAGGAGATCAGGGTGGGTAAAGGAGATTTCTTTTGAGTGATGTAGGCTGGGCTTCTTTTTTGGATTTCAGTCTGATCGCTCAGGTTAACAGCAAAGAATTAGCAGCAGTGAAGGGAGAAATCTGGCGGGGGGGGGGGGGGGGGGGGGGGGGGGCCTTTAGCACCTGCCGTTCTGCACCACGTGCATTATGCCGCACCCGTCACCAGCATTTACTAAAGACATAGTGGAAGACAAAATCTCAACCATGCGGTTACCAGAAAGGGTGTGTGAAATAACAGGGTACAGGAACACAGAACCTTGTACCTCCTTGTTGATGTGGCGGCGGAGCTGAAGGAGGAGCGCAAGCTTTCCATCTGTGGCTCTGTCGCCAGCAAAGCTAACAAGACCTTTCTGTCACATTGAAACCAATGGCAGTTTCGCAGTTCTACTTGAACAAGAAGCAGGTGTTTCATAGAAGAAACTTGTGCAGCAACACATAATATACCACCAAACATGGCATGCCAACAATAGTAGCAGCGAACTGAAATACTTGGGGATTTCTTCTTTCAACCCTCCAGCATAAATGCGCCTCCTCTGCAACCTGCAGTTCTCAATTTATAATGTGAACTCATTTTCAGCACTAAAAATGAAACTATCTCACATTTTGTCAGCAGTAGAAACAGCTTACTCCTGAAGTTGATGTGCTCCAGACCTCTCTAAGGGGTCACAGGCTGAAGAGTGAGGGAGGTTTGCAGAGGAACGTGTACAGGGCACACCTCATATCTTCTCTGTACTTTCAGAGCTGCCTAAAGAAAGGGAAAGAACCACCACGTCACAGGTGGCTGGCGGAAAACATGCACGTGCCATTGCTTCACAGAGAGCTGAAAAGAAGAGACACACCTGAAAGGGGAGGGGGAAAAGAGAACAGAGCAGAAAATAACCAGCAGCGAAGGTGGAGAAAGGACAAGATGTGTGATGAGTTATTGCTATCTAACAAAGCTAAGGGCGGTAATAAATGCCCATTTAATGGAACAGGCATAAAAGAAGAACCAGGGAAAAGCAGGTCCACTGATAAATGAGGAGGATAATCAAATTAACAAGAATTTTATAATGGCAGGGTTAATGAACTGTTATCTTATATCAGTCACTCAGAAGATAAAAAAGGTGAAGAGGTATGAGGGATTACACATTAATGAAGACCTAGATAATAGGGAAGAAACAGTTGACTGAAGTAACGAATAATATCGTGGAATTTCCAGGAGAAGATTTTAGTTAAGAGATAGGAATAATAAAAGTGTGTTGAAATCTCCATCATTGTTCAAATTCAAGCTACAAAGCTTTCAGGAAAGCTAAGAAAAATTGCTGCTGTGAGTGGGCCTGATTCAAGGGCTGAGGGAGATAGCAGTGTTCATTAAGTGTCCTTGCCTTCAGCGGGTTTGGATTGAGACCTGAGCAGGTGAGAAGATCGTGCATGGTGCTCAGTCCTGCGAGTTGGAGACACCTTGGGACTCTGTCCACAAAAGCACTTCTGTGGGCAATAGAATTTTAAGTACGTAAGTTGCTTGCTTATCTGCCATGTGACTCTGAAGTTGCTTGTGGTTAAGCATGTGCTTTGCTCAACCTGGGCCTGACTGCTCTGCAGTTTTCAGGACTGACCCCATCTGAATTTGGTATTTCCATCTTCCCAAGCTTTGTTGTCCGAATTCATTAGTAGCCAACACATAGGAGCTGCCATGTTCTGCAGTACATCTTTCCAAAACAGGAAGGAGTGAACTAGATCCATAAATACGTTGTTACGAGAGAAAAATTCAAATGAGGATTATTCGTTTTGCAGAGAAGCCACCAGCTTCTGATCAAGGCAAAATGTAGTAAAAAAAAAAGAAGTAAGCGACTGGTAATTGGTTCTTTTAATAATACTCCGCAGAATAGCTGGAGTTCTTGACATACATGATGAGTGAACACCACAACTGCAGTTTCTCTGGACATAAGTTTACGCCTCTGTTAAAAAGAAAATATGTTGATGCTGGTTTTAGTGATCTTCACACAAAAGGATTTCTGCATTCAATTTACAAATGCACAAAAGAGAGAGGAGTAGGAACTACAGGACTGCTTTCTAGCTTGATACTGATTTTATATGTGGAATTGACAGACAGATTTGTGATTGCTAATTAGGAAGGGGACAATTCCTTAGCTAGGAAGACATTTCTATTCAAATTCATGTATTTCCACATTAAAAGAGGATTATAAAATTATTAACCTTTTTTATGTTCCAGTTAACAATCATATTTCCTAGCATCTCAACATTTAAATTTAAAAGATTTTTATGCAGTCTGGAAAATGATTTGTATAAACAGTTTTTCTTTTACGATCTCGATTAAAAATAAGGCAGTCAGACATTCTGCTGTTGGCAAGAGGCAATTCAAATCATCATCTTCTAATCCAGTTGTGTGTTTACAGAAGAGAAAGTGCACGTAGGCACCTTGTGTCCCCAGCAGAGTAAGGCTGCTAGAACTGGAGGGTGTTTTGTCTGTGGATTTTAGCTTTTCCTAAAATGTGGATTTTCCTGTAGTGCATTACAGCTGTTCTCAGTAGGAAGACTGTAGGGGGTTCCCTGTGGAGGGAGAGCTGCAGCTTACTATGAACATTTCAAGGGGTGCTCCGTGGCTGCTGGCTGGCAGTCGGCAAGTCCCTTCCCTCTGCCTGTCACCATCCTCTTGGTCAGAAGGGGAGCGGAGACAAACCCCCTTTTCTCCAGCAGGTCAGCTCTACTGGTTGTGCTATATGGGTTACTTTTGCTCCTCAAGTTTATCTGGAAGGCCTTGGATTCATGCCTAGAAGTCTCTGGCTCTGTCACTGTCCTGTAGAGCTGCTCTGTTACCAAACCCCTGACATGTCTTCAGTGATGAGGGACTACGTGTATAGTACAGGAAAATAATGCCTCAGTCCTGCAAGCCTGACATCATCCTTTCCCCCTCTTTTTCATTTCAGGTAACTCCTCAGTGAGATACAACCACCTTTCCTGCTTCCCGTTCTCAATTACTGTAAAGGAACTTTAAGTATTAATTAGGTCCACTAAGGACGCATACCAAGTCTAGTCCACTAGACCTGGAGGAATATTTTGGTTTGTGCTTACTGGGCTCAGAAACAAACCCAGCCCAGCAGCCCCATCCAAGAGGCAGTCACGCTGAAAAGCAAAAAAAAACTCAAGTAGTTTTATCAAATGCCAGAGAGATTTGCTGTTTTTCTGAGCAGTAGGATGCTTGTAGAAAGAGATGTCATCCTATCAGAAGTCTTGGGTTAGTTTAACCTCAGCTCCGTGTGACATATCAGCTTTCTGAGATTGGACAAGTGGATAAAATTGCATAGTTTTTTTATTTGAGCCTTTTAAAAAAATAATCTAATGATTTCACTCTGTGCATGTTAAAAACATTGCAAAGCACAAACTCATTTCTTATCAGACTAAGAGTAATAGGCTCATTTAAGTCTGTAGTATTTCAAATGAATGACTGCTCTTCAAAAACCTGACCGTCTAAGGAGCTATTCCTTCCTGCCCAACATGCCTTTTGTATTTCAAACAGTCTCCTGATAAAATGGTTGTATTGTTTCTCTGTATGAAACCCTAATTTATTTCAACTGACCTGTCTTCTTTTTTTGTCGGAAGTGCTGTCAAATAGAATCTCAGAAATTACTTTCCTTGCTATAGGGGTTAAAAAGAGTTTTCACCAACACATGCTATCATTCTTACCTGATCTGAAAGCAAAGTGTCACTAGACATTTTTAAAATAAAATTTAAAGAGGATTAACATATTAGGCTATTTTCAGTATGATTTATAATCCACTCACCTAAATTTCTAAAATTACTCAATATAATTACATATCCAAATTCAATACAACTTCTTGTTTGAAGTCTTATTTTTCTACTACCCCTGAAGACACTGGTAATTTTTGTTGTAGGTCTTGTTTGATGGTACTGTGCTGTTAAACATATCAGCACATTCCTGGACTACGGACTCATCAAGTGAGACTTTCAGATAGCATGGCAATATGAGCGAGACAGACACATTGCATGCGTTCATAAAAGCCATTCATTAAAATTTCTACCCACAATACAGGACACAGCTTGTTTCAACACACCATGAAGACTGAGTATGGAAGCTTAAGCATTGATGAAATAAGTTTCTAATAGTCAAATTTAAGGCAAAGGTTTTCAAAGTTATGATGGATGATGCATCCACTAGAACTCTCATCAGTGTTTTTGAAAGTCCTTACATCCAGGCATCACTTGCTGGCCTGATTCTAAAATATGTGAGCCCTCCTGCTTTGTAACGCATTCAGTACATTCAAACACCAAATTTTCTGTTTCTACTTGGAAGTATAGAAACCAAAAGTTTAAGCAATATTCCTAATACAGAAAAAGGCAGTATGTACTATACATCTAGTTTTCCATCTCACTCGTGATAATTATTCTTATGCAGATAATTTTGATAATCTTGGTTGGGTAGTTTATGATTTCAGAATATTTTGAAGGACTCCTAAATGCAACAGAGTAGGCAATACAGAGGCAAGACCTCTGTGGAGAGATGCTAATAAGACAGCATGTGTAAAATGTTCACCTAGAGACTGTATTGATCATAGAAGATCACCTTAATCATAGATGAAAGGATGCCAATACTAGTTAAATACAAAGAATGATTGGTAGGGGGTGGGGTGGGAGCGTGCTTATATATATTGCATAAATATGTAAATTAAGAGGTCTGGAAATTTTACATTAGGAAGATAATAATTGCAGAACAGTGGTACCAATCATTTCCAAAAGTACCTATCATAAGAACAGCAGTACTGTGATATTATGCTGCTTCAGTATAGTTTTTAAGCCTCTGGGGAAAGAGAAAAAGCAGGGCTGTGTTAATAGCATAGCAAAAATAAACTAAACCAGCAGGGAAATGAAGTTACAGGCCAAGATGAGGACACACACTCTTGTTTACAAGTCTTGCATAAGAATGGCAGAGATGAATGTATAATACAAGATCTGTTCTGCTGCTGTCTTCCTACAAGTCTGAACTAGACCTGGCAAAAGCATGAAAATAGTATTTGTCAAAGGTTTCAAGTAATTCAAAATCTGCCTTGGCTTCAATATGAGTTACAGTGGAACATGGTAATTTTGAAATCCCTAGGAAAGAAATATTCTGGGAAGAAGACTGTTTTACTTGGAAGATTTTTTTTTTTTTTTAATAAAGAAAACATTTCATTTTGAAAATATTAGAAAATACAGTAACAAAGAACTGGAAACTCAAAGAAAAGTCATTACAGTTATAAGTAATTCATTTCACAATGTCAAAATGGCACCAAGCTTTGATCTTTTTCAGCATCAGTATTGGAGAACAGAAGGGTTGCAGAGATTTGGGAAAGCGAGAGCACCTCTCCTCTAGAAGGAGAACAAACCAAGCAGAATAAGAGGATTAGAGAGCTTCTGACCATGCCAGCTGAAGTGGGTGCTGCTTGCTTGGAAGGCCAGGCTTGCAGTATCAGAAATATTACCAGACGATCTCCATTTTGTTCTTTCCCCCAAGTGTCTCTCCTTACCCCCTCCCCCAGCTACAGGTTTAGGCTGCTTTCCCTCACATGCTCTCATTAACCAGATCTTCAGTTCATGCTTGCATCTCTCACTTAGTATAGTTGCTGTCACCAATAATATATTCTCTTTGATTCCCTTCTTCACTTTCTTCCCTCCATGGCCCTCCAGAAGACACCAGGAAATTTGCATTTCCATCTTAACAGTGCACAGCTCAGGAACAGTGAAGATAACTCATGACACACGCAACTGGGAATGGCATCACAGGCAAGTCTTATTTGACATATATGCAGGAGCGCCCTATGTAGCTCCTTTGGCAATGCACTGCTCCCCAGTCAGATTCCTGTTGTGATTATAACCATTCCGTTAGGATTTTCAAAGCAATCTCTGCATGGGGGAAATCAGTATTCCTCCACTCCACCCTTCTCCCATCCCCCAGTAGAGAGATTTACAAAGAAATAGGTTTTTAAAAAGTAAGTATTCAAACAGATGGAAAGTGCTGGCAATGTTAACATATCTGTATCACGTGTTATCGTATGCTTTGTGTCAAAAGTGGTTGCAGGTACACCTATATTCTTCTACACGAGACATTTTTTACTTGGAAAGCTAGTCTTTGGTCTCTTTTGGATTCCTTATTTTTTCTAAGAGAAAAAAAGGTGGGTTTGTTTCAACATTTAGTTTTAGAACACTTGCTCATGCAGCGTTGTATCTTGATACATGATTTGCTTTGGAAGATTTTCCAGACTTCTCTGGTTGCATCCAAGGGTCTCCTCAGTCTGGCAACATACAGCTAAAGCAACCAAAGCATTTAGTCACTCCAGGACAACTGCAGGTGTGCCTAAAATTTAGCTTGTGCTTCAGGTTTTTTGTGCCTAAGCTGGTGACAGAGCACAAAGCACCTCCAAAGATTAAAGCCACAATGTCAGTGTGCAGTTTCCAAGAGATGTTTCTTCTTAGGTTATTCAGTAAAATAACAGACTTAGCTACTTTGTTTCTCCGATGCTTGCGGATGAATTTTTAGAACGATGTCGTTGTACTTCTCAGACTCATATTTAATACAATGGATTTCTTGTCAGCAGAAAGGAGCAATGAGTCACAAATGGTGTGACAATGGGGAAAATACATCAACTTTATAATGAGGGGATTAAATCTGGGGTGTGACCGCCTTTGCCATTTAGAAGGATTTTACAGCAGGTGCCACTCAGATTGGAAATGAGAAAGCTAAAGACAAAACACATGGTTAATACAACCTTGAGTTCACATGTAGATATCCAGTGTTCAAATGGTAAAAATCTAGCTCAAACATTGTAGATAAATACAGTCGAGTTCAGTGCAAGACTAAAATGTAATTATATCAACACACATGGACCGCTAAAGGACAGCAAAAAGAGAACTTCTTTCTGATCACAAACAATTAGCAGCTGGCTGACATCCCACAGCTGGAAGACCAGCATCCTTTTTTACATTTTATTCTAATGAGTGCAACTGTGGAAATAGCATTATTATTTATGTAGGCCCTGGTCCAAGACAGCACTTAATCTTATCAGCAGGAATTTTAACCCCAACATACGGCTGAGGCAAATAGGTTAGGAAGATTAAAGAGCGATTAGTTGTTCACAGCCACAGTTCAAGAAAGTGTTTGTGTGTGCAAAGAGCACTTCACTGTGTAGGTCCCAGAGACATCCAGCCCAAAGCTTTCTTGTTGGCTTTCCCCTGGGAAGGGTGAAGGAGTAGGGATAGCACCTGCCGAAGGGGGCAGCTTCCCGAGGACACTGCTGGCTCTTGGGAGCGGCTGGAGAAGGAACAGGCTAAAACAGCACTGGCCAAAGCAGCAAGCGGCACGACACTGCTTTCTTTTACCTCTGCCTTTGCTTGCTCTGCAAAGTCTGGCTCGGTCATGCCGATAGCCGGTTCAGTGCCTCAAGAAGTTGTAGCTCAGGCTGCACAGACTTTACATCTTCCTCTGACTCATGCTTTGGAAGCCTTGCAGCAATGCAAAGAAATCGCCAAGAAAATAAAATTAGGCGTTTACACTTTGGATATGTAGTGTACTTACTGATCTGAAAAGGAAGCCTGATGGGAAGCAAATGAGAAATGCAAGTGAAGCCACCCACTACATAAACTCTTACAATTGGTTTGGGGCTTTTTTTTTGGTGAAAGGCTATTTGGTGAGCAAAGCTTCATTTTCCATTCTGTGTGTCAGTATCTCCTGGAGTGTAGCATCTACCTGTAACTTCAAGAATTATCTTCGCTTTAGTAGCTGTGCCTTCCACGCTGTGTTACAGGTTTCTTTTTTTTTTTTTTTTCATTGAAATTGTAAACCTTTATATCCACCATTTGTTTTAATTTACTGCATGGCTGCCTTTGCCTGACCATTGAATCTAGCTGAAACAATACTAAAAAAGCTGTACTCAAACTCCTTATGCTTTCTTTTAAATTTTTATCCTTATATCCTCTTTTTCTGAATGTCTTTTGTAACAGCAGTATTATATTTTCACAAGACTTTTAGTCTTTAATTTTGACCTTGGAAAATTCTTAGCCTTTTGTTTTAATGTTTTGTTTCAAGGTATTGTTTCATTTTTTCTGCAAGAAACAAAATTAATGCAAATACAGGGAAAGTCTTAAACAAATCATGTGTCTTGCTACTTTAGCCTTCTGATACAGCTCTGCTGTACTACTCAGAGTCTTTCATCTGCTTTATCAACACTCATGATTATTTTGGAACAGTTTAGAGAGCTGCTGCCCAGTTACTTCATTGCAACATCCCAGCTAAGCAGCTTTTCTAGGCTGTGTGAAGGCTTAGTCCACTTCGAAAAGTTTGCCAGGTTATTCTGAAACACCTTCAATGGTGATTTAAATTAATTTGACCCACTGCCTTGAAACAGGCTAAGTTCCCTGGGTCCGTCAGGGCACCCTGCCTCCAGGAAGGCTGGCGGCACAGACTGGTAGAACAAGCTTCAGTTTAGCGACACCATCACAAAAAGACAAAATTACCTTTATGAAACCATCAATATTCTCATTCACACATCCACCCTGAAATGACTTTCTGCTGCGATCTTTGTTCCTTTTGTCATCAGGGACTCTCTATACGTTGTCAGATATATGTTTGGCATACAGTATTTGAAAGAGTTTTCATTGGGTTTTATTTATCTCAAGCCTAAGCATCGTAGTAATCTGTACAGTTATGTCTAGATCAAATCAATATCTCCTAGTGTAATTAAAAACCCATAAAAGCCTGAGACTTCAGGTCCGTAACACAGTATTCATCACCACAATAACTAATTTAGAGCTGCCTGTGGATTCTACCTTTTTTTCTCTCCATTAAAATACACTTAAATATCCGTCTTTTTATTTTCCCTTTTAGACACCTATGAAATCCATAGGCCTGCTCTGGGCTGGTGCCTTCCACATTACTGGTACGCAAGCAGAAGGCCACATTTGTGAGGTCCTAAGTACTTGGTGTGTGTTACTTACAGCTGATGTTACCCAAAGGCAAGCCAGATTTTAAAATACGCATACTGAAATATTACTTCTTGCAGACCCAATATTACTTAGACCTCAAAGAAATAGTATGTCAGACAGGTTAAAGTGCCTCATTGATAAGAAAAAATCAAATTGGCCAAGTGTGGTGGCTGAAGTGTTGTGACATTATGTATTTGCTCATCCTTTTTTCTTTTTCTTCTTTTTGCTTTTCATGATCTGATTCATAATCCTTAACTCATACAGCGTGTTATCCTATCTTTTTGCCCAAGACTCGAATGGTATGTGTTGTTCTGTGCTCTGAAAAGGCTAAATTGCCATTGTTAAGTCAGTGATGTAAACACGCTTATATTCTCATCACCTTGAGAATGGCTGAAGGTGCACAGAAGCCTTGGCACACCTTCCCTTATCCTTGCGGCATTTTACAACAAATGTTCTTGACACAGAAAGAGCCAAAGTCACATGCTGTAATTGCTTAAAGGGTACGACAAGGTGTGCCAAAAATTTGGTGTTTCTCAGAGCAATCCAGCCCAGACTAAAGGTATTATTTAATGCACTCAGCACCCTGTAAGACGCTTGCGGTAAGGTTACATTGTGTTAAAGACGACTCTGTGCAAAGCCCCTGTATAGAGGCAAGTTTAACTCAGGGGAAAACCCAATTCAGTCCCCTAGAACCAGAATTTGGCCTGGAATCAAAAACACAACAGCACAAATTCTCGCCTACCCGCCTCACTGACCAAGAGACGCTTTACCTGCTGTTTGCGATACAGACCAAAGTCACCTGCACTTTTCCTGCCAACAAAGTTATCAAGTCAACTTTGATATTTATTGCTGGTGATGTAAAAAGTATGAACACCCCAAAGTGATTTTTATGTCTCAAACTCAATTTGCAGCATGGGCTGCAAAGCTCACAAAACCCAACCTTTTCTTCCCTATGGTAAATTGAGCTCCCACTGGATTTCTAGTATTTTCTTTCCTCCGCTTCAGTGGGGTGTATCTTCCATGCAGATTATTTGTGTAGAGGTTCTCATCTCTGTCACAGTCCCAGCTCTCCCCTTCACTTGGTTAAAGTCCCCTTGAACCCCAGCTGGGGGACAGTGGAGGAAGCCCAGTTCCAAGCTGACTTATCTCCTTGTAGGATCTTCAAAAGGACAAGAGAAAGGGTTCCCTCTAATAGCCTGCGTTTGAAAACTCCTATGTACACTCTCCAAAGTGATTGTCCTGGGTGGTTTTAAAAGACAAGAGTGATGCTAAAGAGGTAACAGAGCCTTGTGGAGGGAGATTGGCTGCTTTCACCATTCGTCGCCATCATGGTCCACAGAGCAGAGGTTTAATTCAAACTATAAATATGATCTACTGCA
Organism: Pluvialis apricaria; assembly: GCA_017639485.1. NCBI lineage: Eukaryota > Metazoa > Chordata > Aves > Charadriiformes > Charadriidae > Pluvialis > Pluvialis apricaria. The sequence continues at coordinate 51,888,058 of CM030010.1, read as the reverse complement.
GTCTGAGCTGAAGCACCCGTGGTGATTTCATAAGATTCCTCTCTCTTCTAACTATCAGTCAGTAAAATCTGTAAAGCATGCTCAGCACAGGACTAAGAATATTGTGGGCCTTACTCTGAAAATTACTGAAAGAAATGTATGCGGTATTTCTGTTATATTTTTTTTAGCTATTTCAAATGCTTCTTTTTTTTTTTTTTGCTAAGAAAATGTTTTACTGCTAATAAACATACTGATTATTCTAAAAAAAAAAACAAACAACAAAACCCTCAGTTCTTAGATTCCTAAAAAAACCTCTCATATCGATCAAAGTGTGGCAAATATTGTAAGAAGGATTCATTTTAAATTATGCAGCGTAGAATCAACTTGGAAATTTCAAAGCGCGTCATAAGATGCTTTGAAAACATTTCAATCAACCTTCACATGGCTCAAAAATCCCTTGGTTCAGATTTCACATAAACAAGCTTGCCCTGTCCTTACTGATGCTGCAAGGACTACCAACAAGGTGCTAATGAAGATTTTTTTTGTGTGCATGAGTAGGAATGTAGCTCTTAACAAAGAATTTGACTAATCTGACAAGGTCACTTCTATATAAGCAGCCAAACATCTGTCAGCCTGTAATGACTTCTGATCAATAATGACATGGCCAGATTTGAAACTGGCAACCCAGAGGCAAAAGGCTTTGTACCCTGTTACTAATCTCCTGAGCTTTCCAGTCCCCTCTGAGGTACTGCTTTCTAATGAATACATTCTACATTCAAAATGACAAATGGCTTCAATTAAAAAAAAGATCTTTGGGAAAACATTCCCGTTGTTGAGCGAACGACCCTACAGTATTACTCATTTATTCTTTTAGGCCACCAGAGTTAATATGTCAGTTCTGTAAATTAAATGTTTCTGTGTGAATCATGAAGAAAGATGCCTGGGAGCCGCATTGCCTTGGGACATGAGCCATTCCTCCTGCGTTCAGGATGAGGTGGAAACACGGGCTGGTGAGGGCTGGGATCTTCAGAGATGCACCTCCGAGAGAATCACTGGTATTTATAGAATTGAAGCCCTACCTCTCTTAAGGCTTTATAATTGCTACAGGTGCCACTTATAAAAGACAGCAAGGATTGCAGACACTGCGATAGTAAGGGAACTGGGTGAACTGTTACCACGTGAGGGAAAGCTCACTGTTTCTCTCATTACTGTGAAGCTGTAGGAATAAGGTAGAAAGGCCAGGTTCCACAAAACTGAGCTTTTAACAAGGAGTTTTCCTCCTTTACTCCTCATCCCAGATTATTTTTCGTGCCATTACCTGCACACAAGCATTTTCTTTCAGCCTTGGTGGCTGGCAACAGATGGAAAGCTAATGCAGGGGTCTAAGTGTACAATAGCCTGCTTTGTGCGCCCCACAGACCTTCTGACCACTTCGATGGTGCGCTTTTCAAAGTTAAGCCTTTAATTCAGATATTCAGGGTCTGATCCTGATGTTCCCCCTGAAGGCTGAGGTCAAGTGAAAGCTGTACAAATCATAATATTCCTCAGAGATGTACACACCAAGTCCACCTGAGTCACAGAGCAGCAAATTCTGGAGGGTAAGCGGAGATACTATGCTAAAAGAATTATAAATCCTTGCCTTAATTTTGAGCAAAATATTTTAGAAGCATATCATTGTGGTAGGGCAACAAAAAATACAGTGAAATTTACTGGCTCACATAACTCAATGAAGCTTAAGCTTTTCTTAAGCATTCTTGAGGGAGCTTGACAGGGGCAGAGGCAGGGACTCTACAGCAGCACTGAAGCCTTTTGGCCTGAGCTCTTCATTGCTGAGGCTTATGGAGGATTTGCACGCACCCTGCAGCTCCCAAATCCTCAGAGCTAGTCAGGCTGTGATCAGCTATCCCAGCATGACTTCGAGCAGCCCCACCAATTTACATCCCACTCTTCTCTCACAGCTGGATGCCACAGGAGCAGCTGACAGATCACCCAGCTTCACTCAGCCTGTGCTGCCCTGAGCTCTGTTGTGCAAAGAGGTCCTCGTCTTGCTCTCTGTCTTTGTTACATCTGCCCCAGGATAGCTCTATCAGGTCACCGTTTGAATCTTTGATGGCTTGCACCCTATTGCCTGTGCATTAAATTCCACCAGCATCTTAAACTTGGTCACCAGAGGCAAACTGGGTGTGAAGTGTTACCACCTGAGCTCTTCTAAAATGGTTCACGGCTTCTTCTACTGGCATAAATGGAACAAAGCAGAAGGCTGCGGGAAATTAGACCAGAAGTTTTAGAGTGGCTAGAAGCTGATCCAGAGGGTTATATTGTCTATCAAAGATGACTCACAAACAAGAAATCACATTACCACTTTGGAACCTCTTCTATTCGTGACATTGATGTGACATAGGAGTTTTCCCTTCCTTCCTCAAAGCTGTTGGAAGAGTTTTCTATGATGGTTGGGTCCAGCAATTTCCATCTGTCTCTTTTTTTAAGATCAGAAGTTATCGACTCTATGCTCATCTCAGCTCTTTGAAAAAGCCTTCAGAGATTATTATCTTCAATTTGGATCAGTGAGGTTTTTACCTAATGATCTCTAACAGAAAAAAATTGGTTGCTTCATAAGGAAATACTAAAAGGAAATAAAGATTCTTGTTGTCAATTGAATATCTGAAGAAACCCCTACACGGCTGAACTGCGGCAGTGCTTGCTCCTGTCTATGTTTATATCTGTAGGAGCCTGGAGTACAAAACTGCATTGGCAGTTCAAATGAGATCCTGATCAGCTGGAATCCTCCAGATCTGATTACACTCCCAGTCCAGGAAAATTAATACCTAGAGGCCTTGCTCATTAGCAACGATGCCACTATGAAAGAGACCATATAAGGGGGACTGCATTTATGCAAGTTGAATGTCTATGATGACACAAAGTTAGATGTTATCACAGCATGTCCTAACTGCTTAGGAAGTACCATACAGTTTTTATAAATGTGAAATTACCTACTTCAACTTTCACAAGAAAAGTTGCAGCTAAGTTGTTAGTACCAAAAAGCAGTGAGCTAAAAGTAAAAGACCATGTACCTTATTCCTATCTTAAATGTATCATGCTCTGTGGCTTGAAACTTTAACAAAGTCAAATGCACAATAAAGTTTTCCATTAATGATCTAAGATGCAATACAGCTGGGGAATAGCTGGTTTGGCTTTTGGCTAAACTCTAAGAATTTTTGGGCACACTGTTAGTCTGCTGTACCTTGTACATACACAGTTCTGTTGTGTATGTACACAGTGATTCCACACTCCACCATTAACTGAATCCAGGATGCCAAATTTACATAACATCACTCTGCATTTACAAGAATCCACTTAAATAAGAATTTCAAAGGTCTATGCAGTGTAACACTCCATTCAAAGTCTACTACCCCAAATATAGCAGTTGACGGGTATAAAACCTTGGCCTGAGGAGTTTTTTTAGCTCTGACATTGAAGATCTGGAACTTGAAATCCACTTTAGCAAGATATCTGTGCTATAATTTATTTTAGCTTTGTTACAAATTTGAATTCTCTAATGCTTCTTTTCTACTGTATGAAACGCTGAGGAGTCTGTTCAGGTTTACAGTTCATTGATCTGTGCTGAAAGTATCTATTATGAGATTACGAAGCAGAAGAATGAACAGAAAGGAAAATTGTCTATCAGCACTCTCAGAGAGGTGAAGTTCTCAAGAACAGCAATCATGAAAGTTATAAAACAGCTATGTTTTGCAAGTGTAAGTCTGAGAATATTTCTCCATCAGCTCTAGTAAATTGCATCATACTTGGGTGTATCTGTCAGCATATTAACGCCACTATTAAACATCTGGTAGAAACAGGGTGCCTGCAGAATCTGAGTGTGAGAAATGAACACCAGCAGTAGGACAGCAATTCTGTGGTAAATGCATTCATTTTCATTTGGAAGCAACTACACAGAGCAATCTGAACTGTAATTCAGAGATGTTAGGAGCATTCAGAGAGCTTTAACCTGAAAAAGCACCAAATGTCACTACAGTTACTTACACAGCAGTCCAAACTGCTATGTAAGAAGTCACTTTAAAGGCTTAAGGTAGTTTAAGGATTTTCTTAACGCTTATACCAATAGCGCCATAGCACCTACTTTATAGTTCACTACTATTTTTTACATCATTTTTATGAAGAAGATTCAAAGCTCTAAACTGTAACCTAAATGCAAACTCTTCCCTGCTCCCCATACATCTTCAAAAAACCAAGACAAACTTTTGTGCCAGCCCCAGTTCTGTAGCTTTCTAGTTCCTGTAACTGGTATGATTTGTAGTACTAAGAGAAAAAACTCACCTTGTTAGCTAGCTTGCCTGTCTCCCTGAATACATTCTGAGAGCCAGGATCCAAAGAGTCCACACTTTCTGAAACTGTATTTTATTCTCGTAAGTACTGCAGAATTATCTTAGCAAGAGAAATGTGAAGAACCTTCCTGACTCCCACACCACATCAATGCTAACCAAGCACTATCTACAGGAGCCTCGTCAGCCCAAGTTTGTACCTCAGCTGCACCTCAGCACTTGGGATCAAGATTATTGGCAATAACTGCTGATCTAGTTGATTGTTATCATGCTTGGGGGTGGCACTGTCTCCTTTCATGTCTGTCAGCACTTAACAGGCAATAACAGTTAATTGTAATTAGTAACCATCACTAAACCTGTGCCAAAACTCAACTTCACTTCAGATTCCTGGCTGAAATACTAGCAGCATGTATAAACCGCGCACATTTCTCTTCTTGTTCCTCCCAAAACCAGGGAGATTTTCCGCTTTTCTGGGCAGGATCAGCTGGAAGATTCTTAGTGCTTGTGAGATATAATGTCATGTGAGAAGAACAGAGGAGGACAATAAAAGGACCTAGATCTTACCTACCCTTTCTTTCTTGCTCTGTGTGCTATGTGGCTGCACCTCAGCACCTTGCCAGCCGTGGCAGCTCACTGAGGTGGAGCGGGCATCTTTGGAAGCGCTCTCCTGCATCACTGGCTCAGATTCTCTTGGCTTTTCCAACCTACAGCTGAAGTAAAGGAAATGGAGACTTCAACACAGTTTCCAAAGGAGAAATGTCAGCATCATGAGTTATCACAACTAGCACTGAGTATTTTCTACACTCTACAAAGCCAAAACCAACTCAGGGATTCCACAGTGCAGGGTTTAAAATGCACCTGCCCTGTGCAATGACTTACATGTTGAAATGTCTCAGGGTGTTAGTTCAGACAGCTGAGTCAGTGTAATCACCCTGCTGAAAAGCAGGGCAAGCCACCACGGGAAGAACAGGGTAGTACTCCAACTCTCATCCATCTCCTACTGAAGGCCAGGCAACCTGTCAGTGGCACAGACAACGGTTAGTGTCAGTAATCTACACTTGAAACACCCTGGCATTAGAGTCGTAGCTGCCATTGCATAACTGAAGCTTCCCTTCTCTCTTCTGTCTGCATAGAAAGTATCTTGGGAAAGACAAAGTGGACTGGGAAATACAGCTGCTGAGGTAAGCAGGGACACCGTTGGTCTCAAACAAAGAGCTGGAACAAATGGAAATGAAAAGCGTCAAAAGGAAAAATGTTGTGAATGGTTTGGACTTAAAAGTGCACAGCAAACTACCTCTAGTAGTAAATGCCGCTTAGCGAGTATCTGCATTGTAACTCAAATACCAGTACCTCCACAGGTTCACAGTTCCTTCAGAGATGACTGGTCTTACTCTGGATTTCTAAATCACGGTGGGAAAGCAGTAGGTGTACAGATGGTTGTGAACAGATTCCTGTCCAAAATAACAACCAGGAAACAATACAAATCAAAGCCCACACAGGTGGAGGCTGGACCACTGGTGATACACTTGAATGGCCTGGGAGCTAGCTGACTGGGCAAGGAGTGCTGCAGTCAATGTAAGATGGCAATCAGCTCATTTTTCTAAAATTTCAGTCAGAGGAGAGGAACCTACAGCAATCTGGGAACATGGAGATGTCTCTCATTTATTCACGGTGATGGAGAGCAGCCTCCCCTTTCTGTTGCTGCCTCTGGCCAGATGCATGAAGCACTTCTCCACCTGGAGTGGTGGTAGCTCCTGGAGGGACCTCTCACCCCCTCTAACACCAAGCACTTTGCAACCATTGTCATATGCCTGCTCAAATGTCTAGTTCTAATTGCCCAACGTGGTGCCACTCCCCCTCTCTTTAGCCTTATTGGGAGCATAAAAGAGAGAACTCCTATCCACAGCCTCCTCATTACGACCCACATTGTGGTGCCCTTAAATAACACCTTTTTTGTGTAGGTCTAATTGACCAATATATGGTAGCTGCTATTGGCTCCTCTGAATACTGACACACCACACTGGGCATGCACGCATGTAATTTATCATGTCAAAATCATTTTCTTTTACACAGTATTGTTCCTGCCTTTCTTATTGTAGAGAGTTATTATTCTGCGTGAATTTCCTTTGTAATTAAGTGGCTTGGTTGCCGTTCCCAGCTCTGGAAAAATGACAAAGGGAAAAACCGAAAGAGCCACCGCCTCAAATTGGTTTGCATTCAGCAGGGTTGCCTGCCATTTGCGGAGACCAGCAGATGTCAGCCTAAATTGAAAAATGGAAAAGAAATACTGTATCATAATGTTAGCATCTCCCATGCCAGATGGGAGCCTTACACAACATGGCAGGAGCAGTTAGCCAGCAGTGGTTAAAATTCAGCCTTGGAACAAGTACGGTTACGCTGCACGCACCGATAGCGTATTTTGATTATAGAACTTAATTGTATCATAGATCAATGATAGTTTAATTTATGAGGATTGATTTTGTTAATTCAATCAGTTCAAAAGGCACTGTTAAAGCTTCAGTTCATTTAACTGTATCTGACTTAAGCTTTGCTCATGCTATCAGAAGATAAATGACTGTATATAAACTAATACCTTCACCCTCCTATTCGTATATTTATTTCAGCATCTGTCACTAACTGAGAGTTACATTTAAATGCAAAGTGTTAGTTGGGCAGGATACAGCACTGGGCTTTGAATACTTAAGATCCAGTAACAAAAGCATCACATGATTATTTGCACATGCACATTTACTGCTTCTTCTGACGTTTTATTATTGCCATATCCCTGAATTTCATAATAGATAATTGTTGCACTCATATTAAACAGCAACAGGACAGTTGTGAATGCTGTGTCAGAAGAAAAAAAGGATGGGCAAGCCTATTCAAGACATGGCTTATGTAGACCATAACTTACCAGCTATGGTACACAAACCTGACACAAGCAAACATAATGTTAAGTTTCCAAGAGTCTCACGGGACTCTTTCTTGAAGGTCCAGATCACAAAGCCAGGGTTTGCACGAAAACCTTAACATTTACTGAGTATTTCCCACCAATCCACCGCACACACATTTCTATCCCTCGTTTTTCAGGCAAAAGAACTGAGAGTTAGAAAATCAGGCAAATAAAATCCCAACCAAAAACCCAAGTTCATTATTTTTATGCAAGTAGGATGCATTTTTTGAGCCCTAAGAGTTCTCGCTGAAAATGTGAAAGTGATTTCCTGAAACAAGTTAAATCACAGGGAGGGACTGGATTGTCAGCTTTAAATAGACTTTTCAAGGAAAAGCATTCATACACTCACCTTAATTTCACACTGATTTTTGCTTCTTCTTCTGTCTCTTGCTTAATCTGATAAAATCAGGCAATACTCATTCCACCCTTTTGCTGCCTGTGACAAGCCAAATGTACACAGGATGCACCTTCCTGCAACCTCTGTGTGTTACAGTGAGTCCGAATAGACTTTTGTCACCACAACCAGGCAATCAATAAACATGGGGTTTCACTTTTTGTTTTACACTTTAATCCCATGTTTATCCTGTATTCCTTGCAATGGAGTTGAGGTAAGGAATAGTATCATAGAATTATAGAATATCTCAAGTTGGAAGGGACCCATTTATTGATCTTATGAAAAACCAAGGGAAAGAGGTACATTTTTCTACAGAGACCCAGTGAATCAGGAAGGCTTCACCATGTCACAAGCATGAACTGTGCAGAGATGCTGGAAAAGCAAATAAATCATCTTTCTGTCAACAAAGTGTCATATCACAGGAGACTAGAAAATTGAAAGCTTTCCTAATATCTATTCTGATTCAACAGCATTGGTCGAAAAACGAGAACGGAATCTTATCTATCACTATTAATTTTGTGTTGTAATGTTAAGGGAAAGTTCCTCTTCCCTCCATCCCCCTGCCATACCAGCTCCTCAAGCCAGCTTTGCTTCATCTGTTTTGAAATCAGTTGACAAGTGCCGACTCAGAGCATCTGATGCTTTCTTGAGCTTTGGAAAGAACAGCAGAAAAAATTCATTATATAGTTGACAATCATAGCATCGCCAAAATCACAAGTTACAAAATGAAATCAGAGCACGAAAAGAGAATGGCACCCAGGGAAAGATTACCCCACAAATTGCAAGTTGCAATACAACAGCAATAACCAATAAAAGGGATAAAAAGCAAAATTAAAAAAAAACGGTCCAAAACACATTCTTTGCGTTCCTCAGGGGTCGGTACTAGGACCTGTACTATTCAACATCTTTGTCAGCGGCATGGACAGTGGGGTAGAGTGCACCCTCAGCAAGTTTGCTGATGATACCAAGCTGTGTGGCGAGGCAGACACGCTGGAGGGGAGGGATGCCATCCAGAGGGACCTGGACAGGCTGGAGAGGTGGGCCCAAGCCAACCTCATGCAGTTCAACAAGGCCAAGTGCAAGGTCCTACATCTGGGTCGGGGCAATCCCAAGCACAAATACAGGCTCGGTGGGGAATGGCTGGAGAGCAGCCCTGAGAAGAAGGACCTGGGGGTGATGATTGATGAGAAGCTCAACATGAGCCAGCTATGTGTGATCACAGCCCAGAAGGCCAACCGTATCCTGGGCTGCATCAAAAGAAGTGTGGCCAGCAGGTCAAGGGAGGTGATTCTGCCCCTCTACTCCGCTCTCATGAGACCCCACCTGGAGTACTGCATCCAGCTCTGGAGACCCCAACATAAGAAGGACATGGACCTGCTGGAGCGCGTCCAGAGGAGAGCCACGAGGATGATCCGAGGGATGGAGCACCTCTCCTATGAGGAGAGGCTGAGAGAGTTGGGGCTGTTCAGCCTGGAGAAGAGAAGGCTCCGGGGAGATCTTATTGCGGCCTTCCAGTACCTAAAGGGGGCCTACAGGAGAGCTGGGGAAGGACTTTTTACTCGGGCATGTAGTGACAGGACGAGGGGGAATGGCTTTAAGCTCGAAGAGGGCAGGTTTAGATTAAACATTAGGAAGAAGTTTTTCACTTTAAGGGTGGTGAGGCACTGGCACAGGTTGCCCAGAGAGGTTGTTGAAGCCCCGTCCCTGGAGGTGTTCAAGGCCAGGCTGGATGGGGCCTTGGGCAACTGGTCTGGTGGGAGGTGTCCCTGCCTATGGCAGGGGGGTTGGAACTCGATGATCTTCAAGGTCCCTTCCAACCTAAACCATTCTATGATTCTATGATTTTTGTCCCCTGTCTATTCCTTCCAAATCTTTAACAATTAAAGTCAACACACCCATAGCCAAGTTATTGTGGTTCCAGGGGTCTCGCAAATGACACAAACAAGGTCCATCTAAGCTTTCCCCAGGTATGTCAGCCATCAGCTCTTTCCCAGGCCACACACTCCCAAACCTGTCATGGAGGGACTCTCCTGTCCCCTTGGATCAGGGAGCAGGACATGCCCTCACCGGGTCTTCATCTTTCCTTTGCTGGTTTCAGGGTGTCTCAGACAGACTTCCTTTTTACAGGACAGGTGGGAAGAGGCGATCGGAAAACTCTGATCTCCCAGAGGGATGTCACCTCTTCCCTTCAAACCACCACAAAGAAGTGCTCTTGCTTCCTGACGGAGAGCAGGTCGCTCCCACATCTCCCCAGCAGAGGGAGGTTCTTTCCCTGGAAGTGGCAAATTGGAGGGGACAAAGCAGAGCAGGTGGGCTGATCCTCTCACTGAGTTTTCCCATTTGAGTTGAAACACTTCTTCAGAACAATCTTCATGCGCCCCTCAGTGTTTCGTCTTTTTTCAAGCTTTACCTGTAAGGAAGACCATCTTGTTCCACTCCGCCACCCCCCCCCCCCAAGACTTGCCTTGTCTCTCCCTCTCCTGCTTCATGTAACACAAACTATAGTAGCCTCTCTCTGTGGGAAAGGAACCAAGCAGTAGCAAGTTGCAATAGGTTTCTACAGAACAGCACAAGGTCAAATTGATCTGGTTTAAAAAAACCCACATAAATATGGGAAAACATGCTCTGCTCATCATAAAATCTTTCAGTTCTTCCCTTCATGGCATTAAACCAGAAAACATGATAGAAATGCTTCATTTTGGTCAAAGGGGTGTGCTGACTGGGTAAAATAGGACTGCCTAGCTAAAGAACAGCTTGAGTCACACCGAAAAAAAACCAGTGGTGGATCCCCTCGTCCCTCTCTGAAAAGCCAACTCAGCTAACAGATAAAATACATTAGCAACACTAGACAAACTCTAGTATAAAACAGAAGAAAGTTTAGACTTGCTGGTGTGATGGAATGAAACAAAAGAAAACAAAAGCGATATAGCCATCCTCTGCCCCATTCCCCATGCATAAGTGGGGACAGTGGAATTAATTTCCCCATATCTTGAACCACCACACTGACTGAACCCAAAGGCAAAGAGTGCCCAGGTGCTGTTGCAATAGGATGCACCTGCAGATTGCGTGTGGTCCCGGTCACCCGTGAGTAAGGTGGCAGGACAAAAATACTTTCTCAGTGACTCTCCCGCTCTTTGTTTTATCTTCCTCACCAGGTGGCCTCGTTCCCCCTTCCTTGAGAAGACTCGAGTTGAGTTTTAGCCTTCTGGAAATTACACAGATCCCATGAATGCTAGCTAACAAATCACTGCCCACAGCTGTCTTCCCCTTGTATTTAATTTTTTTCTTAATCCTGCTTTTTTTTTCCCTGTATTTTTCTCCTCTGTTTCAGTATCTCTTGTCAAATATTGCTTTTCTTTTGTCACTTGCTGCTTTCCAGTTTTGGATGCTCTCCTCCAGCAGCATGGCAGCCTTTAGCTCACCATACATCTTCTTTCCTTTCTCTGTGAGACATTTCCCTTACTGCTGACTTCTCTCTCTCCAGTAACAGACTTCCTTCCATCATTATCAAGATGCATCTCACACCTAGGCTTTTAAGGTGGTTTTTTTGTTGTTGTTGTACATTCTCAACATAGTTTCTCCTTTTCTCCTTCTCCCATTTCCATTTTCTGGTGACATTCCCAGGCTGGGATCCTGCCGTGCAGCCACCTGTTAGGAAGCAGAGAGCAGGAGCCTCTGGGGAACGGACTGTCATATTTATCCGCTCAGCGCGAAGTTACGGTGGTGGACAGGTGGTGTGCAACTCATCACGGCACGAGCACGAACGTATTAGAATGGCAGCAACGTTACAACTGTTTAAGGGATGCAGATCCTGTAGGAGAGGGAAACTGGAAATTTGAAACAGAGCCACATGGTTACCAGAGGAACATAAGTGAACTCTTGACAGTGTAATTATACTCAGCAGAGCACTCAAAAATAATTGCTATCCTTAGGAATCAAGATGCTTGTTTTAATCTTAATGGGAAAAACTGTTTTAGATAGTATTGGTACAAAAGAAGGAGAGGCCAGACAAAGCAGGATGCTTTCCTTTTGTTTTTGTTGGGTTTGTCTTTAAGTCTTGAATTGTTACCCTTCTGTACAGCTGCACAATATAATAATTATCAAATTAGCTGCTGTAAATCCCTAACTCATTCCATATGGCTGGATAAAAGGATCACAAGGACACACGCCTGATAAAGATATTTAATTTGGAGGATTTTAGATTGTCAGGAATATCTGGCAATGTGTGTAAAACTCGCAACATACAAGTAAATCAAAGTGAGTCTCCAAAGCAAAATGTCACTGTTCTCTGAAAGATTATAGCAGTTCAACAATCTGGATAGTTTTGCAGAGGAATCGGGTTCACAGCTCCTAGAAGAATAGAGGGAAGCTTTGTGACTTCAAAATGTGCAATTTAGATCTGCAAGCTGCAAGGAGAATTAGTCTTGGAATGCAACAGGGTGTGAAAATGAGGGGATTTTTTAAAAGGGTTGCAAGTGTTTCTGTGAAAGCGTTTTTGTATCTATTTATTTGAGCAAAGTCCCTTTGAATTTTAAAGCGTTTAGCTTCAAATGTTTTGGGTACTCCAGAGGAATATATAGTTTCAAGCTAACTGTTTGAAATGGTGTGACAAATAGTCCCACTCCAACAAGAAAGTATCGGACATCAAAGTGATCCCAGGAGGAGAGAAAAACAGAATCGTTCAATGTACTTTAAATTACTTTTCACAATCAAAATGTATAAAGCCATGTATGACACCAGATTAGGAGCTAGGGTCTCTGCGGTTAACAGTAGATGTAGCTCTACTGAAGTTAGGTTTTGTGCTGAAAGACTTGGAAGCCTCTCATTTGTCTTTTACTCTGGGTGTTTGTGGCACTTTCTGGTTCCACATGAAACCCACCAGCTAGAAGTTGTTCCTCTTCACACCGCTCTCAAGCTGGGTGTCCCCAAGCCGGGCAGGAAAGCCCAGGCTGGTGAGATGGAAATTGTAATTGCAATCCCTGTGTCACAAAGAGACACGTCTGCCAGAGAAGTGGGGAAGGGAAAGGTGCAGTCTTGAAGGGAAGCTTTTAAGGCCCACGTGAATCAGCTTTCTGGGGGTGACTGAAGCGGTATGTTCACAGACCAGACCTTAAAGAGGTGCATGGGAACCCAGTCATGTTTGTAAAGTTTGTAAGACAAAATGAATCAGATATCACACAACACACACCCTTAAAAACCAACACAAGGTTGTACCAAGGTGGTACAGAAAGATGCTGTTTCCAAGCCAATTCCTGTTATGCTCCTGGATTATGGAAGTGATAGGATTTGAAAAAAAATCCCAAGCATTTGATAAATAAATCAGTGAATCATTGGCATAACAATGATGGTGGAAATTATGTTGCATGCTGCCTGCTCCAAAGAAATATAAAAGCTCAGAGCAACATGGATGTAAAAATTGAGCACTCATGAGATTTCACACTGTGTCTGGAGTGAACTGGCAGGAAATAAAAGCAAGTTAAAAGCATTGAAGTGTATGGGATTCGCTACAGAAAGATTGAAATACTGCAGAAGTATTGACCACTTCAGAGGTGAACTGCTGTGATCAATTCTGTCAGGTTCCAGAGACAGCTCCAACAACATCAGCACTTGCAGCATGCTGTTCTCAGCACACATGAGCACATGGCTGGTGCTGTAACTCCACAGAGGATAGCCATCGCGCTGGGGGAAGATCAAAACCCAAACAAAAAATTCTCATTAAAGGTGTTAGCTGGGAAGCGGCTTCATAATTAAGCTGTTGTTGCCAGCACTTTTGAAAATAATTGTGGGAAGAAAAGCAGTGAATTGGATGGCGATGAAAGATTACTCCAAGACAGTCCTTTTACCACCAGACATCATTATTTCAGTCAATAGTCGAGAAGCAAGAACTACCCAATTTACAAAGACAGCAGGGTAACTAGTTATAGGCAACACTTCATCCTGAGGTCAGCGATCCACCCTAACACTCAGGGGTTTAGGACCAAGTTACCAGCATTCACTAGTTTTGGTCACACTACTCAGATGGCAAACAGACATCACTGTTATAATAATCACACTGGCTGCAGGCTGTGAGACTCACCATCGTGTCTTATAGAGGCCTGGAGGTGAACAGGTACAAACACAACAGAAGACTGGCAAGAAAACGACTTGAGCAGGAACCTGGCTCTTAATCTGTCAATGCTGTCAGGCACTTCTACTGTTCAGAGACTTCAACTTTTTATATGCCTGCCGCAAATATTAATTTTCTGCTGTCAAACATGTTGCTCTCTTCAACATTATTGCAGTAAAGTACCTGCCATGCATGCATTGCTCTGTATAGCTCTATTCCATCAAACAGGAAGAGTGACACACATACAGTTTGGTATTTATTCATACACGGCCTTACCCATTGCTATAACCATCTAAGCCTGAGATTTTAAAAACTTTGCCATGTTAATACTGCCACTAGCACTGCTCTCTGTGTGCAGGAAGAATAGCTTTCCTCCCTCCTACAAGTTCAATACAGTTACCAGGACTAACGGGCTACAAAATCAACTCCCCACTTTTAGCTTCCGTCAATATATACTGAAAAAATTGTTGGACATTTTTGCTACAATTTTTAATGCCTGTTTTGGGATTTTTAATTGAAAAATGTAATCTCATTATTTTCTTAAACAAATGTTTTTTAATAGATATTATTTGGCTTAAATTTGACTGAGCAGTTCTCATTTAGATAAGGATTCAATTTTTTCCACGGTAAGTTATTGCAAAAGTGTATTCAGAATTGCAGGCAGCTGCCATCAGGTAATTTGACATGAGACAGACACTTCACTCAATGAGTTTGTTTTTATCAGTGCACATAAGCCAAGGGAAGCTCTGTACACACACATCAATGCACAAGCTGGAGTTAGGCTTGCTACATACCCATTTGCAAGTTACACTCCAGTTTCAATTTAATACTTGGAGATGGCACAATAAGAGCTGAGATTGTCCAAGATGCCTTAGATGCCCCCTGCTTAATCCTGTTCTTCCCAGTAACAAAGCGAGCACGCTATTCAGATCCACTCAGATTCAGTGTTGCTGTTGCCATCAATAGATTTCCTGGCAAGTTTCAGAACTCGCATTAATCTTTGTTCTGTACCTCCCTTCTGCTTTCAGGTGGACATCAAGATTTTACTTGTGTTCAGATGCTTTAATTAAATGTAATTATTCTTCATTCCGTACCTCCCTTCTGCTTTCAGGCTGACATCAAGATTTTACTTATGTATAAATGCTTTAATTAAATCTAATTTTATGGATCTATATGTCTTGACGTTCATTCTTTGTCTTCAGTAAATAGGAAGTTTTTCTGAGCAGTCCAGAAGAGAATTTTTCACCTGACCCTTAGCAGCAGCAAAAAGCTCTACAAGGCTATACAGTACAACGAGAAAGAAATTCACATACTAGCTCTTGACTAACTCTTCCTGCAATGTTTTAATTATTCTCCGGTCTTAACTGTCCTCTTCCACCTTCATATCTTTGAACCTGCTTCTAATGCTGTTTCAAAAAATAGATCAAGGTCTACTTGCTCACTACAGCCTTCGGCTGGGCAGCATTGCTGGGCGACCAACAGTATATCTTAGCTTGGAAGGATCTCCAAGTGTTTTTATAACAGGTCAATTATTTTTTTCTGCCAGTACAGAGCCTTTGATGTACACACATTGTCTAACTAACAGTCACTGGGAAAATAACCTCAGAAAGTATAATTTGCAGACAGAGATATGAAACAAGCTACCAAATGAGTGGTCAAATTGTATATACATCTGTAAAAATGAAAAGGATGGCACCAAGTTTAAAACAGGGACCACTAGACAGCTTCACAGCCATGTGAACTTTCTGCTCTAACAAGAGTGTATATCACCTAGTTGAAAAGTAATTTCTCCCCACCAGCTTTTTCTGTTGTAGCCTGAAAAAAAAAAAGATCCCCACACAAACAACAACAATGAAATACTGTGTTTGTGCATAAATAGATTGAAAGAGTACTCTACCCCTTCTTCCACACAAACTTTTGGGAGTTTTGTAGTGTACTACAACAGAACTAAAATGACAGTAATTGAGGTGCCAGTAGGAATTAGCAAACAAAAAATAAAAAGTAAAAAAAAAAGATTTTGACTTATTTTATGGCTCGAAAGAAGTCTGGTGGAAGAATATTGCATCATCAACAATTTCCAAAGTCACCACAGACTGATTGTTCCCAAAACCAGCAGACAAGTAGAACGAAATGCAAGGCAGAAGACAGGAAAAGCTGAGGAAAGGCAGGGCTGTGGTTCAGGTCAGAGTCACAGCGAACGCCAACGGCTGCTGCGAGAGCCTGAAGAACATGTACCGAGTGCACCTGGCACAGGGCTTCACAGAGGCAGTGGGTCAAGCTCTCAGCCGCTACTGAAATTTGTAGTGAGGCTTTGTACTTGTGTGGTAACATCACACGCCCACCAAATAAGCTTCATATCACACCGCAGAGGTGAAGTCCCGCAAGAAAACCTACTTCACACAGTGAAACATGGCAATTGGTTTCCTAGACAACAACTCCATGAGGAAGGTTAGTCTCTGTTCTGAAATAATTCAAAATTAAGCTTTTCTATGCCTTAGGGAGGACTGCTACAAAAGCTCACCTTTCATACAGCCCCTCTCAGCCGGTCATCCTATTTGTTGATGAACACTGTCCCTTATTGGACAAGCATATGAAAATATCTTAGTTTTAATTTATTTTTCTCTTTGTCCTTATTTAGGAAGGCACATGTATTGTTATTTATGCAATTTCTTTAAACCTTTCAACTGTTTAATTTTGCAAATGTTTGCTAGATAAAATAAGAACTTGTGGACTGTTTAACAGGTGGTTGTTTGTAAAGGTACATCAAACAAGCAAAAGGGAAAAAAATCATTTTATGCTTTACTAGGTACAAACAAGGCCTGTGTTATTTCCCTGGCTTATGCATATGTGCCTTTCCTTCACAATTATTTAAGCATCTGAACTTCCTTTGGGGAAAAAGGCCATATGTACTAGTTAAGTCAAAGTCCAAACCTGTGCAAATAAGACAAGCCCACAGACAAACTGAAGGGTGGCTCTAAATCTGTATCTTCTGCTCTAAAAGCTAGGAGTTCCTCATAGCTCTCTTCATATGTCTGTTTAGCTCACACAACTAATTCAACATGTAAAGGGATGACCTTTAGCACCTTTTGGCCGAGATAGGCTGTATTTAATGCATTACTGATGGCATTCCACAGTTTCCTTTGCTGCCTTTTAAATTTCAGTGAGGTCTCTCTCCTTTTCCAGTAAGCATAGTTCCTGGGTTTCCAGAATTAAATGTAGTATGATAGTGTGTACCTATTAACGAGCTGCATTGATGCCCAGGTGTTGGTGCCAAGGTAACAGAGTGATCAACTTAGACCCTAGAAATTCTTGACAAAAACCATACTTGAGGTCTACTGTGTTCTTCTAGAATGTGCCTAAACCCCGAGCCTGAAAATTGTCTCTTGCTCATGCAAGCTGGTAACGGCACTTTCTTTGTCAGGAAGTAATCGTAAACAATTTTTGCATGTGTATTTTTTCTCTTCAGTAAGTAGCAATAAGTAGCGTAGCAATGGATGGCTGAACTTTTTTTTTGTTCCCTTGCAAGACAATTTGCAGTGGAGTCAGAGCAGTCAGGTAGAGCTGAGGATAATTCTCTGTCTAAACATCTCCATCAATTTAGGATTTATTTTTTTTAATTGCCACCATTCTTGAATTTGCCGTTAGATAAGAAGGAAGGATGCTCCAGCAGATGTTTGATGTCAAATGTGTGATTTCATTTGAGAAATATAAGCCTTCATCACACTAAATCTGTATGGATGGGAGATATACTGGTTTCCAATAATGGGTTCAAAGAGCTTTCAGAAGGCCTTTGGCCTTTACAAAGAACTTCGCGGCACTTCAGATAATTCGTATGGTATCTGCCAACTCCTGCAGATCCAGATAGCAAGCTTTCTGGAAGTATATGTGTGCTGTTTGTAAACAGCCATGGTCTGTTTTGTTTGCAACTTGCATTTTATGAGATAAGAATCTTCAATAGCAACCACCGCAATAAATATTTTCAGAAACACTTCAGTTTGTTTACATGGAATATGTGAATGCAGAAGACTGTGTTCAGCTAGCAGCCACCACAGATTTCTGCGGGTGGGGAAGTAGGGCAAGGAAGTTCATTATGAGCCAGTGTGTTGGTTGTAACATATCTATAGCAACTTCAGCTAGGAAGCAGCTTGCTGATAAAGTTTTCTTACCAAGCACTCTTGACTGGAGTCACATTTAAAGACAGCGTTTCATTATATCTCACTCTTGACAACTCTCCTGGCAGTACCGCTGTCATACAAAAAGGGAGAATGGCAGCTTTGCAAAGAGAAAATGCATTGAGACTTCTACTGTATATTTTAAATACAAAGTGGTGATAAATACTTGTACTACTTATAGAACTCTGCTGAAAATGTGATTACACCAGGAAGATTTAGTAAGTGCAAAAACTTCCTCCACAATAACTCAGGAAGATTTCCGTCTTCTGCTTTTGATAACACTCTAGCATGGGAACAGGAGTACGAGGCTTGTGCTTTCTAGCAGTCAGCTGAGCATAGAAAGGAGTATGAATTAAGCAAATTAAAACTGGATGAAAATATGTAGACCTTGCTAACTCTGATACAAGGACCTGGGGGTGTTGGTGGGCAGCCGGCTGAATATGAGCCGGCAGTGTGCCCAGGTGGCCAGGAAGGCCAACACCATCCTGGCCTGTGTCAGGAATAGTGTGGTGAGCCGGAGTAGGGAAGTGATCATCCCCCTGTACTTGGCACTGGTGAGGCCCCACCTCAAGTACTGTGTTCAGTTTTGGGCCCCTCACTAGAAGAAGGACATTGAGGCGCTGGAGCATGTCCAGAGAAGGGCAACGAAGCTGGTGAGGGGTCTGGAGGACAAGCCTTATGAGGAATGACTGAGGGAACTGGGGTTGTTTTAGCCTGGAGAAGAGGAGGCTCAGGGGAGACCTTATCACTCTCTACAACTACCTGAAAGGAGGTTGTAGAGAGGTGGGGGCCGACCTCTTCTCCCGGTTGACAAGTGATAGAACGAGAGGAAATGGGTTCAGGTTACACCAGGTGAGGTTTAGATTGGATATTAGGAAAAAATTTTTCACTGAAAGGGTTATCAAATATTGGAATAGGCTGCCAAAGGAAGTGGTGGATTCGCCATCCCTGGAGGTGTTTAAGAAAAGGGTAGATGTGGTACTTGGGGACATGGTTTAGAAGTGGTTTTGTCAGGGTAGGTTAATGGTTGGACTTGATGATCTTAAAGGTCCCTTCCAACCTCAACAATTCTATGATTCTATGTGGTGGCCTGAAGGGGTTAAGGAAATCCAGCTGCTAGGCAGTACTTCCTGCACCCAAGTAGCAGTCATCAGTGAAAGATGTGTAAAGCCACGGTATACATTTTTGTTCTTTGGAAATGTCAAAAGTGGTTTTTTTTTTTTCTCAGTTTGTTTTGCATTGTTTTGCATTCTTCTGCTCACCTGCCCAGATTCAGCTTTGCAATTGTCTCAAAGCACTTGTTATCCCACTGTCAAAGGTACTTAATTATCAGATACCCACTGATTTTGGTGGGAATTAGTTGCAGTGCTGCTTCTAAAAGACGCGTTCAGGTCAATGCCAGAACTCAGAAATAATGGCTGTCTTCCCACTTTCTGCAAATGTAGATGTTACTATCTCAGAGAAAAAAAAAAAATAGTTGAACAAAAATATCCCAGATGTATGGACAGACGGTAATATCCATAAGTCAGCATCAGGCAGGCATGTGCTGGCAGGGAGGTTTGGCATGAGCCGGAGCGAAGGAGGGATGTGCTGGCTATTCAGCTAGAAAAGGTATGTGAGGAAAATAGACTGCTGATCTCAGCGTGAATGCTAAGTATATGAGGGGCTGGGGAATGCGTTCAGTGATAACTTGGTTGGTATAGGTGAGGAAATGATAATGCAAGCTCTGGAGTAAATTGGACGGGCTTGTCAAAGCCAAACCAGACAAAATGTTGCCATGGTTATTGAGTCACTCAAATAAAGAGAACACTGCTCACTCTGAAGTACAAAGGCTCAGGATGGCTTTGTGGTCCCTCACAAGGGCTGTGGGTAGAGATGAATGTTCAGATTTGCTGCCTGCTATCATTAGGGAATGCAAATTAGAGCATGAAAATAACAGCGGAGGGGTGACAAGGTGCCTCAGGAACCACCTTTCCTGGTTGATGCCTAAAAAGTTCTCCTGGGAGTTGAGACTGATTGCTGTCTATTCTGCATAATGGGTAGGCTGAGTGATTTTATTGATCCTCAGTTATTTTTCAATATTGTTTGCTTCATTAGCCCAGGCAGCCAAGGTACATAGTCACAAGACCATAAATAAGCCTCAGCGGCCAATGCAAACATATATTCACGGTGAAGAATCTGCATTTCAGTTTTTAACAATAGACAAAGCCTACTTAGTTTTAATACATCTGAGGAAGGATTTTAATGGATTATTGCACAGTATAAAAAGGGGAGTGTGCATTTATCATATTTCTAAAATTTTTCTTCCGTGTTTTAAATAGCACAATGAGAATAAGCTTCAGCACTATTTTCTATTAGGGAAATGATATTTCTATGTGTTATTCCTACAGATTGGTTTTAATTGGAATCCTTGCTCTACCCCAATGAATTTGGAGTTTTGAGAGAAAAAAAGGAGAAAAGAGGAAAGAAAACCAGTACAATGACACAGAAAGTATCTGGCTGCTGGGGGAAAATAGTGCCTGTGAAGATGAGGACCCAGCTTGAAGAATTTAGTGGCAAGGGCAGCAAGGGCAAAGAAAGTCACATTAAAACAGAGATGCAGTCTCTGGTGGGTCATTTGAATTTCATCTGCAGAGTAATTTTCACGCCATTTAGCCATAGCCACAGCAGGAACAAAGAGGACTAAACACATTAAAATGACAAAATAGTACAAGGAGGGACTGGGGCTTGTGGTCATTACATTTGATAAAATTCAATGATACGGTAGGCTGAGTTAGTGCCGTATCAAAGATTTTGAGTGTTTACAGAAAAATATGGTATGCAACAGGAGAAAGTTCTGTAGCACGCTCATTCAGGGTTCATGGTACATTAAGAATCCATAATGTGCAAAGAAGAAAGGATTTCTGGCCTCAAAAAAAAAAAAAAAAGAAAAAAATGAAAAAACTGAAACAAAAATACCAACACAAGCAAAACATCCAACCTGTTAACAAGACTTGCAGTAGACCCAGAGTAGCAGCCCTGTTTTTTTCAGATCCTTCCATGAAACACAGGATATTTTAATAACTGTTTATGTGCTGCAAGATCTCTTAACAATTAATTAGTGGATTTAGGGCCTCAGAAAATGGGCTTGGACTGAAAGCTTTTATCAATTCTCATTTGCTGTCCTTAGCCACGAGCCATGGAAGGATGCCCCCCAGAAGCTGGGAGAGTGCCGTTGGGTGCTGCGTGCTTCTGTAGTTCAGGTAGCCAGTGCACACAGGCACACATCCACAGACAAGCTTCAGTACAATGCTCCTGGTGGAGAATGCGCATTTAAGTTTTGAACAACTAAGTGTACTTTTATACACCTGAGGAAAGATGTTGTGGATTCCCTTATCCACATACAGCGTGGGAGAATTCAGTCATGTCATACACATCCATCTTAAGATCTGGCAAGGTAAATTAAGTCATACTAAGAGAACTGAAGATTCTCATGTGTTTTCAAGAAAAGTTCCTGACAGTGGAAAATAAATTAATTCAAGGAGCTTCAAGACATTCTGGCTTCGATAAATTGGCATAGATCACTGGAGCATGCCTATTAATGATAACTGAATGTAAGTGCCATGGAAGAAGAGCACCTTCTCCTTTTAGGGTAGCTGGTCAAAGGAGCCATAAACAAGAACATACAGAGACAATCCTGCCTGACCTGACCGATGAGAACAAACCTGGTCAGAGGCACTAACTGGTAAGGACATGTGGAGTGTGAGAGAATTTATTTTTACAGCTGGGAGGATAAGGAAAGGGAGGGAGACAAATACACAGAGACGTCAAACCTGATCAATTAGCATTATAAAAGGCAATAACCAGAAACAAACCTGGTCAATCACAGCAGTCAATGGGATATCAAAAAACTGCAGCAAGCTGGGACTTTGCAACTGATAAGGATGCAAACCTGAGGGGTTCTATTTTCAGGCAGTCATGGCATGAACTAAATATACTTTTTTTTATTTGATTGGTGCTTGGAAATTACATTCTGGTTTACGCACACAGAAAGTTCATTTAATCTTGCCTCAGTAGTTAGTGAATGTGATGTAGAAACAAAGATCATAGATTTAAAGAGCTCAAACTTAGAAACGACTACTATCATTATCTCATTTAACCTTGTGTACATTATAAGCCAAAGTTTACTTGCTAAAAGCTGTGTGAAGCCAATATAACCATGTTTGCTCAAAAACATATCACCTAAGGAAAAGCCAGGTGTGGTTTCAATGCTTTAAGCAAGAGAGACTCCAGAAAATCCATTATAATGATTTTCCCATGACTAATTATATTCACTGCTAAAAATGAGCACCTTATTTCTAATCTGAATGTATCAACATACAGCTTTTAAATATTCCCTCTTGTTTTTTTCTGCTAGATAAAAAAACAGTTTGTTATCATACTGGTTACATACAAAATCATGAATCAATTAAACGCTGAGATATCAAGGTATGTGGTGAATAATGTCAGGCAAAATGAGAAAGAAATATATTTTTTCCAAACAGAATATATAGACATGGTTGTCACTTGATACAATGAGCTAAGTAGTAATCCAGCATCTGAGTAATCAAAATCTATCCATCACCTTTGGTATGCACTCCGGTTATAAAGGAATAATCAAAACCTGCTTCGATTTGTCTTGAGAAATGATTCTCAGCTACCTTGTGTAAGTATGTTTATGCAATGTAAATGTAGAACATAATTAGATTTGTGCTTCCTAGTCACGCTTATACAAGGAAGATGCTCATTTTTCCCCTATCCCCACCCTGTGGACCCTCTTTGTAGATGTGCACATGGCTACAACCAAGCAACTTCTTGGAGAATCAGCACTTCAAACACCATCACATTGGTTACTTTGAGAAACCTAATGCTGTTAAAAAACCAAAGTATTTAAAGGCAAAGCTAAATTCACATGCAGGTTGTTTCATTTGGTGGTGACTGTTTCCATTTATGACTGACTTAGGTACGATACAACAAGTAACCACTAAATGTAGTTACTGGTGGATACTTGGCTGGTATAGAGCCAGTTGCCAGTCTGAGCCAGACTTCTTGACCATAATTTAACTCTAATAAAGCATTTCCAGTAATTACTCTGTCAGTGTACTTGTTACTATTAATATTTTCAGCCTGAAAAGTGAGTTTGTCTATTCCATCAACGACCAGATAGCCAGAGGCACGTGGACTAAACGATTCAATGGTATATTCAAAAACATAGACCCCCAGATATGGAACATGGAACTTCCCGGTTGCTGGGGCAAATGAAGCTCCATAGTTCACATCCAGGTTGTTAAATCTGATGGGTCCTGGAGTCGTCATTCCATATGTATGAGAGGCAAAAAAAGCCACCATAGGTGCATATCTGTATGATCCTTTTGAAAAATCTGGAAAGGAATAAAGAACAATTTCAATTAATGTTACATTGTATAAAGCCTACTTGAACCAGCCAGAAGATCAGAAGCAGTTTTTCTGAAGTCACATCATCTAGTAGCTTAGGCAACTGGAACATAGTATTTCTGCATAAACATAGAGTTTTTCTGTATTGTATAAAAAGTAATTTTCTACACAATTACTGCTAGGTGTATTCACAAAAGAATAATTTTAGAAACAGCAAGGGAATGTATGTTTGCCTATACTATGTTAGCATTAAAGGAACTGCTATTTTTCTCTTCTTTCTTTCTCACCTGTTCTCCGCCCTTCCCCCCCCCCCCCCCAAGTTTTTCCCACCCCAGGATCTCTCATTGTTCATCTGCATGTGCTGAAGCCAAGAATTTTCTCCACAAATCTCAGACAAACACTGGAAAGGTTTATCACTCCTGATGTTAAATGAGGGAATAAAAGTATATCTTTTTCTCTTCCAGCTGAGCATGCACACTATGATTCCCTGCCACTGTACAAATGGTTTTATTCACTATTCATATGCTGTCATGAGTGAGAATCAGCCAAATGGCTGCTGAAAACTGCATAAAATTCACATTCCGTGTGGCTTGGATGTAAATTATTTATTTGTTTTCTGGACTGAATAAGCACAGTTTCGACTTTTCTTTTTCTGAAATATCTTTCAAGGCCTGCACCCTTTGCTGATGAAAATCAGAGGCATGTCTAAAATGACGCCTTGAGGCCATAGTCCCACACATCATGGTAGCTACTGGTATTTATAGAGCATTTATGGCCGTGCTGAAGCTAGTATTCCCCAGTGATGTGATTTTACCTCCCCCCTCGAAATCCATATCATGTTCAAATACATCTACTGCACACCCTCCCACTCTGCACAATTCAACAGGGAGCTTTCCAGCTATTATGGCTGGTCCCAGCCCAATTTAATCCCATCATCAGGTCATATTAAAAAAAGAGATCATGAGTCACCCACAGGGATTGATGTCTTCAGCACCAAAGCACAGGACACCACTGCTTGAGTTGGCACTCATTAAAGTGAAATGTGAGACCTTTGACCAGCAAATGCTCTCTAATTAGGCCCTGGGGCAGAGGCCTGTACTGCTAGCATATTGCACTACTAAATTCTTTACTTGCCTACACTCAGAGAATTGTCGTTCACCAGCTTCATGCTGCAGTTGACTCCTCCAAAGGGGTGGCGACAAGCACAAATAAAACTCTCTCTGTCGTTGATACACGTTCCTCCATTCTGGCATGGGGAACTGACACAAGCTGAATACTGTCCTGTGGTAGAGAGGGAGGAAAACCAACAATCTCAGTTGCAATGTCATTACAGTGACACTTCTCAAGTTTTCGGTGTCTTGGAAAGCCTCTTTGTCAATTCATAAAGCTGGTGGAATTTCTGCTGAGGTTCTGTGTGAAGGTCAACTTCAGATCTTGTCCAGGCTGTTCAGACCCTTTGCTAGTCCAGCCTCCGTCTTTGCCTGAACACAGCATACCCTCAGCTAGCCTCCAGGATATTCAGAATGACCTATAAATGCTGAGTTCTGCTTGTCTCAGAGGGTCAAGTACATGTAATAAAATGAAAGATATTACAAATCTAACTTCTTTGGAGCATCTCACTCAACAAACATTATCAGAACCATCAAAAGATTGGGATATCTGAACAGCTGTGATTGTGCAGTCCCAGACACCCCTGTCAACAAACACCAACCTTTTCTTGCTCATTTCTCCCCTCCTGTCCTTAGTGACTTCCCACTCTGCAATGTAAGTTTAAAGCCAGCGAAGCCTGACTACAACCAAGCATTAGGAAATTCTCCTGCTGTTCCTCATGCAAGTCTTTCCATAATAATCTAAGGCAGGTGGTCCTCAGGACAGATTCAGTCTGGAGGATACTCATTCCCATAGTGAGATGGGGGGGGCTGAGAATCCACCCTTCCTTGTCAGAGCCTGACAGAGAGACCTGCAATCCCCCCAGAACCAGCTGCTCACTCCCCTCTTCCGGTTGGTCACAGTGGCAGTGGACGTTTTGTGCTGAGCCCCACACATCTGGCTCACCCTCTTCTTCCCTTTCTTCCTTTCTTGTATGGTAGTCCTCAGACACTACAGCAAACCAAGACACAAGTGAAAATCGGGCAGTCTGCAATCTGCAATATGTTGGATGAGCTAACTAATCTTTACTAAGAATGGGAATGTGCCGTGAGGCTTGGAGCTTACCATATTGCAGGAGCCCTTCAGAAACAAAGAGCAAAACTTGGTAGAGACAATACTGATGTATACAATTTTATTTCCTTCTTTTGGTGAGACAAAAGCAATAGATCTTTTCCTGCTGTTTCAGGCAAATCTGTGATTTGTTTTGGTTTCACTAGTGCAGGCACAGAAGGCTGCTCTGTTAGGACAGAGTCAGCTTATCCCTGGGCATACCAAAACACAGATTTTGTACTGCTGGTGTACAGGTTGGACTGTCCTGCTTATGACATTACTCATCCAGATGTGTCACAACCATTGCATGAGAGTCTGACTACTGGTGATGAAAGATCTTAAATGCTATCCAAACCACTTCCAGTATTTGTCCTTGCCCACAAATAACCCAATTCCAGAATATCTACCAAGACTGTTGTAAAAGTTTTGTATTGCAAGCAAAACAAATTATACCAAACAGGTGGATTTGCAGATCACCCTCACCGAGGATGTCCTTGCCTCTCTTCCTGACTATGTATGACCTGGCCAGATCAC
This sequence comes from Pluvialis apricaria, assembly GCA_017639485.1. Lineage (NCBI taxonomy): Eukaryota > Metazoa > Chordata > Aves > Charadriiformes > Charadriidae > Pluvialis > Pluvialis apricaria. Next base: position 51,861,969 of record CM030010.1, on the reverse strand, counting down.
GCCCAGCCTGATAAATCTGTCAGTCCAGTGCTGCTGAGCTCTGAGACAGTAACTACTGTGTGTAACTGCATCTGTTGTCACAGCGGTTTGGGGATAAGAACAGTCAGGCCACTTTAAAAATTATATATTGCTATGAAATAACCACACCTTTTTCCTTTCTCTTGCTTTGGTCAAATAAAAGTCAGATGTTTTAGAAAATGAACCTTTTCTTTGCCAGGAACTACCAGCAGAGGTTTGGAAAGGGAACTCCACACAGTCCTGTGATGGTAAATCTAGATTGATAGGTGGGAACTGAAAAAGCCTTTCATAAAAGGGTCTTCTTACTGCTAGGGAAATGCTGAACTGGATCTTCACATAGATATTTGATGCCCATAGTTATCTTCAGATTCCCATCCAGCCATTTCATAAACTGCTGCATTAAGGCAAACTATTTCCTTGAGAAATTTTAGTTCACTGAGCAGAATGTTAAAGCACATTGTACTGTGCCACTTGAATTTGCACTGATGGAGAGTATGAACTTAAAAACACAACAGCAATTCTTTTCACAGAAAATAACATCCATCCCATAATGCCTGAAATAAAGCAATTTAGGACTGTCATGACTGGGGTCACAGCACAGGCAACTGGACATGAGGAAATAATGTTTTTCTTCTCAGATAATAGTTTTGCTGCCCACTTAATTGAAGTTATTTTTCACTTATATTTACCAAGCATCCACTTATTTATCAAGTGTGAAAGGAAAGCAGAAAAGGAAGGAAAACAGCTGATTGTGCTGACTGTATCATATTCCCAAAATACAAAAGCTTTGTTTAAGAACATGGCAGCCTCTCTGCTAATTGACCTCTGCTTATCATAAAAAAGAAGTAAATCCAAGAAACAGGAAAAAGGTCACAAAAAGGAAATGATAATGAGATTGAGACTAGTGTTTTAACAGTCTGCTGAGGGATGATTTTGCCTGAACTTAGCCTTGGAGTTAAATAAAATTCAGACATAGCTTTACCTACAAGAAATTAACCCTCCAGGTGCAGCAGTGCTTAACAGCGGCTGGGGAGCCTGTTCATTTGCTACTACTAGGAGAAGCTGTGAAGAGGTTTGAGTCAAGTTAGGATTTTCAGAGTAAGAGGCAAATGCCCTAGATCTCTACTGAGCAGGTAATCTCTATGTAACTTCCATGTGGTCTTACAATAGCATGTTTTTGCTGTCATTTCTAGTTGAGGCTACCCAACCATCCTGTCCTGGTTTGAGGTAAAACAGGACCAATTTTGTTCAGTAACTTTGCTTCTTAGCTGGGCCTCTTCTAAATACTGAAATTAACAGCACATTGTGCAGACAATGTTCGCTCTCTCAGTGATAAGACCAATGTTTATAGCTGATGCCAAGGAATGGTATGCAGAGAGCCTCCTGCTTATACTTAGTGCTGTAACACCCAAGGCAGCCAACTTTGTTACGTGCCCCATTGGAGACTCAGAAGCAGAAAAGCGTAGACGGGTCCCACCTGCAGGGAGGAGAGGACAGGAGAGGTGACCCAAAACTGGCCAACAGGGTATTCCATCCCATCTGCCTCATGCTCAGGATAAAAGCTGAGGGATCAAAGGGTCAGCCCTCTTCAATGGCCAGTGTCTAAGGAGGACTCTGTCTGTTCATCTGCCTTTGATCCCGATCCTGAATGCAGATCTGAAATCCAGTTCCTGTCTGTCACTGTCAGTGCCAGCCGGTGTCGTGATTGTCATCCTGGGAGCTTGATACAGTTTTGTATATACTTCATTATTTCCTTTTTATTTTGTTATTAATATTTCATTAAAGTAGTTTAGTTCCTTCTAAACTCGTAAGTCTTTTTTTCCCTCCTCTGCCTCTCTCTTTGAAGAGGGGTAGAGGGGAGCATCTGTCGGTCCCATCTGGGGTCCCCCATGTCCCCAGTAACCGATTTGGCCCAAACCACAACAGATTAATTGGTGCCCAACATGGGGCTTGAGCATTGCTCGACCAGAGCTGTGATAAATTGCCTGAATAGTTTGAATTCCAGCTTGTTCAGAGATTAGAACAGGCAGCTCACATTATGTTGTTCCTAAACGAAATGTTGTATCATGCCTTTAAAGAGCTTGGTTTGCATTTAATTGAGTCAACTTTGTTTAACCTGCCAAATGCATTGCAAAGTTTATTTACTCTTTGTGTTTTTATGCGAAGGTTTAAATGTGCTGTTTTGGTGTGGTTTGCAATTCAGGTGTATAACATGATTAATTGGGTAACGGCTCTACCTGCATATCTTGGGCATCATGTGATGGATTCTGTTACTAATTGCACTTTCGGTTTTATCTTGGGAAAGTTTACTGTGCCCTTTGATGATTATACTAACGTGACACCATCAGAGCCAGCACATGGAAAACTTCCGGGCTGTGACAATAAGGATCCTTCCTTAAGATCATGATTTTGTTGGTGGTGCTCCTGAATGTGTTGCAGGGGTGGTTTCTTATGAATCATCGGTGCAAGGGTAGCTGTAGGGTAACGTGTGCTGCTGTCACTCAGACCCCAGCAGCCGCTCCATGACCTGGAGCAGCACAAACCACGGCCCTGCCTGGCCCAGCCGAAGCCGCCCCCACCACACTGCAACAACACAGGCGCTGCCGCTGCCTGTCCCGGCACAAGCTACTCCAGCCACAACAACGAGTACCACTGCCACTCAAACTCCATCAGAACCGGTACCAGTTGCCCTGGTAACCAGGAAGCAGAAAAAGACATCAACTCGTTCCCCTGTCGCTTATGACAACGACCAGCTCGAGCCAGACAGCTTGGGAGAGAGTTCTGACAGAGATCCAGGAGAGGGTCCTTCTAGAGTAGACCCAGCAAAGGGTCCTTCAAGACCAGACAAAGGAAAGAGACCTTTTAAAACAGATAAAGGAGAAGACCCTTCTAGAGCGGATCCTGGAGAGGGTCCTTCTCAGGCAGCCTCAAGACAGGACTCCTCAGATGTAGAGGTAGTTGTTAAATCCTTCTCTATGAAGGATTTGATAAATATGAGGAAGGACTTCATCTGTCACGAAGGTGAAACACTTATCTCCTGGTTGCTCCAATGCTGGGATAGTGGGGCAGATACCATAGACTTAGATGTCAGAGAAGCTAGGCAGTTGGGAAACCTGGCCAGGGATGGAGGTATCAATAAAGGGACTGGGAGAAAGACAAGCACTCTCAGTCTCTGGAGGCGACTGGTGTCAGCCATAAAGCGCAGGTAATCCCTTTAAGGATGATATCGAATGCTGTCCAAGCAAATGGACCAGCATGGAAAAAGGTATTAAGTACCTGAGAGAATTGTCTGTGCGAGAGGTGATTTATAGTGACAGGGAAGTGATTGTAGACCCTGATGAAATGCCATGCAAACGATCTATGCTAAAAAAGTTTGTACAAAGTGCACCATCAACATATTCCCACGCATTGTCAACAATGGTCTGGGGAGGATCTGATACTGACACACCAACTGTAAATGAAGTGATTAACAAGGTACGACAGTACCTAATACACCCAGTATTTTCTTTTTCTATTTTCTTGCTGAAGGGCATCCTGAGACACTATGTCCATATTTTCTGCTTGGGGTAAAGATGCCAAGAGGTTCAGATTAGGAAAGGATTTCCTACTATAGTACATATCCTATTTTTAATTAATCTTGCACAACTAGTAGTGTAGATAAGTAAAAGAGAGAGACTTTATAAATTAAATTAAAGGCTTAAATTGCAGCTATTAATAGCAGAGAAGAAACTGAATGCAGTTGCTATTTACACTCAGCATGGTGGGAGTGAGGACAGCCACTTAATGCTGAGTTTTGCTACTCTTTGGGAGGGCAAGCAGTCAGAAGCTCTTTTGGGAAATAGACTGCCAATGCTGTACAAACAAATCTTCAAACAAATAATGAAGCTCTGTCAGTATCTACTGGGGTGTTGTTTAGAAGCAAATCAAATGTTTAGCAATTTAATGGTCTCCTTACAGAAAGGAGTGACTTCAGTTGTTTAATTTGGAAATGTCTAAACAGGAAGTAACTTACCAACGTTTTCTCAATATTTGATTATCAGTAACTGTCTCTAGGGAAGCCCCGAGAGATTGGAAGAGCCTGGGAATCTAAACCACCCTGCTCACACAGGGTCAGACCGGTTGTCAGTCTACAATTATTCATCACCTCTGGCTTAGCACTCTCAGCCTGACAGTGATAAAAGCAACGAGCATCCCCAGTAGCCCAGATGCAAGGAGTGCCAGCGAGCAGCAGGAGAGGGGCAGCCCCACCAGGGCAGGCAGCCAGGAACTGAAGGTGACAGCAGGGCTGGTGCCTCACCTGGAGAGGCGACAGGCAGAGCACAGCAGGTTAATCATGGTAACCAGGGTTAGTCACAGCCTAGCACGACTGAAAAGGCCTGGGATTTTGGCTTGAGCTGGAATAGGACTGCCAGGCCAATAGGCAGGGTGTGCAGTCTGGGGGCGAGGTCAGGATGCCGAGGGCAATCACGTCTGTTGTTGCACTGGGGCCCCTGACAGGGGATGCAGGTATAAGAGCTGCGTAGGATGTTCATGGTGCATAAATTCACAAAGATTCATCTGCAGTGCTCTTGGGCAAAAAGCAAGGAGGGGAGGTGCCTCAGCTGTGCTCTCCAGTTTTGGGTGGGGGCAGATTGTCCAGACTGATCTGAGCTACTTGGACTCTGACAACTCTGCCTGTCTGTTAAACAGAGGTATCTAATATTTCCAGTGTAATGATTTCATGATCACTAAATTAAAAACAAAAACAAAGTTTAATCTACCTGTTAGTCTAAAGGAAATATGCAAAATTGAAGTATGTCATCAAACTGAACTAGAACAACCATCAAACTTGTGCAATTAAAACACAAGATGCAAAACATTTAAATAGGTTAATTTCACTGCAGGCTTGAATGATAACGTGACAATGGAAGTTTGTATTTCTGTTAGGAGTAAGAAATCACGTGAAAACAGAAATAAGACATAGAGAAAATGAGAATTAAAAGATATTACCTCTCTCTCTGACAGATGCACTGTCTTGAATGCATAAATATAACACAGCTGCACTCTCAGTTATTCATGTTGATGGGAGGATGGCATAATCTGATTAAAGCAAAACCACAACACCAGACATGCAACAAAAGAGTGCACTCACCTTTGGAATGCACAGCAGCCTCTAGGTTCTCTAGAGAACAGACACAGCACTAAATGGCGATGGGAAAATGGGAACTGAGCTAAGCTGCCCTCATGCCGGATCAGGCATTTCTGCAGTAGAACAGTGCATTGGAAAGCAGGACCAGACACAATCCATAACCAAGACTAATGAAGAGTTTACTGAATATTTTTTCTTTAAAGGCTGGCATCTCCCCTATGTTAGCTACTTGAAGCTGTCTTAAGACCATGGCTTTTTTATTCACCCGGGGTTGCCATTACAGTTAGTATCAGATAAATTGTTAGATTTTTCATCCCTTATACGCATATTGCAGCCTCTAGCTGACATAAACTTTTGTTCATTCCACGACATGGGAAGTCTCCAAACCTGAATGTCCCTGCATACGTAATGCAAACTCACATTGTTTCCACTTGATTTTAAATAACTACTGAGGAACGGATTACCTCAGGGACAAATCCTGAACACATTAAAGCCAATAAAAATCCCAATCAGTTAGAGTAGGATCAAATATCAAAAATGTTGGAATCAATGAGAATTGTCATTCACCTCTTTCTAGAATTTTATTCTAATCTTTTTTTAATTGAAAAAGACAATCTAAGATCGAATACATTTTATAATTAGCCAATTATGCCTTAGGGTTCCTTCTAGAAACACGAGTAGAGTCAGCACATCTCTCTGGATGGTCTCCTGGAACTCAGAGAGAAAAAGCTTTCCTGGAGAAGTAAAATCTACCCAGGCAGAAGATGGATACTTGTTAATTAGGATAATGGTCTTACTTCTTTACCTTACAGAAATGTAATGTATGACTTCGCTACACATGAAATATCAGAGTGCAAAAGCTCATCACTGATGGAAAAGCCTGCATAAACATTGCTATGTAGAAAACTTGCTTAAAAATGGGGATTTTCAACATCTGCAAAGATCTGCACTTTCTGTAAGAGTGAGCATACATCCAATGTTACCAAGCAAGCTATCTGTTAAAATTCAGCATGAAATAAATAATAAATAGCAAAGACATTAATTCATTAATGTGGAGTGAAAAACAGAGCAGGTGGCAGCTTCCTGTGCTCCAGGCAGGTTGCACCAGTGACATTTCCAACAAAGTAGAAGGCTCAGGAAGGATCAAAGGCATCACATCTCCTCTCCCCTTAGTTTTAATTGAGAACAAGGGTTTTGAATTTCCATCCTGTGCAAGTGGCAGAAACAGGCAAAAACCAGAAACGACTGAGAAGGAATTGCCATTTTTAACATAAAAATAATCAAATTACTTTGTAGTAAGAATTTAGCAAATCTTGGTGCATTTTTAAGTGTGACTGCCTGTTGGAATAGCTGTGTCTTCTCTCTTAACTGAAAAGATAACCAAGGACTGAAATCCAGTGCTACTCATGGCACTGAGGCTTTACAAAGGATCCTTATCATTGATTACTGAAAAGTGCTGTACCTAGGACCGGAGAAGATGAAAGAGGAAGGGTGGGAAAGGGAAGGAAGAGGAGTGGAGAGGGAGAGGGAAAGAGAGATTGCTCATAGTCTTAGCACATGAACAAGCGTGGTAGCTCTTCACTACCCCAACATCTGCTTACAATAGGGACCAAATACAGTTTCAGAAATGTTCATAAGTTTAAGAATGCTTTACAGAAAAGATTTAGGTCTGGGTCTTCGAAAGTATCTGGGCATCTATCTGTCATTTAGGAATCTGTCTCACTTGTAATGTGAATTAGAGTGCCCTGAAGATTTCTGGTCATTTAACCACTCTTCATTTTCCGTATTTTCCCAGAAATGATATTTCCATAAAACATTAGCTTGTGCTATTGATTTTCACTCAAGTCTGGTTCCAAAAGTCATAACTCAGAGTTTGCATTTCTGTGAATTCATCCATATGAATTCATTTCATATGATGATGTTTGAATTTAAGTTCAGAAGGGAAACACACTCAAAATGCCTTTTTTAAGAATGGCAGCTCCTACTCAGCTGAACTGTTCTCCAGATGGACTTGAGTCAAACCTACTTTATTGGCTGGGCTCCTGATTCTGCACGAACTCACTGTTGTAATTGTAATTGCACTAATAATCTCAGTGAAGTACCGAAGAAGCTGGCAAAAGCCTTATCACAGTCATTTGGTGTATTCACTTGCTGCAGGTTTTTGATACTTTTCATCCCCACCGACACTGCAAAGTATTGATGCAACCTTAGATTTCTCTCTGAGCTTGCATGTTTTTTTACTGAAATTGCTAATTGCAATGCAGGCACAAAATTATTGTAGTTTAGATTTTGTCTAAATTGTCTGTTACGTTTGAATAGTCAGGTTCTCAGCTGAGCATGTGTGCATGTACATATATCTTAAACTGATCAGATGTGAATTATTAAGGAAAATTAAATGGAGTTCTAGATGCCTTAGTGCAGAATCTCCTCATAACAAAACTGAATTCTCTTGTAAACAGAGACGAGAGTAACCTCAAGTTCACTTTTTATGTCAGGTTTTGGAATTTTTATTCACCTGCAGTCAAGTTCGGCCACCTCAGTTCATCACAGTGGTTATATAAGTCTTTATTACAAAGACCCTAACTTTTAGTAGAGTAAAATGCATTACCTGGATCTATAGTATTATCCGTGTTTCTCTGACTTCGACTTGCCAGGCTCATGGTGACGTTTGCTGCCCCCTTTTTCGCTGGAGCTGGTTTCTTCATAACTGGTTTCACCTGTTTCTGAAGTTTGGTGATGTTGTTCATTGCACTTGCCATCACCATGTCAACATGCTGGGTTAAATTTGTCAAAATAGTTCCAGCTTTTATTTCAAGCACAGATTCAATGAGCTCTTTGAGGCCTTTCTGCAGTAGGGGGACATCTGGCTGAGCAAGTTTAATTAGCACAGGTATACTCGCATTCACTTTTTGGATGCTGCTGTTGGTATACAGACACAGCCCCCAGGCCTCATGAGCAGTCTTGTTCAGAAGTGGAATGCTGTTTGAGAAACGGATCGACTTGACTTCCAGGGCCTTGATCCTGGAACTTAGTGTCTGGAGCTGAAGTGAGAGCACTTGTTCTTTCTCTGTTGAGGCAGCTTTGTTTTTTTTCAGTGAGACACAGTTGTTTGCCAAAAACTTGGAAATTTTTGACTCCACGGTCAGAAGGCGAACCTCATGGTCCTTTGATTCCTCCACAGAGTCAAATAGTTTTTCTTCCAGGTGGCTGATATCTTGCTGTAGATTGTCCACTTTTGATGAAGTTTCATTTAAAATATAGAAAAATCTTCTGAAATTGTGGAGAATACTTTCGTCAGACTTCTCGTATGGAAGATCAGAAAGCGATGGGGCTACTTGTGAAGTGAATTCATACTTCTTGCCAATGAGCAGTGCCTGGAGGGATTCATTCAACTGTTGGAACTGGGGAATGAAAGCCAGGATGCTGTCCAGTTTCTCAGCTCTGCCACAGCAGACTTCAGTCTCATTTCTTAGAGCACGTAGCGTATCTTTCAGTACATAGTTATCCTGAATAGAATCAATAGCACTGTTTATTACTATCATGGTCTTGTTTAATCCATCTTCTATTTCCATGGAGCATTCATTAACACGACTCTCAAACAGTTCCTTATAAGCCTGAGATTCATTTTTGAGTCCTTCCTGAGTTTTGGAAAGCTCATTAATTGCAGAACTCATTCTATTAATGACAGTTGTGAGGTTTTCAAGTTTCTCATTGATTGCTTCAGCTTGGATCTGTTGTTCATACTCTGAAGTCAGGCTAAAAGGTACCCCTTGTTCAATCAAGGGTTGCAGGATCTCCATATCATAGCACAAATCATTAATTTGCTCATTCATTTTGTCCATCTTACTGTCTAATGGAAGGATCAGGTTGGAGAGACTTCTGTTTAGGACAAGCACATTCTCTTGGGTTGCTGCCAGCTGCGTTTGGAAATCCCTTCTGCTGTCTGACAACATGTCATCACAGACTCCCAGAACAGAGTCTCTCTGAATTTCTAGTGCAACACTGAGATTGCTGATCCTGCTATCCTGGACTCTTAAGTCGTCATAGATCTGCAGTAGCACCACGCCTTGTTTCCTTACTTTCTCATGCAGTGTGAACATATACTCTGTAACATTGTACTCTGTGACTTTATCTGCTGAAGGGATGTTTTGGCTTGAAGACTGTTCAGCTGATAACAGTTGTTCATGAGCATCTTTCATTTCAGAGAGAGTCCTATTTAAAGATTCATAATAAATGACACTTCTTGACTGTTGATGCTCCAAGTTATCTTCCAAGGATTTCTGCTTTTCCTGTAAAGCTTTCATAGGCTTGTCACAACTGAGGGTCATTTCCTCTTTCATCTGCACCATATGACTCTTTAGCTCCAGAATGTCAAGCTTTGTTGGCACACTGTCTTTTTCCTGAGCAAATTTTTGTTGGGTTTCATTCAGATGCTTGACTGATTCTTTTGTATTTTCAAGATCATCTGACAAACTGGATATGGTCTTGAAAACTTGCGCCATGCTCTCTTGGATTTCACCTTGAAATACTTTAAACTGTTCTCTGACAATGTCTTTGACTAATTCATTAATACTTCTGGATTTGAGACCTTTGGGAAAAAGGAGAAATATGGAAACAATCAAACCAATTGTGTTAGCAACATCTAAACTTTTCCACAATGTGATCAAACACAGTGCTGAACAGAAGTGAAACACACACATCCCTGCTCCACCCATAGAGCAAAATTTAAAGCTGAGGAACGTAGAGGAGGGCTAATAGTTTTTGAAAACTCATCTCTGTTTCTACTGAAATCAGTGGGAGTGAAATCAGAGAGTTGTATTATTTTGAAAGGGCAAACTTAGGCTCTGCATATGTGGTATCAACTTTGATCTCCTAGCTAAGCTGTTTCTGAGCACTGAAATGAGGAGATCAGTGTGCTTTTGTGGCTAGCTCCTAAGAAAATGACGTGTCCTTTCTCCACTGGGAAAGTAAGGAAAAAACACCTGCTTTATCAACATTACGGTCAAGAAGTGAAAGCAGAGTTTATTACCTTCCTATTGTATTGTATGTAGTAAGTGATCATACAACACGCTACAGCGAGAAAGAAGAAAAATAAAAGCAGCCTTATTGAATATCTGAAGTTAGTAACGTGACAACTGCTGCAAAAGGCAGACACTTTAAAGGTACAATACAGCTCTTTAAATAGCTCCTAGGAATACTGATCCTGAAAAGCACTAGGCAGAGGTGAATGTGTGGGAATTCTGCTCCTGTGAATAACATCAAAATAGGTCTCCCTTATAGCCTTAGATGGGTTAAGTCAGTCATCAAATAGTGTTCATCAAGAATGCTGCATAACATATTTGAATTAATTAGAGCAGCAGTTCTGCTCTGGTGTGAGATTAGAAGGATTTTTTTAATTTGTTCTCCAAAGGTAGGCCCTATGTCCAACTAAAACACTGAAGCATTCTTTGCATGTTTTTTCTAAACCCTATGAACACTTATAGCCAGCTTGTGATATAATGGTTAAACCCTTCAACCTCTACAATGCCTTGACGACCATCAGTTCTCTGATTAAAGCTGTACTGATAAAGGCAGAAATTCTCTGTTGCCTTCCTCTATCTTCCTCTCAATTACTTCTATAGCCTGGATTTTATTGCTTCATCTCTAAACCAGCAAGGCATGTTCTGAAACCTTATTTGAAAGTACGTTCTCAGCAAGAGCAGTAAAATGGCAGGAAATCAGACCCATGAAACCAAATGCAACTTTGGGCTCCCGGGGTGCAAAAGGATTCCACGTAAAAATGATTTTGTTCAGCAAACTAGAGAGAAGCACGGTACTTTTTCTATTCAGGAGATCCATTTGAATTGTGCATGTGTTTCCAGCTGGAAACAGATGAACTAGTTGATAATATTTGCTTTTTTATGAACTATAAATGAGTTTCAGTCTTCATTATGTCTGGTAAAATGGACAGTAAACACCTCTGAGGCTTAGGGGAGAAATCTGTCACTTGTTCAGATGGTGGGTTTTTTCAAGGCAGCCTATAATAGGCAGGAGCAATAAGTTTGCTAGCCTAAAAAAGAGCCACTTCAGAAATATAGCATGAAGTTTCCTAAACAATAAATTCAATTACTGTCAGCTATGGTCACAGATGTCACAGCAATTTTTACACAAAGCATAAAACCAACAAAGTGATACTACTGAGATTGCCTTTGTTATTTTACTTTTTACTACCTGAACAGCAAGTAAATGACTAGACAGATGTATACACATGAATGTGCACATGAACACGCACACTTACACACAGAGCTTTGTCAGTGAACTTCAGTGAAGGAAAAACAGTAAGATAAGATACCTGAGAATAAGGATGTCTTGGCAGCTGAGAGGAATAACCAAGATATGAATGCAGAGTAAAATAACTGGCATGTAGAGAAACCATCGTAACTGATGATTTGGTCAGGTTACTTTATGATGTTGAAAAATGTTGTGTGCTTTAAGAGACACAATGAACTGTGAAGGAAAGTTTAATGGCTGTGCAAAGAAACAAGGTTACTCTACACCTTCTGTGAGGAATTAATTAAATTTCTTCATCTCAGCAACAAATCTTGATAACAGACCATCCTGCTGTGAAAGGTCTTCCACAGGATCTATATTGGTCTTTTCTTTCTGTGACAGTCAAGAAACTGCCAGCCTCTCTCCCTCTCATTCCTACTCTATTTCATTGGATTGTAGGTGTTGTATGGAGCTCAGCTCTGGTTTTCAGGTGTTCTTGTTATCAAGAGGTGGAACCTGATAAAACAGATAGCTTTGGGTTTCTCTCCCTTACTTGTTGGCTAGGACAACTAGGTACCTGGTAAGAAAGTGCTACTCCAAAGTTCCCTAGGGGCTGTGGGAGCATACTTCTCCACAGAAAGACCTGACTCAAACTTGTGTTGTAGGTGACAATGAGGTATATTCTTAAGCTTGAGCTGAGAATACACAAGAGTACATACATGGATGTAACTCAATTTCTCTGTTGCTCTTTTTGAAACACAAAGGTCCAAACTACCTGTGAACATTAAAGACCTCTTGCACTTTTTGTAAGATTATAAATTTTAATTTTAACTCCCTGGCTGAAATCCAAAGTGTGTAATTACTTTCTGTCAACATATACTCCCTTTGCAGTTTCATTTATTTGAAGAATAATGTGCAAAATAAATTTGTGTACACAGGAGACTGAGTTAAGGTTATATATCCAGCTGTAAATGACATTTCTGACTTGGAGATGATTAACACTCCATTGTTTAGTTCATTTTTAAAGGAGTGTGCATTTTAATAATGAAGAGGAAAGGAGTCTATAAAAAGGCTTGATGTGGAGCGAAAGGAGGAAGAATAGTGAGAAGTAGGCAGAGTTTATTAAATTAAAGGGAGAACACCAAATTATTTTCTCTAAGTAAAAAGTAGGAACAGTCTCCTAAGTACAGAAAAAAAATTTAAAAAATGCACAAAAGGTTTCACTAACCAAATTAGAGGAACATACCAGTTACTCCAGTGAGTGTTGCCCTGTATCAACAGGTGACAGGTTTGTGGGACCAAAGTCTATTTACAGATGAAACCGAGAAATAAAGACTGTGTAAACTGTATTGAATTGTTTGTTCACAGAAATGGACCTCACTCCTAACAAACTCTGACACAAAGCTGGGCAGCCATTAGAATTTCTATGATAAGAAATAAAGGTGATTAATGGATATGAAAAAAGGACCTGAGCACCACAGAAAGAAAATGGAAAAGCAGGGGAAGAAGGAAGAAGTTTGAATAGCATGAAGAGCTACAGACTTAACTGTGCTTCAAAAGCACGTTTCTTCAGGATAGCAGTGGTAGGGAAGTTGTGGAAAAGTTGTGTTCTGCTTCAGGTGAGCTTCTAAGAGTAACTTTTAGCAAGTCTGATGTGCCTATACTGCACACCTGTTCCAAGTTAGAGGACAGCATAGAAACTCCTTCCAGCTCCTGCTACTTTAGGATGCTCTTTGCCCACTTGGGATATGACTGACTGGTATTCCCTGGACGGAAACTGCAGTTGCCCTTTGACATTACATGTACAAGCCAACAGAAACACTAACCTTGTTCTCTGTCCCCTCGTCCTCTCATTCCTGCTATTTACCTATGTACAAGCCAAGAATAACCTGTATTGGAGTGCCCAAAATTAGTCAGGGAAAGCAGCCGATAGCAGCATTTTCATTAAAGCTACTTGATTAGAAGATAGATTGAGAACATAAACTGAAAAAGGGCCAACAACTGGAGATTTCATCTAAGCAGGTAAAATATAGAGCATTGCAAATAAAAACAATAAAGGCTTGAAACACATTTGCAGACAAGTGTGAAATAATGTGATTTTTTGGTACTGCACATTTTAATTAGGACTTGGACCCTTCAATATAGATAAGGAATGGAGAAGCAGGAGCACAGGATGCAGCAAAAGACCTCCTGGAATAGCATGAAAATGACAGCTAGAATGAGAAGGAATATAAAAGAGAATGCAGAAGGGAAATGGGAAATATTCAAAGACAAATTAAATGTATGCCCAAGGGTCAAGAATGCCATCTAGCAATATGTGGAAAGGTGAAAGCAGGTCAGTGAGAGAGATGGGATAAACGTGATCCAGGGTACAAGAGAGCCATCTAGCATGTGGCGCAAGCAACTTAAGAGACAGAGGACTGAAAATACAAGAAATGGCATCACACTTGGTAAATTCAAGGGAGATACAAAAGCACTTATTGTTTCATTTAGTTTTATCTCAATGTAAGGAGCTCCACTTCCCTCATTCCATTTTTAAACAACAGAAAAGTCCTCTGGATTCTAAAAGGTATAATACAAACAGTTGGTTAAGCACCATTTGTAGGTGGGTAACAAACAGATCTTGCTGCAGGATTCAGAAAGAATGGATGCGTAACGCTGCTGGCAAGTGTCTGCCCAACCTCCTGGTCCCTGGCCATGTCTTTGTTATCCACTGAACATGAGTGCAGAAGTTTATCAAAGGTAGCCTAGTATGATCAGAGGCAAATTATTCAGCAGGATGTTTGCCATGTTATAAATACAACAACCACAGAATTCCGTATACGTTTCCCCTGCATATGTGAACTATGTATTAAAGAATATTACTTAGACTTGGTAGCAAAGCAAATGCTATTACATTTAGCAGCTGTCATATAAACAAAAAACAGAGATAAGAATATTTGCAGAAGCTCTATGTAAATGAAAATGCCTTGATAGTGGCTTAAATTACCATGCATACAATGTAGTACCCAAGAACATACATTTTTTGTCACTATAAAAGACACCATAACAGATGTCAAAATAAACAAATCTCTCTATTAGGAAGTGAAACTGAAAAAGAGTTCTCCCTATAAATGTTGAGCAATAGAATAGGACAGTCTAGGAATGTTTTTAGCATTTATTTTTTTTCTGGCACCTTTAACTGGGTGAGTGATTACATTAATTTATTTTTCTTACCTTTTAGAAAAGACTGGAAGTCTCTGCCCTTATTTTCATTGATTTTGCCTTCCAGAGAAGAAAGCGTCTTTCTCGCATCATTCATCGCAGCAGCAATGCTGTCAACCTTCTTCTGTAGAAAAGTCAGTTTCATCTCCTGGCTGCTAATCTTCTCATTCATTTTTTGTGTAAATGCTTGGTCAGAGAACAAAATAATAAGAAAAAATAAAGTACTGTTAAAACATGGGGGAGCATAGGGGGGAGAAAGTATAATTGACTTGAGAGACATTAGCTGGAACTAGGGTGAAATGTTTCTGAATTTTTAGTCTTGAGTGAATCATCTTGATTTTTGTCATGTATCATGTATTAGTGCCATTCAGCAGCACAGCAGTAACTAATTACTGAAGCATCTGTATCCATTATAAAGTATTTATAATTCTACAAGACTATTTTCAATGGTTAGCATATTTTATTCAGCATAATGCCATTCTTCCTTCACCTAGCACCCTACAGGGTATTCCGTTAGCTCAAATTTAGTGTATCATCTCTTTTAACGCAACCACAAAAGAATTGATTTTTACTTACCATTTACAACATAACTGCATGAATTTTCAAGGCTTGTGTCTGAAGGAATACATCATCTTTTCAGTGTTGGGGTCAAAATAAAGACTTGTTTAACACAGTAGTAAGGCAGAAAAACAGCTAATAGATAAATGACTTTGGAATAATCATTAGTCTGTCATTAAGAAAAGATGCCCAATCTGTGAAGTCAAGTTTATTTTAAAACTTGCACAAATTGTTCGTGACACTTGTAGTCTGTTCAGGTATAAAAAGGCCTAGCTGGATGCTTTTAAGATAGGTAGAGGGGAAGAAGGCCTTGGTATCGCAAGTTAAGACTCCACATGACTTCAGCTAGCCATCTGAGTTTCACAGCTGACAGGAATGAGACTTAGTCCAGGATTTCCAGAAGATGCTGATACAATTAAATGCTCTAATTCCTGCAAGCAAAGCTAGAAAATCTCTTCAGTTCCTTCAACAATTCAGCCTAAATGGCTTACCTTAGATACATGATAAACTACCCTGCATGATCCAGGCCATACTATGACTTAATAAACTGCTATGCAAGAGATTATTTAGCAGTACATACAAATACTTAATGGTGTAAATTTACAGTACTGCTATTGATCTTATTTCACTTTTCATTATGGCATCAGTGTCTATTCCCATGGCAGTAAATTGTTATAATCAGAAATCATGTGGAAGCACAGGGGCCTAAAGACTACAGCAAAAAAAAAGCAAGTTGTATATAAAAGGGCATATTCTTCTAACTAGAGTTTTATTCTTCAAAATTCTAGTATGAAAAAAAAATGTATCTTATCTAACTCGACAGCATTTGAGAAAATTCAGTGCAGATGAAGTGTGCCAACACTGGTGAGAATGCTCTCCTGTAGAGGCACGCTGGTTGTGGAATTCATAACTGGTAGAGCCTAGTGAATAGGGCTGGCTATTTTAAGTAGGATATTAGTATCTCCAGCTGTTTACTTTGCCCATGGCATCTACTTACAGAGACACAAAATTGTGTTTATAACTCAACCATCTAGTTTAGAGTCTGGCAATTCTCCCCAACGGCACTGTGGAGACAAGCCACTGATGGATCTTCTTTGTCTGAATACCTTTCATCATAATACTACTTTGTGACAGACAGACAGGTCTGGATTCTTCTGCTCCTGGTTGAATTGTTACTATGAGAAAGTGATTTGAATTCATTACTGGCTCATGCATAGTCACCCAAACTGATAACTAACCTGCAGGGCACAATGCTTTCTTCAGTTCGGTTTCTGTCAGTTCCTACTGAAGGGAGAAGACAAGCTGCATAAATGAACCTGAAAGTGAGGTTTATAAGTGGCTTGGCTGCATAGTGGGAGCTGGAAACAGAATCTGGCTTGTAGAGTCCTGCCAGCTGCTGATGGAACAAAAGACCAGGGCAGTCAGTGCTGGCCCCAGGTCATGTTGGCAGGCTTGGCAGCCTGAACAGGTATCTCTCTCCTCCTAAAATGACCCTATTTGATTTAAAAATAACTGAAAAGCAATTAAAATGGATCTCTGAGATTCCAACTTCAGAGCTATTTTTCAGAGCAGAATTCCTACTAAGAGAAGTGGCATGTTTTAATGCTCTATTGATCAAGCTCACTTTTTCATATGGGTCCTGTCTGCTTTACTAGACAATATCCTCCTCCCTCCAGCACTGGGAAACTTGGTTGTTCACCAAGGGGCAACAGCCTTCTCCCATTTGAAAATACCTTTCTATATCTCCTTGCCAGATTCAGTCTTTCCCTCTCCTGCCTATGCTTTCTAGTTTCTCTATTTGTCTATTATGTTTTAAAGTAAAACACATATATGGAAATAAGCACATACATGTGTCTTGTCTCCATAAAATCCTGTGGCAGTGGCAGTCTGGATGCTGACATCCTGTTCTCCCAGCATGCATGAATATCCCAGCAACAGAACAGTGTATTGACAACTGCAACATACAGACCTGAGAACATAACTTGCCTTATTATTTGATTCCATAATATTTTTCCAGATACAGGCCAACTGTGTGAGTGACAGTAACACCATAATGTGCAACAGCTGATGATTATACAAAAAGCCAGTGTAGACATCCATAATCGAAATATCAACAGATTCAAAAGAAAAGGGAGGTAGTAAGAAAGTTCAAGCAACATACCTCCTTTACGCTGCCTTTCACATCTCGTCCATCTTCTGGCTCCTCACCATGTAAACTACAAGCTCATTTGACAGCACGTAGAGAATGCTGCCAAATAACTCGCGTATAATTTGCCACCAAAAATTTACCTGACAAATGCAGTCTCACTCACTGCTGAGGATTATATCACAAGCAGAGGATAATTTTGCCAACAACTTCCCTATTCAAGCATGTTCCATATATTTCTTTTGTTGTTACTTAAACAGTATGCTGATTGTTGGCAGTTCTCTGAGTACACAGACTTTGTAAATAATTCTGCGTTACCAACATCTCTATACCCTCAAAGGCATGTACACCTTCAGGTCGCACAGACTGGACTATAGTGTAGTCTGTCAACTACTTCAATACCTCTAAATCACAGATACCTTTTCATGTTTCTTTATAGTGGAGACTTAATATTGGAATTCATCATTAAATGGTATGATCTGATAAACCATGATTGTTTCTGGTGCCATTTTAGTGAGTGTGCAAACACGCCTGGCATGAATAAAATTCTGTTCCCATGAATACTTATGCAGACAACTATGAAATTAATTTTCTGGAACATTTGTGTTGGTAAACTTTAAATCATACAGATGTTAATGGAAAATAAATATAAGGGGAAGTAATAACACCCAACAATTCTAGAGACCAAGAGATGGAGAAGCTTTTCATGCAGCAGTCACCTAAGGTAACTTCTCAATGTAGGTCACTATTTGAATAAAAGCATTGTTGTTACTAACTAGCTCTTACAATGTTGACATATCCTTGCAAGAAAACACTGACATTATGTTCTAAAACCTTATAGTCTAGATAGGTTGAAGTAAACGGCATAGTGAGCAAATGCGTAGTGTAATAAGAAACAGCCTCAAACATCTGTGGTATAACACTGCAAACTGTTCCTGTCTTGCTTAGCTATTTGATCATCCTAGATGGAGCAGTTTAAAACACACCTAAGCTGCCCGTGCTAAAGTTTGAAGCGTCATTGTACTGATTTTGAATAAACCACCAATTTTTATAAGAAAATATATGACAATAATCATGCGTTCAGATAATACATTAACATCACCACATTTTCTTTTATGACCAATGCTGGTCTATACTACTTCTAGATTTGGTTTGGGGGTTTTTTGACCGTATTGTCTGGAGTTTTTGTCTTTTTTTCTGTTATTACTCAGTAATGTAATAGTTTAAATATTTCTACGCAGAATGACTTTCTGGTTTTAGTTTAGTCACAAGACACTCTATAAATAGTAAGCTACTTGTACCTTCAAATTCAGTTTCTTCTGCCTATCTTTATCAGAGAAGCGTAACACTGAACTATGGCTGCTAGAAACTCTAATGGTTCACTCAGGCCCCTTCAGGAGACAGGGATTTTTCTCAAATTGTTTTTGCAGCAATCTTAGTGAGTCACACGGTCAGTGATTGGGCTAGAGGTGATAGTAATTATAGCAGCTGACCTGGCTCACTGGGGTCCTGAGGAGCTCCTGCTGTCCTCTCACTGACAGTTCTGCTGCTTTCAGCCTGGTTGCTGTGTATAAGTGATTGTTGTTCTTGAGCTAAAAGAGGGAGAAAAAGGAAAGGATGTGAGTGAAACATGGAACCTGAAAATCGGGATTCCACAACAATTGCTTTCTCTCTTTATTCTACACCAACTTTACCAAAGCCTAATCATCTGTAGTGATTCTTGCTATCTGCTTAGTCTGTCTGTCTACAACACAGTGTGGGACCATATTGATGAAGACAGTGAATGGCTTTATAAATGGCTTCCTGAGATTGTCAGGGCTTGGTGTTAATACTAAAATATCCAAACTTGCCCTATAATGAATAGAATTTTGAAATCTCCAGGTCTAAACATTCTAGAGGAATATTTTAGATCAATATAAAACTGCAGTACAAAGACAATACAGAGATTGTCAGCTGTAAAATTAATCAGTTTTTTTTACAGGTACAAAATTAGTCAGATTTATTGAAACTAATTATTTTTTTTTGACAGGTTACACAAATCTTCAACCATGGAAATCTTCCCACTAAAGGCAATGGTGATATTACATTGCTGCAGCACCTAAAAAATAAAAAACATTTCAAAACATAATCAAATTCCAAATTCCAACAAATATAATCTGAGATTTGCAACTGATACATACATTAAAAAACTTCACAAACATGGTAAGTTTGTAAAGATTTTCTCTGGTCATAGCAGATAAGATTTCCTAGGCTTATTTTACATCTCAGCCCAAAGACCCCAAAGCAATTTGCAGAAAGCTAGACTAACATTATTATTATATCAATATAACAGTGGAGGAAACTTGAGGTCCAGAGAAGTAAAGTGCCTTCACTCACAAAAAGTAGCAAACAACTAATAGGATAGAACTGAGATTTCCACCTTCCCAACTTCTCTAGCCATTAGGCTTAACAGTGGTGTTCTCATTTCATTATTGTTTAAAAAAAATGAAATATGTACAAAGTAGGTTGTAAATTTGCTAGTGTAACTTCGTACACATTTTTACATGCTTGCTCATTTCATGAAGCATTTTGAAGTGGATGTTGTTGCAGCTGGAGCACATCTAAGGAATGCCACTTATGTGGCATTGATGTGTTTTCCAGTCTTTAGTACAGTACAAGCAGAATAACTTGGGTATGGTGACATTATTTTCCAGTTCAAATATGAAAACCTAGTCTGGCCATAATGTGAGTTTCCAAGGAAACCGAATAAAATGCTGAATCAAGAAATTCCTTGTGTTTCATCAGCCTCTTGGCAGTATATATGAGGATCAATAAATTACATTTAAGGATGATATAAGATGTTTGAAGTTGTAAATTAAGGGGTGGGAAGTCACAATTAGGACAGGGACTCAAAGGAAATTGTCATATGGACTGAAAGTTTCATAGAATTTATTCAAATTGGCTGGTAAGAAATACAAAATTCTCAAATAGTTTTAACTTCAATAGCTTCTGTTATCTTTCTCTGCCATGGTTATTGACAGGAGTTAAATACTTGCATTCAGCCCAATTCATTACACAGGATTTATCAGGTGGTGATGTGATGATAGGATCTATGACAAAGGAGTCAGTTACTTGCCTGTGATAAAGACCAGCTGATCGATGTCCTTTTATTCTTTCATTTACTGATCTTTGTTGCTCTAAATGTATTCACTGTCACTGTTACTGCTACAGACACCAGATTTTTTTTATACTATCCATCTTATCTTTCATCCTTCCCTATTAAATTAACTGCCCCACTCACAGCTTCAATTTGGGGAATACCCAAACCCTTACAGTTTTAGAGTTTAAAGGTTATATATTTATCACTGTGTGCTTGTTTTCCTGATGCTTTAAACTGTTCAGATAACTTAATCCCTGTAAGAACCAGGACATAGATCTCACCCTGTTGGAGCTAACTCGTAACGGAGCAAGCCAATAGTGCATTATACTGCTTCCAAAAGCAGCAAGGACTGTAGCCAGTGATGCACACACACAAAAAAACTCACCCAGAGAAAATACCTCATATTGTACACTTATTACGTTTCAGCACTGTATAGGAAAGGTACTTCTCAGGCAGTATTAGAAATTCAGGGTTTTCATTTAGTGAAACAAATTCAGAAGAGTCACTGGCAATATAGCTTCTCCTACATCATTCTTCTAGTGTGGCTCAGTCCTCTTCCAAAGGAACCACTCTGACACATCATATAGTGATTAAGTCTTATGTGCTCCTTGGTCCCACAGCTGAGATTCCCATCCTAGATGCTGAACAACAGCAGACGCAATGGGAGCACCAGACTGAAACTCTAATACATATACTCCTTAGGTTAGAAATAGCCATCAAATGACTCGCATTTGAGACCTTTGAAAATTGGATATGCTATGCTCCGTTTAAGCTGAAAAGATAAAATACAAAATAAAAATTAGACTTTTAGATCCACCTTATAGGTGCTATTTACAATAAGAAAGCAACAGCAACAACAAAAAAAGCAGCATTTCAAAATGCTGAGCAATGAAGAGCACTTCCAGTTCCTCAAGGAGCTTCAGGGTCCTCAGTGCTTCTGAATATCAGGTAACGCACACAGGAATCCAACGTTGAATATATTGGCCTAGATGTATAATTTATTGTCCCATGTATTTTTAAACACAGCGTGCAAAATGATTTCAGGGAATATTAAAAATATGGAAATTGAATCTTTTTCTCTCAATATATTTTTGATGAAGCAGGAGTAGCTGAAGGGGAATCCCTGTGGGGAGTTTGGTAGTTTCCTCCCATTCCCTGTGTTTCAAGGTGAATTGCTACCTTTGTGTCTGCAGCTTACCCCACGCAGAGGATAGTGCTCGCTCCTGTGCAGAGCATTTTACAGCCATCTGCTGGAGAAAGGACGTCGCTACCATGCAAGAGAATTCGGTGCTAACAATGGCTATGGCACTGTCAGCAACTCTGAGAACCAGCTGTTTGCTCTAAACCACAGACAGGGCAGATGGAAATGAATTCATATACATTAAGTCACCTCAGCCTCACTTCACAGCACAGCTGGATTCGAACACAGCATGATCTACATTTGAAGATGCATCTTCCAGTTCTTGAAATCATTTGTGACACATAATACAGTGTTCAGGGACCACATGTGCATGAGCAAACTGGGATTTCTTTCCCTCAGACATTACTACACACACATTGTTTTCTCCAACTTCAGGATGAAAAGTTATAATTAATTTATGTTTAGTAAAAATGATGTCATGAACTCTGCAACTCACAACTTACAAGCCCTCTCATTTCAGCACTTTTGCTCCCAAGTTAAGCATTTGATATTCCCAAATCAAAATAATGTTTGATTTGTTGAATTGTCCTTATTGCATTGTTTCATGAGATGTGTAAGAAATTACGTGTACATTTTTCCTTTCTTAAGTTTCTTGTAAAATTGCATTATCCATGCTGGACTAGGATCTATGTCTTATCCAATTTGGTCATGTGTTGCCACATAGGAGGTAAAGTTAGAAATAGTGATCTGAACACGTCTCTTCCCAGAGGCTCTTCTGTCTCACTCACTACTACGTTACCTTGAGAAGCATCCATAACCAAGCCGTTACAATGAGGCTACCAAAGATGGTTTACAGACGTCTAGTAATAATTATCAGATGGTGACAATGTTTCCTCCTGCCTAGGCTATCAGACTGAAATAGTCATGTATGATTTCACTTGATTTGAGAGAGAAGCTAAACCAGAAGGCATTTTGCATTAGCATTTGCTACAAGCAAACCACATCACTCTAACAGTGCCTTCCCATGATCCAAAACATATTGTCAGAATATCCCAGTTCCCCTGCCAGAGAAACCCCTCAATAACTGTTCTGTTGTTTGAGCAGATCAAGTTTGAGCGCTCAGCGACTCTGGAGAACCCCAGTCAGAGCTTACATTGTCTCTCTCCCCGCCACTGTAGAAACAGAGTGCCTGAAGACAAGGCTATTGGGCTCCCAACTGTTCAAGTTCATTAGCTGACGTCCCTTCACGGGAATTGAATAATACAGGCAGGGCTCGTGCTGGTGGTCTGTTCCTCATGGGAGGCAGGATTCCAGAAGCGGAGAAGAAGAGCCTTTCTGACATAACACCTTTTATCCCAATCTCTTTAAGCACTTCTACAAGCATTAATTAATTAAATATCCCAGTGCCCCTGTGAGATAAGTGTCATCTCAATTTTCTAGATGGGTAAACTTGGGTATGCAGATTATAAGTGGCTTCCCCAAGTAATTCAGCAAGCCAGAAGAGGTTTGAAAATAGAACCCAGGAGATGTAATTTCAAACTGGCTCCTGTAACAGTTGACAACATTTTCCTTTATTCTTATTTTTACACAGATGCCACTACAAATTGAGTTATACAGCTTGTTTTCCTGGTTAATGCTTCCCTGTTGTTTTGATGCCTGCCATTTCAATTCTATCAACTCTAGCCTCCCCCTTCAATAAGCATTTTTTAATCTATTTTTGCTAATGTTTGCATTTTTTAAAAGCAAACCTTTAAATCATCTGATCCATGCTCACTGGACAGCCTTGCTGACCAACTGTGTCCCGCGTTAATAACTGACTCCACGCTCAGCTGCACAGAAGAGAATTTTGTGCTTGCTGAGGTTCTGGCTCTTCAGCATTGAAATTTCCCTCCTGGATGTGAATAACAGTGATTTCTCTTCATTCCTCTACATTAATGTTTAATCACAGCCTCTACTTTACCACTGCTGATTGAATTCCCTACCACATCTAATGGCCTTTCTTGTAATATTCATTCATTTAAAATATGTATGCTGATGCCATATCTTATTTTTCAAGGGCTGCTTGTTTAAGGCCAGCAGCAAAGAAATAGCTATTATACAGATGTTAAACTACAGTGCGTTGTCATATGTCTGATCACCAGGGCAGAGGTAAAACACTCT
Source organism: Pluvialis apricaria (assembly GCA_017639485.1). Classification (NCBI taxonomy): domain Eukaryota; kingdom Metazoa; phylum Chordata; class Aves; order Charadriiformes; family Charadriidae; genus Pluvialis; species Pluvialis apricaria. The sequence goes on along the minus strand of CM030010.1, from coordinate 51,838,226 downwards.
ATTCTGTCAAAAAAGGGCACAATTATACAGGGATCATGTGTAATACCTAGTAAAATTCAGTCGCTGTTGAAATGAACAACAGAAGTCCTACTAAATTCAGAGGGAAACAAAGTTGGTACATTATTTTATCATGTCTAAAATATATACTTAGAGCCTGAAACTGAAAGCCAAAAGAGTCACAGTGCTGTAAATTAATTTTACAGCAAGTATTCAATAGAGGATCTGAATTTAATATCCCCAGCACTGCAATACTCAATAACTAAAAGGTCAAAAGTAGAGACGCACAGAATGCAAACTCCATATTTTAGCAAAATGGATTAAGGCTGAAGATTTTATGAGTTTTATTTAGAGTGGAAGAGAGGAAAGGACATTCTGCTTAGCTACTTTGGAAAGTCATGTGCAGGGAAGAGTCAACAACTCAAAGCATTTTAGTTTACTGTGCATTTTTCCTGGTTTTAAATTAACAGGAAGGACTTATTGATTTTCAGCAGAGCCATTTGCTTGCAAAGTGGATTGAATTGTTTTCTTTTGTTGAAGTGAATAGTTTCAAATCTTTACAACTCTACGCACCTTTGGATTGGCAGTTTTCCCCACTGTACCCAGGACAACACTTCCACTCCAGCGATGTTACTATTTTATGTTTGATTCTGTAGGCTTGGTGTGTTGCTGTCTGGGACCTGCAAAACAAGAACATTTTAAACCTATTTCAGGTGACCAAACACGAGTTGTAGGATATCTCTATAACCGCATTATGTTTTCTTACATGTCAAATGTATCCTTTCATTAACTGCTTGAAACTGAAAGTGAAGCCTAACTTGGGTTTTGCATTTCAATAGCAATCACAGTTTTAATATTTCAGCATTCAGATCATCTGCATGGATTTTAAAGGAACCTGACTGATGTCTGTTTAGTGCTCTCGGACTTTTTCCCTGAATATCTTATTCAGGAGTCAAATGCTGCTAACTTTTATGGAAGCTATTACAATTAATATCTACTAAACTGGACAGAGTGAGCCAAAAATACAATTGTGAAATACTGTTTTTCTTAAACCAGTGAAAAAAAAGCATTCCCAATGAATTTTTGCCACGTCAGTTCATATTTAGTGCACACTGGAAGCTTTCCATTCTGATTATTTTATACAACATTATACAAACTTTAGTCTGATAAAGCATGAAAATTTCCACTCTGGAAGTCAGTGTAAGAAAGCTATGTAATTGTGATCCCTCAGTTATTACTGTTACAGTATGTAACTGCAGAGGCAGCAGCAATTTTGTTTCTGTGTTCCAACACATTCTGCATGTCTTAGCTACCCCATCACTTCTTTTAGCTTTCTTAACTTCACAGAGAAATCAGTTTAGAATTAATACGATGCAGTAGGGCATACAGAAGAAATTAAGAACAGCAAGCCTACTTGTCGCTTTTCATATATTAAATACAAAGTTTGAATAGAAAGAATATGATGCAGTTCTGCTAGTTGCTAAACACTACCATGAAGAATACCTCAAATCTCAGAAAATACAATGATAAAATGGTTACAGAACTGTTTTGGACACACAATCCCTGTCTAAATCATTTCAGAAAGCAAGACAAATTTGAAGACTGTCAGACCAAAAAAATATCCCCCTGATGAATTAAAAAATGCCACCTTGTTTTACACCGTAGTTAATCTTGTCACCCCTTCACAAGGGTTGTAATATTATATATATTAAAATTCATAGCAGCTGGCAGGAGCTTTGCATGTGTCCCCAACCAGCTTTGCCTCTGAGAAATGGCATTTGCAGCAGCAAGAACTCAATAAAGATTAAGGTGAACCAAAATCAAGAGAGTTCTCAGTTCTTTTGCTATACGGACGGTCTTATTTTATGATAAAACTACCTTATTCTGTATTAGCATAATCCATTCCTGAAAGCACTCATAAAAATGAAGTGTCCATGAAAAGAGTTAATAAGGAATAGCTATTTCAAAAATAACTCTCCATGTAGACAAGCCCCAGAACTGTATGTAGTAGAGACTTATTTACAGGAGTAGCACAAGGACCTAATTTTCCTACAAAAATGAAATCAGAGTTATTGTGGATCTTCTAGATGGAATTAGAAATAAAACTGGCAGTATTTCAACCACAGGGTCTATTCCAAAGGTTTTCAATACAATTGAATGTATTTCAGTCACCAAATCCTAAGGATACTCTATTCCCGGTTCCACCTCAAAGCTTTAAGCGTGTTCTGCCATACCACCTAGAGGACAATTCTCAGAACAGCGAAACTGACTTGTAAGAGGCTTTTGAAACTTTTCAAGGGGAAAATATGTAACAACTTCTGTTTTGTTGGTGCCATTTCAGTCTGCCATTTTCCAGGCCCGTGCATTAAAACCCAATTTCATTTACTGTTGATATCTAATGTCTGGAGAACACAGTGAGGCACCCAAAGCACAAAGGACAATCTGAATATGTTTAACAGTCATTATTTACAAGTTGTATCCAGGCCAACTACTTTCCTAGGTTCACTACCTGACCAAAGCTGTGCCAGAAATAAGCACCCAGCAGAGAGATATTTATATTTATGTCTCTCAGAGGAAACTTTTTGCTCCAACAAAGCACAAGCTTGGAACATTGCACAGAAAGGATTTTCTTTCCCACATGTGCTTTAAAGCTTTGTACATGTTCACTTTTCCTTGCAGTACTCTGGAAGAGGGGAGCAGGCAGTGGGCTTACTTGAAGAATTGAAGTGATCAGAGGGTGCCAGAGTGAAAGCATGCCAAGCCTGTATTGTGGAGCTCTAGGACACTCCCATTCGACGGCTTTTATACTCGATCTAGGGACATGGGAAGATGAGACCTGAAAACATCCTAATCTGCTCCCTCCTGTATTAATTTTCATTTCTAAAGTCATGGTTGTATTAATTATGCAGAAATTACTCTTTCTTCCAAGTTCTACAAACCTCTGAGCACAGGATCCAATATGCCAAGTGCAAGGCTTCGCTCTGCCTGATGAGAAGGTTTCTAGGTTGTCCACTACCACTGTAGGTAAGAGTCTGGTATGGACATAAGCACACCAGTTCCTGGAAGAGAAAGAAGGTAAATATAATTGAAAGTACAAATAATGTTTTCCACAATATGAATAGAATAGAATATGCTGTTTCAGTTGGAAGGGACCTACAACGATCATCCAGCCCAACAGCCTGACCAATTCAGGGCTGACCAAAAGTTAAAGCCTGTTATTAAGGGCATTCTCCAAATGCCTCTTAAACACTGACAGGCCTGGGGCACCAACCAGCTCTCTAGGAAGCCTGTTCCAGTGTTTACCACCCTTTCAGAAAAGAAATGCTTCCTAATGTCCAATCTAAACCTCCCTTGGCACAGCTTTGAGCCATTCCCACGTGTCCTGTCACTGGGTACCAGGGAGAAGAGATCAGCACCTCCTGCTCCACTTCCCCTCCTCAGGAAGCTGTAGAGAGCAATGAGGTTGCGCCTCAGCCTCCTTTTCTCCAAACTAGACAAACCTGAAGTCCTTAGCTGCTCCTCATAAGACATCCCTTCCAACCTTTTTACCAGCTTTGTTGCCCTCCTCTGGATGCATTCAAGGATCTTAACATCCTTCTTAAATTGTGGGGGCCAGAACTGCACACAATACTCAAGGTGAGACTGCACCAATGCTGAATTCACAGCAGGATAATAATTTCCTTTGACCGGCTGGTGATGCTGTGTTTGATGCACCCCATGATGCGGTTTGCCTTCTCGGCTGCCAGATGGCTCATATTGAGCCCGCTGTCGACCAGCACTCCCACGTCGCTTTCTGCAGGGCTGCTCTCCAGCCCTTCCTCTCCCAATTTATACTTGTGCCTGGCGTTACTCCACCCTGGGTGCAGAGCCTGGCATTTTGGCTTCTTAAATTTCACCCCATTAACCATAGTCCAATTCTCCAATCTATCTAGACCCCTCTGCAAGGCCTCTTGTCCCTCAAGAGAGTCAACAGCACCTCCCAGTTTGGTATCATCAGCCAACTTGCTAATGGTGCATTCAATTCCTGCATCCAGATCATTGATAAATTATTGAACAGCACCAGCCCTAAAACTGAACCCTGAGGAACACTGCTGGTGCCTGGTCACCAACAAGATGTAACCCCCTTCACTACAATACTTTCAGCTCTGCCCTTCAGCCAGTTCTTCACCCAGTGCACTGTGAAACCACTCACCCCACAGTTGGACAACTTGTCCAGAAGGATGTTGTGAGGAACAGTATCAAAAGCCTTACTAAAATCCAGAAAAACTACATCCACCGCCTTCCCGTCATCCACTAGGTGGGTGACTTTATCATAGAAGGATATCAAATTAAACAGAACTTTCCTTTTGTGAACCCATGCTGCCTGTGCTTGATGGTTGCATTATTCTTTAAATGCCTTTCAACAGTACTCAGTATCACCTTCTCCACCATTTTTCCAGGAACTACAGTTAGACTAACAGGTCTGTAGCTCCCTGGGTCTTCCCTCACGCCCTTTTTGTAGATTGGAATAACATTGATGATATATGGATGTATATCAGAATATGATGATATATGATACTTAAAGGGGAAAGTTAACCCATAATTTAGGGATAGGACTAAGTTATGAAAATTAAATTTGGGTTCTCTCAGACTGCCAGTGTAGTCTTGAGCAACTACCTAGTCTTTGTGCTTCAGCTACCCATTAACAACAAAGAAAACAGACAATCATTTCTCCATCTCTACACATATATATATTACAAATCTAAGTTTTTCTTTGTAAACGTTTGTGAAGCACCAAGTACAAAGAAGCTCTTCCAGACTGCAGTAATGACAGGTCTTAAAATACACCTACATTTCAGATTATAGAAACTGTTTATCCAGAATTCAAAGGATTGTTTAGTAAGGTTTTTAACCACCCATAACTTTACCTTTTTGGACAGACATTTCTACTCTTCCTCCCTTTCCCCAACATTATTGTGAGCACATGTGTTTTGCAATGCACTTTGAGGTCAAAGCCACACACAGCAATAATGCACCGTAGCGCCACTCTTGCCTGTGCCACTGGCTACACACCTAGAGAAGGAAGTCACATACAAAATGATCAAACTCTTGATCACCGCGGCACAGGATGTAGGAGCTGGTGGGTGCAAGGCCAGGTTTGTGTTTTTTAAAAAGGATTCTACGGAGATTGCAAGAAACTGCAAACTGTTAAATTGGATTTTGAAACCAGGTGACTTGGTAGAAGCTACAGTAAAGAACAGAATTAAGTAGAAATTATAAACTGTTTAATGGTTCAGGACAGATTTGTACAGGGAAATCATGCCACAGAAATCTATTGGTATTCTCTGAATCAGAAGCAGGTAGATAAAGGGCTGATTTTCAGAGGCTTTTGGCAAGGTCACTCACCAAAAGCTATTAAAGGCTGGGGGTGGGGGGCAGGGAAGGGGAAGCAATCAAAAAAATCTGTCACGTAGTGAGGGAATAGATCCTGTTATAGATTAATAAGGCATTAAATCAGAGAGGTGAAAGACTAGTTAGCTTTCTCAAGAAACAGTTTATCAGCAGAATCCCACGTGAATCTAACAGACATTATATTCATTAATGAGAGGGAAAGCAGGTGAATAGGGAGACGACAGGGTTATACAAAGCTAAACAAAATCATTTTGTGCAGTAAACCTAAGCTAATCTTCAAGAATTGCAGAAATCTCATGATACTTAATTTCCAACTAATTAAGTGTCAGAAAAGGGTCCTGTAATGCTGAGTCAGGCACAAATGAAGACAGCCTTATACAGACAGTATGACTACCCAAATTAACTATCATCAGGAAAAAGATCTCAGAGTCATTGTGATTAGCTCTTTGAATATGCTGATTTAGTATTTTGCATTAACTAAACTAGTGAATCAAATACATGAAATCATTAGGGGAGGACTAGAGAACAAACAGAAATCACCACTGTTTCAGTACATCAATTCCTTGTTGCTATATATGAGTCTATGGTTAGCCCACAGTTTGAATACAGCATTCAGTTTTGTTCCTACACCCTAAAGGGAGGTGAAAAGAAAGATAGAAAGAGAAGATGAAGAACAGGAGGGATGGGAAGTCATGATGTTCATTATTCAGTTGGTCTTGTTATAACAAAGAGGCATCAAAACAAAACAGGTTTAAACTTAAAGAAAAAAACAAAGGGGTGGGGGTGGGGGGGTGTTTCCGCAAACACAGACTGTGCCAGATTCGGAGTTTTGGAAGCCAAACAGGATTCTAAAAAGCATTTAAATGATTTCATGAAAGAACAAGCCATTAGGGTGCTGTTGTTAGTTTGTTGGGTTTTTTTTAAATATAAAATTGAAGGTGTAATCTTTATCTCGGGAAGTCCCCCAGCTGCAGATTGCCAGCCATCCTTAAGAAAGTATTATTGCATTTCTGCTGATGGAACAAATGTCTGTTTGGTCCAGTAGCGATTTTTTCCTTTTTCCCTAACTTAGTACAGCATTTCTTAGGGCCACTCCTTTGTCCATGCTGAAAATATTCCATTTTTGACTTGGCAAGTTAGTGACAAGACATTGTTTCAGTTGTAAGGTCGGTGAACTTGCAGGTACTTCCATACCAATATTTGCACATAAGAACTTAAAGTCCATCTTCCTAGGTCACGGTTTGCTGCTAACCTTTGCTTCTGGCTCTAGTAGTTGTTAGTGTTTCATAATCCAGTAAGGAAATATATATTTGCATTACCCAGCTGGCCCTGAAATCAGTATCTTGCTATGGGCTCCTTACAGTGGAAATCAAAATACAATTAAGACCAGATTAGTTCCATTTACTTAACTGGCATTAGTACAGATTTACACTGCTTCAAACAAGAACAACAGCACAAAACACAAAATAGTATCACAGTCTATCCTTAAATGATTGCTTTTGTCTTCCACGATACTACCAATGCAATCGCATCAAATTCAGTAGTGCTTTACTGGGAAAATGATTCCTGAGAAAACAGCAGGATAACCCAGGAAGTAAGATGCTAAGTAAGGCCAACAGATTGAACCTCTCAGTATTTCTGCTGCCAGTATCATATTGTGGTGCTCCCTCACACAACACATATTGTTTAATTGATGAATAATATGTTTCATATAAAATGGGTTTTTATTGAGTCTCTTTGATCTGATTTTGCTTGCTCACTCTCCACTTCCTCGAGAGTTTTCATTAGGATAACATTTCTTTTTAATTGGGTATGAAAAGGCTGTGCTTTAGTTTGATGCTTCCTTTATGGTCTGTCTCCTCTAGCTATAGCCTTTTGTCTGTGTGTATAAATTAGAGACTCCATGAATAAATATTTGCCAAAAATTAAATCTCTCAACCATAAACTTAAAGATTAGGTACTCTTCTCACTACCTCTGTGGAAGCCAGGAGCAACTATATGCAAGTTTGAGACACATAAAATTGGCAGAATCAAAAGGAGACTTAGGTCTTTTGAGTTTTACAGAGGGATCGTGACATTACTTACACCACCCCTCTGGCTGGGACATACGGGTCCTTTAGAGGACGGTGCTGAGAACTCAGAGACTAGCAGTAGTAACTAAATAACAATGATATCTGTGGTTAAACGTTGCCAGCAGTTAGCCAGAGAAGGAGCTTGTAGCTCCATCCCTTCCAGAATATCTCTGCAGCAGCAAGGGAACTCAGGCACCCCTTCTTGCCAAGTGTTCAGTAGGAGCAGGACACGGCAGGGCACTTGGCTCCCTTACAAGCATGACCAAGAAGACAGCTCTTCCATGGGGCTTCCTTGCTGAGCATCAAGAGCAGGGCTTCTGTCTCGCAGAAGGTGAGCTGGGAAGGGAGGGAAATGACTGTGCAAGCCGTGCACTGACCTCACCAGCAGCATGCCAGTACCGCAGCGCCAGAGAGAGGCAAGCAGCAGTAGGATGACAGGAACAGGTCAATTAGCAGCCCGGCAAGTATCAGGCAGAGGCTAGGTAACAAGCGAGATCCAAGAGGACTGCTAGAGACAAGCACCTTTATGAGGAGAACAGGCTCAAGCCTGGGCTTAGATGGAGCCCCGACCCATGAGTGCGGGTGGTTTCGGGTGACGTTGCTCAGGACCCTGCTACTGAGCTCCCTTCTCACTGCAGGCGTGAGGTCTCTTCCATTTCACAGCTGTAGTGAGGGTTCTGCATATTCATACCCAAGATTAAAAAAAGGTATTTTTCTCTGAAGTGCAGCACAGAGATTAAAAAAAATAATCTCTCAGCATATGAATGGGACACTAAACGTTTAACAGATGCAGAAAGTGATACTGGGCCAGACTGACAGTGGTGTATTCAGGAGGAGTTCTGGTTAAGCATGGTGGTTTGCTTATGATTTGCTTATGATTTAAACTTGGTATATGGAATGTAAACATCCAAATTCCCGAATAACTCTCAGGAATTAACTGATGACATATAAAACCTGATCAGACGACATCCAAAGCGATAACATCACCTCAAACAGTTATGCAGTACCACACCTCTTTTACTGCTGCACATTAGCTGTCTGGAAAGTGAGGAACAAAGAGCTAACACCTTGGGCAGCTGGGCGCTAAGCTTACCACCTCTGCAAATCAAGAACCCAAATACAGGAGTCAGAGTTTAAAATCTAGGCTACAATGAGCCAGCTGTGAGGTTAGGCCTTGAGTTTGCAGCTCCCTAGCTTGCGCTCTACCCTTGCATGCAGACACGACAGCTCACCAGAAAGGGATTAAGCAGAAGACATACAGCAGTGTTATCTGCGCTGACCTTTTCTGCAGTGCTCACAGCTGCGGTGTAATTTTTGGTAACTGAATTCCATTTTACATCTGAGCAAATGTGATCAACGAATAGATAACGAAAACAGGCATAAAAAGCAGTTGTAATATATGAAAGCTCTGGAATATAGAGAGTTCAGTTAAAAAAAAAAATCTACTTTTTAAAATTCATAATCTAAATACACTAATTATCATTATTATGGAGGATGGCTAGCTTCAAGGTAACAGCTATTGCAGCTTGCCAATTTGGAGGTGCCCTCCAAAGGAAAACATGGTACAATACATTCCAAACGTATCAGTTTATGACTGCTCTTGGTTTTTAAAGATAGTCTGAACTCAGTCTCTGGTCTCTATCACAAATTTAACTCAACTTCAGCAGCTTGTTTCTATTTAAAATATTTAACTCATTCTTAAGCTACATGAGTGCAATGTCTGAAGCTGTGGATCTCACATGGCCCAGCAATCTTTGATCAGGGTAAATTGGAGGAAATATTCTCAGCAAAAGAGCCCCTGGTGTGACTCATAATTAGGTTTACGCTACCAATGAAATAAGCTCATTAAAAGATGTTAAGAATGTAAATATAATTTTGAAATCAAATTGTCTGAAAAAATGTAGATTTGGAAATAGAAGATGAAGCGTGGCAGAAGAACTATGACAGGCTGGGTTAATGCAAAGGCAAAACAGAAGACAACTGATTTGCATAACAGGACTTTAAACCTGAAAATCCTCTTTACCCTCCATGGAATAATATATTCCAGATCAGCAACACAGGCTTCTAACACGCAGATTTTGTTGAGAGCTGCAGGAGCCTGGTGTTTCTTTTGCATTGAGCCTGATTTCAATCAGGAAATCTGTATTTAAAAACAAAACAAAATCCTCACAACGTAAAACAGAAATCCAGCCTGGAGACAGCGGTGCAAATCCCTGACTGGCATAAAGCCCATGTGACAGATTTCATCCTCCTCTTGCACATATTGGCCAGGAAAACTCACTGGTAGCAAGATGTGGCAGAGTACCTGTGAGTCCTCAGGCCTTTGAAATAGCCTCTTTGCTTGTGATATTTGCAGCAGTATTTCCAGCTCCAATTTAAATACTGCTACCCCAACTCTACATCGAGTGCGGCTGGACCCTATCTGAGAATTAGGGCATAGTGTGAAGAGCAGCATTTGTTTCTTTTTGCAACCAATAAGCGTGTCTACACTGCAGCCTTGGCAGGCCTGAGTTCTCTGGGTTTTATGGCCATTGCAATTTAAAAGTCCTGAGTAGCTAATGGGCCGTGGAGCCTGCCCATGTGGCTGGAGCAAAGCACCTACAACCAGCAGAGCATTAGTGGGATACAGATGGTGCCTTTAAGCCTTTCTTTAGTTTTTGGGATCCTACACATCCTGTACAGCTTGGTCAGATCTTGTGTTAATACCCTCTTGGAAAAGCTTTCTTTTCTTCTGCTTATACCAGTCCTGTTTCTTTTTCCACAGAGAAAACATTGTCATGAAGTGTTTCTTCATTTCCACACTTGGCAAGAAAATAGAAAGGATGCAGCCTGGAGATGCCTGTGAAACAGAAGTAGTTTCGGTGCAATTGTAAGCAAGGACTGCCCGCACTGGGTCCATGGCAAGAAGCCCAATGCCCAGTCTACATGAGGATGTACCAATAATACCAGTGTTCCCCTCAGCTGCGAAAAAAGCTTATTGCTGAAAGCATAAAACAGATTACTGTAGTGTTCCTGTGTCCAGCTGACTCATCCTCAGCGATCACATCAGCCTCATGATATGAAGGTATATATGGTGTGAATTACCGGGCAATATCTTGCAATTTCAAGGGGATGCTATTCCCAGCAAAAAGCAACTTCCCCATCTACACAATGAAACCATGTAGCCTACGGAAACCTGCCCCAAGATGCACAGCTAGCGGATGAATAGTAGGTAGTGTCTCAGCAGTAGTTATTTACTTATTCTTGTTTAAGCTTTCACAAGCAGCAAATACAGTTTCTTAATTTACTGTGCAGATTTCTGAAGCTGGACTTGACTTTATGTGATGAAAAATACCCCACTGGGTTTGAAGTACCTGTATAACACGTGCTCTTACATATATCCCTGTGTCCTGATTCAGGGGACATGTGCCTGACAACACTCAGGAGCCCTTAAACTCATCATTGCTTCACTGGCGTGTTGCCAGCACTCTTATAATCACAGAATGGTTTAGGTTGGAAAGGACCTTGAAGATCATCGAGTTCCAACCCCCCTGCCACAGGCAGGGACACCTCCCACCAGACCAGGTTGCCCAAGGCCCCATCCAGCCTGGCCTTGAACACCTCCAGGGATGGGGCACCCACAACTTCCTTGGGCAACCTGTTCCAGTGCCTCACCACCCTCAGAGTGAAAAATTTCTTCCTGATATCTATTCTAAATCTCCCCTCTTCCAGTTTGAAGCCATTCCCCCTCATCCTATCGCTGCACGCCCTTGTAAAAAGTCCCTCCCCACCTTTCCTGTAGGCCCCCTTCAGACACTGGAAGGCTGCTATAAGGTCTCCTTCTCTTCTCCAGGCTGAACAACCCCAACTCTCTCAGCCTGTCTCCGTAGGAGAGGTGCTCCAGCCTTCTGATCATCCTCGTGGCCGTCCTCTGGACCTGCTCCAAGTCCTCATCTAGTTCGCAATTAGCAGAGTTTATGCTCTGCTTTACCACCTCTTTGGTGGCAGCCTACGTGCCCCGTCCGAGCTGCCCGCCCCGACCCGAGGAGGCGGGGGGAGGCTCACCCCGCCGCCTCCCGCGGGCTGCCACCACCGTGCGGCACCCCCCGCCATCTCCCCTGCCAGCCGGCGCCTGGCTGAGACAAAATACCCCCGCCCCACACCGCAGCTTGCTACCGGCTCTGCCGTGAAAGCAGCGCCGGGCGTCGTGAGGCGACGGCGAGGGGAGCGAGGGGCGGTGGGCGTGAGGCGCTGTGAGGGGCGGTGTGAGGCGGGAGGCGTGCGAGGCGCGGTGAGGGGAGGCGGGGCGGGGCGGGGCGGGGTGAGGCGCTGCCAGGCAGGGCCGGCAGGTGGCGGCCGTTGCCCGCAGAGGCGGGAAGCCGCCGGTGGCCGTTGACGCGCGCCTGTCGCGCCGCGGCGCTGGCGGCGTGCGGGGCGGTGTGGGGCGCGTCTGTCCGCCACCGCCGAGCCGGCTCACGCCTGCTGAGGGGGCCGGGCGGGGCGGGTGGTGTGGCCGTGTTTGTTAAAGTCGGGTACAGCCTGGAGCGGAGCTTCACCCCTTGGCGCGGCTCACCGGCGCCAACGCTCAGGGAGGGCCCCCCTTCTTCCCCCCTCTCTCCCCCCGCCGCAGCTGAGCTCCCAGGGGCTGATTAGGGAGAGCCTGCGAGGAAGGAGGGCAGCAAAAGAAGAAAATACATTTGTTTAACTCCAAAGAAGGAGCGCTGTGGCTGCTTGCCTGGTCTGTGGCGGGATTGTGCTGAATATATTCGCCGTCACCGGCAACGCTTCTGTTTAAGTTCAGCAGGCTTTGAAACCAGTCCTCTGGAGGCTGTGGTACCCGGTGTTGGTCAAAAGCAAAGGGCAATCTGTACTAACATTGGAAAAGTATAATTTCCTTGGGGTGAGAAGGTGAGCGGAAGTTTATGAGACTGCAGCGACCCCTTCCACAGCACCTTTCCACTGTAAACTGTTCTTTGGTCCGCTGCCAAGAAAAAAACAAACAAACAAACCCTCACAAAACCTGCCAGCTACAGAGTGTCAGGGGTATCTGTACAGGATCGCTTCCACTTGCTTGTAAGCACAGATCCTTGTAAGTGGTCCTAAAGCCGCTCGACAGCAACACCGGTGGCAGGCGGGCCACAAAGGGTATAGATTTTGCTCTGCTCTTTTCATATTATATCCGAAAATGAGTTATTTTTATCCGTGAGTAAATTAGATTACCTGGCTTTTAATAGAAATGCTATTGAATCAGCACAGCTGAACATCACTGAATCACGAAAATGAGATTATTGTGTTGCTGAAGCAATACAAAAGGATCCGGAGCTGGAGCCGCTGTTAAAGTCCATGCATGGCTTGGTGGTTGTGCCTCATTCACATTGTATGCAGTTTATTGGTTATTTCACAGAATAGTTTGTGAACTACTAATCTTGATCTACACCTGTTTTCATTTTGCATTGTCCTTTACACCTTGGCAAGGGGATGTAGAAAGATGCTACCAGCATCTGGTGTCGGTAGATGCCTTGCGAGGAGAGGCTGAGGGACCAGGGCTTGGTCGGGCTGGGGAAGGGAGGGCTTTGAGGGCACCTAACAGCAGCCCCCCAGGCCTTTACAGGGAGGCTGTTTGGAAGCTGGAGCTAGGCTCTTCCCCGCAGTATATGGCAGGAGAGCAAGAGAAAACAGGCCCAAATTGAAACAAGAGAGGTTCAGACTGAGTATGAGAAGCTTGTTACCCGTGAGGACACCCAGGCTCTGGAGCAGGGCCCGGAGAGGTTGTGCAATCACTGGCCCAGAGCGTGGAGCTCAGTACCTCACTGCATCAAGCCCCGAGCAACCTGCTCTGATCTCACACCTGGCCCTGCTGTAAGCAGGGAGCCCAGACTAAAGACTTCCCCAGGTCCCTTCCAACCTATGGCTCTGTGAACCTGTTATCTTTGCCTATTTATCTGTCTCCTTTGGGTGATATGATTGTCCTTCTGAAAACAGTAGGTTAAGTGTATTTATACATAAAAACATACACTGACATGGTGTGGAAGAAATCCCTCTTTTTTTTCTTTCTTTTTTTTTTTTAAAGCTAGGATGATCACCGCCCACTGTAGATGAAGATAAAGTGAGAGACCACCTGAGGAACCTGAAGGTGCACAAGTCCATGGGACCTGATGAGATACATCCGCGGGTCCTGAGGGAACTGGCAGATCAAGTCGCGAAGCCACTAGCCATCATATTTGAGAAGTCGTGGCAGTCTGGTGAGGTTCCTGCCGACTGGAAAAGGGGAAACATAACCCCTATTTTCAAAAAGGGAAACAAGGAAGACCCAGGGAACTACAGGCCAGTCAGTCTCACCTCTGTGCCTGGCAAGATCATGGAGCAGATCCTCCTGGAAACTCTGCTGAGGCACACAGAAAACAAGGAGGTGATTGGCGAGAGCCAACATGGCTTCACCAAGGGAAAGTCATGCCTGACAAATTTGGTGGCCTTCTATGAAGGGGTTACAGCGGCAGTGGACAAGGGAAGATCTGCTGATGTCATCTACCTGGACTTGTGCAAAGCGTTTGACACTGTCCCACATGATATCCTGGTCTCTAAATTGAAGAGGCATGGATTCGACAAACGAACCACTCGGTGGATAAAGAACTGGCTGGATGGTGGCACTCAAAGGGTTGCGGTCAACGGCTTGGTGTCCAAGTGGAGAGCAGTGATGAGTGGCGTTCCTCAGGGGTCGGTACTGGGACCCGTACTGTTCAACATCTTTGTTAGCGACATGGACAGTGGGGTAGAGTGCACCCTCAGCAAGTTTGCTGATGATACCAAGCTGTTTGGCGAGGCAGACACGCTGGAGGGGAGGGATGCCATCCAGAGGGACCTGGACAGGCTGGAGAGGTGGGCCCAAGCCAACCTCATGCAGTTCAACAAGGCCAAGTGCAAGGTCCTACATCTGGGTCGGGGCAATCCCAAGCACAAATACAGGCTCGGCGGAGAATGGCTGGAGAGCAGCCCTGAGGAGAAGGACCTGGGGGTGATGATTGACGAGAAGCTCGACATGAGCAAGCAGTGTGCGATCGCAGCCCAGAAGGCCAACCGTATCCTGGGCTGCATCAAAAGAAGTGTGGCCAGCAGGTCAAGGGAGGTGATTCTGCCCCTCTACTCCGCTCTCGTGAGACCCCACCTGCAGTACTGCATCCAGCTCTGGAGCCCCCAACATAAGAAGGACATGGACCTGCTGGAGCGCGTCCAGAGGAGAGCCACGAGGATGATCAGAGGGCTGGAGCACCTCTCCTATGAGGACAGGCTGAGAGAGTTGGGGCTGTTCAGCCTGGAGAAGAGAAGGCTCCGGGGAGATCTTATTGCAGCCTTCCAGTACCTAAAGGGGGCCTACAGGAGAGCTGGGGAAGGACTTTTTACCAGGGCATGTAGTGATAGGATGAGGGGGAACGGCTTTAAGCTGGAAGAGGGCAGGTTTAGATTAAACATTAGGAAGAAGTTTTTCACTTTAAGGGTGGTGAGGCACTGGAACAGATTGCCCAGAGAGGTTGTTGAAGCCCCATCCCTGGAGGTGTTCAAGGCCAGGCTGGACGTGGCCTTGGGCAACCTGGTCTGGTGGGAGGTGTCCCTGCCTGTGGCAGGGGGGTTGGAACTCGATGATCTTCAAGGTCCCTTCCAACCTAAACCATTCTATGATTCTATGATTCTATGTTTCCCAGTCTGAAAGACTGTTACACAAAGATCAGAATATAGGCCCTGAATTTAGGTTGTATAAAAGCACATTGCTGTGAAATATTTTCACTTTGCTTTAAACAACCTGCCAAGTTCGGATGAGGAGAGAGAGCGTTGATTGACATAACATAAGCACTCAGATTACAAGGATAGAAAGCACCCTCACACGTTTTTTTTGCTATCGCTATTGCATGGGAGACCAGGTTCTGGTTTCAGCAACTTCCTTTGAACTCCACTAGGTGACTACAGAGACCTCTCACCTTTTTGATACTAGTAACACGGTGAATTCTGTATCCTTAAATGAACATCAGTTATCTTTCAAAAATATAAATTCTAGTTCAAAGAGCAATTGTAAACCTGAACCAAAATCAGTTACTCTTTTAGGTTCGCTACCTGGCTTTCTTTGCTCTGAAATGTATGAATCTCAGCTGAAATAAAAATTCAGTACTCACTAGGGACTGACCATAATCAAATCAAATTGGGAAATCTGTTTTACATGTTGTTTGGAATGGAAAACCTGGACAGCCTCTGAAAAGTGCATTTGATATGCAATATAGTATAGTGTGTGATGGTAAAATATGTTATAGGAAATGTTTTTAGCCCTGAGAAACAGCTGACTTGTTGACACTGAAGTATCAGGTGGGGTGAGTCATACCATTTTTTAATGCTTTTTTTTCAGGACTCAGGGTCCTGACATTTTGTCCTGTCTATCACAAAACACAAATTCTACTCCTATAATTCATTTCCTTTTTTTGTATGTACAGTGCTGAAGCCTTGGACTGTGAACAGCCTCTTTGTCTCATCCAAGTTTTTATTTACTGTTGTGAACAATTGTGTGTTCTACCTCGTGCTGCAAAATTTAATTCACAATTTCCACTTATCTTAGCATTTTAAAAGTTGTCATCTTTTGAACCAGATCAGCTCTTTCAGATCTTATCTCCCTGTTTGTGATTAGAGTCCTTCAAAATAATCAAACTCTCCCAAAGACAGAATTTAGACTTTTGAGAAGATATCCATTAATCTGCTTTGAGAATCATCCAGTAAAACACATTTGAAACCCCAGACAAACTACTCTTTAAAAGGGTCTTAATTCTGCATTTTCCTCTCTGGAATAAAAATTTATTTTCCATCACCTAATTGACCCAAAGTACAAAATTCATTAAACTAGTTCTGGTCTAGTTTACTGTCACTGCTCCTCAGATGACCTTCAGTGGTACTGGTTTTCACTGCTTGTTTAGTCCTTTTCTAATCTACAGAAAAGGATATTGCAGTATGTCAGTGATGGCTTCTCCACTGTGAGAAATACTGACCAAAAGAAAAGCCTTTATAAGTGACAAAATGAAAATGTTAAAATAGAAGATCCATCTCAATTCCAGAGGTGAATGTTTTTCTTTAATCTGTTTATAGTGTTGTTTTGGGCAGCCTGTCTTTTCTTATTTAGCTTCATTAAATGGTTAAATGCCTTGCCAGTTGCTTTGTACCTGATTTGCCGCTTACTCATGCAGAGCTATATCTTTATGCTGTCACTGATTGATTTCTTAGGGGGGTCTTGAACAAAAAGGATCTGAGCCAAAGTCCATGAAATTCAAAGTGATCAAGGTGGTTTTTTTCCCAGGTGTTTCCTCATGACCTATGGTGTTGCTTCCCAGGAGTGTAATACAGAATAGATGCTTTGAGATTTGGCAGAAAAATTGGCTTTTGAAACACTTGCATTCTCTAACTGGCAACACAGATAACGCCTCTGGAAAACATGTAGGGATTCCTTGCTGCTCTCCTTTCCCTTGCCATGTCTAGTTTAGAAATTAGTGTCAGTTTTCTAAAATGTTAATTATATTCAGATTTGTAAGAATGCATGTTTTCTGTGCATACCTGGGCAGATGTTTCTGGTGTACCTTAAATGAAATGTTGCAGAGAGTTGAATGTTTGCAGTGGCTGGGAGGTAAATCCTAACATGGTGCTCAGTTTGTTACAGTAATCCTAATCTATGCAGTGGGGTGAAGAGATATTAGTAGGGATGGAAAAGAGCCTGTTCCTAATCCTCGCTGCTCCCGTGGCAGATGAAACAAAGAGCAAGAGCAAAAAGAAGCATGAGCATTAATGCAATAGTTAATGAGTTGAACAGAAACCTTTATTATATTCATTTAAACATTTCAGAAGTCATCTGTATAGTGGTGCCTTATCTGAATCTGATCACAGTAAAACTAAATAACCAGGCTCTGAGGAGGCTAAGAGAAAAAGATGCTGGGGGTTTTTGTCTTTTATAAGTAGCTTGTGAATGTCTCAAAAGCAACCTGGGTGGAGATGTGATTGTTTTTGTTCCCAGTGCTATGTTTCCTATGCTACTGAAAACAGTCTGTCGTGACTCTGCCTAGCCATCGTTGCTGAAAGGCTGTCTCAGAAAACCAGAACTTTGGATTTTGTTATTTCCTGAATTTTTGTCTAGTTTTCAGAAATTATTATTTCATCTCCTACAGTTCAGAATTGTATGGGCATGTGTTTACCATTTCTTCTCTCCCTGAAAGAGAAAACGTCTTACAGGATCTCTCTGAGATGTAGTACAAGCTGGGTAAACCATGTCCTGCAATTGCTCCTTCCCACCCAGGTGCTGGAACCTCTCGAAAATTGACCACCACACTGAAGCAAACAGATCCTTTTATTCATTCTGTGCATGGGCCATCAGCAGTGGAAAGGATTTCCACAATACATGTGGTATAATAGCACTGATATAAACAAAAAGTCTCTGAATGGCATGGACCCTGTGCAGCTCTTGCCCCATACCAGTACTGCTGTACCATGTGCAGTAGTACCTAAGCTGCACAATGCGTTAAGGTGTTTTACTACTTCACACCAGCAGTCTCAGTCATCTGTTAACTGTTTTACTTCTGTGCTCAGCAGAAGACAGCATTAATCTCTAAAGACTTGTGTTAAAATTCTCTTTGGACAGTTACAGTTTTCTTGGTACCATGCCACATGCATCATTATGGAACTGCATAATTATGTCCTTTGCCCTATTTATTCTGTGGATGAAATAGCAATATGGTAGTGAATTCCAGCACTTGGGTGAAGAATTTGCTTTGCTCTTTAGGACTGCAATGGGAGTAACATTGTGTTCAGCATGTGTAGGAAAATTAGATTGTGGACTTACAGCCAAGTGTCAGAAGCACATTCAAGATGCTGCTGGAGAAGAGGGGTTCATTGCAAAGGTCTTCTGCATGGCTGGCATACAACATTGTGAGGGCAAAGCAAGCACAGCTTGTCAAACATCCTCTGACACTTAGCCGGGAAGGCAACCTAAGTACCAGTGCAAGAGGTTCTTCCTTCCAGGTCATAGTGAATATACCTAGTGAGGCAGAAACCTAAGCCGTGCGTGACTTTATTTATTGTAAATGCACAGTGATGCAAAGCCTTAAGAAATTGATTCAAGAATTGTTCTTCCTGCTCCACTAAAAAGTGACATGATCAAAAGAGACTGAACCTTGCATTAACTAGGCAGTTAAATCAGGTTTCTGTGTTTCTTGTGTATTTGAACCATCTGCTGAGCTTAACCATTCATTTTAATTTGTCAGTACACTAGAAATTCCACCAAGCAGATACAGGCAAAAGCAATTTCCAGGGAGAAATGCAGACGTCTGGTCATGAGAATGAAATATTTCAGCATTCCTACCACATGTGACAGATAAGCAAATCTGTCCCTGGTGCTGACTTTATTAAACCCCTCTGTGCTTAGCAATAAAATAGTGTCACCTCACCACTATCCAAGGTAATGGCAGGAGAAGTCTATGAAGACCCTCAGTGGACTCATGATAATTGGAAAATGTGTAATATACACATACCAAGAGAAAAAAGTAATGTAGAGCCATCCAAAAATGTGGAGATGGTGTGGTTAATTTACAGCCTGAATGAACATCTTGTATTCAGGAGCTGTCTTGAATTAATAAAACTGGGTTCAGAATGGAAGGATGAGTGTGCTAGTCTCAGACTTGCTCCATAGCACCAGTTATTTAAGCTGCTTTATACTGTGAAATACTGCAATTCTCTCTCTCCACAGGCTAAAAAAGATGTATCTCACATGAACTCAATTGAAAGGAATGTATCATCAATTTTCTTCTTTGACACCAAACTGGTGCTCACATTTAATGTCACTGAACTTTGGAAAAACTCTCTCACTGCTGCTGAAACACAGCTCTAGTTTTTGGTATTTCTTTATGCATTGATATGGCTAGCATGAAAATTTGGAGATAGGTAGAAATAAAATAAAAAAAAGATGCCTATTTGTTTGTAGAGACATAAGCCTTACATTTTAGAGCTTAAGTCAAATTCATTGCTAGGAGTGAAGAAAGGAATTTTCCTTAAGCTCAGGCCGTTCTAGATGTGATTCCTGTGAAGTTTCTTTATCCTTCTGAAAGCTTGGGTGCAGGCCCTCCCAGAATGGGGGATACCTCACCAGAGAAACCACTCTTCTGAACTGGTTTGAAAGCAGGTAGCTACAGAATCTATAAATTATGTCCTGCTGTACCTATTCTAAGGTTATCTATAAAATTGTTCCACTTCACTGCAAAAGAACAGGATTTCACTGCATTTTCATTCCAGTGAAGAATAAAGAAGATTTTAGGGTTTTTGGAGATGCTCAGTATTTAGCACTTAAAACACCACGTTGGGATGCGATATAAACAGGCTCAAAGCCAAGACTTGTCTTATTAACAGCAGAATCTTAAATTTGGAGCCTTTAGCCCTACTGACTTTACTCCTCCTCATCAGGTGACTGCCTGTTGCAGTACGTCTCTGCCCCCAGAAATTCTGCTGGAACCTGAAAGGCTAACCAGAGACGAGTTTCTAAAATAAAGTCACGGTCTTCGGCAAATATGGCTGTTTCGGCAGGAAAAAAAAAAAAGGAATTTACTCTGGCAGGTCTAATAGTGCATTTCTTTCAATAAAATGAAATGAAAACTTGTCAGGACCCTGATGGCACTTGTGGGTCTTATTCTCCTTGACCAGCCTGACCTGGGGGCTCCACCCATCCACCCTGTCCCTGGGCTCAGGAGCTCCACTGAAGTTCACTCCAGGGCTACACTGCACCTGTGCCAATCCTGACTTGCAAGCTGACATCCTGGCCTGACTTCGACCTTGTCTCATCACTATGGACTTGCCCAGTGATCACTGGGCTGTGTCTTACCCTGGTCACCATCACCACGCCTGATCCTGACTCACTGATTTGCCTTCCCACCTCGATTGTGGCACTGCAGCATCACCACGGCTGTGTTTGGCGATTTGGGCTCAGGGGCGGTGCTAGCTGCCGTATCTGGTTGTGTCCTGCCTGCCACACTTGGTGGTTGTCAGAAATATTCTTCAGGTGCAGACTTTGAAAATCCACGAAATATTTCCAAATCATGCTCTTCCGATGTTTTAATGGGAATTTTACAAAAATAGAATGAACCAGAAGAACTTTTTTTCTATTCTAGTTCTAGTATGCACGCAATATGTGTACATAGTATCGTCCTCAGATAGTCCAGGGTAGAGATAGTGAGGGAATTATCTTTGTAATTAAGCCACTAAGGCACACGACTTCCTTCAGAAAGGGGTATTTGGGTAATTAATCTTCTACAATGGCCACATATTGTACCTTGTGGGTAATCTGACAGCCCTGGAGACTCTCCAGCAAAGTATATGTATTGCTATTTTTTTTGTTATAAATATATTAAAAAACAAATGCTCATTCTGGTTGTGTTTTCCTTCCTCTTGTCTCTCCCTGACCTCTCTCTCTATTGTTCCTTCTCTATGGAGCCTCTTAACATCAGCATTTCTGCACATATGTTAGCACAATGGGTTGCCATAAAGAATTAGAGAGTTCTGCAGTTCTTACAAGGTCACTCAAAAATTCAGGTTGGAATACAGACTATAACCAAAGACTTTCTTTAATTCAAAGTAAATTTGAAAAGCAAATTGTACTTCCAAATTTCCTCAGAGGTAGTAGACTTTACAACTATGAAATCGGCTATTGAGTCATTCATGCTGTGCTCAGGCATTAAATGAGTAAACCTTGAAGAAAGCTGTATGTCTTTATTGGATGTTTTAGTGCATCTCTTTCACTTTATCTGCAGTAAAGACGCAAAAAGTTTTTTTAAAAAAAGAAAATATATGCCAGAAATGGATTTAGGGTATAGTCGATAGCACCTGCACATAATAAATAAAAATGTTTGTGTTCTTATGCCGAGTTTCTCAGCAGTAGCTTTCCAGGTGTTTCACAGCAGTGATCGCTAACATTGAGCACACTAGACGTGGCATTTTTTCATGACTTTGCTGAAAAAAAATGAGTCACAAGCAACTTTGTTATTCATCCAGGTCTAATTCGTAGGGAAAGGGAGACAGAATAATGAAGTGACTTACTTAAGTCACACTCCCGGTCAGTGACAAAGCTGGAAGAAAAGCTCAAATCACCTTAGCTGATTGTAAAAACGCTCGTATGTGGTAGGAAGACCAGGCTTGTAACACAAGAATCTTCATGGGAAAAGGATCGAGCCACACTTAGAACTGTACACGTTTGCTAGAGAGAGGCTATGTAGGCCAGCAGTTTGAGAAGGAGAGCGGGGATTTGGCATTCTGGTTTATGCTGGGGTTTCCTGCCGCTACACATTCCTGTAACTTCGCTGTGCAATCCTAGCTTTCTCTCTAACTTGCTCAATGGACAACAACAAAGAAAAAGACCTTTGTGCATGTTGCACAGCAGGTTGCTCCTCGACCTCACATGAAATAGGGTACTAGCCAATACAAGATTTGCTTATTTTGCCTCTCTGCAGTTGCAACCACATCTCATTGTGATAAATAAAATAGGAGACCTTGTTCACCAGAGATTAATGTTTTTGCTTTCTATATTTATATCTTATGTAGAATGTAGAAACAATACCTGCCAATTCACAGAGTTTTTCTGAAGATTAATTTCACCAGAATACTATTCTTGACAAAAGTTGAGAAAGCTGAAGACTCTAAGGTTAGCATATCTTAAGACCTATTTTAACGGAGATGCAGTTATCGGCTTTCACGTATAAAGAGAACCCATTTAACTCAGACACTCTGCCAAACACCGTAGTGAGGTGCTGTAACAGATGACACACAGAACTGAAGAAGTGTGCTAGAAAAGCTATCTGGATAACACACCTCCTTACTGCAGTATCGCTTGCAGGTTGAAGCAAAGGACTCCTTTCCTTTGGGTCTTTGTGCATCATTTCACTTATGCGTGATCCAAAAGATGCTCAGGTCAAGGGCAATCTTTTCTTTGAGTTGAAGGAACATCAGCTCACAGCCACACATAGCAAGATAATTGTAGGAGTATTTCTAAGGGTTGATTTATTCTCTTTTGTGCAAATTTAAGAGAGTTTTTCCTCCTTTTGGATGCTAACATTGGGGCAAGTACTAGCAAAAGCGCAAATCTGTATTCTGAAAGCCCACTCTCCATAAATACTAATACTAATCCATTGTCTTCCATTTTCTACCAGTATCTGAATATATATCAGCGAGTAAGTGAACCTTGCACCATCTCCAGTCAGTATTAACATCCCCATTAAGAACTGAAGACATTTGGGAACAAAGAAAATAATTGAGTGCTCCAGAGCTATAAAATTAGACAGTACAATCTGATATACTGTTATGCATAGCTATTATGTATTAAGTTATACAGTTCTGAATGCACATTCACCTACAACGCCACTTTCCATAAGTTTTTATCACAGAATAAAGGGTTTAAAATTGTCACACATCAATGCATTTTGTACATGTAATTGCTTGTATTTTCTATTTAGTGGAGAAGTTTACAAACATAATAATTTTTAATAGATTCCAAACTAAAAAGTGCATTTGCAATTTCTTTTACCCACAAGAAAAGAAAGAAAAAGCCCATCTATTGTAGTCCTTTCCTACCCATATGTGATAATGACTTTCCTGTTGGTTTTGAGATAACTACCCTGAGCAATAAAATATTGCAGCATTTACTCTTACAAATGTATGGGTTTGACTGAGTAAATACTTCAGGTTTGGCACCTTGCTGGTTTTAGGTGGTCTTCTTTAAGCTCAGAAAACAAGTTTACTGAAATTACTAGAACTTTTGCCAAGTATTTCGCTGGGAAGAGAAAAATAACCATTCCTAAACAGTACATAGAAGACAAGAAAAATATGTAACTTTCCTTACTTTCCCCTGGTAGTTTCAAAGCCGGATGCTTTGGAGTTGGCACCCTGCTGGGTGCTGGTGATACCAGTGCTGTGGGATGATGGTTTGAGAGATCTTTTCCCTGTAGCTGTATCCTGGCTTGTAGTGACCTCTTGCTGGAAAGGGACCTCTCTAGCATCATTCTGCAGAGATGTCTCTTTGCTACTAGATGAGCTTCTCTTCTTATCTTTGTCGGGGTCACCATCACTTTGTCCATTTGACTGGCTTGCAGGGGTAGAAGTTGTAGGATTGGAGGTTTTCTTCACTGCTTTCATTCCCAGAGTCTTGCCTGAAGATGCAAAAGGAGGTCCCTGTGAGGCACTCACTTCGGCAGCTTGGATCTCAGAATGGGGTGACCCCGCAATTGCGGTCGGAGATGGAGTCAAGTCTGAGTGACTTGTCTGGGTTTCACCACCCTGGCCTGTGGTCCAGAAATTTCCTGAAGTATTAAATCCAATGCTGCCACTCTGTAAGTGCAATAGGACCAGCAAGAATATTATCTTCTTCATTCTGCTGGTTTGTTTCTACAAGTTATCTCACATTTATTTCCCAAGCAAGAAATCCTGTAGCTTCTCCCTCCTCCTGAGCTGCTGCTCATACAGTGAGCCTACCCAGAGGATGCCCTGACAGGCTTTATTTTTGTAGAAAGGAAACAGGTTTTGGTGTTTCAAAACTGACTGAGGAAGCCTGGTTTCCTGTTTCTGTGGATTCCTCTGCAACCTGTGACCCCTTGGAGGGCAGGACCCTGGCAGCCTTTGTGGGAGGAAAAAAGAAGTTTCTGCAGAAGGCACAGGATAAAGATTAATGGCACAATAGAAATGTGGAAAAATATGTACTGTGAAGTCATCCTGAGGGATAAAAACTGAAATTATTAGGTAATTTTCCTTTCACATGTACATGTACGGAGAAGAAAAGTGACTTGTCACATGTGCCCTTTGGATGGTTTGTACTTGTGACCTTGTTATTGAAAAAAAGAGTTCGTAAAACTGGTGTGCTGCGTAAAGATAGAAGTTTGCTGCATCTTCTCTTTTTGTTTGAATGTTTAAGCACACTGCTGCCAACAGCGGGGAAATGATAAGGAAGAGGTTCACGCTATATTCATGGTTGTACCAAAAGCCTTCGAATGTAATCATTCACCTGTAGGTCATTGGCCATTTATGCCCCATTCTATTTCTGTAGTTCAATCAACGATGTGTATGAACTATTTCTATAGTTTCATTGCCTATAGGTGTCTGGTGTAATTTCAGATTCTCTGGGGTACAAGAAACACCTACGTGGGCCTGGCAGAGGTGGCATATGATCTGTGGGAGACAGATGCCCTTGTGGGGCAGGATACTTGAGGACATTTCAAATGGTGTTAAAAGCATACATAGGGGTAACTGAATCTCATCTTAGATCCCCATTGATTGTAATTGGAGTTTAGACACCTAGTTCACCTGCAGATCCATATTTATGAACCTCTAAATCCATATCTCTAAAATCTAAATCCTACACATAGACAGGACTGAGAAGAATATCCTGGATCACTGAGTCCATTCCTTCCCTTTTATTGCATACTTTTACAATTAATTAATTACAATATTATCCTAAACCAGTATTAATTGCAGCCTAAACATAATATTGGGAACTTTACAGGCAGGAAAGGTCTGGGGAGATGGATATTCAGTAAAAAGAGTAAAGATAATTTTTTACGTCAGAAGGGTAGACGAATACCATACTTGCACATTACCCAGAGAGGCTGTGGGATCTCCAGGACTGGAGATATTCAAAACTCGACAAGACACTGAGCAATGTGATCTAAGCCCTGCTGAGAGTTGGGTTTTGGACCTTTGAATGTCCTTTCCAATCTATATTACTCTATGAAATTATGCTTGTTAGCTGCACGGTTTCTGCTGAACCCACTTCTGGCTGGACACAGTGCTCTGCGAACTGCTTCCCAAAGACAAGCCGCTTCCAAACTGCACACACTCGCTGCCCGCACAGCAGAGCACTGTTTCAGCACTATTTTTCCCAGCTGCCGCTCTTCAGAGCAGAGACATCCACCTCTCCCTGCTCAAACGAGGCAGGTGCCAAAATACCTGGTCAAAGTGTTCTCCCCTTGTGTGCAAACTGCTCTGGAGCTTTTCCGGCAGCTCGCCTGCACGGTTCCTGCCAAACCCACTTCTGGCTGCACACAGTGCCCTGCGAACCGCTTCCCAAAGACACACCCCTTCCAAACTGCACACACTCGCTGCCCGCACACCAAAACACTATTTAAGCAATGTTTTCAGGCAGCTGCCAGGTTGAATCCTCCAGTCAGGGGAGAGGAGAAGAAATTTTTCCTCCTCTAATGCCATTCTCCAGCTCTCTGAGATTAAAGAGAGTTAGTTTCTTGTTGAAGGAAAAGAAAGGGAAAAAGTAATTGCTGAAGAAATTGCATAGAGAAACATAACATGAAATTTTAAAGTAGGGACAAAGCAGTAACAGAATAGACCTTTCAGGAACCAAAGAGATCTAAAAGGGCATTGCAAACATGTTCAAAAAGCCTCTAGCCACTGACACAAGTGCTGCACTAAGGGCTATAGACAATGTGTCTATGGAAGCCCCTTACACACCTGGGAACAGAAGAGCATCTCCTGGGCATGCTTCACATTATTTGAGAATCATCTTTTCTCAAAAATGGAACCAAAATCCCCATTCAATGGAAGTTTGAAGATTAACAGTGACACCATGGAAAAGCTGGTAAATGACTTGCAGTTCTTTTCAAAAGATATTTAAAAAAAAAAAAAAAAAAGGAAAAGAAAAGAAAAACAAAGAACAAAGAGTAAACAACCCAAATATGGTTTTCCATTTGCTATGATTTTATTTTTCTGTTTTATTGTCTCGGTAAAGCGCAGGCTTTTACTGTGCAAGTAAAACAGATGCCATTTTGTTATACAACATGTTAGAAAAGAAATGCAGTTGTGCTCCCTTTTGGAGACTTTATTTCCCCTCTCTTTTTCTTACTCATAGTGAAAATCCGTAAATGCCATTTGAATGTAGGACACAGGAGACATTCTGATGAGCAATCTCATTTAAAGGCTAACATAAACTATTTCATGTTAGCATTTCTCTTTTTGAGCTCTATATTTGAGATTTTACCATTACCTGAATTAGCATTTGTTATCCTGTATTTTTAGAAATCCCAGGATAAAATGAGAGGTAAATTAATCTTGACCGTATTTGCAAATTAAATGCAAGCTGGCTTTAAAAAAGAAAAATCACAGTAGGTGCATACTGTGTTTGTTTATACAGTTGGAGTGCCTAATAACAAAGCTTGGATTCTGCTTTGAGTTACTCCACTGCAAGTGTTAATTCTGCCTCTAAATTCTGAGAAACAACTGCAGATTTCCACCAGTGCAGAGAAGAGCAGTGTAGAACAGTCTGGCTTTTGGTGGTTGGTAGATTTCGTTACAACGGTGTTTATTTCCCTGTCTGAATACTCCAAAATGAAAATTTATTGTTCATATGATTTTATTAGTACGTGTCTGGGCTGTTGATTAAAAGAAAAAATTGTTTGAAGCTGTTTTTATTTAGCACAACAATCTTGGGACTGTAAGAAACTCAGGATGTGCGTTTTCAGATTGCTGCATGCTGGATCTGAATCCCAGCTCATCATGGACAGTATTTCAGCATTAGTTCACATCCAAGTGCCACATGTCTCAGTGCAAATTGAACCTAGGAAAGGATAAGCACTTGGATGCATTTGGTGAAACCTAGGTAGAAATAGGTTCAAAATTATCCTGAAAACTCCCATTCAGCTTGCTGCTTACTCCCTTATGCGTAAATCCATAGGTCCCACATTTTTTTATTAGTTGTGTAGCAGTATTACTGAAATCCCTGCATGTTGGGCTGGCCTCATGGGCGTTTATTGTAAAATTTAAAAGTTGACCTCTGAGCAGAAGCTGGACTTCAAGTTCTCAGTCTATGTTAAGTGCCCATCCTGGAGGCTACTCTCATGCTTACTTTTGTACACATATTCTTTCCCCCAATGAGTCTCAACTTTTACACATATTGGCACATTCAGCAGGAGGGATGGAGTCTCTCCTCTCCCATGGAGCACACGACGGTGAAAGAAGCAGTTTCCTGAGAGGCGGGAACCAAGTCTGAAGATGCAACTGCACTCCTGGGGGGCATTTAAATCACCAGGCTATATTACATAAAAGAGCAATACCCTTCTGCTCACACAAGAGTTGTCCCTGTTTGGTACTGTGGAAGAAAGGATAGTATTTATTTTCAGGGTCACAGCTGTGGCTCTCCAGATAAGGCAAGTACTTTACTGAAGACTGAGTAAGCTGACCAAAGGCTGGGATTTTAGAAATGCTTTTATACTTAACATCTGCTGATGGCACACACTCAACAGTGTGACTTCAGACAAATCCCTGCTCATCTCATTGAATAACTTGAACCATCTTCAGCGACTTTCAGCTCTTCCCAAGTGCCGCACAGGGAGCATCAGGTTCACTCTCTTCTGCAGTTATCAGCCTGCACAGCCTCTGGCAGAGCTACTGTTGATTCTCCAGATTATTTAATAACTTCTATAAGCTCACCTCTGCTACGCAGCCATGGTGTGTCTCACAGCTCTCTATCATTCTCACTCCTTGGGGTTTACTAGTAGTGAAGCTAGCCCCAGTCTTAGTAAGAGTTGTCCAAATCCACAGGGACTTGGTGCCCCAGAACTATCCAGGCCGAGGACTGCACAGCCAGATCATCTTCTCTACATATGCTGGCAGCTACGGCAACAGCTATAAAACACTGTTCAGACTGTGGGCTGTATGCCTGCTTAGCACCTAGTGTCACAAGTGATATGGGTAAAAAATGAAAGTTTCTATGTGAGAAAGCTGGTATTGAATAGCGCTTTATTCCACTGATGGGCCTACTACTGGGAGAGTTTGGCTTTCCCTTGTCCCAGATAAAACACAGTTGTATTTGAGATAATTTTTCACATTGCTTCCAGTACCTCTTGGTACCAGCTGAGCTGGTCCAGTGAAGAAGTCTTTTTCACTGCTTTCTTCTCTCATATAAAGATGGGATAGGGCAGCACTAAAGACATGAAAGTAGGCACATCAGGATCAGGAAGAAGAAATCACTTCTATAGTCACTCTGCCATGATGCAGAAAATTCTCATCCAGTTGTATGAAGAGCTCTAATATCCCTCTATATCAGAAAAGATCTCTTGTTCTTGTCATAATGTTTCCCCTGTAAGCTTCAAATGCATATTCAAGGCTTCTGAGCAATTCTGAGTCACCACATTTTATTTTTTTTAAAGTTAACAGCTCATATCCAATGTATATGGCTGATTATCATGAATTAAAAGAACACAATAAAAGAGACACCATCATGTTCAAAGTGGCTACATTTTACTAGTTATAACCTTAGTGTACTTAGACAAGAATATTTCTGCATAAGAGGAAAAATATCTAGGAAATTCAAATTTTACATCTAAAATAAGATTCAATAAATCAATAAGATTTCTTTAGGTTTGTTTTGATTGCATAATACAGACCACTGCATCCTTCTCAAAAAAATAACTCCTTTGAATCTTACTTTGCTTAGAACAGTAGTAACAGGAAAAATCATCACTTTGCATAGAAAGGACATAGCAGAAGATGGATTTTCTGACTAAAGGTCAGTATGTGAAGCACACAGTTACAGCATGAATTCTTAGTGGTTTTGATGACTCAGCTGCAATCTGGCTCCAGCTAAGGCAGAGAATCACATTCCATCATCAGCATCAGTCTTGCTCAAACTAAGCAAAATATCCTACAGTGTTTGAGTATACCTTTGCTGAAGTATTGTGTAATAGCAGTGATTTTAAAGTGTATTCCAATATTTTCTTTTCCTTTGCCTGTGGGCAAGTTTTTAGCCTTCAGAGACATTTATGTATTGAAAATATCTTTTATGTGGGAAGTGTGGCAGCTGATGAAGGAGATGATTGCGCTCCGCTTTGCTCTAACTTCAGCCTATGCTTAGGGCAAAGCTGACATCAGGTAAGTGGAAATTGGCAATGGGTTACTTTTAAAAAAAAAAAAAACCTGTGAGTTCTTCCTAGCATTTCCTTTCTAGAAACAATTTTTGATATGCAAATATACCGAAGAACTCTAGGATTTTCCTAGAACAAAGGAAATAGCTCGTTGGTGCAGAGCTCTAACCTTGGCCATTTCCATCCCTGCACTGCCTCCCAAGTGTGGTGGAGACACTGATCTTTGGTGAGCATTATGGCCTCTTTCAGCAGCGTCTAGGGGATGGTGCTAAGGGACAGTTTATATCAGGGAATGCTCACACTATTCTGGAGACCAACCTACTCCCAAGTGCCAAGAAATCGGCAAAAGACATAGGAAAGCAACAGTTACTTATCTAGCCTTTAAGTCCAACACTAAGAAAAGCTCGGCTAGCCCCAGGAGTCAAAGCTTTACCTTCAGGAAGGTGTGGTAAGCTGGGGACTAAGTAATCGTTTCTGAAGGACAGAAACTTCCTGGATGTATTTTTCATGCACCTGATAGCATGCAATTCCCACACATGCCTGCTACTGACAAAGCTTCGTTAGCAACACCCTGTGAAAAACAAACTGGTGCTGCTAGAGATAAGCACTGAAAAGCTCCCATGCTAGCTCATTCCCTAGTATATCAACCAATAATAGTCTGTGGAAGCTAGAAGGAAGCCAGGGCTGTGACAAAAGACCAGAGCAGTAAAAATTTCTTCAACTGGTGGCACACATTCACATCTGTGCTGGGCTGCTTTCTCACAGCTGAGGCTGGCTCCACGAGGAGTGATCAACCTTCCTGAGTCGCGGTGCTGCAAGTGACTGGAAGAGCAGCATTTACCTGAATGCTGGAAGCAGCCAAACCCCTTGGCATTCTTATTATGGGCAGGTCATCAAGTGCTGCTAATTCCCTTGGAGCGTGAATCATCTCTGTTTTGCAGAGTCTAGTGCTAACAGACTGCATTCAGCATGTGTGTCTTTCCTTTGGCAAAAACGTTTGCTTAGTTTGGCCGTGTGTAGGGAGGAGAAGGGAGATCAGAATGCTTCCACTATAGTTTTGGTAGCAAAAAGAAGGCAACAGTGAAGTGAGAGAGAGGCAACTGAAGGGGAACAGGGCATGGAAAGGAAAGGAAATTTGGATTTGCAACTTTGACTGAGCTTGCTTAGAGCTTGGAGGTGCTTTTGATTTCAAGTTTTTCCTGATATGGACGAAACAAAAAACCTCAAGAAGCAGAACACCAGAATAAGGCCTATGCTGCTTTGTCTCCAGAGAGTCTCCAAAGAAGTCCCTTTCCTTCCTTATACTGTGTGCCTGTGCCAGGATGTAAAGAAGCAGCAGATGAGTAAATGAAATGTGTGTCAGGGCTACTGCTGGCCTCACAAAAACAAGGTGGGACTCCAGTGTAAGGTGAGAGCCCTTTCTACCCTTGCTTTCTCCTTTCCATTTCCTAAACATAGTACAGGATACCTAGGACATTTCAAAAGTAGCAGCCAGAAATGACCTGTAATTACCAAGTTAACAAAACTGGCAAGTCTATCAAGCTGGATGAGGAGCAGCCTACGGGTTGCTATGTCTGCATGCTGGAAATACCAGATTGAAGTGATAGTTGATATTCCTCCCATCACTGTGTTTCTTATAACTGCTGTTTCCATGGCAAATACACAGACTTGGCTTTTTACAACCACACTCTTTTATCACTTTTCTTATAGATATGTATTTCGTGGAAAATAGATTTCTTCCCCCCCTCCCTGAGCAGCTCAGTCTGGAGTGAGAGTCACAGCTTGTTTAAGGGATGGTGAGAAGCCATTTGCCTTTTTTTAAGCAGAAGGAACTTTGTGCAAGATATGCAAAGAATAAGTCTCAATGGATACAATCAAGGTAAAAATTTTCTATGTAAAGTCTGCATGTGATTTCCTAAGACCACAGGAGTTCTGCTCATGATGTTTTGTTTTTCTGCATTTTGCTCATCTGAGGCACCTATGGGTTGATTTCATTTTCATCATTTTATACACAGAATTGCTCTGTTTCCGTTTTCCAGCACTGAGGGCCCAGTGTTGCAACTGGTAGCAGGCAAACAGCTATAAAGTGCTTCCATTATGCATCAGGCTATGGCCCGGTGCCAAACTCTGCCTGGGGCATTTGAAAAGGCTTAGTGGGATAGAAATCTAAAAGGGAATGTGATAATACAGCTGTAGACATTTCAATATACATAAACGTATATCTAAGTTTATCCGTAATTGTCTCCTAATTTTTGCTGCTGTGCTTGAAATTTGTCCAGGTTTGGTTGGATACATGACTAGAGCTTGTTGCTCTTCATAGGGCGGGTGTATGAATTGCACAGGAATAAATGTGTCAGTCTCATTTTTACAGTGAGTTTTGGTTTGATAATGATGTTCTAGTTCAGTAGGGAAAGAAACTGGATTTGCCTGGTGTTTCCCAACTGGCATCTCCGTGGCTTGAAGCATATCGGGCCAGGCTATGGAAGTGTCTTAATTTCATTCAGATGTGACTCAGAGGTAAGTTGAGCATCCCAGAACTGAACCACTTAGTTGCACTTTGCAGGGGAATCTGTAAAACTAGCTCTTTCTAGAGCGGAGCAGTCCTGTGGCAGAGAGATGTTTTGTCTAGCTGGATCTGTAAGCAGGTTTTTATGTGAATAGGCTTGGTAGAAGAGATGAGTATGCTGAACACCTATACAAGAGATAAATCTGATTTGCAATGACTGGCCGGAGCCAACTTCCAACACCGATTTTGATTTAACCTGCTCAGTTTCTTTTATAGAATTTGCCTTCATCATGTTGTTCTCCCTTTTCCTCTCCTTATACAAATACTTGGGGATCTATGTTCCTTAAGATTCAGCATTTGAAGGTACGGCAAATTGCCTCCAGATCTGTCCAGTGAGAATGTGTGTGAATTTTCCAATATTATGGTGTATAGCCGTGAGGAAAGCCTAAAAACATGGATTTGTCAGAAAAGATATTACAAACCAGCTGACATTTACTCTTCATTGTAGCCTTTGACACAAGAGTTCAGAAATATCCTTTCCACATAGATTTAAAATCTCACATTCTGCTACTGTGTGGATTGCTGCTACGTGGGGCCATGCTTTGTTTTCCTGGAAACCTTCATAATATATGAAGCTTATCCATACTGAAGGCTTCTCAAAGTCCTCTGATCTTGCCACAGAAGGATGTTGTTCCAAGCTCTAAGAGTGAGCCGTCTGCTATTTACAGAGAAGCTTTCCCCATCATATGGAAAGTAGATTTAAGAGACTTTTCTCTGGCCCAATGGCAATTCATTCTATTCCTAGAAAATTAGTTAGCAGTCTTGACACGCCCCAGGAGAAAAACAAAAGAAGGGCAACAGGAACCTCTGTGTGTAATCTCAAATTTGAGCAACTGTAGATTTGTTGCAGGGACTAACTTTTCCCTTGGAACCAAAAAAAGAAGCAGCGTTGACTAATGTGCTCTGCAGTGGTTGCTGCAGCTGGGAGTTTAGACTTGGACTGGAGCCTGAAGGAACCTAATTTAGAAAATAATGAGCTTTGGGAGTGAGTACTAAATCTAAATATATGTATGTATGCTCATGTATAGTAGCCATGACACAATAAGTGCCACATAAGTGCTTGGATTTGAAAGGTCGCTCTTTCTTAGCTGTATCTGTAAGAGGAAAACTGGAGGTTAAGAGAGGGTCAAAGTAGGTAACAGCAAGCAGTAATGGTCACCAGCAACTGATTTCAAATGGAAGAGCTGGAAAACCTTGTACCAAGTATATAAGCATGTTTCCTTATTTCTCACCTTGGATTCTTTGTTTTGTGCACGTTTCAGATTGAATCCCCAGAAGCATGCCAGTAAATCTACAGAATAGGTTTGTTTCTTCAAAAACAAAACAAAACAGAAAAGAAATAATAATAAAGTCTTATTTCCTCAAAATGTTTGGTGTTTTGCTGTTGTTAGAAAATCCCCAAATTAATAAAGTGTGTTTTTCATCACCATGCCAGTCACCAGCAGTGAAAAGATGAAAGGGAAATAAAAATAAGAGAAACAAACTGAATAACTGAGAAAAAGCTTTCAAAATAAAAATCACTCACAAAACAGACCGAAAAAAGTGAGCATAAATTTGCTCCACTTTGCAAGCTTAGAATTTTAAATTTCAAAGCTTCCTGTGAAACCTTTTGCCTCTCTTCTGTCAGCTTGGCTACAGAGCTAGACTGGAGACGCATTGAACCTGATATGTTTTATCATGTGTAGCTAAAAGGTAGGAGCTGCTACCAGCCCTTTTAGCAACTGAGAAATGTAAGACCGCAGTATGACACCTAACATGATGTTCCTACAGGAGGTACAGCAATATGGGCCTTTCTGATCTGTCTTCCATGCTTATGAAAAGATCGGGCAGTATCCCCAAGCCTTGCTGGGAAGGCACTGAGATTTGCTCAAGCCCTCTACATAATATTCAGACATCAAAAAAGAACAGAAAAAGACGTTTTCCAAGCATCAAGCAACTGCACTGTTCAAACTTGGTACAGGACCAGCAAAAAATTGATGGTTGGGCTCGATGACCTTAAAGGTCCCTTCCAACCTAGACGATCCTAAAGGGGCTTTGGGAACACAACCTCTTGGAGTGCTCAACATGAACACATTTTGAAATGAATCGACAGAAGAATTAGGAGTGAGCAAGGCCTGACATTCCCTTCAAGACTAAAGCTTAATCCCCTTCTAGAGGGAACAGGAAACATTATGGCAGGCCCTGCAGTTTCATTGCCTGTCACATTGATGGGCCATAAGCACCAGGATCTTTCAGAGACCTAGAAACAACACAGCAGCCACTAATTTAACCAGCTGCTTCTTGGCCTGGGAGGGGGGTGACCTGGACTTCATCTATTGTATTGCAGTGAATATCACTGGTGAGAAAGGCCATGTAACTTTTCTACGTGCTTTTAAGCTCTTCCAATCTCATCTTAATAGAGAGAGAAATCCTGCCCTCCTCTTTCAGCATTTGCAGAATTTCTCTCTCCAGCTGATCCTACTGCACGTGCAAGTGTCTTTCCACTCCTGGAGAATGCCAGAGCTCTGAGCCCTTTGGGGACTGATTTTTTCCATCTCCCCTAGCTCTTTTTTTTTCTATTCAGAGGCAGGGGAGTGAGCTTCTCTTCCTTTCTCTCTTTGTACCAAAAAGCATTTCTGGAATTTCTGGACTTGTTTTGGTCTCCTTGAAGCTTTTTTTTAGGTTGTTTGGTAACAGTAATTAGCTAATGACCAGGTAACTATTACTGACCTTGTTTTAGTGTTTGCTTAGCTTTCTACAATTGTATGATGTAACACTTATTGTTATCTAGACTTAACACATAACAATAGCTAGCAGTTATTGAGTGTAGAATGAATTATCTATGACCTTCAAACAAAATGCAACGTAAAGGACAACAGGCATGGAACCAGAGCAGGAGCTTTAAAGCACAGGAAAAGCATCATATCAGGGGACCCACAATTAGGAACAGCTGAGCACTGGTCATGTATTGGTTATCAAAGTAAAGCAACCTTGGCAGCTGGGTAAAACCACTTCTAGTGAAAGAGCAGAGTGTAGATGCTGTTACCAAATGTAAAAATGACACCAGATCATCACCAAACGTAAAAATCATTTACGTTACCAAACATAAAAATAACCACAGATCCTGAGGCAAGAAGAAAGAATCAACACCCCATTCCTCCCAGAGAGGAGACGATGAGTGTGCTGGAACTCCCTACCCACAGCCTGAAGCCTTCATACCCAGAGGGGCAGTGCAGGGCTGAGTGCAATACCGGAGAAGGAGGTAGGTTCTAGAAAGTTTGTGTATATGTCATTTTTAACTGTGTTTCATTTGAACTGTATATGTATCCTTGTAACTGGACTAAAAATAGTCTGTAAATATGGATGCAAGAAATCCAAATGCAGAGCAGAGTCTGTACTGTGTGTACAGACTGGAGGTAGCAGGGAATAAACATTAGTGTGCGTTGCAGCCCAGCACAAGCCTTGCCAGTAACCGGGGCTGTTCACCAGGGGTGTTTCCAGCTACTGGAGGGGGGCGGGGGTTCAGTGGGTTAATTTCGTGTAAAAGGACTCACTGTCAATGATGTGCATTGCTGGTGAAAATCCAAAGAAAACATTGCAGAACAGGGCAGGCCAGGCTGTGCCCGGCTTCCTGGGAAGCTCCATGGTTCTGTAAAATGGGTTGTGTGGTCTGCTGGGAAATACAGGCCTGACAAATTTACGAGGCACAGTAAAATGAAATGACGATAGCTTATTCCTGGCTTTTCAAACTGCTTGAACTGAGCATTGCATTTTACTGCCATGTGACAGGTCGGGGCCCAAGATATTTGCTTACGATTGCGTGCAAGCTATACTCACCCTTCGCAATAATAACATTTTCCCTATGAGCCCTGTTTCAATTTCTACACGTTCTGCTTCACTGTTGGTTTGCCACTGCCAGCTACACTTGCTGAGTTTCAGTCAGTCCTAACCGATAAATTTGTGAGACGGAGGGGTGGAAATGATAGCTGTACTTTGGGATGGTAGCCGTTGCTGTGCAACAAAATATGCATATCTAAAGCAGCAGGCTACAGCCTTCCTAAAGCCACTCAGGTAGGCATCCATTGTAGGGTATATAAAAGAATATGGGAACACCTGACTGAAGGCGCACCATGATGTTGAGCAACCCACAGTGGCAGGCAGGTAATAAATTTAGTTAATACACAGAATCTGTATATAGTCCCTTTAGCATGCCTCAGCATTCGGCCTTGCTGTTGTCTGGGTCAGGTGTGGGGTGGCAGCGCGTCATGGCTCCCCTAGCCTCAGTGCTGGATCTCCTTCTTAGGGCCACTGGCAAACTGGTGGGAGGCTGGGAGGTGACTAGGAACCCCTAATTTGACCAGGTTATATTTTGATGGGTTTTTTTCCCCATTTGGTATGGTGAATTTTATGTTGGTAAAAGAGGAATGAACCATCTTTTTATTCAAAGAGAAGAAGTAGGCAGAGCCTCAGAAGTACAAACCACTCCATTTCAGTAGTATGTTTCCAAGGGATCTTTGAACTCTTACCCTTCATAACATATGAGACCTTATTGCTCTCTACAACTACCCAAAAGGAGGTTGTAGAGAGGTGGGAGTCAATCTCTTCTCCCAAGTAACAAGCGATAGGACAAAATGAAATGGCCTCAAATTACGTCACGGAAGGTTTAGATTGGATATAAGGAAAAATTTCTTCACCGAAAGGGTTATCAAACATTGGAACAGGCTGCCGAGGGAAGTGGTGGAATTGCCATCCCTGGAGGTATTTAAAAGACGGGTAGACGTGGTGCTTAGGGGCATAGTTTAGTGGTGGTTTTGGCAGTATTAGGTTGATGGCCAGACTCGATTTCTAGAGTTTCTAGAGGTTTCTATGATTCTATATGGAAAACCATTAAATATTAAAGTCTGTTTTCTCTTGCAGGACGGGATGAAGAATAGGGGTATTGTAGACATGGGTGTGAGGGAAGTATTCATTAAATATATTTTTATAATAAATTACACAGTTTGGTGCAGGCTCATGGTACCATTGTTTTCATTACTCATTTACTTTCATCGGGTAGAATTACTCTGTTTAAAATCGCTTGTGTTTCTAACATGTTCAGATCATGGCAAATCCCTCTCCTCTAACACTAGTCTGCTTAACCTGGGCTGTGGTCAGTCTCCTGTATGCACAACAAATAGGACATTTGGCTTAGAGTAGTGATAATGTTACTGCAATAATATGCCTTCAGATTGCTCTGGCTCAAATTATAAATTCAGTGTAAAGAAAACTTTACTCCCTCTCAATATGTAATTTTTCCTATTGTTTTTTGTTTCCTACAGAGGGAACGCTATTTCAATGCTTTTTCAAAGACATTTTAACTTTTTTCCCCATAAAATTGTGAAGTCTATACACTGTATCATTCCATTATGATGTCCTAACTGTAAAGTCCGTACCTCCTCCTTTGAATTTCAGCTGACTTTGGTGGCATCAAGTCTGGTTGTGAGATAGGATATCATTTTAAACACATATAAAAGGGAGATGATAAAATCAAACATTACTGACATCTTTCTTATGGTTAGTTAAGTTGGTTAGCTGCTCTTGTGCCCTTTTCTCTGCATAGCAATCATTGGGCTCCATGGGGAGCTGTCATCTCTGATGGGACAATGCTCATCATGAAGATGAGAATACATCCTGTGTGCAACTTTAAGACAGTAGAAGTTAATTGGGGAAATCTTTTGCAGAGAATAAGCAATATGCAGCTGAGCCCCTTTATTTCTCAGGGTCCTGAGGGCATGAAATGGCCTTATCTGCCTTGACCAGCCTCACCTGGCCCCGCTGAGCACCTGTGCCCAGCCCTAACCCCAGCTCCCTGATTGAGTGACCCAGGCCACCCTTGTTCCTTTGTACTGTTCTGGTCGTCCCTGGGCTGGCAGGAGCTGCCACCAGTCCTATCCTGCTTGTCAGCAAGGTCCCTGTCCATGATGGAGCCACCCAGCACTCCATCCCAGCCCTGCTGTGTGGGGTAGTCCCCATGCCTGCTTCTCCCTCATGGTGGGTTTAGGCAAGGCTTTGGGGCCTGGGACCAGGCTTAAAACAGGACTCCTAGGCCCTTGCATAGAGGGTATGGGGTGGGGACCCCAAACGAAATTATTCAGGGCAGTTAAGGCTATTGGTGTCCTTAGGGCCATGATGCTGTTCTCATTAGCCATGCAAACATTCATACAGCCTCTTTATGCTATCCTGAGATCCAAAATGTTTGTTCATTTAAATATCACACCCTGTGTCAGAAAGAGCTTTGTTGCAGAGAAGCAGCTGTGTCATGTGCACCCTTGTAAATCTGGAAATGTTACAAAGCTCAGATATTGAACTGAAAGCCCCCACTGAAGATGGTGGCAGCCTGAGCATGCACAAAGAAAATTACATATTTTAGCATGGAGCATTGACCCAAGTGCTAATGGCACGGTCTGTCTAAACTGTAATGCAGGGTTTGAGGCTTTTTTCACCTGCTATTGTGATTACAGATTTCGGACAGACAACCTATATATCACAGAGGGAGAAAACTGTGAAAGCCAGAGCTGCTTGAGAGAACGGGGCTTCCTGGGAGAGCAATGCATTTAGCATTCATGGTAGAAACAGCAGAATAGCATTAAGCAGTATAACAGCAATATCCTGTTGCAATATTCCTTCGTAATTGTAAGGAGAGAGAAAGATATTTCTTGCAATAAAACCCTATCTGTGTAAGTCCACAAAGACAGGCTCGTTCTTTCTAGCTGAGAATCTGGGGGAGATCAAATGTGTTTTTCTCAACACGTCTGCACAGGCACATGTAGAGAGACCTCAGTCTGCTGGAGCGAGTGAGATCAGTCTGGAAGGCTGTATAGCAAAACTCAGCCCTGCTAAGAGGCTCCGTGTGATGTGCAGCTTCCAGATCTAAGTAAGCGTGCATGGAAACAAAAGGGGCCTCTCCAGTCAAGGGTATTCTATGTTTGAAGGCTTAGCTAAGGAAAAAGTTAGCTTGTCTATGTTGCTGCAGCCTGTATAAATCTGTTAGTGAGTGTCATTTACAGAGTAGATCAAGACTTCAGCCTGCTTGCCTCCTGCTTGTTAGGCTTGCCAAGCTTTGCCTTAGCATCATGGTTTAACTCCGGTGTGCAGCTCATCACTGCACAACCGTTCACTCCCTTCCCCCAGTGGGATGCGGGAGAGAATCAGAAGGGTAAAAGTGTGAAAACTCATGGGTTGAGATAAAGACAGTTTAATAGGTAAGGCAAAAGCTGCGCGCACAAGCTAAGCAAAATAAGGAATTAATTCACTAGTTCCGTTTGGCAGGCAGGTGTTCAGCCATCTCCAGGAAAGCAGGGCTCCATCATACGTAATGGTTTCTTGGGAAGACAAATGCCATAGCTGCAAATGTCCCCTCTTCCTCCTTCTTTCCACCAGGTTTTATTGCTGAGCAGGACATTGTACGGTCTGGGATATCCCTTTGGTCAGGTGAGGTCAGCTGTCCTGGCTGTGTCCTGCCCCCAACTTCTTACGCACCCCCAGCCTACTCGCTGGCGGGGCAGTCTGAGGAGCAGAAAAGGCCTTGACACTATGCAAGCACTGCTCAGCAATAACTAAAACATCCCTGTGTTATCAACACTGTTTGGTCACAAATCCAAAACACAGCACCATGCAAGGTACTATGAAGAAATTTAACTCTACCCAGACAAACCAGTACACTTATTTATGACTGAATTATCTTTCAGCCTGGTTTGCAACCTTCTAGGCTTCCTTCCAAACATGTGAACTGCCATTAACATTAGAAGCTCAACTCTACATCTGTTTACCAGGCTCTAAGCTCCAAGATGCTCTGCTGTGTCACTGCCTCTCCTATCCTCTATTACACTTTGTGAGTTACAACTTTGTCTCTCTTTAATGTACAAGACTCGTATAGGGGGGACAGGAAGAGTATGTCATTATGTTGTGGTTGAAGGAATGGTTCAATAACTGGAGCAGACTCACCAACTGTTTTCTCCAAAGGATTAACATGCCTCTGTATTTGACCTTTTGCTATGTTCTTTCCGTTTTTTTGATACTGAATTTCGTCGGCCAAAACGTGTTGGGTTCAATGAGAACTAGGCTTATATGAAAATTTCTGCTAGTTCCTTCTTCTGTTACCTTAACAACCAGTATGTATACCTCACTAGTAATATTTTCATCTGAAGTGCCTTCCTCTTCCACATACATTTCCATTCTGAATATTCACTGAAGAATGATACTGGAAATCAAATATTACACAAAATTTGTATATGCCTGTTCTCCCATAGCAATTCAAAATGTCAGATATCAAGCAACTCTCCTGCCAAGTATTTTTTTTTAATTTACCCCCATCAAAAAGGGAAAACTTCTTGTTTAAGCAATTAAACACCAAAGACAAGATTACAAAATGGATGAGATTAATGGGAGGTTCTCCATTTTCTATTATATTATCTTCTACAATCCCAATCCCACATTTTTAGCAACAAAATAGACCACAAAGAGACATTCTCTAACTGATATGAAATGAGCCTTTGCTTATTCTTTAGTTGTGCACATTTGTACAACTCAGAAGAAAACAAAAATGTGTTGTACAAAATGCATTGGTGGATCCATTGTTCAAAATTGGTGCAGGCCATAACAATACATTTTCCTTTTATTCATGATTGTATTAGGGGGAGATTCACCTCAGTGCATCCACATTACTGTTTTAGATCAGATCAGGAGAGCACTTTTGAAGCAGACCTCCCAGTCTACCTGACTTACTGGTTTGCATCACAGACCAGTCTCAGAGCATGCAAACTTTTCTTTTTGGATACGAATAAACTGAAAGCTGTGCTTATTCCACTCCTGGGTAGTCTGTCCACGGGACCACATTAGAGCTACTCCAGAACATCCTTGTTCTACATACATTATCTTGTGGACACTGCATCCTAGCACCAATTGTTTCTACAGGTCTTTCCTTACAATACCTTACTGCTTGTACGTATAGACACGGCCCAAGAAGACTGGGTCAGGAAGACCTTCTAAAAGGCAGAAGGAGATTGCAACCTCTCTTGTGGAGGTGCTGGCTGTTATGGGCGAGAAGGTCCTACAAGGCCACACAGCACCACCTGCAGCCAGAAGCCCGCAGCTCACACAGCCTGTGGGGTTGCACTGAGGAGCGCAGAGCCCTCAAGACCCTCAGGTGGGGCTGAAGAACTTCTCAAGGATGAGGGCAATGTGCAGGGCTTGCTTGCTGCGACTCAGAAAGACAAGGAGTTAATCTGAAAGCAAGTCAGGAAGCAAGAGTTGCTGCCAGAACATGGCAATCAAGGAGAAAGTCGGGTATAAACTATTTGTATTTTCTGACAGGCTAATTGGGTGGACTAATCTAGTTGGGCTTCACTAGTAAGTTGGGTTTATTTGCCTAGATTTTGCTGAGAACATACATGGCTTTTTGAGTATTTTGATCTTTTTTAGGGAAAGGGACAAGGCAGATCCACCTCAAAGCTTTGGCTGATTCAGTGTCTCATACCAGGCCGTATGTGAAGTGAGTTCTGTGGCCCCTGTGAGGGATGAGTCTTCCAAAGAGCTGGACTAAATGGTAGCTTCAATCAGACAGGTAAAGTCAAATGGAGAGCACTGAAGTCAAAAGCAGGTGAGGATGGTTTTCGGACACTAGATGTGTCAAAACTGCAAAATTAAAACATTATGTTGAGAAAGTGCTGGATGGGAGCAATAGAGCTGACTTGTGGAAAATGTTAGACACTGGAAATACTGTTCTCAGACTGAGATGGCTTAATGACGTGTCAAAGTCTCATTTTCTCATTGATGCTGTTAGCACCTCACTACACAGATGACCCCCCCAGAATCAATGCAATATTATTCACAACAGACAGCAGCAGTGACTGAAGCACAATCTTCTAAAATCACTACATGGAAATACAATACTCACCATTTCTTGAAGGTGTTCAGCACACTGATTTTAAGTGAAAAACATTAAAGTTCATTTAGGAAGCTAAATGTTCAGTTTAAAAATATGTCATCAGACACATTTCAAATTGCAACACAAGTGTGCTGATGATGGGGAATGCCTTCCTTCAGCAGAGCATTCAGGCTAGTCATAGAATAATGAAAGCTGCACTTGGCTCATGAATAGCAAGAGGAAACTCTTTACAATTCCAATTTATGCCCTTTTCAAGTAATTCTGAAAGAGTTTAATATTTGGAGAGAATTTCATAAGTACATAGTAACATGGTTATGAGGATGCCAGCAGAAGATAGTACTGATGAGTATATGCCACAGGTACAAAAGTTTTACTGCTTGGTTAGGCTTTAGCAGTAAATAATAATCACAGAATCATAGAACCGTAGAATGGTTTAGGTTGGGAGGGACCTTGAAGATCATCGAGTTCCAACCCACCTGTCATGGGCCGGGACGCCTTCCACTAGACCAGGTTGCTCAAAGCCCCATCCAGCCTGGCCTTGAACACCTCCAGGGATGGGGCATCTTCCACCTCTCTGGGCAACCTGTTCCAGTGCCTCACCACCCTCGGAGTGAAAAATTTCTTCCTGATATCTATTCTAAATCTCCCCTCTTCCAGTTTGAAGCCATTCCCCCTCATCCTATCACTGCATGCCCTTGTAAAAAGTCCCTCCCCACCTTTCCTGTAGGCCCCTTTCAGACACTGGAAGGCTGCTATAAGGTCTCCTTCTCTCCTCCAGGCTGAACAACCCCAACTCTCTCAGCCTGTCTCTGTAGGAGAGGTGCTGCTGCCCTCTGATCATCTTCGTGGCCCTCCTCTGGATCTGCTCTAACAGGTCTATGTCCTTCTTGTGCTGAGGACTCCAGAGCTGGATGCAGTACTCCAGGTAGGGTCTCACCAGAGCAGAGCAGAGGGGCAGAATCACCTCCCTCAACCTGCTGGCTGTGATTCTTTTGATGTGGCCCAGGATATGGTTGGCTTTCTGGGCTGCAAGTGATTGAAACAGTGAAAACACATTAGCCCTTCATAAACAGTTTAAATACAAAAGCTTAACATAGACTGTAGCCAAAACATAAAACCAGCGTTACTTATTAGAGGGGCCTGATTAGGGACAATAGCAGTTAGCTTCTGCTGCTCCTAACCAGAACAGCACTGTGGCTGGCAGCATGGAAAGGAAGATATTGAATGCACTTAGTGTATAAAAGGATGCATCAAGTTCAATGAGTAATGGCATAACCAGGAATCTTCTAAGTATAGAGCAAATCAGATCAGTCTCTTTCAGAGAAGCTTGAAATTGCACGACAAAGGCAGCACCTTGTAGTGTGTTAGCCACAGGTTGAACACATGCAGACCTTGGCTGTGAACAGCAGAGAAGATTACAGTGGAAGCTGAAGAGAAACAATTCATTCCGTATTCTAAGTTCACCATTAAAAAGGCTACAGGGATGCTAAACTCCCATTTCACAGGGCAGCTGGCACCTAGGCAGGCAGTGATCTGTGATTATTGGTTCCTGTGAATGGTTCACCTGTTTCACTCTCACTGCTCCTTCTCACATCCGTCATCTGTGCTTTATTTCCCTGTTTGTATCTTGTCATGAAACCAACTTAATAAGCCCTTTTGAGCAAAGAATATTGTACGGTCATGGCTGTAAAACATCAAGCACAGTGGGTCATTCATCAGCAGTTATGAGTGCTAATAAGAAGTGAATGCAAAAATATATTGAGAGGGAAAACAAGTTTAACTTTGAAAAGATTTTGTATATCTGCTGTAGATAAGGACCATGAGGAATGGCTAAACTCCTGAGACGCACTGATTCCACATAAGTTCTGCACCTATGTTTCAAAACACAAAAGGAAATCTGTATTTTGGCCTAGGGAAAAAGGCAGATGCCCAATATGAAAGCAGACCAGTCTTTTAGGATGTTTTTCCTGGAGCTAGAGGGAACTGACTACTTCTTTTAAAAACGGAGATTCAGCTGTTTCAGGCAAGATCATGTGGATTTCTTACACAGAGCACATAGTAGGAGGGTGACTGCTGAGGGGTCTGAGCCACAACATTGGGTATTGAATGCACCTTCAGGATGGTGCAAAGCCTTAATTTTCTAAATGAAAAAGCCTATTTAGATGAACTAAATCAGTAGCCCTGTTTTGGGGGGCAGCCGATTGGGGCTGTTACAGGCAAAAATGCTGCAAATCTGGCTGCTTGTTTAGCTGTTTTAGGTGACTGACTTCACTCACCCAAGCATTAAGATCTGAACATCTCAGTCTGACAGCGAGTCACCTTAGAGAACAGCCTGGGAAGCAAGCACTCCTACAGCCG
Organism: Pluvialis apricaria; assembly: GCA_017639485.1. NCBI lineage: Eukaryota > Metazoa > Chordata > Aves > Charadriiformes > Charadriidae > Pluvialis > Pluvialis apricaria. The sequence goes on along the minus strand of CM030010.1, from coordinate 51,794,051 downwards.
GGGCTTACAAACTTTTATCCTAGTAGAGGTAGGACATGATTGTTGTAACGCTGACCTTGCTGGCTCGCAGCATTTAAAATGATCTGGTCTTCTGACAGCTTGTAGGCTTTGGCAAATACAGCTTCTACTCCAACTTTGACAAATACAATCTTTATCCAGTATCCCCTCAATAAACTGCTGAAGAAATAATTGTCCTCACACATTGCTTCCACCATGTCACCTCTCTTTCTGCGTGTCCTCACTGTCCCTTCTTTTTCCTGGACAGTACACCTCAAGGCTCCCCGTGGCCTGGCCTTACCTGACCCACCACCTCCTGTTTGCTGCCAACATGCCAGTTCTTGCCCCCCTTCTGCCAGGTACCTGCGCCATCTGACCATTAGCCATTGTTTGAAAACATTTCATGGTCTCTCCCCATCAACCTTCATGCATGAAAAGTCATTCTCCAGAAACCTCTACTTAGCCCACAGACAACTTGCAGTTCCTTTTTGGACAAACCCTTCATTGAGATGCCTACACAAATTTGACTGAGTTTGACTGTGGCCTTTCATTGTGACTACTGCCACATTTGCTGCTTTGTCCTCCCTTTGCCCCTTACCTAACTAACTTTCCCTTACTTAAGCGATCTTTTGAGTCTTTTTCTCCTGCCTCCTGGGCATCACTGCAAATGTGAATGCTTCAAACTGCTTGTGAATTGAAACAAATTGGAGAGCCTAACAGAAATTAAATGTTTTTAATGTAGGGTTTTTTCCAAGAACTGAGCTTGAGGCTGTACCTGGAATGGTAATTTAGATTAAATTAAATTTACAGGTACATTTATTTTGCACATGAATATGAGGAAAAAGAATCTTTTTTTCTATTGATTGTCTACAGTGCCCGAGCCTGAGTCTACATCCCCTTGTGAAGAACTCCGAAACAGTTCCCTGCAGTCACTGTGTGCCCAGCTTAGTGCTGCATATAGATAAACCGTAATACCCAGGTGTTGCCTTAAAATGAAGAATTTTAAATCAAAACAGTTTTGTGGCAATAAGAACATAGACAAGAAGGTACCAGCCTGTGGGTTGGAGATTGCACTAAGATAGGATTCCAATAAGTGATTCCATATAATAAATCATGGAGCCAAAGAAACCGGAGCAGATAGTAATGTTCTGATACAGGTATTTCCTTTGTTATTCTTGGTTCCTCCAACTCAATCTCTGCATTAATGTCAGCATGAATGGGAGTTGAATTGGACCTGTAGGTGGTGTTACAAAAAAAGCGCTGGCAGCTGATGACCATGTCATGAGTTTTTGGTGATGGGAGCGGTACCAGCAAACAGTATCTAAGGGACCTTCTTGGCTGGGAAGCTTGCGTGTAGGAATCAGAGAAATGAGAAGGGAATGATGTGTTGCCTTTTCCAGACAAGACTTTAGGTTTTTCTTATGGGTTAACACAGCAAAACATAATAAAGCGAACTATGTAGACTTTATATACTTGTTCTGTATGTCATTGTTCATATATATAATTTTTGCACACACTGAATGTTCAAAAAAGGAATCTTCTTTTTGTGTAGCAAATGTTGGTGAATATTAGATACATAGAACTTTTGTCTATTAAATGTATCAGATAACAGCAATAAAGCAATAAAGCTACTAGTTTGTTCGCAAGCAACATGAAAACCAGAAATCTCTGTGTGAAGATGCAGTCATGTGTTTGGATTGCTCATATGCTTATCACCTCTGGATTATTAATATCTCTGATTACAAAAGTGCGATCTGATGGAAAATTGCCACTTTTCTTTTGTGTGATGTCTGCTTTCCCTTAGAAATTGTAGAAAGAAGACAGTTTGATAGAATGAAGTATGCTTCAGTCTGGGTTTTGTACTTGTTTAAACAGTTTGCTGGTGACTAACTTTAGTATCTAATTAAAGCTGCTGCCTTCCTGGTGTATCTCTTGAGAAATGCTGCCATCCAGGTAATTAATGTGCTGTGCCTGCACTGACTTAGATACCTATATTTGCAGCACGCTACTTTAGAGTGTGCAGTCTTATCATTGACCTTGGAGACATCTGGTGCTGGCCTCTCGCTCCAGCAGGATTTGGGACAAGACAGGCCTCAGACCTGAGCCTGCATGACGATTCCTGCTTTTCTAGCATTAGAATTTTCAGTTCTACGAGATACTGCTAACATGTTGCATCACATGTGAGGAAGATGATTCTTTATTTCAGTTAAAATCAACCCATTGGTGCTGTGTAACGGGAAACATCTTAAAGAACAATCAACTCTGATTTTACCAGGCACCCTTAGGTCAGCCTCATCTGATGTACTGGGTGTCTCTGAGTAGAAACATGCTGCCAGATGGCCTCCTTGGCACTTAAGCTGTTGCTTTTCAGAGTACGGCTTTGCTTAAGGTCCCAGGTGCAACAGAAAGAGTTGCTTTGCCCTTCAACACTGAATTTCTAGCCCAGATAAATTAATTAATTTATGAAATGTTATCATTGCCTATGCAAGCTGTGATGTCTCTGTATCCTCAGCCTTGACTGCAAGTAAAGGAGGTGAAGGTCTGGCAGGTTTTGCCAGTAACAGAGGTGGTATAAAGCTGAAAGATCCTTCCTTCTGTTGGTTAGAATTATGTCAAAGTTAGTGTAGCTGGGCTGATATTACCAGACCAGAGGCAAACATCAACCTTCTTTAAATATATGTATACATACACGAGTGTATGTGTGTGTGTACATACCTCAAACATGATATTTTGGCATATATGGCTGTCTCAAAACATTTTTAATATATAAACTTTGTAAATATTCTGTCTCACATATACCTATAGCTATAGCTATATACGTACATAATCACCCAAAATGGCTGAGCTATGCCTGAGTAGCTATTGGGGAGAAATCTTATGTTTTATCTATGCTGAAATATTCTGGTACACTTGTCTTTTGAGAATGTTTATATTGTTCATGTTTGGAAGAAGGAGTTTGAAGTTTAGCAGCCTCAGTTGAGACATACAGGTGGGTTTTTTTCAGATATGCTTTCAGTCCCAGCCTAATTTGTTCAAATGTTATAACTTAGGGAAGAAGCCCTCCTTCTTCCATGGTCTCCACCTGTGCACCTTCTTCTCTGTTATATCTGATGCGTCCACCTGCACTGGACATGTTCTGGCCTGAAGCTGAACGTGGCTTGGCCTGTAGTTTGCAGACATGAGATGGTACATGCTGTGCTGTGTGCATCTGAGCTGAGAGCAGGAAGGACTAGACCAGTTGTTTGATCTGACTATGTCAAACGCAAGGGCTGGAACTGCAGAGAAATGAGATTTCTGAGAAGAAGTCTGATGCCAGAGAGGAGCAAGCAAATCAGAAGCAGAGGAGAAACAATAAGAACAGAAGCTGGAACTAGGTCTGGTCATCGAGGCCTATCTCTGGGAAGTGTTCTGTCCATGCTCTGGTTTTGATCTGAGATTGTCCTGGTTTGAGTGACACAGGACTAATTTCTCTTCTAATGCTTGGGAGAACTGCACTTTTAGAGGACTCTACTGTCTGAATTTGTGAAAATATTTACTTCATAGCTAGCTATGGTGTGTGGGTTTCAAGGTCTCAATGTTTTTGACCTCACCAGGTGCGGGGACGAGGAGGAGCGAGACCCGGGTACTTGACCCAAGCTGGCCAACAGGATTATTTCGTACTGTGAAAGGCACATTCAATATAAATTAGAAAGTTTGCTGAGAAGTGCTCTCTCTCCCTTGATGGCTGCCAGCCTGAGAACCCCTTGCCCCGGTGCCGGACCCCTGAGCCCTTCCCTTCCTCCCGCAGCCATAGCGCTCGCAGTGTCCCACATCTGCTGTCACTGCTGGGTGGGCACAGCTTCCTGCTGATGGAATTGGCTGAGTATAATCCTTGTATATTTTGTATTGGTATCAGGATCAATATTGGTTCTCTAGTATTATTAATGTTAATTATCTAGTGTTATTCTATTAAATCTGTTTATATTTCAGCCCTCAGGTTTCCTTGTTTTTTTCCCAATTCCCCTTCCCAGGTGGGGAGGGGTCATCAGGTGAGAGAATAATTGTCTAAATGACAATATTGTTGTGGCTTTCTCAAACCATAACAGAGATGAAGGACTCTTTACGCATAGACATCGAGAATGTCGATCTGAATTTCAAACAAACCTGCTTCAGCTCTATTTGTGTCTCCTATCAATGGTTGCGTGGCACGACAGTGGACATCCAGTGATGTAAGAAATCCAAAGACTGAAATATATTAGCATAAAAATTGCACTGTTTCACACAGTCAAAGGATTTATCAAATTAAGACCATTTTCAGATTATCTGCAATCAGTAGGAAGACCCTGCAGTGGAATAATCAACGTTACCTGTGAATAGCCTGCCCTAGGACAGCTTCCTTTCATACCGCACCTTTTCAGGTTTTCAAAGATACCTTTCTTCTGCGTAACATCACCTATCACTTCTGTGGTAGCACAGCGAGCCTGTGTGTGTCACTCTTTGAATTAAGAGGGGAAAGGTTCCCAATTTAGTATGTTTTGTTCAAGGGGAACACCCTTCCAGTGTTTCCACGTGAAGAGTTTTACATTTGAATTTTTTACGCTGAAGACTGTAAATCCTGATTAGTTTTACTCTGAAACATTGTTCAATTGTCAATAATTGTTCTTTTCACAGAGATAAAGTAGATTTCCTTGATCACTAACAACTAAACCAATAAGTTAGCCTGCAATGCAAGATGGATTGAAGGAGTTTTTATTACTACTTAATTGATTTTTGCTCTAGATGCTCATGCAAAGTAAACAGTTCCATTAAATAAAGATTTGTTTTAAATGTGATCAGTGGGCAATCTGCTTGCTACTATCCTTTCTTCAGGCAGTAAAGGCTTCAGGGGAGAACTTACTGTGATACAAATAGTACTGAGGAGACAACCTAAAAAACCCCACCCAGCTGTTGAAGACAATGTGGTTTAAATAGGAATTACGTTGGAGATACAATGCTAATTCCCTACCATATTTAATTCTGTTTTCCACTTAAGTCCCATCCATTTTCAGAATGAAGAATTTCTTGTGTCAATATTTCTACTCATTCTTTTTTCCTCCGGTGCCTCTAACCCTCTGATTTAGAATTTAACAGCTGCTTTTTTGAATACTACAGCTGAAATTTTAAGCTTTATTTCTACTGTGGTAACTGATCCCTCTTGCCTCTACCTCTCTATTTCTAGCTGCATGATTTTATTAACTGACAAGCTGTTACTTTGTTTAACAGCAAAACATAATGCCTGCCTTTCATAAACACAAGACAAAAAAAGAACCCTTGCAAAAGCTAGGAGTTGCAAACAGCTGAACTATTCTTTTTAAAGTTTTCAGAAATAGAGCCATAAATATACAAGGATATTTATCATACTAGATTCTCTGTTATTGCTAACATAATAAAATAAAATAAATCTATCCAGATTTATATCAGCATAATAAAAAGCAAAATTTCATGCTCACAGTTGCTTGCATGCTAGAGAAACAAAAAGCTTATTTAAATCTGGAAGATAATACTTATATAAGGAGCACAATGTTGACTTTAATTCTAATTTGGGGTCTAAGTTTACTCACCTGGGTACTAGAGAATGACTGAGGGAATGGCTTTCAATAAGCCAATTTATGTCCTAAGGTATATAAATTGCTGGGCCAGTTAAGATGTGGAAAGAATATGATTTTGATTTGGTTTACTTTACTGTCTGAAACTATACCTATTTTCCTCTCCCCCAAACTGGGAGGAAATAGAAATACCACATCTAGTTCTTGCACTACTAAGTATGAATGTGCTGCACAGGATGAATGAGAGGAGGCATTATGTAATTTAATTCCTGGGGTCCTTTTTTTTTTTTTTTTTTAGAATAAAGGCTTTTCTTGAGGGCAGAATTATGAGGGAATGATTTGTATTCTCAGTCTGCATCTTCTTACACAAAGAAATAAAATATATTGCTGAATGCTTGGTTGACTAAAACTAGTAGTGGAATGAATCAAAAGAAATTTTACCAAACAGTACAGAAGTATTAAAGCTTATGAAGAAACCTGACAAGTGGAAGACTCTGCACTACGTGTTCGGAATGAAAACAAAACCAGGGATGCATCAGCTGTCTGCATGGGATGATGGATGAAAGATGCTCCTTGCAGCTCACAACCTTGTATGTCATCTACACCATGTTCTGTTTCTCCTTTTGGAGTGCAATAAAAAACAAACTGTTTCTGTAGGTCTTGCAGGATTTTATACAGCACATGAACTGATGTACTGAAGCTGAGGGTCCATCTGTTCTAATGCCTTGCCTCCTACTGATCTTGGCTTTTCATGCCTAGATGCTGCTGCCGAAGTAGAGAAGTTTGATGGCTTTCCCTTTCTGGGGAAAATGTGACTTCTATGCATCAGATTGAGACTTGAGTAGCAGTGGCCGTGGAATGTACGGTGGAGGATGCTAGTAGAGGTGTAGGGGTCAGGTAAATCTGGCAGGAGTGAGGTGGGGCTTCTCACAGCATTCCTGATTTGGGATTAATTTTGTGTGTGTGTGTGTGCGCGTAACAGGGTTAAGATTCAAATTACAGCTGCAAGCGCATCAGCTCCCGTATTTAAAAATGAGCTGGGATCACGAATCTTGCGAGCACAGCCACGTCGAACTCCAGTCACTCCGGGCCGCAGATTTGGAAGCAGAAGAAAAAGCCACGAGGTGCCTGAGGAGGTTTTCTAAGGCTATGGCAAAATGAAAGGTGAAGTGAAACACAGGTGTAGCGCCGTCGCCGCCAACAGCTTCCTCACGCTTCTTCCAAGCCGCGGTGCTTCAGCCTCTTGAGGTGGGTGCGCGGAGCCACAGGGTCACCGCGTCGCCTGCCGTCCCTTTGGCCCTCGCCCCCTCCCTCGGTCTACCCCCGTCGGAACGAGCGCTCCCGGCTCATCGCGCCCCCCCCTTCGCTCCCGCGGAGGAGGCGAGGGGGGAGAAGGGTGGGCTGAGCCCCCAGCAGAGGGTGGGCCGGGAGGAGGCGGGGGAGCGGGGCGGCAGCCTCCCTACCTTCCCTCCGCTCCTCCTTCCCTCCCGCGGCGCAGCCCTCTCTCCACCCCTCGCCCTCGCCTCTCCCTCACACTCGCCGCCTGCGGGGCTGCCGTCGGGGGTGGCGCCAGCAGAGCCGGCCCGCTCCAGCCGACACACCTCCCCCCCCCCCCCCCTCCGCTCCTCGGGATGTGCTGAGAAGGGGCATCTCCCCTCGGGCCCCTCCGCGCCTGACGCCCTCCCGCTTCCCCGGCCCCGCCGCGCCGCCCCACCGCCGCCTCGCCAACGGGTCGGTCGCCGGTGGCGGAGGAGCCCGGCGGTAAGTGGCGGGGCGCCGTCTCCCGTAGCGGTCGGGGGCGCCGGGGCCACTCGGCCCCGCTGCGGGGCGGCGGGGTGGGGGTGGGGGGGGAGTGGGAGTTGGGGGGTGGCGGTGGCGGTGGCCGTGGCCCCCCGGGGCGCTGCGGGCTCGGGGAGGGAGCGGCGCGGTGGGGGTGAACGGCTCCGCGGCGGTGCTGCCGGCGGCTGGGCTTTCCGTGTCTGTGTAGCCGTAGGGCTCTATAGGAAATATTTAATATATATATATATGTTTCCTGTTGAACGTCTTCTTGTGGGTAGAGGGGGAGGGAGGAGAAGCCGGGCGCTGCGGCCGCCTTGTGCCGACGGCGCGTCAGCCGGAGCCCCTGGGTGCCCCATATGGTGGCGTCGCCCTGCCCTCCCCGGTCGGTGCCTCTCCCTGTATGTATGTACGTATGTATGTATGCACGTATGTATGTATGCGTGTGTATGGTCACGGCGCCCTGCCCTCTCCCTCCCTCTGCAGGTGCCCGTGTGTTATTTGGTACGCAGCCGCGGTCGCCAGGTGCCCCCGCGGCTGGTGGCGGCGCTGTCCCCTGCCTGGGGGGGGGGACGGGGCCGGAGACCCCCTTGGTGGAGGAGCCGGAGGGTCCCGCGGGCTGGGGCCTGCCTGCCCTCCCCGTCTCTGTGTGGATAAGGTGTGTGTGTCCCCCCCGCCAGCCCCGGGGTGACAGGTACCGTAGGCAGTTTGGCTGGAGCGCAAATAGTGCCTTTCTTCGCACGCTCGTCACGAGTTAGTAGAAAGCCGCAGCAGCCCAAATGCCTTCCTAGACAGCCATTCCTCCTACTCAGCCTCTGGCAGAGAAGAGAAAAATAACAGGCAGCGCTTCTTTCTGTGGGGGTGGAGGAAGAGAAAGGACTATCGATAACAGATTCGTTGAAGGGCTCCTGACTTCTTGGTTTTAATTACTATTTTGGTTGTTTTAGTGTGGCGCTGGGTTGTATAGCTGCCACAGAACTCACTTTTTAGCATTAGTGCAGTGCTTTTAAAATCCTGCATTCCTGCTTTTGCTTTTTAGTAAAATCTTTTTCTCAGTCCCGGTACACGCAAAGAACCAATTCGGGAAAGCTCGGTTTCCAGAAGAGTGAGGTGGACTGCACAAAATGCTGGACTACTGGAGTAGCAGCATTTTCTATTTGCTCCAGTCCTTCTGGGTTGTAATGGCAGTTTCTTGTAACAAAAACAAATGAACATTTGTCCTTTAGAAGGTGTGTTTGGGGTTTTTTTTAAAGTTGCCGGTGTTTCTTGAAGTTGGCTTTTTTGCTTTGGGTGAGAGGTGGAGTATCATCAAATCACGGGGCTAAATCTTGCAATCGGCACATGAACAGAACTGTCCTTTGGAGGAAATCATGCCTTGGCAGGCAGGGAAGGGACTTCTTGTATCAATGAGTCCATCTTCCACCCAGAACTACGTTACCAGCAACCTCTCTGTAGGATTCTCTGGAAACAGGATCCCCAGGCTTTGCTTGGATTGAGGGAACTGCTCTGGCAGTGCTGTTTAACCTACTATGTATGGCAGCATGTGAGAAAACATAAAGGTGATTCATGTAACCATACTCGTTTTCTTTCTACTCATTTAAGTGTTCTTTCTATCTGAAATATTGAGTGCAGCCGCACATACAGAGAGGTGTTTGTGTGGTGCTAATAGAGATGAGGATGAAAGCTGCATAATATGGGGGTATATATAATGTAATTTTTAAGTAATTGTGATCCCATTCGGTTTGAATAAAATTTTCTTCCCTTTCTGGGATGAAAACCTGAAAAAAAAAAAAAAAAATCTTACTGAAAGTGTACTGTCTTTTTTTTCCTCTAGAGCTGTGTGAAGAAATTCTTCAGCCATGGATGTGTTCATGAAAGGACTTTCCAAGGCAAAGGAGGGAGTCGTAGCAGCAGCAGAAAAGACCAAGCAGGGTGTGGCAGAGGCGGCAGGGAAGACGAAAGAAGGCGTCCTCTATGTGGGTAGGTGGGCAGCAGGCATCACGCTGCTGGTCGGTGCACCCTGACATTCACAGCTGGATCCTCATCAGACTTACTCTTCTGCAAAAGAAATATGTAATGAGTCACAGGGGACCATTGCAAAACAAACAAGAGGAGAGTTGTGCCCTCCTGAGCTCCAGTTCTCTGAAGCCAAATGTTGGTTCTTAGGTCGCTGTGTTGTGCTGGCCATGCATTACTGCTCTGTAGAGCGACATCTGTAAGGCCGTACTGAACAAGGTTGTGTCATAGGAGGTGCCTTACAGTACAGGGCACTAGCTGGCCCTCTATTCAAGAAGTTTGCTAGGTAAAGGCTGAAGAGGTAGCTGGTACAATAAAAATAAATTTTAAAAAAAAAAGTAAACGCTGAAGTGGAAGGTAGCTTCACAGCATCCCATAGAACATGTGAGTTTTAAGTGGGATTGTAAGAGGAGAAACTTGAGAGGTTAATTCAGGAACTGAGCATAAGCTGTGCTGGCTGCTTGGCATGTTGACAGTAACATTTTGTATGGCAAAGCATCATCTCCTCATCTTTTGGAATTAACTTCGTGTTCTGTGCTTACTATTGCATATCCATAGCAGATATTCTCCATGGCTTCTCAAGGAAGAGCCGCTACAGTTAATGAGGTAGGGCAGGTAGACCCCAAGGTAGCAAAGCAGTTGTTAAGTGACTTATCTAGGCCACACAAGAATCTTGCACAGAGCCAGGGATAAAATTATTTTCAAATCCCGGATCAGTACTTTGGTTGCGCGATCATCATTTTCACTTAGGAAGTATCAGGCTTTAGAGGACTATCTTACAAGTGCTGCCACGAAAAATTCACAGAAAAAGAATCTGCCAAGACCGTAGGAATAAATGGTCATTTAAAAAAAAATATTATGGCTCTATTTCTCCTATTCATCAAATAAAGTTCATCTATAAAAGAATGGAGGGGAAAAGATACTCTTTTCTGTAGGTCCTTTCTTCTTTTCTGATTTTGTAGCGGGTCAGTTCTGTAATGGACGGTGTGTGTACCTATGGAGATGTGCACAGATATCAGAGAGAAGTTAAACAAAGTTGAAAACCAGAGGCATTTCTTTTAAATGGGAGCACTGAGGTCTCTGCAATTCCAGTGTCTTTTCAGGATTCCCTCTGCCCTTGCAGGCTAGTGCCAGTCTGTAACAAATTATTTCTGCTCCAGATAGTTTGGACTACTCATTTGGAATACACGTTTCTCCTGCTGAGCCATAGCAAAGCTCAGTGCTCTTGCCAACAGAGATGGCAGTCATTTTGAAAACTAATTGTAAGATGAGTCTATTTTAAAATGAGCGTCTGCTCATTTGCAGTATTTCAAAATAGATGTTCTTTCACTGTACTTTGTGCTTGATATTGGAGTTATTTTTCAGGGGGAGGGCTTTTTTTTTTGGTGTTGTTTTGTTTTCTTGTAGTTCCTGACCATGCTTCTGGGGTCATTGATTTCTTTGTATTAGAAACCAGCATTGTGTACTGGGTTAGTCTTTGTGTCTGACCTGTTCTCCAGACCGTAATAATATTTGAACCTAGTTCTGCTCCCAAAGGCAACAGATTTCCTATTATCTTCAGAGACGCTTTTGCTGACGTTGAACTTTGGAGGGCAGGCTTGCTATTTATTTCAAGAATAAAATCCTGAGGGCAGCAGAGCCCTGAGCCAGTATGGGGACCTGTGCATATGACTGTAGTAATGGTGAAGGATCCTTCCCACAGCAGATGCCGGCTTTTCAGGTGGAAATAGCTGTATGCACAGTTTCAGTCATACAGCTAAAAAAGCCTTTGGTTGGAAGCTGCCTCCAGGAGCTCTGGCAGCTCCTGTGCCTGGGTGCGTGCCTGCTCATAGCTGCTTGTAGGGAGCCACAGTTTCAACAGGATCAAGTAGGGCAAGGGGGGAATGAGGAGCTGGCTATTTCTCCATCTGCTTCCCAAGCACACGGCAGGGGAGGTTCTGCTCCTGAGCTGCATTAGCAAAGGCTGTTGTGGTAATCTCTCGGTTTTCTGTAGGCTTCCTGTGGTGCAGAAGGTGGTGAAACCCCTTTATGAGCCGAGGAGAGGAGCAGTACACTGCATTAGAGTTCCTGAAGGCTTCTGCCTCCCTATCTCTGTAGTTGGGTTTTCAGATACGAGTTTCACAGCGAGATTATGCTGTGAAAGCTGCCTGACGTCTTGCAGAAAAGAACCTAACAACCTTGGGCTGAGAGGGACCTGTTAAACGTTTTCAATTTCAACAGTCAGCTCCATAACGTTCAGCCTTCCATTGCTGCTGGAGAATTAATAAGATGCAAAGTCTTTGGTCCGGATCCCCTAGGTGATACGGTCTCCCACTGAAATCAGTGGAATTTAAGTAAATATGGAAAACATCTGGACCTTTCTGTCCGGGCTGCTGTTAACTACTATGTGAAAGATTGTAACATAATTCTAAGAGTTCTATTAACAAAAGCTGCTGCTTGGGATGAAATGTGGTTGTAACTTTCCCCCCCCCAAGCAAAGTTCCCTTTGGGACAGGGGGAAACTTAGAGCTCTGAGGGAGAGTGGTGTATTAGACCATTAACCAGGGATTTTTTCCCTCTCCGTGCTGAAGTCTGTCCTTTCCTCCCTCAGTCCGCTGTCTTTGTCCTGCTTTTTAGTAGCCAAGATACTGTTCAATACAGTCTATAGTGTGTCTTTATGCTTCCAGGTGGTTTTTTTTCCCCCTAAATTCCTCTGCTGATGTACTTCAGCATTGGCCAGCTGAAATCAGTGGCTCTGTCTTGACTCATACAAGCGCAGCATCAGGACCTTCCTGGCTGTCAAACAACGGCCTGATCATTGATTAGAAAGGAGGACGGAGGCTCAGCAGCCCTGTGCTGCATCGTGTATGCCATAAATTTAACACTGTGTCTCCGGGTATCCTTAAAGAGCTGTTGGTGTGAAGCAGTGAGGAAACGAGTGGCAATGCTTACCCCGACTCGGTTTGAAACCAGGAACCGAGAGTGAGAAGGATGCTCTTGCATGCTCTTAGTGATGTACTCCTCCAGACCTCCTTTGAGCTCTGTGTGCGCTGCCAGGGAGCTGAAGTTTTTGCTCGATTGACTCTTGAATGCATGTTCGGTGCTGAGGAATAGAAGTTTCCAGTCTGATCATTTTTGATGTGTTACATCATAGCAGAACAAAGTAATAGTTCATCGGGAGCAGGGTGGCTAGCGGATGAGTTGTTTACTACTGCCTGTGCTTAGCTGGCACATGGCCTTCGAGTAGAACTGTGCAGTCATGACCTATTTGGCAAGACCATCCAGATTCCTCTGCTGCTCTCTCTTTTCATAAGGTTTCTTATTTTCCTTTGGTAGTAGAAAAGCCAGCAGAATAGTCAAGGGACTCAAGGTCTGTCTGGTGGAATAATGGGCTTCAGCACTTGGGGAGCAAGTGTTTTCCTTAGGTGACGATTTGTCCTTCCCCTGATTTGGGTTTATGTCTTGCTGTTTTTAACTAGCTCTGACTAAGCAACCTGAATCTCGGGGAGGGCTTGCTTGGAATAGCCTGTGCGTCAAAAAGCCCAGAAACGGGTGCATTGCCACACTGCTGATACACACTTTCTTTTTGGCATAATGACAGTGATAGTAAATAATGAAATTAAGAGAGTCTATTGTATTTTTTTTATAATTGCAAAAAGGCAAAAATTCTGGTTTGGGCTTCTCCCTCCCCTTGCACAAATGTGTATTACAGCAAGGAAAAGGAGCATTACCAGGTATTACTAATGCTTCTGCATCACCTGAGTAGTGTAGGTCAGTGTCAGGTTCCTTGGTCTTTAGATTGTCCCTACGCTGATTCCTCTGTTCCCCTTGTTATGCGGGGTACAATGAGCAAGATTTGGGAGTGTCGGAATGAAAGCCAGCTAGTTTCTCTCAGAAACAATGTGGATGACCAGCTTTCCTTCATTGCCAGTCAGAAGTTGTCCTGCTGAATTTAACTTGTTGTTATTTATAGGCCTGTTCTCGCAGATCCTAATGCACTTCTAGATCCCGTTGTAGCTGTGACTGCAGAAACAGCTACTTCCATGCAAGTGTGCAGTAGTGGGGCAAATACTATTGAGCTCTAACATATGCTGTAAGGTCTCGACCACCACTTAGCTGGTTGTTTGCCAATTAATGCATTTGGCTACACATATCTCTGTTCTGTATGGGTCTGTGAGCTGAGCTTTGGTTAACAAGCCTGTCTTCCACTAACAGAAAGAGACTAGCATCGCTGTATTAGTTGTGGTTATAGCAGTGTTATGTCACGGTAAATGAAGTAAGAACCAACTTGTGCATGTCCCTCTGGAGATATTTGCATTGCAGAGGTCCTTAGGGAGTTCTGTCATACCATCCATCTCTTACCAGCCCTAGGGAACGGAGTACTTGCTTTTCACAGGTTTCCATGTGTTTAATAGCTTGGCTTGCAGACAATAACTTCAACAAGATGAATGAGATATCGGCTGGGTCTAACAATGCATTTAAAAGCATATGCCTAGTATTAAGTGCTCCAATAGACACCCTGTAACCCTGAAATGGTGTTTAGTCTCTTTCTAGAAGTCAGTAGAACCATCCTCTGCTTGAATTCCCATATGTGTTCAAAGTGCTTCGCTTCTTCAGGTCTCACGATGCCACAAGATTGAGAATCAAAGTCCTAAAACAAGTCCCTAGACATTAACGCCTTGGATTTAACAAAATGGATGATTCTTTCAATGGTAAATATTTTCAGTGAGAGAAAACAAGCTTTTTTGAAAGAGAAAATCAGAATAAAGGGGGGAAAATACTTCTCAGATGTTTAACCTCTTTGTTAGCTAGTTAAAGGAACATGTAATTTTACTTGATGCAACTTTTTTTTTTTTTACTGTTGTTTATCATGGATTATTATTCTGCTCTTGCTCATGGATAACAGAGCCTTTTCAATGCTGTAATCAATCTGATAGTGTCATAAATACATGGTTTAAGTTCCATAAATTGGCACTAGTAGCAAGTAAGACATATTGATGAATGAACTTGTATTGTATTTCAGGGTTTAATTGTATTATTGTAAAGAATTGTGGACAAAGTTGCTTTCTTCTAATATATTTCTGGTTATACATTTTCTTCTAATATATTTCTGCTTGTATCAGTTTGTGTATGACTTTACACATAGTGTTAAGCTAAAAGTCTAAAGTCAGAAGTATAAATTATAATGTCTCATACTGAATGACATACAGACAAAAAATTGCATTACAAATACAGTAATTTCTGTGTTGGTAATAAAAAAAATGTCATCCTATCTCTGGCAGACTAGGGTAAGATGATAAACTAGGAGCTATAAGCTCTCTCTCTCTGTAATGCAAAATTGCGCATTGTTAAGCATCATAGTCCACAGATGGATACTAATCTGTGAATGTAGCCAAATTATAAAACCCGACAAGGACAAGTAGAGCTCTGGTAGGAAAAAAGACCTGGAGTTACATTTTCAACAGCAATATGTGCTAATTTGTTTCTTTTCCCATTGAAGGCATGAGAGATTGTTCCCTTTCATGCAGTGTGGTAAAAAGTCGTGATATTTTTACATGGGTGTTCCAGAAATTGGTTTGGTCTTCAAGGTGGCAGAGTTACATTGCTTACATAGGTCTTGCACTGTATCTCAGGCTAGTACTAGCTCTAGGTTGCTGTCTGCAGAATCTTTACGTAGCTGTCACACGTGCCTGTGACAAGGAGGACACGGGGTGCAGCAGACCTTGGGTTTGACCCCAAGTGGCATTTTCACATGTGAATCCTATCTACTGTTTAATGTTTCCCTTTCAGATTAATTGTTGTCTAAATCTGGCAGGTCCCCATGGTTTTAACCTCTAGGTCTTTCTGTAGTTCAATAACTGTTGTTAACCCCTGCAAACTGAGATTTGGAGAAGAGCTGTAAAATGAAATTGTAAGAATCTTCTGGAAACTTTGTCTCTGATCTTCTGCAAATGCATGCATGAGTCTCATTAGGACATTAACACTAACATGGTTTCCGTGCAGAGTCATCCATGCAAGTTTGCAAAGTGGGAGGCTTAATTAACACAGCTATTAAGAAAATGGCAAGGAAGTCAGTATGTACAAGAAATAAGCTGCAGAAGAGTTTCGGATATTATTCACCTTTCCACAGTCAATATACATTCATGCAGTTGCTCTTTACTGATGGTTTTGCCCTTTCCCTTAGGTTGAATTTCTCTTGAAATAATTTTAATAATCTTAGGAAATGTGTATATGTATAATGTATACAAGTGTATGTAATCTGTATATTCATCTCTCTATCATCCATCTAGTCTTTGTCAGTGCTTAAGAACATGAATTTTCAAGCTAATACTGTCCTTTGTTTAGGTTCCAGGACCAAGGAAGGAGTTGTTCATGGTGTCACAACAGGTAAGACAGTTATCTCTTGATTTCAACTGCTTCCCTATGTTTGATTAACCAACCATTTCACTGTTAAAAATTCTGTGTATTTTTTTGAGAGTGCTCCAATTTATGAATGATAGAAAAACAGAAAAATAGAGAGGCAGAAAGCAACATTCATTTTGTCAAAATGCATACACCGTTTTACAATCAAATATGTAAACTTAATACAGTTGTTTCTGTGTGAGAAGGGCTTTTTGAGGGATGTTCTGAATGAAAGTAAAGTTGTACTATATCAGCCAGAAGACTAATGAAACCAGATTGCTAAACAGAAGACGATAACTTGCTTTTGTAGAAATAGATAAATCGAGGGTCTTTCTGTTGTCTGAGAATTGCCAAAGGTGAAATATTCTATGCTGGAAAGTTATAAACTAGTTGGCATAAAAGTGAAGTCTGTCTTTATTTTTTTTTGCTATGAAGAACTTCAACCTATAGAAACTGAAAGCCTGACTTGGGCGCCCAGGTTTGTCTCTGTGGGATCTGAGGAGGCAGAAAAGCCAGAGTGGAGTGGAGCAGAGGAGTGCCACCGGAGGGGGACTGTGGAAGGCAAAGTGGGGAAGCACTTGGGTATATGTCAGGAGGTCTTTAAACTGCTGATTTAGGAACTCGTAGTCGGACAGGACTGATGCTAGTGGATGAGACAGGAATTACTGCAACAAATGGAGGAGGGAAAATAATGTAGAAGGAGCTTCCTTTATAGGGTAGGGACTGTAAGAGCTAGGTAGACAGGAAGAACCCCAGGGAGTGTTTGCAGTTAAGGCAAACAAGGTCAGCAGCGTGTCCATGCTTAAGTCTTTCAGACCATCCACAGTGAAGCTGGGATGCAAAATGGAGTTTCACCTCCGCAGTTGCTAACTCAGGCCAGCCGTACAGTCGCTGCTGTTAACTGCAGCCAGTGTGATGATACCCAGACTCGGGGTATGGCAGGTGAAGCACATGATGAGATAGAAAAGGTGGAACCTGTGCAAGCACCCGTGCCAAGGGCACATCAGTCAGCCCCTCGCAGAAAGACCTGCATTAAGACCAGTGCCGAGAAGAAGCAACAGCAAGTTATGGTCATTGGTGACTCCCTCCTGAGCAGAATGGAGGCACCCATATGCAGACCAGACCCTCTTTTCAGGGAAGTTTGCTGCCTCTCTGTGGCCCCAGTTGGGGATGTGACCTGGTAAATGACGAGCTTAGTACAGCCTTCAGACTCTTACCCGCTCTGGATCTTTCATGTGGGTACTAATGATTTTGCGACCCGAAGTGCAAGGTGTTGATCAAAAAAGATTTCAGGGCCCTGGGAAGACTGCTAAAAGGTTCAGGAGCACAGGTAGTGTTTTCCTCAGTCCTCCCAGTAATGGGGAGAGACTTTGGAAGAAACAGGCGTGCCCAGGACTTCAATACCTGGCTCCAGGACTGGTGCCTCTGCCAGAACTTTGGTTTTTATAATCACAGAAGGGTCTTTGAAACACAAGGTATGCTAGGGCCTGTCCCGATGAGGAAAAGGTGTTTTTGCTGGTAAGCTGGCAGGACTGATTGAAAGAGCTTTAAACTGGCACATCCGTGGCTGCAGAGAATCCCATGTGAACTTAATACCTGAGTGTCACCTGTGCTCTTCGTGGTTCTTCATCCCAGCCTGAGGTCTGTTTCCAACAGCACACAGACAGTGTAGCTTCAGATAAGGTGTGCTTGCTGCATCTGCAGTCGTGCTGCCACTGCAAGGTGGATGTGCCCCATCACCCCCTCTACTCCTAAAAGATTCTTGTGACTCATCAGTGTGTCCCACTGGAGCTGGTGGGGTGGGAAGATGGAAGGGAAATGGCTTACAGGAAAGAAACAAATTTCAGAGTTTTGATAAACTGATTTCAATTTGTCACAGTTATGACGGTTTTGAAATGTTTTTTAGAACTGCCTCATCTCTCAGTAGCAACGGCACTTTCAAACTTTGAAGTTAATGCTGGGCCTGTATATTGACATTGGCATTTCTACACTGAAAAAGAGTAAATTTGCATTTTAAATTGATTTGCAGGGATCATTTTTAGGTATGGACTGAAAGCAGTTAACCAATAATTTGTAGTAAGTGGCAAAATGGATGGAAGTCTTTGATCTCTACAGAGTGCAGGAAAGCCTCAGCTGACCGTAGTGCATTGAATAGAATGGGTAATTTTCTGCTGTAGAGTATAGGACTTCTGGGGATATGAAGAAAATGTGTGGTCAAGAAATTGAAGGTGTTTTTTCCCCCTAAGAAATTAGAAATAAAATAAGTAAGGGAGTGGAAAAGCATTTCTTCTTTATTTTTGGTCTGTGTACAGCCAGTGTATCATTCACCTGTGCTCTCATAAGCCAATGAAAAGGATAAACAACTGTAGGTAAAATTAACTTGGCAGTACTTAGTATCAAAACCCAAATAAATGATTGAGAAGTCAGTCAAGAGTATTTTTAGTAACAAAACTGAACAAAAACTGATGATAGTCCTTCAGAGTTTAGCCTCAGGCTGGACATGCATGCAGTTTTTACAAGGTTTGAAATCTCAGCTTGTTAGACTTCAGTTAAGAAAAATATTCAGAGGTTTCATTGCTATAACCAGTAGAGGATTGCCGTAGAATGAGATTTGAGGCACATATATCTAATATCGCCACAGATGTGGGAACAGCAACTGACAGCACTAGCAAGCAAGTTAATAGAGGTGGTGTTCACCAAGCTGGGCTGTGGTAGAATAAAAGTCAAGGGCATTGCACATGTATGAAACTTGCTGAAGCGCTGGGTCGAGGGAGGTCATCCTCCCCCTCTACTCTGCCCTGGTGAGGCCGCATCTGGAGTATTGTGTCCAGTTCTGGGCTCCCTGGTTCAAGAAGGACAGGGAACTGCTGCAGAGGGTCCAGCAAAGAGCTACAAAGATGATGAGGGGACTGGAGCATCTTTCTGATGAGGAAAGGCTCAGGGACTTGGGGCTTTTTAGTCTAGAAAAAAGAAGACTGAGGGGGGATCTTATCAATACTTATAAGTACTTAAGGGGAGGGTACCAGGTAGATGAGAAGAGTCTCTTTTCCAGTGGTGCCCAGTGACAGGACTAGAGCTAACGGGCACAAACTTGAGCACAGGAAGTTTCGTCTTAACACGAGGAGGAACTTCTTTCCTTTGAGGGTGGCAGAGCACTGGCACAGGCTGCCCAGAGAGACTGTGGAGTTTCCCACACTGGAGACATTCCAAACCCGCCTGGACGCCGTCCTGTGCAACTGCTGTAGGTGTCCCTGCTGTGGCAGGGGGGTTGGACTAGATCATCTCCAGAGGTCCCTTCCAACCCTGACGATACTGTGATACTGTGACTCCATAGTAGACTAGCTTAGTGGGGAACTTTTTTCCCTCCTCCTGAGAGAAACAACTGATCTCAAATGCTGCGAGTATCCATCTTGATCTGATTGCAATATGTGTAGTGAGACAGGACATTTTAAGTAGATGAGTAGAATTTTTGACAGGTTTGAAAAGACGTTAAATTTTGTTCTGGAAGATACAAAACAGACTATAAAGCCAAACATATGGAGAGCACATCTGTTACGTGCTGCGCCTATGAATAGAAAATTCAGATGAGTTACTGGGAATTTTAGGCAAAACAGCGGTCGCTCCTCACCCACTTTAGGAAATGGGTGACACAAAGTGAAACACGCAAAGCTTGGGAATAATGGGTACTGTGCCACAGTTTGCTTCCTTCTGGCTATTAAACTGTTTGAAAGGAGTTTGGCTGTTGAACGAAAAGGGAAAATGAATAGAAGACATGCAGGTTAACATGTGGCTGTGAGAAGAGGAGACCTAATGCAAAATCCGGAGAGCGTGGTTTCTAAAATGAAACAGTATGGGCTTGGTAGTGTAAGAACAGAGGAATTGCTTGGGCATATATTTTAAAAATAAAAAAAAATATTAAAATTGCAAGTCTATGAAGAGTTGTTCTGGCAAGCAGAGCAGGTAGGTAAAAAAAGATTTGGGTTCACTGTAGTGATGCTATGAGATATATGAAGACCCTGACAAATGCTAGTGAAGTTGTCTTAGAAATCAAATCTGTTTAAATCAACACTATTAAAGTTGATGTGACAAAACTGCACTTGTAAAGACCTACTCGTCTCTTTTCATAGGACTAGGAGTTTGACAGTTCTTGTGGTCTTGTGGTGCACCAGGGTGTTAATATCATGTGAAACTGGAGGTGAAATAACACATTTTATGTGAATAAAAATGATTCAAGAGGTTGGAGACACTGAAATGCAAACTAGAATCACAGATCAAAATGAGTGTGTGTTCACAGTTGTGCAGTCAGGCCTTTCTTACTGTCTGAGTTCCAAGGTCTTGCTAGTTTTGCTATTTTTGAATAGTTTGTGGTTTAAAACCCGTTGCTGAGGAAGGGAGTCGGGAGCTGACACACCTCAAAGTGCTGAACAAGGAAATAATGCTTTTTGGTCAGTTGCTTTCCAAACCCAGAAATATTAAACTGAGGTGTTTGTCGCTTTAAACAAAGCGTGACCTGATTGTACCAGGTTTAGTGGCATCGAGACAGTGTAAAATGAGGATACCAGGCTGTGATTCACAGCAGTACAGTGAGAGGGTTATTTGTCAGGTCACCCGTTCCCGGATGAAGATGAAGTAGCTTTGCTTATTGGTTTTATGGGGTATTTAACTTGTATATCTGACTTGCCTGCCTAATTAACATTTCTACTCACCTTTGATACTTAGTGCGAGTAATTTCATTAATTCAGAGAAATCCTGTGGTTTTCCTCTACTTTTATTGTTCAAAATTGAAAGCAACTAGTTCTCATTTTGAATTCCTCCAAAGGTTTCGCATTGATATTACGTTACGCAGTCATCTATTGTAAGTAGGGAAAAGAAAGCTTCAGTGCTAATAATTTTTGCACAGTGCTGTAGTCAGTATTAGAACTTCAATTTCAAAGTTAGCCTTGGCATGGTCATTGTAGACAATCCCAGGGTCATTTACTGGATGGACAATCTCTGCATAGCTGGACAGAAGTAATCAGGCTATAGCATGGCAGAGCTCTGCAGAAGCTGATTTCCTCTGTTTCTCAGCACTGTGATGCAAAGCAGACATCAGCTTTACAAAGACTTAATGGCTTAAGATCATTAAACAACCTGATATTCGGATTAATTTAATTAGTTGGTATCAACCCCCTGCATTCTGAACTGATTGGTTCGCGCGTGCGCTTAATGCTTTTCCCCTGTTACTACTTAGTGTAAGCAATAAAGTACATGAGACTGGAAACTTGTTTTGTTTTTTCTTCTCTTGTCGCTGGTGTTCCCGAGCTGAAGGGTCACCAGGCTGGAGCTTATTTAGAGAGTCACTCTGGTAATAGGAACTTTGATAGTGTTTGGGTATTCCTTAGAGACAGGAAGGAAGATTCTCCCTCTCTCTCCCTCCCTCTCCCTCCCTCCCTCTCCCCTCTAGTAGTATGGAGTGCTTTTGCAAATCTGTGCTCTGTGTATAGTTTGCTGGATTTATCTTCATGGCTCTGATTTCTGAAGCAGTGTATGAGAGATCTTTCAGGGTACCTGCTTTGACAGCTTTCTTAGGCTATGTCTGAAATAGAAGTAATGTTAAATATACTGCTTTTGTTACTGTTATCAGGTATCTTGTTGTTGTGCCAGTAACAGTGTTAGCGGCCTGATTCTTTGCTTTTTAGTTTTGTTTGCATGTACTAAGCCTTTCCTAGGGTAATGTGTTTCTGGGAGGAGAAAACAGACTTTGAACACAGCTTTCCCAAAACACTCTAATAGTGGGAAGGCCAGACACTGGATAGTTGCCCTTGGTAGCTGGTCGTACTTGCCATGACAACATAGTCTGAGAATTGTGGGTTTAATAATGGCATCGGGAATTAGGTATTTAATATTGCAGCATCCACAGAGCACCCAATTTCACTCTATGTCTTGGTATCTTGCTTTTGAGGTGCAGGTTTTTTAAGATCTTGAGATGATGAAACTAATTCTGACTATTGGTAATGAAGACAGCACAACTGTGCTTTATTATTTTATCAGAAGGGAGGAGTCCGCTTGAGAGCAGCTGAGCATGTGGTCCTTTGTCAGCATCAAGCCTGCTGAATTTGTCTCTTTTAAATGTTTTGCCATTCAATGTATTTTGAAAAAGGGGGTTTTCAAAGCAGTGGATGTGTCCTCTCTACAAACAAATTAACAGCAAAATGTATATAAAAAGAACATTGATTTATATCTCTTCTGTTGTTTTTTTCTTTTTTCCTTTCTCTCACAGAAAAGGAATGAGACAGGAAAACAACAATACTGAAGTTTACCTAGAACGTGTTTCCTTTCTTTTTTTTTTTTTTTTTCATTTCTTGGAGAATATCAACTATTTTAAAACTTATTTTTGCAAGATGATACTTTTTTTTTTACATAGCTCTGTTTTGAGATTTCTTCTAGACATTCTAAATAATACCAAAGTGTTATAAGTTTCTGTTTCATAATGTTACTCAGGTTGTTTTTGAAAGACTCCATGCACAATCAGATCTTAATATTCTTTGGAAGATATAATGGGTTACAAGGACACACACCTTAAGATACACGTTTGCAAGAACTACTGAAAAACTTCCTGTATAAATTCCATGTGTAGAATCCAGAGTTTTTGTTGTCTGTAGCTGGTAATATTCAAATGAGGCATCTTCGTGGATGTCTTCTTGCACTTGCTAGCATTATGTCAAGCCTTCCCTGAGGGCAACATTTGCTTTTCACCAAAACCCACTTTTTTTTTTTTCCTGGAAAAAACATGTCAATAGAGTACTGGAGGGATACAGTGAAATTTCTCATGAATTTGTATCTTATGAGCATGTATAGGTTGAAAGATCTTTGGAACAGACTGTTTTTCTGTTTCTAGTTTCAGACAATGTATAGTCCGTTGTTGTCCTGCTCTATAATGAAAGCTCCTGGCTGTGGTCATAATAAAGATAATGCTCAGTCAGCTACTGATTTTTCCGCTTTAACTCAGCCAGAATGAGGATTAAATGATTTGCCTTCATTTTCAGTCAGCAGTTATTTATTATTTGGGTCTTTAATAAAAATCATGTTAGGCACATTGTTTACCTTTCTAGCTTTTTCCTAATTGCTGTTGTTTAATGTCAGTCGTAGCAATCTATGCTGTGTATATGGACAGATGATACTCTTTATGTAAGGTATTAAAGAAATCTAATTTATCCATAGACAGTCTTCTCTTTGTGTGTGCTTCCCAAAAAAGTCTCTGAAAGGGTGGCCTATCTGCCAAGCAGAACCCATCCTGTGCTCACAAAGGGTGCAAACAAAGCTATGAATGCATTTCATGGATCGGGTGGGGTTTGGGCTGGAGGAAAGTATAGGATTAGTTAGGATTACAAAATTACACGCTGGACATTTTTAAAGAACAGTCCATTGTTTACATGAGTAAATGTGGTGCTTTCTGAAAATCTGGCTGTGTGACTTTAAGGCACGAAGTCATCTCTTTTCTTTGAGCGGTTTCGCTATAGTACAAGCTGCTATCAGAAAGAGCCCTTGGAGATGAATGAGCGGAAAGAACCCACTAATATTCTGAAAGGTAGAATGGCAACCGCTGATGTATATGTAGGCTAAATGAGTTGTTGTTTCCCTGGGGCTTTGAAGTTAGCTATTAATCCAGTTTGCTTTGGCATCTTTGGCATTCAGTCTTTTTGTAGATTAGTGTGTTATGGATGGAGACATCAACAGTGGGGCAAAAATCTCAGAGAACCAGATAAAAGGTTGTATTAGAAATTCTCTGAGCTATAGTAGCTCCGCTTATTAATCAAGTATATTTCAAAAAAATAAAAAGAATAATCAATGGCTTTTGAGTCTAATGTGAACAATATTGTCTTCCTTGCCCTGTAACATGCAGCAAGTGTTTGGTGGACTCATTGGAATGCATTTCCAAACTGGGATATATTGAATGCAATTATTATACATTACGCAGTGAGCTGGGCATAATAAGGGCCCTTAAGTAATGCCTTTGCTTCCCTAAAGTACAGCTAGACATGAATGCAAATGTCAAATGTCTTTCATGTGAAAGAAATTGAGCTGCAAATAAGGTTTATATTTTACCTTGGCTGCTCCAGTGTTACCAGATGGATAGTCTCATTTCTTAAGATGCACTTGGGGCGCACAAAGTGTAATGGCCTTATGGCTCTTCATGATGTTGGGCTGTCAGTGATAGATGCAATTCTCTGAAAAACTTACAGCTTCCAGAGCTGTAATGTGTTTTTCCATCTTCTGCATCTCTTCAGTGGCCGAGAAGACCAAAGAGCAAGTATCTAATGTTGGGGGAGCTGTGGTGACAGGAGTGACGGCGGTGGCCCAGAAGACAGTGGAAGGAGCAGGGAACATTGCTGCAGCCACTGGCTTGGTGAAGAAGGATCAGCTGGCCAAACAGGTTTGTTTATTTACAGTCTTTTCCAGATGAAGAGGTGAACAATGAGTGGCCTCCCTGAACTGAGGGCCAGGTGGAGTGTTTTCTTTTGTGTCTGTCAGTGGTATGAATGCAGGCCGATTTGCATTACGCGTAAACAAATGAACAGCAAAGGAAATGTCTGCTATTTATAGCTTGTATTTTGAGTGACCTGCAGGTTTTGGGAACTTAAGTAGGACTGGGCATCTAGCTTTACTATTCTGAAAGGTCTTAGCAAATTTGGATTGCTGTCTGAAGTGTGATCTAGTGGTGATTCTGAACTCTGCAGCCTTTAGTGGGGCACCAGCAGCTGTAGGATTGCTGTACAGTTGAAAGGGAAGATAACTGTTTTTCCACATAACTCAGGATTGAAAAGCAACCTGCTAGAGCTGAAAGGTCAAACAGCAAAACTCAGGTTTAACGGCACAATTTGTATCCTGTGCAGATGAAGAGCAGAAGGGATCGTGTACCAGTCTACAGACTGGTTAGATATATTGCATTTAACATCAAGATCTAGCTGGAGAGTTTCTGTCTTCCATGAATATAGTGACATGAACTCAAAAATGCCTCCCAACTACTCTGAATTCTTCAGGTTAAATTTGCTTTAGCTCATACTATAAAACATCCTGTAGGTGTTTTCATTTCAGCATCAAGGTGAACATTAAGTATTTGCACAATAACAGAGTTGCTACGCTTTTATTGCTGATACACTGCAGTCATATTCTTCCACTTAGTCTAAGTGAAAAGTGACCCCAGAGAGCTGGTGAGAATAACAGATAAGATATCCTTATCTGTTATTGAAGTGTATTGCTGTCTGTCTGACAAATCCTGTGGGTGCTTTAGTTTTGGGGGGGGAAAAGGGGTATTACATTGTGGTAGGCATTCACTCTACTGTGGTGGATTGGTCTTGAAAACATCTCACAAGTGATTTTGTTCTCTTTCAAAGCAGTTTTCCTGGGGGGCTTTTTAGTCCTTTTTTGTTCAGCGATAAGTAAAATGTTGCTTTTGATGTGGCCATAGTTCTTTGTAAAAGCTTTGTTGAAGATTTACAAAATTGAGTATCTAATGAACTGCCAGGGGATACACGAGTATGGCATGGCCACAGTGCTCTATACCTTTAGTTTCTGCTAAAGCTATTCCGTAGTTTTATGCTGAGAATATTCTTTTCTGTGTTCAAACCCTTTACTCAGTGTCATAAGGATCATCATTGCTGTAATATGCAATTGCATACTTTAGTATGGACCATACCTAACACTTTTTTACCTTAATATTAATATATACGTATAAATCCTTACAATGATAAGGTATGAAGCAAATCTCTGCTGACTTTCATTTAATTCTGTTCTGTATATTGTTAAACTTGAATATGAGTCATGATGGCTGTAACAGAATAAAAGCACATCTGTGAAATTAAAGAACATCCATAATGTACATGCATATTATTCCACAGCCCTATAAATAGCGTAATTATTCTTAACTGGTGCTTTGTTCTTTAGATACACAAAACCAGTCATTTGGTTCTCGATACTGGTATTTTTAGACTGAGATTCTCAGCCATCTGTGCAGTATAGCCGTCTAGCTGATTAGTATCTATGGCTCCTAACGGGCAGCTCTGCGTCTCTGTCTCTTACTGGTTTTGCAAGGGATGAGCAGCCATTTCAAAAATGTTAACATCAAAACTCAATCACGTAAAGATATTCTGCAGCCTAGTATTTCTGCATTTCTGTGCAGTTCAGAGGTATGTGAGATAGATTGATTTTGCTTGGATTCTCCAGGTAAACTGGCAATTGGGTGGTGATGAAGTGTGGGCATTCCGAATACCAGTGGGACACAGGTCCCTCGTAGGAAACAGGGTGGGCCTTTCTGAAATAAGAGGAAGTACCAACCAGCTATACAACCAAAATATCAACGTAACTTTGGGTTTTTTATCTGTATAAGGTTATGTCTCTTAAGGCTGTGATATCTCTAGTCTACTCTAAACTGAGAATAAGAGACCACAAGTAGCAAATTCATTCCTTGAGCCTGAGCATGGCTAGCAGTGCCTTTGGCAGATTATTCTTCCTATAGACATCTATTTGGCATTGTCCTAAAGCAAACAGCTGCATTTCCCATGTGCAAGATGAATGCTTACCTTGCTTACACAGTGTAAGCAAGTCATGGGATTTGGCAGGGAATTGCAAATTAAGCTTATCCATTAAAAGTGTATGAAAAGAAACAGACTGTTTCTCCACAGAAGGCTAAAAGATATTAGCCAATAATCTATTACTTTAGTTGGCTTCTAAACTTGTGACAAATAATTTCTTCTGATTCACATGGACCCACATAATTGAGTCCAAATCCTCCAACTGAACGTAGCAAACAGTGACCACCTGAGGCCCCTTCCAACCTGAATTATTCTGTGAACTGCTATCAACTCAGCCCCTGTGCAACTGGAAGAGTTTGCTTATTTTCCATCAATTACAGGACTGGGGACTGTGTAATAAATGTGATCAGCTGCTTCCAAACATGTGTCTGGAAGCCCATCTAAACTAATGGTCCCTGCTGGGATCTGCTACTAGTCATCTGCTCATTTGTGTGAAAGCCTGTAGTCTTGCGAGGTTGCTGGCATTCTTCTGGTGCCGTGGTGGAAGTCTGGTTTTGACTTTCAACTCATTGAAAACAGTCGTAGCATTTCTTTACTTGTGGATACAACAATATTCATGCGAAGGAAACTACTAAGCAGATTCTTGGCAAAACGCTTTCTCGAGAAGTTTGTCTGAGGTTGCCTGGTGCCGCCTTTAATACTGGTGTGCTTTGGACCGTGAAGAACGGGTTTAACCATCCAGCTGAGGCCAGGCTGGAGGGCTGCTGTCACACCACAGTGTCACCTACCCACCCCGTAGCCAGTGTAAGCGGGCAGTGCAAAGTGACAGCTGAGACTAGTGAGTGACAGGGCTGACTTGATCGCGCCCGTCTGAGGACTGCCTGGGGGACTCACACTTCAGCAGAAACTCACTGCGTAGCACAGAAAGGGTAGTGGCAGCTAGTAGGCTTGTATTCATTTTAAGAGTTAACATACCACAAGTAGCATCTTAATAAATGGCAAAACAATTCTGAAGATTAATTAGATTCCAAAAGTTCTTTTGTGCATTGCCAGCATGCATCTACTCAAAAATTATTTCTAATGCATGCTTAGCATTTAGCATAGAGCCTGTTAAAAATGGATGAACTTTTTATAAACTAGTTGTAAATTTGAGCCAAATTTTAAAATCTGCCCATAATAATGCTGTTATTTGTCGTCATTGGGACTGTTCCTGGAAACAGAAAAGAAGTTGCTTCTCTTTTTCATGCTTTCTTCTCTCTGTTAAGAGAAGTCAATAAACTGAACTACTGGATTATACAGATAAAACATTTGTTTTAAATTTATTCTGTGCCTGTGCATGTTTTATTTCTGTGTACAGTGTGACTGCGCTTCTAAATTACTCAACTATATGAAAAAAAGGCAAGATTAATGATAATTACATTTACTATAGAAATGAACGTGTTTTTTTTTAAGTTAAGAAAGCTGTGAAATCCTTTGAATATTCTGTTTTCAGCTCAGCATGAGCGTATAGATCCAGATAGTATGGAAGGGTATTAGCTGGTGGGTACCTAGTGTATAATATTGCCTGAGAACAAAATATGGATTATAAAGTTTATTTTCAGATAGGTAATTAACTAATTGAAGTTCTTAATCTCACTAAATTCATGTCACTTGGTTCTCTAGCATCTCAAGAATAAATCTGTTGGTAAGTTCATGATTTTTATAGTGAATAATTTTATCTATATCATTCTAGCACCAAAATCCCCAGTCAGGCTGAACCCTCAAGGTACTTTGAGGACCATGCAAAGATTGTCTGTGCTGTAGATCTTACACAGAATAGCAAGTAGGATAGCAGGCCTTGTCCTTACCATGTTTAGGATCTATATGGACCGTGTTTGTTATCTATATGTGCTAAATCCTTGTTCTTTCTAGAGTGTCTCTTAATTTAAGACACGTATGGTAACTAGCACTGTAAACACAAATGTAAAATTACAGTAGCAGATAACATGTAGATAGGTAATATACTGTTGTGGTTTAACCCCAAACAGCAACTAAGCACCATGCAGCCACTTGCTCCCTCCCCTCCTCTCCCGGTGGGATGGGGGAGAGAATCAGAAGAACAAAAGCGAGAAAACTTGTGGGTTGAAATAAAGACAGGTTAATAGGTAAAGCAAAAGCTGTGCACACAAGCAAAACAAAACAAGGAATTCATTCACTACTTCCCATCAGCAGGCAGGTGGTCAGCCATCTCCAGGAAAGCAGGGCTCCATCACGCATAACAGTTGCTTGGGAAGATAAAACGCCATAACTCCGAATGCCCCCCCACCTTCTTCCCCCAGCTTTAAATGCTGAGCATGACATTATGTGGTATGGAATATCCCTTTGATCAGTTGGGGTCAGTGTTCCCGGCTGTGTCCTCTTACAACTTCTTGTGCACCCCCAGCCTACTTGCGTGGGGTGCTGTCAGAAGCCGAAAATGCCTTAACTCAGTGTAAGCACTGCTCAGCAATAACTAAAGCATTTCTATATTATCAACACTGTTTCCAGCAAAAATCCAGAACGCAGCCCCATACTAGCTACTGGGAAGAAAATTAACTTTACCCCAGCTAAATCCAGCACATATACTTATGGAGCAGTTAATGTGACACATTGGTTTAATTACCAACCTTTCAGTCAATTTAGGCATTAGGCATTTTTTTTTTCCATAGAAATTATTATTTAACTTAAAGCCCTTGCTAATTGCGTTTAATATGAAAATTAATTTAGAAGAATGAAATTGATGGTAACTTTGCTCTATCATCTCCCCCCCCATCCCAGCCTGTATATCCTGGGACTCCTTAGAAGCCAAACACTGTCCTAGTATAATTATTCAGTGCAGTGGACTCCACGGGTGCAGAGTATTTCTTTTCTTATTATTTTCCTTGGTCAGAATAGCTAGTCTTATGAACAACTGAATTTTTCCATTGACCGTCATACATCGCTTAGAACCAGGGTGAATCCACTTTGGGGAATCACCGTGATCAATACAGCAATATGTAGGAGCCTTTCTCCTCCTTTTTACAGGGAAGCTCCATGCGGTGTTGTGCGCTGCTGAGAATAAAGACATGATGAAGTGAGAGCACCTCAGTTTTCATTAAGAGACCAAGCATCACAGTGTAGTCCAGCCAGCTGCTATTTGTTCATTTAGGCAATCTTACTGGGAGAAGGGATGCAAATCCAGAAGTGCCTCTGAAGTTTCGTCTCTTTTTCAGTGGCAGAATGGTTTCTTTTCTACCTTATTAAATGCCCATTTTGAGATGCAATACCTCATCTTTTAAAGACTTTTGTTCTGTTGCAAACTAGGATTCCTGAGCATTCCCAAAAAAGTATTAATTATCACCTGTAGTTTAAAAAGAAAAAAAAAGCTGAATATGAAATCTTTTTTTTTTTTGCACTTTACATTTTGCATTTTAAAAGTGCAGAGATCTGTTTAGAAATCCTTCTGTAGAAATCTTATGTGGAAATAGCTAGAGACTTAATATTGACATTTGGCTTTTACTGAAGTTATCTTGGGTAGCAGTCCCTGAAATTTAAGTGCCTAACATTAAAGTCCCCATCACTGTTTTAGTATCTCCCTTACTACCTGCATACAATATAAATGCCATGCTTAGTGCTTGAGAAAGCTCAAAGACGTATTTTCTTATTTTGTCTCTTTTTATCTTTTTGAGATGTATTTTACATATTTTATTTCCTACTGTGCCATAATGCTGATGTGCCACATGGAAAATTCTTGAAACTTTTAAAACTGATTTTTTTAATGCACCTTTTTGTAAATAGGGTTCCAGAAACAGGTGTAATCAGGGCAAAATTTTGGTTTAGGTGGAACCATGCATTTTGATAGAATATGAGTATGTCTTCGTTTTCTGAGCATAGTTACACTCAGTATACTCTACAGAGTGCTTGGCTCATCGGGGGATCACTGTTCCTCGTCTTCTTTCCAGTCCGTAGGTGAGTCAATTAATCTTGAAAAGCTTAGCTCAGAAACACAAAGGAAAAGCTACTGAGCGGAGAGATCCAATTTACTTCTTCAGAAATGGAGTTTAGGGAGTTTTTCCACCTCTCCATTACATTTTATGCTATTAGCCAGCTGATGTCCCAAAAGGCTAATAGACCTCAATGAAAAGCAGGAGAAGTGCAAGTTACATGAGACTTAAGCTCTTGTTCTTTTGTGGGAATAAGCAGGTTTATTCATCTCGCCTAGAGCTTATTACAAGCCAAAAGTCAAGCCTTGAATTAAGCAAAGAAACTTTAATAAGATTTTGGTGTGGCAAATGCAGAAATAATCGCCACCCAATTAACTTCTGGAGTTGATGCTTTTCTGTAGATGTTGTAAAACAAGCAGGCTGCAAGGGTGCAGCAACAACTAATTGCCCTCCTCAACTACTTCTTCCCATTTGTGGCTCTAATATAAGGTCACAGAAGAGAACGGATAAGTTTGTGATTAAATATATGTAATCTAGATCCTTAGCAAGCCTGCCAAGCAGCCAGAGCTCTAACCCTCTACACTTGAGCCAAGCAGTGCCACTCCTGCCTTGCGGTGCAATGCAGAGGGGTGGGATTTTTGGTTGTTCAGGGTGAGCCTGACCATAGGTTGGACATGATGCTCTTGCTTGGTCTGTAGGAGCAGTTGCAGCAGTGGTTTGGAAAGCTTGCGTACTGTGGTTTCTGGTAAGATAACTAATAGACAGTATATCTTCCTCAAGGAAGCCAAAGTGTTTTAGATGATGTATAGGGGAAGGCCTGCTCAGGTAGTCACAACTGAACGTCAGTCAGACAATACTTGCTCTCAAATTTCTATTCAAATCATAACGTGAAGAGCACATAGTTTGAGATAGGCTTTACTTTTTCCCTTGTTTTATTTCTTGATCTATGCATAATGTATGAGTGCTGCAAAACAGAAAGGATATGTAGCAGCAATTAGCGATGTTTCCTTTTTTAATGTATGTAGATGGATTGAGAGTGGAAGAATGAGGAGAGAGATTCCCCATTAGAGGATCCGCATTGCTCAGGAGCTGAATCACAGAAGACCCCTCTTAAGAGAAAGCATTTGTTAGCTGTTTCTTTGAATTCATGAAGAAAGTGGGACTGTCAGTGAACTGACATATCTATTTGATTGTAGCATTTGATTTATTTTGGTAGGGCCTTTTACTGAATTAAAGATGGTGTATTTTATTAAAACATCCATAACAAATCAATTCTGTAAAGCTAATCCACATTCTTGAAACAGGAAACTCATTTATAATATATCATAAGGCACCCATAGGTAGGTGATATTAAGGTTTTCACTCTGCTTTATGTACACAGTCAGATCTGTCATGACAGTGCACATATTTTTTTTGGATGAGAAAGCTCAGGAATAATCTAGGTTGTA
This sequence comes from Pluvialis apricaria, assembly GCA_017639485.1. Taxonomy (NCBI): domain Eukaryota; kingdom Metazoa; phylum Chordata; class Aves; order Charadriiformes; family Charadriidae; genus Pluvialis; species Pluvialis apricaria. Next base: position 51,762,417 of record CM030010.1, on the reverse strand, counting down.
CAGAGGTGTGAATGTCAATAGGCTTGTGAAATTGCATTATGATCCTGTATGAATGCAAGTGGCTTTGATTCAGTAATTTGTTTCCAAAATAAATTCAACAATTACAGTTGAGGCCACTTAATGCAGTTTCATTAGTACAGTTATGTTTTCCTTTGGTGTTTCCACATGGGCATGCCCCACGTATGTAGCTTAGTATATGTTGATACTGCATAATGGCACTGTAAAGAACAGTACAGAGTGCTTGAAGCAGACTCTAATGTTTGCAAGCAATTTTATTTGGTGAGATATGCTAACGATGCCCACAGAAAACAGGTTGATAAATAGGAAGGCCACAGAAGTTACCAAGCCAGCAAGGAAATCCCGTGTTTTTCCTCTACCTTTCTTTTGCTTTATGGTAAGGTCTTACCTGTCACTTCCTTCCCAGCAGGTATGTGCAAGTTTTGGTAGCACTTCTGGACATGAGTAGCTTAATTTTAATTTCACTCCGAAAACCACTATTTGAAATATTTTAAATTAGACTGGGCAAGCTAGAGATGAATATGCACAGAAAATAACAATACTCAGGAAAAAAACAGATGGTGAAAGATGGATGACTCCAGGAAAGAGTGCTAGAGTTTGTGTGTTGAAGAGTGCTGGGAGAATTTTTAATTGCAACCTGTGCTTTGCCTCCCTGGTTAGCAGCAAAAATGCCTTTCCTGCTGTGGGGCATGTTGTCAGTACTTTTTCTCAGAGGGCAAAATAACAGGATTTAGAGGAAGACCACGTTCTCTGTGTCAAAGCATTTCCATGCATTGACATCTGTGATTCAAGCAGAACTTGAGTTGAGTCACAAGGGGAAAAAAACTTATGTGGTATTATCTAAATAACCTGCAGGTTATTGCTCTTCATTAATTCAGGAACAAATATGAGCTTAATGTAAAGGTCTTGTGAGTTTTCCTGGCTTCTTAATGGCTTTCACGCTGTGAGATAACATTTCAGTGTGTACTGATGTTCCTGGTCTACCTGCTGCCTTCGCTACTTCTGACCACAGTGTATTCCTAATTACCGGTGGAGGAATTAAGTTGAGGAGCTTTTGGGTGGCATCATATTGTTCTTTGTTTTCTAGCAATTGCTCAACCACAGATTTAGCTTTGACCCTGAAGAAAAAAATACCCCCATCCTTAAACTGAATGTGTCTATGTCCCTTGGTCTCCAAGAAGAATTGTTTGCTAGCTGATAGAAGGGTGAACACATTCTCCACTAGGAATTGTTCACGTGTCATGATAGTGAGATAACATTTGTAATACCTACAAATAGCAGAACACAATTTTTCATTTCATTTCTTTTCATTTTTTTCATTTCTCCCTGTCCTTTTACCAGGAGACTGACTTTTGCCTTTATTATAAGGGTTTGCTTGTCTGCAGTCTATGCTCTTTTTCCTCCCTTTTGTGTTCATTACCTTGGTTTCCCTTCTACCTCCTATATCTTCCATATCCAATTTCCTTTCTAACTGGGCTAATATGCCCTCGTAGCATGTTCCAGGCTGCTGTGTTTGTCTCCCTTGTGTATGTATGGCCATTGCGTTACGCAAGTCTCGCAAGCTAACGTGGGACCAGTTCTGTTTCGCAGTGTCCCAGTCTTTCCTATGCATCCATCTGTGGGATTTCATGCAGTGCTCACAGAAATGTACTTTTCTCCTGCTTTAAATAGTTGCCAATCCCATGTTAAATATTCAGGAAGGTGCTGCTTGCTGAGAGGAATATGTTTAATTTCGTTTGGGGATGATTCATATTCATGCCAACTATTCCTGTTCTTGCCCGCTGTTGCGTGAAAGATTCAACTGTTTCAGATGGGAAATAGTTTCATGCAACCCATGATAGTTGGGCAAGCTTAATAGTGGCATTTTTGTGCAACTTAAGGTACAGGTTTTATAAGCTTGCAAACATTACTGCGTTACAATAAACCACATCTCCTTAGCATCTTCTGCCGTGTTTCAGTGTTCCTTTGCTCTGCTGGCCAAGATGAAGTGTGTAAGCCTTGGAAGGTAAGGAGCTTAAATGTTATTCATTCAGTGCCTATCTGGAAGTCATTACCTTCAATGGATTTGTGATGATAACTGGTGCCATTTGCTGATATTGTAAAAGCCAAGCATGGCAGCTGGCAGGGTTTTTTAAGCTAGCAATGAAAGTTTATGGTGCTGAAGTGACATTTTGGCAAAGCACTGCAATGTGTGTTTATGTCTGCCAGTCTCTCTTCAGCAAAGCACTGCAGTGGGATGCTTAATAGGTATGAGTGGCAAATTGAGGTCTTGCATTGATGCGGTGATGAGGGCTGTATAAACTTCAAAATGATTCAGGACTGAAGTGTGGAGGAAGTACCTCTCTGTAGAGAAATAGATTAATCTGTATTTTCATAATATCAATCCAATGTCATCTCCTAAAAAAGCAAAAACAAATAAACCCCACCTGTAAGGTTAAGAGGAGGGGGAGGAAGAAAGAAAGAAAGAAGACAGAATGCTTTTATGAGGATTACCTAATTACTGGCAGTGCTGCTGTTAGTAGAAAGCAAGTTTGTATGAAGACTAGTGATAATCAGCAAATACTGGTGGCATGTGATGCACATCATTTTGTGGCTATTTTGACCACTGATAGAACTTCCTGGAGGATCTATGGGTTAGTAGGTAAAAACTTGTACATAGCCTGTGGATGTCTGGTACTTCTTCAAAGCTGCTGGCACATAACGAAAGAGAAGAGGTGACCCATCTTTTCTACAGTAAACTGTCATTAAACTGTCTGGGTCTCACCTGCTTTCAGCTGTGTTAAATCTGTCCCTTGGAGAATGTTGAGTGGCCTATGTAAGGATTATTGGTAATAATTTTTCCATTTTTAAGTACTTGTCTCAAAGAAAGTGTTTCAAAAGCTGCTGTGATATATCTAAAGACTGTACTTTATTACTGGAGAAAGCTACACTGAATGTCTCGGAAATGCATCTGAAAATTTAGATTGCAAAACTTTTTTTGCCAGTGGCTTGCCTAATGCAAAATATTCCCTGTGAGGAAACTGGAGGTGTAAGCTGCTAAAGTTGTCCTCTAAAAAACCCATGCTTTTTGCAAGAGTGAAGCAGGCAGAGAAGCTCATTCTGAAATGTATTGGACATATTGATTGCCCTCCAAGCTTTTGGTGTTAACTTTCAGAGTTGCTTGCTCATGCTTTGTTAGTGCATTCCCAGGATGTTTGCCAGGCTTGGGTCAGAAAAGTCAAAATGAAGCTCAAGATGAGGAGACATGGCCAATAAAAAAAACTTCTTTTGCCCTGCTTAGTAGGTTAGCTGCAAACAGAAAGAGGAGCAGTCTGTAACTGCGCTTCCTTCAGAAGCACATAAAAAAGGATTTGTGCATTTGAAGCTGCTTAATCTCTGTGTCCCACCTCGCATTCCATCCTGTGTGGCAGGGGCATCACCTACAGCAGCTGATACCCTGCCAGTATATGTCAGCTGCACATATTTCTTTTCTGGGGCTGTGGGACAAAGCAAAGGCTCTAGGCTTTTTTGTTAGCTGACGTTTTCATTGTGAAATGTAATCCTTTCTTCGTGTGCTTTTATATGTAAAGAAGATATGTGGATTTTTTTGTTTCTTAATTCCCTGTGATGGGTTTAGGGCCCGAAGGGTGTACTCTGGTCTAAATGGACATGCATTGCCCTGGAGTGGTGTGAAAAACTCAATTAGGGTGTCAAGGTGAGTGTCACCCATGAGAAATGTGTTCTTATCCATGGAGACAGTATTTCTAACAGGGAGCGTGCATTCAAGCGGAAGAAGGGAAGATGCCAGTGGTTGAAACAAACTGTCACATCTAGAGAAAATTATTTTTACACCTAGAAATGCAAAATATGTTTGGGGAAGGAAATTACAAGGGCAACTGAGCTAGGGTAGCGAACACTTTTAAGACTTGGAGCTTCTCTCGATTTTGTGTGAGCCTTTGGGAAGGAGGATGGAAGCTGTAAAACTTGTTAGCAGTTCTGCTATTGAGAACTGACTACCAGCTTCTGATTGCTTCTAACGTGAAGTACTTAAAATTAATTAAGTTAATAATTTATAATCAGTTAATACTTTAAAGGTGTTGAAATGTGTGGTTTAACTCTAAGCATGTGTGCAGTCACTGGAACTGTCCAAAATGCCACTTTGGTAGAATTTATATCCCTAATGCAGTTTATAGATGATAATGTATGCATGAAACACTTATGCTTTGCCTAATTAATGTATTTATGGCAATTAAAAATAATAACATTACAACGTGGCATCAAACACTTCAGTTCATTACTTAACACCCAGTGTGTCTTAACCATGTAAGAATTGCACTCTGAGATGCTTGTTTAACCTCTGACTTAGCTAATGCTTTGTGTAGTTGATATGAACAAATGCTGCTTTTTAGATTCCTAGGAGCATCAGGTTTAATGGTTGGGTCGCTTTTAATTTTGTGCGTGCGATATTTCATCTCACAAATCCCTCAAGATATAACTGACAGAGTTCAGATAGACATACTGTATGTAAATTATTTTGTAGAGGAAGATCAGAGATCAAATGGAGCTGGAGGCTGAATTAATTTCCGTCTCTGGAGAAAATTATTCTAACAGGTTGTTGCGGATGAGTGGAATGCACCTCACTCAAAAGAGAAAAGCAGCAATATGTTTCACTGAGGTAAAATAATAATTTGACAGAGTTCAGTAAATTCAATGGAATTTAACAAAGTTTAACAGTGGTTCACCAAGGTTCAATAAGTTGGATGGCAAGGTTCACCTTATTAATTACTGCATGGAAGAAACTTACAAAGGAAAATTGAGTTAGAATGGAGTTGGAATGATTCACACAGAGACCAGAGATGAAAAGGGTAAGGAAGGCGAGTTGCAACTCAACCCATTGAGTTGCGAGGGTCAGAGTGGACCCCCTTCCTCTCCAAACTCCTTAGGGAGCCTCAGTGTGGCTAGGTCCAGTCTTCGTCTCAGACCTGGACAACGGTTTATGTCTAATGGAATTACCTAGACAAAATTTATAATAATTAACACTGAGTAGCTACATGGATTAGTAATGTTTCATTAGTATTAATTCAGCATGCTATCAGTCACTTACCAAGGATCTGTTGCGAGTAAGGGATCTCTCAGCATTGGGCAAGGAAAGATCTCTTAGTCTCAGATAAGGGATCTCAAACCTTGAGAGGTGTCCCTGCTCAAGGGGAGAGTCACCTGGCATGCAGTCCAGCTGCAGTTCAGGGAGAGCCTAAATTGGGCTCATCCTGAGGGTGATGTTTACAGAGTGAAGTAGTTGGCTGCTAGTCAATAGTACAGACAAGATAGGTGTCTTCATTTTAGCTCTAGTATTGTGTTCTGTGCTTTGGTTATCTTGCATTTTTGGGTTTCGAATCCACCTTTCGAAATATCTTTCCGAGGCTCCTTCACTCCCTCGTGCGTGAGCCAGGAGCTCTCCAGCTCGCAGGTTCAGCACAGGGCATGAGGCCTGTGTTGCTGCTTCCTTAGTCAGCCTGAACCAAAGTAGAGGTCAAGTGCATCCATCACACAGGTCAAGAGAAAAGTCGTTGGAACGGTGATGTAGATATGAATGTGTTTCGCATGGATCCTCAAATGGAAGAAAGATTTCCCCCCTTCTCCTCATCCCTACCACGGTCTTAGCAATTTGTCTGAAGTGTGTTTGCTATGTTTGATGTTGCTGGACCAGTGCGTTTAGAAGCTAAATGCACTTCCTTGTCCACAGCATGGAGGTAGGCTATGTACTGCCCCGTTAGGAGCATATATTTGCATAGCAGAAATTTAAAGGGTGAGGGCAGGAGGGATTAGTGATGGTTGTTGTGGCAGAGTGTAGCACAGGGTTGTCAGACCAACAAGTGGAAGATGGAAACTTCTACTAGGACCTTTGTTTATGTCAGTTGTTTCCTTTTGCTAGCTTGGAATTTATAAAACAGCTTCTTGAAATGGGATGAATTTTTTTTTTCAAATGTCATTATTTCCAATAAATTTAATGTGTTTACTTTTTACAAAATAAGTAATAGCTATTCTAGTAGCTTTGAAGGAGGGCATGTGTTCACATTCAGCTGACCTGCTGTCTAAACCAGAGTAGTGAACTTGCTTTTCACGGTCATCAGCATAATGTTTCCTTCATAGTCTATTTTTGGAAGGGGTGGTGTGCTCATCATTCACAGGAAAGGTAACAGATTTAGCAGTGCTTCTTTCCACCTCCTACACACCATCTATGCATCTATGAGATGGGGTTTTTAAGACTTAGCTCTCTCTGCAGATTTTTCGCTGAGCTTCATTTCAGATGTATACTTTATTTCAGATGTATGCTTTACAACGCAGCTGGTTAGACTGCTGTAGATGCCTGCTGTTGTCCAAACTGAGAAACTGGGGAGGCTGGGAGAAGTAGTGAAATTGGTTTTAAAAAGCAAAGCTTAGGCCTTGCTTTGGAATCTATTTGGAGTGGTATAAATGCTTTGATGACAGTTAAGATGAGGGTAGTGGATTTGTTTGTTCATCTTTTCCTGGCTTCCTTGTTCCTTAGCTCAGTTTTACGCCTCTAGATTTTGTGTGGTACATAATGGGAAGCAACTAAACAGAAGCCTTTACTGGCCTCCTGAAGGAGAATCACGCTTGGTAATTCATCTTGGTATGCAGGCTGTGAGAAGAAAATATGGAGAACTGTCGGTCGTACTTGATATGAAATGGATGAGTGTAGCTGGTCAAGGTGTCATTTCCAAGTTAGTGTGTGTTCTACAGACTGTTAAGGACATCCTGTTCCTTCAAGCTTTGTCTGTGCATCTTGGATTTAAAGCTGGCCTGAGAAAAAGGGAACTGTTTTGACCAGAACAGATGGTGCTAAACTCAATCTGGCAGTGTCCATTGACAAAATGCTGTTGAAGGCTGCTGACACACCTTGTTTCTGCTGGTAAATCTTATTAGCCTGGTAGTGAATTCTTTGTACTAATTGTTACAAAGCCAAGTATGTAACTGTGTTATTTCAGATGGATTACAAGGTTAGCTGGCAAGTTTTCTCTTTAACTCTGTCACTGCTTCTCCCTGGAGCTCTGAAATTTGTGCTACCACTATATTCAACACCTTGATCAGTTCCACAGTGCTCTTTACCCATCACAGGGAGAAATCAGAAAGAAAGTTACCCTTATGTCAGGTGTTGTGTGTAAAGTTTGCAGGCTGTAATGTTCACCCCATGTCAGGATTTGTTCCTGTTTCAGAAATCTTATGCGAATTTAGCCAAAAACTGATCATAGCTGTGGATGCTCTGTCAAAGGCTCACTTGATTTCAGGAGGAAGATGTGCAGAGGGTTAGGACCTGGTCAGAGTTGTCTGTGGAATTATAATGTTTCAAGACTTTAAGTTTTTAAATGCTGATTTGGTGGGTTTTTTTAATTGTTTTTTTAAAAAAAGCTCTTCCTTTGTTTTGAAAGTACCTGAATCATTTTGGTGAATGTGAGCAAGTCTACTTAACAGTGTTTAGAGTAACTCCTTAGGCAGGACTTGGCATTCACGGTCATATGCTTCTTAGTACCTCTGCCACCCGTTATCCATTTTAGCCTGTGGTAAGGGAAGAGTTACTACCAAACGATCCTTTGGGGAAAGAAGAGGCAGAAGGCAAGTAGCTTTAAATCTAGAAGCATGCATTGCTGTTTTAGGACATGCAACAACAGGTTTCTCTCTCACCTAGTATTGATGTCTCCTCTGAAATGCTCTGAGGTTTTTCTCTGCATCCTCTAGTTAGCAAAAGTCTATTTGATGGAGAAAAAGCAGATGGTGGGGATGAGTTGGGTTCAGGAAGGATGGAAATCTGATGGTCAGGGGGTGGGGGGCGGAGGGAGGAGAGTGGCTGTGCATGAGAGAAGGCAGCTCTTTTATTCTCCTAACATTCAAGCACCACAAGGCAACCTCTTAATCCTCTTTCCTTGGGGTATGGGATGCTGGCACAGAACTCCCCCTCCAGAAATCTCTGCTTCTGCTCCTGGGCTGCTGGGAACAGGGAAGATATGGGACGTGCCATGGATTCTAACTTTCTCTTACATCCAGCTGCTCATTTTTTTGCCAGAAAATAGCAGCTCTGAAGTCTAGACACCCTGGAACTTGAATATTTCAGCCTGATGTTTAGCCTTTTTGGTGAACATCAGTCATGAACATTAATCCTATGGGAGGAAGAGATTACATTTCAGCTTCTTTTTTTATAACCACTCTGAATCAGTCCTAATGCTGATCCCATTGATAATTGCCAGGAGACTTACTTGGAGCAAACTTGATCAGTGCTGACTGATTTTGACTATCATCCTAACACTTAAAACTGGAGTTTTTGCATGTTCTGACTTCATTTAGAAAAGCAGGGCTTTTGAGTGGTTGTTTTTCAGGGACACAGATTCAGCTGAGATTTCAGTTTATCTGAAACAACTTGTACAGTGTCCATCATGTCATGTTCTCTTCTACTGCTTTCCTGTCCCACCGTTCAATGCCTGAAGCATATTTTAAGCTGTGCACAAACCATCACATCAGCCCAAGTGTTGCTAGATTCCATGTTGCTGACATGTCACTAGCTCACCTAACTAGTACCCCTTACCCCAAGGAAGTGTTGTCGTAGGTTCAACTGAGTCACATTCTGAGGATCTGATATTTGAATGGGTTTGCATGCATGAAGGAAGGAGAAAAGTAATTTCAAAGATCAATGAGTTTAAGAAAAATCTAAAGCTATGTGCTTTGTAAGTGTTTACTAATTATCCAAGTTTTTAAAAAATCTGAATACTTTCTAAAATTTCCAGTGAGTTAAAATCTGTTCATACTGGGTCTTAGGTCAGTCTCTATTGCAAACACTCTTGTGTCCAGTGGAGGAGAACTATCCTTTTGGTCTGCATGGGGTGCGTGGTGTTTGACTAGCTATTTCATCAGTCTAGTGCAACATCATATTGTGCCATTATCCTCCCTGCTCTGTTGTCATGATCTCTGTAGCCATCCTGAGGAAGTAAAGATGACCACCTCGTATTGGTTGACAGTAATCTGCCCTTCACCAGGATGGCAGGGTGGATGATTGTCCATCAGTGGGCATGATGCTGACACTCAAAAGGAAATGCCAACGATTTCAACAAAGTTTAAAGAATTTCCTTCTAAATGTTGTCTCTCCTCTTATCAATTTTTACTGTTTCAGGAGTGTTTGTTGTGTATACGACAGTTGTAACCACTTCCTGCCCTTGACCTCCCAGGTAGACTGGTGGGAGATCAGAACTGGATTGGTGCTTTCCTGCTTTTCTTACAAATCATCAGCATCCCAGTCAAACTAGGCTTTTTATTACCCTAATGTTCAGTTCAGATATTTAAATCTATCGAAGGCTGCCTTGCTTGCCCAGGTGTAAATGGGTACCTGATTTTTATCCAGAGTGGCTATGCAGGAGAAACCAAAGATATATTTTGGCTAGAAACATCTTTATTACAATACAGCCCAAAAGAAGAAAGATTTCAGGTTGACTTTTGGGCTTTTCTTTACATTTAGCTAAGCATATCTCGCATTCAGGGAGAAAAACACACCTGTCATAGCATTTACTAAAAATTCTTTAGAAGGAAGAAAACTGAAATACTCTGTAATTTTTGTTTTGACATGAACTGTCCACTGCTTGCAAAGATCACTTCAACATAGTTGTTAAAATCATGATGTGTTACAGTATATCATCTGTTATGTCCCTTATTGTAAGATTGTCATGTAATTTCAGATTGTGATATCTGAGGTGCATTGGATTGTTTTGGTTTTTTTAAATCTCTTCTGGAGGGGAGGAAGGAGTTTGGCTGGCTTATCCCCAGACATTGTGGCCTGTCTTTCACAACACCCGACTCTCTGTTGGTGACTGGCTCTCTTTGTTAGAAGAACACTCTGCGCTCTGACAAAATGTCATTCTGCACACGCTGCCATTTGAGAGGTGGGGGCAAAGAACTGCAGAAATCTCAGTTATCTTTGCATCAGAGTAGTTGTCTTCCTCACAACAAGGAATTGCATGAGGTTTCCTCACTTGTTTCACAGCAAGTGACTAACAGAAGTTCAGAAGGTCTGCTGGTAGGATCTAAGCTGCACAAGCTTAGTAGTGAAGGAGCCTGACCAGGAAGCCCCTCTTTTGGGTAATTAATTGAACTGTAGATCTCAGGAAGCACAACCTGCTTCAATCCAAAACCAAAGGGCAGGAGATCCGAGTCCAACACTTGCATACTCTGTGGACTAGCATTGGGAAGACTTGGAACACACGTTTGCTAGTGGGGGTGTGTGTGAGAAAGAATCGTTCACTGAAAAAACGTGCTCATGCTTGAGTGCAGGCTTCTCATCGATCATCTTTGTCCAGGAGTGCTAGAAAGGCTTAATGGCTTTAAAGCATTAATGTTAAAACTAGACGTGCATCAAGGGTAAGAACTTTCCTATTCTTCAGCCACTCAGTAGTGCTTTGGTGAGCAGGTAAACTGAACTGCAGTCACTGGGGCTGCTCAAGAAGTAAGGAGGGGTTTCAGCATTTGACAGGTGATTGCAGGAAAAACAAGCAGGACTGAACAGTCATATTGATAATATAAAATAATCTAAACTACATACACAAGTACATATGTAACTGGTGAAGCGGAACTAGAGTACTTAGCAATGATAGTACACTGTTTTGTAGTTGTTCTGGTAAATAGTATGCTTTCTCAGTTATGTCTCTAAGTAGACTGGCTACAAGGAGTGCGTAGTTTTGTTAAGCAAAATCAGTCCTTGGGATATTTCCGTACAGAGCTTTTACTGGTTTTCATGGACTCTGTATTCAGAACAGTTGTGACTCATTTCTGCTTAGCTTTTACTGTTGGAGCAATGCATACTGCAGTGTTCAAATTTTTGTTAACAATCTCAACCATCATCTGGTAAAGTTGTATGTGAGAAAGAAATTATAGTAATTGGCCTTCACAAACAAAAATCCTCAAGAGTTTTGCCACCAGGTATTACTGAATAATGATTAGAAAGAAGTCACTGGAGGGTGGAAATAAATGGGGTGTGTGACATGAAAATATTTTGTTCTTCTTTGTTCTTTGTATTGTTCTTGCACAGCATCTTGAGTGTTGTCTTCTCTGCTTTACTGTGGGAGTCGGCATTAGTCATCTGGGCAGGTGCTCCGTTCCAGAGACATCAAGCAATAGATGCATAACATTGAAATAGTACAGAGCAGCAAATAACATCATATTCTCACCATGCAAGAAGAGTGTTGGGGTCTGTTAAATTCATCCCTTGAGCCCATTTGATATGTGTCTTTGGCTGCATGAAGAAAGGCTGTTTTGAGCCTGTTGACTGTCAATTCTGTCTTGCACTATTGTTTCTTTAATCAACCTGGTATGTCTTGAAGATTGGCAAGATTTTAAATAAACTAGAATTTATTAGGGACAAGAGGGTAAGGCCGGTACAGTGGCAGCTGGGCAAAGGTCGCAATTGAGTTTTCTTACTTCCTTTGACAGTAAGTTTTTATCTCACTCTTTTCTCAACCACCTCAGCATAGACTGACACTCTTTGACAGTGAGTACAGCAAGGAAGGATGGGGCAAGACAGGAAGGGATGATGTTGTCACTCAAACCTACTCAACAGAAAAACTTGTGTTCCATTTACTTGATGTTTGCTTTCTATTCTGCTTTCTATTCAAGATTGATCTGGTCTTTGAGTACTTAATTATGCCATATAAACAGTTCTGGTTTTTGAGACTGTGTGGAGACTGAACATCTGAGAATCTGAGATAATTTGGTGCATGGCCAGATTTCTTACTGAATACTCTATTCCACTTCTTGATCATCAGTACTAATAAAATTGTGATACTAGTAGAAAGATTAAGTACAAAAAACAGGGAGCAGGATGTTCTTGTCAGAGGGAAACTGTTTGGTTCTTCAGCTGTGAGCTGTGAATATACAAAATAATGTTCAGTCGAGCATTGCACAGAAGTGCTTCACAATTAAAAAAAAAAAAAAAGCACAGATGTGAGCTGTGCTATTGGACGAATCATCCAGACTGTCATATGTTTGCTTTCCTGAAGTACTATTGTATCAATATGCATTTAGTCTATTGTATGTGCCATGGTCAGTGATTGCACATACTGCCTTTTAATTTATTTTCCCATACTAAAGACCAGCATATTTCCTACTCTGTAGGCAGACTTTTTAACTCTGTGGTAAGTAATAACTTTCTGCTTTCCTCTCCTCATTCCTCCTTTCCTAGCCCAAGAAGTTTAGGTCTTCAGTGCCATGTTCTTTGGAATACAATAAGCTATTAAAGTCGTCTTCAGACTGCCAGAGAAGCAGGCAATTATTGCAAGGTGATGGGAGTATTTAATCAGACAACAGATAGAGTGATCGCAAGGCTGGTGATCTTTGGGTGCTTGAGCAGTTATTTTTGAGGACAGAATGGTAGAACACCCTATATTCCAGTCTTTGTCCTTTGTGTCCATCACTGTGTCCGTCATGGGAAGGAAAGAGATTTAGGTGGAAATGCAACAGAGGGAAGTTTTTGGCTCCTGTGGAGTTCAGATTCTTTGAAAATTCCTCAGTCTTATTACTGGTAGTAATCAAGGATGGAGACGCATTTACAACAGGGAGATGTGTCAGAAGAATAGACCTGCAGCTATTAAAATATCAGTGAGATGTGTGTGAAATTTTGCACCAAAGTAATTGCACTTTTAATTTCAGAGGAAGAATTTTGCCTTGCTTATTTTTGCCATACCTTATAGTGCATGCTAATTCTTTCATCCTTGTGATTTAAGTGTTATCTTAGTACTTGGCCTGTATTTGAAGTATTTTCTACCAGAACACATATGCAGTAGCATGAGATATGATAGCAGTACCATTCTATGCGTATTTTTCTTGACAATGTCTTTCTTCTGTGTCACATTATTTAGACAGGATTGGCTCAAGTTCCACATATAAATGTCTGTTTCTGTTTGAGAGAAGAGATGGGAAACTGAATTAAGTGTTCAGTGCCAGTTAGTATTTAAAGATACAGTTAAAAAGTACATATTCGGACAGCCTGAACTAGCAATGCTGAGCTCATATGTGGCTTGTTTTGCTTAGTCCAGGCACAACAGATAGAGATGCTGCAGAAACAACTGGATTTGCATGGTCCTGCTCCATTTTAGATGATAGCGAGCACCGTGAGTCCTAGTCAGTCTCTCAGCACCGGTGGCACTAGCTTTGAGACCAATCCTTGTGGAGAGTGAATCACTTTACCTCTTGCACAGCTAGGGAGGAGGATGCCTTGTGCCTTGCTGGGTTGCATTGAGGGGGGGATGCACACAGGGCAGGGTTGCCCTGAAGCTGGTGTGTTGATACTTCTCTTTCTGTACCTCTAATCCCGGACCAGACCCACCAAAGCCACATTCCCCAGTCACAAGGGATTGTGTCTGGAGCACCCACACTACTTCCCTCACACCCAGTATGAACTGAAGGAAAAGCTGGTGCATAGAACACAACATGGGTTTTAGTAATTTTTGGGTGAAGAGTCCTGAGCTGTTTTCTGAAGTCGCACTGTATCCTGAAGAGTGTAGTTTGGATGGATGGAGGAATACAGTTCTCCAGGCTTTGCAGGTGTACTGCTTTTTTGCTTTGGGAGTTTTTTGTATTTTATCCAAGAAGAAAATGCAACAGAAATGGAACTCACTAGAACAGGATACTCAAACGTTTAAACTGACAAAAATCATTGGTCCTTAACTTTGAAGAGCATGCAGATTATTTCAAAGAATTTAAAAGCCAAATGTCACTTTTCATCTTCAGAACAGATGCTTCTAGTCTATTGGAAATGCGAGGCAGGAAGCTTAGATTTCTCTTGCTGTTTGGGAGGCAGAAGAATCTAAGCTACATTAATTAGCCCAATTAGTAATGTTGATGTCAGAGGTGGGAACCTGAACCGGCCAATTGTCTCCCAAAGGCAGACACGTATGTAAGCATAGATTCACTGCCTCAGTATTGATTTGGGCGCCTACAGGTAGTGTTTAGGTGGCTCCATGCAACATTCCCTGGGGCTTTACCAGGAACTATTTACACTGGTTAAAATTCGCCAGCGCTCCTAAAGCATTTTAGAAAGTGTGCTGTCAACAGTTTCTGAACAGTGAAAGAAATCTTGACGCCATCTGTCTAGTCAGGCACAGCCCAACCCTGATGAATCGCTTGTCCTCTTAAACTAATTAAAATTTTATTTGGGTGATGACTGTCTTCAGCTTTTTAAAGATTAAGTTTCTTACAGTAACAGGAAAACAAAACTTGGTAGCAATCTCTTAGAACAACATTTCTATTTGAAAGCTTCTAATACAAAGGCGAGGGGGAGGCTCACCGACCAGTGTGAAATTCAAATGTGATACTGAGTTGAGTTTTTCAGACTCAGAGCTGCATTTTTGGTACTGCTGCTTCAGAGTATTCAGCGTTGAGCCAGATTTGCAAGTAGATTTAAAGTGTTCACTGTGCTTCTTGAAATTATAACCATCACTGAAATGTTTGAAGTTTCTTGTGATGTTGCTGTTTTTGTGGATTTTTGGAAGGAAAAAAAATGGGTTTGGGCCTTCTACACTGTCTGCTGAGTTAAAAGGAAATGTTTGTTAAGTTCTGTTTGAGTCAAACCAAACTCAAATGACTGGAACTTCAGTTAACATGTGTTGCCATAGCCTTATTTATTTCTCAGGTCTGAAATGTCTAGAAATGATTGTATAAGAATATCAGCTGTAGTTTGTCTGGAAACTATTCTGTGTAGCTGCTGTTAGTGATTTTTTTTTTTTTTTTTTCTTCCTGGGATGTACCAGGTCAGAATGAAGGTATATTAAATTAGGGATGTGATAGCAGGCTGAGAAATCCCTATGTCTATAATGATGTTTTATAAGATGAGACATGCTTCATATTCAGCAGGCTACACCATCCTGGTGCTATAGAAGAGCAAATGATTTAACTGCTAATTGTAAATAACCAAGTAGTGTCTGGGAATGACAGCAGTGAGTGAGCATTCACTGTTGAGGGCAGAAATAATTTTCCTTCTCAGAGGGAAAAGGGGAGAATTTTGAAACAAAAGAAAAAAAGAGGGATGGGCATCCTGCAACTTCTCTGCCCCCAGCAAGGGTATTTTTCTTACTTGATCGTGGCATTATTTGTGATTTCAGTTGCCATTAGCTTGAGCAGACACTGATCTTACAGAAAAAAAAAAAAATCAGAAAAGTGCTTAAGGATGTTTATCTACAGGATTGTTCACTCTCAAGTGAATGAATAGTATGCATATTTGCAGGGATATTCACCCTGAAGGAGATTTGGTCAGTATCAGGAAAAATAACAGCCGAAGCAGTCCCTTCCTTCTTGAGAACTTCCCTTCAACATCTTGTAATCAATCATACAGTGGAGATAAGAGATACGATGATTAACAGCTTTTACAATTTTCATATCCACAGAGGACAGAAATGGCCTTTGGCACATTCTGGGTTCTTGTACTTTCCCTTCCACACGTGTAAGGTATTTTGAACACATTGCTTTATATAAGGGAGCCGTCCCTGGCCACTTTCTTTTTTTCCTTCCTGGTGCCTGCTGACTAAAAGAAAACTTTTCTATCTTTAAGGAGTCACACTGATTTCCTAGGGGCTTGAGTAGTTGCTACAACTATCCATCCTCCCCAACCTTGGAAATTAGATTAGATGTTTTAGTCCCTTTGCTTATAAACACATCAGATATAAGAACCTAAGACGAGCTATAAGCATTGGTCTGGCATGTGAATCTCATCTCATCTCAAAGATGCAGGACATGTGTGGCATGGTCTCTTTCCACAATATTCTCCCCTTACCAGCAGGGACTTGTAATTGAGGGACTTCCTAACTCAGAGGTGCCAGTAGGCTCTATGAAAGGTGCTGTGTTTCTCTGTGATGCCCCTCAACTTCGCCTGCAGTGATTTGAATGCATGTATCACAGTATCGTCAGGGTTGGAAGGGACCTCTGGAGATCATCTAAGTCCAACCCCCCTGCCACAGCAGGGACACCTACAGCAGTTGCACAGGACGGCGTCCAGGCGGGTTTTGAATGTCTCCAGTGTGGGAGACTCCACCACCTCTCTGGGCAGCCTGTGCCTGTGCTCTGCCACCCTCAAAGGAAAGAAGTTCCTCCTCATGTTAAGATGGAACTTCCTGTGCTCCAGTTTGTGCCCATTACCTCTTGTCCTATCACTGGGCACAACTGAAAAAAGACTATTCTCATCTACCTGGCACCACCCCCTTAAGTATTTATAAGTAACTTTCTGCAGCCACAATGTCCTACCGTAAGGAGTTTCACAGCTTAACTGCACAGTCTGTGTGAAAATACTTTTGTCTGTTGTGATACTAGTGATTTTATTTGATGTTCTTTAGTTTTCATTTGTGAAGACAGCTGACCTATCACTCCCTACCATCTCTGGTGTTTAGCAGGTAAAGGTCAAGTTGGTGATCAAAGAAAATATCAAATCTGAGCTCTTTCAGTTGCTCTTCATCCTGATATTTTTTGGTGTTAATTGCGATTCTGTTTTTGTTTGCACTTCCTGAAAAATATTCACATTGTAAAAATGTAGGATTTCCCCTTCTCTCCTGTTTATTATGTAACTTAATCAGTAGAGCTGTGTTCTTGTTAAAGACTGAATGAACATAAGAAACTGGGGGGGGGGGGGGGGGGGGGGGGGGGGGAGGGAAATAATCCATCCATTTTGGTCCTAGTAGAGATTGTTTTCCTATAGGACATTTTCTCATGCTTATTTCTAAACTTTGTTATGCAGAAAAGAAATTTCAGCTGTTGTGTCCACAAATGGTGTGTGAACAGATTTCAATTTCCATGAATTTGTCTATTATTCAAAATTATTTGGCTGTTCCAGCCTATTGATTGCTCTGTCTTTGTTATTTGCAATTTGTTATTTGTACTCTGCATTTGGCCACTGAATGTGTGTAATGTTCCTGCTCTTGGATAGAAAATCTTCCAAGCTCACAAAGCCTTTCTGAAGGGACTGTGCAAATACTCTGGCAAATACATTACTGCATACGTATTTGCAGTGGCTCTTCATATGTATGATAATAGAATGTAAATAAAAGGAATGGTGAATGCAATTGAAATGGTTATAAGAAATGTGTTTGAGTGTTCTGGAATATTTTGTGATGGATTAGTGTTACTACACCTTCTCCTTGATACATTTTAAAATGGGCGTCGTAAAGGCACTGTCTTCAAATTTCTCTCCTATACACCATTGAGATAAAAATTCATATTGGCTATCTCTGCATAATAAGCCTTAATTTATTTTATACTTTATTTGAAAAAAAAAAAAATAATCCATAAGCAAAAGTATCGTTCAGTCCAAGACAAATTGCATGCAATTGCTGCTGTCTCAGGAATGCTTGGGTGCAATAACTTGGACATCTGCTTAATTAAAAAAAATATTTAAGACTAAGGAGATGCTCTATGGAGAGCGTCATCCCAGCTGATGTTGGAAATTTTGGTGGGAAAAGGAATCTGTCATTGTGTGTATGTATGGGCATTAGCTGGGTGCTTCTCTTGTAGCAAGACTTACTGAGATAGTTAATTGTGCTGACTTTTAAACTGTTGTCGTTAAGTTTCAGATGTAACAGCCAAAAGTGAAGGGGAGAGGTGGCATCTGAGCTGTCATTTGGGTCTTTCTGCAGTTTTGAGCACATGTGTATGTAACAGTTACACTTGGCTTATGTTTTCAAGGTTTCCTGCTAGAAATAGTTTTTTGGGGTTTTTTTTAAGTGGAACTTTAGACTCGTGAACAAGTACAGTTGTGGCTTCTGGGATAAATTCTACAGCTTTTGTGCTTGAGATTCAGTTTCTAGATTTTTGTAGTTTTGTTCTGTTGCCAGCATTCAGAATTCCTTCCACTCATTACCACTTCTAAATTTGTGACTAGTACACTGTCTTTTCTGTCACAGATAGTCAGGGGAGATGTTTAAAAAAAATCCCAACCCTTTAGTAACCGATGAGGCACCTTCCTTCAAACAGAAACACTGTCATTTATCAGTATTCTTTCTTTTCTGCCTCTCAATTTTAATTCACAATGCCTTATTTTTATTCAAATCAATGTGAATTAATTTTTTTAATTAAGATTTTAAGGTACAACACGAGCTTCATTTTTAATGAGTATATTAATTCCACTGTGCCCCCTTAATCCACTAATTTTGCAGTTTTGTGCAAAAGAAGCTATCTCGTCAGATAAGAGTTGCTCTCATGTTTCATTGCTCGTGATTCTGTTTCCCTCCAGGCCCGGGATTTTCAGCTGTGCATAATGCTGGCCTACTTCTCTTACCAGTGCAGTCAGTGGGAGATTGACTGATCTCTTCCGTGAGCGCAGCTTTTAGGGCCTGTGTGGTGTGGTTCACAAATCCTCACCCTAGATGTCTAACTTCTTGTTCCCCAAGTGCCAGACAACCATGCAACTCTTTGTGGTTGTTGGTTGATTTTCATTGATGCACATTTTAGACCACCTGAAGATCTGCTTAAATGTTCAATAGAGAATGTGGTGGGAGGGTAATTAGACTTTCAATAAACCATGGTATTTCTCTTCTAGGTAGTTTTTTTTATCTTTTGGTTTGGTTTTGGTTTTTTTTTTTAGTTTGTTCATGTAGGCTTGTCCTGGTTATTTTATTCCCTCCTCTGAAGCAACTGGAGGGAAGGTTGCCTTCAAATAGGGTGTTCTTACCCTGTCCCTAAGGCTATCAATGTGGAGAAGTGGTGTTTGCTTGAGAAAGTGAAATCGCAGACCAATTTTAGCTTTTTAATGATGCAATTCTCTCCCATCAACCTCTACTCTCTGTGCAGTAGGAGCCCATCCTTGGCAGCACGGAAAGTAATTCAGTGAAGCTTTATTTGCAGGTAACTCTACAATTTTGACTATTTCCAGGTAAAGAAAACGTAAATTGCTGTTTCTCCTGTTGTGTTTTTAAAGAGCAACAACTAATTACTTTGTTTCCTTCTCAGCAGCAATGAAATAGGTGATGTCATTTTAACATTAAAAATTAGGATGCTGTCCAAGGCAATTGCTGAGTGACCCATAATTAGGATTCTAACTTCAGGGTGTCTAATTTGAGATTAATTAGAAGTGCCCTAAAATAGGTATTTCTAAAGTGCCTCCAACTGGGATCCTCAATGTTACTAATTCTGAACCACTCTTAAAAGAACACATACTTGGCCAAAAAGTCCAACAACAAAAATTCCTCAAGCGGGTGATTAAAACCCCGCACTCCACCCAAATGCGTGCCATAAATAAGGGACATACTCCTACCATGACAAAATTAGTTGAGGAGAAAAAAGGCTCATGGTAAAATTCATAAATGTCATCTTTGTTAGCATGGTGCGTGTAGGAGCCTTTTCTAAAAAGGAGGATTCAGTATGATATGAATAGATGAGTACAGTATGTTAAGACTTGTGAAAAACATAGTAAATCTCTGAATCTTGCATTATGCAGTATGTTGTTGGGAACACTATTTCTCACTGTTTAATTTGTAAGACGTACTGTTCCACCAGCTGCAATGCAGGCCTGAAGTTATTGCTCCTTTTGGGAAAAGGAAACAAAATAGGGTCATTGGATTCACTTGTTTGAGCCTCTGAGAAAGATATGATTCTGTTTTGTTCAAGCAAATGTGGTATGGAGTTGTTGGAGAGTCTGGGGACTCCAAGTGCGTAACAATGCAAGTATGGATTAGGGCAGGTCAGACAGAAGCTTTATTAACTATGCACATGGTAAGAGTACATTGGGATGGCACCTCCCCTTCTGCACCCCATCCTCTGCAAAGTGATTGCAGAGACCCAACGCATAGACTCTTTCAGAAAAAAAGAGGTAAAGGAAAACAATCATTCCCATGTTAACAAAGCCAGGTATCCATCCCTGGGAGGGATGGATGGGGCACTAGCATGCTAACTGCTCCAGTTCAAAGAAGGAATGAAATGGTAAGTCATGTGACAATATAGGGAGATGGCTCTTGGTGGAGCCCACAGGAGTGGCACAACTGGTATTACCCTAGCTCAGAAGTGGGGAGTTGGAAACGATCACTGACTGTTAGCTTTTAGTCAAAAGGGATGTTCTTTTAGTTAGGATAAACTTCTTAGCCAAACCTCTCAAATACTGATAATTTTACCACCACAGAGTGACTGGGAGAAGCCAGAGATAATTTAAAAATATAAGATTTTCCTACAGGCTGTAGCTATAGTCACTAAAGCAAAAGGGATGACCTCTATTTGTGAAGTGCAGGAGATGTGTTGTTCACTGTGTTCGCTTAATAATTTTTCTGTACCTTTGCTGAGAGTTCAGCACCTTTTATGTTTCAATTAACTTGTTCCCCATTAAAATGTATTTTGATGCATAATTCTGCAAGGAAGTGCTTTTATTATGGTTCTCGGTGATTTCTTTGAACAACATGAGAAACATTCAGGATTCTGACTAAAAAAAAACTCAAAAGACAAACTGAGAGTTTGAATGGGGATAGCAGTGAAATGAAAATCAGCTACAGTGCATGTCAGATTGATATTCAGAGTGAGTTATGACTCCTGCTGGAAACTGATGGAGAAATCACTGCACCACTAAAATCTGGGATTGCATGTTCCACCAGCATAATCCTGCTGTGACCGACCGGAATTCAGCATTAGTTACCAGGTGAAGCCTTGCCCTAGAGCTTTGCTTTGGTGGCATGCCTACCAAATCTCCCGAGGAGGAGCTCGCAAAGGGCAGGTGATGTGCTAGCTATGCTTTGAGGACTCAGCTTCAGATTTTCCTGCAGGAAAAGAAAATAAACCCACTTAGTCATTTGAGCAGAAGAGAATCCAGTACACTGTCCCCGTTACTATTTTTTAAGGGCAATGAACAGAGGTTCCAGGAATTACAGAAAGAATGACAGATAGTGTACTTGCTGCAATGAGAGACTGGAGAGAAGTAATTGGCGGGCTATGTTTCTGTGTTTGAAAGATCAGCAAGGGGGCTGGATGAGTATCAGAGTTTGTAACCTACACTAAATAACGAAGGGATGCAGCCAAAACAGCTAAACATAACCTGTGGCTAAAGTAATGATGGGAGCAGCGTACACTGGGGAAGCAATCTGCGCTATTCCAAAGGACAGCATGTGAACATAAAGAAAAACATTAGTTCAACAAGAAAAAAGATAAAAGCAGTGAGAGCATATCAAGTGATCAGCAAAGACCCAGCAACGTATCCAACGTGGGGAATGTGGCTGAAAGTTTAAGGCTTTCTTTTTCCCAGCAACAGTTGATCTTTGGCAAAAAAAGGAAAAAGGAATATTTATCCTGAACAGCATTATTTGGGTGATACATAAAGTTTCATATAGGTCCCACTGAAAATGTGTTTAAATGAGGAAATCTTTTTATCTCTATGTAAGGTTCGTGTCCCTTTTCCCTGCTGAGGACTGGGAATGTGCTGTGTATATTAAACACACACAGGCAGGTTTGCTTCATAGAAGACAAAGGAGTTGAAATGACAGTTATTCATAGAATGAAACTGGGAGAGTCGGAACATGTGAAGGCTTTATCAAGACATCTTGACCTTTAGTTGAATTGAGGGATAGTTATGAAGCTAGTAAATTTTGGGGTTGTAATCATTAACAGTTAGATGTTTTGCCCTTGGAAGCAAGCAGTCAGAGAGCTGAACAATAATGCGTGATAATCTGCCTGATGGCAGACAAGCGAGTGGTCAAGATTTGGAAAGTGACATTTGCAGTTGGCGACCCTGCAGTGAAGTCTGTACATCCTCCCAGGATGTCAAGAGAAAATCAGACATGGATATGTTATATTATACTGTAAATAAAATAAGTAGTTTCTATTAATTGTTCTCATGGAAATTGGGGTAGTGTTGTTCAGTTAAGGATTAGTGTAGGAAGCAGGGAAGAAAATTCAAGGTTGGATGGATCAAGTGAAGCTTTTTTCAGGTTCTTCCAATAGCAGTTGTAAATGAAATGGCTGATACCAAACACTAGCTGTTTCTGTAGTGAAAAGGATCACTGAAACGACTTCCATGAAAGTAAGATACCTTAAGGGAAGGTTGCTAGG
The DNA here is from genome assembly GCA_017639485.1 of Pluvialis apricaria. NCBI lineage: Eukaryota > Metazoa > Chordata > Aves > Charadriiformes > Charadriidae > Pluvialis > Pluvialis apricaria. Next base: position 51,740,367 of record CM030010.1, on the reverse strand, counting down.
CAAAATTAATTTTTAACTCTTGAGTTTAAAATGCCTGGGATGCATTTTGAGCTGCTTTGAAATTTGGATCAATGGACAGAGGCCGCTGCAGAAGTAGGAGAGATGGTTCTGCTCTATCATAAACTTCCTGTGGCTTTGCATTGAATCACTGAAGCCCCATTTCCTTAACTGTAGAGCTTGTAGTAAGTTTCTGCCTTGTCTTTGTAAAATGTAAGAACTTGGCATGCTGTTGTAAGCACAGTGTGCAAAGCATTCAGAACGTGAAAATTCATGGATATGGTTGATAGTGGTGTAGAGACAGTGATGGATCTCACTTTAGCTCCACAGCAGACCTTGAGCACCGCTTTTCTCAAAAGGTATTCCTGTTCCAGACAGGTTAACACAGGATATTTTGGGCTGTATGATCTGTAAGCCTTTATAGAGGGATCAGGACAGGCTGGATCAATGGGCTGAGGCCAATTGTATGAGCTTCAACAAGGCCAAGTGCCAGGTCCTGCGCTCGGGTCACAACAACCCCATGCAGCGCTACAGGCTTGGGGAAGAGTGGCTGGAAAGATGCCTCATGGAAAGGGACCTGGGGATGTTGGTCAAGGCGGCTGAATATGAGCCAGCAGCATGTCCAGGTGGCCAAGAAGGCCAACAGCATCCTGGCCTGTATCACAAAACAGTGTGTCCAGCAGGACTAAGGAAGTGATTGTGCTGCTGTACTCAAACTGGTGAGGCCTCACCCCAAACACTGTGTTCATTTTTGGGCCCCTCACTACAAGAAAGACATTGAGGTGCTGGAGCGTGTCCAGAGAAGGGCAACAAAGCTGGTGAGGGGTCTAGAGCACAAGTCTTATGAGGAGCGGCTGAGGGAACTCGGGTTTTTTAGCCTGGAGAAAAGGAGGCTGAGGGGAGACCTTATTACTGCCTGAGAGGAGGTTGTAGCGAGGTGGGGGTCAGTCTCTTTTCCCGAGTAACAGGCATTAGGACAAGAGGAAACAGCCCCAAGTTGCGCCAGGGGAGGTTTAGATTGGATATATAATTTCTTCACCAGAAGTTATCAAGCACTGGAACAGGCTGCCCAGGGAAGAGGTTGAGTCACCATCCCTGGAGTTATTTGAGATGTGTAGGTGTAGTGTTTAGGGACATGGTTTAGTGGTGGACTTCGTAGTGTTAGGTTAACAGTTGGACTCAATGATTTTAAGAGTGTTTTCCAACCCAAATGGTTCTATGACTCTATTTGCTATAGGTGATTAAGTGGAGTCCCCACGATAACTGGGGCTCATAAGTAACATAGCTGTTATCATAATGGTAACATTAGAGAAAAAAAAAAAGCATTACATGCAAGTGATGGGAAGAGGGTTTGGATATAAGAATGTGTCTGAAGCTGTCTTATTAGCTTTTGGGTTTTTTCTCTCTTTCCTTGTTGGTTTTGAGTAGTTGAGAGATCTGTTTCCTCACTTAGTTCATGTATTTCCCATCAGACGCTCTAGAGGAACAGAGCAATCACAGGCAAGGAGTGAATAGTTTCACCAAAGCTACCATGAGACATTTCCTCTCATTACACCATGGAAGTTGGATTAGTAATGATAGCTTTTGCCAGTTCATTCCTTTTTTGTATTGATTTTACACAGTAAGACCTTAAGAGAGTGTTTCCCTTGCTGTCTGCACATTTTGTTTACACGTTTTCTGTTTTTTGTTTTTATACAAAATTCTTAGATTCCAAGTAACATAGAATTATTTCCCATATTTAAATAACCAATTCATGGTTTTAAAGAAGGAAAAGAAAAATGAATCCACACTACTAATTTGAACAATGCTGTAGAAGTGTGAATGCCAGTACAAATTTCTTCTGAAACAATTTTTTTTTTTGAGGTTGATGGGTTAGGAGAAAAGAAGAGTACTCTTCCCCTTCATACAGGTGTTGCTGGGAAATATCTGTGTAGGATCCTTAATTATTCCCACTTTGCAGGCCAGAACAACAGGACAGCTGGCTTGACTTGGCCTCAGGAAGAGTTACTACAAAGAGACAGGAGCATAGTTTTTGCCTGTGGCAGTGAGTCATTCTCTCTTTTTTTTCTTGCAGTTCTTCTGTAGCTATTTGCTAGTGGTTTGTGGGCTCTGCTTACATGGTTACTCTTAAAAACCATTTCCTCTGCTCCTCCTAACTGTCCACCCACCTCTCCTCTCCCTCCTAGAATCAAGGATGAGGTTTCCCCACGGTGCACCACAGGGAAATTGAAGGCTTGGGGATGCAGAGAAAGATGCTGTCACTGGCTCTGTCTGCAGTTGCTGTAGGACTGTTTCCTGAAGCGATGATACTTTCCAATATCACTGCTGTTTCCTAACTACTTTCACGTACACTTTTTGTGTCCTTGTAAGGTAATATTGGTAATGCTAGAGGGGTCCATGTGGTGCAGATAAGATGTGATAAGGCTGACAGCCTCACATTTTGTTTTTTATTATCATTTCTAAGCATCCAAGACTATAAGCCTAAGAGACGAATGACAGTTCTAGTCCTGAAAAATTTGCAACCACAAAGCCCAATTGAAAACTGACTGGGCTTTTGGAAATGATGTCACTGACTTTGGATCTGGGCCTTTTCCTTTAATGCCAAGCATGTTAGCCTTATGTAGTTTTGATCAGGTGAAACATAAACTTGAAAAAGTGCCAATATAATAGATGCTTCTTTTCTCCTTAGAAAGCTATTGCCGTGTGGGAGCTCACTAATTAGTTCAAAGATGCGTTTTGAACGTGTGTTGGTGACCACTGTTGGTAGCAGCTATTGAATGCTGCCCAGGTGGTCATTTGATCTGATTTGTAGTACCTTAAAAAGATGGACTCCTGCATGTGTCAAACGTATGTCTGCTCAACCCCTAATATCTGTACTGTCCATAGCAGCCAGAGATCAACCAAGCAGATCATCTCATGGTCTCTCCTCTTTCTTAAAATTAATGGCTAAAAAGTAAACATAACTTAAATGACTGATTTAGATGATCTGCACTGACATATGTAAGTAAAAATCTGGCCTGGTTTTCAGAAAAGAAATAGGATATTCTTCAAGAAATAGGTTTCTAAAAGCTGTCTTGTTTTGAATATCCAACCACCCTCTGATAGTTCATCCCAAAGAATTCCTTACAGGCCATAAATTATGGTAATCTCTAGCAGAGTTGCTCGTAGTGGATAAACTATAATGATATAATTGTCTAAGGTTAAGGCAATTCTGTTTTACTGTACACTTAAATTATATTGTGAAACATAATATACCTGATAACATCTCAAACTAAAAGTATATAAATCAAGGATTTTCCATTTCCAGTATATTTTACACATTTTGTCTATGTTTTCTTAATCTAGTGTAATATAATTAGGAACTTCTGGGTTTGGTGCTGTAAGTTTTATTTGACAAATCAAATAAATGTTTTAATATTCATTTTAATACTGTTTTTCTATCAATTTCTTCATTTCCTGCTGTGAAGAAGCATGGGTCAGGCCTCATGGCACCCAGGAAACCTCTGTGCATAAAACTGGGTAATACAAATGGCAACCAAAAAGAAGTTGATACTCAGAAAATAGGCTAAAGCTTGCAATTGTGCAGCAGGAAAGCACAAAATTCATTAAGTAGTTAATAAGCTCAGTAGTTTTAAGTGTGGAGGAGGAATGGCTTTGTTTTATTGAGGTTGGAGTCTTGGCAGGGAAGGAGAGAGGGAGGTGACTTTATAAGAAACATTCAAATGTTCTAATATCCTGGTTTCCTCCTGGCTCAGTTGGGGGAAAAAAAACCCTAACAGTTGTAAGAAAATTACTAACTGCACTATTTCATATTGGAAAATACAGAACCCAAAAGATACGCAACTCTGAAACTTGCTTCCCACAAATCACACTGCAAGGAACACCAGGACTTGATTCCTGTAAAGGACCACGTGCGTGCTTGGGTTCGCTCTTCTGTGTGGGTACGTGAACTTAAGCATGCGTATGCAAAATCCTGAGCAGGATCAGAACATTGGGGTGCTGTAGTTAAAATAAGTTGAGCTGATGGATATCGTTAGTCGAAGCTTTCTCATGGAAACCCCAGTGCTTGGGCTGAGCGAGGGTCTTGGGGGTTGGGGTTACATCATGTTCTGTCAAGCCTGCTTGCACCAGCTATCTAGGCTTCTGCATATTTCTTCCTTAACACACACGGCATCAAAATAGCTTCAAACCTGAGGGCAGCTACCCTGTTTTCTGGCTGTGATAGAGGCTGTTGGTGATACAAGCCTGACATGACTCAGATATTAGTCATGGAGCATTCTGCACTTCCAAAGATGCAGGCTGTAACTTTGCATGCCGAGAAGGGGCTGTGCTACGTAAAACCACTCCGTACTTCCCATTTCAAACAGACAAGCAGGATGACGGGGTTAAAGACTTTGGTTCTTACTAAAGGCCAAAGCTGGGGCTGAGGTTTTGGTTGGCACCTATGCCAGGGATGCAATGGGGAGAGAGCAAGGGGTACTCCATGTGTTTCCCAGGCACTGGCTGCACCTAAAGTGACCTAAATCACTCAGGTCCCAGCTCAGCTGTGCTGAGTCTGATGAAAAGCACCTGTGAGCAGCACTGCTTGGGCTGCCCTTCTCCACCTGTCAGCTGAGGATGTGCTGGTACCTCTCCAGTGCCTGCTGTGCTTGTCATGAGCTGCACCTTGCTGTCAGCCGACAGTGGCCGTGGCATACTTTCTGCTTAAGAATAGCCAAAAACCTTCTTCACTTTACATAAAAATAAAAACCGTGTGAAGCAGCTGAGTAGCACATAATCCTCATAGTGTGAAGTTGGCAGGAGAGGCAGAGCTTTCATCCCTTGCTCCCGGACACTAAGGTGGGCTGTGCTTGGATGAGGAGGGAATGAGACTTGTGATCTCTGTGTGGCTCAGTGTTTGAACATTGCCTGACTTCCAAAGGCAGCCAGTTCAATTGATTTCTCCGTCAAGAGCTATGCCAATGTAAAAATGAGGCTTGCAACAGTATTTTTCAAATATTCTGCAGTCATAGGTAAAACCGGATTTTTGAGAGGCTCAATGCGCTACCCTGGATCTTCAGTCTGGTTATCCCTTTGGCACCTCTGTGGAAGCTGAGCTACTTTGAAAAATAGTCCCTGGAGTACGCTTAATATCGTAATGAATTTACCAGTCTGAATCTGTCTAAATAGTTTTAACTCGCTTTTCTGAGCTTCTGGCTTACACTGGTTTTCTCAGGCATCAGGTGGATTGCAAATGTTTTTATTTATTTTAAATAACATGCGATTGTGTAATTTTGATTATGGGAGCTGAGAGCATAAGAAAAACATCCAGTATCATGAGGAGAGCGACTAATGTTGGCAACACTGGCAACGCTGATAGACGTTAGAAGACAAAGGAGAGCAGATGGCATTTCATGATTTTTTTTTGAGTGCTTTGCTTATCTTGGTATCTCTAATGTAGCCCTTTGAAGAACATTACCTGAATTTTAACATTTTCTTCTCTCACAAAAAAAAAAAGTTATAATCATAATTTTTTCAAAGCAGACACTGTGTTATGATCACATCTGGTAATGTCACAGCACAGTACCTAAAGCATCTCTGCATGCGTACAAAGATTTGTTTGCGCTTGGAAGGCACTGCTTTGTATCAGCAGTGACCATTTAATTTTCAACGTTTCCTTTCCAAAGAAAACTAAAATTGTAAGTACACATAGCATGCTCTTGACTTCAAAACCACGGCAAGGCTCTGGGCTTATTTGGCTTTGTAGCAGTGCAAAGCTCATCACTCCACACTTCACATGAACCTCAGGAAGCAGTCTGGGAAACGGAGAGGTGGTCCAGGGCAGGGACTGGGAGCCAGATCCTGCTGCGCGGTTTGTAAAGAGCAAGCATCACAGGGCGGGTTTTGCTTCTGAACTGTACAGACTTCAAAATAGGTTCTTTCTCAGCAGTCATGTGATACTGGGAGACAACAAGTAGCTACACAGTCTAATAATCCAATGGGAAAGGAAATAAATGTTGTTGAAGTGCTGGCAGATCTATATTATCCCCAGCCTGGCAAACGCAGAGTTAAATCTGTTACTAATTGTATGGAAAGCTTGAACAGATTCTGTGTGTACCATGAGAGGTTATGATAGATGTCTGAGGAAAGATTATATTTAGAAGGTAGAGAGATACTGGTATAGCTCCCTAAAGAATTTCTTCTCAAACGTCAACACAGCTTTTATGGTAAAAAAAAAAAAAAAGTTTTAGTTTAAGGAAGCTTTTCAGAGGACACCACACTGGTGAAAGCACTGCATTCTGATACTGCTGTCTATACTGCTGGTATAGACGTATCGGTAAAGATGGACTGGTTTCATGATCCCAGCATGTACAACTAATCCAGGAAAACTTTCTACTGGAAACTCAGGCTAGGATTTCTACAGGATGAGTTCATTCAGTCTTATGGCAAGCTCAGCAGCTAGAGTTAATTACTTTGTTTGACTCCCATGCAGAAAGACTACTTTAAATTTGCAATTGGTTAAATACGGGCTATTGAGCAGCGTTGGAATGCCATGACTAAAGCAAAGAAATGTATTGTGGAAGCTCCTTTAGTATTTTAATAAGTACTCTTACCATGCTGGGACACTTAAATGCCTACTGGATAGTTTACTGAGATTGCAAGTCTCAGGGTCAGTTAAAACGTAGAACTGAAGTGGTGGAGCAGCAGCAGCGATGTTCCCTGAGCTAGAGTGTTGAGTGATATTGCAGGTCTGGTCAGTACTGCATTTTGATAGTCTTCAACTACCAGGGCAGCATGCTGGAGGAGTTGCGCTGACAGCCATCCAGCAGTGCCCACAGGGCTTGGAGCACGGTAGGTGCTCTTCTGGGGATGTGGAGGAGAGAAGCTTCGTCACTTCCAAAGGTCTGGCCCTTTGGGCCAGGCCATCTTCCTGTGTAACAGCAGGGAACCGTTCATTGCAACAGGTCAGTGCTGGCTGGCGTTGGATGACTGCTTGTACCCAAGGTGAAAAGCACGGTGAGATGGGGCCAGTGAGGGCCTCACTGAGGGGCCATCTGCCAGAGGAGCTGTGACTTTGAGGGGCAGGCAACACATGGCTGCTGGATTTGTGGTTTGTGATCCTAAAGTGGGGGGAAAAAAAAAAAATAATCAAAAGCAGAAGGGGAAACAAAATGTATTTCAGGCAGAAAAGCAAAGCCACCTGAGACATGAGCTCAGCTGGGCTGGGAGTTCTGTCAGCTGTGGGCTGCTCCTTGCTGTGATGGGCTCAGGTCTCAGGCTGTTGTCTCACAGCAACATGTATCACTCATATGTAGCGTGTGTAAAAGTAGGTTGTTTTCTGTGCGCAGTCACATCCCTGCCAGAAAGGTATTTATTTAGGCAGGCAAGAGGAGGAATGAACACTTCCTTTAGGCTAGCTGCAGGCACTTGTCCTGGGGAAGGAAATTGAGTGGTGTTTCCAAGACACAAGTGCTAGGGAATTACCCACTTAGCCTCGTATATCCAGTCTTAGTGGTGTTATAGGTTTTGTGGGTTCAGTCTGGCAGCTGCAGTCAGGGAAGAAGCTTTCCTCTTCCTTTGTGGAGAGAGCCATACGTGAAGATCTGTGCCTTTGGCTTAGCTGAAGAAGACCACTTGAGCTGAAGTTAACCAGCTCTCTGGGAATCAGTGCCCCAAAAGATACAACCAACTTTTTTCAGTTGATGTCTGGGTTACTTTGTTGATTTTTTTTTTTTTTTTTTTTTTGGTAATATTATTGTTATTTTTTATATTCAGAAGGTCATTTATTTCCATTTTTCTTGCCTGTCACACCACAGGGGAATATTCCTGAAATTAAACATTTTGAGTTGCTCATTGGAGAGTGACAACTGAGTTACCAAATCAGTTGGTGCTGTAAAGCTTTCAGATAAATCTGCAAACATTCTGCCTTGACTGTATGAAGGACGAAAAATGAGTGAGTATTAATGGAAGACAGAAATATCTGAGAAAATCTTTGTGGTTCAAGAAAATTTTTCTGCAAGGTTTTGGACCACATGCTCAATGACACCTATTTTTTTTCCTGGCCCATTGTTATCAAATCTGCATCCCTCCCAAAGAGATTTATATCACTATAGTATTTTCTTTTCCTCTGCGTTTATGGTCTGAAACTTCTCAGACAAGCATTAGCACTTTAAAAGGTCAGTTTTATAATCTGGACATGAAAATTGCTCAACAGATTTAAAAAAATAAATATAAAAAATACAACCATTCAAAACTGTCTCAATCAAAAGCAGTTATGATGGATGTGATATAAGAAGATAAAAATAAGGAATTGTTACTGGGCCGCACAAGCCCAAAACCTAATATCCAAATAACTGTTCCAGCCGTGGTTACTGAGAAGAGAGACACTAGATTTCCACGTGATGATTGTTTTCCACAGAGTAAAGCCCAGGAAGGGATGAACAGCTGCAGTGTGAGCCCTCACAGATGGACAAAATGAGCGTGTTTCCTCTCCTAGGATCACTCTCATCATTAAACTTCTATTAGTTGAAGTTACTTTTCCTTCAACATTGGAGAGGTTCATCAGCTTTATAATATTAAGAAAATATTTGCCTTTTTTTGTCATGGACCTCTGTCTGTGTATTCATTAATGTGAATTAATTTGACACTGTCCCACACGATATCCTGGTCTCTAAATTGAAGAGACATGGGTTCGATAAATGGACCACTCGGTGGATAAAGAACTGGCTGGATGGTCGCACTCAAAGGGTTGCGGTCAACGGCTCGGTGTCCAAGTGGAGAGCAGTGACGAGTGGCGTTCCTCAGGGGTCGGTACTGGGACCCGTACTGTTCAACATCTTTGTCAGCGACATGGACAGTGGGGTAGAGTGCACCCTCAGCAAGTTTGCTGATGATACCAAGCTGTTTGGCGAGGCAGACACGCTGGAGGGGAGGGATGCCATCCAGAGGGACCTGGACAGGCTGGAGAGGTGGGCCCAAGCCAACCTCATGCAGTTCAACAAGGCCAAGTGCAAGGTCCTACATCTGGGTCGGGGCAATCCCAAGCACAAATACAGGCTCGGCGGGGAATGGCTGGAGAGCAGCCCTGTGGAGAAGGACCTGGGTGTGCTGATTGAGGAGAAGCTCGACATGAGCAAGCAGTGTGCGATCGCAGCCCAGAAGGCCAACCGTATCCTGGGCTGCATCAAAAGAAGTGTGGCCAGCAGGTCAAGGGAGGTGATTCTGCCCCTCTACTCCGCTCTCGTGAGACCCCACCTGGAGTACTGCATCCAGCTCTGGAGTCCCCAACATAAGAAGGACATGGACCTGCTGGAGCGTGTCCAGAGGAGAGCCACGAGGATGATCCGAGGGCTGGAGCACCTCTGCTATGAGGAGAGGCTGAGAGAGTTGGGGCTGTTCAGCCTGGAGAAGAGAAGGCTCCGGGGAGATCTTATTGTGGCCTTCCAGTACCTAAAGGGGGCCTACAGGAGAGCTGGGGAAGGACTTTTTACAAGGGCATGTAGTGATAGGACGAGGGGGAATGGCTTTAAGCTGGAAGAGAGCAGGTTTAGATTAAACATTAGGAAGAAGTTTTTCACTTTAAGGGTAGTAAGGCACTGGAACAGGTTGCCCAGAGAGGTTGTTGAAGCCCCGTCCCTGGAGGTGTTTAAAGCCAGGCTGGACGTGGCCTTGGGCAACCTGGTCTGGTGGGAGGTGTCCCTGTCTATGGCAGGGGGGTTGGAACTCGATGATGTTCAAGGTCCCTTCCAACCTAAACCATTCTATGAACTTTGGTTTGTATGTTAATATCGTTCCTGAGTTTTTGTATCATTTTCCATTGGTAAGTTCACTGTATAAATTAACAAACGAATTTAATTTTGCTTTGTGTACAAACAAACGTCCATCGGGTGCTGTGGAGCAGCGTCTGTTTTCAGAAGAACAAGTGGGATCATTCAGAACCAAGTCCCTACCAAAACTGTGTGCCTTCACACAGTGCAGTTGAACAGTTACGCCTAATGAGGGTCGTCTCAGTTCTTTAATGTGTATGTATTGGGAGAATGCAAATGACACTGTGACTGTATGATTGACCAGTCTTCCTCTGAAGTCATCTATATTCCAGTTAACTAAATCTTACATCTAAGTGTTCAGTTAGAACTGTATAAAAGCCTCTCCAAGAAGATTTGTGGCCTTGATGAATTTTGCTTTTAGAGTTGCAATGATGTGGGGTAAATTACAGTCTTGGTAGATAAGATCCATCGTCGTAGACAAGTGATTGAACATGGGGTCTGAAGTCAGCACCGCAACTGCTCTGATATACACCTGCCAAATATGTGGGTTTAGATACCTAGAAAATATGTATTTTAAGAAAGTGGTACGTCAAGGAGTGGTACAGCCTTGATGCATCACTTGCACATCTGTCAAGTTACTTGTGCTACTGTGTCTGAGCTCTAACCTCTGTATTAAATGTTACACTTATCGGTGCAACTTGGGTTGTCTGCATGATTGACAGTGGTTTTGAAGTTTTCCCAGAGAACAAACTGATGGGCTAATCGATGGGTGGACATAAATTTACATCAGTCACACATTGTTAGTTTTTGCTAACAGTGCACTTTGCCCTGGTGTTTATTTGTGTGAAACCTGTTTTAACCTAGAGTATGAGGCCAAGTTACTTTGTAGTTAGTGTTAACAAAAAAAGGTAATTTGTCAAATGGAATACAATGACGTTGTTACAGAAATAATTAAGAAACAGTGAACTGAAATGTAAAGGGATATAAAGAAGGAGCTGTGAATCTAATCTAGTGGTGGCTGGGATGCAGGAGAAAGCAGCAATAATCCATCAAAAGTCAATGCTCCTCCCCACAACCTGCAGCTCTTCAGTGGCTTTCTAATTCTCATAAAACATACAGTGCCTTTTGCAGAATATTTCAAGGGAGATTTTTTTCTTCCCCTGAAGAATAAATCAATTTGTAGTGCAGTGCATTCATTATTTGCTCTAGGTTTTTCATACTGTTGAACAAGCTAGTCGGTGCTTTCTCTACAGGGAACATAGGCTGGGCTGTGGTAGAGGACTAATTGTCCGTACAAGCACGTCACTGGGACTGCACCAGCGGTGACCACCTGCAGTGGCCACCCATGTAATTTAACAATCACATTTCGAAGGCAGTATTTTTGCTGGTAACAAGTACCCAGGAGATACCCAACACTGGGCCAAAGAAAAAGGGATTACGACCAAAAGGTGTTTTCTGTGAAGTTCCAAAGTCATTGGTGTAGTACAACACCTGACCCACCCACCAACTCCTTCGCTGTGATTGTAAGGCTGAAGCCTGAATTATTCATAGAGTGGGGACCCTGAGCAAACTGCAGAAGCCAGCGTGCTTAAGGTGATTAATGAAGAGTCTGAACTGGTGCTTTACGATGTGGATGAGTCATTAATATAACAGACACTCTAACAAGCACGGGAGAGGGTTTGCGTGGGAGGGTGGAGGAGCCGTCTCTCCTTAGGCTGCTAAGAGAGGCGAGCCTGAGCAACGGGGCTGGTTACATCTCAGTGCTCCCAGGTGTTTAATTTCAGCTCATCAGTTAAAGACCCCCATATCCTCATTGTGCGTGATTAGTATTATGTTGTAAACCAGTCCTGTGCACTTAAATCGGATGAACATGTTCAAGTGCTTTAGGGCATTGGTACCTGCAGGACTGGCATCCTACGCCTTTGAAGAGGGTAGTGTTAATTCTGCGTTCAATGAGTTGAGCGTGTCTCCAGCCACTATTCGCAAGGCACTTAGCTTTGAAAGGGGACACAATAATTAAAAGCTATTTCATAGAAGCCCCCAAAATGTACAGTTATTCTGTGCATACAGATTGTGTAGCTCGTGGGGTTCACAACCCCATCTTCTGTCTGTTTATATTAATTCTGTCTTCTTTTTTCATTAAAGTTTAGGAGACAGATCAATTTTTAATTTCAGGATTATTTTTTTTTTTTGCTGGAGAAAGGGGCAAATGGTGAGACATTGTATTCACATGAAGGGATTAGTATTAGATTTGAAACCAGTTCAACAATCATGGAAAGAAAAAAAATCCTTTCTTCCTGACTGCTAAATATTTAACAGGCTGCTGAATGATCAAAGGTCCCTTTTAGGAATTTAAAACGACAAGATAAAAATGAGTTTAAATTCTCTAACATTTGCATTTGTGACAGCAAGAATATGAGAAGCAATGTCAAATGCTTGAAGTCCTCCCACTTGCGCAGTGATCACTGAGTCACTGTACTGATAGAAGCCAATTTAGAATACTTTCCCCCTGCTATAAACGTTGGGCCTAACTCAATTGGGAAATGGGAGCATCACCCACACAACACAAAGCGCTGGAGCATTTTTCTTTCGTGCAAGATAATCAGCAGCAGTATAAAAAATAACTTCAGTGCTGAAGGGATTCTTTTTCTGCAGTGAAGAGTTGTTGGGGGAATATTGTCTCCAAAGTGTGCTTTGACTTATGTAAATCTTGGTTTCTACAGAGGTATTGGAACATGTATTAGGAACAGACTTTGCTTGAATGCTGTCCCTTTATATGGGAGTCTTAATGCTCCTATTGTATTGTGGGTACGGTAGAAGAGCTATTGGCACTGATTTAATTTGGGGAATTACAGATGGATAAATGCTGAGTCTGTCTATCTTGCTTGATAAAAATAGTTTGTGTCAGATTTCTAAGACATCATACCTTATCATATTAAGTAGTTTGTTTGTTGACACTTGAAACACTTTGGATTTCTGAAGTTAGTTCTTGGTTCACTACAGCATTATTTTAGTATTAAACCTACGTAAAAGCTGTGACTTCCATGGAACTAACTACTTGCTTTAGTGTATGCTTGAAAATCTTTTGCTGAATCGGGGTTTATATGATTTTAAATGCATAAAAATAATTCAAGTTCAAGTAGATCAACTTTTAAGCTTTCATTAGTAAAGCTATTTTAAGCTTCTCTTATCAGATTGCTTACATACAGTATACATTTCTTGTTGTTGCAAAGAATGTGTTGAATTCCTTTTCTGCAAGAATCCATTCAGAAAAATGCTTCAGAATATTTGTGGTACTAGCTATTATTCTGTAATTAGCTTTTTGAGGATGCTAGATGGTCCAAGGCACGTCCTGGCAGAAGTGTCTCCTGTTTTGGTAAATGTAGCTCATGAAGTGTGCGTACTTTTCACATATATATGTTTGGAATGTTGCAAGTATAGGAAAGAGATTAATAACACTAGAGCAGTTGCTGGTGCAATTTCCAATACCACTGCCTTTCTTGGATAATTCTTGGCAGATTGGTAGCTAAACTGAAGAATAAGAACCAGTCAGCTTGTTGCCTGATCTTACAGAAATGATACACATAATACAACAGAAATCACTGTTATTTTTCAGTATGGTTTCTCATTGAGTCTGCTTGTTGAACAATGCTTACTATGAAAGAGTAAACACATCAACTGGCTTTATGCTAAACCACTACAAAAATGATCACACTTTAATGACAGCCGTTGAAACACCCCTATGATGGGAATGCACAAACACTTATCGTCAGATAACTGACACAAAATTATTTGGAAATCATGATTAAAAGATGATGGTATAGTGTACTGCTGAATTTCATTTAGCTTGTTCATTACAAACTGCATTTACTTTTATCCTTGTATTCCACATAAGTATTTTCTAACATGGCTCATTTCTAAAATGGCATTTGCACATAAATTCACTAGCTGGGTGTCTAACTGATACTGCTTGAGCATTTGCAAATACTGGGGCATCCGGCTGTGGCAATCATGCAAGTGTGTTGTTTGTGTTCAGTTCTGCATGGGTGATTCTCAAGATCTCGCTCTCATTCTTATCTAAATGTTCCCCAAGCAATATGTGTAGAGAAATATCTTTATGGCTGGTAGCAGATAGGTTTTTGTGGTGTTTTGAAATCACAGGGAGTCTTATCATAAACGCACCATCTTTTTCTGAAGTGTGGACTGGTCCTGCCAGTCTTTTTGCATCATCCTCATACTGAAAATATGAAAGGGCTCTGTGACAGGGAGAACCTAAATGCTGTAGATGTTGTATTGCTCTGGGCAGCATATCAATGTTTGTTGCAAGAACTGTGAATGTGACTTGCTGGAGAAAGAACTGTAGCGACTGTAATTGATTTGCCACACGTGTTCTGTCAATTCCTCCTCTGGTTTAACTGGGCACCCTTGTCTCCACAGAATAAGCTTTGATAATCATTCTCATTGGCGTGACATGCATGAAATTATTCTTCCTCAACTTCATCTGAACTTCTGTAAATCACATGTAGCTCACTGTTACACCATGAATTTGAAGAAAAGTGGTTTGGTTTTGTTTTTGCTATTTAGCCCCAAAGTAGAAGGTGTAATGAGTGCAATTGCTAAGCAGTATTTCACTCAGAACTTCCTGACAGAAATGTGATTTTACCTGCTGCTTTGGATGTAGTGAACAGAATGAAGCCTGAACTGCTTTTTTTGTGTGCTTACCTGTATGGTGTGTTATGCATCATTTTTTCCTCTTGTATGCTTAAATATTACTGGGGTGGTGACTGGAGTATTAGAGTCCCCTCTCTCAAGCCATAAAAGCAGATGTGGAGAAGAGGATATCTCCCTTCCATTAAGGTCCTTGTGGCTGTGGGACCAAGCGCTTCTTGTGGATTGTAGCGGTTTATGGGTGTTGCTTTGCTGTGACTCCCGGTGCATTCCTGGGTGCAGAAGGCAGACCCCTGCTTAGCAGATGAAGTTTGGGCAGCTACTGTGATTAATAATAAGAAAGGACCAGAGGGAAAGTGTCATTCTAACAATTCTGACAACTAACTTTCTATGCTTCTTTGATCCTTTAAAAGCAGCTCTGCATTTTAATTTCAAATGGTTTGACAGCGTTTATTAATAGAAGGCTTTTTCTGGTAAAAACAGCGCAGTAACAATTCTCCTTTGAAGCTCCACCTATGGCTGAGAAGATCATCAGCCCACGCTGGTTCAGGTAGTTTTCTGACGTTAGCCACCACTGGGGCTTGCCCTCCTTTTCCTCTGCCAGCCTGATGAGCAGCGGCTCTGCGCTACTTGACTCTGCTCCAAACACCAAACAGCTGCATCCCGACTCTAGCAAGACTGAACCTTGTGTGCAGTTCTCATAAATGAGCACCAGAGATACCGGGTAGTGGAAGTGGATGCTCAACGGGTTTTCCCTAACTTTATTGTGTGGACAGAACGAGCTGGGTTAGTCCAGAGAAGACTGAAATGGGTCAGGATAACAGTTTTTCCAGTATCAAACCCTTGCTACAGAGAGAAAGGGGACTGTGTCCGCTGGGGATAGGACTCGAAATACGGCGCTAAATGATAGTGAGGGAGGTCAAGGTTAGGCACCAGGAAAGATGGTAACGGTAACAGTAATTAAGTGCAGGAATAGATTGCCTGGCAATGCTGTGGAATTTTTGTCACTGGAGGCTTTTGAGGTGGCTTTTCCCAGACGCCTGTTGGGAACGATTTAGGGAAAACTGAACCTGCTTAAAGCAGAGGTGCGACTTAGGTGACTCCTCAAGGCCATTCAAACTCACACTCTTAATTTCTCTAAATGAAGAAGTAGTGAAGATTTTTATGGTATGTATCCCTTTTGGAACAGCAGCAAATGTCTGAAAAGAGGATCATAAAGACAGGCCGCTCTCAGCAGTACAGGTATGAGCACAAAAGTGGTTTAATGAGGTGAAGAGTTACACCAGGCTTATATTGACATCGATAAGAGCAGTATTTGGCCTGGGAAAAGCTGTTTTGCTTTGAACTCCACTGTCATGCAGTGTAGAGGATAGCAGACTTCTGTCTGATGCTTTCCTTTATCTCAGCCAGAAATGAAAAGCAAAGATAACAGTAACAGTGCTGGGGAGGCGGGAAGGAAATCGCAGATACTCAAGTATTGTATACTTAGGTACTAGTCTTTTAAGAGTCTCCTCACCTTCTACACCTTGCGAAGTAAACTGTATTAAATAATTCTTTCCACATAGTTAAAAAGAATTATTTCTTCTTCTGCAGGAGAAGAATAAGATGAAGAGATGTTTGTGATGTTTGTTTTTCATGCCACTGGACTGTGAATTAATCTTTCCCAATGCAAGTGAAAGCTCAGAATTGTTGTAGACTTGCTTCTAGATGAAGAGGTATACTTCAGGAATATAAATTTTAAAATGCAGGCTGACTCTCTAGTCTTTTGTTGTGTTTGATCTGCTGGTGAATAGATCACAATTGCAGGAAATACTCCTGAAACCTTTATAGTTCAAATAATTGTTGCAGGCGCTTTTCAGAGCAAGTGCTGGTTTCTTCCTTAGAAGAAACATATTTTAAGATTCCCCAGCTAGGTAAAGTACTGTAATAGGTTGGAATTGAAGGAACGCTTTAGAGAGATGCTCACTGATGATAACTGAAGGGTAACCACTTCACTAACAGCACGTCCTGTCAATCGCTTACAGCCTTTGAAGGTGACCGTGCTGCCACTAGCTCTCCTGTCAGCCCACAGCGCAATGTGCTGGAGAGTAAAAGCAAATGAGTCAATGCTGATTGCATTAGCTTATCCACTCATACTCTAGAGAAACATGAAAGGGAGAAAACCCTACCCTCTTTCTGCTACGTGTAGAGAGATCTGTCTCTTTCTTTAAAAACTTCCTTGGAAACAAGTGCAGTTACTTCAGTGCTTTGTGGATACACTCACAGAAGATGAGGTACAGAACTGAAACCTGTGCCATCGCTGGGGCTGTGTGTAACGGGGTGGGAACTCACACTGGTCATGATACTAGAGGGTGGCTGGTCTTTTTCTAAGACTGAGAGAAATAACTATGGTTTAGAGATTGCTCTTTTAGATAATACAGCATTGAATGAACTGTTTGCATGAGTGGAGAATTCTTTTAGAGGGAACTTATTTTCCTCCTTTAATTTTATCTCTTAGGAAAGAGAATATATATTCATGGAGTCTATACAATAACTTCTTCTGGAGTTTATCTGCACTAAAAATGTATGTAATGTTGGAATGTGATTATGATATTCAAACAGTTTTAAATAAAGTATGGTAAAATACCTTTGCAGCTTTGACCAGGACCATGCTGTTTAAAATCATCTTTACTGACTTAACGGTGCCAAATCTGAACAAGATTGTTCATTTCTATGCTGGCTGCAAAGCTGATGTGTACCATTGTTTTAGTTAATGTGATCAGTCAAGATCATGTATCATTATGTTCTAGTTTTATTTAATGAAGACAAAGCTCAGGTATCATCCTTGGAGGTCATTCTTGGTGTTGGCTTCATACAGATTGGAGAATCCTCCATTGCTGCAGGGGAACAGATGGGTTTAGCTAATTCCATAGAGCTCCTGACAGACGTAGGGCCAGACTGTTCTCAAAGACTTGTAATTAAGGTGATTCCTTTAGGATTATATAAACCTAGTTCACTTATGCTTTCCTGACAGGTTCCTTCATCTTTCCTCTCTGATCTAGGATACGATCATTCTTCTTTGGGATCTCCCAACATCCCCAGCAAAGTGTATTGTGTAAACTGAATTCTGTATTCAGGAGAAAGCACCCTTGAGCTGGATTAGACCAAGTAGATTACCTCACAGGCCTTGTTAATACGTGAGAGAACGGCTTGCCTTTTTGCACTAATATGGTATTGCTGGCTTACGTTTTTCTCTGAATTCTTTTTCTCTGAATTCACAGAATTCTTTTCTGTGCACCATTTGCCCTTCCTCTTTGATTTAGTGAGTGCCTAAGTGCAGCATATTAACACCTTTTCATACTGAGCTGCATCTTATTTATTTCAGTCACTTATTCAGTTTTGTCACAGTATCTTTGAATTATGTAGTAATAATAAAATAAACTCAGGCTGTTTATTGTTCCTTCTTAATGCATAAGACGGAGTGTACAGTTAAGTGCAGTCCTTGATCCTTCTTCCAAATCCTTATTGAAAATAGTGGTATTACTGGACTCAAGATTTCTATGAAACTGCACTCTGAAACTTCAGGTTTGAGAACGTAAATCACGGTGTTGATACTGGATATTGCTCAAGCAGATCAATTACCCTAAAATATTTTTATTGGCCTATGCTTCTCTGCCTTGTTCAGGAGAAGACCAAGTGAGGCTCAGCTGTGACCACATCCCCCTGACGTGAGGTTTAGTTAGTGTGTATCATTCCCACTATTTTGCAATTAGAAATTACTTTAGTATTTCTAAATGGTAAGCTCTAGCTTTTTCTTTCCCTGCCTGTGGAGTTTTCAATGTCACCATAGGTTTGGGAAGCTGAAAAGGAGGAAACTGAAAGGACTGTGTGTTCTGGATGCGTTTACATGCGTTACTGATGGCACTTGGCTCAGCCCCTAGGCAACATGTTATTTTAAGTTACAGAATCACAGAATGGTCAGGGTTGGAAGGGACCTCTGGAGATGATCTAGTCCAACCCCCCTGCCACAGCAGGGACACCTACAGCACATTGCACAGGACGGCGTCCAGGCGGGTTTTGAATGTCTCCAGTGTGGGAGACTCCACCACCTCTCTGGGCAGCCTGTGCCAGTGCTCTGCCACCCTCAGAGTAAAGAAGTTCCTCCTCATGTTAAGACGGAACTTCCTATGTTCAAGTTTGTGCCTGTTACTTCTTGTCCTACCACTGGGCACCACTGAAAAAAGACTCTTCTCATCTACCTGGCACCCTCCCCTTAAGTATTTATAAGTATTGATAAGATCCCCCCTCGAGTCTTCTTTTCTCTGGACTAAAAAGACCCAAATCCCTGAGCCTTTCCTCATAAGAAAGATGCTCCAGTCCCCTAATCATCTTTGTAGCTCTTTGCTGGACCCTCTGCAGCAGTTCCCTGTCCTTCTTGAACCGGGAAGCCCAGAACTGGACACAGTACTCCAGATGCGGCCTCACCAGGGCAGAGTAGAGGGGGAGGATGACCTCCCTCGACCTGCTGGCCACACTCTTCTTGATACACCCCAGGATGCCATTGGCCTTCTCGGCCACCAGGGCACGTTGCTGGCTCACGGTCATCCTGTTGTCCACCAGGACTCCCAGGTCCCTTTCCACAAAGCTGCTCTCCAGGAGGTCAGCCCCCAAACTGTACTGATGCATGGGATTATTGCTCCCCAGATGCAGTACCCTACGCTTGCCCTTGTTGGATTTCATAAGGTTCCTCTCTGCCCAACTCTCCAGCCTGTCCAGGTCACGCTGTATGGCAGCACAGCCTTCCGGCGTGTCAGCCACCCCTCCCAGCTTTGTATCATCAGCAAACTTGCTGATGGTACACTCTATCCCTTCATCCAGGACATTGACGAATATATTGAACAGGACTGGACCCAGTACTGACCCCTGAGGGACACCACTAGTTACTGGCCTCCAGCTAGACTCTGCACCACTAACCACAGCCCTCTGAACTCTGTATGTCAGCCACTGTTCAATCCACCCCACTGTCCATTCATCCAACCCACACTTCCTAAGCTTGCCTGTGAGGATGATGTGGGAGACAGTGTCGAAAGCCTTGCTGAAAGGTAGACAACATCCACTGCCCTCCCCTCATCCACCCATCCAGTCACGCCATCATAGAAGGCTATCAGATTAGTCAGACATGACTTCCCCTTGGTGAATCCATGTTGACTACTGATAACCTTCTTTTCCTCCAGATGCTTGGAGATGACACCTGTAATTAATATGCATTTCCGTCACTTTAGAACTCGTATGATCTGCTGGTCTGACCTGGGCGATGGGTGGGTTCTCCATGTAATCCACATCCATTTATCAGCAAATAACAACATACCAGCAGCTCTAATTAGGTATTTTACCAGCCTGGTTAATGCAGGACATGAATCTGAGTTTGAGGAAAGTTGATTGCTCACAGAAATGTTCCTGTTGTACTCTGAACTGAGTTGAGTCTCATCTTTATAAGTAATAGTTAATGGGGAATTTTGAAGGAAGGAAACAAAAATATATACAATCTATGTTGTATTATAATTTGTTTTTCTAGGAATTTACAACCGTTCATAAATCATTGTAAACAGCAAGTATTTCCAGCTATTTATAGACGCCAAGATGGGCCTGTAACCACAGACACTTAGACAGTCATAGAATCATTGAATGGTCTAGGTTGGAAGGGACCTTGAAGATCACCTAGTTCCACCCCCCCTGCCATGGGCAGGGACACCTCCCACCAGACCAGGTTGCTCAAAGCCCCATCCAGCCTGGCCTTGAACACCTCCAGGGATGGGGCCTTAACAACTTCTCTGAGCAACCTGTGCCAGTGCGTTACTACCTTTAAAGTGAAAAATTTCTTCCTAATATTTAATCTAAACCTCCCCTCTTCCAGTTTGAAGCCATTCCCCCTTGTCCTGTCACTACATGCCCTTGTAAAAAGTCCTTCCCCAGCTCTCCTGTAGGCCCCCTTTAGGTACTGGAAGGCCGCAATAAGGTCTCCCCGGAGCCTTCTCTTCTCCAGGCTGAACAGCCTCAGTCTTTTTTCTTTTTGCTTTTGTCATTGCCAACTGAAGACCATAAAAACACGGATCAAAATGCAACCTGTAGCATTTGCAGGCACTATGATAACCTTTCATTGGAATTGTGCTATTGCGCTGGCATTTATTTGTTTAACTAAATGTCTCTTCTTCACTTCCAGTCTTCATTTAAGGAGGAGGACAGTAGTCCCATTTCATTATTGATACTCTAAATAAGTTGTGCACTAGAATAGTAGTTTCCTTCACACATAATGCTTTCTCATCATTTCCTTCACTTAGGTGTTTAGCTTAGGGGTAATTAAAACAGTTTACTTCTTTCTGGCTAGTGCACAGATACGTCTTCTCTCTGTATCTCCGCAGTAAAATCCTAGTCTGCTGCTAATGCTTTGTCATTCACAGTTGAGGCTTGGAGGCACAGAGTATTGCAATGAGTGAACGGGAGCTTTAGAACATCCTAAGCTGACCTGGCAACTCAGTTACAACCAGTCAGCTCCACGTATTTAATACCTTAGGACTAGGAAAGTAAATAAAACAAGGGCATTTTAGCATATCTTTGTTTTGCATGTTGTTGGGAATTTGCTGCTTTGTTCAAGGGTTTTTCTTCCATTGGCTAAGTTGGACTTTATGGTCAAAATACCTGTAAAAAACAAGTTACCAAATGGAAAAGACAGTTATTTGTTCACTTAGGTCCAATATACAGCCCCTAAGTATCCTGATATTTGGTGGAGAAGAAAGAATACAACTTATTTTCTTTTCAAAGAGGAATTTTAATCCCATTGGTAGAGCAAATTACTATCCAGCTTGTAGCAAGAGGTGAATTTGGACAGTATGCATAACAGCTAAACTGAGGATATACAAAAGGAATCCTAAAAATTTTCTTTAAGCTCTACCATATGATGACTGACCGTTCCTGAAAAAAAGTTCTTACAGGGTGCATAATACCAAAATGAAATGGATTTAGTCAGGCTGGAGAGATATTCAATTACCAGATGCAAGAGCTTAAGGCAGCCCTGCTGAATTATAGGTTTGGGATGCGATAACAGGCACGAGATGAACAGCTTTAGGGATAAACAATTTATCTCTAGATGATGGTACGGTAATAAAGACAGATTAGGAGTACAATTACCCAGACTGTAACAACAGCAAATTCAATAATTCACGAGTACTGGGCTAGACTTAATATCCAGGCTCGCAAAGATGTACATGACCATGGCTATCAGGCAGGCAGGCAGGAAACAGGCATGGCTTCTTCTCTGGACGAGCTACTCAGTTGACGAACACGGGGAATGTCAAATTCCCTGATGGGACTGTCCTTCCTATTGTTGAGTTGGGAAAGCACTGTTTGGCCTTGTTCACTACGCATCACATCCCACCTCTCTGCCAGTTCTGTCCTTGGTGTGCATAGGGTCAGGAAAGACAGTATAAGGCAATACTACCCTTACTCTAGTCTATTAGTATACGGTAATTTTGCAAGGTAATAATGCTATTTGATGTGATTTTTTAATTTCATTTTCTACATTCTTATTTTTATTTCAAGATCCCCCAGATACCAGGTGGTATGTACGTACAGCAAACTGGACTATGTTAAAAACACTTTGCATGGAACATTTCATTGGGGCTGTCAAATTTCTTCCCAAAAGAGAATTTAAAGGTCTTTACAAAAGAGATACACCAAAATTATCTCGTAAACCAGCTTTTTCCCTATTCTAGTTCATTGCTTTTTCCATAGAGCCTCTTATCTTGGTTCGTAGCTAGTCAATAATTATGAAACACTTAAAACAGACTGGCAAGTGATGTGGTGTGACCAGTGCTCATTGAGTTTATAATAATCTATTTTGTTGAAATTAACTATGACTTCTCATGTTACACTAATTTGTTAGGTGTTTGAGGCAAGCCTGACCTTATTTTTATGTATATAATTGTGCTTTCTACTACAGAAAAAATTGTCCCACAATACCTGCATGGGAAACTTCATAGAGGTCTCAAGAACAGACAGAAGAAAATCAGCAAGTGTGAAACAACGTGAATATGAAAGTTTGTGGGGGGAACTTATCAATGTGTATAAATACCTGATGGGAGGGGTGGGGTGGTAAAGGAGAGAGATAGAACCAGACTCTTCAGCAGTGCCCAGTGAAATGGCAGGAGGCAGTGGGCACTAATTGAAATGCAGGAAACTCCATTTAAATGTAATAAAAAGCTTTTTTACTGCACGAGTGTCAAGCACTGGACCAGGTTATCCAGCAAGACTGTGGAGTCTCCATCTGTGGGGATGGTCAAAACCCAACCAGGCATGGCCCTGAGCAACCTGCTGTAGATGGCCCTGCTCTGAGCTGGGAGGTTGGACTAGATGATCTTTGGAGGTGCCTTCTGACCTCTGTGATTAGTGGAAGTGAATTCCAGGGTGATCTCTTGCCATCATAAATGTTTTAAGAGCTGACACTTCAGTAGCCTGGTTTATTCATCTCAGAATATGGAATCACTCCAGAAGGAATTAGTCTCCAGTAATCATGAGAATATACATGACTGTAAGACTCCTTCAGCATTCATAATGGAAAGAAAAGAACACGTTACTAGCCAGAGATATAGTAAATTATAATGCTTAGATCAGCTGCTAAGTCGCAATTACAATGCTCCCTTTTGAAGTTGCTTTTATCCATGACTTGAGATGAAATAATTTATTTCTGATGGCAATAAGTTGGCATTCAAAGACACATCACCGAGAGGACTGAATGCACACTTCTGAAGGTGACCATTTTGCCACGTGGTGCTGACACAGGTGTGGTATGATGAGCAAACCACTCGGTCTGTTTTCAATGTGTAGGGGATCTTAAACAGTCTCTCCCCTTCCACCAAGAGAGTTATGAGGTGGAAAAGAGGGTGAAGGGAAAGAATGGCGTGCGACTTTCACCAAAATTACTGAAATAAGAGTAACCCATTTGGTGATGTTTTCCTGGTAAAAGGAATAGGCCTGAAGTTTTGGCAAATACTCTATAATTTAAACAGGGCCAGGTCTTCAGGAAGACTTTTTAATTAGTTTGATTACTATTTTGTCGCAAAAGTGGGTCATTTCACACTGTCATGCACACAGCTTAGGATTCATTCCCATAGCAAAGGAGGGTGAGTCAACATTTTGGAGCCACTGCGGCAAATCAGTTCTACTCCACGTCTTATTTTTGCCACTCTTGTGTACCAGTCATTTTGTACCTGTTCCTTGAGTCAGAACTGGCGCCTCGGGTCATGCAAATGTACCAGTTTACAATGATGGGACACTGTCTCCCCTTTGTTTATAAACTGACCTCCTGCCACAGCATGCTTTGGGCAGGAGGGCCTACCCCATAGCCGTTCATTCCCAGGGAAGGAGTGGGTGGGCTTGCGAGTCAGCCTGATAGCACGTAGGCCTTGGGCTGCACATGTCTGGTAGTCATGAAGCTCTGGCAAAGCGGGGAGGAGGGCTGACAGCCCAAACTGACACCACCATCAGTACCTGGGAACGGCCATGTGCTGTGCTCTGTTCTGGCTAGCCACAAAAGCTTGCTTTCCATAACGTGGGGTCTGAGGGCATAAGACTCCGGAGATGTAGAAATACAAGTCTTGCCCAGAGTGAGCGTGCTTCAAACCAAGATATAGGTGGGCTTTTTCTTGAGGGAATCCTCAGGGAACAAGCAGGCGTCCTCACCTTGCCATTCTTTTAACACCTTGTTTATTGCATGAGTTGCAATTTTCCCTTTTTAAAGTGTTTTCCGGGTAAAAGAACTCACGCTCCCCAGTTGAAAACTGACTTCATCTCTGAGAAGCTTTTGTTTAGCTTTTCAGATCTTCTAATAAAAAGCTTTCCCTCTGGAAATGCCCTCCTATATGGTTTAAGAATAGAGGTAGCGGCTTCAAGAGAAAAATGTGTCTTTCATTCTAAGGCAAGAATTGGTCTATTGGGTGTTTTTCCTCTTCTATAACTGAATTAGGATATGGAATTGTTGACCATGAGAACATAAAATTGCATTACTTTGTTTTAAAGGAAGTAAATAATGATATAGGGTGTACCTTAGATGGCTTTGTGTTACTGGGGGTGTTTGTTTACTTTTGTGATATCCTAACTTTGGAGGGACAGTACATCAGTAGCAGAGAGAGCCACCATTAAAAACGATGTGGTCACCTATGCTATACATTTAAATGTAACAAATGTGACCTTGGGTAATGTCATTCTTCTCTGAACTACAGTGACATCAACATGAAAGGTGGTGTTTGTGTTACTGTTTGCAGCTGGACAAAGGTGATAAGCCTTTGCCAGGCAAAGAGTTCCCTTGACGGTTTGGTATGGCTTATCATTTCCTTCGTTTGAAAAAATACTGGTGTTGTGATTGATGTTGTATTCTACTATAGTGCTGCTGATTGTTTTATTTGAAGCTGTAGAGGAATCTCCATCCTGAACTCCTTGAATGAACTTGGGAAGATGATAAATTCAGCCTTTTTTAGGCATTGTGTCTCTGTAATCCTGATGGACAGTCCAGACCCATGGCAGAGGTTCCTAACAAACAAAGATTGTACGAGCTTTGAAGCTCTTCTTTGAAATTCGGCTGGCAAATCTTTTTCTTCGTCAGTACTAATGGTCCTGGCAGTTTCGCTTGCCATCTGTTCTCCTGCTACAGATAACATTAAGCTGCATGCTTTCTTCCTCGTGCAACCTCAAGACTGATTTTAGGCACAGTTTTACTTGATGTACTGATTGTTAGACAAAGCTGTTCCTTAATGATAGGGGGAAGCAGAAATTAAATTATATTTTGGATTAAACGGGAGAGCAGTAGACTGGAGCTGTAGGTCCTTAGAGCTGATATGTTAGATCAAGTAGCAGTGTTAAAATTTGCATTGCACACAGTAGCTGTTTCAGTCCAAGCTGATAGGGATTGGTGCTACTTCTCATAAAAGTAAATAGGCATAAATACTCCTAACAAATTTTTTAGAACCTGTGGTAATTAAACACATCAAATAATCCTAGGAGCTCGAGTATTTTGATAAGCTGGGGCAGAATTGTTAATTGGGCTCAGTTTTTCTGATCATTTCGTGCTTGAAAAGCTACCTGTCATGTTGAGCACCCAAAATTACTAGTTCTTCTGGAAGACACAGGCCTAAATAAAGATATTGGCAACCTTATTCATCAGTGTCCCCTGACTTTTGGAATTTGTCCATGTTAACTATGCCATAGAGCATCATAGGGGGTTACCTGATAGTAGGCACATGCGTGGAGGGAACTTAGCAGAATAGTAGGCATTGACTCCACACGCACTATACTGTTTACCTCTAATTGAAGAAGCATATCTCGCCCCACTGAGAAGAAATGGGACCAGATATCTTCATACCGGACCTTTCAAAGAAGTAAGAGCGAGAGAGAAGAATCCACATTATGGAAGTAAGTTCTGCACATCCTGGACTTTGATGAGGGCAGAAAACATGTTTACTTGCACATGCATCAGTGCCAGAAAAGGTGACCAAACCAGGGAAGAACAGGATTCCTATTTCACGGATAAAGTCACAATTTGTGCATGGAGAGAAGCAGTAAGTGAGGAACAGAATACTATGGCTAAGGTCACCTGGTTAAACCACAGAGGGAGCTGGTAGGTGGCAAATGGTGAACAGCAGAAGCATGACAAATACTGTGTGAAGGTAAAGAGGGTTTTGTGCCACCTGTTTTGCGTATGATTTTCTATTTTGTGTTAAATTCGCAGAGGTGAGTTTCAGGTTTAACTTCTCTTATCCTCATTTTATCTATATCCTAAATTTAATTTAGCATAGCTATCCTATAAATTGCAGACTTTGAAGAATTACCTCATGAGTCTGGTTTGTGACTTACTTAATTTTGTATTTCTGTCTATGCTACCAGCCTGCAGGATTTTTCTTAAGTGAATTTCTTCCTGAGTGTCTGTAATTGTTTTTTAGTGCATTTCTGTCTAGATTGGCAACTGTTATAAATCAGCATGGTCACAATAGTTCCACTGAGCTACTCTGCCTGTTTTCATATCAATTTTCTTCCAGTTCAGGACAAACTCCAGCAGTCTTTGTTCTGGCAAGACTCACCTTTCTTTTCTGTGAACTTCTGCGGTAACAACTACTATGGGAACTGGCCCAATTGGAATGTTTTTTTTTTTTCCCTTTATAATTTGTGTTTGTTTCAGATGGTAAATAGTATCTATAGTTCTAGGACAACACTTAAGTAATCTTACTCAGCAAATTATTTCTTACAATGTTGCAATCCCATTAATTCCAAGAGGCTCTTATGAAAATTGCTATATAAAATAGAAGTGCTTCTGTAATAGTCAATAACAGATGCCCAGAAATAAGTGTAAGAAGCTGGGTATCAGGTAGTGCCATGTATCATACAGTAACATTGCATAGAGTAACGTAAGAAAGCGTATACAGTTGTGACCATTAAAGGAAAAAAACTTTTCTGAATACAATTGGGTTCTGAAACTGAAGGAAAAAACCAGCATGCAATAGTCTGAGTTATAATAGTTCTCCCTTTTTCGGCCACTTTGAAATGTACTGTGAAAAGGCTAAAACTCTAAAATAAACAATGATTTATGAGAGGATTGATTGTCTGTAACATTAAAAAATATATAATTGGATTAGTATTTTGTTTGTCTTGATACTACCCAATTCTTTTGGCCTTCTTTTACAACTACTTTTGCATATCTGTGGCTGTATTCCCCAAGCAGTTAAACAGAAATTAATGTGATAGCCTACTTAAACAATTTGTGTGGGACTATGTTTCCCAGATCAGTTTCTTAAGGACCAAAAAACTTGTTTTGTTGTGCTTCATGACTTGACCAAAGCATTTTCTGTGGAATTAAAATATTTTCCAAAGATATTCAGCCAGTCAGTGGTGGCACTGTCCTTTTGTTCGGATTGACTTCTTGGCCTTTCCATGGCAAGAAAGAAATGGGATATCAGCACTTCAGCTATTCAGAAAGAGGATAGTAGTCATTCCCATGGATACCCCTGTGGAACTTGGAGATCTCTCTGGAGCTGATATCCTCTAGCTCTTCACAACCCCTGGCAATATCCCGCGACTAAAGGACAGGCCAAGAAGTCAATCACTGATGGGGAGGAAAGACACACTTTGGCGTAAATGACGAGGCAAGGAGTTACAGTCTGTCACTTCTCTTTCCCTGTTTTAAATGTAGAATGAAGAAGGTTTCCTGCAGGAGGGAATGGTGAATAATACAGATGTTCCTGTGGATCCTGAGAATGAGGCTTATGAAATGCCTCCAGAGGTAAATCTGTTGTGGTGTTTGCTGTGAATGCACGTAGAAGGGCACAGGAGGGGGCCGCGTTCTTGAGCTCCATTAGCCTGGCACAGGCTGCTGCTGTGAGCTGCAAGGGCACAGCAGAAATGCAGCTGCTTTGGCCAAGATCTCCCAGCGGTACGGTCCTGGGAATCAGAAAATCCGTTGCTTTCTTGATAGTAAGGCAGTTTAACGGGAAAATATTGTGTGTGTTTCGAAACACTTGTGCCTGGTTTTCTGAGTAATCCACAGTAAATTTCTGTCTTTTTCTCATGTTTAATAGGGAATATGTGAGAAATTGCATCTTCATAGATTGTTTTAATAGCGTGGCCATTTGTCAAAGCATCACGCTTTGTAAAACAATAATTCATTATTATACTCTTAAGTTAAAGCAATTATGGGAGTAAATTATTTTGTTGGTTTTCATGCAGCTGCTATCTAAAGTACTACTACAATGTCTGGTATGATGCATTGGTAGTTGGAGTGGCAGTTTTACAGTAGCGCAGATAATTATGCTGAAAATGAGAGATATAAAACATTTGGGCCAAGATCCAATAAAAGACTTAAAGGCACGCTTGATCACTAACACCTTGAATGTCACTGAAATTATGGGGGCTGTTTGCATACCGGTAGTTAAATACATGTTTAAATGATTTACTGACTCATACAAGTATCTGCAGCACCTGGTGTGCTGTTCAGCCCAGAGGTGGTCCTCCTCCCTCTCCACATAAATTGCCATGGGTTGCCTCGTGAGTTCCTGGCAACATCAGTTGCGTGATGTGTCAACCACTGTAAAAGCCTAATTCTCCTGTAAATACCACAGCTTGTAAGGTACAGTGTCTGGAAGATGTGACAAAATAATAGTAGATGGCATGATCATGATCACATGAAAATCCATAATGTTTCGGCATTGAATCCACTAGGACCAGAACAAGCAGTGAAAGTAGGGTGTATTTATCTAAAATACCAGTAGCACTGACTTCTGCTCTCCTCATTAGGAAGAGTATCAAGACTATGAACCTGAAGCATGAGAGTCCTTTCCTTCCTTTATATCTCCTGAAATCTACTAACTACTAAAGACGTCCCATCCTGTACAAGTGCTGAGTTCCAATGTGCCCAGTCGTAAAATTTTTTTACAGTTTTTACGGTGTATTTTGAAGTCTTCCATCAGCAATGATTGGAGTATCTGTGACTGCATCCACCTTGTTTCAGCATTTCCCTCCTGCTGAAATGAAAGCTGGTTGGCAGGATCATTGTTGTGATGTGGATATTGTGGCTTCAAGTTTAAAAGTTAAAAAAGAAAATATTAAATAAAAACACCTAAGTGTCTACTGCTTATTTTTAACTCTGTACATGTTTTGTTGATAGGCTGTCAGTAATTTGATATTGCTTATGATACAATTTTTATTTGTTTCCTATGACTATTCTTTCTGTGCAGAGATGACTTATTGTGAGAGCTTTATATATGTGTATGTATTATACATATAAAAAAAAGTAATTGCGCATGAACTATGCACCTATAAATATTAGCTGTTGAAAATCTATTGTTTTGTGATGTGTTTTATTAACTTGTGTCTGTAAATAATGGTGTTCAACTGAAGCGAATAAAATGTAACCCATTAAAATGAACTTCTAAATTAGTGATGATTTATAACACCTTCTTTCTTCTCCAAAAGCCTATGTTAAAGCATTCAGGCTGTGTTGCTTCCTGTGAAGGAACTGGAGGAACAAAACCAGCAAATGGAAGCCCAACCTCTACCAAAAACAGGATGAAGAATGAAAGTATCATCAGGGCTGGTACCTCAGCTGGAGTAAACTGTTGACAAAACAGATTCATTTGTAGTGCTAATAAACTTTCTGTTGTAAGGAGAATGCAAGAGTCAATGAATCCATTAATAATGGGTTGCAGCAGATTATCAGGAAATCACATGGTCCTTTGAAGAATTACTGTTTCAAGGTTGTTAAAGCGATGGGCTGTACAGATGGATTAGTTGCAATCAATTTGTCTTGTATAGAGTCCCATTTAGCAGAAGTACAGTCTACCGTCTGTTTTTAGACACGGTAATTTTAGTTATTATGTTGCCTGGATACTTTTCCACATAGTAAAACGATTTAAATGTGAGTTGTTTTTCCTTCTCTCATTTTTTATTATCTGTTATTTTGGATCAAATATTGCCTCTAATCTGAACAATACTGTGGGTTTTTTTCATTTAAGGTTCTCTAATCCCGAGTAGGATTTTGAACTTCCCTTACAGCTAGTCTTTCCAGTGCTCGGTGGCATGGATCTTAAAACAGGTAAGTATATTGTCTGATTTTATAAATGGGGAAGCGTAGGCACAACCACATAATGTATGTCACTGGTATGTACAAGAAGAGACCCAAACCCCCCGAGGCTGAAGTCTCAGCTTGTTCTTGAACTGAGCTCCTTTCTGGCTTTCTACAACCTTCCTGGTATGAGCACGCCCAACCTGGAATAGATCTTTCCAGGTATGTACCCATCCCAGCTGTATACAGTGGGAGCTGATGGCATAGTACTATGAGCCAAAATCACATGAACATATTGGTTTCACGAT
This sequence comes from Pluvialis apricaria, assembly GCA_017639485.1. Taxonomy (NCBI): domain Eukaryota; kingdom Metazoa; phylum Chordata; class Aves; order Charadriiformes; family Charadriidae; genus Pluvialis; species Pluvialis apricaria. The sequence continues at coordinate 51,710,071 of CM030010.1, read as the reverse complement.
GATTAGAAAACCGGTGCTTCAATTTCCCGTGTCATCCCCCAGTCCCAACCCCATATTTCTGAGGAAATTAATTTGTTTCAGAAGAATTGCTCTCAAGCTCTTTTTTCAAATCAATTAAAAATCCCCTTGATCATTTCAAACAACTTGCGAGTATTCTCATCAGTGGTTAAATTGCTTAATGTAGCCTAAAGTCCTGCACTCTTTTGCAGGAATCTTTCATGATAACCTGCAACAACCCACTAAGAATTTGCAGTCTCCTTCACAGGGGGTGCGTCAGAAGAATCTCTTGACTGGGACATCTTTACTGTTAAAATTCATCTTAATGCCTCCGTGGCAAATCTATTGATTTCAGCCATAGAAAATTAATATCAGGACAGGGCACAATGTAAGATACTGCTTTTATGATTATTAATGCTGTTTAAGGATCTTTCTGTTCTAGTAGAAGGATTCAGGAAGAAAAGCCCAGTGCTGTAGTGTGATTTTTTTTCCCAGTGTGCTAGCAGGGACTCATCCACCAAAAGCAACAACTGGGAGCAGTCAGATGCCTGATACTTCAGGAGAGAGCACTGGAAATAGCAGCCTAAGTAGAATACGTATTTCTGTTGTTCGTCTTCTCTTCCACAGCCCACAGGTCTCGATTGCTCTATTGTTTCTCTATTAGGGAATCAAATTAAACTGGGTTTTTGCTCACATGTTGCAAATAAGTTGTGCACTTCTTAAATAAGCTGTGAGGAGCGGTATGTCATAAAAAACAGTAATAAGAATAAATTGACTCCTGAGACTGGCCCATTGTCTGAGCATGTAGGAGTTAATTATTTTCTTTCATAGGTTAATATCAGCAAATCATTCAGAGTTTTCAGGTCATTCAAAATGTACCATAGGCGATCGGTTTAGTTCTCGTGCCTCTTGCAAACATGCCCTCAGATGGCCCCGAAAGTCCATGGGACCCCTGGTTACTATGGCAGCACAGTGTGATGCACCGCTCTGGTAACAAGCTGCATTTTAATTAGATTCCTTAAGGGCTGTCTGACCATCCTTTCCAGGTAAATGCCATTTTGTCTTATTTCCTGCAGTGAGATGAATACTGACGCGCAGATTGCAAATGTCAGAACTGTGTCGGATGCTAAAGCTGAACTAAAAAGATACTGCTGTATTCAGATTTTTTTAAGTGTCTGCCATAGGTATTAAACAATGATACTACTGTTGTGATAACATTTGCTTAAGCAATGCCTTCCGGTGAGGAATATAACTCTGAGCCTTCTTTTCCTTAAGAGCCTAGATTTCAACTCAAACTGAAAGCAATCTTCTGTTCTCAAATTAGGGGTTAATAATGAGTCTCACCATATCCCAGTCCTCTAGGGAAAAAACACATGTTGCTTTTTTATTCTATTTTGACAGCTTTAATTGGTCTCATAATGGTTCCTAATTAGGCACACTGTAATAATGTTTTTATTACTGTAAATCATAGTGTTAATACTTGTGTTACATGCCTTTGCTATGATGATTTTCAAGTCGTCGTATTTGAGGCATAAGGCAAGAAATGCTCTCATCCCCCCACCAAGTCTTTCCTTCTTTCCCTTGAGACAGTTGTAGACAAGTTAAGGTAAATTACAATGGCCTAAACTCGAGGAAAAGTAACACGCCTCTGCAGGAAGGACATATTTTACTTTTGCTGGCTTTCATAACATGGGCAGTCAAGGCTCAGCGATTCTCATATGGAAGCATCTGACATGGACAGTGGGTCAATCAATGGCTGGAATTTTTCCAAGAGCACAATGGAAGACAGGTACAGAATGGCTACCTATGCATATTCATAAAATCTTAATATACCATGTTAGAACAACTTAATTGCCTCTAACCTTTCATAGAGTTGTAGAATACCAGGTTATAAGGGATCTCAAGGATCATCTGGTCTTGGCAAAAGCATGGTCTTCATAAGGTTCTTGTTAGCCCACTCTTCCAGCCTATCCAGGTCTTCCTGCAGGGTGGCTCTCCCTTCTGAAGTGTCCGCTTCCCCACTCAGCTTGGTGTAATCAGCAAACTTCGTCAGGGTTCACTTGATGCGATCATCTAGATCACTTATGAATGTATTAAACAGCGTTGGGCCCAGTACAGATCCCTGGGGGACCCCACTTGTGACCGGTTGCCAGTTTGAAAAGGAGCTATTTACCACCACCCTCTGGGTGCAGCCTGTCAGCCAGTTCCCCGCCCAATGCACAAACCACTTTCCTAGACCGTAACGCATCAGTTTCTCTAGAATGAGGCTGTGGGGAACCGTATCAAGAGCCTTGGAGAAATCCAGGTAGACAGTGTCCACTGTTTGCCCCACATCAACCGAGCAGGTCACCTTGTCATAGAAGGCAATCAGATTTGTCAGGCAGGATTTGCTGATTTTCCCTTAGTGAATCCATGCTGGCTTTTCCTGACCATGTGCTTCATTTGACTTTTGATAGCCCCCAGGAGGATTTGTTCCATAACTTTCCCGGGGACTGAAGTAAGACTGATGGGCCTTATCAGTGGATCCTGATATCCTGGATCCTCCTTTAAGCCCTTCTTGTAGATGGAGGTGACACGAGCCTTCTTCCAGTCTTTGGATCTTTGATCGTCGGGTCTTTGATCCAAAGTTCACTGAAATCAGTGGAAAGATTGCTGCTTGCTTCACGTGGGTGTTTTAGCACTCTCATAGCTCCAGGATACATTTGATCTGCTCATACAAATGACATGTGGCAGTCTGTACTGACATGGTCAGTTTCCAGTTCTTTTCTATATGCTTTATAGGGAGAAAAGAACTGCTGAAAGTCTTGCTTCTAGGGTTTCCTAAGGCACTGGGTTATGGTACTTTTTTTGTCAGATGGTGCACAGTGGAGGTGATGCTCCAAGGCTCTGATCCCTAACTCACTGAAAATAAAGGGAGTCTTTTCGTTGGCTGGATTGGGCCCACACTGGATGTGGATGATTCCTGGTGCCTACTGTAAGTCTGCATAAAACTCAGAGATGGCAGAGATCAGATGATTGAGGTCCCTCTGCAGAATATGTAAGAGTTGCAAAAGTAGCAGAAAAACAAAGATTACCATAAAATCGCACAGCTAGCTCCTCCCCAGGCTTTCTCAGCAGCGCTGTGGTCTTATATGCTGGAAAAATACTGTACTGCAAATACTTCATGATACCGCATACCTCAAATGTTGGGTTTGAATGGAGTAGTTGCCCTTAGGTATTGCAACCTTAGAGGTTATTGCTTATTAAATGTTAACCTTACTCCTTCAGGTAATTGATATTTAGTGACACATCAATGCAACCTAAATCTTTGTGTTCTGCTCTGTAATTGCTCAGGAGGTAAGTGGGAAAAGATAGATGTTTCCCTGATACTGGTTTCAGGTTTGATTTCAGTCCACACAAGGCTTCCGGTGACTTTGACTAAATTATCTGACACTTTTTGGTCCCCAACTTAAGGCTTTCAATATTACTGGAAAAGACACTAATAATGGTCTTCACAGGGTATCATCATTCTGCTTGGATATACGCAGGTCTGAACTAATATCATCAGTTTTCATATAAGCTGACTTCCTCTTGAGTTACGGTAACCAAAAGCAAATGAGATCTTAGCCTTTAGTATCTCCGTGCTGCATTTTTAATGGAAAATTTCATCTGTTTAAATGCAGATATAAACAACTTTTCTCAAGCCTGCTTGACATTTAACATGTAACTCAGAAGGTTCCTCTGATCTAAAAAAGGCTGGCAGATGGAGAAACAGCAGGTGGAACCTCAGATGAGACAGCCAGGAGGTAGCAAACAGGGTAGGAAACTAGGTCAGATGAGATTTCTTCCACGTTGGAAGAAATACTTTCAAAATGCTTCCTCTAGTGGAGGCATAACAGTGTTTTTTCAGTGTTTTTCATGAATATTCGCATCTCTGAATAGGTCAAAGTCTATCAGCATATGATACATCTATAGGGCACATTTCTGTGGAAAAGGTGAACATCTGAGATTTATGAGTGTGCTTTTTCCAGCTGCAGCATAGGAGATTTCTTTACAAGAGGCCAGAGCACCCACGCGTTTCTGGCTATTAACTTGAGATTTAACAAGAAGAATGATGTTACAAAAAGCGAACTGCTGGGATACCTCAACTTCTTTTCTTTTTCTCTCTACTCACCACTCCCCCATTTATTTCTTTTTCTCCCCTAATCTGCTAAATTTTCGGAGGGTCCCCATTGCTGAGTGTCGGTTTTACTGCAAAATCTGACTCCAGCCGTTGTGTCTAGTACACTGTGATGAGGCTGCAAGCATGCCTGCAGAGCTGGGGTTTAGTCTTCGACCCTCCCTCTAAAAAGAGGAAGGACCACAGCTCGTGTCCTCCTTGGGATGCTGTATCCAAAGACACGGCAAGGCAGAGGCGCTGCCCAAACACGCTGAGGCGGAGAGGCACGGTGGCTGTTTGAGGAAGGCAGAGGAGGAGGTTGGAGAAGCACAACAGGCGTGAGAGCCGTGCTGAGAATAGGCTGGCATTCATCCTGCCTCATTCCCCCGGGCAGTGCTTCTGGTGTCAGAGGCTAATGACAGAAAATAGCCCGTGGTTTTACAATGCTTTCAGGGACAGACACCTCGAGGAGCCCGGTAAATTCAGATCAGAGTTGCTTTGCTCTCCGTGGGGCGGAATTCCCATGCTATTTGAGGAGACCTGGCTTTTTATGTTGAATTCTCCTTTCTATTTTTCTGCCACCTGAAGTGATCTGTACCAAGAAAATAAAAGCAACTGTCAGAGTGTTCTAGATTAATAAATATAAAACAAAGTATAAAAGCTGATTTTATCAGTCTCCTGAATAAAAAAGGGAATTGTGCAATGCCCAAGAGGACTGTTATCCTCTGTTGTTTGATCAGAAGTTTTATTCATGTGAATTTCAGTTGTAAAATTCTGTGAAGCCTTGCAAAAATAGCAGAGATGGTCATCTAATATTAGCATTTGATAAGATAACATCCTGCCAACTTGGTTACACTGCCCACCTCCCAAAACCAGAAAAATCTTACAAGGAGCAGCCTTAGCAAGAAGACAAGAGAGTGCTGTTGAGTAAAAGTGGACGAATGTGTTAATAGTGAAAATGTAAAGGACAGTAATTTACAAATGCTACGTAATAAGGCCAAAAAAAATTAAATCTGTTATCTTGGTCCACTGAGTGGCAACTTTCATTGGCAAAGAAAGGTTATGGCAACTCCCACGGAACTTATTCAGCCGCCTCACTCCAAAATCGAGTTCCCTCCTGGCCCAAATTTGCAGCAAAAGTGTGATATATTTCATTTGAATAATAGGATGTTGTTAGGTGTGAAATAAATGAAAGTGAATTTAAATCCTTCCATTTTCTTTTTCATTCTCAGTTTTATGAAAGCTCAACAAATTCAAATATGATAATTCCAGTCTGTTACAGTCTGTGCAAAAGGCAGTTGCTGAGTGCTAAAGGGACAGATCTCCTGTGTTAACGCATTTCATGGACAGATGAGTTTTTCCTGCCGTTAGGAGTTGTTTAGTGCCTGCGTGTTTATAATCTAGGTTTACTGTTGACTGCACCTGTTAGAGACATGCTATTTGGAAAATGCTTGAAGAAAGGAAAGAAATTTTCCTCTCTTTTTTTTTTTTTTTTTTCAAATTTCATACGTTTTATAATATGTCTGAAACATGATTTTACACATCCTTATGAGGACACCATCCTGGGTCACACTGCATACATAAAAGTATACATATATATGAGTTTTTTTTGATGGATACTCTGTGTGTGTGTGCACCCATACGGGTAAGTATGTATGGGCATTACCATTAAGTACTATAAAGCGCTACTATGGTAATAATGGTCTTTGTGGGGGGAGGATTACCCAAATTCAAGGAATGCATTATTAAGTCATTTAATATAAATACTAGGTACCATATTTGAAAGCTTCCACATTCTAACCTCACAACTTACAGGCCAAACCTTCATTAGCAGAGTTTTGCAGGTGTAACCACATAACTTTACAAATCCAGATGTGGCTTATCTTAGCTCCAGCACAGGGTTACTGACATTGTTCGGTCCCTTACAGTGAAATACGTTATGTCGATAAAGATGCACTGTTGCTGCTACGCTTCTGGACTACGTGTTCTTGAGGATATAGCTACGTCAGTCGAGAATTGCATTTATTCTCACCTGTGTTGTGTTTAGTGCTTTTTCAGGGGCTGAAGCGCTTGTCACAGTGCCAGTTCCACTTGACTGAGTGTGATAATGAAAGCACCCTACCTGGAAACCCTGGCAGTCCCTAGTTACACAATGGATTTTCTGGCAAACCTTTATTATGTGAGGTTGGCCTTCTGCTCCTGAGAACAGCATGGTTTTTCTGGATCCCTGACTGCCAGTGGGACATTGGCTCCTCTGTGACCATGAACAAGCTCTTCATGTAAACCATCATGTTAAATCGGGGTAGTCTGACCCTCTCTCATGAAGGGCTGGAGCACCTCTGCTATGAGGACAGGCTGAGAGAGTTGGGGTTGTTCAGCCTGGAGAAGAGAAGGCTCTGGGGAGACCTTATAGCGGCCTTCCAGTACCTAAACGGGGCCTACAGGAGAGCTGGGGAGAGACTTCTTATCAGGGAGAGTAGTAATAGGACAAAGGGTAACGGTTTTAAACGGAAAAAGAGTAGATTTAGATTAGCTATTAGGAAGAAATCCTTTACTGTGAGGGTGGTGAGACACTGGCACAGGTTGCCCAGAGAAGTTGTGGATGTCCCATCCCTGGAAGTGTTCAAGGCCAGGTTGGATGGGGCTTTGAGCAACCTGGTCTAGTGGAAGGTGTCCCTGCCCATGGCAGGGGGGGTTGGAACCAGGTGATCTTCAGGGTCTGTTCCAACTCTAATCATTCTATGATTCTATGAAGAGGTAAGCTGTGCTGCTTAAATAAAAGAGAATTACCCTGAGGTTGAACAGATGAGCATTAGCAGAGCAGCTGTGACCTGGAGCAGCTTGATGGCGAGGCAGCTGTAGGAGGATGTTAGCTGGCTAATGCAAGTCAGTCTAGAGGAAATGAAAGCAAAAGCGCACTCTCCCGCAGGAGGGTGGCTAGATCTGAAAGAGGATTGGTGGTGAGAGGAGTGCATTTTGGGGAGAAAACGGCATTCAACATGCTGACAAACTGCCCATCTGTTTTCTCTCTTTAATCACTTTGTCTTGTCTTATGTGTTACAAGGTTGCTGGAGAAGAGGTCATTGCCTGTTCCATGACTGTTCACTCCCTAGTACAAGGAGACCCCAGATATTACTGAAACGTGAGTGAAGTGTCAGAATAGTACTGTTAAACTGTTCATGAGTTGAGTATGTTGCCTCTGGAGACCCTTTTGAAATCTGTAGGAGAATGGTACAGGTGGCATTGGAGCCGAGTTCAGTGCTCAGCCCTGCAGGCTACTTCAGCTCTTTATAATCTGTTGCCTGAGTTCCTGCCAGCCTTCTCATTACACAAAACACAGGTGCTGCCACAGAAAATAAAGTTTGAGTTTACTCAACAGCAAAGGATTTTGGCATTGTTTAAAATGGTGTACCCATGCACCCAATGTAGGGCTGTGCCTTCTGCTCTTGTGTCTGTGACAGGCATGAAGGGTTGCCACTGGAAAATTAAATCAGAGCAGATCCTACAACACTGTAGCACAGCAAGGGCATCCTTTGGTAATATAAGATACAGAGGCAGACTTTAGTTCAAATTCTGCTAAATGCTTGTGGTGTTGCAGTAGAAAAGTCACCCCAGCTGAATTTTTGACCCCAAATGTAAAACAGAAATAGCTGTACTTGTAAAGTGCTCACAGATCTGAGAGGTGTTATTACTGCTAATTCTGAAGCTGCTCCGATGCCCCTGACTAATATGGACATAATATGGCAGAAGAAGATAAAGAACTGGAAATTAATTTGTAGCTAGGTGCCACAGTTCAACATCTCTTTTCCTCTGCTTCTGCTGTCGCGTTTTTATGTGTTTCACCAGGGGTGAATGGCTATCTTGACTTTAAGAAACAGCATAAAATCAAGACAACTGAGCTTGAAAGTGTAAAAGAATGAGATTGCAGGCTCTCCTGTGTTGTGCATGTATAACTGCTAAAGTGTCCAAGCCATACTGTTTATAGAAGGCTGACTTCTAAAAACGGAAACATTACTAGAAGGTGTTTTTTTAATACCCCATTTATCATTCTACTGGTGGAAAAGACAACAGCAGGTCTTTTCCTCCAACTTCTAAATTTAAACTGAAAGCAAAGAATGGGTTCAGTCAGGTGTAAAATGCAAAATTTCTCTAGTTTTCTCATGAAATAAACTGAAACATGAATGTTCATATGGATATAATTAATTTGCACAACATCAGTTTGCAGCTGAGGTAACAGAAGATTCACGTGTGTCTGGGGTCATGCCCCTGCCACATCCTGACCCCAAATCCTGGATCCTTACTGCAGTGACGCCTGGGCTAACGGAGAGCTGTGACTTGCTCTGAGCCACCCTGAGCTTGTTGATTGGGGCAGCAAGACTCTACTTTGAGCTAGAGTACTGTTGTGCCCAAGTGTTAGGAATTGTAGGGCATCCTTCCTAGCCATTTTTTTACCTCCAGGATCCGGAAAGAATTTCACTCACAAACAAGAACGGTTCTGACACTGTTCCCAAAACGCTCCTGCCAAAGAATAGTCTTTTTTAACTTTTGTCCTTGTCTTTCTGCTGATCTTATAGTGTTCGGTTACAAAGCCAAAGATGTGATGACTATGAGGTCATAACCTTGCACATTGCTAATTCCCAGTGGAATCTCTTTAGAGACATGACACAGAGAAAGTGCAGGGTCAGGACAATCGGAGATGCACTGATGTAAAAACACAAAAAAAGAAAATCTGCTTTTTTATTCTCTTCCATTTATGTTAATTCCAAACTGACTGTTTATGAACATGTTCATTTATGTGGGTGCATTACTAGGTAGTAAGTAGGTGGCTTGGCCATCTGAAGGGAAATAGAGCAACAGAGCTCGAGAATGGAAACCAGCGTTGTGGTGGCTTCTCCATAATTCTGTTTCTGTATCGGTGATTCTAGTTACATGCCACAGTGTAGTGAGTTGGGGTTTGCAGAGGCAAGAGGGAACCTTGCAATAAGTGGTCCAGATGAGAACCAGGTGTAAACAGGCACTGGAGAAGCAAAATCCATTTTTAACTATAGGGACAATTAAAAGTCAGGCAGACCTCAGAGTCCAGCTTTAATGAATCTGCTCATTGCAATTCAAGTAGTTTATTTTCATGCTTGTCAAGCTGATTTCCCTCTTCAGAAAGGAGACTGGGGTCACCTTGCTGTTGCTTTTGAATCCCACTTTGCTATTCAGAAATCCTAAAAGAAGCCATCTCATCCTCCTGCCACCGAGAGCATCCGGGCTTCAGATTTCTGCCTCCCTCTTTGCTTATGCGTATCAGATTTACCTTCTCCAAAAGTAACTTACAATTTTTGTGGGTGTGCAAGGCTTTACCTATTGCTTGAGAAAAGCTTGCTGAAGCACAAAGGGACCTCTCACTTTCCGATTGGCATTCACCCAGGTTCACGCAGTGGTGTACTTTGTATTTTTAATGGTATTGCTTGTAAGAAAATCGGCATCTGTGGCTGCCGTGGACAGTTTAATGGCCAGCTCGCTGGTGTAATTTCTGTGTTTTCTGATGAGATTGTAAATTCTCTGGACAGGTCTGCAGCCTGTTTCAGGTCTCACTTTCATGGTAGTTACATATCCATGAAATCCCAAGTGTCTCAGTTATTATTATTTATTGTCTGTGTTAGGAGGGCATCCTCAGGCCCTAGACATGATTGGGCCGGGAGCTTTAAAATACCAGGTCGAAGAAAGAGACTTGACAGAGTGTAAATGGTTTAGCTGCTATTTACAAAGCTGAAAGGGAGATGAATTTTTGGTGACTTTTCAGAACATCTGGCATATCCCCAGTGCCATGCAAATAAACATCATCATTGTTGGGAAAGGCTGTGAAATACTTCCATTTTAAATGCCGTCGGTCCCCCATTTGCCACAAATTATATACGCTTGAGAGTGAGGGAGATGATTGTTTTTCAGAATCAATTGGAAAAAACCCTAGATTGTAGACTGACCGGCTGGGGATTGAGTACTGACTCTCCGATGCAATGTTCTTGCATTTGCTGATGAAAGAGCGGGTAAACTGTAGAGTCCTGTTGGCGTCTGAGCATCAAGTAGCAGGATAAGCCAGCACTCGGTGGCGTGCTCCTCGACTTGTTAGGATGTCACCGCAAGGTCAGGGCCAAGTGTTTCCCCTCCTAAGCTGTACGATCACACCTTACCTCTTGAGCACAGGAACAAGACGTTCTGGTGGGTATCTCCGCTTCTCTACTGAAGTGGTGCCGTTGGAAAACATATTCCCACCCCCGCGTCGCAGATGCCGCGCAGAGATGTGAGGCAAAGGGCCCCCGATGGTGTGGGTGCCTTGTGTGAGGACCAGTTATGTCATCCCCTGTTAGCCCAAACCTTTCTAGACCCATGGTATGAGCGCTAACGATCAGCTGTGTTTAATTATAAATTACCCAGATAATCAGACTGGCTTTAAAGATTTGCCTGTTGTCTTTGATAGTTAATTAGAAGTTTGTCTCTATAGTGGCTTGAGAATAGGGCGGAAACCTGCACAAATTCCAGATTATCGCTATTAGTTCTCCATGAGCAAAGTACTGAAAATTAGTGTGGCTCTACTGGTCCTGAATAAACAACCGGTCAGCCCTTTAAAATTAAACAACTGGGGAAATACTGCGTTTTACAATACAGTTTAAGTTTATAAAGCTGGAAGGTTTCAAAATGGAAAGGAAATCCACACTTGTATTTCCAAAACTGCTTTGCCACTTAGTTTTTTCTGCTAAATGAGATTTTGGCCAAATTCACTGTCCTATGAGGGATTTAAATTTGTATGGAAATTTGTAAGATTTTTCATATTACATCTAGCACCACATACTCTAGTAAGATCTTTTCAGTATTTCTACCTTGCAATCAGAAGCTGTCTTAAAACTGTGTCGCTATCTGGATAGAAATATCTCACGCCTATCCTCCCCCCCAGGAAATTCTGGTCTGTGGATTTATCGTTGCTATTATTTTATATGAATAACCCCCCCAGCTTCTGAGACTAACCTTGTTGTGGGGTATCTTGAAAACCAGCATCACCTTTCAACGCTATGTCTGAATATTCTTTAAAAACCCTACCAAGAGTGTTATTTGTATGTCATCATTTACATACTGCTTTTGAATAGGTTCTTCTTAAAAAGAGTTTTTTTAAAAACAAAGTTCTCATGCTTTGTAGCATCAATGTGCCTTTTTTTTCTTCTTTTCTTAAACACTGTTTGCCATTCAGGCCATCAGACAAGGAGCTGAGGAGCAGACAATCTCTTTAGATACGAGACCTTTTTGAACAAGTGATTCACCAAATGATAGCGTGCTGGTTATATTTCCATTAATCTGGTGACAAAATGGTATAAAATTAATTCCAAGTCAGGCTCTCAGTGCAGGCAAGGCAGGGCATCTGAATTGCAGTGCCAGCTCCTCTCTGCCTCACTGCTGCTTCTCTCACTCCGAATTTTCTCCTGTCTTTGCCGCCTGTGCGTAAGCAGCCCAAAATGTCTCGCACAGCTGAAGAGACAGATGAAGCTCGGGGAGTTTCCAGGTCAAGGCTTTAGGTCATTTGCTGGTGGAGACAAAGAAATACAAATATCAGGGTTACAGACAGGTACAACCTTTTGTCCGCGTACCTTCTCAGGAAGTCAGGGTTATTGTACTACCACCTAAAACACTTCACTGGTATATTTAAATAGTATGGTTTTGTGGGTATTTTAAAAACCCGACCGCATAAATTTGTAGCTCTAGAGATGTCAGGACACAAGCCAGTGTGATGGAGATGACTAGTAAGATTTTCTTGGTTTGCCCTTTTATTTGGGAGGAGGTTACTGTCTTTGCAGCCTGCCCAGGACTTACGGGCGGTCACACCACAGAGACTGCTCTTGATTTTTAAATTACTATTGATGAGAAGTCATGATCCTTTTGTCACTTGTAGTCTGTAACTCAGGTGGAAAACAACATCTGCTAGGATGGAAGACAACAGGTGTGTCCTGTTTAAGCAGCTTTAAGAACATTCATTTAACTCTGTACCAAATATATCTCATTTCATATTAGTGAATTCTTGTTTCTTGCATCAGCTCTTGACTTTCAGCGAGCCTCTTCGACCTCACACTCACATTGGACAGCATCAACAGTCATTTTAAAGGAGACAGAGGTGTGGGGTTGTGGTGGCCACTGATTTTGGTTTTGCATCTGAGTTTTTAATTTCTTCTTTAAACAAGGAGAAAAAAAAAAAACGAGCAGCAAGTCCCCCAGGGAAAAGAAAAGCCAGTTCTTCCTCCTGCAATCTCGGAAAAAATTACTGTTGAAATGCCCAGCAAGGCAAGTCTTCCAGTCTGTCCTTTTCATACCAGAAGCCTCCTTTCTTTTTTCACCCCTATTCATGCACTCCTGCTTTCTCTTCTTACCCACCCTGAAGCATAAGCCGATCTAAGGTATTTTGGGAAACACCAGCATTCACTGGTACTGCGCAGCATCCAGCTGTGGCTTCTAGGAAATGACTTTTAGATTTTGCACCAACTGCCCAAAGGCTGGGACAAAGAAGATGGGCAGAGAGGACAGTAGTAAAGCTGAGCAAGCAGAACAGAAACATAAAAGAGAAAGGTCTATTGTGAAGAAGGGGAGAACAGAGAGAAAGGGATGCCCACTTCTATTTCTGCCTTCAGTTGCTGGTAGGCATGCTCTGTGTGATGCTTGGCAATCTGGACCTTCCATCTCAGAAAGACTATGGTCACTACTGTGTTTAGACAGAGAAAAACAAGTGGCTGCTGGATGGCAATAACGTTAACAAAACCGGGCTGGACCCGAGCTGATGACTCAGTGTAAGATAGCACATTGCAATTATGCCATTCATTTCAAATCCACCTGCTGTTGCTTGTTGTTTATTTGTTTAATATTTCTTTGTTCATCCTTTGCACCACCCTTCTCCATCCTTTGCCAAAATTATATTGCTAATGATTAACTGCATGTGGCACTCCCGCGGTGCGGTGCTCAGCGCTGGGTTATTTCATGCAGTGCTGTAGCGAAACAGCAAGCGAGAAAATTCAAGCCTAGAAAAGCAATAATTTATTACAATAGAAGTAAGTGCTGAATGAGTCACACTGCTGACAGATTCTGACATGCAACCAATCTATTAGAGATTTGCCTTTCTGCAAGTTTTGTCTCCTTCTATTCCCTAGATATGCTCTTCTTAAAGGCTGCACAGACAAATATTTCCTCTGTTTGTTCTTATCTACAAAAGCTTTTGAAAAAAGACCCTAAACCTGAAAATTGGTAAATGTGTGAAGATGTAGCAGGTATTTCCTTCTGTCTCATGATGCTTTGATATTGTTAGTAGAGGATGAATGTTAACAGCAGGTATTTTGGGACTGTAAAATGTAGCCTGGAGACTCATAACTACCTGGTCTGTGAAAAGATATTTATGCAAGCCAAGTTTTTCCCAAAAGAGATCTGTGTCATCCTCAGTTTCCTTGGACTTTAGGGCATTTGCTCAGTGCCAAGCTATGAAGACTTAGGTTAAGGCAGCACATTAAGATGCACCTTTACTCCCAGCTGCATACTATAAATACTAGGTCAAGCATCCTTTACCTCCTAATGGTAAGCAGTTCTAACGAGTAGGTTATTGAAACCTCCTGGTACTTTCCTTAGGGCTGAAGGCTCTGTGATTTGGGTCTGCATGAGTTAGAAGCCCAGTTTATTTCCCTGTCCACGGAATAATCCTTCTGTCTGGAGGCAGAACTCTGCAAAGGGGAAAAAGGCATGAATCCTCCTGTAGAAACTGCAGCTAAAAGTGCTGCCTTCTCCACAGATGAACGACAGGTATCTTACAGGATTAGTCAGTCTTTTAAATTCAAAGTACAGCTATGTTTTGCATTGGGGGCTGGGGGGAGGCTGAAGAATGAGACTGAACTTAATTAGTAATCCTTGTGTGCAAACTGTTTTTGAATCTCAGCAGGAGTTGCTAAGAAAACAGTATGAAATAATATTTGAATATTGACAGTGACAAGGACTGCGTAATACTTTAATTTCTGATGCTTACCTCAGTCCTGGGTTGTTCCTTAAAGAAAAGGAAAAGCAGCACAAGGAAGTGGTATATATTCAATTCTGTGTATATGGATACAAACACAATGTTGAGAGACTTGATTAAATCCTTCCAAGAGAGGAAGAATAGATTCTGCTTAAATTTAGTGTTCATCTGGTAGCTTTAGTAGTGTGTCTGGGGGGGTAGGCTTGTTGTCTCCACTGATGCCATCAGAAAAACCCTTTGTAAAGGCTGAGGTGACTCAAACAGATAAACTCTTTTACAGGGGTCATTAACAGAGAGAAACAGCCTTTGTTGTATTCTGCATGAACTTTAAGTTGTTTTGAGTATGTATCTTAATCTAAGATGCATTGCTGAATTCATAAAAGGTGCTTCTTTAAGAGTCTGAAGAATTCCAACAGATCATTTTTGGGTTTGGGTTTTTTTTTATTAGTATTATTTTTAATCTCCTTTGTGAACAATTTGGTCAAAATGTGAAAAATGTCTGCCAGCCTGCCCTAGTTACCACCCAGAGACTTAAATTTTAGGTTAGTGTCTTGCAGACTTTAAAAATAAGAAATAGGATGAAGTACTTCTCAGCTGTGTACTGGAATCCTAGTCCTGTCGTGTTTCTCGGAGGACAAATGCAGTATATTTTTCCCCCAAGTGAGGGAACAGTGTAGCACTGGCGCTGGGAGCAGGTGGGACCTCCAGGGACTTGCTCATCAGTTATGTCAGGGGAGACCAAGGAAAGGGGCAAAGGTGAAGCACAGTGAAGATCCTACAGAAAGTAGTTTGGGGGCATTTTATTCCAGTGACATGTATAGCCACAGAAATGAGCACAACAGAAAAGGCCAAGGGTGCAACAGAGGCTCTGAGACCTCTTTCAGCAGAAACTTGACCAGAGGGAATTGATGGCTGGAAGGAAGGAGGGAAGGCAGTGCCAGGCATCTGCTGCGCTCAAAGAAGATGGGGAGGTGAAGAAGCAGCGGCAGGGCTGGGCCCTGGCATGAAGCCATACGCAGTGCGAGGACGGAGCCCAAATGCTTTGTTGTAAAGCTCCACCTTCCAAAAGTGCTCAGCCTGCTAATTAGAAAGGGATGTGCGAGACTTACCACTTCCACGGAGCTGTTAATGGACTGCTGGGTTGGGTGGTTTTTTTAAAAAAAAAAAAAAAAGAAAACAAAACTTATTCCAAGATGACGTGTCTGGTTGCCAGCCTCACCTTACTGTCTCAAGAGGGAGTTATTTAAGGCAACGCTTACTCTGGCAGACACAGCTGGTGGTTCAGATGCGGCTTGCAGGGAAGGAAACTGTTGTCTTAAGCTGTTTTATCTGCAAAGGCTTTGCTTCCTACTGGAAATCTTGTGCACGGCCTTTAAATCTTAGGTGCATTATTAACAATAACGAAATAGAAAAGAAAAGGAAGCAATCTTTAAATGTGCCTTGGCATGCATGGTTACATGTTCTCTGAAATTGACCTTCGGTGCTCAGTCACCTCTTAGGAAGCCTCCCACTCTTAAAGCGTTGGCAGATTTCTGTGCACACCGCAGTGAGGTTTTTAGATTAGCCTTGAAAAGCGATCTTTTGCATCCCTACAGCAGCAGTTACATCTGCAGCCTGTGCTTTCTGCTGCCTTTCTGTTTTTCACTGGGAGGTGGCAGGGCCCTGGGGTGAGGTTGCCTGCGTCTCTCCAGCTGGAAGGGTTTCTGCAGAGATGGAGAGGCAGTTATGGTTCCATCCGTCACTGCCCACAATGCCAGGGGATGAATTCAGCCTGTTGACACTTTGGCTACAACACGGTATTGTTCCTGAAAAGTGTTTTTAACGGCAGCTAAAAACACATGAGATCTGGAGATTAGAAAATATTCCTAATGGGCAGGAAGAAAGGTGCAACTATTGGTAATTATTTGCATTTTAGCTCTCAAAATAGGCAGCCCAATCTCTGCACTGTATAGAGTTATATCGCTAGAGAGGACGTTTTGAGGTGGGTGATAAGTACTGGAGCTCAGGTGGGGGAAGAGCTGGAGAAGTGCAGTGTGAGCAGAAGGCTGCTGCGTGGGACAGGCCATGTTTCCACTTAAAAGCACTTGTAGGAAAAGATTTGTAAAAGGGAAATTAATTGGTACAGATACTGGCTTAGCTGAACAGATAGACGGGTCAAATGTTTCCCTCCCTAGAGAAACTGGTGTGCGATCTTACTCGGAGACTGGGCAGCACAGTCAGAGAGAAGCTGCTGGGGCAGCGGTGGTGGCAGTGACGCTGCCTCTGTCGGGTGTCCTGCCGAGAGCTCACAGGCTCGAAGCATGTGGTGGGGAGGTCGTTTGTGGTGCTCAGTGGTCTGCTCGCGACAAGCAGGCAGGTGTTGTCATCCCTTTACCTACTCTGGGTGTAAGGTGTTCACCTCTCAGCTGACCAGACGCTTATACCTGATCTTGGTGCTATAAAAGGCATCACTTTTTCTGGAAAAGTAACAGGAAAGACCCATTCAATAAAACAGTTTCCACAAAGCTGCAACTAACCCATGGACTCAAAATATTTGGAAGTCCTTATACTTTTCAGTCTGGCTGGGAAAGAAAATGCTGAAGTACCATAGAGGGCATTGCTACGATAGTATTTGTTTAGTGGCTAGAGACTGATGGTACCAGAATGTTTCTAACGTTACAGGACCTGGGGTCGAATCTCTTTGGTGCTCATCTGGATTGAAAAAAAAAAAAAAAAAAACCCAAACAAAAAACCCACTCATCACTTATTTCTGGTGCCAAGAGAAATACAACTTTCTTCCCCCATATGTGGAAATTCAGATGACAGTTCCTTTATTTTCCTGTAGGGAAGCCATTACATGGGCATCATAACGGTAAAGAGTTTGGCTTTTGTTTTTAATTATCTTTGTTTTCTCATTGCCTCCATAAAATTCGTTATTTCTTCCTCAGCTTTTTATGTCTCCCTTCTGAAGACAGATTCTGTTTATGGGTGTACTATTCTTATCTTCCCCCTTTATATATTTTTATCACTATTTCCAATTTCGACTAACAATTTTATTTCTGTCTGGAGTGGGTGTGGAGGGCTGGAGAGCTGCAATAAAAATTTGACTTTTAGTGCTAGAACAATTGAAAATTTGCTGATAGAACATTTGATGTCTCAGGTCCAAACTGGGTTCCAGGTCAGTAAAATAACTCAATTCTGGCTATTGGCTTGTCAATACAACACAGATTTCTATCTGTCATCCAGTTCCTAACAGCGCCTTGGCTGGAATTCAGTTTAGAAAAGATGGAAACAAATGTCTTGTGTCCTTTCAGCTCAGGTTTACAGCCCTTTCCCAAGCTACCGGTCGCTGTATTACATTTCCAACCTGTGCAGCATCCTGAAAATATTAGAAACAGAGTTATGCGATTAGCCCAGCTACTGGAACACTGCCTATCAAGTGTAAACGGTAAATCAGCTTTCCAAACAAAGCCTGTGTGGAGCACAGCCTGCTGCTCAAAGCACTGGCATGACACTCCTACTTATCTCTTTAGCTGCTGTAGTGTTCTGCCTTGGTTGCTGGTATTTCTTTTCTGGTTCTGTTTTTCTCCAGTGTTGTTTTCCATGAGAGATCTTAGTCAATTGAAATGGGTGGAATAGTAGCATCATTCTTTTCCTGTTCTTTTAAACAGCGTTTTGCTGTTAGCTTTTTTTTTGTATTTTTATCAAGACTCAATCATTTATCAGCAGTTTGTTCATGATGCTCAGCTTCAGTTATTTTGGAAGTGCCTTTCTAGCGAAACACGTCTGTTATCATTGTTAAACATTTCTTTATGTTATCTCAAGGCCCTTATACACTGATTTGACAGATCAAAGAGGACTTAAATTACAGCCTTCCCTGTCCACATCCGCCAATTTTACTTCCATTTCTATTGAACAAGTCTCTACTTTAAGTGGAATTTTTTTAAATACACACATTACATATAGAACATCAAGTATCCATAGGCTGCAAATCTACTACTGTGTGAAACTATGGGAAATATATACGGCCTTAGGAGTAACACTGTAAATAAAATGTAGCAGTCACTGCAATACACATGTTGCAACACACTGCAATTCTCGTGCTGAGAAACAGCTGCATATTGCAATTTGCAAATATATTCATATTAATTTAGACTAGTTTTAGTACACCCTTGGTCACTGCTTGTTAACTTATGATTTAGTGTATTCTTGTTAACAAGAATGATATTTTGCTTTGTACTCAATAACTGCCACCAAGGGGTACTTGAAAAATATTCGTAGTCAATGACCCTTAAATACTTAGACAATTCAGAGCAATAAAATGAGAGCAGACCTGCCTGCCACTCTTCTAATATAGCGTGGAGTTTTTCAAAGGGGCCTATGACATTTAGGTACTTGCCAGGCTTTGTACTGCAATAAACAGATTTGTTTAGTTTACTCCAGGTAACTCATCAATCTTTTCTTAGCATTTTAGCCACAACTCCAAGCCCAATGTGAAATGATGGAGTCTGCCTCTAAGGGAGCTTGCAGGCAGGGCGAAGAACTGATTTTATTGATGGCTGTGCTTTTAAATGGAAAATGACATGTTGCTTTTAATAATCCTTTTTTTCCCCTACCTGTTTTGGAAAAGTTTTCTATTTGTAAAGTCTGTGTTTCTTATGCTATATAAGGCTTTATTCTACTGAAAAAATTCCATAACCTCTAGGGTTTAAATTAATATTAATGTATTTCTCTGTACTGTCCACAGGGAAAGAAAAGTACAAACCATTACTGGGATGTGAATAGAGATGTACGTAATTCATTAGGCATCTGTTTTTAGAATCAAGCTGCTCACCTGGGGGCCAGCACAGCTCTTGGCTGTGTGCACCAGGCTTCTACCCAGGGCAAGACTAGGAGTTGGTGTATAGATGCTATTTATAGAATCATTTACAGGTCTTTTAAATACCTCCGGAGATGGTGACTCAACCACTTCCCTGGGAAGCCTGTTCCAGTGCTTGTCAAACCTTTTGGTGAAGAAAATTTTACTAATATCCAAACTAAACCTCACCTGGTGCAACCTGAGGCCATCTCCTCTTGTCCTGTCACGTGTTACTTGGCAGAAGAGACCAACCCCCACCTCACTACAACCTCCTTTCAGGTAGTTGTAGAGAGTGATAAGGTCTCCCCACAGCTTCCTTTTCTTCAGACTAAACAACCCCAGTTCCTTCAGCCGCTCCTCATAAGACTTGTGCTCTAGACCCCACACCGGCTTCGTTGCCCTTCTCTGGACACGCTCCGGCGCCTCAATGTCTTTCTTGTAGAGGGGCCCGAAACTGAACGCAGGACTCCAGGTGGGGCCTCACCAGTGCCGCATACAGGGGGACGATCACTTCCCTAGTGCTGCTGGACACACTATTCCTGATACAGGCCAGGATGTTGTTGGCCTTCTTGGCCACCTGGGCACACTGCTGGCTCCTGTTCAGCCAGCTGTCCACCAGCACCCCCAGGTACTTTCCCACCAGGCACCTTTCCAGCCACTCTTCTGCAAGCCTGTAGCACTGCATGGGGTTGTTGTGTGCAGGAGCTGGTACTTGGCCTTGTTGAACCTCATATCATTGTTGAACCTCATTCTTGAACCTCATATCATTGACCTCGGCCCATTAGAAAATACATGATATGTGTATTTTCCTGCTTTCTACCCTTTAAATCTCAGTATGACTAGCCTGCACCTTTGGTCTGCATGTGTTCTGTGTCAACTGGTGCTGACCAGGGCAATCCAGAAAGAAAAGTGGAGCTCTTGCATCCACTGCTTGGGGCAGGATTGTCTGTGCCCAAATGTGTGTCTTTAAAGGTGGACTAATATCTTCACTGCCTTCTCATGCTAAAATGGGAATTCACATAAGAAGTGTGTCTTCAAGCAATGATGGATGCAGTATATCAAAAGACAGTGTACTGCCTAGGATTTAGGTATCGTAGTAATGACTCTGGTGAAGATGTGACATATTGGGACAGAAAAATGACAGAATACTATTTTCAGCCATCATTTTGAGGGAAAATCAGCACAAGAACACGTGAGCACAAAAAATCCATGCCTTCAAAAACACCAGACTGTTTCATGTATGAAAAATGAATCACCTCTGCTGGGGAATAACTCCCGGTACACATGAGGAAATTTCCGGTAGCTGTGAGAATAGAAGAGCACAAACACAAACCAGCAAAGAACTCTTAGGTACAAGCACAGCAGAAGGTCTGCAGGGAAGGTGATCCCATGAGAAACTGTTGGTGCAGTTTTCTGTAAGCAGATGAAAGTAAGCCTCCTCTCAGGAGATGGACTGCTTTGAGGGGAAAGGAAAGCAAAATCACTTCTGTCCTCTTCAGCTCGTTGACTTCCTGAACTAGCAGCATAGTTCCCTGGGCCCCTCCATTGCCCTTCTCATAAGTTTGTCCTCAAATTGTTTAATTTTGCTCCTTTTCTGATCCACAGAGGCAGGTGATCTATGCTGCTTTCAGTTGCCCTGTCAACTCAAGTGGCAAAAGACTCTGCAATTAGTCAAAAGGTTGAATTTATAAAGAAGTCCCTTTAAAATCTCTGGGATTATTGAGGCGGCAATGGCCAATGGTTCCTGAGGGGCTGCAAAATGATATGGAAACAAGCAACATTTAGAAATCCCGTTACCAAAATATATAGGACTATATACCAAAACATCTAAAAAGATTTCAAAACCAGGTGCTCAAAACCAAGATGATGTTTGGCAATGCTTTGCCCCCTCCGTATTACTCCATAATTCAGGCTTCAGTTAAATGTGCATCTTATTTTCTGCCTGATCTCCCTCTCATTCAGAAAGATTGTCCCTACGAAGCCTTCACGTTCTCCTGCATTACAGCCCTATATAGTATTTATCCTACTCTGGCAGTACCTTGAGAAAAGTACCCCTAAGAAGAAAACTTGGCACAAAAAGAAAGGAAGACTGCCTGCCATCCAGAGCGCTGGACTGCAGGCATCTCCTCTACAACGATTCACCCACTCACCTCTCTGACACTGTCGATGAAGCGGGGGTAACAGACAAAGTCACAGAATCACAGAATGGTCAGGGCTGGAAGGGACCTCTGGAGATCATCTAGTCCAACCCCCCTGCCACAGCAGGGTCACCTACAGCAGTTGCACAGGATGGTGTCCAGGTGGGTTTTGAATGTCTCCAGTGTGGGAGACTCCACCACCTCTCTGGGCAGCCTGTGCCAGTGCTCTGCCACCCTCAAAGTCTCTCCTCATGTTTAGATGGAACTTCCTATGTTTAAGTTTGACAGAAGACCCAAAGGCTTCCTAGCCCAGATATCAGACGCTATGTGCTGTGAAAATGAATCAAGCTTTCTTTCACTCTGTTGAAACAAGATTTTCTTCTAAGGAAATCCTTGAAAACATAAATGGTAAGACAATTGTTCTCGTGCGCAGCTTTCTGTTTCAGTTTTCCAAGGGCACAATCCTGCTGTGAGTTTTGTGCTGTCCTGCACAAAATCATATTTCCTTTTAACCTTATTCTGCCATCTTTTTCTCAAGTGTAACTAAGCTCTGAAAGCACTCAGCTGCTAGGGTGTAGTTTGTGTTAAATGCATGTTGTGGTTTAACCCCAGCCGGCAACTAAGCACCACGCGGCTGCTCGCTTACTCTCCTGCACCCCCAGTGGCTCGGGGGAGAGAATCAGAAGAACAAAAGTGAGAAAACTCGCAGGTTGAGATAAAGACAGTTTAACAGGTAAAGCAAAAGCTGTGCACACAAGCAAAACAAAACAAGGACTTCATTCACTGCTTCCCACTGGCAGGCAGGTGTTCAGCCATCTCCAGGAAAGCATGGCTCCAGCATGCCTAATCGTTACTTGGGAAGACAAAATGCAATAACTCCAAACATTCCCCTCTTCCTTCTTCTTCCCCCAGCTTTATATGCTGACCATGATGTCATATGGTATGGAATATCCCTTTAGTCAGTTGGGGTAAGCTGTCCCGGCTGTGTCCTTTCCCAGCTTCTTGGGTGCCCCCGACCTTTTTGTTGGCAGGCCAGTATAACAAGCTGAAAAGTCCTTGATTGCTTAGCAACAACTAAAATATTAGTGTTATCAACATTATTCTCATCCTAAATCCAAAACGTAGCACTGTACCAGCTGCTAGTAAGAAAGTTAACTTTATCCCAGCTGAAACCAAGACAATACACACACACACAAAAAAAAAATCACTGTGGGTTGAAGAAATTCTCAGACTGCCTGACAAATAAGGTTTATTTCAGTTAGCCTGGATTCTTTCACCAAAAAAAAAAAAAAAGGGGGGGGGGGGGGAGTCTTCAGGATTAAGACTGCTTTGATGTGAAATATTTCAGGGCTTGTTCCACAATCTGTTCAAATCAGGGGTAGGATGGATTCCCCTTGGCTTCAGCTGGCTTTGGGTCAGCCAGTGCCTCAGTAAGCTGGAGTGAGCCGCAGAGCTTTGAAAGACCCATGGTGGAAGCTGCCAGCCTCCCTTAGGTATAACAGTAATGCGTAGGCAGATTCAGGCACGGTGCTACATGCTCTGATTTGAAGGTACCAGATGGTAGTGTGGTGATGAAAGGAAGTCCATAGATCATCTTGCTCTTCCAGATGCATCCCTGCCTTGGCTGGTATATAAATTTTCAATGAAGGACAGCACTTTTTTCATCTTTTGGCCCTTAAATTGTTTATCTAGATGTAGTCCATTACAATTTTTGTTTTCAAACCAGAAATGGAAGGGACGTTGTTTCTCTCGAGACAGCAAGCTTGTGCTTTTAAAATACTTTAGTTTAATAACTGTATTTACTCATTGTTTGCTTTATTTTTCTTCTTCCCATCATTTCCATAGTTATACTATTGGAAAGGTTATTAGTTGAGGTAAAGATCAGTGCAAATACTAATGTATCTATATTTCCTGCTGCCTGACTGAGCAAGGCTCTCTTCCTTCCATTTTTGAAGAAACCCTTTTTATTTTTGTAATTAATTTTAGGCTCATTTCCTTTATGCCATTTCCAGTTATTGGCTGCTGTTCAGGAGGGCGTGTGTGTATGGCTTGAGGACAGCTATGCTCAGCAAGGCTGTATGCGTGGAGGAACTCCCCCCACCCACACAGGTGCTCAACAGGGAAGGTTGGAACTGGCTGTGGGAAAATCTAAAGAGCGCATCTAATTCAGGGGCTGTTCGGCATTAAGAAATTCTTCCTAATATCCAATCTAAACTTCCCTTGGTGCAACTTGAAGCCATTTCCTCTGGTTCTATCACCTGTTACTTGACAGAACAGGTCATCTCCCACCTCTCTGCAACCTCCTTTCAGATAGTTGTAGAGAGCGATAAGGTCTCCCCTGAGCCTCCTTTTCTCCAGGCTAAACAACCCCAGTTCCCTCAGCTGCTCCTCATAGGACATGTGATCCGGACCCCTCACCAGCTTCGTTGCCCTTCTTTGGACACGCTCCAGTGCCTCAATGTCCTTCTTGTGGTGAGGGGCCAAAACTGAACACAGTACTCAAGATGCGGCCTCACCACTGCCAAGTACAGGGGTAAAATCACCTCCCTGGTCCTGCTGGCTGCACTATTCCTGACACAGGCCAGGATGCTGTTGGCCTTCTTGGCCACCTGGGCACACTGCTGGCTCATGTTCAGCCGGGTGTCAATCAACACCCCCAGGTCCCTCTCTGCTGAGCAGCTTTCCAGCCACTCCTCCCCAAGCCTGTAGCATTGGCGGGGGTTGTTGTGGCCAAAGTGTAAGACCCGGCACTTGGCCTTATTGAAACTCATACAGTTTGCCTTGGCCTGTCGATCCAGTCTGTCTAAATCCTTCTGCAGAGCCTCCCTACCCTCAGGCACATCAACACTTCCACCCAGCTTGGTGTGATCTTCAAACTTACTGAGGGTGCACTCGATCCCCTCATTCAGATCATTGATAAAGATATTAAACAGGACTGGCCCCAGTACTGAGCTCCGGAGGACACCACTCATGACCAACTGGAATTAACTCCATTCACCACCACTCTCTCGGCCCGGCCCTCCAGACAGTTTTTTACCCAGCAAAGTGTGTGCCCATCCAAGCCATGAGCAGCCAGTTTCTCCAGGGGAATGCTGTGGGAAACGGTGTCAAAGGCTTTAGTAAAGTCCAGATAGACAACATCCACAGCTTTTCCCTCATCTACTAAGCGGGTGAAAGTGGATGCACTGCCTGCCTGTGCTGCATCATGAAAGCCCTTGTTTGAAGGTTTTCTGTCCTGCACTTTGCCTCTCTGGGCTGATGTTTTCTACTGGATTACCTGCTTAAAAGGTGTGCCTTGCCTCTCCTGAGCCCCTGGGGAGATGGGAAAGCAGTTGCGCTGTGTGACGCATCCTGTAAAGCAGTCAGCTAAACCTCAGCTGCAATTGTAAATGCAACAGTAGGAGTTGGGAAGGATATCAAGCTTCAGGCCTTAAGCCAGTCTCTAATTGACTGGGATCAGGATGGGGTGACACAGGACTTTTTCTTGCCTCTTGTGGTCTGGTCCTGGCCTCACTGTGCTGAGATGGAGAGGGGGTCTCTGCATGTCTGAGTGGCACAGAGCAGTTTCCATAATAGAACTTGATAAGCTTGTGTTTTAATTCTTAGTCCTGATAATGTTATTAACTGTAGGGTGGCAGTGCGTATGGGGTTTGGCCTGATCAGGATTCAAAGTTCTGTTGTGCTAGGTGCTGTACAGTCATAAATGTACATTTCATGCCTGAAATGCTTTCTAATAGCTCCTTTGGGGTATCAAACTGATAAGTGATCCCTATATTTACTTACTGCTTCTGCTTACTTCAGAAAGATTTTTTGAAGAGCCAGGTGCTACACTATCACCAGGAGTTGGGCAATGGCAGATCCTTACTTTTCATAGTAAGCATCACCTGAAGGCAAACCCGCATTAGCAAATGCTGCTGTACCATAACACTGCGAAAGGAAGGAATACGTTGTACCAATCTGTGTGCACAGTAACGGAAAATGTTTAATAAGTCCATGATCACCTGATTTCATTTATCAAAGCTCAATGGATTTTATGTAATACATTAAATGTCATGTAAACATAGCTGTGGAGCTTTTCTTCAGGAACTCAGGGTTCTGTCTCTCTGCAGTGAATCTGGATGCTCAGCATGTCTCTGAGGAAAGGGAGGTGTGGCAGAGCTTGGTGATGCCTCCCTTGGAAAAGCGTGTCACCTACCTGCTGGTAAGCCTTAATGCTCTCTACCCACAGCAGACACTGGCGCTCTGGGTAATTGTTTCCTGGTTAAGGTTTCTCATACTTTAGATTGTGAAAAATGTGTTGACACAACATTTATGGAAAGGTCTCAAATCCACTTGACATTTCAATTCTAGCATGGGCCTGGGTTTGACTTTGGAGTGGCGTTGGTGAACCTGGTTAATTCCAATGGAGGGGAAAAATCAGACGTCAGTACTTATATCCTTAGATTTGTCATCTGCTTAGAAGTAAAGGAATTACAAGCTATAAATGACTGGTATCTGTATCACTGATCACTGTTCTTAGCTTGTCGCATTTGGGGCTCTCACTCATACATAGCCGTATGTATGGAGCAGGGATGTTCTCATACAGAGGTCTGAAAGCAAGGAGCTCAGGGTTCAGCTGTCCCCCAGAGCACACAGCATCCTTGCACATCCTGTGTCTTGGCCCAGGAATGAGTGTGGACGGCATTGTTCTTGCCCTGAGTGGCTGTCACAGATGGGGAGAGATGGCATAAGGCATTTTCAAATATTATTCCAGGCTAACTTAACACAGTGCTGCTGCTACTAACTTCACTGACATGGGTAAAGGCTAGACCTAGGTGTCTGGGAGGCGTTGCATGGCATCCTTTTTATGTTACAGCAGCTTTCTTCTACTATCAGCAGAATTTCTTCTACGCCTTTGTGCCTTAAGTAGATAACATCTTGGGCCTTTGTGAAACAAAAGAATAGAGATATTACACATCAATTTACAAATATCCTTACTTTCCAGGATAAAGAGTTTGCTAACCTCTTATCTTGTGGTGGCTTTTTCAGTAGAATAAGGTGGCAAGGGTATATTTTTCCTGTTCTCCAGCTCATAAACAGAGGCTACAAACTCCCCCTAGTATGCATGGCACAATAGCAAGAATTGCTGCATTAGTAAAGGACTGCTCACCAAAAATTGAATTTGTGTAAGCAAAACTCTGCTAGGTGTTTCAGACATGGCAGCTTTCCCAATCTCTTCCTGTGCTGCAGGCAAATCTTCACAGCGCAGTCTGACTGCAGAAGAGGAAAGAGGCTGTTGCTGCCTTCCGCTCCTCAGGCAGAATTCCTGAAAAAGCAAAAGTCATTCATGCCTTATCCCTCTGTTTGCTCTTAATCTTCAGCAAGGTGGGCCTTTGGAGGGCCCTCAGCATACCCCTATTATTGTAGGACTCCGAGGAGGAGGCGTGTTGTTGGAAGGATGAATGAGTGGGGTGGAGGAGGGTTTTTTACCGATGCCAAATCTCTGCTGATCAGTGGTCTCTTAGTGGTCCTAATTGGTTGTCACTGGTTAGAACAAGCCTAGATTGCTCGGACTTACTGCCAGGGCCGGGACTGGAGCCGCTGTGGCTGAAAGCTGACCCTTGAGACTCTCACTATGCTTTTGCTAGGACGCGGTTTCAGGATCAGCTCTGGCCGCTGCACCTCCCCCTGGAGAACAAGGCAGGGAAACCTTGTCAAAAAGGTATTAGCCAAGGGGGTGGAGGGGCAGAAATCTGAAACAGTGCAGCACAGGTTAATATAAACACATTTAATCCTCGAACTTTCTCTCAGCATTAATCATTTCCATCTGTAGCACGTGCCGCTGTTGCTGTCAGAGTTGATGCTTGCCCAGCTGGCTGTTGCAACTCTCGCACAAGAAGCCGGATCTTCCCAGAAGCCAGGATCATTAACGCCATGGATCACGCAGCCTCAGCTGGCTCGAACTGCGGGGCTTTGTTACAGAGACCTTTGTGTCCACCCAGTTTCTCTTTTCTTGCTCACCTTGAGAAATGCAGGAGGGTTTACACTGCTGTGCCTACCCCTTTTCCTGTGCAGTGTTTATCCTTATGCTTCTGACACATTTAATTTGTTAGCTGTTGTGCTGTTTTAATTGGCAGCTAAAGCAAAGCCATGTGAATACTGCAGAAATATGGGAATGCTTGTTTCCACTTGCCAATAAATTTGCATTTATTGCATCTGTGCTATTTTGTTTCCAGGGGTAAGGGACGCTGCCTTTTGTTCTGTGTTTATGAAGCACTGGAGCCACAATAAGACATTCAGGCCCCTGAAGTTGAATGGCAGCTCTGAGGTCCTCTTGGACCTGAGCCACCAGGG
Source organism: Pluvialis apricaria (assembly GCA_017639485.1). Classification (NCBI taxonomy): domain Eukaryota; kingdom Metazoa; phylum Chordata; class Aves; order Charadriiformes; family Charadriidae; genus Pluvialis; species Pluvialis apricaria. The sequence goes on along the minus strand of CM030010.1, from coordinate 51,682,610 downwards.
TAGGCAGATGCCCCCAGGAGGAGCTGTGCTCAGCTGAACTCGTAATGTGAAGGGCCGTCCATTTTTTCCTCCTTTTGGGTACCAGGAAGAGGAAGACCTGACAGGGAAGAACAACATGCAAGAAGAACATGCACAGCACGACTCTGCGTGGGACCGTGACTCCTCTCTGGAGTTCTTTCTGAGTGAGTGCTGCTGGCAGGAAACAGTGGGCAGGGTCCAGGTCATAGGGGAAAATCAAAGCTATGTCCTAGACTATCACCAGCAGGTGTTAGGATGGTCCCTACTCCAGGAGCTGAGCTTGGGACTCTTCTCAGAGTCTGGACAGTGGCAAGAGCCCTTCATGTACTACCCTGGCTATGGCACAGTCTATGCCACGGAGTTAGCTGCTGTTTGAGCTTAATGCTCTGCTGCAGTCATGTGTGCTCCTGAAGGGCACCCGGTCTTGATGAAGACATCCAAGCATGGAGACTCAGTTGCTTTCATTCACAATGTGCTTCAGTGATTAATCACTCTTATGATGAAAAGTTGTAATTTACTCACGGTTTTAATTTCCCTGGGTTCAGCTTCTATTGAGTGATCCTAATTACGCTTTTCCTTGCTAGATTAAATAGTACTTCAGAAGTTTCTTGTTCCCCACCACCCCACTACCCCCAGAAGTATTTGTACATTGTAATTACATCACTTTTCAGTCTTTGTTTTGATACTCACTAAATAGATTGTCCTCTTCAAGCCTTTCAAGTGCAAGGTGTGTTCTTTGTCTCTGAGGTCATTGTGGAAACTGTTTTCTGCATCCTTTTCAAATCTTTGCAAAGGAATTAGTAATACCTAGCTCCATGTCACTGTCACATGCTCCTCTTTCTGCTGCAGGACGTGTTTTTCTGTTCTAGTATGACACTGGGACCTCAGGGTGGAATTTCTGGACATTGTGGCAGAGCCTTCCCTGAGTTGCTGCTCCTGGATGGAGACTGTCATGCTCTAAGCTTGTTCTGTAGTCTGTGTGTTTAGATACGGTGCTTTGCATTGAAACCAATTAATATGAAAATTTCATGGCCAGGCCCAGCTTCTCAGAGTGTCTCTGTTGTTCTGTATGACTGCTTGTCTGTCTCAATATTTTCATTCTACCCATTTTTGTCATCTGAAAATTTGATCATCAAAATTTTTGAAAGTACTTCTGGATCACTGGTGAAAACAATTTAGTCGTATCGGATCTAATGTACTTCCAAGCAAAAAAAATAACTAGAAAAAATGTGATTTCTATTATGGTTCTTTAATAAAATTTTGTTTGTGAAATCTGTCAGCCTGTCAAGTCAAATCCATTTATATGAGCCAGTTTTTATCAGAATGCGCTGCAAAGTTAACTGAGCACTTGAGTAAGGTCTATGTACACCACACTACACACCTGCAGTTTTCTCCATTAGACAAACCATAGATCCTCAAGGATGTTTGCCATAAAACTGTGTTGGCGGCATTAATTTCATCCTTCACTGTCTATAAGTTAAATCTTGTATAAATTTCCCCATGATTTTACTTGGGGCTGATGTTGACTTAATTTCTCCGGGTCATCTTCCTCTTTCTTTTTGAATTTTGGGATGAGAAAATTCACTAGCTGTGCGTGCCAAAACTAATATATATCATATCTTTTGTATTTCTGTCCTGTGCTGTGGTATTCACGTATATAACTTGTTACACTACTCATGTGAGTGTTACAGACAGCAGATGATTTCTCGCTTCTTCTGGAAGCAGGCACAAACATCCACTGTTGCTTGATAATCAAAAGATAAATATTTATTTGTTTGCATTTTTTAACACTACATCTGCTTGAGAAAGTTCACTCTGTTCTGTTTAGGAGCAGAAAGAAAATCAAACTCACCATCAGCTAAACACCTGGTTCTGGCACTTTTTTGTACGTCCATATTGCTTTCTTCAGCAATTCTTCAACAGAAGTTGTCAGGAAAGAAATACTGCTAGGAAAAAACGAGGGACACAGTAGGCTTAGCAATAGCTTGCCTTAATTTGCAGAAAAATAAACAAACTCTGTTCACTTTAAAGGTTATTTTTGCAAAATTGCAAATGAATATATATCTGTTTTAGCAGTTTTCTGTCTTTTGGTCACCAAAAAGATTACTTTTTTAACCTCATATTTAAGAACCTGTAATGTGAATGTATACATCGCTTTGCACTGCCTGTTGATTCTGTTGCCACTGGCAGTCCTGATCTCTGCTGTCATTAGACTGCTACTGACTTAGAGTCATGTAATATACCAAAAAATACAGGCTAATCAGTCTATGGTTCGCTGGACACTGAACAGGGATATCAAAACTTCTTTTCCACAACTCTTCTTTTTGCATATAAATGGTGAAAAAGTATTAGTACTTAAATAATTTAATTTTTTTTTTCTCCAGCTCTTCAGCTTTGAGTTGTTGTAATTGCATTTAAGAATGAAGTAACTCATGTTTGTATTATTACGGGGTTTTTTTCATTTTAGTTTTTTATTCTTAGCAAGCTGGTACACACAGAAAAGAAACTAGATCATAGTGCTAAAAGCATAATCTGAAGTTTACAGAAAAAGGATGCTGTAATTCACAATCTAAATCTTTCTATTTCTAACAGTTACTGTAATTTGGAAACTACAAACATACCTGCTGCAGCATCACTGGCTTGCAAATGTACCAAGTAGAGAAATTAGGAAAGTACTAAATGAGGGAATAGAGCTTGACTGATTTTTATGCTCTTCAGGTTTCTTGGACAATTCTCAGATGGTAGGAAAATATGTCAAAATGCACTGAAGGTGTGTATTTGTGTTCTGGAATTTAATCCTTTTTTTACCCCTGTCTGACTGATTCAGTGTTTGGATATACTCTTACTCCAAGACAGAGCCCATCACAGTTGATTCCAACATTTGACAAAGACCTTCAGGTAAGGCCCTGTTTCCCTCAGAGGAACTTTAAAGGTTTGTAAGAGTCTCAGATGTATGATGTAGAAATTTACTTCCCCTGCAGATCAGGAAAAAATTCAGTGTATCTACTGCATGTGAAAGCCTTACTGAGTCTTCATACCCTCCACCCCATTCATTTCCATTCTGCAAAGACTCAATTTGCAATAAATAGGAAAAAGTTCATGCGTTTTTGGACCAATAGCACTCCAAAACTTCTTGGGTCCAGCATATCTCAGTATTCAAGAGGAATGTCTTTACTGAAACTCCCTCTGTTGCCTAGATTCATCTTTTGTTGTTTTACAGTTCCTAAATGAAAGATCCAATTCACTACAAATCTGAGAAAGAATGCGAGGCTGCTTGATACCTGGGAATAAAAAACCCCATGAGGTAGAGAGGCAATTAAAAAAAAAAAAAAAAAACAAAAAAAACCCAAAAACAATATTGCCTTGGCTTGTACTTTATCTCACTGCTACCAGCTCTTTTTATACTCCGATTAGGCAGGCAGCATGTTGACACAGCCCAGACTGCATGTTCTTACATGAAAAAGCAGCAGTTTTAATTAAACACATTCGCCTACTTTTTCATATTGACAAGCCTGCTGCAATTTACAGTGTTATCCATTCTCCTTAAAACTGAATTTCTTATCTTTCTTCCCACCCACAAGCTTTAGTTCTCAAATTCATAATTTTCTCTACCTGCAGTATTTGCACAAGAACAGTGTCTTATTAAGGTTCCTAAATTTTCCTTACGAATTACATCTTTGATTAGACCTTATATCAATACCCTGGTCATTTTTCACTTCAGCCATTGCAACAAGGAGCACGTCCAAGGGGATACTCTGCTGCAGCCCAACAGCACCATTGTCCTGCAGAATGTTCCTGGTAGTGGTGGGGTCTTCTCAGAAAAAGGCATAATACAATACAGTCGCTGGAAGGCAATGCTAATAAAAGGGCAGTTTCAATTTGAACTGGTCAGAAGGATTCTACTGAAACTGCTTTTACTTTTCTTTCTTTTTCTTTTCTTTCCTTTTCTTTGGAGAACTAGGCTTCAGTCCCATATCTCATTTCACCTTACAATCTTTTCTGTTTGGGTTCACTGATTAGCGGTGGTTTTTAAATGGGAAGACAACCTCATTTTGCTAATCATAAAAGGCAGCAAGTTTATTAAGTGCAAAGCAGAATGTGTTCAATAATAAACTCCCTTTGATGGCATACTGTACATCTCATTTTGATAGCTGAGGCTGCAGAACATATTCTACAGCAGGACAGTTTGGTAGGTACTGTTCAACTTTATTCTCACCTTTGTTTATATTTCAAGATGGACTGGATTAAAAATTGGTCACATTTTACATCTGTTCTTTAGGAATGACTTCCAGCCCAGAAGAGAGGATCTCTACAGAGCATTGATGCTTCTTGCAAGCTTAGAGAGTCTCCACGTGGCCATGACTCTTAGGTAGCCTCAAAGCCCTCCCGTGATGTTAAGTCAGTCTGAACACTTTCTAGTGAATTCGTTTCCCAAAGACACACTTCATAGAATCGTAGAATGGTTTAGGTTGGAAGGGACATTAAAGATCATCTAGTTCCAAACCCCTGCCATGGGCAGAGATACCTCCCACTAGACCAGGTTGCTCAAAGCCCCATCCAAACTGGCCTTGTGAGTTTTTGCTGAATATCAATGCAATGAAAATCAGTTGTGAAAGAGCATGTGCACCAAAATTAATATGGACAGTAGAAATGGGATTATGAAGAGTAACAAGAGCATGAAAATATAGCAGGAGATCTCTTTCTTTGGTCAAAACACCTCCAGTGAGGAATGTGAACACTTGGACTGAACTGCTTACAGAGAGTTACTACAGATAGTACTTAGTGCATAGTTCCCAATTAAAGCCTATGCGGGAAATATACAATATGCTTTTGCCCTGCACACAAACCTAGACAGAAGCAGAATTTGTCAGATTCACCCTGAATTATTCCTTGAGCTGAGGGCTCCACTTTCACACCTGTTAAGTCCACAACAAAACTCCTCCTGGTTTCAGTGCTGAAACATCAAGTCTGTACTCTGGATGGTGTGGGGACCATTTTATTAAACATGCTAAAACGTACTGCCAAGGTAGACTGTTCCATTCAGTTGTTGAGCAGCTTCAGGAAGGCAAAAGCATACTTTTGCAAGGCCTGAGACAATACGATCATTTGACTGCTAAATATGAAAGGAAGAGTTCCACTAAGCTCAAAAGTTAGATTAGAATTTTGATTTGCTGAAGACAATGTGAGTTAAAGTGCATCTGGTCGAGTATAGTAGCTATAAATATAAGTCAAAACATGAATTTGACAGAGGTGGTGTTGATTGGTAAGTAAAGATTTAACAAGCAAGTTGAAACATAGGCAGAATGCTTATGTTCTGTAAATTCCAGCCTATTAGCTTATGGATTAACATAGGAAAGCAATGTCTCCTTTGATTCATTTTCTTTAAATTATATTAACTGTTTCTAGGAAACATTTTAATACGAGACTGGTATTACCAGTTGCTCTCTCTGCCTTTCATAATGAAGTAAACAAGCCCAAAGACCACTCTAAGCTGCGCAAAGGCTTTTGAGAAAAACATTTTGCAGGCTATCTGACAGCCAGGGTAACTTGAACTGCCAGGATTCATTTTTCTCAGAAAATCTGGAGTAAATGCATCACAAAGTTGTTCATTTAATGTAAGTGTACTTCTGCATTTAAAAGTAAACCTGACCTGAAAACAGTATTCGTGAATCATAGTCCACAGACATCTGTGCCAACAGTGAGGCAAAGCTGAGCGAAAATACATTTGCAAATTTTCTCCTTACCTCTAATTCATATAATTTAACAAATGTTTACTATAATTTTAATGGATCTAGTAAATCATGCCAAAAGATGCCTATGGAAGTAATTTTCTAAAGCAATTAGAGATGACTATTTCATTTATGATTTTGCTGTATCAGTACTCAAAATAGCATCTCCAACTTGCCAAGGAGATATGGAGCAGATCATCACCAAAAGCAATGGGATGATGTTCACACTGGAATCAACCTGTTGCTGGGGGGTCTGGGCACCTGCTGGTCACAAGGGTGCTACATCCCAGCAGTGTTTGCTCAGTCCAGTATCTCCAAGCAAGACTGACGGTGTTCACACGCAGCTGTTGCAATGCACAGCACCTCAAGGTACCTGGAACTGTATTCATCTGGCGGTACCATACGGTCAGAAAACTTCTCTAGAGAGCAGACTGTCACCTGGCACTTGAGTTAGGTGGTCGGTGTGCCCATCAGGAAGGCTGTTGTCTGAGTATAAGCAGTGGAAACCTCTTATCTTGTTGACTAGAGGAACAGTGCGCTACCCTTTTTTAGGTTAGAAGTGTTCCCAGCTGGTAAGGAGAGGCTGAGCTCTGCGGTGTGTATTGGGGCAGTCTCAGCCGTTTCATGGGTGGGTCCTGTTCCTAGTCCTAGTCTCACCACCTGTTAAGTCAGCCTAAACTTTGAGGGTTGGAGGTCTGGGTTTGGGGGGTTTCTTTCTTACTGTTTTAGTTTTTCAGTTAAAGAGGAGGTGGGGCAGTAGTATCCAGCTGGATGCAGGAGAGCTTTCATTCTGCATATGTCACGGGTTTTGGTTTTCATTTGGTTTTGCGATTTCAGAGGCAGCCAAGTCTTGGCCTCTGCTTAGGCTCAGTACATAATTGCATTGCCTCTGCTGACTGATACCATCCCAGGAAATTGTTTAAGTGATTGGAATCCAACTTCCAGAGAACCTGGAGACTTTCCGGATCCGTTGTTGTTCTACACACTGAACTAACCAAAGGTTGCCTGCAGTTAAGAGCCCTGCTGATATTTTGTATCTTAAATAGCTCTGAAAAAGGCCGGGCATACTCCTGGGAGTGGGCTTGTGCCTTCCCCCCAGCACATCGGCTCTTTTGAGGCACTGGCGCCATGGTCTTGCAACCAGCTGGATTCTGCCTGCTGGTGAGAGGTGTTTGGCAGAGCTGCTGGAGAGGACAGCAAGTGAAAAATCACACTGCCTCTCTGTTTCCCCTCTGAAACAGAGACTACTTTGCCAATCTTTGGTAGAGTATTTTGACTGCACACCTGGTGTTTAGAGGACGAAGCCTAGCCCACTAAGCTGTCCGGAGAGCAAAAGGAGACTGGTAGGTGCCAGGCACGGTGGAAGAGGGAAGAACTCTGCTCCAGACACCTGCTTGACCTCATTCTCAGAAGCTGCACTTTAAACAGCATGTCCTGGTTTGAGGTAAAACAGGACCAATTTTGTTCAGTAACGGCTTCTTAGCTGGGCCTCTTCTCACTACTGAAATTCACAGCACATTGTGCAGACACTGTTCGCTCTCTCTGAGTGATGAGACCAATGTTTATAGCTGATGCCAAGGCATGGTATGCAGGGAGGCTCTTGCTGATACTTATTGCTCTAACACCCAAGGCCAACCAACTTTGTTATTTGCCCCGTTGGAGGGTCGGAAGTGGAAAAGTGCAGTGAGGTCCCACCTGTGGGGAGGAGCAGACAGGACAGGTGACCCAAAACTGACCAGCAGGGTATTCCATCCCATCTGCCTCATGCTCAGGATAAAAGCTGAGGGGTCAAACGTCTCGCTCTCTTCCTTCAATGGCCAACGTCTGAGGAGGACTCTGTTCGTCTGCCTTTGGACCCGATCCTGAATGCAGATCCGGAATCCAGTTCCCGTCCATCACCGAGTCCGGCCTGGGACTCGCCCAGTGCCAGCCAGTGTCGTGATTGTCATCCTGGGAGCTTGGTACGGTTTTGTATATATTTCATTATTTCCTTTTACTTTTACTGTTAATATTTCATTAAAGTAGTTTAGTTCCTTCTAAACTCTTAAGTCTCTTTTTCCCTCCTCTGCCTCTCTCTTTGAAAAGGGGTAGACGGGAGCATCTGTCGGCCCCATCTGGGGTCCCCTACGTCCCCAGTGGCCTAAACCACGACACAGCAAAATTATCATTAGCTCTCTTGGACACTGTCTGGATAAAGAGGATGCCCACCAGTTGGGTTGCAGCAGTGCACTGCTGGGGGAAGGTGGGAAGGAACACAGTTCCCCAGTCACCTGTGCTCCTACGGTGCAGAGTTTCATTGAGGTGCAACTCAGCAGGAAGCTGAAGTTCTTTAGGGATAGGGCAGGATTCAGAAAAAGGCAAGGAAAGCAGCAGGCCTGTTGGCAATCACTGTAGAGGCTTACCAAATTGGCCTCTTCATAAGGCAAAACTAGCAGCCAGTGATGTAAATCCATTGCTCTCCCTCCTTCTTTGCTCTGCTAGAGATTGCTGCAGGTGATGTGTTTTATAAATGAATACATTATTTGAGTGAAAGCAGTGATGGATCAGAGCCAGAGTGATTTCTACTCCCACTTCACACGTTATTTTAAAGATTCTTGCATTGTCTGATGTTGGCAAAATTGTGCATGGTTTTGTCTTGCGGTTATTGCATGTTATTTTCTGGAACTAACGCAAGCTGCAATACAGCTACACCCAGCATCCTTGCTACCGTTTTTATCCACCGGCAGAAAAGCAGTGGGAAATGTCCTCAAACCAGCTTTTATTCTAGAGAACAGTACCACACAGAGATGGCTGCACAGCCAGGGTCCACTGTTTATGAGACATTATTTGATTCTTTTAATTTGATTTCTTCTAGTTCAAGCAGAAATCTGTGAACCAAAAATCAAAGAAAATTTGATTTCAGAAGCACCTGAATGCAATATATTTGAACCAAAATATATCCCTCACTTGGCAGCTGCTCCAGGGGACCATAATATTCTTGTTGCCAGCAAGGAGGTCTGGGGAGCAGTGAGGGAGCCCTCAGGGTGTCTGTCTCCTGGGCATCCCTGCTGTACACGTCGCTTCAGAGCAGCCCAAAACTTCCAGCTCCTCCATCCCAGCTCTCCCACGGGAACACTGTCATTTCTAAGAGCCCCATGCCTAGCTCTGGTTTAAGGATTTCAGGATATTACTCTAGAGGCTGGAGCAGAGCGTGGTCAGGTTCTTAACCTTCAATTCATTAATTCAGTATGCAGGAACCCAGAAGAGTGTTCAAGAAATCAAAATCTCAAAGTAACTGTACAAAAGTGAAATGTCAGACTCTCTTACATTTCTGCATTCCTTGTAGACTTTCTGTATGCAGCATTTTAAATTATTTAGATCAGAACAGAATATGTGTGCCACAAACTGGGAGCATTTAGTCTCAGATATATCAGGCATAGCTTCATATTTCCAATGAGATTCATAAACCAGTTATCTCCAAACACGGCACAGTAGCATTCACTCCTGTTGTGGTTTAGACCAAATAGGCCACTGGGGACATAGGGGACCCCAGATGGGACCGACAGATTCTCCCCTCTACCCCTCTTCAAAGAGAGAGGTAGAGGAGGAAAAAGAGACTTACGAGTTTAGAAGGATCTAAACTACTTTAATGAAATATTAATAATAAAATTAAAAGTAATAATGAGAAATATACAAAACATATCCCAGGACGGCAATCACAACACTGGCTGGCACTGGGGCAGTCCCAGGCTGGACTCGGTGATGGACGGGAACTGGATTCCGGATCTGCATTCAGGATCGGGTCCAAAGGCAGACGAACAGACAGAGTCCTCCTCAGACATCAGCCATTGAAGGAAGAAGGGAAAAGAGGGGGCTGACCCTTTGATCCCTCAGCTTTTATCCTGAGCATGAGGCAGATGGGATGGAATACACTGTTGGTCAGTTTTGGGTCACCTGTCCTGTCCGCTTCTCCCTGCAGGTGGGACCCCATTACGCTTTTCCACTTCCGACCCTCCAACGGGGCAAATAACAAAGTTGGCTGGCCTTGGGTGTTAGAACAATAAGTATAAGCAAGAGCCTCCCTGCATACCATGTCTGGACATCAGCTATAAACATCGGTCTCATCACTCTGAGAGAGTGAACATTGTCTGCACAATATGCTGTTAATTTCAGTAGTTAGAAGAGGCCCAGCTAAGAAGCGAAGTTACTGAACAAAATTGGTCCTGTTTTACCTCAAACCAGGACAACTCCTCTTCTCTGAACAATTCCAACTCATGCCTAGCAGGGTTGACTGATTTTAGAAGTTATTCTGAAGAATGATTTAATTTTGGTTTTCCTTTGCAGTGCTTAGATTGAAAGTGTCTGATTAAAATATTCCCAAGGTAAATGTTACTACTCATGATCCCTGTGTTCCTACTGCAAATTATTCACCTTTGTGTATTGTAAGGGGTGATAAAAAAACATTGGGAGTAATCCAAACATTTGTTTATAATATCATTGTAGATCTAATTCCTCTCTTCCTGGTGACATTCTCAGATGTGTAAAGTGACTGGATCTTTTCCAGGCCCTTCCCTACAGCTTAGAGAAGTCCTTCCAGCAACTCATTACTGACTTACAATAAGCACGATAGACTGATTAGACTAATAGTTGGCTTGGATTATGACTTACAGGCTTTCCTACTTTAATTTAGATGCGTGCAATATAGAGTGTAATAACCACACAATTACACAGATTCTTTCTTAGAAATTGCCCAGCAGGGATGGATGATCCCCATTCAAATTTTCTGCTGAAAATTATAAATATATAAGCAGAACTGCACTTTCAGCTTCTCTCTATTTTTTTTTTTTCACAGCTTACACACAGCCTGTAAGCCTCAGGATACATGTCTCTGGACTTACCTTTGTGTGTGTGTGTGTGTGTGTGTGTGTGTGTGTGTGTCTCTGTGTGTGTGTTAAGAATTTGGCTACAGAGCCAAGTTGAATTTACACTACACAATAAGACTCAGCGATATAACAGTACTGACCTCTGTTGATGTCAAGAAAAGTCCTGCAAATGTCATGGGACTGAGTTCTGAATAATTTTGGGGGCACTCATATAGCTTTGGAAAATTCAAGGCAAAATCATAGTCTTACGGATAAGAATTTTACTGACTCCACACTGTAAAACTGCTGGATATTCTGTTCTTCAGATGATGCTTGAATATATATGAGGTGGTTTTCTCAGGCTAGAATGTTACTAAGCCAGCTAGCAAGCCTGCTTCAGATTGATTTAACCTGGAACAACATCTTTCATATAATCAAGTTATTCCACAGCTGAGGTTCAGGATATATTTGTTATTTTCATCTTCAGGTAGTTTTAATTTTGGCTCCAGGTAGAGACGAAGCAATACTCTTCCAATTGAAAGTCTGATGAGCCTATGGAGTCTAAGCAGGGACTTGAACGTTGAGTCCTGACTCACATGCATGCGCTCACCTGGGTACGCTTTCCCAGATGAGCTTGGCTTATGCTTCTGACCACTGTACTGGTGCCAGTGCAGGATGCCCAGCTCAGCACCCAGCATATAGAAGAACCAAATCTAAGCTATCAACACAGCATAGAAACTAATCAATAATATAGAGAGGGATGGGGGTTCCCCCCTTTTCTGTTACTTGTATACAGTCTCTCATTTCAGTGATGTGTCCTTGCCTACTCTTCATCACATAGTATCTAGTTTTATCTTTGCAATGGTTTTCAATTGCTTTGAAAATACTTCCTTCTCTCTCCTGGGACACTTTTACTTATGCTTTATCTTTTCAAGCTGCTTTTTTGAGCTTAAACCCCTCCAGACAGTTCTTAAAAGTTCAGCTCTGCTTTATTTAAAAAGAAAAAAAGCAGTATCTTTTGTCCAGCTAATTCCCAACAGTTACTTAACACTTGTGAATGTCTTTTGTTCTTCTTTTTTTTTTTTTTTTTCCATTCAGGTCTGTTCTGGCCATTTCTTTTACATTTTAGACAAGGGAATGCTCAAAATCTGGGGTTGATTCTCAGGTTGCACTGAGAGCAGGTTGTGACGTGTGTGTTCATCAGATGCAGATGAGGCTCACAGAATGAGCTCCCTTCGCTGCTTCTGGGATTTCCAGGCCCTGGAAACATCTTACTAGTGGTCTACACAGGTGATCCAGGGACAAATTGCCTTCAGCTGCTCATGCACCAGGCCAGCTGCTTTGATACCTCTATATCAGCAGGCCAATACATAGCTGAGTCTTGGTTTTAGGCCCAGTTGCTTTGAAAAGAATGACAGCTTGTTCAATTGCAGGTAATAAAAATTAACAGACAGGTTTGAACTTTTTGGTGGGACTCCTGCTTTTGTTTAGGCATATGAAAATAATTTCTTTAAAGTAAAATAAACTTGGGAATTTTCTTTCTCCTCTGCATAGCATATAACAGCATAGTGCATTAGGTGAACAGAATTCCACTTCTAAGTCAGAAACGAATTAATTTAAAGACCTATGCAGAGGGTCACAACTTGAGGAGCTAAAAGGTTGCCGTGGTCTGTGTTTTTGTAATAGCTCCACAATGGCATTTTCAATGCCGAGGAGATGGATTTTCCTGCTGATTTCCCAGGTGCCAGCATGGATAGACTTCAGGAGGAGTTCAGGAACGCACCTGGATTCTTACTACTTACTTTGATGTTGACCTAGAGAACAGCTTGTGCTTACTTGTAAGTGGGCTGTAATGGGGAATGCAGCCCTGTTTGTAGATTCGGCAGATAATGGGCTCTTTTCACCTCTTCCTCCTCTTCTTCAGTTGAATCTAAACTCTCAGCATCTAATGTACTGGTCTCTGCTCATTCTTCTTTTGAGTCTGTAAGATTTCAAGGTAGGTACGAGTTTGCTCGAAATCCCATTGTGGCAGCTTCTGGATTTGGTGAGTACTACTGACACAGATTGAGGCATTGTGAAGGAAATCCCAACCTCACACTGAAAATATAAATTCTCTGTCATGCTAACGTTAATGTTCTTTCTCCTGATGACGTCCTCTTACTTCTTCCCACACCTCAAACTCCCACTCTACAGAGGCTTCCTTTGTGCACAATTAGTCACTGCTTCTTCCTGCCAAAATAAACCTGCCTACATTTTTCTTGTTATCATGTCTGTGAGGGCCCTGAAATTCTGTCTGACTTGCTTTGTTTGAGAAGTTCATCTGTTTCCATTTCTTCTTTTCTTCTTCACCATTAGAAAGTATTCATTGCAGAGCTTGAGAGGCCAGGAGAGGTCAGGAAAAGTTGTGTGTGCCCTTTCAATCAACTGTTAACTAAAGGTAGGCAAAATTTTTGCAAAGAGCTGTGCTCAATATTAAGCAATTTCAGTGTAGCTTTAGAAATTGTGCAGCTTTTGTGAATTTTGCTTTGCAGTTTTGTGGTAAAGCAGAGCTATATCCAGCAAAACTGAGATGACTGTAATGGAAACATTTCATTCTCAGACTCTGAAATTTTGCAAGTCATGTGGTTTTGAAGGCAACTTATGATGATGAAAGTACTGCAGAGCCATGCTGCCTTACAGAAGGCCAAAAAAAGGCCCACAATTAACTTATAGAATATTTCCTTTTAAAGATTAGGAAAATTTGTTCTTACCTCCCTCCCAAGGAACCACTTGGAGTGTTCAAGCTGAATTGCAAACAGTTGTTGAGCTATATATTAGCCTGATGATATGGTGATATCAAAGCGGCTATACAAATGATAGACACGAGTAATAACACAACAACAGGAGTCTCAATGCCAGGCTCCAGAAAATTAATTGCATCCTCAGAAGATACAGGTGGAATCTGTATTAACATTTTTTAATTCAAACATCTTTTTCTCAAAGGGGCTGACAACACTTGCAGATCTAGACCTTCCAGACTTAGGGAATATGATCTAAGGTGACTGATCCTTTTGTAAACTCACACGCTGAAAGTCTCCTTATGGTGGAGGAAAGGTGGTCCAAGACACAATCTCAGCAGCTCGTCTGAGAGCACTGGAGATTTCTGACTGTTGCAAGTCACTTCAAGACGCCTGGATGTAACAGCAGCTTTGCTTCAAAGGAAGTCTTGTGCACGGATTCCCTTGCTGTCAGACTATATAGTCAATGCAAATCTTCAGGCAGGCTGCGTGCAGGAAAAATTGCTGTATTTAGTAATAATTTTGTCTGGTTATGTTTTAGAAAATAGGTGGGAGGATAAAGCAAGGGGCACGTGTCAGGAATAAATCTTGCACCTTTCGGAACGGGATCTGCAAGTTCTGACAGCAGTAAGTATAGATTTACCCACTGAATGCAGCTTGTGGGCAGAGGCGGGGAGATAATTGAGGAGACATCCGATATTATCAAGTGTTCAGCCACCAAACGTGCCGGGCGGAGGGTGCTGCTCACGACGCCGGCCCCAGCCAGGGAAAAGCTCATGGGGTGGGAAGCTGCCGGGAGCCCCTAGTTTTGCTGACATTACATCGCCATCTGGTGACTTGCCGGGGAGAGCAGCCCTTAAACCCGACATTTGTCACTTGGGTCACTACAAGGACGAGCCATCCCCTCCACTGTCGCCACTCGGCTAACCGCAAGCCCTTCGTAAACTCCAGCGTGCCTCCATCCACCCAACCGGCCCCCACGTCCCCCCTTCTGCCATGCCTTCACCCGGGCGGGGGCTGGGAAATGTTGCTAAAATCCTGATGGGAACTTTCCAAGGAGGATTAAAAGTATTAGCTTTGGCCTAGAGGGTGATGGTCTTGGGCTCAAAACTGGCACTGTGTTTGCTGTCCTGTCCTAATATTAGGATCTTTTTCCTCCTTTGTTCAGCTTTGAAGATGGTCTTCTCCACATTCCTTCTGTGTCACCAAATCCAGTTTTTCCCATAAAATGTAGGGAAAAATGGAGCTGGTGAGCTGACATACATAAACAAATCATCATTTAAGCACTTGGTGAAGCAGTGCTTAATGTTGGGACGAAAGATTCCCTTACTTGCAGTTATGTGATGTTTTCATCTGCGTAAAAAGGCATAAATAACATAAGAAATTAAGTCAATGACTACAAAAGTTACATAGTTCTGCTCATGCATCACAGATGATGGCAAACTACATTAACAGAGAGAGGCAGAGCCCAAGTGAATTGTGAAAATCTGACTGCAAGGTGTTCAGTCTTTAACAAGGATAGGTGACTCATCCTGGCTACCAAGAAGACTCAGAATATTTTTTATTTCTTCTGAAATAAGGAAAAAAAAAACCCAAAACCACAAACCAACAGCCCAGTTCTTTAGCATGGCAAAATAAAGAAATTAGTTAAGCTTTGGGATGCCTGTATGAACCACTAGAACCAGCAAACACTACGGAGATTGTGGGTATATGGAAAAGAGACTCAGACCTCAAATACAGCAACTGAGTGTACTGGTTACTTTGCTGAAGGCATCTTTTTATCTTTGAGATTGAAGGGAAAACTCTTTGAGGGTTGAAAAGTTACTTACCTGTTAGAAGTACAAATATAGGTGTAAAATGTATTTATAGGTTCACTAATGATTTTCTCTAGATAAAGAGTAGTATGAAAGTTCCACATTTTAATTGCACTTCAGTTTAAGCACTTTAATTATACTAATTAGAAAGCCAGCATGATGAGTCTTATTAACAAATAGCATCATGTTTTAAAAATATAGCTTAGTAAAAAATATTGATCTGAGCCCCAGAAAACTTCACATATGGTAAAGTTAAATAAGACTAGTAATGTTTAGCTGGAAGGATTTCCTGAAAGTATAACATTAGCAAATCTTCTCTTTTTTAACCTGTCTAAAGTTCCTGTCAACACCTCTCAGTACAATGCTCAACTTACCCACCGCTGACCAAGCTTAAAATAATGGTCAGTGTTTCATACGCCCTTTGGGAAATCAGAACAAAAGATACCCCACATTTGGACTAGGTGTATAAGGACAAGGCTGCAATGGAAGACGGCTGTATTGCGAGGAAACAATACAGAAGAAAACCCACTCTTAGAAAAGATTTGTTCTAGACTTGAATGAACTAAGAAGAAATCATCATCTATGAACAGTATTATTTATTTTGGCTTGAAAGAGAGACACATCTGCTCAGTGCCTAGAGGCACAAGCAAGTCATATTGGAGAATGAAAATCTGGTTACATAAATAAAAATAATCATAGATGGAGCAGTGAGGGCAGAGTCAGGGCAGAAAACCCACATAGTACTATAATTCCTACATGTACTGCTTAATTTTGCAAGTCCTGCATTATTTTAATAGCAGTTAGTGAACTCAATAATCTGTATAGAAGTAAGAGAAACCAAAATTATATTTAATTTCGTAACTTGCAAGTCTTAAAGGCTCTACTGGAAAGCATTCAAAATATACCGGACACAAATGCACGTGCTTTGACTGATCAGTAATGACAGTATTACATTTCAAAGAAGTATAACTGCAAAACAGCCTCCGCGGAAAAATAGAGCTTTAAGTATTTGCAGACACACAGTCCTATATTTTTGTTTACAATCCTTGTTTTTATAGCTAATCGGAGACTATATTTTTTCTCCCCACTGAAGAATCCGAGAAAAAAGGCTTCTGTGAGACACCTTGGTGATTAAAGGTGAGTGGGATGAACCCTGTCCATGATGAAGAGTGAATGTGCTAAGTGAATGGATGATCACAGGCCCAGGGAGGCTCTGGGGAGCCAGGTGAAGGTCACCAGTGCATCATAGCTTGTCTTGAGCTGTGGCGTTTTTCTCAAGATCTGTCACCAAACGTTACAGAGGTTTAGTATTTGAGGACAATCATAAAGGGAAAAAAAACCAAAAAACAAAAAACCAAAATTCCTGCATGTAGTTTGTTCAGCAAGTTAATTCATTTAAATGATTGATCCTTAGACTCAGTGAAACAACATCGCCTCCCCTGAATTCAGCTTAAGCTTGTAAGGTTACAACTAGCTGCAGTTATATTCATTAGACATTTTGTGCTATCCGGTACCATCTTGTATTTGTATTAGGACAGCATACAGGTCAGGTCCCTAAAACACGTAGGAGTTGGTCGTCCAGTCTGAAACCATCTGCCAGGGTCGCCCTCTAAATCAATGTCCTTCCCATTTCTTGGTTTTATTGATGCTCAAGCTGTGACTGAAGCATCCCTGCACATATACATCCCACCTCCTCCAGGAGAAGATACAATGATTTCATGCAGAAAGGCAGGTTCTGCTCCAAACAGTACCTGCAGCCTGCCATTTTCAGGTGGTTTGGCTGCTCAGTTGCCTAATCTTGAGGCTGTCCATCATGAGCCTAACAAACAGTCAAATGGCAGGGAACATGTGTTCCTCAGGCAGAGCCCAAAGCGCTCTCCTGGACGGCCTGCTGTGCTCTGCATTGCTTTCTGAGCTTTTTTTCATTTCACAGCTTTACTTTAAGAGTAATTGTGTTTTGCTCTCTTACTGCTGGAACACCAAGGGATGGAAAAGACATATCAAAGCTGGAACAAAATAGCTCTTCAGGAGTGAGACTAGAAAGTCCCTTTTCTCTTTCTTTTTTTCAATTGCCTCCTAACAATGGCTCCTACTAGGCAAAGTTTCAAGAGCAAAACCATCAGGCCTGCACAAAAAGCAGTTAGGCCTATGCTGCAAAAATACATGCATTTTAAAAAAACCTGATCTTAATGGGAGGAGAAACTGTCATTCAAACTATTTATAGACCCATGACTCTCTCTCTATTTTGCTGTTGTCAGATAATTTACTCATGGTAGCTCTCTTTTATGAAGACTGAATGTACGTTATTAGATGACCGTGCCATGGTGTGGCACAGGGCTTGGAGCTGGGACTGCAACCCTTGCTTGGAGAAACAGTGTTGCTGACTGGAGGATTACCTGGCCTTAAAAAGTCCGCACAGATTACCGCAGATGGGAAGG
The DNA here is from genome assembly GCA_017639485.1 of Pluvialis apricaria. NCBI lineage: Eukaryota > Metazoa > Chordata > Aves > Charadriiformes > Charadriidae > Pluvialis > Pluvialis apricaria. The sequence continues at coordinate 51,664,993 of CM030010.1, read as the reverse complement.
CTGTAGTTTCTCTGGCCTCAAACCTGCCTTGCCTTTCGGCTAGCGCAAGTGTTTGTGCCGTGAGGTGACCGGCAAGACTTGAGGAGCTGAAAAATGGCCTGGCCAAAACTATTAAAAGGGTTTATTTTTCAGCCTGCTCAGGCTGGCTGAATATATATTCAGCCGCTATATTCACAGAAAAGCTTGTGTTAGCACAAGGGAGGAGTGTGGAAATAAATGGTTGGGGAGAAGGGCAGGACTGCCTCTTCCGAAGGCTGTGCTTGCTGAGGCAGGCTGAAAGTGCCCTTTCACTAGCCAAAAGGGAAAGCCAAAGGCTAGTCATCTGAAAATGTTTTGAGTCCCCACACAGCCCAGCTTGATTCCCTCGCCTTTGGAAAATGCAGCTCAGACTGTTAGTGCTGTTAGGGAGTTTAAAATTTGGATACTTAGTTTGGGAGGTAGGCTGGAGTAAAGTGCGGGGGAAAACAATCAGGCGGGGTGACACACCGTCACTGAACATTGTTCGTTGTATTAAAGTCTTTGTCAGCTTAACAACGCACAGACAACCAGGATCCTTGCGAGGCTCAGCTTTGCCAGCCAGTGCAACTGAAATGGGAGCAGGCTGATAACACACCATGATTTGCTTTCGGCAACTGGCTCTTAAGGCCATGATATCTTTACTCATCTCTCTTAGTGGAACGTGTTAGGACGGGATCACAAGGATGTTTCCTCATTGCATGAGAAGGAACAGAGACATAGCTGTTGGGATGCTCTGACTTCAAGGATTTTGTGAAATATTTGCCAGACAGCTGTGACAGTAACTGTGTTGTTAATGCGGAGGTAATGTAAATATAAATGTGGTATTGTCTACCCGCTAGAAACATTTTTATCTCAAATGTACTGGTGGGATAAAAGCTTATGGCTTCCTTCAAACTACCAGGTAATTTATCTTGCTTAGACCTTAGAAGTGCATGTTTGCAGAGAGCTCTTAAGAGGGTGTCCCCTTTAAGGGGTGTCAGCCATCTCATCTGTCTGACCTGGGAGAGTACCAATACGAAAGGGAAAACCTGCCGCTAACAAGACTTTTACTTTATGACTTTGTGACCGGAACCAAAGGCTTCCGCTGAAGTTAATCTGTGCTATATTGTAGTAATTCCAGTATCAGCAATGAACCAAGAAAAAAAAATGACCAACATTAACTGGGGCTTGCCTAATCTGGTGGTGAGCAAGATGCAGCAGGTCCATGAAGAAAGATTGCCCAGGGTGTGGAGGATGTGAAATGGCTGCCTGAAATACAGCAAACTGCAACAGCAGCAGCAGCTGAGCAAGCCACTGTAGCACCAGCACTGGCGAGGCCAGACACAGCCTGTAAACATTTATAATGAATTTTCCGGGGATGAAGAGATAAAGAAGACCTTGTAAAATCACTTAAGAAGCCAGAACAAACCATTCAAAGGAAAGCATTACCTGCAAGGAGTGTAATTGTAGCAGGAAAAATCAAGGTCGTTCTAACTTTGCAGCAAAGGTGTACTTGTTTTAAGAAAGGCAGCAAAACCCTTTGTGTGTGAAGCATGTCAGAAAGGTTTTGACAAACCGTGTGAAAGCAAGACTGCTTATTTCGAGCCAGTGAATAGGGACGAGACTTATGAGATCAATACTCATCAGCTACCATTATCAAGGGCAAAATATGATCAGAAATGATGGAGTTACACAATTTATCATCACCCACCAGTTGAATTGTGGTAACTTATGTGGAAGTTGATGGTCATCATGACCAACAGATAATAGAGCACATATGAAGCAGATGAGACAATAGGCAGAAGTACGTGTACGCTGATAAGACTAACCTTGAGCTGTATACTTAGGTACTGACTAACCAAGATTGATGTTTAATATTCTAGTCCAACAGTGATGACTTTTCCCTTACCTGGAGAATTTACGGTTTGTTTGTCTGAGTATATAAAAGCATGTAAATCTAAAGATAAGGGGGGATTTAGCCTTGGGACTTCTCCCCAAATATATGTTTTCAGTAAAAAGCAAATGCTCGAACTAAATTTATGTTGCAGAGCCTGCTTTGACACTTAACGTACAGACTCTTCCAGCATGTTCCAGTCATGAACAAAATACGTCATCTTCAAAACCACCTGTTTAGGAGCTCTTCACAATTCCAAAGGTAACATAACTTCAACGAAAACGTAAATATGTGTTTAACTGCTGCTGCATGAAATGGTTGATAGTGAAGAGAGAAAAGGTCCTTCTGACCATCTTGGAGGTAGGGTGTATTTTCATATGTGGGGAGTTTTCAAGGGCTTCCTACTTCATATATATCTGTGACATGTAAGAAGCCAGAGAAGCGTTGGGCTGGTGGATGCAGAACAAAAAAGAAACAAAAGAGGTGTCATATGTGCATAGGTCTGAACTCATAACTCATCTTTTTTTCTGCTGGGTTATTCACCATTAAGTACAGCACCAGTTGTCTCACATATGTTCAGTGAAACCCCTGCTGTGTCCTCAGAGCTCTTCACAGTTTTGTGTTGTTCTTGCCTTAATCTGAAGTTCATTAAAAATATATTAGAAAAGGGTTTTTTTGTCTTGCCTGTGTACCTGGAGAAATATATCCCTAGCAAGGGTCATCCTGGTATCCAGAACAGTGCAATAGGACGTGTCTGAGACACAGGCTGCAGAAGAGCATCAGCAGGCAGCATCTCACCTCACAGACACTTCCCCTGGTAGCAGCAAAGAGTTAGACAAAGTTGTTCATTCATTCAAGAAAGGATCAGAGCAGGTTAAGCTGGGAAACATATGAAATGTAAAATGATCAAAAATTAAATGTGATAGGTGTAAGTGCTAATTAGGAGCTAATTATCATCTGTTAGCAACTGACTCACAGGTGTTCTGAGCCTCACAGAGACAGGAATTTGTACGGTAACGACGACAGCATTTTGACTTTGTTGCAAAACCTACGTGTTACTGTCTGCTGCAGTTTATTCTAGTAGTTTAATTATGCAGTTTTTTATTTTTTGGAAAGGAGACCTAGGGAAAACAAAGCGTTGCTACATTGAAGGGACACCACCAGTTCCACTTTGCATGTGGCGAGTTCTGTCACTGGTGGATGTGGTCAGTCTGAGGTTACACAAAGAAGTGCAAGTGTGGAGGCTATTTTTTTGTCTTTGCTGTTTGAATGATGTATTGTCATGTCTAGTCAGAGGATAATTCCAGCACAGAAAGAGGGGCTGGGCAACTGGTAATGCGAGCTTATAGATCTGGAGAGGACCTCCAGTCACTTGATGTTACAACTGTCCATGCCAAACCATTTTTTCCTATAGTGGTATTCAGCCCTTTTTGAATACAGCTCTGGTGGGTTATCTTCATGTTACTGGTGGAAGACTCTTCTGGAAGCTTAGTCCCAGCACTGAACCCTCAAAATATCCAAGCAGAATGCATTTTGCACTGGTTGGTACCTGTTTTTTCTGCTGCCAGTACAGTCCAGTAGTCTAAACAGTGTTGCAGTAGTTACCATTCTGCAATGTTCCCGAGGAAAAATCCTACCCTCTTCTAGCTTTCATTCTGTTTGGTAAATAAACGATGCTCTTTCAGGTTTTTTCCTCATAGGTATTCTGCAGGCATGTAAAACATTAAGCAAAAATACAGGGAAAATACTGAGAAATAAAATCTCGGTGCAGAGATAGAGGAGTAGAAAGGGGTATTTCAAAGGAAGTAAAAGCGGAGGAGAAAAGGAAACAAAAATGTCTGTAGCCTAGGACAGAGTAGTATGAGGCAATGTGAAGCTGACAAATTCAGGTAAACCTTCTAACCTTGATTTCTTGGTAGTCTTTAAAAAAAAATGGAGGCATTTGTTGATGTATAAACCATTCTGCGTATCACTGGTAGACGCAGGACTCGTTCTTTTCACCTTGTGATCTGCTATTTCTGGGCCATTTCTGAGAAAAACAAATTTCCAAATGCTTGTTCAGAAGATTGCACTGAAACAAAAAGACATGGGTATAACAAGAAATAGTTGCTGTCTGTTTCTGCGCATAAAATTGTTGTCCTCTGCCTCTCCAGCACTACCGTACTGTGGTATGGTCTTGTACTCAGGCTCTGCGCTCTCCTCACCGTGTTGTAGTTGGGTCAACAGGAGGGATTTACCCGGGGTGTTCATCGTTGCTTGAAAAACAGGAGAGAATGCAGGAAATCCTAGGTGTTTTCCTTTTTTAATGTATTTTGATTAAGCAGTCAAGGTTACAAAGGCTCTTCTAACCTTAAAATAAATGGCTGGAAAAAAGCTTACATTAAAAAATAAGAGGAATCTTCAAATAATCTTTAGACAGAGACTAAAACTACCTAAAATGCTCTAGCAAGTGAAAAATAAGTAAGTAAATTAGCACAACTTTGGATGTAAGTATATCATGTCAATAGATCAGTTCAACTAGGGGACTTAAATTTCTCTTTTTATCATGGAAGTTAACTACCTCTTAAATAAATTATATTCCCAGGCAAAAAGTATGTCACAAACGTAAAACAAAGAAAATGCAATTTACATTTTGAACTGATAAAAGGAAAGGAAAATTGCGTTTCAATGGCTTAGCCATCCTTTGTCAGATCTTTTGTAGCTCTTCAGACAGCGTCAATTTAACACCATTATTTTCTGTAAATGTGCTATTTTCCTCTGCAGTTATTACGCAGAGTTCACTAGAGAACAACCAAACGATCTGAATATGCCTCTCGCAGCCAGTGTTTTCTTCCACCATGAAGCTGCTTGCTGGGTGTAGGTGGAAAAGTGTGTATTTTGCTCACAGTATATATTGAGTTTCTGTAATTTTCCAGGAAACCCAGGAACTCGCTTTGTTTAACATACATTTAAATGTATGTCAAGCAGAGCAAAGAAAGCCGTTCCAGTCATTCCACTTTGAGGAACAATTACAAAAGCTTTGATCAACAGGGAGAGGATTCCTAACCTGAACTCTTGGTTGGAAAGATAATGGCAATACCGAGAAAACCAGGCTGATGCCAGAAAGCATTTCACACTGATCCGCTTGAAAATAACATTTACATTTTATTTCAATTGTATTTGCCTGCTTATTCTTTTTATATATTAAAATTTAGTAATAATAGTCTAATTGCAGTTTACTTTAGTAAGAATGATAATAAAGCTTGCAGTAGGGGGATATTAAAAAGGATATTAGGAGATTATAGAATAACGATAAAGTAAAAATTGCTGCTGCTCAGGCAGATATTGACCATGCAAAGGAAATTAGAACAAAGTCTTGTGGAGAAAAAAAGAAAAGAAGAAATGGGACAGTCGCGTAGAGAGAACGAGATTAACTTCAGCACAGTTTGCATTGGTTTCCAATGAAGATTGCAGCAGAGGCTACTCTGGCCTATGGAAATAAATAGTTGAGCATTGAAACTAGATAAAGAAGATGGTCCTAAAGGTTAAAAAAGACACAGGGAAACAGGTCCTAAGGGCAAAAAAAAAGACCAGGGAAACAGGATATTCTTCATCCCAGAGCTCTGGCTCAAAGTGTCAAAGATTTTATTTTTTATTTTAAATTAACACCAAATGGAGGTGCCATAAATACCATGACTATCAAATAAAAAATTAATAATTTGGGGGGGGGGGGTAAAAATCAAGTTGTGCAAACATTGCATCCTGTTATCTGACCTCAGAATGCACAAAATTCTGAAACCTGACACGAAAAAGGAGAAACATTTTGCAGTGGTAGATGGCAGACTGAAGCAAACTAACCTCTTGATCCATGAAACATATGTTTATTTTTTTAAGACAAGAAAGTGGAATAGTTTTCATCTACTTACACTTAAGCACAGTATTTGATTTCGTACCCCTGGAAAAAAATATTATTTAAACAAACGGAGACAAGATTTAAGAAAAAATATAAAGCAGGTAAAAAGCTGCTGAAAGGGCACGTAGCAGTGGGCAGTCAGGAGACAGCTGGCTGGGGGAGGTGACAAGGAGCAGGTTTGGGGATGATCTCTGTGTGCCTTTACCGTTATGCAGATGAGCTTCTATCACATAACCTAAGAGTTATTACTAAGTGTTTGATACTGCGTGGTATGGACTGTATTTGCCTATTCCAGGTGCTCAGCATATGTAGGTGCTCCTGTAGTAGGTGATGTGTATGACTGGAAAAGTTTTGCATCTGCGGTAGCAATGTCATGACTGGTCGCATTCTTCAGGGAAACCACACAGCTCAGTAGGACTTGCCAACTCAGTCCAGAGCAAATGCTGTGCTAAACTGCAAACCGCTTAAGAAGCTCAGTGCTATTTTTTGAGCTGGACGGAGGAGCTGAGGAAGGTGAGCAGCCTCTGTCTCAAGGCAGGTGAGGCAGAGGCAACTCTGAAACAGAGCAGGGCAGCACTGTCATCAGAACATCGCCTTGGACATGTCCCAGGGTCCAAACCTCAGCATTTAAAGAGGTCTCTGACTGAGCTGCTCAGTTATTAGCATCTTTGTATGGCTGCTGCCCCTTAGCAAAATGAGACCTGGATCTCTCCAGATGTTGTCACTTTTTCACACATTACGGCAAAGCATGAGATTTCTACTAATCCCTGTGCTTGGCTGAACAAAGCTATCCTACTGAATAGCAAATAAACAGATAGAACATAACAAAGAAAAGATTCTGTAAAGCTATTACCACTAAGCTTGAATTTTAAGAAATATAAAAATGAGAAAAGACAGACTATTAATTCCATCTAATTCCATCTAAATGTCTGACCTTATTTCTATTCTAATAATCTATTTTAACTCCATGTAATCACAATACTGCGTTGATTAGCTCACTGAAATGTAATCTTATTACTAGTTCACAAGGTTGCATTTAATCTAGCTGATTATGCTTGTGCATCTCTGAGTAGTTGGTTCTGTATTGTTGCGGCTCCTAATGAGCTGTCTGTGTGTTAAAATGCACCAAATAAAAGTTGTTACCTAGCCTATTCTGATTTGTTGTAGTGTTCTGCACACACTAGTCACTTTTCCTTTATCTGGAGTGTTATGTAAACTTTCTACTGCTAACAAGCCACCAAAACCCTTATAGCGCCTTTTCTGTATGTCAGCATCTATTTGTGGTCTTCATAATTTAAAACCAAAAAAAACCAAAAAAAAGACCCAAAAAAACAGCCAAACAAACAAACGAACAGGTTTTCTTCCCATGAATACTAGTATAGCTTGTTTCTGCATTCTCACTCTGTTGATAACCTCCCTGGTGAAGAGTACCTGACTTGGTTAGTAGCTCCACAGCTCTATTAGCAGAAGGAAATTACAACTCCAAGACAAGCTTTGCAGTAGTTTCACGTTCTTTCAGTACTGGATTAGTTCTTATATTAATCCCTATTAAGACAAGTAATTGTTTACAGAGAGCAGCTTTAGTGGCAATGTGAAGGTTTTCACTCTGCTTTTGCCTGTGTATTGAAAGTCACTCAGCTGTGAAAGATTACACTTCCATCTGGGGACTCGTGCCAAGGGAAAAAGGAAGGTCACCCCTTGCAAATGGGCAGCAAAAGCACTTTATGCAGCCATTGCTGGTTTGGCACAGGAGTTAAAAGCCAGGACAATGGAGCTACGGACGGTCAGGAAAAAGGAAACGTGGAACAAAGGAACAATTTTAACCTGGTTGCAACATCCCTGAAGCCACTGTAATTACACCAGAGCTGAATTGAGCCATGCTGTCTTCCAAGAAACAAGCTGTATCTAGGAAGGTGTCGTGGTTTAACCCCAGCCGGCGACTGAGTACCACACAGCTGCTCTCTCACGCACCCCCACCCCCCACTGGGATGGGGAGGAGAACAGGAAAAAAAGTAAAACCCTTGGGTTGGGATAAAGATAATTTAATAGGACAGCCAAGGAAGAGATAATCAGAATAATAGTAATAATAGTAATAATAATAGCAATAATAATAATAATAATAGACAATCTAAAACACGTGACGCACAGTACAATTGCTCACCATCTACTGACCGATGCCCGTCCCGTCCCTGAGCAGCGATCCCCCACTCTCAGCCAACTCCCCCCAGTTTATATGCTGAGCATGACATCATATGGTATGGAATATCCCTTTGGCCAGTTTGGGTCAGCTGTCCTGGCTATGCTCCCTCCCAGCTTCTTGTGCGCCTCCTCGCTGGCGGAGCATGAGAAGCTGAAAAGTCCTTGACTGAGTATAAGCCTACTTAACAACCACTAAAAAATCAGTGTGTTATCAACATTATTCTCATACTAAATGAGAAACAAAGCACTGTACCAGCTACTAGGAAGAAAATTAACTCTGTCCCAGCCAAAACTAGGACAGAAGAATAAGAAGTGTAACTATTTGATTTGCCTTTTGAAAGTGCATTAGCTGAGCAGTGACACTCTCCAGCACCTAATACCACAGAAAGCTGGGAGAGTGCAACGTGTTGACCTTTCTGCTGTCCTCCTCACTACTTGTCTATTTTACTTTCCTCTACCAGGGAAAGAAACACTTGCCTCTGCCCTGACCAGAAGAGGCTCAGCTTTGCAGGTCTTTGTGAGGGGCGATTAGTGTTGTAAATCTAGAGCTCTGCAGTAGAAATCAGAGATGCTGGTATACATTTTCCAGATGTTTATTGCCTGTGTGTTTAAGGCTGCATTTGCTGTGGTGGTCCCTGGAGCCGTTCTAGATACATCTGATGGGATGAAGAGTTTAAAATTAAATGACAGTTTGCAGTCAATGGAAAGGGGGAGAGGGAAAGGAGCTGGGGGAATGCGCTGGTGCTCAACCCCAAGGTCCACCTCCAGTTACCAGTGTGAGATGGCCTAAACTGCTCAATGTTTCCTCATGTCTCAGGAGAATCTTGGTCATGAAATGCTGCCAGAGTGACGCTTGGTGCATGCTCTGGTCACTTGCTAAGATGAGGCATTTCTTAGCAGCACTTAAACTGCCCAACTGTTGTATGTCAATGTATACCTACATGTGGCACCACCAGGATGACTTGTGCTCTTGTGCATGGTGGTTGTGCGGCATTAAAGTGAATTTCAAGTGCTTAGACTTTTTTCCATCTATCAAGCTGAGCTTTAGCATGAAGCCAATGAGCCTTACAGCTGTTGCTAAAATGGTATAAACCTAGAAGTGGAACTAAAGCACATAAAACTGCCTGAGTGCTTGTAATTATCTTGTAGTTAAAACAGATGCCTTATACTAAAGGGCGAATTTCATAGGATCTGTGTGAGCCACCTCAGGCTATTTTTACTTCTCGCTTAAAGCCATGACGGTGATGGGAACGAGCAGCCAAATCCGCCCTCATCTGTGGGCCACCCTGTTTGTCTCTCCTGGAGCTGCAGGACATAGTCCCACCATGCCCTGAAAGCCTTTTTAAAATGGTAACATACAGAAATGCTTTTCAATGTAACTAGGGTGTGTGCCGCAATGTTGATACAGGTGTTTATAGTATGCATGGAGAGAGATGCAGTTATGGCTATTCAGTCTGCAACAGTAGAAAAGAAAGCATGGTAAGAAAATAGTATCTATTTTTCCTCACCTGCTTTATGTGAAATGTATTTGGAATACTGTAATCAGGCTTCTTTAGCGGTTCTACCTAGTATAAATTTTTGCTTTTGGCTTTTTACAGATACACAGTGAAAATACAGTGAAAATATTATCTCCTTTCCCCAAGAGTGAGGAGACTGTTAGATCAAATGCAGTGGTATGTTATTAGCTATAAACTGCCTCTGAGGTCACGGTTTCGTGATAACCTTACTGACCCAGAGGTTCTCCCTGCCTTTGGGGCAGCTTCAGATGTAAGTGGACAGCAGAGAAGTTGGAAGAAGGAGCTTCTGCTGTGCCGTTTACAGAGAAACAGCAAGTGGGCACAGTAATAACAGTAATAATCTGGCTGAACAACAAATCACAGAGTGGCTGAGGCTGGAAGGGATACCTGGGGTCATCTGGTCCAACTCCCCCTGCTCAAGCAGGGCCACCTAGAGCAGGCTGCCTAGGAGCATGTCCAGACGGCTTTTGAGTATCTCCAAGGAAGGAGACTCCACAACCTCCCTGGGCAACCTGTGCCGGTGCTTGGTCACAGTCACTCTAAAAAAGGTATCAAACTTAGCTTCTACATACTGGGTCAGATACTTAACTGGGACCATTCTTGCAGTCAATATAGGCTGCAGTCCACTCTTCTGTCTGTGCTGAAAACTAACGTTACTCTCCCATGTAATTCAGAGTCCTTTCAAGACCCTGAAACTGCCATTCCCCTTTGTCTTATGGGCCGCCCCTGGCTGACAAGATAGATGGATGTTTACAGAGTGGAAGAAAGCTTTAACATTTTTTCCCCCCTCTTGCTACATGTTTTTGAAAAAAGCCCTGAAAATCATGACTCAAACTCTGTGTGGCAGACTGTGTTGCCACCTGGGGAAATCAGCTTACCCAACATTCAGCTTCATGCTGGCTCCCAAGGGCACCGCCAGCGAGTCAAAAGGACAATAGTTCGTGACCGTACTGCAGCTCCCATATTCTCTTTCCAAGCACGCTCCTCGGGAGAGAGGAGCGTAGGCAGGAACATACCTCTGTTTTGATTTATTGCCATACGACAGCCCCACCACTGCAGTGCTGAGCGTTTGCACAGCCCCCGGGGGAGCGGAGGTGTGCTCCATACGTGCCTCCTTTCAGCATGGCTTTCCACTGCGCTGCACAGTGCATCCCCAGACAAACAGCTTCATAAAGGAACTCAAGAAGGTCTGCTTGCAACAAGCGTACAGCTATGAGCACATCTCTCCACTCTGATTAAATGCCTGATTTTTATTCATGCCTCCTTCCACTCTGATAAACATCAGAAACAGCCTAATTATGTTTTTCTCACTACTCAACTTGTGTTCATTAATCTTATCTACACGTATCTCCACATTACACCATAGAGAGCTGGAGTCGGATTTTTCAAAGGCTTTTGAGCACCTTATGCACAATGATTTCTATCAACTATGACAAGGACGATTTCTATAAATTCTTGTTTTCACCAATCAACGTAAGGAAAGCTGATATAGCTTAAAAAAAAACATTACACAAAGCACCTGAGTAGAAGCGAGGCAGAGAATGGAAAGTCTGATTGGCTGTGGGTTTTCAGATTTCCAAATTAATATTCATACTAAACTGAAAAATAACTCCAAAACAGAGTCGATTTAAATAGTCTGTATTCCGCTATACAACTGGAAATCGCTAAATAAAACACCTAGAACTAAATCCTTATGAAATGTGGGCTATCATGAAAAATGGCATGTTACAGTATTGTGAGAATTCTTTTTCTTGTATTGTCCTCTAAGACAATGTTTTTCCAAATCAGTAAAGTTTCACTAAGTTCAGTTTTAAGGAAGACACATTTTTTAAGGGAAAGTAAGTTCCTTGATGATTGCCCAGCCAACCCTTCCTGAACTGATGTTTTGTATGAGCTGAGCACATCCATGGATTTTTTTCTGGGGTTATAATGAAAACGTGAGCTAAGTCCTCCCTCTGTGATTGTTTGAAAGTTTCAGCTCCAGCCCTATAAATACTTGTATTTTGGTGCACTCACTGTGCAATATGGACACGTGCACTTCCTTTCTTCCAGCAAAAATCTTATCTCTAGAAATACCCTGAATAAAGCAGGGAGAGAGGACATGAGAGTTTTTTTTAGTGGAGCAGCTGTCGGGTTGAAGGTGCTCATCAATTCCGTATGGCTATAATATCCTAGAGGATTCATGGTGCTTAAGGGCTGGCCTGGATGTGGCTGCGTAGAGCAGCATGGACGTTAACAAGACACGTCTTATGTCTTCAGCTCACAGAGCCCATCTGGGGCTTTGGGGACAGCTGCAAGCTTTGGAACCAATATGCTCAGGAGAGTCTGGGTATGTTCAAGAGTGGACCCTCCCCACTCCATTTTCCACCAAAGGCATGAAAGCCCTGCTCAGTCAGGTGCTTTCTCAGCCTTTACTGAAACATGCAATTCTGACAAGCCTCAGTAGCAGAAATATTTCTGTTTGGCTGAAAGTTGCCTGGGCAGTTCAAGTACAGCACATAGTTGTTTCCAGCACGGGCAGAGAACAGCACGAACGTGCCCCGTGATAACAGAGTGACCAACAGAAGCTGCACTTTAAATAACAGGCAAAAAAAATCCAGGCAGGATCTGGCCTTTCCTGGGCTGTAAAAAACACACATACACAAGGAGGAGGGGACGTGAAGATTCTGTTATATGCATGTTTTAAATATCGAACAAATTATGTAGTTTGCCATGTGAAATCAATTTCTGAAAACCTTTTCAGTAAAACCTGGGTTACTTAATGAATCCACTGTTCATCCATAAGCAGCATACACATCGAGAGTGCGCCACCACTCTGAATGACACAGAAGACTTGCACCCATGGTATAATAGGATAACCCAGATGTCTTTGCTAAATGTGCAAGGGTACAAGAACACAGCTGGAGGCGGTGCTTGAAGAGAGGTGTCATGCAGGTTTCTGCATTAATTTTGTGTGCTGGAAAGGTGCCTATTAGAAAAGCCACAAGGCAATCTGCTCTGAAAAGCCAGAGGAATTACCCTCCTAGGTCAGACCATCCATACTCTCTGGACGTTCTTGGGATTTCTGAAAAAAAAAAAAACAACCCCCAAACCCAAACAAAAACCAAAAAACCCCAAACAAACAGTAGAAATCATCGCAACAAACAAATATGGTGTAATTTTTCTCATCCTGTTCTCTAATAGTCAGAGACATGTTGGAAGCAGAAACCAAAGGCTTTTATCCCTTGCCCAGTATGAAGATGGATATAGTTGAAATTTGTGAACTTGTGTGTGTTCTCAGCCTTTTCTGGAAGGTCTCAGTGCGGGGCAGAGATCTGCTCTGCAGCTACGTGTAGCGCAGAAAAGTGTATCGTTTTATCAGTTTTCACTCACCCCCTCTTATCGCCTTTAGTGGCTGGCCTCTTGCTTTGGGGTTGTGGAATGGGGTGATGGAAGCTTTGCAGCAACTGTGTTTTTATATGTAATCATCTGGTCTCCTCTTCCTTGTCCCCTGCCTTCCACAAGAAATTCCCAGGCTGTTTCCTAACCTCTTTTCACACAAGAGCTTTTCTACATCTGTGATGACTTGCAGTGCCCCTTTCAAGCTTGGTTCAATATCAGCGTCGGATGGTGCCACTACGAGCGGAACCACTTTGCCTCGTGTTACATTAGTGTCACCACACTGCTCTCTGTACTATTCGCTGTCTCCTCACCTGCCGGGCTGCTTGTCTGGGTTGTTTTGTTTGTAGCTGTACATTGAACGATGGTCTTCCTCAAGCAGATTATAGTCCCCCTTGTGCTTTCCAAGCACCTGTAAGTGAGTCTATCTGACAAGCAAGTTCAGCAGGTAATCAAAGATTATCATAATTTTGATTACAAAACGCTCTGTCAAAACACAATATTGAATTATTTCAACTCCTAAAGTATTCATGTATTTTAACTTCAGGAAATGTAGGGCTTTTAATGTGAAAAAAAAAAAAAGTAGGCTTGTGAGTGACTGAATATCTTTAGAGAAGGCGGAATAATTAATTGGTAGGTCATTTCTGAGGAGCATAAAGACATTATTCAGATTAATAAAATATTGAATCATTTCTAGAACTGGAGAAAAGCAGCCATGCAAAGCATTTCGCTTTGTCGCATATCAGTGGAGGAGACACACCAGGTGCTGGTGAAAACATTTTGCTTTAGAAAACCCAATTCAGAGTGTTCAACCAGAACAGAAAGCCAAAGAAAGAAAATCATCTGTATGCTGTCAGATCCACAGCCTGTTCTGCTGCCTGTGCGTTGAATGTCAGATAATAACCATAAATTTGTGGGGAATGGGGCTGGGTGAGTTTTGTGTCTAACACATCAGTCACCTAGGTGAGCTGCTCAATCCAATCAGTGGTCACCACTGTCCCAGAAGGAGCTTAGCTGTGGTAACCACCCAGCTGAAAGGCATGTCCTCAGAATGGATGTGGCAACCCAGACAGAGCTCCCACGAAAACACGCAGCCGTCCAGGTCTCAGGCTGCAGGGTGTGCCAGAGCTTTTCACCAGTAACTCATGGCAGTGAAGTCTTATGGATATGAGCCAGGGGCTCCTGAGGTCACAGGAGCCAAGAGGGACTTACAGGTGAAATACCTCAAAGGAATTAAGGTATGTTCCTCTAAAAAGGTGGCACAGCTTACAGCCCAGCTGAAGTGTCTTTGCACCAATGCACGCAGCATGGGCAAAAAACAGGAGGAGCTGGAAGCCACCATGCTGCTACAAAGCTATGACCTGTTTGCCATTACTGAAACTCGGTGGGACAAATCCCGTTACTGAAGTGTGGCTATCAATGGCTACAGGCTGTCCAGAAGGGACAGGCAAGGAAGTAAGGACGGAGGGGTTGCCCTCTATGTCAAGAAATGAATAGATTGTGAAGAGCTGTCTCTGAAGAAAATCCATGAGCAGGTTGAAAACTTATGGGTAAGAATTAGAGACTGAGGCAACAAAGGGAACATTGTGGTTGGTGTCTGCTACAGACCCCCAATCCAGGGGAGCCTATTGACGAAGCTTTCTTACTCCAGCTACAGAAGGCATCATGCTCTCAGGCTCTCATCCTGCTGGGGGACTCCAACCACCCAGATATCTGCTGGAAGTGCTGGAGTGCATTGAGAACAACTTCTTAAACCAGGTAATAGACAGCCCTACCAGAGAGAATGCAATACTGGACCTGTTAGTCACCAACGCAAGTGAGCTGATCGGCAACATTGAGATTGGAGGCAGCCTGAGCTGCAGTGATCCATCATGCACTGGTGGAGATCGCAGTCCTGAGGGATATAGATCAGGCAAAGAGTAAAGTCAGGACCCTGAATTTTAGGAAAGCAAAATTCCAGTTGTTCAAGGAATTAGTCAATGGGACCCCCCCGGGAAGCTGCCCTCAGGGACAAAGGAGCAGAACAGAGCTGGCAGATCTTTAAGGACACTTTCCACACAGCGCAAGAGCTCTCAATCGCCAGGTCTAAGAAATCAGGACAGGAAGGCAATAGACCAGCATGGCTGAGTCAAGACCTGCTGGTCAAACTAAAGGGCAAGAAGGAAATGCACAGGCAGTGGAAGCAGGGACAGGTATGCTGGGAAGAGTATAGGGACGCTGCCCGGTTGTGTAGGGATGGGATCAGGAAGGCCAAGGCACAGCTGGAGCTGAACTTGGCAAAGGACACAAAGAATAATAATAGGTATGTCAGCCAGAAAAGCAAGGTCAAAGGAAGTGTTACCCCCTGATGAACACAACTGGTAACTACAGATGAGGAGAAGGCTGTGGTACTCAACATCCTTTTTTGCCTCAGTCTTCACTGGCAACCTCTCTTCCGACACCTCTTGAGTAGATTGACCACAAGGCAGGGACTGGAGTAACAAACTTCCTCCCACTGTAAGAGAAGATCAGGTTCAAGACCACCTGAGGAACCTGAACATACAGAAATCTATGGGACCTGACGAGATACATTGCAGAGTCCTGAGGGAATTGGCTGATGTAGTTGCCAAACCACTCTCCATGATATTTGAAAAGTCATGACAGTCTGGTGAAGCCCCTAGTGACTGGGAAAAGGGAAACATTGCACCCATTTTTAAGAAAAAATGAAAGGAGGACCCTGGGAACTACCAACCTGTCAGCCTTGCTTCTCTGCCTGGGAAGATCATGGAACAGATCCTCCTAGAAGTTATGCTAAGGCACATGGAGCACAGGGAGATGATTTGAGACAACCAGCATGGCTTCACCAAGGTCAAGTCCTGCCTGACACAGCCTAGTGGCCTTCTGTGATAGAGTGACTACATCAGTGGACATTTGAGACAACCAGCATGGCTTCACCAAGGTCAAGTCCTGCCTGACCCAGCCTAGTGGCTTTCTGTGATGGAGTGACTACATCAGTGGACAAGGGAAGAGCTACAGATGTCATCTGGATTTCTGTAAGGGCTTTGACATGGTCGGCCCCAACATCCTTCTCTCTAAATTGGATAGATAAGGATTTGATGGGTGGATTGTTCAGTTGACAAGGAATTGGCTGGATGGTCACATCCAGAAGGTAGTGGTCAATGGCTCAATGTCCAGATGGAGATCAATGATAAGTGATGTCCCTTAGGGGGTCTGTACTAGGACAAGTACTGTTTACTATCTTCATCAACAACATAGACAGTGATGTTGGATGCACCCTCAGCAAATTTACAGATCCCCCTGAGGGAAGGGATGCCATCAAGAGGGGCCTGGACAAGCTTGAGAAGTGGGCCCAGGTGAACATCATGAGGTTCAACAAGGCCAAGTGCAAGGTCCTACACCTGGGTTGGGGCCACCCCCAGTATTAATACTGGCTGGGGGATGAAGGGATTGTGAGCAGCCCTGCTGAGAAGGACTTGGGGGCACTGGGGGATGAAAAGCCGGACATGAGCCAGCAATGTGTGCTCACAGCCCAGAAAGCCAACCGTATCCTGGGCTGCATCAAAAGAAGCATGGCCAGCAGGTCAAGGGAGGTGATTCTGCCTCTCTGCTCCGCTCTGGTGAGACCCCACCTCGAGTACTGCATCCAGCTCCGGGGCCTCCAAAATAACAAGGACATGGACCTGTTGGAGCGAGTCCAGAGGAGGGCTGGAACACCTCTCCCATGAGGACAGGCTGAGAGAGTTGGGGTTGTTTAGCCTGGAGAAGAGCAGGCTCCAGGGAGACCTTACAGCGGCCTTCCAGTACTTAAAGGGGGCTTTTAAGAAAGATGGGAACAAATCTTTCAGCAGGGCCTGTTGTGATAAGACAAGAGGTAATGGTTTTAAACTAAAAGAGAGTAGATTTAGACTGGATGTAAGGAAGAAATTGTTTTCAATGAGGGAGGTGAAACACTGGCACAGGTTGCCCAGGGAGGTGGTAGTTGCTCCATCCCTGGAAACCTTCCAGGTCAGGTTGGACAGGGCTCTGAGCAACCTGATCTGGTTGAAGATGTCCCTGCTTATTGCAGGTTGGTTGTACTACATGACCTTTAAAAGTCCCTTCCAACCCAAACTATTCTATGATTCTACATGCTCCACAGATACGTGACTGGAAGAGAAACTATAGAGCCTCTCTCGAGCGTGCCTGTCAAGATGATGAATTTCCACACTTAGACGTGAACAAGCTGCTGCAATGTTTTTTTGCCAGCCAGGAGAGGTTTTCCTGCACTGTTATTAGGTGGTTTTATATTTGATGTTATGCTGGAAATCTGCTTCATGAAGGGAAATTAGTGTCACCAAAAGATAATATTTAGTAATATGGGGTACTGAAAATCTTGCTACCAGGTAAGAAAATAAATAAATATGTATTATTTGTGAAGTAAAGTGAGACCTTCATAAACAGTGAACAGCCAAGAGCATCTAATACCTCTAGAACACTGAATATGGCAAGGATTATCAGTAACCATTAATGTATCCGATTACCTGATACTAAATCTGATTGTTTTCACCTACTTTTAACAATTTTAGATTATTTTCTAACTTTTGAGACAGCTGCATGACTGACAACAGAGTTCTGTATTCAAAGTGGCTTCTTATTTCTTTAGGACAACAATTGCTAACACTTAGGATGGGAATCCATACTGAAATTTAATTGCTGTGTAAAGACCACCATTTGATCTGTCTACAGTTATATCCACGTGGTGGAGCTGTTTAAAAATAGGACTGAGGAAAGTCTCGTGCCATGGCTGGGAGACCTGACTTGCTCTTGCCAGGTCAGTATTTCTGAGGTTTCTGGTACAGCATGAGGTTGCAAACTGACAGAAACGCTTCAGATGATGTGTATAAAGCCGTTCAACGTAATAGGAATTTTCTGACTTAAGCAAAAGCAAGGATGGGTCTGCATCACTGTAGAAGCTTCTCCCATCAGCATGGATAAAGCGTGGCCCAGGAGTAGCTGCTATGAGAAATCACGCCATGGCCTTGTTCTCTCAAGGAATTCTGAAATGTTATGGTCTGTCAGAGGTGGACAGGAAAGAGGGAGATTGTTTCTTCTGAGACGCCTTTAACAATGAGAAACGTATCCTGAAAGGAGTCATCCTGACAGCCAGTTTGGTGGTTCTTATGTCACTTCTACTGCAGAGATTTCAGCAGAGAAATCTCTGCCATTTCTATGATCTTGGCTGCTAATGGGAATGTTTGTTCAAATGGCAACAGCGTGTCAGAGCTTCGAAACGGCTCGGTGGTGCTCAGCAGCTGAGGCAGAGAAGCAAACTTCGTGCATTTACCTGGATTCCCTTTATTACCTCTTATAACTGCAGTGAGAAAGAAAAGAGGAAGATTTTAATGACAGTTTTTCACCCTTTAGCAATGCTGTTTATAAACAAGTTCTGATTTCAATGATGTTCAATTTTCCTGACCTGAGTCACAGGGTTACAAGCTTGCTAGAAGACCAGTGGTACCCGACAGGAGTGAACCAGAATGCAATGGATGTCTGTACTAAAATGTCATGAGCTGGACTGAGGCCCCTGAGAAACTCAAAACCAAAATAGCTGAAATGCTACAAGTTATCAGTTACTACAGCTAAGGCTGTTTTCACTTTTTTTTTTTATGAGGGCAGCGGATGTTTTCCTTTGGGATTTTATTTATTATTTTTTACGTTGTTCGGTCATGGTAGCCAGCAAAAAACCCAACCACCAAACAGGCACACTGTTCACAGCTATAGCAATGCTTCAGCGGCGAGGTAAAATGCATACCTGATACTGAGTCACATTTTGATAATAATTACGTAAAATTACATAGACTGGGAACTGTAACAGCAATTTCCTGAAAATGTGACACGGTGATGGGCATCAGAATAAGACCTTCTCCTGTCCCTCCCCAGAAAACTTACGTTTGAAAAATATGCACTTATAATCCTGCACATGCTGCTGTTATGAGCTACGCACGATGTTAATTGATTGCCGTTAATTGACAATGTGGTATGTCACATCCACCACAGAGTACTGCCAGTGCAGAAGCATTGGGTTGGTAATGGCCTGAATAAGCAGATACTTTACACAGAAAGAGCTTTCTGCAGCCCTTTAAGATGACTGTCTTGAGACAGTGTCTTGAAGACACACTCTTGAGACAGTGATGTCTCCTCGTGAAGACCTAACTTACTGGTTTTCACTCTCCTAGGTCCCTACATAGTATATTCCTTTGTGTTTGAGGAATCCAGAGAGAAAACTGGCATTTGTCAGGAAGCCAATAGACAATTTAAATTAAATTGCCCAAGCAATCTTGCGACCCTGACTTCTGCTTCATCTTAGAGCCATCTGCCGAAGCCTCTGTGTTCAGCAAGCCGTCACGAGTGTCCAGGCTCTTCAGGTAATTCCAGGCTGTGGTTGATGTGGTGCCACTGGGGAGAGGAACTTGTGTGACCCACAAGTGTTTTTTTTCACTGACAGAAGCTGTAAGCTTGTACCTCACACTTCAAGTGCTGGCGGCTTTAAAAGATAAATTATGTGTTCAAGTAATATCAGTGCTGTTTATAATGAAACTGCCTTGTGCTGTGACTCAGTCAGAAAGCAAGAAAGAAATTACGCACACAAAACTCAGAAGATCCTTACCATGCACAAAATACTAGTACGACACGATGCTGGTAAGCTGCCAGGAGTGCGCCTGTTATTTAGCTTTAGCGTTAAATCCAGATTCGGTACTGGCCATGGCAAAGCTGATGGACTTTGGAAAGTTTTTTATCTCCAGGTTTAACACCTGAGTCCCAGATCAGGAGAAGACAGCGTGAGGACAGCAGCAAGATGCAGCTGAAGTCCCATGGAGGTTTGCTACTGAGGCAGAGAATGGCCTGATGGGAAAACAAAGTACTGCAAGTCCTAGTTCTTACCTTACACAGCGACCTCAATGAGCGGCCTGTGGTAAGTTGACAACTATGTCTCCCATCGTAGCCCTTTACAGAGGTTCCTGATAATGAAACCGTGGCAGAGATGTAAATTCAGCAGTGGAAAAGCTGCTCCAACATTTGAGCAAGGCCCGATGCAACCTTGAAAGTTGCTGGCGTAGTTAGGCAATTAATGATTAAAATGTCATGTGTTTGGGCCAGTAGAGTGTCCTGTGTCAGTGAAAAAGCTTACATGTTGTTAAACTTCTCTTCAGCTGAGCCTCCTGTCTTCAAAGTAGCCTCCTGGTGTGTCCACAACACTCACAGCACCAGGTCAGCACTGGAAAAAGGAAAAAAGAAAAGGCAATGGAGCCACGTGGGTTTTTGACTTGCTGGCAAAGAAGTCCATGAAAACCTCTAGAGTCTAATAAGGACTTGGTGCTTGTTACTCGTTCATGTAGGGGTTTGCAGTGTTGTTCATAACCAACCTCGGACAACCAGTGCGGGGTAGCTTGCCACAACTGCATATGAACTTTAAATTGTCTCTCCAGTGGGCAACTGTAGAGTTACAAAACTAGGACTGGGAACCAGATTTAGCTCACATACCTTACCGGGGAGCAAAAAGAAAGGACGGGAAAAGCAGACAAATGGCAGTAAATAAAACCTCTGGAGGAGGCTTATGAATGTAGATTGCCACCGCCACTGGCTCAGGACTCAGGCTATGAAATGGAATGACAGAAAATAAAATTCACAGACAGCAACCAGCCGTGCATAATTTTGCTTTATAAAAAGAAATACCATTTGGTCTATAGACGTATCTCAGTGAGAAGCAGGAATGAAAATCTGTCTTAAATCAGCTTGTGAGAATGGACGGGACAGTTTGCTATTTCATACCAATCTGTCTTTCTTGCTGATGACTGTAAATACAGGTGCTTAGTTCTTTGAATTCCCATTTTTTCTGTTCTGGCATTATTATCTCTCCATCATTACCAACAAACGTGGAGTTAGCCATCTGGAAAAAAAAAAGTATATTCTAAATTATGTTTCTTTCTCTACTGTCATGTGATTATTAAATCAGATAAATGAATTTAAGCTATTCTTGGGTCCGTTAGCAATCTGCTAGAGAATGACAGTAAAGTACTCTCCACATTTTTTTAAATTTATTTGAGATGTATGGAGTGAGAGCATCAAATAGTAATTCACCCTTCTGAGTGATAATACTGGTCATTACAGCACCTGTTGTCACACTTTTATCTGTGAGTCAGAACTGCAGCTTGCCACAGCTTTTCCTAATCATCTACAGGGAGAGGTGTTTTGGGGAAAACGCTTTTTAGTGATTATGAAATGGGTCATATTTTCTCTGTCAGCTCTTTAGAACTGGTATGAATTTCTTTCACTGGCTGCCGAATTTATTTACTGCTGACCACACATAGATATTAACTACAACTGGGCCGCCTGTTGTTGCTCAGGTGAAGCATAGCCTTCAATGAGATTCCACAGATACAACTTGGAAAAGTAATATTCCATGATTTAGCTGATAATTCTGGTAGACGAAATGGAAAGGATTGCATCTCATTCCATTTCAGAAACAAGAACTTCACACAGCTTGTAAAAGTAAGAGAGTAATACTGTAGTTTTCAGATATCAACATGTAACAAAAATGCTGACTGAGAAAAACCTGTTTTGAGACACTTGGGTCTTAACCTAGATGAGTATTTGGGATGCCTCTTATTGGAGTTGTAGTGCAGAATTTTTGTTCATTTTTCTGGTACTTCAGAGAGTTTATTGTTTAGTGACATCACTATGTGTCTAGATTTCCTTATAAGCAACCAGCCAACCTTTAAAAATTGAAAGTGAACATCTTTGCCTGCAGTGAATAGATTTCTTTCCCTATTTATTTTCCTTCTATTCCTTCCTTTGGAATATATCTTTTCCATACATATTTTCATTTTAGATGTACATATATAGACAGTATATAGAGAGAGACTTTTTTTTTATAATATATATGCATATATCGTGTATATGCACCTCCCAGTGTAATGCTACAGTGACTTGGGAATTGCACAAAGTGATCTATGGTAATGGTTTTTAGCAAAACTGGAAGATCTGAAAAGAAAGTGCAAATTGTAAACCTAAGACATCACATTCCCATTCCCATACCATCTTCTGACTTCTGCTGTGTCTTATAAGGCCCCCAGGGCTTTGCACAATAAATTTTACATAGGTTCTGACATGAACCTTTCTGTCAGGACTCACCAACCTTGTAGCGAATTGTTCACTAGGGATTGAAGGAAGGGAAGATGCTGTGAGAGCTTTTCTATGAGCCTACCTGCCCTGTCTCCATAGATCTTGCTGAAAGTGCATTCATCATTTAAGTTAAAGTAGAAATAGATAAATAATTTGGTATAAACTGCTAATTTTCAACATTACAAAAATCACCATCATCTTTTGCAAAATTTGATCCATATCCCCTGACTTTTTTTCTTTGTGGGGAAGAGGGATTCTTTTCCTTTAAAGCTTGTGTCGAACTTACAGCTTAAATGCTAATCAGCTGCTGGCTGAACAGAGCTATGCACTTTGTTGGTGTATAAAAACAGTTATGCTATTCCTTTATGCGATAGTCAGTCTTTAGGTGGACGTGTCCGCAGAACAAACTAGTTTCTGACCTTAGTTTTGCAGCGCTATCACAACAGCAACATTTATTCCCCTCCTCCTGTCACGGAGAGCAAAGGTAAATAAAGAAATCAACACCCCTCCATAAGTCAAAGTGAAATTCCCAGTGAATTAGTAGAGAATGCTTAGAGAATACAAAACCACATGTGCATTTCAGTCATGGCCATGTCTAGCATAGAAATGCAGAGGGGAAAAAAAAAACCAAACAGGAATGAAATTGTTCCCTATAACTAAGTTATCAGGTCCTGGGTCCTCTGATGTCTAAATCAAGGACTGACCTAACAGGGCCACGAACTGCGCCCCAAGTCTCTCCTTCAGGCTGTTCTTTCTATTGAAAGAAGGTGCAGGGGGACACCAGCTTGCGTGGGTGCCATTCCTACCTGCAGTTTGCACCTGTGTCCGGTGTGTGCCTCCGGCTCCCACAGTTCAGATTTCCTCCAGGTGCCCTGCAGGGGTTGGGCCATACAATCGACAGCTCACATCCTAATTCTTTCACCTACTCACAGGAACAGGCCCCAGAGCTGAGACTCCAAATCCCAGAGGCTGGATGTTATTGTACTGGTGTAAGCTTTAGAGCCGGCTCCACACTTCACCAAAGTTAGTGAAAGAGTCCGATCACTGTGGGGGCGTTTGGTAAGCTTAGCATTTAAAGGCAGAAGTCGGCAACAGTCTTCAAATGGATGGGCTTGCTAGTGAGCATGTTTTATAGGGCACTGCTTTTCTCTCCTACATATAAACAGTGGCCTGAACGTGCCAATTTATTTTAGCTGTTGGCAAAAGGTCAATAGCTATTCGCTTTCATTTAATGGAAAGAAAGCATGAAGAAGCACTACAATTTAGCCCTTCTATCTCTGCACTACATTAATTATAGCCAAAATGATCAAATCCTCGAATTCACAGGCAGCATTCACTTCAAGGAGAAATAATTTCTCTTTCTTGTTGCTTTCTGTATGCAGTTGTGCTAACCAATATTTTTAACAAAGCTTTTTTGATAACAACAACATTTAATAGGGAGAAAACCAAATGAAGCTGTGCTAATTCAGTACAAGATAAAAACTCAAGACTTTCAAAGGGCAACTACTGAAAATGCAAATAGTTGTATCTAATATAGTCCTTCAGGTTCTGAACCTTCAGGACTTTTGGCAACTTCTGAAGATGCTGAATAGCACTGATTTATTTTTTTTTAATTGTCTGGGGAGAGCAAAAATGACTTTGTAGCCAATTGGCTGCTGCATTCCCCTTGGGGTGGGATGAGAAGGACGTATTCTACAGTTGGATTCCTTGTTGATGCAGAGTTACTAAGAAACATGATTCATTCTTGGCACTGTAACTTGCTGTCACCGTGTAATTCCTATGTCCTGCCTAATGACTGACTAAGTAATGAACATGGTAAGTCTTTCAGTCCAATGACTGTGTAATTACCACACACAAAATGCAACACCAAGAGAAGTTAAGACAATTCTGCTACAGGGTGTGATAGGGAAATAGGCAGACTGAAACTGCCTCAAGAAGGGGAAGGAGATGAATTTGAGCTCCCGCCAGTCCGGGCTATTAAGTCAGTAGCTGAAAGAGCAAGGTGTTGCAGGAAGATCATCATACTGCCTTAATATAAAACTTACCTTGCCAGAATACACACCAGTTTGTACACTGAAGACTAGGGAGATGGAAATGAAACGTCTAGTTGTGGATTCAGGGCACCTCACTGCTCTGCACTTCAGTCTTTGTTGCACTGGGATTTCGCTGGTGAAAACCCGCATCTGCAGAAACTTCACATACCTCCAAAAGGCATGTGGCAAACAAGCAGGAGAATGAAGAGTTAACTTTTCAACTAAATGCTTTTGTAGATATACTCCTTCATTAAATATTATTAGTGTGCTATAAATGGTTTCTTATTCATATTTGAATAATAGAGACATTATTACAATTGATTTAGGGAAGCTACAGCTTCTAAATGCTGTCTGCCACTCTGTGTTTAAGGTCTTCAAATTGGTTCCTCACCTCTACCTACCTTAGAAGGGTGTGAAAAAAAATTCTTTAATTAGGTGGTTTTAAAACAAGGTTACCAAACAAGAAAAGTAAATACGTGTACTTTTCTTATTAAATGAGTAAGACAACCTCTACTTCATTTAAAAAAAATCAAAGGAAAACTCACAATCAATAATTCTACCCTGGGAAAGAAAGAGAGGCAGAGATTAATATGACATTCTGTTGGTACACGCCTGTGTACATGAACAGGAGAGCAATTACCTCCCATCATGAAACTGGACAAAATTCTGTATTTCTACACAGAGCAGACAGAAAAACATATACCCTTCTAATTCAACTAAATTTCTATGGCAGTAAACCAGTACATTCCTAAATAATGTCCTAGTAATATTTCTGTACAATCTCTATAACTTCATCTTTTTCTTCTGTAATATTTATCCTTGCCTATTTCCCTGTATACCAGGTAAATCCGTATATCAGGTTTGTCTGTATATTTTGTTACAAAGATTCTAAGGGAAGATTCACATTTCTGAGCGCTTCTGAAATAACTATCCAATCCTGTTGTAAAGAGTACCACTTTCTTGGCCACTATAAGATGGAAAAAACAAATCGTGTGTGTGAATTCTCCTTTTCTACTCTTCTTACAGTTTCTTGCTTTCCAAACAGCTATGGGCTGAATCTGAATATAGAGAGAAAGAGAAGATAATAGTGCAGGATACTTCATTCCGTGAATGTGGATCCTAAGTTTGCTGTGCCAGTAAGGAATAGGAATATTGGTTCTGCATCAGGTCTTGCAGGACTCCTGTGTCCCCTAGAGATGCAGAGGATCTAGCCAAGTTGGTACAAATTAATTAAGTTTTTTAAACTGCGTTGTGGTTTCAGAGTAAAAAATCAACTAGAGTACACCTTTATTTCCATGGAACATGTCTACAGAGCTCAAGACCAGCAGTCACCTTCCTCTTCCAGTGTCAGTTGGCTACGGGGAATGGTGATGATTCATTACCTGCTCAGCACAAGGACAGGCTGTACAGAAACCGAGATAGGGGTCTGATGCGTGTCTCATAGAGTAATTACCATCCGTGTCAGGGCAACATACTTCCTCTTCAGTTCATATTTGACCCTTGTTGTCATTCTTGCTGATCTTTCCCAGTCCGGTGTGATTTCAGCATTGTGTTAATGAAACGTGAGGAAAACGGCTGGGTTAAATCCGCTCCAACTCTTTGCACCAGCCGCTCTTCTTTCAGCAGGCTATTTGTAATCACTGCTAACACAGAAAACAGGCTGAGAGCCGAGATGTGCCTTTTGAATCAAGCATGCTTAGATTTTACTATCTTTCCACTCCATTTCCTTCCTGCCGAGGAAAACAAAAGAAAATATTTTCTTCAGTGTTGGCCTGCTTGAAAGAATTTTGTTTTCTGCCGTTCTCATGGAATATTTTAAAACCCTTTTCCTCCAGATAATGGACCTGAAAACTGCCGAGCAGTGGCTGCTCTGCAGCAAAGCACATGTGCAGTGAAGTTTAAGCTTGCGTTTAAGAGTTTTGCAGGATTGGGAATGGAGTTAACAGCATTTTGCTGCACAAAGGGTAACAAAGTCCCCAGTCCAGTGAAAGAACATTGAAAATTTGGGTTTAGGACATTCACTCAAGAGCAGTCAGAAGAATCAGATTATATTCAGATGACCATACAACACACTAAGACGCAGAAGGTTGATCTGTGTTTAAGAAGCAGCCCTAGGTGTTTTCCCAGACAGCAGGAGGGTTTTTTTCTGAGAGCTAATGGCAAAGAAAACCTTTCCTGAGATTTGCACCTCTTTCTTCAGCATTGCGGGTGTTCATGGCAGAGTGCAGTACTGAAGTCTCAGCTGTCTCCAATGAAATAGGAGCGGCTACTTATTGTCATTTTTAGCAGGTACAGGTTTTCCAGACGTGTGAGGATTCATTGAGACTACCAGAAAGAGAAGCATGAGCTTTCCATTCTCCTTCATAAAAGATTTAAGTCACCTCAGAGCTCTTAAAAAACCCACCCTATTCTCTTTCTCCTTTTCTCTTTCTCTTGCTTTCAAACCCACCTGATGCTATCAATAAATAATTCTAATATGGGCACATAAGAATGGCTGTCATCCACAATTTCTGGATTTTACATGTTCCTTTCATGGACTTTTCACTAACTCTTGTTGGGACAGGTGCTGAGATGGAAATAGATAATAAACTTTCTCTGACTACAGAAATTTCCTGGCACCCCATTGGAGAGTCTATAAATTCTTGTTGAGCTGTAGGGATCAAAAGTAATTCAGGGATACAAAAGAGCTACTTACCTTATACAGCTGGAATTTATTTGCTTGCTCCAAAACCCTGTTAGGAACAAAGGCTGTCCTTTCAGGACACTGGAAGCATCAAACATATGGTAAAAATAATTAATTTTGAAGTTTGTGACCTGAAGGGAATTGCATAGTATATACACTCATATACACTCATATTTAACATTCAGTTTTACATTCATTTCTTCAACATGTTAATGCATACAAATTATGATTGACTTCCAATGCTATAAGTAAAAAAAAAGACAATTTAATAAATCATTTTAACATATAACCATCTGGGCTTCTAGATGCCAACCTAAGTGAGAATAATAATAATACAGTAACAATAGCACTGAACTAAAAGGTAATCTCTAAAAAACATTACTGTTTCACAGGCTTAAAAGAATATGCTACTTAAGTTAAATGTAAATTGAAGTAATCAAAAATTTTCTACTGTAGCATCTAAGAATCATCAAAAATAAAACAAATTAAAATAATCTATCCATTTGTCCAGCAGTGCAGGAGTAAAAGGGAACAGAAGATTATATTAGATGTCTACAGTATTTGGAGTGGCATGCTTTACCCACACTAGTAATGGAAGGGATCTCTACACAGGAATTCTAATAAAATCAGTGTGCATCTTTTTCGTTCTCTCAGAACCTGTCTGTTAACCTAAAATACTAGTCAGGACAAGTCAAAGGTAAAAATCTGCCTAGAGCAACCATTTTCATTGAAGTGTGGAAAAACACCAATAGGTTTCCCTGTTCCTGGTCGTAGCAATAGAATCACATGAAATACTAGGAGAGGTGAGAACTTTTGTTCCACATGGATATATTATTGAAATACTGGCACAATACACTTTGGCTGCACGTTGTCTCTTTTCCTGCAGGTTCACAGGCATGTTCTTTCCAGATCCTGCACACCCCTGTTATTACCCTCCCACACAGCTGACGAGTGAAATTCGTCCCCTACCACAGGGTCTTGGCATCCTTGTTATATTGAGTGCTGAGCAGTCCAGTGGCTGAACTCCAGTGGTCCAGATTTTACTGGAGCAGTCAAAGCTCAGGTTGCAGAAGCTAATATTGGGCTAAATACCTGTGAATTATCACTGCCCAACCTGAGAAATGGAAGGTATGGAGATGTTGATATTCTGGAAAATATCCTTCCGAGTTTTCCTAAATAAAGACATTTAAATAGGTGCTGATACCACTTTCCTGGACAGCTAGGATCTTACTCACCTCAGGATATCTTATCCGATATGGCCTAATACGTATGATTACTAACATACAAATACTAATATACTAACAATGATGTGCTTCCACTATACTTTCACAATTAAAATGGTGTTTTATGTCATTTGAAAAGGTCACATTTTCTAGAGATTCTTGCATCATTCTTAAAAGAGCTCCAAAATCCTTTTAAAATGTCTTCCATCAAACATATATTTACTCAGCGCTACACTTATCCGGTGTGGTCCAGCTATCATATGATTAAGAAAACCTCAACATGCCTCATAGGAACAGTTTTGCAATCCTAAACTTCAAGCTTAAGTACACCCGTTTGAAAAACGTGTTACAAGAGTGCCTTTGAGCCACCTCAGAGCCATACACTATGATTAATTTTTGCAAAGGTGCTAGCAGCAGCTTTTTGGGTTGAGCACTCAGAGGCACTATCAACAAAATGTGGGAGCACCAGACAGCAAAGCCCGGTCTTTCCAGTCTAGTCTTCCCCACTGCTATTCTAGTTTTTCAATTCATCATCGCCAATTCATCATTACATCTTCTCTTTCCTCTGAGAGTGGTTACCAAGAGGGTGCTCCTTACTAGGAACTGGAAACGACGTATCTCTCATCTAAAAGTTATTACCTTAGAGATAAAATAAGGATGAACAGTAAAAAAAATGCAGTTTGCAATGCTGCGAGCAGGAAAGCAGCTGGTATTAATGATGCTCTTTTTACAGCACCATTTCTCAGAGGCTCCAATCCCTAATTGACTTCAGGAAAGTGTGCACTTACACATATCAAGGAGAAGAGTACTATGGTACAGCATTTTCTTTTATTCCTTCATTGACCACCCAGCTTGCCCTAACTTGCACCTCAAGCTAATTGAGAGTTCCAAAAACAAAAAAAGGGTGATGCAATTTAATTTAAAAAAATATTTTCTTCTTTTTTAAATGCTCATGCAATGCTGTAAATAGACACGCATGCCCCCAAACACACACCCCCCCAAATTCTAAATCTTGACTTAAATGTTTAAACATTGGTTTTCTGACCGCACAACATTCCTGCTCTGTGGTGTGCAACTACCACATAATATGCTAAAGCTCTGTTGTCTGAGAGGAAACAAAATGCAAGAGGGAATTCTCTTAGACCTTAATTGCTGAGTCAGCAGTGGTAGCTCATCTTGGTCTGGTAATGGCTAAGCTAGGTAAGAAGACCTTACTGTAGTTACAGTAAAAGAAATGTGGAAAAATAGAAGAAATCTGTCCTATCATATGTCCATTACAGCTCATGCCTTCCCATATCAAAAGACCTGTCGCGCCAAGTCAGCATTTTGGAAGGGCTAAATAGAGTTCTCCATTTTCACTTAGGTCTGATCAGTCAACTTTACATGATGGTCAACCACAAAATTAATAAAATCATTATTGGTGGCCAGATGTATTAGTAAAACCTTCTCTGAGGGACAGAACAGGGCTGCTGTTCCACTCAGTCTCAACAACACATTGGTGGGAAGAGGTGCGTCGGAGCTGTGAAGGGATGGCTGAGCCGCAGCTGGTAGACTCCCAAGCGCTGCAGTGAAAATACCCTGGGGATACCTGACAGGCTGCAACTTACTTAAAACCTTCTTGGGCGAGCATCCTGAAACCCTTCATTCTCCCTACACCTATCATTTCGACAAAAATGGCAGAACTGGCACGTAATCCTGGTGGCTCAGCGCTGCAGACCAGCTGCAGCATTCCCTGCTGGGAAGGCTGACCAGCTTCTCCCTAACTGAGTGGGAGAGGAAGGGAACACTATTCCTTGGAGACCTTAATGCTACACCTGAAAAGTATGTAAGCATTGTTACCTCTGCTCCATAGGTTGGGAAACTGTGGCAGCGAGAGATGAAAAGCCAAAATGATCAACTGGGTTTCAGTCAAGGCTGCAGCAACCGGTGGTGCTGTCAAGTGGGTAGGGTTTCCAGGTGCATCGTGCCAAGGAGTGAGTCTTTGTGTTGGTAGAGACACCCCCTGCCTCTACCCTGCGCTGCAGGGACTGTGAGAGGCCGGGCTAAGGACCATGCACAGTGAACCAGGGTCACCTTGTTACCAGAGCACCAGGCAAAGAAGATGCCTTTGGAGATATCTGTGTGAGTGCTGACAGTTAATGATAAGATTGTCTACTGGTATGTGAAAACATTTGCCGCAGCTTAGGGACCTATATCCTGTACCATGCCTTCCACATTATGTCTGTCTTGAGACCTGTTTAGGTCCATCTGACCTGGCAACCAGCAAAAGTTGGGCTCCTGTGCTGTCTCTCAGGACCCAGCAGAGATCCCTAGTATCATCTTCTGCTTGCTAGAAGGTCAGACTTGGCTCAGCAGCTCACAATCCAAAGTGTGCATGGAGGGGAAAAAAATAATGTTTTGGGGTTTTCCCTCCTGTTTAAAGGCTTGGCTGTCAGACAAGAATCGCTATACACAGAAGTGACAGACGCACACTCAGAACAAAAGAGACAGCTTGGAAATGATCTGATAAAATTTTAAATGTCTGACAGAGAAGCAGTGATCTTGGGGAGCCCACAGGTGCCTGAAACCTGACTGCAGCCCATCCCTTTTTTAGGAGATTACTCTGCAGCTGAGGTAGCCTCAACTGTAGAATTTACATTTCTTTCCGGAGATCTGGATGCAGTGAAGCGGTGTGATTTAATCACAGGGAAAAGCTCTCTGCACAGCAGTTTGTGCTAGCTGTTTTCCCTGCCACAAGCGCAGAACTCCACTCATGGGCCAACACTTCTGCATTTCATGTCATGTAGTTAGATGCCTATAACCTGTTCACGTTCTTTACAGGAAGGCTGGGACACTCAGCACCTTTGAAATTTAGGCCACCCTACTTTCCCTGTCTTTGAGTGCTTAATCCGAATTGCTTGAATGGATTCTGAGGACTTCCCTGAGATGAGAGAAAGATGGAAAATTAAAAAGGGGGAGGAAATTCTCAGTATTTAAAGATGCTGCAAGTGTCACCATTTAACACCTTGCAATTTTAGTGGGTTATCCCACTAGAGAATTGCTGGACATGGAGGAGATATGAAATTTTCACATGGGATGCACAGAAGTCGGAACCAGATGCCTATGGCTCATGCACAGCTTTTACTTTATCTGCTGCTCTAATTGAATTTCCATGGAGACATGTCACAGACGATAAGGCTTTCCACTCTGCCTCATGTGACATTATCAGTAGCTGGCTAGGGAAAGTACCACAAAACATAAGAACTCTTCGGGAAACTCTGCATGGGGGAGTACTTACCAGTGAGTCCATCACTGAGGTGAAAGGCTGCACTGAGCATGATTCTGCCAGGGTCTGTCTTAGATATGATTATTGTCTGTCTTTTCTGTAACAGAGACAATACTTGTCACATTTTCAAGCAAAACCAGTTTGGAAAGATTTGCAAAGAGATTTTAGTGGACCTCATTAACTGGTCAAAATCATCTTGATAACGTGGAGTAATGGACTGGAAAACCAGGATGCTATTAAACAAAAAGAAGTGATTTTTCCTACCCAGGCAGGAGTTATCACTAGCATACAGCAGAACAGCATTGGGTATAACTGGAACACAGGGCCAGTTTTACGTTGCAAGGCAAATGGAAGACACAGTGACACAGGTACAGCTGTTCCCGAGTTGAAGCTGTGGGTGGACCGGCTCTTTCAGCCCAGATTTTCTTTGCTTCCATGCCATCTACTAGCAGCAAGAGAAAGGGTGAGGTAGTACATAGCTAGGAGAGGCCTAGTCTGCGTTTTCTCCCGAGGCAGCTAAGCGGGGCTATAGCTGACACAGACACATGACTTCAGCTCTGGGCTGAATTCCAGCTCATTAGCTCTCCTGAAGACTAAATTTCTGCCCAGGACACGGGCACAGGATCCCCGTAGACATTAGTGAGAGCAGCACAGGCACACCCAGGGGCGAAAAAAATAGACCCACTGCTTAAATACTTCCGATGTTTTTTGTTGCACAGAAGATTGCAAAGAACATGTTCGCGTGAGAAGAAAAAGAACAAATGGAATAAAGGCAATTTAATGGCTAAAACATAAGCATTCCTAATCCTACCCTTCTGTGGTACCTGCTGGTGCTACGATTTAAAGTTATATGAGTCATTTAGGCCATTTATGTACCAAGATGCATATTACTAAAATATAACCCTAGGGATGTTTCAAAGGCATAACTATAAAAAAAAACCCTGGTGTTTTGCTCTTTGTTTCCTTTATAAACACCCCTGTTGACTGTAAGAAGCTGGGCTTTGGAGGGCAGACTACAAGATGCTGGACTGGATTTTTGGAGGGTATTTAGCCTCCAGAATGCACATATCAGTAAGAGGAGACTATTTTCAAAAATGTCTAAGCAAGCTAGGAACCAGCCTGCTATTGGTTTTCACTAGCGACCATGCTTGTGCGTTGCTTTGTGAGCAGAAACAAAAAGTAAGAGCCATCTAGAAAAAGAGAAGGCAAATGTAAGCAAGGTCATTATACCAAGTGAGAAGGGGAATAAATGCCTGAGATCAGATCTGTGGCGGGTATCAACCCACACTTGCAGCAGTTTCTGTGGACTATGGCTCGTAACTCAATCCTGCCTGGCTGATCTGGGGCTCTGGGCAGCAGTAATACTAGGGCACGCATAAGGTTGATTGTGGATAAATTAGGTTGTTTTGCTTGAAATGAGGGAATGCAGCAGGCTGATTTTTTTTTTTTTTGGCCTTCTCATCAGACAGTGGGGACAGGGAGACAACAAGCTAAAACTGGTAATCCTGAGTGAGAGGTGAATCTCACTTGGCATCCGATCTGACCCTCACATCTAAAATATCTAAAGTGATTCACATTCTTTAATACATTTATCCTCACAATGAACCTTTGAGACAGGAGACAATCTCCCTGTCTTGTGGAACTCTGCTGCAGCAAAGTTAAAAATATCTCTCACATTTACCAGACAGGAGTCTGTTGTGGATTTACTCTATTATATTGTCCTAATAACTTGGTGGACTGGGTATACCCACCCTAATTAAAGCATTTGAACCTCATTGTGCACAGAATTACTCAGGCATCCCTGAAAGATACAACTCCATGGGCAATCATATCCCCATGGAGACAGAAACAAATTGCTTTTTTACATCACTGAACTGTCACCGCTCCACTACGCTTGTACAAAGCGACGCCTTGGCTTTGCAGACCAGGAATGCTATGCCTTTCTCTCACAAAAGGCAACATCACAGGAGAGGGAAAAATCTGCCTTTATAACATCAACATTTTGTTCTTCCTAGGAGAACCGTGACCACCAAATACAGTTCAAGCAGCAGTGTTAAAGGATAGCTTCTAATCTATCATCAGAGGACAAATATTCTCAAGTAAACCCTAGTCGTGTACATCCCCCTGCAAAGTCACCAGAACAGAATCTGTTACGTGTAGATTTTCTATTTTACAGTGACACCTGCAGTGTTAGGAGGAAAGTGCTACTAGCAAGAGCAGTGCTGTTCAGCTCTTTCACGTTAGGACACATGCTGATTAGCTTTGAGGGCAGGCTGTGAAGTAGCACAACATGTTGTCAGCCTTGGAAGACACTTTCCGAAGAGTGCAGGTCCCCCACAAGCTCATCTACAGACTTGATTAAGAGCAAGGGTTGATTCCGCGGTGTTACTGAGCAAGCCAGGATTTCTCCTCTCCAATCCCCGCAGTAGGGTGAAATCACACCTGCTTTTGAAGCAGTGGCGGCTTCCAAGCCTTCCTTGGATTTCACCCTTCAGATGTTAATTATAATGACTACGTACGATTCCTGTGTCTTTAAACAAGACGGTGTTTGAAAGGTAGTTGGGGAAAATAAGCAGCTGTCGAAAACATACAGTACAGCCCATCGTGTGTGTTGGGGAATTTAAATTCGGGGACTGACTTTGCTGTCTACATCCTAGGCACGAATTATGAGGAATTCCACACACACAATTATTTTTATATCTCTGGTGATCTTTCTGCGAGTTTTCAAACTTTAAAAAATGGCAATTCTGTCATCTTTCTGGTTTGGTTTGGTTTTTTTCCTAACCAAATTCAGCCCTGATCTCTGATGTGCACGTGCTGGCAGCTCTTGTCATAAATCAAAACCAGGACTGAGTTTGTTTGTGAGGTTTATTGCTAAGTTTGTGACAAAATGTACCTCTTCACACACAGGTATGGTTCAGAATATGTTCATATATTGTCCCCCAGGTGTAACTGTGCTGTTCATGTTGAAACTGCTGAGCTGCTGTGGGTAATCTCATAAAATAAATGCCACTGCTGCCAAAAAAATGGTGCATGCTACATTCTCACAAATACTCTATTTGGTTATATTCACTGGTTCTTTCTACAGGTTTAACCATCAGTGTGACCATTAACAGACATACAACTCTTAAAAAGATTCAGGTGTATCCAATAGTAGCCAGACTTCAGTAAACCATAGATGTCTGAAGGTACAGACTGCCAATAGTAACGACCAGTTCCTCTGAGGAAAGGGAATGTTTCTTAGAAGGTCTATGAACAAAATTTCTTGCATGTTCCAAGGAGTGGGACATTGAATCTAGCTCCCCAGAAAGAGCTGATGGCTATACTGCATGCTTGTTAAAATGCATGCCTAAAGACTTCCAATTTCACTGCTTACATATATGTCATAGTGACGTTTTTGTGCACAGAAGCAGAAATATGTGGAAGTATACATTGGAACAAGAATGAGGATTTGGGGTTTTTACCTCTAGTGCTGGTATTCCTCTTGGAAGTGGAAGAATGAGACAAGGGTTAAAAGAAAAGGACTGGAAGTGAAGAAAGCTGACGTCAAACATTACACAGCTGCAGTACGCTAAAGAAATAAGCATGTATTTGCAGACCTTCACCTGTCACTACTTCCATGTTCTCATTTCTGATGGGAGGGCAATTCATGGCACACAGATGTGTCTCAGGTGAAGCACTCTACAATTCATGGAAAGCAAAAGTTTTACCCTCATGTCTGCGACTGCCTTGGGAAAGTCATGGGTTTGTGTGTGGGCATAAATATTTCCAGGCACACCAGCAATTTCTTAAACCAATAATTTTATTTAAATTGCTTTAAGACTTCTTGCTTTCCACCTTTTTTCCTCTGATCACCTCAAACTGAAGGGATGTTTTCTTTTTACACTGCCTGTGCTGCTACTTTAAGCTTTTAATTCACCTTTTTAGAAAGTCCTGTGTCGTGTAGTGATCCAGCCCTGTGTGTGCAGAGATGCTCGTGTCAGGGGAGCCTCACTGTTCCCAGCCATCTGCAAAGGATCCGCGTGTCATGCTAATTTTTCATCTGCCAAACAGACTGATTGCATGAATACAAAGGGAGCGCATGGTAAGAGAACAGCTACAAGGTGACCGTGTTAAAAGATATGTACTCTTCATGGTGAAAGTTGGATTGCTTCAACTGACAACTTGTGATAAGGAAGCTAAGCCTGCTCTTGTCCATGGAAGTAAGTCCTGGCCTATTTCTCTTTTGTCATTCCCCTACACATTGTTAGCGTTCAGCTACACTCCACAGAGGGAAAGGGATTTGTAGCAGCGACTGAGCAATGCTGGGGAGCACTTGTGTATGAATCATATTTTGCCCATGTTATTTGATTTAAATGCCAGACCCGCATAGAGGAAACATGGGTATGCCTCTAGTAGAGGGCCACAATCCAGTGTGTGAAGACAACTGAAATAGAGCTACAACAATGCTAAAGTCCTCAGGAGAGATCGGGACATGAAAACAGATGTTCCAGGATAGAACATGCAATTTACATCATGAAGTTGCCCAAATCTCTCTCCAGGGACAGTCTTGTTTTGTAATATTCATGTAGTTGCTGTGACAATTCCTTCCTATTATTTTCTTCCATAAGGCAAGTCACAAAGCAGGAAGACTTTTTCATATCAGCCAAAGGAAGTTTGACCAAGGGAACAGGGTCGTGAACAGGGATTTGGGAAGCTTGTTCACTCTTCCTGGCTTTACTGGCGATCCTTTTCATTGCATTGAATAATGCCTTTTCACTGCTGTTTGCCTTACCTTTTATCTCCACTGCCTGATCAGCCTGAAACCCTCAAGGTCAATGATGTCTTGCATGTTTGTACAGCACTCAACATGTTGGAGCCCTTACCTCCATCTGGGCTTCTAGGTGACGGTCTGAGTAGTGGTAATAATAATATAATAAAGTAACAGTAATAATGATAATCTAAAAAAGAATAAGCAAAGACAACACGTGAAAATGGTCCTTGTAGGGGATAGCATATGGAAGTTGTTGCAGTGGGAACACAAGGTGGGAAGGATTTCCGAGCTCGGTTGGTGAATGTAAAAAGGTTGAGGAATGTAAAAGAGTTCATTCTTTGAGTCACACAGCAAATGTATAGTGTGAATTATCAGACATACCTAACTGCAGGACTTGGAGATGCCACCCTATTTAGAGTACAGCTTCAAAAGCCCTAACCAACACTGAGCAAAGTGTGGACAAGAATTGCTACATTTTACTGGAGTAAAACGTAGTACTGTCTGTTTGCAGTAATAGTTTTTATCTGTTTGTAGTAAGTCTTTTTGCAGATGGCACCAATCTAAGTGGTATGGTTGACATACCTGAGGGACAGGATGCCATCCAGAGGCACCTGGACTAGCTTGAAAAGTGGGCCCAGGTGAACATCATGAGGTTCAACAAGGCCAAGTGCAAGGTCCTACATCTGGGTTGGGGACACCCCCAGTATTAATACTGGCTGGGGGATGAAGGGATTGAGAGCAGCCCTGCTGAGAAGGACTTGGGGGTACTGGGGGATGAAAAGCCGGACATGAGCCAGCAATGTGTGCTCACAGCCCAGAAAGCCAACCGTATCCTGGGCTGCATCAAAAGAAGCGTGGCCAGCAGGTCAAGGGAGGTGATTCTGCCTCTCTGCTCCGCTCTGGTGAGACCCCACCTCGAGTACTGCATCCAGCTCTGGGGCCCCCAAAATAACAAGGACATGGACCTGTTCGAGCGAGTCCAGAGGAGGGCCGTAAAGATGATCAGAGGGCTGGAGCACCTCTCCCATGAGGACAGGCTGAGAGAGTTGGGGTTGTTCAGCCTGGAAAAGAGCAGGCTCCAGGGAGACCTTACAGCAGCCTTTCAGTACTTAAAGGGGGCTTATAAGAAAGACGGGGACAAATATTTCAGCAGGGCCTGTTGCGATAGGACAAGAGGTAATGGTTTTAAACTAAAAGAGAGTAGATTTAGACTGGATGTAAGGAAGAAATTTTTTTCAATGAGGGAGGTGAAACACTGGCACAGGTTGCCCAGGGAGGTGGTAGTTGCTCCATCCCTGGAAACCTTCCAGGTCAGGTTGGACAAGGCTCTGAGCAACCTGATCTGGTTGAAGATGTCCCTGCTTATTGCAGGTTGGTTGTACTACATGACCTTTAAAAGTCCCTTCCAACCCAAATTATACTATGACTCTATGAAAAACAAGAGAATTCTTACGAACCACTATTAAACCAGGCCCTTTAATAGCTTGTGGAAGTATACATTTGCCCAAACTGCTCTCAAAATGTACTTGCAGGTAAGCAATGAATACTATGGCCAGTAGAGAATTGCACAACACAGCCTCACAAATGAATCAGCGGGCCATTTAGCACAGTATCTTTAGCCTAACCTTGCCTCAGTTATTAATTTGTCTGCTAAGCACTCAGGTAAAGGAAGAAATTCCACAGGTAATTGCTTTTTATGAAACTTCCTCTCTGGAAGATCACCAGGTGAAAAGAGGAGTGATTTCCTCAAAGTGTCCTCCAGCTCAGGCAAGAGAGAGCTGCTGCTGGGCCATTGCGCTGCTGTACACGGAGCTGGGATGGAACTCAGTTGGCCCCTGCTCCCCTGCATCATGGCAGGAACGGGCTTGCAAGCTCAGCTCTGAGCTGCAGAGCAGAGAGGAGAAAAAAGAAAGGTTATACTACTACCTGCTGCTAGCCAGCTGTTTTAAATGATATCACCACCTGCTTCCTATCTACACATCTCTAAATCCTCCCTCTTCCTCCCACCTCCCCCACAGCAGTATCTGTCTAGCTCACTAGCCTAAAGGACATGTGGTACCCATGCAGGCATCCTGACCCGGGTGTTACTACCTCAGCATCTGAACAAGGACTGCGCTGCTTTTCCTAGCCTCGGTGACTAATTTACTTTCCTACACTCCTGTGAGGTAAGGGAATGTGTGGGACTCCAACACAGGAGGGAGCAAAAGCAATGATGTGATTTTTCAGGAAGGCTGTATCAGACGTGTTGGAGCTGGGCTTCTGCAAGCGAACCCCAGACCTGAGGCATGAGCCCTCTCCCCTCCACAAGTCTTGCTCTTGTTATTTGCGTATGGTTCTCCTTACCTGTCCGTAGGCACCCAGCAAGTCAGCAACTGGCTGGCTAAAACAGAAGAGTTTTGATCTGACATGTGATGCTCACTACCAGTCCGCTAATTGTCGTGTCTTTGGGCACAAATCTCTTATTCCAAGGCTTGAGACATTTTTTTTGTCCCTTATGTTCTCTCCTCTAGAAGGGAACCAGTTACTTAGCCACGTTTTAATTTCTTGTTTGCCTACATACAGTCCCTCTATTCTATGTATTCTTCTTTCAGAGAACACACGCTAATTTTTATAAATATATCATGTATCAAAATGTGTATATATATATTTTCCTTGTCTACTCATTTGACTTTCAAGTCACTGGTGCTGTTTCTTACCAGGCACTGACTGAACCTGCTTTACTAGTTTGCTCCAGTGAATAAGCACAACTGTGTTTGGCTTGGGGAAGGCAGAAATAGCTACGGTCAAAGGAGCTGTATCATCTTTTTCAGGTTGAATTCAGCTGAATGTGTATAAACTACCTGCCCTTTGGTTCTGAAATAATAGTGGTTAGAGAACTTGCCTAATCTAATCCTTTATACCTTAAAACATGCCCTACTTTGTTCTGCATGTCTCAGATACTATGGGATTAGAATAAAATGTGAAGAGCTTTGGTGCTTAAGCAGTGTTTCTAAGGTCATCACTTATTCCCTGAAATAATTATTTCTGTTCTCCTGTGGAGGTTGAGAGGAGGAACTGGGAAGGTGGAGAGGACAAGGGTTTGTGCTGTTCATTGCAAAAAAGGAATCATTCATTCTGAGTACATTGTGGAAGTCCCAGAAGGAAAGAAAATGCAGTGAAAGCTCATTTCCACCCCTGTGTGCTATCTGCCCCTACACGCTCAGGACATGGATAAAAAGACAGAAGGGAAGTGACTTCTCTAAGAGCTACTCAGCAAGCTAATGACGGTCAGAAACAGATCTCAGCCAAGGGCCTAGCACACGTGGGCACAGTGGGGCTGTCTGTCCCCCCAAGTGCAAGCCTGGGAGACCCTGACCTCACCTGCTGGATAACCAGGAGAAAGCAAATTCATTCCGGATCTGAAAGATCATCTTCCTCTTTGAAAGTGTGACATGGAAGAGCTCTCTGGATTTGCTGTGAACTTGCTCACCGAATAGTGAAGCATCAGAAAAGAGCGGTCTGAGCAGCTGCCTCTCATTGATGCAATGACACGTAGACTAAAGACTCCAGATAACCAACAATGGTGCAAAGGTAAAGTGCTTTCTTTCCTCCATAAATATCAAACAAGATATAACCTCTGAAGAGTTTTGCCAACATCTTTCACTCCAGAATTTTTTTTTTATTTTTAATCAGTTGACAAAATTCACCCAAACTCTTTAATTCAGGCTCAGCCATGTATTTGTTTCTACCCCAGGAATGCTTGCCATTTGTTAAATAAAAATGCCAAGGGTGATCCTCAGTTGGTGCAGGCCAGCACAACCCCATTGAAGTTTCAGGAGTTCATGTCAGGAAAAAAAGACTTTGCTTAGTTGGGCTCTTCCAATAGCTACGACAGAGCTTTCTAAACAACAGGTTTCTAAACTATTGCACCAAAAGAGACCAGACAAGTAATTCCTTCAAGCTGTTATTGCTAGTTTTTCTTGTAAAATCTAAACCTGCTTAATAATATTCCCCTTGATATTTAACTTTTGGAGACACCATGTCTGAAGGTCACCACCTAAGCCAGCTGAAAAGCCAAGTGTGAGGACAATTTTTCTGCTACCTTGGTGCTTCCATTTTCAGCATTTCAACCCATAAGAATAGAGAAAATATCTTCAAGACTAAGAGTTGAGAAGGTTTAAAACTTCCAGTAAAGCCCACTTAAACTTCCAGTAAAGACAATTTCAAGTGACAGACGAAGCTTTAAATTCTTTCTTATTTCAACTGCACCAACTGTCCTTAGCTCACCATCAGCTACAGCTTGCAGCTGGTATCCTTTGATGACTTCTCACAAAGCAGAGTAAAGCTTACCAAGTGGCCTCCTGAACACACTAATTTAAAAGCGCAAAAGTGCAGAATGAAATTACGCTAATGGATTACTTCTTGTAGCAACAACACTTCATTTGCACTCTTTTTTTTTTTTTTCTTTTTGTACCTAGACTCCGAACAGTGTGAGGTGATGCCTCCAATAACAAACATTGCACTCTGGTAGTCACTTGGTAACAGTCACCTCCTGCCAGAAGAGACCACATCTCTTTTTCTGGAAGCCACCCAACAGTGGCCTGCAGGTCAGTGGGGAGAAAATCAGGAGCAGAGGGCATCAAAACTGGAGACAAGTCAGAAGGGAAGTAGGCTGTAAAAGTGTCATCTGATGATTTCAAACTGGTGAGAACCTGGGGAATTCCTGCATTTCTACTACGGAAAATTGGCCGGACTTAATTTTTTCTATTCATTTATGATTTGTCTCTCTGCTGGTCGTAATTGCATAGGCATTAGGATGCTTAAAGCAGCTGTGAAGGGCTGAGAGCACAGGGTTACTCTGGCAATGCAAAGGAAAGCCATGGGCAGACCATTGACTTTGGATGGCTGTCAGTCAGAGGAGACAGACGTGGGCCAGGACAGGCAGACTGGGCTGGACAGACCTGAGGACGTCTGGCTAAGCTGGCCAGTTCAGCGGATAGATGAAATCTGAGGTTCTGTTGAGCAGGAATGGAATGAATGAAGGCAAAAATTTGCAGCAACTTAGCATTTTCAAAGATTAAATAACCATTTTCAGTCAATAGCAACACTCACCCACACACCAGTGCCTCTGTTTGTAGGCCACAGCTTCCATTTCATGTTAATTAGCACCAGTGTGCTCTGTAATTACATCACACCAAAAACCATGAAGCCCCTCTCTGCCCACAGTCACTGGTAGCTGGAAATTACAGTGGTTCCATTTGTGATGTTGTACACGACAAAGCAAAAAAGAGACTACACCCTTATTTCATCTAGTAACAGGTATCTCTGTCAGCAGCAGCCTGTCTTTTTGGTAGAGATGTGCCTTTGTTTCTGTAAGTCAGACCTAGCTGTAAACTGAAGCAGTAAAGAAAACCACGATCGGCACATTCAAACAGTTAAGGCAGTGCATTTCAAAGGCATTTAGTCTAACTCAAGCAAACACACTTGGTGCCGTGCCTTGTTGCTGTGTTGGAGCAGGGCCAGTGGACCCAGGGTCTGCCAGAAGTGCTTTTGGCCCAGGAGCAGGGCTCGCTGCTTGGGTGCTTCGGCAGTGACCCTGCGCAGCTTTGCCAGCCAGCGCCAGCGGAGCCAGGAGCTCTTTGGAGAGGCACGGGAAAATGCATGTCTAATTCCTCTAGATGGCACAGCACCTTGACAAATCTGGGAATGAACACGCTTGGAGAACAGGCGAGAGCCAGACAGCCTCCAGTTGTCTCCCGAGAATGCTTTTCCCGCTTAATTGTGGTTAATTGTTCTAATTCCGCCTTATGCTGGAGCTCCTTCTTAAGGCAAGGTGAGCTTTTGTGTCCAAAGCTTTGCCTCGCCCATCAGCCTGTCTGCTCTGGGCGCTCTCGCAGGGATGGGGCACGTCCCACTGGAGGTTATGCCTTTGTGTAAGAGCTGGAAAAGCTGAAGAAGGAAAATTTGAGTGGTGTCTGATTCTCCTTATTCTGCAGCATGCTGAGATTTTTGTTTTACTTTTTAAACAAGTCACCGTATGCTCATGATTCAGCAGTGAGCTGCTATCCAATCGAATCCCTTGCCTTCTAACACAGAAATTTTTTTTTCATGAGAAAAATAGCTTTCAGGAAGCCACTAAGTGGCATTGCTGCCCTGTAACAGCAGCCCTGAGAGAGAGCCACAGGTTGGTTCCTACAGAGCTACAAGCCAGGCTGCTCCTTGAGTTATTACAAGAAAGCAGTCGGACCAAGCGCATCCAGCTTGCAGTAACACAGCCTCTCCAGGGCCAAATTCCCTTGCAGTGGTTTGCTCATC
The DNA here is from genome assembly GCA_017639485.1 of Pluvialis apricaria. Lineage (NCBI taxonomy): Eukaryota > Metazoa > Chordata > Aves > Charadriiformes > Charadriidae > Pluvialis > Pluvialis apricaria. Next base: position 51,622,703 of record CM030010.1, on the reverse strand, counting down.
TGGCAAGTCCCATCTCTTTCTTCTGAAGCTTCTGTCTCATTTTTGGGAGTGGATCACAAATTGCTTCAACTCTCATCTTCCTACGACACACACCTTCTTTGTGAGGACAGAAGAGCTGTGGGGTTTTTAAGCTCAGCTGGGGGCAGATTCTGACGCCAGAATTTCTCAGATTTATTTCTAACCCTTGGTTGTCACCTCTGCCACTCCACCCCGATGAGCGAGCAACTCCTTTTATCTCCTAGAAAAGCCCTAGGGACTGGTCCTAATTAAACAGTTAGCAATTATATATTTGCCCCCAGCAAACTCTCCACTAGGCTCTCTGCCTCCCCAAATATTTTGTTTACAGTTAAAAACCCAGTAATCTGGGAGGAAGGACCTAATCCATACAGTAAATGCACTAAGTTATACCCACACTGATACAGAGCACAGGAGATTTACAGAAGGCTGAGCAAATTGAGATATACACCAAAGGGGAAAGTACATTTTCCTTGACCACGCAGCGCTCATCAAAAGATAATGAATATGCAAATGACTTTTGACATGCATGGAAAGTTGTGGGCCCAGATTGCAGCAGCTGTACTCGAGCAGCGTCTTTCCCCCAAAGTCACCTTGGCCACCTCGCCAGGCTGGGAGCGTGTATAAATACAAATGAGCAAACTGTTCTTCACCAAGGCCACTGCTGTTCTTTAACGTGTGAAATATTATAGATCCTTTCTAGAACACCGTGCCTGAAGCACACGGGGGATCGTAACACAGGGTATTTTTAGATGTAGTATTTCTCAAGGCATGATAGATCTGGGATCAAAACTGAGCAGAGATCGTTAATTTGTGATTGCGCTGGCTTCCTTGTGAGTGGCAGCTTGTTAAGGTAGAAAGACTGTTTATGTGCAAGCTGAAGTGTCAACCAAGATCATCATGCTGATTGCTTCTAGTTTACACTGTTCTCTCAATTTGCACTAGATGTGCTGCTATACAAGCACAAAGAAAAGAAAGAAACACATGCTAGACAGAAGGAGGGCGACTAACCGAAGAGTCTGCCTACTTTGAGCAGTTGCAGTGTTTGAGGACTCCCAAGTTTTACTGCACGTAGTCCTCCCTTTGGGTCAAAACCACATTTCCATTTGTGCTTATAGCTTGTAACTTAAAGTGGAGTCATGCATTTTCCTGTATGGTCTACTGCTGTCTGGTTGTATAGAGCTGCATCTGCTATAGCCTTTTTCCTTACGCCACAGATAATGATGATGTGAGTACTGGTAATAAGAAAGCAGCTATGGGCTGTCGTTCCGGGCACTGCCTGTTCTAAATTTCATATAGGGAGATTTTGTACAAAATGAGTCATTTAAGTGCTCATCTTCTTTGTGCTCTGCGGCCACCAAAGTCCGTGCTCTTTGATCTTCTTTCTCAAAGTGGCTAAAAAATATGGAAGATCTCCGCACCAGGGCTTCCAGCAAAACTGCATCAGCCTTAGCAACAGCAGAGAGATTTTCGGGGAAAAGCATGTGTGTTTGCAAAGTTAAACGATGTCATCCTCCCGTCGTGTACACCCCTGCTTTCTGTGCACTATCCCCAATAATTCTGAGAAGCGAGGAACAGCGCGACTTCGCTTGCACACTTTGTTTTGCATCCGTAATTGCCCAGGTCGCGTGTACGAGGCCGGTCTACGGCTTTGGAGAGCTCAGCCTGCCGCCTCTCTGGGTTATTAAAGGGACTCGGGGATTTAAAAACAACAGTTCTGTCAGGCAGCTTTGCACCTGTTATTGCCGTAAGTAACAGCTCGCATCACCCGGGCAGGCCAGCATACGCCGCGGCAGCCATGCCATGCACTGAATCAGCCCATGTCAGGCTCTGGTGAGAGAACAGATGGTTTTCAAGCCTCATTTGTCCCTACTTGCTAGTCTTCCACCACGCACAGCTCAGACAGATCGTACAGCCGGGGCTCGGTGGTTTTATTCAGAAAGGAGCTAAGCACAGCGACATGGCACTGTTTCCCGCCTCTGCCCCCGCACCGAAGGCAGTGGGTGTCAAGAGAGCTCTGTACCTGGCAGGGTTAAGGCATTAATGCTCTGTACCTAGCAGGGTTAAGCTATTAATGTATGTAAATGCAGCAGCCGAAAGGAAAACAAGATGGACAGATGCGTGCTGCTTTGGCATAACTTTGACGAGAAAGGAAAGAAAGAGATGCTAAACTCTGCTGGAAAGGTTGCTCACCGGCAAAGCGGTTGGGACAGGGAGTGTCTGTTTTGTGTACTGCCTCATTCTTGCCTGGTTTTTAGCAGTACCATAATAAAATGGATGAATAATAATAAATCTGTCGCAACGCACATTTATAGTTCAAATCCTGTGCTAATCCTAGCAGTACAGTCTTTTGTACCTGAAAGGAAAGGGAAAAAAAAAAACCAACCAACCTTGGCTCTAAGCTAAACAAGTTTCTCCTCTGGAAAGGTAATTAACAGCTGGTCTCCATGGAGCCTTTATCACAAAATCAATAGTAGTCAGTTCTGATTTGACTTGTTCTTCTTTACTTTGTGCTGCTTTCACTGTTTATAAAAATGTTTGTGGGTCTAGCTGGTGGACTCACATTGGAGAAGAGGGTTGTGTCAACTGAGGTCCATGAAATCAGGTAAGTTTGCTTTGTATAGAGATTCTGGCAAATCTTCTTTTCAGGATTTTACACTACCTTCACTTTCCTGAGCTTCCTATTGCAAGCTGCCAATTTTATCTTCCTTGTTGCCACTACAGAAATCATGTAAAAATTATGACTTTCCATTGATGTTAACCTCAATAATACAACTTAAGACTCTGCTTATTTTTTTTTAAGACTACTGTGGCAGCAGCTGCCCTAAACACAAGATGATTTAGCGATAAAACCAGTGGCAAAGTGGAAGATGGAGGTGTTTCTATAGCTGCGCAGGCAGATCAGGTTCCCTTTAGGATCATCTGGAAAGGCTTTAGAAACCTGGAGTGGATTCAAAGAATCACAAATAATGAGACCCTTTAATCACGTAGCTAAATGCACACATTTTATCAAAAAGAGAAGGAGTAGATAGACGTTTATTGAAGTGAGGACATTCTTGCAAGAGAGGAATTGCACAAGAACGTTGAGAGATTCTCTGTTAAAGGGGAGTTTAAACCAGATCAGATGGTCTCCTGCAAGCCTTCTCATAGATAACACAAAAGGTGTTGGGCCTGATGTGGAAATCACTGGATAAAGTGCTCTGGCCAGTGTTATGAAGGAGGTTAGACTAGGTGCACACAGTGTTTTCTCCTGACCTTAATCACGTGAGCATTTTAATCTTCTAGCTGCCTGGTAGGGCCAGCATGACTTGTAGCTCTCTTTCACACATCTTCTAAGAAAACAGGACTCTTTCTGAGATAGCTTGCACTACCTCCACAGAGGACTCAGAAATTGTTGGACTTCCCATGCCTTTCCAGATCAGCTAACCTCTTGCTACCTTTCCATCTACCCTCTGCTTGGCTTTTCCAAGTCTCATTTACCCTGACCTTCAGGGCTGTAGTGAGAAGGGACTTGAAAGTGGAGTACGTTCCCTTATCTGTTGGCTGTATCCCAAGAGAGTGGAGCTGCCTGGGAACACAGACTTTATGGGGTACCAGGGTGTTAAAGATTTATTATATAATGTGCAACCTACACACCATAAGGCCTTCTTTCCTTCCTGTCCTCCTTTCCACCTTTTCTTTCACCCCTAATAAACTTGCTAGGCTGCAAACAGGAGAAAAAGGACTCAAAGCAAGCCCTGCTGCTCTTACCAACATTATTGACAGGGAGCAAACTGTTGTCAATAACAAAGCAGAAGGATACGAGGAGGACCTTTTTTCTCATATGCAGTCTACAGTGCTCTGGATTTTTTTCCTATGGATTCTGTATTGGTTTTTCCCCTTACTGTTTGTAACAAAATGGGGAAATGAGATTAAAAATTCAATACTGAATACAAACAGGCCATTTAGGTTATACTTTGTTCAGTAGTGCTTCATGTTTACTTTACCGATATAACCTTTCCAGACATTGGCCACTTCTGGTGTGATAAATAAATATTATCTTTAAAATAGAAGGCTTACATCACTGCATACGTAATAGATCTGAAAACACGGACACTTAATAATCACCATAAATAACAAATAGCCATTTATAGGTACTGAGCTGCCTGTCAAGCCGTGAGCTTTATACGCACAGGAAGACGAAGAGTGAGAACATGTTGAGCCAAAACCATGTCTGTAAAAGCACCGTCTCCATGGATTGTTAGGAAATGGAAGTTCTTTAAAGGAAATGTCAGATTTTTCTTTGAAGTACTTCTTGATCTTCTTTCTGCTCTCAAAATAAATAAAACCTAGTTCCAGAAACAGTAGAGACAGCAAATGTACCTGTATCTAGATATATTTTTAGTTTTTGGAAGAAAAAATAGTAGCTAATCGAAACTGGGCATGCATAAGGATTTCTGGGTCAGGGTCTGACCTGCCACCACACTGGAGAGTGCTTGGGAATGGAAGCTGGAGCTGAGCCTCACTGGGACAAATGAGTGGTCTCCTTTTACCACCTACCCTGGGTTCCTGGGGGTTTCATCCCAGCACGGTCAGTCTGGGGTTTTAACTTTAAGAAATACAAAATATCAACAAATGAGACCCTGTGCCTTCTAAAGTCAATAAAAAGATATTTAGGAAATTCAGTGCAGCCAAGTTCTTGCAATCAAAAGTGAGTTGAAATCACCAGGTTTCTCTTTCATCTCTGTAAATCACGCAGTTTTTTTTATATGTTCATCTCCAAGCACGCAATTATGCAAGATCTGAAAGCTCTTCTATAATCTTGAATGTTTCTTTAGCTGATAATAATACACAAACACTTGTTACAGCATTACAGGCACAGTGCTAGCACAGGCACAACACTCTGCTTTGTAGTACAACAAGTATCTTTGGCTAAGCAGGTGACTTCTAAAGGTGCTGAGTGTATAGCTGATTTATGTAATTTGCTGGCCAAACTGGCATATGACTATTGAGATGGAAGAATATTAGCAAGAAATATGGCCTAACAATAAGACCGAGCATAGCAACCTGCAGATCTCACATACAGAGAAATATTTCTCTATATTTACTCTTACTTGCTATGATAGGGTAGCTACTCCCTATACATTAACTGTAGAAAGTAATGAAATGAATTTTCATGTCACAGAAAGGATGTTTTATGTTCTTCTCAACTGAAATTATTTTCTCTACTCTTTTTCTACTGCAAAACTTATTTGTGTTGTTTCATGCCAAGCTCTAAGAAGCAGATGCTTTTTTGGAAGAGATGGGTTCTTTATTCTTCCCATTTGTGATGCTACACAGAAAGAGATTTTGGATTTTTACTGTGTAAAAACTGGCTGATCTATTCATGCAGCACTTCTGTGGTGGATACCTGGGCCAGAACCAGCTCTGCTGCCTAGACCTGAATCTGCTCAGATGTGAAATTTTCACTTTGATCAATTCCACACGTCTTTTTGGGTCCTCTGGCCTTACCCACCAGGCATGAGGTGAGGGGGAAGGTAATAAAACAACAGCACGCTATTGTCATCGTTATTTTTCTAGCAACAGCTAATTGAGTTATAAAAGGAATATGAAAATAGATGGAACAGCAGCAAAGAAAGGCAAAACCCATGTTTTTATCTATTGAGTCCCTCTTGCAATTTTCCAAGGATACATTTAAAAGCAACCTTTTGTTGCTTCTTGTGTGAAGGGGCTGGTGCAGGGAAAGACTTGGATTGCTCGAATTGTAAACCTGATTCATGGCTGAGGAGACTTTGTACTGCATCTTGCAGCTTTGTCACATCACGCAGCCCTAATATCTCTGTGCTGTTAATGTTTCTGTGTACTCCTCTCAGAGCTGCTGTGACTTCAGCTTTAATGGGGCAGATATTATTTGTTCCTTATTCAGGAAGTGAATTCACGTTGAAGTCCACGTGACGTTGCCCTGAATAGGACCAAGGTTTGTTAGAGTCTGACTGAAGTAGCATTCAAATTAATGGGTACTCTTTAGTTGACTTCCAAGGGCATGCAGTTGGGTGCTGCAAAGATGTATGGAGTGGGGGACGCATCCTCAGCTCCTGTGACCTAAGTCACTGCAGATAACTAAAGTCAAAGGGGCTGTGCCAGCTTCTGCTGACAAGCTCTTCTCTCTTTGTGGAGATACGGGAATAAAATGGCTTACACATGGAGAGAGCCTCTTAAGGACGCACAGGAAAATAACTGGAATTATGGGAAGACCGTAAATAATTTCATCAACATTTCACTGGGAAACAGAAAATTATACCTCCAGCTGATTATTTTCAAGCAATTGCATGATGGCCTATGGAAAGATGGGATATCTCTCTTTGGAGTCCTATGGTAGTGCGAACTATTATATCCACTAAATACACTGCAAATATTATAGGAAATATTTCAGAGAGTTGTTTAAGACTGGCTAACTTCAAGTTTTTCTATAAGCTCTAAGATATTTCTCCCTCTACCTGGAGCTAACATCTTTCCAAAATTCAGATACTGATAACAAAATAAATAACTATTTGATATCCTATCATTCTCACTACGGAAAAGTCAAGTCACTTTGCATGAAAACTGTATCTGCTTAGTAATAATCTTCAGAAGAAAGCCCAGTCCATGTCTCACTCAAGGCAGTATTTATTTGGGGTATTCATGTTGGCTAATGATAGCCTAACACACCCACCCCAACCCAGCCAGGGACTGCATGCTCATGGGATCCTTACCCAGGTAAAACACCTATTGAAGTTGTGCAATTTCTTTGTTTGGAATAATACTAGAAAAACTCTGTATGGCTTTCTGGGAGTCTGCAGGGCTTTCTAAGGCTGGCTAAGAATTCGTCCCAGTGACTATAAGGGGGCATGTGCACAGCCTTTCACAGAGATGAGTAGGCAGTTTGGGATCACGGAGCCTGATCTAGGATGGCTGGTGGCTGTCATATATCTGTCGGGGAAAGGCATGTTCTGTGCTTTTGCTCACACCACTCACACTGAGTCTGTGAGAAGAATTACGTCTTCTAACATGGCCAAATTAATCACTTATTCGGTGAGATAGGTTCCTGAATGCCAGCAGGATGAAAAAAAAGTGTATAAACAAAGTAGTCTAACACCTGCCTTACAGCAGCTTGCATTAGTAAACCAGTGTAATTTAGGGTCAGAGCAGATTGTAGCAGGGAGGGAGAGCCACAAGAGCAGCAATAACTTCCTCTCCTGCCCGTGCAAACTATGCAGGCACAGCTTGGTTCTGATCCCGGTCGCTGGCACGCTAGCCTAAATACACCACATCAGAATTTCTTTAGCTTCCCAACCGTCACACGTGAGTACCATCCAAAGGTGAGGAGCTGGCAGAGGAAGCTGTGGCAGATCACTTCTCAGACCCTTCCTCATCCAAATGGCTTCAAGTCCTTTTTGTTTTTCTGGAAATCTGTCTGCATTTCCATTCCCCAGCAGCTAATAAAGAGGAGCATGACATCTACCACCTTATTCTTCCGCAGCTGCATCCCACAACAGCTAAAGTCTAAGGGCAAAGCCCTTTCCTTTATCCCCTACAACAGAAGAACGTGAGCTGAGGCCTCCCGCATCACCAGCGTGTCTTGTTTCCTACCTCACGCCTTCCCACTCACTTGCCTCCAGCCTTTCCACTGCTTTTCCAGCTTTGTACAAACACTTCAAAACCCGTCTCAGCTTCATACACCGAGTGCGCAGCAATGCCCGGATCAGCCTGGGTTATCAGCAGGAAGTCTCGAATCCCACACCAGATGGCTGAGCCAGTCTAGCAGCTCCGAACAGCGGGGGAGGCAGAGAAGCGACAGCCTGACATGGCTATAAGCAAATATATTTTTTTTGCTCCACAGCGCACTTGCCTCACCATTTGCAGAGCTCCTAAGCCATACGGCACGCTGTCAGAAGGAACAAGCTCCAGGGAGGGAAGCAGGGAGCACCACTTCGGATGGTGGGACGGCTTCCTGCAGGAAGTCTTTGCTCCTTCTCTTCCCCTGGTCCTCCTTGCTTTCATGCTGGCGGTTGCAGAAGCAAAGGGTTTGTGGAGGAGCGCTGCTGGTTCTTTCTGTATGTTTCTGAGATAAAAGGAATGCCAGAATTAAGTGACTGAAAAAACACTTGGGGTGTCTGGTTTATTTTTTGTCTTATTACAGGGCTACTTTGGGGTCGGGGCATGGTTCTGAGCGCTGCGAAAGGGGCTTGTCTGAGGACAGTCATTTTTTGCCTACTGTTACAACGGCTGCCAAAGGGCGTAACTGCTTATATGCTCTTTTTCTTCAGCCTTCAAAGCTTTTAAACTGCTCCCTCTCTTGTTCATGTTGGTGAGACAAACTGTAGCTTCTCCACATCATTGCTTGAACCTGACCTCAAATAAATTAAAGCAGACCGTGACATTCTGGAGTAACTTGCTCCCCGCACCACAAAGCTGCTGTAAAATGACTCAAAAAATTGTTAAATTGGGCTGCAGAAACATAGGGAAGGTGTGTGCACACTGCATAACGTATAGAAAAAAAAATGAGCTAGGTGACATCCTTACGGGCAACTAGTCAGCTGTAGAAGCTAGCTGTGCTTCTGGCTACCCGGGGCCAAGCAGGGTGCGTGACTTGGCGTTCTCTCAGCTGAGCTGCTCAACACTCCTCACTCAGGACAATGTGGCTGGCTCCCTCCCTGCTCTACTGCAACGGCGCAGCACGGATGTGCCTCTGGAGGTTGCTCCTAACACTCCACACATTTAAAGTCACATCAGACAAAGAGTAGGGGAAGGGAAGCAGAGCTTTGCCCGCTTCTGCCAATGATGTTCCGGCGGCAGTGAGCTGAGGTTGTGTGTTGCTGCAGCTGGAAACACAAACTAGTCTGAAACGCAAATCTAGCTAGAAACCCAAATCTATCTAGAAACACAAATCTAGCCTGCTGCAGTGCTAGAAACACATACTCAGTCTCCCGCGTCCTGGGCGGTCTCGGCGCTTGACCAGAAAGATGAAGAACATTGGGAATGTCAAAGCTTCGCTTCACAAGGCTGCTGGCAGAGACTGTGCTACGAAGAAACAGTCTCCCAGCAGGTTCATAGCAAATACTGCCATAAAATGGAAGTTATTCTTTCCTGCGGCAGAGCCTATCAATCTGACAAGGCGTGTATCCAGATTTAATTTATGCTTCCAAGTAAACTGGCATTTAGAGCAATTTGCATGTATTTTTTTTTTATTGGTTGAGCAACCCTAATATGGACCGCGCATAGATTCAGCAGCATTTCAAATAAACAGGCTCTCTGCCCCAAGACAAATTCTCCAAAGTGACTGAGATCTCCATAATTCAAATTGATGTGCTAGGAGAACTAGAGATGTGCTCAGCTCAAGATGTACAGTGCTGTGGCAATAACATTAGCAGCACCAAGCTGAAGAGGTAAACAAAATGATGAAACACTTTGGGATGAGCATGAATCAAAACCTCAGGGAACCTGGGGCAGGTTCAGAGCAGGATCCATGCTCTGCATGTTAGACCCCTTCTGCCAACCTTGGCGCTGTTCCCGTATAGCCATATTGCGGTACTACAGATCATCTGACAAGAGACGGATGTCATACAAGCACGGCCAGGAAGAGAACTGTTCCCCCCACAAAAGACCATGCAATTCTTCACGGATCTGCAGGATTTGCCTTTAAAGCTTGCCACTACATTCCTGTCTCCAGCGCGTAAGTGCCTTCTTTAACATTGAGTCTCACCATCTCGGGATTGATTTTTCAGCATTCTGACCCCCTCTTCCACCAGGATTTCTCAGCCCGCAAAAGGTAACTATGCTAAGGCACCTACTCCTACAGTGAATGTCTTCCGTTCCCAACTGCATACTGCAAGCAGCCTGGGAGGCTCTGTATGCTGGATGAACAAGCTTACTCTTGGCACGAAAAAGAGATGTACTTCTGCCTGGTAGAGCACCCAGGAAAAAACAGAGACCTGGAGCTCCCCAGAAAATGTAGAAGCAGGCCCTCAAATCTCCCCCTGTCCACTCTCCCGCAGATGAAAGAAGTCTCACTGGGATCAAGACCCGTGTTCTGTTTTCTTTCTATTCTCTAACCGTGTTGTTCAAAAACTCTATAAACCTCTCTGAGCAGGCAGTGGTTTACCTACACATCTAACCAGGAGAAAGGATATTTGGCTACCTTGAAATAATTTTCTTTTTCTTCACCTTTCAGTGTTTTTGCCAGACAACCAGGGAACCTAAACAGTGTCATTTGATAGAGGGGATTGAATCACATCTTGCGAACACAGAACGGGTGAAGCAAATACCACACATTCAACCTCTAAGCTGGGATAGGTTTACATTTGCATTTACAGCTGAAAATTCAACAGTTGTCCCTAGGCCATTCATGCACAGAAGAAAAAAATATGCCATCAAATACAGTGTTTTCTAGGAACCACTTATCCACATCTATTTTAGAAACAGTCTTTGAAAAGGGAAACACTTTTAAAAAGTGAATTACAGGATACGAGGAGCTAATACTTATTTGACATTGAATATGTAATTACTGTTATTTTTTTCTCTAGGTATTTATTACACATTTGAAAGAACATGTTTTTTTCCCCTTAAGTCGTTGCAAAAACAAACAAGCAAAATTGTTACTACTGTTGCAGTAACAAATACAAACAAACAAAAATATCTCATCCCATTTCAGTTAGCTAAATGAAGTTTGTGGTTAATTGCTTTTCTAATGACTTTAGACTTAAGGATGATAGTGTTGGTGGAAGGAAGGAAATTATATAGTAGATGACTGCTGATTAAATTATTATAATGCTTGTGGCAGGGAAAAGAGCTTATCCTGTAATAAGTATACCCAAAATATGCTGAGAAGGAAAAATGCAACTCTGAATGAGCTTGTTCCTGCTTGCCTTAGGGGTTGTGGTTGTGGCACACCAAGGTGAACTCAGGTCCTTTGCAAATGGTCCAGCTGTGTCCTGTGTTGAAGACACAGGTGGAGGCATAGGGTCCTCCTGACCTGCCTGGGCATCATGGTGAGCTGATCTGTGAGCAAAGGAATCTCTCCAGACATGCAGTAAAACCAGCCTGAGGAGGGCAATGACGGGGCATCTTCCAGTTCTCATCAAGCCCCTGAGAGCAAGCACAACGGACTGTAGGAGACTCAGGTCAGTTTTGGGGAGGAGGATTGATAGCTATATTATTCCATTGATACTTTTTATTCCTTTCTCCAGCCCACCACCCTTTCCTCATGGTCTGCTTTCCTCGGCTGTCTTCTATCAGGGTTCCTCTCTCTCTAACTGGGGTCGCATCAAGCTGTGGTCTTAAGCCTGACTCTCTTTGAAGTGTGAAGAATGGGTTCCTGGTATCAGTCTGCATTGCACCACATGCAGCCCCCAACTGGAAACCAAATCCCTTGTCTGCTGAGAGCTAAACAAATGAAAATGTGTTAACTTTTCCTGCATGTTCTCTTTAAAATGACTTTGGTCTCTTTTTGAGTGGAGTGGTTATATTTGTTGGAACATGCAAAGGGTAAGAACAAATATTTTAAAATAAAAAAATGAGCATATCAAGTCTTCATTTTCCTTTCTTGATTGGAGACTGAGGTTGGTGCATCTTAAGTGCTAAGCGGAAGAGAGAGAGCATAACAGCAGTGAGGGTAAACTGCAGTATTTAAACTGCCATATTTGTGTAGATAGTCCCAAGCACTATGGGTATCTACACCCTTGTTTTATACTGCACTTTGAGATGCACAGGGTTATTCTGTAACACAGATCCAAGATGAGAGAGGAGGACTGAGCTAGAGTCAAGGATTTTCACTGCCAGAAGCAGTAAGAACAAGCTGGCCTTAAATTCTGCTGCTTGGCCCTAGTTGTTCTTGTGGTGGAAGCGGTTATTTCGCTTTTTTGGCCCCCTGCCCATCAAAACTAAGCATGCAATTAATGTTAAAAGGAAAATGTGATCAAACCAAGACCTTCTTCTCTGTGAACTTTTAGGACTGAAAGGGTTTTCTTCTGTTCTAACAGACCCTGATGCAAAGCCAGAATAGTAACAGGCAGCTGGCGTGGAGCCAAAGTTTAAGCCCTATACCTGACAAGGCTGTTATAAAACTACTATGCCCTTGTTTCTATCCCTTATTATGCCTAGAGATGGGAGGGAGGTTGGCAACTGGGTGTCAGTTCATGGCATGTAAAGGCTGGAGCCCCTCTTGCAGAGATTGCACATGATGTGTATATTTAGCATCTACTGCCTTATATTGATCTTCAGCATCATATTTTAATGTATTGCTTCTCAGTGCCAGGGTTATGGAGTTACTACAGGTGAATACTACCAAGTGTTACGTATTTCAGCAATGACCTATTTTCATGTTAAAGTATGAAAAAGGGACATTGCCTGCTAGCTTTTGGAAAAAAAAGCCAATGAGATTAAACTTAATATGACTGAAAACATTCCACGGTTTCCTTTTAAAATTGCAATCAGACACATCACTGTTGTTTCTATTTCATTTCCTCACGGTGATGAAGGACATCACGAAACATCTTCACGTTCCTTGGGCTAAAGGAGGTGAAACACAATAGGCACAACACACAAAATCACCCATTTCATTCCTTTCCCCAATGCCCCTGAAAAACCACCCATGGAAATCACATCTGCCCAAAGTCCGAATGCCTGGTGCTGCCTTCACTGCAGCAAAGGCAAGCGAATGGCCGGCGGGGGCTGCAGACAGCTTGTGCGGATGTGCAGAGGGATGGATGTCCACACCTCCCCACCTGGCTGGCCACGTAGGCTCGGCCTGCTGCAACGGCTGCCCTCTGACTGCGCCTGAGCCTCCCTCGTGTCAATCTGCAACCCAGGGAAGCTGGCCTAAAGAGTGCTGCTGGCCTGGCGCTGCCCAACGGTCCCGTCTCCCTTGGTTATATCAGGTCGATTTTTTGTACGCCTCACCTGTAAACTGGGTAGCAACTGGGCACAGGATTAGCTAGGAGAGGGCAGGGGGATGGATGAGCTAAGAAAGACTGTAAAGGGGCAGCACAAAGGTCCAGGTGCCCCATGATTTGCATAACCAGTTTTTCTGAGGTCCTCTCTACCCGTGTCTGCTACCTAGAAGAACCTATCATGGACCAACAGCCTGGTTAAGACATAATTTTACTCATTTAGTTAAACTGTTATGTCTGGCTATGACACTATTTTGTTTTAAACTAGTTTGGCTGCAATGAATTAAGCCTAATTTTGAAGGAACTATCAATCTTAAATCAGATTTTAAAATGCCACAACCACATGTGATGTCTTGATCCAGTTTAAGTTCATCCATCTGGTTTTTATTTGTACAGCTATGGCATCAAGGACCATGCAACCACAGCCTAGGAATCAGTTTGAGTGAAAATGAAAAAGAAATATTTTCAATTCAAGCCTTTTTCTCAAGGTTATCTTGTAAGGCAATTATGCAAAAGGCAAATTGTCAAACAAGAGTCCGATTCCGAAAACAGGTAGGCAAACCTCAGCAGTGATATGATGCTAACTGCCTAGGTAAAGCACGTTGATACATTTTGTTTTCTGAATCAATGTGCATGTGCTCTTTGCTGAAGATTTCCTACAGCAAGTAGCAGAGGTAGTCAAAGAAGGCATGTTATTTTCTTTTCTCTTTTCATCTTTGAGCATTGAAATACTAAATGTCTTTGTAGCCAGTTGAAATGTTTCTAGCAAAAAAATTTCTGCAAAGGTCTTTTTGTCACCAAAATTCACAATTTCAAAACCAAATAGTACTAATGTGCAATATTTTAAAATTTTGACTAATCCTTGGAAGTGTCAAAAGATTCTAACTTTCATGAATGAATAAACCTCTGCTCAAAAGCATGGAAAATAGGTGGTTTCCATTAAAAATTGTTATGAAGATTTAAAGACTAAGACATCCCATAAGTACAGGGAAAAGGGAAATTACAGCACATTCCACACAGTTACAACTCTGAATGCCATAAGGCTTACATTGGAAACTGTGAAAATATTCTTAGGTTAGAAACCCATTTCTATTTTCTCTTCTCTTCTAATGCTGTTCTTGACAGTGTAAATGCACAAAATCATGACAGATTAGGCACTTAAAGCATGTTTTTAAAGTGTCTAGGAGATAGGGATGTCTGGTTCCATCCACTTTAATAGACACTGGGAATCCCTGAGGCAGCTTTTACAATTTTGCATTAGGCTTTGCTCCAGTTCTCCAAACAAGTATAGTGTGCCATTGCATGGGAAGATGAAGTAAATGACAGACACAGAGTGTCATCATTGGTCAAAAGTTAAGGTGATCTTGAAGCTCTTTAATGCCTTGGCTTGCCTTTTGCCCAAGCAAAGGGTCCAAGTGGGATGCTTGAGGGAGGCAGCGAAGACTTGGAAGAACTGCAGGTGTGCAGCACAGAGCGGAGTGGGGAGATGAGCTCTGGCAGGTAGGGACACCCTGAGATAACCAGCCTGGAAAGGATAGCAAAGGACCTGATGCTGGAGAGGAACACCACAGACAAGAAGCAGACGAGTCATGCCTGTATATCTAAAGGTTAAAAAAGGTTCACTGAGGCTTCAGGTGGTAGCTGGGACTTAAAAAAGAGTTCCTCTAACTGAGGAAGGTAAAGAGGGGCAACCTTGATCTCGGCTAAAACAGTGGTGGTGTTTATGTCACTCTTGAACCAAGCAGACTCTGTCCAAACGTCCAGGCTGTCCCTCTGCTGCCTGCTGTCACTCCTCCGCCACATCTCCATGTGACAGAACCGTCTGCCTTCTCTGGCAGTGGGAGAGTCCGGCTATTAAAAAGGATGCGTCTCAAAGCCTACCCAAAGGAAGTGCAAAACATTCTGCGGTTCTATCATAGATTATATTTTTTAAGTAATTATAGGTCAGAATATTGTGTTATATTTTTTCTGATGCTTTATGAAGACTGTTACAACCCAAAACTCATAATGTTCCATATTTTTGCACTTCATGCTGTTAACTTGTAAGCCAAAGGGCGAATTATGAGGACCGTATATATTTTTGTCTTGTTAGGAATAAAAACAGAATGTGCCAGTTAATGCTAATGATTGTAAAATGGAAGCTAGTGCCCCTTTTGCAAAATGACAGTTCAGTTTATACAAATGAAATATGAAGAAGGCAACAAATTTTGAGTAACATTTAAGAGCTAAGCAAGACAAAGAGGTGTGTTGTTTGCACAAAAAGCTTAATGAAATTGCCATTTCCTTCCTCTGCACCACATGCAGACGTAGCACTAAGCAATTAACTTGATATCTTTGGATTACTCCCAAACTATATTTGACTTCACTGCACACCCACAGAGGAATGACTGCTGCTGCTTCCTCTGGTACCAGGAGTGTGCAGTCAGATCCTACGCTGATCGTGTGGACCACAGGCAGGGCTTTCTAGGATCTTGAATTCCTAGTATATTCTGAAGTTGTAATCTTCTGCTTCTCACAAGTTCCCTGCTTCATGGGTTAAACCACCCACAGTTCTCCCTTGGCTGGAAAGGAGTGGGTCAGCTTTGCCAGGAAATGAACCCTTCAGAAGAGCCGGTCCTGTAGATTTCTCTGGCTATATATGGGGATTATATGGCATATCAGCCCCGGAATATGTGCAGGAGTCTGGGAGACAAAGATTAAAGTTCTTCCGGAGCAATAACTTACTATACAAGAAGAAAAAACTCCATCAGCAGATACTGAGACAATATCCGTTGTCCCAAGATCAAAAAAAACCCAAAAACAGGTGCTTCAGTCATCACTGCTGCCTGATTTGAATCAGGCGAGATAAGAGCTAGAAGTTCAGATAGCCTACGTACCAGCAAGTGATATAACCACAGGACTCGGGGTCCATCTTGCTCATGATCTCTGTGGTCAATGACGAGTTAGCTGACAGAGCATGACAGAGCTCCAGCTGAGGAGCGGTACAGACCGACTACCAAACAGCAAAAGAGGTGAACAAACCTTAAGTCCTTTTTTAATCTGACAGAGGAAGAGCTGGGTCTCTTGCACCATAGAGCAGTCTTGGATTTGGGGCTCATTTGATTAAAGGGAAAGCTGTCTGTGTTTGTGTCCGCTATTTTTGCTGGCTTTGTTTTGTTCCAAAAAGTACTCTGTCTTTAAAAGCCCATAGTTTTGTCGCATGTGCAGCAGAGAGGATTCCTGAAACCCTGACATTTCTTGAGACAAGAAAAATACTTCACGCCCAAGGAACTTCTCACTCGAGTAAAAAAATTCTAAAAGCAGGAAAAAATAAAGCTTGCTTACAGATAACTGTCGTGGGAAAAGTAGCCTACACTGGTACCCTCTGTGAGGAAAGACGAGAATCTGGTTTGAACAATTACCAGCAACCGTGGTCCCATGACATGGCTTAAAGTGCTTGCTTTGCTGAGACCTTCTGTTTTCATCTTCAGGGAGAGGAATACTCCATTAAAGACACAAGTCTGTTTCCCCCTATGCTTCCATCAGAGGAAAACCTAATTAATTACATTTGGACTCTCTCCTGAGTAATATACACACTGAATTAAATAAATATGGCAGACCCTGGCCCAAGACAAGCCACAAAATATGCGCCAGCATAAACCTTCAGGTCATTTAGTGTCGGTGTGTTTGCAGCCATATCTCTACTTCCTCCGTAAGTGGAAGAGTGAGGAGAGGGACGCTAGGAACTGTGAGAATACCCACCAGTATATGCTGTTGTCGGGTATAACTGTCTGGAAGATTTCATGTTTGTTTGAAAGCTTAAAACAGAATATTAATGAGCACGAGGACTGAAAATTTGAGCTCTCAGAAAATACAGGAATTGAGATTATCATCTGTGCAATCTTTATTTAGGTCGCTATGTATGTTTCTTGTGTTAAACCCTTAACATCAAATAGGAAGTCTGCAACTGACCCAGAACCTTTGACTCATTTTTTTTTATCGCTTTAAGCCCAGAAAAAGTAAAAAAACAACTGTCTTTTCCTGCAGTTCCTTTCCTCATGCACTGCCCACTGAGTGCACTCCATGAGCTAACAACCTTCCAGGGCCACTCGTAAGAAAAGAAAGATTGTGTTGGTGTATTGCTGGAAAGAAGGCATTCAGGTCTGTCACACAGACTGCTAACACTTACACTAGGGAAATAACTAGTAGAATAGAAATAACAAAGCTGTAGGTTTTGGCTCATGTAGGCTACCTGCTAGGGGTTGATGCATATGTCATCCTTCCTGTGCACAACCTCCAGTCATCTGCAACATGGTGCTGTGGCAGAGACTGGAGTTGGTATGTTAAAGAACCAGGGGCATAATTCCCTAAATACATTTGGGAAGGTCACTTCAGGGCTGAAGTTAAAAAATTTAAAAAAAAAGACCAAACTTTAGATAGCGGTTTTACTTTGGTGGAGTAGTTCAGCAGTTACCTGGCTTCCTTATCCAGATCAGTTTGTCCAGCGTTTGTGTTTATGGTTTAGCACAATCTGAAAAATGCTGTGTAAATTACCGGAGAAATTCTCCCAAAAGGCGGCAGATGCTCATCGATGGCTGATGCAAAATTCTTGAGAGAAAGCACTTCAGCTCTGAACAGTGTGTCTCTTGATGCAAGGAATGGCCATGCCAATGGGTGCTGTGTGACAGGTTATGAATGAGACATTCAGTGCCTCTTATTTGGTTGCCCTACTGACGATGTCAAGTGAGTGTTTTGTGTACACCTCGGTGCACTGTTAGTGGTGATGGTAAGGATGTCAAAGCTATACTTGTCTGTAAGCATTCTAGCAGATGGAAAAGGCAGCAAGGAGGAATTTGAAGAAGGCCACTAAAGCAGGAAGCATGTTATCACAGAGAAACGGTTGGGTACAATCCACAGACACTTCTGATCAACCTAGGAGGTAATTGATGGGGGAGTCAGTTAGGTTGGCAGTTTGGACATCACAAACATCACGGACTGAATCAGAGGAGCTAACCTGGGACACTCTGGTTTCACATATAGATAACAGGAAGAGTGTGGTCCCTACCACGTGGCTCAGAAAACCTGTGTGAGATGACACGTCCCCTGCTGAGCGGGCAACCAACCTGGCACGTGTAAAGGGAAGCGCAGCGTCCTGCAAGCGAGAGCTATCTGACAGGCAGTGTTAGAAACTGGCTTGCCCTGTATTTGTATATGAAATGTACATATGTATGCGTGTATTTCAGTTAGGACTGCACATTAACATACCCCAAAAAGGCTTCCTCCTCCACACCATGTCCCTCATTTCTTTTAACTTATGAGCCCTTCAGGTGAAGGGTTGTCTCGCACATTTGCCAGCTGGGTGTTGTTGTAACACAGATAAGAATAACTACTTAGGGCTGTGCTGACGGGTGCTGTTGATTCTTGAAATCTTGCCATGCTGCCTGAACCAAGTTTTTATTTCCTTTCATCAAAAATACCTCTTTCCATTCTGAGAGCAAGGCAAGGCTAATCATTATTATTATCCTGTAATGGAGTGATAAAACACAGTGACACACACGAAGCAGCTGTCACAGCTTCTCTCAGCCAACCCATCAGCCCTGTCTATTTCTTTACAACAGTTTTAATGACAGTGCCGTGCTGATGTCAGGGACGGGAAGGGCTGTAGGAGGGGCAGAGCATCACGTAGTTTGTCCTGTTGCCCAAGGCGACTGAGTATGCACAGACCTCAGCAAGCTGCATGAAAAGACATTCTTTTCATGGCCCTTGTCTTGCTTAATTATCACTTCAGCAAGATAATTTCATTTCTTTTTTTCCCCCCATCCCTGCCTATTCTTTATAAAGACGTCTCTTGGAGTAGAAAAGGTCAGCTATGGAAAAAGTCGTAGCAGAAACTAATGCTAAACAAAGGTTAGGGGATTTGATTTGACTCCTGTGTAAACAGCAATTGTGTTTTCTTCTTTGTGATTTATTAATGAGGGAGCTGACAGAAATGTCTATATTTAGATTCTGTGAAAGATTTCATTATAACGGGTTCTTGAGACCTTTTATTTGCTTGAACAAGCCTGATGCTTGACAGAAGGACTGGCCCATGGCCGTAGAATGCCTCTGCTTTGCTTATGGAGCTCCATACAGCTTTTGTCCCTGCAAACAATGTGTATACCCAGAGAGGTGCAGAGTCAAACAGGCCACCTCTTGAGGTCAGTAATCAAAATATTAATCCAACCAAACTGGTCAGCAGCTTTTAAAGAGGTATAAGCTCTGCACTTGCTGGAAAAGGACATTAAAAATTGCTTTATCTCTGTTCTCTGTCATCTGATAAATGCAAATTTTTACAATGGACCATATTGCCAATTTGATTCCTAGGAGTGACTGCAGCTACTCGAGACCTAAACTGACATGGGTTAGAAAGAATATACACTTCAGGGGCTAGAAAGTAAAAATAGGAAGGAACTTTACTTGATGTTCTGAAAGCACAGAGAAATGCCCTGGATAAAATAAAGCTAAAGTTTAGGTGCTGAACCCTTTAGGCTTTCTGTTACTTGTTCTTTACCTAATACATCCCCGTCTTCCAGCCACTCAGCATGTGAAGTTGTAAGACTTAAGAGTCCCTTGCATCTCACTATATGTGTTTAATGATGTGATACTTACACCGGCTGTCGTATCACCTTCCTTTTGGTCTATTGAACTGAACAGTATGGAGCTCAGATGGTCTGTCTCTATGCCAAAACATCCGCAAGGTAATGCCTCTTGGATAAAGGTGCTATAAAATAATAAGCACAGGGCGCTGGAGGGGAAAGACTTGCAGAAACAGAGCAGGGTTAAGGGGAGATTTAAGGTATAAGACTGGAGGAGTAAAGGAGTGACATTTCAGTTGCAACAGGCTGAATACTGTTGATGAGTACCAAAAAGCCAGACAGCTTTCCGCAACAGGTTTTTGCCTTTTCCTGTCCATTTGTATGCAACACCTCACACGTTCCTGCTCATGGAGAAAGTGACCTTACACAGGGGAAAGCAAGAGTGAGCCCAACCACTGTGCCGCTCCAGGGCAGCCAATCCACAGCCGATGCCTTGTTGCTAAATTAAGCAACAGGCCAGGGTCTGAAGCAGACACGGACTCAAGGCTTCATAAATCAAATTTCCCTGCAGCAATAGAAGCTTACAGGGAAAAAGCAAACAGTGCTACAGTGCTCTTGCAAACCATTCATGCATTTCCAGACTGGGCCTTCGTTTTGGTTTTTTTTTTTTTTTTGGCCATTTCTGAACAGTCCAGAGCTATTAGTAAATAAATGTTGTAACAGATTTTTACTACATGATAATAGAGCACTTATACTATTACTGAAATATTTACTGAAACTAAACAGTATTATGCGTGCAAAACCCAAATCTCATCTGCAGGAAAACTGAAACAGACGCAGTATAAATGTTGGATCGTAATTACCTCTAATTGCAAAAGCTTTGAACTAAAAAAGAATTGAATCCTTCCACTTGCTGGGCTTGATTTAGCACTTCATTAGTCAGATTTTGCACTGGTTACAGAGCTGCTTTGGAATTCAGCTGGAGTACCACAGCAGTGAATAATGGGCATGCTTTGCAGATGTACTGCTTGTGGAATTGGAAATTTTAGGGCTTCTAAGGTTAACGTCTAGAGGGCTGCCAGCCAGGCATCACCTGAAGTTCCTCTCAAGGGAAGAATCTCAAGGCTTTTTACTATTTTTTTACTTTTGTGGGTAAAATTTGAATGGTACATTCAAGCTATCAAGTTGCCCCACAGGGATGCTAGACCCACTTAAGTTCTCCACCGGAAAAGCTTTTGGTGAATCCTGTAAAGACACTTTCCTTTCAGTGACAGTCTGAAGAAAATTAGGCAGGGTCAAGGAGCCATCTGCCTGGGTTCTGCAGGAAACCTTCCTGCTTTGGCTATTCAGCTGCTCAGTGACATATTGCAGTATTACCTATGTGGCAACAGAGTTTCATTGGTAAAGCCTTGTGCAAATGTGTAAATATGGAATAAGGAACAATGTGTGCCAAATGAGTTTACAGTCTCCATCACAATTTATTCTCTTGTATGGGACCACCCAGCCTTTCCAGGACAATCTGTTTTTCTAGGGCCACTGGTTTTTATAAGTTCCCTGCTTCAATAGTAACCACTGTGTGGTAAAATCCATGAAAATATTTCTTTAAGCTTTAAAACCTTGAAAAAGCCACCCTTCTTTTTGAATTAAACCTTGGAGTATGACGTCTTATTGTAAGAAGGGCATGTTTTTATTTATAGAAACTGAAAGGCCCACTTCTTGTTTCTGAAGCAGAACTGAGAAACAATTGGTTTTCGTATCAACATTGAAAAGAGAAGTGGTAGAAAAGCACTGGGACCTTATCCATGGCTTGGGTACAGTTCCACAACAGCTTAGGCCAAGTCTGTGATGTGGAGGTTTCGCTCCTCTTCCCACCCTTCGCTTGAGGTGGCGGGGGGTCCCTACGCACTTGTGGTGAGATGGTTTGAAGAGCTGGTATAGCTAAAATTAATAATTTGGAGGGATTGTTTTTGCCCGGATTAGCCCTCTGGTCCAGCTCTCAGTGGAGGCAAGGGAGTGTTTATGCTGGTCTGGGGTGAGGCGGGGGATGAAGAGGCAGGCAGGACTGTGGCCATTGGAAACTGTTCTGGAACTGCGCTCCCACACATCCTTCTGGCAGCTCCCAAGCAAAGACTGCGTCTGTGGACCCTCTGCTAAAGGATGAGGCCAAATGTCATGGAGCAAACTCCATCAAATTTTGTAAATTCACATATCCTCCACAATGGGATGATTGCATCCAAAGCACTCTTGGGCATGGAGCGGGAGCATCCTACCTGCCAGACGGCCATGCCCAGGAATTGCTTGGGAGAGTGCTAGCTGGCACTGATAAAATCATTAAATACATGAAGGCACGATGTTCTGGTCTAGCAGGTTACATCAGTGTGCCTCCCTGGAGCTTGAACTTTGCTAGATCAACATTAGTTCCCCAGAAAAAACATAGGCCAGCTGCATGCCCTGTATTGTATGAGCCCTCTGGGTTGCATGATGATCAGAAAATCCATACAAAGAGATAAAACCATCTTAGGTAACTGCCCTTTTTTTCTTTTTCCGCCGGTTGAATTCCTTCTGTACCTTTACTTTATGTGTCCAAAATGGCTGTTCTTGCTGCTCCATCATACGGGCAGGGAAAAGTCCTGAAGGAGACTAGGTTAAGTCTGAGGTCAGTGGCTGTGGAAAGCAAGCATATTGCTATCCTCTGTGGAAACACGATTAAAACGAGTCAGTAAACAGCACATGCAGCACAAGAAAAAAATCCACACACTGCTGACTTATACGGAAAAGCAACATGTTGATTACTCTACAAACACACTACATCTCTTTTGTATCAGAGACTTGAAATTAACTCATTTGTCTCCATTCACCTCACAATTTTCTTCAACTTCTGAAGAGTCACTAAGTTAAAGCTGGTACATCAAGGTTCAGCACATGCAAGAGGCTATTTGACAGAACTGCCCATATAAATGTTTCCACCTTACTCTCCCACATACAGATATGACATTTTCTCAACCAAAAACAATTGTCTGTGTAGGGGAGGCCTCACTAGGAACGGGTTGGGATGCTCAGTATTTTCCAGAAGTTTAAACGTTTGAAAACTGCATGGGCTTTAATGTTGTTGTGAGACATTTCTAATGATTGGGGTTTTTTTTCCAGAGGGTGGGGTGCTGAGTTTTTTTGCTGAGGTGCTAATACTCCTTCTGGAATATTACAAAACTCCCAGTGAGTTTCAGAGAAGGAGCTGACTTTGCCTTATCTCTCCCTAGCATGGGATGTGTCTTCCTGCATCTTCTTTCCCCTTGAACACTCTTCCCTTACACAAGGCTAGCCTGTGCCAAGCAGCTAAAACACTTTAAAAAAATTTGAACTTCAACTTTGGCCAATGTTTCAAAGGGCAGTATATCTGGCCTAATTCTATAAAGACTCATTTATCTTACAGGAGCATCCCCAATGACAGAGATGTCTCAGTCTTTAGTGTTAAAGGTGCCAAATCCTTCACAGTCACTTTGACTGAGTTTAGGTCATCTGTGCCATTTTCTTTGAAAAATGGGGTACAATGTGACTTAAGGAACTGCTTGAAATGTGTAGCCCCACAATCTGCTCCTGGCCTTACCTTCACCCGGTAGAAAACTAGGTCCAAATGTTATAAACCAGAAAGGAGCAGAAGCACATCCCCAGATGTCTAGGGGTTAGAATGGCTGCACAATGTGGTGACCCGGTCACTCTGGGGTGCAGAGCTGTGGCATGCCCACCCCGGTACCCTGCAACAGGGGGAGCATTTTCACACCCATGCACAAGATGCAGAGGTGCACCCAGGCCTGGAGGGGCAGAAATGATAGAACACCCAGTACACACCTGCAACCTGTGAGAGGCGAGACCAAGCAGGGAGAAGGCACCTGGCTCCCGGTTTTGGAGAGCAAGGTGCTGTTTGTGGGGGCTGTGTGCCATCCTGAGGGATAAACCTCCCAAAGTTAGGGAGAAACCAAGTCTTTCTGAGAGAGGCTTCTGAGGAAGCCCAGCTGCGGGATACTGACTTGACCCAGTCGTATGTACCCAAGGGTAAAGGGTATGTATGTCGAGACCCTTGTCATCTAACAGAAGTCCTCATCAACACTGTGGTGCCCCTTAATGGAGGTCATAGAGCAGCACAGGGCAAACGGGCAAGCACACACTATGCAAATTCCCCCATGCTCTGCCACTGCAATAGCTCGTATCCGTGACATGGAAAGGACTGCTTCTGGACATGGTATGGTTAATCCATGCAGTTGTGCAGTACAAACAAACACAGGAGAGAATATTGCTTTCATTTCTCTAGCCTCTTCTCATCAATCCTGGTAAATAAATAGGGTTTTTTTCTTCACTCCACTTTTCTCTTGACTTAAGTAAATGAGACTAAGAAGAATCTGCCTCTGACTGCGCTGAGCTGAACCTGAGTCCCTTCTTAGCAATGTCACTGAGACCAGAGAAGCATTGCCAACCATTAAGCTAGAGTGAGAGCACAATGGGATCCAGCTTTGATTACAGTTTTTAATAAAAAGCCTCAAACTCTTTGATGGGTTCTTTAATGCTATCAAGATACTACTTTTTCTTCTCTTCCCCACCCCTATTTCAAGAGAGCGATTCAGTGCATTGGTGATATCCAATTTATTCTTGTAGTTGTGAGTGATATCCTCTGTTAGCAGTATAAATTGCACCCGTTGCCCTTGGCCGAATTCTCAACAACTCTCCTGCTGCCTGTTAAAGCAGTTTCATAAATAGACACACTTCATTAATATACACTTTCTAGAAGACTAATTGAATTTTTCCAATATATCCCTCAGCAGCCATTGAATTATTTAGCTAGTGGTGGATGTGTACAAGCTCACGGGCAGTGATGCTGAAGAGTCACCAGTGGCTAAGGGAAAGTACAGGACGTGCTCTGCTTATGTGTTGGTTGAGATGCTTCAGAAGGCCACGGTCCTGAGAAAGCAGGCAAAATATGAAGTTCTTGTCAGCATAATCTTGTTGTGATGGTTGTTTGTGGGTTGAAAGACTGGTCAAAATCATCTGATGAGAATACATTGGGACAGAGAAAGGTAAACCTAGGCTGAGAAAGGAAGGAAGAGCAATGTGTGTTCAAAACCTGGCACGGCATCCTGAAGAGAAGATCTTCTGCAAAAGACGTAGATTGCACTGTGACCTTTGATAGAAATCTTAACAACCCAAGACTCCCTTGGAAGTACTCTGCAACAATAATAAACTCAGTATCCACTTCACACACAGGTAACTGGCATAACTAGAAGTAAATGCAGAGAATTGATGTAGGAGGAGAAAAGGGAACCAGGAAAGAGTGAGAAAAACCCCAGCGCTCAAGACAGGGACCAAGTTCAAAGATAAGCAAGTCACTCTTCCTACATTAAAACGCATAGACAAATGCGTGTATAAGTCTGGCAGGAATGAATTAAGAAGTTCATGCCACAGACTTGTTATCACTAACAGAAAATAGTCACATTAACAATTGCATAAGGGCTCTTAGCGTGATCCAGTGTGAAGTCCCAACAAGTATTTGCAGGGAACTCATAAATAGTCTTGTGGCTTTCCCTGGTGCAGGTAGAGCACAAATTAACTTCTCTATTTTTTTCCACTGCCCCATGTGTGCAGAATGAAATCAATACAGAGAAATGTCTCCTCAAACCCCTGAGGCTTCAGAGATTTTTATGAAAATCACAACAAAGATGGCCTTAAGCATTGCAAACTTTGCTCCCTCGGACCTGGGAATGTCAATTCCTCTCGGGAAGGACAGGTCATAGAAAGAAGTAACTTTCAGTCTCTCAACAAGGTTTTCCAGGGCTCATTTAGAAAATCTCCCAGCAATCTGCCATTTATTCTAGGGCAAAGAATTCAGCTCGCTCAAAAAAAAAGGGTTGAGTCAGATGAACAGATTCAGAAGTAAGTTTTCTTCATGTGTGACTAGTTCATACTGCTCTTCAGCTAACATCAATGGATTTTTAACATTTTTTTCCTCTTGACAGTATGAATTCTTTGTATGTATACGCATAATAGGTAATTGTTAGTGTGTACAAGGAGATAATCTGACTGCCAACAGCAAACTCATTCATCTTAGTGGAAATTAATCCTTTTAAAGACTTGCTTAAAAAGAAGACTGGCCAATACTGACTGTCTTCAATAATTATTAAAGTTACTGTTCATCTTTGTCAGTGTTAAAGGTTCATGCTGTGCTGAGTTCAAAAGAAGTTACACAGGGCAGAGTTTCTTCCAGAGGACCTGCAAAGGATGAGGCTTTATTACTGACTGGATTGTCAAAATGGCTGAACACCATCTGTTACAGGCTGCTGCCTTTGTGTCCATTAGCACAATCCACTTAAAGACTAGTCACAGCCAAATTTCCTATGCTGAAGAGAGCTCACAGGCTGCTTTTCCAATGAGCAATGGGACCCTTTCCAAAGAAGAGCAGCAGCAATAATGTGAAGTAACTGCACACTCTTACAAAATTTGGGGACATCCCAGTGGAAAAAACCTCTGTGGTGACTTCTGAAACAGGGTATTGGGAGCAGGGTACTTCTGCATACACATGCAGGTTATAAAGAATCAGAACAGATCCACAATGACTACAGCTGTAAATAATGTTTACCAAATATAAATCAATGTTTCAATTACACTGAAGATAGTGTCTCAGCAAATAATTCATTGCCTTAACAGATTCTGTTTTGAATAGTAAGGCATTTTCTAGTAAATTTAAATGGCCACAAGCCTGTCAAACATCATGGCGTTCTGTGGACAATATGGGTTGCGTGGTAGTTATGTCAAAGTCAAGTGAACAATAGCTGAGTCTTATCCATCTTTTGCAATCTGGCAGTTAATATACTATAGATTTATGGAGATGACTATAGTTTGACTTTCATCTCTCATATACATAAGGTTAACTCACAGCTGAGGTTTTCTATATTAGTCCCTTAACTACAAGAATGTTTCCCAGAGAGCAGTGCATTAAATCTTTTGGTTGGGAACTGAGTAGATGATAAGAATGTCAAGTCATATTTATGCTTTTTTTCCCCTGTAACAAGTAGAAGTGATTTATACTTAGGCAAAGAGCTGATATAAAAAGACCCCTATAAATTTAAAATGTTTGTTATCCCAGTGACATAAAAATACACTATTTTGCTGGAAGTAAGAAACACGCTTTCTCTGGGTATTCCAAAGAGGCAACACCAAGAGACAGTTAAAATTTACAGTTGGTTTTGAAAACTCAGAAAATTTTTTTTCTGGCTGGACTTCCATGTTTCTTCCTCGGATCCAGCCTGGTTCATGTCACGACCTCATTCCCCTGCTCTTTGCAGCTCTCAATACCCAACAAAAGGAAGGGCGGTTTCACAACTACTTGAAGTTGCAGCCACCTGCTTCATCTCTCTGGACTTTTTGCAGCAGCCATGGGGCTGCTGTATCTGGCAGTGCTGCCCTGTGAGTCCCCAAGGTGCCCACTTAACCCAGAGCTTTCAGCTTCACCCCTTTATGACAGCTTTATAACTGCTGAGGATTGCTGTGTCTTAGCGGACTGTTTAGATCAGCTTTAAGGCTTTCTCTATTGCTAAAGGCAGATTCTTATCCATTATAATTGACAGAGATTCATTGATTTCAGTTTACTAATAATGATTGCTTCTTACAGTATTACCAGTTGGCCTCACTTTGATCACGAAGCTGTCTCAGAGCACTCTGGCAGGAAAAACGGGTACAATTCTTTCATTTAAATCCAACACAGTTCTTATCTGGGGAACTGAGCATTAAAAAAAATGGGGAGGTCCAGCTCCTTTGAAGCAACCGCTCATACAGCACGAGGAGTTAGGCATGCAAAACTTTAGCCTAGAAGGTTATATATCTCTCTCTGTGTTTGTTTGCGTATATAACCACAGAAAGCATTGGCCATAACAGCTGAGTTTTGCAGTTTTTCACCTACAATGCGGAAGCGGTAGAGGGAAGAGGCTTTTTATTTGCCTTATTCTCTTGCTACTTTGGCATCCTATTCAGCGACCGCATCCAGAATCTCACGCCAGCTGAATCTGACAACAAGCAGGGAGGCCGGACTCGTCCCAGGCCTCAGATTTTGGAGTCATCCTATCAGGATGCCATCACAGCAGAGAAAAAGTGGCAGCTGACTCATAAGCATTTAGCACACACAGGGAAAAGATGGGAGGGCAAAAGGTGCCATCACATGAGGGCTGAGGTCATTCCCAACGGGAGCATGGGGGAATGTGATCCAGTGGAGCTCATAAAGGTGAGACCTTTCTGTGTGTTTAATAGCAGGGTCAGAGTAAAGAGGATTTTCTGGCCATTCTAAAGGTAGGAGAGTGGGAGGAATTCGCAACTGGATTGGGGGAAAGCCACTGGGCTGCCCAGAGGGTTTTGCCAGATGGGAAGTGGTTCTGTGCTATTTGACAAGGGAACGGAGTGTCAGTATGTAGCCCCTAATACTCAGCAGCTGCTTCTTCAGAGCACAGCAGGAAAGAGTTTGCCGTGCTTGTTCTTCTGTCTGGGCAAACAGGTGATTTCCCTTTGCAAATCCCCAAGGCATAAGGCTGCCAACAGGGCTGCTGTTATGGGAACCTGAAAAAGATTTTCCCAATATAAAACCCAAACCACACCACTCTCATAGTACTTTGCTTTTAACGTTTCTATCTCCTGGGAAAGAGTGGAAATTAGCACCTTAGGACCGTGTTCAGAGAAAGCTGTGTGAAGAAGCATCACAGGTAGGGAGATGGGTCAATCTTTCACGGGGAGGATGGAGAAAAACCAGCTGCTCTGGTGGGACAGAGATGCGTGAAGTCCATGGCCTGAGTTTGCTGACTTCTCCCACATGTGTCTGGTGGGCAGCAATGTCAAAGTCTAAGAGAATCTGTCAAACCTTCCCATACATTAAAAAAAGGTACCATTTTGTATATGAAGCAGGTTTCACAGAATGGTTAGGGTTGGAAGGGACCTCTGGAGATCATCTAGTCCAACCCCCCGTGCCACAGCAGAGTCACCTACAGCAGGTTGCACAGGACAGCATCCAGGTGGGTTTTGAATGTCTCCAGTGTGGGAGACTCCACAACCTCTCTGGGCAGCCTGTGCCAGTGCTCTGCCACCCTCAAAGTAAAGTTCCTGCTCATGTTAAGATGGAACTTCCTATGCTCAAGTTTGTGCCCGTTACCTCTTGTCCTTCAGGTAGTTTCTATTCCCACATATCAAACCTGCAGGTTTTGTAAATTGTTGACTGATAACATGACTACCACTGATTTTTCTGGCTCTTTTTGTTTTGTGTAATACCAGCTCTGAAAAAGCAAACCTAGACTGAGTCTTCTCTGTCAGCTCTGGTGATCACAGTACTCAGGTACATCCCACTCCACTGCAAGCTTGGCAAAAAAGAAGAAAAACCTCTGAAACCCCAGCAGCCCTGTTTTACACAGAGCTATCTCCTTTGCCCCCAATAGCTCCCAATTCTGTCATTTTTGAGCACCTGCCTGTGCTTATGGATTTGTTTTTGCAACTGTCCTGTAAAGTAAAGAGAACCAAGGCCCTAAGGGTCTGACTAACATCACAAAGGAGGTCTGTGGTCACGCTTAAATGGATCTAAAATAATGTCAAGAGCCAGTGCCCCAATCACTGAACCATTTCTGTCTTTCTCATATTTGGGGGAAAAAAAAAAATTCTTTCCCAAAGCACTTGGGCCGGCAGCCTTAGTCGCTTGTTAGGGTAGAAAAGGTTCATACTCAAATGCACAATGAAACATTCAGAGTCCTCCAGCTCCAAAACACTCACATTTCTATGCCAACTGGGAATGTTCTGGTGACTAATTTGTAGATTGTAGCAAGGCCCAGAAGTGCATCTTTAACAAATTTGTTCTAAAATATTCAGCCTCTCAGAGAGCCATCTAGGTCATTTGTTTCTATTTTACAGTTTTGTTTCTGGGGGGGGTTGGTTTTGATTTGGTTTTGCTCTTAATGTGCTGGTAGTTCAGTGTTGATGTTGTCAGCAAGTGCTGCTTAATGCCTTTGGCTACAAACACAGCATTGATCTTAACACTCTTCAGCTACACATAGTAGTACTAAATATTTGACTAGGAAGAATGGCAAATATCAATAGTAAGGGAGTAAATGAAAGGCAGATCCGGGCTTGTGTATTCTAGACAGTGTATTCTCTAAAATATCATCTCTTTCTGGAATTTTGGGAGCTTTTACCACTATTAGTACCAAAGCACAATTGCAAGAATCATTCTTGACTAATCTCTACAATGCTTCCTGAGATCGGTATAACAAAATTCACATATGGTGGGGTTTTTTCGTCAGGTACATCATAAAAATTAATATTTGTTGCCTTACTGTTATACCGTGGGCAAAAGAACTGAAATAATTTGGTCAGGTATAGTGCCTGACTTTGTTTCACAGAGCCAACAGTGAAAGGCTTTTTTTTTTTGTTATGCCATTACTCAAAAAATATGCCTGAAATGCTCAACTGACCTTCAGCAATAAAATCGTCTTACCTCTGCTATCTGAAGGAGAGAGATTTTATGAATCTTACAACAGCTTTATCTGGTAAGCTACACTGTAAAGTGCATTTGCATTCAAGGCCAGGTGAGAAGATTAACACCTGTTGAGAAAAGTTTCAATAATGTCTTCAAAAAAAGAGGTTAGAATGCCTTCCCTAGTAGAAAATGATGCCTCATATTCTACCAGTTCTAGAGGGAAAGGACAGAAGAGGTGACTGGACTCAGGCAGGCAGATGACGGGTTGGGACAGAATTGGAAGAGGAGAGATTACTTAAGCTTGGCCTATGGAAGTGGGATGTTTTGTAATTTAGCCCTGACGTGGGGTAAAAGGGGGATGCTACTCTGAGCATCTCATTTTGACTTGTCCTGAATGTTTTGACATGTCTTGACTATTACAGAGAAATGCCTTGCTTTCTCTTTTTTTGTTGTTCCTCCAACCTTGTCACGGCAGTATCTAAACTGAACTTTCATGGAAAGGAAAAATTCCACAGCACATGTCAAACATCACAGC
Organism: Pluvialis apricaria; assembly: GCA_017639485.1. Taxonomy (NCBI): domain Eukaryota; kingdom Metazoa; phylum Chordata; class Aves; order Charadriiformes; family Charadriidae; genus Pluvialis; species Pluvialis apricaria. The sequence continues at coordinate 51,592,208 of CM030010.1, read as the reverse complement.
TAAGACTTTCCCTGGTATATGGGTAGTTCCAGTCCTAGGAAGTGTAGGAAGGCACACTGCTGGGTTGCAGTTTAGCTTTGCAAATTAGCCCAAATGCACATTCATTCATTCATTCATTCCCTCATTCCTAATGCTACTTATCCAATACATTCATAGATAACAAAGATTGCAAGTCCCAAAGTGACACTGAGTATGAGGGCTCCTTAGCTCTGTGTAGCAATGTGAAGTCTAGCACATGTGGCCAAAGCCTGGGATTTGGGGTTGTGGCCATTGGTAATGTATCTGCTGAGTAGATTTTCTTGAGAGCGAATTCTGGAGGAATATACTGACAAGAAGAAATAACAAGTCGTAGTGGTTTTTAAATTAACAGCCCTCTAGAGCTGAGCTAAACTCACAAACCATCAGTTTCTGAGTTCAGAATGCTGCTAATTAATCAAAGTTTCTGTCATAAAGCAATGTGATGTTAAATTCCCATTAGATGTACACGCAAAAATGACTTCTTTTTTTCCCTGCAGAACACCATTCAAATATGTTATCAGTGAGCAAGATAATATAAAATGATTAGAATTAGCTTCAGCTGTTTCTCCCTGTGCCTTTTGCCTGGTTAACAGGAGTCTGAAGATTTTTTAGCTCAAAGACAAGACCAAGTTCTTCTGAAATTATTTTAAGGGATGTTGGCTTTAGAAGGACAGTAAAATATTTGTTCATCTGCCATCTGTGACTTATTCTATTATTTTTGCTTTGACCACTGAAATCAGTCAGAAAGCACCTAGAAATTTCAGTGTCAGTTGTGCTGAACTCAAAGACAATTTTTGGTACCCATAAATTTCCTTAGAAATGACAGGAAAATGTCGTCTTGCTCTGCAACTCTGAGACAGGTATCTTTCAAATCTACCAGTGAATCACTGAACCTTGAGTAGCTCATGTTCTGGAGGGGTGTCCCAGGCTCCAGAGGAAAAAAGATCTTTAAAGAACATGCAGGCAAAGCACCTTATGATAACCATGCTGCTGCTACCCCTAATGCTATTCACCAACAGCCAAAATGGACATGCTTTTTGGTTGAACCTGCATGGGAAACACTGATGGCCTGTACTGCGGAAAGCCCATCTCAAAACACCTTCCATAGGTTCACGGGTCATAAAAATGCTGAAATCATATAGAACAGGTCCTGTACATACCCCAGATGGATCAGTTCAGTCCTGGCTTGAATGAGTCATGTCCTTGGTGTTTTTGACAGAGTTTGCATGGTTCCTGTAGCAAGGAAGGGGCAGTAACCACGGAACAGTGAAAAATCAGCCTAGAAGAAAGAGTTACAAAGACAAAGAGGGAGAGAGAAAACCCCAGGCAAACCTCGTCCATTCAAATGAAACAAAGCCAGCGTGAGCTCCATGGTGAACCATGTTCTGGAGGAGACCACGGGGAAGGTGCAGCACGGCGGCTCGGGCTGAGCCTCCAGGTGAGGGTGTCCAGTGTGAACGGACTCAGCTGGTTACAGCGTGCCTGAAAGCTTACATGGAAAATAATCCTGAGAACAGAAGACAAGGCCTGACCTGCTTTAAATTGAGGAACTGTAAAATCAGTTGATTTGATCACGTGCAGATAGTTACTTCTGTGGTAAGAAAAGGAGCAAAAGAGGCAAAACAAGCCTTTTGGAAAGATGAAGTTCAGCTTCTAGAAACTGGCAAAACTGAGGCCAAAACCGAGCTGCAACTGAGCTTTTTTAGCCAAAGATTTTGTTTCTATTTATTCACATAAATAGAGCAGTTATTACCTGTTTCTGATACCAGTAATGCTATTAGACCCACGGCTGGTCAAGGGATGTAATAGATGCATGAAAAGGCAAAAAAAACCTGGAAAGATTTGACTTCCTTATTTTAGATAAAACAACATAATAGATAGATGACTGATAGATAGACCATGATGACAGATACAACAATACAAAGAATATACACAAGAAAGTAAATCAAATTTTTTTGTATAGAATTCAGGAATAATGGGTGCACAGGCAAATTTAAAGATGATAACCAGGAATGTTGCTTCACAATGCACAGTTGCATCATAGACACTTGAGACCATATGTCAGTAGGATTCTGGTGAAAATTAGTGAATACACGCAGGAAACAGAGACATCTGATTTTTTTATTTTATCAGCTGCCTGGAATGAATGTTCCAATGCAATACTGATGTGTTTAGAGATCATATTGATAAGTGATTTCATTCCAGGTTTTTTTAATCTTTTTGGACATCTGGTTCTAGACTGACCTATGGTAGACATAGTTATTCTTGGTTTTATTATATTCTTTGTATTTAAACTAGAACTTCTGCTCCTCTTCAGTTCTTTTCTCTGCATCTGACAGTTGGACTTGATGATCTTAAAGGTCTCTTCCAACCTAGACGATTCTACAATTCCTTCTCCACTCTCTACTGTTCCTGGTACTTACTCTCCATGCTTACACCTGTCCATCATTTATCTGCTCACCTTGCCACACCTATGACATCTGCTTTTCATCTCGCCTGTTGTATGAATCGGCATAAAAATCCATGTTGTAGGGAAGGCAACTGTGAGCCAAAAAATGCCTTGGTAGTGGTCCAGGGAAGGATTTGGTAGCATGAGGAGAAGTTCCCATCTTGTGTGACAAAATGTGAAAGTGTGGAAGTATGAAAGTAGCTGCAGTAGCCCTGCCAAAGGATGTTCCCCTCTGGAATAACAGTTTACACAGCCAAGGAATTAGGCAGAACTAGACTCGCAATTGGAACAAACAGGTTCTTAAACTCAGTGCAAAGGTACAAGCTGCAGAGTGGTCCCACATCACAGAACTGTATTGGGAGAGCATTTCATTTACATTTACTTTTACTTCAGCACTCACAACTACTCCTTGAAAGAATCCACGGCTGATTTTCTTTTTTCCTGAAATTCTAAAAATATCGAAGACTTTTGATATATACACTCAATATAATTTAAGTAGAGACAGGGCTCTGAATCCAGAGACCCCATGTCTGATACCACATTAGCTTAATTTATTGTTCACAGTAGGCAGTGGTTGTCTGAGCAGATAGGCTTTCCAGTCATATTATTTGACATCATTACAGTTGAATATGCACCAGAATACCATGTGGTGAGTACGTAATAAATCAGCTCATTATGTCTATAATCATTATGATTATGTGTTGTTCCAGATCTCAGTTTTGTTGACATAAAAGGAGGTAAACAGTATAAATTACTGACTCATCAAATGGTTTGTTCTAATTTGTTGAGAAGGCAGAAGGTTATTTTTTTGCGTGGCCTGTTTCACATTTAGAATCACATTGATGAATATATAGAATATGTGTGAAATGGAAATACCAGAATCTGAAATTAATCATACCCAAAGGTACTAGACAGACACTAGGGATGAAAATATAAATGTCACAACACATTGACCAAAAGCTTCCCTTCACACCCAAGGAATCACAGAATCACAGACTACTAGAGGTTGGAAGGGACCTCTGGAGGTCATCTGGTACAAGCTCAAGCAGGGCCATCTAAAGCAGGTTGCCCAGGACCACATTCAGATGGCTTTTGAATATCTCCAAGGATGGAGACTCCACAGCCTCCCTGGGCAACTGTACCAGTGCTTGGTCACCCTCACAGCAAAGCTGCCTTCCAGCTAGTCAGTCCCCAGCATGTACCAGTGCCTGGGGTTATTCCTCCCCGGGTGCAGGGCTTTGCACTTCCCCTTGCTGAAATGCTTGAGGTTCCTGTCAGCCCATTTCTCCAGCCTGTTGAGGTCCCTCGGGATGGCAGCACAGCCCTCTGGTGTATCAGCCACTCCTCCCAGATTTGTGTCATCAGCAAAGTTGCTGAGGGCGCATTCTGCCACATCATCCAGACCATGAATGAGGATGTTTAACAGTATTGACCCAGTCTTCACCCTTGGGTTATACCACTAGTCACTGGCCTACAAGACATTGTGCCGCTGATCACCACCCTCTGAACATGGCTGTTCAGCCACTTTTCAATCCACCTCACTGTCTGCTCATCCCGCCCATACTTCATCAGGTCCTCTATGAGGATCTTAGGGGAGTCAGTGTCAAAAGCCTTCCTGAAGTCTAAGTAGACAATAACCACTGCTCTCTCCTTATCTACCAAGCCAGCCATTTCACCACAGAAGTTTACCAAGTTGGTCAAACACAATGTCCCCATAGTGAAGCCATGTTGACTACTCCTGATGACTTTCTGATCCTTCATGTGCCTGGAAACAGCTTCCAGGATTAGCTGCTCCATCCCCTTCCAAGGATTGAGGTGAGGCTGACTGGCCTGGGTCCTTCTTCCTGCCCTTCTTGAAGATAGGAGTGACATTTGTTTTCCTCCAGTCTTTGGGTATTTCTCCCAGTCACCATGATCATTTGAAGATAATTGAGAGTGTTCTTGTAATGACATCAGCCAGCTTCCCTAGCAGTTGTGGGTGCATCCCATCAGGGCCCATGGACTTGCGTATGTTCAGTCTGCTTAAGTATTCTCTAACCTGATCCTTGTCCACCAACACTATGTCTTCCTCGTTCCAGACTTCCCCTGGTCCCTGGGATTTCTGAAGGATGGTGTTGCTAGTAAACACCGAGGTGAAGGCAGCATTCTTACAACCTTTTCCATGTCTTGTGTAACCAGGTCCCCCATCTCGTTCAACAATGGGTCCACATTTTCCCTAGTCTTACTTTTGTTACCTACACGCCCATAGAAGCCCTTCTTGCTGTCTTTGACATTCCTAGCCAGACTCAATTCTATTTAGGCTTTAGCTTTCCTAGCTTCACCCCTGGATGCTCTGACAATGTATCTGTATTCCTCTCAGGCTAGCCGTCCTTGCTGCCTCCCTCTGTATGCTTCCTTTTTGTGTCTGATTCTGGCCAGGAGCTCCTTGTTCATCCACACAGGCCTCCTGGCATTTTGCCTGACTTCCTCCTCATTGGGATGGACCAGTGTTGAGGTTGGAGGAGGTGATGCTTGAATATTAACCAGCTTTCTTGGACCACTATTCCCTCCTGAGCTTTATCCTGTGTGACTCTGCCAACCAGATTGTTGAAGATGCCGAACTCTCCTCTTCTGAAGTCAAGGGCTATGAGCTTGTTCTTTACCCTCCTCCCTCCCATCAGGGTCCCAAACTCCACCATCTCATTGGCACTGCAGTCAAGGCTGCCTTTCACCTTCACATACCCAGTGAGTGCCTCCTTATTGGTGAGTATGAGGCCCAGTGAGCACTTCTCCTCATTGGCTCCTCGGTCACTTGGGTGAAGAAGTTGACACGCACCAAGAACCTCCAGGACTGCCTATGCCCTGCTGTGCTGTCCCTCCTGTATATACTGGGGTGGCTGAAGTTCCCCATGAGGACCTTCACAGCACAGTCAGAAGCAAAAACGGTCAAGAGGTGCATGGCGAGGCCCAAAGACATTTTCACAAGGCTGTAGAAATTCACATCCTTACACATTTTCAACTGAAATTTGACATAGCTGCCTGAGGTACAACAACTAGCATATGAATTCATAGCATTTTGGAACCACTGTGAAACAGAAAAGCACCCGAAATACTAAGTTCACTCACAATGGTACATTATTTGTTCCATGCGGTTTTCTTTATATCCCCCTTTTTTTTTTTTAAGACCATAATGTTTAAGGGAAACATTCTTAAAGGAAATATGACCGACAGAACCTATTCTTTCCAGCCATAAACTGTGTTATCAGTCCCAGTCTAATGATCCAGGAGTGTTATTGCTGTGGCTGAACAGCGCATCCATTTGTGAGATGCCCAGTACAGCCCATTAGGTATGTGAGAGGTAAAGAGAGCGGGAGACGCTGCGTAACATGTGGAACGAATATTTGCTCTGCTCCGTTGGTTATATGGAAAGTGCATGATCACAAAAACACACGCATCACGTCACCTCGTGTATGGTTTTCTTCCTCTATGCTTTTGTCCCTAATGGCACAGCTGCTGACTGCAGCTATCATACCAGAGGACTCGTACCTTTTTTGGCCCAGCTCCCAGCCCAAAATGAACATGTTCATCCAGTCATTCACTTGTTTTTCACATTAATGGGAAGCAAAGGTGTAAGCGCCTTCACAAAACTATAAATGTTAAATGATTGCAGTTGCAAGTTTGCTCTTCATTGCTCCTTTCAGCTCAATCTTTCAGCTGGAGTTTTGCCTGGGAAAAGTTTTGCTTTTATTTATTTTTTGAAGTATTCATGGCTCCTTTTCCTAAAGAAGACATGAAAGATGACGCATTAAAAAAAAAAAAAAAAACAAAACTTCTGCAGAATTTAAATTTGGTATCAAAGTCATCAAAACTGAAAATATATTAAGAACTACGGTAGAAACAGTCCAATAAACAACAGGCCTAATCCACACCAACGTACATTTGTGCATCGCTACTGAAGTAAATGAAACTACGCTAGTTTAGGCCAACTACACATCTTCTCAACGTCTTATACCACTTCTCATTTTAAAAAGTGATCAGCTCTGCTTTTTTCCAGCTACAGTAAAGAACTTTCTTTTAGCTAGAGTGTGATATAGCTTGAAGATGAGATTTTAAAATATTCTACAAGAGTCTTCAAAGGCACTGCAGAAGTGTGGTTGTCATTTCTGATGGTTAATTGTATTCTGGCAGCTCCTAGAAAATCCAGGCTCTTGTTGCCCTGAGCTCTGGCCTAATACATATCAAAAGAGAATCCCTCTACAGTTAAATTTATGCTTTCACCCTGGTCGACACTAGCAAGTTAAAAAGGTTCAATTCTTTATTATTCTCAATATTATTGATACCTATACACACACTTAATTTTAAGCATGTTCTGTTGACTTTAGCAAGTGCTAAGCACGGTGTTTAAAGCTAAGCAACCATCTATGCGCTGCCCTTAGTATGAATGCTTTTCTGCATTAAGACCTACAAAAAGTTAACATAAAACAGATGTATAGAGCAGGAGATGGAAGCAGGCAAAAGGATGGGGAAAAACAGTAGTAAATTGGCCATGACTTACAGGTGATTAAGCAAATGAGTTAAAAATTCAGACAAATAAACAAACCAGAATAATCTAAATATCTGGTTTGCACTGATATGGTGACACATTGATATGTTGAGATATGATGACTTCTTTAGCGTATCAGGACAGCAGCTAGTGGAGTTCAGAGCTCATAACAGGGATTAGAAAATGGTTTAGAGGTGTTTAATACCAATATTGGATGATGTACCAAATGAAACCATTTGATGGCAGTCTGTGGTTCAAGGAAGAGAACAGCACATAAGGGGGAAAAAAAGGTACTTGAGAAGAGTTCATAAATAAAGTGGCCATGCCCTGAGTCCATCTGTGCTCTTCATCACCTTAACCAACTCTGCAATGATCTGAGTTTCTTTGATGCCTCTTCTCAGCTTTCCTAGGTCATCGCTGTATTTGGAAACAAAAGCATCCATGCCCTACAGGGCATGGGGAAGAGATTATTAGCTGAGTTGTATTTCAGTCATATTACTGTCTTCATTCCTCTTGGATTTCCTTGTCCACCAGGAGATAGTAAGTAGACCCAGAGCTCAGCCATGATTGCTGAGAGCAGCACGGGGATTCTCAATAATGGCATACAGACAGAAGGAAATGTTTGTCTGAACTCTGCAGGAAAACATTCAGGCACTAGTTTTGAAGTGCATGGGCACGGAGGGGGCTGGAGCAAACAGAGCTCCCAACCTCTCTCTCTTTTGCCTCAGGATTACAGTTGCTCCTTCCCAGCAGGTGCTGGGACTCATTCCTCCACATGCTCTGAAGGTGCTTCACAACCCTAAAACAGGATGGGCACAATAGCCCATAGAAAAGCTTCCCAGCCTTTCCAGCTGAATGTATATAACTCTTATTGCTGTGACTCTCAAGGCTGGATGGTCAACCACCTCTTTTACATGCCTTTGAAAATCCTACCGTGTTTCCACTTCAATTACTCTCAAAGCAGGTTTCCAAAGAAAAGGAAAGTATTAGCCATAAATGCTAAAACAGCTGAAATTCCTTGCTTTGCAAATGGTTTCCGAGCCAAATAAAGGCTGCCTGATTCTCACCTTTCTTATTTCTTCCTAGGCAGGGAAGGTTGCTGTTGAAGGGAGTAGGATTAATATGTTTCAGTGACTTGGACGTGGGGAAAAAGACGCAGAAAGGAAAAGATGGCAGTGGGGTGTTAAAGCTACACTAAAGGACACAAGAAGCTTGGCTAGCTTGCAGAATTAATTGAGTTAACTGGTTAACTGAGTGCCAAGACTGTGATTTTAGTATCTCAGGCTAAGGGGAGGTATTATTAACAGGAAGGGTCTCTCTCAAGAATCCAGATGAGGAATCTTATGTTTAGGAAAGTTTAGGAAAACTACACTAAATGTAAATGTCCCTTTCTGAGCAGCCCCTGAGGTCCCGTGAAGTCCTTGTAGCAGCGAGGTCTGTAAGTGCCTACGGCTACCTCTTCATAAAAGTACAATTGCTGACTAAAGGAAATTGCACCATCCAGCCTTTCTTCTTCTTTAACAAAAAGGGGGAAGTTTCACTGTAGTAACGTTAAGGGCAGCAGGATTAATTCCAGGAAGTTCGGAAACGTTTCTTTAAAAAGAGGTCATTTAGCAGAATAATGAAGAGGAGTTGAACGATGTCTCTGCCAACCTGCCCTTGTATCTCTGATTCAGACATGACCAGGGTGAGGACCAGGCTCTACACAGCCCTCCAGAGCACAAAAAAAAGTAGCAATTTTGTAAAGAGAACAAAGTAAATTACAGCTACTGGGAACCCCTGGTTGCACCACTGCTGTAAATCTTTTCCTTTCCCTGATAAAGTTTGATGCTCTTCTCCACTCTGCCCCCTCCAGTGAGGTTCCCTCGTGTTTGGGATGTTCAGGCTCTTCAGAGTACTGCCAATTTGATTTTGGCACATGCGAAAAAGTGGTTATTGTTGGGGAATATTGAAAATATCTCTTAAATTTTTCCATGCTTAAGTAACTGTCAGAAAGCCACATTCAGGAATGGCTATTACATAAACATGCACTGATCTTAGTGGCCACTGTTGGGGAAGAAATTACGTATGCCGGAGTAGGAAATGGTAAGATGTTTTTTATGATCACATAACCCATGAGTCAAAGAGATTTAGGATCAATAACTGAGCCTGAGGGTGTTTTGCAGAGCAGTGAATAAAATATGGGTCCATTCATATGGATCAAGGAATGCAATTCAGTTATATTCATGATGATTAGAGATGAAAGGGCTAGAGGTCCTCTAGCCAGCTGCTCTTTCCCCCCCCCCAGTCTTTTCCATACTGCAACAGAGTTCTCCTCGCAGCTTCTCCTATAGTTTTGGAAATCCTGCTCCTATTTATCCATAAAGGAAGGCTGAAGAGTTACAACCTTCCCGGTTCAAACCCTGTACTTGAACCTCTGGGCTCTGCAGAACCATTTCCCGTGACTGCAGCAGAGAGAGAGAAAATTCCACACTGGTGGGAATAAACCGAAATTAGCGCAAAGATTTCCGGATAGTTACGAGTCCTAACCCAAAATGTCTTTTGCTGCTCATATTTTTGCCTTTTTTTTTTTTTTGGGGGGGGGGGGGGTGTTGTGTGTGATGGCTCGCTGCAGGCAAAGAGGGCAGCGCTTCACACAGGAAGCCAAATTTGCCTCTCAAAAAAAACAACCACCCGCCCTGAAAGCGTGACAGGAGCTGATCCGCGTTTGCAGGCGCTGCAATTCCCCAGGCAAATCCCTACAACTCGGCAGGCGGAGGGCTGCCGAGGCGCCTCGCTACCTCCCCGCGGGCAGGGCGAGCAAAGGTGCACGGAATCCGCGGATATTTGCCGATGCGCCCTTCGAGCTCTTCCGCCGCGGAGCAGCTTAACGTGTAGTTTTGGTTTAGGAGCTGGAAAGAACCGGCTTGGCAGAGGAGGTAACGCAGAGCAAACCCCGCCGCACCGTCGGGGCTCCGGCACGGCTGCCGGGCTCCCCCGGGGGGGGGGGGGGGGGGGGGCGCCGAGGGGCCCCCCGCCCTGCTCGGCCCCATGCGCCTGATGGAGGGCTGGAGCCCCCAGCTCCCGGGCTATAAAAGCCAGGCGAGGCCTGAGATGGGGTTGGTGTGAGCTGGAAATGCCTCCCTGGAAGCAGGTACCTACCCGCACCCTCCGCATTCGGGAGGGCTTGGGGGGGGGGGGGTGCGGGGACCAAGCGCCGGCGGGGGATGGGGAGGGGGGGGGACCGGGCACGACGACAGCAGAGCCCCTTCATCACCCCCCTCCCAGGAGCTGCCCCGCTCTCCGTGCGGCCGCGGGGGGGAGCCCGGCCCCGGCCCACCGCCGCAGCCCGGGCGCTCCCCGCCCGCCAGCCGCAGCTGCGAGCGGCCGGGAGGCGCCGCCGCCCGCTCGGTACGGCTCGGCTCGGCTCGGCTCCCCGGGCGGCGGCGGAGGCTGGCCGGGGCCGGTCTGCCCGTGCCTCCCGCCGCCGGCTCCCCCCTGGCCCCGCGGCGGGGAGGGCCACCCCAGCGGAGCCCTCCTCCCTTCCTCCGCCCTTCCCTCCCTCCCTCCCTCCTCCCGCGGCTGCACACCCCGAGGAAGGGCTTGTTTTCCTGCCCGGATCATGAATTTCTCCGCAAGGTCATCCCTGCCCGCGGCGGCGGCGTGCCCGCGGCTCCCCGGGCGCCGCCGCGGAGGAGGTAAGCGGCGGGGGGAGCGAGAAGGGGGGGGTGGTCCTGAGCATCTCCACCCCACCACCACACACACACACCCCCCAGTAAGTTTTTTCGGCGCCAGAGAGGAGCGGGGTGGGTGCCAGCACAGGTACCAGGGGCTCGGTGAGGCGGGGGGGGGCTGCCTCGCCCGCTCGGCCTTGCCCGCCGCGGGGGTGCTGGGCGGGCCGAGCCGTGCCCGAGGAGCCGTGGCCCCCTGCCCGCAGGAGGGAGGGAGGGATGGGGAGGGGACGGCCCAGCCGAGCGGACACCCCGGGGGTGGGGGGGAGCCGGGCCGGGGTAGCCCTGAGGGGGGGGTCTCTCTAAGCCTTTACTGATTTTTACCGGCGCTTGGAAGCGGGTTGGGCGCCCGCGTGTCCGGGAGCGCGGAAAACTTAAAAATAAGACGAAAAATAAGGTGCCACCACCACCACCTTCGTCGGGGCGGGGGGGGGGATGCGCGGCGCGGTCGCCACCGGCAGCGGCGCGGTCGCCACGGCAACGTGTCGGCGGCCCGCGGCCGCGGTGTCGCAGCGCGGAGGGTGCCCCGGAGGCCGCCGCCGCCGCGGGGGGCAGCCCCGGTCCCCGCCATCCGCCGAGGGGCTCAGGGCGAAGGGGCCTCCCCCAGGCCCGTCCCGCAGCCGCTCCTGCCGCCCGCCCCGGGAGCGAAGCCGGACGGGAAGAGGCGTGCGGGTGTACCAGTGTACCCCGGGACGGGGGTCCCCGAAAGGCGGGGGTCCCGACACGGTGCTGTCGGGGGTACTGGAGGGTGGTCCGCCTGGGCTGCGGGCTGGGATGTTGCAGTCGAGTAACGGCGTCGCGCCTGGTGATGCTCACCCGTGTTGGAGCTGCGCGGGCGGTTCACTGGGGGCGCATTGGGCAACCTGGCTTGGGGCGTTCGGGCTGGCCATAAATCCCTGGCGGGCCTCTTCTTTCTCCTGCTGAAGTTGGTGACAAAACTAGGGGTGATCTTGCCAGCTCCAAGTCTGTGACTTGTGTTGCCTACAGATCAACCTGCTTCATGTGCCCCGTTACAGGCCTTGGCTTCGTCAATGCTTTTTTTCCTTCCTCCTCTTTCTCTCAGGAGAAGATAGCAATGCTGCTGGTGGATTGATTAGTCATAAGCAATTATTATGATCCCATAGTCTAACCTCTTCCATAATACAACGCACAGACTATTCCCCAGTGAGTCCGAGGTCAGGCCCACCAGGCTCTTCAAACGGTCTTGACTGAATGACTTCCAACGGTGGGGAATCGACTACGTTCCTGGATAATTGGTTCTGATTGTTAATCTTATGGTTAAACATTTGCATCTCTTTTTCCGCTTTGAACTTTTCTGACTTAATCTTCTAGCTACTGGATCTTGTAATGTCTTTGTCTGTCAGATTGAATAGCTATCTAGTTTCAGATCGTGTCTCTCGGCTCAAGTATTTAAAGGCAGTAATTAAATAGCCACTTAACGTTGTCTCTGAGATAAATAGACCGGGCTTCTTTGGTCTCTCTCCCTGGAATGCAGATGCTCCCTAGAAGAAATGGCTGGGCCACTCTTCTCTGAGCCTCTACCACTGTCCTTGCTGGCCACCGGTGCGGCACAGTGGATTCCAGGAAGGCTCCGGTTAATGTCACATGGAGATAATGACCCCGTGCTCAGTATTCCCCTGTCTGTTCACCCAACGGTATGAACTTTGCTTTCCCACGACTACACGGTGGGAACTTATGTTCCGTCACTTAGTCCCTGTGTCTCTTTGTGAGCCAGGGTTTTCTCAGAAGCTGTTGGCCTTTCCTTTAAGGGGCCCTTAAATTAAAACTTCTTACATGCATGACTTTGGATCTGCCTGTATTAATTGGATTTCCCCCCGCCTCCAATCGCTTCACTTCCAGGGAGTCTGCAGCTCGGGAACAACAATAGAGCTCTGGTGTTTCTCCCTCTAGAAGTAACTGAGTATTTTCCTGGGACCTCTGTGCTAACACAGTCTTTCTTCTTCTTTGCAGCATTCGCTCCAGATGGGCTTAAAGTTTATTTCAAGTTTACTGGGGGAGAAGTTGCACTGAGAGAGATGCAAACTGAAAGTGCCCATTACAGTGAATGGGTTTCGTAACTGCTTTCGTTCAACTGTGCCTCCGAGTTTTGGGGAGAGAGAAAGAGGTTTGCTTTCCTCTCTTACAGAACTGCAAATCCCGCTGCTGGGTATGATGTCTAGGGTGATACACATATTGTCATTATGTTGCAAATCTTTAACTTGAATTTTGTGAGTTTTACTTACTCTGAAGTGTGCTTACAGTGGATTTATAGCTCTCTTTAGAAAGCACGGTGTCTGAGAGTATGGGCCAGAGGCGGGTGGTTTTTGACAGTATATTGTCAAGTTTGCCAGTAGCATGTAGCAGCTCAAAAGGGGACTGAAGGGATGGATTGACTAGTCTGAAGGCATCTGCTGTGGGAGATGGTACAGAATAGCAAGTTCTTTGAAGTGGGCTTTTTTTGTTGTCGGGGGGTGGGGATGGTGTTTGTAACCACCTCAAGGTACCCTTTCTAAGAGCTTAGTGCACACTGAGGGAGGGGGATGTAAGAAAAGTCCAAAAATTAAAGACCTTACCTCTACATGCAGGCCATCCCATGAATCCCATGAAGTAAGTGAGGTGATGATCCTTGTAACTTCTGATTGCATGAATGAAGACAGCAGATTTCAGCTTTTAGAACGACCTGTCTTCGAAGTGTTAAAATTAACATGTAATGACTTGCGTGTCAGGACAATGAACTTTCTTGAAATTTCACACAGGATTTTTTGTTTTTTTCTCTTCAAGTCCCTGAAAATACATCTACATAAGAGAATGCACTAAGTATAAATAGTGATGGATGAATGAGGTACCCTTAAAAGGTCTGAAAACCGTTACTGAGCTCAGAAATCACATCTGATTGAATAGAACGACTCTATGAGTTCTAGAATTGTGGTGAATTTTCTACAGGGTGGTGTCAGCATCTTAGGAATTGTTTATAATGCATAGAATTGTGTATTCCCCCTAAATCTGAAGTGTTATGACCTGGGAGGTAGTTTTCCCCCATCCATTCAGACTTAGCTTCTCTCCCCCAAACTGGGCTAATTCCTCTGATTGTTTTTTGTTTTTTTTTTTTCAACATATGCTTTCCCTCCTCAAGGTCGCATCTTCTGTTCAACTCCTTTTGCAGTCAGAAGAGCATGTATAACTTTCCATGAGGTGACTGGTCCCCCTAGAACTTACCCGTTCTTGAGTCACAATGCCCGTCCTGGGTCAGCCCAGCATTAAGAGCAGTGGCTGTTAATTAATCCTACAAGTCCAGGACGGACAGACGATAGTATTTTCATCAGTCTCAAACTCAGTGTTAGCTGAAGACTGTCCAACAAGTGCGAGGTTAGACTTAGGCAGGTTTCCTTAGCAAAATATGTTGGCAGTAGTAAAATTTGTCAGATTTGGGTCCTACAACTGTCACTGCCACCTGTATTTTGAACAGCATAAACCACCTCCATCAGATGCAGGCGAAGCTAAGGAGAACCTGATTATATTAAGAACAACATCCTGCCTCTGATTTGTCTGTGACATCGTCACTGATGTAGGAGTAAGGGCAAGCTGCTCGTAGTCTTACAGCTATAGAGAGCGCCAAATTTTGTAAATTTTATGAGTGTGCTTCTAGCAGCGCATCATGTCTTAATATGTAACCCCCGCAGTAAAGGCACAGGTGGGTTATAGGCTGAATCTGTTGCCTGTGTGGATTTAAGAGCAATATTATTGTATTAAGAGATATTATCTAATGGCACGTAATGACTTCATAGCTGATAAATCTTTTATGTGTGCCCTATAGGGTTATGCACTGGGTCTGTTTGTGCAAAATTCTTTAAAATTAGTTGCATTGTTACTGGCAGTACTTTGTTGTTATTATGGAAGATGAGAAATGTAACAAAAGTCACCCGGGGTTGTTTCCGTATTAACCTTGGATACGGATTGGGTGCCCTAACTGTAAGCGTCAATAGTGTGTGACAAGATGTCTAAACTAACCCCATATGTGGTCTTATGTTTATCTAAATGATCCAATGTATCACTTTCTTAAGAGTCAGAACAAAACAAAGATTGATAATATTTACTGGGGAAAACAAGTTCTGGATGTGTTCCGAATGAAATTATATTACCTTCCGGTAGGAAAAGCTTTGGAGAGTATTTCTGAGCACGGTTTACTTTTGCAAATAGTAAATATAGAAAAGGGCTACATATATCTGTTTTATTATATACATGGACTTTGAACACAGTGCCATAGAAGGAAAGACTTGTAGTGATTAAAAATTTAATCGCAGATGATCAGTTACTTATTAAAGTTGAGTGATTTGTTTCTTGGAGTCCATGGCTAAGAGTTTGCGTTTTTAAATTGGCAGCAGATCTGAAAGGGAGAGGTGTCAGCACACTGCTGAGTAAAAAGGGAAAAAATGCAACACCAACACTCGCAACTCCATGTGGGGTGTGGGGGAGAGAGGCAAGGGGAAAGGTGGAGACCAAAGGAACAATGACTAGGAACCAGCGTAATATCGTTTTGCGCCAATTGTCCTCTGTCAGCAGTGGACACGTGGACTTGAGGAAAATAATTAAGTGGAGGAAAGAATGCCAACAGTCACCAATATTACGGTGAATTGCTGTAAAAGCTCCTATCAGGGTGCTACAGGCATGTCCCCAGAGGACAGATTGAATTCTTCTTTTTTCCCCGGTATCTCTAACTCCGTGATCCTGTGTTACAAAACTTCATGGCAGGGAAGGAAGCTATTACCACAGCTGATACCAACCAGCAAGCCAGGGAGAACCTGTTACTTTTTGAATCATCCAGGAACAAGAGTCTGTATCTATTATATCTGTGGCTGTTGATGTTGGCAACACCCATTACTTTTACTCTTCATTTTACTATATTTATTATACATTAGTACAATGTGGTAATAGCAGTTGAGTTTGCTCACTTCCTTGCCTGCTTCCTCCCTCTGAAAGTAGTTCTCCTAGAAGGACAAGGAGTTAATCGAGGGGGGCACAAACAGACCCCCCAGTGCCTTGCTGAACTATTAGTATCTGCACTATTAGTATCTCTGCATACTATTAGTATCTGTGTCTAACAGAGTGGAGACCAGCTCTGAGCCGAAACTCAAAGCTCGTATCGCTTGGCCAGTGATGACAATTCATTTTCCAAGCTAAGTTATATCCTTGTCTGTCTAGCTCCAGAGAGGAAAATATTCTGCTGAGGGAGTGGAGAAGCAATTTTTTAGACTAGGATCACAAGAAGAGTGTATCCTGAGCTGAGCTATTTCTCATCCCCCTCTTGGGCAACCCTCACAGTCACTACTAAGGAAACAAGCTCAACTGTAATAAAACAGATATGAAGCACGTTGCTAGACGGGAATCTTCACTGCGGTCTGGTGAGCTTCTGATTCAGGAAGCAGAAGCATTGCCAAGTTTAAAATCATTCATATTGTCTACGAATTGTTCGTTACATAGTAATAATGTACGCACTTGCGTTTGTGTGCCTATACATTAATGCACACACACAAATGAGAGGAAGAGCAATGTTTCCGAGGGGTTGGTGGTCTAGCAAAGTCTGGTAGGAGCTAACAAAGCTACCGCAGTAGTTCAGTTAGCTCCAACTACAGCTCAATTCACAACTATACTATAGTTCTAGAACTACAACTATAGTTCAGTTGAAGCATAGATGAGGACTAAGTAACTAGCGTAGGAAAGTTTGCTTGAAAAGAGCCTGCAGTCGGAAGTAATGCATTCCTATTGTCTGAAAAAGCAATATCATAGGTAGAAAGTAGTGACCAAACATTCAGGTTTGGAAAGGCAGATCTTATTACTTGCCCTCTTCTCTGACCCTTTTTTTCTGCTAAATGGACCAAGTGTTTCTAAAAATCCTGAAAAGTAATCAATGTTTGCTTGAATTCTCTCTGTGGCACCTGTATCTTGAGATTCTGCTGGAGCTCAGTGACGGTAATTAATATTGTCAGCTCTTTGCAATCCTTGTGCAACTATCACAAGTTGGTGCTTTGTCCCAAAGAACTGGATGGCTTTCTATATGCCTGTGTGGGTTTTCTTTCTTTTGCAGAAAGTTGGACAAATACTGGTTACTGTGATTGGGATCCCAGATTGCATTCTGGTGGTGAAAATGTTTTTCCCAGTGATGCTAATGTGCAAACAAACAAAAAGCTCAGTTTTTAGAAGGGAAGTAAAAAAAAAAAAAAGTCAAACTGAAACAAGGTGCTATGCAATTATTTTTACTGCTCTTCATGCAAAAAGACAAACTCAAATAGAGGACATGAATGCTAAATTATGACTAATCTTAAAAGGATACTATAAAAAGCAATGGCTTTTCTCCAGTGATGACAGTGAAGTCAGTCAAGATTTAATTCAGAAATTTTCCAGTGGCTCCAGGCTCCCTTTTATAGGAGAATCGCTAGAACTCTGAGAAAATCAGTTAAGGTGTTATCATGAAAACAGTGGGAATTTCCAACATGGGATAGCAAAGGATCTGATGTTACCTTAAACTTGTGTAAATAGGAGTCAACTCATTAAGATTTGTGTGCAAAACAAGTAAAAATAGTGATGTGGTTGGGCATAAATTTCAGGTGGATGGATTTTTCCTTTCCTGAGTGGAACAGAAAAGGAAAAGAACAGTAGACTGGTTACTGATCTGATTTTACACGGTTTTGGGAAGAGATGAGTGTTCTTGTTGGTAGAGGTGGAGTGTGGTTTCTCTGGTACCAGAGAAGCGTGGTGTCTGTCAGCACAGGGGCGAGCAGAATCCCTTAACCTAAAGCCAGACTGACTGAAACTGATTTTCTACGTTTGAGCAGTCATTTCACCTTAGTAAAGAAACATGTTGAAGTCCAAGGATTGGCGCTTTACCTCCAGCATGTTCCCAGTGTGATCTTAATTCAACAAGTAGCGTGGCTGCTGAGTGCTCAGGGAACGGTCCCTCCTTTTCCAGAGGGCCCCATCCGACCGTGGAGTATTTCCAAAAGCAGGGTCGAACAGCAGAGTCAACCTGGAAAGTCAGTGTAAGGGACTAGATGGGAAATCTTCTAGCAAAGAAGATGATGTGGACAGGGCACTGTTGCACTTTAGCAAGTCCCTGTTTTCTTGGACTACTGGAGCTACAATTCAGAGCAGCTTTTAGGGTGTCCTCTGGGCACTGAGGAATGAACTAGATACCACCAGGTCCCAACTTCAGAAAGCGGAGGTGTAAAAGTCCTATAAATGTTCCCAGCTCAGCTGTCCTAGAAGCAGTCTGGCTGTTGGGGAGTTAGCTAGCTCTTAGGCTAGAAAATGCTGAAGGATAATCAGCCTTTAGTATTTAACAAATTAAAGAGTCGCTATCATTAACATAACTCTCTTTCCTCTGAAGCATCAGTTTCACGAAAAACTTCACACAGTTGAAAGACTTAGCTTTAGAGATGAGTCATTAGGAAAATGATAAAATATAATAAGCATGCTGGGGGATGTAGGAAGGGGTAGAAGTTGTGTGATAAAATATTTGTCAGCAAGATGATACTCTGAGAAGATCTGTATGGAAACAAGATGACAGAATTATTCCACCCTGAAAGGCTGGTATTTCACAAGTGCTGTAAGTTTTATAACACTGCAGTACGCCACAGCTTCTCCATATTTATTAAAAGAAAATGTTAATCCTCTCCTTGAGGTTAATGATTAGGGAGGATCTGTTACAAGCCAGCAAAACGGGCTTTGAAGGTCTGCATAAGTTTATCAGAACCCAGATTTCTGCTCAAGCTAAGCTACTGCCTTACAGGATCCCCTTTTTCAGCACTCTGAAAAATAACGTACTGGTTTCCGTCCCATCTGTAGGAACAGGTATCCCAATTACAAATGCAGCTGTGATAGCATTTGACAATTCCTGTTTGCAGCACCAAAGACATTTTCACGGGCAGGGTAAATGATGTTTTGAAGGGTCACCCCAGTTCATGGTACAGCAGAATGAAGTCACCAGGCTTTTGGGCCCCTGCCTGCTGCCCAGTCCTTCAAATAAACCTGTTTCTGCCATGAGCATGAGCACTACTAATTGCAAATGTGCTTTCACCTACCTCAATCAAGGGCTGAATAGACTTGGAAGACCCACACCTGCACATGGTGACTTCAGGTCACTGTGCAGAATGTGTGCTGCTCATCTCACGCCTGAGAACATAGGGTCCATGGGACTAAATTCAGCTTCCAAGTTTTGCATGCTTGTAAGAAATGTATGAGGACGCAGTGCAAACTGTGACCGAGGAATAAAAGCTGTCCGTTCATTTCCTGAGAAGTCAAGCGAGCTCCATCAGGAGGTGCAGAGGAAAGCTTTAACAAATGGGCATTGCTGTAGGATTAACTTCGTTAATTTAGCTACTTGTGCTTTTGGCACTTGGGAATTAGTCCAGCCTGTTATTGATTGTTTAGGTCTTGATTAGCTTGATTCCTAAGAAATGGAGGGGATGAGCATTTTCCTCCTGCGAATAGCAGGCACAGAAACTAATGAAGAGACGGTCTTCCCTTTGGTGAGGAGAGGGGTCGTTACCTCCTGCCTGGGTTCAGGGTACACCTCAACTTAAAGGGAACAATTCAAACCTCAAGTCATAGGGCCACTTTACACCATCCACAGTGCAATAAAAGCAGATAATGTCCTATCAGTAAGGCCTGAGAGCCTTCCCCCAGAAATACTCCTGTACTAAATGGGCTACTTTCAGAGTTGCTTCCAGCTGGACTGTGCTTGGCTTTTGTCGTAGAAGCATGTGCAGTTGATATTGAGAAATAGCAGAACAGTATTTATCCAGTTCAAAAGATGCTCTTAATATGAAGGGCCTCAGGGGAATATTGCCTGGAAAATGTATTTTCGTAATAAAATGACCCATTTTAGAATTATAGTTTTCCATGCTGGAGGAGGCAGGAAGGTGGCAGGAGGCTTGCCAAAGAGATGGGCAATAAGCACACTCTCTCCCTAACGAGAAGATGAGTGGACTGAATGTATGAATAATATAGCACATGGGTTTTTTCCGGCTAGGTTCCTGCATGCAGGCTATTTGTATGTGTCTGCTATATCCACATCAACACGCCTGCAGGAATGTGAGCAGACGTTCTTATCGGCAGCCAGCCCAAACACGCAGATGACAAGGAGAGAGCCTACACAATCTCTGTTTGAGCTGCTCCTCAAAAAGCCTTAGGAGAAGAAAATAAAGTAAAAGGAGGCAAAGCTAATAATAGTTTTGTTAAGTACCTACCAAGAAAGCAAGCTTCAATTACATTACACTTCGAATACTATGACCCCAAGTAGCAAGCTGTGTAACAAGTGTTATTTGCTGTTACTCATCAGTTCCATCTGTACGGACGCTCCAAGACAACCCATGTGTTCTTGCTTCTCTAGTAGCAGAGCCTGCCTTCTGGTGACTGATGAGTCCCACCTACTCAGCCTCAGTTTGTCTGTTGAAACCTTTCTTCTTTTTCCATGTGATTTATAATGCAACTTCAGCAATCAAATTAGTCTTTAACCACCACATGAGTTCAACTAGTTGGCAGTCAAAGCCACACCTGTTACTGTAAAATCACACCAGAGTCAGTAGCTAACGTGCTGCTCAGAAAAAAGCCTTAATTGGATGGGTGAAATTTGACCCTGTAGTTAAAGGCTGTAATTCCTTTGATGCAAACTCTGTTAATGGAGCTGCTGTAGTTTCTATGAGATATAAATTTGGCCTTTTACCAGAGTTATCTAACCAGAGATATTAAATTGATATGAATTATTCCAAACACCATAGTTGCCATTATGATGTGAAGCCAAACAACATCATCCTTTCAGTCATCCTATCTTAGGCAGCTGATTCAGAATGAATTTAGGGCAGATGAGGTAGAGATGAATGGACAGAATATTTAGCTGTGGTACTTCCCCCAGCCAGTAGCATGCCCTTTAAAATCCTTGTCCTCTACAGTCTTTAGTGATGGTCCTGAAATACTCCTGGCTTGTACAGAGCAACGTTGCCACCATAAACAGCAGATAGTGATGATAATGAACTCCCAGGAGTTAAAAGTTTGATTGCACCAGGGATTCTGCAAATCCGGAATCCATCTCCAATGTGCTTTGCATGGACCCCTGAGCTGAGCTCCATGACCAGAATTTAACTGGAATAAATCTCCTGTAGTCACCTAGTCTTGATTTGACATTCTTCACTGCTGACGGTTGAAATGGTTAATCAGTGATATACATTTAATGACTAATTCTGCCTTTCTTGAGAAAGGGTTTCCTGTTTGTGACAGAAAAGAGGGCAGTCTTTAGGAAAATGGGCTTTCCCCTTCTGCACATACGCATTTTTAGTTAAGTCTATTTGCTTTCCTTTTTTTGCTTCTTATGTCCCTATGCACAGAGAGAGCATTAAGAGGGCCTTTTCCCAAAAGTGCTTACTGCCTTTATGAACACTTACAGATCTGCAGTGGTTGCAAGTACTTTTCTTGGGTGGATATCCTTCCTAGGTCAGTAACATCCTTTGCTTGTTCAGTTTTAAGGTGGTGTGTTTGGGGTGTTTTTCTTCTCAAATGCTGACAGCAGCATATTGTGTGCACTTCTGTATAGTCAGAGAGCAGCCTTTTGAATAGTGTTTGCTGTTAGTCACCCATTGAAAGAAAGAGACCTAACCAATTACAAAAAAAAAATAAAATCAGGAAATGGGAAAAAATACCCATCAGAGGCTTGGAAAGACCTCGCAAGGCTTAAGATGTTCAAGTTGAGCATGCAGTGTGAGGTAGCAAGAGGTATGAACATGGTCACCATCACAAATATTTAAGCGGTGTTAAAATTGTCCTTCAAAAGGATGCTATTCCATGGTGCAAAACATGATTTAGAAATCTCCGTTTCTTATGAACAGTTTCCTGGCCTTGAGCTATGCGAAGCTGTGAAATGGTCTGGCAAGGAGTGTGGAGTAAGAGACAGATGGGGAATCAGTGCTGGAAGAGCATTCAAGCCTAGGTCCAGGAGGCAGAGGGCCAACAAATTTCTGTATCACGTGGACCAACCAACTTACTGTCTCCTGCACGTCCTCTTTTTGCCGAATGAGCAACTCTCCCCTTCACCCCTTACCTCCTCCTGCCTTCTTAACCATCCAGAATTCACTCAGCAGTTGTAGAGGTAGGTCAGCCTCATAAATGGAATAAAGTCATTGAGTCCACATGGGAAAAGGCTGGTGTTCCTGACATCAGTGTTTAGCCTCATTCTCCAGTTTTGTGGGAGAAACTTAGGGCCGATGCACACTGAAACCTTGAAATTCAACAGCTGAGCAACTCGGTCTAGTTGCTGCTCAGAGAGAAGACCAGGGGGTTAATGAATTTCCAGGCGTTGCGGCTTTTCCCTTAAAATAAAGGGCAAAGCCCTGGCACTAGGGGAAAAGAACATGTTTTTTGTCCTCCTGGGAAAGCAAAAGGATGAGTTTTGAAGTGGTGATGGGGGATCTTCCAGCCCATCTACAGTGCTAACCAAACATCTGCCTCTCTTGAACTGCCTCCCGTGGCAGTCTGCATTTGCAAAAATGTTTCTCTCCTCTCGATTTGGAGTAGAACAAACCCGCCAGCTTTCCTGTGGCTGCCCACGCCTGTGGTTTAGAGTTGTTAATAAATAGAGGAGGGAGCAGAGCGAACAGAGCTGAGGTAGTGAGTATCAATCTATAGCAATTACCTGGACTGTGCTGACCAGCAGCTGAGCAGGGATGGAGGGGAAGGTGCAGGCTCCTCACCTTGGTGATAGCCAGGTTTCTTGGAGTGGGGCCCAAGTTTTTGATAATATGGTTGTGCAAGGAATACCTGATAAATCGCTCTTAGTTTCCTAGCTCTATAGCCTGGACTTAGTTGATCTTCTGACCCAATCTGTCTCTCTGTCTGCATACTTCTTCCATTCGTTCTTGGTCTGCTCTGAGTCCCCTTGCTCAAGCACACAGACTACAGGGCTACAGGAAGGGTCATGCAGAACAAATTGCCAGCCTTGCTCTCTGCAAAAGAAGCAGCTCACCGGTAAGAAGAAAAAGAGGTAATCAAGTGGAGTCACTTGCTCAGTATCTCGTTGCCTGCTGCCCTGTTCACACTGGATGTCCTCTTCTCTCTTGTCAAATACTCATACCACATTTGATCCCACGCCCTGCCCGAGCTTTCTGAAGAGCAAGAGCATTAAGAGGGCCTTTTCCCAAAAGTGCTTACTGCCTTTATGAACACTTACAGATCTGCAGTGGTTGCAAGTACTTTTCTTGGGTGGATATCCTTCCTAGGTCAGTAACATCCTTTGCTTGTTCAGTTTTAAGGTGGTGTGTTTGGGGTGTTTTTCTTCTCAAATGCTGACAGCAGCATATTGTGTGCACTCGTTTGGTTTTCTAGCTGGTGCTTTAACAGAGGTACCAGTCTGCTTCTCCTCTTTATAGATTCAGGACTTGCTGTATGGCAGTAATCCAGCAAGGGGAGACAGCCCTTTGAATATTTTTTTGAGAATGTTTCAGAGGTGGATCTCTCAAGCCAGGTTCCTACGCTCATGATTGCAAAGAGTTTTTCGTACTACATGATGAGAGGTAGGAGAAGGGTGCTCTGCAGTTAAATCACTGGCATTAGACACTGACTGTTGCATAGTTTTCTCTGTGATCTTCAGCTGTGTTTGCTTCTAAAGAAGAGGCAGAAGAAGGTACCGGTTCCTACCTCTGGTTTGTATCTTGCCTGCTTAAGCTATGAATGTTTAGTATCTCTATGCTGACATGTAGCATCCAGCAAAATGGCAGAATATGTTAGGGCCTTCTGGCATTTCTTGGAGAAGAACAGGAACAAAAGAGATTGTATTTTCAAAAACATTGAGCAACTTTTGACTCCCACTGGCTTTACTGGTATTTCTGATTATTCAGTGCTTTTGAGAATCCAACTTCATTGATTTCAGCGCCTAGCTTTAATCTCCCAGATAAGGCTAGACGACTATCTTTATGTTAGCATATATCAGATTTTATGTGGTGATTCTGCCCTTCTATTCCACTCTTGTGAGACCCCACCTGGAGTACTGCGTTCAGCTCTGGGGCCCCCAGCATAAGAAGGACATGGACCTGTTGGAGCGGGTCCAGAGGAGGGCCACAAAGGTGATGAGAGGGCTGGAGCACCTCTCCTGTGAAGACAGGCTGAGAGAGTTGCGGTTGTTCAGCCTGGAGGAGAGAAGGAGATCTTGTAGCAGCCTTCTGGTGTCTGAAGGGATCCTACAGGAAAGCTGGAGAGGGACTTTTTTACAAGGGCATGTAGTGATAGGACAAGGGGTAATGGCTTCAAACTGGAAGAGGGAAGATTTCAATTAGATATTAGGAAGAATTTTTTCACTTTGAGGGTGGTGAAGCACTGGAACAGGTTGCCCAGGGAAGTTGTGGCTGCCCTATCCCTGGAGGTGCTCAAGGCCAGGTTGGATGGGGCTTTGAGCAACCTGGTCTAGTGGGAGGTGTCCCTGCCCATGGCAGGGGGGTTGGAACTACATGATTTTCAAGGTCCCTTCCAACCCTAAGCCATTCTATGTAAATCTGTCTGCAATCACGTATGTATGCACAGTTTGTGGTAATAAAAATTATATCCATAAATAGGATGTCAATAAGAATAAATAGTAGTAGAAAGCCTACCGTGCTGTGGATAGAGCTGTCAGATGACTGGTGGAAGTAACAAGTGCTTATCTTCAAGGAGGCTCTGTGTGGAAATAAACCATCTTGTCTGGATTTTCATACTGGCTCTGAGGTTGCCATGTGTTCTCTCGCTCCTTCAAGTATGCCTCTGTGCATGAGGCGTCTATGTTCAGTGAGAGTCCAGTAATTAAGCCCTAAGCTGTGAATGATCCTTTGTCACACCCTGCCAGCTTCCACTCCAGATGACTTAGAAACAAGGACAAAGCTATCGCGCCGCCCTGCTCGCTCACAGCTGTGCTCTAGCAAAGTACAGCCTCACCTCAGCTCACTTCCAAGATTTGCAGGTTAAATATGCTGGCAGCTTGCGCAAGGGCAGCTAAAACTGCTCTGAAGAGGAGAAAAAAGGAACGCAGCCTGATGTGAGGAGCTGGGCATTAGGTGATAAACTCAGTAGTTGCTTGGGGCTGCCACATCTTTTTTTACTTTTTTTTTTTTTTTTTGAATGTTTGGGGGCATGTTTTGCTTTTGTACTGGGAAGCAGCTGCATGTAGCGTGAGAAGCTTGTAGCTTCACCATATGTGAAGGTGAGCTGGAGGTATAGCTGCCACAGCAAGTGCCAGTCACGCTGCCCGTGGGGCTGTCTGGTTTGGAGTTGGCCAGGTGGTCAAGGCAGCCAGCTTCAGTAAACCCGAGACTGTGTTAAACCCCCATGTGATATATCTTGTTTGAGCTGTCATTTTAATTAATGCTAATTATACTCATTAACCAATTTGGCAATCATCCTGAGGGACGATAATTCAAGTCAAAGTTAATGTCTTTTACCAGCGCCTCCCCCACTGTGTGTGTCGCTTCAGTCACCTGATAAATGGCAATGTAAAGATGCCTGGCTTAAATGCAGAAGAAATGAGGAGAAGAGGTATGCCCAGCATTACGCTCAGTGTAAACCTTGCCCTCTAGCTCTGGAAGATCCCAGCCCGCGACAGAAGCGGGGATATTACATTAGCTGGTATGAGCCATCATAGCCTTGCAGAGTTCCAGGGTATGGACCATTCATCTGGTATGGATAAGGCAGAAGTCCAGGGTGTGGCTACGGCTGTGCCCTATCACAGCAGGCAAAGCTTTGGCTGATGACAACTCAAGTAATAGACTCCCAATATTATAATTAGCTTTGAAAGGGTTTACAGAATAAGACATGCTGGGTGTCTATTTCCAGCATGTTTTATTGAACTAGTCTCCAGATTTTGCGTTACTATCTCTTTAATATTTGCTGTCTCGAGGAGGTACTTCTGGTTTTAGTTTGGTTCTGACACAGATGGGGCTTCCCAAGTTTCAGACACTAAATAAGGATTTGTCTTATGAGCCTTGTGATGTTTAAGAATTCAGAAGCAGAGAATGTCATTTTTTTTAAGCCTGTGAAAATCCACATTTAAAACATTATAAAAAGCTGCAGGCAGGTGGGTACCTTGATCCCCCTTGTTCGGGCTGGAAGGATAGAAGCACATTGAATCTAAGGATAAAAATACATGCTTTGAATAAGCCATTGTTAGGAGACAATTCTATTAGAAGGGAAGATAGTTCCTGCGATTGTTAGTGCGAGAGATTTTTACACCCCTGGGTTGCCTGCAAGGGCAATTCTGAAAAGCTATTACCATTAGACACCTGTGGGATAGACTGCAAATAATGAGTTGTTCCTAAAATATGCCGTTGTACAGCACAGCTGTTGGTGTTTTTCTTTGCTGCAGGAAGGCGGAGGTGTTGAGAGAGTGACTTGGTGACTGAGTGGGCTTCTTCACCCAAGGAAAGCACTGCAGTCTCTTTGTTCAAGTACATCCACGTGGTGGATGGAGAAGACTTAAGAGTCTCTCTTTGTCCTGAAGACTGCTCTGGTTATAGAGTGAATTTCAGGACTCAAAGTTAGTGAGGTAAGGTTTGGGAGTTCATTTTTACTGATGCTGAGTTGGTGTCTGTGCCAGTACCTCCTTTTTCTCAAGACAAGAGCCAGAACAATAAGTTTCTCTCAGTTTTACCTGATCGCATCTGCGGTGGTGGCAGTCGCTGTCATCTGGGAGGTTTCTCAGATGTGTCTTTCAACACCATCTGTCAGCTCTGGGTGAAGACTGAAGAAGACATGGTGTGGTTTATAGGTGTAATATTTTACCAACGTGTTCCTACTTAGCATTTGCCTTCATTAGCATCAAGTGGTTGGAAGCCCTTACACGGCTGCAGTGCTGTGTATAGGGTTAGGCTGTTCCATTATTTCTGAATATAAAGAATGACGGTGTCACTGACTCTCTGCAGTACGTGACAAGTGTTGTTTTTCCTGCCTTTGCAAGGTGAAGTTTAGGTTATGTAGTCCTGTCCCTGGTTGGTTAGCACCTCCTGCTTTCCCCATGTCCCACATGTAGTACCTCATCAGTTAAAAAATAATCCCAGAAACCTAATGAGGCTCTGTTCTCTGGTTTGGTCCAATTCCACCGGGGTCAATGTTCAACAAAATAAAGCGTATAGCCTCAAGTAAAGAAAAAGAAAAGAGCCTGAGACTGAGGTGACAGCTTTTCACATAACGGTCCCGCTGAAGTCATATCGCGAGCTCGTGTGACTGAGGTGAGCAGGTTAGAGTCCTGCGCTGGGTGTACAGGTTTGAGTCATTGCTCTCAAAAGAGCATTTACTAGTGTTGTAAAGATACCACTGAATTGCTCCGATTTTATCTCTGAACACTGAAGGCTTCCAACCTGCAGCCATTTGGTTTCCTGCAGAGCCTCAATACATCAGACAAAAAGTGGCCCAGCGCACAGCGCTTCCTCTCCTGGTTTTTTGAGAAGGTGTTTGGCAGGAGGCAGTTTACTAAGGAGATTATTTTGTTCTTTTTACTGCTCTTATTGTCAATGGCAGACAGCAGCCGAGTGAAGTGAGAATGTGAAGAAACAGGAAGCAACTGCTGAGGTGGCGGCAGGAAGAAGGCAAGATATTTTTACCTGGGTTTTTGGGTTTTTTTACAAAAGAAAAGCCACAGTGATAGCTGTTTCAGCTGCCAGCCTCTTTACTCACATTAGTTGTGTGTCTGATAGTCAGGAGGCAAGAGCAGACATGGTGAGATCATCATCGTGCCTTTCTTAGGTTAATCACATGCTCCAGCAAATTTCTGTTGCAGTAATGACTGGTTAGGCTCTGCATCCTTCTTCCCTAATTACACGCCATTTGGAGTAGTTCTTTTCCGGTAGGGTAACGCCTGTAAACGACAATGGATATGTCCTTTGCCAGGTGCCTGTTATGTGTAGATCTATTCCCTTCTCTAATACTGAGCCCAGCATCTTCATTAAAATAATGTAATATATAAAGATAACTTATTTTTTTCAGATGGTGTGTGAGAGTTGAATGTTATTGTTGGGTTTTACCTTATGCAAAAGACATTCCTCCTGCTATCAGCTCTTCCAAGGCAAAATTTCCTTACTTGCAAGGCTGGTTAAAAAAAAAAAGTGCTGCTACAATACACTTCTCTGGGCACCTATAATATGTTTACTTAGCAGCAAATCAGGCCTAATTATCTAGGGTGCTACTGGGGCTGCTTCAGCCACGTTATGAGTGTTTGTATTCAGTGCGCTGGGGGGATGTTCTTAAGGAGGTGTTCATCATGAAAATCAGGAAATTTGCTTTCGAGGATCTGAAAGCATGTTAGAAGTGGATAACATCCTTTGTCCCATAGAGCCACCCTTGCCAAGACACACCTACTCAGCAGTAGTTATGTCTTCCTGACCACACAAAATGTGATTTTGCTCTTTGTCCAGCTTCATCCAGAGGTGGATGTCCATGTAAACCTCACCGTCCTGGTTGCTGGGAGTCTTAGCAGAGAAAACAAGAATTGCACGGGCACTAAGGCAGCATTATGCTTTCACCCCTAAAGACGGTCACTCTGCTTTATAATGAAGTCATGTTGGCATTGCTATGTAGGAAAAAGGTATTTATTGTTGGCTATTGTTAAACTGCTCTCTCAAAAAAACAGGGCTTTTGTTTGTCAGCCGTCAATGTTCAAATGCATTCAGTTGCATGAAATGCATTAATGAGGGGTTAGATTTCATCGTGCTTTTATCAGACAGAAGATGATAGCGGGATAGATAAGGAATGAAATTCCCAGTGGATTGACGGGCAATTCTGTTGCTTTCAACATCAAACATGAAAGTGGTGTTTGAAAGGTCCATACAACCCTCCTGTTCACATCCCTCAAACACCACTTCTTGGTTTCACCCAATAATAAGCTGAAGAAAAATAGCGTGGCAGTGAGCTATGTGAAATGGAGTCACCTGCCAGATGTGGGCAGCAGGTTGCTGGTTTCCTCTCAGGTGCACGTGTCAGGAGCACATGCGCAGATGTTCCTCCTGAAACGTAGCTTACCCTTGAAGTCAGGCTGCGTTTCCTTAAAAGTCACTTCCAGTGTCTGATACTGAAATTAAAAAAATGCACTGATAAATGATGAGGCTAAACATAATAACACGCAATTAAAAAAAAAAAAAAGGGCAAAATATATATCCCTGTAGGTTTTATCCACATGTCACATCCCCTCTAGGGTGGCCCAGGGTATGAGGTAGGAATGTCGCTGTAGCTTATGCAACTGTTACAGCTGGCTGCCGGTCGGTGTAGTTGTTGTTTGATTTGGCTGTTTTCATAAAGCCATTTACCCTTCCCTTTCACCTTGGAGGAGAAAGACTGACGGGCTTTTGGCGGTGTTCTGCAGCAAGCCTGGTGTTCAGCGGGGACTTTCGCATACTTACACACCTCGCCAAAGAAAGCCTTTTTACCTGGTGCGGTAACCCTGGGAGGAGGCGTGCAAAGGCAGAGCCTGTCTTTGCAGCCCCGTGCTGCTGCCCAAGACCCCTCTCTGCCCACAGGGAAGACGCTCGGCAGCACAGCGGAGCATGAGCTGTGTGGGAAAGAAGAGGGGCAGGACAGGGACGTGGGATTAGAGGAGGGGATGGTGTGGGGAGAAAGGTGTGGAGGGGGTGCGTGTTCAGGCTGGCACCCAGCACTCCTGCAGTTCCTTCCCGTGCCACCCACCTCTTGACCATGCGCGGGGTTCTTTTGAGATATTCTAGAGGCTGCAATTACGTGAGGATCTCAGATTGCCCCAGGAAAGGCTTTTAGTCTGTGAGAAGGAGGTGAGCTTTGAAGGCTCAGCACTTCAAGGGCAACAGATGATGCCACAATTCTTAATTTAAATCAGGATTTTCAGTCTCCTTTCCAAATGTTGATTTCTCGCAATCTTCTCGAGACTATATTTTGTACCACTTTTCAATATTGTTTTCCCCTGCTTTAAAGTGTTGGAACGCAAAGCAACCCCATTTGCTTTCTGGAAACCTGAAAGAGTTTTGCAACACCAGGGTGTGCCTGTGAATCTGTAACCTCTTGGTCCTTACTCCCACAAAAACAAGCCCCTCTTGCAGCATTTCCACGGCATGTGCCAGCCTGCTGCCTTTGGCCGTGGCCAGAGGATGGTGACTTCTTCAACAGAGCCAGCCCAGCTTCGATGCTGGGGAAGAAGCACCAAAGAAGATGCACTTCTTGCATCAAGAAGAGTGTGGCCAGCAGGTCGAGGGAGGTCATCCTCCCCCTCTACTCTGCCCTGGTGAGGCCGCATCTGGAGTACTGTGTCCAGTTCTGGGCTCCCCGGGTCAAGAAGGACAGGGAACTGCTGGGGAGAGTCCAGCAGAGGGCTACTAAAATGATTAGGGGATTGGAACGTCTTTCTTATGAGGAAAGGCTCAGGGACTTGGGGCTTTTTAGTCTAGAAAAAAGACGACTGAGGGGGTATCTTATTACTGCTTATAAATACTTAAAGGGAGCGTGCCAGGGGGATCAGAATAGTCTTTTTTCAGTGGTGCCCAGTGATAGGACAAGAGGTAACGGGCACAAACTTGAGCGTAGGAAGTTCCATCTAAACATGAGGAAGGACTTTCCTTTGAGGGTGGCAGAGCACTGGCACAGGCTGCCCAGAGAGACTGTGGAGTTTCCAACTCTGGAGACATTCCAAACCCGCCTGGACGCCGTCCTGTGCAACTGCTGTAGGTGTCCCTGCTGTGGCAGGGGGGTTGGACTAGATGATCTCCAGAGGTCCCTTCCAACCCTGACCATTCTGTGATTCTGTGAACCTCTGAGTGAAAGTCACTGGTGTGGTGGCAGTTGCTGTATGCATCAGGGTACAGAAAAGGATAATGTGATCTCTTCTGATACCATGACTTGCTGACAGAGATTACAAGCAATATGCAACTGGGAGGGAAGTTTACATGCATGCAGCATCATGGTGCTGCTAAAGGCGCATGGGATCCCGTCAGGGCTCAGTGAACAGGCACCGGAGCTGGACGTGGTGGTTGCTGCTTGTCTCCTGGCTGGGGCGAGACGGGCGCTGCCCACAGGGAGCAGATGGGACACAGGCTAGAACATCCTGTCTCATAGCAGAGCTGCAATCGTACTTCCTTTTAGATGGACATCTTTCTAATTGAAGGGTAGCTAATTATTCTGCTGCCAGCAGGACAGTAGAGCTCAATCAGGCTTGGTCATGGTACCTTTTTTTATTCATCCATGGTTATGGGCCTGCCTATTAGAAGCCGGTTGCAGATATTCCCACGCATCTGTCCCTGGGCGACTGCCGATGTGCATGTGTCTCTGGACCATGTTGAAGTGTTGGGGCGAGGTTCTGCTCAAGCTCACAAGCACAAACGCTTGGATGAGCTTGTCAGCACTGTCCTACGCTCAGGCAGCCATGGGACTCAGACTGGTTCGCACCGTTCAGCCTGAAGTTGAAGCAGAGGTGTACCCAAATCTGGTTCAGCCCTTCCTGGGTGCGCTCTTTTTATACCAGTCTAAAGCTGCTGATGGCCGTACCGATTTTTCTGGCAATCCTGAGGTCATGCTAGGGATGAAGGGAGTGATGCTTGCTTCTAAACTAGGATAAACATACCAAAATTATAGGTAGACTATCCCTTGCGCTCACTGCTAAGTACCTGAGAGTACTTGAGAGAGATCCCATCTGGGCAAGTCTCTCCTGCAGCCTGCTGGACGCTGCAGTTTCTGGACTCCCAGGAATTCAGCAAGAGTCTAGGGAGCACAGAGAGCATAGGTTTAAAGCGAACATGTGCAAGAGCTACCTGCAGAAACGAAATCCAGCAACGCTATCTGCACGCTGCAGTGAGAAAATATTGTAAATATTAGATATAAAAATGTACTTAAAATTAATTGGAATTGCTTTTGCATCTAGTGGAGTAGGCTATATAACCGCAGTAAGGTTACTGTGGCCTCTTGGAAGGGTGTACTTAAGGTTTGGTCAAAAGCTCAGTGAAATGAAGGAAGATGCAAAGCGTTTTGCTTTTCTTTGGGTTAGGCCCAGAGGCCACCGTGCCATTTGGTTGGACTGGCTTAACCCATTTTCTCATCTGCAGGCTGTGGGCAGCAGGTTAAGCTGCGCTTTGTCCTCCTAAAGTGGAGCTCCCATGCTCTGCACTTTGCAGAGTTAAAGCCTGTACCTGGCAGAGAGATGCAAGATGAGAGCAGCCAACAAGCAGAAAAATCTTCGGATTGTACAAAATATTGCTAGATAAATCCTCAGTAGCTGTCAGGCTGATTGGCAGCCATCTCTTTTTGGCAAAAAATGGCAGCGCATCTTGCCATTGATTTTTTCACCCAATATTCCTTGGTTTATTACGATTACAAAGCAAGGACAAGCAGAGCCTGACGTTTTTCTTCAGTACTTACCCTCTTTTTTTTTCTTTTTTCCTTTTGGACTCGTTTCCCATTTTTCCCTCCGCCTTTGCCATCTTTCAACACCGTGTTGTGACGCCTGTGGGAGCAGACCTGCTAGGCGCTGCAGGCTATATCTCGGCATCCAGGAGGAAGAGCCGCAAGGTGGGGTGAGGAGCCAGGCTGCGCCCCGAGTGCTGCGGCAGGAGCTGGGTTTTCGGTGGGGCTGTTTGTGGAGTTCAGTTGGTAGTTTCAGCTGATTTAGTATTGCGGCGTGCGTGATGGGTGGTTAAAAAGTGCTTCTAGCGCAGGTGCTGGGAAGGGTTCGAGGGAGGGGCTGTGGGGTTTTTTTTGGTGGTGTGTGCAGCGGTGGCTTTGGGGGTTTGCTGTAATACTAAAATGAGTGGCCTAAACTCTCATTGTACTCTTGTACGATTAAAGGTCCCTTTGTCATGGGACATGCATGTGTGTGTTGCCACAGCATTTCACATAGGCCAAATATGCAGATGGGTTTCATAAATAGATGCACATTCATTTCCGAGGGTGATTAAAGTGAGGGTGATCAGTTTAGAAAATCCTTAAAATCCTGATGGCCAGGAGCGGGAAGGATCCCGCAGAGGATCTGTGTCCGTGTGTGTGCTAGGACTTCAGGCTGGCCAGAGCCTTCAGGTGCATCTGATGTTTTTCTAAGGCAAACGTCCCTACTCCCAAAAATAACAAGAATAATTGAAAAGCTTTTCAAATAAACCCTCACACACCTAGAGTTAAAAACTCACAAATTAGAAATGTAATTTTTAATATAGTGAAGAATAAAAATAAACAGGTAAGATACGAGTTCTTGTAGGCAGGCCCTTGCTCCTGGGCAGTGTTGCAGCCAGCACCGGGGCTACTAAGCTCCATGAGTCTGCCTGGTCCTCTCTGGTCCCTGGGAAATTCCTCCTGTTACCTTTGGTGCCTGGTGGGATGCTCCCTACAGGAGCTGCCATGTTCCAGCTCCTCCTTAGCTTCCTTTCCAGTGTTTGCTCCGGCGGGTATCAGCCCATCGAGCTGAGCTGTCTTCCCTTCTCCTTCTGGAGGGGTATGACTGAGCCAACCAGCCACTTCAGGGAACGTAATAGTGAATGCACAAATATGACACATACCATCTGTCACATCTTGCCCTGTTTCTGTCCTCAGGGCAGATGTGAGAGAGCCAAACCAGGCTTCGGGTGTGAACTAGTATGACCTTCATATGGCGGTACTATTGAGCGCCGTAACAGCTACCCCTGAGGCCAGATGCTGTAACAAGAGTGCTCAGATACCATGATGGATGGGCTCAGCTGATGAGCAGAGTCGAGGTGACTTGTAGTTTAAAGCAGCAGAAAAGTATCGAGACGCAATAGGAAAGCTGAATAGCGAAAAAGGGCAGAAAACGCCTTATTGCGCTGAAAGCAGTTTAGCAATAGGCTCTTGTCCATCTGGGCTGAGCAAAGCCCTATCGGTTCACTGGATAGTGAGGGAGTAAATGGGTATTTTGCAGTACCTGCTAAAGTGTTACGGCAGTTCTGCTGACTGAATCAGCGGAAGCCAGTCAAAAGCAAAGCACCACATTTAGTTGCCCACTTTGCATAACATCTGCACAAAGGGTGCTGCAGCCCTGTAGTGTCAAACTTGTTGCTTGTGCCATCTCCCTCCCAGTCTGTCTGCGGCACGGGTTCCTGCGGTGTTTGCAGCTGTGGCGTGCAATACCATGTGCTGACCCCAGGTGTAGGAGGGGAAGTGGGACTTCGTGCACCTTCTCCTTGAAATGCCGACCCCATCTCTTGTGGGAACCACACGTATGCAAGGTGTCTGTGGGCATCCCCTGTCGCCTCTTGCCTCCCCGCAATGGTAGTGTAAGGGTCTGTCTCCTATCAGCATCCGAAAGCATGTGGAAAGATGGAAGCTGTGTGTATCTTGTATCTGACCTCTTTGGGCAACTTCTTTTGAATTTTAATGAGTAAGTCTTTGGTTTGTGCTGTCCTTCATTTGTAGTGCCAGTCTTCGGTCCCACAGATAACGAGGCGAAAATAACCCATGAAGCAATTTTGTCACAAACAAACAGAATAACAAACACCCTTTGACACTAAGAACAGGAAGTCACAGCATTTACATAGAAGAACTACTTAATGAGCTGGAAAAAAAACCCACTGGGTGCAGAATTAGAAGGATGCAAGTGCCTGTGTGTGTTTAAAATGTAAAGAAACATGCTTCATGATCTACATATTCAGTGGTCTGATATAAGTTAGTGTACCAATGCCTTTTCCTCAGATCAGGAGACAAGAAGGGAGGCTGAATTCCTGCTTCAGCAGATGTTTATCTGTACCCTTAACCCATGCAGTTGTACGATGATTTTCATTATGATCTGAGAGATCATACGGTGAGATTAGAACTGTTAAGAACAAATGTTTAGTTCTTCCATTTGTGGAGACAAGGGTGAAGAGAGATCTCCAAGAATGGGGGGCTCAAGGAATGGAAAGCTGATAAGAATCCAGAATTGGGGAGGGGGTGCTTGATTAGATTGGGAGCTGCTTTTTAATTGTTCTTCATTATTTGCTTTTAAATTCTTTTTAAAACTGAGGGTAGACGGAGCTGCTGGCAGTCTTATTTGTGCTTTTGCAGATTTTCAGATTTTTTCAAGAGGGAACGGGAGGCAGAATCTTACACTGGAATTTCCTGGAAATTTCTTGGTTTGATTTATTAAATGCACAGACTTTTGGTTTTGTTGACATTCTCATGAGCAGCAAGAGGGAAAATTGTAGTGTTGTTTTATTGGGCCATGGGTGAGACTGAAATAAATAGGAGTTTCTTTACATTGTCAGCCTTGAGTTGCCTGGAAACTTCTTGAGGTTTGAAGGTTTGGGGTTTTTTTTTGTTTTTTTTTAGAGCACACAAAGAAGAGCTACTCAGTGACAAGAGTCCATGAGGGCCTGCTGGCCATGTAGGAGCCCTCCCAGACCATATAAGCCAAACGCAGACTTTGTCAAAGTTAGAAAGTTCTTGTTGCAAAAGGTCCAGAAAAATTCTATGTTGAGATGAGATTGACACAGTCAGGCAGACTAATTTGATCTGAAAGACTAAGGTGAAGGAGATCTGTGTTGGTGTAGAAAATCTGTTCTTATTACTAAAAATTGATTTTGACCTTTGTGGAGATACTAATTTCACCTCCTGATGAAAGAAAATTTTGGATGATTGCTCCAGGTCAGGCATACAACACTTGAAAAATTCATCAGTGGTCTTGATTTGTTTTGACATGTTTTTTGGCCTTTTTGTATTTCTGTTTCTTCTAGGTCAGTGTTGCTTGTTGGTTTGAATCCTCCCTGCCTTGGCAGTTGAATGGTGTTGCCCACAGGTTCCAATGTTGTTCTTCACTCCTATATAATAGCACTCCAATAATAAAAATGAGATAATCATAAATGAGACGCCAACGACAAAAACATCTTTCCAATGCTGTAATCAGTTGGGTTTGCTTGCTATTCTCTTGCGTAAGACTTATATTTCATTCTGATTTTTATTAATTCTTAAGAAAGAGCATTGTCAAAAAATTGCCGCATTTATTTAGACTACTACAGTGCCGTTGGCTCCTGTCATTAGGATAGCTTAGTGAAGAATCTAACAAGAAAATAGCTCGCATGATTTTGACAATGAAGTCTCTATAAAAAACTTATTCTCATAAAATAAATAATTTTCAGAGTCATCCCAGGCAGTAGAATGACCCAGCCCATGTTCAAGGGCTAAGCAAAATGTCTGGATTATGCTGTGTTATCACACACCAGAGAGTAGGTCTGCACTACTTTTTTTGCACTGCATTTTCTGGGGCAGAATTTCCTCTGTCAGCATTATATGTCGAGGGCTCAGTAGCAGAATTGCTTTTGATTAACACATGTGGCAGTTGTTTAAATGTGTGTTTCTAGTGATGCTGGTGAAGAGCCTGTAAACAGACGGGAGGCATTCATGTGAGGGTTCAGATCAGAACTGATTCATTTAATTGAAAAATTAGGAATTGTTCCCCTGTCAGTCAAAGACAGTGCTCTGGCGTGCAGATTGCCTTTCCTGGTTTTTGTATAGTGAAGAGCCAAACAGATTTGCTCTGCCATCTTTATTTCTTCTGAAACTGTTCGCCAAGTAGTACGTATTGTCTTAAAACTGGGGATTGGTCTTGTTCCATTATTTGGTTAATTGTTGTTAAATAAACTCGGGATCAAAAGAAAAAATGTGACCTGGCCCATTTTATATACTGGTTTGGTTTGCATTGATATTTGTGAAAGGAAAGAAGAGAGTAATAGAAGTTAGACAAACAGATGCCCAAAGCCATCTGCTACTCTCCTCACAGTCATTAGACGTTCAGTCATAGCACAACAGCGTGAACTTGGAACAACTCTCCTTTCCTTCTGGACTAGGTTGGCTGGCTTTAAAGTGAGCACAAAATGAAGTGGAGACATCTTGTAGGCGGTCATAAACTTCCACAGATCTGCAGTCTGGTTTACATAAACTCAGTACCTCTCAAAAAGCTTAGCAATCCTTAGCCTTGCTGGAAAGCCATTTTGGAGTGATGCAGGGCTGCTATCACAGATTGCAGCTAAGAAACTCGGGATCCTTCAGGGGCAGGATCACCGTTTCCCAGGGCTGGCTTAACCCAGCAGACTGTGTGTATCCGTGGTTGGACAGAGCCCAAAGAGGCAGTATAAAAATAATAAATTATTAATATCTGGAAGACACAAAGCTTAATGAATAAGAAATAAGTTGCAGCATTTTCCTTTTCTTAGAAAAATAGGCTGGCTGTATTTGTTTTAATCTTCCTTTCATTGAACATTTTTCTCCTGTTGCTCTTTCTAAGTACCCTAAGGTGCTGAAATTCAGGATTAATTTTACAGAAAGGAAGGAGAGTAGGGATGTTTGCCGGAAAGGGCTTTTGCTGATTTTGCGAGCAGGTAGGGAGGGTCTGAAACAGCTGAGCAGTTGCACAGCTCCTTCCAGCATCTCCCAAGTCATGTAGCAAAGGAGACCCCACTGTGTGCCTGCAGAGACATGGGCACGCAGAGGTACAGTAATTTTCCCAGCGTCATCCGTCTGGTTAACAAAAAACTAAATGTTCAGGGTGTCCCCCAAGTCTCATACCCGTGCTTTGCTGGCAGCGTAAGCTGGGGAAAGCCTTTTAAACAAGCATAGGTAGCCTGCGATTGAAAACAACACCAGGGTGGGATTTTGTCACTGGCCACCACCACTCTGCTGACACTAACAGGGATCCAGCGTTTGACCTCTAGCAGGATCCGAGTTGGGCAGTGCTAAGTCCTTTTGAAAGTCCAGCCAACAAGAACATTTGGAGATCACCTCCTATTTGAAGCGATGGTTTCTCTGCAGTCCTGGCTGGATTTCAACCTGGATAACTCTGCTGTACCTGCTTAAAATCCTTCCCCAGTATTTCACTGGGTAAGGCGTGGGCTCCTCCTGTTCTGCAGTGCTGCAGTGTCCCCCTTCCAGTTTCATACCACCTGCTCGTAAATTGATTTCTAGATCATCTGTGCCTCCGTTTATTAATCATGCTGGCTTCCTTGTAACTATTTCAGAGGATCTAAATGTGAG
The DNA here is from genome assembly GCA_017639485.1 of Pluvialis apricaria. NCBI lineage: Eukaryota > Metazoa > Chordata > Aves > Charadriiformes > Charadriidae > Pluvialis > Pluvialis apricaria. Next base: position 51,554,557 of record CM030010.1, on the reverse strand, counting down.
AGCAGTAAGTATGTGCACAGCCCTGGTGCTGTACAGCGCAGTAACTTCTCTTGCTGTTTGTCTGCATCACCCAGCAGGTTGTTGTCCCTCCATATTCCTTTTACCCGTGAGGTTTGGGTTCATCCACATTAGTCTGAATTGATCTGTTGCCCCCTGTGAGCACGTCCTTGGTGGTAGTGGAGTTGGAGATGGGCTCTCTGCAAGAAGGGGGACCTGGTGCTCAGCCAGGGTGTAGGTTCCACTCAGGTCACCGGGTGGATCTTGGCGCAATCGGATCTCTTCTTACCATAGGCACAACAGGCAAGGTAGCACCTTTCCTTCCACAGGTGGCGTGATAGAGGATTTTATCACAGTGAGTTTATTTTGTGACCTCGAACTTCCACACAAGACCTGCACCCCTTCCCATTCATCCCTGCTTTCACTTAATTTCTTTTTTTTTTCCTCCCTCTTGGCATGTCATTGTGTTTTCATTAATGTATCAACAGCAGGGCAGCTGTTGTTCCTTTTTCCCTAGTATTGTCTTCTCCATCCAGACCTTGGAATTGGGAGATCCTTGAAATTTTCTATCTTTTGTGTGACTTTTCGGCAGAATCAGGTGCTTCACTTTCCCCCTTGCCTGCAAGTATTTCTCTCCAAGCTGTAAAATCAATCTATTCCAGGTACTTTTTCTTCTTAAATCTGACTGCTGCTAACACTATGTTTCTTTCATTAACAGATTAGCTTTACAGGAAACCTGTTGCCTGCCCTGTTACACCCACCACCCGGCGAGAGAACTCTGAGGAGAAGCTGAGGACAAACCACGTCTCGGAGACAGTCCATGGGGACTGTCCCGGATCCTCTGAGATCTGCCAAGCTTTCTCTGATCACAGCTTCTGCGGAGGAAGACCACCTGGGAGACCTGCAGTCTGCTAAGCACCAGCCCCAACTACCCAGTGGAGAGCGGGCCAGCAATGGCTTCCCGTGCACGCCGGCCGGCTCTGCTGGAGTTTGCTTGTTCGACCTGAAATGCACGGCAGCTGCCAGCACGCAGCGGTGTGAGCAATGCTGTGAGGACGATGCTAGCCAGCAGGAAGCCTTCCCTCCCGGGCTGGCCAGCAAAGCTGCGGAGGGGTATCCTGCAGCCGTAGAGCCTGCCGGTTGCCCCCGGCCAGCGGGCAACCAGGGACCGGCAACGCCAGCCCCCGCTGCAGCAGGAGCCCCCTCGGCGGGGCGGGGGCCAGAGATGATGCCAGCCCCCCAGAGCTCCCGGCAGTTTGTGCAAGGCAGCCAGGCGAAAACGAGCTCCCTGACGCAAATGGATGACTCTGCCTTGAAACCTCAGGGGACTGATGAGCAGCCAGCACTCGAGGTGTTAAATTATTCCTCCCCGGGCGACCCTATTAGGGGTAATGAGTCCTGTCGTACTTCTCAGGCAAACCTTCTGCAAAGAGGGGAAAAAGACAGGGGAGCAGAAAAAACTGGTTCTGCTGCGTGTCAGTCGGCCTCGCCAGCGAGGCACGTCGAAGCTGACCTGGGGAGAGACCCACAGACCAGTCTGGAGGCAAAAAGCGGGGCTACGGGCACCGGCCAGTCACATCCCACAGACAAAACAGAAGGGGTGCAGAGCAGCGAGGCACCAGCCCAGTCTAGCCACGAGAGTCCGCATCCTGTACGCAACACGGACACCGCACCGGGGAGTCCAGGCCCCACAGAGCTCTCCAAATTCAGAGAAACGGGTACAATGACCATTCAGCCGGAGAGCAGCTCTTTAACTCAGGAAGCAGTAAGCAGGACATGGCGAGATGCTGAGGTTCAGGCCGTGGCTACCGTGGAGAGCAAATCGGCCTCCACCAGTCCTAGCATCCTTGCTGCCTTCTTGAAAGGGAATCCTCCTCCAGAGGAGAAGGAAGAACTGCACATAATTTACCAAGGAGGTACGGGGCTGAGCCAATCTGCACTTACTGACAGTTTATCCTCACAACAAAAGTCCCCGTGTTCTCCTGGTATGTCAGAATCGACTGTTGTTATGGCTGTGACTGCTTCAGCCCAAACCCAGCCTGTCAAACTGCCTGGGGTGCCATCTGATGTGGTGTCTCCAGCATCAGCGGATAATGCAAAACCTGTTCTCCCCTTCTCCCCTGCAGCCATTACCTCCCAGGGGACATCTGTGGGTAATGCTGAAACGATTGGTGCAGACCATGACAGCAAGGATGCTGCTCGGCTGCCGAAGGATGCTCCAGTCCCACCAAAGCCCATCCCTGCTGAGCAGCTTGCGGGTGACTCCAGTAATCAAACTCCAGCACAGTCTGGGTCTAGCGCTGGTGAATCAAACATCACTTCTGCTGCTGCTGTCCCAGGAGCCGAGGACAACGTGCGAGATCTCGGCCATGATGCAGGAAGCAGCCCGTTACCTTTCCTCTGTAGCACAGACAGTGAAGTCAAGCAGAAGGAGGTCCAGGGCAGCTCTGAGCAAAAGCCTGTGCAAAATAAGGGTGCGAGTCAAGGGGAGGCCATTCCTAATCAGTCTGTGGTAAAACCAAAGGAGGAAAACTCGGTGGTGCTTGATCCTAAAGGAGGGATGAACGTCAGCATCCAACCTGCCGCTGTCTGCATAAAGGCGTGCTCGGAGGGTGCAGATGAAAAGGAGGAGAGCAGAGGCCAGGGAGACGCTGGCCGGGCGCAGACGGCCGGTGGCCAGAGCCTGCAGGCGGGACTGATGCCCGAGTTGAGCACAAGCTCTGCACGTCTCCCCCCTCCCTTGGAGGCATCAGCAGCTCCCCAGCAGCAGAGCGTCCAGGCCAAGGAGCCCAGACACGAGCTTCACGCAGCAGCTCCTCCTGCTTCAGCTCAGGCCTTGCCAAACCTGGGGGAAAACAAAAAGCAGCCCACCCCGGCCATGGAAGCGAAAGTGCAGGTGAAGCAGTCCAAGCACATCAGGGATGTTGTTTGGGACGAGCAGGGCATGACGTGGGAGGTTTACGGTGCTTCCCTCGACCCGGAATCCCTGGGAATTGCCATTCAGAACCACTTACAGAGACAAATACGGGAACATGAGAAACTGATCCGGGCCCAGAACAGTCAGACCCGGAAATCCATTTCCTCGGATACATCCTCAAATAAAAAACTGAAAGGGAGGCAGCATAATGTGTTCCAGTCCATGCTGCAGAATTTTAGGCGTCCTAATTGCTGCGTCCGACCCGCTCCCTCTTCTGTGTTAGACTGATGTGGTTTGCAGGGCTGCATAGATATCTGCGGTGGTAGAGAGAATCCCTCCCCTCAAGTCTCGAGTCCTGCTGTTCGGTTGCGTTATTGGGGTTGTGATGCAGCAACAGTGGAAAATTATTCCCCTTTGTTTTCTGAGTAGCCACGCGCTCCGTCACGCCGTTATTATTGCCACAGCTGGTGTATTTCCACATTACGCCCCCATCCCAACTACTGTCAGATGAAAAGCTAGGCACTTAGCAAAAGCACAAATTTAAATTGCCACCTTGCTGCAGGGAGAGCAGCACCTTCTGATAAAGCAAGGAGCGGAGAGATTGTCAGAATGATTATGGGAAGTTACTTGTGTGCATCACGAGGTCTGATGCAGAGGGGTGGGCTGGGGAACGCTCTGGGCGAGGTGAAACTAAGGTCCAACAGCTGTAAAGACCTAAGTAATGCAAGACAGCTTTCCTGGTGTGTAAGTTACCCACGCTGAGGCAAGTCAGTGAAAAGGCTATGGACATTGATCACTGAGCAGTCTCACTTCTGTTGATACCATGGGGCACCGTTGTCCTGTGAGCCCCAGAGAGCCAGGTCTTCCTCTCCCACTGAAATGGAGAACCAGGCAAAGAGTGAGGATCAAGGCTCTCTTTGGGAGAAGTTAACTCCATGGGATTTTGATGGCTAAAAGGGGAGGTGAGAGGGGGATATATTCTGCAGGGTTTTCCTCCCCTGCATCAGCCATGCTTAAGGTATAAGCAGGCAAGGCACGAGAGAGCACATCAGCAGATGCACCCGCATCCGACAAGACGGTGCCCTCGCTCATGCTGTGATGCTCCAGCCAAGTCTTTCAAAAGCAGCGAGCCGTTCTGGCTCCTCAGCCGGGGTGGGCAGCCCCTGCTCCCAGCCTCCCGCAGTGCTGAGCTCCTCTCCTCTAAATCACTCTTTAAAGTGATGTGGATCTTTTTTTTTCTCTCTCCAGAGATGCACAGTAACGTTTTGCCGAAGGAGCAGGCTATCCTGTGCACCTGGGTCCATGAGCCTACATGTCTAGTGTGTTACACCGTTGGGGTTTTTTTCTCTCTTTAAGTCCTTAGCCAACTCTACCTTTTTTGCAGTATTTTGGTGCTTTTCTTGCTGCCTTTCATAAACCAAATCCCATTTATTTAGCCTGTGCGTATTTTGTTTTACCTAATGCTCTCTATATTATAAACCATTATATTGTTAACTTGAAACATTTACTTTACAGAAGTACTGAAATCTTGAGACAATCTTTGCTGTATTTCTAATGTTAGAAAAGTTGTAGAAACTGCTAATAAAAGGTAGCTTAGTGACTGTTTCTCTAGAAGTGTGATATACAATAATGTCTCAAATGTATGTTGGTCACGTTTCTCACATTAATAATATTTTTCAACCTGGGAAGTGTGTTTCCCACTAGCTTTTTATTCTGTTCACTAGAGGTCACGATGGGAGGCTGGGGAACTCCTGCAGTTTGTAGAAAATTTAGTTTCAATCCTGCAAAGCACTGAGGATTTGGATATTGTAATCCTGCAGAGTACTAGAGTTATTTAGGGGTTATTTTTATTCCATTAAAGGTTTCTCATGAATCATGATGATAATTTATTTCTGTCTCTAGTACCACACATCTGACTTACTCTGTAGATCTTACTCTTATGACTTACTCTGTAAATCTTACAGGTTTACACAGTGTGAGTATTAATACCTTTTTTTCTCTTTTTTCTGTGAAGCAGACCTGAGGTGGTCCCCTTTTATTTAGAAGGCCAGACTTTTTGAGTATATCAACTACCAAGCCTTCAAAGCAGCTGTTTTGGGGCAATTTTTCCCCAGCAGAGAGGTAAAATACTGTGAGATACAGTATTTTAACCTAGTTCAATGAAAAGTGTTGCCTCTAGGCATAGCGCTGAATTGACTCCTAGTTTCACTCTGGTATAGTTTGGGGGGCTTTATGGCATGTCCTTCTTCCATTTCTGTACATTATTTCAAGACGTTTCCCACTTGATGCTGAATTGATAATTCTGAAATACCACATTAGAGAGTGTGTTCCCACCTCTGCCTACCAGGAGGAAAGTCTCCTACCTTTTTTCTGTTCGTACTACTGTTTCCACCCCCTTCCTAGCAGCGTCCAAGATGTGTTTCATGTGAAATTTTGTGTGGGATTAATATTGGCAGTCTCATTAGGTCAGGTTAGTCGACAAGTTCAGTGTCTCTTCCCACATCGTGTCCGTTTCAGCCCTGAAGAGGTTCCCAGAGTTGTCCGTGATGTTTGCTGTGTCCTGTCCAGGTCTAAGGCTTTGTGCTGCTCCTTTTGCCTCCCTTCTGCCCCTTCCTTCGCTAGCTGCCGCCCAGCCTGTCTTCCTGCGAAACCGTGTCCCTTGGCTCAGCTCGCGTCCCTCTCTCCACTGTCCCCCTTGCTGTAGCGTTGTCAGCCTCTGAACTGTCCCTTTACAAATATGCTCAGTCTGGATATATAAATGGATTGTCATATTTTTTTCCAGAGGAGAATAAATGGCTATCGCTCATTCACCGATTTCCATGAACTTTATCCTTTAGCTTAAGCTCTGCGAAATATTTCTAGCATATGGGTATGAGTCGATTTATTGAGACCAAACTGGGCTTGGCAATGAATGAGCAGGGTGCTGGGCCAGCACTGGAATTAACTCTTCTTCATGAGGAATGGGAGATCTCTCCTGGTTCCCTGCAGCTGCTTCCAGCTGTGAGTCTTCACCAGCTGGTCCACCCACACCTCCCTCCCCACCCCAAATGACCTTTCTTCCAGGAAAATGTCATCAATACATACGTACCACAAAACACCAATGGGCAAGTTACTAAGTGGGTGCATCTGAACAACTGCACGGGCATAACTGGAAAAACCGCAGTGATCAGCAGAGCACTGTGCTTCTGTATTCTGGGAAAATACAAGTGCAAAGACAAACTACAAAATGCCGGTGACGCTGCCAGACGGTGGGCACAGAAGTCCCGCAGGCATGCGTTTGAAGCCAAGCAATAATGTGCCAAAAACCAACACAGAAAAATGAGTCGATAATCACCAGCACATCTCATGGAAAATATTTTAGGTTTTCACTTTGCCTTGCTAGGGCAGACTGTAGGCAACCTGCTAGTTTAATACTGGTAATTTATGCTTTCTCCTGTGTACAATGTGTAGATGATGATGTGAATCCTCGTAGGGATGATGCATCTTTCACCAGCAGCAAAACAGAACCACGTTTTGGGTAGCAATTAGCAAATATCGTGCATGGGAGTGGTCTTGTAGCAGCCAAGAAAGACTGTTCTTGGTGTCACATCAGTGTCAAAAATAAAAGTATGCTTGGAGTAGCGGTATGGCAGAGGGTAGGCGGAGATGATCTATGCATCACCACCCCACCCTTTTTCTTTGCCCAGTGAGTCAGAATGACATTGCATTGGTTGAATGGTTAAGAAGCAAGGAAATCCATTTGGGCTAGTAAAAAGAGAGTTTAAATCAGAAAGTAGTTTGTCATTCCCAAGAGTAAATCGGGGGGCGGGGGGGGAAGATCTGTGCAGCAGGCTAGCCAGTTGAAGTAGCTCTTAAATTCAGTTTGTTGCAAGATGAGAAATTTTGGGAAACAAGCTAAGTGTCAGGAAGGTCTTCCCTGTTGGTTGCATCTTCTGGGAAAGTTGTCATGGTCAGAACCATTAATAAAAGCAGTGAATGAGAATGGAAGAGTCTAGTTTCACTTCGGGAACTCTCCACTAGGAAAGATGAGAATAAGCGTGTGTCAATGTTGCCAATACAAAACCTGAGTTGAAGGAGAACCTCATTGCAGACAATTTGCAATATAGTCCTGGATTTCATATGAGGCTGTGATGTCCACCACTGTCTGTGTGCACTTGATTGGTATCTGCCAGTTTTGCGTTGCTTTGGGCACAAGTGCTGAAGTCCTGCCTCATTTCTGCTGACTTGGTTTGGAAAAAAGAGTGGGGAAAGAACTGGAGGGACGAGGAGAATAATATCTGTCTTCTTTTCAGTAGAAGAAACCTTCTTTTGAATATACAAGAAAGAATTTCTGAGAAACATCGGGAGGGAAGGACTAAAAGAGAAGTAAAATGAAGTTGATGTAGGTGTTTCACAAGGAATTCCCATTCCTGTCTGTAAAGCCAATGTTTTGCTTAAGTTTTGCCCATATGTTCGTTCTGACCTCACACATTTTTCATGTTATTGATGTCCCGTGGCTTTTAGGAGAATGAACATTTCCAAAGGCTGTATATTTTGCTAGTATGTATAGATATATCCAAATATGATTCAACAAAACCACTAGGCAAACAATAGTTTATTACTGCTGCTACCACATAAGAGCTTGTAAAATGCATCGTTTGGAGAAGTATATTCAAGGGTTTCAGATAAGTTGAATATATGCTTTAAAGATAACACCAGCGTTTATCTTGAATTTCATGGCTATATTGCCATGTTAGAATTAGAAGTGGAAATCCAAATGAAAATCAATGTTGAAGTTGATGGAAAATTCGAGTTGGCTGGCACAGGTTTTCAGATTGGAAACTTGATGGAATCTACCATACCAGTGTTTCATAACTTAGCTCAGTGTATGGCCAGGTTTCTATGAAAGTACAAATTTGTATGGAGCTTGTTAGCTTCATTGTCTTGTTCCATGTGTATCCTTCGACACCTTTTAGAAATGAATGCAAAAGGTTATCAAGACAGAGTAAGTCTTTACCACCCAGCTTATGGAAATGGCTGCTCTGAGTGAGAGACAACTGATCATCAGGCTCCATTGTCTTAGAAAGTTAAGGGCTACTGTCTGAAGGAAACTTTCCCCCCTCCTTTTTTTCCCCCACCGTTTTTGTAACATCTCAACCTCTGCTAGTTTATTTTTTGGTGACTCTGTAATGCCTGTATGAGTGGCCAGTATTTTCAGTCATCCCAAAGATATGCACATAGATACTCATCCAAATGCTGCACGCTAACAAATATCTCTGGAGTCACTGGATGCTGCAGTGGTCCATGGGCCTGAACGTCAGGTCCTGTACATTAAAATGGCTACAATGTTCTCTTAGGGGCCTAAATTATCCCACTTGAGTCAGTGTAGATGTTTAAAAGAAAGAATGAAGTATTACAGCTGAATTGTGCCAAATGGAAATTAATATCATCCTTTTAAAAAAAAAAAATCTGAAATTTATTGTTTTATCTGCTTTTTGTTCTTCCATCCCAGAGTTTATAATGTGGATTTTGTATCAAGTCCTGGCAAGGAAGATTTTGCAATGTGAAATGTATCTTTCATCATTCAGGCTTCTTTAAAGAAGAAAATTATGTTATTACTGAACCAAATCACACAGAGAGGAAATATTTTTTTCCTCTAGGAAGAAGTCTGCTGTAGGTAAGCTTGTGTGTGTGTGTGTGTCCATGTTTAAAAGGGGTGTACATGCATGCAGGTCTCACGCATTACTCATACCCTAAGACAATTTTTCCCTTTGTCCTTCTGATTGAATGCAGGAGATTTAGCATTTTCCACGGCTTTGAGGCAAATTTAGATCACTCTGCAATACAGAAACAAGGATTTTCTCCTTAACTGGTTTCTAAAAAAATTCCCACAGCCGTATCTATAAAAAAAAAAAAGTAGTTGGTCAACCTCTGTGTCTAGACCGTCAACAGCAAGTGCAGCAGCTGGGGTGTACAGAGATGCACACTGGCTCCTGAGCTTTGTGGTAATCCTTGTGTGTACACTTGTATGTACAAACTGGTTTCTGCACGCAAAGGCTATGGGTGATAGGAAGCACCTGAGCTCATTAGGAACAGAATCACGTCAAATGAGTCCTGTTTGAAATATTAGACCTTAAGTTTTTGTTAGCTTTCTGCTTTGACTGACAATCTCTGGCATAGAAAAAAACAACAATTCCGCCAGCGAAGCCTCCAGCAGTTGTCTGCTGCAGCATACACGAGTCTCTCGGGTGCTTCTCAGCAGCTCTGCTACAACAGGTGAGGTCACCCTTCTGCTGGAGGGTCCTCCTAACAGCACTTTCCTTAACCCAGTTCATAATTAATAGTTTCAAGTACATCAAACGCAAGTTTAGACACTGCCCTGAGGAATTTCTGTAAAATGGAAGAGAAAGATCCATGTGTTCGTGGTACGTAAAATCACATCTCAAGGCTGAAGTTGAGGTCTCAGTTGCAGCTGAAAAGCATTGGGAGCGTCTATCCAGAGTTAGAGAGGGCGGGTGAACTTAGAATACCTGGCTGTTGCAAGCACCACAAAAATGACAGCCATGCATCAGTCAGCAGCAGAAAACCAACTTGGGGGCTTCTAAAGAGAACTAATATTATTGTGGCTTTATTATTTTTATAGTTGCACTGACTGAGCGTGATGTACTGTATGAAGTAAAACTAGTATTAGGCTTCCAGGTGTACCGTGGCATTCATTCGAGACATACCAACAGAAGTTTGCATGTGAAGAAGTCTTACAATGATACTAAAGCAATGTTACCCACCTGATTGAGTCCCTTAGGAATTTAATGTTTTGCTGTTTTACATCTCCTGGTTTCCATGCTGAGTACAATAAAATGAACACTGTCTTAATTATTCTGGGTCTCTGTTTGTAGGCTGAGACTTTTAAGTGTTGCTGGCTGTTCTGGCTAAATCTGTGCATGCCTGTAAGACAGAGCAGCTACGAAGGGCTTTTTGATTTCGGGCCTGAGACCTGGCACCTTGCAAAGCTCGGTGTGGTGGAAGCCACCACATGCTGTCCCTGCCAGAGAAGAGACCCATCTGCTTCCTTCTGCGTCAGTGTCGTTGTCTTTTCACGGCTGTTCATGAGCACAGGCTTTTCTTCAGTGGCTGCTACTCTACCCTTCTGCATGAATTCACTCAGCCTTTCAGCAGCCCTTTCAGTTGCCACACAGCAGCACACTATTCATCGTGAAGCAACCCAGGATCCAAGGTGGAAAGGGCAGTGTTTTAACCCTGCGGTGTCACTGCTGTAGCAAATTGTCACCACCATCCACCAGCATGCCTGCACACCACGCACAAAGCCAAGAGCATCAGCATCAAAGTAACCTGAAGTATTTTCCTCCCCAAAAAGAAATAATGTTTTATCTCATAGTACAAAAGAGCATAAGCTAACAGATGATGGCAGTGAAGTATTTTGATCTGGTGGTGCTACAGGTATGGTATTTCCATGTGCCCATCTACTACTAGAGGGCATGAGGACCCCACCTCGGCATACTCTTTCCGATGGCGAGGGGAGAAGAGCAGAACAAGCCCTGAGATAATGTGGTTGCATAACGTACCAGGGACGTTCTGGCTGCTCACCCCAAGCTGGTGCCCTCTTCCCAAAAACAGTTGTTTCCTTCGCTGTGTTTCTCTACTTCTTGTGTCTTGTGGTTGACTGCTAGGGTTCAGGCTGCTTCAAGTAACTGCTCAATGCTTTGGGCAATCACGCAGCGTTAATGAGCTTTGCTGGATTCCTTGTCATATGGTTCAGGTTCCTGTGTGCCAGTGGCTGCCAAAGATTAGTCCCAAACTCAAACTGCCAGGAGCGGAGTGTTTCGCTACAGTAGTTGGGTTCATTCAGCTGTGTGCCGCAATTGGCAAGCTTTCTTTGTTGGCAGGAAAACTGAGGTCTCCCTTTCCTACTTCATCCCTGTAGTCTTCCTGCAGTAGGGAAACTGTCTAAAGGTCCCCCACCCTCAGGAGGCTGACCCAGCACAAAAAGGACTAGTAGAGAAAACAAGCTAGCATCCTATCAAACCAATAATCACCAGGGCACATTTTCCATCTGTGACAGTATTTATATCATATAACATAGCAGTTTCAGGGAGATAGTGCCTTCATATTTAAAGAATAAGCCTGGCTTCTTCATGCATCAGCTGATTTACTGAGGATGTGAGCTCTCCAAGCCGCAGCACTACATCCCAAGGTCGCTTCTTCACTTCTTTAACCAGCTAAAGAAACCCCCATGCCTTTAGGGATTCAAATGCCATCAAAAATGCTCTGTGGCAGTATTGTGAGTGGAAAACTTAAGATTTCCTCATCAAGTTTCAAATTACTCCTTGGAGAACTATAAATTGCTAGTTTCACTAGCCAATGTTTTAAAAAGTAGGCACTTAAGTCTGCAACTGAGTATTTAGATAAATATGGCCTCAATTGTGAGAAGCATAGAGTGCTCCTGTCTCCTGTTGAGGTCAGGTCGTGGATGCTTGGTATCTCCACAAAGAAAGGGGCTATTAATGAGACACCTGTACCCAGTGCAGTAGTAGGTACCTCATAGTAGGCAACTCCAAGCAGTACTGACAGTCTGTATGTTTGCACCAATAGAAGGTTGTCAGAGCAAATTAGGAAATGGTAACATATGCCCCATTGCTGCTTGTATTTCAGCAGGGTTTGCAGGAGTGGGGGTACCGCTGCTCGCATGGCAGAGCACCCTGCTTCCTTTGCGCTCGCAAGAGTCACATTAAGCAGGATCAGCAGCTTGGCAGAGTGGGTGCCAGCCTGCAAAGGAATTTGCCTTTGCTGTGCCATCTTAGTGATGAATTAACTTCTTTAAAAAAAAAAAGTTTTCTAATAGCCTGCTGTGGACTGCGGCACAAGGAAGGGATTTGGGTCATTCATGCTGAGGTTCTGCCTTAATTCCATAATTCTATTTATTTCTTTTCCTAATTAGAAACCTGCTCATGGCAATGCTTTTTCTCCAAATCCACTTATATAACATCAGAAAGACATAAGCGAGCTGAGCGCTTAAGGACGAGTTTCTCACGGGCTGGTGAAACATACCCCGGCAGCTAGAGCACAACCGCCCAGCACCCGCCTTTTCCGCGGCGCCTGTTAGAATATGGCTGGTGCGTAGGAATGGCCGCTGTGTTCTGCAAAGCCTCCGCATCCGCGCTGAGCCGGGGACTGCCGGGCTGCGTCACCTTGGGCTCAGGAAGGAGGAGAGACGAGGTCCACCCGGGAAACGGCAGAGGTGAGGCCATCCACGAAGCCGCTCCTCCTGTGTTTTGGGAGCACCTCATGTTTCTTCCCTCACGTTTTGTGTCTCTTCCCTCACATTCCGTGTCTCTTCCTTTTTTAAGGACAGTTACTGAGCTATTAACTAGTGAGACAAATTGCTTAGGTTTAGTAAGTCTTAAGCTAAGGGAAAAAACCTCTGGGGAGACACTGGCTCCGTGCATTGGGTTACTCACCCTTCTGAAGCGCCTGGGCATCCTATTTGGATGCTTTGAGCAACTGCTCTGTAGGCAGAGCCTTCCCTGTTTTTTCCTGGCTCCAGCAGGGAAGGAATGGGGAATAAATAGGGCTGACACTTGCTCGGGTCATATCCAAATGTGTCCCCACACCCAATGTGACCGCATCTTTATGGATAGCAGCTATTTAAAGGAGAAATGCTGGCTGAGAAAGCAGAGAGTTATACGGCAGTTTGGGTAGGACACTGTAACCAGATGAGTCCTACAAAACATCTGAGGCAAATGCAGTATACGCTCCAATTTTGGTTAATGATGTGAGATATTCTTTAGTACGGGTTTATCTCCTTGCCTTTACTGACATGGCTCTGCATGCTTCTATATTTCCTGCTGGGAAATTTTTCCTGGTATTTACCCTAATTTCCCTGCCGCACAGCTTATGCTACAGCAGGCTATAGCTCCTTCATCCACCCAGCTTAAGTAGTGCTCTCTCTCCTCCCAAACTCACCCACCTTTCCAGCTTGGCTCAGTTGAGGTTGAAGAACTGTTTGGAAGAGTGAAATAGCTGGTCGCTCACTCCCATCTGCTCTTTGCTTTTTGGATGTTGCCATGAGTGATACCAGCAGTGGTCTTGCATTTCTTCTTGTGAGTTCCTGTGCCTTTGGGACATACCCTGAGATCATCAAACTGAGTGCAAACAACACAGCCAGTACATGGCTTCTGCTCCCTGGGGTGGACGTAGGTGAGTGGCCTCTTCCTCGTCTGCCACTCATTTCTCGGATCTCCCTCCGGCCTTGCAAAGCCAAAGCCAGGTTCTCTGGCCCCTTCCCCTGTGGCAGCACAGGTGGAGCGGAAAGCTGTCATATTTTCTGCACTGGATATTTCCCTGAGATGGCACACTTCCCACAGGCACAGAGCTGTGGTAACCATCTTGTATAATGCCCACTCCTTTGCTTGTAGGGAGAAAATCTCTCCCATTTCTTTTCTGCATTTTCTTTCTAGCCTGGCTCACATATAGGCTGGAATAGCTACTGCAAACTAATTGACAGTGCTATAGAGAGAGCCTACAAAATTGAAGGCAGTCCCTAAACGGTCCTAATCTCTGCTGAAACAGAAGCTGGAGCTTTTGTAGAACCTGCCCCTGAGAAAAAGGGAGCTATATGGCATAGCTTACAGCTTTTTTTCTAGCAACACGTGAAGGTTGTGTCCTGCTTCAGCGCAGCTGGTCCTGTCTGTCTCCAGTGCAGGTTAAAAAAGAAAAAGAGAAAACTGCACTAAAGCCTCCTTCTACTGCGACACACTTCTCTCTTTTATTCGTCCAAGCACATGTAGTGGCACAATGTACACACTGCTCTTTCCTGGCAGTCTGCTCTGATCTCACACTTTTCTACTGTTGCACGGCATCCAATACCAGCTCCAGATGAGCTTTCATGCTTCTTTAACCTGTTTGGCAAGTTTTGCTTGAATAAATTATTTGGGGCTTTCAGTACTGTGGCTAATTTCTTTAAAAGGTTATATGCCTAATCAAAACCCCCCCAAAAAACGGACTATATTTCCAGATGCTTGGAGGAAAAAGAGGCTTGGTTTCAGTGTCCCTGTCTGAGAATGTGGCGTGTGCAACAAACAAGTGCAACTGGGAAAAACACCACAGCACAGAGCTTTGCTTTGATAGTAAAGAGAAAGGTCTGTAGGGGAAGGGATGGGCTGGTTTACACGTTCCTTTTCCTGGGATGCTCCACATTTTTCCAGCAGAATGAATCATGTATTGCAAAGGCATTTCAGCACTGTTAAAACAGTTCAGTTTGGCTTTCAAAAATCAAGCGATTGACACGTTTTCCGAAGTGCTGCAATGTGGACGAAAATGAGCAATAACTCATAAAAATAATAATACCTGTTTGTATGAAAAATCTCTGAGCAGCTTTCCTGTAAGACTGGTTTCTAACCAGTGATCTTGGCAGGCTGGACCTTGCCAGGGAGGACAGTGAGAAAGGAAGCTCCCATCTCTCCCCACCTTTGCAAACACCAGGTGCATTGGTGGTGTGCGTTAAGCTCAGGAGGCAGTAGAGGCTCTGCAGGGTGGGAGGAGGGCAGGGGCACAAGTGCTCTTCATTACTTAAGCCCGGTGAGCAGGGGGAGATGGAAGGCAAGAGCCTGAAGATAGTTGATATCAATCTGGTGAGTTGCAGCAGAGACCTAAGTATAAAAGCGGGCAAGGGTACCTCTCAGGAGAGATGGAAAAGTCTTGGGTGATGGCTTGAGAAGACTGGTCATCCTGCAGGACAGCTGAGAGGATTGGGGAGCTGCAGGTAAGGTGAAATATTGAGTTCTTGCCTGTGTGGTGACTTTATTCAAGGTTGGTTCAAAGACTTGTGAAACCTGAATTTGGCAAGTGAAGGCTAGAGAGCCTGGGTTGAGAGGAGGGATCCGGCGGGGGGGGTAACATGCTACATGGAGTGCATAGTGTTATTAATGTATAGCAAGGAAAAGGTGCAGCTTCTGGGAGAGGCTTTGATTCTCTGCACAGACATGAAGTGGTTTGAGATGCTGGGCTGGGTTTATGGTTCTTGCTCTGCAGAACAGGTAGAGGCAGCTCCAAAGACAAGAAGGACAAAAGAGCTAAGGCTGCAGCAGGTGTTTCTCTGCTCCCAGCAGGCCAGGCAGCCCAGCGAGTGCAAAGTGGCATGGCTGGCTGGTCTTGCTAGAGAGGCACACAAAACCCTGTAAGGCCAGGGTTTCCCCCAAAGGTTCTCTTCTTTCCTTCTCTTCTTCTTTTCAAGAGATGCATAGCTGTAAAAAGAAATGTGAAGTTCCTGGTAGGTTGTTTGCATTGGTTTTCAGTGGGAGAAAAATGTGTTGGCTGGGTTTTGATAGATAGGAAAGGCAGATGCAGGTGGATTGGGTAATCTCCCAGAGTACTAGAGAAATGGATGTGAAAGCTTTGACATATATCAAAAGGTATTGTCAGCAAACTCTTCTTAGTGTTAAGACTCCAACAGAAGAAGGAAAATGCACTCAGGTAATTTGCATGTTCTTGGCAAGTTATATGGGATTGTCACCTATCTTAAATTAGATCTCTCTTAAATGGAGCTGAATTATTGAGTCCTCTGCCTTGTAGCTCTCATCCTAGCTCTGCCCGCCTTGTTTACCAGGGACCAAACATTGCCCGCAGGTATACACAGCGCACATTGATTTTAATGTCACACTAACACACTGCACGCAAACACCATAACAGTTCCTGGGAGCAGCACCAGCCATGGTGTCACGTGCATATTTAACTCTTTCTCACCGTGTGCCTTTGGCATGCAGGGCCTGAAGGGGATTTGGCCTCGAAGAGTCTCTGTTTCTATTTGGGGGAGGGGCAGAATCTGTGCTTTGGCTCTCCAAGCTGCAAAGACTACCTTGAAATTGTGCCTTCGGCATAATCGATGCAGCTGTATGCCTTAAACCTGCAGGTAGCATTAAATCATTTCTTGCAGTGCAAATTAATATCTGACTGAAGAATCAATTTTAAAGCCCAGAAAGACTGTTGGCAATAATAGCGCACAGAATTTGGACCTCCCCTGCTGTTAGCTATGGCATAGCATAGAAAAGCTGGGAAAAGTGAAGGTCATTTTTTCTTCTTTGTTTAAGCAAAAGGTTAAGACTCTTTTTGCTTTACTTCTAAGTGAAGCAAATCAAATCTTTTTTTCCCTCCTAACTTTTAATGAGCTGTCAAACCTTGATAGAAACCAAGAGGAAACGGCTGATCTTGGCAGGACTCTTGCCCTGCAAAGCTAATTGTCCCCCTGGGGAGAGTGACCCTCCTTAAGTCTATACAGCTACACAATGCATGTTGACCAAGCTTACATCCTCCCTGATAAACTGTTTCAGCAAACTACAGACTAAACTGTATTTCAAGCCCAGGGGAATCGAAGTGTCATGTAAAGTAATGCTTGAATGTTATAAACAGCAAAACATCTCACCCTGTAAATGTACATTTTTAGCAAAGGAAATGCATTCACCCTACTGAATGCCTACAATGCCTACTGAACCAGGGAGGGACTGATTAGTCCCAGGACCATAGTCTTTCATCACTGTGTTGCTTTGTAGAAGTTGCCATCAAAATGGCCAACCTGGCAAATATGGAGGCAATTTTGATTCTTATGTACTTAGACGCTACTTCTATTGTATGCTATCCCAAAGCCACCAGGCAATAGGGAATCTTGGGCACTGCTGTGTAGGTAGGTTTCAGCTGGTGATCTAGGTGCCCTAGTGCTGGGCTTCTAAGCCTTGGCCTTAATGCCTGAGAGAAAGAGGCTCCTTAATCTTCTCATTATCTGCCATATTCAGAGAAAGTCTTTCCTTCCATGCCACTTGAATAAGTGCCTGTACCCTCTGTTACTTCCAGTCTAAGAACACTTTTCTCTAGGATGTGCTGATTGCAGGGGAGCCAGAAAATGCTGCAGTCACACTGCAGGATACTTACAGCTTCTTTACTGAGCCCAAGCATTTTAACTCTATTGCCTTCAACATGCAAAGTGCTCAGGTATGGTTTTGGTGGTTGTTTTTATTAAATCCACTCGGCTGTTGATCAGCTCATGGCCTGGAGAGGGTGCAATGTTTGGAGGCCATAGTGAGTCAATGCTGGCTGGCAAGTATCAAATAGTGTCAGTGCCAGAGCCTAGGAATGGAAATGTTGTCCAACTGAATCACTTGGGAGTGTTTCAGGCAAGACCAGTAAGCTGCCGCTCAGTCAACTGGGTGCAGAAATTGGTTAACACGTTTCTCTGGCATATATAAGACAGACAATCTGTTCAGGTGACTAGGAGGGTCCCTTATGGTGATAAAACCTGCAGAAGACTTGCTCTTCACTGGGGCTTTCCATGTGTCAAAGGACATAACCTTGTAGCAAACAGTTCCTTCCAGAAGCTGAGCTACTTGCCTCCCACAGGGCTCAACAGGGAGCAAAGGCCTCCAGGTTGGGTCCCCAGTAAGTGGAGGCGGACAGCCTTTGCATCCTTTAGCTAAGCAGCCAGAATAAGCAAGGAACCTCTGCTAATTAAATGCATTAAATAATGCTGCTCCCTGGAAGAATTTGTAAATCAGTGCTTGTCTGCCAACCTGCCCAAGCATTGGCACCTTCCAGCCAAATCTGCTGTAGCATCACTAACAGACTTGTGACGCATCTCAGTGCCACCTGTGGCACGTCTCCATCTCTGATGTTGTGACGTAGGGACACCTTACAGTGTGCCCTCTGCAGAATAAGGCACAGCATCTGCACCACTTGCTCCGTCCTGCCCCAGCTGCCCTCAAGCAGTACATGCTTTGGTTACTCTTCAATGCCATCTCCGCAGTCCTGTGATTAGTGCTGGCAGCCTTACCTGCATCACCAGGAAAGGAGGTGGTCAAGGCTTTCCTTAAGGGAAGGCAAGGTTACGGGAAGCCCACTGGAGCCAACCTCCTGTTGCCTTCATGTCTGACTCTGGGCCAAACTGTCCTTGTGCTAGATGGAAACAGCCTGGCCGCTGATCAGCGGCCAGCTCTGCCTGGGACTGTCACCTGGCCCAAGAAGCCCCAGCTCCTTCCTGCCCAGGCCAGGTGGGATGTTATGTTAATGGTGTCATCTTCACAGGATCACGTGCAGGTGTTGTAGAGAATGGATTTTCTTTTGGCTTAATCCCACCTCTATTTTACCTCTTCAGTAATACTCCCCTCTGGAAGTCTTATCATTCCTTCTGCTCCTTGACCCTAAGAGTTGATTAGATAAAAGAAATACCTGAACTGTGGGAACTCCGGGAGGATCTCTGGCACCAGAGCACAGCAGCATTGCTCAGCAGGGAGATTCTTACCAGGAAACAAAATGAAGAGCTTAATTTCCTCCTGAAAGCCAGAGGGAATCTGCATTTACCTATTCCCCAGCATCCTATTTGGCTTGTAGTTCAGCCAGCCCCAGGACTGCAATCACCAGCACTCTGGGCATTGCAGTCGACTCAGATGACTGCCCTGGAATGTAATGAGACTGCAGCATATCAAGAATAATAATACACATCATACTTCTCAGCTGCACTGCGTTGTTTTTATATATAAGGACAGGGACTCTGGTTTATGTAGCTTGTTCTAAAGAGACACATTGGGTCTCACTTGGATTTGAAAACAAAACAAAAAAAACCCATAGCCGTTCTACATGGAAAAAAAATCATCTATTTCTTCCAGTTCTAATCAATGGGCTGCCCACAAATGCATCTGCAGCTTCTCATGTTGGTGTTTAGTCGATTAGAAGTTTGTGTCTGAATCAAACCCCAAGGGCCAGATTATCAGCTGCAGTTAATGAACAGAGTGCTATCGACTGCAACAAAGCCACTGGTCACTTTATAGTGGCTGATTAATTGACTTTGATTCTGAATAACTCCATATACTACTGCACCTAAGATGTGAATCTGGCTTTCACAGCCTCTGTCCTGTAGATAGTAAGACTGAGCTTTGCACGTTTTGGGGGAGGTTAGACACACTACACTCTTACATTTTGAGGCTTACCTTAACTGAGTCCTTGCCAGAAGTTCAGTGTTCAGAGTCGATGGAGCCCAGTTTATTGACTATTTCTCCATGTCCCAGCCCGGAGACGTTTTGTTTCGCTGTTCTGCTCCATTCCAGTCCTCAAGAAATGGGACTGCAGACCCAGAGGGGAAGAGAAACCACCCTCCCCCCAAGCTGTGCAGTGCCTGGTGCAAAGGGGCTCTGCCTTCTGAATGACCTTCTTGCTGTTACCTGACTAGGGAGTCACCAAGTGTTTGTGAGAAGCTGACAGGGCTGCTAGTGCTATCTGTAGGGCACTGGGTCCATCCACTGAAGCACCCTTGATTTAATTAGCTATTCACTTGTTATAGTGTTTCTATTCAGGATTGACTGCGGGGACTTGCTTGTTTGCTGTAGATGTTTCCACATCTGGATGTGACCTTCACAGCCAGCAGAGCCAGAGCCCTCTGATCCCAGAAGCCTCCTGGGGGTTTCCTTCCCCACCACGTGCAGGGCCTGAGAACATTGCTGGGGCCACGTGGCCATGCCACACAGGCCTGTTTCTTCCCGTCTGCTTTGGGAAAGGCTTCAAGTCTTACCTGCAGGCCTGACTGCAATCTTGTGCCTGGTTAACATGTGCACTTCTTTGTGTAAACCCAGTCCAGCGCTGTGGTCTCTGCCAGGAAGCCACAGGAAACATCTCATAGCTACGATACACTGGGTTGCTAACAACACTAAACAGAAGGTTTGGGGTGTCGCTGATCCTGATCACCATCAAGTGACACTTTAATCCCATTCCCATGGATGTGTAATTAGGTTAAATTTTCAGCAGCTCCTTCTCTTCACCAGGTGTTTTATGCGTGCTGTTGTAGTGAAAGGCATTTGGCATCCCAGATCTTATGGGTCAGTTCAAGCAGAGATGGTTTGGGAGGGAGAGAGCATCTGCAAATTTGGGCTTATCTCTGGAGATGTGCCTGAGAGATAATGATTATCAGTGGCATAATAGCTAATAGCGTCTTGAGGTAGCTGGGCTGGTAAGAAAAAGTCCTGTTGTGGAAGGGCATAGCCTGTATGGTCACTTGAAACAGATGTGGGAGTGGGGGAAATATTCAGTTTACACCAATGCGGCTTTTGTCTCTGTGAAGACAGCATGATCAGGGGATGCTGAAGCTCCTGATCTTGTCTCCTGGGGACTTTTTACTCCCAACTAAAGTGATGGGGAATAGCAGGCTCTAATGGCAGCTCTAAGCCCTGAGGGGATGAGAGCTCAAGGTCTCAGTGTTTAAGCAGCCAGAGGATTTGTGTATGTGGAAGCAAGAGGTAGTAAAGAACTCAATACCAGGAGAAGTCGTTAAGTTGTTCTTATTCCAAGGGCAAATGTGTTTCTCTGGCAATTCTTCCCTCTCTCCTACTTTCTGTAGGAAATGCACTGATTTCTAAGGCTTTCTGTCTTTTACTGTGGGTCTTGTGCTTGTTGCAGGGGAAGTGGCCATGGTCTGTGACGGTATGTGGAAGAGAGTGTTTTGTGGCTAAATTATACCACTACTCTGCAGAAAACATTACTTGATCATCAATGTCTTTTTTTTTTTTTTTTTGCTGCTTGCCTCTATGAGAAGGAAAAAGTGCACTGCTGCCTTAGCTTTAAGCAATATCTTCAATACTCCTTAAATCTACTGGCTAACTGCTCCTTATGCTACTCAAGGAAACATGTAGAAATAATTAGAGGAGTATGTTGGTTTTAGGCATTAATAGCATATCTTTAACTCCTCAGATGCATCCGGATTCAGGGAAAAATGATGAGAATGGCAATAAAGTCAGTGAATTTTGACAGGTCATTGTGGTTACTTTTTTTTTAAATGGACAAGCTGAGACTGTCTGTTTAATGTTATTACTGTTGGGCTTAAAGCATGAGCTATGATGGTCTCCTCTGCAACATTCCCTGCAGTGAATTAATGAAGTTATCCCAGTGCTTTAATACCTAGTCAGGTTCTCATTTGCTGAATCTTTATAAAGTATAAGTGTCTTGCAGTGAATCGTACTATTAAAGTAGTAATTTTAGGGAGGGCTAAAGTAACAGCAAGACCACCATTTTTACCAGGTAGAATTTCACTATTTTGAACTGAGAGCTCAGACAACTGCATTTAAATTAATTTGTAATACTGATCTTTCTGATAGATGAGGTATGGAAAGACCAGAAATGGATACAAGAGGAATGACCCAACGTTTTTGCTTGGTATTTATATTTATACCCTCAGATCACTTCAAAATCCTGGCCTTTTTGAAGACTTCCACTGATACCAGGACTTTTGTTTGGTGGCTGTTTTTTGGTTGTGGGTTTTGGGTTTTTTTTCCTTGGGGAGCACGTTGTCTTTCCCTCTAAACTTCCAGCAGAAAAAAAAAAAACATCAGAAACAAGTTTGTGCCACCTTACCCTGGTTTTCAGCTGGGCTGTATCTTCTAAGTGGTTCCTACATGGACAGTCTTTAGATGTCTGTCCTGTTGTGTCTGCAGGATGAGCCGGTGGGCAGCAACACATTGACTGGGTAACACCTTTCTCCAGCAGCAGGCTAGCCTTCAGGAAGCCTTTGGTACAAGCTCAGAACAACATTTGGGGTCCAGAGCAAAAAGCACATCCAGCATGGAGCTGAGTGGGGCAACAGCCCTGACCGATAACTAAGGGGTTCTCCTGGTGGCTGGGTGTGCTGTGAAGTGCTCATCTTTAGATGCGTCATGCACACATCCCCTCTCGCTGCTGAATCATTGGTGGCAGTGTTGCCTCAGGAAGGCTATCTGCTGTTCACTCCATTCTTGACAGCACCTGGCAGGTCCCTAGTGAATTTTCCCTCTTAGTGTTAACTTCTCAAAACATGCTTACAAACCATTAGATATATAGGTGCTACTTTTCATGCATTGCTTCTGACAAAGTAAATGAATGTGTGTCCCCGGCTAAAAACTGCGTAGCTAAGCTAACAGGGACCAATATGTATGGATTAGCACTAACTTCAGCTTTCCTGGGCAGATGTGCCTGTATACATCACTTCAGTGGGGAAAGCATCCTTCAGATTACACAGGTGTCCTTCCTGTTTAGATAAAGCTTCTACACAGCAGTGAAAGAAGCTGTGTCTAGGGGATATAAATAGACAACCTTTCTGAATGAAAACATGTCTGTCATCTTTAAAACAACAGCAGTGAGAAACAGCCTAGGGATATGTGTGACAGATGCCCTGTAATAGATATCACAGGAGCCATCTATCAGCACTGCCTGTCCACTGTTGTATCTGAACTGCCTTTGAAACTAGTCAAAATATTTTATTCTGAGCCCAGAGCAAAATTAAAAATCTCTTATTATTTGAACCAAATAAATCTTCATTACAAATAGAGCTCAGACCTCATCTTGTGACCACCAAATTTGACTCTTCACTCTTCCCTGACAGTTTAGGGTGTTCTTCTATCAACAGGGTTTTCCTAAATCTTCCCATCAGTTTCCAAGTCTGGCTCCAAGAAGGATTTCAGACAGTACCTAGCTCTAACGCCAAGGGATGCAGGACTAGGAAGTCTCGTTACCTCTATTGGAGCTAGATCATATACGTTAGAAATACCATCTCCTATGTAAACCAGGTAGACAAGACATTCCTTCCTTGGTCTCTTGCTGGAAGAAGCAGGTTTTGGCTACAAAATGCAAATGCCACCAAACCAGTGAGTCCAGGAAAATGATGAACAGCTAGGAAGCGCTGAAATACTGTTCTTTCTAGCCATGGGCAAATGAGTTATGGAAGCAAGGTATCAAGAGTTGCTGAAATTTTCTACAAGTGTGCCTTTGTGGTGCTTCAATTTTGCCTCCACTCCTGGAAACCAGAGCTGTGCTATTCCAGAAGCATTTTGAGGCAACGTTTTCACTGCATTAAATACTGCCACTTCTTGCACACATATTCTATGCACTTTTATACTGAGCCTCTTCCTACTTACCTTGCTGCAGAGACACTGGCTGCAGTGGGCTGGGAGTGTAAACGCTTTCACTTCTGATTTTTCCAAACATTGGGCACTTAAAATTTTGAAGTGATTGATGCAAAAGCTCTCCAAGGTCATAGAGGCTTTGCTCACTCCCCATGTGTTACCTGTTGTTTCAAATTACTCTAATACCTGCCAGCAGCTGTAGCAGGTCAGTGTCATCCAAACCTGGCATTTTGGCTTGGCTGTGGAAGAGGCAGAAACTACTGTGATGTAATGTTTGATGCACTTGCAGGCAAAAATTGTAATAAATCATCACTGATAAGAAGAGATAAAATAGCTCAAATTCATGGTTCAGTGGAAAGGGTGTCCAATGGGCATATGAAGTAATAATCTTGGCTATTCTTATAATGTTTTCCATTGAATTACTTTGCATCAGTACTGTCCACCCCAGATATTTAAAATAGCATCAGAAAATTATTGCATCTTCATGACAATGCATATAAACTATTTATCTCTGTCCTCTAGTTTTTATGCCTCTAGGATTTTTGCCTGTAGCTAAGTGATCCAGAAACTGTAATCGTGAGGAGATTAAAATATTGTACATAAGAGCAAAGCCACTTCGAACACTTCAAATACTGTCAAATAACAGTTCATGTTCTGTGAAGGGGCAACATGCGTACTCTGTAATGCTTCTCTAAATCCTCCTTCACTCAGTGAGCAAACTTCCTCCTACTACTCTTCCTTCTACAGAAAGGACCAGCTGAAAATGAAGTAAAAACTTTCTAAAGCAAATTAACGGGGGGGGGGGGGGGGGGAGGGAACCCCACTGAAGTTATTTCATACTGAGCAAAAATTTTGCTCCTTTCCTATCATGAGCCCCAGTGGCACTACATTTGCTCAGTACCTGGCAGGTTACTCTGGGCAGACTGCTAACTCATGACATGCAGAGTTATAAAACAGGTTTTATCTTACTGGACTGACTCCACAAAGGTCTACTGCATCAAACCCAGGCTCTATCTAGCCCCAGTTAGCTGTGATTCAGCTGCTGCTCCATGTCAGGCTACAATGCATTTGTTTAATGAGAATGTTTGTGTGCTAATTGCAATCATCATGATTTGAGTAGGGCTCAGCCTAGCCCTTCCTTTTACTCTGGTTTGTTTCTGTTGCTAGGAATGCAGAAGGAGAAAAAAATGGCAGAAACTGCCCCTAGTTTTCACCTCTCTCTTGAACTAAGTGGAAAATGAGGGCAGTGCTCAGCAGGGTTCACAACTATAAATATCTTCTAAAATGAAGAGTGGCTTAAAACTGCACCTCAGGTTTTTGGCCTGTAAGCTCCAGGGCCTGAGAAAACCACGTTTATTGACTTGTGTCTCAACAGTGCTTGAGGCTCCAAACAAGAAAACACTGGTACCAGTGCCAGCAGAAGGAGCATTCACGCTGACCAAATGAAATCCCCTCAAGCTTCTTGTAGGGTGGTCATCTGCTTAGTGTATTAGTGAGAGCTGCTGTTTGCAGGATCTAGTTTCTGTGGTTGTAGTATAGCAAAATCCTGAGCAATTCCGCAATAAGTAGCGGTGGACTATCCCTGTGTTAGGTCCCAATGGGAAAATGAAGCTCAATCTTAAGGCTGCTCACATAGTTACCTTGTGATTGGTCCTTCTGTATACTGTTAACAATGTTTCTTATTCTCCCTTTGCCTGCAAAAGATCCTAGTTTTGATTCTTGGAGAAGTACATGTTGATTCAAGTCACTTGTTGTTAATGTGAGGTTTGCCTGGATACTAGGTTGATGCTTCTGCTGTTGGAAAGGTTTGCCTCAAACTTCACCACTCATGATAATAGTGCATGTGTGCACTTAGTATACTATAGATCATAGAATGGTTTAGGTTGGAAAAGACCCTTAAGATCATCAAGTCCATCCATAAAGCTAACACTGCCAAGTCTACCACTAAACCATGAAGATGTTAGAATTGGGGACTGAACTGAATGGGCATGACTGGCACACAGCTGAGATGAGTTTGAAGGTAGTCACTAAAAGCTGTCAAATACTAATACTCAGTTCTCTTCTATAGCAACCTTCCTTGCTTTCTCTCCTGCAATTCTGGGCAGCTCCATCAGTTTAACACTTCCCTGGATGGTGGGAGATGCCAGTGAGTCTCCTAGGCCTGCAGAAAGTGGACAACTAGTCAGACCTGGAGAACTCGGTCTTTTATTCACCAACAGAGACAATATTTCTAAGACTGTGTCAGGCTTCCCGGTATCTTGGTGCTAATATGACTCAGCCTACACTAGAGGAACCAACAGTATTCCAAGAGCTTCACTGGCATTTCCTGAAAGTTTAAAAGTCACTTGTTGTTTTTGTGACAAAAGAGGAAACTATGGAGCAACCCCTAGCGCAGCTGGTAACTGAAGGAACTCTTGCACAAGAGCAGGGGTGTTTTTTAAATTGTTCCTGTAGCCTTGCAGGCAGAAGGTAAGAAGAGAAAGGAAACTGGATGCAACTCTATTGTGCTAGGCTGTAACTTTCCTTCAGACATTTTAAACTTGAATTTTGTGTCTGTATCCAAAGTGAAAATAGATGCTGTCCATTTAGATCACAATGTAAGCACAGCAGCACTGGCAGCTGTGGAGAAGACATAGCTAACAGGTTAGCTCTGCAAAAACTACCACTCGTGGGATAATTGGCTGTTAGTCCCTTCAGCTTGAGTAGATTGCAATGACCATTATTTCATGGTTGAGTTGAATAAGGCAGCTATACTACTAAACTTTAAAAGTTATATTTTACCCACCAGGAAAAGTAAGACAAAAAAGCTTAATGTAAATCTGAATTTAGCATGGGATCTGTGGTGGCTGCTGCTGGAATAATTGTTGAGAACAAATGGTACTAAGCATTCCTGGTCAAAACAATTATTTACCACAAGGCAAATGTTTGAAGTCAGTCTTTACAATCCACAGACTTATCTTTGGGATCTGTCTTTTACCCCACCAAAGCCAACAAACAGTACAAAATAGGAATGACAGAGGTGTTTCTCTTTTTTATGTCATTAAGAATGAACTTTAGAAATACTAGAAGCTGATAAAACTAGGCAGATATTTCTTTCACTTGAGTAAAGCTGCCCTTCACTTTTGCAAATTGCTCAGTCAATTACAATCAAATACTTCCCCAATTTTGTTAAAGAGCTTCCTGTTCATACTTGGCAAGAATTTTTTCTTCCCTCTAGATGCAGTTCACACAATCATATACTCGTTGTGGCTGGAAGGTGACCCTGGAGATTGTCTAGTCCAGTCCCCAAGCTCAGAGCAGAGTCAGCTAGAGCAGGTTGCTCAGGGCTGTGTCCAACCAGGTTTTGAGTATCTCCAATGATGGAGACTTCACAGCCTCTCAATCTCTCAGGGCAAACTGTGCCAGTGTTTGACCACCCTCACAAGAAGAAGAAAAAACAAAGTATGTTTAAATGGAATTTCCTGTCCTTCCATTTGTGCCCATTGCCTCTTGTCCTGTCACTGGATAGCACCGAGAAGAGTTGGGCTCTATCTTCTCTATCCTTTCCCCCCCCATATCAGATAATTTTACACATTGAGATCCTCCCTCAGCTGTTTCTTTTTGAGTCTGTGCAGTCCCAGCTCTCTGCCTCTCCTTGTATGACAGATGGTCCACTCCCTTAATCATCTTATGACCCATTCTCTGGACTCACTCCAATGAATCCATATCTTCCTTATATGGGGAACCCAGGACTGGACCCAGCACTCCATTTGTGCCTCACCAGTGCTGGAGGACGGATCACTTCCTTTTACCTGCTGGCAATGCTGCTCCTAATGCACCCCAAGAAGCTGGTGGTCTTCCTTGTCACAAGGACACATTGCTGGCTTAAGGTCAACTTGGTGTCCACCAAGACCCCTAGGTCCTTTTCTGTAAAGCTGCTTTCCAACAACTTGGCCCCTAGCAGGTACTGCTGCACAGGACTGTTCCTCCTCAGGTGCAGGAGTTTGCACTTCCCCTTGTTGAGCTGCATGATGTTCCTGCCAGCCCACTTCTCCAGCCTGTCGAGGTCTCACTGGATGGCAGGCTGACCCTCTGGCATATCAGCTGCTCCTTCCAGTTCTGTGTCATCTGCAAACTTGCTGATGGTAGACTCTGCCCCATCATCCAGATCACTAATGAAGATGTTTAACACTATTGACCTCAGTATCCTCTCTTGGGGTACACTGCTAGTGACTGGCCTCCAGCTGGGCTTCATGCCACAACTGGACTTCATGATCACAACTCTGAGTCTGGCAGTTCAGACAGTTTTCAATCAACTGTCGGTTTATCTAACCCATATTTCATCGCTTGTCTATAAGGATGTTATGGGAAACAGAATTGAAAGCCTACTAAAGTCTACTCAACAAATAAGCAACATCTGCTACTCTCCCCTCATCTACCAAGCCAGTTATATCATCGTTATCAGGTTGGTCAGGCCTGCTTGTCCCTTCATAAATCCATGCTGACTACTCCCTCATCTTGTCCTTCATGTTTTTAGAAATGGTTTCTAGGTTTTTTTCCTTCATCATCTTCTCAGGGATCAAAGTGAGGGAGACCAGCTTGTACTTCAGATCTTCTTTCTTGGCCTTCTTGAAGACAGAAGTTCTCCCATTCTCTGGAACCTTCCCCAAGGACTATAGCCTTCCAAAGATTGGCAACAGTGGCCCCACAATGCTACCTGCTAGCTCCCTCAGCACTTGTGGGTGCATCCCATCAGAGCCCATGGACTTAATGTATGTCCAATTTGTTTAAATGTTCCCTAATCTGATCCTCTTCCTCCAAGAATGACTCTTATTCCAGAGTTTCCCACTGGTCTCAGGGGCCTCGGATTGCTTACGGATGGTCTTACTAGTAAAGACTGAGGCAAAGAAGACTTTGCATGTCTCAGCTTTTTCTGTGTCCTTTGTCACCAGCTCCCCTACCCCTTCTGAAAAAGTGTTCCCAAGTGATATCCCTCCTATAGGCTTATTTTTAAGAAAACATGTCAAGTAACCCCATGAATATCACTCAAGCATTTGTACTGTCTGTACAGCTGTTGGGCAGCAGTACAGCAAAGCACATGAATTATCCCTTTTGCTGTCAATACTCATGTGCCCAAAGTTAAGCACATATTTAAAAGTTTTGGGAAATGGGCCTTTAATTTCCATCAATGTGAAATGTTTCAAACACAATCTTCTGCTATTTAAACCTTATCTGAGACATCTACAGAGTGCAAAATTGTACACATTCAAAGATCAATTTAAAGAATTGCTGCTAGCAAAGGAAAAGGATAGAAAATAAGAGAACAGCTAAGAGTGGTGGTTTTTAAGGAGGATTAGGAGCTGGACTAGACCGACGTTCTCATGCTTGGTAGGCATTTTGCAAAGCTGGATGTGTGTGTTTGGATGCATTTGGAAAGGGGCTTTATAAAGCCTGAAACACTGATCTTAAAACACAGGAGACTTAAGATATGCAGAAAAACTTAAACTCGTCTTAGCTCTGAGCACCTCTCTCTCTCAGATAAGGAGTTGCCTTTATGTGCACTGATACTTCCCGCTACAGAAATTTGAGTCTTGGTTCTGTGGGGCCTTGGATGTTTACCTCTAAGCCTGTTAACGCAAAGAATACAGTGTGCCTTGCTGAGTGTGTCAGTCCATTGTCCCTGGGGACGCTTCTCTGTCTGTGTATCTTGGCCCCCTCCTTCATTAGCCTCTCTGCTAGGACGCACAGTTCTTGATTGTAGTGACAACTTTGTACAGGGTAGGAAAGGCATTTAGCTGGTTCCCGTAACTATGACTGATCTGGGAGTCAGAAATGAGTGGTTTTAACTTTGTAATACTGCTGATGTCATTTCATTTCTTAGGGTGGAGGAGTTGCCTTTGTAAATTGTTTCCGGCAAGAGCTGTGTCTTTGCACAGTCTCTGCCTTGCTGGGAACCATGGCTTCTGCTTAATCTGCTACTTCGAGAGTAATAACAGCCAATTATTGTAATGGGACCAAGATCACAAGTCCCTTTTCTGAAAAGCAGTGGAGCAGTTACCATGTGCCAACAGGGTAATCAGTGCTGGCTTTTGAGAGGAGCTTTTCCCAAAAGATTATAGAGATGACAGCCTGACCTCAAGTTGTTAAGGGCTTTCTTGTAAAACTGAGGGATTAGTTTGACTTAGACTAGCCCTCCAGATTCCAACCTGACTGTTTACATCCTTCTTCCTGAAATTATCTTTGAAGTCTCAGGAAGACTTGGTGTAACAAGGCTTTTTGCTACTTAGCATCAGTCTGCTATCTTCTTCTGTCTTCTCTCTAGAGCAGGTCTGTGTGAACACACAGAAGAGCGGCTGCACTGAGGTCAAACATAAGCTGACACAAAAATGCATGGTTTCAATTTTTGCAAGTGCCCTGAGGCTCCTTGAGATGACAAATATGAGGAAAACATAAGCATTTCATACTGTTCATCTAGGTATACTTTTACTTGATTAACATATGCATTAATAGTGCTATCAATAGCACCACCTACTGCCTTCAGGACAGCAGGACACAAGTTTGCATTGTAATAGCAGAGATGACTAGTGAAATGAGAAGAGGGCATCTAAAGAGGTTGGTCTCCTCACCTCCTGGCAGCAGTGGTGCTGGAGAGCCACTGCATCCACCTGTGTGCACAATGCAGGCAACCTGCTGGGAGCCAGTATGGCAAGTCCCTGTCAGTGCTTTGCAGATCTCTTTTCAAGCTATTGTGGCCCTCCTCTCAGATGTGTGTGTCACCAAAATATCCTGCCTGAATTGGTAACAAACACCAGAAATACTATTTCTTCCAGCACTTTGCCTCAGCCTCATTATCTCCACTTGCCCTTGTCGGTCTCTAAGCCTGTTCAGAGGCCATCATCACCTTTTCTTCACTGCCTACCCACTGCATCTGCTTCTCTGCAAGGCCATCACAACATGATTCCCTTTCTCCCCTCCCCGAGATACAGGCTGCAAATGTTCCTGAACCTTCATTTGGAGACTGAGCAAGCCAGGCAAGGAAATACAGATGAAGAGACATAGATACAGCTGACACAGACTAAAATAACGAGCTGATACAAGCTGTTGCGAGTTTTATTAACCATACAATGTACATGTTTAATAGGAGACCGTACCAGCACACAGTTTGAATGCCTTCTTGAGCATCAGGGCATGACAAGGTGCCCACCCTCTGCACAGTTTGGATTAATGGTGATCTTTATCCCAAAATCAGTGCTGCCACACCACCCCTGGGATTTGATTAGGGAAAGCAACCATCTTATTTACTCCAGATTTACCCTCTTGTCAAAAGGAAACAAACTTTCCTTGTTCCTCTGTTTGGCCTTTTTTTTTGTTGTCCCAGGACAGGATGTCTCACTTAAAAATCTAATCTCTTTTTTTTTAAGAGGAATTCAATTTCTCATGCTGCTGCCAGTTGCTCTCCAGCATGCATGAACCACTGCTCTGCCCCAGGGAACAAAGAAAAAAAAAAAAAAAAAGAAACAGAATAATGAGAAGTGGCCAGCATCAACATGGGAGTGAAGAGTACCAGGAAAAAAGCAGTTGTTTCCAGTACTGCAGAGCCAAGGACACCTGAGATATGGACATGAATTTTCAGGGGCAGTTTCTGGTGTCTGCAAAGGGGTGAGCCCATATGCCTACCAACCCTGCAGGAAGGCAGGAAAAATACCTCTTTCCTCTTCCTCAGACAGCTGTAGGAATGTAATGTCTCTGGAGCTTCTAATCATCTCCAGACTTTGGCAGAAACCAACAACTGGGTTCAGCAGTGACTGTGGTTAGGGGGAACGGCTGGGATGGGTGATCAGAAAGATTGTCCCTTTGCACTCCTCTGACGATCTTCTGCAGCATATAAGTCAGCCTGATAGCCTGGCATAAGGCTCAGGGTCAGACACTCGGCAACAAAAATGGAAACACTTTTATGTTGTAAATTACCATGGGGTTCTCTGGAGGGAAAAAATACTGTGTGATCATGTCATTAAGGGGTCTATAATGATGCATCTGCCTTTGGGATCAAGTTAAAGCTGTACAGACAGCCCTTGTTATAGCTCTTCCTCAGTTCTGAGTGTTTGGCTATGCAGATTAAATACTGTTCTTTTGCTTCAGGATTTGGGGGTGTTGTATAAATTTATGCCATAAGAAAGTCAATAAGTGACAGCAGTTTAAAGATCTGCTCAACAGAAAAGTAAAAAAGAAAAAACAAATCCAAGCAAAAAACCCAAACAAACAACTGAAGAACACATCAGTCCTGTCTGGATTTGAAGATTAGATAGCTTCATAGCTAATATCAAACAGGAGAAAAATACAAGTGCTTACAAGACACTCGGGACCATATCTGAATATTAATTATGAAGCTGACTTAAACTGAGATGGTTCTATGGGGATGCTTCTACTGGCTTAATTGTAGTAATAGTCTGATGGGGCAGCAGTGATGCTGTGAATGAGCACATTAGTCCTTGGGAAGGTCAGGGATCCTACTTGTACTAGTCAATTAATTGGCTAACCTATGATTCGACAATGCTAGAACATTGTCAAGTGCTTGTGGAGTATTTCAGCGCTGCTAATCACTCCTGAAGCACTTGGGCATTCACTGCAGGCAACAGGAGGCAATTTTACCATTGAGTAGTTCCTGGGCTTGGCGAGACCTCACCTCCCCTGCTTCCCCACGCTGCACCCCCCTTTCCTCTCCATCAGCATACACTGTATTTTTCAGCTCAGTGCCTTTCTCTAGCCCCCTGCTGCTGTCTTGCCAGGGCATTAATCACAAATGCATCTAATTGGAATTCTTCTGGGACCTGTTAGACTTCGTGCCATTAATTTGGCTGCCCGTGAATTGGGGTGGTTTGAAAAAGGGGATGTCTTCCCTGCAGCCCTGAGCCGGCAGGCAGAGCCCTGGTGCTGCGCTCCTCAGGAGAGGGTTTGCTTTCAGTGCCCTGATAGGTGTACAATTCTGTCCATTGCCAACCTCTGTAAAAAAGCAATTGACAGCAAAGATGAGCATGGTTGCCACAAGGCAAACTCCAGGTCCCTTCTTTGTACTCCTGGACGGGTGAAAATGTCTTCAGCCCATTGGCAATGACCTGTAAGTTTTTTCTGAGGGTCCCTGTACTGATTGTGAGGAGCGATTTTTTTTATTATTATTTATTTATTTATTTTACCTCACTCTGAATAGTGGGAAAGAAAGAAGTTGCTTGGGTAGGGAGAGACTAGAGTGGGTTGGGCAAACCCATGAGGTTGGGTAGATGAGGACATGTGCCATCATGTGGTCTGTAATCCAGCATGAAGAAAACTATTAACAAGTACTCAGAAAGCAATGAGTCAGAGACCCATGAAAATGACCTGGTTTCTGCTTTCACCTCTTCTGAATCCTGACCTTGCTCTAAGGGGACTCATCAAGACAGATCCCAAGGAGCCGAGTGCACACTGAAGTCCTTCAGCAAGTGGTGCACATCAACGCTGCATCCCTGTGCTGGTTATCTTATACCTCTGTGTGCTGTATTGGCTTTTTAGTGTCAGTTTAGCAATCACAAGTGCTAGAGCTGTTGTGTTATATGTGTCTATATTGTACTTGAATTCATACTTCTGGGAGCAGAATTCTTTGGAAAGTCTAAACTCCCCTGCAATTCCACTGCTGACTTTGAAAATTGGTCTAATACTACCAGCAATAAGTACCCCTTGCTAACTCAGAGCACTGAGTCAAAATGTCAGAAGGACATTTGTGTTCCTGTCTCTGACCGCCCATGGTCTTGTGGTATGCTGGGTGGTGACGGGCAGCAGTAGTTGCCCTCCAGGGAGCAAGAGCCATGGGTGGCCATTGCTTTGGGTGTTGCCAGGGCATACTCTCCCCCCACTGTTTTCACCCTGAGTTGCAAATGAAGCATATAGAGGTCTTTCTAGAAGGACACTGTGGGATCCGTCTATACTTACACTGTGAAATAGGGATTGTGCTCCTTTCTTGTCATGATGAATACAACTATGCAATGAAAGTGGGCTTTATAATTGCGGTGCCCTAAGGCGACAATTGTTTCATCTACATCCAAGCTGTACAGTTTCCATTGACCTTGTCTGGTGCCTGTATGACCCTCAATACCCATATGGGCTGTGAAACATAAACAGAATTATCTGTGCGTGGAGACAACTTTCCTGTCTCCGCTGAGGACAGCCACAGCAAGTGGCAGCAATCCCCACTGCTTTATGTTCCCTTTTATAGGCAAGGGTGCTGCAACTCCAAATCATTAGGCACTGTGTGGGAGAGATACAGTAAAAATGACCTTACAGCCTCTCTGAGCCAGCACAGACGCTAAATCAGTTGGCAGCTACAGCAGGAAAAGAAGGCTGTGGGAGGAAAGAAGGAAAAAAAAAGGGGTAAATCAGAGCAATCAATCACACCGAAGTCACATCTGCATGTGTCCTTTTTTGTTTGGTCAGGCTCTGACAAGTGGGGACACACTAGAGAAGAGCTGCTGCCTCCAGTGCTTCCCACAGAAACTCCTAGGCATGGAGAATCCTCCTTCTGTAGCAGGAAGCACACTCTGCGTGTGTCTGTGTGTATGCACACAGGCACACTTTTTTTGATTAGCCAGCATTGCAGAGAAGGTGGTTTGCAACCCAAAATTATGGATCATAGTTGGAACAGCTCCCGACCTGTGGGCAGTATGAGATCATGAAATGAATCTGAAAGCTGTGGCTGACCACCCTCTGCACATCTTGCTGATAATCAAGCTTTTAAAAAGCTGCATGGAAGAGCTGAGTTGAATTCTGTGATAACTAAAGCTTGTTGAACTACACTTCCCAAGACACTTGTAGGTGGTAAAAATGTGGAACACCTGTCAGAGGATGCATCTTCTCCAGGAAGACAATTTGTTATTCCAGATGCATAAGATGTACAGAGCTCTGTGTGACTCACAGGATGAGTGAGCAGGCAAGTAGGAGAGAAGGGCTGTGCTACAATGGATCAAACTTCATTTCTTAAACAGAACAATTTTGTAATGGAATCACTGAAAAACAGGCTCTTCAATCCCACTTCTTCTCTTAGAATAGAATTACTTTTCAAATAATTACATGCTTTTTACTGGAGCCTGGGTTCACAAAATGCCTCTTGTTTCATTTGATAAAACCTTTGGCTGATTTATAGAAAGCAGTAATTTATTTTTATTTATTATTTTACCCTTTCATTCAGCTTTATTCTGTTAAGAGCTTGTGGATTGCAAAGCCGTGTTTGAGTTTTCTGTGGTCAGGTTCATTGGTTTACATCGTTGCAGAACTCGCCCCTCTGGCCTGGCTGCTGTCCGAGCGTGTCGGGATCCTTCGCCGCCCTCTCCTCTTGCGGACAGCCCATGGAAAGGTGAACAGGCAGAAGCTGGATGGACTTTCTGCTTCCCTTGCCCGGTCATCCTTTATTTGTCTGTCTTGCCAAGGGTGTTTGGCACTGAAGAAATAAGGAGACGAGGTCATTGCCCAAGGGATTTACAGTCCAAGCAGATGTTAGCACTCAGGCTCCTTGAAAATTTCCAGATGAACTACTTTTCAGTAGAAAAGAGCTTCTTGACTAAATGAGCATGTTTGTGGAATGTGTCTGCTTCCCATGGATAAGTCCTCTTCTACTGAAAAAGGGAAAGTCCCAAACTCAAAAAAATTTCAATTTGGAAACTCAGTTCTTGTAAGACAGTGTGACCTTGTGTTGCAATGTCATGTGTCTTTCTCTATTGAGCCTCCCCTTCGACCACGGACAAGAAAAATTCTGCTGGGTCACCACGTCCCTTCTGGCTGAACCAGCACCCCCATCGCACAATCTACCTTCAGACTAGTTAGGTTTCTTGCCTTTACTCCCCCATTCAAAAAGCTGCTCCAGAACTTTGCCAGGTTTTAAGTATTTTCATTATTTCCTCCCTAAAGTTATTCAATAGCCACATACACCATTTTGACTTTTTGCTTATGTTGTTCCATACATTATAGCTTTCTCCTCTCTCTGCTGTTTACCTCTACTATGTTATGGCAGTAAGCAATCATATTTGTTTTCAGTCTTTATTTTGCAACATCAAAGTGAATTTTCTCCTCCCTATTTCATCCTGCTAGTTCTTTTCTGCTACTTGCCTTCATTTAGATTAATATTTCATGAAGCAGGACTGAACACACACTGCAGATGAGCTTGTGCCCATGCCTCAAACGGCAGAATTGATATTTCTTTGATTCAGATGGAAACACATCACAACACAGATCCTAGGATTTTCACCAGGGTTCGTTATTATATGGCAGCCAAAGCAGGTCTTGGACTTCCAGCTTAAGCAAAGGATAGGAGCAGAAGTCATCTGGCCAGAACGTCAGTGGAATGTGGTGGAGGAATTTCAGAGTTGAAATAACCGATTTTCAGCCAAAATGGCATGTGCTAGCACTTTACCCCCCAAAAAAATCAACATTTTCTTCTGAAGAAAGCTCTCTTTCCCTGACCAGCTCTGCTGAGTTCCAGATCTCTCCTTGGTACTAGCGTTCAAGGCAGTGAACAAGCCTGTAAAACTTGGACAAAATCAGATTTGCAAAACTTGCCTCTGGTGTGGCTATGAGTTTTGCTTGGCTCCAGGGTGCACAATTTCCAACCAGAACAGGTAATCAACGGTTTTGTTACAGTTGCTTTTTGATGGCAATTTCAGCGGGCTTCAGCTGGGATGATAACTTTTACACTAAATCAATTTGTCAAATGCCATTCATTCTCAAAGTGCTTATTTTGCACACTCCATAAATGCCCAAGAAATTAAAAAAAAATTAAAAATAACTCACAGAATAATGGCAACCAACACAAGATCTTCCTTCTTATCCTTTGCAGAGCAGCTGGGTAGCTACAATAAGGCCTCAGAGCTTTACTGTTTGCTCTCCTTCTGGGCAATGACAAACTCCTGATAGACCAGAGATTCCTAAAGCAGGTCAGATTTAACGCAAGTGTTGCGTGTTTGCACCATGGAGCCTAAGTGCGAATTCCCTGTTGCGTGGGTTTGGTTTTCATCTCCAGCACCCGAATCCTGGCTTGTGGGCTTCTCTGCTCATACAAATTAACGGGCAGGATCCTTTAGCAGTATCAGATGTGGCTCTCTGCAGTCTTGTACTCAGACTTTTTTGTTATTTACACAGACTTGTCTTTTCATGACGACCAAAAAACACCAAATGTGTAGAAGTCTTACTTAGGCTCAGCCCACACGTTTCTCTCCTATTGATTGTGCTTCTCTTCACCCTGCAGTAAGGGATGTGTGATTTCTGTTGCCTCTTTGGCTCATCTCTAACATTCACAGCCTCTTCTCAGGCAACATCTGCTCATAACACGCTCTTTGCAGTGTTCAAAGTCGGTAAGAACAGAGTTTTCTCACAAAATAATAGAAGCTTATAGCCATGGTCTGCCCTGGGTAAGACTTCACAGTGTTTTGAGCTGGGAGACGTTTTCAAGTACTTTTTCCTCCTCAGTTACACTTGAAAGGGGGTGAATGACCCTGATCAAAATTTGCCAGCTGCTGCCTCATCTTTGAGGCTACCAAGTTAACTTGCAACATTCAGGGCAAAGGTCTGTGTTTTGCGGCTCCATTTCCCTCATTGCAAAATCCTCAGCAAACAAACTGAATAGTTTTGGTAGATTTTGAGGGGCTTTTGAGCATTAGCTTGTGTCAGCAAAATCAGGCCAAGTCTCCAGGGATGCTGGGGAGTAGCTTCTTTGAAGGGAAAGCCCGGGCTTTTACATTTGTAGTGCAGAGAGGCAATGAAAAACAGAAAGTTACTGAAGAGCAGAAAACACTGACTGCTGTCAGTAGCCAGCCCGGCAGCCTTGTGTTGCTTTTGCTGCCAGCCATTTGCTGGGCAGGCAGCGGCGGGGACATAGCTGCCAGCTTTGTCTGAGAAGGATGTGAGATTAAGCTCATGCAGACAACAAATGAAATTGCCAAAAAAAATTAACAAAAGAAAAATTAGCCTGGTCTGCTGCATGTAGCTGGTCACTGAAGGATGAACATTTTTAATATGAAATATTAGAGGCATTTTCCTTACCAAAATATGATGGCCAAAAAAACTATTTCTTGCCCTCCCATTTTTTCTTCCCTTCCACCATCTATCTCCCTGGGGAATCCTGGAAACTCTTCCCTGCTTTCTGACAGTTGCCTGGAGTGACTGGTATTCTCAAAATAGCAGCAGCCGAAACATACTGGCCTGTGTTGCAACCTTTTCACAATGTCCAGCCCAGATTCAAGAGCTCGGATTCTCTTTTCAGTTGACTTAAGTCTAAATCTTCACTTCTGGCTAAGGCTGCCTCCTTACCACGTGTTAGCTGAGCTCACACAACAGTGCCCAGCTCACAGCTGGATTCTAGTGGGGTCTCGAGCCCTCTAAACCAGGGTTCCTGGCCTGCACTGGGCATGGAGCTGTAGCCAGATGCAAAGGCTGGATTATGCTGGGGTTTTTATGATTTTATTTATTTTATTTATGCTGATTATTCTAGGTCAGAAAATGCAGGCTGAAATTTCTGAGGGCTTTGGAATAGGGTAGACATCCCTTTAATATCCCCAGAAGCGGGTCTCAACAGCAGCACAGGCTCCCACACTCTTCTTGTCCCATGAGGATCCTACATATCTTTAAGCATGCTGCAGCTGCTGCCTGGAGCTGCCTGGCTTTGAAAGTGTGTGCAGGTTTCACCCTGGATCATTTTTAGGACAGTGTAGCTCACTGTGGGATAGGGTAGCAAAGCCATTCTCTCTCCTTGTAGAACTGTTGATCTTTAGCTTTTTAATTGTGAAGATTGACTCACAACCTGGGGTGGGGAGAGAAAGAGGGGACAAACATTGCTTATCTGTTTGTAAAGCTCGTTACTGTTCTCACAGGGTTTACAATGAAGTAGTAGTATTCTGCTGTAGACTTGTTACATTGAACAGGATATTAGGAAATATTTCTTCACTGAAAAGGTTGGCAAGCACTGGGACAGGCTGCCCAGGGAAGTGGTTGAGTCACCATCCCTGGAGGTATTTAAAAGACATGCGGATGTGGTGCTTAGGGACATCGTTTAGTGGTGGACTTGGCAGTGCTAGATTAATGATTTGGCTTGATAATCTTAAAGGTCTTTTCCAACCTAAACTATTCTATTCTATTCTATTTTTTGGTACTCTGACCTTCCTATGCCATATTTCAACATATTCCCAACAT
Source organism: Pluvialis apricaria (assembly GCA_017639485.1). NCBI lineage: Eukaryota > Metazoa > Chordata > Aves > Charadriiformes > Charadriidae > Pluvialis > Pluvialis apricaria. The sequence continues at coordinate 51,516,565 of CM030010.1, read as the reverse complement.
ATTTCAACTGTTTCCTTTGCTTTTGCATTCTTAATAAAATGTCCCAGCAGCTGGTGTTGGGTAAAACACACAACTCTAATGTTTGGGACGCAACACGCTGCACTTCCCTGCTCTGGGACAGCGTGATAACGTACATCACCCAGCATAAATACTAACCACTCTGAAATATGGCTGTCTCAGAGGCAAAACAATCCATGCAGTGGGGGTATTAAAACGCGTCTGCTCAAAGTGAGACACCCACAACCAATGAGTATGTTGAGACTGCCATTGCGGCGGTGTGCTAACAGCTCTGCTGGCAATGCTCACCTGGTTTCTTGGTCGGTTTTGTAGCCCCCTAAGATTTTTCTTCCCAAACTGATAGGTACATTTAAAGATCTGCCTGACAAATCAGACGTGGAAAAAAAAATAAAGGGAAAGAACTTTGGTAAAAGTATATCACCAAGGACAGAAAATACTTTCCTAAAAGCTAAGGACAAAAAAAAAAAAAGACTGGAATAGCCAAGTAGCCTACCTTCAGAATAATACTGGATACTTTTGATGTACTGTGCACTGTGGAAATGTAACATCATGTTATCATCAGTGTTGGTTCTTGCTATAACTTCTAGTAACTAGAAAGCTGCTTAAGAGAGAAGTAGTGTGTATACAAACTTCATAACGAGGTTGTCTGTACAGCATGAGTGTGCAAGCCCAGGGCAAGAAGGTTTTGCTATGCAAACATAGGACTAGTCTCTCAAGAAAGTGCCTTCTCAAAAAATGGACCTGTTCCCTGTTCTGATCTTCACAACAGCCCACACTTCTTAATTCCTGTTTTACTTATATCACTGATCCAAAACTTACCAGCAGCCCGTGAAATTAATGGACTTAAGCTCACGTCTCCTCTGCTAAGATGGGATTCAGAAGAGGATGTTGTTCCTAAAGTATAGCAAGCAGATTTATTAAACTGGTCAGCACAGTGCTGGAATGGAGACCTTTTTTACACCAACCCAAAGCAATTTTGCTGAGATTTTGGAAACAAGTACTTTTTCTTTTTTTTTTTTTTTTTTTTTCTTTTCACCAGGACAGGATTTTCCTTGGGCCCCTCTTATTGATGTGGCAGGAGAACTCGAGGCAGAGGGCCTGGTGTGAGATTAGAAACTGCGTGACAGCAGTTAGGGAGCCAAGAGGACATGCCTTATGCATCCCTGCTGGTTGGTTGCGAAACCATGGTTACCTTAGGCCACAAAGTATAGTTTTCTTTTGCTGCCTTGCAACCATTCTCTTTTGCCACAAGATGGGGATGTAAGCACGAGTTTAGGTATGAAAAGGCTTCTTCCCCTGCAGGAACGCATCTCCGTGATCCTTGTCCCCTCAGGGACCTTGTTTTGTTGCTATTATTTGGAGCATACATACTGGCAAGATACATTAATTCATGAATAACAGCTGGTGGTCTGCTTTGCTGTTACTGAGAGGTGTTTGGGTCTGAAACAATTCTGTTTCTTATCTTTGTTGAAATTAAAACGCCTCCATGATGTAGTTGGCCATAAAACATTGGAGCTCCTTGCAACTCCATACCAAATTTTAAATTCTTGCAGCAATAGTAAGAGGCAAACCTCTCTAAAAATACCTATGTGAATTTATGGCACTAAGCAGAGATTAGTGAGCTAACGATTAGTCAGCTAAGAGCTGACTATTGATTTAGTCAGCTAAATCAATTCTAAACTTATATAAGCTGCTTTATTTTCTGTTTTCAACTTCAAGAGTCATCAAATACCCACAAATGTTTGGTCTTAAGTGGCCAAGGGAAGAAATCCAGGCTAAAATGTGGCTGGGGCAGGCCCTTGCCCTGCAGATCTGATGTTTACCTGGAAGTGATGAGCAGCTTGGCTGAAATGAGCAACAGGCTACATTTCATAACATAGCAATGGACAGTCCCTGAAAGGTTTTGGTAGAAAATATTGTGTCGCGTGTATATGTGTTTTCTTTATGTTGCTGTAATGAAGCCTCCCGTTCCTCCTGAGCTAAGGGCAAGCGCTCAGCCATTCATTTAGCCAGCGTTTTCTTTGACCTTATCACTACTTGTACATGTACAAGGGGTTCAAAGGGACTTGAGCACCCAAGATCCCATCTTGCACCATCCATGCCATGAGATGATACATCCTTCCATTGTCAGTTTGGGACCACTGATATCTTTGTGAATAGCTCAAATCACTGTCACAGGTCTAGCTCCAGGATGTGGGCACTCTACAGAGATCAAACACTGCAGGACTTTGATGAAATTTGTGTTTACAGTTATCTTAGGGGCAAGGAAAGCAAAGAAGGAGAGGAGAAGAGAGGAAGAAAATAAAACTTCAAGTACTGGAAACCACAGACCTTAAAAAATCCCCCCCCCCCCCCCCCCAAAAAAAAAAAAAAGCCATATCAAAATATATGTACTGGACATTCTTCATTGCTTACCTACAATCAAAAATAAATTATTTATAAATCCCTTTCCTATTTATCACCACTGATTATTTCTATGCTTTCTTTTATAGCACTGTTTATATGATGAAATATTCATCATTCAGAGTACTCTACATCCAGAGAAGTCCTATGTAGTAAAGAGAGCCTCTGACACATACTGACTTTTTCTAAAGGAAATTTTGTATCAATAAAGTGGGATGTTGAGCAGCAGAACAACAACATTCAGGCTTGATTAAACTGTAAATTGTGTTTCAAGAACAAGAGTTTTTTTTTTTTTTTTTACTTTACGATCATAACTTTCATACTGGATTTCTCCTTCTCCCTACATCCTTCCCTGCCTTGAAGGGCGAAGGTGCTGTGAAGACATTCAAAATTCAGCCTACCATTTCTGCAGGGCTCACATTTGGAAAAGAGCCACACAACAAAGCCCTGCCCTGTCTTTCAGTGAAAGAGCTCTCAAAAATGCCAGCTTTAATTTTCTGCCCTCCGTGTGCTGCTCAGTAGCTTTTGGCATTTCTGTGTTCAGACAGTGCCATGAAGTGAAAATGAGCTAGCTCCTCGTCCCCTTCACTTCCTGGTTTTCATGCAGAAGTACAAGGTAGCAACATTATTTGTTTGCAAAAGCAAACAAAGAAAAAAATAATTTGCATTCGGTTTAGATATTTAAGACGTTTAATCTGTTTACAAGATCAACATCCTGGGTAAAGTCATCCCCCTTTTGACAGCGAAAGCCAGCATTTTTTGGTCTAGTGTTACTGAAGGGCAGGCACTATCATTAACAAGCAAATATACAGGGAAAGTTGATCGAAGTGGAGCCGGGGGGGGTGAGAAGGCAGCATTTTGTTTGTTTATTTATTTATATTTCTTTTGTGTCCTCTAGCGCTGGCGCCCAGGGGAGCAGGATGCGGGGCCCTGCTGCTAGCCCTGACTGCTGCCCGGCTGAGCCCAAGCGCTGGTGCCATCGCCAGCCTCTGCGCATCCTTCTTTAACAGGGGCGTAGGCTGTCTTACTGAGGAGTGAAATCCTCAGGGGCAGTTTGGCTGTTGGGCAGCTTGCACCGCATTTAGGCAGCAACTGTGTAACACACGTTGTGCTTTTAGTCTCCCACATACGTTTAATAACGACTGTGATTTTTAGCATGACTCCACGCAGGCACAGCGAGTTGCCCAGGCAAAAGTTAATTGCTGTGATGTAGTTTCGGTTTGGGGAGGGGAGTGATGTTTCTGTGTTGTGCTGTAAACCAGGAGCTGGGGTGGCATCAGGACCACTCCTGCTGCTGGTATTCTATTGTTTTAAAAATGCAGCTTTCGCTGGATCATAACTTAAATTATCACACGGTGCTGCAATGGTGCTCTTTCTCTGCACAGCAAAATTACTTAGATCACCAAATCCTCAAACGTCAAACAGTTTTGCGTGGACATGTTTAACTTTATAATTAGGTAAGCCTGAAGAAGCCTTATATTATTTTAAATAATTTTGTAATTAGTATGATTGCCCTCATCTCATTGATTCGGTAGGTTGGTAACCCTGCTGCTTAAGTATACATCAATTTTGTACTTGACTATGTGATTTTTTTTTTCCTTCGTTCCTTATCCTTATAGTTAGTATTTTACTGAGCCAAACCAGTTCAGTAATACTTCAATACTTGACATCTGTGTCTTGATCAAAGAGAATCACATGTTTTTTATCACACGCTTTATTTTAGATTTTTTAACCTTTTTTTTTTTTTTAGAAAAGGTGTCTTGTTATTGCTTTTTGGATGAGAATTTCCAGTTAGTTACACAATGGTAGAGAAACCTGTCAGCCAGATGCGTTGGTCTGGCAATTTCCAGCTGCTCTTGCATGCTTCTTGATTTGTCTCCTTCTCTCACCTGCAGCTGCCAGGCCTGATGCCATGCTGGTCGCTGGAGCGCGCCCCATGTTTTGTGGGACTGGCCTTCTCATGAGTGCCCTGGAAAGTCACGGCAAGCGTCCCGTGGCTGGCTGCTGGGAGAGAATGGAGTTATGTTCAAGCATGCCAGAGCTGGCAGCAGACGTTTATTTCACAGCCGCCTGCTTTTATGCGGGCTGTTGTGAAATGAGTGCTGAATTCTGATGTCACGGTGGAAATGATGAATAATAGCCAGGTTAAAGCAACATATTGCATAGCAGAGATAATGGGATTATTCACAGAAGTGGCGTGAGGAAGTTCCTTTGAACTTCTAACACTACCCCAGCTGTTCTTCCCCTCTGGGAATGTTGTTTCAACGTCTGAGGTTAAATGCCTTATTTGTAAACAAGTGGAGGAGAAAAAAAAATATTTTTTTTCCTTGCTTGATTCATTGCATGATTTTATTAGCCTGTCCTTTGCAGTGTTTTCACATTAGCTTTTAGCTGTTAGGTGGAATTAGAGAGTAGATGATGGAGGTGTGTATCTCAGCCAGAGAAAATATTCTATTGGCCCCCCTTAAAAGATAGGCATGTTAAAAAGCCATCCAGCACTTCTTGCACACAGATGATGCTGAGAACTATAGGAAACACCTGTGTGACCAAAGGTAGGTAGGCTTGATACATCATAAAAGCTAATGATACTCAACTTGTGGGTCTCACAGACTTCTCATCAGTCTTTCACAACGCGTTTGCTCTGATTGGAGTGCTCACCGCTCTAGACATATTTATGACAAGTTGCATAAATATTCATCCTGCAGTTGTACTGCCCATGCAGGACAAAATTCCTCAGGAGTAAAAAAGGGAAGAGACAGTGGTTTGATGCAGCGCCTTAGCCAGAGAACTTGAAGTAGCATAATCTATCTTATACAGAGGTGTGCTGCTTTGTTGTTGGGTTTTGTGAGTTTTTGGTTTCTCTGTGATAGGCATCACTGCTTTTGATATTTTTTTTTGTTTGCTTTCTAAGTTTTTTTCTAAATTGCTTACAGGAAAACAGTGAAGGTGTCCTAAGCAGGGCGCAACCTACAGTCAAATACCACAGCACGTCTTGGTGACTTCTGTGATGCCAGAAGTACGTCCTGGCATTCCCCACTCATTACACCTTTCCTTTGAACAGTCATCCTGAAGGGCAGTGGTTCAGTGAAGGGAGAGGAGGAAGATCGGGATATATAGAAACATGTCTCTGTGGGAAGGGTGGAACGTGCAGGAAGGAATGCACTTACTTCTGGGCTGGGGTTGAGGGAAAGTTCAGGTAAATCGTACCCTGCCCTGCACGGGGGAAGCTGGTCCTGTGGGGTGCTGATGAGGAAAAGTTAGGACAGGACAGAGGCATTGAGGAAGTTCCAGTCCCGTTTCCATTCTTCTGCCACACAGGAGATGAGTATGCTGGCCTTCAGCTCCCTCAAGGCTTTCAGCGAGTACAGAAGTGTCTTTATTAACCCAGGGAAAAGTTACCAGCATGTCACAGCCCCAAGTGCTCCAGGGATTTAACAGAAGCATGACTTTCCCAGCTCTGATAAACAGCTGTGGTGGAAAAATACTGTACTCCAGCCAGTGTACTGGCTCTGGGGCTGCTGCTTTGCCTTTTTTTTTTGCTGCTGTCTTGCTTTTTATAGAACGAGATTGTACCTGCTGCTTCTCAAGATACATTTACAAAAGCCTTAATGCCGTAGATGCTGTTCACTTGTGGATTCGTGTGTGAACTCTTCAGCTCCAGGGAGCTGCAGTTTCTTGTTGTTCACTTTCCAGATTACAGCTTGAAGCGTGCCACTGGGTTTTACTGTGAAGCTGCAATTAGGACTAAGAAGGAGAGCACTGTGTGTGATTTATGTTAGAGGCTTACAGTAAAGAGGGGGATAGAGGAGGAGGAGGAGGATGTTACATCAGCTCACTTTGAGAGTCCCATAGTGGACTTAAAAGGAAACGCTAATGCCACAGTCTAACTTTCTGTTGTAAACTCACAAACTGGGAAAGTAGTCATTTTGGGTTAGACTGGCTTAGAGAGGAAAACAGAAACTAAGCACAAAGGAGATTCTGACTGCAGCACTCAATAAAAAAAATAAATTATGAATGAAAACTCAAATCTGCAAGTAGCATTTTCCCTCCTGGATAGAGAGCTCGACAAAATGTTCTTCTTCCTCCCTTTTTCTCTACTTGGACAGACTTTCTTTTGTCCCTGTACCAGAGGCAGGTATTTCTCAGAGGCACTTTCCAAAGACCTTTGCTCCTACCCCGGTCGAGCAACGCTTGCACCTCAGTGGATACAGAAATAAGCGTGCGCGTATGTGCTTTTCTTCCACAAAAAAAAAAAAAAAAAAAAAAAAAGGGGGGGTCAAACATTTGAAACGCCACAACCCCCTCAGTGCCGTTCAGACACGTGCTTTAAATTTCGAGGACCAACACTGCTTCCAGCCCGCGGTGACCAGGACCGGGGCGCTGGGGGAACGCATTCCCCTTCCCGCCGCTGCCACGCCGTGACTCCCGGCAGCCGAGAGCTCCCCTTTTTCGCTTCAGCTTGTCTCTTCTTTCACCAACATACCCCTAGATGGGGGGAAAAAAAAAAAAATAATAATCGCAAGGGAGTTACGTTCTCGCTGCTTCGCGCTTCTTAGATGCAGGCCGAGCACCGCGCCGCGTGGGGCTGTGCCGGGCCCTGGCAAGCGTGGCCGCGCCGCCGGCGGCTCCCTTGGCGCAGGGCTCGGCTCGGCCCCGCTGGCCGGACCCGGCCGCCTCTCTGTTAACTTCCAAGCGTCCGAGGGCAGGGGACGCTCAGGATTCGCACCGCGCTTTGTGCCTTCCCCGTGCCAAAGGCGCCGCCAACGTTACTTGGCTGGAAGCGGGTTTTGGCGGGGTCGCTCCCTGCGGCGGCGGCCCAGCGGTTCGGAACCGAGCCCCAGGCCCTCACACAAGGCGGGCCGCCCCCGCTTTTCCCGCTCGGCACCAAGCGGCAGCTGCCTGGGGTAGCGGTGATGCCGGGGGAGGGAAGGGGGTCGCCCCTTCGTCCGCCATGACCCGGGGTAGCCTTGGCGAGGGAGATCCCTCCCCGCCTTCGCCCAGACCTCCCGGCGGCTCCCTCCCGCGGGAGGGGCAGGGGGCAGGCCCTGCTCCCCCGGCAGGCGGCGGGGCGGGCCGCGGCGGGGCGGGCGGTACCCGCGGGCCGGGCCTCCCGCCTTGAGGGGGCCGCCGGGGCCGGGGAAGGCGGGGGCGCTCGGGGCGGGCTGCGGGAGCCGGCCCAGCCGCCGGCCGGTCATGGGGGCCGGGGCGCTGGCCATACGCGTGAGTAGGGGCTGGGCGGCCGGGAAGGGGGGGCCGGGGACGGGGGCGGCGCTGGCGGGGGGAGCGGCTGCGGAGCGCGGCCGGGCCGTGGGGAGCGGGGGGGGGGGGGGGGGGGCGGCCGGCTCCCTCCCCCCTTCTCTCCCGCCCTCGCTCCGCCGGGGTCCATCGCGGGGCAGCGGGGCGAAGAGAGGCCGGCCTGGGCCCGCTGCCTTCTCTTTGTCCCGAGCGCTCCCCTTCTCCCCGTTTGGGAAAGGTGAAGATTAATAAAGGCGATTCCAGGGGTTTGGGTAGTGGTTTGGTTTGGGGTTTTTCCTTTCTTGCCCGTTTTTCAGGCTAGCGAGCAAGCAACCGCGCCTGTGTGGTTGCCTGCGTTGAGGTTGTTGGATGAGGTGAAAAAGTGCCCGCCTGTGGCGTATAAATAGCTTTTTCTCAACTCCAGGCATGTTGTCTGGGCGGCACTTCGCGGCGGCATCGTGCGGAGATGATTAAGTTGCTTTTTCCAGTCTTGGTGATCCGTAACGGTTGCGTTAATATTTGGACGAATTCGCCCTGTGTGGAATCAGATCTTCCGTCTATAAGATCGTATAACTCTGAACTCTTTGTTTTTGGAGCTGTTTGGAGGGAGTGATCTCACTTTGATTTTGGTTAGGTGTATGTTTTGGATAACTATACGTAATTTTTTGTTCCTCGTTAGCGCATCCTCTCCAGATCCTGAAACAGGCTTAAAAATTTCCTCTGCTGTTCCTGTGGACATGGGAAATGTCTCTTGGTTCTCTGGCAAATGTAAATAGTGAGTTTTCCCAAGTAAATCCAGCTCCGTGGCTGTTTTCAGACACTGAAATGGAAACAGGCTGGAAACCTGTAACTGAGCAAAACTGTGAGGCTAATTGGAGGCCTTAATTGGAAAAGCTCTTCTGAGCATCACAGCTGCTCAGAAACCACTCAAAGGATTCTTGCTGTCTTCTGAATTTAACCCAGGCTACATGATTTTTGCCAAGTCTGCCTGGAGTGAAAATCATATATTATTCATTTAATCCTGAATGGGAATATCTCTTTTTAAAAGCGACATGATATTTTAATAAGTCGGTCAAATTTTAGTTCAAACACTGATGTATGTACTGTTTATCACAAATATTTATAAGGTGTTCACAATAACGCTGCTTTTATTTATATATTACAATTCCGTTTCACAAATACTAAAACATATTTATGACACTTATAAAAGCAACATCTTTCATAAAGATCAGATAAGTGTTGCGTAGGACCTGGGACACACGTGCTCCAAATAGGTGTGTTTAATAGGAAAACCACAGGAAAGTGAGCGAAATGAACTGCCAGATCATTTTATATCTGAAAGAAGGAGAGTTACACTTAATAGCAGCATTGATGCAGATGTTCATGTTGCTTACAGACTGCAGTGAAAATATTGTCTTACAAATGAAGATGTTTCAAGGGTTTGTTTAAAATAAAAGGTGTACGCCTTGCTAAAATCTGTCATAACGCAGTCAAGCACCAAGACCTAGGCAAGAACCTGAGTACTTCTTTGTGTTACTGTACGATAATCTGTGAGGTTTCTACTGCCTGTTTGTTAATAACATGCAGTAGAAATAAGTTCATTTTTAAGCATCCTGCTCGGGGTGGACTTCTTAAACAAATAGTTTGAACTCCATGGAAGCAGTGGCCCCCAGTTCCTGCAGTGTGATGTCAGAAACATGAGGAAATTGACGAATACAAAAACATTGTGTTTTTTTATGTGAGTTTTGCCGAGTTGTACTGTGCTTGTCTATATTAGTGAAATAATGCTTAGGTGGGTATGGAAATCACAGCTGCGGTAGGTGATGATGCTCATCTGCCTTCTTGAGTTCTTTCCAAACATGCAACACTGTATGCTGGTTTAGGTTTCTGCCTATTATTGATTCTATGAATTAATTCCGTGTTATGTTATTCCCTTGGGGTTTATTGGCTACACTGTCATGTTTTTTCTGTCACTGCAACTCAAAACTTGTGAGAATGTTGTGCCTCCAGAAGAACCTATGGGATGTATGCAATTAAGGGTTTCTTGTGGAGTGTTTTTTCCACCTCCTTTATTATGTGTGATTAGATTACATAGTCCTATTCTAACCCTAAAACCTCTGTAATTACATTTCAGACTTAGCAGATACTAAACATAACATAAAATCTTTCATAAGGATCCATGTGCCGAGTCCTGTACTTGAGCCACAACAACCCCATGCAGCACTACAGGCTTGGGGAAGAGTGGCTGGAAAGGTTCCCGGCAGAAAAGGACCTGGGGGTGTTGGTCAACAGCCGGCTGAATATGAGCCAGCAGCGTGCCCAGGTGGCCAAGAATGCCAACAGCATCCTGGCCTACATCAGGAATAGTGTGTCCAGCAGGACTAGGGAAGTGATTGCCCCACTGTACTCAGCACTGGTGAGGCCCCACATTGAGTACTGTGTTCAGTTTTGGACGCCACAGTATAAGAAGGACATTGAGGTGCTGGAGAGGGTCCAGAGAAGGGCAACGAAGCTGGTGAGGGGGTCTTGAGAATAAGTCTTATGAGGAGCAGATGAGGGACTTGGGGTTGTTTAGTCTGAAGAAAAGGAGGCTCAGGGGAGACCTTATTGCTCTCTACAACCACCTGAAAGGAGGTTGTAGAGAGGTGGGGGTCGGTCTCTTCTCCCAAGTAACAGACAATAGAAGAGGAAATGGCCTCAAGTTGCGCCCGGGGAGGTTTATGTTAGACATTAGGAAAGACTTCTACGCTGAAAGGGTTATCAAAGACTGGAACAGGCTGGCCAGGGAGGCGGTTGGATCGCCATCCTTGGATGTATTTAAAAGCCACCTAGATATGATGCTCAGGGACACGGTTTAGAAGTGGTCCTGGTAGAGTTAGATAACGGTTGGACTTGATCTTAAAGATCTTTTCCAGCCATAATGATTCTATGATTCTATCATCTTACCTGACAGTGGCCAAAATGAATCCCTAGGGAGTAGCATCTGGAAGAAGGATGCAGTGAACCTTCCCCAGGGTACTCTCCCAGACTGTGACAGGCAACCTGGAGACAGCCTGAACTAATGGTGGGCTATTGGGATTTTTCATGTTTGTGTTCGTCGAGCTACTTTGGTAACTCTTGCAAACTGCATGAGTTACAAAAGCAATCTCTTGAGTCCCAGTTACTTGTAACAAGCTTCTATACAAAAGTGTCTTTATCCCTTATCTCAATTATAGACTTCTTAGACTCTTTTCCTCTTAGTTACTGTTCTAGTTTTTTTCTCTGCTCATTTATATTTTAATACTTCACAGAGATTTTCCTATTGATTAAAAGGAAGTAAGACCAAAACCTTATTCTGGAGCATAAAAGCCATTTTTGATGGATGTGCTTATGTTGTAACTATTTCTGCAGCAAATGTCACTAACGCTTGTTTTTTCTTCGGCTCCTTTAAGCAAAGCAAATCGGCTGTGAGATTGAAGGAGGATATGAAAAAGATAGCCGCGCTTCCACTGAACAAGCAGAGGGACACAACCTGTCCAAAGGTGTTTGGTGTGAGTCTTCTGGAGCTCCAGCAGCAGGGACTGAGCAAGAACGGCATCCCGATAGTTGTGTGGAATATAGTCGAGTACCTCACCCAGCATGGTAAGCTTAATGGAGTCACTTTTGCTTCGTAGCACTTGTTATGTGAGACTCTTCAAAGGGAGGGATCTGTTTCTTTTGTGGTACAGGGGCTGAGTAAGGTTGTGGCACTAACCACATGCAAAGAATATTACTGTACATGGTTTGATGTTTTTTCTTTCTGCCTTGATGCTGAACTTACTTTTTAATGGCATGTTTGTAGAGGTAAACTACAGTGTTGTGAAGCGACACACTCTTGTAAATAAGCTGTTCAGTTCATAACTGGAATGTATTTCATTTGTGAAGATTTGTGTCATTTTCTAGTTGCAAAAAATTTGTCTGTAACACTTTCTGACAGTGAGAAGACATAAATATCTGTATAGAGATATTCACATGCACACACCCACCCCATCAGACTACATTACTGAATAGGAATACATGTTCTTACAGGTTTTCAGATAGCTTCCACTTATTATTAATCCCCTCAGGGTAGTAGGTGTCTAATTCTTAGCTTCTCTTTGCACTCATTTAATAGGACTTTAGTTGCTGTTGTTGAAATACATCTCTTTGCAGAAATCTAGAGCAGCGTTTACTGCTGGGTAAAAAAAATTGGCTGGAGGGCTGGGCCTAAAGAGTTGTGGTGAATGGAGTTAAATCCAGTTGGTGGCTGGTCACATGTGGTGTTCCCCAGGGCTCAGTATTGGGGCCAGTTCTGTTTTATATCTTTATCAACGATCTGGATGAGGGGATTGAGTGCACCCTCAGTAAGTTCGCAGACAACACCAAGTTGGGGGGGAGTGTTGATCTGCTTGAGGGTAGGATGGCCCTACAGAGGGACCTGGACAGGTTGGATTGATGGGCCAAAGCCAGTGGTATGAGGTTCAACAAGGCCAAGTGTCAGGTCCTGCACTTGGGCCACAACAACCCCATGCAGTGCTACAGGCTTGGGGAGGAGTGGCTGGAAAGGTGCCTGGTAGAAAAGGATCGGGGGTGCTGGTTGACAGCCGGCTGAATATGAGCCTGCAGTGTGCCCAGGTGGCCAAGAAGGCCAACAGCATCCTGGCCTGTATCAGAAGTAGTGTAGCCAGCAGGACTAGGGAAGCAATCGTGCCCCTGGACTCGGCACTTATTAGGCCGCATCTCGAATACTGTGTTCAGTTTTGGGCCCCTCAGTACAGGAGGGACATTGAGGCGCTGGAGCGTGTCCAGGGAAGGGCAACAAAGCTGGTGAGGGGTCTGGAGCACAGATCTTATGAGGAGCGGCTGAGGGAACTGGGGTTGTTTAGCCTGAAGAAAAGGAGGCTGAGGGGAGACCTTATTGCTCTCTACAACCACCTGAAAGGAGGTTGTAGTGAGGGGGGGGTCAGTCTCTTCTCCCAAGTAACAATCAATAGGACAAGAAGAAATGGCCTCAAGTTGCGCCAGGGGAGGTTTAGATTGGATATTAGGAAAGTTTTCTTCACCAAAAGGATTATCAAAGACTGGAACAGGCTGCCCAGGGAAGTGGTTGAGTCACCATCCCTGGAGGTATTTAAAAGATGTAGACATAGTGCTTAGGGACATGGTTTAGTGGTGGACTTGGTAGTGTTAGGTTAATAGTTGTACTTAATCTTAAAGGTCTTTTCCGACCTAGATGATTTTATGATTGGTGCACAGATCCTCTGGCAGTTGTTCAGCGATGGAAAAGATTTTGTGGAGGTAATTTCATCTTGTAAGAAGCTACATCTGTTTCTACCCTAAAGTTTTTCTTTTAGCTACTCAGTAATGATAATCCAATTGTGGAGCCTTAGATTCCGTGTTTGTATTTTGATAGACCCTTAGAAGCTAATAGTTGCAAAAATGTCTTGAAAGTTAGCTTAGATTAAGGTACGGTGCGAATTTAAATATGATTCTACCTTTACACATCAGCATCTTGCTTGATCTAGTTCAACTTGCCTTAAAGTGGTGTGCTAGAGCACTGAAAGAGCAAGGATGGAAAAAGTTTTTGCATCGTTTAGGTTTAATCAAAACCAGAAGCTGACAAACACTCTTGACTGCAAGTTGTGCTCTGTGTTCCATAAAAAGATCTGAATCCCACCCAACTGTTTCCCCAATATGAACTAAACAAGCCAAGTCCTCTATTCTGCAGCAAGAGCTAGGCTTCTGAACGCCAAGGTGATTATCCAGTCCCAATAAAAATATAATCCGTTCTCTTTCTGAAAAGTGCAAGCAAGATCTCAAGATGCCCACTTACGTGGGAAGTTCTTGACACGGGTTTCCTGTGCCTGGCTAATGTTTGTTTTGTGAATTAATGGTGAAGTTAACTGTGAAGACATTTTTAACAGAGGCCCAGATATGAATTCAAACTATTTGGGGGCAGAGTGTTCCATGAATCGTGGTTACTGTTTGTTCAGCGTGATCTTACAACTCCTATTCTGCAAAGATGCTGTAATAGACATTGTGGAGCTTTTTAAAACCAGACCATTTCAGAATGTCTTCTAGCTCATGAGGAACTGACTACCCATTTGTAAAAGCTGAGCTGACTGTTGGGCAGCTACATCTTTGAACTAAGTTTGCATTAAGTTGCCTATTTTCAAATTTATAAGTAAAGCCAAGTTTTCCTATGCTGAATTTAGTAGTGTCTGATTATTGTTACCAGTCTGTTCTAGCTGCTCTTTTTTTCCATAAATGACTGAGGAAGAACAAAGGAAGTTCTGTCTGCATGGGGACTCTGTCTGTTGCTCACTTAGTGCTGTAGAAATGAAAATTGTTATCGAGATGTGGTGTTTGCTGCTGCCCCCAAGATGGCAGTACAGCATGTCACATAAGAATGCGTTTTGTTGTGAATACAGGACTATAGGGTTTGTAAGCAGTATCTTATATTAGTCAAGTCAAATGCTTGAGTGCTTGTGCTTTTATGTTTTTCCTTACTAGATCAGTTTGTCTTCTGATCCAATAAAAGAGGTTGTTTCTCCCTACAAACACTGCTGGATCAGTGTTGATTTCTTGGACTGGAAGCATTCTGTCAGACTGCTGCTTTGTGATGTCTGCCCTGAACTGATGAAAACCATACATATGTTGATCCTTTCAGTGTTATGCTTCTGAAGAAGAATAAGTAGGTCTTCCACACACAGTATTAGAAAAGGCAGAATTTTTGAGGTGAAAGTGTTTGAGAGAAAAATTAACTTACTGAGTTCAGCTTTAGGCACTTGTTTTACTGAAGGTTTTGAACCTTAGCATATGCCTAGAAAGTGGTGTTTGATACAGTATGATTCATCTGGCTTCTTCCATTGAAACCACCTTCTTTCTGCATGTCCCTCACTGGGTGTGAGGTGTCTGGCCTGAAGTGATTGATGCCTCTTCTTTTTCATTGTGAAATGCTTTGGGCTTCATGTTGTCCAAAATACATGTTTGCTCACTGAGATTTTCTGCTATCGTAAATTTGCAGTGCTCATTATGGAGTTACTGCTGCAGTCAGCATGCATTCAGATATGTTTGCTTCGTGATGGTCACAGGTAAGAAGCTGTTACCCTACGACATGAAGCTGGAAGTAGTCACGTATGTGAATTTGGCAGAGTTCCACTGAAGGTAGTGGGCTCCTTGCAAAAGTGAAACAACAGAACTGTTTTGTAGAGGTGTGAGGTTACAGCAATGCCACTGAGTTTTGTGGGTTCTCAAAGAGTATCCCAGGCCTCAAGATCTGGTCACTAGTATTTGTTAATTACCATAATCCAATTACTTGACTAGAGGGGGTTTCCGGGGGGGAAATGGTATTTTTTTGTAAAACTTTGTTGTATTAATTGCCCTCCTTTGTATTGTTACAAGTGTATTATTCACACTAGAACATCTGTTTCATATCACTGAGATGTCTTAGTTCAGATCAATCTCATATGCAACATATAATTACAGGTATGACGCAGGAAGGCCTCTTCAGGGTAAATGGCAGCATGAAAATGGTAGAACAGTTGCGTCTGCAATATGAGCGTGGAGAAGAGGTGGAACTTGTTAAAGATGGTGATGTGTACTCAGCAGCCAGTCTGTTGAAATTATTTTTGAGAGAGTTACCAGATGGGATTATCACCTCTGCCTTACATCCCAGGTTCATTCAGCTTTACCAGGGTAAGTGAGAGGTAAAATCTCCATCCTTCAACACTCTTTCTTTCTGGATAATTGGTTATGCAGTGAGCATAACCAATACTTTCTTAGCTTACCTACTTTGTTCTGCATTTTCTTTGACTTTAGCTCTCACCTGCTCCCAGAGTGCTCACAGATGTGCTATTCTGTTACAAGAGACAGAAAATTGTTTCTTATATGTTTGGTAAATTCTGGACTATCTCTTATTTTCTAATCCAGTTATATCTGCTGAACATAAACTGAAACGATCAGCTGGTTTCTTTGAGCAAGCTTGTAGGTAATAGCTGCAGTCTCTTTAGGACACAGATTTGCTTCTGTTTTGCAAGGGTGATTTCTGGCAATTTCATTCTAATGGACTCTGAAAAAGTTACAACTACTTCATCTACTAATCAAATTGAGTATCCATTGTGCCCAAAGTATACGTTGTCTAAGTTTCTACTTCTCACTAAGTAATGTGCTTGTCCATCAAAAAATGAGCCAGTTTGTAAGGTAACAGCAGACTACGTTTTATTCCCCATCATAGCACACAACGTGGAAGACTTCTTTTTTCTTTCTTTTTTTTTTTCCCCTCCCTTCAAGTGGTGGATCAACCATAAGGAAAGAAGATCACTTCTGCTTTAGAAACTTGAAACTTGCACAGCTGTCTGTCAACTGCTTTCTTAATCTAACTCATCTGTATCAGTCTGTGGTGGTGGTGTGTGGAATAGGTGGTGGTTGGCCCTGTTCTTGACCATGTGGGTCAGTGGCAGTTCTTTTCTCTTGCTGCAGGCGGTTGATGCCTCTTCTTGCTGTCTTCCGAAGAAACTGCAAAGTGAGTGGGTATATGTTACTAGAGATGTGCTTTTTTCAGTAAAGCAGGCAAATGCGATGCATGATGCAGAGGAAGAATTTGCGCTCTGACGTGCATCTTCGGGGGAAGGCAGTGCAAAGTTCTCACACTCTTGTCCTGAGGTCTCCCTTCTGCTTTTCCTGCCTGCAATGGAGATGAAGTTGAGCCATTACCTGGAAGAGGGAGAACACAAGCGTGTCGTTTCTTTCTTTCTTGTTTGGGGCTGTACAGACTGTTGAGGGTGCACTAGAGAAGAGCTCTGTGCCTTCCCTTGAGTGCAGGCATTTTGGCTTTAATCAGGTTGCATGTGGGCTGTGTAAAGTACCTTCCTCATTTAGTAACGCTTTCTAGGCCCCAAGCATAGGGTTCAGGAAGTGTTGTGTAGGAAGGTGCTGTTGTTTTAGAAAGTACCTTTTTTTCTGGTCATAGCTGTGCTTTCTTTTGGGTCTTAGATTTTACCAGATCTGAATCATGAGCTGTATTTAATTATGTTCTTTCTCATAAATCACCGTTTAAGTGGAAATTTTGTTTAAGTCATGCCTTCCCCGTTCTACATCCCTGTCCCCACAAAGTTCATACTGGTGTATTGCACCAGGAACTACTGATGTACTTTGTGAACAGTGCTCTTTGTGGAAAGTTTCATTCTTGCTTCCCACAGGAAATGCAAAATCCTTCCAGTACTTTCTATGGAAATTAGATAGTTATCCTTACTTAGCAGATTTACCCACCAAGCTTTCTTGTTTCAAAAAAAAAGTTACTGGTGTAACTTTTCTGCAAGAGTCAGTCCAACTGTGACGTGTCTTCATAGCTAAGTTTGCCTGTATTGCAAAATAAGCTCCAATTATAGTCCCATTATAATTTTGACTAGGAAGAACAAAATCTTATTTAAAAAAGGCCAAATTGGCTTTTATGGTGGGGGAAGGCTTCTGTAAAGTTTGAAGAAAACTGAGGGTTTTTTCATGCCCCAGAATAGCATAAATGAGTTGCTATCAAAGGCACTGATGACTTTCATTGGGTTCAGATTAGTTTAAGTGGTAGATGGGCCTTTGTTTACAGTTAAATGATCAACTAGCTATGTAGGATTAGAGGAGTTATCTATTCACTTATCAAAGTATGTACAAGGGTAGTTGTTGCAAAATGGTACCAAGAGGGTGCATGCATGGGTGTTCTTTCTGTAAACTATGAAGAAAGTAGGTCAAGCTGTTTCTGAGCCAGCAGGTTATTAAAAAATAACTTTGAATCTGGAGCCACGTCGCTGCGTGTCTACAGTGAAGGCAATTACAAGCTCTGTTACAACCTCTGTATTCCCTCCTGTTGAAGCTTTGCACAGGAAATGTTTATTTGGGATTATGTTAGAGTTCCTTTGGAATATTTTCAGGGATTGGTATCAGCATTTTTTTAAGCCAGCTGAGATCTTGGCCTGAGAATAACACACAATTACTTTAGTTCCTACAAAAACTGTTAGGGAGTGATTACTCTAGTTAAAAATAGCTGGACTGAAAATTACAAATTGTACCTGTAGCTGTAACCCATTTTAATTCCGGGTATAGTCTCTGTTACCAAACCAAAGAGTAAATAATCTGCCCTTTTATGAAAAAGCGGGAACCTGACCCATTGGTGGTTCAGGAAGTCTGCGCAGCTGGTTTGGCATGCTGTCTGCAGCCTGTGCAATGTTGTGTGAAACGGAGGTCTGCACGCTGCCCCCAAATCCTGACGCATTGCTGTTTATATAAATATTCAGCGTAATGCCAAGATTATTCCGTTCCATAAAACATCACGTAGCATATCCTAAAGGCCATTTGGTGTGTCCTGATGTTCTTTCTCTGCCCTTGGAGAAGGGCAGTGGCAGTGGGAGCTGAGAAAAGGCTCCCTCTGTAAATGATGTTGATCGGAGATGTGTGTAGCAAGTGCAGGCTAAGGACATGCTGATAGTGATCTTTGTCTCCTCAGAGTGCCTGACAAATATGAAGGCTGCTCCTTGCGGGGAGCCCTGGGGTAAAAAATGTCCATCACAATCTCTTCTGTGACTGAGGCTTCACTGCAGAGCAGAGCTGTGGCTGCCCGTACAGAATGGGCCGTGCTTACAGAGCAGGGAAAGTTCCTTTCAGAAATTTCAGCTGGCAGAAATCAGCAGCTCCCATACAGCAATCCCTGCTTGAACTTGTTTATTCCTTTTGGCTTTTAATTCCTTATCTTTTATATCGTGATCACTGACTCTTAAAACATTTGTACATATGAGGAACTGTATGCACAGCTCTTATCCCTTTTCACAGGTCACTTGCTTTCAGTGAGACAGGTTGCTATTGTACTTTTCCTTTTTAGCATACAGAAAGCTTTTCCCTTATGTGAATTTCTTTTTTGTCCTTGTTGTTGCATTCCCTCCTCCAGCAGGGGTACAATGAAATGTGTGCTCTTTTCCTTTGGTACTCAGTCTAATTAAGTTAAATGGTATTTGATCACTCTGGCTTCTTGACATTGCTCCATCCTAGAGAATTTATGTTTTTTAGTGGGCAGCAGCTAGATGCGAGTTCTATCTCACATACCTCCTCCTGCTCACAGCCTGCCATGGCTGGCAAGGTTTTGTCTGGTGCCCATGAACAGCCCTGCTAGTTTTTGGGAGAGGGATGGGAGGTGGCTGAAGGAAACTCCCTCCCAGGTGGCTCCTGCCTGGATCAACAGGTCACTTTAGGGAATGCTTAGTAGCCAGGAGCTGTATGAGTTATATGAACAAGTAAAACCAAACATATAGGTTGTGTTGGGGGATTTTGGAGGTCACATTTCAACCTGAACAGTGACTGTTAAAATGAATAAACGAATGTGAAAGTGAATAGAAGAGAACTGACCCTTTAACCATGGTAACTGCAGCAGCGCAGCAAATCAGGTTCGCTAGATGTCTGTGGTTCTCCAGGCTCTTGTGGCATGATTTTAACGTTTTCCTTTGGCTTTTATTGTCATTTTGGTGTTATTGGGACTAGTTTCAAACTAGGGAAATAACTTCTGGTTTCCACATGTTTATTATGCAGTAAAAACTCTTGGAACTGGATTTCTTGTGCAGATGATGACATTCAGCAGAGCTGCAAAAGAAGTGAGAGTGCTGTGCTCCCAGTATGTAGGAATGAAGCATAAATATAGTGCTGCAAAGTGCCATAATGATGCAGAGCGAGGGGTCTCAAGTTGGATTGTGATGACAACCTTCTTACGATGAGGACTTCCAGCATTTCTGCTACTGATGGCAACAAGGCAGGATTTTTTTTATTTTTTTTTTCCCTCTGCGGCAGGATCGTGTCTGAAGCAAATTGCTTCTTGGCGGAGAGAGGCTGAAGTCCTACTTCTCATAGATGTGGAGGTGGAAAGAAATGTTTTGATTCCTCCAACAGCCTGGTGGGTGCAGTGGTACTGCAGTTACAACCTGTTGCCTGTGTGCCGAAAATTAACTTCGTAGGGCATGTTGATAGCTACAAACAGATGCAAGCTTTTATGTCTGCTCTCCAAGCTGGTAGTATGCAAGGCAGCTAAAAGCTATGCAGACATGGTAGCATGACACTAAGCCCTAGACTCTCTTCCTCGCCTCACAGCAGAGATAATTAGCTAGGGCACGGCACCACACTGGTATGGTTTCAGTGCTTCCAGGCTGGAGTTGTTTGGGGTCAGACCATTTGAGACATGAGCAAAGCAATTACACACACCTGTCTGCAGGCATCTGTACCTTCAGTGATGTTCAGGCGGCATGCTCTGCGGGGGGAAGGAGTAGCATGAAGAGGGATGAATTGGGGAATTAGATCGTGTCTGTAGCATGTCAAAGAAACTCAATATGTTCAGAAATAGGATGAACCGTTGGAAAATATGTCCCACTTGTTGTGATCTGTGGGTGTATACTGAAATTAAATGAGACTGAAAACACCCTTGGAAATGTGTCTGTGCCTCCTACACTGTTGAGGCTCCTGTTTCTAGTTAATTAACATTTTTAGAGAGACTACCTGTCCTTTTGAGTCATCTCCTTGACTTGTCCCTCAGTAGTGAGTCCCTAGTTCAGCTTTGAGGTGCCACCCTGCCCTTGCTGCCTTCCTTAGCCCTTTTCCTGTCACATTTTGTTCTGTGTCCTCTGGCTGCTGAGCCTAGACGTGGCCTGAGGGTGCTGGTTTTGTTCCCTTCCTCAGCTCAGAAACCACCATCTCATCCATAGTTTCAAGCCCTTCCTGGCTGCTCATCTAGCTAGGCTTCTCTTGCAGACCTCTGCTGGGGTGCCATCTGCTTCACATGGCTTCTGGCAGGCTCCCAAAATAAAAAAAACGAATGCCTTTGACTCTGCCTTGAGAGCACCTTCCCCTTAGCCTTCATTCTTCTTTTACTCCTTTCTCCTTCTGTCTGGTGCATTGGGCAAAATTTTCAAAGGAGCTTCATGTGCTGTGCTTGAAAATCACGAGTGTGTTGGTAGCTGGGCATATCTGGAAATATGACTTCAATATAGGGTCCTGAATTGCCTTTACATATCTGGCACTCTGCTGTTTCCACTATTGATAGGCTTGTTTGTCTCATCTCAGGATGCTGCAGAGACTGAAGCATATGCTTAGATTCATGCCACCCTCTTTAATCTGACTGAATAAGAAAGACTGTACTTGGTAGTCTTGACTTCGATGGGACAGCTTGTACTTCACAAAATTAGGCATGTACATAAGCTCAGGGCTTTGGTACACTTGATGTTTGTCTGCATGGTAGTATAAATAGCTCTGGTGCTCTAATGTTTCTCTGATGGTCAGTACCAGCTGAGTAAGCCTTAGCGACTGACTTTGAAGCAAATTGAAAAGTTGTGTAGCAGGTGGACAAAAGGAGGAGGAATGCTCCAAGCAATTGGTTGTCATGACTCAAGACTGGCTTTGCTCTCTAATAAGGTGAAAAGCTGTTTTGTTTGAAGTAATACGGTCGTGGATAGCAGAGGTACACTTGTCCTCAAAAATGTACAAAGTGTGTGGAATACTGCGTACGCGTGTCAGTTTCCAAATTCACCATGAATTGTAATAGTAATTTTTAAAAATAAAAGTGAAATCCATGAAATAAGTGTCAGCAGCAGGAGAATTAACAAATTAGTTTTGACTTTCTGATTGTATTAGGAGAAGGGCTTGAGTTCCTTCCCTTGGTTTTTCACTGGAAAAGGAGGAGGGAGAGGAAAGCTGTATTTTCTTTCTCCTGTTTCACAATGACAAGGAATTTCATGGCTCAGTAAATGAGGTTTGCTGCCTCATGTTGTTCAGTGTCTCTGTGTCCTTTAATTAGGGTAATTTCTCAAGATCTTACGATCTGATATCTGCCTCCGTTCTTGAAAGTACAAAAATGAACAAAGGTTTGGCTGTGCCCAGCGATAAGCATCTCTGATGTTGATCCACACTACATAATATATCGTGGTTAATGAACAGGGACATCCTACCCACAAAATACAACTGATGCCACGAGGCCAACAGCTTTGTTTGTTGTCAGAGTGCAAATCTGTTCTGAATGTTTTGTGGCAGTTATTAGCATCTTTCTAGTTTGGAAGGGATGGAAAAGCCTTCAGTAAACGGAAAAGTACCTGTCAATCTAAAGCCCCAGTGGGAGGTGTAGAGAGGCAATTAGTTCTCAAGGGCATTCCCTAATTAGGTGGTAGAGTGATGGTGGTGGAAGAGGTGTGTTTTTTCTGAGATGGTTTTGGCTTTCCTTATCATAACTGCGAGCAATTTATAGTGGAAAATACTATGTGCTAGTTGTTTTGTTATCTAAAGAGAACTATGTTAGGAGGTGAATTTTAATGATCTGGCTACATGGAAATTAGTTGTGTTTTGTTTTTCTTTAAGCTTCATGAAAAGATAATTAGTAATTAAGTCAGAGATTGTCCAGTCCACTTTGATCAGTTCAAATACAAATCCAATTAAATTCTGTATTGTTATTCCATTTAATACAGCCTTCAGAAACATCCTGAAATTTTGCAGTAGAAATAAAAATAATAAATCAGATTTCTTACTGTTACCAAGCTGATTCATAGCAGCAAATTCATAATTGTCTTTATTCTGTATAGCTCTAAAAAATTTTGAGAAGTACTTTTGATAGATAAGCAAATAGATTTTTTTGCTCGTCTGCTTCATGCATATTTGATATTTGGCTTTTCTGAAGGAGTGAATTTCTTAGCTATGGAAGAAAAGGATATAATTAATCAGTTAGTTGAAATGTTTGGCCCTGTAATTTGACTGGCATTTTAAACTTTGGTCTGCTGTTATGAAAGAATTCATATTAAGTCTGTGGTACCAAAACAGATACATAAAAATTAATTCTCCATGTGTGTAAAAATGAATTTGCCATGCGTATAAAAAAGGCTTCTCACCAGGTACTGTATTATGCATGTCATATAAGGCAGGAAACCTAAGCTTGGAAGCAGATGAAGTGCTGCAAGTTCAACTGTATGAAGTGGCAAGTATGTACCTACAAAACTCATTTGTTTTCCAAACTACATGTGGGATAAATTCTGTTTATTAGCCACAAAAATGTCTGGTTGTAGAACAGAAATAATATTGCGAATTAATGGTTGAGTTCTCAGGAGTCACTTTCAGATATTTTTATACAGACTGCTGATTTACACAGCTAACCACTTTTCAAAGCACTCTACCCCTGCAGTACTGTGCAATCCAGCCCTGGAAAAATTCTGGGAAATAAAAAGTAAAAATGAAGATGAAACTTCTGAAGCATTTGTACATACCTTATGCTGTGTTCAAAGCGCCTCCCTTAAATGTTACGCAAATGCAAAATGTTCTTTGTTCCTCCAACAAAAGGCATGGGATGTCTTCCTGTCAGTCTTCTCTGCATGCTGGTAGCAGGGCATACAGCAGAGGCAGCAACTAGTTGCTGAACTGTTTCAGGTGCAGCCTGTTTTATTACATCGTCTTGACTAAAAACAAGTGTCGAAGACTGAGCAAGGTTTGGTTTTGACTGAATGCTGGGTGAATCTCCTCGCTAAGGATCACAACATCCTCTGAATGAAAAAAATGCCTTGTTACCCTAAGCATGGGGAGGATGTCTGTATTCCCATGGTAAGCCAGCAGCTACTTTGGGACCAGGCAATCTGTTACAGAGAGCACAGAGGGTTAGCGTTTACTGTGAGCTGACTTTGGCTTTGTAGAATAAAGGCCTCCTTCCAACCCGTAGAACTGTTTTATGTGCATCTCTAAGGAAAAATCAGTTACCCAACAACAGTCTTACAGCATTAACACCATCAACCTATAAGGCTGAGAAAGAAGGAAAGTACTATAAATGCACAGCTGCCCTCATGTTAATGGACACTGCTTATGGTTAGACTGGTGAGGAAAACCTTTAGGGCCTGAGGTCTTCTGTCTGAAAATGCTGTTGCACAAAAACCGAAGAACTCTGTGTATGGGAGAGTTTCGGTGAAACTTAATTTTGATGGAGAGTAGAAATGAATATTTCCAAGTGTTAAGACATCCTGTTTTGGCATAAAGGGAAGGAAATACTGAGTTGTTTTCAAAATTTTGCTTCTATTAATATGTAAACCCAAGATTTTGGTGGGTAAAAGATTACTTTTTGGAAAGTGTTTTGGGGGTGGGGGAGGGGAGCAAAGAATTTTGCACATTTTGAGTTCAATTCCAGAAGGAAAACACAATTAAGTAGAAGCTGTGTGTGAGGCCAAGCTTGCATTCACTGCCTGGGTCTGTATAAACACAGCGTCTGTGAAGCTCATGCAATTTTTGCTTAAAAAAAACAAGCAAACAAAAAACCAAAACCTGCATGAAAGAAAATTGACCTTAGTCATACTTTGATATTACCCAGTTCAGTATGGGAACCTTTTACCCATACTGAAATTCTAGAAGATTGTACAGTATAACAAGGCTATTCTCTAACATTTTGCCAAGTTTTGGCTCATTATGGAGTGTAACACTACCCTGAACAGCCTTTTTTCCATAAGCAGGACTCCTCACCTAAGACTTACTACAGAACTGTCACTCTGACAAAAGATGCAAAATTGAGCTTTTCATAAAATGTGCCCACAGAAAGTACTGTAGTACTGTTATTCTAACACCACCAGCATTTCAGGAGACTCCTTGTTTTACTGTTCTTGCTTGCTTCTTTTTGAAGGTTTTCATGAGAGGGGAAACTAAAACAGAGTATGAGATGGGGTTTGGGAAGCAGAGGTAACATCCAGAAGCACGGAAGCAGGTAGAGCTGGAGTTAAAGCAGATACGGCTATGGACCGGGTGGGAATAAACATGCTCCAATGCTGCTAGCTATGGCCACTGCTGCTTCTGCTCAGGAAAACAGTTACAACATAAAGGTGTGCATGAAACAGTGCCAGTGATGGCCAAGGTGAGCCTCAGGAGAAAGGTGCAGGTTCCCTGAGGAAAATTGAGGGGTTTGGAGGATTCAGTGTCTCTGAAGAGAAATAAGACTAAATTGTAGATGCCGTTGCTTGCTCACCTACGTAAATAAATTGGCAGCAATGTAGAAAACCATATACATATGTGTTTTTCTTCTCTTGTTTTTCCTAGACACTAGAAACGACACACAGAAGGAAAGTAACTTGAAAGAACTCCTTAAAGAACTGCCTGATGCTCATTACTGCCTGCTGAAGTATCTGTGCCAGTTCCTGGTAAAGGTTGCTGAACATCATGTAGAGAACAGGATGAACCTTTGCAATCTTGCCACTGTATTTGGACCAAACTGCTTTCAGTAAGTTGAGGTTTTCACTTTTCCCCATGTGTTGACAGATAGTGTAATGGAGCAGATGACCAGAAATATAACTTAGGACCCTAATTTGTTAGGGTGATCAAACGGAGGCAATGACTAGGGCTTTGTGACAAATTTTAGTGCTAAAGCTATTGTCTGAGCTGAATGGGATTTGAGTTGCTTTCCCATCTCCTCTCACTATTTTGCTAAACATTTGGTCAGTTTTCTTTTGCTGTGTCGGCAGCAGAGCAGGAGTATAATAATGAAGGGCCTTCAGACTGCGTAAGTGCAAGGAGACTTGTGCTCATACGGCTTTCTTCCTTTGCCATTAGATAATATGGAGGCTTCTCCGCAGAAGGCTTTGAGAAAGTGTACCTAGGGGAAAAGGACTCCTGTGCAGCACCCAGCTGCTGTATAATTTCTAGACATGGATACAGCATACTCTCTGCAGATTTGGCCTTGTGATCTGGTCTCTGTCCTTAAGATGCTGATGATTCTGGGCTCTTTATCCTTCCAGTATATTTAAAAACTGGTCTGGAGGTTAGGGGGTTCCACTGGCCCCTTGACGCTTCTTACTGGACTCACTAGTTTTACAAGTTTATTGCATTGGGCCCACTTCCTTAGAGTTTGTGGTGAAGACGACGTGTTGTACATTCTAGTGGAGCTTGCAGCAGTAGCGAGAAGAGTTATTTTCAGGAGCAAGAACACACTTGAGTGAGAATGTTTCTGTCGAGTCACTGCATCTTCACCCCAGTCTTGTCTGTAATACACCCACTGATTGGCATCCAAGATCTGAGACATGGGAGACCCGTAGGGAGTTTAGTTCAGTCATCAGTCTTGAAAGATGTGTGATATAAGTGAAAAGAGACAAGTGAGTTCCTTGTAACAAATGTCAGATTTGTATTGATCCTTTTAACATTTTGCTCCAGAATAATACTGATAATAATACTAATAATACTAAGCCTAATGAGACTTAGATTAGATTAATTGCCTAATGAGACTATCTCCCTAGGCTTCCTCTGTAACCGGTGGAAAGAAGTAGACTTCTTTAAACAGAGAAAACATAAATTAGGTTCCTTCTAATGTATTGAGCCAGTTCCACATATCTAGGCTAGATGCTGCCTGCTCTCTTTTTAAAGGAGCATATCTTTTTCCATTGATTAGGGAGAGGACACGTGAAGATGAGACATTTAAACCAAAGCTTGTCCTTGTGACTACACTGCTGCCTTGTCTTAAGATGTTGCTCATGAGTGATGAAGGTCAATATGTCAGGATTCAAGCATTTGCTGTGTTAGTACAAAAAGATAAAGCATATTTTGAAAACAATTGTCTTCCTCTCCAAAGGAAAGAAAACTCAGAAGACAGTAGCATGTGCAGGAACACGTGAATATGAGAGTTAGTGGAAGCACAATACAGCAAATTTCTGATGAGGAAAAACAAAACAATTTTTAAAGATTACATTTCTATGGGCAGTTTGGGGATTTCTGTCTAAATGTATTAGTAGAGTTAAGAACAAACAAAATAAATTAGAAGAATCTGAGTCCAATGGCTAAATCTCTATGACTCAAAGTCCCAAGTGGCTATTAGAATAATTTTTAGTTTACTCATCACTTCATTCAGGAAAGTTTAAAAATTAGCTTTGCGTAGTTATTGGTATAGAATGCAGAGTTGCAGTTTGGAATTGCAATTGGCATTCCTGAGATAAAACCAAAGCATACTTCTTAAAAGCTGCGTAGTTGTTGCCTCAACTGATCTCTGCTCCTAAGATGGCATATTTTTTATGTATATTTATAAGATGTAACAATTTTTTAAGGTATAGGGCCTGTGTGCAAGTGGGGCAGAACTGAAAATTGTATCATTCCATTGCAAAATACTGAGAAAGGCAGAGTTCACTGGAGGTGAAAACACAAGCGCTCTTGTGGCTGTGTACAAATGCAGCCAGCCCTGCAGTTGTGACACACATTGAAATAAATGCTCACGTAGCGAAAGAGGCAGTGAAAGCAAGGCTTAACACTTAACAATGGCTAACGCATTTTTAGAAGACCCAAATATGTCAGAATTATGGATTTAGATTTTTATTTAAACTAAGTTTCACCATCTGGTAATTCAGCTACGTGTTTCATCAGGTCTTGATCTTTTCAAGGTAGTTTCAGGATTGTGGTCCAGACACAAAGATTGCGAGCAACAGTTCAAATACCCTGTTCTCCTGTGTTAATGGATGCAGTCTTAAATTGCTGGAACTGTGACCATCTGCATCAACAAAGATTTGATAGGAGGAGGAAAGAACTTGCAGCACTGAACTTTAGGCATCGGGCTTAGCCAGCTGGTTGGCCAAGCAGCCAGAGAGAGATCCTCAGAACGCAATTCAGAGCTCTGGAGTAAGGCTGCCTGAAGCCTGCTTGACAAGGGCTGTCTTACTACTAGCGACAGGCAGCCCCTGGAGACACTAGCTGCAGAAGTTAAATATCAGCAGGTAGTTGAAGCGAACGCTCCTCTCGTTTGGAGTTGTTTGTTCGGAGCAGTGCATGGGGTGTTTCTCTGGAACGAGGAAAGAAGGCTTAGTGTCCAGCCTGTCAGCAATTACACTGCTGAGGCAGGAAGATCTGAGATTTTTCTGTCAGAAATTCACACGCGTGTCTAAAATCAGCGTCAGTGTCTGTGTAGTTAATGCACAGTGTCAGAGAAGATAAAGCTGATTTGATTATACCTTCTACAAGGTATTTTTAGTGATGTTTTAGCTATTTAAACATATTATATCCTACTCTATAACTGAAGCTGTATAACAATTGAATAAATCTCATTGTTGGGCCACTTTCCAGACATTTAGACTTCATTTTAATTCTCTTCATCTCATTCTATTTTTCTACATCATGTTCTCAGTAAGTTTTCTCATCTCCTAAACTTTCAACCCTTATTACTTTTATCTTATCCACTACTTCCCCTGCTGCTTTAGTTGCTGTTTGGCAAACTGCACTGATGCTTTTCTAGTGAAAGGTTATCTTGTGCTTTCTGTATTTCTAATTAGTAGAAGAGGAGAGAAAACAGCTATTTGCATTCTTTGTAATGAAGTGTGATGTAAGACATAGGAAAATGTAAAGGGCAAGGTCAAACAGCTCAAAAAAGGAAAATATGATGGTTTAAGATTTAGAGCACTGTTTTCTTCCAACTTGGATTGTTCCAATTTATTGTGATGGAAGCCAAAGGTCAAGTATACAGAGAAATACAGTCCTTGAGGACCAACTAGTACGAAGGTATAGGAACATAAATAGTTGTCTTTTCTGTCACTGGGTAATCTGTGTGGAGTATTAACACTTGCAGCATGGTTATTCGTGGAGGAAACTACTGTCCATTGACCTGAATTTCAGGTCCTGTAGAGCCATAGCCTTAGTTATGGCCTGCTGCGTGCCTCTGCTCGGCTCTCACAGCTTGTGCCGAAGAAGAAGGAGAGGACCAACTGGGTTTTCTCTCCTCCTCTCTGCTCTCTTGGAGCTGAGTGTCAGAGGGGCTGCTGTATTCATCCTGTTCTTTGGTTGGCATGGTAAGAGATGTGAGGTCAACCAGGTACACAGTAAGCAGAGGATCCATTTGCACCCTTTTTTGCAGCTCTGTGTCAGAGAATGATCTGGGCATGTGGCCTCCATTGTTCAAGCCCTCACTAACCTGACTGTATTTCACTCCAACACAGATTAAGCATGATGTGAGGGATGGCTCCATGCCCCTAAAAGTGGCTGGCAAATGCAGGTATCCAGTTGAAATGCTAGAGTCAGATGCAGTTATTTCTGTATAATGACTACGTAATAGAAGTTACCTGAAAGGCTGTACAAGAAAGTATTAAGTATGGAGAAAAGGTAGATTGACTTTAGGTATGAAGAAAATGTAGATTGTCTGTAGGGTAGCTGTAGGTATTTCAGGGATTCAAAAAGATTTCCAGTGTGTTGCTGAATTTGTAATAGTTAAAATCTAATCTAAAGTTCTGCATGAATGTTTTACCTTGGTTTCTAGCAGCTTTGGAGCCTACACAGATTTGGTATATGAAGCTGAAGTGAAAGCAGAGGGGCTAAACGGGAACTCCTCAGTGAGTAATGTTGGCCTTTGAAACATTATGTGAATGCACTTTGTTTACAGGCAGTGCAGTCCCAATCCGTCATTAGTCTTAAAACCAATTGTAAGTCCAGGATCAGGGTCAAATTGAGTACTGAAAATTGTTGTTCTAATATCCATTAATGCAAATTGCACCATGCAAGATAACCTTTCTTATGGGGTTTGTATAGATTTTAAATACTGCATTTGCCAGCAGGGTAAAGGAGTTGTTTTTCATAAGAATTCAGTATGCTTCACCCTGTGATGCAAGTCTAAAGCATCAAGCACAATAAAGGAAGGCCATAAATGTTCTCATCCATAATCAGATTAGATAGCCATGAGTGCTTGCCTCCTTTTTGGGAAGTGCATAGGGGACTATATTGCCGAGCCTTTCAGTGATGTATTTTTATGTTTTCCTCTCCTGTTTCTTTTCTGTTGTATACTCAGCTTTGTCATCTGGAGTCCATTGAATGCCCTATATGTAGAATAAACTGATGATGGCTAAAGATGCATTGCTCTCTCCGTAAGTGGAGGGGTGTTCCCGCCAAATTCCATCTCAAGTCCTTCGTTCTCCTAGTGAGCACTCACCCCTTAAAGTTTCAGTTGAGTTTCTCTTTTATGATCTGGCCGGTGCCAGGTGGTATGATATTTCCTATTAAAACTTTTGAATAAAATAGTGATTATTTCAATAAGACATATTCTGTGGTTTGGTTTTGGCTTTGGGGGTTGTATTATTATTATAACTATTATTATTATCATCAACCTTTCAGTATATACCTTTGTTGAAATACTGCATGAAAATAAGTTACTGCTCTCGGTTGAAAATGTTCTGTCTTCTGATCTTGATTGAGGATTGGTAATAAAGTGTACACACAGAATTTAAGTGGAAGAGCAGTTTCACAGGAAAAACTACAATCATAGAATATCCTCAGTTCGAAGGGGCCCATGAGGATCACTGAGTCCAATTCCTGTCTCCACACAGTGCAGCCTAAAAGTTAAACCATGTATCTAAGAATGTTGTCTGAATGCTTCTTGAACGCTTAACAGGTTTGGGGCCATGATCACTCCCCTGGGGAGCTTCTTCCACTGCTTGGCCACCCTCTTAGTGAAGAAGTTTTTCCTAATGTGTGCAAAAGAAAGTGGTGTTTGATCTCAACTCTACAGCTCAGATAAAATCACAAGGAACATTTTTGAAGAGCTTCTGTCTAGAAATGCTTGTAGATAGGAGTGATGTACTTTCTGTGTAGGTGTTAGGCTACGGAGTGCCCTTTGTCTACCTTTGTGTAGGTTGCACTTCCAAAACTGCCTACTATCACTGCAGTTTCCTGATGAAAAATGGAGCTTTTGCTGGAGCAAAAGACTTTGCGTATAAATTAATCCAGTCAGTAAAGTCTTTGTGGCAGCATCACTCTAACTGCTTTGCATTACCTGCATTGCCTGCATTTTGCATTATGCATCTACTGCAAGTAATGTAGACAGAGATGGAATTACTGAGTTGATTTAGACTCCTAAATCTGATGTTACAGAAAATAATCTAGAAGAGATCTTAAAAGGTAGGTGGTTAGATGCCTCATGAGATTCTCCAGTGTCTCAGAAGCTAAGGCACTTCTGTAAAATCTCAGTAGTGACGTATGTCCTTGTGTTTGGTCCAAAGTGGTAAGACGTAAGTTTGTAAATGATTCAGAGCATGTAAATGACTCACACACACTGAGATGAACACCTGCCTCAACTTAGTGTTGCTGTGTCTTTGGCTACCTGTTAGACTCTGATCTTGCTGCAGAGTCTGCAGGTGTGAATATGTGCCTGTTTTCAGCTGTAGCAGTTTGTGGTCCAGTGTGTTAAGACAAATCACTTTGATCTGCTGAAGTACAGGGCCAAGTTGTGGCGATGAGGTTGAATCTGTTACAGACACAGTAACGTCTGTCTAGAGGTACAGAGCAGACTGCCTGAAATTGTAACCTCTTAAGATTACTGCAGCTCTGATCTCAAAACCTTCAGTCATGCTTGTTGAGGGGCTCATGGGCACCTGAGGTACTAATGGAAACGTTTTGTGAGGGCTGGAGAAACAAAAAAAACCCATGTAGTGTTCCTTGTTCTCCGAGTGCCTTCGTTTCTTCTGGGATTCCCTAGGAGAATGGCAAGGGGGCTTTGTGGTGCTCCTCTACAAAAGGTACTGTACAAACAGCAAAAGTAGCAGTCTGAGAAGACAGAGCATACAGCCCTCAGTGGTTTGCAAATTAAGATTACAGTGCTGTCATTCCACGCAAGCTCTTTCTGCAGAACCACTTAAGGACATGGTAATGTGCATTCTTCATCTCAGACAGGGTGGGGTGAACACTGTTGGGAATTCGTAAGGAGATGCAGAGTTTCACATAGAAATCGCTGCTTCTCAGTTGTGAGAGGGAGCTGTCAGCAGTTGCTGCCTGGGGAAATCAGTTCAGTGATCTCAGTCCAGCTTATTACAGGCAGATGACTACATCCCAAGTCCTCCTGGCCCTCGTTTCCACTTGAAGCAAGTTTCTCAGGTGCGGTGGATGGTGACAAGAGCCTTGTAGTGATGCCTGTCTCATGCCAGATGCATTTGTGTTTGGATGTGTTACTGCACAACTCAGCAGAGTCTGGCAATTTGCTCTGTCATGAGCCCACTCTGCATTTAGCCTGTTACAGCTTGTTTACAGGGAGCCTGTGGTAAATTCATTTAAATAACTCATGAAATGTAAGTAATTCTTTCACAGTGCATTAATCTGACCTCAGGTCACTTCAGTTCTCAGTAAGAGTTATGATAGAGGGCTTTGATGTGGTTTAACTCGTTTGAGACTGGCTTTCTTGAGCATCCCCATGGAAGCAGACACACTCTTGGCTTAAAGTGGTCTGGAAGAACCCAAAGAACAAGTGAGCACTGGACTGCATGGACACGAGTGGCATGGAGCTGTGGTGGGTGGGCCGGGCATGCTGGCAGGGCATTGCGCAGAAGTGTGAAATACTACTGGGTGTCATATTTTGGAATGAAGGGCTAATGACTTGATCTTATTCCCAAGTAATGTCTTAATTTTGAGAATTACTGCTTTTTCTGCTTTAAAGTGGTTTCACCGATAATTTCAATCTTTAATATCCTGTAAAGCTTGTGGCACTGATGCCCCTTTGCCCTGCTTGACTGAGTCAGATGCTGTTAATGCAGATGCCTCGTTTAGCCAAAGTACATCTTTTCCAAACGCTTAATGCACGCTTTTCGCACAGATCACTCTGCGCATCTCTCTGGGAAGGGCAGAGTGTCTGAGGAATCTAAGGGGGCACAGTAGAGAAGTAGCTTCTGTCACTGCCTGTACTACGTATCTGTTCATGACTTTGTAAGCTACTGCAAGAACTCAGTGGGAGTTTTCCAGCTCAAATCTTGTCAGGTAGACCTGAACCCATCAACATTTTCTCTTCTAGAAATGACCACAGAAATTACAGGTTTATGTCTCCCTTCTAGAAAATGTGTTTCTGGTAATGAAATCGATGTTCCGCTGCTGTTTCTGGTGCTGCTACTGAAGTAGTTTGTACATACGTGTCTATAAAGGGATACAGTCCTCCCATTGAGGATTTTGTAACCGGAGTAAGATGTGCGTCTGACTCTATAAACAGCACAGTTATAATGCCTAGTTAACATGCAAATTAGACATAAAGGAACCATGACTATGAACACAGTTTTGCTGAAATGTTTTAATAAGGTATTCACAAAAGAATATGAAAAATTTCTAAGGAGTAGGGTGTGCATCATGAAAGTGGTAGTGTGAGGAATGCTTTCTCATAAGACTGGGTTTTTCTAGTAAGTTGAAGTGAAATTTGTAGATACTACAACTTTTCAGACTGAGAAAAGCTAAAGAAAGATATTCTTTTTTTGCACACATTTTCAGAAGAGTCTAGTAGACTGGTGGATGATGCAGTGTGGCAACAGATGGGTTTTAACTTGTATAAATATCTAGGGTGGTGCGTGCTCATAATCTAAACTTATATATGCTGAGCTGAAGATTTATTGCAAGGAAAAGGTCACCATGGATAGCTCAAAGAGTATAATAGTCTTTGCCATGATGGAGGTCTAATAACAGCAATTAAAGGAAAAAATAAATGAGAAACTGTGTAAAATATGCCTATTTAAGTGGCAGAGAGATGGCAATGGATAAAGTATGTTATACTACCATTAAAATAAAACAATTCATGCTGCTGTGCTTGGTTACATTCAGAGAGGGGTCATAAAAGAAGACTAAAGCCGTGAGCTTCAGCCTTGTGTTCTGCATATACATCTCACCATACACGGAATTGTTCAGAATAAGATGTTGGACTTTTCACAGATTTGATTTAATAAAGTTTAACTGACACAGTAATGTGGGGAAGGGAGGGCAAGAAAGGCATGGAATTGTGCAGAAATTAAATATTGTTCGTGTGCTTTGTGGAAACTTTATAGGCTGGACTGTTTTTCAACCAGGAAGAGTTATTTGGTGTTGGCTGTAGTTTCCAGCAGATGTGGTTTAGGTCAAGATTCTGCTCTACAACTCATTGACGCTATCTGGAGTCTTTTGACTTGAACTTGCTCCAGTACATTTCCAGGCCATTTCCTAGAAATGAGGTTCTTGGGGTGTCAGGCTTATTTCAGTGGTACCCTGTTTTGGAGAAACATTCTCCCAGAAAGTGGAGGTTAGAAACCTCTTTTAGTATGAGTCTCTTAGGGTGTTCTGCAGAAGTCAGACTCCGTCTCCATGTTTTAAAAAGCCCTGTAAGTTATGAGCCTACCTTCAAGAGAAATGGCAACTCAAAAATTACATTGTCTGGCATACAGCATGGGGTCACCTGAAGCTGCGAAGATCTTGCTTAACTTTTGCTTTTAGTGTTCTGCTCGGCATGTGGGTTTTCTTAATTTTTTGACTGATCCTTCTTGTATGCTTTTGAGGTTATCACAAACCACTTTTTTTTTAGGAATTTGACTCTTCCCATTAACAGTTCAGAGCATTTAAATGCCTCCTGCTCTCTGTGTTGCAGTCATGAACTCAACTTTTAGCAAATTTGGTGGTATGTCATTTGGTGGTTGTCTAAATTAGATCTCTACCTAGATTCTGTGGAGTAGGTAGTTTGACCAACAGATACAGTATTTAATAGCAGTGAGAAAAACTGCAAACAAACCATGATAGTTGTTAACACCATAGACACAATCCTCCTTTCCCAGACAAAGTTTCCTGTGCCTGTTAGCCATCCTGTATCCACAATTGAAATGTTACAGAGACTCTGTGCAGAAACTTTTGTATGTTGAGTACCTATAACGCTCTGCTT
This sequence comes from Pluvialis apricaria, assembly GCA_017639485.1. Lineage (NCBI taxonomy): Eukaryota > Metazoa > Chordata > Aves > Charadriiformes > Charadriidae > Pluvialis > Pluvialis apricaria. The sequence goes on along the minus strand of CM030010.1, from coordinate 51,482,286 downwards.
CGTGTTCCATCCAATTTTAGCGTGCCCTCTGGATTTGAAGGTATAAAAGAACAGGAGATCTGCAACAAGATAATGACAAAAATGCTGGAAAATTACAATACCTTGTTTGAATTGGAAGGTTTGAAGAAGGATGAAAAGCCTGTATGTGAAGAGCTAGCAAGAATTATTTTGGTAAAAGTGAGTATCTCTAATATTTCATTTTCTTAAGGCAAATCAATAATGCAGGCTTATTGCAGGCTTCAGTTCAGAAATCTTATAGGTAAGTGGGAGGTGAGCATTGTAATACTGTTCTGTGTTATTGACTGGTATGCAGTTTATGAATCGATTCTGCTGATAGGCTGATTGTCATTACTAGTCTGGAAGTTGATTCTGTTAAACATCTTTATTCTTTGTTACTCTTTTTGTTACTCTTTTGTTACTCTTGTTACTTTTTATAAATAACTGTTATTTATATAGGAAATGTGTCTGCTAAAAATTAAATGGTTTTATATGGGAAGGCAGAATAATTTTGGGAAATATTCAAGTGTTCTGACACAGTGATCATTTATGGTGTACATCAGTGATGATAAACTTTCATGCTTTAGGACAGTATGGGGTCTCTAGCCTTTGCCACTGTGAAGTCTGCTTGTCTCGAACACGTACCGGAATTAAAAATTGCATGTTCTGACCCAGAACACCCATTTTTGAGTGCACTTGAAGACAAGCATTAAATAGTAGTTACTACTTGAAGAAAGTACATTGGAGCTGTTAAATAAAAGTGATATAATTAAAGTATAATATCTTTGGTGGAAAGAGGGCATGTGTGTAACATCAGAGGATTCTAAAGTTCAGAAAAAGTTGACGAAAATAAGTAGGGCAGCCAGAAGTGCCTTGTTCTGGCTTGTGCTGTCTCTACTCCAGGAAGCAACCTGAAGTTTGTGCAGGAAATGGTCATGAGGGTGGTTTGCAATGGCCTTATTTCCTTTTGTGTGTTAGCTGTGCAGATAATTACTCCCTTCCAAGGTGTGAGCTCTTGAGTTTGAGATGGTTGAACTACATGCCTTCCCTTGGTAGGGTTTTGCAAGCACCCACTGGTAAAATCACTATAACCTTCACTGGCTGGAATGGAAGTCATCAGAAAATAAGTTATAAAAATATAGTGTCTTTGACCTGAAGTTTGGTGTGAGCCCAAGTTCTGCCAGTCAAGTGAAATCAGCTGAAAACATCTCTGCCTTTGCAATGTATCACTGGAGGGTCTGTTGAATCTGACCTGCAGGGCAATCTCTACAAGTCAGACCCAGCTGCCTTTAGAAGGGTTGGTTGATTTTCTTATGTGGTGAGTCAGAGGAAGTCTTTAGTTGTTTAGTCTTTTAGGTGTTACTAACTTTCACCTAAAATGCTTCTGTGAAAGGAAATAGAATGACTGATGACTTGCAATGCCCTTCCTAATGTATGTTACTGAAGTCACAGTAACTTCTGGGTAATGGAAATGATCTGCCTGGCAGATGAGAGTGATGTTTAGTAGCTGATGGTCACTTCAGTAACAAAAACAGGTTAAGGAGAACATAATTGTAAAAAGCTGCAGTACTTTAAAGGGCCCAGAAGAAAGGCTTCAGATATGTCTCCATCTCCTTCAAGCTTCAGCCTGTTGCAAGAGCCGAGTTAGTCTTTCACTTCTAAGGACTTATTAGTAGTCGGGAATACACAAAGGTGGAGACCTGGGAGATTTCCCACAGCAGTTCAGAGATGTGAGCTGTCAAAGTGTATGGTGACAACCAGAATTACTCCAACAAAATAGGCTGAAAGATAGTTACTCAAGTGAGATGAAAAATGTTGCCCATCGCTTAGCCGCAAGAGACAGATGACTGTCTGAGAGGAATAAGCCATGCCTAAACACAAGGGCATACCTTATGTTTGTGTCATTGGATCTTGTTGACAGCTTCCAAATTCTGCTGGCAGTCTGCTGCAAAAATTTGACCTTGTTCTTTGTCCATCTAGTTTGGGCGGGAAGTTTTCTAGCATAACCAAGACAAATACTCAAACCCAAGAAACACAAGCAAACCTACATAAGACGTGCGTGTTGAGATTTGACAGGTGGCTCATTGAAAGGATGCTTTATACCATTCCCAAAGGTTATTTTTCTTGTATCCTAGCAGATATACCCTATCCTAGCCAATTTGTATAATAAATTAGAGATGGTGCACTCAAAGAGAAAACCCAAGTGGTAGTAAATGAGATTCAGTAGAGAAATGTGATTGCCAGTTTGCTAATGTGTGAACTGTTACATATAGTAGGAGCTCGATGGTCTGTGTCATGAAAGAACAAATGCCTTAGAGGATTATTTGACATGACCTGGGTCACGGTGTCCAAAGAATAGCAAGCCATTTGTAAGCAGAGTTACTGCTTCTTGAAAAGCCATTGATGAACTCATATCTGCAGGTAGCTGGAGAGAGATTTGCCAAGTAATCCTGTTGGAAGGAGTGAAAAACGTTGGATGCTGAGGACAACACTCATAAACTGAGGGCCTGTTATTTTTAAGGGTGTTGCATTCAAGCATGAACCACGGTGGAATGGGGGAGCAGACAGCAAGGAAAGGGAAGAAAATGAGGACCTGCCCTTTACCAAACTCAGCTGCATTTATGTAAATGGTTTCATTAGCTTTTACATTGTGAGCAGCAGGCAGGTGAGAAGGGGAGATTTAGATGACCTTGCTCGCTTCCTTCTGGGGTATTTGTGTCATCCCTTCCCCCAAATCACAGGCTGTTTCACCCTGAGTCACTACGTTGCTACCTTTCCCATGATTGCCTTCACTCCCTCTCCTTTTTCTCTTTTCCATGTTTACATTTTGCTCCCAAATTCCCACAGCCCTGTCCCACTATTCTCCCTGTGCTCAAATCTGATAGCCCTTCATTCCCACTGCAGAGAGAAGGCTGGCAGTCTGTACTGAAGTGCAAAAGCTCCAGCACTCTTAATCCTACCTGGCCTTTCATCACCTCCAGTCGCCGTGCACACATGCTGTAGCCCATCTACAGCCCGTATTTCTTTGCAATCCTTTCTTTTATGTTCTTGAATGTGGAGATAGCTTTTCTTCTAGGTTAGTACAGTGTTTGTGGTAATGTGATTTGCCTTAGGTGTTTTTCTGGCTGTATAGTGTGGGGCTAGGCCTTATTGGGACACTTCTTAGACAAGTCTTAATGCTTCCTTTTGTTCGGGATGCTGCTGTTAGTCTTACCCAAAGGCAAGGTTCCCAAAATGGGGATAGAGGTACTTACAGGAAGAAATTGTTTTATACATTGTGTTGAGAGATTAACCTTATGATGGTCAAGTCGTTGCTGCTGATCCAGGTGTTTCTTGGTTGAGAGTTTTGAAAGAGTGCCTATAAGCATGAAACTTCTTATACATGAAATTTATACATGAACATTCTTACATGCCACAAATTTGCAGGACTAACTTGAATCAAAACTTGAAACCCAGTAACAACGATTGTAAAAAGTAAGGAAAGACATCAAAAAGTACGACATCAAACAATGCACTTCTCTCGGTATACCTTTCCAGCTTACTCCATTACAAAATTAGCCCTGCTTTTTCATATATCTTTTTCATGGCTTCAGGCTCCTACTTCAGTGCTGAAATCTCAACTGGAAAAGCAGGAACCTATGTTTGGTTAGTGTCTAAAAGTATTGCAAGAATATTATTTGCCCCTGCAGTCTTTGGTCATTCTTGAGGTGGCTTAGGTGCCTCTTCCTTGACATCATTCATTCATAATTATCTCTTGAAGTCAACATCAGCCCTAAATCATTAATTTTGAGGAAATATGCAGAAACAGGGGAGTAGTGTCTCATACCATCCCATCCCAATATGGGAATGTACCTCCTGTCATGTGCTCGGCGGTGTTTACCATCTTCCTAAACTTGCATGACTCCTGACACTTCATTGTCTGGATATCTTAAGATTTTCCCACACTTTGGTTATAAAATCAGTGGATTTTTAAAAGCAGGAAGTACTGTACTCTGAAAACAAGAATAGGTGGATCATTCGGATAAAGTCATGAAAGCAACAATGTTCTTTTTCAGCAGTGTATTGGAAAGGCAAAACAGCTTGAGTGGAGCAAGTTGCATCTTGTCTACCATGCTGATCATAGCTAGGGAAAATCCACAATGCTACAGACTTCCAGAAAGAGTAAAAGCATTTCGATCAGGTACAGATTGTGGCAGCTTAAATAAAATCTGTTTTAAGGAAGCCAAAAGTTAATAAATTTTAGAGATGGGGAAAAAGAGATGTGATTCTGTAGGGCTGTTGGTAGTTGAACCACCGTTCTTGCTGGGTATGTGCACTGAGGAGGCAGAGGAACACCTTCACCCCAGTTATATATCTTCTTTCAAATATTTCTCAGTCACTGGGAAAGACAAGTTGTGCCAGTTAAAGGGATTTCTTAGCTTGTTTTCTCAGTGGATCATAATTCAGAAAGTAAGGGAGCTGGAAATCTCTGCAAGCTGCATTCCAGTCCCTGTTTTGTTCCTAGGACTGTGAAGCTTCCCATTGCTCATTGCTCAGGCATATGCTAGGGTTATAGTTAGAAATGGTGGGGAGATTTTCTTTGGAAACCTCTATGTTAAAAAAAATGCATTTTTCACAAAATAGACAATCTGTCTTAGAATAGTTTCTACTTCAACAGGAAATTGAACTGTCAGATTTGTGATGCCTTGCCTGGAAGTTTCTCACTCCTGGAAGAGTTTCCTTCTGGAAGTTTCTTACTCCACCTAGTAGAATGAGATCCATGTGATCTTCCAGGCAGGTGGCCAGCAGGTGGAAGTATAACATGTACTTTCTTTATATATATATATATAAAAAATATGGAAATTCCTTCCCATAAAAGAATTATGAGGTTTGATTACTTATTTTTTTTTAATTCCAAAATAAGTTGGGGTTTGGGGTTTACAGGTCTCATTTGTGGTCAGCTAGTATTACAATCCTTAAGACTTTTATCCAAACTTCAGTTTAATTTCCTAACCCAGTGAAGGTCTGGAAGAGTCTCAGTTTGTTGATCAATAGGCTCTGCTAGTTAGAGAGAAATGGGTGGAGAAGTGTGCTGAGTGTTCTGATTACCTAGCTGCTCTGTGTTCAGATTTTCAGTATTATAAATAGCTATTTTTTATTGGGCAGTGTTATGTGTGAACAGTTAATTCTCTGACAGTATATCTGCACTGCTCTGCATTTATCACGTTATAAGTGTCAGGGTATTATAATAAAATGTTGTTTATGTTTTACTTTGAAACAGAATTACTGGTGTATATAGGTATGGTCCTGATAGATTTTTGTGGCACTAAACTGAGTGATAACTCCAGCAATGAAAGATTAGTAAGTCTTGTGTTGCTGTATTGCCAATGTTATCATCTTCTTGAACAAAAGGTTTACAAAACCTACGGTCACAACAAAACCAGTAATTCTGAGCAAGGACCTTTCATTTCCAAAGATCTTAAAGTGCTGTTCAAACTGCAGCTGCATATAGTCCTATGTTGTATAGCTAGCCAGTGTTGTGTTGTTACAACTGTAATGAAATGGGACCTTGAATAACAGTTATTAGACTTCTCTAATGATCAAAGATAGGCAGTGAAGAGGATTTTTATTTAATTCAAGTGGCAAGGGAAATACGGGTAGGCAAACTATTAAGAGACTCACTCTTGGGAGGTTTCTGGAATTATCCCTTCCACTGGGTTCAGGTGAAATGTATCATCTTTAGTAGTATGATGGTTTTTAGCTTGGTATTGTCTTCAAATAAAACATATGACCTATTACCTAGACATGCAGGGTTACAAGATTATTTATTTTCTAATTTTTTCACCTTTTCCCTCTAATGCTTGACAGAGCACTTCTAGTATTAAGAATGAGTCTGCTCAGTGCACATAAATGTTTGCACTAGAACACAAGCACTGGCATGATGAGGATGTAATGCAGTTTGCATTACAAATTACAATCCTGGCTTGATTACATATTTGGGACAGGAATGCAAAAGGCTTTTCACTTTCTTCCCCCGCAGGGTGGTAGAATACATAGCCCTGTTTACCTGAGGCGAAAGAGAAAACAAGTCCATTTATAAGATTAAAACTATAACATTAAAATTAAATTAAAAATCGAAGTTACAAAGTCAAAATTATAAATGTGCAATTTCAACATTGCGAATATAATGTAGGTGCATTCTGATGACCTCTGAACAGGCAGATTTCCCTCCCTGAAGAGCTACAGAAATTGGTCTCTTGCTGGCTTTTGCAAAAACTAATAGTTTCAAAACAACCCTTTTATTTTAGATGCGATTAACTTCTTGCATTTTTATCCTGTTTATTTCCAGTCTTCTAACAAAAGCTGCCACTTCAGTTGGGAGGATTAGTTGGCAAAATGGTTCTTTGTACTTTGAACAGAAGCAAAAGTGCATGCACTGTGTTCTGCAAGCCTGCTCTTAGATTCCTAAGGAGGCAAGCACTCCAGCATATGTAGCTGCATCTGTTCGTGCTTGGTGTGTGCAAAGTGTGTGGTGCCCAACCCAGCCTTGCAAGCCTCTAAGTGCATTTTTTTTATATCAAGTAGACTGCTCCAGCTGACTTTGGCGGCAATATTTTAAAGTAGAGTGTTTGCTTGCTCGTTCCAATTGAACACTCAGACCAGATCGTTCAGCCCTTGGTAGGATTTGAGCCCTTCATCCCTGGGGAGAGGCAGGAAAGGTAAGATGGTCAAAAAAGTTCTCCGTCTTAGCTTGACTTTGCTCCCTTTGCAGTCAATTGTAAAGCTTCATCTCCACTGAAAGCCACAATGTTTCAGATTACTTCCTGAGATGCCTAAAGCAAGATCTTCACTAATAAATGTTTTTTCCCTGCCTCAGCTGTTTTCATTTAAATACCTTAGCATGAGGATCTAATCCCTTGACAAGATCCAGGAGAAACTGCTGAAAGCTCACCAACTCCATGGCTGAGTGGGTTCCACCTAAATAAGTCACCCTTCCTTGCCACCTCAGTGCTCTGGCCCCATGGTTATACATTCAGCAGACAGGAGAGCAATACCTCATTTACGTCAGGAAAAAAGGCATCCACTTCTAATCCACATTACATGCCCTGGGTGAGCCTGCAGGCTCTAGATACTTTCCTTTATTCTTCTTTCATGTCTGGGACCGTTTTAGCATCGTGTTAATGGTCAGCTTTTAGTACTGGATTAATTCTTTCCCATCGGGAGGCAGCGGGAAGGGATCTCCTTTGAAAATCCTTTCTGAAGGTCTCAACAGACATTTCCGTTTTGTTCAGTATCCCCTTATTTGGGCAAGTCACACCAGTTTTCTCCTGCCTGGGTCAGGGAGCCCCCCAGGGTAGGAGTGGGTTCACATGGGAGATGTGAAGATGGGTGGAAAGTTTGTGAGGAGAAGGAGCACCTGTGGAAGTCTGTCTCTGGTTTTTTGTTTAGTCTTTCCTCAGCTAGTACTCACTTCACAGTTGTCCACCAGTGAGCAGATGGGCATGTTTATAGGAAGGGTATATAGTGATTCAGCCAGAATGACACTTTAAGATGAGCTGACAGGAAATGAGCAATATGAGATTTGTAGGGGAAAGTTTATAAGCCTCTAAACGCTTCACCTATAGCAGATTCAACCTGGAGTGAGGAGGACGGTTATATTTAGGCTGTGATTCAGAGAGGCAAGAGAAAAATCAGATGATCCCCATACAATTCCTTGTGTAATTTTGAAGTAGTTTTCCAGTGCTTTTAGCTCTGCTGTTTTTGACACGTCTGTATATGCAGTATTAAAACAGAATATTTCAGCTCCTGAAGTTCATTAAACATTCACAAGATTATAAATCTGTCACTTGTGGTGTTACTAAATGCAATCCTGAATACTTACACAAATATGTTAATGCTAAACTCTATAAAGTAACAAATTATTATGCTGCTATTTCTTTAGCTAGAATTTCACCAACAATATTTTCATTTTAACACATTAAGATTTAGCACGTTTAGAGGGAACAGGGGCATATAACAAACATCTCTTTCTACCCTGCTGTCCATATTTCTAGTATGCTATAAACTTTTTTTAACCCAGCTGGCAAATTTTGCAGTTGAGATGCTTAGAAACCTTGCTTTTACTCTCACAATTTTTTGTTTAAACAAATACCCAGTGATATTATCATTGCCCCATGATAATACCAATGTAAAAAAAATAAGATTCGTATGTGTGTTCCAGTGTGTATTTGCACATATTGTGTTTGAAATGGTTTTCATTCATTGTCTGTTGCTGTTTTGTTGTGAGGTGATGGGGTTTTTTTGAGGGGTGACATCATGATTTAGCACTTGAGAGCAGTCCCTTTCGGTCAGTACAACATCATTCAAAAGGGATGCATCAAAGTCAGCAGCAAGAAATAAGATACAGTAAAATAAACATGCGAGCCTCTCCTCTAGCCAGCTGTTTCTGAGCATCCTTGCTGTACCCCTGGGGAAAAAAGGAGGTTAGGAGGAGGATGGGATGCGAATTTTTCTACTAAGACAAATCTCTTGGTTCCTCCTGTCCAGATTTCCCAATGTTTATTCTGTTTCTCATTAATTAGTCGTTCAGTTAATCAGATTACACAAAATGATCAGCATTATTCCCACTGTTTAAATCAGCAGTCAGTGCTGTCTTTGTAACAAGGACATATTGTAGGCAGTCAGAACTGGTCCAAAGTGGTGAGGTGTAAGACATTTTTCAGCCTGGGGGGTTTACTTCTTGCTGACCTCTGCCATTAGCTTCACTTGTAGTACTTTCAAGGTGGGAGCTTCAGAAGGGCTCAGTGCTGGGTTAATTTTTTCCCATTATAACAGAGTAGTGAAATGCTTATTGACTTCAGTATAAGTCCTGCGCATTTTTGAAAAGCCCTCCTTTGAGTACTGTGAAGATCCCTGTTTGTCCGGGAGAAGCTGGTTGATACACCCCGGTGCGCCTGTAACATCCACTGTTTTGCAGGATTTCTGGTGCCCCAAAACTTACTTGTAATAAACAGGGCTCAGGGCAGTCTGAGAGCAGCAGGAGTATGTGATGCAAGGCACACAAGGGGCCAGACACTCTGTATGTGTCTGAATATGTACGCTCTTGAAAATCTGATCTATCCAGCAGATCCCAGCAGCATTTGACCTTAATTACCAGCAAGGAACATCTCAGTTTCACTATTAAGAAAGGGGTCTGTTCTTTGTGTGCTGGAAATCTTACACTGGTAGCTAGAACAATACAGAGACACTTAGGGCTCCCTAATTTACTGCAACATCAGATAGTCATTTTAAAAGTAACATTGCTGAATTCCATGTGTGAAAAATTTTTTTCCTTGTGAGTATTTTGATTTTTAGATCAGAAACACAATTTAGCTTTTCCAAGATGGAGCTTAAGCAACTGTAACATGAGATGCGGATCTGGAGAGCCTGAGTTTCTCCTATAGCTAGGTCATGTTTTTCTTTTAGATCATACTTTTTCTATTTATTGTTATTGAATAATATTACAGTAAATAGATAAATCAGACTTCAGTTTCCAAAATTGCAAGGGAGAATAAAATATTCCCCTGGAACTGATCTTAGCTCTGTTGTTATTGAGCACACACACGCATATATTAGGTACACCCAGAAAGAGAGCAGTGTTGTTGTGTCACTTTGTAAATGTTTGTTTTGGTTTTTTTTTAATCTTAAATTCTGCTGCAGGCTCCTTATTTGTACCTCAGCCATGAGAAGCTGAGTTCTGGTCATTAAACTGTTGTATGAAACCTTAACCCTGCCAGCTAATATATGACGGGCACTTACAAATTTTGGGGCCAGGCATGGAAGATAAATGTTTTCACTCAGTGAAGTCTTCATAACCTTTTACAAGTTCTGGCATTATATTTGATCCCAGCATTAACAGTTTAACTTTTTGCAGCATTCAGTAAGTGGTCCTCCTGGACGGCTGGAGACACATTTTTCTTTTCCTCCTAGAAAATACCATGATATTCCACAGATGTAGTTGCCAGCATGGAGGTCTATCATGGGATTATTACGATGTTTGTCATTTCCTTTTCTGTATTGCAGTCCTCTCTAAAAATAATGGATTTCCGCATCTCTCTCTTGCTTTCGTGTCACACTTCATGACCTTTGTATGTGTTTCGTGGCAATAATTGCAGTAGGTTAAGGTTGTACTGAAGCGAAACAGAGTAACCTTTAGCTGTTTATTAAGAGATATGGTCTCAGGTAAAAGGTCATTTATATAAATAGTCTTGGGAGGACAAAAGGAAATGAAAGGGGAACTGAATAGGGTATTAGTTTTATATTGAAAAGCAGTGATGCGTTTTTTGCAAACTGAGATTTTTGCTTTTTATTACTTCTGTCTGAAACAGCTCTGCTGAATTCTGGTTATTGAAGTATAGTGTAAATGATAGCAAGGTAGAACAGCATATAGATACCGAGCCAGCTTTGCTCTTCTTCCTATATGCCAATAGCAACCAAGGCAAAAATCCCATATATAAACAGTAGCTGTTTCAATCTTTCTTACCTGGTTTGTTTAGATAGGAGAACGTTTAACAGCTTTGCTAACGTTGTTCCCTCTTCTAACAAGGAAGTTTTCATCACTTTTGGGGTACAAAATGGAAAGGATATCTAATACATTGCAAAGAGATTTTTTTTTTTAATTACCGTTCCTGTTAAATCATTGTCTGTATTTTTCCTGAAGGTATCTGTGCCACTGAATGATGACTCTGTGAACTGATATCTGAATAAAAATTAGTTATTCCATCCAGTTAACATTCATGAAAATACCTGTCACCACGTGAATTAGAAAATGCCTTTCAAAATCACCATGCTATCAGCTACACAATTTTAGTCTTAAAAACATAGATTATTTGATACTTTGCCTGTCTTACGAGCCTTAATCAGCCATGAGCTATTTTGCATGATCACAGAGGGGAAGAAATTCCATATTTTCTTCTTCTTGTGAGTAGGAGGAAAAACAACTCTGTAATTACTGTGTGCTTCTACGTTGGCACCCTTGACAGCAGTACTGCACTGCTGTGCTCCAGGGAACTTTGTGCAGGGGACAGCATTGGTTTGGGTAATATTCCCTGCTCCAACGTCAAATGAAGGGAGAGCCAGGAACTCTGAAATTCACTGTTTCTTCTGGACTGCTCCATGGACAACACTGTTGTGCACTTTTCTTGTAGCCTAGGGAGAAATCGCAGATGTGAGCCTGCTGACACCTACCTGAAGCAAAGGCTGCATTGCACTGTTACGTGGGGTGCTGCTGAGAGAAACAGAATATTCCCTCCTCTGTGGTGTACAGCTGCTGACCCAGTAAAGAGTCAGCTGCTGCAGGCTATCCCAGTGCAATCAGCTAATGCATCATTTCTGCAATCATTCGCAGCATTGAATTCAGTAGATAATCCTCTTAATGGTTGCTCATCCTACAGAAGAGTGCTGTACTGGCTCAGACTTGGGATCCATCTAGCCTGGTGTCCTGCCTCCCACACTGGCTGTAAGCAGATGTCCAGGAAGGAGTAAGAATAGGGCAGCAAGGTGTTTCCTTCAATTACTCTACCAATTCGTGACTGTCCTCAGAGGCTTTCCTGGTCTTGATGTGGTTTGTGTATTTAGCAATGTCCAAAGTAATTGTCTTGTGTACCTCTTGCACACATATAAGCTTTTTGCTTCCACCGTGTCATCTGCAAGGGTGCCACAAATTGCTTCCTCTTATGTGAAGAACTGACTCCTTTTGTTTGTTACAAACATGGCTTTTACTAGTGTCATTTGAAGGTCACCAGTTTTTTTTCTTTCTTTTTTTTCCTGGTTTTTTTTTTTTTTTTTTAACTGAAGGAGATAGTGAACAGTCCATCTTCTCTCCACCACCCATGACTTTGTATATTTCTGTCAGATCCTCCCTACAAGCTACCATGATTTTTTTTTTCTAATGAAAAATTAGTACTGACATTTGCAGCCTTAATCACTGCACTGACAACAACTGTGTTTTCTGTCAAAGCCACTGCATGGAGTCAGTGAGTGAACAACTGTGTGATAGCTCTTCTCTTTTGGGGCACAAGGCCAAAGACTTTGATGCGGTAAATTGAATGACATTTTGGTGAAGTTCAGAGCTGCACCTTCTTTATATCACAAGGGAATCTGACTCCGTGTTTCTGTAATAAAACTAATCTGTGCCTTAGTTGAGAAAAAGCTTCACATTGATAAAGTTCAAGTTTATTTTAATTAAGGTCTTCTTGTAGGTACTAACAGCTAACAAAATAGGTCTGACGCTTTATAGCAGCATTTAAAACTTGAACTGGATATCCCACAGGCCAGTTTCCTCTGATTATGCAGTTTGTGAGGCCAAAAAGAGATTAACTACTGAACCAAGTAGGAAAGAGAGGGTGAGCACAGCAGTGATAATGAGATTGTTACAAAGATATCTTGGAATACCAAGTTAGCAACAAGTAAGTTTATCTCTGTCATTAAAATAGAGCACAGTGTATAACCATTTTTTTTACTAACTCTTATTTTCCTAATACCTTCCTGGGGCAACTGTAATCAGATGCATTTTAAACTTTTGTGTTACAGTGTGCTGGTGTGCTGCACATACCAAAGACTGTAAATTCACTGTGCTGCCCGATATCTCTGGGACTGCACTTGACTGAGGCTGAAACTTAACAATTTTTATGCCCATTCAACAATTTGTTGAAAAGGATAAAAGCAAAGGTAGTATTCTCTTCGGTTTGAACTTTGCATCCCAGCCAGATAGCACTGCAAGATGCAAGTACGCTGTATGAATCTCTCTTACTTAATATTGGCAATGGATAAAGGAACCAGTACAGTTTATTCTGTTTGAAGAAAAGCTATAATGAATAACTAAAGCTGACCTACTGTAGCAAGTATCTTCTCATTCCATTGAAATTTACCAGAAATTTACCAAGGTTCTCATGGAGAGCCAGTAATGCTAACTATTCAGGATGTGGGAAATGAGATCTTTTTGTGCTAGTGTCTTTCTCACTCTTTTCTGCTGATGTTAGTCATCTCCCTAAAATTAATGCAAGTACGTAATTGAAAATAAATATGTAATTGAACACTCTCACCCTTCCACCAATAATCCCGGTTGGTCTGTCTGTCCAAAGAGATAAACATAAAGAGAAATAATTGCTGGAAGAGTAACTGAGTAAGAGACGTTGCTAAATATCTTACACCCTGTCTATGATTTAGTCTCTCCTTTAAGGATGCCCTTGACTTATTGTGTTTCTTCATTCATGTGGGAGGAAGCTGGGAACTGGAGTACTCAACCACCTGTCTTTATTAGCGTCAGTGCTTCTTGACGTGAAAGGATTATTCTCTTGAAGAATAAATAGGTCAAAGGGTATTCTAGGCATGTTCTAATCTTTCCTAATCATCGAGGTCTCCATAGTTAATTGGTTTAAAGCTTTTATTGAGGTGGAGTCCCATGCATTGTAAAATCTGCATTTTCTATGACTTGCAAAGAATCTGCCAGAGAGAAAATTTTTTTTACTAACACAATAGCCTTCCTAAGGAAGAGGACCTGTTCCTTGGGCCAGTATAATTCATCCAATCTAGGTGTAGGAACGCTGGGCTGGGATTTGAATGAAGTTATTTCTTTTCTGTTTTGGGGGTATGGACGAGTCTCCTGTGCTCTGTAATGGGTTTTGATAATTATTAGTGTTTGTAGCAGAGCCTTAACTAAGAATTTTATTTGAGGGTCAGGAAGGACTGCTATGTTAACCCAGAGCTAAAAGATGTTCTCAGGCATCCTTGAGGGAACTTAAAGACTTCCTGAGCTGTTTGAGCAATATAAAATATCTAGGAGTTTTGGCATGATGGTAATACCTCTCATGGAAAATAACAGTCCATGATTTAGAATGGGCCAATAGAAGTTATTATAGCATAAGGTTAGGAAGATCTGAAAGCCTCTAAATTTGCTACATTCGCAGATGTGGGAGATGGCTAGAAACTTTGCTTTATGCTGACATACTTCTGACTGGACCATTTGCCAATAAATATTGCCTATCAAAGCTAGGAAATAAAATGAATAGTCTCTGGCTTTCCCCATGACCTTCTCAATTCTAGCTTAGAAACAATTTAAAGAAACGTAGTTCAAAACCTGAGTTTTGACAGTGTCCTGTACAGATGCTGACTATTTACTCTGGCCCAAGTATTCTTAATTGTAGAAAATTTCCCTTAGTAACAGTAGTGGGGCTTGATGGAGGAACTTGATGCCATGATGAGCAGGTACTCTAGTCTGGGCAGGTTTTGGAGAGACTCTGCTTCATCATTCGGAGTTGTTAGGTGGGAGGTGGCAGTTTTTCTAGGTGGAATTGTCTTTTTGGGGAGTGTGGGATGGAGAGGTGGTTGCTGGCAGCTATTGACAGTAAGCAGGACTTGGGTAATTTTTCAGATGTAAACAGTTAGGTTACACTGATCATTGAGCACACACAGTTGAGCAAAACAAAGCTGGAGCTTGTTTTGTATCCAGTATGCTGTACTGGAGACTTTATTTCCCCGTATGAGAATGGAAAGAATGCAATTGCTAATAAGCCTGCTCCTCACAGCATTCTCTAGAGGTCTGTGATGGTTTAGAAGAGGGGTACTCAGGTAGTACTTCTGCATGGGATGCATGCTGGTCATTTTATGGCTCTAAGTTGATTTATCCCAGCTGTATAGTAGGTTTTGGGCATTGGTTTTAAAGGAAATCAGTCGTTAAAGCACAATAGATTTCATCCCATAGTTTCATAAATTTCACAAGCAACACTAAGAATGAATAAATAGCAATCTCAAAGCATTTTCAACTTCAGTAATTCAGAGACGCACAGAAATGCATATAGTTAATTACATAATAAAATTATTTTTTATGCAAGTACAAAAGTTGGTGTAATTGCATAATCTTTGTTATCAGAAACACAGGCAGACATCTGCTCTTTAAGTCTTTGCAAATGTGAAGACTAAATTTTGACATTTTTAGTACTCCATGTGGAATGCAGGTGCCTGACTTATAATTTTCAAATGTGAGTATTTAGACTTACGTTTATTGTTTGAATCCCAAAACCAGAGTGTGTTCTGAGAATGCCACAGTCAGGTTTCTGAAGACAAACAGTTATTTAATCTGTGCTAATAGAGTTAGGAATCAGTATAACTGTAGTAAAAAATATCTTAAATGACTAAATTTTTTTGAGCTGCAAGTTCACAGGATGTTTAAAAAGACAAAATATATTTCAAAATATGCTTAGTTACTGAAGTGTGACATACTACTGGAAATGAGCACATGTTCTTTCTACTTTCTGGATTTTAAAGGGTAACATCAAACAGACTGCCAGTCCTTCGGGAGCTAATATGTAAGAATAAAACATTGACAACAGTGGATTCTCAGCTTGAACTGTTTGAGGTTCTGGTTTTGCTTTGTTTGTTTTAAGTTTTCCAAGTAGCCTCGGCAGCCTGAAAATGTGACTGTTAGGCCTGCCTGGTACCTTCTACTAGCTTTTGTCTTCCAACTTGCATCTTTTGTTTTAATGGTGGCAAGTTCTTCCCCTTGTCTTAATTAACGTAAAGATATGCTGTAAAGTTGAAGTAAAAGAAAACAGGCAGTTTATAGGAGGAATGGTATAATCTTGTGCTAATGATTGCCTTGTAAAAACCAGCGTGGATTGGAGGGCAGTAGGGAGGGGACAGGAGATTTGCAAGTGTTAGAATAAACTGTAAATCTTTTTTTAGAGAACCACAAAAATATACTTGTGTACACTCTGCCCAGTGCAAATAAGATCTCTAACCACAGCCTGTATTGAGCAGACTTGTGGAGGTTAATGTTTAATAGGTTCTTAGCTAGAGCTGCTTGCTGTGTTCTCAGTGTATGGATCTCCTGTTCCCTTGGAAGCATTATTTTATATGAACTAAATGCGTTTTTGTACTGAAGCACATCAGTCTACATGTGCTGTTACAGAATCCCTGATGGAGCAGTTAGTAGTGTGCTATCAAAGGGTTTTCTGCTTTTAGTTCACACACTTCTGTTCTCATTTTTCATCTCCATTCAACGTAATGAAAGCAATTATTGTACTGCGTGATTCCTGCAATCACTGACTGTTGCATGCTCATCTTAATAGTATTCAGTCAGCAGCAAGCCTGGTCCTACACTAACTGCAGGAATGTTAATTTCTAACTTTTGCTAGCAAGTGACAGAAGAACCTGATCTAATACACCTACGTGACTCACTTGAGTCATTTGTCTGCAATGACTCGTACTTAAAATTAGAGGTATACTTACAATGAAGATACAATGCCATGAAAATGGGAGATGGAAAAGACCTGTGAGATCACCTGGAAGATCATGTTACAGTACAGAATGTATTTTCTGATTCTTTTTGTAGTTCAGTGGTGAATGTTCCAAGAACAGGAAGTTTATAACCCTTTTTTACTGGATTGTTACATGGTTGTGTGGAATTTCTAGTGGCGTCTCAGCTTACCTGTATTTCCCAGTGTTGATTCAGAGGGCCATAAAAAAACGTACTAGCTGAGCTCGGGCACGTGTAGTACCAGTTTATTGGTATGGTTGAAAGTGCTGCTCCCCCTCTCTTCAAAATCCCTGAGGCCTGAACCTGCTTTTTTTACAGAGTTTGTAAACAGCATTCTTTATTGCTGAGAAGGAAAAGCGATTGAAGGGTGGGTAGCTGGAGTGAACCTTTGCGGTCATCATTTCAGTTCTTCAGGTTCCTTTGTTAATGAGTTGGCCATATGGTATTGCAGGGCAGGAGAAATACAGAGGTAAAACTAATTTATTTTCCTTGAAGGATCTGTCTGCACTTTATGGGATACAGTACAGTTCAGGCCAGTGCCAACAGTGTCTTTTAGGCAGCAAATTCTTTCATTACTGTGTAATTCATTGTCATGCTGTGAACGGGAGGAGTACCATACATGGAGAAAGACAGGTTTCTCAGCAGCTTGTTTGAGAGTTTGCAGCCTACTTAAATGGACTTCAGTGGAGCAGCTCTGAATTTTGGCACAGCTTCACACTTTTCTAACGCAGAAATCCTTTGGCAAACACATACTTGTTTACACCTCAAACAGTTAGCCAACAGGAAGGATGGAGGAATGTGATGGGTGCTGTAGTGACTTACCTCTGTTCCTTGGCTTTAGATCATCTCACTGACATTCGCCCTTTAACGGCATAGCTGATATTTACAGAGCACTTGCTTTAAGATTCCTTCACTGAAGGCAGCATATTTATTTTAAGAATATATTGAAATATCAAATTATGCCCATTGTAACTACAGTAACATACCATAATTTTATTGTTCTCACTATTGTTCTCAATGGGCAGCTGGATACAGACATGAGCAGAAAGTCTGCCCTGTGGGAAATTGAAAACAGAAATCATCACCCTAGTCAGCCTTCTAAGTCCATTCCTACGTCTCTCCTCTGATTGTGATCACCTTGCCATATTTGTGCTTCTTACTCTTGATACATCTTCTGTTCAAGCTAGGACAGTCCGAAGAAACCAAGTGAATGTTATTTAGTAATTCCCAGAGGAACAGTTGTCTCCATGGTCAGGTGAGAACTCTAAGATTTGGATATGGATACTTAAATTATCCTTGCTGTCTGTGGGGATTCAGGATATTCTATTATATTATTATATTCAGGATGGCAACTGAGGGTTGGTTTGTGTGTTTCTCAAGAAGCCATAAGCTTTGCTGCTGCACAGAGGTTATCTGACTATGGGCTAGATATGTCCACACAAGGAGTTGGTACAGATCAACTGTTCAGCAGTAATTGCTTGACCTGTGGTGCTGTTCCCACCTAAGCATGCCTGAAAGAGGATTAAGCTGATTCTTGATGCTCATAGCGTCCAGTTGCCTTTGTCGGAGCCTGTGACAGAATTCCTGGCTGGTGCAAGGTGTCTGCATATGAAAGCAACCTTGAGACTCATTACTGAAGCTTCACTTGGTAATTTCAGATAGCAGGATGCCTGGTATCTCATCGGCATCTCTGCTGGGTTTGATACTGCTTAAAAATACTGAAGCTGAAGAATAGCCACCAGTACGGAGCAAAGGCCATAAGAAATACTCGGTTACTTGCTGTGGCCAAGCAATGGTAGATCCATCTTTCCAGTCTCCATACGTGAAACAGAAATGCAAGGGAAAAGAAGGTAAAGGATGTTTACAGTCCACTAACTGGTTTTACCTGTAAGGTTGGTTTGTCCCTGCTTTGTACTTAATGGTGATGTTCACAAGTACATAGACTCAATCACAGAGCCTATGAGAAAACAGCCAGCCTGATGTGTTAGTGCATTGCCTGGGAGTTAAGAACACAGGAGTTAAGAAGGGGGAGTTTGAGGTTCTTGGAGTTCAAAAATGAATTTGTGAGCGACTTTGCAAGAGTATGTGGAACCAGGCTTATACATGGGGCAGATTTAGGTTATCAGCAGTTCATATGCTGAATTAATTTCATAAATTCTAGAGGGGAAACTAAAAAACAAAACAAACACAAAAAACCCAAACTAAACAAAGGCTAGAGTCTTTTTCAGTACGTTAAGACCACCTGTGACACAAAGACAGTATGTGCCAAACCATTAGCCGATGGAAATCTCAAGGAAGGAGTGCAAGAGAGGATTATTTCATATTATCCCAGAGAACATATGCATAAGGAATTTGGTATTATCTCAAGAAGGAGGACATATTTTTGTTATTATGTGATTCTTCTCCTGCATATTACTTTGAAACTAGGCAGTGTATCTCCCTGATGTGAAGGCACACATGCTTGGTTTGCGTTTGAGCCTTTTTAGGTTTGGTTTGGTTTTTTTTTTGTTTTTAGTCTATCAGGGAGTCCTCAATGTACCTTTCACTGAGATGCCTCATTGGTGGGTGCAGTTGTGAAATCAGAGACTTAAGCATTTCATTTCAATTTGCAGTGAACTGGCTGCGCGCTCAGCTGGGGCCCTCTATTCTCTGCCGCACCTGCAGACCCTTGACTTGTGAGGTCTGCATCAATCCCGCTCTTTCCTCTCCGCTTGGAGAAAGTTCTCTCCACCCTGATTCACAACATTGCCCGTGCTAGGTTTCCTTCTGCTAACAGATGCCATGTGGCAGTCACTGGGAGCTTGTTGTATCTTCTGGCTTGAAGCCCATACGTCTTGTTGCTTTTTGGCCTGCATCCCATGCGTGCTGCACGCTTGCAGCATTTTGACGAAGCTGCCTGTAGAGCTGCACAGGGTAGGAGGCCGAAGGGATTCGCTTAGGCAAATGCACCTGGCCTCCTGCAGAAAAGGGGCCTTGAGGTGTTGCTGGTTCCCTTCAACAACCTCCTGTTGTGTACCATGGAGAATCCTGGGTTTGAAGATAATCTTACTACTGGGTTGATTTCTAGAATTTGAATGTTTTTAGGACAGGATAGCTTTTGGGTTCAAATTACATCTTTCTGGAGTGTACAATTTTTGTGTTTGGCCTTCAGGATGAATTTGTTCACTGAATCTGCCCTTGCAGCAGTGTCTCCAGCATTACTTTTTCACTGTTCATCCAGACCTTACTTGAGCACTGGAGTGTAAGTTATATTTGGTACAGCACTTAATCAACACCTTTGATATTTGGAATTGCCAGTTGCACAGAGAAAACAGGCAAATTTTGTTTTCCTTAAATATCGATAATGTGAGTGTTGTCCCAGGTCATAATAAATGGCCACTTCGCTAATCAAAGTATTTTGTATTGGATTTCTTTTTCCTACATATCATGCAGCAATGTATTTACAGTAAAAGACCTTTTTCACTGGTGGCAAAATGATTCAATAAGTTATATGATATGTCTTAAAGAATAGAGCTAATGGGGAAAAAAATGGGGTCAGTATTGAAGTCTTTTAGGGAGCTTGTACTTGTCATTAAGTCTAGCCACCTTAGTCATATACAGACCATTCAAACCACGATAGTGACTGCCTCAATAAATAAGTGTGGAAACACATGTAGCATGGGTAAACACTGGGAAATGAAGGCACAGTGAACATATGCACAGGGCTTCTCCCTTCCTATGCCTTTCTATATTAGCGGATTCACTGAGTAGGCTGGTTTGACTTAGTGTTTGAGAAGCGAGTCCGGGAAAAAGATAAACTTAACCAAAGATTTTCCAGTTAATGCAGCTGGAGGCTGGGGTAACAGTATGTGGTGCACAGGGTAGGTACCGCTGCAGTCGTGTTCATTGATGCCTTAAATTTAGTGCAGAGATTTGCATTATGTAGCCAAAGTATGCAGATTCTGGGATGCCCCATTTCTGTAGACTTGTTTAAAGGTGAGGGTAGCTGATTCCTTTATGCATCTCCTTTTCATCTTGCTGGTACAAAGAACAGTGAGTAGCAAGTTCAAATACATCCTCTGAGACATCATAATTTAAGTAGCTCTGATAAACCACAGGTGAAATCTCCTAGATTGGTTTCATGTGGCCTTAGACCAGAATCAACCATATTGTACAGATTTCTTTTTCTTCAGACTTTTCTATCGGCAGCATTTCTAAAGTTCCAAGGAATTTGCTTTAGTAGAGAAATAACTGGGAAAAACTGTTACCATCTCAATGAATCTCAATCTATATTCAGAATCCCGTCTGTTAGCTTTAATAAGTAAAATAATCATCTACAGCTCTTCATTTAGATTAGCTCTGTGGATCTGGTGCAGTTAGAGACAGTGAGTTTATTGTGATTTGGGTATCTGCAACACCATTAGTAATTAACTTGCTGTTACAGCATTAATTTAAAACTTCACTAAAGACAGACAAAATTTGGTACAGCAGTTACAAACAAGAAAATGGTCCTAAGTCTGAGATAAGTAATTCCTATACAATTTGAAGTCCACAGGCTTTGACCGGTCTACAATAAAGACATGACTTTAACTTTGAGAAAATTTACTGAAACAAAATTATGGGATTCACAGCCAGTGACAAGTGAACTAACTCTGGAGCTAGAAATGTGGTATCTGCATAGCTGTGCTTGAATTTCATAGGCTTTCTAAGAGCATTTGCTAGCTCCCTACCTCTGGAATCATGCAGTGTTAACAAAGTTTTTAAGTGTGTGTTTACTTTTAAACATTTAAGCAGTTACGCTGTTTGCAGTGGCTTCTGTCAAATATGGAGGCTGTGGTGATGTGGTTTAAAGGAAGATAATACTCAGCTCTGTGAATCCAAAGGGTCTTGTCCTCGTTAAGACACAGGAATTTGCATAAAACATCAGAACTTGGTTGAACTTAAAAGCTTCACACATTTTAGGATTCCATCAAATTTATAACTTTGATATCTGAGTAGGGCGGAGTACAGAGGAGGTGTTTTAGTGATCTAATGCCTAAAAATACAAGTAGAGTAAGAGAAATCCAAATTTGGCAGTGGCAGCTGCACAGATTGTAAGGATGACTGCATTCATCGTGACTTTATGATTGCAGTGTGGCAGTTAATCAAGGAAGGATTTGGGGCTTGGTTCTGAGTAAGGAAGAGAGCTGGTAACTGAATTTTGCATGTATGCGTTACTGCTTATGTTATCTGTGCCGACTCTCTGCTAAACATGGTAGGAATCGTAGACCTATTGATCTTTGTCTCCTAGTGTTAGTAATTTAGGATGATGAAACATTTTTACTTCAAGAAGAACTTGTCAGCTGTAATAGGCCTACGTGGTTTTAAAATCAGTGTCATAGGTGGTAGCTGAAGTTATAAATCAAGGTGTTTTTTAATTACTTTTTTACATTTTATTGCTTCCTGAACTGAATCTATGCTTCAGCAAGTATTTGAGCATAAGCCTGTTTTTAGCACTTACAGCAGTCTTACTAAAGACGACTCTTCTTGCTTTAAGTTCAGTCCAGACTTAAGAACTTAGAGTCATAGAATAGTTTGGGTTGGAAGGGACCTTAAAAGGTCATCTAGTCCAACCCCCCTGCAATGAGCAGGGACACCTTCAACTAGACCAGGTTGCTCAGAGCCCTGTCCAACCTGACCTCGAATGTTTCCAGGGATGGAGCATCCACTACCTCTCTGGGCAACCTGTGCTAGTGTTTCACCACCCTCATCATAAAAAAGTTTCTTCTTATATGTAGTCTGAATGTACCCTCTTTTAGTTTAAAGCCATTACTTACCTCTTGTCCTATTACAACAGGCCCTGCTGAAAAGTCTGTCCCCATCTTTCTTATAAGCTCACTGTAAATACTGAAAGGTTGCAATAAGGTGTCCCTGGAGCCTTCTCTTCTCCAGGCTGAACAGCCCCAACTCTCTCAGCCTCTCCTCATAGGAGAGGTGCTCCAGCCCTCTCATCATTTTTGTGGCCTTCCTCTGGACCTGCTCCAACAGGTCCGTGTCTTTTCTGTGCTGAGGACTCCAGAACTGGATACAGTACTCCTGGTGGGATTTCACCAGAGTGGAGCAGAGGGGCAGAATCACCTCCCTTGACCTGCTGGCCATGCTTCTTTTGATGCAGCCCAGGATACGGTTGGCTTTCTGGGCTGTGAGTGCACATTGCTGGCTCATGTCCGGCTTTTCATCCCCCAGTGCCCCCAAGTCCTTCTCAGCAGGGCTGCTCGCAATCCCTTCATCCCCCAGCCAGTATCGATACTGGGGGTGGCCCCAACCTAGGTGCAGGACCCTGCACTTAGCCTTGTTGAACCTCATGAGATTCACACGGGCCCATTCTCGAGCTTGTCCAGGTCCCTCTGGATGACATCCCATCCCTCAGGTGTTTCAACCACACCACTCAGCTTGGTGTCATCTGCAAACTTGCTGAGGGTGCACTCGATCCCACTATGCCATTGATGAAGATATTAAACAGCACTGATCCAAATACAGACCCCTAAGGGACACCACTTGTCACTGATCTCTATCTGGGCATTGAGCCATTGACTGCTACCATCCAACCAATTTCTTATCCACCAAACAGTCCATCCATCAAATCCGTCTCTCTCCAGCTTAGAGAGAAGGATGTTGTGGGGGACCGTGTCAAAGGCCGTACAGAAGTCCAGATAGATGACATCCATAGCTCTTCCTTTGCCTTAAGCTCTACTATTATGGAAAAAAATGGCAGTGTAGTTCAGGTATACTTAGATTATGTTGTTCCACAGCCTCTCTGATATCTTTGTCCCTACTAGTGTAGTACACATAGCATTCAAACCACGACTTTGGTACTTGCTTCCTCCCATGCAGAGATTCTGTGCCATGGCCGGTAACAATCAGGCCCTCATTTGGAGCATAGGAATATAAAGTGAAAAAATATTATAAGTGTGAGGGGAATGTAACTGAAAAGCCTCACTGCAGAATTATCCCTGCTTTTGAAAGCCTTTTGGGCCTGGCAGATACATGGTCCTCACAGCTGCAGGAGATTCATCCCATCCAGATTCATCCCAGAAGTCCCTGACTGCAGTAAAATGGTTCTGAATCTGGTGTTGTGTGAGAGCTGGCTGCACTATGAAGCTTTGGGAAAATAATGCAAGTGCAGCATACTTGGTCTATTCACCGAATGACTTGAAGGGCTTTGCTGTCTCAGCAAGCATTTCCACCTGATTCCCTGGGACAATTTAGGATGACATAAACCCTCCAGCAGAAGTCTGATCTCCAAGCAAGGCCTGATATAATTTGCTGTTATGGCCATTACTGTTAAATAACCCTGGTAGAGACCTTACAGCTGTGCATATGTGTGATTAGAAATCCCATTGAAACAGTTGGTGTTTTAAATGGAGTGAACGTAATATATTTGTTTCAAGAGGTATTGGTGGCTAATTACCAAGCCTGGGTGACTTCGGCAGGTGGCTCATTCCTTGGTTATTTGACTGGACAGAACTGGTTGAATTAGGTTCGTTAGCAGTCAGGCAAGAGGCACATCTGGCTAATGGTCTCCCTTTCTCAGTCGTTCATGAAGCAGAGGTAATGCTGACGAATGGGCAGATTGACATGTAAGGTTTGTGTTGGTAGCTAGCTGTGTTGTCGTAACCAAATTGGGACTAGGGTGAGAAAGAAAAGAACATTCTAAATTTCCCTGCATTGCTCAGCCATGCCTAGGTTTTTGCAAAGACACATGCCTTTTTCTATTCTGTAGAATATTTTTATTGATATACACAAATTGTAAACCGAAGAGCCCTGGCCTGATAAAATATGAAACCCTTCAAAGGGTAATATTGACCTCTTTGTTTTAGTGGACAACTCTAAGAGTACCATTTGTTTTTTAAGGAAGTTTTTGAGTGAGGGTTCTTTCTTGTCTGGAAGAGTACTATGTTCATGTAGTATTAAATAAAAGAATGTGCTGTATATGTTTTAAATACCTCCTGTTTTTTTGATGATAACCTTACGGAAACTTTTTTATCATCCTTTCATTTATGACATTTAAATATAAACTCACAGCTAGCTTCTTCCAAAAGTTCTGCCTTTAGATTTCATAATTACTTACTCAAATGGGTATGAATTGCCCTACTTATTTATGTGTTCAGGCATAGCTTGGGATATTGAAAGGTTTTTTTTTTCTCCTTGAGAAGATGAGTGAGGTACTCAGAAAAGCAAGATGACCTGTGCTAAGGATCCATATCTTTACTCCATGTCGATGCATGTGTGCAGAGCTCTCCAGACTCATATTCGTGTGGAGCAGTCCCTGTTCTTCACGAACAGAGAGACTAGGTCATCATACCACATCAGATCTTTAGAATGTATGGCATATTTATCTTTGATCTTTGATCCCAGGGACTTCTGACACCTCACAGGGAGATGAAACATCCCTATGATGCACCCAGTCAGTTATGAAGAATCATGGCAGTGGTGTGTGTGGGATGATGCCACCTTGACTGGTCAACCTGTGCCTCTAGGGGAAAGGTTTTCTTTTTTCAGCACCCATGATGACATACGTTTATACTGGTCATAAAACTGTCTAGTCTCTATTAAAACTGCAAACACAGTTCCTTGCCTCTGAATTTTCTAAGACAGCAAACTTGAACGCCAAATGCAGCATGTGTGGTGTAATAATTCCTCGTAGGTGGCCTGTCTTTGGTGTTTTGGTTATGCTTTATTGGGATGTCCCTTTGATCCTCAGTAGCATCTGATACTATTTTACTTGTATTTAGCTGAGAATGAGGTTGTATTTTAAAATACAGAGTAGCAGACTTTGGCATAGCCCAGGCTTTCAGCAGCCACAGCCTGTAACTATAATGTAACAGCCCACAAAGTATCTTGTTCAGGCTGAATGTGATCTTTGTCAAGTGCAGTTTGAGGTTAAGCTTCACCAGATAATAAACTTTCAGGAGATAAATATCAAATGATTTGCTCTTCAACCAAAACATCCCTGTTCTTTGGGGTTGTCCTTGGATTTACTGGTGTTGTCTTCCAAAATGAAGCTTTTTATGTATTTAGAGATTGATAGATTTCTCTTTGGCAGACCACATGGATTAGATTTCGCCTGGGACAAAATGCACCTTCGACACATGCCACACCACATTAGGCATCTCAGTATGCAGCACTTCATATGTTCAGTTCATTTGCTGGGTAGATGAAAATGTCAAAGGGGAAATTTTAAAATCATGGAGTGGTTGAGGTTGAAGGGACCTCTGAGGGTCAGCTTGTCCAACCCCCTTGCTCAAGCAGGATCACCTAGAGCCAGTTGCACAGGACCATGTCCAGATGGCTTTTGAATATCTCCGCTGATGGAGACTCCACAACCTCCCTGCGCAGCTTGTGCCAGGGCTCAGTCAACGTCACAGTGAAAAAGTGTTTCCTAATGTTCAGAGGGAACCTCCTGTGTTCCAGTTTGTGCCTGTTGCCTCCTGTCCTGCCACTGGGCACCACTGGAAAGAGCTTGGCTCCCTCCTCTTTGTACCCTCTCTTCAGGTATTTGTACACTTTGATAAGTTCCCTCTTGAGCCTTGTCTCCTCCAGCCTGAACAGTCCCAGTTCTCTCAGCCTTTCCTGAGAGGAGAGATAGTCCAGTCCCTTCGTCATCTTCATGGCCCTTCTTTGGACTCTCTCCAGTATGTCCATGTCTCTCTTGTACAGCACTGGGGAGCCCAGAACTGGTCCCAGCACTTGAGGTGTGGCCTCACCAGTGCTGAGTAGAGGGGAAGGGTCACCTCCCTTGACCTGCTGGCAACACTCTTCCTAATGCAGTACAGGACATTATTGGCCTTCTTTGTGGCAAGGGCACATTGTTGGCTCATGGTCAACTTCTTGTCCACCAGGACTCCCAGGTCCTTCTCTGCCAAGCTGCTTTCTAGCCGGGTGGCCCCCAGCATGTACTGTCTGTTTCTCCCCAGGTGCAGGAGTTTGCACTTCCCCCTGTTGAACTGCATGAGGTTCTTGGCAGCCCATTTCTCCAGCCTGTCAAGGTCTCTCTGGATGGCAACTTGACCCTCTGGCATGTCAGTCACTCCTTGCAGTTTTGTGTCATTTGCAAACTTGCTGATGGTACACTCTGCCCCATCATCCAGATCATTAAGGCTAGTTACTTGCCTTCAAGTCATCAAACAGATAAGCAATGCAGTCAGGTTAATATTTATTTGATGATACAGTGTTAAATATGAAGGGGAAAGAAAACCCACCTAAAGGCATCATAAACCAGGGCTGTGAGCTAAAACACAAAGCATGATACTGTTTCCAAAAGTCTTCTTGAGAGAAGCAAAACAGCCACTGTACAAGATGGTATTTTAATGAATAGGCAGTGGCTTTCTTTTCTGTTTGCTAATATTTTTAAGAATGCGATAAGCTGGAAAAAACCCTGCCTTGTAGTTAGGGGTGGTCCTTACCTGGAGAATAGGGGGATTCTTCCACTCACAACCTTTGTAAACCTCACTTGACTCTTTCTTTCTCATTCAGTGGCTTGCCTGCTCCAGAGGCAAATGCAAGCAAAGGTGTGCTGCACAGGTAACTACAAACCTCCTACAATACTTGGTACAGAGTGCAGCAAGATACAGCCTCTAGAAGTGTGTTACAGCATGGAACAAGTTTCCATAGGGGCCTTTTTTTTTTGTTGTTTCCTTTTAAACTACTGCTTGAACTTCTTACAGATTTCTTGCGTGCTTTTGTAATAGCCCTCCCAGGAGTTTCACTGGCTGTCCTCCATGTCCCCCAGAGGGTAAGGTTGCACTTTAGGATGATCACAAAAAGGGGCGCATTGGAGAAAATTAGACTATCCTTTATAAAGTATTTGGTTTGAGGGTTTTTCTTCCTCTTTTCTGTCATTTAACAGCTAAAGACACTTGTCTTCCAGTATTGTCTTGATAATAAATAACTTATAGTATTGCTGTTTTGCAAGGTATTCTCCTCACTTTGTCAGGTATTGTTCTCTCAGACTTCATTGCATGAAACATACGTGTGCATGAACAAAGGAATCTGCCAAAAAATTTTCTCTTGAGAGCTTCACCACCCAAAAAGCATTTAAGGTGTTTCTGTCTGTAGTTATTTAATCTGCTTGGTAAGGAATTAAAATTACAGAAGTCTTTGCCCACAGGCATGTCTTCATCTCAGTGGCACCCCAGTGAAGGGCTGGTGTTATGATAGTTGTGCAGGTGGCTTTTTCACTGGGTCACTAAAAACTGTCAAATGAGATGGTAAACATTGTTCCTTCCTATTGTTAATAAGGATTAAAGACATTACTTACATGGAAAAGTTGATTTAACTTTTAATACATGTGGACCCCAATACGGTACTGGGACCCGTACTGTTCAACATCTTTGTTAGCGACATGGACAGTGGGGTAGAGTGCACCCTCAGCAAGTTTGCTGATGATACCAAGCTGTTTGGCGAGGCAGACATGCTGGAGGGGAGGGATGCCATCCAGAGGGACCTGGACAGGCTGGAGAGGTGGGCCCAAGCCAACCTCATGCAGTTCAACAAGGCCAAGTGCAAGGTCCTACATCTGGGTCGGGGCAATCCCAAGCACAAATACAGGCTCGGCGGAGAATGGCTGGAGAGCAGCCCTGTGGAGAAGGACCTGGGGGTGATGATTGATGAGAAGCTCGACATGAGCAAGCAGTGTGCGATCGCAGCCCAGAAGGCCAACCATATCCTGGGCTGCATCAAAAGATGCGTGGCCAGCAGGTCAAGGGAGGTGATTCTGCCCCTCTACTCTGCTCTCGTGAGACCCCACCTGGAGTACTGCATCCAGCTGTGGAGTCCCCAACATAAGAAGGACATGGACCTGCTGGAGCGCGTCCAGAGGAGAGCCACGAGGATGATCCGAGGGCTGGAGCACCTCTCCTATGAGGAGAGGCTGAGAGAGTTGGGGCTGTTCAGCCTGGAGAAGAGAAGGCTCCGGGGAGATCTTATTGCGGCCTTCCAGTACCTAAAGGGGGCCTACAGGAGAGCTGGGGAAGGACTTTTTACTCGGGCATGTAGTGATAGGATGAGGGGGAACGGCTTTAAGCTGGAAGAGGGCAGGTTTAGATTAAACATTAGGAAGAAGTTTTTCACTTTAAGGGTGGTGAGGCACTGGAACGGGTTGCCCAGAGAGGTTGTTGAAGCCCCATCCCTGGAGGTGTTCAAGGCCAGGCTGGACGTGGCCTTGGGCAACCTGGTCTAGTGAGAGGTATCCCTGCCTGTGGCAGGGGGGTTGGAACTCGATGATCTTCAAGGTCCCTTCCAACCTAAACCATTCTATGATTCTATGAGTTCAAGGGATACTTTTTTCTACATGCATTTTTACACTGATGCAACTGAATGCGGTTTTTCACAGAAGGAAAACAAATGTAAGTTTAATTCAGATACAAGTTGCCATTACTTGTAGGCTATATTGCTAAAGAAATAACTACAACGCAATGATATTGTATTCTAAAGCTATCAAAATACAGCTTATAGATCATCTTGAACAGAGGATGGAGGACGCTGGTTCCTTCCACTTCTTAATGATTTTGAAGTGCCCTAAAAAGGCAGTGGTAATCCTAAATTTGAATCTGATCTTTCAAAGAGAATTTTCCTGTAAAACTTGTTTGTGATTGGTGTGCCTTTTGTTGGAAGTGCCTGCATCCAAGTGATCTTTTACAGCCGGAAAATGAGAAGAATTGAAGACTGTTCCAAAACTTTTTTTTTTCTTTTTAGAGCACCAGAATAGTAAATGGAGGGGGGGGGGGTATGGAATTCCTCAGTATAAGGAGCTTCTGTAGATCAGTGTGAAGTTCATGAACAATTTACACAGAGGGATTCTGATACATGCTTTTCAGCAGATGTCCATTTCCTACCACTTCTTGTTGGGCAAGGCAGATTCTACAAATGCAGTACCTGGTAGCAAAATTATTTAGCTTGCTTTATTGTGTTCTTAAAATCAAGATGTACACGGTATGGTGGGGTGGAAAGGCTGGCTTCCTGCTGCTTTCCAGGCTTTGATCGCTGCTGTCATATGTGGTACATAATAGAAGTTGCCCCTTTTGCTTACACCCGCGTGTGCTTCTGTAAAGTACTAACAGGGCAGTGTAGGAACTGTTTTAGTTTAGAGGTTTGTGCATATGTATAGTCACCATTTCTTGTTACTGTGGTGGAGAGCTTTTCTGGTGTGCATGGCGTCAGCTCTAGCAGGTGATGGTGAAGTAGCATGACAAGACCACAGTGAGAGACATGCCTGAGGCACGACAGGCAACGGTCGCTTCCAGCTGCCGAAAAGCTAAATGAGTGACTGCAAGTTTTCAGTGGGGAAGAAAGGCTTAACGGCCATTCCAGCAGAATTCAGCGAGTTGGTGCCTCCAGATCCCAGGCCCTGCTGCCTCCTGTCACGCTTCCCTCTTGTAATGCTGCTGATGTGTAGCTCCCTGCCTCCCCTCCTCCCTGCAGACATGGTATTCCCCTTTTAAATCACAGCACTGCTGCTGTTTTGTAGCAGCTGAGACCCACGGCCGGGTGTCCATGTGCTGAATGCCCACTTCCCGTGGTGTCAGCAGTCAGTGATCGCTGCAAGCGATGGGCTAACAGAGTATTGCTGGAAGCCAGCGGTGGTCCAAAGGTGAGATCTTGACTCCGGGCAAAATGCCCATTGACGTCAGCGAAGGCAAAATCTTGCCGAGAGTGTACGGTCCAGAGGCTGAAACTGGGAAGCTCTCTCAACGCCTCTCTCTGGTTTCCCTTTGCCTCTGATATACATATTATTTTTCAGTTTGTCTTCAGAGCTCAGTAAGAAGCAGCTTTCTGTCCTGTGAAACTTTTCAACACACTCAAAGCATTAAAGAACAACTATGAGAGAAACAAAGTGTTAAGAAACAGAGGTAAACCCAAGAATTTTACAAAAAATCATAGGGTAAGCCAGGTATGAAAAGGTTTTAGGAGGGATCCAGAAAGTCTGACTGGCAGACTTGTAGAAACTATAGCAAGCAGCAGAATTAATAAATAAATGGATAATTAGTCATTAGGAGGCACCAGCATTACTTCTTTAGAGAAAAAGTCGTCACAGAAGAGCCAGCGAGCATGTGGATAGGTATAGTCAATGTAGTACATTTGAATTTTCAAAAGGTTTTGGTAGGATTATCAAAGGTTTTTAAAGAACCAAAGATGTCTTGTGATTAGAAGGAAATATTTTTTTATGGATTAATAATTACAAAGCAATAAAAATATATGGTGGGTTTATCAGTGGAGAAGAGGTTGCCCGGGAAATCCCTCAAGGATCTTTGTTGGAATCTGTGCTGTTCAACCTCTTCAGTAATGACCCAGAAAGAGACTGAATGTGCTGATAATAGAAGATTATTCAAGGTAGGAAAAACTAAAAGCTGGCTACAGGGACTTACAGAAGGCTCCTAATTTACTCTGCATTGGGTGAAAAAATGATTAGTTGAATTTCTGTCACTATATGCTAACTACTGTCCACAAAAACCCACAGATCATTTAAATGCATATACTGATGAGCTCCAAATTGGCTATTTTTGTCAGAAAATAGATCTTGATACTGCAGAAACCTCACAAAGCTGTCAGCTCAGTAAGCGATCATGAAAGCAAACGAAAAGTTGGGTTTTGATAAGAAGTCACCACTAAATCTGTCTACATATATAACGCTGCCCGCAGTTCTGGCTACATTTCAAAAAGGACCTAGTAGAAGGTGAAAGGGTGTAGAGAAAAGCAGCAAAAAGGATCAAACGCATCAAAACGACTTCTACCATTTTTCTGTCTGACTAGAGACTACCACTGAAGTAGTAGAAAGTCAAGAATGGTATGGGGAAGGTGAGAAAGGAACAATTATTTGGAAATTCTCGTATTTCAAAAACAAGGGAAACATTATCTGTCACCATATCTAAAGTAGAAGTACTTTTTTTTTCCGATTTTAATCAATGTGTACCAATGTTGTGAAACTCCTAGCCACAGGGTCTTGCAAAGGCTAAAGATAGAGACACGAGAGAAAACTGAAGGTAATCACAAAGGTTAGGTTCAATGTTTGCTGTTAAACGCAGTGAACCAGGTGCAACCTCCAAGCCAAAAAAAGCCCTAAACCACAGTCTGCCAAAAGCTGGGGCAGTGCGTGAGGGGCAGACCTCTGAACTTGCTCTCCTTCTCCCCTAAGTATTCTTTATCTGCCACTGATAGCGGACACCTGCCTGACGCAGCACTGTCTCTTGTTATGTTCTGGATGCTTCTGCTGAAGGGTCAGAGCAAGATTCTTGGCCATCCTGTAGGTGGGCTCAGTGATGCTTGGAAACTTTTTTCTTGGATTTAGGGAGCCTAGCTTCCAACACTGTGTCCTGGCTGCCTCAGCAAAGAACGCCAATCCAGAACCTTCATGGCCTGAGAACTTTCCTTCTAGGGCACCTGTTGACATCAAATTGCCATTAAAAGCGATGGGAGAGGGGTTGAGAAGAGGTGTAGAATTGCTTTTATCATCTGTTTCTCCAGTTGCGTCAAGAAGCAACTTCAGTGGGAAGTTTTTAGTCTGTCTTCTATGATACAGAGAATAACTTTCTGTTTATTTTACTTACCTTCCTTTTTTTTAATTTCACTCTTGCCCCTGTTCTTTAAATTGACACACCTTTATTTTCCTTTAAATAGTCTTTATCAAGCAGAATGTTTGATTTATATGTATTTTATATTATTATTTGGCACCTTGCCATATTCTTTGCTGTTTGTACACTGGTACAGAATGTCTTTCTGTTACAGCTTATCTGAAAACACTGCTCTGCCCTTTCTTCCTTTCATTTTTCTCTCTCTTTGCTTCTGTAGATGACAGATTCCACAATGGAAGAATCCAGCCAAACGTGCCTAGTGCCACAACCAAGCCTGTCAGATGGAATACCTCAGCTCAGCCTCCGATTAACAGACGGTGGTTCGTGTTGGAAGGAGATGGATTTAACAGATGAAATCTCCTTCATTAACAGTGATGCGTTTTGCTCCAGGTTAGTACTCCTTTTTTGTCTGTTTGTTTCTTTTTGTTCTGTGCCTGCACCTCCAGCTCCGAGCATTTTGAACGCTCTTTTTTCCATTGGTGCTTACAAAGTAAGTATGCTGGGGTGTAAGGCAAATTAATGTGCATATCCTTGTTGAAGCCACACACTCCAAAAGGTTCCTTACAAAGCCACCTGTGTGCTTTAGTTTGCCTTTCCAATATACATTTTCAAGCAAATGAAGGTGGCCTGCTTGGTGAAGTAGTGCAGAATAGACAGGACTGATCTAAGACCAGGCACTAGACATTACACTGACCACAAGGTGCAACCAAGATGTAAGGTGTCTCCTCTGAGAAATTAAGCGTACTTGATCTGCCCATTTTAAGTCTTAACAGATGGCTGACTTTATTCCCATTCTCAATCCAAGAAGGAAGGGGCTTTTGAGGGATTTTATCTTTCTGGCAGGAATGATGGTAGTACTAGTGTTGTACAGACAAGACAGAATAAAAGGGTATCTGTAGAGTATCTATAAGAACATCTCTCTGAATTTCTCTGTAAGAGTCTATCTCTCTAGAGCATCTATAAGAGTATCTGTCTAAAAGAGTATCTTGAGTTTGGATTGCTGGCACTTTGTCAGTGAGGTGAACAGGTAATGAGCAATTTGGTTTCTTGTAAAGTCCTTCCCTGAACGTCGGACTGAACCAGTATCTTTTCGTTGTTCTCAGGATATTGAATTGAGCCTGCCATTCCCTTTCTTCTTGTGTCTAGTGCAGCACATGAAGGATTCAGATTACTGTGGGAAATTGCTGTATGCTACTGAAATATGGGGTTGGCCTAATGTGGGAAACAGTGCTATTTACATGTCATGAAACAGGACACCGCGGTGTCTCTGCATACCAATGCAGAACACAAAGCAGAGGCAGTGCTGCCAGACACGTAACTGAGTGACTTCACTGTGTAAGCAGGAGACGGGTGCTATTCTCAGCACTAGCGCAGACAGACAGACAGCACTCGGCTTACGAGATGAGTTAGCAAATTATGCACTAACACCAGATTTTGGTTCATAATAATGGTGGGACAAGTAAGGAAATTACGCACTAATACTAGATTTTGAATCGTAATGATGGTGGTGAAGCATAGATGTCAAATCCGGTTTCTAGCCCTTGCAGTCACACATGTTCTTTAACTTCTAGCTGTGTCAGCTGTGTGGTTTACTGTCCCCAAGCCTTCCCCCAAAACTCCTGCAGCCAGAAGACATCACGTTTGTTTACACATCTTCGTTAATCCAGCTCCTTTTGACTGAGATGAGTTAGGAAACAATTACTGAAGCAGGTCAGCTGGCAAAACTGAGAAGGCAATACAGTTCTACCAGCTAGACAGGGCCAAGCAGGTGGGGCTGGGTCAGAAGTTACGTCCTCTTGCATTGGTATGCTGGAGCTTGGCAAGAGGCTGTGCCCCTGCCGATACTTCACTACATGTTGCAAGGTGTAAAGGGAAATCAAGTGCTCAAGAGTTGAAACAAAGTACTGCTGAGTCGCATATCTGGGAAGGTACATGTGACTGTCGTACTTCATGAGGTGCCCCCAAAAAATTGTGAATTTTTTTTTTAGGAGAACATTCTCCAAAAGGCGCAATTATTTGCTGTAGGAATTCATACTTTCCCGTCAATGTGTAATTCCTTAGAAGAGTACTGTTGAGGTAAGGGGCAGTTGGGTCAATACTAGCACAGGACATTAAGCACCAAATGAGATGTGTTTGTAATCAGACAAAAGCCTAATCTCCATGCTCAGGCCTTGCGATGAAGATGTCTGCATCTCTAATTTTATCTGGGAAATTAATAAACTGTAGCAATGAATTCTCTTGTAATCCCATTTTGTTCAAGAATGCCCTATTTTTCCATCCTTTATCGCACTTCTGTACATATTTACCTAATTGGGTTGAGCGTCTGCACTGCTGTTAGCTTCCAGTACTTTTCTGTCAGTGATCTACTGCTGCTGCTGAAGGAGTAGGTAGTGCTTGTTGTTTTCTACCCAGCTCCAGGATGGCAGGTTGTTGGGCAGGATGGGATGGAGAGGAGGCCCTGTATCACCCCTAAGAGGAAGAGGGGAGAGAGGTCTCTAGCAGACCTGACACACGTAGGGGACAGCTGTCAGATTCCCTGGCGTTAATGTAGTGCTTTGATATATCAGGAGTGGTTTTAAACATGTTTTTGGCAGCCTTGCGTCAGTTCTGTGTAATCTAAGCTCACGGTGAGGTATTACCCGGTATTATCTCAGTGCAAGGCCGTATTAGAAGTTTTCACCTTTTTCAGCAGAAGGACTCTGGCATCTGACCTAGACTATAAAGTGCTTTGCAAACACACTGCTGTTCTGGTTGGGGGGGTGGCAGGTGGTGTCACAAGGTACTAACATTCTTAAATAAATGTTATCATCAACTATGTGTAATTATCAGATACGTTTTAGTGAAATGACTGTATCTGCTCAGCTATCATATGATCTTTGTTAGAAAAGAATAAAGGTTGTTCTTGGCAATGATAATCATTTGCTGTTTCATGAAAATGCTTGTGGTTTGTTCCCTCTCCATGCTCAGATACCATGATATGGGTGGATTAGAAGAGAATGAAGGGCTACACAGAACGGTAGATGCAAACTCCACCTTCAGCAGGCTCACAAGCGTAACAGTGAAGAAGTAACCCCACACACTAAGCCTGTAAGGCCCCCCCACCAGCAAGGACTGTAATCTTTAATAAATTTTCAGTCAGTTTCATTTGACACTAGAGCAGAGGTCTTCAGGGAGAAAATTATAGACTTCTGGTTGATTGGAAATTTTTGATACTATTTTAAATACCTTTTAGTATGTGTCTTCATACAGTTGACCTTAAAATGAAGATCTGCATAGTAAGTAGCAGCTACAGTTTTGACTATGTCTTCTAGAATGGCTTACCAGTTTTTAAAATATTGAAAGACACGTTAAGCCTCCTTACAGGTATGATATTCCTCATAGGAGGAATTTTTGAAGGTGCTGCTGTCATTTGAAATATGTGAAATATCAGTTGCAGTCAAAACATGTTGCAGAGCATAAAATCTGTATCACCTTCTGTTCACAGCTGTTATCTTAAGAAAATGGTACTTGTAAAGTTGATACCTTTTTTTTCTGAACAGAATAGGTGGATTAACTATATGTACCTATAATTCCCACTAGCACATAATGTATGTGTTCCCTTGAAAATTGCCTCATTATTATATCTGTGTGTCAAGGGCAAACTGCTAATCATGCAGTAGCAGAGAAACATACCTGTAACGCAGTCTTTGAGTAAATCCCACAACAGCGGAGAAAGAAAGAAAGGAAGGGGCAGGAGAGAAGATACTGGTCCTCTGAAAGAAGGATGAAAACCTGCAGGCCATATGCAGCCTGGTACATATTTCTGTGAGGCTTATCTCATTTTTTTCAAGAGCCTCCTGGGCAGATCTTCAGAGCACAGCAGCCAAACTTCTGGAACATGGGGACCACATAACTTTATCTTTACCTGGTTGGGAGCCACAAGGCCCACACCACAGACCTTGGGAGTGAGGGGATGCAGCAGCTTTGGGACTAGTGTGTGGGCAGGAGGCAACGGGGCTCCCTGGGGCCTTCCAGACCCTTGGTGAGAGGGGGCTAGGGTGGGCTTGCAGCTCTGTGAAGCTCAGAGTCCCTGTTTGGGTCTCTCTTTCTTTCTACTATCTAGAAGGAAAAAGTCTGGTTCAAAAGGGGCGTGTGTAACTGCAGTAGGAACTGGAGTGATTTTGTATGTCCCCAGAGGTGCTAAAACTGAAGTGCTTCAAATAAATTCAAATGGATTTTACTTCAGGGACAGGATATATTAAGATTTAAGTGGATACAAAGGTCAGAGGGCCTCTTGCAAGCAATGCTCTTAGCCTTTCGTGCTAAACTTCATATACAAGCAAAGACAAGGGCTAGCCTTCAGGCAGGAGGGAAAATGCTTCCTACGGCCAAAACGTGAGGCAGGGGATTGTTGATGGTGAGCAGAAATGTCTTTCCTGACGCTGGCTCAGACGTGCACGCTGTCTGCAGACTTTTGTTGTCACCGTCCTGGATTTTTTGCCCAGCAAAGAGGGCTGAAGTAGGCTTTGCTGTATATGGCTGTTCTAGCACTTGCTAGAGCTGTATCTCTTTGCAGCCCTGGTACTGTTTTGAAGGAGGATCCCTCAGTGGGAGGGCACCCTCCTGTTTGAGGTGCTGTTAGGCTCAGTGCGTGTTCCCTAGGTAGAAATATCGATCGAAGGAGTGTGACCGGGTACCCTTTCTTGCTAGCAGTGGTCAGGCACTGGGGAATGGGTGCCTGTATGGCAGCCAAACTTTGTGAAAAACATTGTGCACTTCCTGAGAGCCAAAGCTTAGAGCAACCACAGCAGTCGTTCAGTAAGCAAGCCGCCTTCTCCAGTACTTTCTAGCGTGTCTTTGTGTGCCAAAGATCATAAATTCCTGTTTGTGGCTGCAGTCACAGCTGCAATGAGATTTGCCAGCACAGATACCCCGTGCTGGCTTTCCAACATGTGCGTGTTCTCAAAAGGAAGGTTTGTTTATATCAACCTTTTGTTCACAAAGATCCTTATATCTGGCCTATGTCCTGCAAATAAAGGGATCACATGTTGTAGTAGCCTCCCTAAAATAAGGGGTGGGTTAATGTACCCTGCTGCACCCTCTTCTTAATGACACTGCGTGTTCTCGCTGTTAATTGTTGAGGTATGAAAACAGATGTATTTGTACACTGAGAAGTTTGTGCTTACTATAAACACTTTCCCTATTTGTTGGCTTTCCTTTTAGCAGCTGCGGTTTAAAACCAAGGCAAGCCAAAACTTACCATTATCCTCTGTCATGTGATAAGAACTTGGGTGCCTGTTGTTGCCAGAACAAATCAAGCAGGGGGGTTGGTGTTGTTTGCTTAGCTGACTATTTTTGTTTAGGTTTGGGTTTTTTTTTGTTTTTGAAGTCTGTCATGGCAGTACATTCAGTCCCTATCCAAAGTAATAATTTGCCTTATCACTCAGGAGCCTTGCTGCCAGGTTTACAGAAGGGATTGCAGCCAGGCAGCAGGCAGGGCTGCCCTCCGACAGCCCTGGATTCTTCGAGAAAACTGCTCAGGGAAGGAGCAAAGGTCTGGAGTGAGGTCGGTGGGGAAGCGGTGAGGGTGGTTGCCTTATGCATCGTTCAGCAGCAGCCTCTGGTGGGCCCTGCTCTGAGCCCTCAGAGGGGACTTTTTTATGTAGGGTATTGTTGCTGTTTGTCACTTTCTCGCTTTAGGTTGTATTGAGTTAGTTTTTCCAAGCTGACTCATTTAACTTTGAGAGTACATTTGTCTCCACCCTCCTATGCAATCAATTCCCTTCTTTCTTGCATTGTGAGATGCTGGCACTAGAAACTGCCTTACATAATGAGTTGTTAAGAAAAGCGTTCAGTTTTTAGAAAACACAGCTATAAAGTCATGTGATTTATGTGTCTCTCCAAGGTAGGTGGCTGTGAATGGTGAGTCAGGGTGTGGTCTCAGCTCTTCCTGGGTTCTTCTCCCCTGGCAATAGCCAAGATGTAATGACAGTCATGGTAACATGCAATTATGTAGATTTTTTTCCATGCAAGTCACCTGGGTGGATTTCAGTTTACTTTTCCAAGCATTTGTCCCCTCTCTTCCACCCTGCACAGGTTACTCCTTTAGATTAGGCTTTTACACTAGTCTAAT
Source organism: Pluvialis apricaria (assembly GCA_017639485.1). Lineage (NCBI taxonomy): Eukaryota > Metazoa > Chordata > Aves > Charadriiformes > Charadriidae > Pluvialis > Pluvialis apricaria. Next base: position 51,444,317 of record CM030010.1, on the reverse strand, counting down.
CTTGCTGTTTAGGCATCTTATCTTTGCCTCTCTGTGCAAGACTTACCTGGTGACAATTTATGGCTTCTGAGATGGTGAACATTTTGAATCTGATGCCTTGACGTGTGCCACAGAAGTGGACGTTTGTTTTGAAAGCAACAAGGATCATAAATGAAACAAAGATCTGACAACTCTTAGATGTAGAAAGCAGCGCTTCAATGCCATAACATGCATATTGAAACAAAAGTTCTTCTTTCAGTCCATGCGCCAAGTATATTAGCTTTTCCTGTTTCCTGGGACAGCATCCAGCAGCCTTAGAAACCAGAAAGGGACTACAGTAAGTTCACAGAAATTGCGTAACAAAGCTGAAAAAAACTGACTCCCTTTCCATATCTTAGGCATTGCCCGCTCAGCTGGAAGGATTCTTTATATTGTCATCTTGTTCATTTTTTTTTTTGTATCTGCTTTTGCCGTGAGGAGGAAGCCCCTTCGTCTCATGAGGCTGATGGCTTCCTCATACCAACTGGGTCAGACAGTAGTTTTTGCTGTAGGAAATAAGGTGCAAACATCTGTGACAATTTTGAGGTCATTTTGAAACAAAAGCATCAGTGACCTCTTACGGGAGAACACACGGCAGATAATAAGGAATTTAAACCAGCCTTGGAAATCTTTTTGCTTTTAACATTTGTGTTTACAAAAACCAAGGCAGCCATCACTAATCTGTCTTACTAGCAACTAGGGAAGAGGCAGAGCCCCTGCACCGTGGCTTGACTTATTTTTACTGCAGTAAGCGAGCAGTTCCTTCTCCTTGTAGCTTCCTTAGCCTGTCTCCTGAAGTGCCCGGTGCATTGTTCAGCTGAGGAGGTTCAGCGTAGCGTGTGCCTTGTTTCCTGTAGCTTTGCAGAGCAAGCAGTTTTCTGCCACCTGAAGCTGTGAGGTACTCCTTTCTGCGTGGCTTCCCAGAGGGGACCTGGGCAGGCGTCCTGCAGGCAGTCTGCAGGAAGATCAGCGGGCAGAGGTCACCGAGTTCTCAGCCAGGCTTGTTTGCTGCTGCAGCTTCCCGGTTCAGCTGAAAGAACTGTGCATTTGGACATTGTGTTCAGCACGTTGCAGTGTAGGCTGGTGGAGTTCAGCTGTGACTTCCCATGACACACATGTATATTTTTAATCAAAGTGGTCAGCTGGCTGCCTAATAAGAAAAGGCTGGGGGTGGCAGGGCAGGGTTGTCACTCGCTGCTCTTGTCACTTTCATCTGTTTGTCTCTGAGCTGTTTCGGTGTTGTAAAATCCTCATTCATGGTCAGTGAACATAAGAGATTTCCCCTTATTTTATCTGTTGCGAGGAACGCGATCCCAAGCTGACTGCTTATCTGCAAATTGCACTTTCTCACATTGGCTCAGTGCCTTCCTCCTGGCCTGAGAGGGTTGCAGTTAGGAAGTATGAAGATAGTTCTCTTTTCTGTACCAAAGCTTTCCTTTTCATTCTGCACCTGCTGCAAGAAGTGTATTTGTTCTAGGGATGACTGCAAAGAGAGGCCACTAGATAATTGCAAAGAAATTACTAAAGGCCGCTTGGGTGGTAATAACTTTCAGTCATTAAAGCTTTGACAGGACTCCTGGAAATAAGAGATTCCACCACGGATTCCTCAGGCCCTTTCACAGTCTCCAAGCTCTCTGTATTCAGAAAGTTTGAGTCATGTAGGGAGGGATAAATAATAAAATAATATTTTTATTGCCCTGCATTACGGTTAAGAACCACCTAACCACCATAAAATGATTACTCTGAGAGCACTGCTAACAGTGCACTATATTTTATGAAACTTATAGATGTTTCCTTCAAAAAAACCCCACCCTGAAACTCCAGAAAGTGTCAAATTGAAAAAAAACAATCCATTTTGATGCGGCTGCAGAGCATGACAGAAAATAAGTTTTGCTCTAAACTCTCATTAGCTTTTTCTGGACTTGTGCCCCTTGGGTAGAAAAACTTGAATTTTTCACAGGACTGTGAAGGTGGGTTGGGAAGTTGAAAGCTTACAGACCTTTCCCCTGTCATTCTGAATGATCTTGGTAACTGAACGTAGGCTTATGCTGAACTTTTGCTTCCCTTCAGTATCCACTTGTGCCACTCCTACCATTGCTCAGACTGGTCTGTAGCAGGATAGGAGCGTGTTTGCGCAGCCTGGACACGTATGGAGTGCTTAAACTCAGAGCTGATGCTGCAGATGAGGGGCACAGCAGTGAGCTGCGCTGATTGAGCCCAGCATCGTTGTATCTGGCTGTGCATAAATAGTAATTCGTGTTTCTTGATGTATGCACAGCTGGGTGCAGGAAGAAGCTCTGGGACTGCCCTGAGGGGGCTGTGCTCCAGTCAAATACAGTCAGGTTTTAATAGATCTGGTCAGAGTTGTCTTTTAGCCAGGATCTCCCTTGCTTCCATGGCAGATGCATCTTCCAGCTCTAGGCAGAGAGATGGAGTTATTCTCACCCAGCTCACTCTTCTCTTAGTGCCTCCCAGCTGGAGTCGGTCTCTCCCGCCAAGTCATCCTTTCCCACCACCTCTCCCGGGAGCCGGGCCGGCCGCTGGAGCACTTGTGAAAGGGAGGACTCCTTTCAGTCACGTCATTAGCTGAAGATGAGGAGCTATTTCTAGAGAGGTTTTCTGGAGAGTAATTCTGCCAGACTGCCTCCCTTGCCAACACGGACGGCAGTTTATCTTTCAGTGGAGTAAAAAGCTGCATGCACCAAACATGAATGGTGTGGCCTGCTCCTCCACTTTGCTCAGCCTCTTCTGATATGGTTGTTATTTTTGTAAGGCTAAGGGTGAACTACAAGCATTTCACTTGAAGATGCTTTAGAAAGCAGGAAACGTGGTGGGTGCAGAGGCATGGAATGCAAAGGATGGTAATTTTGTAGAGGATTGGAAGGGTGTTTTTGGAAGGTGGGAAAGTGTGAAACTAGTGACTTTTTTGGTGGGGAATATAAATAACCCAGGGAGTACCAAGGGCTCGTTTAAAAAATTTTGAAATCTTTTTTGCTGATCACTGCTTTTTCTTCAGTGTTTTCTACGGCTGTTTCATTGGTCTGAAACAGCTGAATTTTTAAAGGGTCTTTGTGCAGGCGGTTTTAGAAAAATAACAGTTTAGAGGAGTGGGAGAAATTTCATTAGATGTTAATGTTTAGGAATTTCATTAGATTAGCAGAGCTTTGGAAAAAGCCTGCTTTGAAAACAACTTGTACACGACCGGACTCCTGCTTGTTTGCTTGCTCTCCCATGCTCTGACACTTGAACTAACTGGTGCAAACGAAAAACCTAGTGACCTGTTGCACAGCATGCTTTACCCTGTTCCCACAGCAGATTAGCTGGCAAAACCATTCATTACTTGATGCTTTCCCAGAAAACCCTTTAGGAACCTACTCCCAATCCTCCCCCTTCTCCAGGAGGGAGGCCAAGAAATAATTTCTGGGCTATCCCATGGGGCGAGAGTCCTTTGGAACAAGTTAAAGCGGCTGACAAGCGGGTGTGGCAGTGCTTGCAAAGGACACCACTGCTTAATGAAGAGCATCCACAGCAGCTACCCCAGGTCTCCCGGGAGCTTGGGGTGTCCCTCTTGATGGGAAATGCGCTTGCATGCTCATCTGTTGGCTGAGATCCGTTGCTCTGAGAAGCTTTCAGCTTGGTGTTTACTTTTCTCCTGTCCCAGCAAGTTTAAGGAACAATTCTGGAATATGTTTCCTCCTTAATAGATTTTAACTAGCTTTGTTTAAAAGGTAGTTTGGCCTCCAAATTGCAGCAAGGAACAGAAGAGCTGCAGTGCGAAAAAAAAAAAAAAGCTATATTCCCCATGGATATGCCAACAAAATTTGTATTTCTATGCCAGTGCAAAAAATAAAAGGGGTAAAAAGGAATCAGCTGAGAGCAACCTGCTTCTCTTTTGGACAAGAGGAGTATTAGTTAAGAAAATGAGTAAGAGAATTCTGCAAATTACATCTGGGCAGTTTGTCTAAGTCTTGGTGGTCCTAACCAGAGGCAACTGTAAGTTGTAAGAACGTTAAAAATTCACCATCGTCTTTGAGTTGCGTCAGTAGTTAGTTATCCTCAACGGTTAAAAATGTCTCATTTCTAGTCATAATTTGTCTTTGACTCCCAGCCATTGGATCTTGTTCAGCTTGTGAGTACTAGGTCAAATATTAACGTTTCCTGCACGCATAGGCTGTTTTCTTTGCAAAGCATTAAATATATGGGGTTTAGTTCTTGCATTCCCTCCATGGGGTGTCTCTGAGCACTCCAGTTTTTCACAACTTGCTTGAGAATGGCAATTCCCGAACTGATCAGAGTCTCCTGTAGCAACCACCCCAGCAGGAAATCCAGACATAGTACACCTTTTCCACGCAATATCCATGTTGATGCGTCCGAGGACTATGTTAATTTATTTAGCCACACAGTGACTCAGAGCTTGTATAGAAGTGCTGATCTGGTGTGACGTTGTATCCCCCAGTAGGACCTGTCATCTTGCATATAGTTCCCAGATTTGACTCTTACATGGCTGTACGGAAACTTCTAATGCTGGCTTGCACACAATATACAAAAAGAACCACCAGTGTTATTTTACATTTCCTTTCAGATCATTGATAAAAGCATTGAGTGACACAAGGCTGAGTAGCAGCCTTGGAAAGTTTGCGCTTACCCTCTTTCTGAGGATTCCCCTTTTGCTAAATTACGTTTTTGACATATTAGTTGCTCTTTCTTCCTGTTTGTGCTCTTTTGGACAGGGCCTATTTAATCATCTGTCTGTTTTGTTTGGACATGAAGGGCTACAGTTTCCAAATATGGTTTCTATTTACGTGTGACTTGCTTATTTCATGTGTGCACACAAATCTTCTAGCCTGGGGGAGAGTTTCCAGGGTATTTATCATTTGTAATTGCAGGTGTTTATGTGCACAGATACTCTAAAGAGAAAAATGCATGTATCAATGCATGAATGTGTACATAAATAATGACATTTAAAATTTTGTATTAGTGGTATTTTGAAAAGTACATGCTTTTCTTTTCTTTTCACTCTGGTGATTGCTTTGCTTTGCATTTCATGTTTCTGCCAGGGGAAATTATTGCGTAACTTAGTAAACACTGTGGGAATACATTGATGGTATTGAGCAGAACTCCAGCGTCTTAAAAGCCCTCCGATTTTATCAGACGATGCAGGATTTTTTTTTCTTTTTTTACAAAATAGTGTCTGATTTGTGTATGACCGTGCAGAGAGGCAAGGGATAACTGCTTTCCAGGAGGCAGACACAGCTACATCCTCATAAAATCCGTTATCTAGATCATTTATATCTCATATCCTCTGGTGCTGTTCACAGATCCTCTTCTCTTGTTGCTTTATATGCTGAGAAAATTACTTGATGTGCAGCTAAGTATGAAAAGGAAAGAAAGAGGAGAAAGCACTTCTGTAATGATGATTGACAGGAGACTTCCTTTCCAAATGTGTGTTCATTCTTTAAATGTCAATGGTGGTGGAGAAAAGTGATTATTCATATTTAGTTCCAGCCAGTGTCTTTTTTCCTTTTTTGAACCTCAGCAAGAAATTTGCAAATCAAATAGTTTGAACCCAGGTGTTGCCTTGGTGTAGGTGGTGAAGTGTGGCGATATGTGTTGGTATTTCAGGCGACTTCGTATATTTTTATTGTTATTTGCTGTCTGTTTTCCTGAAGATTCACGGTACGCTAAGGAGCATACGGTCAGTGGAGAGGAATGCTGTGCCTGTCCTGAGAGACGGTGTTTTTCCCCGTTCTCTGTATGTATGTTTGGCGGTACCATAAATAGCCGCTGCGGTGCATTGTTGCTGCCAACAGACGAGTTTGGCCTTTCTGAGCAATAGGAATGCAAGAATTGTATGAAACTTGCAGAAGAGGTTTTGTTTTCCGTGTTTAACATGGGAGAACAAATTCAACAAGTACAAACAAATCCGAAACAAAATGTTGTACAATCCCAGGTTTTATACGTGATAACCCAGCTTGAATTACACAAGTTAAAGCGGGTGTAAGAGGGCAGGGAGAGGGTAGGAATTCCTGCCTCTGTCAAGTAGCGAGTTGGCTTTAATGTAAACATCTGTGAGAAGGAAGTGGAATTGTTTGGAGTTAAGACTGCAGTTTTCTGGTGGTTTTCATCTGCCTACTTTTTGCTACAAACACATCGCTTGTGGTCTGTACCTGTGAACAGGAGAGGTGAAGAATTAAGGGGTTGCGTACTTCTTTAGCAGAGTGAGAGATTCCAAGGGCTCATTGAGATGATGCAAACTGAAGTAAGGTGACGTGCACCGTGGGGCGATTTCCCACTGTTTAAGTAGCAGGTACCACTGCTCTTACTGACAGATGGCCGCTGTGCCCCAAAGTACTTTTTAAAATTTTGTTCTCTTTGACATTTCTCCATGTTAAAATCTTTTATTGCAGTATCTGCGGCTGCTCCAGAAATAATTAAAACCTTGGGAAACCAGCAGTGCTAGCAAAAGTCCACCAGCTGAATTTTTTCATCTTTGATCTCCTTTCTTCTTTTAATGGGTGTTGAAGTTGCATGCCAGTGGGTGTGCAGGGAAACGTGAGCTAGGGTACCTCTTCTTAGCTATGATGTTTTTTGGGGAATGTTAAAGAGGCAGATGAGGAAGGAGAAGAGGAAACTGATACCCATTGAGGGGACTCCAAAAGAAGAGAACAAAACCAGAAGGTGAATCTGAAGGTGCTGATGGCCCAGGGAGTCCTTGGCAACTTTATTGTTCTCCCAAGGCATCTGGCTGATTTTAGCATGATGCCATGAACTAGCCTTCTTCATGGACACAAATTCATAAATGAATATTTCTGGTTACTCCAGCATCACTTTTTGTTAGTGAATTCTTTTTTGGGGATCTTAGTACTTTTAAGCTCATTTATACGGGCAAGTCCCATGGAAGTTACGACAAAATAGCTAGGATATAAATTCAGACTACAGCAGCTATTTGAGTTATTCCACTTCTGTTTATTCAGCGAGTCGCTCTGGAGAACCCTGACTCCTTCCCCATGTAGATGGGTCCTTAGTTAAATGTGGAAAATTAATATTTTTTTTGGCATCCCGATGGTAACGCTCAGTTTATAGAAGTGTAAGAAACTATGAATAATTGTGTGTGTGTAAAAAAAGACTGGCCAGGAAGAGGCAATTTGATTTATTGTCGAACTGTGAAACAGTACAAGGTGCTTTTGTTTTATACTGAAGCAGTTTTATATATCAGAGTAAAATCTTTCTCTCGTGGTTTTAGTTGCTTAAGAGCACATATGGCACATTTAATTTGACAGGAAGTCATCAAGATATTAATTTAATTGCCACAGATAAGAGCGGTCCAGATCAGTGATGGCAGAGTGCTTTATCAGCATTGCTGACTTTCCTAAAAAGGGGCCCTGTGCTGTGCCTGGCGTGACTGCGGTGCAGCAGAACAGGCTTGTGCTGAGGCAACGGGCAGCAGCATTACTAATGCGCTTCTTCCACTCAGCCTGCTGACAGGAGCAAATATTAAACAGTTCAGCGTACTGAAGCGGAGCCACTTCTCGATTGACCTCTGCATCTCTACTCCGTGCCACCGCTTTCTGAGGCTGCAGCTGCCCACTGCTCTTGTTTTTAAGATAGAAAACACCCCTGCCTCCTGCTGAGAAAGGTCAGGGTCTGTTAGGCATCCCTGTGAAATGTCTAATATCCTCCTCCCATGAGTGTCTGCTGCTTCTCCAGAAGGGTGATCTGGCTCTTAACTAATTCGCATGACCTACATCTGTATGGAAGTCTTAAACATACAGGTACGGAGCTCTTCCCACAGCTATCTCCCAAACCAGTGCCAGTCCTCACTGGGGTTGAAGGTGACGGTGCTTTTAATATTGAGTTGCATTTTTGAAGATTGGCATGTCTGCCTGTACCAGAATTAGCCATTAGGCTTTTACCATCTAAAATGTTGAAAGGATCCATTCTCTTATGCCCCTTTCTCAGTTTCAGATTGTCCCCTTCTCCATCGCATAAAGTGTGCACTGTGTAAGGTCGTTCACAGGTAGGGCAGCAGCAGAAGTGTTTCTGTACGGTGTCAGGGGAAGTTGAAGGTGATTCCTTAGGCCTTCTGGGCAGTGGGAGGTGTGAATTTAAAAAAAAAAGTAAAACTTTAGGTATGCTTCTTCAGCAGCCATCAAACATTCCAGTGCAAGACCTTCTGACAGATGTTGTACTGCTCATTTTCCAGGGCTGCTACGTCCTGGGAAGCGGCACACCCATTGTGTGGGGTTCTTTTGTTACCGCTCTTCCCAGCCCCGAACTTCCACCAAATGAAACGGTGGGATTCGCTGTTTCAGAGCAGTATTTGGTCAGCAGCCACAGATGTAGAAGCAGGACTGCTTGAGGATGGCCCACTGGGAACATCAGCAAAAATACGTTCATCTTCTGCAACACTTACATCTTCATTTCAAATGTTAAGGGAAGAGTTCTCATACGCTCCTCTTTGCTGTGTGTCCAAATCGTCTGGCCCACTACTGCGCAAACCGTCTGAACCCCGGTAGACTCTGTTGCAACCCAGAGGGATGGTAAATTCAAGGGCCCGGTTATGCCAGCCCCTATAGCCATCTGTACGTGGTGAAGGTGCACCTATACACGTGTATGCAGCAGCGTGGCTCGGTGCGGCTTGCGGAGGGGGAGTAGCCCAGTGGTGGTATTGCAGAGCTGCGGGTGGGCTAGGTGCCCTGCCCGTGGGCATCCTGGGGGTTGTGGGTGGCTACCTTGCCCCTTGGGTGACATTTAGGAAGGGGTGGTGTTTATAGTTACCGAAAGGGATACAAAAGACCTTGTGGGGGTGGTGGTTTTTTTTGGGGTTTTTTTTTTTTTCTGTTAAAAGGCATCCTGCGGTAGTTACCCCGCGGCTTGCGGCATTTCCAGCAGGTCCAGGACCAACTTGGATGGACATCACAAACCTCTTCTGGTTAACGGGCGGGACGGGGCGGGTGTCCCTCTCTCCCCGGCGGCAGCCGGAGGGGGGCCGGGCCGGGGACCTCGGCGACGGGGCGGGTCGCCGTCAGCCACCAACCCGGGGCTGGCGGCCCCCTTCGCCCCTCCCCGGGGCCGGGCCGCGCCGCAGGCTGCCCGCGGCGGGGCGAGGCGAGGCGCTGCGGGCGAGGCGGGCGGCTGGCTGGTTGGTTGGTTGGTTGGTTGGCTGGGCTGCTGGCTAGCTGGTTGGGCGAGCGGTGGCCCCATGGCCAGCATGGCTTGCGAAGTCATGCCCCTGCAGAGGTACGTGTCCGGCCGGGGCAGCCCCCGGTCCAAGAGGTTAAGCGGGATGCGGGGCTTGTTGCCGGGCTGCTCGGTACGGGGGGAGCCGGGGCGCCGGGCGGGGGGGGGGGGGGGGGGGGCAGCGCCGCTCCGGACCGGCTGCCCCGGCGGCTGTAACAGGGTCTGTGTGTTATAACGGGGCTCCGGGGGCGGGGGGAGATCTCTGGCTTACTCGTGCGGAGAGGGGCGGGGGGGGTCGATGTAGCGCCCCAAAATCCACGCCAGCCCCCTCTCCCTGGGGGGGGGGGGGGGAGCTTGCCGCGGGGTTGGGGGCAGCTGGGAGATTTGTTAGGGGTTTAGGTGCCCCGGGGCGAGCGGTGGGGGGGGGGGGTCTGGGGGGGTCCCTGCGGCCGGGAGAACCTCTCCCTCCCGCCGCTTGGCTGCAGCGGGGGCCGTAATGCGGCGGGGGAGCCCGGCCGGGCTCGCCCCTCTGCCCGCCCCACCGACGGCCGGCTGCTCGGCACGCCCGGCCTGGGCGAGAGGTTGAGTTTTCGGAGGAAAAAGGGCTGTTTTGTTCCCAGGATGTGGAGACACACCTCCCTTCAGCACCGGCTTTGGAGTCCCTACCTGTGCTGGCGTGCCGCTCCCGCCACGCTAGGGCAGGGATAACTGCAGTCAGGCTTCTGAAATGGCAGTGCGCGGACCCACGGGGGTGGGGGGTGGTGTACACAGACCTCTTACTAAGTCATTAATTATGGTGTCTTTTTTCCTTTTTTGATTGGTCTTTCAGTTCTCCAAATTACGCGCTCCGTACCTCCTTAGCCTGATTTGAATGGGCTGATTATCAATCTTTATGTAATCTGCGAAACAGTAAATAAGCAATTTAGTGTGCTATTTCAGCAGTGTGGTGGTGCTGTTTCAGCAGAAGCTGCGGAGTTGCTGCTTACTTGGATGCGATAAAATAGTAACTGAAATTGCAGCCCAAAACCGTTGTTGTCTTGACAAAGCGCGGGGTCCTCTGCAGATAGGTGTGGAGGAAGTCTCTTTTGCAGTAATGCAGTCGCAGGGTTCCATGTTGATGACTGCAGAGAAACAGAAATGCGGTTTGAATGTCTTAAAGAAGTAGTCATAGTGCATCGTTCCTATTTGAAGGACAAGTCTCACATAATATTTTTAACCTTTTTGTGTTCCCGAGGATCTGTGACTGTCATAGCAGCAGTCAGACCAAGTGGTTGTTATTGTGCTCTTGACTCTTTACCCCAGGGGAAGGTAGGTTTCACAGGGTGGCTCTAATTAGACTCTTGTTTTTTGTTGTTGCAAGGATTAACTCTCAATCAGTTAGACATGTGCTCCGTACTTTAAAACTGAAGATTTTTCTTCAAATTCCCATTAAACTTTGAGCATGGTACAGAATTGTTTGAGCTTTGCAGTTAAAAAAAAAATGATTCACAAAATTCTGGCTTTTCTTCTGTCTCCTTGATCTATTATTGGGATGTGTATGCTATACTTTTAGCACCTAATTTTCTTTGGACCTCGGGGCAAACAATCACAGACTCCCAGATCCCTTTACCGTGGCATCTGTCTTCCCCTGTCAAGAAAGCGAATGAGGTGCCAGCAATGATGGTGCCTGGTTCCCTTCCTGGGTGGCTAAACTCCCTCCTGCCCGTCTCCTGCAGGTGCCCTGCTCTGTGCTCTCTTTGGGCCACAAGCTGGCCGTGCTACACCTGCCACGGCAACCCTCCTGCGCTGAAGCGATAGGAATGCATCTCTGTGTGGCTGGTGTGTAAAACTTGGGAGAGGGAGAAAGGCTCTGTTTAAGAAGCTGCGACATTTAAATAGCATTTGTCACTAGAGTGGCAAAGTATTGTATCTACCAAGGCATCTGTAAGCTGTGAGTTTGTCTTCCTAAAAATTGTATAATGTGCTTGTATAGAGCCGTATGCACTATACAATGTCGTTTTATTCTATATATAGATGTCTGTGGAATGGCACATGATGGGATATGGTGGCTGGCTGCGAGGGAGTGACAATGGGGACATCAGGGTTGTGTTTCATTGCATGGGAAGAGGTGGAAGGCTGAATGTATTGAACCCTCCACTGCAGTAGGTACTGTATTGCCCAAGCACTGTAAAAGGCACCTGTGAATGTCACACGGGTTGCACTACTGATTTTCCAACAACCTATCCACCAGTAATTGTCTCTTCCATTGCTAATAGGCTAACATGTTTTTTGAATAGCATTAGCTTACTTTAATAACCTAAATTCCTAGTTAGAGCATTACTAATGCTGTTAGTGTGTGTTTTAATTCATTTATTCCAGCTCAGTCTATTGCAGATTTAACAAAAGCTGTGCAAAGCTGCAACCTGTGGCGGCCACCTTTGCCAATCGCATCTGCCAGTTTCCGTAGGAGATAAGGCAGGCAGGTACGCACTCGGGCCTTGTTTGTGATCAGTGGCCTCTCTCTGGCTTTGCGCTTTGCTGGAACATACCAAGGCAGAGGAAGAGTGAAGCTGTCACAAATATTTTTAGAAAGTGCATCTAACAGAAGTAGGGATCTGTGTGACCGATCTGTTTCTAACCTGTACAGCAGCAGCTGTCTGCATGGGCTGTCTCACTTGCAGTCATCGTTGGGGTTGTTTGATTTACCTGAACTGGTTTGTTTGCTTGGGGTCTTTCACAAATACTGGGTATTTTAGTCTGAGAACACTATTTGTATTCCACCACGTTTTCTTCCTTTTTTGGAATGGCCGCTGTGTTCTCTTCAACAGATTAGTGAGCATTTGTGCATGTAAAGTTGTATCGTAAATAAGTCTGATCCTTTGGACTTTGTTATCACTTTCTATCCAAGGTACGGGGGAGTGCTTGACAAGCCCTAGTGAAGTATGTTCTGGAATATGTATGTGAAGTGAAGTATGTTCTCTGAGGGTGGAGGGAACTTGTATCTGATTTTGTTTGTTTGTTTTGCGTTTGGTTTTTCTTTTTTTTCTGGTGGAAGAATGAAGAGAAATTCAAACCTGTGGTTCTCATCTTCCTCAAGTCATAGTCATAGCCTGTTACAAAATGCTATATGAATTTTTGGCCTTCCAGGCTCGCATATGACCCACAGGTGGGTACCCTGTCTTGTCACAGCTGTGTCGTGAGGGGTGTAGGAGCCTGGGGAAAGCTCTTCCTGGGTACCACTGGGGCCAGGCGGGGGAAAGGCTCTGACTAAAAGCAGAAATTCGCGTGGAAATTTTCTGTGGTGTTTGACCCAGGGTACCCACCTGATTAAGCAAGAAAATATGAATATTTACCTAAAAACAGGGCTCTTAGATAACTTTATTTGAAGCGTGCAAGCTTTTAACAAACAATCCTGAAATCAAAATTGCTGGTTACCTAGTAACAGTTCTTCACCATTATAATGCAACAGGTATGTGTGTGTTATGCAACTTCACACTGTTAAATTCTGAGAAGAGGTGAGACTTTGGCTGGTACATTCATTCCGCCTCTTTCCGACCCATTTTCTAGTTTTATCCTAGTGAGGACTACTGCCAAACCACAAGTAGAAGAAAAGACACTGCCCTGTCTTTCATAATAAGCCCCAACTAGTTTAAGAAGTAAAACAACAAAAGCAAGCTGTTTAACATTGACGTCATTTTATAAAAGATAAACATATTTGCAATCCAGGAGGATAGTGAGTAGAAAATAATTATACAAAATTATGCTGTCAAGGGTTCCAGTAGATTCAGATAGGTTAATATAAATGGAAAATCAGCCTCTTGCTCACAGTGTATTTAATCAGCAAGAAGTTCTGCTCATTTCAGCTTGCCATGGGATAGCCTGTACTTCCCTGATGTGGCTTTGAAGTGAGAGGAGGTGTGCAAAAAGGCTTCGGTGTAGTTTTTTTTTTCCATTCAGGCAACGTGCCTCAACCTCAGTGCCCCCTCACACACAGCCTACGCAGTTACGCCTGTGAATAATGCAGTATATTCCCACTGTGTATGGTCATGCTGTACATCAGTGTTTCCTAGAATTAAAAGGCTCCTGCTCTGGGCTTGGATACTTGTGCCCTAATCTTGGCTGTGGAAAATAGAACAAGAAATAGTACGTGCTCCTCAGATGTGGGACAGAGTGATCCTTTGTATTCACCACAGCTTGTCTCTATGATATAGTAATATTGGCATTTTGAATGCTGGATAAAATAGGACACAGAAGCTCATGCTTTTGGAAGGCTGTTAGGGAACTCTTCCCCCAAAGAGATCCCTTTCCATGGCCCCACAGTTACATTGCTGCACGCTGTGATCTCACAGGCTTAAGACATAACTTAGTTGAGAGACCTTTATGAAAAACACTGCTGAAGGCACAGCTTTGGGGAGAATGGCGGGATCTTTTGGAGATTAATATTTAAACCGATACCAATCCCCCCCTGCCCAAGATATTGGAGATATTTTGCGTAATATGTGAGTTCAGAATAAAGAAGCCAGGTTGTCCACCTAGTATTTTGACATGTGGCTCCTTTGGTGAGTAGCTGACGCGGGTACTTAAGCACGAGCTGGACTTGGTTTCAGTGGTAAGCATGGTTAGGTGTAAGTGTAACTATTGTGAAGACTGGAGATAAATATCTGAAATGACATGTTATGGTTTTGACTGTAAAAGTCTTCAGGGAAAATGCAAGTGTTTGCGTGGAAATAACTCTCACAGAGAAATAGCTGTTAAACGTTTGTTTCTTAGACAGTTACTATATAGTGCATTCCTCCTCCTTGCCCTTCTGATTAAGGGTATAGAGTAAGGGTGGCATTGCTCAACAATTGATGGTAAGTGCTGACTTTTAACGATGACCATTGTATCACCACAGAGTTATTGTGTTAGATTAAATTTATCATTACTCTTGCATCAAGGTTGGTATTATTCTTTCTTCTTTTGCATAACATACTTCAATGTTCTTGCTTTACTTGAAGGAAGAAGCTTGTATTTGCCTGCTATTTCTCATTTGCAAAAACATTACCTTTTACCCACTGCTGTGAAGCACAAACTATGAGTAAATCACTCTACTGAGAAAATAAGTATGTAATAAATTTTCATGAGCAGTTTCAATCTTGCATTTGTCGCAAGCTTGAAATAACTTTTATGGGGAAATGACTTGTGGGGGGGAAAGAAGTGCTTAAAAATTTGTGAATAAGACGTTCAGCAAAAAGCACTACTGTAGCCTCAAAGTTGAGGCTTCCTTGAAGCTGTTTTTAGTGTTGTTAATGTTGAATGTCAGAACAAGTAAACAGTATCGTTAAAATCCCCTGCGATGGTAAAAATGGCATATCTGTTAATCCAAGGAGGCACGGTGGTTCTAAATGGTGAGAGGAAAACAAGAGGGAGGTAACTTTGAAGTCGACAACCAAGCTTAGTCTTCCTTCTGCCCCCAAAAGCTGCATTAACTTTTGATATCGTTAGTAATTTGACGCCACTGAATTTTCAATGCCTTTTAGTTTGATTGCATTAAAATTAGAAGCAGCAATCTCATTGCCTGAAAAAAAAATATTCTCACTAAAAAATAATTAATTTCTTTTGAAGTGCAGAATATCTGTGGTGGAATAGAAAGCAAGCCATTTCCTTATCTAACTTTTGAGGTCAGAACAAATAGAGCCTATGGCAAGGCATTGGGAAAACATGACCTTGGCTGAGCAGCATGACCCCGCCAGTGTCTAGACCCTTCATCTCTGGTGCAAAATGTTGACACTTGTGTCAAAGTACATTTTTATGATTGTAAAAAAAAAAATAAAACAAACCCACAACACACTTTTTTTTTTTAATTTAATCAACTAAATGTCCCATTTAACTTTTGAAAAGAGATGTGGGGCAGGAAAGCAGTGATAGCTTTACAATGGAGGTTCCAGTGCCAGTAAGCCAGGACGGAAGGACTGCCGATAATTAAGTGCGAATAAAACAAGGGAGGAGCACCCTGAGGCACCCTCTGACCTGGGGTGTCCATATACCATATGGGGTATCCCATATGCGTGTAAATAAATTGGGAACTCTCCATCTAAATGGATGTTTTACAGCTTCAGCTCTGGAACTGGCTCAGCAGCTCCCTTATTCTTTCTGAAGGGCAAGATGAGATATCAAAAAAAGAAAAGAAAAAAAAAAAAGGAAAGCCATCATTGCGTATTTGAGAATGTGATGGGTGAACAGTTGCCTGTAACATTCCTGTTGCAAAATGGGGAGGAATATAAGGTAACTGTGGTTCTGTAATGGAAGTATATTGTTTAACAGTTAGGCTTCACCAAAGCTTTCCTATTTCCTTCTTCAGAGACAGAAAGGACGCATTGCATAAATGCTGTAAGATACATGTGCCTAAAAATCCAAAGATGTGCTAAACTAACTGGTGGGTGATACTGGTGTTCCGTCCAGTCTGACCGACTTTTTTGTTAGCTCAATGCAGGTCACAAACATAACAGTGTTAGTTCTTTAGCCGTAAAATAAAAGAGAACAAGTTTTTTCAGTTTCGCTGATATTTGTTTTGTTTTTTAGCAAGAAGGAAGTGATCAGATACTTAGGTGTTCTTTAGGAGTGTGAGAAATTGCTCTTCTAAGTGTTGCATGAAAGAGCAATTCATTTCTTTTTAATCCCTTGTCTTAGGGGCACTATGTATATTTCTGAGAAGAAAGGGACTGCTGTATTTTGCAGTCACCTGCTTGGCCACGTAGTCGGTGATAGTTGAATACCTAACTTTTTTTTTTTATTTCATCGCTTTAGTGCTTTCTGGCCATAAAGCATGTATAAAGCTGGACAAAACTGTGATGGTATAAAACAAACAAAAACAACAACAAAAAACCCCAACCACCTAATTTACTACAAAACCTGCTTGCCTAATGCATAAATTCTTTGCTGGGCAAGGTAGGAGTTTAGACTATATAAGAGATGCACATCGGAATGACTTGTCCCCTCCGTGCTGTGGATGGTGACTTAGTTAGCTAGGTCACTGTGCCAGATATTAGGCTTTCCTTTCTTTCTGGAAGGGTCTTACACCGCTTTAACCAAAGAGGAATTATGCAGCCCAAGTACAGTACAGCTAAGTGTTAAACATATCTTAATGACTTCTCTGGCATTTTCTTTCAAAAGGATACATGATAGAAAGGGCTTCCTAGCAATGCTAATAAACCCTTCAGTACAAGGTGTTTTAAAAACAAGTAAGTAGTTGTTTTTTAATCAGCATAGTGTGAGCGATAGTGACAAAGAATCTTGTGTGGAAGGTTTTAAACCAATTTCTAGCCTGTTTATTGTGTAATATCAACTGATGATCATTTATGATTCATATCTTGTACATTGTTCTTGCTTGCCTGTCTCTTTTATATCCGAAACCATGTGATTAGGTATACACAGGTTTAAAACCTCTCACACACAGTTTTCACTTCTTTCGTTCAACTAATCTGTGCTTGTGTGTATAATATAAGCACCTCAGTTTATCACCTTACAACACGAAGAATTCATTCTTTCCTAAAGCATTTTAATCAAAGCAGAATCCTTGTGTGCTAAGTGATTGCAGTAGGGCTTGGTGGTCTTGCATCAATTTGAGGGATTGTGAATTATGTGGAATAGCTGGTTTAAATCTGTTCGTAACTTACACAGCTCATGTCCTCCAGCTTGCACAGATGAGTTGACTAAGCTGCATGAAGTTAGGGAAAGATGTTTGGGGTACGATGTTTTCAATGATTGGGGGGAAAATGGATCATGTGCTTTACTCAGGTGCAGGAGATCTTTTTAAAGCTAAAAGATTTTTATGGTTTTCTCAAAAGTCTAGATTTCACACTGGTTAGCTTAGAGCTCTTCATCCCAGATGTGGCTGCTGATCAGTGCTGCACGTGTAAAACTACAAAGCACTGTTGGATTAGAGAGGTTATGCACAGCTACAATTATTATTGACTGTGTGAAATTTTGAAATGTGGTGATCTAAATGAAACTGGTATTTGGTTTCTCATTTCTCTAGAGCTTCTTTCTCCCCCATTACCAGCTAATGTTGTTAAAATATTTGTTTCTCCTGAGTTACTTTGTATGAGTGGATAATGGGTTTTCTTGTACAGGTGTAAAACTTGCTTGAACTTCTGGAGCAGCAGTTGTACTTGCTGTGGAAGAAAAGGAAGGAAATGCAACATATTTCAGAGTTCCTGCTGAATACTAGTTTCCCATCTGATCTGTCAAAGCAACTAGTGGGAGTATGAATATAAGAAAGTTATTTGGGCTTTTGCAGTATCGTTGTGCTTCTGTGACTTGGAAGTTATTTACAAACCCTAAGATGAGGAATGGCTTTTATGATGGAAAAGAAAGCGTGTTTGGTGTGGCTTTGACAACTACCACTTGTACACAAAGCAGCATTTGGTGTTGTCATTTGAAGTTGCATCGACACACAGAAATCTTGATGGCGCTGTGAACTTTAAATAAGAAAACATTTTTCATGTTTTGTGGGCGCCATTGGGACTTGTTTGCATTGAGATTACGAGTACAGCTGTTAACGTAATGAACTGAACATAGCAAAAACTTTACCAGCACCTTTGTGAGTTTAACGTAGCTTCTTTACACTTTTTAAAAAAACAAAGTATATTCTGTAATGTGCTAAATACAGAGATAACATGCAAACAAGCTGAGAGACTGCATGACATCAGGGGAGGGAGCCTGCACCTGGCAGAGGTTCTTACCTGTGCCTTTGTTGCAGGTGGTCTTCTGGGAAGCGCAGTGATGGGCACTTCCATATTTCCCTCCGCTTCTTTCTAGGCTGTCTCAAAGCCGTAGCAGTTTCTCACAAAGACCTTTCAGGTGATGTTTGCCTCAGTTCACACACAGGCAGCTGCATTACCTACCTCGCTGCAGGCAGGTGCTGGCAGCCTGCTTTGCACGGCCCTTGCGCTGGCCGGGTCTGGGAGGAGAGCGACAGCGGCGTTCAGTGCTCCCGCAGCAGCGGCCGACTGCAGCTTGCTCCAGCAGCTGAAGTCGTGCTTGTGGAAGTGGCAGCAAAGTTTCCCGTAACAGCCGTCCTCCCAGTCTTCTTGGGGAGCTGTCGAAAACTGCCCAGTCACTGTTGTGTTACAGAGGCGATGTGAGTTTTGGCAGACAACGCTGATTTTGGAAGCAGCCTCTCTTCCTTCCGGTCCGTGGTATTTTGTGTTACCCTACAATCAGTATTTCAGGTTTCCCACCTGATGTGCTGGAAGGTCTTTTCTGTAGATGTCTGTAGTTGTCGCTTTATAAATCTCTACGTACTGTAAAGGGGGTCAAAATGATACAGAATTGAACCGCTGTGATTTTTTTTCTGACGCATTGGCTTGCTCATCTGTCTGTTTGTCCGCTTTCCTGGCCTTTCTGACTCCCTTGCATCCTGCCTCATGCTCCTGCCCCCCAGATGAATTTGGCATTAATATTTGTGGATCTGTTATGACATTGGCTGGGTTCGAAATGAGCCACGGCGAAATCTGCCTCAGGCTATATGCAGTGTGAGCAGGGTGCTTGCCTGGCTGCGGGCCAGTTTCAGCTCATCTTGCTGAGGGAGCTTCCTGCTGGCTCCGGTGGAAGCTGCAAAAGGTACCTGTGAGTAGTTGATCTCCTAGCTACAAAACCCACTGAGATGTTCCTTTCCCCTTTATTCTGTGCTTAGAGACACTTTTATAAACCAACAAATAAAATCCTTTAAAATGCAGTAGATGAATGGACTCAGGCTCGGTTTTCAGAAATTGTTCTGGCTTGATCTACTTCAGATCGCTGTTGAAAGTTGGTTGGGGTGTCGGGGCCATCAAAGCCCCCGAGTCACTTGAGTTTGAAGCCGAGCTCACCTTACCCAGCGAGTTCTCCCATATTCTCTTATCTTCTGAACAAGCTCAAAAGCGATGGATGCCTTCACAGTGTGGCCATGCCCCGGGACCTGTGGCTGAGTACCTGTGGCAAGTTGCTGAGTGCTGGCACAGTCCCAGGCTGCTGGAACAGCAGGAAAGCAGCAGGAGAGCGCTTGCTTTCCAGCGCCTGTGAGATGTTATCCTTTCTCCTTTTGTTTAAAGTAATTTATGCAGCTTCCCATCTTTTCTGCCGAACTTGCTGTGTTCTTCAGCAGACCAAATTAAAAGTCCCTTGGGGACGAATTGACCTTGGTGCCGTTTCCTGCGTGCTTGGAGGAAGATGAGTGTCCTGCTCTGGAGAGTTACAAGGCTTAAATGCACTGCAAGGCTGACCATTTATCTGGTTGGAATGACTAGGTGAAACTTGTTTGAACCCCTTCTTACCGCGGAACGGTCTTAACTTGACTTAAACCATCAGTCCACCACACCTTTAAGCTTCAGCGCCCCAGCAGCTCATTCTTACCCTCGTGCCAGCACAGGCACGATGAGCTGGGTCAGGGAACTGATCGGCCACGCACCAGGTAGCTATGTTTGGACTAGGTGAGTTGACCACTGAAACACCATTTTGCCAGGGGAGCTCCAAAGCAGCTGATGGCAGCCCCTGATCTCAAGCCAAGGGAGATTCCAAGCATAGTCAAATCGGCTTTCCACAGGAGTGATAAAACCGGGGAATTCCTATCCTCTGCATATACCCGTGGCCGTTTCTTTGGTCTCTCAAGACATCATTTCTTTTTTTTTTTTGCCTCAACTTTTGCTTTAACAGCCAGGTGGTTTAATTCTGGAACAGCAGACGCCAAAAGGGCCTTGGTGGTTTTGCTGGCAAAATGCTTTATTGTTGCTATGGGAATAGTCCTGGCACTCCTGGCCATCTAGCAGGAGATCTGTTACACCACATTTGTGGACACTGAGAAAGGAGTTGCATTCTCAGGATTTAAGGAATGTGACTTAGAGCTCTCTTCCATGAGTATAACCAGAGGACAAAGCAGGCCATAAGTGTTTACCTCCATAACAGGTGTACTGGTTCACTTTTGTTATCTCTACTTGTTAAGAGTGAGTATCTCACTGTACATGAACTGCACATACAAGACAGAGCTGCATACTAACTTCAAAAAATATGTTTTCTTTTTAGCTCCCAAGAAGATGAGCGGCCTATGTCACCCTTCTATGTGAGGTATTTACTCAATTGTTTTAATTTATTTTTCTGTGTGGGATTGGCTTGTTATTGAAATTTAAATGTGGGAAGTGATGCCCGAGATGTTGAACAGACTGTAGTCAAACTGAAGATTAATGTTAAGTTTGTAATTGTTGCTCAGCTAGTGGGATGAATGAGTTTTCAGAGGTACAAACTGTGTTGAAATTTTTTTGTATTTAGAGACAAGGCTCAGGGTTTAATGCCAGTCTTGTAAATTCTTAATTAGAAGACAGACATTTGTTTCCTCTTTTCTTCAGTTCGTTATGTAGCTTAGATACCCATCATGAATAGCTTATAATCAGTGGGCACAGGAGAGATTTCTGCCACAAGCTTTGAGGAACTGGCCGCGTGTGCTGCTCAGAAAGAAACCAGGAACCAGATGGTGAGTCAGCAGCCCATGCAGCGACTGCTCCTCCGAAAAGCAGGAGAGCGCCCGGGTCCCCAGCGTGCCTGCCTGGAGGGAATGGCCCTCACGCCGCATTTGAACAAACTGCGTTTCTTGTTTTGCCAACTGGAGGGCAAAGTCACTGCTTGTAAAAGTGGCCTAATTCTGTTGACATCAGTGAAAGTTTGCTGTGCTTGCTTCAGTAGCAGGCTCAATTCCAGTGCTTTCATTTATACTTAGTGGAAGAACAGGAGCCAGGGCAATTAACAGTGAAGGGCCGCAGAGGAGGAAGGGCCAGATATTATAATTGGGTTCTTTGATCTCTGTGGAGTTTAAACAAATAAAAAGAAATCCCTGTGGTGCTTTTTGTGAGAGCAGTGATATTTGGAATTCTTACAGTGATCTCTCAATTTGTTAATTCTTTTGCATATATTCCTATTTATTTTTGTAGCTTGGGTTTTTTCATAGAGGATTTTTCTAACAGATTACAGAAAGTGTTCATTTCATGCACGCTCTTAATATGGAGACTCATGTTAAAACTGTGCAGAAATGTGGGTCAGTGAACTGTTCATGGACTAGCCTGGTTGCATGGTCTTGTCTGCCTTCCTGTTGATTCACCATCGTTCCCTGCAGTGTATTTGTGCAGATGTTGCCTAGTCTGTGCTCCAAAAGCTCCAAACTGTCTGGGGAGGTTCTGCTTTTTCCTTTGGGAGATTATTTTGTAGCTGCACATGCTCCCCTCTCACAAGTTTTCCCCAGTTTGAATCCTCATCCTGTCTTTCCATTGAAAATAGCTCCCCTCTTTCTTTTCCTTTCTGGCTAGATGTGACCTTCAAATGATCGTAGGCTTTCATTACATTTCCATTTGTCTTGCTGCTTAAAACTGTCCTTCCAAGCCCTTTCCTGGATTGTGGAAAAATGATCTAGGAAGGATATTCTCTTCAGCTGACCTTGTCAGGATTGCTGAGAAGGTGAGGAACAAGGAGCGGACCTGAGGAAACTGGTGTCAAAGCAGGACATTTCTGAGAGGGAGGAAGCAGGTTTGGAAATTTTAAACAGAGATGTGGGCATATTTTGATGGGGAACAAAGCATGAGTGTGTCCATTGGAATGAAGGGATGGCTTTCCGTGGGAATGTGTCTTGCAAATAGGAAGGGAACAGTCAGGAATAAACACATAGTTGGAGAGTTAAGAAATGGCTAGTAGGGGCAGAGAGGGAGCAGCACACCTTGCAACATAAGGCTTCATGCCAAGCTCGCGTCTTTTGTAACATTGCTGAGACACAATTACTTGTAAATAAAGCTAACAGCTTGTAAGTCTTGCTGCTATTTATCACACATCAAAAATGTGTGCTCCTGAGGTCAGTTGCCAAGTGCAGCTAATTTGGCAGGAGAGCTGGTGCTGGCTGGGCAATTCATGGTGCTTCAACAACTGAGAACTTGAGTGGGTGGCCAGTTTCTTCTGTGCAGCTTTGAGTGTTCTAATTGTTGCCCCAGAGCTGTGCGTGACATATGTAGGAATTGCGTTTCACACCATGGAAAAGGAAGGGGAGACTGTCAGCTTTAGCCACCTGATGGTCAAATTTGTTTGTATTGCTACCAGCCACACGTACATAGTTTGAAATACTGTTCAAGTAATCCTTCAAGCAAATTGTGAATGTACAGAGCGATCGCTGCTGTGTTTATACAGCAGTTCCATATAGATAATTGTGCAACAAGTTAATTAAATGGGAACAAGAGCTCTTTAACTTCCAAACACTGCATAATACTTGGCTTTTGACAGACTGAAGGAGCATTGTGTGCCTCCGTAAACCAGTTTTGGTTGGATCAAACCAGAGACTTGATTCTTCAGTGCTGTACCATGCCAGCTAGCAATGGAGATGTTTCCCTGGATGTTATTTTTAACAATAAGGCAAATGCTCAAAGTCTTAACTTCAAGTCAAACTGTCAGAATGCCACCAATACACTATTTCCTAAAATGGCGCTGATTTGGGGTTGTGGATTTGTTTGGGGTTTTTTTTTCTTTAGACGTTGGGCAAGTCATGACCAAGTACAGAATTAATCACCACTGCTGCTCTGGAAGGGAATACACAGTCATTAATGGTACGAGAGTACTCATACTAAATGAGGCAGAATGTGACATAGATTTGTCGAGAGGTGATTTGGTGCAACCAAATTATTTTTTATAACACTTTCCAGTGTGAGGAAGAAAAGGAGTATACCTAATCCGTCCAATGTCAGCAAAACACTTTATATCATGCCATCTGTATGGAGATAATAGGCATTAGTTCTAGAGCTTAAATATGGGTAGGGAGGGGATTGAGACCTATTGGTATTGCTGGCAGGAGAGGAAGGAGATTGCTAGTGAAGCTCCTTAAGTGTCATGGGCTTTTTTTTCTTTCGTAGCCACTGGCATGATAAAATAGAATCATGCTCATGAATTTGGCTTATAGCAGAAATTTAGGAGGGGTGAATGGTGTGGGGGTGTCCTCTGCAAGAAAATATGTGACAGTGAGATATGATATAGGATGATTGAGATAGATGCAGATATATATAAAGATAAGCATGAAATATAAGATGCAGGATGAAAAATAATAACGTAGGTAATAAAGTCATACATCTCAGGACTAAAAATGAAAATCCATGACATGAAAGGGGAGTTTCTCACATATGGAAATACCAGGGAAGAAAAAGGACATAGGCATACTTGTTTGTGGAGGGATGGAGGGGAGGCGTGGGATGAAAATACTCAAGTTGAAGTATATCCA
Organism: Pluvialis apricaria; assembly: GCA_017639485.1. Classification (NCBI taxonomy): domain Eukaryota; kingdom Metazoa; phylum Chordata; class Aves; order Charadriiformes; family Charadriidae; genus Pluvialis; species Pluvialis apricaria. The sequence continues at coordinate 51,420,886 of CM030010.1, read as the reverse complement.
CATGACAGTGGATATATAAAGTGAAGTATTTTCAGTATACTTAGAGGAAATATGGATGCCTTTGTACAAGAGTCAGATGAGGCCTCATACAGTTTCAGTAACTCATGTTCAAATGGCATTGGTTTTGTGAAGATGATTAAAGAAGTGGGCAGACCCTGCTACAAGATGAAGAGGAGGGAAGGCTTATTTACCGTAAGAAATGAACCAGACAACACATATTCCCGCTGGGTTTTAGACAGAGGGGAAAGATTATTTATGTTAAGTAACAATACCTGATGCAAGGGAAAATGTGTACAAACAGGCTATGAATAAATCTGGGCAGAAAATTAGTTGTAGCTGGAGCCCTCTTTTGTTGGCAGTTGCAATGATGAGGTGTGCTTGACCAGTTTGTGAGATCTGGGGTTTGAATCCATTCACCTGCTGCTGACCAGCGTTATCCTCTCCCTCTCTGTACTCCTTGGTAAGACAATTTGTTGACTCAGCTGTGCTCAATACCAGCCAAGGAGATTTCTGCGCTGCTAAAAGAAGAGGAAAACCTTGCTGGGTGATTGATTGTTCTAGGGAGTCGTGCCTGAAGGGCATTTATGTGCCAAAACCTTTTGTAACGAAACCTTGTGGTAAAGGGAGTTGAGATTCGTTTAAAAATTGTAGTGCTGCTCCTTGTACAATTCTGCAGTAAGAGCATGCATGCCAGCTGTACTGAGTAATCAGTACTGAGAAACAGTGTGCGGTTTCAGGTAATGAAGCCTCATCTGGCAACAGCAATTCTCTGTAAGCATACTTCTACTCAACGCGTGCAATGGGTTTTTAGAAGACATGGAATCTGCAGACGTGCTTCGTGCTGGCGTATGTGCGTTAGATTTGACATTAGTCACGTAGATGGTTTCAGAGGAGTTTCCTGATGATTACATCCTGAGATAAACCAGAGTGATACTACAGGGGAAAAAAGCAAAAGCTTTGTAGTGTGGAGCTTCCTTGTTAACATGCAGAGCACTAAACTGAAATTGGGATGAGAGCTGACATCACAAGCAATGCCAAAAATTGCATTAGATACCCGTGAGTGCAGTGCAAGGCATAGGACAGTTTCGCCTGTTTTAGTACTTCTCTTCTTTTGAAGGACTAATATCCTGTTGGCGGTATTTAGTACAGCCGACTGTTTCTCCTTTTAACAGTTGTGATCTGAGCCAACTCTTTTTAAATAATGCAAGTCAAGTATTCTTAGCCTATAGGATATTGGGTAAGATGTTTTACTGTATTTGTTCTCAGGTCAATTTTCTGAAGAAACTGAAAAAAATCTTGTTGTACATTTCTCGCCTGCTCAGAAATTTGCTGGGCCACCTTCCCACTGGATGCTTCTTCCTCCATGTGGGACATGCCATAAGAGCTCCTGGGGCCCACAGGAGTGTTGGGCACTTTTACTGGTCATGATTACGTTGTGTGATGCATGTTAACATCCTGCATCACATCAGCACTGAAAGAAAATAGACACCAGGCTGCTGGGTGCCCCTGCTTGAGGTGTCCAACTACCATGTGGGTCTGAGGCCCCCAGAGGAGCATTTCCCTTCTCTGTAGAGAAACGTGCACAGACACAGCCCTCCAAATTCACCAGCTAAATTGGGTGGTGTATATGAATCCCCTTCAGGGTTCTCTCTGCTCCAAGCAGTAGGTGTCAGTGTGCAGCCATCGTACAGTGTGATCCTAGCGCAAGTGAAAAACAGCAGGAATCCTGAAGAAAACAAGGCAGTTGCTTTTAGTGGGGTTAGTTTTCTGCATAGTAAGAAGGTAGTGTCAAATATTATGTACCACATTTAAAGGAAGTGTAATTGGGTCTGAGCTGGTGGAAGTGTGAAGGTGCTGAGGAAACATTGAAAGCATGTCCTCTCTGTGATGGGACATCCCAGTAAGTAAGAGCCCACCTCTTTATTTTTAAACTCATTATTTTCATTTTGTATGCAGACACAATCCTTCTCTTTGGGGAATGTGTGTCAAATGAAGTAGTTGTCTTAAAATAGATCCCATGTGAGTCTGCAGTATTGTGTGTTGCAGTATGCAACAGTTGTGGAGAGTGAACAGTGTTTAGACTGTATTAAATATCTATGAAAAAGGAATTTCCTAGGTCACGGGTTGGAATGATAGATTTGTCATGACTTCAGAAATTTCCCATCTGAAATGTCAAAGCCATTTAAACATCCTCTACCTTGCTGGAACGGCAAAATGGTAAAAAGTTTTTGCATCTATTGAGGCTTTCTTATTGTTGTGCTTGGCTTAAAAAAAAAAAAAGACAAAAACAGGAAAAAAAAATAGCTTTGCTTCTTGAATAAAGCAGATGGATTGTAAATAAAACTCAGCAATGATGGGCCTTAGTTCCAGTCTGCAAGTATAGCTTATGGTTTAGGCCATTAAGTATGGTCAGGAATTAATTCATTGACTTCACAAATAAAAACCTTATCTGGGAAAATACTATACCAGTAAGTCAGTTGTCTCTGGCTGATGTTTTTACTTTGCGCTTTTAATACCTGGATACTAGTACATTTTGCTCAATAGTGCCTTGAATGGAAAAAGCAGGAGGGGAGCTTTTATACCCAACTCAGTTATTTGCCTGTTGTCACAAGATGCCCAATGCAGACCAAACAGGGTGCAGGTATTGCATGAGATAATTCTCACTCCAGTGCGTATCTTTTAAATCTAAAGTACTAGCTAGGGGGGGCAGGGGAGATTTAATGTGCTTAAATAAGGTGATGGAAAATGCCACCTTCCCATACTTGAGGTTGAAATGAAATGGGAGAAGCCATGCAGTAAGAGTGAACCTTACGTGTGAAGCAAGACGTTATCCAGAGCTGATGGGCACCTCTGAAAGTGAGCAAAAGACTTTGGTAAACAAGTTAGACAACACTGGGAAGTGCTAGAGGTCAGACTTCCCAAAAGGAAAAGCGCAAGGGTCATAACAAGCCGGTTCCGAAGTGTATAGCGCTTAAAACAGCTGTGTGCTTTAATGCAGGTTTTGTGGCTGGCGCTCTGAAAGTAAAAGTTCCCAGCACTGGGAAGCTCTCCTGCTGCTTTCTGTCATCTCAGGAAAACCTTTAATTTCTATCAAAAGTCACCATTTCTCAGCGTGCTCTGCAGCAGCTGCATAATTTAATAAAGATAATCTAGCTGTAGAGATAATTGACTGTACATATCAGTGAAATGGAGCAGACGTGAGGAGAAAATAATTAACTGAACATGAGTTCCCGTTGTCCGGATGATTTACTGAGCAAAGCAGCCCTTCCGAGGCAGCTGCCTGCGCAGGCAGGCATGCCAAGAGGGCTCTTCTGGGCACGGCTTGCCTCGCCTGCTCCGTGGAGCATAAATCCAACAGCGGAGCGACTTTTGCCACCCAAGAAGTCTGGAAAACCCCGCAGGGTGCACCCCGCCTGCCTGATTGCTCTTCTGGGCTGTGAAATCCTTGCAGGGCTGTGCCTTTCCCTGAGTTTGGGAACGCGCTCCAGCACCTCCCGCTCTGTCCCCGGGCAGGCTCGAGTCCTAAAATCACTCTGTAACTCTCTCCCCTCCGCTCTCCGTTTTGGATGTGAACTTCCTCGATGTAAAAAAGGTTGGTGCAGAGTAAATCAAGCAATTTAGCAATGCATTTGAATTAAGCTTCAAAATGAAATAGCAAGGAAAGCTACCAATTGTGGAATTAAAAGAAATTTAGTGTATTTGAAAAAACTCTGATTTAAAATCTCTGTCTTATTGAGAACAGGCTAATAAAAGAGCATTAAAATATCACAGGGCTAAGAATAAAGTTATATGCAGTATACAAGGAAGACGTTTAGAAGGGAAATATAATAAAATCAGAATGTCAGAGCTTCATTGTGCAGTCACCCACTCAGCTGGCCTGTAGCTGTATACATATTTCTTTGTTATGTGTCAGTAGTTTGAAAATCACCGTATTACTGGCTTTTCCGACAGAATCTATGTTGTCTGAGTAGGGCTTTGCTAGATACCACAAAGTAACTCTTACACAGATATGCATCGCTATGAATTAATAAGGTTAATGGACTTAAAACTGAATTGGTGTTAGTAAAGCACGCAGTCAACTGAAAATTAGACAACTACAGAATGTATTGGGGGGTTATGAAAATTTTTGGCATTTTACTTAGATTTTTTTCTGCTTTATCTTTTGTTTCTTCTTTCTACTACTTTTTGTGTGAAGAAGCTGGTGTGTTTTCAGTTATGATGGGAGTGGTTTGCAGATAGTGACTGGTGGCCTTGAACACCTCAGATGGGGTTAACAGCATGAAGTCTTGCTCACGTGTACAGTATCTAACCTTTCGTTAGGTTTATGTGAACCAGGAGGTTGCATTTTTGCACGGTATTAATCCTGTTGGAAATAGAGTGACGAGCTGTTTCCTGAGATTTTCTGTCTTGTCTGATGGGTAGGTATACCTACATCCTAGGAATGTTTTAAAAAAACCTAGAATCCGAACAATGCTATCTCCATGACCACTTTCCTGACATAAAAACAGAGAAGAAAGGTGTGATATGAAAGACAACCCCCGCTCAGTATGGATTGCATATAAATATTACAGAAAGTTGATACAATACTAACTTACTCCCACACATGTAGGAATGGTAGCCAGTGCCTGAATTGTATCTTATAATGTGGTTTAGACTACCACGCTAGCATCTTGCTTGCTAATCCATCTCCCATGGGAGGCCAGGTCTTAAAAAATAGTTTTGGACTGGGAAGAGGCCAAATATTTTATATAAGTGGACAGGAAAGCGAGTAGCGCGCTTGAAATGCGCACTTTGAGTTGCAAAGCCATCCGGTAGTTAATAGTCAAGATGTTATGTATGGGAAGAGGGGGATCTTGACATTATTTTTTTCCTATATGGAAATGTCTGTATGCAACTTGCATGTCTGTAGTAATAAATACAGTAATACTTATTTGTATGTCTTCTGTTCATGAAATCATCCGAATGACACAGCTGCTTAGGTAATGTGGGATATAGTGGCAAATCTGTGATGGCTTTCATGCTGTGCCACCACTCCAGGGACCTGTGCTGGGCCTGGAGATGAGCACCGGGTGATGCCGGGACTGGAGGGGCTGCGTGTGTGTTTAGGGCACACTGCTTTCCTTACACACACTGAGGTGAACGCGCTGGTTCAGCCGAAGGAAGCTGAAGCATATTGCCAGTCTGATTCGCAGCTGGGTGTTTGCAGGGTTTGTACTTCACTGCAGGAGTTAGGCTGTTTGGTTGGCTTTATTGAACTGGATGTAGTGGCCCCTCCTTTACCTTTCTCGTCCTCTGTCGCCTGCGCTCGGCCGTAAGTGACACTCAAACCCAGCAAAGCCACAGAGTGGTTATCATCTGAGAGTGCTGCAGCTTTTTAGCTAGCAGTAGATCTGTAGGGGGAAACGCGAAATATTCAAGGGAAGCAGAGAGGAAACCTTTGGTTAATTAAGGGAAGACGGCTGTTGTTAGTTCTTCTGCATTGAAACGGTTTGGGAGAAACTGGTAAAGACTGAAAGCGATAAATGGCTGTTTTGGCAGGAAGCACACTGTACAGCCAATTCCTCGGCTCGTATGGGGATAAATCTAAATGAGACCCCCATGCCTGTAGCTTGCTTGACTTAAAGAAGATCAGGGGAGTGATGAACAGGCAAAAAGTGTCACCTTATCGGCAGAGCCAAGTCAGCGTGCGGGAAGAGGGGGCAGGACGGGACTCAGCTTGGCCAGGTTGAATCTGGCCCTGTGCAGAGGGAGGAAAGCAGTGACAGCTGTGTGGGGTGGCATGTCAACTTGTTCAGAAGGGCTTTAAACAGCAAGCAATGACACCTATAATTGTGTCAGCTCTTCCTGAGCCTGAAAACAGACTGAAAGAAAAGGGAAAGAAGAGAGCATGTATTTTATTTTTAAAAATATGAAGCAAAGAACACGAATATCAGAGAGCGGCAGGAGAACAACTGTGCAAAGCCTGTGGTTTGCCTTTGGCCTCCGTTAAGATTTAAAGATTCTTAAATATTAAGTCCCCTTTCAGAGTGTGTACATTTTCAAGTTGGCTGCAGAAGGCAAGGACTTTTTTGATAAGGCTAAAACAACCTGCAGTGGCAGAAAGCTCAGAAGGAAGCCAAAAAAAAAAAAACAAAAACCTGCAACATACTGAAGTTGAAATACTTTCCGTTAGACCTTGGCCAACTGCAAGGGAGTGATAGGGAAATTAATTCTGGAGGATATTGGCATTGTCAAAATGCTCCACGTCACCATGGGAGAGAAAATTCCTCAAGGGGAAAGCTTGTGGCATGCGCATGCAATTATTGAGACAACTCAGACCTTTAAATCTTAGTGCTGCAAAGAACAAGGGTTTTTAAGACCTTATTGTGATAATTAGATCTAACTTTCTCCTCTTTTTTTCTTTTACACAGTGCTCACGTATCACAAGTCAGTAGCAACATTCCTGCTACAGGAGAGTAAGTGTCTCTTTTACAATTTCGTAGCTACCTATTTTGTCTATTGGAGCTTTTTAAAAGAGCTGGTTATTCTTTCATTTCTCTTTAAGGATTGTTATTGCACAAACTAAAAAACAGTGTTTCCCAAACCAAAGCATTTGCAATGATAATAAATCATTTCCTCCTGAAAAATTCCCAGGCCCTTGGTTCTTTCCTCGGATTGTGCCTGCGATGTTTTGGTTAGGCAGAACTTGCGTATTTAGAGAAGCCATTTGCACTGTGTCATCCTCTTGCTCTTGTTTGCGCCCCATTGCATCCCAGCAGAGGATGGGGCTTGACCCCACTACCATAACTGGGAGCAGCAGAGCTATCGAGTTGGCTCCCTCGCTGGACCTGGAAATTCCCAATGGCTGGTGGGTTTGCAGAACTGATTCTTGTCAATACGTGAAACACAGACATTCGTGCCAAGTTAAACCATGTGGGTTTTTGTACTCGCTAAGATCTTTTGACTTTTTCAGGAACTTTTTGCAGTCTCAGCAGACTTACAACTATAGCAACTTAGCAACAACTTTTGTAAATTCTCTTGAGAAGTCAGCCCAGGTACAGGTTCTCATGCTCATAGCTACCCATTTGAAAATTAACCAGCAAATCCTGCAAATAATTTTTTTTCAAGTATGGAAAAAGCACTAGAAGCTGTGTATGGACTTTGGAAAGGCGTGTTTGAAAAATTCATTCTTCAGCAGACTGCTTAAAGCATTGCAAGACACAGGGATGTACAGAAATGTGTTTCCAGATGATCTTTTCACACAAAAAAAATTAGATTTTGCCCATAGAAACTTCCTCTGAAGGAAGGAAGGAAGGAAATACTACAAGAAAATGTCAGTACCAAAAGGAAGGAGATTTGGTTGCGTTGAAAGTTCAAGTAGTCTCACATCTTTAACTGATACAACTGGAGAGGTTCCCTTGCTGTGGCTTGTGTGGGTGCCCTCCTACTGCCAGTGGGCGTGATGGTGATCGCGCACCAGTGTAAGTCAAGGGTGGCTGTGGGTGGATTCATGGCACAACAACAGTGCAAAACCAGCATGAACTCGGAACCAAATCCATGCTTGGTCACCAGGTTAAGCATATGAGGAGTTTGTAGTCAGGTACTGTTTGCCTGTTCTCATCCCCCTGTCAGACAGAAGTGAATCACCTTCTTGCAGATGATCCATTGCCTTATTGAGTTCAGATTGCACAAGAGACTTGACCAGTGTCAGCACGGCTGGGTATCACACCCAAGTTTGTCAGGGCAAGGACTGTTAAAGTGGAGGGTGAAAGTTAGCTGCCAAAGTCTATAGTTGCAGTAAGTAAAATCAGCTTTTATTCCGAAGGTTCAGACATCCCTAGAAATAAAAAAAGGGCAAGGTGAATTGGGAAGGCTTAGCTCTTCTGAGGAACCTGAACATCAGGGTATCGGAAGATTTTGGCTTAGCTCTTTGCAGATGTCACAGCCCTCAGACATTTTATACTGCCTTGCCATAGTAATAAAACATAAACCACAGATACCCTTGCTTTATTTGTTGTTGCAGAGAGGGAGCTCCACAAAGTCTTTGAGCTCAATTGACCTTATTTTTCGGCTTGACAGGTATTTAGAGAAGACAATCCGCTCAGCCGTGGAGCAGCATCTCTTTGATGTTCATGGCTCAGGCGGCCAGAGTTCAGAGGACTCTGAATCGGGAACATCTTCAGCCTCTTCTAATGTGTCTGCCAGGCAGAGGAGGCGACAGCACAAAGAGCAGGAGGAAGCCCGGAGAAACAGAGACATGTACGAGCCTGATTTCTTTGTTTTGGAAAGTATATTTGATTAAGTGTACCCTAGTCATGTCCTCTTATCAAGGCAATGCTTAGTTCTGTGATGAAATGCACTGACCCTTGCCCTGAGTTGAAAGTGCGGAGCGGACTGCAGTGCCTGTGCGGAGCTCCATTGCATCAGTTAGAGCTGGGAAATGGGAGAATTTATTAGAGGTCATGGAGTGGGGCAAAGCGCGATAAGAATTCATTTTTTTTATGAAGTATGGTAGAGTTCTTAATTACAGTATTTGGGATTGTGCAATTACAGTATTTGTTGCTTTAGTGGAAATCCCCAAGCAGTTGGCCTTATTGCCTGTAACTTTCTTTAATTAAAAACATTGGGTTTAGATGCTTTTCTGAGTTCAGACTGTCTTAAAAAAAGAGATCGAGTTCTTCTTTTGTATGTGGAAGCACAGCTTATGTTCGGGTTTATTGAGGAACCCTGGGAGTTTGAAAGTGGAAAAATCTTCCTTTTGATTAATCGGAATTTAAGAATTTTTATTCACTCTGTAACACAAAGTTTAAACATGATTTAGTGGTGAATTTCATTATATGTCTGTCAAAGAGCAAAAATAATGTCTATTTTTCCTTTCATACTCCTCTACTTGTGGTATATATTGTGTATTACCACCACAGCCTTAACACTTGCCCAAGGCATAGCTATCTTCGAGAAACTACAGACTTTGCAAGTCCCCGATCTAGTCAGTGCTCACACATATGTCTAGCTTTAACACAGCACCAGTTCTTGTAAAGAACATGTACACTTGACTTGGATTGCTAGGATTTCAAGTTAGATTCTGAAATAAACATGTAGTCCCTCGTTTTTTCCTGGGTGCTGAATTCCCCAAATCCTGTTGGATCTGCAGCTTCCGATACGAAGCCACTTTTATGCAGGTTTATAACCATCAGTACCTTGTGTTAATATTGCAGTCATGCTATTTCCCAAAATGTGTCAATGTTAACATTGTAAAAAAAATCCATAGTTACAAGATAAAAAGCCTTTTCCATAGTGAATGAAAATATGCTGTGAAAATGGACTGGGAAATTAGCACTTGCAAGTCACCAAAGTATCTGGCAGCAGCTCTGAAGTAGATTTTCTTGTTTAGTAGCCCCGCTGACAGGCGTCTCAGGTAAGTAGGTCAGAGACTGGCTAGTGTACGTGTTTGGAAGCATATGGTACTGCAGGGCTTTTTTTCAACATTGCATTACAGAGGTGCCTTTAGACAAGGTTGACACAGTTGTTCAGGTTCGATCCATAAAGCCGGAGCCAAAGATTTAAAGCACATCGGAAGTTTTCAATGCTGGCTAGGGTTCAAATTGTTTTCCCTGGTTCCCTTAGGTCAGGTTGCTGGAAGTCCTTTGGGTGAATTATCAAAATCGGCAATTCTTTTCAAAACTTCGTTCTGAAGCTGTTGTTTTGATTGTCAGTGACTTCATCTCCTTGCCTTGTGATGGATCACAAGAGGATTTGTAATGTCACAAGATGGGACTTCGACTAGGAAGAGTGTTTATCACAAAAACACATACGTGAACTCCCAGGCTTTGCAGTCTACATGATGTACGGGCTATGTGTATGTAATTGGTCTGCTCAGGGAGTTGTAAAAACTTCCACAAAGGCAAATATGTTGTCTTAGAAGTTTAATCATGGATTTACAATGCCTCTTTTTATATCTCTTCCACCAACAAAACCTAGAGATTTGTGATCTAGAAAATCACTGAAACTTTCTGGTTTTGTTTTTGATCTGAATACTTTGTCATGTAGGCACTGTCTGGATACTAGAGAGTAATTGGTTTCTTGTCACACTAGCGCAAGTCTGGTGAAGTCCTCCTGCTGTTTGTGAAAGCAGGTTTTGGAGTCTCACAGCCCTGTGTAAGGCAGCGACACTTAAAACAGTTAGCAAACATTCCAGTTTCAATGTCAAGTGCAAGTAGCCTGCCTTTAGCCTCCGGCAGGGTGAAATGGTGAAGAATGAAATGCGTTGTGTTTCTCCTGTTCCCATAATATAGTGATGTGTTATGTATGTGTGTCTTCATTATTGCACAGAGTAGAGAGAAGACTACTAAACAGGTTGTGAAGGGAAAACTGCATGCTGAAGGATCCGGCAGGCTAATTGTGCAGGGCAAGATAAGCCATACACCAGGCTGCTGGAAAACACGCACAAACCCTGCTAGCCCAGAGAGTCCAGCTAGTGCATCACGTGATGACTTAAAGCTAGCTGTCCCATTCGCTTCCCAACATGGCAGAACAGTCCTCTGTTCTAGCAGTTGTGTTGCCATTGCAGAGATTCATTCCCTTTTCTGTTTTGCGTAATTCCCAAATAGGAATCAAGCATTTGGCTAAAGCACCACGGTCCTGCTCTCGCATTTGAGAATATGAGTAAGAGGGCTGATTATGCGGTGTCATGCACCAAAGGAGATCCTTGGACCGCAGCTGTGAATCACTTTTCCAAATTAGAAGCACGTGTCTCAAAGGAAAATAATGCTGCGTATTCGCTAGAAAAATACCACAGACGGCCAGGAGCTAGTCCAGTTTCCATGTGAAGTCAATGGGATTCTCTGCGTTGGCTTTAGTGGGAAGTGAATCAAGTCCCAAACGTTGATCCTCCCAGGTTTCTCACCTGAGGTGTATACGCCTGGCTTTCACTCCTCAGTGGGATCTGGCATTGCACAGTGTGTGTTGTTTGCTGTAGGAAGAACCAGAGATACTGGTTTCGTAGGGCGTAGAAGATGTTGCCGGAACTGCACCAGTCAGCATGATGCATTTCTCTATTGCTACCATAAATGTAGCGGGAGTGTGTTTTAAACAACCTCTTGTTGTAATGTCCCTTTTCATTGTAGGGAAGTCGTCAACAAAGAAAACATTCCCTCTGGATTCAGCAATCTTGAAGACTGTATTCTAGCTGCTCAAGAAGTAGAAAAACTACAAGACAACAGTTCCGGATATCTTAGTGAAAGGAATAAACCAAAACGGCAGAAATCCAGCACCAAGCTTTCCGAGCTTAATGACAACCAGGACAGTCCTGTGGTAAGCTGGCATGCTGTACTATTTGATGCCTAGTACCAGGGTGGGAAAAAGTCTTTTTTTATTTCAGTGCACATCTGGTTCTCTTGGGTAGCCATTTTTGTCTACAGTACAAGCATAAGCGGCTATTTTTGACTATGGGGAACACTGGATCCCGCACTTGTAACCTTTGTGGTGAGGCAGCTGAGAAGCTGTATTTCTGCTATGATCCTCTACTCCATCCATAGTGATTTTCTCTTTCCACAACTTTTTGCTTTTTTCTTCTGAATTCAACAAAGTATTTTGGAAAGAGAAAAAAGAAGTAAGTCTTTTTCCTAGTCTTTCAAAAGTCTTGCAAGGAGGTTGGAATGTCAGATGTAGGTTCACATGCTTAGGTGAAGTTTATTTTTATATTTCTGCAAAGTTCTGAAACTGCAGATCGCAAGTGATTTCTTGATAATGAGATGACAAAGGTGTTTTATGCCTTTTCCCTAAAGTCTGTGTATTACTGTGGTGTTTGCAATTTGCAGAACACTTTGGAGTGTGTTGGTCCAAAAGATGATTCCTGTGGCTGTCTTTTACTGGGGAGGTAAATGAAACCAATATAATGTCCTAAAAATCTGGAATACTGTAGAATTTGCCCAGTATATTCTTGTGTGACCGTTTGCCAACTTCTACAAGCTGTAGAATAACACAGGTGCACCCTCCTTCCCTCTCAACGAGACCAGACACTGATTATAATGTCAGCAGTTGCAAAACTGTACTGTGCTTCAATGCGGGGTCTGCTTACAGTGTCAGAAGTGCTATGTGTCCCAGTGCCTGGCACCAGACTGTCCTTCTGAGCTATAGGGCATTTCCTTCAGTTGTACTTGATTAAGTTTTAGAGCCTGCTGTGAGTGAGTTCCTTCTTAATGTGACATTGTGTTGGGACTCATTTTGTTCAGGTCAACAAATTGCGATGATCTGATGCTCTTAGCCTGCGCAGAGATTCTAGAGAGGCGCAGATTTGGCTTCTCTTTGTGATAAAAAGAAGGCAACATGCCAAAAGTTGTACGCTGTGATTAGGTTTAGTGCTCAATATCAGTAACCTACTCGTGATCCTTCATGAAAGAGCACAGTGAGATAGACACACTCTCACTTTCCATCTTTGCTTGTAGCAATGGACTTTAAGATAGGCAAAGGTCAAGCACTTACACTTTTTTCTGCACCTCTTCTCTGTACCTGTGGAGTGTAAAGCAGTTTAAATGTAAATGAGAATTTGACTCAGGATTTGGGAAATGAAAGACTGAGAAAGTGTCCACTTTTACTGTGGACCTGAAAGACATTCATGAAGTCTTAAAACATGCCCAGAAGAAATGTCCTCAAACTTAACTGTGTCCACTGGATTTTGCCCTGCCCCTCATTTTTGGATCTCTTAAGGGGCAAAGGCTGAAACGAACATTAAAAAGACTAACCTTGCACAAAAGGCGCTTTGACCAAGATGACCATCAGTGTGGTTCTTGCTTGCTTTGCTAGAGGAAGTGTCACAGTGGGATTGCCAACTGGGAGCATCGTTATGAAACATCTTGCAGAGAGCATGGTGCTACACTTTTTGGAAGAGCAAAGGCTGCTTTTTAAGTTTTCATGAGTGAGCTTATTTCACACTTGCATTTCAGAGACTACCAGCAGGATATGTGGTCGTTTAGCTTTCTTTTGGCTGCATCTTTACAGTTCAAATAATAACCCAAATTGGACTACCTACTTGGAGTACCAAAGGACGCAACCTGCACCTTAGCATTTGCTAATAGGGCTTCGTCATGTAAACAAGTTTGTGATGTTGTATCTTCTTACCCACCATTTTCTGAGCCTTCCTTGTTTTCAAAGCCTGAAAGAGTATTTAGGACAGTGTGTGGAAGCTTTCCTCTTAGCTGTCTGATTGCATCTGATTCAAAAGCGCAAGTCAGCAGTGGAAAAACTGTCAGTTCCACTTACTCTCCTGAGCAAACCAACCACGAAGCATTAAAAGCTTGTAGCTGCATTTCAGAGACATGGTAGCCAGGTACCAGTAGGACTTGAAGAATCACATTACGCAACGCTGGAATGACTGAGCTGTGTCGCCTTATGGAGCTGGAGGTGTAGCAAGGTGAGACAGGGCTGTGACTGTCCCAAGAAGTCTGTGTGCGCAGTTCTCTGGGCTGGCGCAGGAATACTCCACTCTACTGACTGACTTCCTCCTATTTAAGAGGGATTTACCCAAAAAACAGAGTAGAAAACCTCCTGGGCAAGTGCCCAAAGTGGCAACATGGCTTGTCTTCACAATACTTTCTCAAGCTCTTAGAGGACAGCGGTGTTAATAATGGTAGCCAAGAGAAATTTTGGACCAAGTTGTCCAAAACCATTTGAATTTCTTGCCCTGCATTCGTATCAGCACAACTTAACATTACCTCTATGCATATGGCAGTCTCTTTGCAGTCTTCTGCCTGTTTAAGAGGAAACTAGGGAAGAGTTTGGCTGAGAAGGGGAATATTTTTGAAGGTGAGCGTAAGCAGTCCTGTTGGGAAGATATTGTGAATTTTGGTACCTGCTCTTAGAGGACTTGTACTCACTCCAGGATTGCTCTCAAGCTCAGCCTGTCTTGTCAGCCTGTAACATAGGAACTGGAGATATACGATGCAGTGTTATTCTGTTAGGCATTTTGAGGTCATGTGATGAGACAGACGAAGCAGTGAGCAGTTTGGGTTTTTTTGCAGGTTATGGACAATAAAGTGCGGGTTTTGTTTTGTTATAAATGTGCAGCAGGCAGTGGTCTGTTTGTTGCCTTGTTTCTAGAAGTTCTGTTAGATATTTCTCTATTTGATCTGTTTAATGGCCAGCAGCTTGAATCTTTTTCTCTTGTGTATCTTACTGCTTTAACATTTACTGTATTACAGAGTATGGAAAGCTTTAACTCATCCAGGCCTATAGACAGAAGAGGACCTGATGACATGGAAATTTTATCTGAAGAAAGGTGATACTCTTTTTTTTTTTTTTTTTAATGTACATATGTTTTATTTTCCCTGTGGTTGTAGTACAGCCTAAGAGATCTTCCACTGCAGACTGTGAGGGTGACATTTAGTTATGCTGCAGAACATTGTTACCCACCATGCTAGCTTCAAAGCAGAACTGTATGGAGGCATTGCATATGTTGTGTGAGCTCTGCCCAGCACCATACTGCAGGAAGACTCTTCTCCCAGCATGTTAGGAACGGCAGTGAAGATGCTGATGGTGCAGACTTGAAAAGAAGTCAGCTGTGAAGCACCTGAACCAGCACACTCCTCTCCACATAGGGGACTGCAGAGCCTGTGTCACCTGGCCTCTGGGTTGGGAATCCAGCCCAATTCTTTGTGCTTCGCTCTACTGCGAAAGCTGTACAGCCCCACTGTGCTCACCTGAGATGACAGTTTCTCTCCACAGTTATGTTTGGTGGGACAGTTGTATTGGTTTGGATTAAGGGCACAGGAATTGAATGACATATTTTTCACAAATAGCTCCTGAGAGGAAGCAAAATGCATAGTTCAGCAGCCTGAAGTGCTGCAGCCCAGAGTGTCCCTTCATTTACGGAATGTATAAGCAAGTGTGCAGCAGTAGCAAGAGTCTAAAAATCTGTGTGTGCAGAAGTCCTGCTTGTTTTTGTTACAAGACAAGTCTGTGTTTGTGTTTGTAATATGTTGGTTTGTTTTTGTTTTTTTGTAGCAAAGAAAGTGAAAACGATGAGGTTTTTTTCAGGCACTCTCAGGTTGGTATTTTTTGGTTTTTGTTCTTCAGTTTTGTGGACTCTAAATGGAATTTTTATTGAGTAGAAACAAGTAGTTAGGCATATAGCTCTGTGAAATTTTGTTTCTCCAGAGAAATGGAGTTAGCATTTGCTTTTGCTTTCCCTCCCCTCTGCTTTTTATTTACATAATTTAGGGAGCCTCTCAACCACTGAGGAGTCTGAAAGCATCTGCTTCAGTCCCTTCAATCCCTCCTTGCCAAAAAGGGAAGCGTCACTGAAGTAAGCACTTTGGTTTAAGTGATGCCAAGTTCCCGTATTAATCATTGCAAACAGGGTGTGTGAGTGGTTATCTTCCAGGGTAGTAAGATTAGCTTGTCTCTCTTGATTTCTCTAAAATCAATTTGGTCTTTTATTTATGATTTCCCAATGCAGCCTGTTGCCTTTGAACATAGGTGTCTGTGATCATTTGTCTTAGAAAACTGAGTTATCTCCTGCTTCTCTCTAAGGGTTGGTGATTGGGATGGATGTCTGGAAGGGAGATGTGTCATTGGCAACAGCTTTTTCCCCGACTTTCTGTTTCTGCTCAACACCTACCTCCTGCATTCGTTTTATGGTGTTTTTCATCTAACTGTTCAGCAAAGCGAAGATTGGGATTGGGTTAGGTGAACACCTGTGCAGTCACTGGTTCTTTTGGGTTTGCTTGAAATACCTCTAGACAGCCAAGCATTTAAAGTACTGGAGAGAGTTATCTGAGGCACCTCGCTCTCAGTTGTGCACCCATTTTAGAGGAGCATAATAAAGCAGTTGTGGACAGTGTCTGATTTCTCTGGCCGCCTGGAGTTAACTGAGGGCTGACAGTATTTTTAAAGTAGCTTCCTCTTGTGTTGTTTTAAAAAATAAAAGCCATGATGCATTTATTGCCTTTGAAGGACACTGTTTCTGGTAGGTATTATTTCCAGCTAGCAGGAAAGGTAGAAGAGATTATTTGCTAACAGCTGGGCTCTGACGAGCTGTGTTGTAGCTGGAGAAGTTCACCGGACACTGAAACACGTAACCTCTGCAAGGGGTGCTCAGCACTGCCTTTGATCACTGCTGTGACTTGGCTTAGATGGATTTCCTACATTGCTCCCAGAGGGTCAGTAATCCCCAATGGTTCTGCACTTGCTCGTGAGCTGTTGCATTTTCCAGAGTGTGAGTTTTGCAATACCGCGTTGCTCACGTACCTGCTTGCGTGCGGAGAAGGTGCTGTCACTGCCATGCCACACAATACTCCCATTAAGCTTTTAAATTAGTCTGGGAGAGGTATATTTGAATATGAAATCATAATCTTAAAATAAACTTCTCCTTAGGAAGAGTTTTAAAATTTAGAATTTTAATGGCAGGAGAAGATGTAGCCTTAACCCAGAGATTGTATTATATAGGAATTACAAGGTCAAGAAAATGTTACATTCCTGCAGGGTAGTTTTACATTCCTTGTCCCGTATAAGCCTTTTGCTTAGGGCAGTTTAAAGACATACCTTTCGTAACAAACAACCCATTCAGGGTGAGGAAGGGACAGGGACCTTCTTACTCTTACCTCTTTCTCACCCTGTCTCCAGTCTGAAGATATTAGGAAACGTATTTGGAATTTTCCATAGCTACTGGTTGTGCAGAGTCGGGTCTCCATGAGGTAGTAAAAATACCTTGAAACACATGTCCTGAATGAATTTTCAGTGCTTTTGTAGCCTTCATAATCTGCCCTTGGAAGTAGCGAACCTCCAGGATGTAGACTGTGATTTGAAAAAAATATGTTTCTAGTACCCAGGTTTTGATAAGGGAAGGGAGTTTAAGATCCACACCAACATGGCAACAAGCGTCGAGGGGGATTGGCGTGACTCAGGAGTAAGGCGGCAGAATGTCTGCGTTCTTGCATCAGATTATACCACCAAGAGGTGCTTAAGGATGCTTTCCTGCTTGTGGTCGTACTGGATGATCAGATGTAGGGGAAGCAAGCCTTTTAAATAAAATTGATTTGAATCCACATGTAATCGAAAAGAATACAACTTCCTGATCAGAATTCCAAGATCTTTCTGTTGCCATTTATTTCTAGCTACCTGAGCTACTCTCTATGCTGAATCTTCTTTGGAGCGGGGCAGATGAAAGCAGCTGACTTATCCCCAAGTTACTTAGATCTGTAGTTACTGGCACCTGCAAAGCATGTCTGCAGAAGCAGCTTCTAAAAAGCAGAACTCGAGTGCCTGGTTGGAAGATTGGGTTTTTTGTGGTCATTTATGTAATATCCGCAGTGCGCTGTGACTGCCAACTGCTACTGGGATCGACAACTCGCTGCCCCTTTGGTTTGTATGAAATTGTGGCACATCTGTACCTAAAGCACTGTAGTTCTCACTTACTTGATTTTCGTCCTGGAGGTTGACAACTGGTGGCATCAGGAAATCAAATAGGAAAATAAGCGATGGGAATACAGAATTATGTACCGCTCTGTGGGTTTGGAGCGTTAATGCAAAGAAGGTTAAACATCTGCTTTCTTGAGTCTCCTGGGTTTGTACCACCGTTGTTCTTCAGAACACCTAATGATTTATTCATTGTATTAGAGGCTACATCAGTGAGCAAGGAAAGGAGAGTAAGTGGCTGCAGGCACAGCACAGGCCTGTTTTTAAACAGCTTTAAAATATTTCCGACAACTGGAGTGACTTTAGAAGGAAGAAGACATTGATATGATCTTTCTAATATATCTGTAGGGGAGATGTTTACCCATCTGGGAAGTGCTGTTATATCTGCTACAGATATCTTTTAATATATCTTAATAAGTCAAGAGACTGTACACTCTTCACAGAAAGACATTTAACTCTGGAATTAGTATCACTAGTGGTGGCGAGATGGTATTTTCAGGTTTCTCCCTTTGAAATTGTTAAAATCTAGATAAGTTCAGCTCTTTGCACTTCTTGATGTTATTAAAAATAGCACCTATTTTGAAACTTACTGCTCTGTATCTTTCAGCCTTAAAATACTGTGCTGGCAATTTAAATGCAGTTTATCGACTGGTACAATTTGTTCTTTACTAAACGTAAAAGACTGCCTGTTTCTGGCCACTAACCAGTCTTTCTGTTTGTAATGTACACTGACTGTTTAGATTCTGGCAAGAAATTTGTTACTGGACCTTAAAGAAATATTTAAGTCCTCCCAACCTGGAAGCAGCTTAAAAGATATTGAATGGTGAATTAGCATTTTTCCATGTACAGCTCTCACAATAAACACGTTTGTAATCAGATTTAGTGTCAAGCTGTGCGAGTTATTAGTGCTTGGCAAACTGTCATCTAGTGTTTCCTTTTGTTATAATGTTTCAAAAAGGCGATTTATTGAAATGAAAAGGAAATACAAACCTTATACAACTACAGTGCAGAATACTCTTTACAAATACCAGGGTGTGCATCACCCAGGTTTTTAGAACTGTAGAATAGCCCAGGTTGGAAGGGATCTGGAAAGATCACCTAGTCCAACCTTTCGTGGGAAAGGGAGCCTAGATGAGATTATCTAGCACTCTGTTCAGTTGCAGGGATTGATGGGATTGAATCCAGATAAAAACATTTATTCATATGATTTGTCTACTGGGCAGGTTTTTTCCTTCTCCACATGGAGCTTACTTGTTTTTCTCTGCTCAAAGGGATGAAAAAAAACCCACAAACACATCATTAGCTTTATGCAGATATAAAAAATTAAATGTACCTTAGTGGCATGTACTAAGGATATTGATTTAGTGCATTTTGGCCATGCTTCTGAATTCACAAATAAAATACTTCCAAATATACCGGTTATTTTCTTAAGGCCCATTTACTTCACACACCAGCATATGCAGATTGCTAACTAGATTATCAAAATACCTGCTGGGAGGGCGAATCTGCATGTTGACTACCTGCTAGACTATATTTCAGAGAATTATGCCTAAACTGTTCTTACCAAGATCAAATAGTTTATGTAGTACCGTAACGCTATTTGGATAGAGCTATGTTGGTGGGTTTATACATCTCACTATATGTTTATGTGCTTTACACTTCCTTTTCCCTGCTGCCCTCTGTGAGGCATTACAGCTAATTTATTTTAGAATGACAAAACTGCTCGTGTCATCAAGCACTGTTACAGACACGCGCACTGTGTATCTGGATTGTGGGAATGGCAGTGATTTCTGCATAAATGCACACGACGTGTGGTATGTGCAGGGGTGAATAGTGGTGAGACAAACAGCAGTTGCTTCTAGGTAGTACTAAATGATGAATCATTTACTTGACAGCATTCTGCCTCTTTTTTTTTTTTTTTTTTTTTTTTCCCCCTCCTAAGTCATTGGATGCTTGTGTGAAATTTTTGGCTTTTTCCCAGAGTCCACACTGCTTCCAGCTGAGATGCCAAACCCCACTGCCGTTTGGATTTGCGCAACACTGCTTTAATACCCAGAGCTCCTCCATAAATAGTTCTGCTCTCCCCACGCCCAGCTAGAAAACAACCACAGGAAATCGGGGAATGTGCAGCCAGCGCAGCTTAGCTGGCACTAATTGATCTGAGCCAGCACAGCCTGCATGAGAGCGTTCATGTACGTAGCCTGCACTGCGTGCTGTCTGCGGCTGCTACCTCAGGAGCTCCGGTGCCTGATTTTTAGAAGACACCATATTGCTACAGCCTTACAACAGCAGCAGAGTTCTCGTTGTTGCTCCGAGGAGTTGCGCTCCTGTAGGAAGTGTATGCAGCCGCCCCCTCTCTCTTCCTTTCTCCCTGCCTTCCTCCCTCCCTTTTCATCCCCATCGATTACTGGAGGCTTTTTCAGCTGCATGCAGTTGTCAGGGCAGGCAGTCTCGGGAACTTGCAGTGGCTTTCGAAAGAAGGAAAAATTCAAGGAAGGCAGATGGACAGATGTTTTTACCGGTGTGAGTGAGCAATTAGTCCGTGGGGGTCACCGAGCAGGGGATTTGGATTTGGAGCTGGAAATGTCAGGGTCTGTTTGTTTGGATCTTTTTAGCTAAAGGCGTGAGCTTACTGCTGCTGTGACTGCAGGGTGTTTTTGTTCCTCCTCTGCGTCCTGAAACGTGGTTTTTTTTTTTTTCTTTCTCTCATTTCTGTGGGTGTGTGGCAATATAGCTGACTTCAAGTATGAAGATTCAAGAGCATCCAAGCATTCCTGAAAACAAGTTGCAAAGAAATCAAGATGCTGATGATCAGGAAAACAGCTTTGTGTCAGAAGTGCCTCGGCTGGATTTGACAGCGCTATGTGATGACAACAACTGGGAAGGTAGGATTGTGTGATGGCTGGTCGTATGAGTGAAAGGAGAGAGAGGGAAACCTGAGTGGGCTGGCTATTATCTTTGTGTGATCATGTTCCCTTGCCAGAAACAACAGGAAAGCAATTTTGCCCTGAAAATGGAACTGCAAGTTTGGAGAAACTGGATGGGTAATAATTCTAATTGTCACTTTGAGGAAGAAATTAATTGTTTTATTCTTGAAGTGACTTTCATGTGCTGTTTAGTAGTGTTAAGTCCCTGAGTGTTTAAGGATAACTTATTTCTTAGTGGCTGGTCACTTGGGTATTAAGCTAGACTGCCCTACACTTCAAAGAAACTGGGTATTTCACAGTCTAAAAGGAGCTTCCTTCTTTCTCCCTTTGCTTCCACTTCAGTCACTATTTGGAAATGAATTATTTGGATCTGGGAAGCACAGCTGGAAAAAAAGGCTGTCTATCTGCTACTCTGTCTTTTGATGGCTCTTACAAAAAACTTATTTTTTTATGTATGCTGTGACAAAATTCTGATCACCAGCTCCAACAGCACTGTTAAATTCCATGTGGTTTAAATTATTTTAGTGCTGTTTCTTAGGTCTCATCTCTAAAGTGCATGCTTGGCTGGCTATTTGCACTGACTAACTTGAGAGGGAAGTCTGGGGGAACTCTGTGGGTGCCACGAACCTCAATTTCATTTGAAATTGAGATGAATTGAAGGTGTCCAGCGCCTCTGGGATCAAGCCCTTCTCCAAGTACTAAGCATGTCTCTGTGTATAAGCAATAATTCTTCTGTTAGTCTGTGCTTTAGGAGTGAAAGAGGGGCTCTGACAGGGAAGAAACAGGAAAATGCGACTATGGTATTTTAATAAAGCAAGAGATGAAAAATGTGTAACTAATTTATTGCTCTAAAAAAAAAAAATCTCTGAGGAACACTGAGAAGTTAAGTTCTCTGCTCCTGCCTCCACAGCATACGTGACCTGGTATATTTTACCTTTCCCTCTAGGAGGGGAGTAGTTATGACACTTTAGGCATGAGTAAAGGAAACCTGCAGCTGTGGCTGCCTTTGATTCAGCCAGGCAACTAGTCACCATGGTCGGGAGAGAATTTCTCCACTTGCTTGGTAGGCGGGGATTCCCTGGGTGGTATCACCGTGCGTGCAGCATGGCTGATCAAAGCACCATGGAAGGGCTCCCAGGAGGCCTTGGCCGCCTTAGGTGTTTGCTGAGATGCTAATTAGCACTGGCCCGCAGGGTCTCGAGCCAGGGTGAGCACGTCTGTGTTCTCAGAGGTGATGTGTGGCTTCAGCCATCATGTGAACCTTTGGAAATAATGACTCTTTTTTTTTTTTTTTTTTTCCCTTCCTGGGTTACTAATGGGAGTCATATGAATGCCTGAAGAGGAGAATACAGCTCCTTTCTGTCTGCCAGAGGCTTTCCCATAATATGAAATAAGTTGCACCTTTGGTACAACTCCTTCTTCATAGGCAGGCCCTTATGTTTGGATTCTAGCTTTCTTGCCCTGCAAATGTGAAACAGGATTATAAGCACGTGTGACTGCGCTTGAAGAGTGCGTCTCTCGGATTCTTCCTTCCTCCGTTCTGATCACTTGTTTCACAAGAGGAGGAGGTGGGCAGCTGCAAAAGAATCAGCTGTCTGGGGTGAGAGAGATGTCATCTAAAATACTTGCCTTCTAGAACCACCATTTTGTTGGCACAGATGAAAGAGCAGCAAAATGGTGCCTTCTGTGTCTCAGCAAGGAAAGACTGAGTCTTTCCTAGCTGTGGATGTGAAATCAAGCTCGCAGCAGCCAGGAAGGGGAAGATGTTAACGTCAACTCTCAGACTGGTTCTGCAGTCTGTCGTTGAGACTGGCTTTGCAAGGCAGGGTTGTACCACTCATCCACAGCTCTAGCACAGCCAGGGCATCCTCCCTTCCCCTGCCAGCCTGCATCACTCAAACCTTCACATGGCTCTTCAGGATCTGTGCCGCAACTCTGGTTGAATCTCCAGTGAAAAGGGGAAGGACTGTGCCTCCAAATGCAGTAACACTGAGTTATTTATTGCTCTGCTCTAGCAAATTTGGTAGGTCCATCTCTCAGAAAATTACCCGTTCCTCCAGGACACAGTTGAGCTTACTTTTGTGAGCAGGGTCCTCTGTATCATACTGCAGAAGATACAGAGCGTGTAGCGACCAGGGCAGCTGCTCGCCCATTCACAAATGACTTGTGAGAACAATTGCACCTTGAGGGGTTGCCTTCAGCTGTAGCTGTCGCTGCCTACAGTCAAGTGTTAGGAAAGGGCCTTGAAGAATGGGCACAAAATTATGCAAGACAACCTTGTCCATTGACTAGCTTTTATTTGTTACTCAGGCAGACTGTCCATCGTGTTAAGACCAGAGCTGCCTTAAAAACCCTGCATGGAACTGTGATAACTGCTGCTGGGTGAGCTGATAGGGCCCCCTGCCTTTTATGTTGTGCTAGAAGTAATTATTAACATTGTTTTTTGGGGTTTTTTTTTAAGGTTCAAGGCATAGTCAGATCTGTACACAAGAGGAGAAATTTGCTGTGCTTCTCCAGGCTATGATGTTCCCTTTACCGACAGCTGAGCAGAGAGGGGACAGAGACATTTGCTTCCCGCTTCTTCCAGTGCATAGGCTCACACTCTGGCATGTGCCTGCTTTCTGCCTCCGCCTTGCCTGCTACGTATAGGGACATACGTGTAGTAATCATCAGGCTATTGATGGAATATGCGGGGTGTGAGCAGTGCCCCAGCCAAATTCAGGTGCTGAGCACCTAGCCTAGGTGCATTTCCCATAGTCCGAGAGAAGTACTTTACTCGTGTGCGTTTGGCAGATGCAAATCAAATAGTTTTACTCTCGGGCTGCGTGTGAACCGACCTGTCTCTGTGGACTGGGGTGTCTGACTGCTAGGCTTGCCCGCTAAGCCGGTCAGTCGGTGCCAGCTGAGACGACTTGCGAGCGAGCGTTTTCAGAGCTACTTTCATAGCAAGGGTTTTTAATTGTTGTGGATTACGTTTGAATCGAGTGCTGTGAGCGAGGAGGACAGAGTGTTCTCTCACAGCCCAGCGCTATTGTGCAGATTTCTTACCAAATGTTTCTAATTCAAGCCCAGAACTCGCTATCCTGCCCTCAAGGAAAATCTGGAAGTATGTTGCTCTTCGTAACAGGGGCTGGCCCTGTCGGCAGCTTGGAGCTGAGCAGGCAGTTCAGTAAATCGATACGATGCGTGTGATTGCTGCCTACGTCGCCTGATTACTGACATTTTAAAAAAAGTTCTGTAGATGAGATTCCACGCAGAGTCTGCAGTAACAAGCAGTTGTGAAACAATCAGCGGACATTTTTCTGCAAACTTTCAAGCTTAAAAAAAAATAGAATAGAAGAAGTTTAAAACACAATTTGAGTTTTCAGTGTTGAGAACTCAAGTACTGCAGCACTGAGCCACTGAGGGTGAAGCTGATCTACAGTTTTGACACTGACTTTATTGATACTTTCCCATGAAAAAAAGGGACAGAGTAATGCAAAAAAAGTCCAAAGAGTATAACAACAGGGAAGCTGGATTTAGATTTCCTTTTTTCAGCACTATGGACTTAAATACATCAGCGTATTTGTGTGTAACACTCTTTAGCGTAAGAAATCAAAAGGTGATGAAACACACTGCATTTTTATTACTATGCGTAGAAAAGAATAATTGCATTGTTTACTGATTTTGTAGCATCAATATTTTAAATATGTGTTTTTTCATTGTTTATTATGATGTTATATTATAAACAAAATACAAAGTTGGCTTGCTGGCTGAGAGATGTGTCATCTCACTAACTGAAAAGGTGTGGTAGCACTTTATTTGGGCCATTCTTTTTGATCTACGCAGGAATAATACCTCCTGACGTATTCAAACAAGATGTTTTCAGTTATTTATAAGATGAGTAAAATAGGTTGTTACTGAGCTAGTGAATGTTTTATTCACTTCATTATGAGAGGTCTTTCTGGGGTCTTTCAAGTGGGATTTAATACTAGGACCTCAGGTGTTTAATTAGTTTAGGCTTTTTAATCCCTCCGGACCTCCTTCAGTTTACAGCAGCTAAGGTTTGGCTGCCTTTGTTTGTCAGATGGGTGTGTATAAAAACAGTGTTAGCAGCATGTATCAGCTGTGTGGCTGCACGGAGGGAAGCAGGGGATGCCTGCGGCATTTTGCTGGCCGCATCTCAGGTGGGATGTGTGTGTGGGTACCCCTCTGTTGGCCCTCCCTGCAGCCCCCGGTAACTCTGTGGCAAATGTACAATGTAATGATAAAAAAAGTCAGTTTTTGTCAGGAAGAGGGCTTGGAGCTCACCAATAATGCACCAGTTTGATGCACTTAATCTTTCTTCCTTCTCGTGTGATACAGGTTTATTAATATCACCAGCCCTCTGTGCGGCAGGTTGGCAGAGAGGTGGTGTTGCCACAGGCGTGTGTGTGCCTACAGAGTTCTGCAGAGCAACACCTGGCAGATGGCTGACAGCTTTGTTGAAAGATGAGCTGGTTGTGGGATTTTGAGAGGGAGTGTAGCACTTCTGAAGGACTGCAGGCTCAATACCAGCGTATTTCACTTCTTCTGTGCCAACTTGGAAAAGGCATACCTAAAAGAAATGCGTTGAGAGTCTGATGAAGAAATAGAAGACTTTTTCACCCTTTCTCTGCACTGGTGCTGCCATGGTGGCTGAATATTCCCAAATATTTTCTTTTTTTTTTATGAAAGGTTGTCATTATGGAAAATGGGGAAAAAAATAGTACATAGAAAGAATGTGGAGATGAGTAGAAAGCTGAGAGTTTTCTCTGAGCAGGAGAGATCTGTTCAAGACAGAAGATGAAGAAGGGTAACTGGTCTGTCAAGTTAATGGCAAAGGAAAGGTAAAGCAATTACATTCTGTACTGAGATTTTATTCTTCAATTAGGAGAAGGGCGAAAGGGTGACAACATTAATCCTGATAGCAAATACTTCAAACCTGAACCATTAAGTACAAGAATATAGCAGCCTTCAGAAAAGGCTCAACACTTTGATAGCGCTCTTGGATAAATGAATAACAAAAGGTATTATGTATTCTGTTAAAAAGGAATTGATTGATTGTGCACTGTCATAAAAAATGGCAGCTTACCTTTAGCGGGTTCCTGTATATTTGGGCAATCCAGCAATTCCAGTGCTTCCAGCTGAAGCACCTGGCCAGTATGCTAGAGAAGTCAGTTGGACTACAGCTCTGGTCCACTTCATGATCTGATGTAGATAAAAATACATAATTCTACATACCTAAATATATTCCTTAATTAATTGCTGTGTTATTTTGTAGGGAGTTAGCCATTTTGTGTCCAGATGAGATTTTTTCTCTTCTAAATACTTAGAGTCAGCAAGGGAAACAAGTTACCCATGGAGTCAGGCAATCCAGGAGCGAGGGTTTAAAACAGCTGATTTTTTATAGCAGCCATTTCTTATGTTGAGTCTCAAATTTGATTTTTCCTTTAAGGGCTTTTTTCTTTCTCCTTTTTAACACCTTCTCCTTTGGAATGTGAGTTTCTATTTTTGGGCAGTATTTTGAAATCAGCAAAATAGAAAGTACACATACCTCGGTCTTAGCTTGCATAAAGTGCTTTGTTGTCTTTTGGGGTTTGATCAGAGCTTCTTTGAGCCATTGCAATTCCCTGAATGTCGCATGCTATCTGGTATATAAATCCACCTTGGGACAAAGTCACATGTGTCATGCATGATTAATAATGGCTTTGTTAGCTGGTGTGGTAGGAGCTTAATTTGATTACTGTTAAATATGCTGCTGATTTCTTCTAAGTTTATTCCGTCTATATAAATCTCATGGAGGTGTGATTTAACGATTTCCAAGAGCAGATTCTGTTTGGGGTGAGAGTGTATTCCAAAAATTGGAAGTGAGAGTTGTCTGGAAGAATCACGTGCATGGCTTAACCTCATTCCTGCTAGTCAAATGTATCAAATTTGTTCCTTTTGTGTTATTAGCCTTTATTTTGCTACAAGAGATCTTGTGAGAACCTTCCTGAAATCATGAGAGATTCGGGGAAGTGTGCGACACCAAAGTGCCGCAGCTTGACTGAAGGGTTTGCCCTTCATTTCACCTCCTTCTTATCAGATTCCTTGAGCAAAATATTTCAGGTATTAGGAACTGCCAAGATTGAACACAGCTTAGAAAAAACTCTTGTTCCAGAAATTAACAGAGAGCCGTGTAGGCTGCATAAGCTTTCCAATCCATGGGAAAACAACCTACATACACTTGGGACTTGCACACCTCATCAAAGTCGCCTCTGTCAGCCAGGCTTGTATGTGCTTCGCTTATCACAACTCCTGCGAGAAGCTCTTATGCAAAACCCTCCAGCCATCCCCTTTCAGAGCAACGCATCAGTTTGCATGCAGCAACAACCTCTAAGCAGAGGCATGCCATTTATGTTCACGTGCTAAGGAAGAAGGGAAGAGGAGGAGAGCATCGTTTGACACTTTGTAGAGGAGAAATACCACTGAGCCTGTCATTACTGAATTGTGGATGATCTTGCACTGTCCTAATTGTACATGGGGGGGGAATGTTAAACAGTGTAGAGGTTCTGTAAGGGAATCCTCATGCAATGCATTCTGAGCTATGAAAATGTTAACCTTGTTCAGCAAAAGGAAATACTGCTTTTTATTCAAAAATTGTTAACTTCAAAAGCTCCTTCACTTCATGGAAGGAGAATAGACGCACTAGGCACGGGAAATAATGAGTCCGTAGCTCTGCAACTGATCTGGGAGCTTTCTATAAGGTTTTTGTTTTGTTACTTGACTCTAGAACTGTTTGTTAGATTTATAAGTTCAAAGCGTGGCTCTTAAACTGTCTAATCCTGTGGTGCTAAGTAGGAGCATGCAAATCAGCTTAGTAAACTATCTGAACACAAAACGTTAGACTCCTTATGGCATCTGGAGGGAGTGATCACAAGATTGAGGCGATTGCTTTCCATGGGCTCCGCTATGCTAATCAGTAATGCTGAGTTGGGTTTCCCTTTCTCTCCCACTGCACCATCTCTCTGTAGAACATTGCTTTTACTTCCAGCTGGATAGGTCGTCCAGGGGACTGAAGATTTCCTCACTTGTCTGCCATGCTGTTAAGCAGCAGGATTGCACACGAAAGAGGAAAGGGGGAAACTCAGACCATATTAGCGTCATTATTAATTTACAGGCTAGGCACCCCATGGAACAGGTAGTAATGTGAGACACTTTCCTTGCAGACTAGAAGAACCTATGCTTACTCCTAGTCTCTGAATTTCCAGTAGCGGGCGTCAGGGTTGTATTGGAGTGCTGGAGGCTATGGGAGGACAATTAATATGCTATTCATTTACAGCGTTTGTACATCCTGAAACTAAAAAAAAAATCCTCCTGTAATCCAGTTGCCTCCCTTATACTGTCATTTGCCAATAATTCTCTCTTGTCCAGCGTAACGTTTTCCTCAAAGGTGCTGGCTGGTGATACCCTCGTTTGGTGTCAGCCTGTGGTAACTACTGGCCAGCTTTTGGGTACAGTTTTCTCTTGCACTGAGAGGATTATTTATGTTTGTGTAGAGTACCCACTGTGGCCAGGCAATGCTTTGCATTGCTTTGCACGCTGGGCAGATGCAAGTAACGACCCAGAGAATGCCTGACAACAAGGAGTAGCGGTCCAGGACAAACGGGTCAGGGTTCGTTAGAAAAGTTGCCTGGAGTCTGTCATACGTGTAAAACAAAAACGATAAAACCAGCCTTTGTCTTACTGTTCCCAGAGCCCATCCCTGCTCTTTCCTCATGGCAGCGAGACGGCTTAGACTCAGATGAGGCTCGCCTTTCCCCGCAGGCCGGTCGCTTAATTCGCCAGCTTCTGGATGAGGACAGCGATCCTATGCTGTCCCCTCGCTTCTATGCCTATGGACAGAGCCAACAGTACCTGGATGATACAGAAGTGCCTCCTTCCCCTCCCAATTCTCATTCCTTCATGAGGTGGGTTGTGGTTTGCCTGCGCTGACTCTCGCACCCAGCTGTAAAGGGTTTGCACAGTTGCATCAAGCAACATCTTTTTGGATCGCATGCATGGGATATCTATGCTACGTTGGCTTTCTGTTCCTACTGGCGGGAAACTGGTATTTTTAGAAAAGTTCTTGGTAACTAATAATTTCTGGGTTTGTGAATTATTATCTAAGGAGTTGCTGTTGCTGAAAGAGGCTGTTACAGCAGCTTTTGCTCTCTGTCATTACAGAGTAGCAACATAGCTTTCTCACTTCTGTGGAATTTGCCTTTATTTACACAAAGTTTAAGAGGCCTTTTCTGCATGAAGGTGTACTGTGGCTGCTTGGATAAGCTCTTCCTGCAATCTCTGCTCTTCGTAGGAGGCGGAGTTCGTCTTTAGGATCTTATGAAGATGACAGAGAGGACCTTACACCTGCACAACTCACCCGGAGGATTCAGGGACTGAAGAAAAAGATCAGGAGATTTGAGGACAAATTCGAAGAGGAGAGGAAATACAGAGTGAGTCTCTAGGACTTAAGCATTTGTATGGAGGGGTATGCATTAGCAACAAGGGAAGGGACATCAGGGGATTCTGTCAAACATACAGAGGGCTTGAAAGCTTTCATAATGGGGGGAAAAAAGAAGAAAAAAGCTGCTGCCCAAAAAAAGAAAATGTGCATCCATGCCAAGCAAATTACATTTCCAGGAACTATGTACTATCAGTGCAGCACAAGAGAGAGCCTAATAAACTCACATGATTTTGATCACTGCTTAAGACAGTGTGCCAAAAGCACACACTCAGTGTGTAGGAATAGCTATGTTAAACTTCTCTCTGTTTATTTATTCAAGTTCAGCTTATAGGAGCCACAATTGCACATCTCATTTGCATGATGGTAATCCCAGGACACCAGTGCGTGGCAGAAGAGAGAGCGAGCAGCCGCCTTTACTCCTGAGCAAGGAACCACAGTCAAGTGCTGCTGAGCAGTAGCAGCGTACTGTACTCTAATTATTCCTGACATGCCCTTCCGATGCACAGAAAGCTTTTTATGGAACTAAAGCTTTGCATGTGTGCATCTTTGTTGGTGATCTAAACCACAAAGCATTGTACTGAAAGGATCTTGCCCGGAGTTGAAAGGGCTGGAAGAAATGCTCAGAGCTTTCTGTAGCCTAGCATTTGGGTTATTTCAGTGTATTTGGATGTAAGGGAGCCTTTGGTGTGGATACATGCATTGTAACGCTTCTCAAACTGTTCATGCTAGGTTTCCTCTATTTTGGAGGTGCCCTCTTGTTAGGAAGCAGTAGGCACAAGGATTCCAATGTGCATCTAGCCCTCTGAGCCGCTCCTACAACTTAATGTTTTTTGTGTTCTGAAAAGAAAATCAATCTCATGACGCCCCTGAGAGACAGTGTTGTAACAGGCAGGATTAATTAAAGCAAGGTCTGAAATGAGCTGGTCAGAGGTATGCAGGTGCCAGTCAGAAGCCTGTGCCCATGATCTGTGCTGGGTTCAAATTCTGTTGTACCTCCTTTTGTGACAGACGCTTGTTTCAGTGAGTCTCTCCTGTTGGTTTAACACAGATTCAGCATGACTGTTCTTTCCTCCCAGCCTTCCCACAGCGACAAAGCAGCCAACCCTGAAGTGCTCAAATGGACAAATGATTTGGCCAAATTCCGAAAGCAACTTAAAGGTGAGCAGCCACCACTGGTGCACCTTCAGGGGCAGCTGGACTCTGCCTCATTTAAATTTGATGTTAGGCAGCAATCTTGTCACTGTCACATTTTTAAAAAGAAAAATTATTCATCTTCCCTCAAATGTCCCTCTTTAGAGTCAAAACTGAAGATATCGGAGGAGGACCTTGGTCCTGTTGTGCGTCAGCGGAGCAACACGCTCCCCAAGAGCTTCGGCTCCCAACTCGAAAAGGACGACGACAAGAAGCAAGACCTGTCAGATAAATCTGCCAAGCCTGCAGTGGAAGCAACCCTTGATTCTATCCAGAAGAAGCTTCAAGAAAAACGAACGGAGACAAACCGACCTGAAGATATTAAGGTACAGTGTAGACAGATCAGATTTAGGCCTTTAAGTACAAGTACGTAACTTGTGCCTGCAGAGTCCCTTGTGAAAGCCCTGTCATCTTCTACATTTTGTCACGAAGTCTACGACCTTTACTCCTGACTCACTTGCTTTTGTTTCTTTCCCTCTGCCTTTAGTATCTGATTTTTTTCCAGAGCTCGGTTTCTATTAAATGTCATTGTGTGTTCTTTTTCTGATCCTTGTATATTCCAAGTAATGTTTCTGAATTGTTGCAATATTTCCTGCCCTGTATTTGGCTATTTCTGTTGTTATGTCGAAAGGTTTTTGGCAAATTCTGAGTCTTCCAGTGATTCTGGAGATTGGGTCATCTGTTTTCTTCTAGTTGACTCCAAAGCTGAATGCTCTTCTCTCAGGGCATTTTGTCACGGCTCTTCAGAGTTTCACATTGAGCTCTGTTAGCTACTGTAATCTCTGAGGGTTATCAGCAGGGAGGTCTTTGTGTCTGATGCTGCTGGTTCCTGAGGTTTGGGCAGCCTTGTAAGTGAAGTCCTTGAGTCTGCTGACACGTAAATTGTGCAGTGCTTTGTAAGAGAGGGGCAAACAGTATTATCTTTGTTCGCTAAATCTGCAGAAGAAGAGACACACAGTGAGTGTTTGGCTGTTTTCTGATGGTAGCAAGGATCCACAGCCTGGCTGTTTAAAGAGGGCCTGTGATAGTATTTGGTGCTGTGATAGGGAGAGAAGGCTCGGTGTCAGGCAAGTTCAGTGGGGGAACTCTGGCAAACTCAGGGAAGTGTTCTCCAACCGTCTGCCCTTTTTTTGGCTTGGTCCCCTCAGCCTGTGTGCCAGAGCTTTTCACTCCATAGCAGAATTGGCAGAAAGAGGCGGTCTGACTGCTCTTCAGTTCTTGGTAAAGCGTGTTTGTGGCAGTCAAAGCAAAGATGGAAAGCTTTGCAAGAGGTACTGGAGCTTGTCTTGGATTTGAAGAACAAGAAAGAACATGTGTTTTGTTGCAGAACTTACACTTCGGATCTTAAATTGAAAAAGAGCTGCCATCGTTAAAAGTTGCATACCATTGTTTTTTCAAAGCGCACTGGTAATTGATAAATCCCCCTTAAGTACATAAAATACCTTCATATGCAAAATTTATGTGGTTTTAATCTGCCTGCATTGTGCATAGGGTGCCATTCATGTTAACAGTCTCTTTGGCAACATAGTTGGGAAAGGAGGACTGGAAAGCAGACATGAGTCTTCAAAACATTAATGACAAAATGACATGACTTTGGTTAGGCCACAAATCAGTACTGTTTGAGTCCAGGAATCTGACTTTTTTTTTTTTTTTTTTTCTTCCTCCTCTCTCTCTGTGCCACTTTTCATAGGACATGACAAGAGATCAGATAGGAGCTGAAAAAGTGGCTCTTCAAAAAGCTTTGCTGTATTACGAAAGCATTCATGGCAGACCGGTATGTACAGCAGCTTTTTTTTTTTTTTTTTCAAAGTACATCTTTATATGTCTTTATCTGTGGTAAATGATCCCCCTAATGCTCCTTTGACATCACAGTGACTAGAACTTCCCTGATCCTTCACTGCCGCTGCTACTGAGGAGTCTGTTCTCAGCGAGGTGATGTCTGCAGACAGCGCTGGGTTTGGCAGATACCTGTAGGACCGAGCCTACGGGCTGAATGAGGCAGAATGTGCATTCTTTTGGCACCACTCTCACCAGGATCCACAGACATCCAGTTTGTGGCCCAGCTGACTCACCAGCTTTGCCGGGGATACAGTCTGCACAGGAATAATTGTGTGTGGGCCCCCATGCAGCCAGGAATTTTGCTGTTTCCTAGTATTATAATGGCTAACTGGGAAGGCCAGTGTGCATACATTGCTTGCTCTTGGAGGAGCTACAGTGTATTTCTCCCGGCACCTTGCTGCAGGGAGGCACCTGCACCTTGCTATTTGCACAATCCTCTTGTGCCAAGGGATTCGTGAAACGGTTTGTCTCTTGAGCATCACAGCATAAGTTGAGAGGAGATTTCATTCTTCCCCTGAGAAATGGATGTTTTTTTCCATGTGCCAGTGGAAGGGAAGGGCATGAGGTTTCTTGCGCATTTGATCTTAACAAAGGAAAATTATTTGTGAAGGCAGAGAATTAAGTATTGTGTACTGTTGATCCCTGCCATGGCAGAAACATAGTGGCTTCCCGGCCACCAAGTTGGCTTTGTGTGAATCCCTTCTCTTTCACTGATGACATTGTAATCTTTGCTGCCAGCTGTATAGGTAAAGTAACTTAATTTCAGAGTGGTGCTAATCCCTTGAGCAGTGGCTTGGGAGCAGCAAATTACTGCTTATAAGGAGTACTTGATTAGTGCAGCTGACAAATCTGTCATTCTGCTGCTGGCATGGGAGTTCTAATCTCTTCCTTCCTTTTGCTCCTGAATTATTTCCTCCTTGGTCCATTTTTTTAAAAAAGTCTCACTAATTTATTTAAATGCCTTCATGAAGTGCTAATATTGTACAGTCACATATACCAGCAGCTGAAAACAGGGTAGTTGTATGAGAGGATATACAGTTATATTATCGGGTAAAATAGCAAAAGGCCAACACAAGGGAATCCACTACCCTTCTCTGACTTCTCCATGAGACTGAGTCTGGTTTTGCTGCTTTTACAATGGTATAAATCAACAGGTGGCATCTGGTTGAAGCGAACTCACTTCAATCTGTTTAAAAAGAGAACAAGCCTAGAGTCTAGCTTGTCAGCATACCTTTTGTTTTTTCTCCCCTTTCTGATGCTTTATTTATACAACTGCTTTCTAATTTGTTTGTTTTTAAGTAAGCAGTCTATACCTAGCAACACTGAACTGCATGGCAGGGAAGACAGCAGCTGATCAGCTTTTGCTGTTCCCAGCTCCTGGCACTGCAGCAGTGGAAAAGTACTGAGAGCTTGAGGAGAATGGGGATAGTTCAGCCAAGTTTTGGGTTTTTTTCTTAAAGATATTTAACTAAACAAGAAAAACAATGGAGCTCAGATTTATTGTGCAGCTGGGTCTTTCTGCACCAGTGATAGATGAACCTGCAAAGGTGGAACTGAACTGTTTTACTTAAGCCACAAAGTCCATCTCTGCATAAATTCTTGAGCTGCTCTAACAATGCAAGCAATGGTCTGTTCCTCAGCTGCTGCTCTTTTGCCATGTGGAGTGTGCCCCAGAGTTGTGTCAAAGGCTCCATTATTCCAACAGGCTTTTTGCATTTTGATGTTCTACCAAAATATACTTGGGTTTTGCTGGTATTACTTGTGTTTACCTAGT
The DNA here is from genome assembly GCA_017639485.1 of Pluvialis apricaria. Taxonomy (NCBI): domain Eukaryota; kingdom Metazoa; phylum Chordata; class Aves; order Charadriiformes; family Charadriidae; genus Pluvialis; species Pluvialis apricaria. The sequence goes on along the minus strand of CM030010.1, from coordinate 51,387,282 downwards.
GAGACAGTTTGCCATGTGCTAAACGTTTTCTTTCAGAGTCTGCTTTCTGTTAAGTGTGCTGGTGTAAGTCTGCAGGGCTGACTCAGGCCCCATACACTTAAATTCAATGCCTAAATTAATTCTCTGTGTTCTTTCTCCATACTGATATTCAGACACTCAAGCATGGTATTTATTTTTTCCATTCTTCAACATACCTACGGATTTTTTGCCCATTCCAAGGCTTATGTTTACTTTTCTGTACAGAATCATGGCAGGGGGGCTGGAACTAGTTGATCTTTAAGGTCCCTTCCAACCCAAACCATTCTATGATTCTGTTTATCGACTTTCAAATGTCATTAATTGAAGGTTTGGTTCTCAGCCTCAGCATAGTCTTTTGGGTTTTTTAAGTAACAGAGACTGAGCTGACAGTAGTGCTGTGCCTCCTGTTTTACTAACTGCTAACCTAGTAAAGCTACGAATAATATTATATATGTGTGTATATATATATATAAAAGCTACTCAGTTTCTCCAGTTGTGTGCTTGATTGGTTGCAAGAGAAATGTCTAAAGTTGGAGGCAACTTGCTAGCCAGCGCAATTGACTGCGGACACATCAACATGGAACTTGATACAGAGAGGGCTGACTGAATTGTTTGATGCTGCTCGCATCCCTCTAATCCATGTGAGCTGCTTACTCACTCAACAAACAGCCAGCTCAAGGCTATCCGATACTGGAGCCAGCCTGCGCTTTGGAGGTGTGGGACGTGCGGGCCCTAGAGCTCAGACTGCCCATCTATATGCGCCTTAGCAGGCTTGGGGGTGTTTGCATGTTTCTGGGTTCACAGAAAGGGACAAAAAGGGCTTCCTTCTTCTTCCTCCCTATTGGTCTGCCCCCAACGTAGGAATTAGGCTTAGTTATCAGGAGGAAAATGCTACCTCCAGATTCTTAGGAGTTCATCCCTGCCAGTCCCACTCCTGGCAATGCTTAGAGCTCTTCTGCCCCTTGCAAACCAACACCCTCTCCTGCTCTGGAGGGAGGGTGTGAAAGCTTTAGAAAGCTTAGTCCAGTGAAAGTCAACTGTAGCCAAAATAAAATACAATTAATTTTAAAATTTCCTCCCTGTCTCAAGCTGTGTTCCCTTTCCTCCTATATCTCTTGTAGAAAGGGAGACTGTACAAAGCTTGCTAGGGGCTGATGTTGATTTTTATATGGCAGCTGTTCAGATGCTCTGGTGATTAGCAGCAGTAAAAAGTCTTGAGGAAGATAGGCACGACATCAGAATCAGTTAAAGCTTTGCCTCAGAAGAGCTTTATAATCTAAGGGTCAGACAAAAGATCTAATGGAAGGACAGTCATAGAATGTGGGTCGGACAGTGCTGAATACAAAGAAAGATGATCAGGTTGGTTCTGCTGAGTATGTTGTTTGTTTTGTTACAGCAGCGTTAGAAAACAAGCATTGAAGAGATAAAACCCAACTTCCTCACAACTAGTACTTACTTAGACAGAGCTTTGCTTTCTCACACTAGCTACTGTGTGTTAGGTCTTCCCTTCTCCTGCACTGTCAGTACTGCTGAGATTTTTCAGCTTAGCTTGTATCTGAAAGAAGAACAGAAATGAACGCTCACAGTTTGCAACACACTCAAACTGAGGAGGGAGTATGACACACAGCTAGGAGGAGTGGAGTTACGGACAGAGCAATGTAAGGAAGGCTTGGGGTGGGCGTCACAGCGCTATTCTGTCTTCTCTATGCCACGCATCCCTGCTACTTTCATCCCTTCTCAGCTCTGTGGTAAATTCGCCCCAGCAAGCTTGCTGAGAGGAGGAGTGGAGGGGAAGGGCAGGGGGTTAAAAAGATGAAGAACTACTGGCTTGGACAGGAAATTACAAGGAATAGCAAAGCCAGAAAGTCAGCTTTTGTGAAATCTATAGTTTAACCTACCCTGGGAAAGTCTCCTTTCATTGCAGTACCCAGTCATTGCAGCTCCTTTCTCTTTTCCTGGGTCATAAACACTGCCTCTGAGGTCCCAGCCACAAGAGTGGTGGAACAATGGTGGGAAACCTCATGTTGTGCCTTATAATAGTAGACGTGATTACAAGCACAGACTGCTGCCTCTATGGGTCATTTTGTGCTGTGGACATATACCTAAGTTGGTCACTTTAACCACCTGTCTCATAGATCCACATTACAAGACATCCCACAGCTTGGGTGCTGCTTCATCTGCCACCTGGGATAAGAGATGCAATGATGTATACAAGCACGTGCATTACTGGTTTCAGGGCTAATCCTGCTAACCTGTCATCCTCATGAAATTCCCTTCAAGCCCCCTCTGACTGACAGTGATCACAGGCACACGCATTATAGAGTGGAGTATGTGCTGCGGGCCTAATGGATCTCACTTCTTTTTTCTTTTCAGGTTACCAAAAATGAACGACAGGTGATGAAGCCGTTGTATGACAGGTATCGCTTAGTCAAGCAGATCCTCTCCAGAGCCAACACCATCCCTATCATTGTGAGTAGAGCTTTCTTTTGGGGGCTATTTTTTTTGGTTATGAGCTGAGGAAACAGGAATCAGCACACTTTTGCATACAACGCAGTCACTGAGGCCAACTCCCAACCTCCCTTATCACTCAAAGATCAAGTAAATGAATGATGCACTGTATACTGAAGTCGGGCAAAGCTGGTCAAGGGACTCTTGTGCTCACCCGTGAGCCATGGGGCACATCTCACCTTGTGTTGTTTCTCCTCTTTCCATTGGGCTGCTGCTGGTATTTCATCGTCTTGTGTTTGGCTACAGCCTCACTTCCCTTTCCTTACCGATTCACTCTGAGCTGTAGGTCTTCCATGCTGCTGCTTGGTTACACAGGATTGTAGGTCAGGAACACAGACTTGTGTGGGTCCCGCAGGAGATACCAGTCTCCTTGGCTGAGAGAAAGGGCCAACAGTCTCCTAACACTTTATTTGTGTTAAAGAGATCCTGCAAGTGGTGGATATTCCCTTAATGAAGGTGGTGCTTTGGCAAGGAGGCACTGCCACCAGCAAGGAATCCAGCGTACCCCTCTAGGGAGCAAATGCACTCTCTCTAATTTTAGACAACTTGCGTAGGCCACTTTTTGAAAATCATTTGTCTAAAAAATACACACAGAATACTTTCAGCCTGTCTGTGGAAAGAGAATTGTTTTATCATGGTTCCTGTTTACTCTGTCATGTATGATCCTTTACTTTTTTTGCTGATTCCAAGCAGCGCTGATATCCCGGCTGCTTTTCGTAGACCGCCAGTGAGGTGAATGGACTGGCACGGGATTACTCAGCGCAGTCACACTAAGAAGTAGGGTGGGGGGTGTTTCTGCGCCTAGTGGGAGGTGGTCCTGTAGTCAAAACAAAACAAAAAGCTGTTCCTCCTTGAATATGGGGAGTACTCCCCAAAATGTGTGCTGTGAAGCCAGTGCTGGCAATCAAGAAGGAAGAAGCCGTGTAGCTGCGCACGGGCAGTTTAACACAAAGCTCTCAAAAGAGAGCTCAGGTCCTGTTTAGACACAAAACCGAAAGCGCGCAGTGGCTGGCAGAGGAGAGGCAAAACTGGCTTTCCCCGGCCCTTGAGTGAGAACAGTGGGAGGCTCGCACAGAGGCAGGATACATTTGAAAATCTACATCGTTAGGCACCTCAGTGGGAAACGAGGCTCCTGGAAAGCAAGCCTGGAGAGTCTCGCTGGGCTTGCGCTGTAGCTCTGGAGAGCCAACCAAATTGGGGGGTGCGTATGGGCCTCAGGCTGGGGATTATTTTCTTGCAGCCTTTATTTTGTCCTTCCTGCCCAGCTAGTATTCCAGCATCCAAGCTTTTTTCTTAAAAGTGTTTGGCGGTGACGTCCCTTGCTAAGCAACATCCTGAGAGAAAACAGCCTAAGGTTCAGGGGGCTTGCCAGGCATGTTTTTCTTCTTTAAGAAATAGATTTCTCCTGATGGTCCAGCCATGAGCTGAGTGAATGTGTGGGTGAGAATGAGGTGAGAGCAGGTGGTGGAGGAGAAAGGGGTTCATAATGTAACATACTTGTTAACACCTGTCACAGGGTTCCCCCTCCAGCAAGCGGAGAAGCCCTTTGCTGCAGCCAATTATCGAGGGCGAAACAGCTTCCTTCTTCAAGGAGATAAAGGTGAAGACCTCCAGCTGCTAACTAATTGCTCAGTTTGCATCAATTTTCCCCTTATACCAATGAAAGAGAATGATGGATTGATTGATTGATTATTTTTCTCCCATCAGTGTTGATTTTTTTGCAGTGTCTTCCTGAAAAATCAGTAGCTGCTTTAAGCCTCGCCAGTTCTGATCAAATTCTTCCCTTGTTGTAGAAAAGACTGCAGTATTTCCTTGGCTTTGCATTCTTTCCCATCCTTCCCCCTCCACCTGCACATAATATATTTTATTTGCTTTTTTAAAAAAAAAAAATAAATCACAACTACCTTTGTACCTTGCTTTCTTCTTGCTTTCCTCCTTTCTTTTTAATGACACTAACTTGTTTTGCGGTAGTTTCTCTCACTCTAAAGCTCTGTGGCTTGCACACAGCACCGTGGCAGGAATGAACCCTCACAAAACTAACACTCACACGTGGAGCCAACCGGGGCACTTACAGGATCCATACCTACTCCCATTCACACGCTTATTTTATCCAGGGCTGTTTGTCACCACCTTGTGAAGGGTATTTCTAACCAAGTCACATAAGGATGGAAGTAAGAGCAAATCGGTTAACGCTTGGTCAGGTTTGGATGGCAGGATTGTTGCGTTTCTTTCTCCTGCTGCTGCGGGGAAGTAATTCTTGGTGGTGAAGAAATTCTTGGTGGTGAACACTGCTACAATATCAGGCCTTCTTCCCCTGCGAAGAAGGGAAGTCCAATGGCTGACCGTGACATGCAGCATGGAGCTGGGCCCTGGCTTGCTTTTGTTGCCCTTGCAGTGTAACAGGGAAAAAAGGTGCTTCGGCACACTTGGGTCATTTATCCGTTATCCAGCCAGAGTTTGGTTAATGGTGTAAATGCTGCAGACCCAGACATTCAAGGTGATTTGATTATTAGGCAATTACAGTAGATTGTATATTAATGGACTAGTCAAGGCATATATTCATTAAAACCAGGTTGCAGGCTGAAGATGTTAAGCTGCTGTCGGGAGGCTGGTTAATCATCGCTGAGCTCTCAGTATTTTCTAGGTAACTGCTGGATCAAATCTGCGCTAGTAGTCTGGTGGGGCATATTTTTCTTTGGTTTTGTTTTATTCTTTTAGTGTGTCCTCCGTTTTTCACATATGCTTGCACCCAGAGTCAAAACTTAGCTATCAATTATGGTGATCTCTGATGACCAGCGTGGCTGGTGCTGCGCCAGGGCAGCATCACACCAGCTCAGCAGTGTCCTGCAGCAAAAATGAACCTTGAGATGTTTCTGACCGAAGATCAGGGTGACAGCCTTAAGCCCATTAACACTTAACTGCCTGTTAACACTTAAATGGGGCCTTGTGAAGCTGCACCTGGCAGCTTTGCACTGCACTGCACTCAGAACTAAAGTGAGGAAATTGCCAAAAGGCCTCAAAACTTAACCCCTGCATAGGTCCACTATGGGCAGAGCACTACCTATCTTGACAGCCCCAACACTGTCAGGTTTTTTGATATTTTTTTTTTATCATTTTTTTTTAAAGCATTTGGCAGAGTTGGATAAAAGCTTCAAAGGACATTTGAGGTGAAGCCTCACCAAACATTTGAGTATAATATCTTGAATACTGTCTGTGTTGAAAAAGTCATTAGGAAGCTTGCTTGCTGGGAGTGCTGATGATGGGATGCTCTGGAGACTTTATATTTGTTACTCTGGAAAATGTAAATGCCTCATGGTTGCCTAAAGATACAAGCATGTGCAAGCCAAATGGATGTAGTCAATGAAGATCATTCTAGTTTGAGGTGTAAATGTCAGTGCAGGATTAAAATAAGATTCCCATGTGAGACTTGTTTAAAGTGAAGGCCCTAGATGGCCATTGCCTTTGAGTTCTCACTAAGAATCCTTTTAATTCACTCCTTCGTTTTAAACAGCAAAGTGCTTTAAGAGGTCTTTTGACAGCCAGATGTAGTGTTTTGGCAATGAGGTCTAAACAAGTGAAATTTCTACGCTTTCTTTTCCTCCCATGGGCTTCCATTGGCAGGAGTCTCGCTTCTGAGCTCTGGGCCAGAGTAATCCTTGCTGGCTTAGGCAGCGCGCTGGTGCCCTGGAGCGAGGCAAGCAAGGCAGGCTCATGGGCATCTGTGGGGAAGACGCTTTGCATCTGTCCTCGGGAGCAGTTTGTCACACTGCTGATGAAAATTGTCCCTTTCCTTTTTCTCCGGAAGGGGAATCCAGAAGCAACTTGGTCTCCCAGGAAAGGGCACGGGAGCTCCTCCGTCAGTGCCAGAGATTCTCCTAAAATAATGCGTACCGTTTTTAATGCTTAGGTTGATTTAGCAAATCCTCCTCCATGCCGCAGCAGGATCAGCGTTCTCCTGCTTCAGTCCTAGTTGCCCTGACCCGGCAGGGCAGGACAGCATGCTTGGGGACTGGTAAATGGCAGCGAGCGATGGTTTCCCCTCCCCAGCCCAGTTGTTTGCAGGGTTTAAGGACAGTACATGGCTGCTGGTTTATGCCTTCTGTTTAAACTATAGAAATTACATCTGGAGAAATGGTCTTGTCAAATCATATGCTAAATATTGCTTTAACTTTCACAAGTTCCCTGCAGACTTTTCTGCGATGTTTTCAAACTTCTCTGTATCTTTTATTATTATTCAAAACTTCTCCCCAGCTAATCTTTCTTCGTCCTCAAGCCTCCATCTTGGTTGTAATTCTCAGCCTGTGGCTTTGTGTTGCATTTTGATGGCCCAGAGCTTTAACATAAAAAGAAAACTCTGGGCAAACTCTGATTTCATGTAGATGTATGCATTTATAAATCGTTGACTTTGAGGATTTAATGGGACTACGCCAGGTCCTAGTGTTACTTTCTCCCTTTTTACTTGAAATATGGGAGCTATCTCTTAGGAATAATTGGACTATTGACAAGGAATCACACAAAAAAACCAAAGAAAATGGCTTCTTTTGATCCCAGTGCAACAATGTATTTTTGCATACGCTTGAAGACTTCAATGATATTAGCCCTCAAAAGCTTTTAAAGATATGCATGTGCTTAGATCCTTCCTGGCTAGAGGTACATGGTTGTAAAATAAATATATATACATATACATAGATACTTAAGAGACTTACCGTCCATGCTGGCATTTATTGCCTTCCTCTAATGCTCGTGCCTCATTTCTTATATCAAGGTTGAAAACTGCCTTCTAGAAATGTCTGTGTAAGTAAGAGAAACCTGGTCCCTGGTCCCTGAAAATCCAAATGATTTCTGGTCAGTGTTGCAGGACAAGCCCTATATTTGAGAACGCTATGAATTAGCAAGTACCAAGTGCAGCAGAGACTTCCAAATCTTGTGCCTATAAATTTTGCAAAACAATCCAAATATGACCAATTCATCAGTGTACTTTGGGGAGGTTGCACTGGGCAGAGTGTTTCCACTCCAATTTTTAGTGTATTCCAGCTAAGTGGTGCAGAGCTGATGTCGGGAACACATTAGCAACAGCAGTCCTTTCACAGTCAGCCATGTCCCACGTTTGGGCTGTGGAAAGACTGATCTGAGCTCATTGATATGACTGTTGGAGCATTTGAGGTCTTGAATTCAGCCATTAGAGAGAGCTGTTGAGCTGCATCTATTGAGAGAATATTTCACATTTTAACCTGGCGATCTGTATATTGCCAGGTGTTTGTGTAGAGAAATGTAGAGGATGGCTGGTATGCTTTAGACAGTACGCATAATGACTGTAAGTGGTTTTATTTACGTCAGAATACATCAATTAAAGCAACAGGTTGCTAAGAACCCCAGGTATTTTTTCACTCCGTTTTGTTGCCTTGGGTCTCCTTAACCAGTCTGAGTTGGTGGCTGCAGTTTCTCTGACGTGCTTTGGGTATAGGCTGTCTTACTGATGGTCTTCTGGTGTCCTGTATTGCTTAGCAATTAAAGTGCTTGCTCTGCCTATCCACTTCTTCTCATACCTGTTCCCCAGTGCATGTGGTAAAAGGAGGTACCTGTTTCTGAGACAGGAAGCAGTAACCTATTCTGTTACGGTGGTGTTCTGTCCCTCTCTATAGGAGGAAGAGGAGGGGTCTGAGGAGGACAGCAACGTGAAGCCAGATTTCACAATTACCATGAAAACAGATTTCAACGTGCGTAGCTTCTTGGATCAACTCGAAGATGATGCTGACGGCTTTGTTTCACCAGTGGATGATAAGGTGCCATCTAGGAGCAATCAGGATATGGGGCTTTCAAATCTTCATGAAGCATCCATGTATGTTGAATTTGCAGGCAACTTCAAAAAATTATTTCTTGCTAAGATAGCATTTTATTTGTTGGCAAAGCGTCTAGATTTTAATTTTTTTCCATTTATGTTCTGAGTCAGAAGGTTTTGCTCTTCATTTTTAAATACAATAGACCTTCATATGAAAAGGTTTGGGAAGAAACTACCTTGTCCTGATACTGATATTTGACTTTTGTATCCTTGGAATCTAGCACTAAATAGTAGCTCCACTTCACCAGTGGCGAGCCTTTATCATGTAAACTACCCCATACTCAATAAGGTTTTTCAGGTTTTGGAGAGGTCAGACCAGCTGGCTCGACTTCAGCAAGGCTTTTGACACTGTCTCTCATAACATCCTCATAGCTGAGCTTAGGAAGTGTGGGTTAGAGGAGCGCACAGTGAGGTGGGTTGAGAACTGGCTGAACAGCAGAGCTCAGAGGGTTGTGATCGGCAGTGCAGAGTCTAGTTGGAGGCCTGTAACCAGCGGTGTTCCCTAGGAGTCAGTACTGGGTCCAGTCTTGTTCAACGTATTCAACAACCTGGATGAGGGGACACAGCATATCCTCAGCAAGTTTGCTGATGACACAAAACTGGGAGGAGGGGCTGACACACCAGAAGGCCGTACTGCCGTTCAGCAAGACCTGGAGAGGGTAGAGTGTGGGCAGAGAGGAACCTAATGAAGTTCAACAAGGGCAAGTGCAGGGTCCTGCACTACATGGGGAATAACCCCATGCATCAGTACAGGTTGGGGGTTGACCTGCTGGAAGGTAGCTCTGCACAGAGCAACCTGGGAGTCTTGGTGGACAACAAGTTGACCATGAGCCAGCGATGTGCTTTTGTGGGCAAGAGGGCTGATGGCATCCTGGGGTGCCTTAAAAAGAGCATGGCCAGCAGGTCAAGGGAGGTTATTCTCCACCTCTACTCTGCCCTGGTGAGGCCGCATCTGGAGTGCTGTGTCCAGTTCTGGGCTCCCCAGTTAAAGAAGGACAGGGAATTACTGGAGAGAGTCCAGCGGGGGGCTATGAAGATGATCAAGGGACTGGAGCATCTCTCGTACGAGGAAACGCTGAGAGACCTGGGCCTGTTTAGTCTGGAGAAGAGAAGACTGAGAGGGGATCTCATCAATGGTTATAAATATCTAACGGGCGGGTGTCAAGAGGATGGGGCCAGACTCTTTTCAGTGGTGCCCAGAGACAGGACAAGGGGTAATGGGCACAAACTGGAACACAGGAAATTCTGTCTGAACACAAGCTGAACTAGCTTCACTAATTTTAAGCACCTAGGTCTGATGGGAACACACGTAGGTGGTAACTTTAAATCATGACCGTTGATTCTTGATCCTATAAAAGTCACCAAAACCAGACCCATCTTCAGCAAGTAAGTTTCGTAGAAGTTAAGGGTGAATTGTGAAATGTAGCCTTGACCTCCTTAGAGGCTTCAGCTTAAGCCTATGATCATTTTGCTGAACTAAATTCAGAAAGCTTTTTGTTGCAAGTAACATCAGGTTACCAGAGCTGCTTGCAGGAGCTGCTCCATTGCTTGGCATACCGTGCATTTGTAGATTTGCTTTATGTTTCCTGTTATAATTGTGTCCATATGTATAATCTTGTTTATATTTAAACCCAACAGCCCTGAACTGTTAGAGCAGCTCCAAGAAGTCAGGGAAGAGAAGAAGCGAATCAGAAAAAAATTGAGAGACTTTGAAGATAATTTTTTCCGCCAAAATGGAAGGTAATAATTTCTCAGCTGTCTCTCTGTCCTTCAGTTACCTTTAATCTGTTTGGCATCCACAAAGACCTCCAAATATGGAAAGTTACCAGAACTCACTATTATATATTTCTTCATCATCGGTGTTTTACCCACATTAATTACAGTTGCCCATTAAAATGAATTACTTCCCCCTCCTCGCCCCCCCTGAACTTTAGGGACCACAGCCTCTTTGAAAACTTGGTCTTAAGACAAGCAGTGGGAAGCAAAAGTATCAGCTGGGAAAATCCAGCTGCCTCTAGCACAACTGACAGGAATGGTAGAAGAGTTTCTCAGCGGTAGAATAATTGGGGTTTTTCCTAACGATGTATGTTTAGATTTCTGTCCTATTCTTGCTTGTCTGTGAGGTATTCAGACAGTAGTTTAACAGGTATGTGTAGCTGGGTTTTATAATTTTCAGAAAATGTCCCTCATTAATAAGCTGATGGAATGCTGTAATAGATTTATTTATAATTTAAATTTTAATTTATTTATTATATATAATATATATAATATATTATATTATAATTTATAATGTAAAACTCTTAAGTTATCGCGTTAGTTTCTTGCCACCAGCTGTCATCTGTAGAGGTTCTTGTAAAATCACTGTGAAAACTTGAGAGTTTCGTGTAAGCTGAGAGAAATCTGTTCAGATGTCGTCTTCCTTTTCACAAGTGTGCCTGTTCACGTTAACTGATGTGGTGCCAAGCCAGAAGAAGCTGTATTTTATTTTGCCGTGCCAACGGGCTGACATTCAGATGGCTCCTGAAATGGAAAGGGCTCTTCTGTCTTTTTTTTCGACTGTTGTGTAGAGGCTGGCAATTTCAGAGAAGTAGGACATGCTTTCAAATAAAGTCTTGCGTTTGGAAGCATGGGATTGTGTTTAGCCTCAATGTGCAAGCATTCCACGCTTTGTTGGAGCAGAGGTGTTGCCCCTCTGGGTTTTTTTTTCCTCTCAAAGGATAAAAGTTTAGGGTTTGTTCTCTGATGGGGAGTGGAGGAGAGAAGCTGCTTTGTAGATCTTGTTGAGGGACGGAGGGAGGCTGCTGAGGGATGATGTCCTGTTACAGAAATCCTCATGACCTGCTTTCACTCCCACTAGGAACGTGCAGAAAGAAGACCGCACTCCTATGGCTGAAGAATACAATGAATACAAGCAGATTAAGGCCAAGCTGAGGCTGCTGGAGGTCCTGATCAGTAAAAGAGATATTAGCTCCAAGATCTTGTAAAGGAGGAGATTGGTTTTGCCGGTAAACAAAGAAGAGAGAACACCAAATGGACAAATGCATGAAGTGGATGCAGCAGAGGCCTGGCTGGGGAGAGCTGAGGAGCTCCCTGGGGACTGAAGGGCCATTCCCAGAGGTGGGAGGGGGAGAAAAGATGGCTTTCCATCACTCTCTGCACTTGCTGTTGCCCACTCTTTCTCCAGGCCTGATGCCCAGAATGGAGTTTGCCAGTGTAGGAGACACGACACTGCGCTCAGCGACTGCACTGAAGGGATCCTTCTGTTTTGATTTGCTTACATATCCTGTAATATTTAGAATATCAAAGCCAGCCATGCTATTCTGTTTTCCCAGGATATCATAGCAAGAGGCAAAGTAGGATGAATAGTGATTAAATCATCGAATAGCTTCTACTTTAGTTTAACAGGCAAGCGCCCTGACTGATCTCATGTGAAGGCACAGGTCAGATAGCGCCAAGACTGTTCTCTTGCAGCTGCAGTAAAGATTTGCTCAGACTTTTGACCTGACTGTTTGGAGTCTAGCATCTTCTGTTGCCCAAGATAAACGCTGTAAGAATCTCTCCGTCATCACCCGGAGCTGGTTTGAGTTACAGTTTTGCCCAGGCTTGAGTTGGGTTTTCTTCTCACTTTTTTTTGATGGCCAATTCGATTGAAGTAGAAGAAAGTACCTACATCTGTTTGGGATAGCAAAGAAAATGAGCTGTGCAGCAAGGTTCTTGCTGGCTTGGAAGGAGATACTGTAACATTATGACCATGTTTGGGCAACAGGGAAGAAAACAGGTTTTAAAAGCTTTAAGTCAGAATCCCTTGGGATTTTGGTAGCTGATCAGTTCAATGTCTGGTGTCAATAAATCTGGAAGATAATCTAGAAGACCCACCCCATTAGTACGTGTGCTTCATCATCTGATAAAAACGCAGGAGTCCAAGCTGAGCAGTCCACGTGGGTGTCATACATACTCGCTAGCCTAAATTTCGTTCTTTTTTGTACACCGTCGGTCAGACTATGTGGGCTGCAGCAGTGACACTGTGATGGTGGCATCAGAGGATGGTCTTTTCTTCCTGGTGTGTATAGGGGGTGTACCAGCACAGAGGATACTGCAGGGAACTGAAAGCCCAGAGCCGTGCTCTGCCCGTGGAAAGGGCCTCTGTCTCAGGTGCAAGTTTTGCCAATTCAGTGTTTTCAAATTTGTTTATGACTTTCTGAAAAGAAAGTCCCGGGACACCTGTTTCAGCTGCTGGTGTCAGGCGGGTGCTGCCTGAAGGAGTGAAAGGCAGCAAGGTCAGGAATGCACCGAGCGGCTGAGGGCTCAGCGGGGACTCCCACTCCAGAGGCTTGTGCGCACCCACTCACGCTGCCCCGAGCCAGCGCTGGTGTCCCAGACCCTCACGTCCCAGGGAGAGCAGCTCTGTTACGCTTTTCTTTTGCGTTGATCCCCTGGGCAGCTAATGTGCGGAAGCCAAATGGCTGAAATCAAACGCAGTGCCAGTCGTCACGCAAGTCACGCTGGAGGAGGCGAGAAGAGGACCCCCAGAATAACTGCTACCCTAACTTCTACCCCTTCTTTCTTTATATGGGCAAGTGGGCTCACAAATAGATATATTTGGGTTGTGGTACTTAGACTTAACCCCTTCCACTTGCTGTATGTGCTGTGTTAGTTCTTGCCAAAACTGATGCTGAGGGTGTTTTGGTCTCTTCAGGATCCCACAAACACTTCAGAAGGCAGCCTTCTCCCTGTGGGTTTGCACGTGCCCGTAACTAGTCCGGGTGGGTGAGGCAGTGATGCACGTGTGTTAGTGAAAGCACTTAGGAGGGGGACTCCTGGGTTGTTGGGTTTTTTTTACTGATTGCAGAATTGCCCTTTCTCTATAAAATCAGTGAAGACTGAGTTTCGTATTTCCAAAGAGTCCGGAGGACTTGTGTGCCCCCCAACCTGGGGGTTGGCTTCTCCGAGATGCTGAGTTTCCATCACTTGAGAGATGTGGGGCTCTGCCTCTGCAAAACTGATCATTTGAATGCGTTAACTGGGCTGACGTATGGTCTCAAAACCTGCTTTTGCGGGTGTTTGACCGGAAGGGAAGCCTGACCGGGGTAAAACCCTGTCTGAACACAGGGCAGCCCAGGAAACAGAGCTGTGCCTTTGTCCTTCAGCCTGCTCTTACGGCCTCTTCCTCTGAGTCCGTCATGATTTTAGGTATAGCAGCTGAGCCAAACTGGCTGCAGCGTCACTCTGCTAGTAGAAGCGTGGGACGAGAAAGGATGTCGGGTTACCAAAAAGACCTTAGCGCTGGTTCGGTTTGGTATTGTTCAGGCCCGGTTCTGCAAAGCAAAAAACACGTGGGGTGAGCGCGTGCCTCGGGCTGGTCAGCGTTCGGGGTGTTGCTGAATGACGGACTAAAGCTTGGGTGCTTTGCTGAATTTGGGCCTGGACGCCTTTATGTGGACAAAAGAAGCAGTTTCTGCCCTTTCTTCATAGTCATACATTTTTCCAGTGGGCCAAGGCTTCCCGGGAGTATGTTTTCTCTGCTTATTTTTAAAAGCCTGTTTGCACTGTGTACTGATAAATTATCTGTTTTGCTGGGTTTTGCCCCTGACAAATCTTGATAAATGATATGTAGGGAACAGTCCATTTTATTTTTAAACTGATGAGATTGTAGCATTTTCTGATGCTTAGTTACCGCTGTTTACATGGTATATTGCTAGAGTTTCAGATAGTTTATATGAAATGTAAGTACAATTATGCACTTTAGAGAGTTTATATTTTTGAACTTTGAAAGCTAAAAGTAACAAAACCTGTTAACTGAAATTGTACATTAAAAGAAAAAAAAAAAACACACCTAGCCCCATCTCTCTTTTTAAACTGTTCAAGTCTCTCCCCGTGGCAAAAGAACCCCATCATCCACCTAGCTGCGAAGGGAACGGCTAGGGAAGATCATCGTAGAGAAGAAGTGAATTTTAAAACTCCAGTCCTGGAAAGACACATAGAAATGCTCGACTTTCTGTCCTGGGTTTGCAGCTGCTGTGACTCCCCTCTCCCAAGCCTGCACAGGAGGAGCGCTCCAAGGCCTGAGCACTAAAATGTTGTCTTTGTATCTCCCACAGATGATTTGAGTTCCCACTAACCACAAATAACCACAAACAGCCACAAACGGTGTTTGCCCCGCCACACTCCTCCAAGTCAATCCAAGCAACATCTGTGCGTTTTGTTTGATGATTTGTCTATGCCAACATCGATGAGTATTGACTGGAGAACGTTAAGTACAAGACTTGTGTTTTTAAAAGGTGTGAAGTACTGTACAAAAATCTACTTTATGTGATATAAATAAGCTGTTTGGTATAAGACAACCTGTTTCCGTGTCCCTGGAACAAACGGTCTGCTCTAGGACGGCAGTATGGTCTGTTGGGCTTCCCATCCGCTGGGGCCATTTCAGACATGCGTGGCTGTGCATTACCACGCTGTGGTATAATAAATCGTTGCGGTTTGTTTAAATGATGACGATGGGCAGGTTGTGGACAAAGTGAGATTGCAAGAGTTAGAGGAAAAACTTGTCATTCTTACAGATTGCATTTGGTTTTACTCTGTTTACTCCCGAGTGAACAGTCAAATAATGGATGTTTATGTTAAAGGCAGTGAAATTAAAGCATCTGATCTTTTAATCATTCTGCTAAGACATACGTTGTTATTCCTGGTACGTGCAGGTTTTGGGTGGTCAGTGCTGCAGCCTGAGGTGCTTCCCGAGTCCTCTTTGGAGACGTTTGCAAATCGGTGCTTGAAAGGAGCTGCTGATGGGAGAACGGGGCTGCAGCCTGCAACTGTCCCAGCGGTGCCGAAGCTCACCCTGTTTGTGCGGGGCCGCGCTGCTGCCATGGCCACCGGCGGCCCTTGATGATGGCCACCGTGCAGAAGCAGAGCTGCCAGAGGCTGGGCACCCGGTGTGGGCTTTGTCATGCGTGACACCAGCTGGGGCTTGGTGTACGCACAGGGCGCAGAGCTGTACCTTGGCTTGTTCTTCAGCTTCGCTATTTCTGATTCCCATCTCTTGGGGAGGGCATCCAAGGACTTCTGGCTGCTGGGGAGGGAATTTGGGTCCAGGCTTGTTACTCTGAGCCAAGGCCTAGGAGGGGACTTTGCTTGCTCATGCGCAGATGAGGAAGTTGACTTTGCATTTGAGAACTGTAACAACTGATGCGTTCATTGACCCTCTGGTGTGGACTAACTCGGTGGAAACGGTGGGTCACGTCCTTCCTATCTCTGGGTACTGCCATATTCCTGAGGGGCAAAAAGACCCTGATCCCAGTGGGTAAGGATAAGGATAACCCTTATCTTTCTGGGTTGGCAGAGGACGCGGATTCCAGCAGTATCCCCTGGGTGTGTTACAAAAAAGCGCTGTTAGCGCTGGGAGCATCGGCAGAACCAGAGCCAAACCCGGGCTGCGCGCCCGGTGCCTCCCTGGTGGGCCGGGCGGGGTTCGTGGCCGTGCACGGGGAAGTGCTGCTGTTGTTGTTCATTTGCCCTTGGGATACGGCGCAGGGGTTCACGTGTGCGGACCGTGTCGGGGCCCGACGCTGCTGCTGCCGGAGGTAACAGCCATGGCCTTAGTGCCGGGAGCAGGAGGGCGGCCGTGGGGTGAGGCGCATACTCGGCGCGGGTACCAGCGCCTGCCGGGGCTCAGCTCTTCCAAACTCCTTACCGTGCCGTTTGTGGTACTGGGCCGACTGCAAGAATTTACGTGTGCAGAGAGAAACGTCTCCCTCCGTCTGAGTCGCCTACAATCCCTCCCTCGTGCCGTGAAGAGTAGCTGCTTTTCTTACTTGCTGCCCCTGCGGTCCCCGCTTCGGAGCGGATGAGGTGTTAATGCTCTGGTAAACGGCGTCTTGGGGTTCGGGGGCAGATGAGTACTGTTTCTGCAGGGGATTTCCTTGCAAACATTTAAACAATGCATAAAACAACTATTTTCCAGACATAAAATGGTAAATGGTGAGTGCAACTACTTGAAGAAGCGAGGGAGGTTATTCTCCTTAAGTGCAGTGGGTGAAATTCTGGCGCTACTGAAAGCAAGTGCTGCCGTGGGGTTTAGAAAAGTGCACAACTGCACTTGAGCATTTGGGGTTTTTTTTTAAGGCAAGGAGTAACGATGGTAGCCTGGCCACAGCTGGCTGGGACGGACAAACTCCTCTTCATTGCCACTTTTTGAGGGGTAAAAAAACCCAGGGGGAACACTGAAATTGTTACAAAGTCAAAAATAAATTTTGCACTGATTTCAATACCTGGCAAAGTACAAAGTAACCCACAGCGCTAGAAGGGGAATAAGAAGTGGTGTATCATACTGGCCTAATTAAATGTGCTAATGTTTGTAGCCTGTGATGGCTACAGCAAAGGGAGGCACCAAGCGGAGATGCGACACAAGAGCGAGCCGGGACGGAGCTGAGCAGCAGCTCCTGCTCTCCTCCCGTGGCTCCTTCGGGGGTGGCACTGCTGAGGTCGTGTTGCCTTTGAGCATCCCGGCTCCCTGTGAGACACGTAAATTGGCTCCGAGAGTCCAACCGTGAAGAGCCCACCTCCACCCCTGTGTGTCCTGGTGCCTGGCATCAAGAAGACTCATGGAAAATTTGTAAAAAGCTCTTGCCCTGGCAGCCAGGAGTGGCTCCACACCCCCACAGCTATCGAGGGGGACACTTGAGCCTCACCAGCCTCTACGGGCACTCGCAGCACGCAGTGTTGGGCGCTCGCTGGGCCTCGCAGGGTCAGAGTGATCCTTCTGCCTCCCTTTGGGCCCCTGCATCCAGTGGTGAGCCGGTATCTGGCGCTGTGTGTACATCAAACAAGGTATATTTATACAAATAACTTCCCATGTATTTGATTTGGTTGGCATGCAGAAGCCAGTCCGGGGGGGGGGGGGGGTGGGGTGGGGGGGGGTGGTGTCTGAGCGGAAAAAATTAATAATAGTAAATTTTTCAGACTTCATTTGCTGTATAGAGCAACTACACGACTCTCCCGTGCAACCAGTGTAGTCCACAGCTAAGGAAACCTTAGCCAATATGGGCTGCGGTCTATGTTTTGTGATTTATGTAAGCGCATTTAGCTTGAATCTACAGCATCTTTTTTTAATGTAAATGGGTCGACAAACATTACGTGTCCATTTTAGTACCTTCTCTATTTTGTATAAAAGAAGAAAATGAAACTATTTTGACTGCAGGTGTTTGGTGATGGTTTTTTTTTTTTTGTTCCCAGCTGCTAAGGGGGGCTGAGCTGGGTAAGCAAGGGGCTGGGCAGCAGCCCTCACCCAGCCCCTCTCCCGGCAGTCCTTCTTGCTCTTCTCGGGCAAGAAAGGAGAAGTGGGGTTGAAGTTTCGTGCCCCCTCTGCCTCGGGTTGAACACCGCACTGTCCTGAGCTGAGGTGGGCAGGCAGGGCCTGAGCGCGGCGTGCAGACACGTGCACCGCTGTGCACAGCGCTCACACCGCCCCAACAGCCCTGGCCGCCGCCTCCGCCCCGGCTGAACACGGCTGACAACTGCCCATGGAAAATAGATACACGTGTGTGCGTGCGTGCGTGATGTATAAATATGTATATACACACATTTTGCATGTATATATTATATAAAAAAGTATACACACTTATCCCTATCTTGTCTGTAATGTACACGTGCATTGTATCTACACTAATACACCACATGCCATACACTAGCTGCACAATACGCACCATATACAAAATATATATTCTATATACACTATTATACAAATATATAGAGACCTTAATTATATAATACAGCTCACAGTAAAGTACATACATACATTATATTGTGTTTATAGCGAGCATGTATATAGGGTACATGTTTATACCTATATGTGGATCCATCCAGATACGCATACACACATGCACTATTTGTGTCTAACTCTATGGGTATTTATATTTTTCCATGGAGGCAGGGAAGTATTTTAGTTTTTGTTCGTAAATAAACTTTCTGATAGAGAATTCCTGGCATTTGAGCAGTGTCACTGTTTGCCACCAAATGCTCGCCAGCAGCCCAAACGAGTTGTGAGTCGTCGTTTAGTTTCATTTCAGCTCGCCCATCTTGCCAATAGAACACAAATACGCTGAATACATCGTTTCAGTTAGTTTGATAAGATGTCAGTATAACAGATCATAGAGTCAATCATAGAATGGTTAGAGTTGAAAGGGACTGTAAAGATCATCTAGTTCCCAATGTGCTAGATGATGCTAAATGCTTATTTATATATATGTATATGTGCATGGTACCAAATTATTAATCCTACACAGATGCCATGTGCTTACCTGCACAGCTAAAGGCAAGAGAGCAGCGCTCTTCCTTCATAAGCTCATGAAAGTTGAAGCCGTAAGGCCATGTGATGGCAATCCTGTATTAAAGCAGCAAATTAACTCTATTTGCATACACTAACGATGTCCCACAGTGCTGGGGAGCCAGGCGAGCACCATGAGGCCACACCATTGTTGGCCGAAGCCCAAGGCCGCAGCTGACAAGCGGGTGCTGAGCACCCACTCCACGGGCCCGTTTTGGGGTGAGATGGAGGGTTTCCCCGAGCACAAAGGGCGAGGGGCACGAGGGGGCGTCTCAGCTGCCAAACTGCACCCTGGCCCGCAGGCGCACACACACACAGATGACACAGTCACTCTCCCTCTGCAGGTGTCTGGTGTTGCCATTCCTCTGGTATTGCTGCCACAGCTCCTGTGCGTACAGGCCCCTTGTTCCTTAATTACTTGCCATTAATTAATGAATAAAGAGCTCTCAGGCTAGTCCAATGTAGCGGAGGGACACGGGGCGCTGCAGGGGCTGCAGCACCTCGCTGCCTCCAGCCCCCAGCTGGGGCCCACTCTCCTCAGGGTGCTCAGACCACGGGGGACACGGCGACCTTGTCCCGGGGGTCCCGCCTGCATCTGCGGGGCTGTGGGGCCCTCTTGCCTGCAAGGTGGGAGGAAAGGAGGAGAAACAGCAGGGATGCGGGGATAAAGGGATAGGGATGGATGGACTCAGGTCTGGCCTCAATTCCCATCTCTCCACAGAGGACTTTTGGACTTCAGCTGAGCCAGGAGGGGCAGATAAAACCCCTCCTGCGCTGTCGGTGGAGACAGCAAGTCCCCTGGGGCTGCCACCCTGCCTTGCTCTCATTTAGCAACAAGCACATCGGGGCCAAACCCGGGTGAGGAGGAGGAAGGGCAGCATTTGATCCAAGCGAGGAAGGAGGGGACAGGCTGGGGCGCTCACCAGCAGCTGGGCCAAGGGAGAGGAAAGCAGCGCCCGTCTTCCAGATGCTCAGCGGTACAGCGAGCCCAGCAGGAGAGCCGGTGCCTGGAGCAGCCGCTCCTTTGCTTCCTGACGCAAAGGCAGCCACTCGGTCAGAATTAAACATCAAATTTATTGCATAATACTGTACTATGTACACACACATCGAAAATAAACATTTGATATAATTGTATATTTTTTTTTTCAATGCTGCATTAGAAAGAGGCTGGAGGGCTCTCAGTGTAGCCCACAGCTTGTCTTAAAAAAAAACCAAACAAACCAACCCAGAAGCCTAAAACCTTTTGTTACGAGGTGCAAAGTTCAATACTGTATATTGAACATGGTGCATAAATACTATGTCCTAATAACAACTCAATGTCAAAACCACCCTAGGTTTAAAATGAGATTTACATCAAGACCTGAAAAATGGGGGGAAGCATTCAAACTTCATTTACTGGGAGTGTAGCACAGGGGGAAAGACGATAAAGGCTCTCCAATCTTACAGGACAGATTTAGGTAATGACTTCGCCTACTCAAGTCCTAATGTACATTTCCAGTCTAATTCATATGGATTGTCCTTTAGGGCCTCCCAGCAAAACAGTCGTCAAGTGAAAGGGCTCCTCTGAAACAGCAAAATAAAGTTACCCTAACTAATAAAAGTTACTAATAAAGTAACCCTAGGGAAAATGTAGGCCCTCTCCGGAAGGAAACGCAAGAGCTGGTGACCCGGGACAGAGACAGAGCTGAGGTACTCAATGACTTTTTTGCCTCAGTCTTCACAGACACGGACAGCAGCCGCACTGCCCAAGACGCAGATTGCAAAGGAGAGGATTGGGAAAACGGAGCACCGCCCACTGTAGATGAAGATCAAGTGTGAGACCACCTGAGGACCCTGAAGGTGCACGAGTCCATGGGACCTGATGAGATACATCTGCGGGTCCTGAGGGAACTGGCAGATCAAGTCGCGAAGCCACTAGCCATCATATTTGAGAAGTCGTGGCGGTCTGGTGAGGTTCCTGCCGACTGGAAAAGGGGAAACATAACCCCTATTTTCAAAAAGGGAAACAAGGAAGACCCGGGGAACTACAGGCCAGTCAGTCTCACCTCTGTGCCTGGCAAGATCATGGAGCAGATCCCCCTGGAAACTCTGCTGAGGCACACAGAAAACAAGGAGGTGATTGGCGAGATCCAACATGGCTTCACCAAGGGCAAGTCATGCCTGACAAATCTGGTGGCCTTCTACGAAGGGGTTACAGCGGCAGTGGACAAGGGAAGATCTACTGATGTTATCTACCTGGACTTGTGCAAAGTGTTTGACACTGTCCCACACGATATCCTGGTCTCTAAATTGAAGAGACATGGATTCGATAAATGGACCACCCGGTGGATAAAGAACTGGCTGCATGGTCGCACTCAAAGAATTGCGGTCAACGGCTCGGTGTCCGAGTGGAGAGCAGTGACGAGTGGCGTTCCTCAGGGGTCCGTACTGGGACCTGTACTATTCAACATCTTTGTCAGCGACATGGACAGTGGGGTCGAGTGCACCCTCAGCAAGTTTGCTGACGATACCAAGCTGTTTGGCGAGGCAGACACGCTGGAGGGGAGGGATGCCATCCAGAGGGACCTGGACACGCTGGAGAGGTGGGCCCAGGCCAACCTCATGCAGTTCAACAAGGCCAAGTGCAAGGTCCTACACCTGGGTCGGGGCAATCCCAAGCACAAATACAGGCTCGGCGGAGAATGGCTGGAGAGCAGCCCTGTGGAGAAGGACCTGGGGGTGATGATTGATGAGAAGCTCGACATGAGCCAGCAGTGTGCGATCGCAGCCCAGAAGGCCAACCGTATCCTGGGCTGCATCAAAAGAAGTGTGGCCAGCAGGTCAAGGGAGGTGATTCTGCCCCTCTACTCCGCTCTCATGAGACCCCACCTGGAGTACTGCATCCAGCTGTGGAGTCCCCAACATAAGAAGGACATGGACCTGCTGGAGCGCGTCCAGAGGAGAGCCACGAGGATGATCCGAGGGCTGGAGCACCTCTCCTATGAGGAGAGGCTGAGAGAGTTGGGGCTGTTCAGCCTGGAGAAGAGAAGGCTCCGGGGAGATCTTATTGCAGCCTTCCAGTACCTAAAGGGGGCCTACAGGAGAGCTGGGGAAGGACTTTTTACTCGGGCATGTAGTGATAGGACGAGGGGGAATGGCTTTAAGCTGGAAGAGGGCAGGTTTAGATTAAACATTAGGAAGAAGTTTTTCACTTTAAGGGTGGTGAGGCACTGGCACAGGTTGCCCAGAGAGGTTGTTGAAGCCCCGTCCCTGGAGGTGTTCAAGGCCAGGCTGGACGTGGCCTTGGGCAACCTGGTCTGGTGGGAGGTGTCCCTGCCTGTGGCAGGGGGGTTGGAACTCGATGATCTTCAAGGTCCCTTCCAACCTAAACCATTCTATGATTCTATAATTCTATGATTCTATGAACTGCAAAAATAAAACCAACCTCGAAACAGAGGCTTACCGCTCAAATGTGGATCTCATGCTTATTTCTATTCCTGACCTGGTGAGATTGGAGAGCCTGTACACACCTCACGCAGGCTCACACACACACGCACACACGCACACACACACATCCACACACACGTGACTCCTCTGGAGAAAGATGGCAGTGGTAAAAGCAGCCACCTCACCTTGTATTGGAATAACAGGTCTGTTCAGATGGAAAAGCAGGGCTCAGCAAAGCCCACCCATCTAACTTGTAGACTTGCCAAGACAGAAACACAACACAAAAGAGATGCAATTTGAGAAACCCCTTATTATAGGCAGGGTTTGTCCCTCCACAAGCCTGAACGCAAACTCTGCTCCAGAGGAGTCTGAGACTTCTTTAAAAAGACATTGCTTGGAAACAAAATTTGAGACAAGCGAGGAAAAACAAGCCAACCCTCCCAAATCATCATATTCTCCATCAGACATCCTGGTGCAAAAAGACAGAGCATGTACCATCACTAATACACTGCCCTGGGGGTCACAAACGACCTCCCAGCCCAGTACCATCCGCCAAGGACCAAAGGGCAGAGGGAATATTTCCATTCAAAGCAAGCAAGAACCAGCTTGCATTTAAAAAAGGGAGGAAAAAAGGGTGGGGGGAAATCACAGCTTTTCATAAAGGAGATCGCTATTTCATCCTCAGTTTCCACCATAGCCTAAATGCAAGGAACATCAAAATACTTAAACTGGATTTAAAGGAGAGGTAAGTTTGTGTGTGTGTGTGTAGGGGCGATAAAAGCAAACTACAAGGAATTGCCGGGAGGTCAGTGATGTCAAGTTGGAGGGGAGACAACAAAAATGCCCACTGAACTGATTTTGTTCAGTAAATTCAGAAAATTCAGAAAATTCAAAGCAATAGCCTCTCCCTGCTGAAGCCCCACAAAACGCTGGCAGCATCAGGCTGAGACTGCATCATCTCAATCTATTATTATTACTAATAATTATATTTTCCCCCAAAAGTGTTCCGGTCCATTCCCTTACAAAAATAAAGCCAAGCCCATCGTTTTCTTCCTCCGTACCCAAGTGTCTGTGCCTCTCCCACACTGCTCACGCTAAGCTAAAGCCCTCGTAGTGGTCGATGGCCTGCACCAGCCGGGCGCTGAGGATCTCCTTGCTGCTGTACTTGGGCAGGTCCAGGAGATTGTAGCAGGTGTGCGCCACGGGCAGGTACTGCTCCCCGCTGGCGGTGGACTGGATGACGATGCGCAGGCTGGACATGCCGTAGATGGGAATGCGGTCGCTGCCCGTCAGAAACACTAGGAGAAGCAGAGGGAAGGTTGGGCAGTTAGGGCAGACGACCTCGTGTCGAGGGCTGCACCTGAAGGCAAACGCCACCCCCACCCGCCTGACGGGACCCTGCCTGGAGGAGCCGAAACGCGGATTGAACTCCATGCAGGGCACGGCTGGTGCGTGGAGAGGTGCAGGAGAGCAGAGGCAAGAAGCAAGGCCACTGCTGGGTGTGCAGATGAGTAAATAAAGTGGCCCATAGCACCCCTCCTTCCCTTAAAATATATTAAAAGCTCCCTCTTATGCCCAAGCAGGATAAAAAGGAGCAAAGCCAGGGCTGCCTGATGCCCACGGCAGGGGTGCACCCCTGGGGAGAGGCAGAGGGGACCCAGGCACAGCACCTCAATGCCAGGACCGGGTTGGTTCCTCCTTGCTGCTCCCCATCATACCCATGCTCCCCCTGAGCACGACCCTTGTGTACTGTCCCTGTCACGGCAGTTCGGGGTGGGGGGACTCCTGGGACCCCTTCTACACAGCTGCTAACTTCAGCATGCAAGTTTTGGCCAAGCCCTTTTTCCATCTCAAACATGCAGGACAACTAGTTGACTGCTTGCTTCTTTGGGGAAAAACTCGCCTAAAAACACCAACCTTTACCTTTCCAGCAGTGACAGAATCACAGAGTGGATGAGGTTGATGGGATCTCTGGAGGTCCTCTGGGCCAACCCCCTGTTCAAGCAGGGCCACCTAGAGCAGGCTGCCCAGGACTGTGTCCAGCTGTTGAGCATCTCCAAGGATGGAGACTCCACGACCTCTCTGGGCAACTATGCCAGTGCTCAGTCACCCTCACAGGGAAAAAGTATTTCCTGATGTTCAGAAGGAACCTGCTGTGTTTCAGTTTGTGCCCATTGCCTCTTGTCCTGTCACTGGGCACCACTGAAAAGTGCCTGGCTCCATCCTTTTCGCACCCTCCCTTCAAGTATTTATACACATTGCTCAAGTCCCCTGTGAGGCTTCTCTTCTCCAGGCTGAAGAGACCCAGCTCTCGTAGCCTTTCTTCACAGGAGAGATGCTCCAATCCCCCAGACATCTTGGCAGCCCTTTGCTGGATTCTCTCCAGTATGTCCATGTCTCTCTTGTACAATGAGGAGCTCAGAACTGGTTCCAATACTCCAGGTGTGGCCTCACTAGTGCTGAGTAGAGGGAAAGATCATCCCCTTTGACCTGCTGGCAACAGTCCCCCTAATGCAACCCAGGATACCATTCACCTTCTTTGCAGCCAGAGCACATTGTTGGCTCATGGTCAACTTGGTGTCCACCAGGACTCCCGAGGGAGCAAAAGTTGCTGGCCGGAGCAACAAACACGGAACCACCTGCCCTTAAAACCATGTATTTCTCCTCCTCTCCCCTTCTGCCCCAAATAAAGTGACCCCCACACAGCAGCTCAGATCTATGGGTGGTTGGGCCACTTGAAGCCAACACACACAGAGACATGCACTTCCCAAGGCCACTTCTGCAGGGGATCTCCTCTCCTTCTCAGCACGCCACCCACCAGTACTAGCACAAGGAGACCACCATCAGATGGGAGGTACCTGCTACCCAGTCACACCAACACGTGGTCTCATTTTTTCTGCCACATTACACAATAGTTTCTCCACTCAGCTGTCACCCTACAATTGCCCTGTTGCACCTAAAAAGAGTGCTGCAATGCCTGAAGCTCAGCTTGCAGAAGAAGGAACCAGATTAAGTATGGGCACTGGGGACTGCTACGAATTCACCTCCCGGCAATGCGAACAGATGGATGCCGCACTCCCTTGTCAGAGATTGCACTGATCTTGCACTGCAGATATCACAGTGATTTTGAGAGTGAAAATGAACACAAAAGGAGAAAAAAAAACACCAAAAAAAAAAAACCAAGAGAGGGAGAAAACACATTATCTGACTAGCAGATAACTCAGGAGATAGACATTCATGCTGGATCAATCTTCTAGCGGTTAATGCAATGTGCCATAACCCTGGAGCTCTGCCAGACACTTCCACCTGAGCCTTTTGGTTTCAGGAAACACTCCGCACCACTGCAAGATACTTACAGAGAAATTTCTTCTTCTTTTCCAAGGGAAAAGCATGAAAGGTTTCCCAAAACATTCTCACAGTCGGGTGTGTCGCAGTGTAGTCTCCCTTATAGACAGCACTCTATTAAAAAACAGAAAGTCATATCATTTCACGTGGCACTAGAAAGCAAAGACTAAGCAGAACCCAGACCTGATCTCTTCTGGTATCTGACATCAGCCCGATGTCTGGCCGTTATGAAATGAAGCACAAGATGGGTCATGGGCAATAGCATGGCTCAAAGACCCAGTAAAGGGTTCTCCTAGCACTATGTGGAAGGCAGGCATTAGGCTTTTAGCTATTCAGCTAATTACATATATCGTGAGGAATCCTGAAGGACCTGTTCACAGGCTGGACTCATGAACAGGATCATGTGTTCTGCATTGGAAACCCACTTTTACTGCTGAGGCTGAGACAGAGCAAGTAACTTGCTGATCTATGCATTTTGAGAGGACACAACTCTTACTTTGTGTCCAGACTCCCCTCGGAACCTTTGGCTGTGTACTTTTTGCCCTTGTGCAGTGGACTGAGTTTTACTGTAGGTGAAGACCCTGACTTTGTTTCTTCCCTTCAGTCTTAGGTTTCATCCCTAAAAACTGCAGATGGAAGTCCTTCTCCCCTGTCCTTTCTCATGCTGAATTTCCCCCGAGTAGCAAGACAGCCCAGTAAGAAACTTTTCGTGTGAATGGTGGCAAAGTGTACAAGGAGCATAAAAGAAGACATCTGTGGCTCATCACATCTCACGTCCCAGGCTAGTGCCCACCTCATGGAGCTGTGCAATCCTGGTACTTGTGAAAAAGAAGAAAAATATTACAAGAGGGAAGCTTTACCTCCTCCAATTCCTCCCAGTTGTAGTTACTGTTTCCAACTATCATGGCCCTGAGCTCTGTGGGCTGAAAGAGTTCCAGGACTTTCCCACCACACACTTTCAGGAAGCCAGTGGAAAAGGCCGTGTACCACTCATGGATGGACAGGTTGAAGATGTAATTTACGTAGGCTTCAACAAATTCTTCCCTAGTGCATTGAGAGAGAGCAGGCAAAGGAAAGCACTTTTAATCATATGCCTGAGCAGCAGCACTACTAAGTTTTCCTGTTTCTGCCTGTAACGTGTCTTGCAAACATGACTTTTCAATAGGTTTGACCCATTGCCCTTCTCTCACTGAGCTGAGTCATTGCAACATGGACAAAGAAGTGAGCAGCAAGTACCACCATGTGTCTACTTACTCCCCGGCAGTGCCAGCATGGGAGGTCCCCCAGCAGCCCAGGCTCTATACTACCAGTGAACCCACCCAAGTGGCCTTACATCCAGTTGCCCACAGGGCCAGGAGGGAGCCAGGGTGGCACCAAGCACTGGGGAGGTGTCAGGAACAGAGCCCTCTTCCCCGTGGAACCTGTGCCCACACAGAGGTTGTGTTAAACAAATCTCAGGATTCAGTCACCAGTGGAACATGACCATCCCCTGGCCCAGCTCCTGCAACCCTCGTTTAGGAAGCCCAGGAAATAAGCTACGGCTCTTCTCAGTCTGCAGGTGTCCAGGGTTACTCCGCACAGGGCTCTGTGTCCCCCTGCAATGACCTCGGACTGCCAGGTTGCTGTGAGCAAGCGCTCTGCCAGGAAGAGGGAACCAAATCAAAACAGGCAGTGCCCAGAAACTTCCAAAACCAAGAGCCTGATGGAGCCCTAGCTAGGTACCCTGGGAATTCAGAGGCAGCTACTGCTGACTCAGTCCCCAACCAGTCTTGCCAGTGGTTCAGCACTTTCAAAGCCAAAGCTGCAGCCTAGAGGCAGACTGAGGAAATCCTGCTCTGAAAAGTCTTGATCTGCATGGCCAATTCCCTCCCTCCTGGCCCCAAAGAGAAAACAATCAAAAGAAACTAAGAAACAGCCCTTACTACAGGGCAAGAAAATAGTCTTAGGAAACCTCCTCTTCAGCCTTCACACTCCAGTTGAATACGTACAGGACATGTGCATTTGGAGTACGTGGCAAAGAGAATGACTCCTCTCAGAATGACAACCCTGTTTTGCTTTAAGGGTTCCCAAGAACAGCACTAAAAACAAAACACCGTTCTGTAGTCATTGGCAAGAAACTCGTGGCAGGCCCCGGCCAAACCCTGCCTCTGGATTTTGTTAGGAGGTTAAGCATCTTTATTCTGCTCTCTCTTTCCTATTCTCAAAGCACCATGACCTGAGTGCAACACTAGAATTTTATTTGTGCAATGACTTAAAATATTTCCCCTGACCTTTTTTTTAAACACCTGACCATAACACACCAGCCAATGTGGCAAACTGGGACATGAAACTATTCTGTGGATGGGGCTGTCATTTTTGCCTGACATTCGAGCACAGCTCACACCTGCACTCAGACAAGCAGATCAGGGAACACCATGGAATCCCATAGCTCAATCTCTAGCTGAGGAGGTCACAATTGAAAGAAATATTTTCATGTTTTGGTGGAGGAATTCTCAATGCATATGCTATGTAAAAGCAGCGAGGGATGAGTGAAAAACTAAAAATGAAAAATAAGGAAGCAGACTGACAAATATGAAAACTTGAAATAAGAAATCATATACTGAAGGGGCAGTTACTTTCCAGTGCATTTGTTTTATTGTCATTTTCCTGATAGTCATCTGAGCATTAGGGAAATCCAAGCTGATTAAGCACTTAACTGTTGCTTAACACCTCTCTGGCTGTTACGGTCATGAACCCTTTATCAAGAACACTTTATGTTATGACATGCAATATGAAATCCAAAGGAGAAAGGGAAAACACAGGCTTCTCCTACTCAGCATTTTTCAGTCAAAGCAATCCTGTGCACTCTTCAGTTCCTGGTGAACTTTCCTCAGGCAGGAAGGACACTGCCCAAAGACACGAACACAGCAAACCATTCAGGCCAGGAGGGCAGCAAATTGGTCCCTGGCCTCTAACTGTAGGGGTGGAGGAAATCATTAAGCACTGTAAGGTGGACGAATTGACAGCCATGTCTAGACTTGGATTTAGAGGTTAGCTTGAGTTCAAAACTCTGGTCAAGACAAAGTGATTGCATTCTGGAATGTGTTAAGCCAGTGGAGCTACACACTAGCCTTTCTCCTTAAGGATTTTCTTCTCTTGTTGCCTATCCTGACTTCATAAACAGTTGCAGGAGCTAACCTTGGCGCTCTTTCCAAACATTTGCTCAGCTAAAATCTTTGTTCCTCCCCCTAGGCCAGTACAGCACACAGTAGAAAAATGGCCATTTTTCTTTTGAGTGTGCACGCCCAGCCTAAAAACCTAAAGGCTACCATCACTGCCATTTTCATTTTTATTTCACTGTAGCAAGTGTAGACTAAACTCTCCTCTATTTACCTGAAGCCCATCTTCTCTTTGCAGGGAGACAGGCTTACACTGCTCGATCTCCACGTGGGTTTTGCATAGAGGCAGCTATTTAGCTGTAAAATTGCACCCTTTGGGGCAGTAGTAAAGTAGGTAAGAAGGTAACACAGACAAAGCTTTTGTTACAGCAATGGCTTTAGACACAATCAGAACCCTTTTAAATAATCAGATTAATAGGAAATGACTTCATCTCCAGGTTTGCCAGCAAGGTCTTCAGCAATCCTAGCTCAAGCCCCTAACCACGCTGCTGACTAGTCACTGGATCACACTGTTTTGCCAGCAGAGAAAGAATTTGAACAGTGCTTCAAGTAATAAAGGCATTTGTAGAAATCCAATTACAGGATTATGAGAAGAAAATAGTTTAGCAGCTGGAAAAAAGAAAGGAGGGGAAATGGTAGCTGTGCTAGTAATAACTCTCAGGTGTTCGGTCAAACGGAAAGGAATCTATGTACAGTACAGCCTTACGGCTCTAATCAGGGATGGTGGTCCCCATCAGACATACTCAAGGGAAAGTGTTTCCGGCTCCAGAATTAACAGTATAAACAAGTTTGCCAGGCTCAGATTTGTTGGTCACGTACCGTTCCTCTCTAAACCATCGGGGAGATTAATCTTCAAGGGCCAAAATCATTTGCAATCTCCATTTACCATGAGAAAACTGCCAAGGGGCTATATGAAGGCCTTTTATAGGGAAAATATCCATCCAAAAGGGTGTGGGACATTTTCCAAACACTGGCAGAAAGATGACCAAAACTTGCTTTTTATTCAAGTGCCACTGGCGCCCAGCAACTTTTGAACAACTGGTCTTAGAAATTGTTCACAGCGACTTCTAATTCTCTCCCACATTTCACCTCAGCCAAATTTTCTGTGGCACTGCACCTGACCTCACCACAAGTATGAGTCCATCCCCCCATATGCCCCACTTACCTGTTGTCCTTCTGCACCAAAATTTTATCTCCATCTTCAATCAGGTTCTTCTGCTCTGTCACACCATAGCTTTCCCTGCAGATCTATACAAAACGAGAAACCTAATTTTACCAGAAGTACTTTTCGGGCCATATGCCTGCAGAAAGATACAGAGTTCTCTTTCACAGTTGATGACTGACATGTGAAGCACGGGCCAGAGAAAAGCGCACACAGAACATTTTTTCTCTGCTCCAAATGCCCTGCATGCTTCACCACCTTCCATCATTTAGATTTGCTGCAGGACTGCTATTAAATCTAAACACAAACTCAGAAAAGTTTTTCTTTTAGGTAAATTTCCTGTGGGGAAAAAAACCCAAGAGCGATAACTAAAAACCTGTATTTAACTATGCCCACATGCTCTGGCAATAAAAAGTACTCCCTTTTTTATAACAAAAGCTCAGTAGGTTAATTCATCTGCTCTCATGCGAGATGGCATGATCACAGACAGCTTCCTGCTTTTGCCTGGCCTAGGATGGCACCAGTACAAACATATATTCTGTACATATAAAATTGGGCATGCAGAGAAAAAGCAAATGCGTCAATTTTCAAATTGCCATATGCAAAAGAGGCTCAGATCTTGACATGCAAACTTGCCAAATTATTAATTTCAAGATATGGGATATCAGTTATTTATTCATTTCAAAGTTTTAGCAGATGCATCTGTATGTCTTTATACATTATGCAGTATATAGTGCAAGAAAGAGAAAGTAAGAATGTCCTTTTTGTGTGAAAAGAGAAAATCTCCTGTGTTACTTCAAAGGTATTATTTTTTACACAGTCTGCATTACTATCATTATGGCTTAATTACCTCATCCTGAATTGCATCTCTGACCTGCACAAGACACAGTCAGATCCAGGTGTGACTCGGTCCAGAGGTAAGTTTGATCTAAGAGACTTTATGTGCTGCCATTTATGAAACAAGGAAGTGGACAACACTCTCCTAGCTCAGCAAGGATTTCCTTCACAGTGTGTAGCACTGTTTCCCAGTACCTTGGTTTTACTCCAGGCAGGCCCTGGACAGAGAGTCAAGAACTCAGGTGAAGCTTACATCACTCACAAGCTGTTAACAGCACCGGGAATTTAAAGCAAAGACATTCGAAGACGGAAGCCCCTACCCTGCCCGAGTCAGAGGAGAACAGAGCTTGGAGAGTAATGATGCGGTATCTCTTTGTGAGGTTCCAAATGTTTGCACATGATCAGGGATATACCTGATGCTCCAATGTACATCAAAATCGAACTCTTAATCTTGGTTAATCTCCACTGTGTAATAACTATTGCATGTAGGTTACTAGCTAGAAAAAAAAAATTCTTTTACTGCTGTAGTAGCACAGGAAAGCTGACTACCTCAGCATGTCTCCTAGCAATAGCCTCCAGCATTTGTTTCTAAGAAAATCTGACCAAGCACCCTCACTATAAATTTTTAAGTTAAAAAGTATTAATATTATGACAGCAAGGAAAATTCTAAGTTGTGTTAGCATTTCAAGAATTGACCTAGTGGTGTCAGAGCCTAACTTCCATTTTCAAGGAGGATTTAGGAATCTACTTCTCACTGTCTAGTGTGAGAAGTTGGCCACTGGCATTTAAGTCACAGTGACAACAAGGCTATTCTGAAAATAACTCTGCTTAGTCTACTTACCAGGTCACTTTTCATGACCACATACAAAAGAACAAGGGAGCTGACAGCAAAGAGTTTTAACATTAACATTTAACATTAACATGGCGTATGTGCTACAGGCATAGCTTGGAATAAACCATAATACACATGAATAAGTAAATGGGCTTCAACTGTACCACAACAGTCACAGAGCTGCTATGTTAAGTGTGCCTTACTGTAAAATTCAAGCAGAATGTCTCCTCTACATCTTCCCCAGGGTAATCTAAAAGTTGCTGAAGGCTCCTACAGGACAGGTAGGGAAAGAAATGAGAAAAAAAAAATCAGAGATTCAAAAAGAAAAAGTAAATCAGCAAAAGTAAACAGCATCATAAATCTGGTTAATAGGATTGCGAGAGAGAGAATCTGAATCACCTCAAGGGGTGTGAAAAAAATACACCTCAAATAAAGAGATGCTTTGTTAGAAGCACATACCTAGTACATGGATCCGCTTTAATGATCCTGGCCTTAGAACAGAATTACATTTCTAGTTCTTAAGGACTGCTAGGTACTTATGTCATCACCACAGAAAGGTCTAATAGAGCAGAGGAAGAGAGGGTGGTGGATTATATCTGTATCCACATCATGCAGAAAATATTCTTCTCCTATCCCTCAAAATCCTGCTGCTGTCTTCCTGGAATTTTACCTCATTATTGTTAAATACAGCCGTAGTTTTGTCAGATAAATCAGATGGCAACTCAGAAGAAAAAAAGAAGACAGCAGTCAAACAGTGGGATCTTAACTTCTCAGTGTCAGAGGGAACCAACAGCCCCATGCAATTTAGGCAGAAAAGATTCAATATGCCATTTAGAAAAAAATCATTCCTTCACTCCATTCAACTCCCTTCTTTCTGGCATGGGAGCAGGTCAGAGTTACACTGGTTCAGGGATGGGACAGTTCGCATCCTACGTACAGTGCCTGCCCTGGGCTACATCATGAGACTCGCAGCGGATCTGCTTGCTAACCCACGCCTGGCTTGGGGGAAAGGGCTGAGGCTTGGACCTGGGGTCATGCACGCAATCACACAGAGTGGAGAGACGGGCCCCCACCCCTGGTTTCAAAGGAGCGTGGTAGGTATCTTTTGGCTGTGTTGATAGCCAGTTTCTGGGCGTTGGGGAGGTGGGTATGGAGGTTAGAGCCTAAGCAGATGGATCTGATAGCCCGTGGGAGAGCATAAGTCTTACATGAAATTCACCACCGGCTTATGTACTTTGCTAGGATCACAGCCCCCCAGGTTAATCAAAAGGATCAACTCAAAAGGATCAGGAGGTGTTTTATTGAACAGCTTTTACCCAGTTTGGCATTTCCTGTTCCCAGATGGTCAGTATTCCTTCCCGGAAAGGCTGCAAATGTTGTTTTTCATACCTTCCTTCCGTAGGGGATAACTCCTTCAAATCCTCTAGGCAGGGCTTCACATTCAAGAGTTTTTTGTACAAAGCCAAGGGAAAGTGAAGGTCCACCACTGTGAAGTTGTATATTGCAAGACCACATATGATGCCAATCAAGTGAAACCAGTTGTGTTCTACAAAACACTGCAAAACCACACAGAGAAATCCTGATGAGACACACTGTCACACGTGCAACGCACAGTACCCTTTCCCCCATGCACTAAGAAGCCTGCCCCTGCTTTTCCAACTAAAATCAGAGAGCTCCCATCACGTCCCGGTTTGGTTGTGAATTCCTTGCTGGAGTGTGGCATAGAAATGAAGATTCAGAAACCAAGCCCTATTACTTTTGTAAGCCACGATTAGCTGTGAAAACAGCAACAGCTGCTTTCCACCTTATCTGCCTTTTATTTCCTTTTTACACACCTCTGCATTTAGACATTAACAAACCTTCAATGTTTGCTGTCTATGTACTGCAAGAAAACGTGTTAAGAATTCTCTCCCTACCACCCACCCTATCTTCTCTTAAAAGCTCAGGCATAACCACCGTGCCACACAGGCAAATATACCAACACCGGTGTTAGTATACTGGCCTTCATTCTTTCGCATATTTACTCTCACACTGGTACATCAGTCACACACTGGCTGCCTACATTTGTTAAATGTCGTAAATACATGACTCTCATTTTCAGTGCTTACACTGTCATTCTGTCAAAAGACTTGTTGTTTTTATAGCATTAACGTGACGAGTAATTGCTCTGTAATACTGTTTACAAGTTACAAAAGGTACCACGTAATTTCCTTCCTTGTAAAATGTAATTAATAAATTAAAAGAACCCCCGCCAGGGCAGCTACACCTTAAGGGAAGACTGACAATATAATTTTCCATCTTGCTAGCTAGGCAGGTGAAGAAAAAAGGACATAAACCACCACCTCCAGCACAATGCTATCTGACAGGTACAGAACTTGTACTCCCCACCCTTCCAAAACCAACCAAGCTTCACTACAAACTGTGTTTCTTGCCGTTTAAGAGCTTCCCTACATAAAGCATTAACAAGTTTAGATTCTGAAGGTGATAGTGATGCATGACTAAGTGGATTGGTTGCAATTACATGAACAGCAAGGGAAGCACAGAATTCTAATGCCATTACGACCTAAACCTCTCGTTCTGGAAAACAGCACATGATTATCACATTCATGATAATAAGAGTTCTGTTAACTGTCACCTGATACTTAATGCAAGTTTTATTACTGAATGAGAATAAAGAGAAAGAGCCAACTCCTTAACAGGTACAGTCATCACCATTCTACTAAAGTTAACGGACCTATACTAATTTACACTAACTGAAAATACAGCTCACATTGTATTGTGGGTGGAAAATGAGAGAGAGAAAATTTCTTTCCTGTAGTTTGCCACTATCTTTCTTGTCATTCAAATGCAGCATATTATTTCAGCCTGGGTGTATAGAGGGCAAGGGCCTACCGTGTCTGAAAACCACAGCAGGTTTGACTCTGGGTAGTAAGTGAACATGCCATAGATGGGGTTGAGAAGTTCTTTTAACAACAGGAGGAAAAATTCCTTTGTCACTCCTCCAGCATCAACAGCTTCCTCACCATCAAAGATGACCTATAGAAAAAGCATGTCAGTAATAGGGATGCAGAGCTGAAACTGAATCAGACCTCTTTCCAATCGGGAGCCACGCAAAGCAGTTTGTCTAATATGCCCAAATCCACTGCAACCCACGAGCTTGCTTCAGCGCTCTGCTTGCAGTGAGGCAAAGGGAACAGGTGGCAAATAAGATAGTTTGAAAATGTTTCACTCCATATGCAAATGATAAATAACCACCTGTCCTCCCAACAAAAGAAGCAGCAACATGATAGCAGCTGCTGAATTTTGTAGCAGCCTCTCAGATATAAAATATGTCCTATTGTAAGTGGCCTGTTCCTGCAGAACAGCAAAACAGAGACCGCATAATATCATAGAAATATTTCCTCCCAGGCCCCTTATACAGCAGACACACCAGGAAAAGAGAGTAAACCCCCTGCTCGCCTTCGCGTAAACTGTCCGCTGACAAAACACTCCGTGAGTCAGAGTAGAGAAAGACTCAACCCCCACATTGATTAGATCTAAGCGTTCCTGTGCGCTATACCTATGGAGAAGCCACTACACACTGGTGAAGTGGCAATGTGAAGGGCTGAAAGGCTGCAGAAATGCCACCTGGATGAGAGGATACTAAAGGTGTGGGGGAAACTTACTTTAAGAGGCTTTTTCAAATCAATGTCTGAGTGGATGCTCAACTCCCTTAAAGCATCACCAACTAAGTTACTCCTGCGAACATGAAGTACCAAGAAAGGGCTTCTGGCCAGCAGAGGCTCCAGGGTGAGAAGCATGAAGACATTCTGCAGATTTGCACCATTTATTGCAACCTGTAAATAAGAGAAGGGTGAAAATCAGCCACTGCTCAGCTCCTTTCTTCCTATGGAAGGAAAACAGTTAACAACTATATGCCTGCTGCTCCTTTCTTCCTTACTCTTTTAGTTTGGTTTCCCCAGGGTACAAGGATTACATGCTCCCTCTGTACAAGCGTGTGTGTATGTGTGCCTACGTGTGCCCCCCATTTCCCACACCAACACCTTTGAGTCCACTGATGGATTCACTAATTTGGATCAACAGAGAGATCGAATTCCTGAACACTTTTTGACATTAGGCAGGTGGGTGGGGAAAAGAGGTTTTATTCATGCTCTTTACTGAGTTAAGAAACTCAGTGTGAACACAACCCTGATAAGAGGCAGATAGTCCGTGACGGAAAGCAGTGTTACTAACATACCAACCGAGGAGCCAGTTGACAAACACACCCGGCAAGGCACCAGGGAACCCATCGTGTACAATTCAAAGCTCTCATCTACATGGATTTTCTGGAGTCAGGTACGGCACAAAGCCCAGTCAAAGCTTTGACCACACATACCATATTCATTCTTATGCATTGTCCACAGTAAGTGGAAAATTTACATTTATAAATTCAGTTTAGAAGTCAGTTGACCCCGAGACAGAAATCCACTGGAAACCAGACTTCCTCCATTCCAGCACTCACAGAAATAATGGTTTCTTTGGCCTCAAAGTGGTTTGTCTTCATAAAGATTCTCTCAGCACAACAAAACATTTACCAGCCTGCTGTCCAGCTAAGATACCCTCCTCACAGTTATGCACTGCTCACAAACTGGGCAGCTGAAAATATACACCACAGGGTGACAAAATGAAGGAAGAAGGTGACTCCAACTTCTGAGTATAGGCTGAACCTCTTCTGCCTTGCTGCGGGATATGTGTTTGAGTGGACATAGAAAAGCTATTCCATATTACATGGAACCAACACCATGGCCACGAGTAATTGTGATAACAGTTTTCCACGCTGAAGGAACCTGACAGCCAAGAACCTCAGCAAACTTGTTTCACAGAGGACGGGACTAGTCCCGGACCACAGCTGCACTAGATGAAGGACCAGTGCTCAATGCTTTGGCCCTCTTAGGAGCCACCTGCACCAGCAATGCCTGGCACTAGCAGGTTTACATTGGCACAGAGGTCAGCTGTCCTTGTCACAGCCTGGCTGTGAGCTGGCTTGGCTGCCACCTACAGGGTAAGGGTGCTGGAGCCGAACACCTGCCATGAACACTTCCCTGGAGAGCCCCAGCTCTGCACAGAAGTGAAAGCCTCTGCAATATCCAGGGCAAAGAGGTTCTCCAGCTGCTCTGCTCTACTATATCATGGAAACAATAAAATGCTGCACACACTAACTCCCAGTGAACTCCTTTCCTTGCAGGCATCAATGCAAAAGGCAGGAAAAAAGAAACGGGGCAGGAAAATTGGGGGAGAGAAGGATTACCTGCATCTGTAGTTCCGCATCCGTCTGTAACATCTTGGTCTTAGCCTGGGCATCAAAGATGAAAGGATAAGAACAGAGTGTCACAGCATCCTGCAAGAAAGGCAGGCAGATTTGTTCCTATTTCTTTAAAGAAGTGCTGTGGAAGCTGTAAGAGTTGTGAAAAATAATTTTCTTACCTGCATGATCGATGGTCTTACTTTCTGTGAAGGAAAACAGAGAACTATGAAAATCTTTTACTCTCTTGATTTTGTGTCTTCTATTTTTTGGACAGACTAGTTCAAAGGTGACCCAAAGAAAATTTTTTTCCTTTGGGACCAACAACCTTTCCTCTTAAAGAAAAGCACAGGAACTTCCTTCTCAAGAAAATGCACAAGTCCAATTCAAAACTTGAACATCAAACATTACTAAGAGGACTAACTGGCACAGAAGCCTGTGTTAGCCTGCTATAGATGAAACTTACTCTTATGAAGAAAAACAAGAAAACTACCCCCAAGGCAGTGACCATACGAAACAAGACAGACCATAAGGCCACAACATGACAATATAAGACCACTTCTGCAATGCAAATTATTCCTTTCATTAGCCATATTGATACATTTTTAACTATCACTGTTACATAAATTTGAGTCAGTATTTTATTGTTCTGCTCACTTAAAGTAAGCACAGAGTAGCACTATTTAAATGATGGAAAGTAGGGGATGGGGGACACAGCACACACAACATTTAGAAAGTCCATGAAAACACATAAAAATTCTTGCTACAGTCAGGTTTTACTCTTGCAGCATCCCTTGGCAGATGCTTTTTGGTGTTTTCTCACACTTGGCATTCCTTTCCTTGCTCTAATTAAATCATCTCACCAGGGTCCTACACAGCATATTCCAGCCCTTAGTTTAGTTATCTCCTTTCTTACAGATGGGAAAGCGAGGCATAAAAGAGGTGAAGGGTCTTACCCAAGATCACCCAGCAGGTTACTGGAAGAGCCAGGAATAGAACCCACATCTCTTGAGTCTTGGTTCAGTCCCCTAGCCAGAACGCCACACTGCCTCCTCTTACAGAGCAACATTTTAAGATCACTGGCTACATTATTCACAATACCTGCCTAAACAGCAGAAGTAAAGGGTAAAAATTATAATTTTAGAATGCAGGATTTGGCTCCTGAGGTCTTGATTACATTAAAAGGATCCAGTGACTGAATTAATCACCTTGTGCAAGGATTGAATGAGATTCACATGAATAATCACAGAAATTGTTGCAAGCATCAGTTAAATATTGTTAGCTCTAGCTCTTCTGACAGCCTTATTTTAAGTTAACTTTTTCAAGACACTGAGTACCCAAATCTGAGAGATTTAACCTATAGATGCTCCTATACTGAATACATTACACTCTCATTAAGGATATTAAACATACAGATCTCTACAACCAGAGAGACAAACATGGACAGCTATTTCAAGGGCTATACATAAAACTTCTTACCATTCCAGCCTGATGTAAGAACCACATGAGATAATCCTCCTGAATGTCCACCAAGGTGGAAATCTCAGGGATATAAAACTTATCATATTCTACGTGTTTAACCTTCTGATTTACCTAATGAAGAAAACAGATGGTTTTTAGAATATGGATATATTCAGCATTTTTCTTAGAACACACAGGTTTGCTTTCATAAAATCATTTCTAGCAGCTTGCAATGACACACCTCAGAAAGTCTTGCAAAAACACATAGTCCCTTGTATTTTACTACAAACCATGAAAAACCGAGATAAACCTTTCTGATTTATTTTAGTTCCCCCTTCTCCTCACCCGGACTAACAAGCACCAACACAGTGGGAGCAGAAAACATCATGAGATAGGTATTTGTGATGCCACAGTGCACGCAGTCTGGTGCCTCAGCAGCAGCATTCTTTAGGGTAAATTTTTCCTAGTGTTTGAGACGGGACTAAACAACCTTGAAGTACCTTGAATTCAGGAAAACCACTAACATCTTCCCCATGTGGTGTCTTGGTGGGCAATGACACAGCTCACAAGCAAGGGCCATGACCACTCTGTCCCTGCCAATTAGCAAAGGGCAGACAAGACTGAATCATCTTGAGCCAACACACGCCCAGGCTTTCCTCTTACCTTGTGGAGTTTCTCCAGAAGTCTGAGAGCAGCTGTAATGTAGCTACTGAACAGGACTGGGATCAACAGTGTCTTTCTTCCGCTGAGGAGGTAAACCACTGCACCCTTATAGAGGTCCACGAGCCTGAGGAAATATCTTGGGCACACTTGAGACCACCAGTTATCTGGAAAGCAGAGGAACAACAATATAAATCCTGAATTAAAAGCCAGAGTAACCCCTAAATAAGGGGTTACAGCTGAAAATAGGGGAACACACCTAAAGATTGTTTCAA
Organism: Pluvialis apricaria; assembly: GCA_017639485.1. Lineage (NCBI taxonomy): Eukaryota > Metazoa > Chordata > Aves > Charadriiformes > Charadriidae > Pluvialis > Pluvialis apricaria. The sequence continues at coordinate 51,348,162 of CM030010.1, read as the reverse complement.
AAAACTTCCCTATTTCTCTCCTAACTGTAGCAACAGGGAAGTGAGCAAAGAGTCAGCTAGATACCAGAAATTGAAAAGCTCTCCCTTTCCACTCTCATACAGCCACTCCAGTCATTACCCAGCCCCAATCCCTGATCAGTGCGAGAGCCTGAATTCAAAGTTTTTCAACTTTGAATTCAAGACACTGTTTCACACATCTTGTATTCATGATACTGTGATCTTGCAGGCAAACCATTGTCTCTTATGAGTGACGCTCATGAGTGAGCAGTTGCCCGGGCCATTCTCCAAAGTACCACATCCTTTTCTAGCAGGTGTCAGAGCGTGTCACCTGGCACGTCTGCACTAAAGTTCTGAACTCCCCCTCTTTAGAAAGGCTGATTTCTTTCTTGCCAAGGACAGGTAACCCTTACCTCTCCTCTGAAGGGACCCTGACTATTAGCTTCTTTGCTAGAACCAATCCACCTGCAAAGTAGAAGCTGGAGCCTGGGAAACCATCGTGCCAACTGTTAGAAACAAAACCAATTTATCCTCTCAAGTGTCAGCATAACAATAGATTCTGGCAGGCAAAGGTAGGAGAATCTTTTACATTTTTGTATGCTAACACTCACAGTGGACTACTCTGAGTAGAGGAGAAAACTTGGTTTCAAAGCCTCTTTGAATAAAAAAACAAACTAAACCTGAAAATAAATTTCACTGGAGCAATGCTCCTGGAGGTCTGAATTCATTACATAGCATTTTACACGATAATATGAGATTTAGTATAAGACAACCTTAAGAAACAGACTAAGATAACAAGAAAAGTAAGAGCTAAGCAAACATGAGTAACAATCATTAGGCAGCATACGTTCTGCTTAGCTTAAAATGAGCTCATAGGAAATAACATTAGCAGAAATTAGAAGATTCAGAATTGGGAGAAGAGCTGGTGTGTTCAGCTTGGTCACGGACCAGCCAATAGGTTTTTCTGCACCTTATACAGGACAAAGTAACTTCATAGTTAGTATATTCTTTTATTTACCTTATACAGAAAAGATATTTTAGTGTGGACAATAGCTGATTAAATTTAAGAGAATAAGATCATTTAATCTTCATGATATAAAAAAATCTGTTCACATAGATTTATGCAAACTTAACTGGAACTGAGTCTCTGAATGTAGGTAAACTAGATAAGGTAAATTAGATTAATCTCCCTAATAAGCATTCTTTGAAGTGATATTTTACTTCTAAATGAAAACAACTCTTAACCCAAATTTCATTTCTCATTTATTATCCACATCACCATAAACTTTATATTTTATGTTATTGTAACTAACTTCCCGTATCTTACCTGCATGGCATATTCTTCATTTCCTCATAGTTCATGTTTAAAATTCAAGTTTTATATTTATAATTCTTTTACATGGGAACACAGGTTTTGAGGGGAGGATTCCTTGAGTCTTTTTGGTTCCCAGCTGCTTTTTAGAGGTGACTGCTTCATAACAACACTATATCACAAATAATACCCAATTATCATTGCAGCCGTCGTAACAGAATAGAAAAAATAACCCAACACTAAAACACGACTGAAAAACCTAAAGGCAACACTGTGTCCCAGGTAGATACTGAGAGCAATACGCATCTTAAATGACAGCCTCTTACCAAGAACTTTGCTGGGGTTGGTATCTAGGCGCAGAATAGCCATTGCTAGAGGAAGCGTTAACGTGATATAATACTTGGAGTCTTGGAAAGGTGGGAATTCAGGGAGAATCAGATAGATCCTCATGGCCTCGACATCTGGTGGTGAGCTGGACAGCTGAGGAATCAAAAAACTTTCAAAGCTCTTCAGTATCTGGAGGAAAACAAGGCAAAAGAATGCAACGTATCCTGGGTGATAGAGCACCTACAATGTAGATGATGTGTAAGAACTGATGAAATGGAGCACACTCGGAACAGGTGGACTTAATAGCTTTTGCTCAAGAAATTTTAAAAACACTCCAGAGGACAGGACTAAATTCCAATTTTTCCAAAATACATGAACATTTGGATAGGTTTTTCCAGGGCTGGCTAAAGGTTAGTTAACCCTTCTTGTTAAGGTCACACCTGCTTTAAAAATCAAACCCAAAGTAAAAAAAAAAAAGCTATAAAAAGTATAGCTAAAAAATGGCATGAGGGACATAAGCGATTTTATCCCACAGTTCTGCACTCGTGAAAGAAATCCTCTGAGTTAGAATAAACTATACAACACTAAAGTACTCAACTCCTGACAGGCAATAAATGAACACAGTCATTATTTACAAGTATAACATACACAGAATTAATTTCAGAAGCCATTTCAAGTATTAAATGTCATGAGATAAAACTTTTTTAAAACAAGTTTAGAGAGACATTCTGAGAAGGTGAAAATCAGCCCAGGTCAATGGAGAAGTATCCATGAAGGATACAGCCTGCAGACTTGCGATACAACCCTTCCCTAAAAAAGCTGCTGTTACTTGCATGTTACAGAGGGACAAAGCCTTTATTTCACCTCTGGATACCCAAAACCCCAGAAGTGCAATACCTGGTCTAGGAGAATGGAGTGCTGAGAGTTCATCAGCTTCTCAAACAGCACTCTGGTGGAGTTCAGATCAATCCCTGGGATCTTCGGACTGGTTTTAAAATGTTCATCGATTCTTAAAAACAAATCCCACAGACAGCAGTAAGTTTGAGGAAAAGACACCATAACATGTGTGCTGGCACGGCCTGAGAGCAAGCAATGAAGAAATGACCTCTAGGGAATTAATCGGACTAGAAACAAAGCAGAAGTCGGAATCTGCTTGCTAAAGACAAGATGGACAACTATCCCTTCTGAACTCGTCTGGGCCTTAGGTAGGGTTGGGATTCTTGCAGAGAAACACTTCATCAATGTCTTTGATTTCCCCAGGACTCCTTCACTGACATAAGAGCCTGCCTAGACGGGCCAGACTGCTTAAAAAAAAAAAAAAAAATCTATAAAATATGTATCTATCATATGTATTCAGGATCCTCTGCGTGGTCTTCATATATGCTACTTTTCTAGCAAAATCTGCTTAATCATACCCAGTAAGAAGGGGAAGGGTGATGCATAAGAAGACATTGACTCCTGTACAAGGGAACATCAGATGAGGGGTTTCAAAAGAAAACAGGGGATGATATTCAGAGTAGCTTTTTGGCAATTCCACTCTCAAATTTTCTAAAACTAAACAACGACCACAATCAAAACACAGCACAGCTGAGAACAGTCTTCATATGGTCTTTAGTTGCAACAAACATGCGCTGTCCTTTCTGTTGTGCTCGAAAGGTTGTAATTTCCTCAGGCTACCTGTGTAAGAGGAATAATGAAGGCAAGCCTGCGGAGGACAGTAGCCTACCAGCCAGATCTAGCACCACCGAATGTCCAGGCCAGCAGGTAAATTACCTAGCTCAGCACGCACAGCACGATCAGCATCTGTAGCAGAGGCTCTCAGCACCATTGTCTGCAGTAAAGCTGCACCTAAAATCTCGCAGTTGCTAGTAAAAAAAGGTCATTGCTACCATTCCACTGACCTCAAGGATTTCCCATGTTTGTCACTACTCATCCGAGACTGTGCTGTATTAGATACTCGGAAGGAAAAGGTAGCTATTAAAGATGGGATGCATTTGTCAGTTTGCTGGTGTGGCTATAACGATACGAGAAGCTAAACTTAGCCCACTGTAGCTGAATGGCTATTTCCATAACAGCACAGGCACCGGGCTGAAAACAGCTCCTCAGAGTCACACTGCGGTACAGAGCACTTCAGGCTGTGATGTGCAGAAGTAGTACTGAAGCGTGGCCAGTCACACAGCCATGGAAAAGCTGCTTTTCCATCTAACTCTGTGTACCACAATACTGTATTGCAAACAGGTCTATATGGCATTAGGATACAGGAGGAATACAGTAGGGTATTTCTATGAAGTGGAGCATGACATAAGGCTTCACATATAAAGGTACCTGGTTAAATCCAGCCTCACGTCAGTGTATGGTGGCTTCAAATTTTATCATTCATTTGGTCAAAGATTTTCTGTGAAAGTCCTGCACTAGCCAAGACATCACTGAAGTGGAAGGAGAACTGCATTGGGGTGATGAAGCCATAAACTCCACTCATTTCCACATTCAAAGGAGATGTGGGACTATTTATAGTGACTCAACAACTTGGATATCTCAACAAGTGTTTTAAATCAACATGACAACTCTTCTGATGCAGTAACACCATGCCTTGTCACAACACTAAAGAAACAACTATTGGACAAGCAGAAAAAAACACAGGAACAATGAGTAAATTGTTTTCTTTTTCGAGTTCTTCCTGGAAAATATTACTCAAAGATTACTCAGAGTAACTAAGCTTTTCTTCACCTAGTTACAGGTCATTTACTCATCACATCACCATAAAAAATTTCTCCTCCTCCTCATCTTATGCTGTTACCTCCCCAACAGTTACAGACACAGCCAACACAATCCTTCCCAACCCACAGCCTTTGACTCAGCTATGCATATTACACCCTTGTCACCACCTGTTGTTGGTTACACCCATTTGAAATTCCTGCTTCTGTAAGCAGGAGCACAGAACTTTCCACAACTGATGTCACCTAAAAGGAAAGTGCTTCCATACTGCCCTAGATGTATCTTTCAAGAACAGCCTGTGTGAAGTATATCTCCACGCGCATTAGCCCCCACCAGCTAGCTCAGCTGGGTAAGAGACTACTCAGATACCTGGCATCACTCATTCCCCTTAATGTCATATTCCTATCCCTCTTTTATTATTTTTTTTTAAGATGGTGATATTCATTTCATACGGAAAAATAACAGTTGTAACAACTCCAAGGAGTCTGTGCCACTTACAGTACACTCACCATGCACTTTCTTAGACCACTTGCCCTCCTTACCCAGCTCTGACCACCCACCTCTTTGGTGAGCACTCTGCCCCTGTCTCCTGTCTGATCAGAAAAATCAAATCCCACTGCAGCAGTGACTGAAGCAAAGGGATTCCAGTCTGCCTCAAGGGAAAGCCACGCTTCCAGACTCTGTTTGTCACTTACTTCTTCTCCAAGAAGCTTCCATTCCAGCAGGCAGCTGAGGACAATATCTGAACAACATTACTGTTTGCAGCAGGAAGACAAAAAAAAAACAGATATAGTGGTTATGAACAGATGTCCCAGCAAGTCTCTTCAGCTCTGTTCCCTTCCTTCTATGGGAAACAATGCCAGGATCACCCCTTCAGAGGCACAGAGGGTAAAGTGGTCCATTCAGGATCATGCAATGTCCCTCTTTGAAAGCAGGGATGTTAGCAGTGCCTCCTTTCCATCTATTCCGCCCTTCTCATGGCAGGCACACAGGGGAAGGAATTTAATCAGTCTGCTCACAAGTTCTTGCTTCTTTTCATGAACACTAAGCACACAATGAAGGACAACTTTAAAAACCGTTTCCCACCCACCACTTGCAATGTTCTTGAGGCAGCCTCAAATTCCTCTGGTTTTGCTCAGAAGTTCTAACTTGGCAGCCTTACGACTGGCAACTGTCCTCCCCTTGGAAACGATCAAGAACCACACTTGAAAAGGCTGCTGAATTTCAAGTGAAAGCATGGCACGGAAGCCAACAAAATTATTTAAATAACACTTTCAACAAAAGGCTTGTCCAGTGCCACAATACCTACTTGACAGAATTAGAACTGTTCTTTTCTAAAAGCTTTTGCCTCCAGACATCTATAGTTTCATCATTTATTAAACAGGTGTAACGTGTTTCATTTATGGTCCGGAAATCATCGGCAGGCAAGGAATTCTGTGAGAAGATACAGATTTCAGCAAAGACAAAGCTTGTAAAACAATTCCTTCCTATCCATAATCTCTGGTTTTTATATATAACTGACAGCTTCCTTAGTGTGGTCTCTGAACAGGTTTGGTTAGGAAGCTGAGGCATTACTAAGAAATCCAAAAGGAAAATCATGGAAAGGTATGGGGGGAAAAAAACAAGATCATCGTCAAGTACATTTTAAAAAGAGAAGAAATACCCAAAAATATAATTTCTTTAAATGTACCAAAGCCCTCTTAAATACCACCATATATAACTACAGGCTTAGTACGTTTATTCTAGACCTATTTCCATGCCTCAAAGCGTATGTCAAACACTTCTTGAAAGAAATAAGAAGACAGAAGCAGAAAAACCAATTCAACATTCAGCCCTCCATCCAACCTATCTTGACAAAACCCCAGTGTATGCGGTCCATGGCCCTACGCTCTAATCACACAGACCCCGGTGTCTCAGGAGCAAAGCAGCCCCTTGCTTCCAATCTGCAAAGGAAATAACTCCCCTCCCTGCTGATCAAACTGAAATCAGTGTCTTCCCAATGGCTCTTTGACATGCCTCTAAAGGAAGTCAGCTTTCAGCCACTCCTAAAAAGTTGGAAATCGCTGTAACAACTGTCATCATCAGTAAGGTTTGTACAGCAGCATGGACTCCAAAGCAACATTTCACTTTCAGGAGGTATTAAAAAAAAAAAATGCATTGTGAAGGTTGGGACAGTGGAGCAGACTTGAGAAGATAGTTCATTTGTTTTACCTCATATTTGGAGCAAAGGACAAATGTTTGGTCTCCTCCAGAGAAGATATGTTTCACAATGTGATATTTACAGGCATCTGTTGAAGAGAGAGACACGTTGTGTTAGAGGTTGATGAACGCAAGCTCCTACTGAGCCTTCTTCCCCACACTTGCACTGCCTTTAGCACTGCTCAGGCTTTACACCTCAAGGAGCACCCGCGTCCCTTAAAGGCCAGGTTGAAATCAGTTGGAACTCAAGCACCATAGCACTTTCTTGAGATACACAGGGCCTAGCAGGAGGGAAAAGCTGTAACTTTTAAACTGCAATGGGGGTTTTAAAGAGAAACCAAATCCCTCAGAAATCAGTATTAGTACAATTTCATGAAGGCTCAAGATTGCCAAATGTTGAACTCTGTCATAAAAAGAGAAAGGGAGAGGGCAGACATTAACAGAAAGAGCAAGAGGTCCCCCAGCAATTTCCATAGCGCATTTGGGACAGGAGGATGGGTTTCTTTTGCTATTTCAGGAACTTTCACAGAACAATGTCAAGATGTCTTTAGACAGCCATGGCTGAAATGAAATTATTTATGTCCATTTGCGACTCCAAATCACACACAGTACGTACCAGGTTTCCCTGAGAGTTGCCCATTGTGAGCTGCCCAGTGACCCTTGACAGGAGAGGGACATTTAACATTGCAAGTGTGCCCCGTTCCCAGCTGGCCTCTTGTTCCACAGCCAAATGCATAGATCATTCCTGAAGAAGGCACAAAGGCTAAAGTGTGATGTCTGTAACAGAGATGGGTACAAAGTTTGGGCCTTGTTTAACAATTAAAAGAAAAAAAACAAAACAAAACAAAACAAACGCAGCCTAAAATATGCTCAGTTACCCTAGGCCAGAAGCTGGTACAAACCAGCATCTTTACACTAGCACCAATACTCAGTTTTTGCCACCTGATGGCACCAGTTTATGGGACAGAGCTCTTTAGGTGGCAGTGACAAAGAGCAGCCTGTGCCAGCATATGGCTGGTATCAGGCTTACAGATGGAATTAGCTTAGTCATTTGCTAAGCCTGGCAACAACACAGCACCAGTGTTACTAACTCTTCATGAAAGAGGCTGGAAACTTGTGACCAAAGGGGCTGCTGCTCTAAAGTCTTCCTGAATCATTAAGATGGAAAGATATCTTTTAGCAAGTTACAGCACAGGGAACAACCTCAAAAAACAACCTCCTTTAGAGGGCCTTAAAATTCTCAGGGGAAGTAAAAGTTAAATTAACTTAATTTTGACACGTAGGATGCAGAAGCAAGACTATTCCCCCTATTTACAAGGCTCAGTATCAGCTTTAACCTCCACCAAAGAAAATTTCTGACTGCACACAAGACTCACCTGCCACAAGCAATCTGGGATACTTCACTGCCCATTAGCTCAAGAACTCTTCGGGGGTTCACTTCATCATTCATGGAGTCATGTCCCAGTTGCCCGCAGGAACCTGCACCGAACGTGAACACCCCTCCACTCTGTTAGCAAATCAAACAGCACATTCTCCATTTAGGGACCCATAACCCAGCAGCATCTCTCTGACTCCAGTTTCAGTACGAGCCCAAGCTTAAGCAGAGATTGCTGGGGATTTCCAAAGGATTCAGAAAAGAAACTTGGGTTCTGCTAATGCAGCTTCCAAGTAGCTACCTCACCACCCATCAGAGAATGACAGAATTATCTTTAGGTATGTCTATAGCAGCCCAGCTTTCCCCCACCATCACCAGATGAGTCTGAAATCCCATCAGGCTTAAACATGTCTGAGTGGCGCCCATTTCCAGAGTACTTTACACCAATCTTCGTCAGCTGCTGATCAAAAGGACTGTGACCTTTTTTCCTTGAACAAGATGTAACTGATCTTCTACAGTGTTTTTCACACAGGAATCCCAATGTTAGCTGTTTTAATTCACTTTACAGTGGAGAACACTGAGGCACCAAAAAAGAAAGCAACACCCAGGAAGTGGCAGAGGCAAGGCAAGAACTGAGCAGTGATCCTCCAAATTCTAGCCCTGTCCTCTGTCCACTAAACTATACAGCACTGGGAAACAGCAGGTTTGGAACTGAAAGCCTCTTGTAAATGCTGTGAGTGACTGCTAATGTTTCATTTAAACACCCATTCGTTTTGACCTGCATTTTATTCTGATGCACAATTTCATTCTCTTTTTATCATCCAACAAAATGCTATTTTCACCCCTTTGAATGTGTTATTTTTTTTGCTCAAAGCTAATTCCTTTGAGCGATTCACCTGAATTTTACTATTCATTGTCACAGATTAGTAACCCCTTCATCTTCAAAAACAGCAATGGATCGTGTTGGCAATGAATCTCAGAATAAATTATAGTAAGACTATACTTTCCATTTAGTTTCTTTTACTGGGATCAGATGGAACATGGTAAGTCAACCTGTTCTCTTCTACCATTACCCAGGATATTAACGTGAAACCACCCGGCAGGTGAGACAGCAGCCAGGGTTCCGAGGTTAGCATCTTTACCTTTGTCAGGACTGCTGTGTGTTCCTCTCCACAGCTGATGTAAACAACCTTCTGAGACCGCAACAGCTTCACATGACAAGGGGATTCTCGGTCTGCATTGAAGACAAAGAAAATAAAGGAGCTGTTTGATAAACACAAACCTAAATGTCTGAGAAAACCACTGGCAGTCTGATTTTCAGATGCGGTTTACGTGTGCAATGGAAGCTTTAACAACTGTGGAAAAAAGCCATGTCCAGTACTTCACTGCTGCTTTTCTCCTCCAATTCTTAATAGATTTGTCCTGGCTCAAAGAAAATTGTCCAGAACAAGAATGCAAAAATTGAGAATCTTGTATAAACTCAACATGCACTTGCAGTTCAGGAGGTATGATGAGTGCAGCCTAGCTACTCCCACCTTCAGCCTCATGCTCCATTCCAGACTCCTTGCTGACAACTGCAAACATTTGTTTCCAAAACCCTGCTTAGACCTTTTCCATACAGAACAATCCTGACACGTGGGAGATACCAGCACAACACACATGACAACCTGAATCCCGAGGTGTATTTAAATGCCTAGCCTTCCTTCTGTTGTCATCCTTTAAGAAGATCCTCCTACTTGCAAAGGCTAATCTCTGCCAACCCTTAAATGGTGTTTTTCTCCTTCACTCTGACATTCTAATCATTAAAAGTGGGTCTCCTGAGGATCAATACACTACATAAGGTTACATCTCTTACTGATGTAAAAATAAAAAGCTAAGCATTTCAAGGAGCAGTAGGCACCCCAAAACAGTTAGATATTAAGGGGAGCAGGTGCTTACTTCACACCGACAAAAAAATCAGGTTCCTACCTATAGAAGTTGTCCATTTTTTAAGACTCTCACCCAAGGATTTGACAGGTGCTTTTTCTGGGTAGTGAAAGGAAAGTGGTCACATTTACATGGATTTATAAATGAGAGCAGATTTTTCATTTACTTTGTTCTGTATTTTAGCACTCTGATCTTTATTTTGACAGGAATAACACTTATCTCTACAGCATAATTGTTTAAATAACAGTGCTGCAGACAACTCATGTTTGCTGTTCATGTTCACTAAGTATAATTCACATTGTCTTACCATAAATATCACATATTTACTACAGTGCAATGTATTGAGGGGTAAGCAGGGTCTGATTCCTGGCCAACACAGCCCCACAAGCAGATGCCCCTTATATATTCACTTAAGATTAGCCCCACGTCAAAGCAAGCCTCTTATATAAACTGCAGCTTTGTTGAAATTAGAAGCATTTATCTGCCAGTCTACATGGCAGGAACATGGCTGCTCTTATAGTAGATCAACTCTAGCTTACATACAGTGCAAGAGAATACACCTGGAGCATTTTTGAGAGAACACAAGGCATCTTACAATTGTGTTTCATATTCCTAAAAGTGTAAAGCAAGATAAAACGACACATACAAAATTTGAGCCTCCTTTGCTAAACTACAGGCTGCTTTTGAGCAATTGTTTTAAACACATTTCAGTTGGCAGGGGGGGTTGTCAAAATGCATCATTCCATTAAGGTACACAAAATCTTTTCTCTTGCAACATACAGTGTTTATATGCTACTACACTATGCTACCTAACATTTACAAATATATACACCTCATGTACTTACCCATGCAAAATAAATTATCTGTGTATGCTAGGTATTGCATCCACACTCAGTAACTTGCCTAGATATTTAATGCTACTCAGCAACTATGCAGAAAATGATGAAGAGGTTGATTCGAAGCTCCAAAAAGCATCTTCCACTCACTTGCTTTTGCAGAAAGTTAAAAATGTGTTAACAACAAGCAGAGGAGATCAGGGCTTTTCAGCCGAGTGGTAACGTCATATCCACTCATCAGTCTCATTTATAAACCTATCTTCAAGTCTGTTGATGGCCAGACTTCACTGAACATGGCCACCTGAAAAAAACTACCATAGGCCCCATGTGTCTGGAAAATTGTGCAACAAATAAACTAGGCACTTTACAATACTGAGATACTATGTGTTGCCATCATTTTGTAGCATACAGATGCTCGCCAGTCACAAACAAGTTGGCAAAAAAAGGGATGGGTTCAGCCTGCTGTTCCGCAGGGAGAGCTTTTGCTCCACACCAACTTCAAACAAAATACGGACAAAGCATTTTTGAGAAGAGAAAAAAGAATATAAGCACCTCCTTTGATGCCTGCATGTTGACACCCACATTCGAAAGATCTTTCTTTTGACCTTCCTCACTTCCACTAACATCCACATGGGGAAAAAAAGGTGTATCTGTTCCTACTAAGTACAAAAAGCCTGTAGAGTCCATCAGAGACTGTTCCTCTGCCCTCTCCTCCCAAGAGGAGCTGCTGAGGGTTACACATCTGCTCAGTAAAAATACACTGTCAATGCAAAAGGAGACACTAGGCCAGAAAAGTCCATCCTTCATTCACCTAGGAGCATAATTTTAATACCTCGTTCATCACTTAATCCCAGCTGTCCTGAGCTGTTCTTCCCCCAGCCAAACACAGCTCCTGAGAGAGAGAGGGCAAAACTGTGGGCTCCACCTGCAGCAACCTGAGCCAAAGGGATCCCATCAAGAGACTTGACACGTTGTGGACTGGCTTGGGAGGGACATTCTTTACCCAGTCCCAGCTGACCATAGTTGTTCTGCCCCCATGTGAAGAACTGGCCATCTGAAACAAGGAAAGAAAGAGAACAGCAAGTAAAAGCTGGTCAACAGAAAAGTAAGTTTGTCAAAATGAACAAGAACCGGTGCTGGGGCCTTCGCTCCCACTCAAGCATTATGATGGAAAAATCAAGCAACACATTCTTTGCCAAAATAAAAGCACAGTCTGAAGCCACCAGGTAAACAAACAGACATGCAACTAAGTACAAAATACATCAGACCGCTGTAACTTAAACAGCATAACAAAGAACAGTCCACACATTGCATACAGAAGAGTAATAGCCAAGGATAATTTCAGCACAAAGAAATTAATTACACACATTTTTCTACATCAAGATGGAAAGCTTTTAAGTGTTCCTGCCATCATTCACCAGTGAGACAGTGGGTAGCCTGTAACATGGTAACTGATCCATTTTATAGCCTCCCATTTGGCCTAAAAGCAGTTGGGACAGGGATGTCCTTGGGTTTATTATGCAGAAATATGCAACCTTGGACACCGGGCAAAATAACAGGACAAATCTCGGTAATAAATAATGAATGTTACAGTACCTGCTGCCAAAGCCAGGCAATGCCAATTTCCACAGGAAACCTGCAGTATCGTCTGTTGGTTCAGTTTCTTTATCAACCTAAAGAAGACGCTATGTTAGAATAAGTGTCCACAAATACAGTATCACCTTAGGTTGAAATTACAATTCCATTCAGATATTCGTTCTACACATACACATAATCTATGATTTTGAGACTAAGGAATGGAGTTTTGAAGGTGATACAGTTCCATACATAATAGCTGCAAATCTGTGGAGACCATTAGACACAACTACTAACTCCAACTACGTTTAAGGCTATAACACCAAATCCAGCCATCTGGAAATGGTGAAAATAACTGGTTCTTGGTGTCTCTCTCACTACACTTTTTCAGGCATCAACATTTCTCATGCTGTCAGGGACACAGCAGTTACTATGAGTTACAGCACCAAAACCTCTTCAGTGCTCTGTGCAGAAAATAGCATGTCAAAGATTCAAGTTATTTCACAAAAATGTTATTTTTAAAATGGCACGATCACATTGACGTGCAAGCCCGTCTCTCTCTGTTATATCAGAGCCACCTGCAAGTTAAGGACTGTCTTCCCACAGAGCCCTTCTGCTCAAATATCAATGTTTTGTGACTGAAACTCTTTTCCTTCAAATACTGTTTCAACAATGACAGCCACCCTAGACACATGTCCCCAAACTGCTGCTCTGTACTGGATCTGCAGAGGCAGACTGAATGAGAGACAGACTACATCCGTTATTAATGTAGCATGACACAACACCATTAAGTACAAAGAGACCAGTTTTCTTTATTATGGCAGTAAGTTGAGACCTATCACCTGTGAACTGCTTTGGAAGGAGTACTCTTGGTGTCTCCCACTGGCCACTGCCACCGTCTACATGTCCTTGCACTTAACCCTATTAGTGCTCTGACACAGGTAAGACACATTAAATAAGTAAATGAAGAAGATTGAGCACTACCCTAAAGTTTCTGAGCAACATGTGCTATTCAGAATTGCAGTGGGCTGGCTTAGTAGCTTTGCTGCTAACAGGCAACACTGCAAAAGAGTTTCAGAGCTGAGGTTCACACAGCCATGTATTTTTTTCCCGTTCTTGAAACATATCTCCTATCTCAGAGGACTTCCTAGGGACTGAAATAGAGACAGATATCACACATAGCATTTCTATTTTTGGGTCCTCCCTCATGCACCTCCTTGCTCTGTACAAAACACGGTGGCGTTTTTCATTGAGGAAGCTGAGCATGCTCTGATTTTCTTTTCTGTGCCCCAAGCACACACAGGTAGAAGGCCTGTCCTGTTCAAACCTCCTGTGGACTTGTCTGAGTCCCAGCGGGGGCTCAAGGAGCACCAGTACAGTATGGAAAATGAGGAAGCATCACTCTCACATTCGTATGTGAGAAGTGCCCGATTACCGCCCCTCTGAGCAAAAGTGCTCCCACCAACTCCAGCCTGGAAGGTGAGCAACCCTTGATGCATCACCTCCAAGGAGCTGCCTCAAGGAAACCTGAACCTGTTAAAAATTTACCTTGGTACCGTCACTGCGTCTTCTATAGTAGTGAGACCCAACTGTCCATCGCTGCCAGCACCCCAGGAAAAGAGCTGTCCCTGGTCGCTGAGCGCCACGCTGTGAGATTCTCCACAGGCCACGTGCACAATGTGCTGCCCGGCCAGGGCTCCGATTTGCTCTGAGGAAAACAGAAAACCTCTCCAGTCACAGGATTCATCCCACAGTGACATGCAGACATCAGGCCTAGGCGAATCTGTGTGCAAAGCCATTCCGATGGGTGCACTGATCCCCAATTTAGTTTTAAAACACTTCCTACAAGAGGAAAGCACCCGGTTTTACTGAAAACACGTAGCTGCTGAGCTCTTCTGACAGCCTGATCTGTAAGTCATAGGAGAAAGGCAGGTACATGCCCCCAAGCACAATGACAGTCTACACACAGACACCCTCACAGATACAGGGAAACCTATCAGGTTACTTAGGAACAACCAGACTTCCCAGATTCGAGGTTTTTTTTCACTCGGTTTTGATGTGGGGATCAGCCAGGACCCAGAAGCTGTCAGAGCCTGTAAAACATATTTGACCTTCCACAGCTCTCATATCCAATGGAGTCATCCACAAAGCTAATCAACCCATCCACCCCTTGCTTTATTGCCTGCGGCGTGAAAGGGTACATGTTACGACATCCCCTGTGCTAAGCTTGGAACAGATTTGAACCTATCAACCTATTACTACCACTGTCAGACATTCATAAAAAAGTTCCATAAAAGGAGGCAAAGCAAGAAGGCCTTATGGAGGAATAAAAGGAGGAGGGAAAATCACTCAGTCTTCTGGAAGATCACCCACAATTGACTTCTCATCTTTACATCATGTTAGGCAACTGTGGGAAAATAACAGAAGAATGCCAAGGAGGACTGTAAACACACTCAAGTGACTTGCAGCTGGGCTGTAGTAAAACACACATCTCCTACTAATCGTTGTATAGTCTTGTGTGCTTAACAAGTAGAACATCTGTGTTTAGATAACATAGGCCTATGATAGACTTAGAGGCACCCTATCTAACACGCTTGAGATTCATGTCCTGCTGTGGTAAAGATCAAAGCACAGTGGTAAACTACACCTGCGTGAATCCCTGATAAACAGGCGAAAACAGCAGCTTCAGCGATGCTCTAGCAAGGACCGAGCTCTGTGGCACCTGAGTTCCCACTTGTGTGCCTCTGCCCGGGTGATGCTTCGGGGATCCCCCAGTCCGTGAGATAACGAAAATAAATTTACTCTTTGCATTTCATCCACGGTTTTGTGGTTGCTCCTGTGTCCTGCCTGTGCCAGCTCACACAGCAACTGAAGTAGGTTTGACAATTTTACAACATCAACAACCAAATCTTATTTATTATGCAGAGTTTTTACAAATGCACATGAAAATGTCTTGTTTTGCAATAAAACATTGGAAATGCCACACATCTGATAGAAAAGCCAGAGAGAAGCAAAGTCGGTTTTCTTTTTTCTTCATACAATACAAATGTTTCAGGTGGATAAAGAAAGATTTCACTCTACAAACTACAAAGCAGTGATTAGTTTTATTGAAATCCCTCTTACCTGTGACATGAGAGGGAAGGGTAGTTACATGTCATTCTATGAAAATGATACCCCACATCAAGGACATCCAGAAATCAAACATACTTAGCACGAAAAACTGCATAACAATTAATCTAAATGTCTTAAATGAATTAAAAAAAATGGACTCCTAAGAGGGCTTGCCTTCTAAGTCTGGAAGTCAGAAAATTAGAAGGAAAAGAACGCCTAATGGATGTTATGGAAGAGAAGGTGACGATTACTTAAATCTATTCTAACAGAGGAAAATGCTTCCCTTCACTTGAAAAAATTAATGGCAACGGAGGTGCAGTTGACAAGTAATAAGTACACAAACATCTAGGAGGGCTCGAGGACTGGGCCGGCCTGCCTTTCAGCCATCCTTTAGCCCTGCCACCTAATAACGCCCTGCAGCTCTTTCCAGCACAACTAACTTCACCCAGTCCCACTGCCAACCCTGCACAAAGACACAGACAGGTTTTAAGGGCAGTAACTCAATTTGCACATCCAGTTTCCACATTTGGGCCCATAAGCATCCAACTGTAGCACTGCTTGGCAGGCTGTTTTATGTTCATTTGAATATATAATTAAGGGAGCCTATTTTTATAGGTGAGCTCTAAACAACCAGCAGCTGTATGGGCTGGTCAAGGTCAATCACAAACAACAGACAAGGTATCTCAAGAGAACGTGTGGCTGCGATCTCTTCCTCTCTGTCAACCAGCAAGACAAGATACTCGCTGCAATGTGCTGGACACACCACCTAAGTTCAGCCAAGCTTGCTTGCCAGAGTGCACTCACCCTGGCTGTTAGCCACAGCACCTGAGCTCTTAAAAGCGGTCACAAACCCAACAGCCTGCCTTTCTTCCAAAGATGGTCCCTTCACGCTGCCAAACACTCCAGGGCTCAACACTGAGTCTGACAAAAAGACAAACGCGGACAATAAGTGAGGATAGGGCATCCATAATGGAGAATGTGTTTTGCTACCTGCAGGCATGACTAAGCTAATTTCTTCCCTGGGAAAGCAGTATTTGTTATAAGTAAGTATATAATCTTATTTGCTGTGGAAGGACTACTGCGAGCTGCCCTGAGCCATGGGAGCACCTTGGGGAGGTGACAGAAGACTCAAGTGACCAAAGAACAGCATCAGGAGCTGCAGGAGGCAGGACTCTGACCACAGCAGTACTGCAACTGGACAAGAAGTACCCTGTGGTACCAGGAGGCTCTGGCAAGGACTACATAACAAGGGCTTCACACACTGGGACACGGAGAGGACATCCAGCAGTTTTAGAAGTCCAGAGTGGTTGCTTCAGTCCCCACAGACTCCATCTTAAGTTTAATTTGGCAACACAAACCTGACCTTGCTCTATGTGCCATCCCAGGGGACTAATAAATACCAACTTGTTTTGAAAGGCTGCCCTATGTCACGGAAAGTCTTCAGTGACTGCACTGCTCACCCAAGAAGCAGCATACAACCTCACATGGACATGCTGAATAACCACAGGCCTGTCTTGGAGCTGAAGATCTTTGTCTTTAGAAGTGTATGCCCATGGCCCGCCTCACCACATTCCTAAGACCCTGTCTTGCCTACAAAGTCATGAAGAAATGTAAACGCCAAACAGCTTATGTTTTACAGGCTCACACAAATGCCTTCCTGGAGATTGAAAAATGCCAGCCTTCCCCTGGGGGCACAGACTGCCTGGCCAGTCCAACAAGGGTCCCGGTTCACTGTTAGGCTTGCCAAGTCACTGAACGTACCATCTCCCTGCTAACATGGGCAGTATTATCAAAAACATCTGACAATTACTTCTTTGTTGACCTCCCACCCATTCCTCACATCAAAATATGAGGCATTATAGTGATTGGTATACATTTGTTCTAATTTCCAGAGCATCACAACACCATCATTCATTCCTTAGAAGAGATGCATCATTGCACTGAGATGAAGGGTGCAAAGGGTGAAGTTTATTCTTAGTATTGTGTCTTCAGTAACTGATGAATAAAACCAGTCAAGTGGAGCTTAACAGGCACAATTATATACAAAGCTAAGCAGAACAAAACCGTGAAAGCAACAGGGAAGGGCTGAAAGACTTATGCAATACAATGTTTCAACATTTCATAAAACTTAAAAAAAAAACCCAACAAACAAAAAACCCCAAGTTCCAAGAAGCACACACTGATCCAATCTTTTCTTTCTGAAGTCATCAGCTGTCTCAAATGCTCAGAAGTCATTTATCAGTTCTTCGTATCTGGTGGAGTTCCAGTTTTCATTTCTCTCTTCTGTTCACTTTAACTCACAAATCTCAACATAAACAGACATATCAAGGTTTGACTTCTTTTGGCCTTAACCTTTTTATGATATTTTTATAAAATACACATTGTACCAGAGAATGAGGTCCAGGCAAAACACTTTCAGGACAGCCCTTCTCCAAATGGTGACAGGCCTGCTGTTGTGTCTTCTTGCCTGTTTGTGGTTTGCAGGGACACTCCAGAAAAAGTTGAGGACAGGTGCTATGTGTTTCTGTGACTCAGCTTTCTGACGATCAGTGCATTTAGCTTGAAGGTTTGGAAATGGCAGTAAAGCTGGGCCAAGAATGAAAACCCCTGAAAAAACCCACCTTCAGTCCATATGCATAGCTTCACTATTCATAAAACAGGGCTTATACTTTGTCCCCACAGTGTTGGAAAGATATACAAGGTCTTCAGTGTCTGCAACTGCTGAAAGCACAAAGCACTTAGTTATACTGCACTGATTAGAATGCACAGGCAATGAATGATTAATTAGTTTTCCTACTCCTAGGAAGTTTATCAGAGAGTTGGTACACCCTTTCTGTGTATAGCTTCCAGCTGCTCACAAGACAGGCTTTTGCTAGAGGACATGGCAGAACCCATCAGCCATGTGTGTACTGGGATGTACACAAACAGCACCAGATGGCTTCTACTGTCCGAAAACGATGTAGAGAAATCATCAGCCCTGAGATTACACCTTCGGTGGTAAAATCTGGATTTCTTCACTGGTGAGAAGCAGCTGTGGCTTGGAAGAGTTTCAAGTGATTTCAGTCTGCTGGGACACCTGGCCAAAACTCATTACCTCCCCAGCTTGACAATAAGGAACTCAGAGCATTTGCTCATCTTGGTTGTTGCTGTCTGCTAGGAAAGGGCTCAGACTCTATGAGAAGTGTCCTACTAGCTTGCCTGGATAAGAAAGATGGTGGTAGAAACACAAGGGAGAAACAACTGTTGGCAAGAAACTCCTCTGGGTTAAATGCTAGCAGCTGGCAACTCTGAGGACAGATGAGCCAATTTCTTTGCACTGCCATACTTGTTAATATAGTCCACATCGAGGATGCCTGAGCATTGTGCAACTAAGAGCTAAAAATCAGAAGTGTGAGATACAGCACTTCAATGCAGGAGGCAGCTGAATATTTAATCAGATACCAAGAGCAGCCTAAACTTTACCCATATGGTCTTTCTGTTCTCGAAGTACTGAAAAGCCTTAATTCTTACAGAAAAGCAGCTAAGTTCTCTCCTTTTGGAGATTAATTACACCAACGCTTTAAACCACCTAACAGGGTGACGCTAACAGCATTAGCACTTATGGAAGCCTGATCCAACAGCCAAAAACTCCATGAAAGACCTGCTACTACCTTCAACAGGTACTACAAGAAAGTGAGAAAAACATTATGGCCCAAACTTATCAGTCATCAGCATTTTATTTAACTGCTGTATAAAAAAAATCAAGTGAACAACAGTGGATCATCAAACCCCCTGACAAGATATTTTTATACATTAAGTAGGAAACTTCAGCTGACTGCTGTTTCCCCAGTTTCCACCAGCACATCCCAGAGATGCTTCTACATATGGACATCCTGGCTGTGCTTCTAGGCTGTGATGAGCTTCATGATTTCAGCCCTGAGGAAGTCAGCTGAGCATTAAAGCATGTCTGAGTGCTTTAATGAAACTGGAAAAAGGAAAAGAGAAAAAACAAAGTACAGCAACTGAAATGCTTGCAACCCAAAGCACACTAAGAGAGTATACCCAAGACTTCTCCCTCCCCTTATGAAGGTTTCTCCTTATTTTGTCAGCATAACTTTAGCAATATCTTAGCATTTCAATGCTTTTACTAGTATTAGCAGCACGAGTACACTCATCAACTTTTCTAGGAAACATCATCCCCAGTGGAAGTGTGACTGTCACTTGGAAACTGGTAACTAAGGAGGGGAAAAGTCATACTGTTTTCCAGGGCCTTTTTGCTTCTTCCTCTCTCCTTTAAAGCCCCCAAGAACGAGCCTCTGATTTCCCTCTGAACACTTTCAACTTCAAGCACCTAGGTGCCTCATGCTCACAGCAGCCATGGACAGTATCTGGAGTCCAGGACTGGGAGGAAGAAATCAGACTCCATAGACCACTTAAGGAAAAATACAGACCTTCCAAAGCTATCAGGTGCTTTTGAAAACATAATCTAACCCAGCCAGCTAAAACTGCTCCTGTGGCTTCACTCACACCACCTCTGTGTGCTGTGGTTTGTCAGCAGTAACACCAGAGGCAGGCTCCCGGGGAGGAGGCGAGGGTTGAGGGACAGTTTCAGGAACACACCCTTGTGACTGCAGACAGCCTCTGGCGTGGCTAGGTGTACGACATGCACAACACGTAGGCAGCTGGAACTGCCCTGCCCAACACCAGCCCCGCAATTTCACCCCGCTACCTTCCTTCTCCTTGCTGAGCCTCTCTGAGAAAGCATTACGTGCTTGTCATGTCTTGCGTTCAGAGTACGCGAGTCTGCTGCTCCCAAAGGTGTGGGAAACCTCATGCTCTGCACAGCACAAGACTCCAAAAGCAAAGCCACGGGAAGGCCACATCTCTGCTGCATGACTTTCTCACTTTCTGCCTGCTGTTCTCACCCAGGTATGGCAGCTCACCTTATTCTCAAACTTCTCTTGTTATGGGGCAAAAGCTTTGAAGTATGGAGTAAGCATTTACATCAGCATGTAAGCTCCTCCAACTTTTGACAACTGAAGTTTACTATATCCATCAACGAGGCAAGGTTTTACAAGCCCAGCTCACAAATCTTGAGGTCTTCCTTTCATAAACTTCGCAAACTGCTACTACGCTTGCAGCAGAAAGCTGAGCAGCACCAAGAGCAGTCCAATTAGAGAGACTGACAACAGCAGCACTGAAGCTGATAAGGCTCTGATAATTTTATTACAAAGGAAGAAATGTACACAGAGTAGACTCACTGAACAAAAAATAGACAGGGAGGAAGATAGTAGAGGACAGACTAAAGCAGGTGACATTCCCAGGAACACTGTTGGTCACAGGGGTGGGAACACTCTCTATAGGTCAAGGTTGAGAAGCTCCAAGTAAGAGACAATTCTGCAGTCCCCCTTTCATCCACAGGCATTAATGACGGTTATCAAGACGACTGCTTCCCTGCACAACACATACAGTACTGCTCATCAATTTATTTAGCCTGGCCACTTACAGGATTAAATCTGGGAGAGACTGGTTTAGTTATCAGCACTGCCCTTCACTTTATAAAGCTGCCTGTGGTCATGTCAAGGCACAAATGCAAGAGCAAAAGTGAGAGGCCACCATGACAGCACAGGATGTCACTTTGCATATGCTTTGCCAGCTACTCCCCCTCACAGCTATGAAAGCAGACACCCACCTTGAGAAAGCAAGCCCCTTCCTCAGACATAGCCATAGAAAGCTTTTTACCCCCTCATATCACTGCCTTTTGTCTAGGGGACACAGCCTCTCCAAGGAGCCGTAGGCAGACTGGCATGGGCACAGCCAGAGAAGGCTCTTGGGAAGGGCTGGGCAGGCAGAGAAGGCTTCAGTCTGACAAGTATCAGCTGGCAGAGGGAAGAATCCATCTTCAGACCCTGGAGGTAAACAAGGAAGGGCAGCTTTTTCAAAAAGGGAAGGCACACAGATTTGTGAAAAATATGGGGGGGTGGGGGGTGGAATGTATGCTCAGGAAACCCAAAGAGCCTGTTTTCCTCTTCAGGTAACTGCAGAGAGCAGTAAAGGTGGTCACTCAGCCAGGCTTGGCTGGCCACTGACAGCACAGAAGCTGCAGCTGGGCTGTGACTGCTGAGAAACCCCCAAGGTCCACCATGCACACCCTGGCAAATGCCATGGCTCCAGGGCAGCAACTCCAGCATGAGCAGGATGCACTAGACCTCGGGGTGACATGCTGAGGATGGACGTCAGCAGTGGAAGGAGTAATCAGGGAGATGGGGGTGTAGACACCGGATTTGATGTGCTGGTACTACACAGTGCAAACCTGTGTTTCTGCCTGAGAAATCCCAAGCAAAGCCACAGCAATCTTGAGAGCTGTGACAAAGGTCGGTGGCAGTAAGCAGAGATAGCAGACCAGGGAAAAGGAAGAATAAGCCCATCACTACAGTCCATCACAGCCACATGGAGGAGTTAACATAGTCCTGTGGTAACTATTGAGCCAACCTTACAAATGCAAAAGAAGAGGCAACCAGCATAAAATTGACAGCTCTGCTTGAAAGCCAGCACTTTCACCTCCTAGTACTGCAAGGAAGAAATCTGTTTGTTTCTTCCCTGCAGTGCTCCCCCAAACACAGCACTGCTCCCTTCCCAGCTGCTTTAAGACAGCCCCTTCCAGCATACATGCTGGCAAACCACAACAGCTTCAAGGCTCAAAGACACAGGAATGTCTACAGCCTGTCCTTGGGGCTCAGTCAGTTGCTCCAGGCAGCAAATCACTGTCCCAGGAGGTAAGATAAGAGTTTACTATTATCCAACTGCTGTGCTCAATCCTGCAGATCCCTGCTGTACAAGTGTCCTTCTTTGGCAGGTGATCATGGCTGAGCAGACGGCTCAAAGTGAAGCACCTCCAAGTCCCTGCAAGACAAAGCAGTGCTGGATACCATACACATTGCAAGCCAGCCACAAGGGCTTCGCTCCACTTTTTGCCTCTGGACTGGTGCTATTTTGCCATCTTTTCACATTATTGGAGCAGGTTCACACAACAGGAAGCATTTAGCCTTCACATGGGCATTTTCTTTTTTCTTCTAGACAGGAGGCTACATTTTCTAGGTAGCTGCACTTGGCAGACTCTCACTTGTGGCAGCCCCAGGCTTTGACAAAGTAGCATGTCATTTTCAGAAGCACTCGGTGTGCTCCTCACTCTGTTCCCATTTATTTCAGTCCTGCAGTGATTTGCATGGGAGCAGGACAAAGCCACATGTTCCTGAAAAGCTGCTCCTGCATAGTGCAACACCCTTGCCCTTGCTGCCAATGACATCCCCATCAGCTTCGCAAATACTGCTCGAGAATATGTTGCTGCAAAGAAGCACAGTGACTGGGAAAGGGAGGTAATGAATGCAGTCCTATTACACATTTACAAAAGTTTATTTATTAATTTTCTCTACTGTAAGATTCAAAGGGCATTCTGAGAATAGGAGATATAGGCATCTGTACATTCCTTCTTGGTGAGTTTATATAGGCAGGCAACTGTTTAAAAGGCAGGTCAGGTGCTAAGAGAGTGAGAATTTCTTCACAGCTCTGCTGTAAGAACAGCTGTTTTCTGCTAGCAGCCTTAAGTGTCAAAAATATTTTATTTCTGAGAGGTTTCACGAAGATCTTTGAGATAAATTCTTCTTTCCAGTACAGCTTAAGGAAGAGCATCAGGCTGTTTAATGTTGACCAAGTCAAACTTAATCAGAGACACCGTTACGCATCTTCTGGAAGATTTTATGATGTCTATAGACAGAGCAAGCAACAAGCATACACCATGAGCCAGAATCAAAATCACTCTTTCCACATCATAGTTACACACTGAAAAACAAGCCAACCCCTTTTCCATCAGGAAAGGGGACATTCATACTGAAGACCCTATACACTCTTGTGAGCCTTCAAGATCAAATCATATGGAAAGCTTTACATTCACCTTCACCAAACTCAGGCTTTGTTATCTCAAAACACATGCCTGCATGTTTTCATGCAAAGGAAACATACGATAGTAAGGCAAGAGAAAAAACATCCTTATTGAAGAAGAGCACTGAGGCTGCTTTACTGGGAGTGAGAATAGAGTTTCTGGAGTTGGTGGGGAGACATTTCGTATTTTAGACATCTATTCATGGACCCCCCCCACCCATACAAAAGCTGCCT
This sequence comes from Pluvialis apricaria, assembly GCA_017639485.1. NCBI lineage: Eukaryota > Metazoa > Chordata > Aves > Charadriiformes > Charadriidae > Pluvialis > Pluvialis apricaria. The sequence goes on along the minus strand of CM030010.1, from coordinate 51,324,638 downwards.
GATAACTGCACATCATCATTTGTGGTTGTGTCACATAACACATCTTGAAGACAAGAGCAATGAACTTCACAGCCACCAAACTACTGAAATCATCACTTTTGTCTAGCACAACTATTCCGAGTACAAAAGGGTTAGGGCATTCAGAAAAGTTGCATTATCACCTCCAGCTTCTTTACTGCCCTCTCCCTTTATCTCATCACCCACCCACTTTAACCTGAACCCATCTTTCAGCTTCAGCATGGTTGCAGGAGAGGGGACAGTCATTAGTGCCATACAGCATGCCAACACCAGGGTTTCGTGCTCCTTCCACCAGGCATGTGGACAGCCTTTATTTCTCTTTTGCACTTTCAGAAAGCCTTTGAATAGGACACATGATACGGGAATAACAAATATGACCAAGACAGATGCAAGTTTAGTTTCCTAAACTGCCCTACCAATCCCCAATAAAAGGGAAAAAGCTGGTCATTCCTACTGCAGCTCTGCCTTTCGAGACAAGAAACATTAAAATGGTCCCTCACATCCTCAGTAACATAGGCTGTACTGATTCTTAAAAAAAAACCAAAAAACACCAAACCACAGTATCCTGCTTCCCTGTGCTCACTCTTCTTTTCACCTCCCAAACTGAAATCAAGAGAGAAATCTGGTGGTTGTAGCAATACATGTGTTTTTAGAGACAGCGCTTCAGAGTTATATCTGAGAACGCATTACAGCTACTTCAGGCTCAGACTGTAGATTTCTTTAACAGACCAGATTTCCACTGGTTTAGGCTCTGCTAAAGAGCCTTATCTCTCCTCAGTTCAGGGTCTCCTAATCCTGCAGTCTCGGAAAGTATTGGTGAAAGTCAGTTCTCATGATCAAGACCGCACAAATTTTAAAACAGCCAACTATAAATATCTGGCATATTCAGAGCCCTCAGCCAAACAATTCAACATAATACATGCGTATTTAAGATACCTAAGGGAAAGTACTCCCTTTGATTTCATTTCTTATTTGACCATATACGTAGTTTCTAAATGAAGTAATTTTTAAATCCAGCCTTCTAATTTTGAAGCCTAAAATCATCCTGAAGCCCAAATTGCACTCATTCAGCTGAGATGGACACACCATAATGCAAGTCCACATTGCTGGATGCTGCTGCAGTCACTAGTGAAGGCATAACAACCTCAAATAGCTTGGTCAGATCCTGTGAGCAATCGAACAAGGGAAAAGGACAAGTACAAATGAACACACCTGACTCCGCAAGGGATGGCCAGTTTAACAATCTGACTCTTCTTACAAATAAGATTTGCAATAGGTGCTATACTATAAATTGTGTCCTAATCCTTACTTTATTATTTTTCCAGTTTAAAGTCAGCTGCTGCAGGCCAGCACCAAAGACCTGACTTTGCAAGGGCCTCCCTGTCCCCCAGGTCACTCTATCCCTCCCCATAGATCCCTCAGCACACTCCTTTCTGGCACATCCTCCCAGGCTTTGGCACCACTGATGCCTACAAGCATCTGTAGAGGCTGCCGTGCCTCTACTACATCTTTTACAGCATGCAGCTCTGCTTCGGGGTGTAGAGAGAGTGTGATGAATGCGAAGCAGGACTCTCCCAGCCCACAGCACTTGGGAAGCATTGCAATAGCTGCACGCTGAGCCTCAGCTCCGTGCCCAAACAGGGGGTCAAAACTGTCTCAGATCCTCTGTGAAAAGCCTGCTTAGTGAAAACTCCTAGTTACCCGTGTTTAAGCTCTTTTTTTTCTTGTTTCACTCCTCGTGCAAAGAGGAGGAAGGCAGGGGAAACTAACCATTCTTCTGCCACTGTCATCCCACAGCTGTTAGGCTGCTGCATTGAATAGGTAGGGTTGAGAGCTGCTATCTCCTCCTCTGCAACCTGCCCACTGCCACGGCTGCTTCCAACACACAAGCCTTGCCACTTCTCCTCCTGAGCAACCAGGGCCTCCTGGCTCACTTCTCACCCACCAGGAATAAGCTAAAAGAGGAAGATCCATACAGACTGCCCTTCCAAGCAGGTCGCACATTTGAATTCTCAGCTGTTACAGGGTTTATGATTAACAGGCATGCCACAGTGAGCACCAAGGTCTCTGGTCACTGTAACCCTGTGCTGAAGTTTAGGACAAGTGGATTTATGTTTGAAAAGAAATGCCACTGAGTTCAGAGAAATCCAGGGGATCTGAATCATGTAGTGGGGTTTTTTGGTTTGGTGGGGTTTTTCTCTCCTGCCTTTTTTTCCTTTGAGAGAGTGAACATAATGGTGTTTCTAGCCCTGCAGCTATGAGCAAATAGATTCCACAATGCACACAGAAGCAACGTTGCCCCGCATATTTGCATTCAGACAGGAAATTTGGTAAAAAAGTATGTTTTTTCTGCTATATGTTACCAGATGAAAGGTTCGAGGCAAATTTGGCACCAGACATTTTTCTGTAACTCCCTTGAGACACTAATTACCAAGTGTAGCAGAAGTCAAATGAAGTCCGAATCACTTGCAGAGAACAACTCTCTAAACCATAAAATAAGTTCCACATCTCAGACTCAAGCATATTTCTAAAGCTTTACAAATGGCTAAGAACCAGCTAGTTGTTTTACATGCTTCTATAATTCAGCCCAAATCCCAGAAGAGCCTTTACCTTAGGTACCTGGGCCTCTCTGTTATTCCCCAGCATATGTACATTCAGGTAAAACACTTATCCAAGAATCACAGGGAGTCAAGACATGTCAGACCTGAAGAAAATCAATCCAAGCAATATTACAGGGCTAAAGAAGCGGAAATTTAGATATAGTTATGGAGAATAAATTTTGTGTTTCCTAAAACTATTGCAGTACAAAATTATCTCTTCCTATTGGAGACATAATGTATGTTAACACCTGCTGATGCTCAGGAAACTAATGCAAACTCAGACTGATTTTGCAGAACAGTGGGCTCAATACTTCACAACTAAGATCGCCAAGTTTCTTCTAAGGTATTGTCAGAGACTCTGGGGACTCCCAAGTGCATGACAACACAAGTAAAAATTAGGACAGGTCAGACAGAAGCTTTATTAACTATGGTCATGGTGAGAGAACACCAGGACAGTGTCTGCCCCTCTGCATCCCTACCAAGTGACTGCAGAGACACAAAGTATACTGTTTCAGGGGAAAAAGGGAAAAAAAAGAGATGCGAGGAAAAAAATAATAATTTTAATATTAACAAAGCCAGATACCCATCCCTCTCAGGGATGGACTCCTCAAGTACCTTGCCAACCACCACAATTCAGAGGAGGAATGAAACAGTAAATAGCATGACAACATGGGGAGATGGCCCTTGGTGGAGCCCATAGGAGTGGCGCACCTGGTATCACCCTAGCTCAGAAGTAGGGAGTTGGAAACAATCACACACTGTTAGCTTTTAGTCAAAATGAATGCTCTTTTAGTTTCAATAAACTTCTTAGACATCTTAAATACTAATTTTGCCACCACAATGTAAAATCCAAGGAAGGGGCACTTCCAGAAAATAAGCCTCTACTGACTCATATTCATTCAGTGACACGTACTCCCCCCAGTACTTTCTGTTCCCTGTAGTGGAGAGGCACAAGAACCACTCCACTGGTTGCTATCCTGTCACTGCATTACATCCACAAAGCTCAGGTGATGTGACAGTAACCACAGCTTTTTAATTATCAAGTTTCTTTCAGTAATTCCTCTTAGAGGAGTCCTTTAGAGGGCACCTTTTCAATTGAAACACTTCTATGGCACTGTTTGGTATTTTTGTGAGTAGCAAGAATAAGTAGTAAAATTGAATCCTACTACAGATACATGTAAATGGGCAGTAGAAAAGAAAAAAATAATTATTGGGAATATGTAGTAAGGGAAGAAAGGGAGGCAAGGTCTTCAAAAGCACTCACTGCAAATACAACTATTCTCCCACTGGAAGTCATTAGTAAAACCTGTAAGCTTTTCAAGGAGAACAGGGTTAGATTCATGTTCAGCGCATTGTGAAGTCCCAGAATTTTACTCACAAGCAGACATCATCCTGGGAAATAACCATCTCTGAATAAACAACACGATCACATTCTGAAAACACTAATTGAAGCCTTTTAGCATGCTGGCAGCATAAGCCTCATGTACACACACACACAAAAGCGTGAGAGGTAAAAGGGAGTTTCCTCTTATGAGCACAAACCTGGGGAGCAGGAATGAGATAACTCCACCCCTCTAAAGTCATCCAGCATTTTTACACAGCCTTCAAAAGATCCAAGACCCTCTGCATATTTTCATGTCCTGATGTCTAACACGACCAAGCCACTCTGCAGGTCATGGTAAGCATTTCTAGAGTCCAGAAGGGGCTCTCCAGAGGCTGCCTGAAGGGGGACAATCAGTCTTGTGTCACAGCCTCCCACAGCAGGAGACGCAGCTCACTTTCAGAGCTGAGCAGACATCAGACACTTTTAGCTGCCCTCACAGGCTAGGCAAAAGTTAAACCACAAAGCAGTAAAACCAAGAGGCCTCAGCCCACACTGCCCTGTCTGGCAGAGGCTAGAGAGACACAGCTTGCCAGACTCCCAATTCCAGGCATTTCTCCCATTCACTCCCTCAAATACCTGCTGGCGGTCCTCTCTCCACCATCTTCAACAGCTCAGGACCCTGCCCCCCACACATACATCTTCACTTCCTACCAGGCAGGGCTTTATTCACAGGTCCACAACTAACAGTGAATAAGAAAGATCATCTTTGACACACCTTTACTATACAGAAAATTAAGGTCATCTTTATCCCATGCAGGGAAGGTGGGGTTGAAAGATGGCAGCTTGATTCTTGTTCCTCTTTGCAAAACAGAACTAAAATTTGGTTCCCATTGCCACAAGCCAAAGCAGACCCACACAAAGCAGTGTGGGATGGGACTCTCCCCCAGTTTACTGCTATCATAAAGACTGCTGTGGCTGTTCACCATGAGCTAAAAAGAGAAGATGTCCCTTACTCTACAGCACACCCCTCACACCTGCCCCAGCCAGCAGAAACTCCATCGCAGGCAAAGCCAGTAGTGCTGTGGCTGCAGAGAAACATGATTTCTCAAGGATGGTCACAGGCTCCGAGAACAGCACTGCAAAACCTTTTTCAGAAAAACTGAGAGTTATTCTGAAAAACAGTAACAGTCCCATAATTTAAAGTGTAGAAAGGTACTTGGGATGAAGCTCAAATTTTTTATTTCTATTTCCAAACCTCAGACTGCTACTCTTCTAGAGTCCTACCTGAAGGCAGGATTGCCTAGCTGCTGCAGGTCTACACTTCAGCATTCAGGGTTCATAAGATCCATTCCCAGCTCTGATCTATTTGCTGTGAAGCCTCCATTTTTGTTACCATCTTATGCTTGCTTTATTTCATGGGCAAACAGCAGGCTAACCCAAAGATATTTCTCAGAGTACACATCTACAGCATGCAGAACAACAGTATTGAATTTCTGGGGCCTCTGCACTGGAGTCATGCAGCTAGTTAGAGGACTTGCAGGACAAAGTATTCTCATCAGGTCAGGTGGAATATTCACTAGGCTTGGCTTCCTTTTACTAAGCATCTCATTAATTCAAGGGCCTAAGTTTACAAGTCCTCAGAAGATGAACAGTGGTTGTGCACAGAGAGGACTTAAGCACTCCTGATAGACCTGACCTCTTTTAGTAATTGCCTGAATACCACTTTTAGGAAAAGCAAAAGAGGGCAGATTCAAGGTCAACTCCTCTAATCCAGCATCACAGACATCCAGCATCCCACATGTATCACCTCATGCTTGAGAGAAAGAGACAAAAGACACCAACAGAAAAAAAAGGAGTAGTGGAATCAGTCAGGTCAGATTTGCACATACTACATGGGAAACTGTGGGTATTTTGTACACATCTTGTATCTGTCCTGCAATAATAAGGTACGCTACAGAAGCCCCAAGTCCTACAGAGGGTAGCCTGCAGTTTGAGGAATCATGATGTCTTATTGCTCTAATTACACATGGAGGGATTTTTATTATGTTATGGAAACAGAAATACCTGTATCTTTACCACATGCCAAAGCCAAGAAGTTAATGGAAAGTGAATTGGAAGGCTGACATTCAAAAGAAAGTCAGTAAGAAAGGCTTCAGGATTTCTCGGAATAAAAATACACAATTAAACCACTCCTTCACCCTGGGAAGGAGAGGCATCAGCTGCCTGTAGATCAGCACACACAGGTTCTGCCCGTCAGAACACAATGAAGAAAATGCAATTTGAGTCTGGGGAACACAAGGCTACAATGACCTCCTCCTAGATTAAGAAAGCATGAAGGGGAAAAGGCACAAATCAACAAGGTATCTTCAAGAGGGGAAAACAAAATTTATAAACCCTCTTGGCCAAAAGCAAGATTATTCTCCACAACTATAGTCACAGATCTATTCTTTCTGAGGTAAGTGAGAAAATTCCCAACAATAACTGAACGAGAGCAGACATAAGGATGCAGTACAATTGGAAAGACAAAGCAGAAGACACTTGTGACTCATGGCCCTCTCTTCCTTTTCATAAAAAAGGCAACATAATGCCAAATAACAAAATCTGCCCTGAGACCATCTGCGCTTGCCTCTGTTTTGATGCATTTCCCAGACAAACTGAGCAGACCTGGCCCCCCACCCATGCTGCTCAGCTTTAGCTTTCCAGAGCCAGCAAATACTATTCAGCATCATTACTGTTGTTATTACACATGATCTTCAGCTCCACTAGCTGCTCCAGCTCCATAGCAATCAACACAAAGCAGCTTCCATGGTCTTCCCAGCCCACCAGCCCCAATACAGTTTGAAGCGCATGTAGAAAGCGGACTTACCTGGCTTGCTTCCTTCACAGTCATGCCCCAGTTGGCCTTTGGTGTTCAAGCCACAGGTATACACTTCCCCATCTTCCAATAGGAACACAGAGTGGTTTCCTCCACATGCTACCTCCTTCACATTTCTGTCATGAATGAATCCATACACCTGCGGTTCAGGAATGATGACCTGGAGGTTGCTACCTATCCCAGGTTGTCCAAAAGACGAGTAACCCCAGCATAGCATTTTCTCTCTTTTCAGCAAGTCATGTATCCTTCCTGGGCAAAAGAAACAGGGGAAGGAGTGTGAATGAAGCAAGTAGTTGACAAGTAGTCCCACAGAGATAAGCTGCTCAGTGCATGGAGGTGGAAACAACCAAAAAAGGCATTTCCTGCATGATTGTCAGGCTTGTGGACTGAGGGTAAAAAGGGATTTCCACCATTGCACAGGCAAACAAAGAGAAATCAAGACAGATCAGCTCAGGTACTGACTCAGCACCTCCACACCCTCGCCATCTCCATCCATAAGGCAGTAGAAGTGTTCTGAAATCCAGCAGACCCGAACTTTTATTTCGGCAAAATCACTCTGCTTTGAAAACCAAAAATCAACCTTCTCCCCAAACCAACTGTAATACTTTAGACTAATGGGTCCAACCAAACCTGAACTTTGAGAGTTAATGTCATATCTGGGACCACTGCTTAAAGAAGTCTTTGAAAAAATCTCAAAGGCGGTCAAACTAGTTCTGAATAGACCAACACAGGTATTTATGGTGCACTGGCCAATACAGAACTGTATTATTTCTGATAAATCTAGAATAAGTAGTATTTTACCCAACTGAACACATTCTTGCAACCCAAATATGTTTATGTACACACACACACACCCCAAACTTCCCAAGAAGCAGTTCACATGGAGCTGCACACTGACAGCTTGGCCACAACAGCAATGTACAGATAACACCTGACTGCTGGGAAGTTGCATCAGTGTTATCTTCTGTGCTGCGCTCAGTGAAAGTCAGGCATTTCAGAGTGGGATAATATGGGAAGGGAAAAGCCACACAGCAATATAAAAAGGCCCAAGGAATTACTCAGCCTGAACTCGATGCTGATGCATAAAAGCTGGGGGGAGGGAAACAGCTCTCATTCCAAAAGAAGCATCTGAAAGATTTTAGTAACACTCCGTTGTCACTCCTAATCTCAACAGGTTTGGGTTATTTGTTAAACATGCTATATTAATAAGACATTGAGAACTCCTCTGCTTGAACCATAAAGTAATTAAAGCTTTTTTTATAAAGGGAAGAATAAAGACGAGAAGAAAATGAAAGATCCGAGACATCAAATCTTATGACTCACCATGCCAAGTTTTAAGCTAAGGCAATTTACAGCAGCAGCATTTACTACCTCAGCACAGGATCAAAAAGCAAAAGGTAACCCTTGAAACACCAAAGATTCCTCGAGGAAACAAGATTTCTTCTCCCACACTGAGCAGATAGGAAACGTGTGCATTCAGTTTGTTTCCAAAGCCTGGTGCTAATTCAAGCTCCTGGTATTAGCAATAAAGCCTTTCCTAATCTAAGCCCTAAGCAATGGGTGTTCATCTCCCACCCCACTATCCTTGCCTGTCAGCTGCCGTCCCTTCCACTGAGACAGGGCTGAGCTGGGGGGGGGGAGAGAGAAGATTGGATTTTTCAGTTGTACTTCATCAGTGGTGCAATTTGCTACCACAAACCGTTTACTAGGATCTCTTATTAGGTGCTTTAAAGCATGCTATGAATCCCATTTATCTCTAACAGCCCTTGCTCCTTTAAAGCATAATTCAATTCATTCACATCCACACATGTGCTTATCACTGGCCAGCTCTAAAGCACCCAGAGGTTGCCGTGTACACTCTGTACTCGTTTGCCCTCAGCACAAAAGCCTGATGGAAGATACCCTCTATGCCGGCTACACCATTTCCTACACTAAGAATAGGAATGCCATGGGACGCAGTAAAATCGAAGTGCATGCATGTGTTTTAAATGACACAACTGCTATAAATATAGTGAACTTCATGTTCTGTCTCAAAAAAAAAAAAAAAAACAACAGCATAAGCAACACCCTGAAGGTGGCAACGCTAAGGCAGGGAATCATTTCAAAGCTGACATCTGAAACAGCAGAAATCTGGGACTGCTATTTCTCTCAGCCTGAGGAATTACCTTGTTACGAAGATATAAGCAGCACACGCAGCAAACCTGAAGATCCAAAGATCACATTCCCTGCCAGTATAAGTGAATGTTGCTTCTAAGCTAAAAAGATTTCAGCGCTATACAACTTGAACTACAATGACATTGTACAACACGAGCTAAATATTAATTTTGGATATCTTTCTAAAAGGGTTCCTGAACAGTCTGCTCCCCATAGACTACAGTCATCTTTCCTCATGCTAATTTAATTTAAAATGCTAAAAATACTTTAATTACTTTCCTTGTGTTCGTATTCCACACAATAAGTAGCTGTAATGGGCAGGGGGATTCAACATGATTGGCAAGTGATGTTCTTCCCTCTGGGTAAGACACTATTTAAAACAGGAAGAGTTCAAACTCCCAGTAATTCATATGCACACTAGGGTGATGTTTCAGAGGAGTTCAACCATCATTTGTACTAGCAGGCAGATTTATTTTTTTTTTAAGCACCCTAAAGTTTAACAATCCCTATGGCAGACAATGAGGCATGCCAGACCCTTCAGAAAAATCTGGTCTTAAATAGATTTTTGGTTAGGTTTTTTTTTTTTAAAGCAACTCCCTTGAATCCCATCCCCCCCCCCCCATCCTCCAAACATTTTGCTGATAAATCCCCATACAGCTCTATTCCAAGGGGACAGAGCAGCACTTTCCACTCAAGAGTGAAAACCAACATGGCCACTTTCCATTTGAGTGTATGGGCACAGCTAAGTATTTTCCATTGGCCTGGGAAGCCACATTTTTAATTTACTTATTTTGAAGACATAACACATTTTAAAAAACACAACTGTGTTAATATTTGATTTTTTCTCCCCCAGAAAAGCTGCTGCAAGTCTTAACACATTGTGTGTTCAAGTAGGAGCTGTGTCCTGAAACACAACAAGGCTTCAAACAATAATTTCACACTCCATTTCCAATCTGATTAAGGCAGTTACTCTTCTTTGACATTAGGAAGGAAGTAAAAATGCGTATTACACTGCAAACTACCTCTACAAACTGCATACCCTCCTTATACTAAAACAATTATATAAGAAGTTTCTAGTGTGGGCAGGCACTAACATAGATGTGTGTCTGCACATACACACACATATAAAAAATATAGGTAACATTTAAATCCACTTACCTGGAATTTTAAAAGTGACTACTTATTCCTAGCACTTAGCTCAATACACCTTAAAAAAGTTAATTTTTTATCTTCAGAGGACAAACACTTAGGGAATGTGCTTTGTTGTTTTGGTTTTTTAAAAATCCATCAGTTAGTGCATTCCCAGTCCCTTTTAAAAACTGGATTGCGAAAAGTGCAAGAGTTCCAACCACATCACCTATTCCTGTTCTTCACAGATGACAACACAGCCAGCTTGGTATTCGTGTTTTAGAGATAAGAACAGATGCAACACGGCAAAGCTGATCATTTGCAGAGACTCTCCATATATAGCAAAAAAAAAAAAGGGGGGGGGAGGGGGAGAAAGGGGAGGAAAGGTGTAACTCAGCCTCCTCAAACGCTGACATTCCAGGAATAATTCACCACCAAAACAGTAAAGGATGTACACAGCACAGCTAGAGAAAGGAAAACCTCACACTGTGGGGAACATTTTGAGGAAATCTATTGTGGGTGGAAAATCTACCCTCTGCTATAATAAGGTATAATAAGGCTCAGCTGACATACTAAGTATATATCCTTTGGTGAGAAAACAACCCCCATGGTTTTGTAAAATAATAATGCCGCATGTAAGATCATGACAGGATGTGTTTTATTTTGCCCTTTTTTTCTTTTCTTTCTTTTTCACAGCTATCATGACATACACAGTCTCTTCACACAGTCGCAAAAACATATTCTAAAGCCATAGCTGCAACCACAACTGCATCCTTTCTGGGAAAGTTAGTTAAGTAAATATTGTGTTTGCAACAAGCAATACTCAAGGCTGAATGCTCTCTAAACAAAGATATCTGCCAACTGGCAGGGCATCAATAAACAAGTTTTTTTCCTTCCCTGTTGTTTGTGAGATTTCAGCTAGCAAATGTGCTCCTTTTATCAGCATTGCCCAATATCGCAGGAATTTACTGCTTCTTTCTGCCACTATGACTCTAAGCCCACTTTCTTCTTCCTTTTGCCTTCATTTCACTCCAACTCAATGTACAGTGTAGGCCAGGCTATAGAGCAGGAGAATGCAAGGTGCGACAGTGAATGAGTTAAAGCAGAAACATAGCATTGCCACTGTATAACCACGTGCCCTCAGCAAGAGGTGTCCCCACAGAGAAGCATTTAAAAGACAGGTTAATTAAAACCCAAACAAGACACCACCGCCCCCACCCCCACCATCTCCATTTTGCAATCCCAGTAAGAAGAACACCTCCCTGCCTTCACCCCAGACACAGGCTTCTTATCCTTAATGCTGCTTCCCATACCCAGACCGGCGTTTCCCGCCGGGCCCTGCGGGCACACCGACCCCCGCCACCGGGGACCGGCGGCCTCGGGCACCCGCCGCCCCCAGCCCCGGCACCCCACGCCAACAACCCCCCTGCCCACCCCGCAGCCACCCGCGCCCGGTGATTCAGCAGCAGCACCGACCGGCTGCTCCCGCAGCCCCGCCGCCGCCCCCGGCTCCCCGCACCGGCCCGGGGAGGCCCCGCCCGGGGACGCGCGTCCTGCGCCGGGGCTCCGCCGTGCCGCCGCGCTGCTCCGCGCACCTTCGCGCTGCCGCCCTTGCCTCTTGCCACGTCTTTCCCCTCCACCCGTTTCGGCGGCAGGACCGGCAGCGGCCCGACCGGCAACAGCCCGACCGGCAGCCCCGCTGCCCCGGCCAGGCCCAACCCCAGCGCAACGGGCCTGGGCTCGGGCCCCACCCCGGCGGGGCTCCGACCACGCCGAGCAGGGCGCCCAGGGCGAGCAGCTGCCACCGACCTCCTCTCCCCCACCACCGGCTACGCCGACCACCGCAGCCCGTCTCCCCGCCGCTCACCTGCCGCCGGCCCCGCCGCCGCCGCCACGGCAACGAGGAAGTCCAGCCCCCCCGAGCCCGCCGCCGCCGGCGGGAGTGACAGCTCAGGGCGACCAATGGGAAGCGCGGGGTCGGCTCCGGAGCACAAATCGGCGGCGGGCGCTGCGCTTGGTCCCGCCCTCCGCGGGGGGCGGGGCTTTCTGTCAGCCGGTGGGTCCCCGCCGGCGCTCCGTGGTGGTGGTGGTGGTGGTGCCGGCGGCGGCGGCCGCTCCCGCCGTTTCCCGCTGTCTCAGCGCTTTCCCCGGGCCCGTGGGGCGGAGGCGGCGGCGGGAAGGCCCCCGCGCCGGTCACGCACCGCTCGAACAGCCCACGACACCGGGAACAGCGTTCCCCCAGGCGGCGTGAGGGGCGGCTGCAGGCTGGCAGATAGTCTGGAATTTTAAGCCGTTCTCAACGAAGGTCTGAAGGGAAAGGCGGCTTCCCGCCGCTTTAAAACCCGCTCTCTTGGCTTTGTTAAGCGTGAAATATCGCTTATTAGTAGCAATAACAATCCCCTCTCCCTTTTTCCCCACAGTGCGGTTTACACGGCCTCTGGGCGCCTGGCAGGGTTGTTTGTTGAGGAACTCGTACCCTTCATACAGAGTTTCAACCCGAGGAAAATAATTGTGGTGTAAAAATATAAACCTCCGTTGTGAGGAAGAAGGAGAAGGTAAAACAAAAAAAGAAAAAGAGGCCGGTGAGCAAACAATTCTATAACCGCCAAGCGCCTGTTTTCTGGTGTCAACGCCGCCCGTGCGAAGAAGACGGCGCAGGCCGGGGGAGCCATCGCCAGCTGGGCCCCGCTCGGGACGCCAAAACGGCAGCCGGTGTTTGGGCAAACCAAACCACCCAGCGAGGTTCGCCAGGGCTCGGGGCCGAGGGGGAAAGGGCCCAGTGCCCGCAGTGTTCGTCTCCTGTGGGCACACCGCTGGCGGTTTGCAGCGTTCGGGTGCTCGGCGCGCCATGTGGCACGTACTGGGCGCAAAAAAAAAAAAAAAAAAAAGAAAAAAATCACCCGTATGTGCATGGATCATGTGTGTTTTGCGCAGAGCTGCTCTCCAGTGTAAAATTACACCTGTGACATAACGGCTTTTACTTCACCGGTGTTCCAAGCGGCTTCCAGGATGACTAAAAGCGTAGAGGGGGAGAAAAAAAAAATTTCCTTTGTTTGTGTTTGGTTTTGTTTTATTTATTTCATCATCTGGAGACCTTTGCAAAATAGGCGGCATTTCCCTTTATACTCGGTTTCCTCTGTTTGTTTCTGATTGAGTAATCAAGGAGGGGAACGTACGCACCAAAAAAAATCGAAAAAAAAAAAAAAAAAAAGAAGTAGAAGAGGGAGGAAAAGCCTGCAATTTGTCCGAGGGAGCCAGGTTCGTGGAGAACTGTCAAGGCTGGTGCTTCATAAATGGCTCAAATTAAGTAAAGGCACCGAAATAAACCCATTTGGTTCGTGTCCCCCGCACTCCACTGTGCGCAGCTCCCTCTGGAGGCCGCTGCCTCTGCGGAGTCCTTCCGAAGAGCCCAGGTTTCATCGCACCCTGGGGTCTTCCTCCCCTGGGGGTGGTCAGGCTGGAGTCTGCATCTCCCTCCTGGCTAAGGGCTGCCCTAGGCAGGCCCATGGCGAGGTTGGACCTTCTCCAGAAGAACATGTAGCTCGCCGTTTCCTTGATGGGTTAGGTCCTCCAGAGATCAGGTCTGAAGATACCCAGGGATGCCAAAATCTGCAGCTCGTCTTCATTTCCAAAGCAGCTCTCCTCTCCCCCCAAGCAGCTGAACGGCAGTCTGGTGTCAAGAACCACAGGGGCCAACGTGTGGTGAGGTCTCCTGAATGTTGTGGTGATACAAGTTATTATTCACAAGAGTTATCTCCACACAGGCAGACAGGGCGGCTGGCAGCTTTCACCTGCTCTGTGAACACTCTTCCAGGAGGTATTTTCCCTCCTGGTCCTTCACGAGGTGTCATTGGTAGCCTGCTGCTCCAGTGGGCCATGGCACAGACCTCTTACCAGGGCTGTGCAGAGGTAGTGATGCTTTATGTGTCATCAGTCCTGCCTGTTGTCAGAGCTTTTCACCAGTATGGCCACCTGAGAAGGGGAGGAAAACCAGGCGCAGAGCACGCCACCACAGGGAAACTGCCTGCATGGGCCACAAGTCTATGCCCCAGGCATCTGGGCCAGAAAGCTGGTGCGGATAGGGAAAATCCTTCTGCGTGGCCATCGATGTCTCTGCGTTGCTCTAGAAGCAATGAACTTTTCTGTATTTTTTCTTTTTTGGCCCTTACCATGTTAGGGAAGAGCTTTTCAGAGGGGCTCAGCTGGGGATTAGCCAGCCGAGGCGATGTCCTGCTACCTCCCATGGAAGCGCTATTTCTACCTGGTGTCCTCTGCAACAAACCCAGCACGAAGCTCACCCCTAGCGCGCTTCACCAGGCTACCCGCTTCGTTTCTCACGGCTTACAACCTGCCAGGGCGTCCTGGTTGCCCCAGATCCACCCTGGTTACATCAGCTGCTCTGCCAGGCTCTTGCGCTTCTCTACAGGTGACGTTCGGATCAGATGAGTGGTCTAAAAAAAATTCCCACTGCAGGTTCAATATACTCCTACTGCCTGCGTAAAGCCTTTTAAACTCATAGCTGAATGCGAGGCTCAGTCACATTGTATTCCTCTGCATATTCTATAACGAGCACTGCTTGAGAAAATGTAGACACAGCTGGGTGCTCAAATTCATTGCAGAAAATGACAGAGGAGCGCTCTACGCTACTCCCTCTGAAGGTTTGGGGATTTTTTTAATAAAAGCAGGGCTTATTTGAGGACAAATTAAAAATAGCCTTGAAAGTTACTCTGGGCTTTAATCTCCCATGTGACGTTGCATCATACATGATGAGAAGGAAATTCCTTCAGGCTCTAAATAAACCTATTACCATTTAATCTCTAATGGGCTATTTTGAAATCCAAACAGAACGCATCTTTTGTGCACTTGCACAGCAACAAAGATCACTCCGGATTTCCAAGCCCTAGCAGAGGCTTAGAAAAGCATAAAAAAGGAAACAAGCAGCCAGGAGCAGGCTGGAGAAGAGCAGCAGGCTAAGCTGCTGTGACAGACAGCTGTGAAGGTGTGGCAGCATCGGCCAGGCGTGGGATGGGGACCCTCCAGCTCCATGGGGACAACAGCTTGGGCTTCTGCCACCTCCCTCCTTCCACAAAAACACACCTGCAGCAGGGTGGTGCCTTTCCCAGAGGATGCAAGCATCCCTGTGGTGTCCTGTCTGCCCCGGGCAGGTGAGGGGGACAGGGGTTAGCTCTGCACGGGCCACGTGTCCCCTCGCTCCCCTTGGCTGGCAGGTGGAATCCTCTGAGGTGCTAGCTTGCCTCTGCCCATCGCCACTGCCGTACTGCCCTGGCCCTTGAGGCAAGTGCTTGAAGTTTTTCTTTGCTAATAATGATACTGTAACTTAAAAGGAAGCTTTTTTTTTTTCTTAATATGTAACAACATCCTCTTTACTGAGCTGGAAATTCATAAATAATGCCTATGTCTTTCCTAGGAAACATCTACTTTCCTAAAGAAAAAAAAGCACTAGTGCAACAGTCACTTCTAAAAAAGGTTTATATAATTTACCGGCATTTCAAAGAAGTGGCCTCCCCGGTGCAAGAGGATGTGCATGTGGTACCCGACAAAAAGTCAAGACAGAACAGGAGGTAAAAATTGCCGTCTTCTTCTCGCCCTCCATTTTTACATTCATCTGAAGCACCAAATGTGAAAGACCTTGACTTGTTCAGCCTATGCAATGCACCCATTTGAAATACATTTACCTTTGACTCCTCTTGTGAATGGCTTCCCCATGTCAACGAGGACCGAAAACACAGATAACACTGACAAGCACAGGCAGCTTTGTAACGAAGGAAGAACACAACTACAGGTGTGCAAATTTAATCAACCGTCATTTAATTTAACACAGTAGAAGTCTTCTTTACATATGTATGTCCACTGACACATTTAACACACCAAAGGAAAGAAGAGAGGACTGCTGAAAAATCATGATTGTTGTTTCTCTCTCTCTCTGTTTTTACGCAAAGCAAAATATACAGAAAAATACACACCCTGCCTTTACATCCTGCCTGACACTGTCAATATGCTGCCAGTGCCATGCACTGTTTTCACAATGAGCTTCCAGCAGCCCTGCAAGCCTCATGTCCACAGGGTTCTATAGACAGAGCTGTTCTGCAAGCCGAAAATTCTGATTTAATTGCCAAACATGTCCTTAGAAGACATAAAGAAACATGACAAATATCACAGTGTTACCACATTAAATAATAAAAAGTCCATTAATGCTTTACAAATACAGCTTTTGTCAAAGTCTAGGAATGATCAAATCTTCATCCTAAGAACATCTCTCAGATACGTCAAAGGTCACATTCAGGTAAGCACAGACTGCTGTTTCAATCCACAGTTTGCAGGACCATGTCTCCTTAGCGTTAGTGGCTCCCCAAAAGAATCCTTAAATAATACAGAGGAAAACTTTACCCTAGCTTCCTCTTGCAACGATGACTGCTTAGCGTACACTGGCTGTATGTTTGGTAACATACAAATCACAGAATCCCTGCTGCTGAACGCTCACCAACTAAACAAGACCAGCACAGGGCAGACAGGATGGACATATATGTAAACAAACTTGCTTATCAGCTTGCTTCTTGGAAGCATGTTAAATAGGATTCTTCTTTCCCACCTTTATAATCCAACGATCAGGTATCTGGTCAAAGCTAATTTTTAGAATCAATATAAAATCTCAGTGGATACACACACTCAAGTGCTTATGAAGTGCAGTAAACATAAGGCGGGGTGGAAACCAGTAAATTGGAGTCATTAAGAGAAAAATAAGACAAATGAAACAAAGACTTGTTTTCTTATTTTTGCTTTCAAGTGCTCCTGACCAAGAGTTGGGGCAAGGAAAAAGTTCCCTTATGCTCTATGGCATAGAGCAGTTTTTCCTTGAGTATTCTTTTACTGCTGTATCTGGGGAGGACCAAAATGCGGAAGCAGGTACTGGAAAAAGGATAGAACTTATCTGGATTTTCTACTTTACTATCTTCAATAGTAAATGTAAAATGTTTCATTCCGTAGCCAGGGATTCGATCAGATCCTGTCAAAAAAACTGAAGGGGAAAAAGAAAAACAAAAACAAGTTAGCAAATTAAAAAAAAAATAAACAAGAGAATGTTATCAGAGCATGAAAGTAATAAGGGAAAAATAGTGTAAAAACAGGGCTATTTCCATAAGCTAATTATTATGCTTTGTTGAATTTGCACCTGAATACAACAAAGTCTCTTGCTGATTCATAATTATAAGTGCTCTTGAGCTTTTATTTATATAGGCTTTGTGGATGAGAAAGGCTGGGCTAGGTTTGACCTTCTACATTTAAAAAGGATGAGCTAGCCTCTGCCATCCTTTGAGAAAGCTAAACTGCTTACATCAGCATAGTCTGCTCACACAAGTTGAGGCCTCTGACCAACAACTGATGACCACAAAAGTAAAGGATAAAGTAATTGCAAGGTTCAGGGCGGTCAGATGCACTCGGGCAAGCCTCAAGGGATGTGAGGAGGGTCAGAACTGTGCCTGTGCAATTCTTTGTGTCACTGCTTTGTGGCAGGAGTCAGGGGGGAAACATGTCGAAAAGTAGTTTGGAACTATAGTATTTTTCATGTGCAAGCATCTAAAAAGAGTGTTGTGGGGGAGAGAAAAGGGCTATGAAAAGTTTAAAATGCCTGATATATTACCGAAAAACATTTTCTTTTTTTCTTCTGGGAGTTTGTGAAACACACTCCAAAAATTCCTGATGGTTCGATCTGACTTTTCATAGTCTCTGTAATTCGCATTCTGTCAAAGAGGTAAAAATAAAACTGGCCAGTTAATCCTCACTATTTCCATTTTTATTTAAAACAACAGTTTACCCGATAAATTTTATAATACTGTTCATAGATATTAACATTCTCTTAACCTCTGGAATCTGCTTGTTCATTTGCCTTTCAAAGATTCATATGACAATCCTTGATTTTTAGTCCCCTTTATTCTTGTACCTGATGTAGATTAGAAACAGACTCAAAACAACACCACAAATCAAGAAAAGAGAAAGTCCCTTGAGCTTCTGTTTTTCTGTTCATGACCTATGCACTCAATAAAAGAACAGGTCAGAGAGAGTTTATGCTCAGCAGACATAGCAGAAGTACACTGTGCTTGTATCCAATACCTCTTCCAGCAGATTCCAGTCACATTCTCCGTGTCCCTGGAGAACAATCTGGAGCTCTCCAGGGAGAAACATCTTCCACTTGCTAGCTGGGCAGCCTCTTAAAAACCCTTTCATAAAGTCCTCAAATGGCTTCCGTACCGATTCATTGAACACATAATTCACATACAAGTCAACAAATTCCTTCCTGCAAAGATATTTTGAAGGAAACAAGCAATGCAATTGGTGCTTTTTTTAAAAGGAGAATTATAGAGAACTTTATTCCTTTATTCCGTATGACCTGCTCTCCTGTATTTACTGAGAGCAGTCATCACTGGCAATTATTTATTCACTGAATAAGCTGGGAGGATCATCACAAATAAATGAGAATGCTGGCCAACACAGATTCATTTTGATCATCCTCCTTGTACTTCATGTGAACTCTCAAAGGAAATTCTATCAGACACTTCACTATTAAGATGGAACCTAGCAGACCTAAATGGTGTAAATTCAGCAAAACTCCCACTGAATGCCCAAGAATTACCCTGAAATCAAAATAAGTATTGGCACAGCTGCTAATCAGTACAGTTTCCCTCTTCTATTTGTGATGGGGATTCATTTAGTGACGTTGTACTTGTACAATCAATTCAATGTAAGTTGCTATACTTTAAGCTTCCTAAACAGCCCTTTCATGTATCCCTATGGGTCCTCAAATCATCTGCATAACTCAGGCCACAGAATTTCTCTCTGTTGCCTGTGCTGAGGGTAATATTGACACAATACCTTATTGATAGATCACCCCTCATCCGTTACATATAAGATACATTCCACACATGTAACAAAGCAGGAAACATTTTGCTCATAAAATAACCTCATAGAGGTGTACCTATAGCTGGATTTCCCAGACAAGTTGTCTGCATTTCCCTGAAAATATTGTTCAGGGGTATTTTATACATTTTATACCTTAGGAATTCCCCTGATAAGGCCAGGCACCTCTGCATGTACAGATGCCAGGATGTCCAAGGATCCCTTTCCTATCCACTGCTTGCACAAACTACCAATGTCTAGCGCATATGCAGCACACACAGCAAGAACCAAAAGCATACAACCTACTGGACCAAGACCAACGGCACGATGCTGATGTTCAGTATTTTCTAAGAGTATATGGGGATGGGTATAGGTATGGTATTTCATATGCTCATAACAACACAACACAATAAGAAAAATAAAAATAAAACTGACCTGTTATCCTTAGTAAGACGAATGTTGGCACCGTTTTTTTTAAGTTCAACAACGGAACCTCCTTCTTCCATTTTCTAAGCAAATAAATGAAAACATTAGATGCTATATCTATATATGACAGATAAGTGTGTGCTACATCTATCATTCTTTCTTTCTGTACGGCCTGACATAGCACTCTTACTAGCTTGAGTTTACAGACAAGTTGTGTTGTTTGCAGTGGGACATTGTCTTGCCTGAGTCTGCATGGCACATCTGAATGGCATAATAATGTCTTACCGTGAAGTACATTTCCAGGCTCTCAATGTTATGATCAGATTCTTCATCCAAAATTCTCTGAAGTGTCCTTTCAAAAAACAAAGAGGAAAAAAAGAGAAGAAACATGACCATTCAATGCACTTTCAAATTCTGCTGAAAACCATCCTTGGACAAATGGTATTTAAATTCGTATACATACAGAACACCTATACTCACACAGAGCCTTCATATATGGCCCTAAACTGATCTGTACACTTATGTGTGCTGCCATGAGCTGAGGGCAAATGCCTTCATCACGAAGGATCCCAGGTAAGTCAATCCCCATGCCCTGTGGGAATAACTTTACACAAAGTTCCGTGGCAAGCAGGCTTGGACCACAGCCTTGTTCTTCCAAATATCATCTAGCGAGGAATTAAGTGTGGACCAGTGGGATGATCTGGTAGGACTGTTTTGGGCTGCAACACCTCTCAAAGTATTGCAGGCAACTTGATGCTTCAGTCCAACAATCACTGGCTCGTGCGAAGGGGCTCTCATCTTCTCAGCTGTTTATAGCACTTGTATAGAAAGCTGGGCTTCAGGGGCCTAGAAGCTTTACGTTGGTGGCAGCAGCACCTCTTGCTGCTATATCTGCCTGAAATCTCCTTTCCCAGCATGTGGAAACCCCACATACAGTTTCTCAGATTTGGCATAACCGCAGCATATGGTAATACTGTGCTTGTGCATAACATCATCGTGGAAACTGATAACTGGTAAATCAGAAAATACCCCAATGTTATTAACGGGGTGCTTAGTTCTTCCAAGTCTGAACCACATACAGCTCAAAGTGGTTTTGAACTATATATTCACAGTGTGGACTTAAGCTCATCTAGAGCAGAAATCTGACCCCTTCTAATCCACGGGGCTCAGATTTTTATTTTGGTGATGCCAGCCTCTGTTCAAGGGCAACATCTGCGCCCCGAACAAGGACCACCTTGGAAGTCTGTGGCGTTTAGCAACTCCGCAATGGCAAACGTAGCTGCTACGGGGACCCCAAATATGGCCTTGGGGATCTCTGTGCACATCGTCAAGAGAGGAAACCCGCCTTGGCCATAGCTTCCCATCTCAGCCTGGCTCGTACCAGCCTTCGTCTGGCAACAGCTCCTTGAAGTCCTCCAGGGTGGGCGCCAGGCCCAGCAGCTTCTTGTAGAGAGCCATGGGGAAGGGGAAGTGCACCAGGCAGCTATTATACAGGGCCATTCCGCACAGCGTCCCGATCCGGAAGAAGGTGTCATCGCAGCTCGACACCTGGTTAGAAACAAATATATTTACAAAAATGCACGTCTGCCTTTCCCTGGAGCTGTCTCTCTGCCTCCCCGGCCTGGCTCCTTACCTGACTGGGGAACCACACTAAGCCAGAGGGGAGGAGTTGGAAGACCCCGCTGCTGGGCTGGCAGAGGCTCCTGGTGGCGACGCTGAAGAGATCCTGCGCTGGCCCGCCTTCGTTCACTCCTGCCTCTCCCACGAACGCCACCTGCGAGCCCCGAGACACCCATAGCGACGGGGAGACCGGCACCGGGGCGGCGGGGGAAGCGGAACCACTGTGCGTGGACCGCCGCGCAGCCCGGGGCGGGTTGGCGGGGGCACCGGAAGCGGCCCTCCGCGCCGCTTCCGGTGCGCCCGCCAACCCGCCCCGGGCTGCGCGGCCGGCAGGGAGCGGCCATGTTTCGCGGCGCGACGGCGGTGCTGCGGCGGGCAGCGAGTGGCGGGCAGGGCCAGGGCCAGGGCCCGGGCCAGGAGGTGGGTCAGGGCCCGGGCTCGGCGCGGCTGGAGCCGTCGTTGCTGCGCTTTCTGGTGTGCCCGCTGTCCAAGCGGCCGCTGAGGTGAGGGGCTGGGGCCGGGGCCTCCGGGGCAGGAGAGCGCGTCTCGCTGCCCGCCCTTGGCCTGCTGCTGCCCCCGAGGGGCTGCCAAAGGGCAAACCCCGGTTATTCACTCCTTTTGGTTTGGTTTGGTTTGGTTTTTTAATCCCTGACTCGCCTGGCCAGGTACGAAGAAGCTACAAACGAGCTCATTAACGAGGAGCTGGGCATTGCCTACCCCATCATCGACGGCATCCCGAACATGATCCCAGAGGCTGCCAGGACGACTCGGAAGAAGCCCCCAGCTGAAGGCTCGAAGCAGCCTTGAGGACCCCACCAGCCACAGCGGTAAACTGGGGCCGATGGCCAGAGGAGGCATGCTCCCTTCCCTGCCCACACTGACTGTACTTGTTCCCCTCCTGTCACTAGCAGGCTTGTTTTACTCAGCCAGCGTTGATGAAACCTTCCCACAGGGCTGCACCAGCACAAACAGTTTATGTTTCTACAGTCTGCTCCTTCCTGTTACGATACCGGTTTATGTATTCTTCCACCTGTGGACCTGGATGGGGATTAAGCTTTTTAGGCACAACTAGTGTGACGCGTTTGCTAACCTCTGGGCTTCTGTAAAGCAATGCAGTTTATTTAATCTCATCAGGTATTGCAGTTCATTTGAGCAGTTTGCTTCTGGCAATACTGACTGTTGTCATTTTTCCAGTGGTATCTGGAACTGTACAAAGTCGTCTGCAGCAGCCTATTACTTAATTACTGCTAAGGCAGATAAAAAGGAGGAACAACAGAAAACACGAATTCCTTCTAGTGTGTCCCTTCAAGAGTGGTGTGTGTTTGTAGTGGCACTAATGAAAATCTGGGTGGCGATCGTTTTTATGAGGAAGAACTGTAGCCAGACTGGAATAACATCTTAAATAATGAGCAATGATAACATGCACCAATATGAATCTCTCTTGGAATTATGAGCTTTGGGTTTGTTTATTTGTTCTGAACTGATGTTTCATTGTCAGAAGAACATAAAATAAATTAGACTGATGTTTAATAACCAAACTTGAGTTAAATGAAGACATGTTACTTGGATGATACCCACGTCTGTATGTCCAGTGGCTGCTTGCCTCCCTTTTTGGTTTTTTTTCTGTTTAAGAAAAAGGTGGGGAAATGACAGTGCTGCAGAAAAGATGCACATGGGCACTTGGGGATTTTGTTAGAGTGGCCTCCAACATATTCCTGCTTAGGAGATGTGTGTTCCTCTACTATTTGTTAAATGTGTCTGAGTGCTCAAGTTTGATAGCCAGACTGGGTCATCTTCATTCAAGAGGTATCTCCTGACAGGTTAGAGGAAAAATAACTCCAACTGAGCCCAGGATTTGGTAGCCAAGTTGGCAGCTACAAATGCTGTTTAAGCATGTAGAGTAACTTTCCCCTTAGCGCTATCTCCTCCTCAGTAGAGAGGGAAGAGAAGATACTCCTGCTAAATACTTCAACCTTCCCTGTTTGCAATTACAGCAACACTAGAGGATGGAGTGACAGACCACCATGAGGGCATCACATGCAAAGTTCTTGATACTGTCTGACAAAATGTCTTAACAGGACAGACCTATGAAGGGGACAGTTTAATGCTACGATAATCTATTACAAAGGTTTCTTTTTTGTGTTTTGCTACTGGGTGGTTTATATCTGCAACACAAACACATGAATGTCCTTTACCTGCTGAAAAATTCAGAAATGCAGCACCAAGCTGTAAATATTGCAGACCTCAGTGTCTCTTGGTGGGATACTAATAATGCAGTGGACTTGAACCAGGCTGCTGCTGGGTAAATCATAGAATGGTTTAGGTTGGAAGGGACCTTGAAGATCATCGAGTTCCAACCCCCCTGCCACAGGCAGGGACACCTCCCACCAGACCAGGTTGCCCAAGGCCACGTCCAGCCTGGCCTTGAACACCTCCAGGGATGGGGCCTCCATAACTCTGGGCAACCTGTTCCAGTGCCTTACTACCCTTAAAGTGAAAAACTTCTTCCTAATGTTTAATCTAAACCTGCCCTCTTCCAGCTTAAAGCCGTTCCCCCTCATGCTATCACTACATGCCCGAGTAAAAAGTCCTTCCCCAGCTCTCCTGTAGGCCCCCTTTAGGTACTGGAAGACCACAGTAAGATCTCCTCAGAGCCTTCTCTTCTCCAGGCTGAACAGCCCCAACTCTCTCAGCCTCTCCTCATAGGAGAGGTGCTCCAGCCCTTGGATCATCCTCGTGGCTCTCCTCTGGACACACTCCAGCAGGTCCATGTCCTTCTTCTGTTGGGGGCTCCAGAGCTGGGTGCAGTACTCCAGGTGGGGTCTCACGAGAGCGGAGTAGAGGGGTAGAATCACCTCCCTTGACCTGCTGGCCACACTTCTTTTGATGCAGCCCAGGATACGGTTGGCCTTCTGGGCTGTGATCACACATTGCTGGCTCATGTCGAGCTTCTCGTCAATCAGCACACCCAGGTCCTTCTCCACAGGGCTGCTCTCCAGCCATTCCCCACCGAGCCTGTATTTGTGCTTGGGATTGCCCCGACCCAGGTGTAGGACCTTGCACTTGGCCTTGTTGAACTGCATGAGGTTGGCTTGGGGCCACCTCTCCAGCCTGTCCAGGTCCCTCTGGGTGGCATCCCTCCCCTCCAGCGTGTCTGCCTCGCCAAACAGCTTGGTATCATCAGCAAACTTGCTGAGGGTGCACTCGACCCCACTGTCCATGTCGCTGACAAAGATGTTGAATACTACAGGCCCCAGTACTGACCCCTGAGGAACGCCACTCGTCACTGCTCTTCACTTGGACACTGAGCCGTTGACCGCAACCCTTTGAGTGCGACCATCCAGCCAGTTCTTTATCCACCGAGTGGTCCATTTATCGAATCCATGTCTCTTCAATTTAGAGACCAGGATATCGTGTGGGACAGTGTCAAACGCTTTGCACAAGTCCAGGTAGATGACATCAGTAGATCTTCCCTTGTCCACTGCCGCTGTAACCCCTTCATAGAAGGCCACCAGATTTGTCAGGCATGACTTGCCCTTGGTGAAGCCATGTTGGCTCTCGTCAATCACCTCCTCGTTTTCTATGTGCCTCAGCAGAGTTTCCAGGAGGATCTGCTCCATGATCTTGCCAGGCACAGAGGTGAGACTGACTGGCCTGTAGTTCCCCGCGTCTTCCTTGTTTCCCTTTTTGAAAATAGGGGTTATGTTTCCCCTTTTCCAGTCGGCAGGAACCTTGCCAGACTGCCACTTCTCCTCAAATATGATGGCTAGTGGCTCAGCGACTTGATCTGCCAGTTCCCTCAGGACCCGCAGATGTATCTCATCAGGTCCCATGGACTTGTGCACCTTCAGGTTCCTCAGGTGGTCTCTCACTTGATCTTTATCTACAGTGGGCGGTGCTCCATTTTCCCAATCCTCTGCTTTGCAATGTGTGTCTTGGGCAGTGCGGCTGCTGTCCGTGTCAGTGAAGACTGAGGCAAAAAAGTCATTGAGTACCTCAGCTCTGTCACAGTCCCGGGTCACCAGCTCTCGCGTTTCCTTCCGGAGAGGGCCTACATTTTCCCTTGTCTTTCTTTTCTCACTGACATACCTATAGAAGGATTTTTTGTTTGTCTTAATGTCCCTGGCCAGATTTAGTTCTAGCTGGGCTTTAGCTTGTCTAACCCACTCTCTGCCTGCTCGAACGATTCCTCTGTAATCCTCCCAGGCTACCCGCCCCTGTCTCCACTCCCTGTAGGCCTCCTTTTTTCTTTTGGTCACTTCCAGGAGCTCCTTATTCATCCACGCAGGCCTCCTGGCTTTTCTGCCTGCCTTCCTCTTTGTAGGAATGCATTGCTCCTGTGCTTGGAGGAGGTGGTCCTTGAATATTAACCAACTTTCTTGGACCCCTCTTCCTTCCAGCGCTTCATCCCACGGCACCATACCAAGCAGATTCTTCAAGAGGCCAAAGTCGGCTCTCCTGAAGTCCAGGGTCACCAGCCTGCTGCGCACCTTCCTCGCTGCCTTGAGGATTTCAAACTCGACCATTTCATGGTCACTACAGCCCAGGCTGCCCTTGAGTTTGACCCTGTCAACCAGCCCTTCCTTGTTGGTAAGAATAAGGTCCAGCATGGCTCCTCTCCTCGTTGGCTCCTCAACCACTTGGAGAAGGAAGTTGTCCTCAATGCAATCCAGGAACCTCCTGGATTGCCTGTGCCTGGCTGTGTTACCCTTCCAACTGATGTCAGGGTGGCTGAAGTCACCCATGAGAACCAAGGTCTGTGAACGTGATGCCGCCCTTATCTGTCTATAGAGGGCTTCATCCACTTGGTCTTCTTGGTCAGGTGGCCTGTAGCATACCCCCACTGTAATGTCCCCTGCTCCCGATTTCCCTGTAATCCTGACCCATAGGCTCTCAGTTGGCTCTGTATCCTCCCCCAGGTTGAGCTCCACGCATTCCATGCTGTGATGCCCAGTATGAAAGGCAGTGCCCGCAAGAGGTGTATTTGCAGGCTGAATCTATCTGTTTGTCGGGGCTGCTTGTACAATCAGTGGAGAGAGAGAGAGTCTAGATCTAGAGGACAGTACAGAGCACAAGCCTTATTGCCTCCATAAATAAACGTCTCTTTCACTGTGAATCTCCTCCTAAGTGTACAGGAAGGAAAACCTTTGATGGCTCTGGTGGCAAGAAGGCTCACTTGGAAAGAACCAGACCTGGGTAACAGGGCACTGCGGTTGCTAGTTCCTGCTGCACAGGCGTGGTGCCAGACTGACGGCCCTTGCGTTAGTGACTGGTGTGGCACATGGTCCCTGAGCTGAGCTCTGCTCTGGCCCAGTGCCCTGTTCCCACGTCAGCCATCTAATGGCTTTTGCAGGGCAGGGCTAGCGGTGCAATACCTGAAGAAAATACAGCTGCCAGAACCTTTAGGTTTGTGTGGAAACCACAGAGTAAAGCCACACGGAGACAGAAGCATTATAATCAGCTTTTCATCTCCTTTGCTGGCACTATCCTTCCTTTCCCTTCAGGCAGCATCTCCATGACAGAGATGGCTTTTGTGGCTATGTCGCTTGCTGGCCCCTAATGCTGGCTCCCCAGCCACCAGGTTTTTCACGTACAGCAAACTAGCCTAGAGTCTTTAAAGTCAGTCTAGCAGTAATAGTCATGGACTTTGCCAATTACCAGTTTCCTGAGTAATCCTATTACATTACCCCAAAGCAAGCTCACAGTAAGTACCACCATCGCTTGCATTTAACTTACGCCAATAAAGCTTGATTGCTACCTGGAATAAGAATGTAAGATACTGCCCTCCAGATCTACTCTACATCCCTCGTGGAACGTATTATAATAATTTGATGAGTAGTTGTTTTGTTGTATGCTCACGAATACCAAAACCCGTCTACCAATACTTCAGTAACACTGAAAACCAAAGGACACTGCAGCAATATATCCAGAGCTAACAAAGAATACAATTTGGTGTCTTACCTTTAAGAGTTTCCTGAATTGCTGTGTTTCTGCGTTATTTAAATGGGTCCATAGGTCTTGCAGAAGGCTCTGTCTTCTGATCTGAAAAACGCAGTATGCGCAGCCCATCAGCATTAAGGGTACCTGAAGAGTGAAATAACAGTGTGTTAGCAGCAGTGTGTTTACCTCTTCTAAATTGTAAAAAAAAAATTGGCCACACTTACATTAATGAAGACGCTCGACCGGACTCTGCATTCTGTATCGTGAACCTTGACCTTGTCTTGCATGTCAAAGATGCACGGGTATTTGGTCAGCTTCCATACGGGCATCTGAAATGACAAGAAAGAAAAAGACGTTGATTTTCTCTTGCAAAAATCACAGTTCGGGCGTACACGTGCAGACTGAACTGCCAGTCTGTACCCTGGCAAACTCCTGTATCTCTGAAACACACCCTTGTTGTGTACATGAACACTACACCAGCAGAGGCACACTTTCTAAAAGCGGCTTCTAAACACTTCTGTGAGTGGGAAGCCCTGACAGAGAGGCGTCTGAACTGTCTGTGCAGGCAGACACTTGTGTTACAGTGCCCCAAGAATAGAAGAGAGTGATCTGAATAGCATCTTCCATAATGCAGCTAAACCGAAACACATAGTAAAAATGCCCTGGATACCCAGGTTATCATAGAATCATAGAATGGTTTAGGTTGGAAGGGACCTTGAAGATCATCGAGTTCCAACCCCCCTGCCACAGGCAGGGATACCATTATTTTATTATGATATTATTTTATTATTAATTATGATACATTGTTGTTTAAAACTGTTGGGTTTATTATCTGTAATATCAAAAGTAGATACTGGTATACAAAATAATCTAATTCAAAGTGTTACACCTCCAGTATGGTAAGGCAGCAACTTCAGGTAATGTCCTATTTGGCTTTTGATTCTATACTGTTTCTCAAGCCTCCTCCTCCATTCTGATTAATTGGTACAAAATTGGTATATTAGCAAGTGAAAGCTTATGAAAGAACTAGGCAGTTGCCCTGCAAATTCCAGCCAAGTTGCCAGAAAACTGCATTTTTTGCTGAAGGAAGCCCCTACTATCCACATTTCCGTTTCATGCTGTTTCCTGTGACATCGATTGCATTTGGTAGCTAATTTTCATGCCTTCATGTCATCAAGAAATGAACCATTTCACAGATTATTTTTTATTATGACAGCTTTGGTTTTAGATGTAAGTAAACTGAAATGCTCAATAGAGTTGCTACACAAAAGTTTACAGGGACCTCACAATATTTCTGTTAATTAAACATAGTAAAATCCAGAGTAACATGAAGTATAGCAAACATCCCTCATGGTGCTGTTTCACACTGGTCCCCAGTTCAAAGCAGAGTTGCTTAAGATGCTGGAGGACAGCTCCAACTCTCAGAACCAGGGGGTCATCTCAGGAAAGGCACTATTGTAGCTGCTAAAATACCGGGATGGTAAATGGCTTGTATAATTTACAGCAGCTGGAGGACTAAGGAAAATGCATCGTCTTTGAGATGTACTGGGCTAGAGTCGAGTTGACTTCCATATATATCGACTCATTTACATAAAACAGGAAAAAAAAAAAAAAGCTGTTTTGCACTGCTGGTAAGATTTTATACTTACATCTTTTAGGTTAAGGAACTCACACCATCCAATAATCTCTTTCACTTGAGGCACGTAGAAGTTGTTTTCTTGTACTCTGAAACCAGTCCTGGAGTTCACCTGTATTGATAGACGCAGTATGAAAAGCGGTGTGAGCAGCGCTGGTGAGCTACGTGTCTGTGTGGCAGGACAGCACTAAGGAGTAACAGGGGTTTCTGCAGAAAGAGCTCGGAGACCCTGCACAGAAGTGGAAGGACAGAAACGCTACAAGTAGCACAGCACTCAACAGTGAGAAGTCTCAGAAAGCCATGTATAAACTAGCAGGAAAGCAATTTTCATTTACAATGAAGGCCCCTTAACAGGACTCCATCAAGAAAGGTATGTTTCGCTTCAAGTGTCTTTCATGTTGCAGGAGAACTTGAAGTTCCCTATTCATGTTCATATTTGTTGCCTGGCAAAGATACGATTTTTGGGGAGGCAGTGAACATTGTAAAGCTCCAAATGATGTAATCACTTACGGAGGAGTAGCCCTGCTGCACTTTTGAGTTTATTTATCTGGATAAATACGGATCCAAGAGTCTAAACTTCGAGGCCCAAACCTGCATTCTCAGCCAAACAGATATTCACAGAATCACAGAACGGTCAGGGTTGGAAGGAACCTCTGGAGATCATCTAAGTCCAACCCCCCTGCCACAGCAGGGACACCTACAGCATGTTTCACAGGACGGCGTCCAGGCGGGTTTTGAATGTCTCCAGTGTGGGAGACTCCACAACCTCTCTGGGCAGCCTGTGCCAGTGCTCTGCCACCCTCAAAGGAAAGAAGTCCCTCCGCATGTTAAGATGGAACTTCCTATGTTCAAGTCTGTGCCCGTTACCTCTTGTCCTATCACTGGGCACCACTGAAAAAAGGCTGTTCCCATCTACCTGGCACCCTCCCTTTAAGTATTTATAAGTATTGATAAGATCCCCCGTGAGTCTTCTTTTTTCTAGACTAAAAAGACCCAAGTCCCTCAGCCTTTCCTCATAAGAAAGATGCTCCAATCCCCTAATCATCTTGGTAGCCCTTTGCTGGACTCTCTCCAGCAGTTTCGATTCTGAACAAAATTTAACAACTATCTCTGATTCATACTAAGTGCATGCTTGAGCTCTTGACTTTCCCGAACTTTGAAGATCTCAGCAGGAGACAGGATGGTTATCAAGAAGAATACAGTTACTGCCCCCTTTCTTCCCCTTGTTCACATGCAGCTAAAGATGCTCCAACTCTGTTGCCCCAGAAAATTTCTCAGGTAACAGGCATCATGCAGCGCTGCTGTGGCAGCCACCATGTGCCAAGCAGGTGGGTTGTCTTTTAAATGCTGCGAGCAGTTACTGGGGTGAGGGATCTCACCAGCAGAAAGGGGAACGGGCATGCTACGTAATGGACACCACATCTGTAGCTCTGTACACATCAATGCATGACTCCTCACACACCCCCCCCAGAAAGCATCCTTCCCCCTGCCAGGGGCTACAACATGCTTCAGCTCTTCAATTCTACAGAGGGTCAGCCAGGCACAACTCAAGAGTGGGATTCCTTCAAAGCCATGCTGGTGTGGAGCCAAAGAGAGTCCTGAAGCAATGTCAAATGACGAGGCCCCGTTTTCCCTTGTAAGAAGGAAAACCAGAGAATTCATACTGGCACGTCTTATCTAATCACGATCCAAACACTTTCTCACCTGGTAAAGAATCTGCAGTATTTGCAGAGTCACGGTTTCATGTGGGTGCAGGTCGCAGGATTTTCTTTGGTAGCCTCCGACTTTCATGATAAATTGAGACAGGTTTTTCTGGGAAACCTTCTGATATAGAATGACCAGCTTCTTGAAAAAGGATGTTTCTAGATTTGACCACAGGCATTCTGTAAAGGAAACAGCTAGTGAAGTATCCATCACAGGTAACATGCAAATAACTGCAATTTCTGGATGAAGCTGCATTTTCTCTTCTTATAAAATTTACTAAACCAAAAAAATGCTTAATTTTGCACTACAAAAATTAGTAGACCTCAGACTCAGATTTTTTTTTTCTTGTGTCTTGCTGTGTAGTCCCCATGTTTCTACGCCTACCGAAAGCATTTCTTTCAGGCTGAACTCTGTAACAAATTACATCAGCGATACTAACTCTTGCTCTGCAGCAGAAAATGACCAAGCATTTAAATCATTCAGTTCTATCATCATAAAACCCTACCAAGAGTTTGCAGGTCCTTTGACTGGAGCTTCATGATGGCTTGTGCTAGCAGCCCGAGAGAACAGAAAGAGCTGCCATCCTCTCCTTGCAGAAGGAAAGGCAAGATCAAGTAGACTCTGAAATTTTCTGGTGAGATGGGAGAGGAAGACAATGATGGCAGTAACTTCTCAATCTCATTTTGCACCTTCAGAGGGGGGAGAAAAAAAAAAAGAGAAACAAGGGTTAAAAATGCAATTATGTTTTGCCAAAATCATCTATGAATTACGCTGGCACGAAATTCCCAAGTTTCATGCACAAATCCAGAGCTCCTCAGTATCTGCATAGTGAGAATCGTTATATCGAATCCTTACCTCCTCAAAGACTTTTGGCTTCTTGCTGATCTTCTCATAAAAACGTTGCACTTCTGACAAGTCTACCCCCGAAAATTCCTTGGAAGTTTTGAAATGTTTGTCTCTATCACAAAGGTAAAAAAAAAGAACACCAAATGATGTGAGAAACTGGTTTTTGTTACTGACTGAATAGTGAAGCATCCTAACATCAGAAAATACTTGGAAAGTTCAGCTCTGACCCCAGTGGGTATCATTTCATCTGTTCTAAGAAGATATTCTCACTGTGGTATGGCTTGATTAATACTCTGTCCTTCCCGCCTTGTGTAGCTGTGCACTGGTAATGGCAGGCTTCCTGTGTTTCACCCTAAAACAACTCGCACTTCAGCGCCGGGAAGAGCTATTGTGGATCCTTTGGGAGCTGTAATATTGCCTAAAGGGATTATCACCATCTGTCAAATGTCACTGTGGGATAATCTGCTAGGATGTGAGCTTCTGCAGCAAATTTCAGTAGGACTGGGGGATAAAAAACTTAGGTTTAGCTTGGAGTTTGAAAAATACAGATTTGCTTCTTGCAAATTCAGCTACGACTAATCTTCTGTGATTCTCTGTGTACGTGGCTTAAAATAACACTTTCTGGTCAGTTTACATGCAGCCAATATATTCTGTTACGTCTACGTCAGCACATACTACCTTTTTTCCAGGAAGCTTCCGTTGATGCAAGCCTCAGATGAAAAGATCAGTCTGATATTCCTGATAGTAAAAAACAAACCAAAGTCAATCCTTTCAACGTGAGGAGCAACTTCAGATTTTTAATTTCGAAAGGACAAAAACCTGTGTGTACAAGTGTGTCTGCACTTGACCACAGAAAACTTTTCTGAGCACCACTTTATTGAGACCGTTGCAGGAGATGACGTGTTAGTGACCTTCGGCAAGCCACCTCTGCTCTCATGCGCCTTGTGAGGGAACCTGCTCAAGCGTCCCACGCCAGCCTGTGCTGCGTGCTGGTGGGTGTTATGATGGAGATATTTTCTCCTGACAGGTCGGGACATTATTTGGCTTTGTTTGTTATGAAAAATAAAAGGCACTATGGCATGGGAAGGAGGAGGAACCCCTCCGCAGGCGGGACCTTTGTAGCATGCTGAGGGAAAGTCCGTCAGGGTATCCATTTGCTGCTGCACGAAAGCTGGGTTCCCAGCATCTGAAGGGACATTAGACTTACTCACTACCTGTATTCCTGGTTCTATTCTTATTAAAGCAGTTATTTTATGAAGCAATTTGCTGTCAGGCCCCTCCTGTTGAGATCTGGAAAGAACCCTCTCTCCCTCACCCTCTCAACAATCACTTTCCGTATGATCCAAACCGTACTGGAAGTGGTCAGGGAAACTTTTAGACCCAAATTAGCTAAAGATT
This sequence comes from Pluvialis apricaria, assembly GCA_017639485.1. NCBI lineage: Eukaryota > Metazoa > Chordata > Aves > Charadriiformes > Charadriidae > Pluvialis > Pluvialis apricaria. The sequence goes on along the minus strand of CM030010.1, from coordinate 51,292,059 downwards.
TTTAAATGCTCAAAATCAGCAGCTGGAGTCAGATTTCCCCAAAGAAAATAATCTCCCATGTAAGATCTGAAAAAAGACTACGTAATAGTGATTCCCAGCCGTAAGGGTAAGGCTCCCCACAGTAGTATATACTTACTGCTTTTGAAAATCAGTAACTAAAGAAGGGATCACTGATTTTTAAACGCTGATGCAAACAAAACGTTTCAGTTTGGGTACTCTGAATTATGATTTTTGCACAAGGCCTCAGTCTGCAGACCGAATCTTTCACTGATTTAACCTGTCAGCTCTTCATCAACTAAACAACCATTCCATGCAAGAAGAGGACAGGCTTCTGAAGCCAGGTAGTACGTCTGCTCTGTTCCTGCAAAAGGGTTATCAAAAGGCTGTTGCTTATCAACAAATCTTTTTCCTGTGCAAAAACTAAGTAAGAAGTGCCAGTACAAGATTCTGTCTCAGCTGAATTCTTGAACATCAGTTCCTACAATAGTCTCCAAAGAATAATAATTTTTAGAGAAAATCAGGTATCGGGGAAAAAAATAAAACCATCAGGTTTCTGACTTACTTTTTTATGCTCTCCCAGCGTTGCAAACTGGAATTAGAAATCCATGCGTCCACATCTTCATCCCTCACAGTGGCAATACCATTCAAATAGGAATTCTGTGTGAAATGCATGAAAATATTGACAAGATTACAGGTCTAGCAGATGGGATTCTTTTTTTTAAGACAATCCAGTCCTGTTCAATATATCCATCAATGTCCTGGATGAAGGGATAGAGTGTACCATCAGCAAGTTTGCTGATGATACAAAACTGGGAGGGGTGGCTGACACGCCGGAAGGCTGTGCTGCCATACAGCGTGACCTGGACAGGCTGGAGAGTTGGGCAGAGAAAAACCTGATGAGGTTCAATATAGGCAAGTGTAGAGTACTGCATCTGGGGAGGAATAACCCCATGCATCAGTACAGGTTGGGGGCTGACCTCCTGGAGAGCAGCGGTGTGGAAAGGGACCTGGGAGTCCTGGTGGACAACAGGATGACCGTGAGCCAGCAATGTGCCCTGGTGGCCAAGAAGGCCAATGGCATCCTGGGGTGCATCAAGAAGAGTGTGGCCAGCAGGTCGAGGGAGGTCATCCTCCCCCTCTACTCTGCCCTGGTGAGGCTGCATCTGGAGTACTGTGTCCAGTTCTGGGCTCCCCGGATCAAGAAGGATAGGGAACTGCTGGAGAGAATCCAGCAAAGGGCTACAAAGATGATGAGGGGACTGGAGCATCTTTCTGATGAGGAAAGGCTCAGGGACTTGGGGCTTTTTAGTCTAGAAAAAAGAAGACTGAGGGGGGATCTTATCAATGCTTATAAATACTTAAAGGGAGGGTGCCAGGTGGATGGGAACAGTCTTTTTTCAGTTGTGCCCAGTGATAGGACAAGAGATAATGGGCACAAACTTGAGCATAGGAAGTTCCATCTTAACATGAGGAGGGACTTCTTTCCTTTGAGGGTGACAGAGCACTGGCACAGGCTGCCCAGAGAGGTGGTGGAGTCTCCCACACTGGAGACATTCCAAACCCGCCTGGATGCCATCCTGTGCAACGTGCTGTAGGTGTCCCTGCTGTGGCAGGGGGTTGGACTAGACGATCTCCAGAGGTCCCTTCCAACCCTGACCATGCTGTGATTCTGTGATCATTGCAAGAAGATTTCAGCCTAAGTGTGAACAAATTAACGGTCGTCCAGCATGATCCAGATGCATCAATCACAGAACAGATATATAATTGCAATGCAAGTTAGTTTCTGGGTAAGCATGGAAAGAGCTGCAGGAGACATACATGAACTTGGAGCGCTAAAAGTAGGATGGAAAATCCAAATGTTTCCAGCAGTAATGTGAACAATGGTAAAATTAGAAGCCATGATCAAATAGGCACATACCTTGTTCTTCTTGCAAAGGACAATACTTTGGTTTCCTCCTGCAGTAACTTCAGTCACCTTCTGTGATGTGTTGTTTTCTGTGAAAGAGTAAAAAGACTTTCAGAGGAACATTTGAAGAGACGGTTATTACCTTCAGAGTGTTCAGTGCACAGATGTGGAACAGTAAAAAAAATCCCTCAGATAGTAGCTGTCTGTCTAAAATTTAATTCTATGTGGCCATTAGCCATGATGATAAATCAAGCAGTAAATGGAATTATCCATTGTAGAATCTGTTAGGATGACCAAGCAAGCATGAGACATAACCCTAGTCTCTCAATGTAAACGTGAAATCACCAAAGCAAAAAACTCCCTGGAAGAAACAAATACAGATTGTACAATGTCATTGTACAATGGTCATTACCCTGACAGGATTTTCCAATATTTGCTGGAGAATCGATGGGAAGTGGTATCAACTGATTAGGCTGATCTCCCAGCTGTCCTTCACCAGAACCAAACAAATAGACTTTGTCCAGGGAGGGGACATAGACCAGGGTATGCTGCCTGTTCAGAAAAAGAAAAATGGTCATAATAAGCTAATACGACTGGGCTAGTCAGAATAAAATTTACAGGTACATTTTCAGAGTGGAGAGCTGAGGCTTGCCTTTAAAAGTCCTGACAGTCCAGCTAGAGAATCCCTTTAATCAAAGCCTTAGGACCTTCCCTTGCATAAACATTCAGCAATAAAAAAACACATGGACTCACATTTCCTATACTATCCTCTAATGTTTGTGATTTACCCTGGTTCCACATAAATTCCATAAAAATAAAGTGTTGTGCCTTGCTAGCTTCACACCCTTCCATTTCTAAAAGTGCAGCTTCTATGCTGCTGCGCCTGACACAAAGCCCAGGAAAGCTGACGGGAGACTTTTTCTGGACCCCTTGCAGAAATGCAGAATGAAGTTGGGTAATCATCACCGCTCTTCGGTTCTTTCTAAGGACCCACCGGTTTGTCAAAGTGGATGGGAATTTGGCGACTTTCCCAACGCAGACTTTTGACAGTCTTTTGCCCTTTGGAACCCAGTACACCCTTCATTTCTTAAAAGGGCAAAAAAAAAACACCCCAAAGACTTCTGGCGTTTTTTGCAGCCCTCTCCCTCTGCTCAGCACAGGCTGAGGTTTCTGCTTTCACTGGGGCTGTGGCGGGAGGGTGGCTTACACTTGAAGAGTCGGCAATATTCTGACAGCACTGACCTACTGGGATACAAGGATTTTAACATCTTGGTGACTCCCCTCCCTACTGTTCTTCAGTGATTGCCCTAAGACCTTGCCCTTGGAAGGCATGTTATCGGTACTTTCCCACCTGCCACAGGCAACCTGCGAAACTCTTGCTCCCCACAGCTCGGCCACCATGCGAGGCGTCAGTTCATTCTGGGTGGAGTTGTGACCAAGCTGGCCGGCCCCTCCTGCTCCAAAGGTGCACACCAACCCCTCCTTGAAGACAAAGAAGCAAACAACAGGATCACTGCACTATTAACAGCACTCAAATGGTCACCACCGAGGGCGAGAGCCAGCAAGACACAGTATGTTACATGGGACTTGATTTAAAACATCCCTCATTCAAACATTGCATCAAGCCTAATCTTACATTGTCTAATGTCCAAATCATTTAACTCCTGAGAAAAGCAACTTAACTCCTGAGAAGAACTGCCTGTTGTTTAAAAGTTTTACTTGTATGAGTAAACCCTAGTGAATTAGCTATTGTTCACATTCTCTGAAGTCCCCAATATGCTACAAAAAAGATAATATTTTGAAAAATACTGAGAGTTGAGCTGCACCTCTTTGCCCCAGGATTCCCATTCACCATCTCCCTGCAAAAGTTTGCACGCAGGTGACTGGAATCCAGGCCAGTTTTCCCAATAGCGCAGTTAGCATCCCTAGGGAATCGTCTTCAGACTGGGATGGAAGCAGGCATTGCCACCCCAACTTCTCCGTGCTGACGTTCAGCAGTGTATCTTTGCTCCCTGGGTGAGGTCTCAGATGCTGACTTTGCATTTCAGACTCACCTTGGAGAGAACAGCGGTATGATCCGCCCCACATGAGATAAATACAGTCTTCCAGTGCTCTAATGCGACAACGTATGATGGGCAGTCCCTGTCTGGAAAGAAGATAGTACTTCAGAAGTGAAAGCGTACTGGGGAGTCACACCCAGAAAGATTTGGAAAATAGGGGCGTTTAGTGCTTTTCAGCCCTCTCTTACAGCAATTCATGTATTTACAACTTGGTTTTGAGTTGTTTTCTACCCTCCACTACGACATACTCTTTCTCATAACGTTCTGTCTTTTTCATAGTATTTTCTTTTAATTTACATTCGATCTGAAACAAAACACAGCGCTATCACATCTGCTTGCCAAAAGGTACTTGGCTTCAAAATATCTGGCTCTCAAGGGTGTGAACTGATCCAGATCCCGCTGACTTCGGGTTCTGTCTAGCTACAGCAACCCTGCTCTAGCCTTCTATGTTTGAAGACAATGGGTGATTTTAATTCTTCTCTCACCTTGTGTTTACAGAGAATGAATGAAGGCAAAGAGGTATAACATTAATTTCCTTCATGGAAGACTGCCTGGAGAGAGCATGGGAGTGGAAAGAGACCTCCGAGACATACGGTTTTAAGAGCCCATGCTACCCAGTTGGCCACATAAAGCGACTGGAAGTTCTCTGTAGAAATACAACCCCTAAATCCCTTGTCCCTGCATGCCTTTCCTGGTCATTAAACAAAGAACTTATCCAGATATACTTTCTTCAAAAGACTTTACTGTCCACTGCTGTTCCAATGGTGCTTGACAGTCCTGAGGGGCCACTCCTGTGTCTGCAGTAAGCTCACTGACCAGGAAAACACCTTTCTGCTGCTGTCCTTCCTTACCTTCTGTGTCTCCGAGTCCCAGCTGTCCAAAATCATTCTTTCCCCAGGAGTACACAGCTCCAGAGAGTGACACGACGGCACTGTGAGCTCCTCCAGCAGCAATTTGAGCAAGTGAGATGCCCTTTAGTCTTTTCACCGGCTGCGGTTCGGAGACGAGTGTGGTTTGGCTCTCCACTCCAAGCTGACCATGGGTGTTCTGGCCCCAGGTGAAGAGCTCACCTCCTTTGTGCACAAAACAGAAGAAAACAGCTCAGCCTCACTGCTTCCCTTGAGTCTTTGCACTTTGGGAGGGGGCATGAAAGTCAGTGCTGTTTTCAGGTATCTAGCTGCAAGGTGAGACCATCAGCAGCAACCAAATCTCCCTGTTTGCTTCTGACCCCTTTGAGGCAGTCCCATGCTGCCCGTGTGACTCCGCACAGCAAGAATAAAGGCAGGGTGTTCCCACCTCTAAAGCCGTACTTGCAAGAAGTTCCCAACCAGAGAGGTGCTCCGACTTAAGAGTGATCAGGTCTGGTGACTGCAGAGTGGGGCAGCCACGTCTGCTCACCGCAACACACCTTTGTGGAGGGGCAGTGCTAAGGAACTGGAGAAAGACAGAGCTACAGGTCCCTGGGTGCTGGGAAGAAAGGGCAGCGCTGATAACCAGCACGCTTTGTGTCCCCTACCCATTGCTCATTACTCTCTAATGGTGTCACCAAGGACTGGAAGGAGTTCAAACGCCCCCTTCCGAGAGCAAGCCTGCCATAACGTGACTCCCATTTGGAGGAGAACTGTGCTTGAAAGAAGTTACCTCTGGAGAGCGCCATGGCGTGCTGGTCCCCACATGCTATTTGAACAATATGTTGGTTTCCTAGTTCTTCCACCAGCCTACAAAAATAAGGAGAAAAACAAACAACAACCCCAAAACAAACAAATCAAAATAGATAGATGCTGTGCTGTGACACAAAGTAAAGGAAGAAGATCCTCTGCTTACCAAGTCCTAGCACATTTAGCAGGAATTACATGGAAAAATATAGGTCACCTGTAAGCTGATTCACCCTGCTCATATGCCAGCCTGCTGCAGCTGGGCTAACTGATTTGGTTATGGTTTGTACCACAGGAAGCCAGAAGAGAATCAGGCTCAGCCCCGGGCAAGTTAAAAGAAAATCCCACCGCAAACTGCTGTGCCATTCTCAGATGATGGTTACCCTCACAGCTTAACCAGAAGGTGGCAAGGTCCTTACTAAGTTTGAGAGAAACCTGTCTCGTGTGCATCCCAAGCAGCTCAGACCTTGGTATTATCCTCAAAATCAGTGCAGTTCTTGCTGGGTAACAAATGACGATAAAGTTTTGAGTATTAGGAAGGAATGTGTTCCAGTTCCCCCTCTACAAGAGGAACACACCTCAGTCTCTTGGTTGCTACCTTTAGGAAAAGTGGACCACCTTCTCCAACTGTTACCATCCATACCTCCACCCTTTGAAAGCTTCTTACCTCATCCCGGAGCAGCTGGCTGAAGCTGTAGCCCAGTGTTCAGAAAGCTTCCCATCAGCAGAGAGAACGAGCGTATGTGTTGCATCGTGGTTTGAACATTGCATCTGCTCATTCCTCTGCGACTGCGTGTGCTCTGCAGAATAAATAGAGGCAGGCATGATGGTCACGCTAAGGCAGCAGGCACCTTAACCATCTCAGCCCCCTCCCTAAGATCTCTGTGGGCTACTGCTTTCACCAAGAGCTTCTGCTCCTCAGGAAGAAGTGAGACAAGTGTGCCTGACTTATTTTCTCAGGCCGCTTGGGGTTTTGGTGTCCTACCCACTGCTTGGTTTCATGCCAGACAACACTCCTGGCTATCACTAAAAGGCATTTCTCCATCTCTCAGGCTGTTGTGCCACCAGTTGCCAAGACAATTGGCAAAATGTGAGCAGAAGCATGCTCTGCTACTTTTGCACAGCTGTGGAGAGTGTCTGGGGGAGATAAAGCACTTCATGAGGTATCTGACTGCCCCAGATTTGTCACAGCTGTGGGGATGGGATGTCTTGAAGTCAGACGTTTTACAAGACACTGGAGAAGCCATGATGGAAAATTCACACATTGCCTATTTACAGCAGCAGAAGTCCCTTCTTGCCTGCAGCTGAGGGGCTGCAAGTGCTTTCTTGACCCCGAGGCACCAGATCTACAGTTACTGGTGTGTGGACCTACTGCAGCGCAAGTGTCTGAGAGCCAGGATGCCCGAGCGTGAAAGGCGGTCATCAGCAAAGCCTTCCCTGATTTACCTAACACCTCTGGAGGTGGATGGCTGCTGGCAGACTCACTGGCCACCCTTCCAGCACCTCCCCAGTTTAATCACAAGATGTAACCAGAGAGAGAAATTCACGTCTGTCCCCCGGCACGGTCTCCCCTCCTCCCAGCCTCCCCCGATTGCTCGCACTGGGAGGTGTTTGAGCCCCCCATGCAATGGCTCTCCCCCCCCCGGAGAGGCAGCACAGCGGATTGTTGCACCTTCAGCCGTTTCATCCCCACGGACCCCTCCTCGCCCACGCACCGACCCGTCCCGAAGGGTGTCCCCGCCGAGAGCACGGCTCCGACGGTGCGTCCCCCCCTCCCCTGCCGAGAGGCTCCCAGCCCCGCCAGGGCTCCGGCTGTCCCCGCCGCCCTCCCCGACCGCTCCGCTCCGACCCGCTCCGCCGCTCCCGCCGCTCGGTACCTCCCGTGCCCCGCGGCCGCTGCGGGGGGTCGCTGCCCCGGCCCCGCCGCCGCCGCTGCTGCTGCCGCCGCCGTCCCGCCGCCATCCCCGCTCGCCCGGCCGGCCGACTGCTCGGGGACAGCGCCGGGGACAGCGCCGGGGACGCTCCGCCCCGTCGGGGAAACGGGAACCGAAACTCGGCGGGTGCGGCGGCAGCGGGAGGAGGAGCGGGCGCGGCCGGTGCCCGGGACCCCCCCCCTCCCCGCCCCCCCCGTGTCTGAAGGTCCGGGGCTGGCACCAGCTCTGAGCCTTGCGCTGGAAAGGGGGTGAGCTGCTGGGCTTCGGGGGGCTGCCGGCTCTCCCAGGCGGCTGCTGCCCGGGCTGGGCGGGGAGGGGGAAGCCAGAAAGCGGGTAGAAGGATTGCCGGGGTTTTCCGTGGGGAAGAGGCACCCGTTTGACCTTCGTTATTCACCTCGGAGAGTGCCCCGCCTGGGTCCATCCTTTATGGGTTTCTATAAGCTCAGAGACTAAGCTACAGACACTCCCGCTGCTCCCGGTATCCCGAGTAAGAGCCCGCACAAATCCAGGAGGGCTCCGCTTGGCTGGGTGAAGCCAAGCAGCGAGTGAAGTGCCCGTTTTAGGAACACACCGACATCTACGAGCCGTCTGCTTCCATTCTCACATAGTCTCTCCTATCGTCTGCTAAATCTCCCCCCGCCTTCAAAGCCCCTGGCAGCTTCCCCGTCCTCAGAAAGGCCGCCCGGCCCACCCCACCTCCCACACTTTCTCGCTGGAGTGATGCATACGGGACCATCTTGGTGATGAAATAAGGGAGACCCATCTGAACAGTGAAACGGATTGAAACGCGTAAGAGCATTTTCATTCTATTCCTAATAGCTTCCACTGCTGAATTAAAGTCAATCTGCTTAAGAAAAAATTCTGCTGCTGAATACTAAGCACAGATTTTGACGGGGCATTCTACAAGAGTCCCAAGAAGCACAACATGAATCTACAGGTTTATACTGGTGTTCACTGAAACACAGTGGAAAAATTTGTTATTGAGACACCAGAAGCTTTTAATATATTTGAATGGAGCAGCCTGTGGTGCACAAAAAGACACACAGAGGCCCCTGGGGTGAAGAGAGAAGGATGTGGAGAAGCCATGGAAGCAAAGCAAGGTGAACCTGGGTCATGCACTAACTGACTTCTCCCCAGGGAGGAGCAACCCAACCTGTCCTTCCCAGCCACTTCCCTACGTACACCTATGGGGACCTTATCTCCTTCCACAGTACATGGGAAAGTCTTTAGATCAAGAAAGCCCGAGCTAGAGCTGCGAGGCCAAAACACGAGCTACGAAGGGACACTAGGGGTCCTTCTGCACCGAAGTATGAACTAACACCTCCTCTCTGGGAGGAAGACCCGTGCTCCAAGCACAGGCAAGGGCCCTCGCCTCCCGTTTGGCACAGAAATGAAGAGATTGGAGGGGAAGAAAGAAAACACGCTGATCTCTTTCTTCCTTTCGGAACTGCATTTCTCCTCCTGCCAAGTGGACTGCGGACAGTGACTTCATGTCAGAAAGGCTCGCTCTGGTAAGCTACTGCAGGTTCCTTAAACACCCTGTGGTTCTCCCCCCAGGAGGTATCGGGGTTTGCGATAGTCTGATCAAAAGGAATCTGGGGGCTCGTGAGGGAGATGCCTGGCAACTGGCAGGAGACAGAGGGAAGAGGTCAATGGTGTAAAATAGTTTTCATAGCTAGAACTGGGTTTGATAGATGTGTCCATCCATACTTTGGCCATTTCACCCCTTTTCATCACTTCTGTAGTGACTTACCCATACCAAAAAAAAAAGCAAAAAACCCCAAACCCGCATGTGTCAAACACCTCGAGTTTGGTGTAGTGCTTGCTTATGAAGGCAGCCCTTCTCCCAGGAGGACAGCACGGAGCGCTCCCAGAGTGAGGGGAGTAGAGAAATCCAAGGACGTGTATGCAGGTGCCATGATGTCCCAGGAGGACTGTCCCATGGTGGGCCCCAGGGAGTCAAGGAAGTGCGGGGCAGATGCACATTCCCACCATGTCAGCAGCCAACTGGGCATGAGCGAGTCCATCCCTCCAGAGCAGATTTGGCAGCATGGGTACTCGCAGCCCCTCTCAGCTGGCCTGTCTGGCTCACGGCACCCAGCTCACACACCGCTCTAGGTGGGAAGGGACATGGTGACTTAGAGACCACCCAGCAGGGCTCAGCCCCTGGCAACCCATACCCAGCAGTGCCGCATCCCCCAGTTTCACCGCGAGGGACACCTCATCCTTCCCCACCCTGGAGCGCCAAAGCAACGCCCGCTGCGCAGGCCCTGGCAGTACCACGGCTGAGCATCGCCTCCGCCTGGACCGCCCTACATGAGATGAAGCCCCCGCAGGCGCAGCCAGGCCTGAGGGGAGGGAACAAGCGCAAGGGCAGAGAAAAGCACTCTGGGCCATGCCACCACCTTCCACCAGAGGGGTTTTAACAGCACCACAATGCTTTGGGGTGCTGCACTTTCTGGGCACTGTCCTGACAGACTCAAGCAGCACCACCCAGAGCTGCCCGAAGAATATTCCCAGTTTCTGCTGGTGGCAACAGCCCCCCACCTTCAGCCCTGCAGGGACCCTTCAGGAGCCATCCCGGGGCAGGTGCCACAAGCCAAGGTGAAAGGTGGCAGCGGCAACAACTTTGTCCCAAGTATGTAGAACAGAATCAGAATCATAGAATGGTTTGGGTTGGAAGCGACCTTAAAGATCACTTAGTTCCAAGCCCCCTGCCATGGGCAGGGACACCTTCCATTAGACCAGGTTGCTCAGAGCCCCATCCAACCTGACCTGGAATGTTTCCAGGGATGGAGCATCTACCACCTCTCTGGGCAACCTGTGCCAGTATTTCACCACCCTCAGCATAAAAAAATTCTCCTTTATATCTAGTCTGAATCTACCCTCTTTTAGTTTAAAACTGGTACCCCTTGTCCTATTGCTACGGGCCCAACTAAAAAGTCCCTCCCCGTCTTTCTTATAAGCCCCCTTTAGGTACTGGAGGGCTGCTATAAGGTCTCCCCGGAGCCTTCTCTTCTCCAGGCTGAAGAGCCCCAACTCTCTCAGCCTCTCCTCATAGGAGAGGTGCTCCAGCCCTCGGATCATCTTCGCGATTGTCCAGATCTCCTCCGGACCCGCTCCAACAGGTCCGTGTCCTTCTTATTTTGGGGGCCCCAGAGCGCTCCAGGTGGGGGTCTCCCCAGAGCGGAGCAGAGGGGCAGAACCCTCCCCCCCGACCCCGCCGGCCGCGCTCCCTTCCACACAGCCCAGGACACGGTTGGCACTCCGCACCGCCAGCGCACATCCCGGCGGCCGCGGGAGGGCGGCGGCGCCCCGCTGCCGTGGTGGCGGCCGCCGCGGCCGCAGCCGCCACCGTGACCGTGACCGGGGCCGGGCCGGCGCCCGCCGGGGAGGGGTTTCCCCCCGCCGCGGCTTAAGTGCCTGCCGCGGGCGGGCGGCGCTGTGCTGCCATGCCGCCCTCCGCGCTGCTGCTGCAGCTGGTGCTGCTGGCGGCGCTGCCCCTGCCCGCCCCGGCGGCGGCGGCGGCGGCGGCGGCGGCGGGGGGCTGCGGGCCCTGCGAGGCGGCGCGGTGCCCGCCGCTGCCGCCGCGGGGCTGCCCGCTGGGCCGGGTGCGGGACGGCTGCGGCTGCTGCTGGCAGTGCGGCCGCGGGGAGGGCGAGGCGTGCGGCGGCGGCGGCGGCGGGGCGGGGGGACGCTGCGCCCCCGGCCTGGAGTGCGTGAAGAGCCGGCAGCGCCGCAAGGCCAAGGGGGGCCCGGCCCCGGCACTGCCCTCCGCCGCCGCCGCCGCCGGCCCGCCCGGTGTCTGCCTCTGCAAGAGCCGCTACCCGGTGTGCGGCAGCGACGGGCTCACCTACGGCAGCGGCTGCCAGCTCCGCGCCGCCAGCCTGCGCGCCCAGAGCCGCGGAGAGCCCGCCATCAGCCAGCGCAGCAAGGGAGCCTGCGAGCAAGGTGCGGGGCGGCGGCGGGGAGGGAGCGGAGCGGGGCGGGTGCGGGGGGGGGGGGGGGGTGTCCGGCTGCGCTGTGTGGCTCCCCGGCGGAAAAGCCGGTTCCCCACTGCGCCTCGTGCTGTTTCATCCCGTCGGGATGCTCTCTTGGCAAAGCCAAGACGGTTTCAAAACCGCCTTAAATGGAGTTGGGAGCCCCAGGCGGGTGATGCTGCCTAAACTTGGAGGGAGACTTTAGAGCAGCGCCAGAAACGCAGTGAAACTCAGGCACTCTCTCTTGGCTTCCAGCTGTGCTGGAGCTGCGCTGCCCTGCTTTGCCTGCAGCTTGCCATTTGGGATGCTGCGACATGGGACAACAGGGTTGAGCTATCCAGGGGAGGGTTCGGCGGAGGAAGATTGCCAACAGCGAGAAAAGGAAATGATTAAATGGATGCGAAAGCCACAGAAATTCAGAGCCAACATTCACTGGCTTGCTTTGTTTCGAAATGGAAACAAGCAGTGACTTTCCTGTGAGCTGCTCACAGCAGTTTGCACTTGCAGCGTTTCCAACCAGCAGCTCGATTCTTCCCAAGCTTTTGCTTAGGGATGGTGCTCAAGGAAGAAATTGTTCTGCTGTGGAGCCTCGACTAGAAATCCTGGCTTCTGAGAGGGGGTTTTGCTGGGAGGGAGGGAAGGAGGGAGGGAGGGGTGAGACAGGGCACGCAAGCCTTTTACTGAACATCTCAAGGACAATATTGCAGCGCCAATGCCGTTTTGGTGGAGGAGTGTTTTCATAAACACAGTATGTGTAGGGTCACAACCTCCACCTCCTCCTTCTCTTTCTTCCCATAACTGAGGCCAAGTATGTCTTATAAAAAAATGTTTCTGAAACTCCCGAGGCAAGCATGAAAGGCTGGGTGAGGATTGGGTTACGCACTTTGATGTTGCCCATGAAATGCCCTGCCTGGCTTTTCACAAACCTTGTGCAAAACATCAGGCTTATATATTAGCCAGAAACATTGTGGTGCAGCGTTAACTCCTGGAGGGAAGCAGCTTCAGCCCTCAGGCTAACGTGGGATGAGACAAGAACAGCCTCTGTCTGAGCATCAGTCTGGCATTTGGAAAGAGCCTTTCCTGCCCAGCGGGCTCACGAGACGGTCACAGGAGTCCTAAAAACGTGTGCTGCTTCTTGGCCCTGCCAGCCCAGACCAAGTGAGCAGATGTGTTTGAAAGGTGTCTGAGGTCATGCTTCAGATGTGTACTTGAGAGGAGGGCTGCATTCTCACTTGTCTTGACCAAAGTCACCTGGAAGTTCGTGGCAAAACAGGTATTGATGCTCATATCGTAAGCTACTGCCCCAACCCTTGGCTGCACTTCCCTGTGTCAGTCCCAAACTGGATGCTGGCTTGGCCTGGGGGGGCTTTGACCCAGACTATGGAGGCAGAGTTTGATGAGGTCAATGCAAACACGAGCCGCTAGGCAGAATGGTGGGAGGCCACCAACCCACCAGCTTCAAACAGCTCCTGTGAGACTTTCTCTATCCTCTGGCCATCACAGTGGCAGCTTCTCTGAAGAGGGTCACTGTGTGGGGACAGCCACTCCATGCACAAACTGCATCCCGTCCTTGGAGAAGGTCCCTTCAGGTGTGCAGATATGCAGCAAGACACCTTTGCAGGCTGTAACCTGTTGTTTAAGAACTTTGCTGGAGCATGTGGTGCCAAGCCACTGGCAAAATGTCCCCTCCTCTGTCACTCTGGGTAGCCGCTCTTCTTTTGGCTCCTTCTGCTGGGAGAGCCCTGACCCAGCATCTCGGGGAAGGGCTGCTCAGCAGTGGTGGCACAACTGACTCTTCTGAGACATCCCTCGGCTGTGTGAACCTTCCGTGTGCTGTGGACCTTCTTCTGGTGATACGCGTCGCTCTGCGGCTCGCAGCTGAGGCCAGGACTCAGCCCACACACGTGGTAGACATCTGGAAGTATTTCTGTAGCCCTCAGGGCCTCCTGGCAGTTAGGACTGTTGAGTGGGGAGGGAGGTATAATCTCTACACGGATTTTGAAAGAATGGGAGGAGAGGACATGCATCCCATCAGCCTGGCAGGGTAGAGCCTCTTTCGGTATCTTTCCAGATAGCAGGCAGCACTTTTCCGGGTTTCTAAAAGAACCTAAATGTTGTGGAAGACAAAGAGTGGAAGTTCTGGCTTTTGCCATTTCCCACCACAAACAGACGTGGTCTCCTTAAGGTGCTGTCTAGGGTGGGATCCCGTACATGGAGATCACAAACAGGCAGGATCCTGCCTGTATCAGTCATTTGTGTGACAGCTTTTGCACAGAAAGAAGTCCTTGGGGGACAGGGCACTCGGGCTTCCTGCTGGTGGCAGATGGGCTCTGAGGTGTCTGTGTGCGGTTGCTGGACTATCAGGATCATGTCCTTTGGGTCCAAGAGCGAGCAGCCTTTCAAGTCTGAGAAGAGGCCCAGAAAAACGTGTGTCCAGAAGCAGGTCCTGACCGTGTTTGATTGCTCTTTTTTTTTTCAAGTGGAGCTGGAGGGGGGGGGGGCTTGTTCTGCACACCCTTTTTGAAAGCTGGTCCTCGGGAGGAGGAAATGCAGAGCTGCGGCTCCCGTTGGCCTTTGCTGTCATCAGCAGGAAAGGCGGCAGCTGGAAATGGGGCATCCAGCGGAAGAAGGAAATGTGTCTGGGAACGGCTTCTTGGTAGATGCTCCTCCTCACCCACCCTAGCACTGTGGCAGGAGACAGGACACGGACAGGTACAAACGGGGCAAACACTGCCCATTTATCCCTTTCTTGGTTCCTGCCTTTGCTTAAACCTCACCTCCCAGGCAAGGTGGGAATGAGTCTCACCACGGCTACCTCCTCTTCTCCTGCCTTGAAATTCTTGCTTGAGACACAGGGATTGGCGACAACCAGTTAAAAGACTTGGGCAGTTAAAATTCCTTGGTTAACTGGGGCTGCATTTCATACCCCCTCCCTCGCCTCATCTCCCTCTCTGTCCTGTATGTGCCAGGTATTCAAAGGGTCTGAAGGAGGTCTACCTGCTGGGAGGCACAGTCCTGCTGGTTTGTCACAGGCAATGCCATGTGGGCATGAGTAAAGCTGCCTGGAAAAAAAGCGCTCTGCTACATAAGGCTTAACATGCAAAATACTCCTTGAAACACACATCTTTTTCCACCACAGATACATTTCCAAGGGGGTAAAAGTTCATTAAAATTATATTTGACAGTTTTTGCTTACTGAGAGGTACTGCCCACCGACTGAGAACAACTTGGATGTTTCTTTGTTGTTCAATAGCAAAAGGAAGGAGCCAGTTCTTGGCCCTGCATAATTCGCCTTGACCTCGTCCTCGGCATTCTCTTTCTGCTGTTTGTTTCCCAGAGCTCTTGAATCTGGTGCCTGTGTTCTTTGTACAAAAATAGTGAAGCCATGCAGAAAAAGGTATTTCCGTTGCTGCCAAAACTTCCTGCTGGAGTTCCAAAGAGGACACAGTTGAGAAGAGTTTGAGAGGGTGGAAATAACCCTTGCTATACCTGCACTTGGCAGGTGCGGGGGATCCAGCCGGTCCTTGCTGGAGCGGGTTCTACGTGGGCAGGACCGTTGGGAACGGCTGGAAAAAGGCACCCTACTTGATTCCCCCGGCTCCTCGAGGGTGCGGGGTCGGCGGGGGCACGGCAAAGCTGCCTGCCTTTTGCTGTGGGGGGACCAGGCGGCGATGCCGGGGGTGCGCAGGCAGCCATGCCACGGTGCTCCCTCCCGGCTGGGCTTCTGATGTGCCCTCATGGTTTGCGCTCACAGCTGGCTCGGGGTTTTGCCCCGCTGCCGGCCAGTGAGCCACTACCCGCATCCCGTCTCCACCCTCGCGCCCCGGCAGCCTCTCGTGTAGCTAATCCTGGTGCTGAGGCCGTGGGGGAGATGGATGCTGTGAAGTTTTTCAGCTGCGTTCCAGCATTGCCTTTAAATGGATCGGCCCTTTGCTCTCTCCCTATGAATATGAATAGCTCCGCTTAGGTCTGCCGCCAGCTCTTGTAGGCAGGGCAGGCCCGGACATAAAGCAGGAGCCTGATGGCAGGGCTGGTACAGGTGGCCAGAGGTGCCACCGCCAGTGATCCTCTCGGCAGGAGGGGAGGCCACCGTAACAGCTGGGGAGCTGCCATCGGCTGCTGCTGTCACCCAGCTGTGCACAGATGTTCAGGAGAGCCTCTTAGGGAGTTGGTGCCTGCAGTAATTTAGGCTGAAATTCGTTTTGCAGTGCACTCGCTGAGGCTGTTTACAGCCAGCTAGGACCTGGGGCGGGAGGACCGTGGTACCCGCTGCCAGGCTGGCATAAAGAATTAGGGTTGCATGGCTCGGCTCAAGCCAGGCAGAAATACAACCTCAAAGCACCAACCCCCATCAAAAAGCTAGAAGGAATTTTGGCATGATGATCTCTCTGAGCTGAAAAACACCAGGCACGGACTTGTTGCCTAACCACTGGGGACAAATACCCCCGAGTCTCTCTTATCGTTAGCTACCAGCAAATACCTGCTTCGGGGGACACGTTGTGACTGCTGGAGATACTGCTGAGGTTGCCTCATTACAGCCCAAAGGCCTTATGGTTTGCAGTCCCTGACACTTGCTCCAGCAGGCTTGGGGTCTCCAGGTTGTTTTGCTGTTGTCAGTCAAGGCTTTGCCTTTCTTTTGTGCTCACTTCTCTCTTGTTGAAAGCCAAGTGCTTGTTCTTGCCCGAATGCAGTGTACCACAAAGCAGCTCTCGGCGGACATCAGAGGACAGCGTTTCACTCTTCAGGCCACTGGTGCTGCTTTGTGCCTACCTACAAAGACGTCCCAGAGGTAGAAACCCAGGGTCTCTCTGGGTGAAGGGTGGATTTGCCGGCTCGCCAAGCAGCCTCCTTTATTTCTATTGATCTCAACACAGCTTAAATCTCCGTGGCTCCGTGAAAGTATTTTCCCAGTGCTGGGAACGTGCAGGGGCTTACCCTGTGGTGATGAGGGCTCAGCACCTCGCAGGATCCACCCCACAGGCTGCAGAGCTTATGGACAGCAGGACAAGGAGAGAAACTCCTTTAAAGCTGACTATAACCAGCGCTAAAGGATGCCTGGTTTGGGGAGATCCCAGTCACTGGAGCAGAGCTTTCCCCCCAGAGGGGTGTCTTTTTGCCTTGCCAGAAGCCCAGACAGCATCCCTCCTACAAGGGGTTTTTGCTAAGGTGACACCTGCCAGCTTTGGGGCTGAGGGAAAGGTGGGTGCAAGGTTCCTTGGCTGTCCACCAGGCTTAAAAAATGGGCTGATGGGTGTAGGATTGTGGCTGCCAGGCTCTTGTGGAGACTGACGGCCCCAGGGGCAAGTGCACCTCCCCAAATTCCTGCCACTTTCCCCCAGCAAGCGTTTTGCTTTGCTGGTGGTTCAGCGTCCCATAAAGCTACATCTGTGCTGCAAATGAAGGGGCACCGAGTTCCCCACAGGTCAATTTTAAAACAAGAAACATAAATCACATCTGTTGGCTCATTCCATCCAATTCAGCTGTTGAGGCTTTGCCAGAAATGTTTTTGTTTTGAGGGTGGTTTGGTTGGGTTTTTTTTTTTAATCCACTGCCAGAGTAGATGAGAAACAGGGGATTTGGGGGAAATCTTTCTGGGAGATGGCAGGCTGCTGTTATCACTGGCCTTGGCTCATCTTCTCCTGATACAGCTGCCTTAAATTCAAAGGCTCCCAACTCTTTTAGACAGCAGAGAACGCAGTTTGATCACATTTTGCAAGAGGCTCTTCTGGATTTGGGCTTTTTTGTTAACAAGTGGCCTAGGTTACTTTAGCTCTTTCCTCCCGTTCTTCCTTTCCTGGATTTTAAGGGACTTAAAAGAATATCCGCATTTTATGAGTGCTTTCTTCTTTGCTGGGGAGAGAGAGAGAGATTTGGACAAGTTTTTGCTAAGTCTCATGCGGTTGGAAGTGAACTGAATTCCCTAATTCTCCTGGGAAGCTGGTTTGGGTTTCTGCATCAGCTGGGAGCGGGGGTCTCGCAGCAGTGGCCTGCTGCCCACTGTCTCCCACCGCACAGGAAAGCGATGCGTTTTTTGGGGGGGGGATCTTGCCGGCGTTTTTGTGCTGCGTCCAGAGAGTCCGGGGCAGAGCAGAGCTGAGCGGGTGCGTGGTGGGGTTGCGCCTTTTGTTTTGTCCCACGGGGTCCTTCCAGACAGAGGGTGGTGCGGGGATGAGATTCAGCGTGCGGCTTGCTTTTCCGGCACACAGTGCACTGGGATCTTGAGGCAGAGTTTCCGGGACTGAAGCTTTATGCTGATGTTTTTAAAATTCATCTGTTAGCTTTGGGGTTTTCCACTGTTGTAGGATAGGCCATAAATTCCTCCTTAAAAGGCATTTAGTTATTTGAGAAGGTTTTGGTTCATTGGAGCTTGAGTTTTTATGGTTACTGTGCTAAAATCTTATTAGGGAAGCTGTTTAATAGATTACCCAGTAGCTCAGAGTCTCGGAGAGCACCAGTATGCCTGGGACTATGCAAACACCTCCACTACCCAAGAGGATTCCATGTTTCACCTGTGTCTTCATTCTCAATCATCATAGCATATTAAATATCACTAGGAAGGAATGATTACAGATCAGCAAATTCCTCCCCATGTTTGCTTTTTCTGTTGCTGAAAAGGCATGCTGTGTTTAAAAAAAAATGCGTTTAATCCTTTGTTGGGCTGAGGTTGATTGAGGTTCATACTAAATAGGAGATTACCGTGTAACAAGTCTAATCAGGTCGGACTTTTGAAAGCCCTACTTGCTTTTCCATGCATAAACGCTGCCGTGCCTTGTTTCCGTGGCTCCCACCGCCAGCTTTTCACATTCTTTCCAGGCTTCAGCTCATGGTCCTCCTCGTGCCATAATGACCGTTTTCTTAGTAAAACTGAGCCAAGGTCACACGGAGAGAAGAGGGGAGGTGGCGGCCTCTGTCAAGTTTCTTGATAGAGTTTGTCTGGGAGGTCCGAGACAAAAAAAAACTCCAAATACACATGCAGATAGGGCCGGGAAGCAGCAAGCGCGTTTGCAGAAAGCTACTGCCTGTTTGGCCCCAGGGACAGCATACTACAGAGACTGGCAAAAGGAAGGGGAGGTGGGGAAAAAAGGCAGGACAGGGGGAAAAGGCAGGAGAGAGGTTGGCTTGTGGCAGTCCGCTAGAGCAAGGGTGGTGTCATCTCCGCTCAGAGAGCTTGGCCTTTCCCCGTTTCGCTGTTTCTAGGGGAAGGTGTGGTTATAAGCTTGCAGCTCAGCTTCAGAGCAGCTTCAGCCGTGTTGGCCTCCCCATTACCCCAGCTTTGAGATTGGGATTGCGTTGCGGATGCTGTTGGATGCAGCAGAGAGGGAGAAAGGGCTTGGGGTTTTGTTCTTTGCAGAGCTGCCCTGTCCTCCTGCCCAGCCCATGTGTAAACCCCACAGAGGACTGATAAGTAGCCATATAAAGGTGATGCACCAGGTCTCTGAGGGCAGCATTCCCGAACCGTGGTAAAGCAGTAGGGGTGGGATTTCCAGCTGCACCAGTCTGCTCTGTGCTGAGCCCGGTGGGGTGGGAAGCAGGAGGAGATCCATGGCAGATAGATGGTGGCCAAGGGCCTGCCTCACGCTGATGCTGACTCAGTCTCAAGTCTTCAGGGCTTGGGGCAAAGCTGCATTGGCATTTGCAGCCTTTCCAGGGTCACTGGGCTGCTGAAGTTGGAGGAGTGGCATCCAAAGAGGCATCCGTCATCTCCTTTGGTCTGGATGTCTCAGAGCCGCTTTCGGTAACTCCTTAGTCTCTTCAAGGCCAGGCTAAAGGAGACAGAGAAATGTGTTCCAGAAGAGGTAAAGAAGGAGGCTTGTAAATCTGCCAGAAAGCGGCAGGAAGCTTTGGGGGTGGGGAAGGCCAGAAGCTGGTTGCGCTTGCCGTCTGCTGATGCTTCTCTCAGAGCACTGACCTGGGAGGGGGCAGCTGAGGCCATGCCAGATAGAAAGAGTAGATGCTGCTTACGGAAGGTTTCCCCTTCTCCATATAAAGTCATTTTGAAGGGAAAATACTTTCCCAGCAACTTTGGAGACTGGAGTGGGTCTATTTTCAGACTTGCAAGAGCTTGTGAGGATGAACAACGTCTGGCTTTTGCTTTCAGTTGCTGTCTCGTGGGGAGTGTCCCCAGTCTGTGTTCCAGCCGGGGCTGTGGCACGGTGGTGCGGTGCTCGGGGGGGCTGGCTGGGAACCAGGCTGGCACCCACGCGAGCTTCAGAGTGGGGTTCGCAGCTTCGTGTGTTTGTGGTGAGGACTTCCCACACGCACCCCAGGGCCAGGGCATACCCCACAGCGCTTAATGTCGAGCTGATTTCTGCCTTTAGTGACATACCTGTAGCCCTGTTGATTTTAGCGAAAGAGTTACTGCTCTGCTTGATGGGGTGTGATTTATTTCTCTGTGTGTGTGGACACCACAGGAAGACCAGTGAGGACCTGAGCTGTGATAGACCATCCTGGTACCAGCGAGGGGCAGGTGGGTGGGCTGGGAGATGCCAGGTCTCTGCTTGCTGTGGCTGAGCAGAGGAGAGTTGCCCAGGGCCGGAGGGGTGTCGGGACCAAATGCCAAATGATAGCCTCATCGAGGAAGTCACAGGCTCTGCCGCGCGCTGCTGCAGCAGAAAAGCGACTGCATAACAGCAATGGGAACTCCTCTCCGGCTGCTGCTTTTGACATAACGCAGGCTGTCAGCTCCCTGTGATCTGCAGAAAAAACAATCCCTGTGCTTTCAGGCTCTTCTCCCCGGGGTGAATGAGCTCACTGGCTCTGTAAATAAGCCCCTTCCCGGGCCAGGGAGAGATATTTGTCTTGGGAACAATGGGCAGAGCAGGGAGGAAATGCCTGAAGTGCCTGGGGAGAGCAGCTGATCTCCATCAACAGCCTGTGCTGTCCTCTTGGCCAAGGAGCTCCTGTGCATTCAGGGCAAGTACCGTCCGGGAGCATCCTGGACATCCATGGTACCCCTGGGTCAGTCCCCAGTGGGAGCAGAGACCACTCAGCAACGTTGATGGCGGGGGAGGGGGGGTGGCTCTGGTCTCGGTGACCATTTTCATCAGCAGGTGCAACCCGCAAGTCCCCAGCCCAAAGGAAATGGACAGAGAAACGTTCCCCATTGTGGGCAGTGCTGCACGTAGAGCGGCAAGGCCTCTCAGATGCAGGCTGTAGGATGAGGGCCAGGGGGCTCCTCGCTGGCAGGAATCAAGTCATCTGCTCTGTGCGAGGTGGGCTTGTTTCCAGTCCTGCTGAGCACATGGTGGCCTCGCTCCCAAAGGAAGAGGGGTGACTTGCAGGAGAGAAGGTCCTCACATCCTCTGAAGTCCCCGCAAGGCTCAGGCATCCCCCGCTTCTCCTGTTGTGGCAGGTCAGCGTGTCCCCTGTCCATCTCTGGCTGCTTCGGGGGACTGTGGGAGAGTGAGTGGGACCAGTGCAGGCAGTGAGCAGGGTGGCTGCCACGCACCGGGGTGTCAGCTGGCTGCGGTGGAACTCCAGCTACTGCTGTGATTCAACTTCAAATCTGCTGACTTCTTGGCCTTTCTCATTTATTTTTAGTGGAGGAAGAAGCCCAGCTCTCCAGTTTCGGCTGTCTGGATTTAAGTCAAATATCCCGAGAGACCACACTGACTCTTCCCATGACACTGTTGCATCTCTCGGGATGTGTATTCTCTCCCGGCCTCAGGGCTGTGCCGGATGGAGGCGGAGGCCTGTGAACGCTCGCAGTTCCTTTTGCAGCCAAAGTCAGTCTCTCACATTCCTCCTGGTTGGATCAGGATGTACATCCCGAGCTCGGGGTCGCCTCGTTACGGCCAGGCTCTCGCCGTGCTGTGGCTGCTGTGCCAAGCCAGCCGGAGCTTCGCTGTGAAGCTCTGCAGGCAATTCCCCTTTCCAGGGAAGATAAACAATTTCTCCTCGCCCAGGAGGTGGGCAGAAATTCCCTCTGTCTTTTCCCCTGCCAGCAGTTGCTGCAGAACAACCCTGGTGTGACCTGCTCCAGGCAGGGCGAGCAAGCATCCAGGGGCAGAGGGTGTTCGGGCCCCTTGATACGGGGGGAAGCTCAGTAGCAGCCGAGACAGAGACACTACGGGCTCTGGATTTAGTGCTGTGTTGAATGCTGCTCGTTCCCAACCAGGGAAGAACTGAGCCAGATCCTGGGGGAGAGTAACAGTGTCTTAAAATCCACCTGGCTTTTAATATAAGAACCAGGATCTCTCCTTTCCTGTGGTGGTCATTTTGGGGCAGCTGCATTTCTCCTGCCTCGTGGAGAACCCCGGTGATAAAGAGGACGGTGTCAACAGGGGCAAACGTAGCCCTGCCTCTCGGGGACAGCTCTGCCCTAGGAAGGGCACCTTGCACATGGAAGGTTTTGCATGTCTAGAGCAGAAGGCAGCAGCAGGCTATGCTGGGTGCACATCAGCTGGAGGTCCTTGCAGAGCATGGGGTGAGCTAAGCAGCCTTGGGACATCCAGGTCCCACCGGAGCTGCCAAGCATCCTATTGTTCAAGGGACACCAGAAAAAGAGCAGTGGGGCTGCGCCGTGAACGGCCGTGCTGGGGAAGGGGAGCAGAAGGTGTGACCTGTGGTGGCCCCGTCGTGGGGACGGCCATGCCCTGGGCTGTCCGCAGCCCTGCTGCTGCGCGGGGACCGGGCAGGGGCGCACTGGGGGTGCCAGCCCCACAGGTCACCCCCCTGTACCACCCTACGGTGGTGGTACTCAGGAGAAGAACCTCCAGCGGGGTGTTGCTGAGCGTGCAGAGCCGGGCACTGCCTGGAGCTACAGATCTGCTCAGGGCCACCTGGAGCAGGGATAGCTCCGACACACCCCTGTCCTGGCCAGTGCACAGGGATCAATCCAGGCAGCAACACAACCAACAGCGTAATGAAATGCTGCCGAAATCCTTTTCTCAGCCGAGAGAATCAGTTGTGTGCAGACGAGGAGCACCTGGGCTGTGATGCCTGCCAGGAACCCAGCCCTGCTGATCAGGAGGTGTGGTTCTAACCATCGCCTGGGGCTACACATAAAAATTCCCTGCTTCTACCCAGCTGCCTTCTGTTAAAACCAGGACTGGGATACCTTTGTAACAAAGATATTTGGACATCCCTGGTCTCTTAGCAGCTTCCCACCAGCAGGCCGTGTACAGTTATTCCTGGAGAGGGAAGTCTCAGAAGAGAAGAGCAAACACTTCTCTGGGATGCCACCAGCTGCTCAGGAGTGGGGAGCCACCTCGGCATCCCTTGTGCTAAGACAGAGGGATGGCTGATGTCCTCTGGCTGGTGATACCAGCATGATTGTGCCCCAAGATCCCGAGGAGGGAAAAAAGATGTCAGCTTTCTGCTGGAAGATGTTGATGCGGTGGGATGCACTTGAAACCTGCTCTCTACTGCCTGCAAGAGGGCTGCGGGGCAGAGTGCACGTGCAGCGCTGAGGTCAGTGCATGTTCAGGACCCCAGAAGGAGCATCAGGACCCAAATCTGCTCCTCTTTTATGGGGCTGGGAATGAGCCATGGTCTCTGAGACAGCATACCCAGGGGCTTCAGTCAGGCTGGCTCTGGAGTCCTTGTTCCCGGAGGAAATGCATTCTCCTGGTGGAGCCTAATGGGAGCTTCAGTTTCCTGTTCCCGCCTGCATCTTCAGAGCAGAAGGGGAAAATCTGCTGTGTTCTTCAAGCTGTCAATAAGTGGAAATAAACACTATGTGCTTCTTTGGTCTGCGCTTCCTATTGTGGGGAATTAATAGCTGCATTTTGCAAAACAGCCCCACTAAAGAGGGACTGAACAGAAAAGGCCGTTCTTCCCTTCCTGGGATATGGGTTACGTCTCCAATGTTTCCCTGCCCGAGGGATAAACATCTCCAGCCAGATCTGCGAAACAGCTCTGTTCCCATCTGGCTTTGGAAACTACTCCCCGTTTAACCAGGGATTGGAGCTTTTTGGGGAAAAGGGAGCTCTGCGTTCACCTGGTCCCTTCCTGCACCACCCCCCAACAAGGAGAGCTCTGCCCCCCTCCACCCAGCCTCCTTTGGCTGAGTATTGCACACAGGTAAAACAGGAGCACCATGACATCATTGCATGCTGCTAGCCAGCTGCCACGGGCTTTGCTGCAGAATAGAATCATGGTGGGGAAAAAGGATGCTGCGAAGCTGGCCAAGCTCTCCGTGGCATGGGAGAGTGAGTGGGACCCACCCTGTCTCCCAGGGGGTCCTTTCCTCCATGCCAGCTGGGAGTCAACGATGCGCTTGGTGGCTGCACGGTGAGCAAAGGCAGCAGTTTGTAAAGTCCCGCTCAGTCCCTAGGAGAAGAGAATACAAACACTATCCTACCTCTAACCTCAGTCTTGCAAGTAGATGGACTGATCACCTGAACTGCTCAGCACCTGAGTTTCCATCTGGGTCAAGCACCCATCAGCCTGAACAGTTTGAGGTGGGATGCGTGTGTAGCTTTGGAGAGGGAAGTGCTGTGACGTGGGATGAGTCCAGCAAGCTTTGCTCCAAGCAGGGCCCACCCCCCACTTCACCTTATCCTCAAAACCTCACCTCAACCCTCATCCTCAAGTCACTGGCCCCACTTAAAGGTTAGCAAGGAGACAGGCTTGCAGTCACTCGGTGCTTAGGAGCATGTCTCCCTTCTTGCAGGACCCTCCATCGTGACCCCTCCTAAGGACATCTGGAATGTGACAGGAGCACAGATCTACCTGAGCTGTGAAGTCATGGGCATCCCAACCCCTGTCCTCATCTGGAACAAGGTAAGGGCCCTGCTAGGAGCTCTTGGGACACAGCAAACCGGAGGCAGCTGAAACTGCCTGGCAAGCGTAAAGGCCATAGCAGATCCCTCCTTAGAAACATGCAGCTTTGATGAGTTCTCCCATCCGTGCAGTTCCGTCTGGCCCCAAACATCTGGCTTTGCTTAATCTTTTTCTAAACTCTTGTTGATCCTGAGGCAGAACAGGATTTCTGTTTCTCTCGGTAGCGCCTGGTATTCAGAGCACGCGGGGAATGTCCCTTGACCTGCTGTCACGCCGCTGGCGGCAGCGACTCTGAGGCGGCTGGACACTGCTCGCCCACGTCAGGCACGGGAACCGCATGGGGCAGTTATCTCTGGTCGCGGGCCGATTTTGGCAGCGTGCTGATAACACCTGGCTTAGGGCAGGGGCCAGTCTTGAGCAGAGAGGATCCTGCCCGTAGGGCTGAGCGCCACTGCACGGCCCCCGTAGCCTCTTTGAATGCCCACAGGTTTGTGGATCCTTGGGGGAGGTCTTAAAATTAAGCTGAAACAATACTAGGTTAGGAAGAGAACTAGATCGGCCCAGAGATCGCTCTGTTCTGGAGACAGCAAACTCTATTCATCAGGGTCCCAGAGTAAACTGCTGGGTGAGCATACACTGTAGGCATGTTGACGCAGGCAGCGTTTTTTGCTCGTTTACAAGCAGATGCCGTGTTTACGCTGACCGTCAGTGCTGCTCTGCTTTGCGTGCCTCTTCCTCACGGCCAAGAAACCATTTGACCTGGTGGTAACAAGGGCTGAGCGTCACTTATCCCATGCTGTGCTCTGGGCTCGGACACGCAGCACTGGGCAATGACTGCACTACTGCTCTCTCGTCGATGCTCTCTGCCCACCAGGAGGGACCGCCTGGTTTGCTGCAGCAGAAGCCTCCAGGGCTGCTGCTGGCCTGGTGGGAAGAAGGCAGGTCATGCAGGGAGAGCCCATCCCAGGAGCAACGTGCAGATGCTCGATTCTGTGCTACTGGCACGCTTAAAAAGCCTGATCGTCAGGAAAGTTGCTGGGGAGCCTCGCCAAACAAGGACAACAGTCAGCTCCTGCTGTCCCCCCAGTCCCAAGCCAGAAGGCAGCTGTTCCAGCCTGCTGAACTGGACTGATGTACGGCTACCAGCAGCTGCAGGCAGCCGAATCCTCCTTGTTCAGCACAGGCATCATTTGATGGGCTAAACACACCCTTGGCACCACGCACACGAGTTCTGTGGGACCAGGTCAGCGCAGGGCATGTTTGCACAGCCCACTGCCCAGCACCGTCCACACCAGAAAGCTGTGCTGCTCTATCCCTTCCTGCCGAGGTAGGGGGAACGCAGCCCCCGTGCAGACACTGAGGCATTGGGATAGTGGGGCTGCAGTACATGGAGGAGAGAGTGAAACGCTGGCACTAGGAAAAACACTGCTACTGCACGAAACGCATTCATGTAAAACTAGCGTTGATCTTGACTGTGTGCAGGTACGGTCCTAGCAGTTCTAGCATAAACAAGCCCCAATGTTCTCACACTTGTCTACCCTTCTGTGTAGATAATTCGGGGACAGTACGGTGTCCAGAGGATGGAGCTTCTGCCTGGGGATCGGGAAAACTTGGCTATCCAGACCCGAGGGGGCCCTGAGAAACACGAAGTGACTGGCTGGGTGCTTGTAAGTACTTTGTGTATGCAGAGCTGCACAAACAGCACAGTGCAGTTCGCTAACGACTCATGAACAAAAAACAGTACGGAAGACACATGGGAACAGGCAGGGCATTTAGAGGAAAACCACCTGTGTGAATTAGACATGAAGGGGAAGGGTGGCTGCTGGCTCCAGTCTTCCCAGTGCAGTTTTTCACCTGTCTAGCGTGCAGTAGAAGCATGCATTCTATGATCAGAGAAGGCAAGGCTTAAATAAAAGATCTCCTTTCTGTATGACATTACTTTCCTGCTGCCGTTAGTGAGAAGGAGACCCTCTCCATGTCTAGGAGGGAATCAGTACAGAGGCAAAGCATCCCTAAGAAAGGCCCACACCTGAGGAGCCTTTATAGATCTGGCAGAACTGTCTTTTCCTCAGTGAAGCACATCACCTGCCTGAGAATAGCCCAGCGCAGAAGCCATCGGCTCTTGCACAACAGACTTCCTGAGCTTCAGGAATACCTACACGTGGATCAGCGATCGCCACATGTGAGAGGGAGCTGCTGTGCATCCCAGTACGGGAATTGCGAGTACAGTGGCTCCCAGCTGCAGAGAAGCTGGCAGCAGGGGAGCACAGCTCAGGGTGTTGGTTCCTGCACCACTTGCAAAAATAGAGGTGGGAAAAAGGAAAAAGGAAGGTTTGAGCCGATGATTTTGCTGAACTGACTGACTGGATGCAGCATGTTTTAGGAAGGCTTTTTCTTCCTGCCTCCCTCCCCTTACCAAGCATGCAGTGCTCTGAGCCATCTCCGGACTAAGTAAACAGTAGAAGACAAGGCGGGAACGTTAGAACACACTTAATCTGGCCTAGCAGAGAAGCAAGCTAGGCTGATCCACAGGAGTGGGTGCTCATCCCAAACCTTACTGGAGAGAGCCACCGCCATCAGAACCAGACTGTTTAGAGCAGGCAGAAGAAATCACGCACTCAGTGCGGTCCCCAAGGATT
This sequence comes from Pluvialis apricaria, assembly GCA_017639485.1. NCBI lineage: Eukaryota > Metazoa > Chordata > Aves > Charadriiformes > Charadriidae > Pluvialis > Pluvialis apricaria. The sequence continues at coordinate 51,265,159 of CM030010.1, read as the reverse complement.
ACCTGTGACTTCTTGCACCCTATTAATCTCGTTATGTCTCAAGCAATTAACAAGTTACATAAGATACCTTAAAACAGAATCACCTCTACCTATGCACAGGATACTTACTGGGGGATGGGGGGGTGTTTCTTCACCTAGATATCTCCTCTGAGCAAAGAGGATGCTGGAGAATACGAGTGTCATGCATCAAATTCCAAAGGAGAGGCAACAGCTTCTGCAAAAATCCACGTTGTGGAGACTCTGCATGAAATAGCCCTGACCAAAGGTAGGTAGCGTGGCTGAATGCTCAGCAGCCCTTTCCCCTAACAGTTTACTCAGCTATTTGATACAGAAGGACCACCTCTGTTTAATACTTTCTGAAAGAGAGGAAAAAAAAAAGCACATTAGAAATACCAGTTAATGTGCAGCTTTTACTGGGTTTGGCAAAACATTCCCAGCAAATCTCAGGTGCTAGAGTTCTCAAGGGATTGTTAAATAACTCCAAGTGCTGTAAAGTACTGGAAATTAAGATACTAAATTAAAAACACCTTTTGGGGTTTTTACAAAGCAACTTTCAGGGGTTTTCCAGCCCTAAATTTGTATCAGCCTTTCAGCGTTCTCTGGATGCTTCCAAATCTGCCAGTCTCTCCTAGGGGCAGTATTGGCACAGCCAGCCCGAAGACAGAAGGGGAACTCAAGCACTTAAATTCCTGCCAAGCCCCTGCACCTCCTTATTATTCCCCATCCTGGAAACATCCTAGTCCCTGCCGTTCTCTCTGCACGCTGGAGTGTCAGACTGGGGAGGGGACAGCTATGCCACAGCAGGTCTTTAGGCAAGACCTAAAGCCTTTACCCTCCAGCCCTCAGCCAGTTTTCAAACCCAGGTCCTCTTTGCCAGGCTGCATGCAAAGCTGATGACAAAACAACCACCCTCATTCCAGCTGTAACGAAGCTGGCTTAGTACCACGGCCACATGTGCTTCAGAATAAATTGGGAGAGCTGGAGCAGTAACTAACCATGCTAGAGGCAGAGGCACTGGGAACAAAGCATCCAGTTAGAGAATACTGTGCTGCCTAAATCCACTTTTGGATGTAAATCCTTAGTTTTAATCCCAGTAGCTTTATCCAAACTATATAGACTTGACTTTCTATATCCTTATATCCCTGAATAGCTGAAAGACTTCCTTTAGGAGAATATTAACAGCACCTGGCATTGAAATAAGAGCATAAAATGAATCCCAGTATCACACATTAGGAACCTTGCTAAAGGTTTTTAGCTAGTCTCTAATCCCTTCTTTTTCAAACATCTTATTTATGGATGTGAATGAAATTGAGTTTTACTGAGTTGTGCCATGAGCAGCACACTTATACCCCAGAATAGAAGATGTTCACTCCTCTTTCTCAGTAACTCTACTGCAAAGTTGTAGTACCGCCTGTATTGCCTCATGGTTTATTTCTTACATGCATACCGCATCTTACAGCTGTTTCTTTTCAGCTGTAGGAAAGCTCTCAAGTAAGCATGCTGTAGCTAAGCAATAAGCTGGCAGTCCACAATTAAAGTAAATTGATAACATTAATGGAACAAACTGTCGGATGTAACAGGCTCCTCCATAGCTACACACTAGGCGGATAGGGAGCCCGTGTCCAGATGATCTCAGCACAGAAAAATGCCCTCTATTACCATCCCCCTGCTGCTGTAGTCCTGCAGTAGGGAAGGAAGGTCGGGACTGGGTTGTTAGGTGTCGCCCTCAGCATACACATCAGAAAATTTGCGCACTGTGCTACTGCCCAAGGGGTGATATCACCCCTTGGAACAGTACAGAGCGTAACATGTTTTTGTTTTTCCACAGATGATGGTGCAGAGCTGTGATGTGATGCGAGGACTTTCACTTACGCAGTTTTAAATTAGTATTTTGGAAAGCTGCAACCTCTGGCTTTTTCTAGCTCACTAATCATTCCCTCTTAACTCCCTTCCTCTTTGATTACCAATTTGCTTGCACACTTTCAGATACACAAATAAAGAGATTCACAAGTTTGATTACAAATTTTAATTCTATTTACAGGAAATAAACATACTTTTCAACAGCACATAGCAGATGGGTAAAACTATTTTAAATGCAACCTACACAAAGTGAAACAAGACCCGAGCACTCCAGTTTCATCATTTAAAAAAAAAAAAAGCCCTTTTAAAGGCTAAACACTCATCATACGAGGTGCAATACTCATAGACATCAGTTCTTGGAAGAGGAGTTTGCAGGCATAGGGCATCCGAACCAAAGATATCTGGAAAGAGATTTCAAAAGGCTTGTGATAAGCACTCCTAAAGCATCAGCTTCCACCACCCACCACACAAATAACTTGTTAAGTTTTTGGCTCAAAAGTGAATCTGAAGTTATGCGTGAAAGCATTTAACAACAATCGCTCACAGACAGTAACAAAGCAAGAGAGAAGCCGAGACTGACTGTAGAAGCTACACAGCCGCTATCCAGAACACAATTTTAATGATAAAACCTGCAGCCAAGGGATCTGATCTTAAACAAGAACCATTTAACAAGGGAACGCGTGCATAGCAAAGTGTCTGATGTGCAGTAAATGCAGTTAAGATTTCCAGTACACATCTCTTCGGTAACCCCAAAGTCACCGTTAGAGTTGCAGCAGTCAGTCCCTAGCACAAGAACAAGCCTGTTTAAGGCAACTATTTTTATCTCTGCTGACACTCTCCTTTGACATAGTTTTGTAACCAAGCACACGCTATAGAGCTTTTTTATTTAAAAAAAAAAAGTGCAACATAAAAGACCTCCCATGGGGACCCAGCTCTGCAAGCATATCTTTATGGGGACAGTCACAAGGGCGATGGCTCTAAATTCCTGTGATTCTGAGTTTTACTTCTAAAAATAAGCTCTCAAGCATTTACTTTTAAAGTCTATGAAAACTCTGCACTGCAAAATACTTGAACAGCATTTCCTGCCAAGTGACAAGCCAACACTGTAAAATTAATAAGGAAACATTCAAATTAACTAGGACACTATAAACACTTAAAACAGTTATGAAACCAAAATAGCAATTGTTCTGGTGCTTCTTTAAATATTTACTTCCCTATCCCCCGGCTCACCCGAGTGGCATTTCCTCTTACCCACAAAGAAGAACACTGGCTGACAAAAACCACATGTACCTGAGTTTTATTACGGCATCCCCGGCACTCATAGGTGTGAGTCCTTGTGTTTGCAATCGCCATGATTCCACAGAGGTTACAGACATGGACTTGGTATGGGTCTGAAGCTTCAAACAATCTTTCTCTCAAGAACTGGGCTGCTCCATGAGCAATCTGGCAATCTCGTTCCATTTCTCCAAAACGAAGGCCACCATCACTGAAAAAAGGGAAAGAAAAAAAAAAAAGACAAACCCTCAACTTTTGAGTCCATTGGCAAAATACATCAGTTCTTGGTGGTGGAACAAGTAACTTAGCAGAAACACAACAGCAGTATTACAATGCAGGAGTCAAGCTGCGTGTTAATTTTCGTTTAACACCTCAGAATAAAACTGTTAGGGAGAATGCGAACACAGTAATTTGTAACTGTTGCTGAGCAGTTTCTAAACTGTTTCTAAAGCAGATGTCAGACAGCTAATAGCCACAGCACAATCCTGTAGCAAAATGAGGTAAACAATTAAATCATTCTAGCAGGGAACTGCTGGAGAGAGTCCAGCAAAGGGCCACAAAGATGATTAGGGGATTGGAACATCTTTCTTATGAGGAAAGGCTCAGGGACTTGGGGCTTTAAAAGTCTAGAAAAAAGAAGACTCGGGGGGAATCTTATCAATACTTATAAATACTTAAAGGGAGGTTGCCAGGTAGATGAGAAGAGTCTTTTTTCAGTGGTGCCCAGTGATAGGACAAGAGGTAACGGGCACAAACTGGCGCACAGGAAGTTCCATCTTAACATGAGGAGGAACTTCTTTACTCTGAGGGTGGCAGAGCAGTGGCACAGGCTGCCCAGAGAGGTGGTGGAGTCTCCCACACTGGAGAAAAAAGTTGAGGCAGCTGATTTTTAGGGCTAAAAACTTCAAAGAAAAAACCCCACCATATAGAAACTAAAAAACATCCTTACCGAGATCTACCTTCCATGGGCTGTCTGTTAAGTATCTGGATTGGCCCTCTTGCACGAGAATGGATTTTGTCATCTACCATATGCTTCAACCGCTGATAATACGTAGGACCAATGAAGATCTGTGATGTGATTTTTCGACCGGTGAAGCCATTGTAGAGGACCTGAAGTAGTCAATGCAATCACTGAATCATAAGCCTTACTATCCATCCAATGTATGTTAAAAAATTTACAGTTAATTCATATTTTGATTATACCTCGTTTCCTCTTAGATGATAGCCATAATCTGATAAAAGATTGGAAATCTTTTGCACATTGACAGCATCGTTAAAAGGTGTAGCATCACCAATTTCTCCCTTGTTTGCGGACACCTACAGAGGAGAGATTTGGAAAAGTTTGTAAGATTTCTGAAGGACTGGTCAGACAACATTAAGCTGTTTCAAACAGTTTTAACTCTTAATGCCAGAACTTGAGATTCCACGCCTGTGACAGTAGCCTATCTTGCTTTGTTTATCAGCTACACAGCATACAGTAAGATTTTAAGAAATACACCGTATCAACAATTTTGGTACTTCTTTTCCTAGGTCACATGAAATGTTTGGAATAAAAGCAACAGATGAGAGAGTACACTGTAGTCTGACTTAGTGGAGAAAATTTACAGGACTGTAGATCTTACCCAAGAAACCTGCTTTTGCTATCAAGTGACTGGAGAACAATCCTTATGTTTTAGTGGATTAGCACCTACCAGGGAGTAGTATCTTTACAAAAAAAGGGGAAGGGAAAAGGGGGGGGGGGGGGAAGAAAGATATTTTCATTCATATTGCTCAGACATGCAGCATAAAAGATTCTTCTTACCTTCCCCTGAAGACACTCAATCAAGTGACCAATGGTCATGCGGGAAGGGATGGCATGGGGGTTGATAATTATGTCAGGTGTGATTCCTTCGCAGGTGAAGGGCATATCCTAGAGCAGGGAAACAGTCAGTCAGTACTTCCCAGAATATCAGCTTTAAGAAAAGCAGGTCTGTGGATTCAAATTAAATCTTTTAAAACATTTCAAAGGCACTGAGGTACCTCATAAGAAGCAGCTGTGTCTCTTTCTAAATATATTTTAGCTAAATTTAAGTCAATATATTGCACTGTAGTAGATATTCCACAAACAACTCACTTAAGGCAGTTCCAATAATAAGACCATCAGAGATAAAATGTTAAGGGGGGGAGGGGGCAGGGCGGAACGTGACAGAGATCACTACCTCTTGCCTGTACTGAATACCACAGGTTCCTTTCTGACCGTGTCTACTGGCAAATTTATCTCCAATTTGTGGGATTCTTACAGAGCGTACCTGTAAACCACAGGAAAACATTCAGTTGGTAACTTTTGAACAAAAGAAGATAAATGATTAGAAGTAGAAAGCAGATATGTCAGTGCTCACCCTAATCTTGCAGAACTTGTATCCTTCCTGGTTAAGGGTTACCATGACCTGATCTACAATACCAGTCTCACTAGTTCGCAGAAAAGTGCTACAGTCTCTCTTTGTGAAACGTCTGTTAGTGCTTTCCAGTTCGTCTTCATTTTCTGGCAGCGTTACTGTTTTGCCAATGATGACATCATCCCCAGACACACGTACCCCAGGTGCTATCAAACCATCATCATCAAGCTTGTCATAGATTGCATGTCTCATACCTTGGGAAAAAAGAAAAAAAACAACTAGACTTCCAAATTTTTCAACATGTTGACTTTGATGTTCTGTAGAAATTCAACAAGTCTGCTTGCAACTTCAGAATACTCCTGAAACGTCTAAAGATAACTTTATGCAAATGTCTTAACTGATGTATTTTGCTATTAATACAGACGTTTCTGCTATTTTTTATATCCTAAAATAAAGACTGAATCAGTTCAACAACATTAACAACCTTGCCCACAAAAAATTAATTTAAAAACTCGGTCTTCATACACTCTTATATCTTACCTTGGCAAGTTTCACGTGTAGGCTTTTCAAAAACTTCCTCTTGGTCATACCCTTTTTTAGACTCTTGCTCTTTGTATGAGCGATAGAACACAGATCTGAAACAAAGTTATAATGCCTTCTCCAGTGAAACAAGCATCATTTTTCCTCATCTGTACATCTCAATTTCACTGTAGTCATCCTTTTATCATGTATTATGTCTACTGTTACTAATGACAACCAAAACAAATAATGTTCACGTGCCACACAACCTTTCCTCTAAAGCCTTGTTAATCTGTGCCTCATTGAGGAGGGGAAAACAAAAACAAAAAACACCCCATAAAACTAAAAACAGTTTCAGGTGGCATTTTGATGGTCACTTTTCAGATATTGCCAAAGTACCTATAGATAACATGCTAATTTTTTTAATGAACTGCAGAGACCTTCAGATCTGCTTGACATCTCAAAAACAGTTGTTATTATTCCTAAAGATTATTCACAGCTTCATCATATCATTCTCATATTACTTTTCTCCTTATACCTGCCATTTTGCAAGCATTTTTAGGCTTCTACAGCTACCTTGAAGTGCCACACGCAGTACAACTGAGCTGCAGTGGAAAACTTTCAATTTACGTAGGCTTCTTTCTGGGGCTTTAGGGGTTTTTGTTTGCTGCCTCATTTACCAGCACAACAAAGCCACGGCCATTCAGACAAGTATTATCCACATTTAATTACTCCCATGCACACAGGAGATTCTATAAAACCTTCACATGAGCCATAGAAGTCTAATAGTCCCATACCTATTCTACACTGGAAGGCAGCAGATCCGAGATAACCACACACACACTTCCTGGGCTCAACTTGGACAAAAGAAAATTAACAAAACTAGAAACCCATTGGCCAGCCATACAGTTAAGCACAGACATCTGAAAACTATAATGCACAAAGTCACATCAATTGCCAGTTGTCCCGACAGCAGCTCCTACTAAGGAGAAGAACATTCCAATCCTCACTGGTAGCAACTGTTATGCTATTAAAGACAAGACTATATTACAAAGCCACAATATCAGCATTAAGGAGTTCATTTAACTGGCAAGAGTTATATGAAAATATAACAAAGAGTCCAAATATTTTTTTTCATTTAACCACCACACAAAGAACAGGCTAAAGATGACCAAAACAGAAGAGTTGGGAAGACAGAGCAGGAAGTCAGGTTACACAAAGAATGAACCATTACTCACTGCATTTTGCTGAGATACACATTCACCATTTGCATTGTGTTGCTCCCTCCACCCTCATTAAAACAAATAAATTAAAGAGCAGCTCAGGTTGAAAAGATTTGAAGAATGGTGTCTTCCAGTGTAAGATAACCTTTTCTTGAGCCTTTGGAAAACTCAGTATACTTTTTTTTTTTCTTCCGGACAGTTAAAAAATTTACGAAGTCTCACCTGAAAAAGCCTCTGTCAACAGCAGAACGGTTCATGATGACAGAGTCTTCCTGGTTATAGCCTGTGTATGATGCAATGGCTACAATCGAGTTGATACCTATAATACATAAAGCAAATACTTGGGAAGGATGCACACATACCAGACAGGCATATCTTGTAATTCAAAATAAGCTGTATTCTCTACGATGAAGCTGTTCTACCCTTTCTGAGATAAAATCTCCATGTCCCACACAGAAAAACCACTGTGGTATCAGCAGATGCAACTTTAGGTAGAAAAGAGAGTCAAGAGTGACCCCTTGTGAAGAACCTAGCAAATACCAATACAGAAAATGCATTTTTCCAGTTAGATTTTACCAGACTCTATGGATAAAGTAGTTTCAGCTGCAACACTAGCCATGTATTTTTTGCAGTCTAGGCGTCAAGCTACAAGTTAACATTTAACCTATAATTATTTTTTAAATTACATATATTCGTAAAATATTCAAGTATTGTACACACAACATTTGTGATACAGTTTAAACAAAACAGTAGTCTTTTTGTTTAATAAACATGACAACATACCTGCTGGTAACTCTCTAAATCGCAAGTACTCCATGGAGCGTGTTGTTACAAGGGGCTTCTGAGGATAATACAACACATGTGCCAGCGTATCCATACGAACATGAAAGTTTGTAATGTAAACTCCCATAGCCTGTTTACCCATAGCAGACTGGTATGTGTTCCTGGGAGACTAGACAGACAAGGAAAGAGCGGTATATATGTACATAAAGCTCTGTATGCATACACCTGTGGGTTTTCTATCAACTTTAAAAGTATGACGTTAGAAGCGATGCACTGACCTGGTTGTGATCGGGGAAAGGGATAATAGATGCACATACTCCCAGGATCATAGATGGGTGAATCTCACAGTGCGTGTACGTTGAACAATACGCCACACCTTTCTCTTGCAAGTCATCTGGAGTCATTGCCAGCATCACAGTCTCTTCTTCCAGTGTATCAATGTACTCTACTACACCACTGGCCACGAGATCCTGCCAACTGAATAACCAATGTCTGAAATACTCATCTAACACATAAAACGGGTCTCTTCAGCAGTAACAAGAACAAGGACTTCCCTGGCTTATTATTACTACCACTGTGTCAATGTGATAAAAAAATGAATTAAGCTACCACGCAGAGAAAGCATCTTTGTGTTGCACAAAGATTTAAACATTTCGCTCTACTATCTGAGGATGGAAAATTAGACATACAGCTGAATTTCAGGAATATCTCACCTGTAATTGTTATACTCTCGTTCTTTCAGTTGGTCAATATGCCTTTTCTTCAACAGCAACTTCTGTTTTTCCACAATTAAAAGGGGTCGACAAATTCTGCCTGCATCAGTATAGATGCGGATTTCTCGCTCACGAATATCTCTAATCATTGAGACCTGTACAAGAAAGCAGCACCCCATGAGTACAAGGTCTCAGCCCGGAATCATACCTATGGAACACTTAAATAGGGTAACAAAGTTCCCTAAAGCAAAGACCTTACAGATGCTATCAGCAGCACAGAATAAACATTAACATCCTACAAACAGATGCATTTCAAGAGATAGTTTTCAACTATTTTTTAAAGTGTATTATCTAAAAAAAAAAACAAAACCAACATCCAAAAACAAACCTCACAACCAAGCAACAAATCACATACAACATCAAACAAACAAACAAACCAACCCCCAAAAAGCACCAAACCCAAGAAAACTCCCAAAACAAAAAAACCCACAAGTATATTCAGAAAGAGACTTGCAAATAACGCTATTTGGAGCTTGCAAAGTAATATCAAACCATTATTCTCTCTCATCTAAAGAGACACCCAAAGCCTAGATGTAAAATTTATACCTCTGACACAATGATGTCCATCTGACGACGGAGCTTCCTTAAGGTATTCATGAGCTGCTCTGGATCTTTGTGTATTCCTACCCAGCAGCCATTAACAAAGATCTTGGTAGCACTAGAAAGAGGGAAAACCAAACAAATAAGAAGAACCCACCAAAACCCCAAAACCTTGAAGTGTTGTGCAGGGTAAAAAGCTTAAGTCTGTTTAAACAGTTTCATTTGCACATACTCAGCTATTGCTGCTGGAGATATTTCTTCCAGATTTTCCATACTCCACTCTTCCAAGAATTCCAAAATTGGAGATGGCTGAGACCCCACAGAAATGTAAGCCATCAGGGCTAAGTTCTTCACGAGTCCTACTGCATGACCCTAGGAGAGACACAAAGTTAACTTGCATTTCCAAATCAAGAGATTCCTCGAAGACCTGAGAACTTAAACTTCAAGTCCCTAAGGAACTGGACACAAAACATGCTACTTACTTTATTCATTTCTACCATTCAGCTACAGAGTTAGCTATAAAGCTAAATATTCGTGTCAGCATTTCAAAAAAAGTGCAAGTGATCATCACAAGTGCCATGGCTACAAAACGAATAGCAGATAAAAGCAATTAGGCAAGAGTAAGAACTAACATAAGTACTACTTTTCATTACCTCTGGGGTCTCAGCAGGGCAAACCATTCCCCACAGCGTATTGTGCAGCTGCCTGGGCTTTGCTAGTTTACCATCTCTACCAATCGGAGAATTCAGGCGTCTCAGATGGGAAAGCGTAGATGCAAAAGTCAAGCGGTTTAACACCTGCATGTAGTAAGGAATTCAGTTAGTCAAGCTTATTAAGTGTGTTGTTGACAGGCATCATTATACATTAGAGCAAAGGATCAATGCCCTCTAGAAATTATGTACTTCAAAAGAACTAAAATAGCTCTGATTTTTGTTAACTACACTTTTTAGTTCACCTCCATTAATCTTAGACTAAGTTTACCCTTAAAACGTATTTTTTTTTGTAGCATAGCTTACTCTGATCAGGTAACTAGAATGAGTGATACTTGTAAAAATACTTTTTAAGCTGCATTTTCACCATGAGGGTTTGCCAGTACAATGACACAGACAGCCTTTCAAACTTAGTTTGAAAATCTAAGATGACTTAGTTAGTAGGAGCAGATCAGCATTTACATTCTCTTCAGATTCTGCTCAAGGCTTCACAAAAATTTAAGGAAATTTAATGTTACAGCCTGAAATGTGAGAGTTTATTTAAAAAGCAAACAAGCCCCTCATACGCATACAGCAACAACACACCATCTAGGGGCAGTTACCATCTTCGTCCCTCTCCTAACTTCAGTTTCCCAAAATTACGATCTCACCAGGGCGCCAGACAACAAGATGCACTGGCATTTAAAAACTGTCACCTCTTTCCCATTTCCACCTTTATGAGAAACAACCTCAGCTAAGCACTGCCCTGGGTTCATAAAGTCAGTGCTCCTCATCATTAGCTGTAGAATGCATAACTTGCAATATAACAAGATGTCACTCAAGTTTCTTTAACCACCTGTTAAATTGGAAATAAAAAAAAATTAAATTGTCACTGGAAGTAATTAAAGGAAAGAAATCCATCATCCCTAAAGATTCCCTGGGACTAGGACTTGACCAGACACAGGCATATGCTCTAACACAAAAAGTCCTTACAAGAGTTACACCAGCTGTTTAGTAGTGAACACAATAGCTAAAACAAAAAAAAAAAACAACAACAAAAAAAACCCAAACCCCACACCAGACTCAACTATTTGGATCTACATCTGTTTCAGCTATGGAAGTTTCCTTTTAAAAATGGTTCTATTTAACATAGAACATGCATGGCTGACAAGCAATGTTAAACTTCCACAATATAGTCTTACTCTTATGTAAACCTGACAAACGCTACCATGCCTTATTCAGCTACTGTACCTGAGATACTCCTGCTCTGGCCTGATGAGCTTTCTTCTGGTCACCCCAGTTTCCAGTTGCCAATGAATACTTCAAACCATCTGAAATAATTCTTGTTTTAATTGCCAGTTCCAAGTTGAAATCTTTCCCTCTGTCAATAAACTTTTGTGCATATATTCTCACTTCCTTCAGCAAATTCTTAAACATTCTGTAGAAGAAGATGCCAAGAAACATGATTAAACAGTACTGTGGCAATTCAGCCTACCCAGCACTATTTAGGAAAAACGCCACTGGCCTCCTGAACAGAAGCAAGTAATTTGTAACTGGGGAGGGGGCGACACAAAACAAATTAACCTATTTGTGAACACACACAAAATATGCTTCAAAAAAAGCTGATGCTAGCCACCTACTATTAGAGGAAACTTACCCACTCCATGAAAAAGTCATAATCAGATACAGGCTGTGCTGCCCAAAACTGGTTATCAGACACAACAAAACAGTCTGATAGAGCAGAGCAGAGCAGATTTACAAGCCCCAAGTTGGCAATGTCTCTACCATTAATTATCTCCAAAGAAAATGTACATATAGTTACCCTCTGAACAGGAAAGCCAACAGTGGCCCAGCAAGATCCAGTCTTTTGTTGCCATAATGATCTCTGTCATCAAGCTCTCTTCTTCCCAGTGCTGCCAGCAACAATCTATGAACCATATACCTAAGCAAATAAGATAGTTTATATTTTAAACTGACTGCAGACATTCAAAACAAAGACTACATGCTTTCATAGATAAATCAGTGAACTGTTTCCTAAAGGATCTTTACGATACTGCTGTCCTGAAACAGACCTCTTCAGCAGGTACAACCTTAGAGGTGAATGGCTCACTGAAAGTTCAGAAGTTAATATTTACATCATGATGGTAATGCATCTTCTGCTACATGCCTGTCCTGTACTGCAAATATGGGCTATCTTTAAGCACATGGAATCAGGTGTGAAATGGTAAGTCTCCTGATGCTACAGTTCATCTGCATACCAATAAGCAGTGATCAAGAGGATGTGCTAGTAGTTTTAAAGAGCGGGTTTACATTACAAGCATCTTATCAGTAGTTATCAACCTCTATATGTTGTTCATGCAACAACATCAAAAAGAGTCATTTATCACTTCAAAAAGAGTCATTTATCACTATCACCACCTCTAACTTAAGATCCAGAATGTGTTGGGAGGCTTTTTTGGGTTTTGGTGGTGGGTTTTTTTTTCCCCTATTTCATTGATATTGGCATTTTCTCAGCTACAAAAATATACCAGTGCCCTAAAGTTTATCACTAAGTATCCAGAAAACTGAGGTGAAAACCAAACTTCCATTCACTGCGTTCTTCCCATGATATACATATATGCAAATAAAATCTGTATTCAGGGTCCATTTGCAGATGTGTTACAGAAAATACTGACATACCCTAGAAAATAGGCCTTTTTGGTTTCACAGAAGTCACTGACACCAACATGGGGGAGCATTTCTTTCTGCAAGACTTCTTTAGCATACTTGATTCTCTTTTCTTTGGTGACACCTGGCTTTGCACCTCTTGATCCAATGAAGTTTAGAGCAACATTTTGCTCCTGAATGACAAACGCTTCATCCAGAGAAGGTTTGACCTAATGCACAAAATACAGCAAAACCCTGTAGCATCCAGTGGCTGTTGGGGTTGAAGGAAACTATGCAGTTGTTTGCTGATAATTCTTTTCAGGAACTGCTAATTACCGATGCAGTTCTTTCTGGCTTTGCTACAGAAGCTCTTTCAAAAGCAGCAGAAAACAGTAATGAAGCACGCAGGAAGCACACAAAATATAGTTTAGACTTCAGAAAATAGTTCGCATCCACGTAGACTCTAGGCCTGTTGCTGCTTCAGGTACGAATTGACATTTTACAATTAAAGTCAATGGCAGCAAGATAAGACCCTACCTTCCCAAATACATACCAACTCTTTAAAAACTCTATTGCGCTTTCTTCACTTAAAATATTTGTTAGAATAGGTTTAGGCAGAGAACTTTTGACATTTCTAATAGACAACCCAGAAAAATAAAGTAATAAATTACAATTGGAAAATGAACAATACTTTGAATGATGATTAGCCACATCTACACATCACCAAATTTCAAGACAGGAAATAACTTATATTACCATTTCCATCATTTCTGGATCTTCAAAATCATATATGATGTGCTCTAAAATGTCCCTGTCAGACACAAAGCCTAGTGCACGAAAGACAATTATGATGGGGACTTCTTGTTTGATATATGGCAAAGTTGCTACAATGCGCTGACCAATAGCACTCTTCTTCGCACCCTGAAGAGATGGGGAAAAACATACATTAGTCTAAAATAATCTTGCCTTTAAATAATATCTCTCTGTACTTGGATGACACAGCATAACTGTATTTATTCAAGCACTACAGGAAACCACGACCTCTCAACAGGCAACTAAGGAACTATTCTGAAACCTTACTCCACCAGTGACATTTTTATTTTAAAAACATTTCTAACTTTAGAAGTCTGCAAAAACTTGGAAGGTTTTCACTGATACAAAGGAATTCAAACAATACTATTCATTCACTCCTATGCATCCTTTCTCTCCCCTTGTGCCTTTGCAAAGAGCAATCCTATCCACCTTCAGCTTTCCTTCTGTCACCTTAAGTCCAGCTTTTCTAATCCACTGTGTTAAGACTCTCCATTCTCGCAATTATTCAAGCAGCTGCTCCCCCCTCCCAGAAAGAAACAAACATTGTGGGATGCAGAGGGACAACCACTCAAGAGTGCTCCAGCTATCAGGAGCGAGAGTGGTGTAAGGCTTCTATTAAAGTTACTCTTTGAACACGTTTGGGAATTTCCAAACATGAATGCAATGGTAAATGAGTACTGGCACCTTCTGCTTTTGAAGTTATGAATAGCACTTCCTTCCCTTCACAGATGGCACAATTAGATGTTAAATATGAATTAATATGTTGTCTGCAAAATACATCCAAACACTAGCTTGGCCGTCAGCAAAGACAGGCTCCCTGCTCCTATTCTTGTCATTTGTCAAAAAAAACATGAAACAGCTTGTTTGGGTTTTCTAACAACTCATTTACAGTAATTCTAAAATTATTTTTTTAGCCTCGCCCCACAACCTGCAACAAATTGAGTCTTCATTTCAGTCCTCAAATGATCTGTCCCAGAGACAGGCATAATTCTATGACAAACAGAACACATCTTCGTTTAATTTTACCTTCTTTATAACTTAACGTCAGAAGAAATTTCTTCTCAAAATCCCGAAAGTAAATAACACAAAAAGAGAGGACAGTAACAAAACTCCTAAAACAATGTAATATTAATGTAAGCCCCAGGGCAGGGGTTATTACTGCTTATGCATACCTGCCCACCTCTGGCCAGCATGCTAACCCATATAGTACTTGTTGGTCGAGAGGAATTTTCCAGACAAGATCTACACTCTCCTGTGTAGGCATATTTTGAGTCCTTCTTTGCAAACACATACACTGTGTTTGTAGCCATTTTTTCTTGAGCAATCAGAACCTGTGTTAGAAACAAGAACACTAGTAAACAACAGACAAAAGGGCATGCTGAAAGCAAGGAGCACAGTGTTTCTGCTATTCCTACAGCTGCCTGAACTTTAAGAGCATTGCACAGCATGTAGTCAATTTCCCAAACTCAAATGGATTATACTCTACATTTTAGAAATACATTATTAAGCAAAACAAAGACCTAGTTAAGATAGAATAACCAAAAGAAAAGACTCCCAGAACACTGTTCTCTATGATGTACTTACCACATCTGCTAGTTGTGCGAGACATTTCTGTTAGCTTTAGACACAACATTGATAAAGAAAGCATTTCATGATCTGTTTCCAAGGCCAATGCACTACACAGGCATTTAAATTTAAATGCCAGCTCCAATGGTCAGAGCCAGATTTTTTTTTTTTTTCCCCAAGAAAATACAATTCTATTTCTTTTGCTGCATTTGCCCAGGTGTCAGTTACAAAAACTGGCAGTTTCATTGGTGAGGCACAAGCATGGAGAGCATATGATTTGCTAAAGCTGAATCCACAGCAATGGAGGGAACAACCTGTTCTTATAATAAAATGCATCTATACAGCTGTGAACAAACTGGAGGAGACTCCGAATGAAGTGCCTCATTTTAGAGTGCATGCTGCTCTGCAATGTTGAAAATGGAAAGGAAAATATCTGGAGTACTTAGTAGCATTCAATGCAAAACAGTTTATGAAACTGAAGAAGGGAAACATGCCTCAGGGAAGAAGAAAAGGTGGCTCAAGAAAGCCCTAACAGAGGACCAAAACCCCATCTTCCTACAAGATCACAAGTGCCCACAGTAACTGTGACACACTGGAATAAAAGTGCTTATGTTCCTGGCAAAACATATGGAAACAAGTAATAGAACTTTCAGTGTCTAAAGATGGCTGTGCAAAGTATAATCCCTTACCTTTTCTGATCCATTAATGATGAAGTAGCCACCAGGATCAAGCGGGCATTCATTCAGTTCACAAAGATCACGGTCAGTTAAACCATTTAACAAACAGTACGTTGAACGTAACATAATAGGAATTTTTCCTATAAAAGTTTTCTGATGCTGTGTCTGTAACTGATCCTCCCCTTCTTTAATAACTGTTTTAGTTATATCCACATACAAGGGGGCTGAATACCTACAGAATAAAAACACCATTGTGTTACCTGCCAGTTACTATTCCAGATTGTACAGAAGGATAATGAATCCAATTATTCAAGTACTCACTAGTAATATTAAGCATTATTAAGAAATCATCATCTGGATTTAACAACGAGACATTGAAATTTAAATACAGTAGTAATTATTACATTTTCAGGGCACTACTAAATTGAAAAAGACTATCAATTAATAATGCAGAGCCAGTCCTGCCTTGCGTTTATCCACTACAGAATTCGTTCTTACGTAAGGTTTCTCAGTCTGGCTTCATTGGGCATCATAGGTGAGGGTGCTCCATCTCTTTCCCAATGTGTAGGTTTGGAGAGATAGATTTGTTCAAACTTCAACAGATACCGGGGCTGGAAAACAAGAAGACGTTTACCTTTTTAATGGCAGAAACATCCACTTTGTTTGTTCAAGAGCAGCTCTAGAGTTTAATACCCAATGCTGCCACATGCCCTCACCTCAAGGTTTGGAATCAATCCCTGTTCAGATGACTAGGTCAAAAAAAACAGTCACCAACTTTCAGTATTTTCTGAACACCTCATTAATTAAAAAACAAACAAACAAAAAAACCCAGAGGAAGCTGAAGGGTCAAAACCATTGTTAAGAGAAAACCCATATAGGTCTTCTTCCTACAAAATAGCTAACAAATGCTAAATCTGCCAAGTCAGTGAATATATTAACAAATAGAATATGCCTTACATAGGCCTATTTATATATTTATTGCTTATGTTAACTTTACATAAAACTGATAGTTTTATGATGCAAAAAGGTGAATCTGCTTCAACACATACAATGAGACAGATGCTATATCAAAAAAGGTGCGAGTTTTTGTAAACCTTTGCTCCCGTGCATAAAACATTACATTTAATAGCTTTTTTTTTTTTTTTTAGTTCCACAGAAATCCTTTCACATGTTACAGAGAAACCATGGGCATGAAAGGACAGATATCATTCAGCAACAGAAAAATTCTCAGTTTTAAAACAATACTCTTAAAGTGCATTTGTGTATCTGGTAGAGGGAGCTAAACCTTAAAAGAAAGCAAGCAGTTACACAACGGTAGCTTTGTTCAAGTGTTTCATATGTGTGGTCTCAGCCCTGGTGCCCAAGTGTGCCGAGGCAACTTGGCTCGTGGCCCCCTTGCATGCCAGAGGACCTAGAGATGAGCCACCCTAGTCATAAAGCGCATCTTCACAGACCAAAATCCAGGGAGGTATAGAAACATAAACAAATCAGACCTGCACGTATGCAAGTTGAAAGACTTGTTTCCTTACAACCTTTTCTTCAAGTAGCTATTTCCCACCACGTCCCTTTGCTGAACAGAAGCTAACACAAATAAAGAACTACGGTGCTGCCACCCCAACTACGTATCTGCCCAGAAGCCAGCTGAGAATATCTATTACTAAAACAAAACTTGAATTCCATGCAGGCATTTTAGCATATCTTAGCCATAAGCAAGAGCAAGCTCCAATGCAAAGGAAAAAAAAAGTCAGTTTATGGTTTATGTCACAAGTGGTTTTAGCCTTTCTAATACATATTTTCTAAGTCCTCATATTCAGCCCTTTCTCTGGACTCACTATTAAATACAAAGGTGCAAATTATCCATCCCATACATTTTTCCTTACACAGAGCCACAGAGACCACCTTTTTAACAACTGTGCTAGGTGGTTTTGTTTCTTCTTCTAGAGATTAAACAGATTATTACATCAATTTATCAAAATCCCCCACAGCTTTTAGAAAAACTGAAGTGTTATTGCTGCTCTATCCACAAGATACAGACAGCTTGTTGTTAGTGCATCCAAGATATTCTCTCTTATTTATTACTAACAAAAATTGCTACTGGAGAAGGATAATCGTTATCAAGAACTGAAAACACAGCAACACCAGTCCCTAGGATGATTCCATAGGACCAATATACAAAGTAAGACTTGAATTATCAGAAAAGACCCTGAAAACAATCTGACTTTAAAAAGGCACAAAAGCTTCCTACAATAGTAGGTGGCAGAAGCTTATTGGCAAACATCTTGTAGGTCAAAAAAATTCTCTCAAGTCTTGCCCAAAGAAACACCTTTTTCCTGGATTTGCAGCAGCAGCCATGTATAGTACCAAATTTCCCAAGTTCTCACGCAAGTGCTCTCAAGGAGAACACATTTACCACAATACCTGTCTCTGAGCATGGTTGTTAAACCTCTGATGTGCTCTAAATTGCCCAAATTGCCTTCAAAATTCGAGGCAGAGAAGTGGAGGGAGAAAAAAACAAGTCAAATTAGTCCAATACACTCAGTCTCCTTAAATTAATCCAGTATCTTTAAATGAGGCAAGAGGTTGCCTGCAAGTGACTCTGAGGGAAAAGGAAGGTTTCCTTTTTCTCATATCTAGACCTATTCCTAAAAACTTTACTTTGGTAAGTAAGAATAAGAAACTAACCTCTCTGATTTAAGAAAGTAAAATACTACATTTTGGGCAAAAAGAAGCCTGGTACATACCACGCTTGTGATCTGAACCTTAATCATGTACAGCGTATAAAACAATGCAGAACTGCACAGCTAGAGATTTCAGCAATAATATAGATACAATAACAGAAGAAACATTAAGGAGAATTACAGTGAGATAATTATGAACTGTTTGTCTAACAAAGAAACTAAAAGGAATCCCAGTTATTCTCTCTACAGCATATTTGTTTGCCTGCAAAAAACGCAAAGGAACAGTAAAAACACATAAAAAATTCAATGCTCAGGTGTCTTAAAATTCCTTTAAATCTCTACAAGCAAGCGGCAAGGTAGTGACTGATAGCAGGGGAACGGATCATCACTATTTGCACTTATGGAACGGGAACACATCATATGAAGGACACGGATGAAAGCACCACAGCCACTGCAGGAGGTGCACACTCATTGCAGAAGAGCATCACTTAGATCATAGAATCACAGAATGGTTTAGGTTGGAAAGGGCCTTGAAAATCACCGAGTTCCAACCCCCCTTCCATAGGCAGGGACACCTCCCACCAGATCAGGTTGCCCAAGGCCCCATCCAGCCTGGCCTTGAACACCTCCAGAGATGGGGCCTCAACAGCTTCTCCAGGCAACCCGTTCCAGTGCCTCACCACCCTCAAAGTGAAAAACTTCCTCCTAATGATTAATCTAAACCTGCCCTCTTCCAGCTTAAAGCCATTCCCCCTCGTATGCGGTAGTAAAAAGTCCTTCCCCAGCTCTCCTGTAGGCCCCCTTTAGGTACTGGAAGGCCGCAATAAGGTCTCCCCAGAGCCTTCTCTTCTCCAGGCTGAACAGCCCCAACTCTCTCAGCCTGTCCTCATAGGAGAGGTGCTCCAGCCCTCGGATCATCCTCGTGGCCCTCCTCTGGACACGCTCCAGCAGGTCCACATCCTTCTTGTGTTGGGGGCTCCAGAGCTGGATGCAGTACTCCAGGTGGGGTCTCACAAGAGTGGAGTAAAGTGACAGAACCACCTCCCTTGACCTGCTGGCCACACTTCTTTTGATGCAGCCCAGGATACGGTTGGCCTTCTGGGCTGCGATCGCACATTGCTTGCTCATGTCGAGCTTCTCATCAATCATCACCCCCAGGTCCTTCTCCTCAGGGCTGCTCTCCAGCCATTCCCCGCCGAGCCTGTATTTGTGCTTGGGATTGCCCCGACCCAGATGTAGGACCTTGCACTTGGCCTTGTTGAACTGCATGAGGTTGGCGTGGGCCCACCTCTCCAGCCTGTCCAGGTCCCTCTGGATGGCATCCCTCCCCTCCAGCGTGTCTGCCTCGCCACACAGCTTGGTATCATCAGCAAACTTGCTGAGGGTGCACTCAGCACCAGATAATTTGTTCTCCTTTGGAACATGGTGCCGATGGAAGATGATGCACAATGACACCTTTTGAAAACCTGGACATATCTTCAGCTGAAGAAAGCTAACAAAGAACTTTTCAGCCATAAACCTTTCTTGCCATGGTAAAGCTACTGAAAACAAAAATCCCACCAAAACACAGTTTGCTTTTGGCTTCCTGACTTGCTCTACTACCTCCCTGTCAGTGCAGTGTCATACAGTAACCAACGACATGAGCTGCAGCAGCCAATTGCTCTTGGTCATTTCTCAACTCAATCAACAACTTAACCAGCAGGAGAGAGTAACTCTACAGGAGAGTAAAGTTCGATTCCCTATATAACAAAGTCTTTGCACATGTTTCTCCGCCATATACCTGACTGTCTGGAACCTTGATCATATACCTCATAGACTCTAAAGAGTTCATACTTCTGTCCTATTGACTGCACGAGCAGTGTCACAACTCAGATGTATTTCTGTCTCTTGAGATGGGGGTTGAATAAAACCCACCTGAAATAATTTTGCATTGTAAAAAAACACCACCTCTGTCGGGGGTCTCCACTTACCGGCTCTTCCACTTCTCCTGTGGCATGCTGGGCTTCAGCTTGTAAATCAATTGGTGGAGCATCTTCAACAATTCTCTGCACAGACATCTGAATAAACTCATCAAAAGAATCCAACTGTTGCCTGACTAAACCCTTTTCATCAAAATAGGAGCTAAAAAAAAAAAGAGTGCATTAATGAACAAGAGATCTTAATTTAAATCACGTACTTCATACATCAGCAAGCTTAAGATGTATTTACAAGAACACTTTCAAAAGCCATGAAATACAGTACAGAATCAAACACGTTCACTTCTCCTGAGTCATGGGTTTTGAACATAGATGCTCAAAAACACTAAACAAGTCTACCTCAGTGTTTGAAGACACAGACGCTACAAAGTGACAGACTTGCTGCCACCTCTTGGGTAAATCATGACTGTGTGCACAGTCTACCCTAAATTAGAAAGGAAACATGATTTAAACCTCAGTAAAAGTAGCTTCAGCTAACGTTTTCAACTACACATGTAAATTGCTTTGCTTTAACTATTTTTGCAAGCTACAGCAGACTGAGTGCGTTTCCCTAAGTCAAGGTAACAGTTCTCAGAACTTTTCTTAGCTTAGAACCCCTCTGTTCCAGCCACACAGAGATTTCCAGCTATGCTCCTCTAGATTTCCCCTAGCCTTTGTGTCACCCAGCTTCAGCCCAGCACAAACTAACAGGAACAAAATCAAAGCCTAAATTTGAAGCCCCACATCCTAACTTTTAATGGGGTGACTTAAACATGTCTGCTGCATGAGCTCCTGCCAGCAAGCTCCTCTACCTCACGTTCCTGAAGCCAGGGAATTCACACTACCTCAGCTTCTGCCCCATCACCACCAAGATCTCTAGAGAAAACTGGTAAGAACTACCTCCTTACCAATAACCTCAGGCTTCCCCAAGCAGAGGAGCGCACTCTTGGCTATCGTGAGTCTTGCCAGCACAGCCTGCTGTTGCACATGGGGAAGGAGGAAGGGAAAGGGCAACCTGTATCACAGAACGGTTGAGGTTGGGAGGGACGTCTGGAGGCTATCTTGTCCTATCAGCCTGCTCAAGCAGGGTCACCTACAGCTGACTGCCCAAAACCAAGTCCAGACAGGTTTTGAATATCACCAAGGATGGAGACTCCATAACCTCTCTGGAAAATGTGTGCCGGTGCTTCGTCACACTCACAGCAAAAAAGTGTTCCTTCATATGGAGCGAGGTGCAGCCTCAGCTGAAGGACTTGCCTCAGTTACCTCCCATCTGACTGAAAGCAAAGGTTGCACTCATCACTGGGCTGCAAAAGAAAGGACCTCCTTCTGCCCCCAAAGTTTCCCATCTCTGTTCTCCATCCAGGCTGCCTACAGGACCATCCCCACAGATCTAGTACCCTGTTTGCAAGTACAGCTCTAAGACACAAGTCGTATATATTTTACGCATGATGCAATTAGCAACAGAAACACTTTACTCAGTTCCTCACAGCATCCCACTCCTTAACAGTCACAAGAAGCTGCAGGTCCTGGACATTCACGTCTTGCTAGAAAAGCACCAAGATGGTGAAATAGCCAAGTATTGATTTCCTACTGTCAGCACCAGCTGCCCCAGTCGTGGGCAAAATCACGTGCTTCATACAGACTCAATATCACTTCTTACTTCATTCAGAACAGCGTACCCCACCGCACAACCTAGTGTGCCCAAACCTACGGCTTCCATGACTTGCTGCGAGTGAACCCAATGCCACCCGCAAGACCGAGAACACAGATGCTGAGGCGTTAGGAACTGCTTTAAGAAGTTTTTAAAGAGTCACCTGATAACGATCCAACAGGCTTCTTGCCACAAGTCGGGGGTGATCTCATCGTCGTCCTCATCGTACTGCATATCTGCCGGGGAAGCGCAACGTTTAACCCATTGGAGCCACTAAGCTCACCTCGGTGCCTCTCCTCGCCCGCTGAGGGACACCTCCGCCACCCCAGCAGCGCCCCTACCCGCCCGAGGCCCGACCCCACCCCCGCCGCCTTTCCCGGGGCCTACGCGGGCCCTGCCCGCCTCGCCCGCCCCAACCCGGGGAACGGCCCGCAGCCGCCGCGCCCTCACCTTCGTCCGCGTCGTACATGATGGCGGCGGGATGAGCCGCGGTGGCGGCGGGCGAGAAAGGAACGGACGGCGGAGCTCAGCGGCGAAGGCCCGCGCAGAGCCGGCGGCGGCGGCGGCGGCGAGACCGGCGGCTGAGCGGTGCGCGCGCCGCTTCCCAGAAGGCAATGCGCGGGGGGGCGGGCGGGGGCGCATGCGCGGTTGCGAAGCCCCGCCCTCCTCCCGCCCGGCCGCCCGCCCGCCGCGGGGGCGCCGGCCCCGCCATGCTGCGACTGGCCCCGGCGCTCCTGGCCCGCCTGGCCCGCGCCCGGCCCTGCGCCCCGGTGCTGCGGCGCGGGGCGACAGTCAGCGGCGAGGAGGAGCGGTTTGTCTTCCCCGAGTACGAGCCGGAGCCGAGCGGGGCGGCGGTGGTGGCACCACCACCACCACCAGCGGTGCCCTGCCGGGAGCGGGAGCCGGGTAGGAAGCGGCGGGAGCGGGCCCCGGTGGTGGCGGTGGCGGGGCGGCCCGACCCGTCCGTGCCGCCGAGCGGCGTGAGCTGCTCGGGCTGCGGAGCCGAGCTGCAGTGCCGCGACGGCGCGGCGCCGGGTTTCCTGCCGGCGGAGAAGTACCGGAGCCTGTCGGAAGGCCCCGCCGGCGCGGAGGGGCTGCGGGGCGCCGTGTGCCAGCGCTGCTGGCTGCTGGCCCACCACGGCCGGGCCCTGCGGCTGCAGCTGCCGCCCGAGCAGCACCGGCTGGTGGTGAGCGCCGCCCTGCGCCGCCCGCCGCGCCACGGCCGCGGCCCGCTCCTCCTCTACATCCTCGACGTGATGGAGCTGCCCGACCCGGTGCTGCCGCAGCTGCCGGGGCTGCTGGAGCCCGACGTCCCCGCTGCCGGGCTGCTGGTGGTGGGCAACAAGGTGGATCTGCTGCCCGCCGACTCCCCCGGCCACCTGGGGCGGCTGCGGCGGCGGGTGGCGGAGGCCTGCGCCCAGGCCGGCCTGCGCGGGGCCCCGCTGGTGGACGTCCGCCTGGTGAGCGCCAAGACGGGCTTCGGGCTGGAGGGGCTGGTCAGCCGGCTGCAGCGCTCCTGGAAGTGCGCCGGTGATGTCTACCTGCTGGGCGCCACCAACTCCGGCAAGTCGACGCTCTTCAACACCTTGCTGCGCTCCGACTACTGCAAGTCCCGTGCCCCCGACGCCGTGGACAGGGCCACCGTCTCCCCCTGGCCAGGTCAGGGGCGCTGATGCTCTTCCCATGGTGGCGGGTCACCCCCTGGTGTCGGGCGCTCAGAGGCCGGCTAGCCCCGGGCCTCCTGCAAGGCTACCCTCGGCCAGCCCTGGGGCGGGGGTACCAGTCACCAAGCAGGTGGCTGCCACCACAAAGCATCGCCATTGTGGGCAGGGAGCTCCGGTGCCACGCCATGCTTTGAATCGTCACCTTCCTCAGGGTGGAAGGCATGGATGCTGCGTGTCTTGCAGCAGTAAGGGGGCTGGTAAACCAGAGCTGGCCCGTGTGCTCCCCTGCCAGTGGGGACAGTACCCCTGCGTGCCTTGTCATCTCCCTGTCTATTAGGGATGCCCTCCAGCCTAGAGAGAGACCGGGAGGTCTGTAAAAGAACCGTAGGCCAAACCAAGCTGCCTGGAGGTGGGACTTGCCCGGGGCGTATTAAGTCAGTCTTGGCACCACTCGGTTTTGAGACCTGTTTCCTCAAACCGTAGGTGGGAGCAGATCTCAAGCGGGTGGATGCCTCTTTTCCACCACCCTGGCTGGGGAGGCTAGCACTTTGTGGAAGCAGCTGTAGTTCCACCTCCCAAATTTGTATTACTCCAACCCAAAAGTTTGAGAAGCAAAGATTATTCTTTTTCTTGTTCTGCAGAGCTTAAGCGTGCCTGGCAGTCAGAGGCCCAAATGTACTTTCTGTTTTTTCCAGGAACAACACTGAACCTATTGAAATTTCCAATTATTAATCCTACATGCGACAGGATATTCCGAAGGCAGGAGAGGCTGAAAGAGGAGGCAACAAAAACAGAAGATCAGCTAAGCAGTGAAGAAAAAAAGTATCTTAATTACCTTAAAAAGCAAGGTTACTTGGTGGGTGAGTATTGCCTGAGTAAAGGTATTGCCCCTCTGCCCCAATGAAAATACTGCATTACACAAAGGATTGTGAACTCCTTAATTTGCTGTAGAATCCAGTTGGTTTTAGCAAGTAGTTTCTTCCCACTCTGAAAGAACTCATTTCTGTTTAATTGTGGGAAGAGCATGTTATCTGTAGTAGCAATTAAAAAGTTTCTGAATTCGCCTTCAAGTTATTTTGACCAGTTTTTGTTCCCTGAGTAATGGGTGCAAGACCTCTAGCTCCTCTGTAGGTAGTATCGTTAGTATTTCTTTCGAGTACTTACTTTTCAGCTGTTATAGCAGCATTACAGTGCACCTCCCATCAGCGTTTGCTAACCTACTTCAGGTATCTTAGCAGTTTACAATGATATTGCATTATAGGCCATCTGTCATTCCCAAAGAAAGAAAACAAGTTTCATTTTTAAATAATCACATTTTGGCTGCAGGCCACAGTGGTTGTACATCATTTTAGTATGTATCCAAAAGAGGGGGTTGCCAGAAGATAGCTCTGATTTTTCAAATAATTTTGTGTTTGACAGTCTAAGGCACTGAAAAAAGAAGGCAGCCTGCTTTACTGTAAAACAGAAATAATGGAGTGTCTGTGGTCTGGTCTCTGCTAAGATTTTGGGGCTTGAGGACTGCTAAGCAAGAATTGTAGAAGGGATTTCTTAGCATCTTGGCTTTTGAACACACAAATTTGTACCCACATAGCATCTTTATCGCCTTTATATTACCAATGTGCATCTCTTTTAATCAAAGGAAGGGACAGATGTTCAATTGAAGATAGGCAAGTTAATAGATTAATGACCAGGAAACCTTTCATTTTAAT
This sequence comes from Pluvialis apricaria, assembly GCA_017639485.1. NCBI lineage: Eukaryota > Metazoa > Chordata > Aves > Charadriiformes > Charadriidae > Pluvialis > Pluvialis apricaria. The sequence continues at coordinate 51,239,760 of CM030010.1, read as the reverse complement.
ACAGGAAGAGTTGGAAGAACATTTCAACGGCAGAAGTCTAGCGCTGTGGTTGACTTTGACCCTGACATGCTCTCCTACAGCATGGATGAAGATCCCAGTCATTCCCCTAGGAAGCGTGAGGAAAGGGAGGAGTTCACATACAACGAAGTGAAGGATGCTCGCTGGTGTTTTGACACTCCAGGGATTGTAAAGGAAAACTGTGTAGGTACTCTGTGGTGCTGTGTTTTGGGATGACAGGGTTTGGAAGGACTGTTCTGCCTTAGCTGTGCATGTGGGAGGGTATTTCTGCTGCAGTCCTGGGGTTAGGATTCTTTTGGTTTAGGCAATTGTGTTAAAATGTGGTTTGTATTTACTTGGGAAGGGTTCATTGTGTTAACGCTGTTGCATTTCTGAATATTGCATACTGTGATCTTTGCAAAGGAATCATATGACCGCGTTATCAAACTTTCTTAACATCTAAATGAAGGGAAGTAAGCGATAGGGCTGAAAGCAAGTTTATACCAGCATCACCCAATGAAGCTTGCACTTTTTTAGCTCAACCAGCCTACTGAAAAAGGTGGAGCTTAGGAGGATAACCAGTGTTGTGTGACTGAACCAAATCTTTGAGAAAGCATTCCCCTGAAGCTAACAGGATGTGCAGTGCTCCTGTTAATAGTGCCAATACGTCAGGCCTACCTCAATGTTTCAGTAGAGTGATGGCTCTGAAGCCAGTGCTGATGTAGTGCACACATCCAAAAAAGTCGTGTTTTGATTTTTGATCGCTTTGATATCTCTGTGGAGCTATCGGTCACCTTTTTGGGAAAGTTAAAAAGTACAAGGAGATAGGAAAGTTCTGAAGAGAAGGAGGTGCAAGAACTGTACTGAGAGACTGCACAGCTCAAGCACGGATACTGCTTTCATGAACACAGCAAAACTACTGTTTTTCTAGTAGAAGTGTTTGCCAGATCCTATAGCTGGTTAGTGTCCAGTGTAAAGAGAGTGATCAGCTTAGAGACCTGGTTTGGTAACTGGAGATTGGATATGTTCTTCCTGTCTTCTGGAGCTGAGTAAGTGTGGAAGTAAGTGGGCTTTCCTGCTTCCAGGAATACTTGCTGCTGTTTATGATTTTTATTATCCTTGCTGTGCCTTTGGAGAGCTACATGCCAAATTTCAGATCAAATGGTGTTTCTGCGGTCAGTGTTTGATCTGGCTGGAGGGCAAGCATATGGTCTATGTAGCAGATTTTGGCAGGGGAGATTTCTAGTGATGAGCAGGTTTGGGTTTTGTTTTTTGTTTTGGAAGAAGAGGGAGGGAAAGTGGCTGTTAGCATACGATGGAATGACATTTTTGTCCTTACTCCTTGGGGGTTTGTTGTTAGCTGCTTCCTCAGGACTCCTTCCAAAGCCAAACGTCTGGAAAGCATAGAAAATGATTACTGGTAACTCTCAAATTTTGGTTTAAGCGTTGCCAAACACATCAGAAAACCTGCAGCCAGCAGGGCAAAGCCTCCTCATCTTTTAGAATCGGTGTTGAAGGCTACCCTGACTTTCAAGCTAAAGATTGTCTGTGTGTGAACATAGGAAGAGCATTCAGGGTTCTGGCTGCACCACAACCCTTGTTAGTTTTAATGCTGAACTGAGATTAATCCTCGTGGCCAGACTGCTACAGACTTGTATTTGCATGACTGTGGCATGCGTGGGGGGCACAGCTGGAAGCATTTCCTCTGTCAGTTCCCTGTGTTTAGGAAAGAGACGCCATGAACGTGGAGACTAGTTGTCAAGGCACTGCTTCCTGAACTTCTGTGCCTGCACATTGTTTCATAGCTGGGTTTGAACGGTGCTTCTTTAGGAAGCAAGCAGACCACTGTGGCCGCAGCACTGCTGGTTAAGTTGCTGGCTTTTCAGCAGGCTTTGGGGTGGATCAATTTACTGAAACAAGTTAGCACCTAAACAAATGAGCCAGTTAAGCCAGGAGATGGAAAGGAAGAGGGAGGAGAGGAATGCAAGCAGCAGGAGCATTTGGGAGCCCTCACAGATGGGAGAGCTTGTTTTACTGTGTCCGGGGTAGGGATCCACACTGTGGGGCAAGCTGGTCATCCTGCAGTTTCCGTTGTTTCAGTCTGATCCAGCACTTTCCTCCCAGTGAGATATAACTAGCTTTGCTGTTAGTATTGATTCAGCAATTTGTGTCACTGCCTAAGTGGGGTAACTCAAATGTCATAGCGGAAGGTGGTCTCCAGTTCATGGCACATGGCTGCACTCACGTTAAAGCACAGTAAATTCTGTAAATCTTACGTGAGCTTGTTCCAGCCACACCCAGGATTCATCGATCCGTGGTCCAACGGGCTGCTGGCAGCTGTTTTACTTTGCTATGGACTCTGCATTGCCATGGGGATTGGTGACATTCCTACCTCCTCCTGATTCTCATTTACTGTGTGGACCAGAACTGAACTGTTCTGTTACACATTCTTCACACTGCTCTCCTTGATCTTTTTCCTCTCTCAATATAGTACCAATATTAATTGCCAATTAAGTGCCAGTATTAATTTCGTGGTCCCAGTTGAAACATCTGGAATAAGATATGATTTATTTTGCAGGTTTTAAATCTCCTGACAGAGGAAGAAGTAAAGCTGGTTTTGCCAACACATGCCATCGTTCCACGGACCTTCATTCTCAAGCCAGGAATGGTCTTGTTTTTAGCAGCCTTGGGACGTATAGACTACTTACAGGTGAGGGAAGAAAGGATTTTGTGAGCAGCTGCTTCATCTCTTATTATAGTACCAGACAATAACAGACTTTCTGGGTAGCTTTCCCAGACCCTTTCTGTGCTGCTTTTGAGACGATGAATCTGTTAATAAAGCACTGCATAAAGTCAAAATGCTTCGGGATGGAGAGTTGCAGTTGAAAGGTTTGGTATTTGCTACCAGTGTGCAATATTTTATATTGTATAATGGTAACTGCTTTTGAATGCTGACAAACGCCTTCAGTGTGATGTGCTTCCCATAACATACGAAGGGACGAGGCAGGGAGGGAGGGAAGGGGGAGAGTGCCAGAATGAACTGGGGAAAATAGGTGGTTTTCCTCATTTCTGCGTTTCGTGAAAGCTGTCTGCCAAGAGAGAAAAGCATGGGCATTTTTCTTTCTTGACACAGACCTCTCTGAAGAATTTGCCCAAGGAAACAATTACATGTACATGTATTTTAGTTTCTGTAAAAATATTTTTTAAAAGGTGCTGTGTGTCATCCATGTCCCCCCCACCCCCAGCCTATTTCTTCCACTTGTTAAAAATCTTATGTAGTTGTGTGGAGCTGACCTCCCACGATGCTTCTTCTGGAAGGGGCGGTTTCTTCCAGGTAGGAGTCTAGCATTTATGATAATGCCTTTCTCAGTAGTTTCCCCCAGTTTGGGAAGGGCGTGTGTGTATGGCTATTCCTTTGTTTCAGTCAGCTTTCCAAGATCACTTAGAAATCTTGAATTGGTACTTTGCTGAGGACACTCTTGATCTGCTGGAAGAAAACCAGAAAGGTGAAGGGAACAGGGTTCTGTAAGTAATAGTGTACCAGGGCAGCAGGAAAGTTCCATCGCAGTTAAGGTGAGAATCCAGAGCCCCAGACCAAAAGCCAGCTTGGCAGTACAGAGGAATAATGCCTCACTCCGGGGGAAAAAAATGCTGTTTGTGAGGAGAGCAACCCAGCAGAAAAAAAACCTGTCTTTACCCATACTTTCTTGGGCAAAGCCCTCAGAAAAGAACTAGGCATGTTGGTTGGGCGCTCTCAGGAACTTGAGAAAGCACCTGGATTTGCATGCCAGACAAAGTAGGACAGCGATACAGATGGTTGACATCTTTCTGGCAGTAAACACCCTCTGCAGAAACGCTGAGCACAGACGAGGCCTCTCACACGAGGAAGAGGATAGGGCAAGCAGTCTGGCCACAGGGCTGCCCGAGGCATTGTTTTGTCATGAGGGATGATTTTTGTTCTTGGGAGTTGTGGAGAATGTGGGTGATGTTGGCAGCCTGGGCAACCTGAGGTCAGGGTAAAGAAGTGTCGCACCACCTCTCGATGAGAGAGGATCAGGCTCAGAAACGTGTGTGGTGCAGCAGGGCTGGCAGTTAGGCTTCGTGCTGTAAGCCTGTTCTCCATGTAGTGGTGCTCCTAGCAAGCTCAGCTGTGCACATGTAGGGCCCCACAGATTCTAGGTATCTTTCTCAACCCATTACTGTATAAGCCTTGCGTATCTTCATCCTCCAGAGACCTTGAAGGAAGACAGTTGCGCTCAGACCATGACAGAGGAGCCCCTGCCTCAGAACAGATCTGTGAGGAGCTTGGAGGAATAGCTGCACTTGGGTTTCCTTATTTCAGGCTGCTAGCAGTGTTTGTAGAGGTTTTTCCCCTCTAACTTTGCTTTCTTTTAAGTACAAAAGTTAGGAGAGTGCCTGCTGAAATTGCTCCACGTTCAGTCTTTGCTTAGCTTGAGAGCAGCTTGGAACCAAGCATGGTTCAATGAGAGATGTATGTTAGAAATGTAAAGTGATAGGAGAAGAAGCACCAGACACACGTCCGTCACCTCAAATGCTATATAACCACACTGAGCTTGTTCTTGGGAATTAAACTTAAGCAAAGATATCTCTTGGATGCTTTGCCTGAGCTGAGCAGATGTGATGGCAGGGCATATGGTATTGGGGGTGATTTGAGACAGGGTGGTGAAGCCATGGGTGCTTCTCCCCTGGAAGCTCAGCTCCCCTGCTTATATAAACCCCGGCTGCTCTGCAGTGACAGAGACAAGGACCCCTCCTTGGACAAGGAGGGGACATCAGTCAAAGAGGTTTTCAACATGCAGGAAAGAAATGGAGCAGGAGAGAGCAATTCAGGGCTGCTTTTCTGTTATCACAAGTAACATCCTCCTCTTGTTAATGTATTTCAGGGAGAAAAGCCTGCCTGGTTTTCCGTTGTGGCTTCTAACCTGTTGCCAGTCCGCATTTCTACCCTGAGCAACGCAGATGCCATCTACGAGAAGCATGCTGGCCGGGAGTTACTAAAGGTAAGAGGAGGTGCTGCCATGGGCTCTTGGTTGCAGACAGGCAGGCTGTCCTGCCTGGGGAAGCACAATGGCTGGGGCACAGTTGAAAGGGAAAACCAGCACATGTCAGGAGTTTGGGACTTCTGCAGTGGGAGAGTGGAGATCTGTGGCATGGAACGGTCTTGCACAGACTGCATGGCTGCAGCTGTGTTAGGAGAGAGCGCTGAGGATGATGCATTTCAGCAGAGCTTCTGTTTCTAGCGTTCCGGCTGAAAAGAAGATTTGTGGTGCTCTGCTCTCTGATGCTTGGATTTTCTTGAATGGCCTTAAAGTGCAGGCAGCAATGGGGTTATTTTCCATGGCAAACTTCAGACTGGGGTTTCAGAACAGATTGCAGTTGAAAAATGTAACTTTCTTATTCTTTCCCTGCTGGACCCTCTGCACATCCCTGCATATTTTGGTGGTCTGACTTTTTCCTTGGTATTACCACATACTGTGTAGCACTTGCAGATTGATGGGGAGCAGGGTGAGCTGTCCTTGTCCTGGCAGCTCCGTTCCTGCGCACATCGAGAACAAGTGCTGTCACTCACATCAAGGTGGCTGGCTTGAGCCGCCAGCTGGGTCCTGGGTTGCTCCAGGTGTGATCCTGATTCTGCTCTTGGCAAAACCGAAATAACTCCTGTAGGGTATTCAACCCAGCTCTCACTTGGCTTGGCTAATATCCTTATTGCCACGTGTGCCATGATGTTATGGTTTGAGAAACCCACAAGAATTTATTGTCCTTTAGACAATTATTCTCTCACCCGGTGACCCCTCCCCACCTGGGAAGGGGAATCGGGAAAAACAAGGAAACCTGAGTGTTGAAATATAAACAGATTTAATAGAATAAGACTAGATAATTAACATTAATGACACTAAAGAACCAATATTGATACTGATACCAATACAAAATATCCGAGGATTATACTCAGCCAATTCCATCAGCAGGAAGCGGTGCCCTCCCAGCAGTGGACAGCAAATGTCAGACACTGCGAGCGCTACAGCTTTGGGAAGAAGGGAAGGCCTCAGGGGTCCAGCACCAGGGCAGGAAGTTCTCAGGATTGTAGCCATCAAGGAAGAGAGGGAACTTCTCAGCAAACTTTCTAATCTATATTGAATGTGGTGTTTGTGGTATGAAATAATCCTGTTGGCCAGCTTGGGTCAAGTGCCCGGGTCTTGGTCCTCCTTGCCCCTGCACCTGGTGAGCTTGAAGACACTGAGACCTTGAAACCCACCCAGCATTGCTGGCTATAAAGTAAATATTTTCACAAATTCAGACACTAGAGTCTTCTAAAAGTGCACTGTTCCCAAGCATTAGAAGAGAAATTAGTCCTGTGTTGCTCAAACCAGGACACGTGCTTGCCAGTTTAAGGTAGGAGCGCTGAAGCATCTCTTGACTGTTAATTTTTTTTTCCTCTATGTTTTGATGTTAGGTTCCTATGGGTGGGGAAGAGCGAATGAAAGAGTTCCCCCCGCTTGTCCCTCAGGACATTACACTGAAAGGAATTGGTACCACTGAGGCAGTCGCAGATATCAAGCTTTCCTCTGCAGGTAATTTAATATTTCTTCATTAGTTTGCTTTGCAGGGTGTGCATCCTAGAAACATTGATGGGAAGAGGCCTCTGAAGGGATGAAGCTGTATTTCCTGCTCAGAGCAGGACTGTCACCAACACAAAATCGGGGCAGCCATGACTTTGTCCGGCTGAGGCTTGGCAACCTCCAAGAATGGAGATTGACAACCGTGCTTGTACAGGATGACCACACTGGAATACTTTATGTTCTGGCTGCCATACAAGTTCCACAGCATCAGGAATGGCTGTGACACTGTCTGCTCTCCAGGTGAAAGGAGAAGGGCAGTGGATTGGAAAGTTTTATTATTGTGTTTTTGGTAATTCACACCCTCTCTGTGAAGTTCACCAGGAAAGAGCTGTGTCTGGGGAGAGTACGATGTGGATTTAGGTGCTGCCTTCTATTGGGAAAGGGCTGGATATTACCTTTGAGCTTGGTTTCCCAAAGAAATCACACCTGGGTTGCTCAGGTTCTCAGCCAACACAGGAGGCACCGAGTTTGCATCAGAACCCTCATTCTGATACTAGTGGCTTGTCTTACTGACTGTATGTATTTTTTTTTTTTTGCCTGCGCAGGCTGGGTGGCAGTGACGGCTCACGAGGAAGAGAAACTGCTGCTCCGAGCCTATACTCCCAAGGGTACCGCGTTGGTGGTGCGGGAGCCGCCCCTTTTGCCGTACATCAGTACCATCAGAGGGGCCCGGATCGCAGGCACTGCTGCCTATAGGACCAAAAAGCCGCCTTCCCTGGTGGAAAACCTGAAAACCATGGGGACAAGATAGCGCTTCTCATCCTCTGAGCAAGGCGGAAGGCAGAACAGCCTCTGGAGAAACTTGTAGCTTGTTGATATTTGGGCGAGCTTGGACTCCTTTTTAAAAGCAGACAGGCATATTTTTGAAAGCAGGCTGGGAGGGGGTAAAGCGCCTGATTCGGTACTCCACAAGCCCTGATCCAGCTACTGAACTGCAGGCATTTTGAGTGAGCTGAGTCGCTGGTACCTCGCTGTCGGGGGTGAAACAGCTTCTCCCTGGCACCTGCCAGTATCTACGCGTATGTTCCTTTACGTGTTCCCTCTTGAAATACAGGATGGAAACTCACCTGCCTGCCCTGGGCTGGCTTTGCTGCTTACAGAGCAGGTCTTCTCTTGCAGACATGCTCCCACGGGTCAGAAACCATTGCTTTGTTCTTGGAGGCTTTGTGGTGTTTCCAGAGTTGAAGGAGGTGGAGGGAGTGGGGAGGAGCAGGGAATGCGCCAGTGTGGGTATGACCCCTCCTAGTGGCTGATATTAATTCAACAACACCGACCAAAAATCAGGTCCTTTCAGCCCTTCAAAATTTGGGGCAGGTGAGGGAGTGCAACACCCTGCTTTTGGATGCAGGAAAGGTGAATTAATGAAAAGTAGGTCCCTTCAGTATACCTGAAGAGGAAACTTTTGCAACTTGCTGCTTTGGTTTGGTTTCTGTAGCTTGTGTAAAGGTTTCTGAAACTGAGGACGTAGAATAAAACTTTTTCAAAGGCGCCGACTCCTTTGTATCCTTTTCAAATTGCTGACAACGCACCCTTGTGTGGGTGTGAGCCTCCTGCTAGCTATGCAAAAGCTCCAGCAGGTGGTCCAGTGTTAGAGGAGAATGTATCATGCCATGTCTGACAGCCGAGGCGAGGCTGCTGCAGCTCCATCCTGCCAGGTCCTACCTCTAGTGAGGCCAAAGATGTATTCCCAGTAGGCACAGAGCACACATACGGGCCATGTACGTATGTGTGTGGTCACACAGATCACGGACAGCCACACAGCACTTGGGGACACAGACAGCACCAGCAGCCTGTGTGCACACACGCCTGCGCGTGGTAGATGCCTCCATCTCCTGGGATTGATCATCCTGATTGACACTCAATCTGCCCAGGAGCTGCTGGTTCCTGGACGCCAGCCTCCCTCTTGCTCCAGCCCTCAGCACCCGGAGATGTGAGCCCCTCAGGCTCCACGCCAGTTACTGGTACGGACGGCCTGGCACACAGACACACAACTGGCCAGGACTCCCCTGGTGCCGCAGATGAGATACCCCCCACCCAAGACAGAGACTTACTTTTTGCTCCTGGACAGAGGGGCTGATGGCTCTGCAAACACAGCCCTGAAAGGGCCCCAGACGGGCTGTTCGTTCCTCAGGAGTCCTTCCGTTGGGTCCCTGTCTGTGCCCCTGTGCAGCTCTGGGCTTGTGCAGATGGGCCTTTGATGGGCTGATGGCCCCGATGATGGGCCTGGGAGTAGCCCAGCAGGGCATTGTTTGGGCTCCCCCTCCCACCACCGTCTGTGTGCTCCTTTGTGGCTGTGGAGCCTGGGCTGGAGAAGCTGCTTTAGTCTGGATGCTGCTTAAAGATGCCTGTTTACCGACCTGCGCTGCAGCTACGTTGAGACAGCTCAACAGGAGCAGCCTGCAGAAACCCGGCACCAGATCCATCTTGCTGCCTAAAATGACATTTCCAGCCAGAGAAAGCAGACATGGAAAAAGGCACAGCACTCTCGGCTAAACGGGGAGGCAGGAAAAGGGTCTGGCTGCGGTTTGTTCAAACTAGCTTGACAAATCCAAACCAGGCATCCTCTATAACATTCCTGCACCACTGTACGTCTGGGAAAGATGCAACATGAAAGGCATACAGCTCCACGTGCAGAAGGAGTAACTGGAAGACCTGCCTCTCTTACAGCGGTGGTCCTCAGCCCAGGTGTTAGCGCAGACACAAACACATAACCAATTTTCTTCGGTTATATGCGGTGCTTTATTTCAAGGCGCCGGGAACCAGGGGTAAGCACCCAAATCTGGCTCCCAAGACGGCCTTGCCGAGTACCCATTTTATATTCTTTTGGTTACACAATCTCATACATATTCAACAAGTACTGCTACATTATCTTATACATATGCATTACGGATTACTTCATCCTATTGCGACATCAGCCTCCTTCTCTGCGCATGCCCATCTTCCCTCTAGTGGTCGTCGGTGGTCATCCTGATGAAGTAAGAAGTCTTCCTCAGATGAAGTAAGACGTCTTCCTCACCTTATCCTTTTCACCTTTTCTCTTTTGACTCAGTTCCAGGGTCTGTTTTCCATCCAAGTTCCTCAAGGTTCTGCTTGACTCCCCTGATACGCCGCTTATCTGCTTCTTCGAGACCTAAATCTTACAAACCACAGCCGGCTGGCCTTGGGTGTTAGAACAATAAGTGTAAGCGAGAGCCTCCCTGCATACCATGTCTGAACATCAGCTGTAAACATCGGTCTTATCACTCTGAGAGAGTGAACATTGTCTGCACAATATGCTGTTAATTTCAGTAGTTAAAAGAGGCCCAGCTAAGAAGCGAAGCTACTGAACAAAATTGGTCCTGTTTTACCTCAAACCAGGCAGTTTTGGCAACCACGAAGGGACCTCGCGAGCATTGCTGAGGCGGATCGCGTACTGATCCTGCTCCAGCCGGTGCCGAGGAATTCTCGGGGAGCCATCAGCTGCGACCGACCTCCACTGCTCACGACGGACCTCTGATAAGGTAAGAAAGGTGCTTTATTTTAGTAACAGGGAACGGTACCGCTGTAAGTAATAGCCTGCCAGTTAGACGCGGCGAAAGCTGCCCGTGGTTGGGCTGAGGAGCTCCGGGTGGTAAGCCTAGGCGCCCTCCGTCAGACAGGGCGAAAGCCCTGCAGGTTCGGCAAGTGGTATGGTAATGGGTATGGTATGGTAAAAGTTGCAACTATAAATAACAATTGGAATTGCACGGTAACGTTTGGTTGTATATTTTAAGTCCAGCCTGTGGGGTTGGCATTTGGTAATATTCAGTCTGCGGGACTAATATTTGCCGATATTAAAAATCCAGTCTGCGGGACTGGTACTTGCTGCTATTATTGTGATTGTTTGGTTGAGCACTGTGGTTGTTAGAGTAGTTTTGCTGTAACTAGCTGCAAGACTGAAAATTCTAAAATCCAGTCTGCGGGACTGGTATTTGCTGTTATTACTGTGATTGTTGGATAATACTGTAATTTAACAATGCCAGAAATACCTAAGGCAACTCCGTTAGGCTGTATTTTAAGTCATTGGAAGGAGGGAAAGTTTGAACAAGCATTTCGGAAAAATAAGTTGATTGAATATTGTAATGATTGGTGGCCTCAATATAAATTAGATGACCAGGAGAAGTGGCCTGAGAATGGGACCTTGAATTATAATACCATTTTGCAGTTGATGTTGTTTTGCAGAAGACAAGGGAAATGGGATGAAGTGCCTTATGTGGATCTTTTCTTTAGTTTAAGGAATAATCAAGAGTGGCAGAAATCTTGCGGGATAATGACATTACAAGCAGGCAGTAATACTCCTCACTGTCAGGGTTGCAAAACTGAAAAGAAGTGTATGGGATGAGCAGACACCTTACAGCATGTCGTTCTTAAACGAGATGTTGTATCATGCCTTTAAAGAGCTTGGTTTGCACTTGATTCAGTCAACTCTGTTTAACCTGCCAAATGCATTGCAAAGTTTATTTACTCTTTGTGTTTTTATGCGAAGGTTTAAATGTGCTGTATTGGTGTGGTTCACAATTCAGGTCTATAACATGATTAGTTGGGTAACGGCTCTACCTGTATATCTCAGGCATCGTGTGATGGATTCTGTTACTAATTACACTTTTGGTACTACCTTGGGAAAGTTTACTTCGCCCTTGAATAGTTATATTAATATGACACCATCAGAGCCAGGGCTTGGAAACCTTCTGGGCTGTGACGATAAGGATTGTTACCTCCTTAAGATCGTGATTTTGCTGTCGGTTTTCCTGAACGTGTTGCAGGGGTGGGTTTTTGTGAAATACCGGCACAGGGGTGGCTATAGGGTAACGCGCGCTGCCGCCACTCAGACCGCAGCAGCGCTGCGACGGACAGCGGTGCGAGCCACGGCACCGCCACCGCCCGCAGCGGCACCACCACCGCAACAGCACCGGCGCCTCCGCCGCCTGTCCCGGCACAGGCACCGCCGCCTACCTCCCCTCCCGTAGCACACAGAACGAGGCGGAGGGATCAAACAGAGACTAGTGCTGTAATTGCTCCTTTGAGACAGGGCGTCGGGACAGAAGGACCTGTGTATGTTAAAGTACCTTTTTCCCCTGGAGATTTGGTTATCTGGAAACAGTCGGCAGGGACATATAGGGAAAACCCGGACAAGGTGGCTCGTGTAGTTAAAATGATAATGAAGACACAAAATCCAGATTGGGACGATATACAAGTGTTGTTAGATACTTTAATGGACTCAACAGAAAAGGAAATGGTTTTGAGAGCAGCACGAGAAAGAGTTCGGGAGGACGTAAGGCAAGGATTGGTCCAGGGAACTACAGATCAGAACTTTCCTACTGAAGACCCGATGTGGGATTATAACACACCGGGGGGAATGAGAAGTTTGCAGAGGAATGGATAGTTGTTGGGGTCCAGAATGCTATGCCAAAAGCTGTTAACTGGTCAAAACTGTATAATGTTAGGCAAGAAAAGACAGAGTCGCCCTCTGCTTTTCTGGAGAGACTTAAAGAAACAGCAAAGAAATATACAGATCTAGATGTAGAAACTGAGCAAGCTAGAGCACAGCTGGCGTTGATCTTTTTGGGACAGTCTCAGGATGATATTAGGAAGAAACTGCAGAAACTAGAAGGAGCAGAATTGCGAGATCTGGACAGATTGTTGGAAGTGGCTTGGAAGGTGTACAATAATAGAGAGAGAGAGGGAGCCCGGAGACAACAGCAAAACTTATTGGCAGTAATACAGGGAAAAGAGCAGAATCATATGAATTCCAGAGGCAGGGGGCAAAGTGGTATGCGAGGAAGAGGGCGAGGAAGAGGATTTACTAACTTTCGATCAGGAATGGGCTATAACAGGTTAGGATATAATCAGTGTGCCAACTGTGGACAGGAGGGTCACTGGAAGAATGAGTGTCCAGTGAGAATGGGGCAACCTCTTTCTCCCCGAAATCCTTTCTTCGGACCAGGGGCAGAGACCGCAAAGACGATGGTGTTGGGGGATTATACGCATCAAAGCTGACTAGATAAAGAGCCTTTGGTGAAAATAGAACTTGAGGGGAAAGAGGTAAAATTTTTAGTCGATACAGGAGCAACATACTCGGTTTTAAACAATTTGTGTGGAAAATTGGGGGAAAGGACAATTACAATTGTAAGTGCCACAGGGAAAGAGGAAAAAAAGCCATTCCTACAACCCCTGGATTTAAGGTTTAGAGGAAAAGAATTAACTCATGAGTTCTTATATGTACCAGAATGTCCAATTCCCCTTATGGGACGAGACCTATTGGCAAAATTGAATGCAGAAATAATATTTGAAAATGGAGAATTGATAATGCAGATTCCAGAATCAAAAGTTGGACAGATATTGGTACTTAAGGAACAACCGAAAACACACATCCCCAAGGAAGTGGAAGAAGCTGTAATACCTATAGTCTGGGAAACAGACATTCCAGGAAAATCAAAATTAGCTTCACCTGTGTTAGTAGAACTGAAGGAGGGGGCAATGCCAGTTAGGGTTAAACAGTACCCACTGAAATTAGAAGCTAGGCAGGGTATTGTGAAAATCATAGAAAAGTTTATGCAATATGGGATCCTAGAAGAATGTGAGTCAGAATATAATACACCTATCTTCCCTGTTAAAAAGCCAAGCGGTGAATATAGATTGGTACAGGATTTAAGAGCAATAAATGAAATTACCAAAGATATCCACCCTGTGGTAGCAAACCTGTATACATTGCTGACATCTGTGAGAAAGAAATACAAATGGTTCACAGTAATCGATCTAAAAGATGCTTTCTTCTGCATTCCACTTGACAAAGATAGTAGGAAACTGTTTGCATTTGAATGGGAGAACCCCTACACCGGACGAAAAACACAACTGACTTGGACTCGGCTTCCTCAAGGATTTAAGAACAGCCCGACGATCTTTGGAAACCAACTAGCTAAGGAGCTAGAGACCTGGACTACCCAAGGAGATATTCAGGTACCCAGATCACAGTATCTGCTGTTGCAATATGTTGATGACATTTTCATAGCAACGGAGGATAGATTCCAATGTATAAATGTTACAATAGCAATATTGAATCAATTGGGATTAAACAGATATAAAGTCTCCAAAGAAAAAGCACAGATAGCATGTCAAACAGTATTGTATTTGGGTTGTGAAATTTCACAAGGACAGCGAAGATTGGGGATCAATCGAATTGAGGCCATATGTGCCATTCCAGAGCCTAGGAATTTACATGAATTAAGAACCTTTTTGGGAATGACAGGGTGGTGTCGGTTGTGGATAATGGACTATGGGCTTATTGCTAAACCACTGTATGAAGTTCAGAAATCACCTGTATTTGTTTGGAGTAAACCACAGAAAGAAGCCTTTGAGAAGCTAAAATCAGCACTGAAAACAGCCCCCGCTTTAGGCCTTCCGGACTTGGCCAAGGAATTTCAATTATACGTTCATGAAAGACAGAGACTGGCTTTAGGGGTACTGACTCAGAAGTTGGGCAGCTGGAAGAGACCTGTGGGTTACTTCTCTAAACAACTGGATTCGGTAAGTGCAGGATGGCCTTCTTGCTTGAGAGCTGTGGCAGCGACTGTGATTTTAATACAGGAGGCCAGGAAGCTGACTTTGGGTAAGCACATAGATGTATTTGTGCCACATATGGTGACAACTGTTTTAGAGCAAAAAGGGGGGCATTGGCTGTCCCCCAGCCGGATGATGAAATATCAGGCAATTTTAACAGAACAGGACGATGTAAGTTTGAAAACTACTAATTTGTTAAATCCAGCAGTTTTTCTTGGAACAGATCCAGAAGAAGGAACACTTGAACATGACTGTGTGGAAGTCATCGAGCACACCTATGCGACCAGAGCTGATCTAAAAGATGTACCCCTCGCAAACCCGGATTGGGAATTGTTTACTGATGGAAGCAGCTTCGTAGAGAATGGAACACGATACGCAGGGTATGCCGTGACTACATGGAAGGAAGTCGTAGAGGCACAAGTGCTACCCCCAGGAACATCAGCCCAGCGAGCGGAGCTGATTGCATTAACAAGAGCTTTAGAACTTAGTGACAATAAGAAAGCTAATATTTGGACAGACTCAAAATATGCTTTCGGTGTAGTACATGTCCATGGAGCTCTATGGAAAGAACGAGGATTATTGTCTGCACAAGGCATAAACATAAAGTACCAAGAGGAGATATTGAAGCTCATAACATCTGTACAAAAACCAGACCAGGTAGCTATAATGCATTGCAGAGCCCACCAGAGGGACTCGTCCAAAATATCCGAAGGAAATGCATTGGCAGATCACACGGCTCGACAAGTAGCTCGACAGGCATGGAGCAATATAATGGCACTAATACCCTTAAAGGTGAGTCCATTGCATACTTACCTTCCACAGAATCCTGGATATTCCAAAGAAGATGAGAAGTTAGCGGAATTGCTGAAGGCACGGAAGAATACGCAAGGATGGTATGTTACCATAACTGGGCAAGTAATAGTACCTCCAGCTGTGATGCGACAGATTTTACAAACAGAGCATCAGAAGTGTCATTGGGGTGCAGAAGCATTAGTAACTTACCTAAAACGAGGTATGATTTCTACACAGATGTTAACAATGGCGAAAGCAATAGGATCTAAGTGTGAAATTTGTTTGAAAAATAATCCAATAGTCAGGAAATCAGTTCAAATGGGGAAAATCAAAGTAGGAATGGAGCCTGGAGATTATTGGCAAATTGATTTCGCAGAACTGCCCAAAGCCCAAGGGTATAAATATTTGCTAGTAGGGGTTGATACCTTTTCTGGGTGGCCGGAAGCCTTTCCCTGTCGCACAAATCAGGCTAAAGAAGTAGTAAAATGTTTGTTAAAAGAAATAATTCCGAGGTTTGGAGTTCCATTAGGGATGTCATCTGATCGTGGGCCTCATTTTATCGCAGCCATTGTTCAGGATGTAAGTAGACTTCTAGGGATTGCTTGGGATTTGCATACCCCTTGGAGACCACAATCCAGTGGGCAAGTAGAAAAGATGAATCAAACATTAAAGAGACAAATGAGTAAAATTTGTCAGGAAGCTAAAATACAGTGGCCCCAAGCTTTACCTATAGCTTTGTTACGAATTCGAATTAAGCCCCGAAGTGGAATGTCAGTAAGTCCTTACGAAATTCTCTATGGTAAACCATATGAAGCCCCAAGACCAAATCCAAATATGCACATTAAGGGGAGTCAGGATGTTTATAACTATGTGTTATCTCTTGGAAAAATTTTAATGCAGCTGCGGAACACTTTGATATGGAATAGACCTTTACCCCTGGAGAATCCAGTGCACGACATTCAACCTGGAGATCGGGTATACGTCTGGAATTGGAGTGAGGAACCTTTGAAGGAGCGCTGGGATGGACCGTACCAAGTACTATTAACTACCTTTACGGCTATCAAAGTAGCGGGAATAGACTCTTGGGTACATTACACTCGGGTAAAGAAAATCCCAACAGTTTGGGAATCGCAGATGCTCTCACCTACTAAGCTTAGATTAATGTCTAAATGAAATGTCGGAATTCAGTTATAAAGTTCTGTTCGTAGTCTGGCTAATAATACCACTGGGAACAGTTTCACTTGTTGAAATCGAGCTGAAGGATAAAGTGACGACACAATGGGTGAGACATAATGCCATTCTGATTTGTGAGTTCAGGAATGACGTTGAGTTAGAAGTGGGAGACCTGAAGGTGATTTGGGAAAGAATTGATCAAAATAAATCCGTGGCTAAATTAGAATCAAGAGGAAAGGTCCAAAAGGAAATAAATAAAGATAAACGCTCAGGGAACATTAAGTTCGAAATACAAAATGTGACTGAAACAGATCAAGGAGATTATTTATGTTTAATCAACGTAAATGGCAGTACTGATTATGGGAAACGAACATTGCAGGTAAATTCTCCAGAAGATTATGGAATAAGAGCTGGGCATGACAAATATTTTGTGACTCTAGGGTCCGATGTTTTAATTTACTGTTATTTACAAGATCAGCGGCCTCCCTATTACGGATGGACCAGAGATGTTTTTCCGGCCCCAAAAGACAGTAGACATCAAACGGAGATGCATATGGGGGGGATGTTAACATATCTAATTAGAGATTTTCAAGAAGACGACTTAGGAACATATCGATGTGAATATAAAAATGATACTGCAATGGGATTCAGTGAAATTAAAGTTTTAAAAGAAAGAGTCAGGAGAGCTGTAGACACGGCACAGAAATTACAAATAACACATCCCAACCCACAAGAAAATCTGATTGTAGGATTAATTAGAGATTTTGGGGTGATGCAAAATGTTTCAAAAATTACTGCTTGTTTGCCTTTACCCCAGGCAGCAGGAGAACCAATACCATGGGGAATTATCGTTGTAGGACTACCTCCCAAGGTATTAGCAAATTCTACAAAAGCATGCGAGGTAGTAAAACGAGAATGGAAAGAGACAGTACAAGGGTGTCAGTTATTAACACCTATGACAGAACAAGACTGTCGAAAGAAAGAGGGATATCATTCCTGGGCAGCAAGTATAAAGAAATGTTTCGTTACTGGGCCAGTAAAAGAACCCTGTAATAAAGTCTGGTTGCAAATTAAGCGTACAAAAAATGAAATGGTGTGCCAAAATGAAACTAGAAAAATGTTATGGGATAGTTGGAAAACACTTTGGGGACCAGCTCTGTTAGAACATTATAGCTACATTAGCAAGATACCGTGGTGTTTTGAATGGGTTGGAAAAGTCAATGAGACTGGAAAGGTATCCCATAAAGATACCTCCCAGAGAGGCAGAGTACCAGCTAAATGGGTTTGTGAGGAAGTATATTCTTGCGATAGTCCATTAATCGAAGTTAGAATACCCGCAGTACGAGCAGCATTGAAATTTGGATGTGAGTGTCGAGACTACCAACATCAACAACGGCAAGGGTCTTCTAGCGGACAGCGGCAAGGAGACTGTGAAATTGATACTATACGAAGCCCAGGTAATTTAGTTTGGGTAATGGGGCACGGCCAATGGACAACTCATTTATCATTAAATGGACCAGTAACCCAAATCACCTTAGGTATCCCTACTTTATGTCCCCTATGGAATCCTATGAAAAGTACCCAAGTGCAGTATCCAAAGACGAGAACTAAAAGAGAAATAAATCCAGAAGACGATGTTTGGCATGAACCTGATACAAATGTGAAATTTGAATGGGTTCTAGAATCAATGTTTGTGCCACTAGCATCGTATAGAAATAGAGAAATGTTATTTAGACTATTAGGGCAAACTGAAAGGTTAGCTGCAGCTACCAAGAAGGGCTTTAAAGACCTGAACTTGCAGTTACAAGCCACCTCAAGGATGACCTTGCAGAACAGAATGGCATTAGATATGATGTTGCTCAAGGAACACGGAGTTTGTGGATATCTCAGTGACCGAATTGATCATTGTTGTATCCATATTCCAAATGTTACTCGAGAAGTTGAAAAGGATATATTCCAGTTACAAGAAACGCAAGAAAAGATAAAAGAAATTGAAAAAGAAGCCCAACAGAATTGGATAGGAGCGCTGTTTAATAGTCTGGGACTTCACCTCTCCGATTGGGTTAGTTCATTATTACAGACATTAATCGTAATAGTTATAATGTTTCTCGTGTTGTACCTGATGTTTTACTGTATTAAAGCAGAAATAAGGAGAAACAGAGCGTGGACCCACCATCTGGTTGGAGCAGTGTCCAGAGAATACCCAAAAGAAATACATCTAAATGAGGCATATGAAGAAACAAAAGTTTGAATGAAAATATTGACATGAAATGTAATATTTTCAAAAGGGGGGAAATGTTAGGAAAATCATTAAAGTTTTAAGTAGAAAGATTAAATTAATACATAAAATCATAGTTATTATTAGTTGATGATTGTTAATATAAAATGAGCAAATCTGAATGAAACAATAGAATAGAGTAAGTACAAGTTGTGTTTTAGTAAGTCATAGAAACCTGTTATGCACCAGTAGTGTTCCTCAGAATACTCCTTTGAAATAAAGATAATCGTAGATGAAGTGACCTGCATGTATCCATACATATATATATCCTCTGTGTGTGCATAGATTTGATAGATAAAAGTAATAGTAACCTGAGCAAGATGCAAATGGTATAGAATAAGGGGTGGAATGCCCTGGTTTGAGGTAAAACAGGACCAATTTTGTTCAGTAGCTTCGCTTCTTAGCTGGGCCTCTTTTAACTACTGAAATTAACAGCATATTGTGCAGACAACGTTCACTCTCTCAGAGTGATAAGACCGATGTTTATAGCTGATGTTCAGACATGGTATGCAGGGAGGCTCTCGCTTTCACTTATTGTTCTAACACCCAAGGCCAGCCGGCTGTGGTTTGTAAGATTTAGGTCTCGAAGAAGCAGATAAGCGGCGTATCAGGGGAGTCAAGCAGAACCTTGAGGAACTTGGATGGAAAACAGACCCTGGAACTGAGTCAAAAGAGAAAAGGTGAAAAGGATAAGGTGAGGAAGACGTCTTACTTCATCTGAGGAAGACTTCTTACTTCATCAGGACGACCACTGACGACCACTAGAGGGAAGATGGGCATGCGCAGAGAAGGAGGCTGATGTCGCAATAGTATGAAGTAATCCGTAATGCATATGTATAAGATAATGTAGCAGTACTTGTTGAATATGTATGAGATTGTGTAACCAAAAGAATATAAAATGGGTACTCGGCAAGGCCGTCTTGGGAGCCAGATTTGGGTGCTTACCCCTGGTTCCCGGCGCCTTGAAATAAAGCACCGCATATAACCGAAGAAAATTGGTTATGTGTTTGTCTCTGCGCTAACACAGGGGCCGGATGTGAAAAATCGCAGCCAAGGCAAGCGATTGGTGTAGCAGACCCCCTGTTTTGTGGGGGAAAAAAAAGCCTTTTCGCAAGGTTGGGTGGGCTCGGGAGGTGCCGGAGGTGTATCGAGGAGAAAAGGTTTGCTGCCGACATGGGGAGGTGCGGGGAGGAGGCGCGCACGACTGCCGTGCCCAGCATCCTTTCGTGTCCAACCCCAGCGTGCCGGCGGTGAGCCGGGGCAGCGCGGGGCCTTGGCGCTGGGCAGGCGTCGAAGGGCTTTTGCAAAAGCCACGCTGCGCCACGAGAGCAGCGGCCAGCTACCGACAGCCCCAGCTGGGGACAAAAATGGGTGCTCCGTGACAGATGCTAAACCTCAGCATGTAGGAGGCTGTAATGTGGAAGCAATTAGTGCCGCAATGAAAGCATAGACATGCCTTTTATGAGCTCCCAGGGCTGAATTACAGCAGAGCTGAAGACCTGCTTGGAAATGCTTCTCAAAGGCAGGGTTCATGACTGGTTTATGCCAGGCAGCCTGAAAGGTAGAACAGTTTTTACCATGCCTGTGGACAACAGCTGATTTCATTTTAGAACAGGAGCTAAAAGCAAAGGTGGTTTGAGCCCGGGCACAAAGCTGAGGCATAAGGAGAGGGCTGGGAAGGTCCAACCCCCTGGGAAGGTCTGCTCTTCACCCAGCCTGCACTGGCGGGGTGCAACCACTTACAGCTGCTCCAGAAGAGCGTAATCAGCAGAACCACTCAATTTGTTGGAGAACTGCGCAAAAAAAACCAGCTCACGGCTTAGGATGAAGTAGTTAAAATAGAGGTAAAACCCTACAGAAGGACAGATGTGAACATCTAAGAGCTCAAGCTGGCTGGCAATGCCTTTGAGCCCGCGGGAGGTGGGTTGCAGCACCCCGGGGTGTCTGTGTCCCTGGCCAGGGGTGACCCCCCGGCTTCCCGGCCAAGCGCAGAGCTGGACTGTGAGCGGGGCAGCGCGGCGCGCAGAACCGGGCCGGGCAAGGGAGGGCTCTGCATCTCCCTGCCGCCCTGCAAGCAGGGACGTGCCGCCGCAGCCGGGAGGGAGCCCGTGGGTTGGTTTGCTTTGGCACGCATCCCGTGCAGCACCAGCTCACCGCCACCCCCCCCCAAAAAAAAAGGAGGTGGTTTCCTTTCCCTGCCCAGTGGCTATTCCCTTTTCTGAGCTGTTCATGGCAGCGGACTCCCAGCCTAGGAAAATGGCTGCTGTTTTCCGTGGCGAGAGCAGAACAAGTCCCATGGTGAAGGCTGAAATTTTGCCCACTGCTAGCCCTCCCAAAATAGGGGAGAGGTGCACTGGGCCGGCAGCCTAATGGACCAGAAGTTTTGAGCATCTGCTTCCTGCTGATTTTCCTGTGATTCACAGCTTGTAATTGCCCATAAACTCCCCTCACCAGTAACTGTCTTCACTGATCTTGTAGCTAAACTTCTGGGGCCTGCCCAACATGGCTGGTACTGGAGGAGAAACTTGATGGTGGGGCTGTGTCCTGGTGGTGCATTGACCTGACCTGTCCTGGCAGTTCCTCTGGTGGCAGAGGAGAGCTGTGTCCATGCAGACCAGCTAGCAGTGTCCTGAAACACCAGGGGGGATTTTTGACGGGCTGCTGTTGAGGATGAGTTGGTGGTAATACGTCCCATGCCACACATTGGGTGCCACAGTGTGGCTGTGACCACATCTTTGAATTATTCTGTGCCTCAGGTCTCCAGTCTGGCCTCACCAGGCAGCACCGAATCAAGAAAGAGGAGAAAAAGAAAGAAAGAAAAGCCCTTAAACAATCAGTGTTATTCTGGCCAGCTCTGTGCAGGGCCAGGGCTTAGCGCCTTTTTGGAAGGAGCAGAGCCCTTTATTAAAACCAGGACACCCAGCACAGCGACAGGAAAGGAGCTCAGCCTTCTTTCTGTTTTTTCTCCATGATTGCAGGGCTCAGGGACGCTGAAGAGAGAGTGCAAGCAGCCAGGCCAGGTCAGAGGGCAGAGGAGCACGCGCTGTGCTGCCCACGCGTTGGCTGGGGAGCGCGTGCTGCGCTGCGAGCACGGGGCGCGTGCCCGCGACCCCCCTGCTGTGTGTTAGGTGCTACGCCGCAAGCTCCTCACATCTCCTGAAATCTCCACTTTAAAACTACTGCCCCTTGGCCGTTTCACCTTCTGAGTCCCTGCTGAAAGCAGCAGGCACCCGCACCAGTGCCTGGAAGGTGGTCAACCTCCCAATGTGTTGCCAATGTCCCTGTCCCCCACCAAGGCACCGGTCACCACCTTCCCACTTGACTTTCTGCTCCAACTCTGCTTCGTCTGTTGTGATGGAAACAAACCCAGCCACAACCCTCATCTGTCCCCTCACCTCCAGCACGGCCTCTGCTGCAGACGACAGCAGTTTGAGCGCTCTGACCTATGCAGGGTGAAAGGAGACCATGGATGGCCCCTTCGACCGGCCCATGGGCAAGGGACAGGTCCAGCTGCCTGGCTCGAGCCCCAGGGTGCCAGAGCAGCCCCAGGACACTGCCTTGCTGCAGGTCTGGTGCTTCCAGCAAAGGAGGGAGATGCAGGGTACTCAATTTACCAAGCTTAAAAATACAACCTGGCCAAGGGAAGGGTTTTGCCCTTCTAGAATTACCTTTTCCTATGTATAGGTTATACACGGACAAGGTAAAGCCACTTGCGTCAGCGTGGCTAAGCTTTCAAAACAAGCAAACAAAAACCAACCACCAAACCAACATCAGGAACCGAGCATTTTGCCTCCTTCAGAGCATCAGCAAAGCCGAGTGAGGCAGCTGAATTAAGACATGAGCTTGCTCTGTCCCCATACAAGCCAGCAGGAAGGTAAGTCATCCCCTACTTGAGGTAACTCACTTTTTGGGTATCTCGGTGTGTAGGCAGGAGCTCATGCTGCCTTGCAAAGTACTGTGGGGCCACGCACTTGTGCTCAGCTCCCAGTTCTGTAAAAAAAAAACAGCATAAAGCATCTTCTAAGCATTCTTTTCAGCCTAGCAGGTTTTATCCTAGTTTTCTAGCAGGAAAAAAAACCTAGCAGGTTTTCTGCCCAGGTGCAAGGAGCTAGTCAAATAGAAGGATGACCTGACTGCAGGTTTAAGGAAAAAATGGTTTCTCACGTTGCCAACCCACCTGTGTTCTCTCGTTTCAGCTAGCTT
This sequence comes from Pluvialis apricaria, assembly GCA_017639485.1. Classification (NCBI taxonomy): domain Eukaryota; kingdom Metazoa; phylum Chordata; class Aves; order Charadriiformes; family Charadriidae; genus Pluvialis; species Pluvialis apricaria. The sequence continues at coordinate 51,217,104 of CM030010.1, read as the reverse complement.
GTCCCCAGAAAGCTGTCCTGAGCATGGGGGGCAGCACTGGCTGGTGGTACAAAGGGCAGGGCCTCCTCTATCGATCCTATTTGAAATCATTAACTCACACAGCACAGGCAAAGAGACACACAAGTACCTATGAGGAGAGGCTGAGAGAGCTGGGGCTGTTCAGCCTGGAGAAGAGAAGGCTCCGGGGAGATCTTATTGCGGCTTTCCAGTAGCTAAAGGGGGCCTACAGGAGAGCTGGGGAAGGACTTTTTACAAGGGCATGTAGTGATAGGACGAGGAGGAATGGCTTTAAACTGGAAGAGGGTAGATTTAGATTAGATATTAGGAAGAAATTTTTTCACTCTGAGGGTGGTGAGGCGCTGGCACAGGTTGCCCAGAGAGGTTGTTGAAGCCCCGTCCCTGGAGGTGTTCAAGGCCAGGCTGGATGGGGCTTTGAGCAACCTGGTCTGGTGGGAGGTGTCCCTGCCTGTGGCAGGGGGGTTGGAACTCGATGATCTTCAAGGTCCCTTCCAACCTAAACCATTCTATGATTCTACCCAGACCCTGCCGTCTCTATGCCACGCTCTCAGATCATCTCCCTTGCAGCCTGTGGGCAGCCTTGGGTACCGCTCCTGTTCCCTCTTCGTACACCAGCTTCACCACAAGCTTTGTACACGCTGGCTACAGGACTTCAAGGGGAGCCTCAGGAGCCCAAATTCCCATCGACAGACTAAGATGACTCCTGGGGAGCGCCGTTTATAAAAAAAAAACATTTAATCAGAGAAAACAAAAGTTCACTTCTTACTCTTGTAGGAGTGCCCCAAATTGTTCAAAGCTGCAGCGGCTGCGTATAAAACTACCCCCACAAGTTCATCAAATGTCATTTATCTTGATCCCTCGGCAAATAGGAATTGTTCTGCATTAGCAGGAGGTAAGAATGGCCAAGCACCAGAAGGCAGGTTAGCATCACGGGCTTATTCAGCTCAGGTTTTCAAAAAGGGCCAGGCTGGCAGAGAGATGAAGTCACCCTTGCAGGCTATACCGGACTCCACAGCTCCCAAGATATTTTGAGTATCTATATAGACAGTACAGTAGCCATAGGCATGATGGGTGATCTCATTTTTATAAACCTACTGTTAATTTCCCAAATGAGACAGCACCAGGGACCTGCTTGGAATGCAGGAGGAATTGCCACCTGCATTACCTCTGAAACTCCAATTTAAAATCCGCAGCTTCCATCAAGTTGCGTTTCTTCTCACGTGGCAGGGAATATGCCATCGGGCCTGTCCCGCCAAGTCACAGACAGGTCCACCATGAAGCGTGAACCTTGTCCGTACGCACACATCTCCCACCTTCTGCCCTGCCCTCACTGAAGCGGGCGGGGAAATGAACACAGTATGTTGAAATGGAAAAAGAACGTATTTCTGGAGCCGTTGCCCCTGTCTGCAGTCAAGTCTGCGTGTGCACGCCGATGGCGTCTATGTACTGGCTGCCCCAGACCTGCTGGCTTGAGGTCGTGAAGAGCTCTGTCAACGACGCTTGCGCTGCTCCTGCCTTTAGTTACAAAGGGCTTTCATAGCCATCAATAACTGGGAGATAGAAGCTGCGAGTTCCTTAATAAAGTTTATTTAATCATAACTATGCTTAGGAAAATACACTTGTAAGGGTTAATATAATGCAATTTAGTTTAACTTTATACTACATTTTGGACAAAAGACTTATACATGTTTTAGGTAAAAACAGGATGTATGATCTGGCTTGTTGTACATCTATTACAAACGTAGAAAAGACTGTCATGCACTACAGTAGAGAGAGCATGAAAAAAAAAATTACCTTTGGTTTAATTCAGAGAATACAAGTATTGCACTGTAAAAAGCATCAAACATGGTGCAACTAAACATCATAAACATGTTTCCATGCCAGCTTACAAAAAGTTTGTTAGCTAGTGTAATTTTAGAGGGGGCAAAAATATATGTACACATAAAACAATTCCATTAGCTATTCGGATTCTGTTAATATTGTATGCACGCCACATATCTACACAACTGACATTCAAGAAAACTCTTGAATTTGATTTAATACCTTTCAGCTACATTAGATCTGTTGAAATCAATTAAATCGGTTGAAATCAATGACATTACCGTATCTTAACTGGCCTGTCAGTTGTTAAACATTCTTCTTCTTTAAACGACTAAAGTTCCAGCCTAGCTCATCAAAATCCAGAAATAGCAAATTACAATACCAGGGATTATTAATGCCTAGCTACCCACATCTAGATCATTTCCCAGGGCAGTTATTTTGAGTGTATAGATTCTTACAGCAAAAGCCCAGAACATCACGTTGCTCAACCAAGGGCTGGCAGTGTAGGGGTATCATTGTGCTAATCCTTCCAACCACGTATCAGAGGTTGAACACTCGTACAGGTATTATTGCCAAGAAACACAAAAATGCTAGCATTGGCAAAACCAACACAAAATAATTTAGGAATATTGAAAAAGAAAAAAAAAAAAAGGCATCGTTTAAAGGGAGATACAGCAATGTAAGACCATCATATACAGTGGGTTACCTGAACCGCACCGCCCCCCCAAATACTCAATATTAGCAACGTCTAACATTTTAGGTACACATAATGCATTACATCCTTGCTCCTTTACCACAACATACTCCCAAACCTTGATCTTAACCAAGCAGAGAATTCCAACACAGTTCTGCACCAACGTTAGGTATTTCAGGACATTGTTGATGGGTCTCAGAAAGACAGAATCAACTTTTCTTCTTCTTAATATGTTAATAATTTATTTTCAGTTTCTAATCTTGTGGTAAGAAACACTGCCGAACAGGAGCCGACTGTCATCTTCAAAGAGTTCTTGTCAGACCAAGCATTGAAACCTTGACCACTTCCCAGAAATGTGCAGCAGAGTATCTCAGAGAACCACATCTTTGTTTTTATGTCATAGAGAGAGATTTAAAGTCAGTCAACACCACTACTTTCATTTAAAAACAAACCAGAAAAATTATCAGGCCAGTCCACAAATGTATTTATCCACATAGCTAAAGTCCTTGAAGTCTCTCACAAGATGGCAAAGGCTCTCTGCAAGGATATGAAGGGAACTATAAAATCTCTACACAGTACTGGAATTCCCAGCATCCGCTGACATCGCTCACAAACAGTGGCAACGTTTATATAGAAAGGAAACACTACTATGAAGAAAAAAAAAAAATACATCTAAGACTATTACAACTGGTTTAAGAAAACAATTCAACTAGGTTTATTTTCTTAACGTTTAACATAAATATAGTTGCAACTTGATCTTCAGTTGACAATGATTGTCGCAGCCAAGGTAAGGATTGAACACTAAGCAAACAAAAACTCACTATACATTATACAATTTATTTCTGCCACGAGGGATGCCTTCCCTCTCAAATCTTTGGCCTCCTATTACCAATCTCTCCCAAAAGCAGAAGCAATGTAGCATTGGTGCTCTCTATTCATTCAAGGCAGTGGGTTGGTTTGGAGAGTTGGATTGGGGAGATGACACGGGGACACGCAGAGAACGAGGTTTATTCCAGAGCTTACACCGAGAGTATTTGCCATGAAGTGCTCTGACAAATACAGTCTGAGCTCCTCAGCTCCACTCTCCAAATGACACCTGCCTCCAAATTTGCTTCCTTGGAGTTGACCATCAGAGAAGCTGCCCCCAACGACTCCCACTGAAAAGGCAGCTAATGACAGTCAGAAGAGTGCACAGATGGGACTGGAGGGTTTTGCTGGATTTTCTTTACATTTTGCCACTGGTTGGCTACAAGCAGTGAGTCTGCAATTTCTCTTGTGTTTGTGTGTGCCGGAAATTAAATCTGTTTAGAATTAAAAACTCCTGCTATGACATGTAGACCTGAGACGACCGTCTGATCACTTACGTGTTTCGCTCTGCATGGAAGCAGGATGAATTTATTAAATGCAACTTGAATGAATAAGGAGCAGGAATTCCTACAGTTTTTAATGCCAGGTTTGTTGCTTACCAGTTGATGTATCTTTATTTGTTTTTTTGGTGTGTGAGACGTTAGATTTTGATGAACCATACTTATTATCAGTGCTACTGTGTTTTTGGTTTTTTTTTTAAGCTCATAAAGTTGGACTGCTGTCCACCACAGAAATGAAAAGGGGAGGGGAAAAAAAAATAATCATCTGGACTTGCAGAATCTGCAGACCATTTCCATTGGGAGTGAGTATTTTCCTGTCTGGTGACCCCAAATTATAAATTAGAATTTATTACTCTGTATGTGTATTCAAAATACCAGAAGTGGCGTTTCCATGATAAAAAAAAATCCTGCAAAATAGTGTTTTGAAATTGCATTGGTATCCTTTTGCTCAAGAACAATACAATTTTAAAGCCAGTCAAAAATATATAGCCAAGCACTTCATAATATCAGCAACTTCATGCACAACTAATAATACCCCAGGAAAACAAGAAAAATCTGCAGTAAAGAGCATCACAGAAAACTGTCACAGGAAACTGTCCCATGGTAAGCAACGAATCTGAACGTTTCCAAATAAAAAAACCTTACACAAACAAAACCAAACATGCATATATAAAGTGTACACGTACTGCACAAGCGCTATTTCTAAAGGATTAAACTGCATAGGTAAAAATCAAAAACAATGTGCAATATTTTAAGCCCTTAAAGCACAATCAAAAAAAAAGGCAGAACTTAAAAATAACAAACTTGCTCCCCCACAACAAAGCCAATTATGTATCATAGTCATTAAGATATTAATCAAGACAGAGGTTCTCCAATCAAAAGTTGGAAGGACTACTCCCAAATTTTGGCTCACCATTCACGCTTAGGGGATCTGAAATGTACGTTCACAATTATAATTATCTTAAACAGTTATGTTCATCACTAGCCAACCTTGATTTGTTTTACAAAGTGCTCTTTTATGTAATAGAAGCTATCTTCCTGGTAGAAAAACCATCAAGTAGTTTAACACTTTGAACATCAAGACATATCAAGAAGAACTAAAAAAAAAAAAAGGGGGGGGGGGGAGAGGAAGAGGGGAGAGAGAGAGGAGGAGTTGGCTGCTAGAACAAAAAGCAACTAATGCCAATGGCTCTAATAACATCCAACTTGTGTATTGGTAGCTACGGTCTTGTTCCTAAAAATTTGTAAAGGAATTGCATAAGCTAACAGACTAGAAGCTTACACTGACTTTACAGGACACAGCCTTATACACCCTACCTGCCTTCTCTAACGAAGAGATCCAATGGTTAATGAGTTCACCATTACACAAAACGTCAAAAAATATTTTCAACTTAAAAAAACCAAAAGAAAACAACAAACCAATGCAGACACTAAAGCAAACCGTGCTTTAAAAAAAAAAATAAATCTACAGTATCTGTACATAAGCTGTATAAGAACTTACAAAAGAAGGTTCCCCCAAACCACAGCTACTTCTAGTCCTGCCCCTTTGTTGCCTTCTCAAGATAATACACATTGACTAAGTGGCGATTGAGGTGCTTGCTGTATTCACCTTCCTTTTTAAATGAGCGGTCACAAAAAATGCACACATAGTTCTCCCTGGCCACTGTGGTGTTTGCAGCTCCTTGTGACGTCTTTGGACTTGTTTCCTCTTGTACGGAGCGAGTGCCATTCAACCCCGAGTCATCACTTCCTTCTGATATGTTGTCACTTATGTCGCTGCCTTCGTGGCTGTGGATGCCCTCATCCTCATCCATTTCCTGAGATTCATTCACTGATGTCTTATCCGGAGATGATAAGGCCAGAACTACTTTAGGGCTTTGAGTACACCCTTCTGGGGCCGCAGGTGCCAGCACAGCACCTCCTGTTGGCTCCGTCACTGGCAGGCACGTCTTAGTCAGGTCCACTGGGTCTGAGTTACTCACGGTTTCTGCCACACAGGTTTCCTCTGGCTCCTTCTCAGGCGCCAGACCTGGTACCACATCCATGGGCACATCCAAGTCTTTTTCAGAAGACACTGCGTGGGAAGATTCCTCAGAGCAAGCATCTTCCCTTTTGTCCGCCTTTCTCTCCTCCTTTTCACCAACAGTGTCTTCGCTGTCTCCTGCTGCAGCAGGCATTTCTTGGTCCTCTACCTCAGCTTCTGTGTTTGCACCCTGAGCTGGCAGACAAAGCTGCCCTGGGTCTTGTATGCAGCCTCCTTTGGGATCGGTGCTCTCCCCCTTGAGAGCATGGCCACCATCGTTTAATGCAGCTGTGTCGGTGGGATCTTGCTCCTTCTGGTCTCTGCCCTCAGCGCCAGGCTTCACGCAACCATCCTCTTCTGTGACAGGACACTCGTCTGGCATCTCCTCGTCCTCGATCTTCTCCTGATCGAGTTTACTGCTTTTCTTACTGTGCTTATTTTTCAGAGCTTTCTTTTTTCTGTTTTTCTTGAGGCAAGAATTCTGCTTTTTAGGCTCCTCCTCTGGTACAACGTCACTTTTCTGAGCTTCCTGGCAGTCTCTGGGTTTACTTTCCACTTTCTTTTTCTTTTTTGTTACTGCTGAGGTATCATTTGCAGGCTCTTGCTTTGAGGAAGTTACCTCAGCCTCTGCCTTTCTTTTGATCTTCTTCGTTTTACATGTTTTCTCAGTATTTTTCTCAGTTTTAATGTCCACCTCCTTGTTTTCTGAAGCTGATTTCCGACTTCTGGTTGTCACCTGGCCTGCAGAAACATTGCTCATTGGCTTCTTTTCCTTTGCCAAATTATCTTTTTTCTCCACTTTCACGATTTTCTCAGTTTTCTTAGCAGCTGAATCCCCTTTTGTTTGTTCCTTCTCGGCTTTGTCATTAATGCTTTCAGAAAAGTCAGCTTCGTTCTTTTTTGTCCGTAGCTTCACCTTTGAAACATCCATGGTGATGTCAGAACAATCAGGATGCCTGGATTTGATGTGATACTGCAGGTTACATTTTTTAGATGCTGCGTAATCACAAACAGGGCAGAGAAACTGGCGCGGATTGACGTGGAGCTCAACGTGCTTTTTGAAATTGCTGCGGTCAGCTGTTTTGTAGTCACAGTGTGGGCAAGTCAGAGGCTTCGGCCCATTGTGAACCTGCCTTGCGTGACGAGTTACTTCATGCTGGTTTGAGGCCACATAGCTGCACTGATCACATTTGAATGGCTTCTCACCTAAGGAAGGAAGGGCGGAAGGGAATGATGGTGATTATTAAGCACGAGGGTATCGCGGGGGGGGCGGGGAATCGCTTCCCACTAATACAGTTACGGAAATATGAAACTCAAAAAGAAAAAGAAAAAATTATCCATGCGCCTTTAAAATTAAGTAAAATCAACATAAGAAATCCACGAGTCACAAACACATTCACAAGACACCAAGAACAAAATACAAAAAAGAAGGGTTGGGAAGGGTTGGGACAAAGGGGATCCAAAACCAAACGAGCAGTAACAACGTCACAGGTTCTGGCTATGTATGCATACATACCGGCAGAGATCTCTCTACAGTAATATTAGCAAATGGAATCCATACCCAACTGGTCCATTGAATGCATTGTAGAAAAATGGAAATGTTAACATTTGATGAATAGCAGTTTCACACAAACGTTTCAAAAAAGTCCAACTTTACACAGATTTAGCATACTTCATGTTTGCATTGAAAAGGAAATGAGGGAAAAAAAGCTAGCAAAACTCAGAGCATGTGAAAGGGACACACTGCTCAGATGATCTTTACCTCTGATAATTCACTTCACTGTTACGGTGTCTCAAACACATGACATACTGGCTGCAGGCTACTCTTCCCAAGCCAACCAAATGCAGCAAAATCATCACGTTACTACTGAAATCTGCATTTACAGGTTTGCAATGACTCTTGCAGAAGTGTTCCTGAAATGTTCAGCTTAGTGCATGCTGCTGCAGCAGAAGTGGCTTTCCATTTACACATCAAAGCAAATAGGAAAAACACTTCTAGCACAACAACTCAAGTCCAGAAATACTTTGAGAACATCTGTGCATGTACAAATTCAGCTGAGGAACTTGGGATGCTCCCGAGCTCTGAACCAGCATGTCAAAACTGACCTGCAAAACTAATGCATGCCACTTCCTAAATACGTTGAAAATCCACTCCAGCCCCTTCTGCTCACGGTACAATAGTACTTCTCCCATCCCTGCAACCCGCTGCTCCGACACTGCCCATACTCGTGCTGCTCCTCTGCAGCACGACTCAGGAGACCAGAGCAGCCTGCGCTGAAGATGAAGTCACTGTGACTGTGGCGTCTGTTTGTGTGTTAGCCACACAGCTGATCTGCAACGCCCTCACAAACTTCAAAAAAGGCCACGCTGCCTTGCTGGCAGGAAGGACGGGGACACTTGTTTAAGAGTCTAGATCATTTCATGTCTGCCTGAAGCATCTTTTTATTATTTAAAGAAGGGCTACTTTGATTTCCTGTCATCTTCAGCATATCTTCTTTCCTTCTTTCCTTTTCCCCCCTTACTTCCTGACGATGTTTTCCACAAGTTTAAGCTTGATGTGCTTCACTGGTCATCCTTCTCACAAGTACGGACTTTTATTGCCTACGCTTCAAGGAGCAGTTCCATGTTACACCATAGAGTGAGGACAAGAACAGCCTCTCTCTTACGTGCATTTGAACAAGCACAGAGCGCACAGAGGCAGCTGCAACAGGGTAACTCAAAGGTTGTATGTGAAGAGTTTGTGTTCATCACCTCTTCTAAATCCAGGGGGTTTGTTGCACAAGCGGAAAGGACACGTACCAAGATGGCTAACAATACAGCTGCAGTTACAAAGTAGGCTCTAAAGCACTGCCGTTCACTGCCTGACATTTGAAGAACGCTCCAGCCTGAGTCTGCCTTAGAAGGCCAGCCTGTGAACTGCGGGAGTCCAGGAATTGCCACAGAAAAGGTTCACCTGCCTGGGCAATGTGGCAAGACGTGCACTAGAAGTTATGAGCGCTATTAATAAAACACCCCTTATAGCAAGAGTCCCATGTGCACTCCCACTTCTGTCAGCGCAGCTCACACCCTCCCTCCCAGACTTTTAAGGGCCAAGGACAGATCCCACTCCTCACCTCCTCTGGATTTGAGACTTCCTTGCAAAGACAAGGGGAGAATTAAGATGTTCATGGCATGGTCTCCAGGCTCAGTATTGACAAAACTATTTGCAAACTCGCATTTAGCCCAGAGATTCAGCCGAAAATTATTTTTGTTTCTGGAAGCAGAATATTTCATTCACAAAATTCTCAAACCAAAATACTGGCATGTCATTTTAAAGCTGGCTATTTTTAATGGGTCCAAATTCCCCTTCCACTACACTTAAAACTACCTGCCTTCTGGTTTCACTTAAAAGCCTCATCTGTTGAAGTTGAAAGAATTACTGTTCAGGAGACTTTCACTACTTTTTGCTAGGATTAGGAATTCATCTAGGTCCAGTCAGTTCAGATATTAGCAAACCAAAAGCACAGGCTGAGATCGACCTGAGCTCCCCTGGGAGGGTCACAAAGGACAACTGTTTTGGTGTCCAGCATGCCTATGCTATTACAACTCTCAAAAATGCTATTAACTCATTCAAAAAGAGATTTGCAAGAGAAAGAGAGCAGGAGATGTTTGTAACACCACAGCTTATGACCAGCAATGGGAAATAAAGGCTAGTGAAAATTGCTAATTTGGCTATTAGTGCCACAAGACCAAGTTGCTTTTGAACACCTTCTGAGTTTGCTCTTTTCTCCTCAGTGTCTCTTTGCCATAAGCAGACATTATTTTGCATCTTTCTGTAACACTAAGCAAAAGTTACGCTTCCCTCAGAACCCTTGGATGAGATGAGATCACAGACATCGCAGGGAGGACTCTCATCTGGTCAGGATTTTTCTAGCTTCATTGATTTGAACTGAGTTATGGCAGCAAACAGAAGACATGAACCTGCTCCTGTGTCATCACAACGTTGTATTTCCTACTACATTACTAGGACTACTAGAGCAGCTGTGTGAACCTCAGAATACATTTTGGAGAGTAAAAGGGAAAGAAAAAGATATATTCCCCTGTTACCACTTTTATTAATGACACTTAGCATTTCCTTAGCAGGTAAAGACAACCTGTTAAAACAGGAGCTAAAGCTCAGGCCGTACTGCATGAGATGACACCCCACACAGAACTGGGCAGCCTGCAGTAAGTGGCCCTGCTTGAGCAGGGGGCTGAAACAGATGACCTTCAGAGGTCCCCGCCAACCTCAACCATGCCGTGATTCTGTGAACCACCCCCTTCTCCTGAGCCATGCTGCTGCCGCCCCTTACCAACCTGAGTGGGTGCGCATGTGCCTGGTTAAATGGGTCTTCTGAGAGCTGGAATAAGGACACATAGCACATTGATAGGGTCGCTCTCCTGCAAAAACAAACAGCAAATTAGTTACTGAAACACAGCTGATTCCCAAACTTGGCTACTGAGCCACACGTGTGAGGCTGTCACAGATCCCCAAGTTGTATTTGAGGACACATTATCTCCCAGCAAAGGGACACAGTGAGAAGCATATGCCTGAGCTGGACGTGCAACATGTCACGCCTTATGAACGAGGACAGTGAAGGGGCAGAATATGAGAGGGACAGGCACCTCCTCATGTCCATCTGGGGTCAGACAGTAACCTCAGGCAAAAGGTGATGGTGACAGCCACCTTTAGAAGTCCTAAGCCACCAGAACTCACTTTCCTACAGTATTTTCTCCCAGCACTCAGAAGATGCACAAAAGATACAGAACCTATAAGAAACCAGGTATGTTCTTGCTTCACATAACGCTTTACCTGAAACCTCCACGTTTAATTTGGATTAAGATGGGGAACAACCATCCAACCTGCAAGTGCCAGAACACAAGCAGAGATAAAGACTGGGTCTCTACTTCCAAAGTTTTATTGGCAGCGTGAAATTAGCTTGGAGCATGGAAAAGCATGATGCCCTGCTCAGTGAAACTATGCTGCTAGCAAAAGCTCAAGTGTAGCAGCAACATTTATTTTGAAGACTCTAATCCCTCTGCCTGCAGAGTCATTGTTTCTGGAGAACTAATGGAAACTAACCTGTCATAAATTAGGTCTCCACAAGGGACAGTTAGCTTGTGTAACTATCAGTACAATGATGCTTGAAAATCCTTTTCATGTGAAGACAAGCCCCAAATAAAGGCAGTTAGTTTTAGAACTAACGTCTGTTAGGCAGGTCCAGATAAGCACCAGGGGTGCCCCAAACTGCTAGCATAGCCGAGACACCTAGGCTGCCCGGTCTCCACTACAAGTTGTAAAAACACTTTTTAGTGTCAGGTGGATACCCCCAACAGAAGAGGGGAGTGAAGCTGGGGAGAGAAAAGCAAGTTACTCGGCTGGAGTATTTATTCAAGTCACAGTCAGAATGACACTACAGCATTTTGCTACATCAGTTGAAGCATACAGCCAACGTGCTCTCCAAATCACTGAGACCTGGACGTCAGCAAAAGCCCTGCATACAGGCTATTTGTTCACTTTCAGAGGCAGAGGCACAGCTCTATCTGCAGCAGCAAAGACCTTCATCTGCCAGTGTGTGATGAGAGGCTCCACTGCAGGCCTTTGCCAAAACAGCAGTAGAAGCAGTCTTTGTAATGCAGGCTAATCCCACATTTCTTCCTCCCATGACACATTTAGACTATCGTTCTTGATTAGATCAGCAATTTAAAGGTAAATTCACCCTAACAACCATACCCCACTCCTTTCCAGTTAAAACAAGGTAGGAGATTGGTGCAGTACACACAATAAAATTAAGTCATTTACAAGGGTGGGGTAGGCCTTTTGTTATAAAGAAATGGTTTTGTTTTTAAATGACTCCTTACAATCTGAAAATGTGGCCAAAGGTCCTGGAATATTCAGTCATGTCTTCTTCCAATTACCTGAAATTTCGTATATTTAAAGTTACCTACAACATTAGGAATGTGGAAAAGGGTTTCTTCTAGGTATTTTATACAGGGCACAGCAACAAAACATACTAGATGTAAAGTATGATGAATGCAACTAGCTTAAAATGTGTTATTGCCACTTGAGAATTACATGCCTGGCTACATTGTAAGGGCTATTTTATAAAATGCTATTCCCCAAAGGATTTTTATTGTAATTTTACAGGCTCATTATATGCAAACAAGCCACCAAAAAAACCCCTTTCCACAAGACACTTAAAGAATAAGCCCCGACTTAGCAAAAGCTTAAGCAGGCACTTAACTCCCTGTAAATGAACAGGCAGACAGACATCAGTGAATGAGTTTAAGATCATGTCTTTATAACGCTGTTCTTGCAATGCTATTAAAAGTTATGTCTGCTTGAAACAAAACTTCTTCCATCAAACTTCCAACACAGTAGCAAGTAAGAAAGATCCCCTATGACAACCAAAATAAATAAATAACTAAAAATGACATCCCAAAGCTAGGCACTGAACACTGGGACTGCCTCAAGTAGATGTCTTATTTACACAACCTTGCAGATGATTTTCGAGTAAGTTTTCTAGAAGTTGCTTCTAACAAGTAAAATGGAAAAAAAGGGAGAACAATGCTGCACTGTCTTGTATGCAGTACGGTTCCAGGATCAGCAGTGTGGGGAGTTGATGGGATAAATCAAGTCAAAACTTGGTCTAACATGTCTAATGAACACAAACGAGTCCAGGTAAATCTGTCCCTGACACAAAGGGTCCTTTCTGCGCCATCAGCAAAGGAAGGGACAGCCCTGAACATCTCCAGCCACCCCCTCCCGAGCAGCAGACAGGCTCTTCCAGATGTTCCAGATGTTCTTCCAGCTCTTCCCAGCTGACAAGCTTATGACCATCTGCAGGGTCCTTAAACCACCCCTTTGCCAGAGGTCCCCCATATTTGTCAGCAGCCTGCCACACAAGCACTGTCATAAGCTGCAAGGTATCTTCCAATACAGGGCAGGTTCACGGACGCCTGCTTTCCAACATGGATGCAAGCAAGAGGCCAAGCAGATAACCTCTGCCTGCCTTCCTGTGGTCCCCAAACATGCTGAGGATGAGGATTTCTCCCACCGTGCAAGGTACTAGCAGGCAGCCCCCTTCCCTGATGCTGGCCATGTGCTCTGGCATTTCTATGTGTCCTTAGGAAGTCGATTCAGTTCACTAACCAGCAGAAAACCTACCTGGGGAAGAGGAAAGGAATATTTTACTGCCATTTTAGTGAGCTGAATCAACCAGTCCCAGGACAGGGGGAGAAAACTGAGACTGCCTTTCTCCAGCAGCAGCAGAGCATTTGATCCTGTGAAACTGCACTCTGTACAGAGTCAGTGTTTCAGAAAACTGGATGGCTCAAACACAGCAGAATCCAATTATCTGCAAGGAGGCATTTTCCCACACAGAAAAAAAAAGCAGGTGAAGTACAAAAAATAGGAGAGAGAAAAAAAGTATCTGTCCAGAATTATTTAACCTATTAGCAATCAGGAAACTAAAGAAACAAACAATTCCAACTTTCTTCTTAATATTCTGAACCCATAAAATAGAAAGAAAATGCAGTATGCATGTGTATCCCTCATCTTTTTTCCAACAAATATTCTTCCTAAGTTTTAAATGAAAACTATAATCCAAAAATATTTTAGTATTATTCAGAGAGTTTTTATTAAATTCAGTGCTGTTATGTTAACAGTCTGCAAACGCTTTTGACTGTAAAATATTTGTGGGTGTTTTTCTGTGTTTTTTGGGGGGTGGGTCGGTTGGCTGTCCTTTTTTTTTGTGCATTGTGGTTTTGTTTGTGGGTGGTTTTTTTTAAGGCAATTGATTACACATTAATACCAGCAGAAACATTCAGCCTGGTGTATAAATCTACCTGCCAGTAGCTTATTCATTCTTCAAATACTCTTCCTTTAGATTTAACACTTCCCCCCCCAGATCAATGTTACTGGAAACAAGGCACATTCCTAAATGAGTTTACTAACATATTTGAAAGATTTTTCTCTAGTGAGAACTAGATGAAAGATCTTAACTTTTAGGTAAGAGCTAGCAAAGAAACAACTACCAGGGTGGACTAAAAAATGCTGAAATCATAATCACTCATTTCAGCTTAATTCATTAAAAGACATAGCAAACCAAAGAACCAGAAGCCTTGACTGTCCCATCTTTTTTTTAAATGAGAAAAGAGGAACTGAACAATATCCTACATAGTATAACATGCTTGATTTTTTTTTCTTTTAATTTTAATACAGTTCACTGGTAAATTGGTCAAATGCAGCGACAACAGAGCGCTTCCTCAGCAAACACGCTTTCATGGTTAGCTCCTGTAAAACTCAACAAGAGCTTTCGCAGATCAGAGGGGCGGTCTAATGTCATGTACAAACACAAGCAGGGATGAATTTAAAGTCGAGACAAACGTAAAACAGACAGGCACCACAGCACGGGCTCACATTTGGCCATGAGTTCCCCAGATGATTTAGCTAGGCTTCTCCTATTATTTTGTTATTTTTACCTGGTCTCTTTTCTGTTATCTCCCACAATACACACAAAGAAAACAAACTGGAGGATAAACCACACCATTTTCCTAACACCTCTCACACAACAATCTTTGTTTACTTGTTTAGGAAAAAAAATATTTAGACAGGACTGATTTTTAAACCCATGGCATTCTCTAAACAGCAGCACGTGGCTATTGTTAAGAGAAGAATATGTCTTAACGTACTAAAAATCGCAGCAGACCCTCCCAACCCCATCAAAGCATGCTGACGGAACACACAAACTTCTGCACACTTGAGCGCAAGCCCAGCCCCGAGGCCGCCCCAGTCCAGCCCTCCCCTTCCAGACAGCTGCAGACAACTGAACTGAAGCCTCCAAACCATTCATGTCACTGCTGTGACAAAACATGACTTCAAAGGAGACATTCCCCAGTGTTTTGCTCAGCCAGCACAGCCTACAATAAAGGGGAAGGGAGTCAGGTCAGCGCAGCAGAAGATGGTTAGCGAGTCTACCCTCTCCTCAGAAAGCCTTGACAAGGGGCAAATAAAGGCTTCTGAGAAGCTGCAGGAAAGGTGTGAACTGCCCTCCCTCCCACTTCCACAAAAGGGACCAGGAGGCAAAGCAACTGTACCTCACCGCCCGAAGAAGGGAGGCGGCTGTAACATCCCCTTGCCGGTTTTGGTCTTGGGCTAGAAAGGAGTCTCCAGTTTGGGTACGCTTCGGGACGCCCCGTGTGAGAGGCTGGCGAGGCTTTGATACAAAGCAAGGCGTCTCCTAAACCACCTGCAGCCCCAGTGCACCCGATGGCAGCAACACCAAAGGTCCTCCAATTCCACCCGGTATAAACCAGAGTAGAAACGGCCCTCATGCTTTTCTTTGAGATTACAAACCAACATTAGGAGAAGACAGAAAATCAGGCCAAAGGCTCCCTTGAGGGCTTCCTATGGGCCAACAGAAGTGTGTAGCTACTTCTGGGTACTGCAGTGATGCAGACCTTAGAAAAAACGAGGCCCCTGTACATTAAGAGGAATTCATTCACTAAGAACACTACTCAACACTTATTCTGACTTGCTAGATGCTGGGGGGCTCCTTCACGTGTGTATCAGCTCGCTTGTCTCTGTAATTACCGCTTAGTCAAGTTTCAAGACTGAGTAGTCTGAAGGTACCATTTTCAAAACTACCTATGTGATTTAGGCAGCTTTTGTCAACCTGCCTGTTTTGTTTTTACAGTACATCAGGCATTTGTGTTATAGACCCTAACAATCACCACAGGCACACTTTGTCATGCCCTCTTCAAGAAGTTAGCTTAAAATTACTAAACAGGATGCTCTTTATCTCCTCTTGGGCCCCTGAAATGGAGAGATTTTTCTCAGTCCTCTAGGACTGCAGGCTGGAGCTCAAACTAAATCCACACTTCCATGAGGCTACAACCCAGTAGCACTGAGATGAGAGAGTGCAGAGCTTTACCGGGGCGGAACAAACTTTGCAAACAGAAGACTCTCGGCTTGCTTCATTCATCAGTTTCCCAGTACTCTTACTGTGTTCAAATCAAAAAGGATGAAAAGCTTACCTGTGTGAGTTCGAATATGTTGAATATAATTGTTCTTTCTGTCTGAAAAATAGGAGCATTGTGAGCAGGTATACACTTTCCTGGGAAAATGATTTCTTAGGTGTTTCTTCCAGTGATATTCACTGACGGTAGTATAAGTGCATATGGTACACTTGTAGACTCTCTCATTTTCCCCCGCTTTGTTGTGGTGCTTCAAGTGAGCCAGATAGTGATCATATCTGTTAGTGTTATAGCCACAACGATCACAACGGATTGGGCCCTTCGAGAAATCCACCTCTTCTGCGGTGCAAGAGTCAGACTCCTTCACCTGGGCTTGCTTTTCTGCATTTTCTTCCACAAAGAATTTCTTGGCGCTGTGAACCCTAATATGATGCACAAACTCCTCTTCAGACTCTGCCTCGTACTGGCAAGGCTTACAACGAAACGGCTTACTCTTCAAGCTCTTACACTTGTCCTCTGTGCTTTCTGGAGTACCCGGTGCTTCCAATGCGACATCTTTGTCCACGCTGGGAGTCTTAGGAGGGGGGCAAGCAGCTGCATCTTGGGTTTCCACTCTAGGAACTTCAAGGGAGCTCAATTCCACGTTTTCAGGTGCGTCGCGGTCACTCTCCGCAGCCTGGGTATCTTCCATACCCTCTCCATCACTGTCGGAGAAGTTGCTGTCCCCCACCGTTGTCAGTTCAGCCATTTGCCTCTCTTCTCCAACCAGGTAATCGCAGCAGTTGCCATTAACTTCTCCCGTCAAGGCCACATTTGCCAACATAATGAGCTGAGGAGCTGCCAGCTCAGCTTTAGAAAGGTCGTGTAAGTCATACATGTCATTGGACAACGCCATACCGATATTAGCACTGCCAGGGAAGAGGCTGTTCCCACCAGACTGCCCCAGCACTTGGGTTGCCATGGCAGTAACTCTGTTGGAACAGAAAAGGAACACCTGTAAGCACCCGAGCTGCGGAAAGGCCTCCTCCGCCTCGTGCTGTCCAAGCAGCCCCCCCCCAGGTAACACCCGAGGATTAAACCCCTTCGCTGCAGCACCGGGAGGCAGAACCCGGGGGCCGACGCTTCCCCCGCTACCACGCACCACGCTGAGGCCTCAGGGGGGGCGGGCGGGGGGCCCCGTCCCCCTCCCCACAGGGCTACGTGCGGTGCGGGATCCCACCGTGTGGAGGCCGGGAGGCGGTGGCGGTGGGGTACTGACAGCGGGGTCCCACGTCCCCGGTCCCGCAGGGGCCGCCTCGCTGCCCGCCCCGCCGGGGCCCGCCGGGACCCACCCGCTCCCCGCAGGCCCGCCATGTCAGACACCGGGGGGCGGCGCTGCCGCCCGCCGGTGGGTGCTGAGGCCGCCGGGCCCCACCGAGGGCCCCCCGCCCGGCTGCCGGCTACCCGAGGGGGACCCCGCCGGGTCCAAGGCCGCCAACAAAAGGGGGCGGCCCGGCCCGGCCCGGCCGCCGCTCCCCCCCCCCCCCCCCGCGGCCCGGCGCACATCCGCCGGGGGAGGCGGCCGGGGGAGCCGGGCCGTGCCCCCGCCGCCGCCGCCGCCCTCCCTGCCTGCCAGGCATGCGGCCATTTTCTGCCTGCCCACACAAAGCGGCCCTCCCCGCGCCGCCCCCCGGCCCGCCCGCCGTCGCCGCCGCCGCCGGGGGAGCCTGGCCGGGCACGGCCGCCCCGCCGCTCCCCCTGCCGCCGGCCCGCGGGGACGGGAGGCGAGGCGAGGGCTCGGCTTCCTCCTCCCCCCCGCGGCGGGCCGAGCAGGGCAGGGCAGGGCAGCGGCCCCGCTGCGGGGGCGCGGGGTTGGGGGAAGCGCCTCGGTACCGGCAAGGTCACGGCGGCCGCGCCCACCGGGTGCCCGGCGGCGAGAGGGCGAGCGGCGCCCCGGGCCGCCGCCCGGGCCCGCGGCCTGGAGCTGGGGCTGGGGCTGCGCCCGGCCCGGCCCGGCGCGCCCGGCGGCGGCATCGCCTTCCGGCGGCGGCGAGGCCCGGCGAGCGCCCCCGCGGCCGGCGCGGCTCCTTAGCCGTGGTGCTGATTCCCCCCCCCACACCCCCCCTCCCGCCGCGGCCCGGCCGGGCCCGGCCGCCCCCGCCCGCCCGCCCGCAGATCAGCCCTGGACAGCGCCTCTCGCCGGCCCGGCCCGGCCCGGCCCGGCTGCGCGCCCCCCCCCCGCCCCGCCGCTCCCCTCGGGCCCCGCCGCACTCACCGGCGGCGCGAGGCCGCCCGGCCGCGCGGCGGTGGCGGCGGCGGCGACGGCTGCTGCGGGGCGCGGGGCGTTGCGCGCGGGGCCGGGCGCGCGCGAGGCGGGCAGGCGCTGCTGGCGGCGGCGGCGGCGGCGCGGCGGGAGGCGCCGCGCATTCCAGCACACAGCGCGCAGCGGCGGCACCGCCCCGCCCCGCGCGCCCCGCCCCGCCCCGCCCCGCCCCGGCCGCGCGAGGAGTGGGGGGGGTGGCGGGGAAGCGGGGGCTGCGGAAGGGGCAGCGGGGGGGGGGGGGGGCGGAGGGTGACACCCGGGGGGACGGGGAGCGGCAGGGCGGAGCCCCCACCGCCCTCCACCACCCGCACCCCCGGGCGGTGCCGTTCGTGGCCTCCACCCGCGGGGGAAGGTGCGTCCCCCGCGGCGGAACCGGCAGCCGGGGGTTTGGCCGTTTTGGGGCCGCCTTTGTCCGGTTGGGGGGGGGGGGGCGGGGTCGAGCTGCACCGACCCCGCCGCACGGTGGTGGTGCCCGCGGGGCGGCGGCCTCAACATGCGGCTCCGGGGCACCGGGCGGGCAACCGAGCGTCATCCGCGTTGCCCGGAAAGTGTAAAAGCGCCACGAGGATCCCCCAAAAAAACACCTGTAATGATTCCTCCTGGTTCCAAAACTAGGGAAAAAAAAAAAAACACCAAAACACCAAACCCCACCGAAACCCAACTGGTTGCCATTGCAGGGTCTTGGCCACCTGTGTGCCTGGGGCAGGTCCCGGCAGGGTTGGCCGTGAATCCCCCACCGTCTGTGAGGAACCCCAACCCTTCCGAGCGGTTGTCTTCGCTTTTGGGCGCTGGTGGGGCTCCTGGGCACCGACAGCGGGAAAAGTCACCCTGGGCCCAGAATTCTTCAGATTGCGCCACTTCGGAAATGGCAGACTTTCCAGCGGGAGGGAGCTGGCTCCGTGAATGAGCCGACATCACTGGGAGGCTGCGGAGGAAAAAAAAACAACCAACCCAAACCCTCTCCTCGTTTTCGCTGGGCCATAGTCAAAGCCACCTTTGATGCGCCACCAGGCAGTGGGCACAGAAATGGGGGCAGCACCCTCCCACCCCACCACCCCCGGCTGGCAAAGCCGAAACGTTTCCGCAGCCAGGGGAAAGCAACCGGGGTTTTTCCCAGGTACAAAAATAACTGGAGAATGCAAACAACATTGGGAATCGTTGTAAAGGTACTTTGTTGGATGTTGTGTCGCATGGTTAAACGGGGGTATCTCAGGAGCATCCCTCATCACCTGTGTCCCAGCAGGAGCTCTGTCTCCGCCAAGCCCAGCCGGTGCCGATACTCCCAGGCCACATTTCAAGCTGTGGAAGGTTTTGAAGCTTCTCCCCCAGACGGCCAAGGGATTTCATACGGTGTTTTCCTCCCCGGGCTTTCAGAGTGGAGTTTTTTCTAACCGTTGTCGGTAGAAGCTCTGGTGGAACCAAGCCCCGGAGGGCTCTTACAGCAGGGCAGGGGAGTTCACCTCCGAAGCAACTGTACAGTATTTAATTTACTGGAATGGCACGGGTGCGGGGGTCAGGTACGGGATGGTGGGATGTGCGCTGCAGCCTGTCAACTTTCTCCAGAGGCGCTCGCGTCTGTCTTTGTCAGAATCCCCAAGCCCGCATCAATTTATTTAAATCGATATTTAGACAAACACCGAGATTTTAGGACCCGCCCCAAGGTGTAATGGTGAGTAATGCCCTTCCTGGCCGGCGCAGCAGAGGGTTGGTTTGGGGTGGCCACCTTGCCACCCTCCTTGCCAACATGCCTGCCACAGCCCCGTGCCGTCGCCCTTGGGTGTAGCACACCACCACCGCCCGGTCATGAGTCGGTTCCTCTTCACTCAGTCGGCTGAGTTGGGGTTGTTCAGCCTGGAGAAGAGAAGACCCCGGGGAGACCTTATAGCGGCCTTCCAGTGCCCAAAGGGGCTACAGGAAAGGTGTGGAGGGACTTTTTATCAGGGAGTGTAGTGATGGGGTGAGGGGTAACGGTTTTAAACTGGAAGAGGGGATATTTAGATTAGATATCAGGAAGGAATTTTTCACTCTGAGGGTGGTGAGGCACTGGCAGAGGTTGCCCAGAGAAGTTGTGGAGGCCCCATCTCTGGAGGTGTTCAAGGCCAGGCTGGATGGGGCCTTGGGCAACCTGGTCTGGTGGGAGGTGTCCCTGCCTATGGCAGGGGGGTTGGAACTCGATGATCTTCAAGGTCCCTTCCAACCTAAACCATTCTATGATCTTTTTTTCAGTGTCTGATGAAGACCCATGGTGATTTGGAGTTTATGCTGGAGGCTGTTTTGTTTGGGTTTTTTTTCGGGAAAGTATAAAAGTGGAGTCTTGCACCACTTCAGTGCTTTTTCAGCTGTGACGTTGCACTTGTAGCTTTCGGAAAGCTTCTGAGTAAAACTTAGCAAAGCGCATAAATAACCTAAGAACGTAGCTTTCTTTCAATAAGGCTTCATTTTCTAAGTCATTTTAAAGTTTTGATGTTTCCCACCTCTTTAGAAAAAATTTTAAACAAACGCCTTTTACAATTTACATTTCTAGAAGAGTTTCTTCGTCATATAATTTAAAAAAAAAAAAACAAAAAACAAACCCAAACCCATTCATTAGCAGTTACAGAAATGCCAACCGCATTTGCAAATCTTCCCAACTGGCCCGACTTCTACTTAGGTATTTCTGGTTCCCAAGGGCAACCTTCTTTCTCCAGTCCCCGCGTCTGCTTGCCTGTCATTTTCTTCATCCAGAAGAGGAACTCTGTAAAACAGGTATGTTATGGGTTTATATATATTTTTTATATATATATATATGGGTTTATATGTATTATGTTATGTATTTATTTGAAAGAGGTTGCCCTAAAATCTTAACCTTAGGTCCCTTGCCAAAGCATCACGCTCTTGCAGCCTCCCTGTGTCGTTTCTCCTGCTCTGAGGACAATCTCCCCCGGTGTGGAGCGGGGTGCCTGGACCGCAGCTGCGCTCTGGGTGTTAACCTGCTCCGAGCTGCTCTTCGGGCAGAGGGAGGCCACACTCCCACCCGAGCTTTGCCTTTCCAAAAGGTGCGGATGCGGCTGCCTCAGACTACTTGGCTCCGAAAAAATCTAACCCAACTTTCAGTCCACCTTCCGTAAGTGGTTCCGACGTTGCTGTTGCCTACCTCTCCTCCTGAAGAACTCACCTGACTTGCAGACGGCTCTATGCTCCATGCTCTCCTTACCCCAGCCCAACACAAAGGACCCAGTTCCCCACTGAAAACCTCCTTTGAGCCCCAAGTTGAACATTGCCCCGAAGTCAACTCTGAGCCATTCGCAGACCCCCTTAACTCTGGTGGCCGCCCCATGGGATTTGTAGGTTAAAACTCAAGTTACACCACTCCTTAGCTGCACCAGCAGTCAAGTGCTGTCAGTCCTCCAGTGCTTTCCAAAAAATCCCACATGTGCACCCCAAGAAATCTTGGCGGCACACGGAAGTGGCTACAGCAATTATTTTGTGGTCGGGATGCTTTCGAGCAGCTTGAATGTAGATAATTCGGCAGTGAATATGTATCCTGAAAGAAATGATCCACATCAAAGCCTGTAATGTCTGCAAAAAAAATGCAATAGTAAATAAAAACTTCTGCCAAAACAAGAAACTTGACGTTAACGCCAAGATGGATTGTTTCCA
Source organism: Pluvialis apricaria (assembly GCA_017639485.1). Lineage (NCBI taxonomy): Eukaryota > Metazoa > Chordata > Aves > Charadriiformes > Charadriidae > Pluvialis > Pluvialis apricaria. Next base: position 51,195,244 of record CM030010.1, on the reverse strand, counting down.
TTCTGGATCAGCTGGGGAGCAGGGAGTTGAAACTGGGTTTGTAATAGAAAGCATGCTTCAATATTAACATCCATCTGTTATGAAAATAAAGGCGCTGCGTTTATAACTGCTAAAGCATTTTAGATGACTCCGGGTTCCTAAGGGAACTTAGGTTCTTTCCTTTGTGTATAATTTCACAATTGGATTTGACATAAGTGCCCTTTTAGCTTCCCTGGAAGTGTTTTTTTCTTCACCATCTGGTTTTCCTCCTCTGTTTTGGTTTGTTTTTTTTTTTTTTTTTTAGTGACCAAATTGCTTAGGCTTCTCTGAAAGCACCACTATTAATGTTATCTTAATAGTATTTTAATGTTTATCACTCCAACAGAGAGCTTTCTCACCTTTCAGAAACCAGTCTGACCAGATTGCTCAACTTTTGTGCTCTGCAAATACGCCAATTTGCTGTAATTGTCTATGTTAATGTTGTAAAAAACGTGTTTATGGTTCCAGTGTTCTAAAAAACTAAGGTATTAATTGCTTCACTGCCAGGAAAATAGACCCTACAAGCACTTGCTTTAAAAGTACAATGTGGGCTCTGCTGAACTTCTAAAAAGCCATTCAGAGCACCACACCACATATGCGCTTTGCAGTATTGTGCTCTGAGAGGACTCTGTTTTGGTGCTAGCAGAGAAAAAGCATTGCTGCCTGGGTGAGAAAAGGTCCCCATTTGGGTCATTTGCTCCTTGTTTGAAGGTTGCACCGGGCCAAAATTTCGAGCCCTGTGCGGCATCACTTGCATTTCGGAAATTTTGGCTTTAATCCTTTGGAAAAAGCTCTTTCTACAGCTTTCGGGATATGCAGGTCTCGCCCCGACAGGAACTGAATAAATTACATTTTTCAAATATTCAGTAAAATTCTCCGCCTCGTAGCCACTCCACCGTGGCGTCTCCTCTCCCCTGCCTATGTGAAGGTTTCTGCATCTGTGTGGTGAACGGGATCAGTAAAACACCACCTATTAAAACGATGCCTCCAAAAATCTCCTCTTTGGTCAGCAGCGCCGGCTTATCCCACCTCAAAGGGTCAGTGGAAGTGCCACGTTGGCTCTTCTGCCTAAAAATGATGGTAACGCAGGGTCAGTTCGTGGGAATACCAAGTTTACAGGCGGTTGTCGAGGCTTAGCTACTCGCTCTTTGCTCTTGCAGCAAAGCCCACGCAATAGGCTGGTTTTGTTACGCTTTTGCTGCCTGCTTGGGTAGCAGTGGGTACTCTGAAGGGGCAAACTCCAGCAGAGCCGTAGTTTCATACAGTACAAAATATCATGCTCAAACAAGGCAAGGAGTTTGCAGGTAAGTACTTACTGAAAGTAATTTTTCTGCTTACAGGGCATTTCTCTGCAAGCCATCAGGCTGAAGATTTCTACCTGTTATTTTACACAGCCTTTTCAAAACGTCTTTTTGCTCCTAAAATACACCCGTTGCCAACTGCTGTGGCCATGATTTTACCAAGCAGTAAATCCAGCGTTCAGGCTGCCGCTGCCAGACCCAGCCCAGCGCAGACACCTGACTCGAAGCACGGAGCTGGCACAAACATGCCCTCTCGAGTCCCCTTGGTTTCAAGATGCTCTGAACGGTCAGTTTGGTGCCATCACACTTTACGTGGCTCCCGTTTACGCGGCTGGGGTTTCCAAACGATTTCAAAGGCCGCGGAAGGGAGAGGCGGCAGGTGCCGAGCGCTGCGGAAAACCTGCTCTCTTTGCAGCTGGAAGCCGTGCGGCCGGGTGTCGGGGCTCGGCACATGGCAGCTAATCCTCTGCGGCCATTCCTGGCTTCTAAACCGGACAAATTAAGTTGCCCGAGTAACTGTCTGGAGGGGAGGGTGATGTTGTCCTTGGAGTTACAGTGCCACAGCCTAACAGAGGTGCAGCTGCAACGCGTAAAACTGTTTTTAAACGCCTTTCTTCTACGGGAGCAGAGGAGTTTGCACTGCTGTAACCGGATTTGGAGCGGTACATCTTTCGTCTGGGGCGATGCATGGCAGGGTAGGGAACCGGTGCCCGGTGTTTGACAACAGTTCTCTGGGGGAGCAGTTGTTTCTTAAGCAACATCCCTCTGCTCTTTGCCACTGGCTAATTGACAGCGACAGGGATTGTGTGGTGGGGAGGAGAGAGGATGTAATGGGCAACTATTGGGTAAGAGGAAGAACAGGGGAGGAGGAAGGCCCTCTTTAGAAAGAATACGCAGTTGTGCGGTGGGACTGAGATGTCCACGGGTCCTCTCCCTTGTTTTCCCCTTCACTGCCAGCAAGTCAAACGCCATAGAACTGCTCTCAGTAACTCTCCTGCTGGGAGGAGCCCGGCTTATTCACCTCAGGTTCAGAAATTCTCCCAAACAACTTTCCCAAACACCTCCGGGTTTAACCCACAATCCCCTCCCTCCCTGCTTCTCACCGGGCGCCCCGTGCCCCTCTGGCTTGCAAGCATTACTCAGCCAAACCCACTGGGGACGTTCACCCCATCTGTAATTGGGCGCTTTCTTCCTCCGTTCCCTCCTTCACTGAGTCGAGTCTTCACCACATCTTCGCCGGCTCCTGCACCCGCTGCAGCACAAGCTCACCCTCTCACCACCAGGCAATATTTATCCCCGAGTCTGAGAATCCAAAGAGCTGTACCTTCCCAGTTCCAGGGACAAAAGAGGTCAGATTGGACAAGAGTGAGGGGAGGGCACCCTAAGCCATGCGATAAGACTGAAACACATCCAGCGTGAGATGGAGACGTAATAAAAGCATCTTTGCCACTTGCCTCAGTGCACAGCTTTTTTTCCAGAAGACGTGAGGGTGCAATCTCATTGCAGCAAGTCACCGTTCGCTCCAGCCCAGCTCCCCAACCTTTGCTGTTTGCACCAGTGCAACTATACCGGGGGGGGGATGAAAACATAGCTTAAATAAACATATAAACTATGTGTCCTTTCCAGTTCGCCTCCAGTAATTGTTCAGTCAACAGAAACATCGTTTCAGCAGCCTGAAATAATCCCTAAGAATCAGTGAAGTGTATGTGCCTTTTCCCAAGCGCGCTCTCTGCGCTCTTCCCCGGAGTTTTACAGGCTTTTCCAAACGCCAAACTCTTGGCGATGCTGTGGCTTTCAGCGCTGGGAAAGCCGCTGAGGGCAGGGGACACCCCGTTACCGGTGGGACAAAGCCCCCGAGGGTGGTTTTTTGCCTTTCTGTTCCCAGGGTCAGCTGTGGGGTTGCAGCACAGTTTCACCGGAGGTTTCCCTGATGCGGCCACCCCAGTACAATACTGGCTAACGCCCAGATTTATGCGAGGCCTAACATTTCTTTCAAATATGGAAAATTCAATGCTCTGTGCAGAGAAAATGTCTTTGCTATTGTCCTTCGTTTTTTTTTTTTTTTTCTTTTTTTGCATGGGAAGTCAGAAAAGGAAAAAAAAAAGCCCCACAGTACTGCGGTGTCACCGATTGACCCAGATGGGCAGTTCTATCTCAACCCCCAGTTACCAACGTGTCCCTTTCCACTCTTTTCTTTCGAGTATCTCTGCAGCTCATCTCAGACTAACAAAACTCTGCCCACAAGGTAAGAAAGGAACCGGAAAAACCGCATCCCACCTATCCCTGCAGGGCCATCCCTGCCCCAGCCTTTTGTCTGGGGGCCCAGTGGGATGCCCATTGTGTCTTAATGGGGGGAGATTGTGTCCTACTGGGGGGACACAGTGGTGCCGGTTTCCTCTCCCAGTCTGGGCTGGGGCCCTGAGGCACTACTGCAGGGTAGGAAAACCATGCCAGTCCTGTTAACTCTCCCTTTGCCAGCCGGCCGGCCCGCTTGGAGACGGAGACCTCCTCTGGGACAGATGCAGTCCTCACCTGAACTCTGTGGGCTTCACTGGCACGGCAAGTTCTTAGGAAAAAAAAAGCCGAAAAAAACTTATTGAAGAAAAATAGTGAAGAAAAAGCCCAAAATTCAAGCTCTGTTTCATGCTAATAAAAGATATTCCTTCTGCCTACAGTTCTTGCCTAGCTTATAAAAGTGGGCTGCCATGGCTCGATGAAGCTCCTACAACCTCCTTGTCTCAGGTGGAAACGCAGGGTAGTGCACTGAGATTTTATTTGTTAAGATGTATGAGATCTTATGATCTATCTTCTGTAGATCTCGATGTTATGTGACAGCTGTAATATAGCACACACTGCAGCTCCATCTCTTGAAACACAAATGAAGTATTTAATAATTGGCTTTTTGTTTATTTAAAATGTTCATTAAAAACGGCATAGCTGTCCAAAATGCTGACTGTGCCCTTTCTCCTGATACCAGTGGGAAATCAGGCCACTTACTGAGATGAAAGAATGCAGATTTTATTTCGTCATCAAAATCTTAACATTAACATTTCATGCACAGACTTTCCTGGAGGACAGGTAATAATGTTACCTGCCCTTGTGTGGCACTTAAAAAAATTCATACTTGTTTAGCAGTCTTGCCTGCAAAGCGTGAAGGTGTCTGAATGCAGTAAGGGTAACTTCTTATTCTTATTCTAACAGAAATGCTGAATAAGGGGTTGCCAACTATTGTAACTTTATTATTAAGTTTGGTCTACGTTTAAATGTTCTGCCAAGATCATCTATTGGGACAGGAATGCAAAATGCCTGTGCTCTTCTCTCTTTCCACCTACGCCAGCAAAAGCTCTAGTGCAATTACAGGTATGCTGTTTGCAGAATTTCGGTAAACTGTAGTGGGAAAAGCACTTTTCAGCTAGCATTATCCTTCTGTACTAGGAGGCTGTGCCCAGAGACGACTTCTCGTAGGTAAGGATGTAAAAGCTGTCATACTGCCTTGGAGGAAAGCTCCCTCTACCCCAGTACCCTGACTCTGATGGAGGCCATTAACACCTTCTGCTTCTGGGGTTCAAGATGTAGGCATTTTGGAGCCAGAAGTCACATAACGGCTCCGTTGCTGATGTGTTTACCTTCCTGAGAAATCCCCTAATCCTTTCCATCTCATCTTTGGTTTCGGCAAGGAGTTTCATAAACCAGAGAGCCTGTGTTTTGAGGTGCATGTACCTCTGAGCTGGCAAGATTGTGAAAATGTACGGTTCGGCCATACATTCGGGAGGAGAGGAAGAGAACGACAGGTCCGGCCTGACCCGACAGCTGAATGTATATGGTGTCCTCACAAGCCACGTGCGGACTGGGGGACGCAGCTCCTTTAGCACGCACAGAGCACAAGGACACCCTGCAGCATGTCGACTGGCTTCACCAGAGCATCCTACATCTTTTTTTCAAAGATCTCTGTTGCTGAGCGTTCCTTGCCCTTGCTTCGTTTGTCATTCCAGGGCATGAAACATTCCTGTACCTCAGCTGTCTTTCTGAGCTTCTCCTGACATGCCGTCTAAAGGTCATCAAATACAATCTTCCCTCGCCCACAGCCTCTTGGCTTGGAGGTCCGCCAAGCTGAGGCTAAGTGGTAGCACTCCAGGAGGCCTCTCAGGTGCTTGAGCAAACAAAGACTGGAGAGGAACAGATGCCTCGGTAGCACGTTCAGGCTAGAAATGCTCACTGGTTCCTGACTAGGCAGGACTCCTTGCTCTCCCCCTGCTCTTCTGAGGTTTGAACGCCGTTGCAGATGGTTCACGTTGTGTTTCTCTCTCAGCTGCTGCAGGAAGTTCTGTTTCTTAGCTATGCCCAAAGCAGCTTTGCAATGTAAAGCTCCCAAAATGTCCAAACCCTGATTTCTCTTTAGCAGCCTGCATGAGCTGAGCTAAAGGGAATGTATTAGCATCTCGGGTAAAACTGGATTACTTGTGGTCTTCTTCTCATCACTTGTGTTTGGCACTGTTTCAGCTCAATACACATTCACTTAGTTGCAGCCTAATCCCCGGCTCCTTGTTAAAAAGGGAATAAATCCTTCCGCCTGTTCTGAAGGAGAGCGCGTAGCATTAACCAGCCAAGCTTGCCAAGAGAGAATCAGACCGCTCTGTGACCCCAGGGGCCCTGGCTGGTTTTCTCATAGTCACGATGAGGACGTGGGATTTGCCTACCTAAGGAAAATAGCACTTCACTGCTGACAGTAGGTGTCAGCAGCACATGACGGTTGGTGCTGAACAGGATCTCCTTGACTCGAAAGCAAAGGCGGAACAACTTTCTGAGCTGTTTCAGGCCACTTTGAGCTTGATTTTGACCTCCGTTTCAGAAACAGCACGGGCCAACCCCAAACAGGTCTGGCTTTATTGAACACCAAACCGGCTACAGTTCTTAAGTCTCCCACTCTTGCTGGAGTGAGTGGCGCAGAAACCGCTGGTGGTATTATTCAAATCCATAGCAATAATAAAGTAGTACTCCTCCTTCTCCTCCTGGAAAAAGAATGCTGATGAAGTATTCCCAGCGTGACGGTCAGCTCTGCAAAGTTGTTCCACCTCAACATTTTATCTACATTCATTACACCCCTTTTCTTCCTTTTTCCCCTCAACCGTAAGTGTTTTCTGTCCATTAAAGCAGATGTGATGTGTTTACAGCTGCTAAACGACATGAAAACAACTGCAGGAGTTGACTGGGAGATGAATAATTCTCATTACTCAGCAGCAGCAAAAGGTATTTTGTATTGCTGGTAATCCCAGTGCTGCCTCAATAAATACATCCCCACACCCTGATTACAAGTGCACAGGAGGCCTACAGAAGAGTGCCACAGGGGCCATGATCTCAGGGCTGTGATCTGAAGGCCAGGTCTCAGAGGATCCTGTACAACAACATCCAAATACAGTTGTAGAGCAAAGACTGCAGAAGGGTCTCAGTGCCAAGGAATTCAAGGCAAATCTGGTAAATGAGCAACAATTCCCCGTGCGGTCACTCAGAGAACCTGGTCTTTAAGCAGACGGTGATTTGTCTCCACCGAACGTCACAGTGGATAGCCTGAAAACTGAATTGGGCTATGGCTGGGATTGTCCTCAGAGCAAAAGATATCAATGCATAACACCAATAATTGCCCTTAGGACTTCTTTAGGAATGCAGGATAAAACTTTCAAGCCCGGTAAAATAATCCTGATACAACTGCTACTAGAGCTGCCCAGTAATTTCCTGTTGTGTGAGAAGAGCGAGCAGACAGGACACACCGTGGCAAAGGCTCCATCTCCAAGCCTGCCTTGCTGCCCTTCATCATGCTTGCTTGCCACCCTTTCCATTTCTGGTCTTCTCAGTTCATTCCAAGACACGCTGCCGTGGGAAAGAAACACGGACGACAGGGCCAAGCCCCCTTTCTTGTGCTTGGCACTAGCGCTGTGGCATTTGCAGAAGCATCTGGTATCTTCAGACATCCATCCACCTACAGGATTTGCTACGGCATGTCTGTGGGGCGGCTGAGCTAGCATATCCTAGGCCAGCTTCCTGATTACACTAGGATAAGCCTTCACCATTCCTAAGGTAGGACAGAGAGGATGTTTTCAGGTCTTCTCCATGCTGCCGGTTCACCAGTTCTTAACCTGCTCCGGCCACCAGCTGCCAATACTGTACCCTCCACAAAAACCCTTCTCTGACTGGAGGCTGGAAAAAGTTATTTTCACAGAGGTACTGCCCACAAAGTTCAATTCACAGTTTGACAGTTTGCTCCCTCGACTTCATCTCAATCTTCTCCAGCCGTTCCCAGCTCGTTGTACTTTTTGCAAGTGCTTGTCGCTTGTTTCTAAGAAACATCGACACTCAGCAGGAACAGAGGGAACCAGAAGATGGAAGAACAGTGGGAAGGTAAGAAATACAGGCCTCAACGGGAGTCTGCTGATTATTTTCATTAGCACTGGTAAAAAGCACAGCTGCAATAGAAAAAGATGTCAGAAAGTGAGAACTGCTGTAGCGGGATGCGATACTGGGGAAAGCAAGAGAATGGGCTGCAGAGGAAGGTTTCACCAAAATACCCTGAGGGATACAGAGCCTCTCCCAAAGCAGTACTTAACCCTGAATGGCCCCCATAGGTATGGAGGGAGCACAAGCGACCTGGCAACTCATTACACACAACAATGAAGTAATGAAAGTAATCAAAGTAATGAAACACACAACGTGAGACAACACCATCGTCTGTTGGTACAGACTCCATCTCCATGGTTGGTTTTGTTTTCTTAAATTTATTTTTGTGGTCTTGTCCATATACTTTAGTCTGGAGGCAGCTGGGCTATTTCTGTACCAGAATCACTGTTTGATAAGTGATCTGAAAATATTAAGAACTAATACTAATTTGCTTTACTAAGGAGGGAGAAATACAACACTTGTAATTGGTGCTAAGCGGACGGTCTGCGTACAAATACTGCACTCTCAGCTTTTAGATGGCTGTGCAGGCCAGCATCGCCTGCCATTTTATTCCAGCAATTCCTCTGTGCAGCAGCTCCTAGTGCTGGAAATCGTGCCACCTGGCTTAATTTCCCTTTCGGAACTTAATGATGTGAAGTGAGGATGCTGGAAGATTCTTATTTTTAAAAAAAAACAAACAAGCAAACAAACCCCAAACCAGAGACATACCATCTCGCCTCCCTGGTAAGCCTAACACACACCTTGCACCCAGAGAAAAGAGCAATCTGCGTAGCATGACAGTCTGCAGAACTAGCCAAGATCTGACCTGGGAGTTGAGTCACAAGACAGAGTGGCAAAGAGAACGCTTATCTCTGTGCATCTTTTTTTTTTTTTTTCCTTTCATCACATGCTCCAGGGGAAGTCAGCTGTAAAACCAGGACTTTCCTGTAATGAGCTTTAGCTTTGTGTGAGGATGTAAGCCATGTCAGAGTACGAGCAGAACTAGTCCCAGGTGCCAAGTGGAACTGCAATTATCCTACAACAGCATTTAACAGTTTAAGCATTTACATGTGCCTTGCAACTATGAAGTTGCTGTGAAGATGCTGCCAAAATCCTGTCCAGGAGCAGCAGGAAGACTAAGGCCTTCCAGAGCAGATGTTCAGGAAGGACGCTCAAGGTCTGTCACAAGTATGAGCTCTAAGCTGCCTTCCACGAGTTCTTTTCATTCAGGAGCCTCACCAACATACTTGATCTTTGATCACAGAAACTTTGCTATCAGAATTTGCAGGCTTCTATTTAACCTTACATTACTACCAACAAGCAGTGGAACTGCCTCTCTCTGTAGGCCATGTCTCTGTTCAGCGGTGACACATTCTCGGTATAAGAAGCAGATCTGTCCACTGCTGTCCCAGGGTAGAGCTCTGCTACACCCACAGCCGGGAACAGCAGGAGTGATCAATAACTTCTTTCTAAAGGTTCAGCTCATCACCTTGTAAAACCGGGAACTCACCAACATAATGGAGCTTTTCTGCAGGCCCGGATGCGAAACCGTGATTTACAAGAAATCTTTCATTTCCTTATACAGTTCAGTATTTTGTTATTGAAAATCCAATCAATAAAATAACTCTATTCCCAGTATTGTTTTATTTTGTTGAAACAATATACCAGTTACCAACTCTGTGTCTGGCGGTAAAGGATGTTATTACACCACTCAGGAAGCTGATAAGACACAGCCAACCCTGAAAAACAGACAGTGCCATCCCTGCAAGCCTCAAGATACTTTAAAGACAGAAATACTCATTAGTCACTTATTTCATTACTTTATCAAAGGGAAGGGCAAAATATCCTACAGATTCAGAAACTACAGTAATTCATCAGGTTTATGCATCAGAACACATTTCATGCAGAAACTATAAATACAAATGAAAACATTGTCCAAAACATTTCATAACACATCATAATTTGAGAGCAAGCTTCAGCTTCAAACTACCCAGTTAGCAAAATTCCAGTTTCATTGTTATGCAATTTGTTGGCAAAGACAGTATTGACTGTGACAAGTTTCAACCTGAATACACTTAGAAATAAGTAAAAACTCCACATTTAAAATACAGTATTTTGCTACATTTGATAAAAAAAAGATATACTTTTTCCTCATAAAAGGTAAAACTTTCTAATAGGCCAATAGTAAGGTCTTTGACATTTCCCTGCTTTCTAGGTTGATAGAGCAGGCTGTTAATGAGGATATTTCCCCCCCCAATCCTCAAGCAGCTCTGAGTAGCAAACCATCATTTTACCCTCAAGTTATAAATTTTATCAAGATTTTCACATTTTCAGCATTAAGTTCTACACTTTTTCATAGCTTCTGTTGACATTTTAAAGATTTCTATGGGTTTTTTTGTTGCTTAAGCCCGACACTGAATGCAGGCGTTCGTTATCATTTGAGCCAATTATTTGTGTACTCATGAATGGACCTAGTTGCTCTTTGATGAATAATGCTGAAGTCACTTTTGTAGACTAACCATACCTGCTAAATCTCCTTGTGGAGATGCAGCTTGTATCAGGAAAACAGTGCTCTGCATTTGCCGCTAATAGTTTACATCCATTCCCAGACAGTATTTTCAGAAGGATGAACACTCTGCTTCTCAGACTGCTGCCAGTACAGAGAAGCTGTGCACACACACACGCTTCTAAGCTGCATTAAGATGGCCTCTGGAGAAGACCCGGTGGTAAAGCAGCCCATTTTTCACTCTTTCCCCCCTCCGCCCCAATCCTGAGAAATTTCTCCCCCCCCCCCCTCCCAGCAACGCCTCTCGCAGGGCACAGTCAATCACAGCACGAGTATGAGACACACTTCAGAGCCACAAAATATCATCACAGAACAAAGCAAGGCCTCTCTGCTTCCCCCTCTTCTACAGCACTTTGTTTTTAAAAAAGTACATTTCAGAAAGTTTACATCCCACAAGACATTTAATTTATTTTCTTTGCTTAGTCTCAAGGCCTGCTGTGTTCCAGGGATACCATCAGCTTTGGATTAAGAATGCCCCCTTCCCTTTTTCAATTAGTACCTTTGGTTTACTGTGTCCGGGACAGGTCATCTAGCAGGACAGGCAGGGGCTGAGATACAAGCCAGTTCACATCAGAAGTTTTCATAGCATTGCTAATGTCCACCATAAAAATAAAAGTCTGGGGCCGCAATGTGGGCAAAGTGTCTGCAGCCACCTGAATTTAAATTACTTCAGTCTTCCAGAAAAAGGTTCAAATTAGAGAAGTACTATATTGTCTTATTTCAGGTTTTTTTTTTTTCTCTCCATAATTTATACACAAAATCTGCCAGGTTTGCACAGCCGCTTGGATAAACTCTAAAACACGGAGTGTTCTAGAAGATGCAAGTTATGGCTCCAGTAGTCACATAGCACAGATACAAACATTAATATAATGTTAGTCTCTCTCCCTAGTTTTGCTCTTTTCCACTAAGCAAAAACCCCAACACCCATCCGAGTAGCTGACTGCACTTGCAGTAATCTTCACATGAATTTTACAAAGACAAACAAAAATAGCTTCAAAGAGCAACACCCTTAAGATATCACGAGAATTACACACCAGGCCTTTCAGATGCTGGACCACCAAGAAAATGAAAAACTCAGAAACTGAAAATGGCTACCATTGCCATAATCCATCAAGTACAGACAGATATATAGGCACTCTAACATCATTCTTCTTAACTTGGATGAGTTTATTTTGTGTCTTATAGTGGATGTTCCAGCACCTTTAATACCCTAAGCAAGAGTGTAAGTCCACATTTCCACAAGGAAAGTGAGGATTTCTTTGCCTCGTCTTTCACACCTCTTCTCATATCCACTTCTGAAGCCTAATAAAAGAAGTGCTAGCACACAGGACGGTTTAGTTCAATCACTCAGATGTAATAACATCAAGGATTTCATCTTCGTTTTGTGCCTCCAAAGCCTGCAAAGAAAATAAAAAGTGTCAGCTCCACCACAGCCTTTCCACTGCGCTCTTTAGTTCTAATAAGGCTAAAGGTGGTAAGCGAGATGAAATAAACATATTCTCATGAAGTACAACAGCAAGCAACTGTGGGCTGACTGGCCCAAAAAAAGATTCTGTTCTTGCAGATTAGACAACCTGCTTTCTACAAAGAAATCATATTTGTACAGGTTTGCTAGAAAAGGGCATGCGTGGTGCACACCAAAGGGGAAAGCCTTGAACTAATGCACCTTGCAGATGAAGACAAACCCAGTGCTGGTGGTACCATGCCCACTGTAGACCTGTGGGGAGTTTCGTGTGCCACAATGCTGCCCTACTTCCATAGGAAACAGAAATAAGGGACATTGTTACACGCCCACCTGTACCAATTGGTAAAATAAAACAAAGAATGCTTGCTGAACCTCAGCTAACATCTGTGTATTATTGATAGGTCTAAGTCTCTCGAGCTTCAGGAGATGAAGAGGTCTTTTGCCTTACCAGAAGCAGTTCTTGTCCCTGAACTGCTACCTTGCGTGGAATTGCTTGACTGCCCATTCATTGGAGGTGCCGCTGTGGGATCCGTCCACATACTGTAATACGGGGAACGTGGCTGCGCTCTGACAGGAAAGAGAGTAAAAGGAAGGCTTCATTAGTGACCTTATGAAAAATTAAGAAGTTACCATTCCAAACAAGGGGACTGCATCTCTGAGGGAAAACTGTAAGCAGGCAGTTGTTTCAAAGCTGGAAATCTCCCTACTTAATGTCATTAGTATGTTCAGAGCAAGGATATCCAGTGTTGTCACAATAACCTCTGTACACTTTCAACAGGAAACAAAAGGATAAGCAATTCTAACAATTGTAAGTGAGGAAGTTTTTCCCTCTGAAATTCTGACCTTAGTTTCTGTCAGACAAGAAGGTAGATTTTACATCTGAAGCTTAAATGCATTTTGGTAAAACCTATGTCCCAGCCACGTAAGACAAAAGAAAACATCCCTCTGTTCTGTTAACTATTTTGGAAAGGTTGTATCAGTAAGACTAACACATCATGACCTTTGGCGCACTGATTTAAATTACTTCTACGGACATGGAATTTCCTGCTGTTGAAAATTACAAATAGTATCACACACTTTCTGGCATCAGCATTTTCAAGCACATCATTTCAAACAACTGAAGCAAAAAAATAGCAAACCAAAGTGTTTTTAAAGAAAAGAAGCCCAATTTAGGAAGCTTGTTCATGTATTTGGACTTAATATTCAATTAGGGCTGTAGTCTTGAAGAATAAAAGGTAGCTTCTGAAATGGGGGGTGTGTGGGGAAATCAAGGAATCAACCTGTATGTAGATAATACATAAATACAATGCTTAAACACAAGGGTCTTATATTTAAGACTTAAGAAATATTAAGTCAATAAAGCCTTTAACACATTATACCTGTTAAGAATTCTTAGCGGGGTTAATATAATAAAACAAGATCATAGAATTGTTTTCATTGGAAAAGACCTTTAAGATCATCACATCCAAGATATGACCTTTCAGCCTCTAAAGCTCTACTCAAAGTGAATTTATAGACAATTTCTACTGTTGATGGTATCACTGTCGCAGTTTCACCTTACTTGACTCCATGAAGACTGCACATCGGTCACTAGAAATTCTCTTATGTCCCAAGTTTTTACTTCCTTAATCAACAAGCAATCCTGATAAGGCTTCTGTCATTACAATGGAGGAAGATGCTTTAACACACTTCTTCCACATGATCTTACTCCTAAACTTTCAATATAAAAAACCCATACATGGTTATATTTCATCTGTTATATTACTGCATTCCTACAGGATTAGACTCGATACACACGGAGTTATTCGATAAATAGAGGAAACTGCTTGGGTTCTAAAGATTCCCTGCAGGAGCCACATATGTGGAGTGATGCCTAAAGCAGCAGCAATTGCTCCCTTTAAACTGCCTATCTGAAAATTATGCATTTTCAATATTTAAGTGTTTAGCAAATATGACCACTGGATGTTTACTCCAACACCGAAACTGCTTATGAAGGCTGTTACATTTTGTTTGTTATGTTTGAATGCTGTGTTACATTTTTCCAAAATGCAATTTACACGTGACCTACAAATCCTTTGGAAAACCACACCTCTTGGAGTTCTATACATGAGCCATTAGGAGACTACAGATTAAAGGCTGTTTAATCTGACCACACTGAGTATGACACAAGAGCAGCTGCCATCCAGACCGATTTTAGGAAAGTTGACACTGATGCAAGAGGCCTATCTACAGATGGTTTTGTGCATAATTTTATTACGTGTGTTCTAAGGCAGTCTGCAGATGGATGTTTAAATGCTCTTTTTAAATTTGCAGGCTATCATGCCAGGTCAGAGTAATCAGCTAAAGCAGAATGAAGTATCTCAGTCCTCCCAATTCTTGTTCCCCAGAAACATGTTTAAAATGTCTCTGCTGCTGGAGCTATAGATTGCTTCTCAAAATTTTTCTAGAAGTAGGATTTTACAGCTTGAACAATACAGACCTCAAAGCTTAGAAACAATGTAAACACAGTATATGGCATAGTCCCTAAAAGCTTAAATATTTAAGATCTGATAGCGTGCATATTTTACCTGTGACTGCCAGCCAAGTAGCCTAGCAAGCCTCCTGCTCCTAATCCAGTCCAAAATCCTGGTCCTGAATTGGCTTCATGACTGGAATGAGTCCCAAAGTCGTTGCCCCCTTAAAATGAAAACGTAACACATATCAGTTAGTAGCACCTAATCCTCAGGCCAGCTGTTGCAACAAGACTCTGCCTTGTTAAATATAATGGAAAATTAGATGATAAACTCCTGATTTCAGTAGTTTCTTGCTCAAACTTAACTTGAAGGGCCTCATAGTTCAGAAAAAACATAGAAACAAACACTAATGTAAAGAGTTTTACTTTAAAAGTTAGCTTCCACTCAGTTTCACAGCCCTGATGTTTGCAAAACGTGGCAGAGTCCCTACCTGCAGATTTATAATCAGAAAAGTTAGATTAAAAAATAGAAAAGAAAATTAAGAAATAATAGCCTGCTCAAGGTCACACAGCAGGCCAGAAGCAGACGCAGGAACAGAAATCGAGTACGTAAGACCAAACAGCAAACTAACCACTAAGACACACTGCTTCTAATCTCACTCGGAACAGCTGCACATTTTGAGTAACAGTGGCTCAGTCTAATGGCTAACATTACTTTGTATTGTTTCTGGTAATCCTAGTCTGGTATTTGTTATCAAAAGACACACTAACTGTAATCACATCGCAAAGTTTTTATTATGCATGAGTCACCAAGCTTGACAAATACCTTGATGCAACTGCAAGCATATCAAGTGGGTTGTGGGGGGAGGGGAGTCACAGATTTTTTACATGTGACCTGCATAACATGAGGTTTGACTCAGAACCAAATGTCTTCCATTTAGAAATAAAAAGAGAAGATGCAAAACCAAAGTAGAATAATTTTCTAGTCTAGAGAAAAACACGTATGCAAGAATAAGCTCAACCACAGGTTTAACACATGAGGAAGTGTAAAAGGCAAGGACTGAAGAGAACATAACAGTCACCCCGAAATATGTCCACCTAAACAAGTGGACCAGAGATTCTGTATGTAAAAGTTATACAGCGCCTGGTTTGTCTTCAAACTGGTGTGGATTGTTTGAAGTCATGGAAGATAAAAAACCAATTTAAATAATCAGTTTAAGTCTACATTGGATTTGATGTTGAACTTAATTTTGAATGCATTGGGAGAAAGATAAACTCTCATTGGGATGATACACCCATTAAATTATGCTGACTTGGAACAAAAAAAATAGTACTTAGTTTACTGTAAAAATGATGTTAATTGGGGAGATGAAGCTACTCATTTGTTCAAAAGCACCATGGCTGAACACTGACTCAGAAAACTGAGTCATTTTTTGTTGCAATATCTAAAGTAAACATTAAGGATCATGTCAAACCACTAACAGAGAAAAAGTAGAATTTAATTAAGATAGGCTAGCTAAACAAGTTTCACAGCACGCATTCTGCATGTTAAGGGAATTTAAAACGAGGCAAATTAAATATTAACAGCAATAAGTGAACATTGCTTTTCATTACCGTCCAGATTTTCAAAGACTAATATATTCCTTGAACACATGGACGTACACACTCAGAGATGTGCTTTTGCTCCACTGCCAAAATTTAGTGCCCCATGGCTGCTGAGTATTGCCCGAGAACAATACTCTGTTCCATGTATGTGCACTGAAAGCTTACAGGCAAAACTACGTAAGGGCCCTACAAAGGTATCTCTGCAATTCTTAAGCTGACAGGTTAAACTTAAGAGTTAATTAAGCTCATCTTGTGAGGTGGCATTAGATTTCTCCTTTAGATCTAGGGAAAAAATCATTGACACTCATTATTAAAAATGCCATAAGTTAAGCTTTATATTTGTGGCTCCCAATGTGCATTTTAACTGTATCAGTTTTCAGTAATCATCAAGAAAACATATTTTCAAGGTCCTACCCTTGCTAGATTTCAGACTCCTGTAATGAAAATCCATTGGTGCAATCAATTGACAAGGAACAGGACAGAAAATACAGAAAGTAACTCTTCAGTCTGTTTTTGCCTGTGCCCAGTATGACAGAGCCCTGCCTTATGACCAGGGCTCTTAGTAACTACCACAATAACGCCAGTGGCAAGTGGCATGCCCACACAAGGTCACAGATGCACACACAGCATAGACAGACTGTCTGAAGTCTGAAATAACTTCATGGAAACCAATTTGCAAAGGCACTAGTAATACGGAAGCAGAACCCCTTTAATTTTCTGCTGCAGGAACATCTGAAAGTCTCTGCTGCACATGCCCTGTGCAAAGGTATCCAGAACAGTTATAGTGGCACCCTCTGTTGACTGAGTGGCTTGAGCAAACCCAGAAGGCGGCATTAACAAGCATTACGAAAATATAAGCTTTTGACTAAGTAAACTTAATCCCTGCTATTTATTTACTGGATAGAACCCCTTCTCTATTTCATACACACAAAAAAAAAGATGGAGGTTATACAACTCGCCAGTGCTGTGAGCATCTCACATGTTCACAGGGTTAAATGAGTTGGTCAGACACCAGATGAGTAATGTTTATTTCCCTTAGACACTATGACTGTCTAAGGCAGACCATTTATTAAGTGGCAGAAGTCACCATATTTCTGGGAAAAGAAAAAGCGCCTCTCTTCCTAGCAGCAGCCTTGTTATCGCTTATACAATTTCCAATTTCAGATGAAAGGCGCCACATGAGACTCGGGTGCTGCACCGCTAAGGATAGTTCACAGACACCGTTCTCTGCTCTGGGAACCAAACCTTTCAACCGCTGGGACTGCGCTGCAGCACCTGTTAAACAGAGGACTGGTACATGATACTCAACTCCAACTGTTTTGTGAATGAAATCAGGGGTCTGGCAGCCCAACAGCTGAAAGACCCTTCTGTTTCAAAGTGCTTCTTTGGCATGAGTTTGTTTCTGCCTGCGTGAGACTATTCTCTCTTCCAGATTACTTACGAAAATTATTCTTCCCTGTCACAATCCTCGTATTTCACAGAGTATGAAAAGAATGCTTGCAGAGCATGTGGAGATGGATTTTTGAAGGTTCCAAGGGCAGCTTGCTGCACAGCCTGCCCTGAAAGCCTGTGGGAAAGCAGTTCTTATTTTCACTTTTGAACAAAGAACAGAAAGCAAAGCTAGCTGCAGGCTCTGCAGCCAATTCAGCAGTCAAGTCTATCCCACCTGCACTTACTGAAGATAAAATAGTATGATCCTGCTTGCTCTTTTGAGTACTATAAAGGGCTCAGAGCCGTACCTGTGAAGCTGGTCTTAAAACCAGGAGGAGGAGGTGCCTGCTGACTCTGCCAGAAAGGCCTAGTGAATCCAGCACTGTCACCAAAACTCTGCTGAGGCTGCTGGTTACTGAGGAAGAGCTTGTATACTCCAAAAGCAAGAACCAGAAGAACAATTACAACAACCGCTCCAACACCAGAATCAGAAGAATCCGTCCTTGACTGATAATAGCCAGAACCAAAGCTTCCAGAGTTCTTCACTTTCCTTTCACCTTCCTCAGTCAGCTCCAGCCTGAACATCAAACTACAGGAGCCTCTTAGGATGTAAGGGTCATCCGGATAATCGTAGCCTTCACAGCTCACTTCGATGCGTCCAAAACGGTAGGTATTTTCCAGGTCTGCCTTGCACTGCCACTGAAAAAATAAACACAAAACAAAGTAAAACCTGCTGCTCCAGAGATGAAAATACCTGTCTGCGCCCCCAAATATGCTCTGAAATAAAGCTGTAATTGCTAACAAATCACGTCAAAGACCACAGAGTAAGAAATTTCTGAGCACTCTTATTTTGAAAAGGACTAGGAATTTAAAATTAAATAAGAATGTTTTTTAAAATCCTAATAACTAAAAAAAATGTGATCTTTCAAAACACAGAAGAATTACAACTCTGGAAGACTTTGATTTTGTATACTGAACAGGTTTTTCAAGTATTCCTTCTTTAGATATAGGAATACTTCTAAAAATAACCTGTACCCCGTGCAACAGTTATTAATAAATTTCTGTCCCGTGTAAACTGGATGGCAGCTACAAAAGTATAATATGGAAGCCTGAAGTCCAGTGCACCTGATCCCATTTGTGTCCACACAGAAATAAAAAGAAATTGGCACAGACATCATTAGCCATTCATATGCAACACTTAACAATCAGCTTGCAATTCTGCAGTTGAACATATTCAGATTGCTCAGTCTCACATTTCCTTGAAGTAACTGAACTCAGGTATCACCTCTAACTGCAAGGGACACATATTTTGGAAAGAAAAAAACCCAGTAGCTTCTAAATTAATCATTCAGGACAGCATTACCAGCTGCCAATTCAAATTTGACTGTACTTTTACAATACTGTATTAGTTTTAACCTATCTGCAGCTTTGATTCCTGGTTAATCTATTGGCAGAAGCATCGGTAACAGCTAACAAAGTATAAATACATGTCTGTCTATTGAAATACCTGACTGAAGTGTTAAGATGCAAGAGGAAGTCACAGAAGTCTGAACTTTAGTTTTTAACAGGTAGAGCTGAAGTGATGCAAATATTTATAGCCCTTTCTACTCTAAAAATTGGAAATCCACGCAGCAATACCAAAGCAAAAGCATCCTCAAGGGTTAACAAAAGTTTGATTTTATAAACTCCAGCAACATTCTAATTTAAACCAATGAAGCTCTGTTATGCAGTGTTTTTACATTACAGCCTTCTGGGATATTTCAAAGCTATAACTACAATAGTTCTAGAAAATCCAAACTAAAAAAGTTTTTAGGTTAAGCTATAGTTGTCAAAGGCCCTCTAACAAAAAAGCAAACTGAACTGACACCCTGGCCCGTTACTCTTTTCTCCTTCAGAAGTTACCAAGTCTGAGGGAAGATGATTTCATTAAACGTTTAACAAGTTTTAAAAAGTTACCTGTACGTCGTAGCCATCCCAACCTTTGTTGTAACACTGAACAACCTCAGGCACATGGGAACATCCAGCAGTGCCTCCCGTGCACTGTAACTGAGGGACCGCAGCTGTCCGCCGGGATGTCGTGTACTGACCTCTGTGGAGAGTGAGCGCCTGCACCTCCCTCAGCAGAACCCTCCCTGAAACAGGTAGCACAAAGGCCAACGTTTACCACGATGCATTCCCCTTAACCACGAGGGCCTCCTTTCAGGAAAGGAGGCTGACAATACAAAGGACGCAACAGCATGCTTCTTCAAGAAGTGAAGCTTTAAGAAGGACCAGAGGCACACGGCAATGTCTCCCAGTTCCTTCCGAGGGGGCTCTGGGTTGCTCCTCTCAGAGGATATAACCACCATTGACCCCACTGTGGAATTATCACTGCGGCACAAGCCAATTTAAAGGCAGCCCAAACCCGAAAGCCCCCCGGCGCAGGCCCCGGCCCGCCCCCTCCCCCGTACCAGGCCGCCGGTAACCCGGTAGCGCTGCGCAGCGCTCGGGCGTGAGAACCCCCGCCCCGCCGCAAACGCCGCCATAGCGACGGCAGAGGCGGAAGGGGCAGCCGAGGGCCTCACGGAGGCGTACAGCGGCCCCCCCGCATCTCACCCGGCTGATCCCAGCACCGCGCGGGGCCGGCGGCAGCGCAGAGGAGGAGCAGGAAGACCGCGGCCGCCGCCATCACAGCCCTGAGGTGAGTCAGCCTTCCCCTCCGCGCGCCGCCCCGCCCCGTACCTGAGCCTGCCGGAAGGGGCGGGGCCTGAAGAGGAGCACGTGACCCGCCCTGAAGCCCCGCCCTAGCGGCCCGCAGGGCCAATGGGCGAGAGGGAGAGGCGCGCGGCGGGAGGGTTCCTTGATTCCCGCGCTCCGGGCAGTGGGCGGAGCTGGCGCCGGTGCGGCCCTTCACGCGCGTACCCACATAGCGCACGTCACGTGGCCGGAGCGGGCGTGGGGAGCGCGCTCAGCGCCTGCGCGCTCCCCGGCCGGAAGCGCCTCACCGGCGGCGCTAGTTCCGCTTCCCGGCGCGCGCGCCCCTCCGCCGGTGCGGCTCGCGGGACGGGCGGCGCCATGGCCGGCATCAAAGGTGCGTACGGGGGGTGGCGCGGAGCGGTTGCCATGGTAACGGCGGTGGGGCGCCCTCCCCGCCGCTCCTCTCGGTAGGCTGCGCAGCGCCCGGCGGCCGGGGCGGTCCCGGGGCCTCCGCCGGGGGGGCCGCACTCCCACGGGGCGGCTCCCGCAGGGAGCGGGGGGCTGTGTGGGGAAAGAACCGGGGCTGCCCTCAGCCGCCCGCTCGCCGGAGAGAGGAGCGGGGGGTGGGGGGTGTGGAGAGGTGTTGCCTCGGCGGGGGGAGAGCGTCGCGGCCCAGGCGGCCGCGATCCCGTTAGAGCGTGGGCAGCCCCTCACCTGGTGCCGGTGTGTGCTCTGTTGCAGCCCTGATCAGCCTGTCCTTCGGGGGAGCCGTCGGCCTGATGTTCCTGATGCTGGGATGCGCCCTTCCCCAGTACAAGTAACGTGCACTCTTTCTGCGCCGTAACTCCGGAACGGTTTGGCTTTCGTAACCGGGGACTGACAAGTCCTCTGCGTGCAGGAGGGGGGTCGGGGTTTTAGTGTTGTTTCTTTTTTTCTTTTTGTTTTGTTTTTTTGGTTTTTTTTTGCTTAAAAACATTGTGGCGGGAGAAAAGAATTACAGAATGCACGGTCCTAACGTGTGTCCAATATGGTCCCCCCGCGGCTGATCAGCAGATAGCATCTCCTGAAGCAGACAGTATCTGTTCTCAGGGAAGCGTTTGCCTTTTCTCTGGCTCCTTGGTGGTAGCCGGGCTGGCAGTGGCTATCGCGGGTGGGGGGGCCTTGGCTGGGTCCCACACTGGGTGAGGTAGCGTCTGGCATAATTGCAGCTGCTATCCGTACTGCTGTCCCTCTGTTGCTGCCCATCTCCGAGTTTCCAGGCGATACGAAGCAATAGACCAGTAGTTCAGGAAGTCAGGCCTGTGGCTTTGACCCTTTGCAAGTGAATGCTGACTTTACAAAAAAGACTTTCAAATCGACTTATTTAATGTTAAATAAGTATCAAATATCCTGTTGATAATCCTCCTGTTAGTGGTTGTGAAGTGCAGTTTTATACATATATGACTAGCTTTCTTATGCCAGCTTTCTTCTGCTATAAAGCCAGGGCTGGTGACACAAACCCTTAGGAAGGTCGTTATGCAGTCACCCTTCAAACAATGCAATAAATTTTTATTGAAACAATGTGCAGCTGCATTGGTGTGTCTGAGAACTTTAGTCTGGCAAGCTGCGAGCAATAACAGAAAATATTGCCAAATACGATGGTGTAATTTTTGTAGGTTTTTGAGAGTTGTGTTCAGATTTAGGAAGAAAAAAAGTCTCAGCGACAAAGTTCTCTCTGGCTGAGAACAATATTCTGTTCCATGTACGCGCACTGAAAGCTTACGGGCAAAATTATGTGAGGGCCCTACAAAGGTATCACTGCAATTCTGAAGTAAAGCTGAGAGGTTAAACTTAAGAGTTAAGCTTATGTTGTGAGGTGGCGTTGGATTTAGGCTTGCTTAGTGAAATCTTGCTTTATGATGTCCTCTTAGTGCGCTCTCTGCTGCTGCCATTGAGGTCAGCTGAAGCCGCTTACAAACAGAGTCTGCTGGATTAATGTCAGCGTGTTCCAAGGCGAAGGATTTGCTTTTTCTGGGCTTGTGTCTGTCTTTCCTGAATCGGGATGCTGGATGGGGAAAATGCCTTGCACTGATTTGAGGAAGAACAGGAAGTAAATCAAGTTAACTTTTCTTCTTTCTTTTTCAGCCAGTACTGGCCACTGTTTGTTCTGTTTTTTTACATCCTTTCTCCTATCCCATACTGCATAGCAAGAAGATTGGTAGATGACACAGATGCTACAAGTAATGCCTGCAAGGAGCTAGCAATATTTCTTACAACAGGCATTGTTGTCTCAGCATTTGGGCTGCCGATAGTATTTGCGAGAGCAGAACTGGTTAGTAATATTTTCATCTATAAATCTATGATTTTTTTTTTCTAGAAAACTTTGTTCTTTATGTTTTTTTACTGAAGCACTCCTGCAGTAAGCAACTTTTATAAATATGTTCTTAAGATGCTTGCAGTGGAAACAGAATAAGAATTTTCTTGACAAGAAAAACTAATACTAGAAACGGAAGCATGGCAGAATATTGTGATTGCTAATTGCTTCACATCCTCATGGAATAAAAATCCTAACAGCCTATATGCAATGCAGAGAAAACGAGACAGAAAATAGTGTGAAAATTTAACAGGCAAGTAATCAACTAGAAAAGTGTATAGAATAGTTTGAAGGCAGTTTGTGGAATAGTTGGGCTAAAGAAGCATGAATAAACACATTTTTGCACTCGCTGTAAATGATATTGGTGTTATTTTTTCAATTTCGGAGTTGTCATTACACCTTTCCCAATATATGGCTTTTAATTAAAATCCTTTAAAAGGTGACCTTGTTTGTGTGAATTTCAGAGAGCACTACTACATCAAAAAACATGGAGTGCACTTTCCTAAAATCTCTTTAGGCAAGAACAGCTCAGATGGTCAGTTTGAATGCCTCACACCCTTTGAGTAATCCACTTTCTTTGGAAAACATTCCCTTCCTTTTTTGTTATGGGGATATCTGCTGGCATTTTGAAGACCTGCATCCTTAAATGTCTGTTTATAAAAGCCTTATAGCATGGTTAGCAAGTATAGCTGGGCTGCAGATGTGTTTGATGCTGTTGCCTAGCCTTACTTTACTGTTTTTGGATGTTACAGCAAAACAGCTGTGCGCACTAGCCAGTGCTTTGAATGCAGCCGGAAGAAATGTGCAGTGCTGCTTGGCTAACTGTGGATTGGTTGAGTCATTTTGGGTAAACCGAGCCTTCTTGGCATAACCACAGACAATGAGATAGCACCTTCTTGCATCGTGGACCTGTTGCTGAACTTTGTAATGTGACATTAAGACGTCACCTTTTGTCGTGTCAGTATTCGGTTCTGAACGTGTCTAACTAAATTACCCTTGTTTGCAGATTTACTGGGGCGCATGTGCACTTGTTCTTACGGGGAATACAGTCATCTTTGCCACGATCCTAGGATTTTTCTTGGTCTTTGGCAGCAATGACGACTTCAGCTGGCAGCAGTGGTGAAAGGAAGATAAGAACTATCCCAGGCATCTTGTCATGCAGTGGCCATCCATACAAAGGAGAGAATGGGCAATAAAGAGAAGTAGCGTAGCAAGCCTCTTGAGTATTCTAGATGCTCCTTTTCACCTTGTTCGTTCTGAGTGTACTACTGTTGCTGACAGGGTTTCTACATTTTTATGAAGTGGAGAGATGATTAATTTCATTTTTACCTATGGTATGTTTTTAGGTGCTCTCTTGGTTTAAAATTGTCATCCTTCTGTCCGGTCTTTATGTGAAGCTTTAAATCTGGAACAAGAACATTTAAACATGGTTTCAAAGAAGATTCAAAGTTGGGGATTTTTTGGTTTTTGGGGTTTGGTGTTTTTTTTTTTTATTCAGTTAAGCATTAATACTATGTTTCAAAATAACTTTTTTTTTACATAGTGATTAAATTATGTACAAGCTGAACTGAGGTAAGAGATTGTGCACCACTATTGTCAACTACCAGATCAATGGATTGTTGCTATATTTTAGCAGAGGCAAGGCGGGGTGGGGAGTACCAGTTGCAGATTTTTCTTCTGCCCATACCTCAAACTGGGTGATGAATGTTGATAGCCTTCATTTCAGGGGAAGGCTGAGGAGCAGGTAGAGTTATTTGGGAGAAGTCCTAAATTTTAACACCGCTAGCACTTTTACCTGCTTCTTTATCAGTTCTTGCGTGGATGTGACATTCAAATACTCTGTAAATGTATTGATGCTATGACATACAAAACTAAAGTGTATTGTAGGGGAAAGGAAAATGATGTTTAAATTCCATTTTTTAAAAAAATATCTTTTGAACTCTTTCTATTTGTAAGTATTGTATGGTTTTGAACTTTTATGTCAACTTTTTACCACAAAGATGGTAAACTGTTCGTTTATGGAACTACTGGTCTGCGTTAATTTGAAGCATATACAAAGCTATTTCCTCCTTCCCCTTTTTAATTTATTTTATACATAGTATATATATAATAAAACAGCTTTTCAAATGTAGATTAAAACTTTGTGTTAAACTTGCCTAAGAATGATTTTTCTCCCCCCCCCGAGTGCAGTTGAGGCATGACTTTTTTGGAAGTCACTGGCTGAACTGATTTCACTGACTGTTTTTAAGTTCTTATGCACTATCGGTTAATAAGATTTAATGATATGTCTGTAACTGTAGCTTGTGTTCTGTAAGATTGCACATGTAGCTTCAAATATTTAAGATGTTTTCGGCATACCTCTCAATTGTCTGGATTTTTCATTTAAAGAAATCTGCTATTAGACATTCCATCACGAGATAGTTGATGAGTGCCAGTTAACCAGGTTTGATTGTACCACATGCGTGATAAACTTGACCAAACATTCTTCCAAACTATATTTTTGTTCAATTCTTTAAAAAAAAAAAAAAGTCTAGGAAACTCATTGTGCATAATTAAAAGCTGATGATCACTAAGGTTTTGCTTAACAGTGGAGCGGTATGAAAAGGCACACAATTGCAGGTCTTAGCTGTAGTATTTGTGCACAGATTTAAACAAAGTGTAAAGCTTGACTATTTCAAGTCTGATAGTAATGGTAGTTACTTACACAATATGCTCAAGGAACTGGTACCAGCAGGTATGGGCAGCAGGGGTGTAGCTACCTACAGGCGTTACTTTGTTCATGTTGTCCTGTGTTTAAAATAAGAGCTCAATTTTATCTGTGCTGGTAGAGGAACAAATAGGTGCCAAGACCCTTGCGCAGAAGCCAGTTTATGGCAGATGGTCTTTCAGCCATAGGTAGGTGCCCCACCAGACTGCCTGCGATGGTGGCGTTCGGAGGTGTGTGAGGGCTGTAGAATCACTCGTTTCATCGCCTTTTGCAGGGAGACTTCTGCATCCCTGCCCCCAGCATGACGGATGCTTTAGAAAATCTCCCAAACCAGTGGCTAAATTTGCAGTCCTTAGCAGTCCTTGTGAAGGAGGAATGCTCAGGACTTGTACAAATCTTCTGAATCTGTTACCGACTCCTTTTTTGTGGTCAGGAACTGTTTTCTTTTTTATTCCTGTGCTGCTAAGCCTACTTCTCAATGTGATGCTACTGTCTGGATCACCGGCCATAGAGCTGACCGTGTATGTATTGGTAGTGCATTTTTTTTTGTTTGTTAATTGCATTACAGCATTACCTTCTTTTGCTTGCACACCGGGTATGTGCAGTATTGCTCTGACTTACGAGCTGGACACTTGAGAGGTATGTATGATCCTTCCATATAGTATGCACTGAGATAGCGTTACAGTCCCTCTAGAGGGGAAAACTTTAAACGATAAAAATTTTAAATAGCAATCTTGAGTTCTGTATGTTTAATCAAAAATACTCTAATAAAAGAGTATTTTGTTTAAAGTATTAATTGTTATTTTTTCCTTTCTTTAATGTGGTTGTCATTCCTGTTGAAGAGATGTCACCAGATTACTCAATAGTCCTTCAGAGTGAGCATTTGTGTCATTTACCTCGGACTACTTTATAAAAAGAGGATTGTCCAGCGCTGTACTAGTTGCACTGAGCTGGCTTTGCTGGTCGTATCTCACATCTGCAGCTTAGCTTCGGTTTGTGTTTGAAGTCCGAATTCTGATATGTTGGTATTACTATACAAAGTGCTAGCCACCTTCACCCTCTGAGGTATTTAGAATTTTTATTAAAAATAATCAGCCTATGTAGTATTTGTAATCATTCATGACACTGCTTAAATTTGAAACCCAATGACTGATGATAGTCTTTTAGCAAAAGAAAGTAATGGGAATTGGTGGAAAATCCTTTTTTTGTGGGGCAATTGCCCCCTTCCCCCTCCCCATACGCACTCATTTTGGTAAAATCTGTTGATTTTATTTTGTTTTATTTTTTTAATTCTGAGAGGGGAAAAAAAAGGTTGGTTAGAATATTAACCAAAAACCCCACTCTTCAGTTAAAACACTGGAAGGGCAGTGGAGCTGAGCAATTTGGCAACAACCAAGGTGCTTAGAGCCGCATGCCGCTTTTTCATGAAATCCACCCAAACTCCCAGCGCCGCGCGTTAAAGAATAAAAAGCTGGGGGGGGGGGGTAACGAAGAAAATTACAGCGCATCGGCTCAGCAGGTGGACATCACACACACCCTCCTTCCCCCCAGAACCAGCCGTCAAACGCTCCTTGGGTAGAAGGCCCGGCGGGGGCGGTGCGAGGGGCGGGGGCGGTGCGAGGGGCGGGGGCGGTGCGAGGGGCGGGGGCGGTGTGAGGGGCGGGGGCGGTGCGAGGGGCGGGGGCGGTGTGAGGGGCCGGGCTGTTGGGAGGGCCCCGCCCAGCCCCGTCGCGACGTGGCGGCCAGCGCGCGCGCGCGGCACTTCCGCTTCCGGGGCAGCCGCCGCCGCTCCGCCCTCCCGACGTGTTTCTCCACCCGGTTCCAAGATGGCGGCGGCAGCGGCGGGCGGCGCGGGGTCGGCGGCGGCGCTGTGGAGCGAGGTGAACCGCTGCGGCCAGAACGGCGACTTCGCCCGCGCGCTCAAGTCCGTTAACAAGAGTGAGTGAGTGCGTGAGGGCCGCCGCCATGTCGGCCCCGGGCCCCGCCGCGGGGCCGCCACGCCGCCGGCAGAATGCTGCGTGCGGGCCGTGCGCGGGGCCGTTGCCGGCGTCCGTGCCTTCCCCCCCGCCTCCCCCGGCCCCGCCTCACATCTCTCCCGGCCGGCGTCTCTCCCCGCGGTCCTTGCTGGGGCGGGCTTGGCCTTGTGCAGGGGCGCTGCGGCCTGGGCAGGGCTGTGGTGGGGAGCGGAGGGGTGTCCCCTGCTCCGGGGGTTTCGCTGTGCTGGGGGAGAGGGGATCAGCGGAGGGGGAACCGAGCGGGGCCGCCGCCGAGGCCCCCGCTCCTGCACTGGGACCGTCGGTTGTTTCTGTTGCATCGCGTAGCCCTTGCTGTGGGCCGAGCCCTGAGTTTCTCGTGGGTTTTCCTTCAGGTTTGGTCGTGGGAGGAAGGGAAACTGCTTTTCCCCTGGGAATTGAAGAAGCGGTGTTGAGCGTATGGGCCAGCTGACTTGGGAGTGATAACTTCTCGCCAGTGAGAGGCCACCATTGAGATGTGGTGTTTTGATAGGTGTGCGTCCAAAATGGGATTGCATATTACAAGGCACATTATGGCTAAAAGTTCTCTCTTTGCGGTTTTGCAGGGAGTAGGGACTCCTCTCCTTTCCCAGCAGATCTGAGAGTTGGGATCGTGTGAAAAAATCAAATACCAAAACCTGTTTCTCTCTCCTAGTTCTCCCTCGCTGTCTTCCACTGACAGAAAGTAATAGTATATAAAGGGACTACCTGTCTAGAGCCATACTGTTCTGTATCAGGTGCTTCCTTTTCTTTCCACTTTACGTGGCACTCAGGTTTTGGCACTGTGTTCTCTGCCTGCAAGTGAAATGCCAATGAAAGGTTTGTCCAGGTGTGTGCAGCTCTTGTTGCAGGCATGTTAGCACAGTGGTCACTTGGGATAAGTTCAGTATTTACACTGGATTATTTTATGCTGACAGGATTTGTTTCATGATCTGAGCCAAAGCAAGCCATGCCGGGACTGTTTTAAATTGAAGTGACTGCTCTGTGTGATGGGTTTTTGCAACTGTAACAAGATATGGCTTTTACAAAGCCATAGTGTGTCTGATAATGAGTTAGATCCTTGTGCTGAAACTGCTTTCCCTTCCAGTACTGCAGATCAGCAAGGATGATGTGACGGCACTTCAGTGTAAAGTTGTGTGTCTTATCCAGAACGGGAACTTCAAGGAAGCCCTTGGCGTAATCAACACCCACACTAAAGTGTTAACCAGGTGAGTTGTGTCTTGCTGTACTCAACAAAATATGAAACAGCTAATCCTTGAGAACCTGCTGCAGCTTCAGTGGAGGTGACTAATAGGCAGCAAAATAAAGAGCAGGAGGTTCTCAGAGCCATTAGGATTGGGCTTTTCAGTGAAACACTGATTTATTCTGGGTGTGAGAGGTGGTCTGGATGAGTTTGAGACAGTCTAACATCTTGCTGTTACTGTTGAAGGGATTCTCCCTAATCTAGTTTTCAGCCACCTTCTTGAGCTGATTCTGCTTGTTGATGTGGTTGAGCACCATAGCTGGTACAGGGGAAGAGGACAGGTCTCGTGGGCAGAGAAGAGAGGAGGAGGAAGCCCTTGCCACTGTCAGCAAGCTGTTAGCTTTGATTGGCTGTCTCATCATACTGCTCCTTGGGGTCCTTTTCTTTGTCAGCCTGAAAGTATTGCTTCAACTTTCGGGGTGGAGGAAGCCCTTTGTGCGTTCGCAAAATCAGGACCTCGGAGACAACTTGTGTTTGAGACCACATCAAACTTCCCATTTGTGTCATTAACCAGGCTCTTAATTTTCTTCCTAATAAAGATGCTCTTTGTGCAAAGACTGGGATGAAAATCACTTCCCAAAAATTGCCTGGAAGCAAAATTTTTGTATTTCAGATACTGCTCTTGTGTCCTGGTTTGAGATAGAATAAAACCAACTTTCTTTTCAGTAATGTTGCTTTTCAGTTAAGTCTCTTCTAACTAACTGCACTGTCTGAAATTAGCAGTGTGTTTTTCAAACAGTGTCTGCTTCTAGCAGTCATAACATCTGATATTTATAGTTAATACCAGGGAATGGTATGCAGAGAGGCTCTTGCTTATACTTACTGCTGTAACAACCAAGGTCAGCTAACTTTGTTACGTGCCACGTTGGAGGGATGGAAGCGGAAGAGTGTAGAGGGTCACACTTGCAGGGAGGAATGGACAGGACAGGTGACCCAAAACTGACCCACAGGGTATTCCATCCCATCTGCATTGTGCTCAGTATAAAAGCTGAGGGATCAAAGGGGTCAAGCCTCTTCTTTGGTGGCTGGCGTCCAAGGAGGACGCTGTAATTCTGCCTTGATCCAAACCTGTGTGTTCCTGAACGCAGTTCTTGAATCCAGTTCCCGTCTGCTGCTGAGTCCAGTCCCAGTGCTTGCCAGTGAGGTGGGAGCTCGATATTGATTTTGTATATATTTCATTATTTTCTTATTAATATTGTTATCTTTTCTTTTTATTGTTAATATTTCATTATAGCTGTCTTAGTTTTTTTTCCAACCCATAAGTCTCTCTCCCTTATTCTCTTTCCCTTCCCCTCTGGGAAGCATCTGTCATTCGTTTGGCCAGCCTAAACCATTGACATCTTGTTAAGGAACTTCCTAGAAAAGTGTGTTGTAGTATCAATGTGATGAAGCATATCCTTGCTTATGTTCACATCTGAAAAAAAGAAAAGAATTACCTTATTCACAAATTCTTTCTATCTTGGAATGGAAGAGGTTTAATTCAACTCTTTTTAGCTTGTTTTTTCAGTATATGGTGAGGAGGAGGAGTAATTTCTCTAAATCCAACTGCCTTCAGAGTTCTCACTATAATTTCTTTAGCTTGGCTGTACTGTGTGTCTGATTCTGTATCCTGCAGAGCAGGGAAAGTGGTGGTTCTTGCTGTGCCTTGAAGTTGTCCCGTCCTGCACTGAGGCGGGCCCACTGCTTTGCTTTAATTCTTAATGCCGTTTGTTTGTTTCCAGACTTCCCTAATACTCAGCTGGATTGAGATAATTTTAAATAGACAGAGAAATAGCTGGTGACAAGTGGTACCAATGATGAACTGAGGGAATCGCTGATTAATTTTCCTCTTGGCTTAAGTGGTAACTCAGGGGGTAGGTGGAACACACCATTCAAGGCTCTGCTTGTTTGATAGTGCTTCCCTGCTGGTGTGAGCTTGCTTTGAAGCCAATTTTATGTTAACATTGGCAAACCCTTTTGCTGCAGTTCTGTGCTGATATTTCAAAATAGGTTAATGATACCGTTGACTTAGTATCAGACTGTAAGAGGGACTGTGTTTTACACCATTTCCTTTCTCTCTCTGAGTCAATTGTCTTTGAAAGTTTGCAGTAACAATCTTTTGTTGTACTGATATGCCTTCTTCTTAAGAAGGAGTAACATAATGAAGTTTGGTATTGTTTTTACCTTTTAAGCATTTGATTCGCATGATCTGTAGGAGGCCAGGGGAGATTTGAAATGCCATGTGTCTAGAGACACCAGAAAAAAGGAAC
This sequence comes from Pluvialis apricaria, assembly GCA_017639485.1. Taxonomy (NCBI): domain Eukaryota; kingdom Metazoa; phylum Chordata; class Aves; order Charadriiformes; family Charadriidae; genus Pluvialis; species Pluvialis apricaria. The sequence goes on along the minus strand of CM030010.1, from coordinate 51,164,737 downwards.
CTCTTGTTTTAGATGAAGTTTTGATATTCCTTCTGTGTTGAACACAAAGTATGTTTAAGATATTTTCAGTGCTTAACAGATACATAATTCAGTAATCTGGGATCATGTGCTCACCTCTGGTGTTTGGCTCTTTGGGAATGTAGCAGCCTGTGACTAATGAGGGCTGCCTAAACAAGCGTGTTCAGGTGGGTGAATGCTGTTGAATGTGGACTACAGTGCCTGCTGTCAGCCTTTGTCTTGTCTTTGCAGTGACGTTATTGCCTTTGAGAAGGCCTACTGTGAATACAGGTTGAATCGTATTGAAAATGCTCTCAAGACCATTCAGAGTGCCAGTCAGCAGACAGACAAACTGAAGGAGCTTTATGGACAAGTGGTAATTACAAGCTTTTCTTCCCGGTGGCAGGTTTCATGTGCTGGATGCCTTGTCCCTCTTCTAATGTGGGGCAAGTATGGGGACAGAATTTCCCTCTCTGTCTTGAAGGTAGGGAGAGGTGCAGTTGTCAACTGCTCCAACTTCTGTGGAGCTTCAGTCACGTGTTGCTGGAGGCAGAGTCCTCATCTTATTGCCGCTGAACCAAAGCAATAACATGTGACTCCCTCTCCCTTCCTGGGTCTGGCCTGATAATAGCTATCTGGCCAAGGGCATGGAGGATGGAAGAGAGCTGATGAGATTTATTTGTGGTTGCGCTATCTGCTTGCATTAGATACCTGTCCAGGAATGGTTTGCAGGATCTGACGTCTGTCCTCGTTTGAGATAAGACAAAACCAGGTTTTTTTTTCAGTAATTTTACTTTTCACTTGAGTTTCTTCTAACTGACTGTACTCTAAAATTAATGGTGTGTTTTTCAGATGTTATTGCTGCTAGAAACAGACACTGCCTGAAAAACACACCGTTTTTAATTTAGTCTCTCTCATAGAGAAGTGATCTAATCTGGAAAAAGGCTGTTTGAGGGCAAAACTGTGTAAACTGCTGCTTTTAAAGAAGCTTTTTCAGGAGTAAGAACTGTGCCTTTTGTGTGCAGGTAGCTGGTGTCATTGCTTCCGTCTTTGCAAAAGTAATCTATAGAGTTTGCCCTTAAAGGTAGATGCAAATGTTAATAATGTTCAGCTTAAAACGTACGATGCTTTGCTGCTGCCAGTCCATGGGGAGGGAGGAAGGGGGCTGTAGTTACTAGCATACACAAGAAAATACTATTCTGAAAGCTGAGCCCTTCCCCTTCTCAGTTGTACAGGTTGGAGCGTTACGATGATTGTCTGGCTGCATACAGGGACCTCATCCGCAACTCCCAGGATGAATATGAGGAAGAGAGAAAAACCAACCTCTCTGCTGTTGTCGCAGCCCAAAGCACATGGGAGAAGGTGATGCCGGTAAGTAAGTGTGTGTATGTATGTGTGTAAGAGTGACAGCCAAGGAATAAAGGATATGGCATCATAGATCTTTAACAGGATAGAAACGTGTTCCTGTCTCTTAATGACTTCTGAGTGTATTGAAGGTCACCTAGTGGTTTCCCCTGAATAGAGGAAAAAATGCTGTTACTGTTCTGAGGGGTGAAGAGTTATACTTCATCTTTGGTCTCTTGTATTAGTAGATGTCACACAGAGCAGGAAGTGCATCTCTCTGAGCCTGCATTAGGCAGAACACCTGCGCTGACTAGTGCTTTCCTCTGTCTCATTACCCTCTTGCCCAGGGTAAAGCTAACTGCTTGGGTCACCCAGCTGTGCTCAGGAATGTTTTTGTTAATGAGCAGTGCAGATCGTAATGTTCTAATTTTTTTTCAGCAATCTTTGTCCTTGGAGGTGTGCGCAGCATACTCAGCTTTCTGTTCAATGCTGTGGATCCACTTTCTAGTTCTCTAGAGTAGCAGTTATTACCTGCCCTCTTTCAGCAGCCTAAGTAGTCCCCAAGTTCAGGCTGGAGTTTTGTTGCTGCCTTGTCAATTACCTCTGACTTTGTTTGAAATGTGAGGGGAAGATCCTTTGCGCTGTGACTTATTTGCCAGATGTGTGCCCTTTTAAAATTGCGTCTAAATTTATTTTGCAAGGAATACTTTGAATGTACATGAAAACTATAGTTTGTATCCATTGCCTGTCAAATCTGTATAGATCAGTTGGTGTTTATTCACTGTTACATTTGCTTTTCCTGCTAGGAGGATTTGGGCCTTCGAGAAGCTACCTACGAGCTGTGTTATAACAGTGCATGTGCGTTGATTGGGCAAGGAAAGTTGAATGAAGCAATGAAAAAGCTACAGAAAGCAGAAGGTAAAAACATGGTGAGGTGAGAGGGAAGCTTTGTGTGATAGAAGTAGTTACGTGCTCTTTATAGACACACTTAATCAGAGAGAAAGAGGTTTTGAAAATTTAGAGACTGACCAACAGCAGGATTTGTTGTGTAAGTTTCCAGATGGTTCCTGACAGAACTGGTGTTTTTGTAGAAGTGTTCCTCTGGAGCTCTTTTCCAGAGCCATGCGGCACGTACCATCTCCTGGCTCTGTTAACAGCCCCCTGATTGGTGTTGAGTGCCTCTGAGTAGTTTTTTGAAGTAGGAAGTAGACATGAGTGTAATCTTTATATATTAGCATATATAAAATCTATAAAACTATAAAAATACGTCATGGTCTGAATTAGGTATGAAATAAGTATAAGCCAATAAATGAGCTTTTTTTTTGTGAAGAGGTTTTTTTTTCTATTGGGTGGAAGGGGATCTTGTGTGTGTTTAAAAAAAAAAAAAGCTGGGGGGAGAATTAGGAAAAATTAGTTTCCGTCTGATCTAATTGCTCTTGCAGATAAATAGGTCAGTTCTGTCCTGATTTTGATGATAGAGTAGCAGCTCTCCCATACAACTGATTTATCGAGCATGTGTAATTTGAACATATGTGCTGTGATAGTAGTCCTTTGGAGAGCAAAAGAAGTGGTGTTCTGGTAAGGTACACGAAAAAGTTAAGAAGTGACTGGTGTATGTGTACTGAAAATTGATGGAATTGCTGCCCCATAAAGGGTAGTGTAATCTGAATATTGCAGGCTTGCATCACTTAAAGTAACTCCCAAGATGGTGAGCAGTTGCAGCCGAGTGGTCCCTGTGGAAAAGATCAGGAGCTAGGTTTAAGGAAATTTGTTCCGGAGAGAAAATGAGTGTGCGACTCTGCTCTCAGAAGGCAGCTTTTGGGGGAGAACAGTATTTGCTGTGCATTTGATATTTCATCTGCATCATCTAGTCGGGTTCTTTGTGCTCAGTCCCATTCATCATCAGAACTGTAGTGTGATGTGCCCTTGTAATGCTGCAGAAGTTTCGGGGATACATGAAAAAAGTGTATGTTCCGCCCTGCTTCTAGGCTGGGTTTTTCCACTAAAGCCGTCTAAATTGCGGTCTTCAATTTGTTTTTCCTTCTAGGGCTGTGCCGCCAGTCACTATCAGAAGACTCTGTAAGTTCTTGATGTTGTTCTGGAAAGCGTTCGCTTTACACCAGCGTGAACAAGGGTGCGGCCATAAAGTGTACTGCAGATAGGCGGAGGATAGCCAAAGCTGCTGTGCGGTGTTACCCAGCAAGGCTTGCCGCTGCTGTGGGAACCAGCTTGTGAGGCTGGGGCAGCAATTGCGGTTATTGCAAAAGTGTAGCTAACACTGCAGGCTGTTTGCTGCTGTGTTCCTTGCACAGTTGCCTATGCTGGTGCAGGCAGGATGGGTACGGGTTGTCCGAAACCTCACTGTGACCCACCCCGTCTATGGATGAACACGCTGAGTGGATGGTGGGAAACAGGAAATTTGTAGTCACTGTCGTTGGCTCAAGCAGACAGGCAGATCCAGCATACGAGTTAAGGGTATCTTCAGAGTCTTGCAAGAGCAGGCGAAGCTTTCTTTCCTCATGGTTTAACCCAGGTATGCTTGTACTTGTGCTGTGGCTACAGCCTTCACCTGTAGTAGCTGGGGTACTTTGCTGCTAATACTGCCCGAGAGAGCTCATAGACATTTGCCAGTAGGATGCGGAAGCCAGGGGAAGAGAGGTGAGATGGCAGCTCTTTTTCTTTTTGCCCTGATTTTCCTTCAGGATGTGACAGAGGAAGACATTGAGGCTGAACTGGCCATTATTCATGGTCAGATGGCTTATATCATGCAACTGCAGGGTCGTACAGAGGACGCTCTACAGCTCTACAATCAAATAATCAAGTTGAAGTAAGGGCTTTTCTAAAACAAATGCTCAGTCTTCCACCTGTGGAGACCACTGTTTAATAACAATGTGCTTTCTGCTTCTCTTATCTGCAGGCCAACAGATGTAGGACTGCTTGCTGTCATTGCAAATAACATCATCACAATTAACAAGGTACAGAATTACCTTGCTGCTTTCAATGTGGCCCTTCTTGGTGCTTACTCAGCCTACTTCTCTGCTTCTGTGGAGAGAAGGGGGATAATGAGGAAAGACTTTTTCCTAAACAGTAGTTAAAGCGCAGACCCAGAGACCTTTTCCTCTTCAAGGAATGTAGTGAAATCTTCTCATCGTATGTGATTTCCCCAGGACCAAAATGTCTTTGACTCAAAGAAAAAGGTGAAGCTGACCAATGCAGAAGGTGTTGAGCATAAACTCTCCAAGAAACAGCTCCAGGCAATTGAATTCAACAAAGCTTTGCTGGCGATGTACACTAACCAGGTAGGGAAAACTGATCTGCAGTAAGTAGCTACAGATTTAGCACTCTCCACAGGAATTTGACTAGGCAAAACTGGATATGCAGCTGTTCTATATCAGAAGATAAGACCACTTGGTTTAGGCACATAAGTGAGGAGAAAAAAAATCATCCCCAAAAGAAGACAGCCAGTTGTGTACTGACTTGAGTGTTGCTGTAGGGAGGACGGTGTGAAGATGACTAGGAGACAGAAGGGGTGTGTGGAGTTCTTAGATGCATCTAAAGTGCTACTAAGTACTTGTTGTTGGTTCTGTGTATCCATTCCAGGGAAGCCATCGCTAGCATCTCTTCTTAGGTACAACTGGTGTGTTAGTCCTGTGTTAGGTACTCACAGAGGTTGAGAAAATTGTATTCTGTCTTCCCATTCCTCAGGCAGATCAGTGCCGCAAGCTGTCGGCAAGCCTGCAGTCGCAGAGCCCTGAGCATCTCCTCCCTGTGCTTATCCAGGCAGCCCAGCTGTGTCGTGAGAAGCAGCATGCAAAGGCTGTAGGGCTTCTGCAGGTAGGTTAAGAGAAAGTATTCCTTTTGCCAATCTCCATTTAAATTTGTGCTTTGTGTTCTTGTGTACTGTTTCTCTTAGCTTGGTTTGTCTGGTTTAAATTTCCAGGGGTATCTGACTGTGCTTATTTTGGTTTGGCGTAATGCTGCTGGAAAGCATTTACACCCAACCGAACGGTGCCTCTTTTAAAGGGAAATAGTTCCCTTGCACCTCTAATTTTTATGCTTAGGAAGCTGTAGTAGGTGACTTCTAGGGTAAGCAGTGGGGTTTGCTGTTCTGCTTGCAAGCAGTTTGCAACAGCCTCCTTTTGGGAGGGAGTGAGTGGCCTGGGATGGAGATCTGAGAGGACAGTGGCCACTGGCACGGTTTGGGGCCCTCCCCCACTGGGTGCTGAAGCCTGCCTGTGGTGGAAAGCTTCCTTTGGCTCTTGCCAGCTTGCTGTGACTGAGCATGAGTTATGATTCACCAGAGCAGCAGCCTGGTGCCCACACACATGTTAAATTGTTCTTTCCTCTGACTCTCAGGACTTTGCAGACCAGCACCCTGCCAATGCAGCTGAGATCAAGCTGACGATGGCCCAGCTAAAAATTGCTCAAGGTATCCAGTGTCCTCATTTGTTGGGAAGTGTCTGCACACGATAATCGTACAAGGGGTGAGAAAAACAGGCTTTAGGGCAATCTTTGCTGCAGTCACTGTTGCGACAGGGGTGCAGAGCAGAGATACTTTCAGTCAGGTATTCTGTATATGTGGCTATGGCAGGACAGAGCTCATAGCTTAACGTCTGGATGTCCAGGCTACACAGATCCCTGGCAGAGATGCCTGCAGTCTTTGTGAATAATAGGCCTGAGTCTGTTCTGCGGCAGGAAGGTCCTGGGAGCAGTGTGGAGCTCCCTGGTGGTACCATTCCTGTATGCAGTTGGGCAGCACAGAGTTGCTCCTGGAGGAGAAGACCCTGCTTGCACAAGCTTGCTCCTGAACCCTCGAAGGATGTGGCAAAGGCAGAAAGGTCCTTTATGTGGAGGCCTGTCCTTTATTCCTGGAAACAGGAGAAAGCTTTTGAGAAGGGGATCGTTGTGTCCCCATTGTTTAGCTGGAAGGTCTCTGGCAGGGTGAAATGTTACCATGCCACTCAGAGCGTGTTCCTCCCTGTCTCTCTTCTAGGCAGCGTCACCAAAGCCTGCATGATCCTGAGGAGCATAGAAGAACTGCAGCACAAGCCTGGTATGGTAAGCAAAACTCAGTCTGAACTGTGTGAGGTTTTTCCCTTGTAGCACAGCTTTGTACTGCGTGCTCGCTGTTGCCTCTTCCCTGTGGCTTTCACTTGACCTGAGTGTCTGCAGGGAATTTGAGCCCATCTTCCTTGTCTTGGACAAAGGTGGGGTTATAACTTGCACCAGGTGACCTGAATTTAGCCACAGAAGTACTCTGCCTGTCAGCAGAGGTGCTCTCTGCCTATGTTCCCACTCCCTCAGACCTGTGTGTTGCCTGGGTTTACTTGCGTAACACGACTGGAGCAGCTGCTTCTCTGGTATGTACTGTTGGGAAGTTTTTGAAGCAGCTTTAGGACAACAGGCATTAGGGAGAAAGTGCTGTGTTCCATCCCCACAGCGTCACGCTGGTATGCATACATGTGCACGTCTGGTATTTGAAAGAGCTCGATGACCTTGAAAATGCTCAAGAGCACAGCCTAAGCATCTTGAGCAGAGGCTGACAGTTGTAGGTCTGTTCCAATTGCAAGTGTGAATGATCAAAGTAATTATATGGGCAGTCAGCAATACCAGCTCCTTACCCCGGGTCACCTCTGGTTGTGACTGGGTTGTATCATCTCTTCAGTGCTGATTTCTTTTTTCATGACTCTTGGGATAGAGAATGGGGGAAGAAAAAGGGTTTCTAATGAAACTGTGTCTAGTGGCAAGCAAAGAAAGTGTCAAGACAAGAAGGTTTTTTCTGTGAATGCGGTGTTAAGCTTGTACCGCAGGTGAAAGATGGCTGGGGATGTTTCTTTGGGAGGGACCTGGGTAGGAAGGTGTCGCTTGGGTATCCTGCCTGTTACCGCAGCTGTTTTTTAGGGACAGAGCAGAAAGCTCACATTGAGTGTGCTTTTAGGAAATTCCGTCATTTAACTGCGGACTCTGGCTATAGACAGCTTATGTGAGGATCTGTTATAAGCTGCTCTTGAATGTTTGCAGGTGTCTGCCTTGGTGACAATGTACAGTCACGAAGAGGACATTGACAGTGCAATCGAGGTCTTCACACAGGCTATCCAGTGGTATCAGCAGTTCCAGGCAAGTCAGACCAGAGGAGCTAATGCGCGAGGTCTTGTCTCAGTCTTTTCTGGCTAGTCCAAGTCAGCTTTTCCTGTTGATGCACAGCCCCAGCAGCTCATTCAGCTGGGGTTTTGGAGACCTGTGGGCTCCTGTTTTATGAGTGTTCATTTGATCACTGTTTCATTAGTTGAGATGCGTTGCAAACAGGGAGCAGCAGCTCCTGTCCGTTAGGAGAGTGGGGGCAATGGGTGCCCAAATACAGCAATCTGGCCGCCTCCCTGATTAGACAGCATTGTGGAGCAGCAAGTTGCCTTGTCCCCTGCAGTTCTGCCTCACATCCTAGAGTGCAAAGGTGGTCTGCTTTCTGCGTGACAGGGTGCTAACTCAGTTCTCCTTGGCCAGGTCTCAGGGGCATTAAAGCCAGCTGCAGCTGTGCTCCATGCTGTGATAATGAGGAACTAACTATGGCTGCTGTGTGTTTCAGCCAAAGTCTCCTGTACATTTGTCACTGATAAGGGAAGCTGCCAACTTCAAACTAAAGCATGGCAGGAAGAAGGAAGCAATCAGCGACTTGGAGGAGCTCTGGAAGTGAGTTGGGTGGTTGCTGAAACAGAGGTCTCCACTCAGAGACCTCTGCAAGCTGTCTGGTGCCAGGCAGTGTCTCACAACGTTAGTTGGCTGGTAGCCATCCTTTAGCATTGCTTCTGCACAGGGGCTCGAATGCAAAGCCATAATTTGGAAGGAGGGGGGATTATTCATTTTATCTATAGCTGATGTTCACTTGAAAACCTGGTTGAATTGTCCCAGAGGCTTCTTGTGCACAATGAAGGTTGCTTTTGGGACTGGGAGGCATCATTTTTTTCTAGTGCTGCATAAACCATGGATGTCTAGGTTTTAGTTTTTATTATGCACTTGATGGGATTTTTTGTGGGGACTGTTAACTTGCCTTTGCTACTGGGACCTGAGGGATTTTGGTCTTTCATTGCTTGCTTCGCGATACTGTGGAGGTGTCTGTAACTCTATTTGTCCACACCAGTGATGATTGGTGCTCTGGAGGAGACCACAGACTGATATGCCTGTCCCCACAGATAGCAGCTATGCTGCAGCAGCAAGCAGTGCATGGTGATATCAGTCTTTGGGACTTTGAAATGATTGTGTACCTTGGTAACTTGGTCTTATTTATTTATTTATTTATCTATTTTTCCCCCCCTGCAAAGGCAAAACCCAAAAGATGTGCATACTCTGGCACAGCTCATCTCTGCCTACTCCCTGGTGGACCCCGAAAAAGCTAAAGTGTATCCTTTTGATGGTGGTGTCAGAGCAAAGAAAGAGGTGTTTAGGCATTGGATTCCAGCTGTGTGGGGAATTCAGACCCATTCTCACCTGAAGAAAGGCAAGGAACATCTCCAGAACAGCTACGTATCCAGGTCAAGTTGTCTGGAGCTACATTATTTCCCTACTGCGGGATCCCAGGACCCTTTTGTCTTTGGCCTCCTTCTCTCTGAGAATTGATAACTTAAGATTTGGTGCAATCAAAAATAGGAGCTCCTCCATTGGAATCTTAAATCTATGGTAGTAACGCAGGACTGCGCCTGATAAAACATGGCTACACTCTCACTGACCTAAAATACCAGGTTAGCATGCTGCTTTTGCAGCCCTGAGCAGTTTTCAGAGGAAGTTGCTGCTTCGGTCCCCATATCAAAGAAGTGAAAAATGCCTCAGGTGGCGATTAAGTAGTTCATCTCAGCTTGTGCGGGAAGCTGGTGAGAGAGCCAGAACTAGCCTCGTAGGCCTGTCTGGTGTCTACGTTGCTAACAGGCCAAATTTGTTCAAGCTCAAGTTGCTCATTACTATCTGGACAAACCTGGGTGTTTTACCTTTTTGCTTGCTGATTTGCACTCCTGAACTCTTCCCTTGCAGTCTTAGCAAACACTTGCCTTCCTCAGACACCATGTCACTGAAAGTAGATGTTGATGCGCTGGAGAACTCCCATGGAGCAACCTATGTTCGGAAGAAAGCTGGGAAGCTCACTGGAGAAAACCAGCAGAAGGAGCAAGGGTAAAGCAGGCTGCTGTTGCTCTGGTGCAGTCATTCTTTGGGGTGGCACAAGAACCATGCCTGATGTGGTGGGGCCATTGCTGTAGAAGGCAGGCTGGTGGAAAATGAGCCTGTTGTTTAACCACAAGGAGCTTCAGGTAGCAGCAGATCGTGTTTTGAGAGAGATGGGAATGGTTTAGCTTCTTCAGAACTAGTTTTCAGTTGACTCGGCTGTGTCCGTGCTGTGTCACAGCCGCTGTTTCCCTTCTTGCTTTTCAGACAAGGGGATGTGAAGAAGAAGAAGAAAAAAAAGAAGGGTAAGTTGCATTTTCTAGCTGTTGATGCAGCACAGCTCTGGAGAACTTGCCAGATTGTTTCTTCAGATAGCCTTGAGCCATACAGGAGCTGGAGCCCTTTGCTGGAACTGGGTCCCTGTGAACCCAGATCTTCATGATAGATTGTTTGGATGGGGCATTTTTCCACAGAAGCAAGAGCAACACCCTGATAGGATGATGTGTGTTGCTGGGCTCTTGTGCTTCCTGGCTACTGACATCCTGTGTGTATCCCTTGGTGATGCCTCGCTGGTATAACTCCAATCTCATTTCCTGGCACTGGATGTTCTGCAGGAAAGCTGCCTAAGAACTACGACCCCAAGGTGACTCCTGACCCTGAGCGGTGGCTTCCAATGCGAGAACGTTCCTACTATCGTGGACGGAAGAAGGGCAAGAAGAAGGATCAGGTTGGCAAGGGGACTCAGGGTTCAACCACAGCTGGCTCCTCTGAACTGTAAGTACCCATTTTGCAGGGCTTTCTGTGGGGAGTCACTGGGCAGCTGGAAGGACTGGGTTTGTGCTGCCTTTCTGTGGCTCTTTCACCACACCAACTGTGGGCAGCACAAGTGAAACTGTACTTTGCCACTTGAACCTTCTACCAACTGCTCTTGCCAAAGATCCCTATAGGTCGCTGAAACCCAAAATGATATGATAGGCATATTTGAAGGTGCCAAGGTGCAAATAAAATTACCGTAGTCTTTTAATGGCTTTTCTTAGCTTTGATGAGATGAATTCTGCATGCTTTCTCTCAAGCTATTTGCTTGAAAGTCTTTTGGCAGCTGGAGAACCATTAGCCATGATTTGGGAAAACACTATACTTCCTTCTAAACTGACAGTGATTAGTTGAGCTGGAATCAGGGTTTACCATGGTGTATGAGGTCTGACAGCAAGGTGGTGACTTACTAGCATCTGAGAGGAGGAAGTACTTCTAAAATGATAGCAATGCAGGGAATTGCCAGTGCTGTCTGATAGTTTGACACAGCTGTCGCAAAACAGAAGCATGAAAAGCCTTTTGTGGCACTGTTGGCTTGAGCAGTGTTTGCAAGGAGAGCTGGCACAAAGATGCCTTTGGTTAAGAACAGAGAAAGTATATTGGGTTTGCACTGCCTAAGCGTGGGGGCCTGAAAGGCTTCTTATGTGTTGCACGAGCTGTCACATGTCTATTCAAAAGCTAGCCTTGCTTTCATTGTTGGGGACTTACACTATCTAGTGAGCATCAGTTAGAAGGTGATTGTCTGCCCTTTGAGACATGTTCCCATCATAGATCAGCTCTTCTGTATACATTGAAGCTTATTTAAGATCTCCTTGCATAAACGCCCTCCCATACATAATGCTGTCTTATGGGGCAGCTGCTGTTTTCCCCTGTCAGCTTCCTGCAGTAGTGCCACATCTTGCAGGTGGTTGTCAACACACATGGTGTCTCTTTCTCTCGTCTTCCCTGCAGGGATGCCAGTAGGACTGCCAGCAGCCCACCTACCTCCCCTCGGCCCGGCAGCGCTGCAGCTGTATCGGCCACAAGTAACGTCATCCCTCCCAGGCACCAAAAACCTGCTGGTGCCCCGGCCACCAAGAAGAAACAGCAGCAGAAGAAGAAGAAAGGGTCTAAAGGAGGGTGGTAAAAAGCAGGATGTGTAACCTCCCTCCCTCAGTAGGTGATGCTGATTGCAGAATAAAGGTGAAAAGCAAGTGCTGGCGAAAGACTCTTGGCATCTGGATCTCTGTCCCGCCTGTCAGTGGTCTGGGGAGAGATGGGCTGGTGTAGGCACCAGAACGTGTCTGCTCACCAAGCTGCCTTTCTCACGCTTGCCCCCATCGTGACTTAAGGTGTTGGCATCAAACTCAAATGCAGCCCCTAAGAAATCTGTTCACGTTGCCAAACATTTAAAAGATGTGGAGTAATCAAGAACAACTTAAAATGTAGATTTATGCTCCTCCTGCATATATTAATTAAGGCCTTCAACAGATTTGTCTGGCAATGTCTCTGACTATGCATGATGCAAGCACTGTCTTGTATGTCTCATCCCAGTCAGTCATTGACCACCGAACAGCACGAGCACAAAGGATCTTGGAAAACAACATATGGGCTAGGTTATACCAGAGAAGATAATCCGAAGGGGAGGCTGTTAGGAGAAAGCATGCTGAAGTGTGTGGCAGCTGACTCGGTGTCCTCTTTTCTGCAAGCCAGCTGCCTTATTCTAGTGGGCTTGGCAAGACAAGAGTGAGCTAAAACAAAGTGGCTGGTTGTGGTGGTGGGCTGCATTGAAGAGGCATTGCACTTGTCAAGCAGAAGTTGGTGGTGAGATGGAGAAGTGTCTGCTCTCCTGGCACCCCACAGGTAGCCCCCAAGCATCTCTTGAAACTTATGGCTTGGTCTGAATGTAGCAAAAATGTTTTTCCATACGTAGGCTTTCAATGGGTAGAAATAGCACCTCGGGGAGAGTTGCCAGATGTCAGCCCAAAAGGCAAAGGGTTCTGTCTCTGAAAGAATTTAAAGCAAAGGCCTGAAGACGTGGGGAGCCAGGGAAGTATTACCGTGGCTTAACCCTCCACTCCCCCCAAGTGACCATGGAGTAAAAATCTACTCAGTAGAATCCAGTCTTTATTACCTTGACTGTACACTGGGAGCATCTGGAGGGGGCTGAACGTGTGTTGTGCTCTGAGTGAGAAAGGAGAACAGAGCATAGAGCAAACAGCTTTATGAAAGGCTGGCAGTCACTTGCTGCCAAGTGAGTGCTGAATAGGAAGGATGGTTGTAAATGACTTGCCTGGGTGATGTGCCTCCTCTTAGCCAGCAGCTGGTGACTGCAGGAGAGCGCGCTGTCCTGCAGCCATGTGGTTTCTGGAGGGTGACGTGGAGAGAGGAGAAACTGGTGGAGAATGCAACTCTCTGTTCTACAGACGCCTTCTTTGGTCACACCTGGCTGAAACGCTGACCAGATGGCAACGCTGACTTTGTGGCACTGCTGGAGCCCTGAGCAGGCTGCCAGGATGGTGCCTTGACTGCTTGCCCCGGAGATGGATGCCCGGGTAGCAGCAAGCTGGGCACAATCCCGTTGGGGGGCGGGAGGGGGGAGAGAGCAGCAGCAGCTGCGGGGAAAGCAAAAGGCCCCGGGTTGAACGGCTCGCTCTTTGTTTCACTGATAACGAGGAGGTTCCCGGCGGCGGGCTGAGCACCCAGCGGATGGGGCGGCAGCCGTGCCTTCGGGGCTGCAGGGGGAGCCGTCTCCGCGCGTAGGCTCTGCAGGGGGGGACCTCCCTGCGTGTGCCCGCCTGTCCCTGCGCGCCGCCGAGCGGAGAGGGCCGGTGCGGGGCGGCCATGGGCACCCGCCCGCGCTCCGCCGCGCTCTGCGGGGCGGCGCTGGCCCTGGCGGGCGGCGCGGCCTTGGCCGCCTGGGCCTGGGCCCGCCTGCGCAGCCGGGCCGCGCCGCCCGCCGCCCGCCATGCCGCCGCCCGGCATGCCGCCGCCGCCGCTGATCAGGTACCGGGGCCGGGTGGGGGCAGCGGGTGAGGCCGCTGGGTCGGGGAGCGCTGTGAAGGGGCGACTCGGTGGGGCTGCGCCGCCCCCGCCCGCCTCGGTGCCAGCGGGGCCCTCGGCCCTGCCACCACCTCCCCCCAGCTCTCCCCGGCAGCGCGGCGGGGGCCGGGGCCGGGGCCGGGCCCGCGGCGGGCGGGCGGGCAGGCCGAGGCCGCGCTCTCCGCCTTCCTCCCCAGCGGCCTGCGGTCGGGCCGGGGCCGGCGGGTGTCCCGGGCTTCCCTTGGCCTGGCCGGCGCTGCGGGCCTGACCTTGTGCCGCCTTCTCCCTCTCTCCACCGTGAAGCGGGTTTTACTGTTCCCTCCAGAGCCCTTGTTACGTCTCCTTTTCCCCCCCCAGCCCTGCTAAGGGTTCTCCCTGCGTGGAGAACGCACCTCCTCGGGCTGCCCGGCTAAGCGTGCCGCCCCTCGCTTTGCAGGGTAAAGGACACGGCAAGCAGATACTGGTGCTGGGCCTGGATGGGGCTGGGAAGAGCAGCGTTCTCCACTGCCTGGCAACTAACCACGTCAAGCGCAGCATGGCTCCCACCGAGGGCTTCAACGCCATCTGCGTCAACACCGAAGAGTCCCAGATGGAGTTCCTGGAGAGTGAGTGAACCTGGTTTAGTACGGAACGTAAGATAAGTTTGTGTGCTATGCCCTAGGGGTCAGGCCTGTATTTTAAAACCCGTGTATTCCCTCGTGCCTGGTCTGATAATGTGAAATTGTGATTATTTTCTCCTTGGGGATTCTGTTATCCCACCCCACTTCTTGAAGGAGATGATGTAGTGGTGTTAGAGGAGGTGTGTGTTCCTTCAGGCCTGTCCTCCAGGGAGATCTGCTGCCAGAGAGGGACGGTGGACAAGTCTGTGTGAAACCACCCAAAGCAGAGGTGTCCCCAGTAAGCCCAGTGTTGTGGTCCATAGCCATTGTGTGTTGTACAGCTTGTCCTTGGTGCTCGTGCCTGGCAAAGGGCAAGAGCAGAAAAGGAGTAAATAATAAGGTGAAAGAAGAGAGGAGGAAGAGGAAAGCTCTGTACGCTATTTGTTCAAAAGCCTCGTAAGTGATATTTTCTAGTCTTTAGTGGCTTTTGAATGCCTGTAGGTTTTCACTAAACTTTCTGTGTTGTCCTCAGTGCTGATCTTTCGGTATCGTCCGTGCCTGCAGGGAGCATCTCCGGTGATGCTTTTGGGGTGTCACAGCTGTTTCTGGGTGCAGCTGGCTGATGGGGAAGGTAGAGACCCTGGGGTCGGGTCAGTCCCTGGTACAGAGAGGCTGACATCCTAGTCTCATCGGTGCCTGCCTTCTGTGGAGGCAGAAGCTGCCCTTTGCTTCCTGCCGTTTCTGCACTGTGCTGTACCAGTGCTTGCCTGGCTTAGTTGGCAGCCAGCCCAAGGACATCTCCGTACCTTTGTTAGCAGGCCGCTAGCAGGAGTTGTGCTGTTCCCAGGTAAGTCTTTGGGATGTGAGGATGAGGCCGCTAAGGCGAAGTTTCATTCCCAGTGCTACTACCATAGGTGTCTCTGTGATGTCTCAGGTAAATCGTTTCTCCAGAGATGCTTGCAGTCTGCGCCCCTCTCCTAGTGGGTTTAAGACACCCGTGTCTCCTACGGGGATGTGCTTTGCCTAGCTGAGCCCAGAGGAACCCACAGTATCTCTGCTCCTGCCCGGGGGGGGAGGCCTTGGCCTAGCGCTGCGCAACCCACAGCAGAACCTGTTGTTTCTGAGTCATCCTTCCCTCTCTGGTCCAGGTTGGTAGTGACTGAGATGTGATGGCTGCGATCTGACCCATGGGAAATGAAATGTCTCAGGCCAGTTTCAGCCAGGTAAATCCGTGCATGGCTCTCTAATCTGGTTACTTATCCAGTCTGTACCATCGCCTAGCCCAGGGGTCAGCAGCCTCTGCTGTGATCACGTGGCACAAGGTGATCAGCAGCCAGCAGGGTTTTTATTTTACTAGTTTAGACAGATAGAAAACTGTTCTTTTTCTTTGTAGCATCATATAGATGAGTGGGAGGTATCTTGTCTTTGCAGGGGATAGGAGCTCCTGGCTTCTGCTGAGCTCCTAGTGGTTTGGGAAAGAAAAACGTTCCCTTGTGAGGTGGCTGACCCCTGGGTTATGCTATGCATGAATATGCTTAACAAAGGGAACGGTGTTGAGCCCCCACAATGTCACAGTGCAGAATCAGAGGCATCTGTCCCTAGCCTGACGTGTCAGTTGCAGCCCTTTGGCTCCTTTCCACAGTGGCAGACTCGTGGTTCTGCCTGCAGATACTCTGGGGCTCTTGAAGAAGAGTCAGGCCTGCCCTAGTGGGAAATGTTGCTTCCTTTTCTATGTTCCAGAAACTACTGAATTGTTTTGACTTAAGTGAAAGCAAAATTGCTTTGAGACAGGGCAGAGTCACTGAGGGTGGTAAAAGGTGGCTGACTAGCTAGTCAGCTTTGAAAAGAGCTCCTGTATAAGGTAGGAAGCAATTACAGGGAACCCCAAATGTATTGCTTTGAAAACTTGCTGCATTTGGGGGACTCACTCATGCCTTTTGAGCACCTCGGTACTCTTCAGCGAGTGGTTCTGCCGTGTACCTAGAAGATCTGGAGAACTGAAAACACGTCTGAAATACTTAATATACTGTTGCTACTCCTGCTCCTGTCAAACGCAGCAAACTACCAAACTCTTTTTGTCCCTGGATGGGAAGAACAATCTCAGGCAACTTGCTGTATATGGTTTCACCACAGAATTGTTATAAGATCTGGTTTTGAAGGTGGACAGCTTTCCTCTGTATCCAGCAGCAAAGGGGTCAGGTAGGAACATACCCTGTGCAAAGATTTCGCCCATCACCTAGGGATTGCCTGAAGAGTCTGATGGGACTTGATTTTTCTTTCTTCCTAAGCGCCTCTGGGTTTTGACAGTATGAAAGCTGTGGGAGTTTTGAACTAGTCGCTAGTGTCATACAAATCTGATGAGAGCTCTCCCCACCTCAGAGCTAAATTTCTTCTTTGGCAATTGTAGGCCTGCTTTGTCTTAAGATGAGATGGGCATGTGGAGATAGGCTATATGGGGACATTCTCACATGGTGTTTATGGACGCTGAACCTGTTTCGGCTCTCCCTACTAGCTTGATAGCGAGAACCAACAAGGCAGAAAGCAACCATAAGGAAACTGAGCCCAAAATCCTCTCAAAATAAGATCTTAAAATTGAAAGACTTCCCCCCCCTCCCCCCCCCCTCAAACATGCACATGTGCCTGCATGGGACTTGACTGGGGAAAACAAAGCTATTTCCAGTCTCGTATACAGTAGCCCGAATACTTTGAGTTTTTGGTCACCCAAATACTTTGGGTTTTCAGCCCAGTGCCTGCTGTCTGCACCTCTGGGAGCGGTGTTGCTTGGATTACTTGGTGAATCCTGTGCTGCTGTCTTCTCTTCCAGTTGGGGGCAGTGAGTCTCTGCGTTCATACTGGAAGATGTACCTGCCCAAAGTGCTGTTGCTAATCTATGTCGTGGACTCGGCTGATCATGCCCGACTGCCTGTGGCGAAACAGCTGCTTCATCAACTGATCCAGAACAACTCCACCCTGCCGGTGGTGGTTCTGGCCAACAAGCAGGTAAGAGTTCCCTGCTGCTAGCTGAGCTTGGGCTGGCAGCAGCTCTGAGAACAGCAACAGCGCCTTTCAAAGGAGGCTTCATGCCTTTAAGGAGGCTACACGGCTAGGAGCTAGGGGGGTCTTTCTGGGACAGCTGCTGCCCGCAAAAGAAAATAATCTGTGGTTGACTTTTTGGATCTGCAAGATGCAGGTCCTGTGCTCGGAGACGGTGCAGTCAGAGCTGTGGGTGGAAATAATGGTGAGAACTGTTGCAGAGTGGCAAGGGAGACCACAGTCAGACCTGGAGTCAGGTTTCTCTTCTGGATGTCTGTCTAGAAGTACTACTTTACCTAGCAGCAGCCGCAAAGTGAAGCACTTTTTTTTGCCTTCAGATTGTCTGGTTGGTTGCTCCTGAGGCTGCTGCCTTTCTTCACAAGGCAGTGCTTTCTCCTAAGATCTGTGTGGAAGTGTCAATGACTGGTGCTGTCCCTGGAATAGAATTGTGCCTGTGGCACAGTCAGAGAACAGACCAGCCCAGGGTTTTTAAGCTCAGATTTTCTTTAATGAGGGCTGTGCGCTTGGTTTGCTCTATGCTGTTACCTCCTAAATTTCTAGTAACTTAGACATGTTACTAGTATTTCCCCGTGTTACTTCTGAATGCAAGTGCAGGCTTTGGCTTCATCAAACACAAACGCTACGACTGATTCTCTAGGTCCCGGAGTCAGAAACACTGGTGGCTGAGAAGGTATGCAGGGAATGACTTGTTTTGTGTTTGCTCTGTTCGTGTAACTCTCTGCTGGGCTCCTGGGGTCTTGGGCCAGCAAGACTTTTGTCTACCTTGTACAGGTAATCTTACATTATTATCAGAAACACTGGAATTACTAGAAACGGAACCGTACCCTTATTTCTTTGGGAAGAAATTAGGTTAAGGATAAACATTTTTTCCCCCAAAGTGTTTTAGGGCATGGAAACTTGATCTCATAGAAGGTACTTAAGAATGGTGCCCACAGAGCCTTTGAGACCCTTCCCCTCCCTGGACAAAAGCAGTGGCTCCAAGCGGGAATGATGCCACCACCTCTTGCGACACAGGAATGCTGCCATCACCTCTTGCAGCTAACAGGCTTGTTTTGTTTTTGTGTATCAGGATCTCGAAGGTGCATACTGCATCACCGATATCCACGATGCTCTGGCACTGTCTGATATCGGGGACGAGAGGAAGATGTTCTTGATTGGTACCCACGTGGCAGAGGACGGCTCCGAGATCTCCTCCAGCATGAAGGATGCCAAGGAGCTGATAGCGCAGCTGGTTCTGGAAGCACAGTGACAGCTCTTTCCCTACAGCATGATGTGTGCAGCTGAGGGAGATGAGGTGTTAGTGTATGGTCGGTTTGCCGTAGGGTGACTGAAATGTACAGATATTTTTTTCCTTGTGGGTGTGGAATTCCTCTGAAAATGATGTCTAGTTGGTAAGAAAATCTAATTTATAGTGGTTTGAAAATATGTTTGAAAAGTAGTCTATTTTTTAGCGTGTTTGTAGGGGAAAATTAGTCTCTCAGGCAGCAGAGTTAAGGGGATATATAGCTTAGATGGGCTGAGATGTCTTCTTGCTAGGTGGGAATCAAGCATTGACTTCAGCGGAACAAAGCTGTATCCAGAGAATTTAACCTGATGTCTCAGGCATAAATTGAAATATGTTTACTTCACAGGTTTTACAGAACCTTGTTAACAGTGTTGTTCTGTTAAAAATGAGACCTCACCTCTTGACAGTGTCAGCAATTTAAAGTGCTGCGACTACTATTTTTGACAGTGACAATTTTTGTTGCGCTCTATTGGAGTTGGCTTTTAAGGAAGTGTCAAATTAGTAATCTGTGGAAATTGGGTTGGTAACTGCTTGTTTTGTGGGTAAGCAAAAGAAAATGAAAGCAGTAAGGCATTAAGTGTTTCTTTGCCTACAGGAAAAGACCGAAACAGTGTAATTTAAGGTAGTGACCGGAAGCATTTAAGTTAAACTGGCACCAAAGGTGGGAGACTCCTGCTTATTTCACAGTTTTAGCCCAGGTTGTCCTCGAGCAAGCACTCCTACGTGTGAAAAACCTGTTGTTTTCTGAAAGTGATTTCTGTTTGCGTGGCAGGTGAGGATGGGGAAGTTGCTGGCGCCCATCAGTCTCCCAGCGTCCTTGTAACCACCTGTAAAGGACCTGTTCTGCAGCCGCATTTATTGCGTTGAGGGTTTTATAGCTTCGTCCTTTGGAACGGGTGCATTAAAGCAGACAATTTTACCCTAACCAGTGGGTCCGGCCTTCATTTACCGGCACAAGGAGCGCCGCAGCAGACCTCCCGGCCTTCCTGGGCCCTTCCACCCCTTCGCACGGGCCGGGTGCCCAGCCGCCCGGCTCTGCGGGGCCCTGTCCGCCGGCCTCGGCCTTCCGCCGCCGCCGGGTGCGTTGCCGCTGCCCCGGACCCCCCGGCGGCCCTGAGGGGAGGCCGCGGGCGGCCGTTGGTCCCCTCAGCCGCCGCCGTTGCCGTGGCGACGGGAGCGCGCGCCATGGCGGCGGCCGGCCGGCGCGGCGGTGGGTGGGGAAGGGGCGGTGGGGGCCGGCGGCCCTTGGCGTGGGCCGCCCCCTCCGCACCCTCTGGCTCCGGCTGCGGCGGCTACCCCGTGCCCCGGGCCCTCGGCGGGGCTCGGCCGGCGGGAGGGCTCCCGGGCACGGCCGGCAGTTGGCGGCGCGGCTGAGAGCGCCTGCTCGGGCGCAGCGGTGGCATTGCCCCTCGGGGGTGTGAGGGGGGGGGCTGTCCCCGGCGAAATCGCGCCTGGTTTAACCCACAGCGCCGGTGTCACCACGTCTCCGATTTTGCTACATCCCCCCCCCCCCCCCCCCCAAAAAAAACATGGCGGCTCGTTTTGTACTGCTGTGGAGTCCCGGTTTAATACAGCCGCGGTTCCCCCGGGGCTCTCAAAACGTCCCCTTGATGTTATGGAAGACGGTGACAAGGGGTGGCCACACTGAGCCAGGTGGGAGCCCGTAGGTCAGCGGTGACCGCTGGTGCTCATCCCAGGAGGAGAGGGAGGATGCTGGTGAGGAGAGGGGATGCTGGGGGTGATGCCGGCATCCCCCCCCGCCCCGGAGAGGAGCAGCCCCGTCACCTGCCAGTGTGTGCTGTGCAGCTGCACCGGGGAGGGACCCGGGAAAAACAGCGCACACAGCTGCCAAGACGACGCACAAACTTCATCTGCCTTGTGATTGATGATTTCACGCGGCAGAGCGGGCAGCCCAAGGCTGCAAGGTGTTGCCAAGCTTTTAAATTCCCCTCTTCTTGTCTTTGCAGTTTCTTGTTACTTGTCTGCACGCTCACGCGACAGGTAAGAAACCCTCCCAGCCCCTGCCTCCTGGCTTGGGGGTCCGGGCAGTGCCCCACGTCTCTTGGGGAGGGCTCTGTCGGGGATTTACGCTGAGCAGTGAGTCAGTATATCGGATAACGCTGTGGTAAACAGACAGAGCAGAGGAAACGATGCCTGGTTTTGCCCTTCCCACTGCTTCTCATGACAAACAGCGTCTGACCATCCTGCCCCTTCAAAACGGAAGCTGTGACCCTTTGCTTCACAAGGAATTGATCTCAGAGGGAGTTGGTCCCCCTTAAGCAATGTGTCTGCGTGAGCTCAGGCAGCGGAGGGGGGGTGTTTCTGTGTCTGGCTGCCGCCAGGCCTTGAACCCTTTCCCTGCTGGGAAGGATGAGGAGGACCAAAGGGCCAAGGCTCCCCCAGGGCTGTGCCCTTGTCAGTGAGGTGGCTTAACTCCTTCTTCAAATTGCAGAGCTGCTGCAGATGTGTCCTGTGTGGGGATGCCTGTCTGTCCATAGCTTTTGCCATGATAAAAGGATAGAAAGTAATCTTTTTGTTTGTAATTGGGGAAAAAAAAACCCCACCAGAACGATTGTCAAGTGAGTTGTGGGACCTGACTTGGATGCATGTGTGACTGGTCCCTTGGCTGGGTCATGATGAAAGCCTTGCACAGCAGCGTCCAAGCCAGCGGTGTGGGGCACTAGGTGCACCCTCTGCTAGGTTTGGCTGTGGCTATGTGGTGGATCTGTGCCAGTGGTGGAGGCAAAGCGATGAGCCCGCCTGCAGGGAGAGGGTGCCAGCGCTGCGAGGCAGCTCGGCTTGGGGGGGGACCACTGCACTGCAATCCTTCACCCACTTACACCTCTGCAAGGAAAAGCCTCTGGTGAGCTGCTTGGGAATGAACAGCTGAAACTGGTTTTTGGCTCCTGAAGTGTCGTTTACCTTCCTGAGCGTGTCCTGTCTTGAACTGGTGGCAGGGGGCCAAAGTCCTGCAGGCGGTTAGTTCCCTCTGTGGGATCCCAGTGGGAGCCGTGTCTGCAGTGTTGTGACCAGCGGTTAGGTGTGGCGAGGAGATAAATCAGCAGGTGTCTCACAGGGAGCTTGCGGCGAGGATGCTCTAACAGCAGCCTGCTATTGCAAGGTTCTCTGTCGTGCTGAGCTCTCTGGCGAGTGTGTGCTGGGGCTTGGCGTCTCACTAGAGGTATCAGCCCCATCAGAGAAACCACAGGTATGTCCCCCAAGCACAGACTCTTTTCTGTCAGCAAACATCTCTATTGCTGTCCCTGCTCCTCTGTAGGGCTATGCTGCCTTATTACTGGGTGATACTAAGCAGGGAAGCAATGTTCCAGGCTTTCACCTGCCCTGCTTTTTCCATGGTGGGGCACTCCACAGCTGCCTGCATCCTGTGGTTGTTCCCCAGCTGGCTGGGGCAGGCACCTGCAGCCCCAGTGGGTGGGTATGGGCTTGGTCCGTGCCACCTCCCTGGCACTGCAATGCACTTGTGGCACTGGCATCGTCTCGTCCTTCTCTTTGTACTGAGGCTTACAAAGCACAAGTGCTTCCCAGGTACTGGGATTTCAGGCCTGGGATGCTTGAGCAGCAGGAGCAGACAGCAATAGCTGACCTTCCTGAAAAGTTTTGGTCTGATGAATATTCAGAAAAAACATTTTCAGTGCCTGTTCCTAGGGCACAGACCGTGTTTATTCCTGTGTCTTACAGCATCTAAGACCTCTGTGCTAAATGGACTGAAATAAAATGATAAGTAAATAAGAAATGTCTTCACCTGTGCTCCTAAAGCCATGTGGGAACAGTGCTGTCTCCATGGTGCCTTTTAGTAAACCACAAGAGTGTTGATAACGGGTGTTTCTGTTCATCTGGGCTTCTGTAGGCTGGGAGATAATCCATCATCTACCTGCTGAGGTTACATGGCATGTTATTAACCAGAAAAGTACCTTCCCCCTCTCCCTGCCATGTCCCAAAGGGACCCTGCAGTGGGGGTGGAATTGCAAATTTGTGTCTCTGCGATCCAAGAGACCACACAAAACCCCGTGGGCTGGTGAGTTCACCAGATTAAGCGAGTGGAAAGTTACTTGGAGAGTGAAATCCCTTAAATGTACTCTCGCAAGGTATGCCTTACAAAGGCACAGGGGTTCAAGAGTGTGTTACAGCTTTGAGTACAGCAGTAGCTTCTTTAAGCTTTGTTGGTTTAACTGTACGTTTAATGGCACATTTGTGCTTTTCTGCAATTTTGACAGGGTACAAGAACTTGCAGAACCCAAGAAAGCAGCTCATGCAAACGATCCCAGGTAAGGAGGTGCCCAGGCAGCCCTGGCTCGAGGGCTGGGGACTTGATGGGGCCTCAGCAGGTGCAGACCCTTTGCCTTTGTCGTGCTACTGCTTTCCTCTCAAGAGCAGAAGTGTTTCCAAAAAGACAGATCGAGATGTTCAGTGTGTGAGGGGCTCTCTTCAATTTGCTCTTTCTTGTTTTCAATCCAAAAGCTGGGCTTGACCCGAGTCTTGCCTTTGCTGCCCCACTGAGATGCTGCGGGGTAGGATGGTGCTGTGGTGCAAGGGGACTGGCCTTCGTTGGAGCCGCAGGCTGCTGTATCCTGGAGGACACAGTCAAGCTTTAGGAACAGAGTTGCTGTCTGCATTACGGGGTCAATCTATGGCTTGACAAGCCAGGGCAACAGTCTCTTGATAACATCTTTTCTCCACTGTCTGGATGGGTGTCGCTCTGCTTGAAAAAGGCTCCACGAACCCATCATCCTTCTGTTCCCCTCCCTGACTGCCCTGGTACCCTCTCCCACCGTGTCCTCCCTCTCAATGGGGGATGAGCAACTCCAAATTTGCCCTGGGCACAGGAGAGTAACCACTAACGTGCTGCAAAACCTCACCCACTTTCCATGGCACACCCTGACCGTAACATTATTATTATTTTTGCTGTCATACCTGTGGTATAGTTAGGTGGTAATGGTGAGGCAAGAAAAATGCAATCATGAAACTCCCCCAGGGGTTGCAGAGGTATAATGAAACGACCCTTTCTGCACATCCACTGGGAACTGTAAAACCAGACCCATCACTTGAAGGCTCTTTTTTTTTTTGAGTTGACAACAACCACCTGGACAGTGTTAGGAAATTCAGTGCCAGGGAAGGTGAGTGCTCAGGGGATGGCAGTGGCACTTTACAGCTGTGGGGAGCCACGGGAACTGTGTGTGCGTCCCATCCTAGGCAGGGAAGGGTAGCCCCAGCAAGCACATTTCAGACTTGTGCATGTTTCTAAAATTTCACACCCTTGCTATTCTTGCTAGGCTCGTATGGGGAAACCAAGAGACTATCTGGACCCTCTCACGGGGTGCTGTGACAGCTCGACCATCCCCAAGAACAGTGGCACTGGCCAAGCCCAAGCAAGATTTTGGCAAGCACCAGTGCAGGTCAGTGGTGTGGTAGCATATCCTGGGGAAGGAGGCAGCTCAGATGGTGCTCTCTAATCAGGGGGATGTGCTGGCTCCCAGGAGAAGGGGAGATGCCACCTCCTCTCCTGGCACCGCCACCCCACAGGGAGCTCCATGCCACTGAGACCCACCAGGCTGTACTGATGCTTGGAACAGGGCCATCTGTAGCAGGGAAGAAAGTT
Organism: Pluvialis apricaria; assembly: GCA_017639485.1. NCBI lineage: Eukaryota > Metazoa > Chordata > Aves > Charadriiformes > Charadriidae > Pluvialis > Pluvialis apricaria. The sequence continues at coordinate 51,140,859 of CM030010.1, read as the reverse complement.
CTATGGAAGCATAGTGACCCTGAATGCTTGACCGCCAAAATAAGGAGGAACTGGGGGGTGCTAAGTTTTGGTGACCTTTTATTTCCTCATACCTGCTTCCTGGCTGTGGGAGGGGCTTCTACAACATGTGGTGGCTGCTGGTCTGATTAGAGCTCTGGGTTTGGATCAGCTGCCATAGGAGCCAGCCTTGATCTCAGCCTCCAAGGACATGGGAGCATGTTCCTTTGCTGTAACAAAAAAAAAAAAAACAACCAAAAAACAACTCAAAACAACAGTTCTGCTTCAGCTTGGAAGTAGAGACAATCGTGTTCATGTATGCATGCCTTCATAGAAACATGTATGTGTCAGACCTGTTAGTACAGAGCTACTCTGTGCACTAGAGTGTTTGCTGTCCGTATTGGGGCCCAGCTAGAAACCTGGACACAATTAGTGATCCCCTGCATCCTCTTGGAGCCTGGTATAAATCTTGAGGATAAAGGTTAGGAAGTGCTATGAACAGAGAAATCTTGCAGCATCCTGCTGGCTGGAGGGAATCCAGCTGTCTTGCCTTGAGTTAAACCTCTGCATGTCACCGCATGGTGAACAACCAGTCAAAGCAGTCCATGTTTGGGAATAGGAATGAAAAAATGATGTAAAAAAAATGTAAACTTCAGTGGGGCGGGGTGATGCTGCATTACTTGAAGCTACTAATGTGTAGTTTTGTTGGAAAGGATGAAGCTTTTTTGGAGACAGAATGGTAGTTGCTAGTCTATAAGAAGTCTTAGCGACGAGAATGGAGATGAAACTGTAGTGCACTCCTGGCTTTCCTCTACCTGGAGGGATGTCAAGACACGTGTGTCTATAGTTTCCTCTCCTCTGCCACTGTCATCAGTTCAGGGGCTCTCATCCTCCTGAGAGCTTCTACCTCTGACTAACGGTGTCCATCTGACAGCCCTTCCTGCCTTTGTGCTCACCTCTGCTCACCGCTTCCCTGGTGGTGACAAGCATCTGCCAACAGCTGTGGCTGATGGAAAGCTGGATGAGCATGCACTAGGCGAGCCTGGGGAGATCCCAAAATGAAAGGAGCTGCAAGAGCACATGCCATTGCAATAAAGAGGTTTCTAAATTGGCAACTTGCAGAGCTGAAGAACAGAGATGCTGCCAGGTTTGTGTTGTAGAGCAGCTTCTTGAAATGGTCCCTGGAAAGGCCTAGACTTTCAAAGCAATGCACTGAGGGCGCTTAAAAGAAGACTCTTCATATGCAAACAGCATTTACCTCTAAAGTCAGGAAATCTCAAGTGTAAATGCCCATTTGTTCATGGCTCTGCCATGTGCACTGGTGACAACTTTTGTACATGCAGCAGGCATGGACGTTTAACCAGACTTAGGATACCATCTGCCAGAATCACATTCTCTGTCAGTTGTCTTTTACTAACTCTTCCGTGCTCTTCCTCATCATCCCTCTTCTTGTACAGCTCTGGATGGGAATCAATGATCTGGGACCGTCCCCCGCTAGTGGATTTTGGCTTCCCTTCTGATCGGCTGCTGAAGTTGTCTGAACCTAAAAAATTCCAGGCTGCTTACCTGCAGCAAAGGTGAGAGGTCAGAAAGCCTATAGGATGCTATAGGTAGGCCTGTGGGTCTTGTAGCATCAATGCAGCTTCAAAGTAATAAATACAGGAACAGTGGATGGGTACAACAGAGGGCAAAATGCAGAGCAGGGACTATGCTGGGATTAGGACCTCTGGAATCTCTCATGGGATAAGCGGGTTCTACGCTGGAAATGGCCCCAAGACAAAGCTGCCTTCTACTCCAGCAAACATGAGGCTTAAACATCCCAGCTGCAGCCTGGTTTAGCCAGTGTGGAGGGAATATCTGTGCGTGGCAGTGCCGTGACTCTCTGCTTCCAGACCTCACCGGTCCCCTGAGTGGCCTGTGTCACCAGCTGCACTGAGCTATAAGGCCTCCCCACGGATCCTGGAGCTTGCCCGCCCAAAGGTGCTGCACCCAGAGTTCCTGATGGCCAGAGAGGTGAGGAGGTGGTTGAGTGAGATTTGGAGGGGACAGCGATGCAGCAAACTGTCCTGAGTTTTTACACCCTGTACCCTGCCCCTGGATGTGCCCAGTGTGTGCTATGGAGGCGAGAAGCTGTCTGGTTCTGCTGGAGTTTGTGGTACTGAGAGAAACTGCCTTTTTGGAGTGAGATGCTGTCTTTGAAAATGTCCCTCCTGAGAGAGAGAAAACAGCCAGGCTGGAGCAGCCTAGAATAACAGGAGAGCCAAGGGAGGAATCTGGGTTGCATCCCCTGATAAAGCAGCCTGGGAACGTGGAGAACCCTGATGGGAAAGGCCTGTTTATCTCCTAGGAGTACAGTCATGTTTGTAGTTGGGCAGCTGTGCTCCTATCTGTATATATAGGGGGGATGAGCCTGCAAACACTATGTACATTTTAACAGTGTTTTACCAGAAGCCTAATTTAGAGATGTATTTCTGAACTTGCTCCTTTTAGGCGAGTCATTGCTTTGGCAGGGGTGAAAGGGCTCGGGGCAATCTCAGATTACACTCATTTCCATGGCAAAGGCTAAGTTTTCTGGCTGCAGTCTCTGGGCTGGGAAATAAGGGAGGCTGTGCTGGAGCAGGCCTTGGCACCAGTAACCCTGTGAAAAATAGGGGAAGAAGTCCCATGCTGGAGCAATAATCATTTTTGCTGTAGGAATGCAGTTAACTGCACCAGTACTTTTACCCTGAAATCTGAGCGTCTCTCCTTAGCAAGGAATTTATTTCATTCAGCCAGGAAGATGAATACAAAAAACCACATTTTTAGTCTGGAAGAAATTTTTCTGCACTTTTACCTGGTTACACAGGCTCTCGTTACAGGCATTCGTCTCCTGGCTATGAGTGGGTGACAAGTGGGGAAAAAAGTAATGTTGGCTAAGGTGTACAAATCCCAGCAGTGCCAAAATTACCTTGTAGTTAGGTTGAAAGAAAAATAACGGGTGCTGGGAAAGTAAGAATGCTCCTTCTTGTGACCACGTCTGTAGAGGAAGGGTGCTGGGTGCTCATCCATTTGGAGAGGGAGTGTGTCCCTGTGGGCTGCTGTGGACAAGCTCTGTGTCAGCACATCCCTCCTCTATTCTGAACCCATTTAGGTGCCAACACAGGTTACGAATGTTGCGGCCTTGGCCAGAGCATCCTCGAGGTTACAGCGTCTCGCAGAGCCCCGCATCAGGAAGGTGACCTGCTGCTATGAGCACAGCTTTCTTGAATCTGCCATCCGTCCGGTAAGGCAGCATCACCCAGGACCACGCGTGGCAGGGACGCTGGGCGGAGGGGAGGGACCTGGGTGAACTGGCTCCCAGCAGACATCCCCAGAGAAGGGCAGGCCTGTGCCTAGCCTTCAGTTGTGGGGATGGGGAGAGATGGACAAGTGTCTAACTGGGATCTCCAGTGCTGCGGGAGGGGTTGGACAAAGGGCTATGAGTAAGAGGAGGCTGGAGGGCAGGTTGTGGGACTGTCCAGGCAGTGATTTCTCCTTCCGCAGCTTGTCTGGTGCCAGACAGAGCTGTGGACAGGATCGTGTACCATCTGTGTGTGGTCAGTGGCTGTGAACCTGGGTACACTGAGTTGCAGGCTGGTCACCCTTGAATGCCAGCAGCACCTGTAAGGACCTCCCTCCCCATTCTTCCACAGGTTTCCAAGTTTGCTCAAGAGGCAACTGCGAGCCCTCGGACTCTGGAGCTGGCTAGGGTAAAAAGATTGCACCCTGACTATGTGCCCCCACAGGATGCTGAGTGGCCAGTGACGAAGGCTGCAAAGCACGCGGTGGCCACACCAAGGCTTGTGGAACTGGCCCAGCCTTGCAAAAGGTAGGTGCTGCTTCCCTGCCATGGGGAAATGATCAGCTGTCAGCCCATTTTGTGCAGGCTATGGCACCTTGTTGATCTGGGTTTGGCCAGAGTGATTAAGTCACTGCTTTTCCACTTCCAAAATGCACGGATTTTATATGGCTGGATGTGCTAATGCTACAAGGATTTTGGTTTAAAAAGCATTTTTGAGGTGGAAGGAGAATTAAAAGAGAAGCAATAGGAACTTTCTAATTCTGGTAGGAATTACTGGTTGGGATTTCTTAATTATTAATTGCAATAATAAAAAGCAACCAGCTGACACATGGCACAGTGTAGCACATTCATGTTGCCCAGCATGATGCAGCTGGCCTCAGCCTGGGCTGCAGGAACTGGTGGGTAGGATGTTTCTCAAAGGCGGGGGGAAGGCCTGGCTGTAGTGGCTGTGACAGCTTCAGTGAGAGATGGGGCACCCCCTCTCACTATCATCCTGGTGATAGCAGCGGAGGCATGACTGCTTTTGTCCTCCCTTGACAGGGAAGGGCAGGTCTCAAGTGGAGGTGTGTCAGCTGGCAGGAAGCCTTGAGAGCTGGCCCTGCAACAGTCAGAACTGACCGGCTCTGTCCTCGCTCCCCCAGGCCTCCCATGGACTCGGTTCAATTCAACCCAGACGCTTTCACAGTGAAGGAGACCGCTAAGAAGGCAATTTGTTCCGCTCGGATCCAAGAACTGGCCCGTCCGATTAAGCGCTGAGCTCCCTCAGGAACACAGCCCACTGCTCGTGCCAGCTGCCCCCGTCACCCCTCGGAACATCACCCTCTTTGGGCTGTGCTGTGGCTGGAAAACCTGCTTGAACACAGCGCAGAGGCAGCACCCAGCAGGAACACTTTCTTACGAGCAGGCAATTTTACTGGGCTTATCTGGGGAGTTAAATAAAACGGTCATTCCTTAAGAACAAAAGAGTCACCAGGGGAAAAGAGCAGAATTTGACTTAATGTGGGAAGCCACTCTCCCTAGAATGGGTTAAGTCTGGAGTTTATCGCTCTTCTTATTTTTTTTCTGTAACAGTTAAAGAAGTAATGAAACAACTGCTGGGGGAAACCAGCACAGGAACTGTTCTTTCACGTAAAGAAGTGTGGCAAACCAAAGCTGACAGCACACAGTAGGTTGATGCAACACAATTCCTGACCTTGTGTTTCAAAATTTTTGCTAAAGTTCAGAGATCTTCTTAGTATTGCTTCAAGTTTTGTGCTTGTGACAGAAGTAGAAACACAAAAGGCTGCAAAATTCCAGCTCCAGGGCTGGATTTGATAAAATGCAAAGCTTTAGTACAGACTTTGGAAATGCTGGGGTGGCACGTGTGTTGAGTTGGCTTGGATTTGGGGCCTGTTTTCTCAAATGCCCGGAGAACAGGCAGATACAGCCTTTTGCTTTATGTGCATTTTTGATAAAAGTTACACAGGTGGGTTAAACCTGTGCGGCTCAGATATTCAGTTCTGTGACCCCGGGCAGAATAATGGAGCTCTGCACTGGGATTTTTGGAGCCTAACTCAAAAAAGCAGAGTTGTCCTCAGTGTAAGGGAGAAGGCACGTTGCAAAGTCTAAGAATGAAACAGATACTGGTGCCGGACTCTGCAGAACAAACCCTGAGCTCCAGTTGGGTCTGAGGGTTTGGCAGCTGGATTGCAGGGGAACACAGCCTGTGTGGGACATGGCACAAGGAAATTGCTTTTATCTGTTTCCTGTGAGTCTGGTGTGCTTGGCACTAGCAACCTCCCCACTGGTGATGGGCTGGAGATACTGAGGCAAGAGAGATGCTCTCCAGCAAGGGACAAAAGCCATAGATGAAAGTGCCATTAAAGGAGAACAGCAACCAAAAATACGGATTCTTTCAAGCACGTGGCAGTTTCAGTGCCTGTGTATCTTAATCTTCCCTGCGTTAAGCTGATTCTCCTTTCAAAGGAGTAGAGGCAGGTGACCACAATCCAGAAGAGGATTAATCAGAGGATCTGGCAATTGATTTAATAATCCACTAAGCAGAGGATTTTTGAACCCTTTTGAACAAGGTAAGGTCACTGGGTAATGGTGTTGGATATTTTTAGCCCATGCATTGTCCCGTACCAGGATGGATGAGAGTTTGGGCTTTGTGCAAGAGCCCCAGCGCAGCTGCATCCCTCAGGCTTGAGAATGGCCAGGAGGAGGCTGGGGTCTGCCCCCCGCCCCCCTGTGGGGCAGCCTCTGCCACCCTGGGGCTGGGGCTGTGCCTGGAGCTGTGTGGGCTGCCAGGGATGCACCCATGGGTGCCCTAGAAGAGGAGGTTGCCCATGTCTGTGGGCTACCCCTGTGGCAAGAGGGAAAACCCACTGAGGCTGCCTTGGAGACGTGTTGCCCTCCCAGAGAAGGCTGCCTCCTGCCACTGGGGCAGGGAGCACAAGCAGGGACATAACACATCTCCTCTCATCAAAAAAACTTGCTTTTTTTATTAACACGTTGGAAAAACAAAAAAGACCAGTTTTTTTCCCTTTGGTGACCTTTAATGGAAATGTGAGAAACACATTCGAGGGGGGCTTGGCTTGCTCTGATTATGGTGGAGGCATTCAGTTTGCCAATATCCAGAGCTGACTCAGGCATCTTGAGCTAACCAAGGTCACCTGAACATCTGGTTTTCCAGGTGCCCCCCTCTCTGGATGGTCTGTATATTAAAGCTAGCACGCATAACTTGCCTCTGGGGATCATAAGGAAAAGAAATATTTTTTCCCACCTTCTGTGTTTGAGCCTTTCATGGCAGCTTTTCTGCAAGCCTGGGACAAAGGCATGAGATTGCCTTGCCCTGTGCAGCTGCTGTTAATGGATGGGAATCACTAGACAGGTTTTGCAGCCATCAGAAGCTGTATACACATATATATATATACATATAAAATATGCTTTTCCTGGTTATGTACACTTTAAATAAAACATGTTAAATAGCACGGTATTACTTTGTATCTCAAAACCTATTGCAGCAGAAGAACCCCAAGAAAACCCACACTGAAGAGCTTCACTATCATTTACAGCAGGTATGGGGATTGGAGCAGCATCCTCTAGTCCCTGACAGACCCGCTTTCTGAGGGCAGCCCTTCTGACTTCCTCCACTCTGCCAGGCGCTGCTTGAACCATTTCTGGAGGGGAAAAAGAAAAAAAAAAAAGAAAAAGAAAAGACAAGGAAAAAAAAAGAGATATTGAGTGCACTGAGCTGAGCGAACCCTTTGCTAAAGGTGCAGATGTGGTCAGCATGTGGGACCAGGCGAGGGAACCTCATGGCGCTGCACTGTTCCCAGGCAATACAGGCGGCAGGACAGCCGCTCCTGACTGAACGGTCTCATTACCTATGTGGGCACCTCTTTCAAACTCATTTCTCTTGCTTGCTTCAGACCTTGACAGCATGGGTGAGTCATTGTTTTATTGCTGTGCGTTCTTGCAAACAGAGTAAGAGATTGGCTAAGGAGCTGCTGGATGGTGTCTGTTTAAATGGCCGGAGCAGTGAAACAATCACTGCAGGTCCAAAAATGACAGGAACCAAAAGTTTACCTGCTTCAGAAAGGATGAGAGGGACAACACAGTAGCTCTCAGCAGATTTAAGGACAAATAGGTTTTAAAAATGCATTAAATATGGTCTTAGTCTTCAAGCAATATGCATGGCTATGTTGCACTGTAGTAACTTAGCTTCCCTAAGCCAACTCCCAGAGCTGCTGATACCACTTAAACACAGCCGCAATTTAAAATGTTAGATAAAATGCAGCTGGATAAAGCCACACTACCTCCGTAAGAAGAGAGATATAACTCGTGTGCCGGAAGCGCAGCTCAGCCTTTTGTTTGGGAATGTGCCTGTGATTTGCTTTGTTGCTGCTCATTTTGTTGCTATATTTGTTCATGGCTATTTTTGAAGCTATTGTGGTCCATAATGATACAACCACAGTGCTCTCTACAAGTGACTCTCGCACTAGCACTGCCTTGGACCACATCCAGTCAGTTGATTGCTTGCCTAGCCTCCTCCCAAAAATTTCACTTCCTATCCTAAACCATCGTCTCCTGTTGACTCAGTACCTCTTTGCATCTCATTTTTACTACATTTTTTATTAAAGTGGTTGCTATATCTAGCCGATAAAGCACTTCAGATGTCAGAAGCAATGATTCTGTGTGTCATACGCAATGCAGGCACTTTGCAGCTCACCATCCCAGTCTCTACCCTGTCCCTAACATGACCTTCTTCTCCAGATCTCTAGGAGCACCTGGATTCATGGAAAAAGATGGCTAGCAGGGAAAATTTTAAGACATCTCCAGAGTTGTCCTGGGCATATATGGCCTGTGTTTACAACTTGCTTTAGAAAAAAAACATGCAGCAGTGCTATTTCTAAGGAGGAAAAGGTATTTCAGGGGTACTGCCTCCTTGCTGCCTCAAACAAGCAGTGCAGCATGGTACCCACCTGTCACCAAAGCACAGTAATGGAGGGGTCTCCTTTTCCACTCCAGCCAAGGACTATCAGTGCAATGGATGTTTGACAAGCGTCCTTCCCTGGGACAGGCTAAATGCTGGCATTGCCTGCTTGGCTCTCATATCCCTTTGGTTTTGCCCAGGGAGAGCCAGGCTTGGCAGCTCTCTGCAAAATGCTGCTAACTTTTCAGTGCATTGGATTTCTTTTCTATACCCACCAATGCTGCTGTGTGTCTAGTAGCTTATGAAACACCTGCATCAAAAATGGCTGCACCACAACCAGAAGGAATTGGGAAGGAGCCGTTTGCTTCTGAAGCCCAGGGTAGCCTGCAGGCAGCCAGATGGAGCACAGGGCTCAGTGGAAGTCCCAGGCAGTGGCAGCTTGTCCCTGTGGAGGGACATTTGGAGGTCTCTATGTCTCCTGGAGAGGCTGACAGACTTGCCTGACATCTGGGCTTGGGGATGCTGAGGTAGCTAATTGCAGTGAGGGGCAGTGTGCGCAGCTTGAGCACGTCCCACAGCACATCTGCAGGAGCTGCATCTACCCTTTATCTGTTTTAAAATGACTGTAGTTTCTTCAGACCATAAAGCCAGGAGTGGTTTGGGCGCCCGAGACTATCAGAAATGGGTTGGAAGGAAAAGACAGCATGCACGGGTTGTACATTCAGGGCTCCACAGCCAGCCTGTGACCCTCGGCGTGTGCCCTTGTTCTGGCTGTGGGAAGCACTAGCCTGGTCTCCAAGCCCAGGCTGGGGATGGGGCTCCCAGGCTGGGGGGGGGCAAGGAGCCCAGTGGGGCACAGGGCGGCTGTGTGGGAGGCCATGGCTGGGGGGTGAAGGGGCTGTGATTACAGGCGAAGGGGCTCTGGGGATGCGGGGGCAGGAACATGCGGGGTACAGGGAGGTGCAGTAGAGCTCTGTGGGTACCATGTGGGGTTGGGAGTGCACTGGGGGTTGCAGAAGTGCAGAGGAGACTTGTGGGTGCAGTGTGGGGTGCAGAGAGTGTATGGGGCACAAAGGGGTGCAGGGGGTGCAGTAGGAAGCACGTGGAGGGACAGAAGGGTGCAGGGGGTATGACAGAGAGCCAGGGACAGGACAGGCAGGAGATGTGGGGGGAGTGTTTGGGGCACAGAGGCATGCAGGGCGAGCAGGGCTGGTGCCAAGGTGGGCACAAGGGGTGCACACTCACCAGGGTCTGCTCCTCGGAGAGCCCGGTCTCAGCTGCAATGAGGCACAGCGTGGTGGGGTCAGGATGCTTGTTCACCTTGCAGAAGTTGTACTCCAGGATCTCCAGCTGTTCCTCAGTGGGAGTCACTGGCTTCTCCGTGGCCATCTTCTTCTGGGGAAGGGCTATGGAGCCAGGCACTGTGGAGAGGGGCCGGCGTCATTGCCCAAGCTGGGAGTGGCCAGTGTGGCCACACTTGCTGAGCCCCAGATTTGCCATCCACGTCCCCACCAGCTCCCCCCCTCCCCAGTGGCCTCTGGCCGTGGCAGGGCACATCTCCCTTCCCAGAGCCATGCTGGGGAGCTCAGCCGGGACCCCTAGCCCCCCAGCAACTCCTGCCTCGGTTTCCCCACTGTGGCAACCGCACACCAAGAGCGCCCAGCCGAGCTGTCTCACCATCCTCAGCTGGCAGGAAACTGCAGCCTGTCCTCTGCTCAGCGCTCCCCTGTTGCTGTATTTATAGCCAGCGTGACTCCCGTGGGGACGATTCCTGTTTACAACCGTATTTAGGCCTGGGCGTCACTTGGGAGTGATGTCACAGCAACGGGCATTTTGAGGGGGTTAATTTAAAGACATTAATTAAAAAACATTATTTATCCTCTGAGTGAGGGGACAGTATCTGGCATCCAGCCTAGTGGGTTTTTTGCCCTTTTTTTTTTTTTTAACTTCTCCCCAGGGACCAGGCAAGTTTGTGCGGGGGAATCACAAACCAGAGGATGCAGGATCTTTTGGGAGTGTGGGCTTGGAGCCAGCAATCACCCCATTTTCCCTCCTGATCAGCGTCCTGGTCCTCCTCCTAGCAGTGTGGCCAGACATCACCCAAAGCTGGCGATGAGCAGGTGAGCTATTTTGTTTTTACTAATATTTACTATTATAATGCATGGGTATAAACAGTTAGTTTTGTTGTTCCTGAGTATTGCTGAACTGTGTGTGTGTTTGTTTTTTGGTGTATAAGTGAAGGGTCAGTCCTTGGAGGGCTGTACCCGGTGCATATCCATTGCCCAAGCACTCACTGCCTTTGGCTGTGATCATTGCTAGGTTCTGCCAGAATGGCAGAAGCAAGGAGTCCACATTCTCCTCCAGAGTAACATTTGTCCCACTTGTGCTTTGCACGAATCTCTGGCAGACTTGGCACAAAAGCACAAGCAAAACAAGTCTTGAGTAAGTCCCACACCTTTCTTCTGTAGGGCTCCAAGTTTGCTCCCGCATGGCAGAGGGTCGAGCCTGCCAATTCGGTCAACTGAAACACGAGGCGTTGCCCCCACAAAGCATGCACAAGTCCCTTGACGCTGAATCATTTTGGTGTTTCCGAAACCAAGCAGTGGGGTGTTGGCGGGGGAGGAGCTGGATGCAAAAATGTGGCCTTTCTTGATCTGCTCTCCTGCTGTCCGAGTTGCCTGGCCCGTCTCTGTCAGGCGGGCTGGTTGGTATTGCTGGCTCTCCAGTACTGCCAGGAGACCTGGCCTGCCTTGGGACTCCTCTGGGTTGTCCGATGCAGACCTGCCCTGCCTCCACCTTGCATTGCAGCTTCTCCTTCTCTTTGGCCCTGGATGTAACCCAGGCACCTCCATCATAGAATCATAGAATAGTGTAGGTTGGAAGGGACCTTGAAGATCATCTAGTTCCAACCCCCCCTGCCATGGACAGGGACATCTCCCACTAGACCAAGTTGCTCAAAGTGCCATCCAGCCTGGCCTTATCATGCTGCACCCCTACTGCGTAGCTTTAAACCCAACTGCTTTCCTGGTTGATGGATAATCCACCTTAACCCGCTCGGTACCCTGGGGTGTACTGAATGCCCCAGGGCTCTCGCTGGCTGACGGCACTGCTGGGATGGGGCTCAGCTCCAAAACCGCCTTGCAGCTTGCGAAGAGCCAAGTCTCCTATTCACGGAGGCTGGAGAGAATCCTCTTCTTTGAGCTTTATGTCAAAAAGCAAAGGCCCCACTAAGCCTTGTCTGCAGGAGTTTGCTTTGACTAATAAAAGGATCCTTTGGCATTTGAGTAGGGGCTTATAAATAGACCAGGGCTGGGTTGTGAAAGAGCCCACTCTGCTTGAGTCATTGGTAAATACTGATTGTAACACAGTGGTTGTGTAAGGCCGGAGGACCTCTGAGTTTGATGGAGTGTGCTGGTAGATGGCATCATCCACCATCCTGGGTGGACTGGGGAAAGACCATCTTCCACCCCATGTGCTGCAAGCCGAGGTCGCCTTGTCTGCAGAGTGTTGTGGCCGCAGGTGTGCGGCAGCAGCTGCCTAGGCTTTCCTGGCATCAGATCAGTTCAGAGGTGTCCATATAGGAAGGGGGCAGACAAAGTTCAGTCCCTCATGTGTATGAGCAGGTGAGGGCCAGGTGAATGCTGCTTACCTACCTGGGGCATTTGGAGACATCTGGAAGTGATCTGGAAATGGAGGAGATCCCCTGAACCTGAGGTGCTGCTCTCCAGCACTGTGGCTGCTGGGCTTTCCATGAAGTCAAAGTGCATATGAGGCCAGGCGCAGGCCACAAGTCCTTCCTCTCCTCCTTGATCAGCACCCCACATCAACTCCAAGCCACCCACCCTTCTCCTAGAAAGCTCAGTCACCACAGGGCTCTTCATCACCTCTGGATCATGCATCTAGCCTGGGCTACCAGCAGCAACAGGTCCTAGCGGTTTATAAATCATCATTTGCAGCCTGCTGCATTAATGTACGTTGATGTGTGTGCATTGATTTGCATAGGGAACACGTGCTTCAACTTTCACGTTTCATCTTTGCAGCTGTTTCTATTTCTGATAACCTCCAGGTTCCTGAGGCATTTCCCCGTAGGACACAGTATCTTCTACCTGCTGGCAGCTCAGGGTGTCACAGCACTCAGGACTTGATGCCTGATGGTTTTTCTTTGTCTCTGCTCTACCCCTGGATGTAGAACAGTTCCTACCTCTCAAGGCTGTGAGCTGTCATTCAGGAAAAGGTCAAAACTCTGGGAGTCCTCCAGGGCTCTGCAGATCTCCCCACATCGCTTCACTGACTCCTAGAGGTTTTCAGGAGCCACGTGGTCCTGTGCAGTGTGTGGCATCCAGCACTTGGCACCACTTGGGTGCTAAAAACTGGGGGTATGTGACAGGATTGGAGGGCACCAGGAGTCCCTAAATGTCCTGATTGGCCATATCTGGACCACTACTCACCCACCTGCCATTTAAATGGAGCCCTGTTTAAGCTCAGCCTGGATCCTGGCCTTCAGGCTGCACAGGACCTCTCTTCTGTACAGGAGGGGTGATTTTCTTGCTTACATTTCTTTAAACCTGGCAGAAATATGGAGAATCACAACCATTTTGTTCAGCTGCTGAAAAGCACCACTGCTCACTGCTTTTTTCTGCCTAAATTTTTGCAGGCATTGGGAAAAAAAAAAAATGGCTTTTTCAGTGCAAAGGATGTAAACCACCTATTTGGCTTTCAGAAAGGCTTGGGGGGCTGTGGTCCTCATTCAGCTCTGTGAGCAGTTCCATGCCCACTGCTGTCTCCCCTGGGCAGCACAGGGATGAGAATGTGGTGGCAGGGGAGGGGGCGGTTACTGACCCAGGCAGAAGTGACAATGCCAGATGCACTGTCACAGTGAAACCACAGCACCGGTGACATCCGCTCTTGTCCTACATGTCAAGCTAAAGAGCCCTGGGGAATTCATACTTGCCTCTGACTAACTGTCGTGGTTTTAGGTGGAGCAATGTGAGAGCAGCCACCAGCTGAAGCTTGCAAGGGCTTCATCGGTTATCTGGGCTGTGGGGGGCTCCTGCCAACATAACTGTGTACACGGAGGCTGTGCAGGCAGCACCTGGTGCTCTGAGTCTGGCTGATGGGGCATTGAAATGCACCTCCAGGGCCATTTTGGAGTGAGCAGACAAAATGCAATGGCTGATGGACACAAGTTGCAGCAAGAGAAAGTCTTATTAGATGTTGGAAAAAAAATCTTGATAGTGTGTGTGGGTCCAACATGGGGACAGGGACCAGAGAGGTCAGGGCACCTCCATCCTTGGTGATGTCTAAAAATCAGCTGGATGAGGCTCTCAGCGACCTGACCCAGATGTGAGGTAGGAGAAGCGTGGTGGAGAGAGACCTCCCTCTGCAATTATACTGCCCATGTCCTGTGGTTGCATCCAGCTCCCCAGAGACACCCTGGGGTTACTAGCAGAGCTCCCAACTCTGGCCTGAGATGGGAGAGGACAACCTTCTGCCTCCCAGCATGCCAGCCTAGCACTGCTAGTGCAGTCAGCACTTACTGTCCTGGCAGAAAGCAGACACTTTTCCAGAAAAGACATGATCTCTGTTTGCTCAGCTTTGCTTTTTTGAACGGCAGACACAATAGCTGGCTGGCTGTGCACCTTTCTAACGATTTACTGCACCCGAAGCCCCTGGAAAACTCTCTGAGCAGTAGCTCCTGCCCAGCTGATGGGGCCCCATGGCCCCTGCTGGGCTTCTTAACCCCTTTCCCCAGTGCTCTCCCCACTGCCACGGCTGGGATGCAACTAGAGGCATCTGCATCTGGTTTTAGCTTGCAGCTATTTCCTGCCACTGCAGGGATCAAAATAGCAGTTCTCAATGCAAACGAGCCCTCCTGCCCTGCCTTGCTCTGCTGCAGAGCCCTGTCCTGTCCCCAGCTTTGCTCAGCCTCCTGCTGTGGGGTGGCTGTGGATAACATCAGCCGGCATGGCGCACAGGATAAGGTGGGACAGAGGCTTTAAAAATAAACCAGACCCTGTCATAAATAAGGAAAAACCACCTGTCATGCATCCTGTAAACTACCCGTTCAGCCTTTTAGAAGATAACATCCGATGGGAACAAAGCAAACAAGAGCACAGCAGCAGCTGAAGCAGAGACAGGCTCCCACGGTGCGCCCACGGTACCCCCACCCTGGGGTCTCTGCCTGCCCGTGTGCCCCTCTCCCTGCCCCAGGCATGAAGCCTTCCCACCACAGCCCTGCTGGGTGCTGCTCCGACCTCCCCAGCATCCGTAGGCGCAGGTCATCTCCTCCCTCCACCCCCACCCCCCCCCATCCCCAACTGCAAATCCACCCCAGCACCCCCAGCTCAAAGCCTGCGCTTACCTGGGGCTGGCAGGGACCAGAAGTGTGTAAAACAAGAACCCCGCAGGTCCTTGGGTGACTGCTTAAGTATCTGCGTGTGTGTGTGACAGGCGGGGACCTGAAAAACCTGCCGCAAATCACAGGAGCTCCCGGGATCCACAGCCACTCTCTGGGCTGGTAATTCAGGTTTGGCATCCACTCTCCTTGGCAGGGCTCAACGCATGGTTGTACGCGCTGCGGGGCTCTCCGGACGGGTGGCACGGGGAGCCGTCGGGGCTCGTCCCGCCACCCTACGGGCTAGTGGACGCCGTCCTGCGAGCCCCGGGCGAGGGCTGCTGGGGCTGTTTCCTGCAGGGGTGCAGGAAGGGTGAAGGCAGTGTGCGGCAGAAACCGTGCTCAGCCGTTCATCTGTGCTCCCGCCGAGCCTGCCTGCCCCTCTGGGGGCCCTGGGGCACCCACCACTGTCCCCTCAGCCAGGCTGCGACCAGCTCCCCTGCTGTGGGCAGCCCCGCTCCTGGCTTTGCTGATGGAGCACAGCGGCGGTTGCTGCTGTGAGGGGCTGGCATCTCATCTCGCTTTAGTCCCCTGCAAATGATTTGTCCAGATTTAAGGTTCCTGACTCTGCCGTTGCTTTAGTCAGCCCTGTGATCCCGCCAGGCTGGGTGTAGGGGCAGGTCTGGGACCTGGATCTGACCTGCTGCTGCAGCCCAAGTGTCCTCAGAGGCACAGGGCAGCGGCCTGGCTAGGGATGGGGAGGAGGGCAGGGCATCCTCTTCTGCCAAAGACCTGTACTCCCCTCCATTGAAGTGCCCGGGAGCCTGCAGTCCCCGGTGGGGTGGGCTGGAAGCATCAGACAGCAGCTTAAAAAAAGGCATCTTGTGGGGCGGGTGCAGTGGGGAGGAGCTGATTTTCTCTCAGCTCACAGACAGCTGGAAGGGGATGCTGGAAAGTCAGAGGGGCTGGAGAAAGGACTCGTGAGAAGCCGAGTATGGGTTGCAATGGCTGATCTGCCAGAGCAGAAGGAAAACTGGCAATGGATGCAAAAAGCCGTGGAGCTAGCTGGAGCCAGGGTAGCAGGGAGCCCTGCCCCTGGGGAGAAGTGGCTGGACAAACCCAGGCAAGAAAGCTGCGATATGTTTAGCAATGAGCCAAAACCGTCCTGAAGATCGAGTGGTTTTGTAATGTGGGGAGAGACACAGGCCAAAGCAAGGGGATTGCGAAGAGATGTGCACCAAAGGGCAGGCAGACCAGTGCCAATTTTCCTAGCAGGATGATGTTGATCAAGCAAGAGGGCTCTTGCTACAGGGATAGCCTCGCTGCCTGATAAACCAAGTGGAGCTGTTCCGTGGCTGCCAGAGGAGGTTTTTGGGAGAAGACTTGATCCTGCACGCCTTGGGCAGGCACCTGGCCAAGGGGATATGTCCTGTTTATCAGTGGTGCTAAGCAACAGGAGCATGGGTAGCAACGGGTGGGGGCAAGCAGGTTGGAAAACGTGTCCAGCGGGATGGCTCCAGCAGCCGTGGCTGGGGCGGTCGAGGTGTATTCAAGGGGGCTGGAGCAGACCCCTACAGCACGACACAGCCCTGGATTTTGAACCCAGTGTGGGAGGTCCATGCAGAGGCCCTGAATTGCATGCTGCCACGTGCTTGCGGGAGCTCCGGTGGGTATTGCCACTTACCTGCCCCATGCCTGTGCTCTGCTCTGGCACCTGCTCTTGGAGACAGGACAGATGGGAAGATGCTCTGGCCCAGAATGATTTTCTTGTATTTGTATGCTGTCTTTTATTTTCTTCTGCATGGGTGCCCCAAGCATTGCAAAATGTGAGTAACCTGGCCCGCAGGAACAGGATCGGCTCCTCTTTTCCCTTGTTTATTACTGTCAACAGAGAGAAAGTCTTTAATGTGGAAAAAACCCTTTTCCCTTAGCCTGTGAACCCAGCCCAGACTTGCACTGGGAATGCTGGCAGCGACATGTTTCAGGCTGAGACATGCCACTGAAATGGCTTCAGATTTGCTGGGAGTCCTGCAGTGACAGTGTGAAAGTCACGTGTCTGTCCGTGTCTGGCTGGCAAATGCTAATGCTTTTCTGATCCTGAAATCTTTTAGGCCCCATTTCTTTTCCTGGGAGAGGGTCAGAGTAGTGCTGGAGTTTATGCCTCACCCGGTATGAGATCCTTCCCCCACAGGATATCCCTTTGCCAGGAGAGTTAGATGAAACAGAAATAAAATGCAGGGTGCATCCAGGCCCATCACAGAGTTTTCCTCCCTCTGAGGGAAGAAATACAGCTGTTGTGATGTGCATTTGACAATTTTGCATGCTATTGTGGCATTGCAGCGAGGAGTTGGCAGCTGCAGCCTGTGTTCAGCATCCCACTCCTCTGGACCCCTCTTGCAGAGGCTTGAATATCATCCAGTGCTTGCGCTATGGCAACGTGTTGTGGGGGCGTTGGACACATAGCTCATGGCCATCCTGGCCCAAATGTTGTCCCTCTAACACTGTGTGGAGAAAGGATGGAAAAAAGATGAAGATGATACAGGGGGAAGCAACTTGTCAAGCCATCAGGAGAGAATGGGATATAAGTCAGCTTTTTTGACTCGTTCATACTGCCTCCTTTGCATGCGTCTCTCCTGAATTTTGCTGTGTTTTCCTTCCTGAAAATGAGGCTTAGTACCAGCACCTCTTGTCTGGGCATTAAGCAGAGATTTTTTTCTTTTTCTAAGTATATGAGTTAAAAAGTATGTGCTTTCCAGAGACTCCCCCCCAACCCAATTGTCAGAGAGAGAGAGCAAAACCTTCCCTTCTTCCCCTGAATGCACCAATGCAAAGGAAAACCACAAAAGCCATCTTCTGTTTTGTTTTCCAATGTTTTTTTTTCCTGATGTGCTGGGGTTTTCTGGCTACTAACCCCAAAAATGTGTCTGGAAACAAGGCTTTACAGAATTTTTTGGCTTCCATTCAGTTAGAGAAGAGTTTCCTAACCAGCCAGTACTGACTCACAGGATTACTTGCAGCTAATCAGAGGAGATTTCTACCTGCAAAACCCACTTGCCCCAGAACAGCGTAAGAGATGAGTTGCTCTGCAGGGTGCAGCTAACAGTTGCCTTTGTGGGATACCCCAAAACACACGAACCTGACCGAACCATTGATCTTTTGATCAGTTTTTTCCCTGGGAGAGCAGCAACACTAACTGCAGCCCAAGAGCCAGCAGCATGCAGTGCTCCCTCAGATCATGTCCCGGGCAGACGGAAGAGGAGGAGGTGGGCACAGGCGGCTCCTTGCTGCCCTTGTTGGTGGAGCAGGGCTGCCCGCTGCCCACCCTGGCTCAGCAGCTGCCTCGGCTGCCCTCTCCTTCATGCATTTTCCTTTTGTTTTAGTGGGCAGGGCTCAGCCTGTCTCTCCTCAGCATCAGGACTGATTCAGGCCAGACAGATACGAATCAGATGTGACTTCCAATAAGATCCTTGCCTTTTATTTGGCCGTGGGATACAGCCGTGTGGATGGAAACTGCGGGGTTTTATTGCTCCTCCTGTTGTTCCAATAATTCTCAGAGTAGTGTCACCTCATTGGTATTTCCATGTGCAATCTCTGCCTGGGGTACAGTCTTCCTCCCTCCTCTCCCTCTTACTAACCAGATTGTTTTGAGGTGACTAAACCAGGCGCTGATACACGCAGTTCCTTGCCAGGAGGCTTTTCAAGCAGTGCTGCCATTGCTTGTAGGCAGAGCGTGCCCTAGCACGCAGAGAGATGCGGCAGGGCATCACTTGTGTGAGCCCAGGAAAACATGGGCTCTGGCACTGCTGAGAGGCAGGGAAGAGGCTACAGGAGACAAGAAAATCTGCTTTCAACTCCTGGAGTGCTAGAGGGATGTGAAGAGGAGCGAGCACCCTTATGGAGATTTGGATGGCCACGCATTTTCTAGGGAGCAAGTCAGGGAGGAGGGAGACTGGAAAACACCTGCTGAAATCCATCCTGGTCTGAACCTCTAGGCCAAAGCTGCCTGGTTTTGGAAGTCCTAACTGAAATATTTGTATACAGGTCAATGAAAGGATGTTATCCCTCCGTGGAGCAGGAATGAGCTCTGTCAG
The DNA here is from genome assembly GCA_017639485.1 of Pluvialis apricaria. Taxonomy (NCBI): domain Eukaryota; kingdom Metazoa; phylum Chordata; class Aves; order Charadriiformes; family Charadriidae; genus Pluvialis; species Pluvialis apricaria. The sequence goes on along the minus strand of CM030010.1, from coordinate 51,122,200 downwards.
ACCACTACCATGCGGCCAACGCGGCCCTCCTGGTTGCAGGCACTCTGTCCTGAAGGCGTACCCTGAGGAGACCGAGGGGCTGTAGTGGGGTAGGCACGGGTGCAGACCAGACTGTAGCTGCGCCATTGAGCCCAGCCACTTTCCTCAACCTTCACCATGAGGGACAGGGACCATGTTTTCCCCTGTGCTGTCCCAGGCCGGCAGCGGTCCCTGTGGTTTCTGTCGGACCAGTTTGGGCGGGTGGCATGGTGCCATGGTGGGTGTTTGCTGAGAGGTCACCCCGGTGCCACCAGCTGCTGGGGCATCGCCACAGGCCCCAGGGCTGCGAGCAGGATGAGGCATCTCCATGTGACACATGCTACAGCCCCCAGGGCACCTGCGGAGCCCCCATGGCACTGGCAGGTGACCAAGATGACTTGCAGAGTGACAGTGAACAGGGAAGGGATGTAATAGAGGCTGGCCCTCTGCTCCAGCTGCTTGGTGTTGGGGAGTGGCTTCAGAGGCTCTGAACTTAAAAAATGTTTTTTCCTTTAGCAACCTGGGTTTTGCTGCTCTTGGGAAGCCAGCACTGACAAAGGTGTCGCAGCTACCTGGGTGCTAGCTGCCAACAGCTCGCCATGGGGACAGCTGGGTGAGCACAGCAGCTCTGACAGCCTCATCGCCCCAGGGAGCATCTCACCCACAGCAGGACATTCCCTGCTCCTGGGAGCTCCCCTTTGCTCCACCTTTGAGGGCTGGGGCACTCTGCTGTCAGAGGGCCGGTTGTGTCTAGTGGGTCTGGCAGAGAGGCTCCAGGCTGGAGGAGGATGCTCCTTGCTGCCTCTCTTGGGATGCAGTGACCGGGCTGGTGGATAGGGGTGCTTTCCAGGGAGGAGCAGTGGGAGCAGGGTGTTGCGCTGCACAGGCAAGCAACTGGAGAGTGCTCAACCCAGGGGAGAGCCCAGCAGGCTCAAACAAGCACAAAACACCCTAACAAACCTGAGCTAAAGAAGCTGTACCTGCGCCACTGCTTAAGGAAGTCCCACTCTTGCCTGCGGCAGGTGTTTTTTCTCCTTCTGCTGGAGGGGAGTGGCATGGGGGACACGAGAGGCCGGGGGTGCCTGTTCCCATCAGCAGTGAGGTCAGGTCCTGGGGGCTCGCTGCCAAGCTGAGGCTGTTTGGAGCAGAAGGAGGGCTTCTGGCACTGGCATGGGATTGCTTTCATGTTGCCCCAGGTGTCTATGTGCTCATCTCTTGGCTGGCTGGCACTGCATAGAGCCAATGTGTCTGGCTTCCCTGGGTGGGTTTTTCTCCCTTCTTTGAAGGCTGTTTCTTGGCTCAGGCCCAGTCCTGGCTAGTACGATCTTCTTCAGAGAAGGCTTGGTGTAGAGCCATGTCTCCTGTTTTGTAAGTCTATGGCCTGAACACAGGGAACTGCTGCAGTAGGGTGTCAGCTTGGCTGGGTTACTTACACTTTGTAGCATGTTTTGGATGTACGTGCACCACTTTCAGCCAGCTCCTGCTTGCAGCCTGGCTGCCCAACCCCCTGACTGTGTCCCATGTTACTGACCGCTAGAATGGATCAGGGCTCTGAGTATATCTAAGGGCTGTCACAAGCTCAGCAGCGTTCCCACAGCTCAGCTGGGTCAGCAGAAATGCTGTTGTGCCTGATCGTGGCAAATATGATCCATGGAGAAAATAAAATACATGAGGGGCCAGCTCTGCTCTCTGTGCCCAGTCTGCTGTCGCACTGGAAATCTGGGTGACCTGGGGGTGGAACATACAGGCGACAATGTACGCTGCCTGGAGACACGTGGTGTGAGACAGGGACTGTTCACAACCTTCTGGTTTCTGTCAGCTGCAGTTCAGGCCTGCCATTTCTGAAGACCTGGAGGCTTCCCTGAGCCTCTGAGACTGTACTACCTCTTCTGAAGAAAGTCATCTTATCACTCCCTAATGGCTGATTTTTGAACCTAAGCACTCATTTTATGAAGTTTGCACCCAAACAGCTCTAATCCAATACATGGGAAATTAAGCAAAAAGTTCGGAGACATTTCTCTGCTGAGTACCTACACACAGCACTCCAGATGACTTAGGTGCTTTCTCATAAGTAGTCAGGCCTGTCAGGGTGGTTCTGATAACACCCGACTTTGGGTAGTGCAGGTGCCAGTTACAAATGCACTAGCTTCTTGCTATTATAAATTACAGAATAATTGAGGTGGAAAGGACCTCCCAAGGTCTCTCTTTGCTGGGTAAAAAACTGGCTGGAGAGCCGGGCCCAAAGAGTTGTGGTGAATGGAATTAAATCCAGTTGGTGTCTGGTCACAAGTGGTGTTCCCCAGGGCTCAGTATTGGGGCCAGTTCTCTTTAATATCTTTATCAATGATCTGCATGAGGGGATTGAGTGCACCCTCAGTAAGAGTGCAGACAACACCAAGTTGGGCAGGAATGTTGATCTGCTTGAGGGTAGGATGGCCCTACAGAGAGTTCTGGACAGGCTGGATTGATGGGCCGAGGCCACTCGTATGAGGTTCAACAAGGCCAAGTGTCAGGTCCTGCACTTGGGCCACAACAACCCCATGCAGTGCTACAGGCTTGGGGAAGAGTGGCTGGAAAGGTACCTGGTGAAGAAGGACCTGAGGGTGTTGGTTGACAGCCGGCTGAATATGAGCCTGCAGTGTGTGCAGGTGGCCAAGAAGGCCAATAGCATCCTGGCTTGTATCAGAAACAGTATGGCCAGCAGGACTAGGGGAGTGATCGTGCCCCTGTACTTGGCACTGGTGAGGCCACATCTTGAATAACGTGTTCAGTTTTGGGCCCCTCACTACAAGAAAGACATTGAGGCGCTGGAGCGTGTCCAGAGAAGGGCAACAAAGCTGGTGAGGGGTCTGGAGCTCAAGTCTTATGAGGAGCGGCTGAGGAAACTGGGGTTGTTTAGCCTGGAGAAAAGGAGGCTGAGGGGAGACCTTATTGCTGTCTAGAATTGCCTGAGAGGAGGTTGCAGCGAGGTGGGGTTAGTCTCTTCTCCCAAGAAACAAGTGATAGGACAAGAGAAAACAGCCTCAAGTTGTGCTAGGGGAGATTTAGATTGGATATTAGGAAAAATTTCTTCACTGAAAGGGTTGGAAAGCACTGGGACAGGCTGCCCAGGGAAGTGGTTGAATCACCATCCCTGGAGGTATTTAAAAGACATGTAGATGTGGTGCTTAGGGACATGGTTTAGTGGGACTCGGCAGTGCTAGGTTGATGGTTGGACTCGATGATATTAAAGGTCTTTTCCAACCTAAATGTTCTATGATTCTTATTACATAAACTTAATCATTGACGTGACTTCCCATTCACAATCATTTCACTACTGCTTTGTGCATTCTACCTGTATTTATGTCTCCTAGCATAAGCTTAGGGAAGGCAGGAACATTGTGGGGCAAGCAGATCCATAAATTTACAGAACACCACCTACTCCATAATAAAAAAAAGTCCACAGCAAAGCTCTGAATTCCATGTAAATGCAAAGCTGATTTTTAAGAAATTCACAGAGAGAAACAAGCTACTTGGAGTTTCCCAATGCTTACCAGAAGGTAAGAGTATGCATGCAGATAGTTATTGTAGAGCAACCCCAAAGCTTCCTAAAGGACCCACTCCTCACTTTGACAGATATTCTTCAAACAGAGATGAAGAGAGAGGGCTCACTTCAGGTGTCCATTTACAGACATCTGCAGCTTGCTGGGTATCCGAAATATTTGAAGGGTATTGGCAGAGAAGAAAAAGTACTTCCAGGAAACCCAGGCCCTTCCAGGGCAGCAGTTTGAGGCTTGCTGCAATATCCCACAGAACCTGCAAAGACACCAGACTATTACTAGACAAGTTCAACATCTCAGTCCCAGCCCTATTCTCTGCTTGAGAGACTCTCACAGTAGGATTTTTCAGCCCCTTTGCCTCTGTCACTGGGGAAGCTGGAACAGACTAGCTTAAGTAGGAACAGTTTTAGGTCAACTCTAAACGCTTTTGCATCTAATGTCAGAAAGAAGAATTCAGATCTGCTTAAAGGGTAAAATAAAACAAGTGTACCAGAATCTTATATAATTTCTTGCCATCTGACAAAAAAAGCACTTAAAAAGGGCTAATTTTTCCTCAATGTAAAGATGAGACTCAGTCACAGAGGAAAATTACTTTTTTCTCTGGGTTATCTAGCTAAGAATGCTCTGTCTAGAAACCTACGCTGCTTCTACAAATGTTTAGGGTTTAGAAAATGAAGCAACTACTACGTGACCAGTTAGAAAATCGTAAAGCTAAGACAGAACCCAATGCAGTCCTACACATGGCAATGAATGCCACAGGTTCTCATCTATGAGGCATCTCCCCACAGAATAAAATTTTTACAAAATGGTGTACTGTAGAGCCTCTTTCAGCAAATGTACTTGGATTCAATGATCAGGGAAAAAAGCAAGTTAACTTTGCCAAGTAAATGAGATTCACTGTGTATCAACGACACTAATAGTACAGATGAAAAGAAGCAGCTCCTAACAGAATGTTTATGCATACAAACCATAATTATTAACAAAAAGTCTTTCCTACACCCCTACTAAGAACAAAATAAAATGAGATTTAAAAGAAAACAAATGCTGCCGCCTAGGGAGCAAGATGGAAATCCACAAGTCCAAGCCCTTCATTCTGACTTGTCTCCCACAGGAGTCAGACCATGGCTCCCCCAGTTAGACCTCTCCCTTCTGCTCTTGCTCAAATTTCTGTGCCACCCAGGACAAACGGAGTGGCTGTATATGAGTATAGGCTAACACTGCACTGGTACCCAAGAGGAAAAGAGAAGGCTCTCCTGGGTCACTGTTAATGGCCTGCACCTTTGGAAAGATGTTCTCCGATACACAAGGATTTTCAACAGCTAGCAACATTTTTTGAGCCTTAAACGTTTCAGTGGAAGCATGGTGGCTTTGAGACATTTCTATCACACCCAAGAGAGCTTCAGGACCTCCAGTCCTGAAAGACTGACAGCAATTCAAGGAAAGATGCTTTCCTCCTCGTTCAAACCAAAGTGTGTTACTGCCTCTGGTTGAGAGAAACCTGCAAATGCTCAAAAGAGTGGCTGAAGCTAAGGGGCTGAGCGCTTCCAAACTACCCACAGCTAAGCTGGGAGCTGGAGCCCAGCTGTCCCAGAGAACACATCCGCCATGTCTGCTGGGCAACAGTGCATGGAGTACAGGGTACATTTTGTTCAAGTACATTTCCGGGACAAATTTTTTTTTGGTATTTCCACACGAGGGAGAGTCAGAAATGTAATCAACTGAAAAAGCTCTTCTTTTAGCTCAACCAGGAGCAAACCCATTCATATCTACCCTTCATTAGCAAAAGCCAGTAAGACATCTTCTGACCTTCATTTGACGTAGATGGATGGCTGCACATTCGCCGCGGAGACAGATCAAGACTGTGCTGATCCTGGGAAGCTAGAAAATATCATAAAATCCTAATCAAACTAAATATTATCCAACCATCTGATGTCAGACAGAATAGAGATCCTTTCATATCTTGTTTCACAATCATGCCATTCAGCTAGTATAATCCCTTGTTAGCCTCACGCAGATGTAATAAGCTAATGAACAAGAATACTTGGCATAAGGTTTGTTGATGTCTAAAGGTTACAGTAACATCCTTCTATGTTACTGATTTTAGTTAGTTCATAAAGGCCATCAGTAGATGCCAGTCAACACTTGGAGCAATCAAAGTGACATGGATTTTAATGCATTTGTTGAATCAAACATGGTGGTCACCAAATATTGGTGAGTAGTCCTGTACTAGTCGATTTTTAATTTCAAGGAGGTTGGGATTTTATCAGTTCCTGTCAGAGCCAGGCATAGCATGACTCAATGCTATACGCCAGTCTCTCTGTTAAAGAGAAATGCATCTCTCTGCTCCAGCTGGAAACGTATGTTTAAACGGTTTGAAGAACACCAAGATGTATAAAGCACAATTTAACATGCAAGAAGAGAGAGCAAAAGAAAAGTTGGGTAACAGAGCTACAGCAGTTGCCACAAACTTTCAGAACTGTTCCACCCAAAAACCAGTTTGCCTGGAGGGTGAATAACAGTAAGATATATGAAAATAAAAGTAAAATTAAAAGAAGTTTACAAAAATAAGGAGATTCTGGGCAACTCCTTCTTTCAATGATTTTGTTTATTTACTACAATAAGAACAACAATGTAAAAAGTTTAAAAGAAAAATAATCTCAAGAGAAAGGAAATACTTCTGTCTTGGTTTAGCGGAAAAGTTAATGCCACCTGCTCCAAGGAGCTCTGGTTACCAAGACTGAGAGGGTTGCCAGAACCAGTGCGATGTGGCTATGGCCTCAGTGGTGGGCTACTTCATCATGCTCTGAGCCTGCTCAGTCACCTTTTCCTCCAAGTAACACACTTCCAGAATCCAATGACTCCAGAAAGAGAAAGAACGGGAGCATAGTCTGGCTTCAAAAACCTTCTTGCTGGGTGACTTCCCTGAGCAGCAGAGGCTAGAGTTGCCAGCAATGAAACCATTCCTGGAGCCAAAGAGGCAGCTGGGTGACGATTTTGGGAACAACTAGATTGTTGCCCAAATGTTGGGTAATCAGAGCATGTGGAAGTCATCAATGTCAACCAACTGTAGCCACTGATGCAAGAGCCACAGGCTGTCTTTCCCTCTTTGCCACTTAATTTTGCTGCTCTAGCACTCTCATCTAGATGACTTCCTACCTCACCTGTATGTAAAATGGACCTCTAACAGCACCACTGAAGGCAGTTGGATTAAATCATAAGAGTGAGGACTCTTAACACAAGTGAGCCTTTTCCTAAGGCTTCATAGGAAGCCTTTGAGTCCTGCGCTGGAAGCGTGAGTCCTACTCTTCATATGAATAAGACCAGCATTGTCCTAAATGTAATGTACAATTTTAATTCAGAACAAAAATTAAGCCCATCATACCAAAATTCACCATCTTTTTGAGCTATAAAGCTTCATCTGGAGTACATTATTGGTTTTTTTTCTAAGTTTAGGAAAGGATTTTTTTCCAGTGAGAATTAAGATATGACATAATTAAGCCTTTCTAGCGTTGTCCCACATGCACCACAAAATTCTGATTTTAGACAAAAATTAAGTCCACCATACTAAAATTCTGAGACATCAACTTATTGATCTATAAAGGTTCATAAACACCAAACTGGAGTACAACACTGTTTTGGTTTTGTTTGTTTGTTTTTCTTTGAATTTGGGAAAGCATACAAGTGATGTTTTACATTCAGCTCTGGAAGGATCCAGTCGAGAGCACTGAGAGTAATTTCTTTTTCTACATTTTAGTTTTCATCATTGCAAAGCCCATCAAGAAGGTGGCACTACATAAAGCAAGAATATCACTTCATAATAAAATACACTATAAGAAATGTTGAAACATTAATTTAAAAGGTAACAAATGTCCATCAAGATTATTTCAGACTTCTGCTCCTACATAGTAACCCTTCTCCATTAGTCTTCGTAGAAAGCAGTGCAGAAGTTACTGCAAAATGGCGTTCACCTCCAAAGGCTCTGACATGTTCTAGACATTGCCAAGCACAGGAACCATTCCACCCACCTTCTCTGTAGATCACTACTGAATCAGAGGTATCTTGTCTCGGGTAAGACCAGAAAGAAGTACGATCTGTGACATACATCTGCACTTCTTCACAAATCTTGCTGTCAAAATTTACCTGTGGGAATTGCCAGAAATTTTTAATGTACAGAAAATGAAGTACAGATGTCAGGGGCAGATTTGGTGAGTAATTACATGCAGTGCTGGATTCACCACTTTTCAAAGACGCAGAAAAATAGGAAGATTTAAAGTCAGGTCTAAGGTTATATCTTAAGCATTCATATGCTGGGAGCAGTGCTCTAGTGCGATTATAATTGTCAGTATACATGCTATTTTTTATTTGGATTTGTTTCATTTAGTGGTGTTTACAAAAACAGATGTTTTATCTGAGTTTTGCAAAAAGAAGTGCAATGCTATGCACACTTTTGTCAAATACTGAAGGAACGTTTCTACAGCTAACCAGACTGGAGTAGTTGAAGTTCCCTTGTGAACACAGCTAGTCATCAAAACAGAAATACAAAAAGAAACAGCTTGTCGTTTCCATCCACTTGGTAATTCATAGCATAGCACACAACTGCTTGGGCATTTGGTACAATTTGAAAAAGTGAAAATTTCCAGATCTGGATGTGGAAACAGCAGCTGGGAGCACACAGGAATTTTCTCAAGAGGATTTGCCACCAACAGAGAAATTGATTTTCCATCCACAACTGATACCTTGTTGAGAGGCACTGGTCATCTTTCTTTTCCATCCACATATTCATGTCTCCATGTGACCACTTCATCCTAAGCTTCCAGCCCTCCAGTTGTGCCACACGTGACATCCCTCTGTCAAAGATTAGTCTTTGCACAAAGGAAACGAAAGCGGGCATGTACTGGAAGAGAAAAATAGCTTCGACCTTTTAAAGGAACTATAAGAACAAAGCATTATTGTTTTTCAAAACCAAAGTCACTGACCTGTGAATGTTCATCAGGCATGAAGTGTGCCGTACACCTCTGCCTGCACTGCTGCTGCCCAGCAAAGCCTGACGAAGCCATTGTGTGGGGCCAAGGCGAGAGCAGGTGCCACCTGACTTGGATCAAAAGGTAGAAGCCATCCGTGTATTACCAACACACCGTAAGACAGCTCAAATACAATTCATTTCAAGCAACATGCAGAAAACAGAGGCTCTTAGCAGAACAGAAGGGAGCAAACAAGGGCTGTGTGCCCACGTGCACGACAAGTGGGTGAAGGAGAGGACCGACCCCCAGTGCTCCCACACCCTCCCTGCGGGCAGGTCCGCCAGACCCACTCTGGAGTGCACCCTTTTACACCAGTCTTGAGTTTTCCGATATTTGCCATGGGAAGTGGCTCTTGGGTGCCAGTCCAGGGCAGTGACACTGGTGCCCCAAGGAGCAGAGCCCAGAGGTCTGGGGATCTGGGGGGCAGCGTGTGCCCCCTGCCCACACCCCCAGCGCTCCGAAACAGCCCTTACTTGCAGCAGGAGCCAAAGGTGCTCAGGCTGCCGCCAGCAGGACCTGCAGGTAGGGAGCCCAAGGCAGAGGCTTTGTACATGTCAGGCCACCATCACCAGTTTGGTAACCACCACAGAAAACCCCTCTGGTGGCTCCCCAGGGGTCACCAGCACCTGCGGTCTCAGATCCTCCCAGAAACCACGAGCAGCTGCTGCCACCAGCACTGCCTGCGGCAGAGGTGCTGGGGCCTCCTCGCTCCCAGGTGCTGCTGTGGAAATGGCTCTGCATACCTGCTCATTTCCTTCTCCAAACAACTGACCTACCGGTATACAGTCAGGACATCTCTTTCTTACCCTGTGATCTGTCTTGCATGAGAAAATAAATCAGGGTTCAGTTTATAGGTGTACTATGGCTATGTTTATAAATGCTGGTTTTAATACAGTAACGGTACTTTGTTTAAACAGGTAAATTTATTTATTAAGACAAGCTATATAGAAGGTACATTTAAGGCATTTCCATTTGGACTTTCTGCGTCCCTCTCATTTTCTTGAAAAGTGGCCATCTGCCATATCAGCATCTTCCCATCTTGAAAATTTGGACATCCTTTTTATTTTCACTGCAAGCAGAAGAAAAATATTTTAGAAAAGAAGCACTACACTTGAATTTAACAGAGACATTTTATAAAGCGGACTCTCCTGTGTCCTTCTTTGTGCTCAATTAAATGCAGCGATGCATTTAATTGCATCACTTACAGCAAACATTGCATCATAGTTACTTTGCGGTAAAGATTTATGAATCACACAAACAGAGCGAGTAACTTACCAGAGACAGCCCCACTTCAGGCTTTGTTACCTATAAAAACCTGATAAAGCCATCTGCAAGTCTGAGAAGTATCAAACCACATGACAAATCTTGCAATGAGGACTGAAGTGCCCATTACAAAGCAGTAATGCAAGTCAAACTTCACAGTCCCTGACTTGGGAAACAGTTCTAATGCTTACAAAATTTCCCCCTTTCATGTGGGAAGTAAGTGGGTAGGATGTGCATCCTGATGCAACTCTGCATCCCAGGCTTCACTAAAATTTGAATGTTTCCTTCGTTAAGGAAAATTTTAGCCAAGTCTCCCTTAGTTTGGGAACATTAGGTTTTTTTTGAAAGTCCCATACATGGTACTTTGGGGCGCTCCATTTACAAATCTCAGTTTACCAAGCAAGTGCAGATAAAAAAAAAAAAAAAGTGCTGGAATGCAAACTGCCCCAGATCTTCAATTTGCTTCCCTACCTTTATAGAAACAAGCTGTTTTACTCCTTGTGAAATTCAAGAGGCTTACAATTACCGAAAAGCAGGGCTAATCTATACTAATAGTTGTATCAGGGATCTTTTAACCAGAAGGTAGTGGAGCAGATTAGGAACAGGAAAGGAAAAAACAAGCCTAGGGGATGTAAAACACATGTAAAGATGTAAGGAAAAGTTCTGGCTGAAGGACAGCCCTTATGCTAAACCCTGGAGAGGCAGCTCCAGCTGCTGTGTCTGTTTGCAAAGAGCTTGTGGTGCTACCAGGCTAGGTTTAAATTAAGATCAGCTGTGGCCACTGCTGCTGGAGGCTAAGTGTGGAAGAGACCTGGGATTTGCATTTGAGCACCCACTTAAGAATGGATTACATCTAAGCTTTTTTTCTTTTTTTTTTTTTAAAAAAAAGGCAGGGAGGAAGACCAGCTTACGTCTTGTAGTTAACAGGCTGTGCTGCAGAACACACACTGTGTGTGTTTTGGTTTTGTTTTGTTTTTTTTTTTTCCCAAACTGTAGGTTTACCAATTCTCTTTGTAAATTCTCATTTGCTTGGGTAGTTTGTTCTCTACCCTGGAGAAAATATTACCAAATTCTGCAGATCTGCATACCTTTAAACATACTTTGACACACTTTGTCACTTCCTTTGAAATACTATTTCCTTAAAGTGTCCTTTGATACCTTTGATACTTTCCTTGTTCTGGCCTATGCTCCCTCTATCTCGGTCATTTGAATTTTGTAAATTATCTGGTCACAATTAATCTTTCACCTGCCCCAAAGTCAGAAACATATTTCCACCTTCCCTTTCTTGAGATCTATCTATTTGTAATTTTGTAAACGCCCATCACTGCTGTTCTGCTACTCTCACTTCTTCCCTCTGCTGGAAACAGAAATTCTGTTATTTCATGAATATAAATTGCCTTTCACCATCAAATTCAATTCATAAGCAGTTTGTACTGAGAGGATGCTCTATAGGGTTTCCAGTCAATCGTAGTAGGAGGTAACAATGCTCATTAAGTACTGATTTTCCATGTTTTCAATTTGTTTTAAAAAAATATTAAATCATTAAAGAATAAAATACCCTCTCTCAGATATCAGGCGATCTTTTTCTTGATTTTTAGACAATCTGAATGGCAAAATGGCATTTTCTCCTAACATTTTGCATTCTTACTCTTCTCTGTGAAAGGAAGTACGGGAGATTGGATCTTGAACACGAACATTTTGTAGTAAAAGCTGCATTTTGCGTGGGATCTTTCATGTTTTCTGTTGGAGAGTGTGGAAGAGACCAGCATTATATTTAATGGTAATGTGGCACTGTATGAACGTGACAGGCAATGTCACTCTCTGAGATGCTCCTCCTCAAGAATTACAGAAGCGAATATTCAATAGTCCCAGCTAGAATCCAATCTAAGCCGTTTGCATGTACCATGATAAAAGCTGTTGCAAAGGACTGACTGTTGAGAAGACACTGCTAAACCTGCAGTTTATCAGGGTGTGAACAGTCCAAAGCCAATAAACTACCAGTTAATTGGGGTGTGAGGGTGAGTATTTCGCTTGCATGTTGGGAAGGGAAGGTTAGGATGCCAATTCAGTGAGTACCTGTTCGAAAGGCAGAGCACACACTCGTTTGAGTAGGTCTGTCCATCGGTCCCACAGACTGGATTGTAGTCCCTCGGACATCCAGGCACACCGTACTGGTAGCAAGCAGGCTGGGGAAGATACAACGTGTGAAAAAGGTCTCAGAAGGACACGGCCGCACTCGTGCACAGAAAGGAGCGCTCAACGGGAGCTGGCACAGAGTTATAAAGTGCCGCATTATCTTTCATGACGCTATGGGAATTTATCGCTTGAGGCTTGGCTTCTACTGCCCTCAGCTGTGGGGAGACACCACCTGGGGCATCTCCTGGGGCTGAGCAGGGGTACCGGAGGGGTGGACTGGCTCCAAAGGACCGGCTCCGGTACCCCTGCTCAGCCCGGAGGCTCTGGACCCAAGCCCAGCGCTCTGGGGAAGGGTCCTGGTTGATGACATGGAGGGCAGGGAGGGTAGGTGGGACCGTCCTTCCCGGGGGACGACGGGTCAGGCCGCACTCACCGGGATGCTGGCAGAAGCTCCGGGACAGGAGAGGAGTCCTGCGGAGAGCAAACGGCGTTAACGGCCTCTGGTCCCGACTGCATTCGCCCCGTCCCAGCGACGGCCCGAATTCCTCCCCCCCCCCATCACCTCCCCCCCACCAGCCGGTGTCCGTTACCGGGCACGATCCCGACCAGCCGGTGTGCGGTACCGGCACCCCCCGACCAGCCGGTGTCCGGCACCGGCCTGTGCCGGTTCTCCCCGCTGCTCCCGCCTGGTTGATGCCCGTTACTGGCTTCGATTCCGCCCCCTCCGCAAACCGGCCGATGCCCGGTACCCGGTCCAGATTTCCCCTTCCCCGGGACGGGACCGGCCGGGGCACGGTACCGGTCCGCCCCCCCTCCCCATCTTCCTCCCGTCACTGCCCCGGCGCCGTCCGCCCGGTACCGGCGAGGAGAGCGGGCAGCAACACCAGCACCGGCACCGGCACCGCCATGTCCGCGAATGGAGCAACGGCAGCGGGCGGGGGCGAGGGGCGGGGGGGGGCACCGGGGCGAAACGGCCGCGGCGGAGCGCGGGGCGGGGGGGGGGGGGGGGGCGGGTGGCGGCACGGGCGGGAGCGGGCGGGCGCGGGGGCCGGGGAGGGTGGGCACCGCCAGAGCCACCTCCGGGCGTGGAGAAGGGATAGGGGACCCTCCCTGGGGGTGGTGGGGGGCTGTGGGGTGAAGGTGCCCGAATGCGGTCCTTGGCAAGCAAGCCTGTGCCTGCCCTACCACTACGTCCCCGTGGAGTCGCTTGTCCCTGCCGTTTCCATGGGGAACCCCCAAAATATCCAGTCGTCAGCAACTAACCAAGCTCTGCTTCCGTGATGCGCCGAGCGGTGCAGAAACCTCACCAGGACCACGCTCAGGGGATGGAAAGCTTTAACGCCAGGGCTGTGCCCGGCTGTAATCTCAGCATCCCCTGGGATTCCCTGCTTGACTTCACCTCATTAGCGTTGTTCTTTGATTGCAGAGTGTCTTGAGCAACGCAGGGAAGTTGGAAATACGCGTGCAGTGCCATGTGGCTGTTAAGGTCATAGCCCCCCTCCTGTCATAAAGTGACATGAGATGGTTTATGCTGAGCTATGAATGCATTCCTGCCAAGAGGAAGAGAAAATTAATACAGCCCCAGCAATAAAGCCAACCTGCCTGCATCCAAAATTGTGGCAATCCGGGCCAGCTGGGGCTGGAACGGCTTGGCACGCTGTCCTGCCAGCATGGCTGGGTGTCCCAGCAGCGTGGCTCTCCAGAGTATCTCATCTGTCAGTCGCTCATAAGCGTGGCTAGTTTTGCAAAGCCTGGACTTTAGCTTTACACAGAGTCTGGCTCTGGAATTGTTTTTATGCAGTTTCCTAAAATCTAAGGTATGGGCTTCTTGCGAAATGGCCTGTGCTTGCATGTATGAGCTGAGGGTTAGACCTGTCAAGTGTTTCGATTGGTCCATGTGCAGGCATCACACCCATCCTTCTTGTCTCTGTTTCAGCCTCCGGGTCCTTCCAAGCATGGCTTTTCTTCTCCTGTGTGTTTCTGAGAGTGTGCCCTTGCCACGTGGCGTCATAGTGAGGTTATTTTATTATCTGCTGAATATGTTCTTATTCCTTTGGGTGAGCTCTGCAAACTGATTTCCATATAGAGCACACTTTTGAAATGAATACCCATCACAAGGCACGCTTCACAGAAAAGCCTCTGGCTTGGATATTGCAAGCAAGGTGCCTAATCAGAACGTTTCATGGCTGATGGAGCATGTAGAGCGGTATTTCTCTCTGCTGGATCTCCCTGGCTGGATCTCCCTGGATTTCTTCCCTGACTTTGCCCAAGTTTTTGCCGCAGCTTTGCCTGCTGAGCCATTTGAGAAGAATGCATGTTTCTTTTACCTTGTTATTGGTGGGGTGGTTTTTGGGATTTGGGGGGATGGGGTGGTGGGATTTGCCATCTTTGGGGGACCTTTAGATCCCAGTGAGGTTTCCTTGGGAGACGAAATATCAGGGGGTTAAATACTGGCAAGGTAGACCGGGATGGGTTTCCTTGCTTCTTGGTGTGATTTTTCAAAGGAAAAGGTGCCAGCTGAAGGTGAAGAAAGCAAAACCAAGGGTAGGAGTTATCTCTTAAGTTGTTCGTTTCTTAAGTTCACGTCACTGAACAGTTATGTGCAAAGCTCTTGCACAGATCTGTGTTTGCACAGGAAAAAACCCAAACACAACAAACCAAGTAAGAGCTCAATGCCCCAGCTGTTCCCACCCCTGACAAGCGTTCTCCTGGACAACTCCAGCACAGCAAGCACAAGGTGGATGTGTACTGTCTTCATGTCACCTAGAAGAATAGCTGCCCCCTAAAAAACATTCTCCATACTAATGCATTTTCCAGTGAGTTAATTACATGCCCATCAATTTGTTGCACGTGATCCCAGATAAATGGGGTCAATGGGGCCCTTTTGGTTTAACATCGCTTCAGTTGCCTCTCTGTGACTGCAACATGAACTCATTCGAAGCCATGTGTTCTGTCCCAGATGCTTCCCCTTGATGTTGCAGAGAAAATACGGAAAAGTAATCTGCGAGTGCTTTATTAACTCTCACCGCAACACTCCTATTTTAAACTGGTGCCAGTCCAGCCGCCTCAGTGCTGAAAGCATTTCCTTTCACTTGTTCAAAGCCTTTCCACTGAGAGTATGCAACTTTGCCTTATTTGAATAAAATTTCAAATACAGGTCTTTAGAGAAGGGAAAATGAAAAAAAGAGATTTTAAAAAGAAGAAAAGATAACTTACACAACTTTTTTTCTGGCAAGATAGAATATCTATTAGAAAATACCCATTGTCTTGCATAAATTATTAAGAATTGGAGGCAAGGAAGATGATAATTACGCAGGGGGCATCTTAATAGCCTTTGTGTTAATGTTAACACATTTCTGATATGTATGCTGAGTCACTGGAAAAGAAAAATTGCAAAATTATTTGCATGTCTTCTAGAAGTTACCTTCTTGTTAAAATCAGGTAACTGATTAATAAACATGGAAGATAATAATGATCCTGGCACATAGGCTGCAGGAAGTAATACATAATTAGAAGTTACATCCCTACAGAGAAGGTCTGTTTCTGCCTTATGCTTAGTGGAATAATCCTCTGTGCTTGGAAGCTAGAATTTATTTGAACTTTGGTCACTTTTCTAAGTAAATGTATATGACTCCCTGAAAGAAAAAAGTTCCTTTGGTGAGTTAATATGTACTTCATATTCTTCTGCTGCCCAGTGGTTAGGTATTAGCAAGGTTGTGACCCAACATGTAGAGATTTTGTGACTGGAAGATTGACTAAGGGCGGGTTTCACACCCGAAGCGTGTGTCGGAGTCCTTCTCTTGGAAAGTGTTACACATAGTCTATGTTTGGCCCGGAGAACAGAGGGCATAGTTCAGAGCCTCAGGTTCACCTGAGAAGAAAGTGATTGTATGGGAAGGAGTGACTGCTTCCAGCAGGTCTGGCATGTAGTCTGGCTGCATCTTGGAAGAAACAAAATAAACCCAGCTGCTGAGCCAAACCTTTGGGGTTGGAACTCTTCTGGTGCTCCTCGGTCTTGCTGCTGCTCCAGTGAGTGCTAGCCAGGTGCTTCTGAGAGGTACCTGCTGCAAAGACTGGCCACTGATCATGCCCAACCTAGTGAGGGTGACAGGAAGGTGAGGTCCTGGTATGGCTCCACCGATATAGTTTATCCTCAGCCACTCATGACTGCCCTGCTTGCTGGAGATGTTCGGCTGCTTGGGTCTGCCTGGGAGAGTGTTTCGTCTCTTAAATCTGCGCAGATCAGCTAGCTGAGCAGAGGCCTACTGCTAAAAATCCCCAAGTATTCCGGCCATGTTGGATTGAAGTGGCAACCTCTGGCACAAGGCCATGGCGTGGGTGGCCCCAGTTTATTCCAGGATGAGAAAGTTTGTTCCCTATCTCCCCAAACCAGGCTAAGCAAAAGAGGAACAGCTTTTATATAGAGTCAGTAATGAGTAGGCCTTAAGTGAAGCAGCTAGTGATTAAGGAGGATATCAACAAATGACAGTGAAAAGAATTTGGTTGAATGTGGACTGGATTCAACAACAAGGAAAGCTTTTAGACAAAAAATGATAAATGCCATTATCTGACGTTCCTTTTTAAATAATTGAGTCCCCTTGTGAAAAACTGGACTTGACCCACTCTTGGTGTTCCTTGGAAAGAAAATGTGTAGAAGACCTGTGGACTCTGACATCTTCATCCTTGGGCATTTCCAAGACTCAGACACACAAGGTTACAACTTCGGTGAGGTTGTTGGGAAGGGACCCAGAGGCCCTTTACAGCTATCACTACCATGACTCTGTGTCCCTGTTCCTGAAATCCATTCAGAGCTTTCATCTGCTTATTCATACGGCATTTACTTATGCCGCCTATCCTCCTGAAATCAGTGGGCATCAGGCACTGGAAGGATGGAGACAGCCCAAAACTCATGCCTGTGCTAATAACTTTTACCTGTATCATTTTGCAACATTTCAATGCCAACAAAACTCTGGATATGCAGCTTAACACAGGTATCAAAAATGTATTTGGTGGTGCCATTTAGTCCTTTTATTTGAAATGGTATCACCTTTGTTGGGAAAGAGGGGTTGGCTGGCATACCTGCACCAGGATGGGTGAGCCAAAGTTGAAGGGACAACAGGTTGTTATTTGTCAGGTCCTCAGGAACATATCAGTTAGACACAGGCAATTTCTGGGACTGCAGAAGTGCCTGCATTGCAGTAGAAAGGTCTTCAATATGTTATTTACTCTTCTACCACCTGAAAAAAATTGGGTGAGGATCTGGGTTACAAACCTTAGCAGCATTCTCTGTTATTCTCTGATTCATGGAAAGCTTTTGAATTAGTGGATTAACATCTACTTTGGGCATCTCCCAGTTCCTCAGAGAGTAAGGCCATGGAGCCTAATAAAAAAACGCATTATTTCATTAAGATGGGACAACTGGAGAGCTGTTTTGCACCATTTAGTGAAATGAAGTCTCTGCAAACAAGGAGTCAGGCTGCTTATAGTTTTGCTCAAGCACAAGACCAGCATGGGCTTAGGTGGCAGGGCAAATTGGGAACAAGCTTGGAGACACCAGTTCTCAGTATAAAATTAGTTCACAATCTCGAAAGAAAGCTGATCTATCACCTCATCAGCTTAAAACAGTGACCCGGTTTCAGTTGGGATAGAGTTAATTTTCTTCCTAGTAGCTGCTGTTTTGGATATTGTATGAGAAGAATGTTGATAACACGTACTGTTTTAGTTGTTACTAAGTAATGTTTATGGTAAGTCAAGGACTTTTTCAGCTTCCCATAGAAGCTGAGAGGGAGCATAGACAGGACAAGCTGGCCAAAGGAATATTCCATACCATAGACATCACGCTCAGTGTATAAATGGGGGTTGGCCAGGGGGCAGGGATCTGGGATCACTGCTTGGGATGGGCTCAGCAACTGATCACTGGGTGGTGACAGCAATTTGTGTTGTGTCACTTTATTTTGTATATTTTTTTACCATTATTATTATTATTTTTCTCTTCCGTTACTGTTCTATTAAACTGTCTTAATCTCAACCCACAAATTTGATTTTTTTTTTTTTTTTCTCCCTCTTCTTCCTACTCTACTTGGGGTGGGAGTGAGTGAGTGGCTGCGTGATCCAAGTTGCTGGCTGGGATTAAACCACGACAAACAGATATAGGGAGAGGTCCAGGTGCCAGGAGGCACTGGATTGCCTGCTACCTTAAACTGGAGGATTCAGCAGTGTGGTGTGGAATATCCTCTTTGCCATGGATTGTGGTGGATGCCAAAAGTTCAAAAATGGAAGAAAAAATACAGAGTTGCAGAGCAAGAAACCATAAGTGGCCTTAAAAGCATGAAAATTCCTACTTGAACAGGTTCCTGCTGCGGGCAGGAAAGTGACACAGGAGAAGTCTGGGTGCGCATTTGCTCCAGTTTTCTCTTCTCTTGGACATCACTGCTGCCGTCTCTTGGAGAGAGAAGGCTGGTGAGAAGGATGCTACAGTCATGCGTAACCTGCAGTGAATGTCCTCCTGCAGCCCGCAGTGGTATGGGGGAGGATGTTTACGCCCGGTGAAGCAGCAGGACGGTGCAGCGAGCTCGCCTGTGCTGCTTCAGGCCATCTGGCAGGGCACAGTGCTTGGGCACGTCCCGGCTGTACTTGTGCCATGCACTTGAGTCTCTTGCCGTAAGTACGGGAGCGTGTCTTTCCACCTGAGTAATTATTGGGGTAAAAGCAAGCAACATCCTTGAAGGAACATAGCACAGGACAGTCAAAAATGTTTCTGAGCTGCTTTTCAGCACATCAGCCTGGAGTGGCTCTGCTGAAAGCCTCTTTCCTGAGGCACTGGAGAGTCCCTGCTTCTGGTGAGGCTGGGGGTGCCCTAGAAATGTTTGGCACTTGCTAATTGGCCGTTTCTGCCAACTTGAACCTGGCACAGCAGCAGAACAGAGAAGGATGGAGGGAAAAGAGATGATTTTCCTGAACATTTTCATCTTCCTGACAATGATTCCTGTAGGGAAGAAGTCAGCAGCACTGAGCAGACGAGTAAGTTTTGGCTGTAAGTCTGGGTTTGTCGTGCAGGGGGGATTGGTTCCAGTTGACAAGCTGCCTCCCTGGCCAGGTCCAGAGCGCTGAGCTGTGGCATCACCTCTAATTTTGGTAGACTCCTCCAGGCTGTTTTTGTAAAGGTTGGGTTCAAAGGTTCACAGAAAGATGTGGAGGAAGCTCCTTGTCTCATCACATTCCCTCACCAGCCTGTCAGTGGCATTCCCACCCCCACACCAATAAGAGATCGCTCCGGCGGTCCTATCTGTCACACACAGCCCATGAATCATTCACCTCAGCTGTACAATCCCACATTTGGAATCCCACGTAGCCCAAAAGACAGGATCCAGGCCTCGGGGATTCAATTATATACTTGCCGCTCAGTCTCTCATTCCTTGATCCCTCCGTGACCATTCATTTTGCTCCATCCCATGCTGTTCTCTGCTGTAACAGTCACAGATGGGCAATTTGTCCTCTCCTGTTTCCCACATGAACCCCATCTATCACCTGCCTGCCTTTGAAATTAATTCACTGGCTGGCCAACTGCCCGGCTTTGGGTCCCTGGCTCCCTCCCGCCTGTGTGTAAGGTGGGGGGGTACTCCCTGGAGAGGGGGGGGGGTGAGCATCTCATGGCGGCTGCATGTGCTGCCTCTTGCTATGGCTCCGAGGAGCGTTGCTGACCTGTGGGCAGTGCTGCTGGATGGCACCGCCGCACGTGCTGTGGGACGGTGGGGAAAGGGCTGTTGTGAGTCACCCATGGGCTCCTGGAGGATCTGCTCATGCCTTCAGTCGCCATCACAGCACAAAGCAGCAGCAGCCTTCTGCCCAGCAGGGAAATGTGCGTAGATTGCTGCGACACTCAGTCTTGGGCAAGGGCTTTAGTAGTCCCTGGAGCCTCCAGAAAGCTCCTGAAGGGGTGTCCTGATGGGCAGAAATCAACAGTTTTCCTTTTCTCTCTCCTCCAGCAGTTTTTTTCTGTTGTTGTTTTCAACTCGACTAAGCACATCCATCTCCTTGACCTGTCATGGACAGATTTACAGGTGCTGGCTTTGACTTCTGCTGTCTGTCTGGGTGCTAGTTCAAATGACGTATGGCAGACCAAGGCCACACATCCTGCTAGAGGGGAAATGCACTTCATCTTAGTTATTTGCCCTGGGATCATAACCACTTTGGAGGGACGTGATTGGTCCCAGTGGCATTTCTTATGTCAAAAGTTTACTCAAAGAGCAGAAACTTTGAAGATGGGCTGTAAAAAGCTTCTTTTAACTGCTTGAAGCTGTTAAAGGAGACAGGAGCTTGCCTGGAAGGCTGCTCACCTTTTTCTAGTGCTAAGGCTAAACCCCGTAGATGACCTGCAGCTGTAGAACAACAGCCAGGCTGGTGGGTCAGCAGAAACCGTTTTCAGTTGTGAAAGGGCAGAGATTGTCCATGGGGGGGCGGGGTGAGCAAAGCTGCTGCTGCATCAGCACAGTGCTCGGAAGTTAATTGATCCACCAACGCTTATTTCCATATGGGAAGACGCTTTGAAAAGTCAAAGGCATCTTTTCTAACGGCCACCTATTTCTCACAAAGTGGGTGGCTTCAGGGAAGGCAGTGTCCATCCAAAGCTGCTTTCAGAGACAGCCTCACACCCTCTTCTGTCTCTTCACCCTGCAGGGACAGACTCTCTGAATGGAGTGGTCACCCGAGAAATGCCTAATCCAAGCAAAGACTGTGTTCTCCATCTTTGTCCCAGCAGAGCTTCTGTCCAGTTTCTAAGTGCCCTTAGGCTGAGTTTGTGGGACACAGGCACTGTATCTGATCAGTGCCAGGGGGAAAGGGCTGCTGGTAGCTATCGCCATGGCAGAGGGAGGGCAGGTGGAAGGGAGGACAGGCAGCAGTGTCAGCATCTACATTTTCCCCGTTCCCTGTTTATGCAGTGCTGTGTCCTGAGCATGTTCCATGGCGTGTGCTGCAGCTCTCTCTGACCCCATAAATGAATGTATTCTTATCCTGGGAAAACCCACCCAATGTACTTTATGGTCTCCAGGAGTGAGGATGAACTGCAGATGAGAATTTCAAAGTTGGCTGGTATGTCGCAGTCAGGGTCAGTCAGGCTTTGCTGCATGTCTGCCTGATGGATTGTCTGGTGAAATGGAGGATAAAAAGACCATTATTCACCAGGGAAGTTACGCGATGGCTTGGAGATGGAGATGAGTTTGCTGCAAAGGTGGCAGGCACCATCCCCATGAAGGCTCAATGCTGCTAAAGGTTGTGCCTTCCCTGTGAAGGCCAGTGGGAAGGTGCCGCTTCACAGTGGGGATGTGTGTGTCTCACTGCCTGCACCACTGCCAACCACAGCTGCGGGGTCCGTATTTTCGTTAGAAACCTGCCATCGGTCAAGAGAGAACAGCAAAAGGAGGAGGTGACAAAGCCTGGGGCTTGTTGTAGGCACCATTTCTGAGTGGCACTGCTGGATGGAAGACCTACAAAAGGCAGGAGTCCCCAAAACACTGCCTGGGCTTGAGGGTGATGGAGGAAGGTAAATCTCAGCTTTGTTTCTCCCTCACCCTTTTATGGCCTGACCTGGCCCATGCTCCTCTGTCACAAAGCCGTGGTTTCTCTTGGTCGTCTTGCTTCTGCATTTGGGGCAGTATGTGGCACCTGGGGTGTGTATTGGTAGGCCTGCATTCTAGAGAAAGCTTTTTTTTAAAAAATAGTGTTTGAAATGTTTTTTATCTGCCTGATCTTTTTTCCAACAATAAAGGCTATTTTCAGGTGTAATGGAAAAATATCAGTTTTCCTCTAGATTTTCAACTCCTCTGTCTCCCACATTTTTGGGAAATATTTTAAGGGTGTTGAAAGGGAGGAAGAAAAAATATTTTGTGTCTTTTGCAGATGGTTCTGTTATTGCAGAACAGAATCACAGTTACCTGAACTTCTCTGTAGTTCAACACAAGAGGCCAAGGCTCCCCAGCATCACGTTGATGCATCCATCACGTGGAAGCATCACGTTTTTGGACTAGTTCCACGTCTGCAAGCAATGAGATTTTAGGAACTGCAAGAGTTTGGTATATTTTTGTCTATCAGTGCTCTCAGGCTCCCCTTTTCTGATCTGTGGAGCACTCTTGAACTGGCTCACGTGATTCAAATCTTCCCTAGTAAGAGCAGCCATATCCCATCTGTGCCTTAGGAATCCCTATTTTGCAAGATTCTGGTGGTTTCTTTGCAAGAGATTTTAATGACTTGGAGGGGAGGGAAGGGTGCAGGAGCGACAGTTCCTGACCACATTAAGTGATCCATCTGAGACATCAGGATCTGGCCATATGAGGCCAGGGCTGGTTGGAGGTGTGCGGATGGTTTTTCCCGGTCCTGCTCTAGCTCAAGGAGTCTGCAGACTTGTCCTTGTACCATGTGGTGGCAGCCTTGCTCACAGTACGTGCTCAGTGCTGCCTGCTCGCCTGACTGGTTTTGTTTGCAGCATTTTTAGAGTGAAGAGCTCAATGGACCATACATGCTGTCAGCTAGATAATATTGTACTGTAATGTAGTGTGTTCATCCCCACAGCATCAGCAATGCACAACTGCTTCCTTTCCCTGCCGTGCTGGAGACTTCTATAATTCATTGTGAAACAGCCCGGTCCGTTGGGCTGAGTGCTCCAACAAATATTGTCAGGGCCACACGAGTGACAGGGCTGTGCAGGAATGAGGACATGAGGATATTTGGAGCATGGGAGACCTCACCCAGCCTTTCAGATCCCTGCCTGGCAATCCCAGAGGCTTCCAGGAGC
The DNA here is from genome assembly GCA_017639485.1 of Pluvialis apricaria. Classification (NCBI taxonomy): domain Eukaryota; kingdom Metazoa; phylum Chordata; class Aves; order Charadriiformes; family Charadriidae; genus Pluvialis; species Pluvialis apricaria. Next base: position 51,099,434 of record CM030010.1, on the reverse strand, counting down.
TGTGAGCTGGTAGCAGGTAGCAGGGGCCAACCCTAGCTGAGTCCCTTCCCTGTTTCCCTGCTAATTCACACAGAATTTGTCGGCTCCCTACTGCCTCTCACTCTGAGCCCCATTTTGGAGGGGTGGGGTCTCTTCTGCTGACAGGTTCGCCTGTGCTGGTGCTTGAGGGGAGGAAGGAGACAGGCGGTATTTATTTTGATTGAGCTGCAGTGTTGTGTTTGGTGGGGCTTTTCAGCAGCAATGGCTTAGCAGGTTGTGGGCAGACTGGGGAGTGAGTCACCAAGCAGTAAGGACAGTGGAAAGAGGAGAAGAGAAATGCTTCAAGAGTTGTTCAGCTTTTCCTGATGGGAGCCAGGCACAGGGGCAAGGTTTACTTGGAGTGGCAGAAGGCATCTAAACTGAAAGGTCACCCGAGGTGATCTGGGGACATGGCTCAGCTGTGGTCTCCGTCTCGAATCCTCCTGTGTCCCTGTCACCAGCTGATGTGGAGACTTCCTGGCAGATGCATATGATGTTGACAGGAGAACTTTCTACATGTCAGCTTCTCTAGCCACCAGGAACCTTGTCAGGCTGATGTGGCTGTCCTAAGGCATGTTTGCTTCAGTGCGAGCTGGCTTTACTAGAAATCATCCAAACACCTCATATTTAAAAGGAGAAGCACTTACTGCTGTAATAAAAGCGTCTGCATGGAGATTACAGCGTGCCGTGACTGGTTTACACTTCACTGAGCCCCAACAGAAAGGATGTGTGTGGTTTGCAATATTTTTTTTCCCCTTGATTCTGGCTTTCACTGCTATTTCTGATCAGAGATGCATATAGGGGATAGTAATTAGGAAATATTTCTTAGGCTGCATTTTGGCAAATGCAAGGCTACTGTTGGTGGTTTTGCTCTGCAATAAATGCTGGCTAGGTGTCCTAAATGAGGAAGGCCATGTTTGTTATGCTTCTGATATGTGTGCCACACTGAGCACTGGTACCCCATGGGCACCATTACTATGGGATCCTGCAAATCCCAGTTTCCCTACATTTAGAGACCCTGTTGCTTGCAGGCACTAACCCCATGATAACGACCAGAGTATAAAATCCTGCAGAGAGAACAGGGGCAAAAAGTAGGTAGGAAGTTGATCTCCCAGCATTTTTCTTAAACATGCATTTAAACTGTTTTGGAGAACTGAGTCTGGGCTGGTGGGTTTCCTTTTCAGCTTATAGCACAGAGGGGATCCTTTGCAGCAGATCTTCTTAGTACAGGTGGCTTTGGGCTTCAAGTGGAGGGCTTGGAGCTATGAGATTAATTTGTTGTAAGAACCAAGTGTAGTGCAGTAACTAACGACAGAATAACATCAGTACAGAGCTTGGGAATGAACTACAGTTGCTGATGGTAGCATCTCCATGTGCAAAGAACAAAGAAGTTGTGGCGTCTTACTCATGTGTTCGCTATTACTTTAGCATGGAGCTTTTCCTACTGATAAGTGGCACCGTGCAAGCTCCTCACCATGTTGCATTAGCCCAGGAGGAGATGCTCCCTGTTTTACTGTGATTCCCAATAGTTCCTTGCACATTACGAGGTTTATCTACCAGACTCTGGAAGCAAACTGGTGACTAATGCTGAGGTTGCCCCTGAGGACTGTGGCTATACTGCCTGCAGGAGAGGCAAGGAGTGACCTGGCCTGTGGAGCAGCACACTTGGGTGCAGCCAGCATATGGGAAGCCTCTGTGTGTGTGGAGAAACATGGAGCTGAAGGCGAGGCCCTTGGACAACACCATCCACATCTATAGTGCTCTGTCCTTTTAACCTTGGGTCAGGCCTGCCATGTTTAGGGTGGTCAGGGTTATGGACATTCCCCCCCAACTCTGTGTTAGAGGGGCTTGGGGCAGTGGATCCTCTCTGTTTGGGAATAATGGCATTAGAGAAACATGGCTTAGGTATTCCTCTAAAAGTGGCAATGGAAAGGCATCGGGGCTATATCCTAACCACTCAACTCTGACTTTCTTTGGTTGCTCCCAGCCCTGAGTCTGAGCAGGTGGTGATCAGTGGCTGCAAAGCCCCATATGCCACATGAAGGGAACCAAGAAGGGCTGGAGGGAAGCCCCAAGCTCTGCTATCCTTCTAAGACTGTTTGGGGAAGAAAGGCCTCTTGTCTGTGCATCTCAGAGTAATCTTTGTGGGTGAATTGTATGTGCAGCAGTCCTCAAAGGTGAACTGATGCTCTGTTCACCTCATGAGTCTCTCCAGTCCCTTCTTCATGTTCTTCATGCCCGTTCCCATGGAGACCATACCTGACATGGACACATGGACACCTCTGCAGTTTCTGGGAGATATCAGCGAGCCTCTTCCATGGGCAGCTGGGGATCACGCATGGAGCAGAAAGTGCAGTGGGAATTTGGGCCTGGGACCACTGTTCAGAGCAGGCGTTGGTTTGAGTCTCCCAAAACTCAGTAAGGGCTAGAAGCAGAATGCCTATGCTCTGCGCTCAGTAAGTGCCAAATCTGGAGCATGCACCCAATCAAGAACATTGCTGAGAATTAGAGCTTTGTCGAGAAGTTTTAGAGAAATTAAAAATTTTCACTCTGAAATGCAGCCTCAGCCTTGTGCTAGTGGAGCTTCTAGCCGCTGCCATCAGGGCAGAGAGGACAGGCTGAGCTTGCAAACACTCTGTGGGCATCCTCCAAAGCCTATCAACACCAGGAGCCAAAGAAGTTGCCTTGGAAACTGTGATGAAGCTGAAGTTGCAGGGACCTCCTGGCAGGCTAACTGGAATTGCAACGTAGATGCTGTCCCTGATGCTGGCATCAGGCAGAGGTCAGCTGTCCTGGACATTCTCACCCCAAGCCAAATGTTAGAAAGGGCCATCCTGGTGCAGCAGGAGGCCAGGCAGCTTTTCAGTTGCAGGTCTGCCCACCTTGGGGAGCATGAAGAGAGGCAGGGGTCATATCCAGGTACTTTCTCCTCCGGGAAAGAGTGACGTGAGTCAACTGTGCCTGTTCCTTGGTTATCTTATCTTCTTAGAAAGATGAGTGAGCAGAGCAGGTACATTTGCAGCAGTGGAGGAAAGGGATTCTGCATGAAGTGGGAAAGGAGGTGGACTGGAAGACCAAGAAGCAGATAATTTGCCCAAGGGATAAAGAGAATGAAGCAGGTTACTCACTTTTTTTTTACACTTACCACAGGCTAATTAAGGAATCGATGTAATGCTAGAAACCTCTGAATGCTTAACGGAAAAACAGCTAATTAATTAACATTACAAATCATAATCATTAAGAAATTAATCTTTCATGAACTTAATTAGGAATGGTGAGTGACTGGGTACATGGGAGAATGACTTTTGGAATATGAATTATGGCTGTTTCTTTCCGAATCACTGCTAGCTAATGAAGACAGAGCAATATTACTGAGCAAACAATGCAGAAGGGAACAAGGCTGTGTAATGATCCCAGCTAGGAATGGTAATTGATTCGTTTGTTGGGAAGGCTCACAAGCTGGAAATGGTATTTGGCATGATCGTTCTGTTGCTAGAGATGACCATTTACTTACGGTAGTAAAGGGCTAACTTGTCCTTGGCTGTCTGCCTGGAAGGCAAAACTCCTGACTGTGGCTGAGGTTTTGTGTCCAGTTCCCAGGGTTGGTTGTGGTCACTCCCCAGGGACCTCAGGATTTCTCTCATCACAGGGTAATAGGATGTAGATGAGAAACACAGCTTTCAAAAGAGGAAAACTGGCCATAGTGCTTTGTGAGGGCTGTACAGAAAGAGATTGGAAGGCCCGAGAGGACTGTGGTGGTCTGAACCATGAGACTTCCCAATCTGGCATTTTCCTAAGACGCATGTGCTGGCTCAATCTGGATTTAAAAACTCCAAGTGATGGTTCCCAGCGTATGTGGATCCACCTGTGGATTTCCAGACTGTTACAAACGCGTCTCTCATTTTGTGCCTGCATTAGGGATCAGCTTCCCACTGTCTGACCCCCTTCTACTCCCTTCTGCTAAGCAGAGATCCTTTCTGCACCACAGTGGTGTCAACGTGTCAGGGCTGCTCCCAGTGGTGCCAGGCAGAGCTCTAAGCGAGCAGAAAACCCTGGCTGAGGGTTGGAGCGCTTTATGCCTTAGTTAACCAGCTCTGTTTCCTGTTCAGTGCTCGTTTGGCGATCATTCTGCTAATAATTGTTCTTAAACTTGGCAATCAGACAGAGAATTGATTGAGGCTAAGGCCTCATAAGGGGTGGGGGAAGAGGCAGATCTTACTGGGATTTACCCTGGCGAGCGCATGCCGGTGGAGTTACACTAACAGAAAAAGGAGGGAACATTGGCCTTCTATTTTTATTTCTGGCACGGGTGTCTGACATAAGGTTTCTTCAGGGACTAGAAAACTACAAATTGGAACAAAAGCTAATGAACACCCTAACTTTGAAATATGACTTAAACTACATCATTAGATACACATTGCTATGATAACACAGCTCTTCTGGCAGCAATTGATGGATTTCTCTTTCACTAAAGAAGCTCCTTAAAGACCACCTCCTTTTTTTTTCTTTTCTTTTTTTCTTTTTTTTTTTTTAAATGGGTTCAGGTTGTTTGTTCTGGTCACAGAAAACAACCTATGTCAGAGGCTAACACAGTCAAAGAATAAAGGATGCTTATGGATGCTACCTACTCTTCACTGAACATTTCTTTCTGATGCTGTGCACCTGGAGTTAGGCTGCATGTCTGCATAGGCATCTGTTTGCATTCTCCCCTTCCTGCAGAGTAGGAAGTATGTTTCTCAGGTGAAAGTGGTGGGAGGCACAGGATGTTTTCAGGGCTTTGCTGTTCCAGGCTCTCTTTGAAGGTCCCAGTCCCTTCTGTGAGTACACAACGGTCTTAGCTAGTCCCCAGTCTTTGGGATGCAGAGACTTGGTGTGTAGTGCAATGCAGTAAGTACGCTATCTGGAAAGAGGTAGTGGAACCAACCTTTTGGGTGATGGGTGGTGAAGTGGAAAGAAGACAAGCTAGTCGTGGACCTTGCTTACCAGAATTCATTCTGATTAAGTGCAGAAAGTCCAGTGCCCAGAAGAATGAGCTCATACAGACTGGGGATTAGAGACCTTTCAGACTGAGCATTTTGCTTTGCTCTGATAATGAGCCTATCTGTAACGTTCAGACCTGCTTCTGGTGCGAGTGCTTGGACTGTTTCCCCACAGAACTTGCACCTTTCCTAGACTAGCATGTGATTGCAGGGAACACGCAGTAGCCCTTGGTGTTACTTTGTGTGTGATGGCCCGTGTGATGCCAGGGAACCAGCCAAATGCCAACACAACTAGCCTACAAGCAGGAGTCCTATGCAGCATGAAGCAGCACTAATTTTTTCATGCTGGGCTCGCTGGACCTTCAGCGAGGGAGGGTCTCCCACTCTTGCAGGGAAGGCTGAAAAAGGCATCAATTCATTTAAATAAATAATCAAATAAATAAAAGAGAACAAGTTCTATTAACATGGGTTTTAGGCTCCTACATATCTTTGTGAATTTGGGCTTTAGATATTAGGCAGAATCAAACGTTCATATGACTCGAAGGGGTCCCATGTACTCTTTATGGATTTTACTAAAAGAAAAAAGCGAGCAAGTATGTGCTTATCAAGCGGATTATTAGGCTAATTTACTACAGTTTCATGAAACTAATTAAAGAGGAACAAGACAAGGATGAAAATAAGGTCACAATTAAGACTGAATCAATAAATCACTGGATTCAGCAATTTAATACAGCAAGTAATTGAATCAAATTATGAGTTTGGCATCAGAAAGAATTACTTTTTGCGTAAATCCTATTCAGTGGTTGATAAAGGAGACTCAGCTCTATTTGACCTAAAGTGTACAACTCGCTTCGTAGTGGGTTAGTGCATTGACTTCGCTTGGGAGAACTTGATCCACCATGGGCAAAAGCCTCTGTGGGGTCTGGGCAGCAGGTCTGCTCTTAGCCCCTCAGCAGGCGGTGTTGCTCATGCAGGCTGCTCTCTGCCCAAAAAGCCTCCCATGAGGAAGGAAGCAACATGACTGTCCAGAGCAGTTCCATTTTAACACGCTGTCCTTGACTGTCTCAGTGCTTATACGGTTTTACCTTGGTCCTTATTCCCCTCTTCCAAGTCTATGCAAATCTAAAAGTGCCTTTTCACACCCTTCATATAAAGGCAATTACCAAATCAAGTTGAACAGCAGTTTGAAGCAGTGGTCTTTTTTGATCACCTATATATACTGACAAACTGGGAGATGCGCATACTCAAGAAGAGGAAATTGGACGTGCCAGGGTCATTTTGTCAAAGCAAAGGTGAAGATACATTGAGGGATTCCTTAATAGCTTCAAGTGCTGTAGCAGAAACAAAGAAATCATTTTGGATGTGAAGCTTTTTCTGGAAGACTGTTAGGAAATGTTGCTTGCTTCACAATTAGGAGCAGACTTTTAAAGAAACTTGTGTACTCTGATGAAACTAAATGTATTGAATACATATAGATTTAGTATTTCTTTAAATACTCAGCAGTATATACCAAAATTGCCAAACTGTCAAAAAAAGCAGACTAATGCAAACAATTCCTCCATAAATAAATTAGCTACTGCTGCAAAAAAAAATTAAATAATTGCCTATTGAACATCCTTCTACTTTGAGTTCCAGATTAGGAAATTCTAGGGGAAGACTGGAATTCACCAGAATGCCCAGATCCTGAACTCAAGAGATTGTCAGATTTTTTTCACTTTGTCATATGATAAACTATACATCTACTAAAAATGAACAAATCTTCCAGAACTGATATCTAGTGTCTCAGTATCTTCACTGTGGCCTAGTTTCTACTCAGCTGTTTTGAAATGCTAATTCAAAGTAAGGGACATTGCCTATGAGTTTTTAACTTTTTTAAAAATAGGTTAAATTTATCTTCAGTTATTTGACTCTATTGTGGCATTGCCTTCTATCAGCTGTCCCTGTCCAAGACAAGTTTGGGGTGACTGGTGGGGCTCACTGCCCCTTCTGACATTTCTGGGCTTGCTGCAGCTTGTGCCACTCTCTCTTCTCTCATTGCATTAATTAAACTTTATGAGGGAAAGATAATATGTTAACAGTAATAAAGTCCTTATGAACTAGCCAATTCCTCTAGTAGCCAAGTATTAATTTTAAGTGTTTCTCTTCATTAAGAGGTCTTCAAGAATCACAGTGCTGTAGATTATTGTTACAGAACACTAGAGATTATGCCCTTATAGCAAATTTCACACTGAAATGAGTGACCATGGAGCAGTTATATGATCTGGCAACTTTTAATGGTTATGTCCTACTCCTAGTGACTATGTACTGCTCTTGCTTCGTCATTCCCAGACTGACACTATAGTGGAAGGCTGTCAGTGTAAATGTGGAAAGGTCACCAAAACCAATGCTTCAAATCAGTGCCAGTGCATGATATTTAATGGAGCCCTGGCCTCCTTCAGACAGAAGGAGTTTAAAATAAATTCATTTACAAGGCAGGATATGAGGAGAGACAAAGAGTGGCTTTGGGGTTTTTTTTTTGCACCCAGTATATTGAAAAAGAAGTTTGAAGCATGATCATCAGCCTTGTTAACTTACTGGGCTGTCCAATGTATCTGATATTGATGCCACTGCTTCTAAAACTATCGCTCTCAAGGGGTCAGCGATGGTGATTTACTGGTTTGCAGCAACTCAGACAATTAGCCTGGCATTGCTAAATTCCAAACGCAAGCACACCTTCAGAGATGTGAAACCACCTGGGAAAATGTGCAACTATCTAAAATAATTTGCTGCTAATTGTCTCTTACTGCTGGAATGTCTCAGACTTCTTTCTAACTCAATGGGAATGAAATGGACAAAAAAAAAAAAAAGAAAAGAAAAGGAAGGAAAACAAAAGGACAAATTAGGACTCCAAGATCTGGTGCTTTAAGAAAAATGGCACTCTTGGGTGAAATTGCAAGTGTCTGCAAAACTATCGAGGAGTGGTGGAATCTGTAACTGGTATTGCATTAGGCAGATGCTGATCTCAGCACCAGCCCTTAAATTATACGTAGCTCCTTTTATATCAGCAGAGTTACTGAAGATTTTTCTAGTTATAAATGAGATCATAGACACAGAGGAACTGCAATGTTTGTCACTTATCTATCTTATTATTACAAGGCAGATCTCTGAAATATCATGCCCCAGAAGAAGAAATATCCGAACAATTGTTTGTTCCCATTTATTTGTCTTCTGCAGGCAAATGTATTAATAAGATATAAATAAATGCAGTGAATGAACTACAGGTAAGTGCCATGTTAATGCATCAGAGCAGAGTACTTGCTCTTATGTCTAGGTTTTCGGAGAACAAAAATATCTGCAAACTAACCCATCAGTTGAACTCACTTTAGTTAGGTCCTGTGTGTCTGTCCCTTTAAGCAGAAGGATGACAGTCCCTTGCTTTTATAAATCATGCTTCTCCGGAGCTCATGGAGGAGGATGGCACCACAGTGCTGTTTTACAAATGGGGCCATGGAGGCAGAGGGAGAAGCGAGGGGATTTAGCCAGCTACAGATACCGATGCCGTGTAAAGGAGCGTGTGGCTTTACTCCAGCGGTCCTCCTGATCAACAGACTGCCAAAATGTTGATAGTTTTTTACCCCGTTGCTCAGCCTGCCCACATGCACTCAGCTGTTACCTGTTATGGGAGCCTAGGCATTGCTTTAGGTTAAAAAGGAAAATAAAACACTGTGTTTAAAAGAAATATGGGGAAAATGCCTGTGAATTTTTCTGGAGGCTCACACAAGTTGCAGGTGGTCTTAAAGGTTCCTGGAGTCCCGTGATTATGCCAGGCTCCCTGCTTGCAACGAAAGGGACAAGGTGCGTTTTGGTTTTGAAATCGCAGAGGAAAACCTGAACACAGAAAGCTGTAAGAAATCTTCTTTCAGGATGTTAATAAACCCAGTTTGTACATTGTCCGGTGGGACATTCTTAGCAAAACTAAGAAGTAAGTGACAAAGAGCATAAAATCAGGAATATTGTTAGAGATTTCCCAAATAGGAGTGCATTTTAAAATTTTGTGATTCTTGCAGTGGGTGGGAGCTGGCCTGACTTTTTAACAACTCCTCTTGCGCTGCTGGCCACTCGTCTGATGTAGGCCAGGACGCAGTTTAGCTCTGTTTTCAGGAAAAGTTCTCTGCCAGCTACTTCAGCCTTCTGTCCGGCATCACCCCCGCGGCCTTTCCACCCAGGACTGAGGGCTCACGGCTTCTGAGCGGTGTGAAAGGTAGTTCTCTCCTCTCACCCCTCTGCTGGGCATGGCTGCCTCTGACTTGCAGCCGGCAGGTCTCCAAGGAGCCCTCTGCCCATTGGTGTGGGTCTCAGCTCGCCAACTTATCGGTAGTAGGTACCATCCATGGTCAAATCGCTGCGGGAGGCAGAGGGATGAGGGAGAGGGCACCAACAAAGCTTCCTGTGAGGAAACAAAGCTTGTGCTTGACGTGCAAGCAAGGTGCGAGGACTCCTCTGATATATATGCGTGCTGACAGATGGTCTGACTTGAAACACTCTCTCCAAATTCCATTAAGCCCTAGGAAGGGAGCGGGCAGCTAGCAGCCGCGAGGAAGTAAGTGGTTTCTTATTAACCAGCCCCCACGCTTCCCAACCCCTGCTAACAGCAGCTGGTGGAGTGTCTTTTCCGGATGTCAGTTATCTGTCCATCTGGCAGGTACTTTCAAGCCTGCCAAGATGAGTATAAATAGAAGGGCTTTTAGGGAAAAAACGGCAGACCCTGTATGTGCTGGGTTATGAGGGGTCCTGGTGGCTCTGGCTTCAAAGCAGTGCTTTGCTATGGATGTTTTAGTACTGGCATGGATAAGAAAGTTTTCTTTTCCTAAAGAAATTTACTTTTTTAAGAGAAAGTTTTAAGGCTGCTGTCTTGCCTCATTTTTAAACGCTGTAAAGAATGAGCCTGGAAGCTAAGCAAAAGGTTTCTCCTGATTTTTTTTTTCTTTCGCCACAGAAATAAAGACTGATTCAGTGGTGCCAGATCAGGATCAGGGTGACTGAATTGTTTGCATTTAGTGCCCCAAAATGAAGTTTAAAGGAGACTGACTTTAGATTTTATGGGATTTGAGCAGTGTTGCAACCAGACTGTTGTATAAGCACCAGCAGTGTGCAATATTAACAGGAGAGAGGCACCCTGGTAGTGGCACTTTTAGAGGTCTTCTCTGCCCACATCTTTCAGGACATCGTCTAGAAAAGCACTTTGTTTTCAGGTGTGGATCTGGTCTAGAACAGCCAATGCTCAGATTTTGCTGTAGTGGGCCAGTCGAGCTGTGTTTGCAGGTGAGTTAAATGTCCGTGGGGTGAGAAGGATACTGGCTGGAGATCTTGGATGCTTAGTGTGAATTGAGGCACTTCATTTCCACCTAAGCATTGCAATGTGTGCCTAAATCCATTGCTCAGTGTAACTGTTAGTGTCTTTGCTATGATTCCCCTGTCCAGCTTGAGATACCTCCAGTACCACGCTCTATCCCTGTGCTAGTGGTCTGAATTCCCTCCTACAGACAGTGGAGAGATGAGCACTTTGTCTCATTCTAAGACGGGCACCTGAAATCAGGTGAGGTGCCTCCCATTCGTATCCAGTCCCTGGCTCACAGGGGAGCCATGAGTTACTAAAGATGTTACAGTAATGGGGGCACAGGTTGATACGGTGGAAAGACAGCGTGAACTTCCTTGTAAGCATTGGTGTTTCTAGGTGGCTTATAAGGTGGATGTTCTCTATAATAATGCAAACTGGGAGCTAACTAGTCCTGATTTCTATGGCTGACAAAGTGCAGGGAAACAGCCAAGTTTTGCCCTTTGGCAAATGAGTATGTTGGCTTTTCCTGGTTCAAGTGAACGTGAAAAGGAGGAAAAACCATGAGGAAAAGCAGCAGGGAGTTGGAAGATGGCAACTCAGCAAGATGAAAGCCTAGCTCACTCCATGAAGTAGTAAAGACTAACCCTCTTCCATCCGACTGAGTCTACTATCCAGGCAGTCAGCACTGGGTCCCCGTTAGACCCAACCATTTTGTGTGAGTGTATTACCCAACAGATAATTGCAGTGCACTTATAAATTGTATGTAACCTGTCTTTCAAAATTCTGTTCATTTTTAAATATGCCCATCTAAAAGTGATCCTAAGAGCTGAGGGTTACAGCGAGTGTGGTGTTCTTGTGGGACCCATGGCACTGCTGCTGTCCCCAGCTGGCCTGACCAAGGAAATTAAAAGCAATTGTTCAGAGAAGAGTTCTTATGTTCCTCTTAACAGACTTCACAGGTGCCTTGATGAGGATAACTCTTCTCGCTGGTTCATCTGCAGCCCAAACCAGAAGACATCACATCCCATGAGCCAGCAGAGGAAGACAGCTATGTGCTGCTGAGATCAGGGATGTTGCATGTTCCAGTGCCCTGTCAGCAACAGCTTATCCAAAATACAGTGTCTGACACTGCTTATGGCACTGCTGAAAACTGAAGCCTCAGAAACGAGCTCTTTGGAAAGTGTTTGATGGTGTCAGAAAGCACAGCTGGTGTTCCTCAGCAGCTGGTGCAAGATATACCAAAGGACCCTGGGACTCGGGTTTATGTGGTGACTTTTAGCTTGGTTCAGAATGTATTGTGTTGATCTGAATGGGAACTCCCTGTAGTATGCAAAATAATCTGTCTCCATCTATCCAGCTGGTATTTGTGCTTTCTGCCTAGCTCTTTGGGAAAGGAGAAGTGCTGGAGGATGGCTTTCCTCCTGTGATCTGGATCTTAGGCTATGATGTAAATGTGTTTTTTTCAGAGTACAGACAGGCAGTCATGATCCAAACTATACCTCTCTTTCTCTACTGCTGTGCTCCTGAAGTACCATACAATTGAAGATTATCCAATACGATCTCAGAGACAACTCAGCATGGATGGTGCCTTGGTATTTCGTATGATCGCACAAACTGTTTCCTGCCAGGTATACTTAACAATGCTCCTATATTTAACCATTGGCTCAGGCCAACTTAGTGCTCATGTGGAGACTAGGAATGAGGATGCTGTATTAGAACAGGTCTCCCCAGGTACAGAGATCCATCACGTTTCCATCCAAACTCACTGATTTGATAGATGCGGTGTCCTTAGGGAGGAGACCCAGGTGCTTCTAGAAGGAAATTATCCTTAGATAGATATCTGAAACTACTAGACGGGCTTATCTCTCTCTGTTGATTATACAGGGAGTCTGGATGATCAGTTCAGATGTAGGTGTGCTTGTTTAAAGGTTAGGAAAATAAATCTCACCACTTCTGGCCCTGAATCCCACCCCTTCTGATCTCTGATCTCCAGGACAGTGAGTATGGTGTACAGTGAATTCTTTATAAAGTATGGTTATTCTTACTGTGGTGGCAATTCCAGGGCACAAAGCTAATCCTGTGGGCTGAGATTTAGGTGAATATCCTTGTTATTTCTCTCAGTTGCTGTGAAAATATTTGGCAGACTAATTTCTGTTTTCTAAAGTGGGCAAAGTGGTCTTGTCGGCAGCAAGCGCTAAAAAAGGGTATGTCCTGCAGCACATGAGTTTCTATACTTCCACACCTTTCAATTGAATATGAATGTAAGGTGTCCTATCCTGATGACTGGTGTAAATCACATCCATGTCCCGCAAAGCTTAGGGAGCTTTGTGGAGCAGGTAACACCGCAGGGTAGTGGTGTGATGTGTTTTCAGCACTTGCAGTATCATGGAGCATGTTCTCTTTTCATGAGAACAGGTAAATTAGCTCACCCAATGCTCACCTTTAGTACTATTTTTTGCTTTATGTGTCTCTTCTATGGTATTTTATTTATCGTCTTTGCATACAGAATAGCCCTCATCTCCTTAGAGTGCCTGGTACATATGCATCTCTCGAGACTTCACTGTGTTTATCAGGAGCTCTTTTTCCATTTGGGACGCCCATGCAGCTGTTATGCTGCTGTCTGCTGGTGCGAAAAGAGAAATCCTCCAGCCAGAGAAGGCAAATCACCTGCTCATTTGCTTATTTTCTGTATCATCTTCTGGAGGTTGAAGGCATAGCAGGGAGGAGGAGAGCTAGCTCTGCAGACTACTTGTGAATGCTGCCTGTGTCGGTGGCACGAGGCCAGCTGGGTTGCCCTTTGGCAGTGTGGGATTGTAAAATGGATTGGCCGGCATGCGGTCTCTGTGCTCGAGTGCCCGGGGAGCTGGCTCGGAGGAGTAATGGAGCACGCTCCCAGGCACGCGCTCGCCTTCCATTGATTCAGCAAGCTGTTCTCTCCCGTCTGTCAGAGCTCGCAGGCTTCTCCGGGCTGCCTGCGCAGCCCCTGCCAGGACAGGATGAATGAAACTCTGGTAATTACTACAGCGTGACTTCACTAGAACCATATTGGTAGGGTTCAGCAGCAGCTCATTAATTAAATAGTTGCCATGGTGACGGTTGCCCTGGTAGCATGAAATCCTTTCTCCTCCTTTCCCCCTCCTCCTCTCCCCTTCGCAGGGTTTCTCATTCATAATCTCGTGTTTTACATGAATGAAGCCAGAGGGGGTCACGGAGCTAGGCAAAGAGGTGCTTGAGGAAAGATGATGCCTGTTTCCCCACCGTGCCTCTCCCCTTGTGGGCCTGAATGATCACTCAGCCCTGTCCTAATGTTTTGCTTTCCTTGGATACACGGAGTCTGCCTCATATCCATCCTATTTATTTTCTCTGGCTGCTTACAGCTCAAATCCTGATTATCCTGAGCACCTGTGTTATTCTGGGGTCCTGGGACCAGCTCCTCTGAGCGCCGGTGGTGCAAATGAAGGACTGGGCGCTTCATTTGCAGCCCAACTGCAGGGACTTGGCAGTCTTCCAGAGCTGAGCCTTTGCCCATGTGGGTTTTCTGTGCTTGATTAAATCACAATATTTCCTCTGGCTCTGACGCCAGAAAGGACCATTAACTCTTCCAGGCTGGCCACCTGCATAGTACAGACCAGTGACTCCCACCCAATGCCTTCTCCTTCGTGCCTGAAAGCTTCTGGCTGAGCTGTGATTTCCTTGTCAGAAGGTGTCTCATCTTGGTATAAATATTGATAGTGATGGAGAACACTGTGCCCTGTGGCAATCTGTCCAGGTGTTTAAGCATCCCTCGCTGCTAAGAATCTGCTTCCCCAGCGTGCATGGTGAGTCTTGTTTGGTATTGCTTCTCCCTTTCATGGTCCTGACTGCCTGTGGCTGCTTTCTCCCAGCTTCTGGCAGCTGCCTTCTTCCCACAGAGCTGGGATCCTTTTTAGTCCCCATGGATGCAGATGGATGGTTGATGATTTGCCCTGAGCTCACCATTCTCATATGAAAAAGATTTTTTTTCCTTCATGAAATTTCATGATTCATTTCTCATATTTCTCGTCATATTTAGAGAAGAAATATATCCTCAGTAGATAGCAAGAGATGCCTGTATTCGTTGTGTAAGGGTGTTTTCCCAGTTCAAAGTATTCAAAGTAATGACAGGGATGTGTTTCAGCATCCAAGAGCAATGTTTTCATAGCACAAAATTGAGAGCACGTGGTGTGTAGGACTGTGAGGAAGTACAGCCTGCTGGGACAGTGTCAGAGGAACATATAGGGTCACAGAGCCCAAACTGACCTTGCCCATATAGCTGCTGGGAGCAGTCACCAGTGCGTGCTGTCCTTTGAGCCATGTCGTGGGGAAAGACGCAGTTAGTATGGACCAAAATCATACCTATAGTGTGTGAATGGATAGGTAGTTTGGACAGTCAGGGTTCTGGAGTTCATCTTTCTCCCTGGCTCTGTTTTATTTAACAGTCTAGACATTGCATTAGAAGTAGGGATAAAATTTAGTCTATGGGATGGATTATCCCTTGTCTGCCCGCTACCAGGTTTCATACAACTTTGTCCAAAGTGCCTGGCAATGGCAATGCTCTGAAGGAGGCCAGTGGAGCAGATGGACCGAGGGTCTGAGCAAAATTGAAAATTCACATGTTCCTGACTTGGCCCTACCCAGAAATGTGAAAAATTGCCAGGTCTATAACGTCAGCCCTGTTTTCTCCAGCCATGATACGCTCTAATTGACTGCCTGCCCTTTCGGAGGCACATAAAACTCTTGTGAAAGTGCCGTGAGAAGTGGGACACCTGGCAGAGGACAGCACCTGCCTCCCTGGTAGCTCACAGCTGCCACGCGTGACTCTGCGTCGGTGTTGCTGTAAAGCTTATTGAACACAAATACAAGGACAAGCAGAGCCAGACCAAACCCCCATTGTATTCTGCTGCCAAAATACTTTCAGCCCATCTGAGGGTAAAGGAAGAAGAACCCCAGTTGTCTCACTGCCTCTAAATCACTGTGTGAGCAGCTAGGAAATGCTTGGCTCTGTGTGGAAAAGCTTCCTGTACTAGAGATGGAAAACCTGACACAGTTTTGGCCTGCCCCTTTGCGGGCTGTTACTTGGTTTCTCACTGTGGTTTTCCTTCCTCTTGAGTTTTCTGCGCTAATTTTGTAATAACAGTTAGTGCTGGGTTTCATAACACAGACATACAACATGCAATTAGAAATTGCTTTGTGTGAAATAAAGTAGCTGTGAGTCATATCCAGACAAGTGAATTATCTGTGATTATTCAGCCAAGAAGGGAGACAGTGGTGAGCAGAGGAATGTGCACACCAGTGGCTATACATCATTATTAGCATTTCCACACTGGAAGCACAAGGAGGAAAGCAAAGCCATCTAGTATGGCAGGGTTTGGCTTATTGGAATGTCCCATCCACGTGATCCAGTTCTCATGGGGAGGAATGTGTGATTTTCCTCTGGTCCTAAGACTTGTGCATCCAAAGGATGGGGCAGTAACCTTGCTAGGTCTCTCTCTGTTTCTAAAATAAAAGGGGGATATATGGCAGATATAAGCATCTTTTAGAGTTCTAAAGTTATGTGAAGCAAAGCCTGTACTTAAGGACTTAGCCTAAAGAGGAACTAAAGCTTCTTCAAGGGAAGATAGAAAAAAAAAAAAGATAGATTTCCAGCGCTGCCGTTGTTTGATGTGCCTAGTGGATCTGCTCCTCTTCATCCTCTGGGAATGAAAGGACACATTAGGAAGGGGCCCTTGGCTGTGCCGAAACAGCTGGGAAACTTTAGGGGGTGAAAAGCTGCCAACTCTGTGAAACAAGGTGGTTTCTGCAGTGGCCTCCCAGTGTGTTCGTTATTTATTGCCAGGTAGGCAACTTCGGGGCTGTGACTGCAGTCAGGGGAGCACAGGCTGGAGGGCAATTTGCATTTCTTGAGTGGCAGTTAATCAGCCAGCAAGCGAGACAGCGACAGCGATGGGATAATGTGGGCAGGGAGCGTGCCGGCTGCCTGCTTCGCACAGTTGCACACTTGTCACAGCAAGAGTGATTTTTTTGGAAGGCGCACGGTGAAACTAGAGGTCCTTCTGCAAGGCGAGTTACGTACAGGGAGGGGGCTGACAGCACTCGCTAAAGAGCTCTTCACAGTCCTCAGTGCGTGGCTTCAACTGCCCAAAGAAGTTTGTTTTTCATCCATTGCCGAGAATCAGTTGACCCTTCCTCAGCCAGTCACAAATGCCTCCATCTGTAAAATGACAGTGAGAAATGCTTAATCTTCCAAGATGAATCTAACAGATGCTTCTCCCAGGAAATGAACTAAAGGTTGCAGCTTTACTTGAGCGATTGTGAGTCAGGTATGAGTCATTTCTCTCTTGAAGGGCATCTGGATGTGCTTTGCTGATAAACACACAAAGAGCACGAAGCCTGGGGTGAAAGGTTATCACAGGAAGGAGAAACTGAAAAAAAACCACCCCAAACCCCCACAAAAAGCCTCTGAGATATACCAGTGTACCCTGAACCCTCTTCTGTGGCCCGCAGGATGCATTAGCTGGGGGTTTCAAAGACATTGTCTCTCAACTTCCACTGCGTGATAACTTGTAAAAAGGAGACAGGAGCCTTCTGTTTTAATGGAATCTGGATATTTCTATCGTATCTATTGTTTCTGTTGCTTCTGGTTGCTGCAGGTGCCTTGAGTCCAGGGAACCAGGAGTTGTGAATAAAGTACAACTTCAGCTGTTTTTCCACACTAAAGCAAGGTGGTCTGAGTATGGATTAAAGTCAGAGCCACCGAGTGTGATAGCAGAATATTTTACACCCCAGTGTCAAATATATATGAAAAAATAGTCATTTGCAGGGGATAATGTGGTACTGAACAGCTTTCCAAAGTGGTCATAAACGAATTAAGTCAGTGCAGAAATTGCTGGACAAGATTACCTGGCCTTGTGCTATGCAAATCAGAATAAGGGATCCCAGTAATTCTGCTTGGTTTTGAAAAAAATCACAAAAGGAGTCACTGGATTATAAAGATTTGGCTGTAAAACTTTTTTCCAGGAGTAGACCACAACTGTTTTTAGACGATTGTGTTAGCTCAATGATAATCCCTGTTCCCGTAGGACATCAGAGGTAGGAAAGCTGGCTGCAGCAGCAACAAATTAGCATTAATTGTGCTTCATCTGATGGAGCTAATCCTGTCCAAGTGCAGACAGACTCCGATTTTCATATATTGCCGTTCTGAGCATTTTACTATCAAGCTGTTTCTTAGTGACGTACGTTTATTCATGGCAAAGGGCCTACAAAAGGCAGCCTAGCATCCTGCCTTAGGAAGGCAGTGGAGCGTGGTCTGTAGGAAGAGCTCATATCTTTTACCAGGCTGACAGATACATCAGGGAGGGGCAGGCATGCTTGCCAGCATGTAAGTCCATTCCCAGGTCAGGAACGGAAGCTGCTTCTTCCAAGTAGAGGCAGGTTGGGAGCAATTACTCTGGGTTCAACTTAATTATGCTAATCAATCAAGCAATTAGAGGGATAAGGGTGGCTAACTTGCAGGGATGAAGAAGTAGCTAGCCTTTTTGGGAAAAGAGAGACTAATAATTAGCTTAGTTTCGGCTGGGAGAGAAAGAGGTGGTGGGGAAGATTGAAATAAAAATCTCTGATTGTGTCTGTAGCTTTGGAAGCCTGAAAGGGGCGTTACAGTTTTAAGATTTTGGGCTCAAGGGCTTACACTTTGCCATGTGGTAGGATAGTCTGTGGAGATGCTATTTCTCCTGGCTGCTGCCTACCCCAAGCTGATGCTGGTGGATGTATGGAGTACTGGTGTTCCTTGTTTCTACATATTTGTATTGCAGGAGATCCCCTCCCTGTCCCCAGACTGAGCGAGAAAACTCTAGGTCATTCTCTGGGACCAGCCAGGCCATGTTGTTTGGGTTTTTTTGTTTTGTGTTTTTTTTTTGGTTGGTTTCTTTTTTGTTTGGGTTTTTTTTTGGTTTTTTTTTTGTTTTATTTTTTTTCTGCATAGGTGTGCAAAACAGAGCTCGATTTTTCTCATTTGTCATCATGACAACCAGGGGAATGGCAGGTTTGGACCATCTCGTAGCCATAATGTTGTGCATAGCCCTGGCCTGTGCAAACACGATACCTCCTGCCCCAGCTGTTTACAAAATGCCTTTCACCCATGGCTTTGTGCCTGGCACAGCTGTGGATTCAAAAGTGTCCAGAGAATGACAGTCAGGCCAGAATATGACCAAGGCCCTTGTAGCCATCTGCCAGCTCTTTGGGGTTGTCACATCTGCATGGCCAGGATAAAGGAATAGCACAGAGAAGAGCCTGTTCTGGCTCAAGCATCTCTTCCAGAGATGTTCTTAACTTGAATAAGTCTTAACTTGAAGAGCTGGAGCATTTACTATGTCCCTTGAAAGTCATTTCACTACAGCAATCACCTTGACAGGAAAAACTTCAGGCAAGAGAGAGCATATCCTTCTCAGAGCAACAGCTACTGTTGGATAAAGGACACATTTTTGGTCCTTCCTTAGATTTGAAATAGAAGTAGCAGACTTTAAGGTAAATCCAAGCTGCTCAAGATTTAATTAGTTGTGTGCCAGTGAGGTCACCTTTGAAAGAAAAAGTATTTGATACCTGTAAAATAGAGGAGGGAAGAGAGAAATGGAAGGGGGTGTCTCTGAAGGGAGAGAGATTTCAGCGTGTCCTTCTGATGAAGAGGGCTTTAGTGGCTGCAGCTTTCCCTGCCTGGAAGGGAAAAGCATCTGTAGGCCAGGCCTGCAGGGATAATGTGTTGGCCTTCTCTGTTTTCTCCTCCAGACCTTGCTGTCACAGACCAGCTTTGACAAAACTGCAGCAAGGCAGGCTGGAAAACTTTCTCAGAAATAGAAAAGTCAAGAAGTATTCTGCTCAAAAAACAGCTTCCCAAGGCTGGTGACGTACTTCAAGATGGTGAATAATCGACCTCAACAGCAGAAGGGAAAAAAAACAAAAAAACTATCTGCTCTTCCCTCTGGCAGGCTCCAGTGCCTTGGGAGATGGCTGTGCTGACTCATTCAGAAAGCAGTTTTCAAAACATGACTCCTTCACTTGGATCCAGACAGCTCCTTTCCCTGGGAACAGCAGCCCACCTGCCCCGATCAGCGAAGGCTGGGTGGGAAACCTGCCCTCCTCCTGCTGCACGGCTCTTGCCTGGCCGCCAGCTTGGGTCTCCTGGCACAGGCTTACTCTACGGTGAATTCCCAAAAGCCTGGTTGCAAAAAAAGCTGGGGTCTGATTTTTGGAAGTCACTCCAATGTGACGTTCATCTCCTCTGCTCTATGGTAGCGCGCCATGTAAAATAGTAAATAAATAGATATGAAAATACCAGAAACATGAAACAGAAGAGACTGCTGGTCCAGTTCTTTCCCATTAAGCGTTCGGTTTCCAATATATGAAGCTCGGAGCATGGTGCAATGTAAATACAACTCCCTGCTTTAAACACACAAATTCTGTCCCAGGATGGGCCTAAGGTAGCTGGCAAGACATGCCAGGGAAGAGGTGGCTCTGTGCGTGTCCCACTGCAGGCTCTGTATACGCAGATGCACTCCTGGATGCTGTAGGAGGCAAGGTGCTGGCAGTGCGGCACATTGGATGGCCCTTTTTGTGCGAGTAAATTAGCAGTCGTTTGTCTAGTTCCTAGCCAGGGGACATCACTGTGTCTGTCTTGCAGGTGCTAAGGAGTTTTTTGCTTGGGCACAGATCAGGGAAAGCTACCGGGGTGATCAGAGTAGTGAGAGGGCTGTGTGGGAGGACAGCCCAAACAGGGCCACCTTTCCTCTGAAAGCTCCCTTTGGTACCAGGACTCTTTCCACAAGGGACATTTAATGCTGGCACCATTGCAACCTTCCCCCCAGCTGTGGTCGTGGTGGTGGGGAAATGCCTGGGTGGGGAAAAAGGAGAATTTTGTTCACATAGCTCTCGGCAGCGCTCACTCTGCCCTGAAGCAGGGATCTGTGCTGGAGAGCGGATCTAACTCCTCAAGGTTTTCCCCGCAAGTTACCATCACTTTGGCAGAGCTGGAGTCAAGCTACCATCAGTAGCATCCTTCTCTGAGCAACCTCATGGAGGCGGTGAAACCGAGAGGAAACAGGAGAGCTCCCAGTGGGAGCTGCTGGGTGACAATTTGGGTGGGAGGGGGGGGACATAGCAGTTGTTCCTCGTCTGATCTGTAGAGACACAAGCAGGCTCTTGGACCTCAGTTCTCAGTCTGAGGGATTGCCTTTTTTTTTATCCCTTGCCTGCTTCCCACAAAGTCAACCCTTCTTCCTCTCTGTTCAGGGGACAAGTAGCAAGTGCATCTTCTGCAGGCAAACAAGGGGCTGGGGAGCAAAGAGGAGCTGGGGCCTGGGCATCTGTTTCGCAGGAGATTGGGTCAGATCTGCAAGGCTGGGGCTGGCTCATCTGCCTTCCTGGCTGATGACAGCTGACAGCTGTGGGAGACAGAGGGAGAGGGGGAGACAGGCTTGATGTGACAAGAAAGGGAGCTGGGATTGCAAAAACACACTGATGATGGTTTTGCTAGTAGAATTCCAATTCCAAATCTACATGTGATGAATTAAAACCTGAAATGGTGTTTAGCAAACGCTGCTTGCCAGGCCAAATTAGCAGATTCATTTGTTGCTAGTGGCAGCTCTTTAAAACTCTTAAAGAGGGGTTCCTTTTAAAATGTGGCATAAATAGGATGTTTTCTCAACAGTAGCATTTCCTCGCTTAAGCGTCGCAGTAATTTTTGTACCCTTTGGTCTCCCACAGCTGGTATACCAAAAGAAAATGACAGCACAAACCCCAGCCAAGCTCCTTGGAAATGTAAATAGACCGGAACCACTGGTGTCCTCTTAACACAGCATCAATCACTGCTGGGTGCTGGAAGTGGCAACACGTTCGTTACGGTCCAGGCAACTATCACAGGCAGCAGATGGAGAAGGTTTTAGACCTAGTAGCTGTGTTTTGGAGGTATGCACGATTCTCTGCAGAAAATGGAGCACAGATGGAGTCTGCTTTGACCTGCTCACTCAGTAACTGCAAAATCCTTGTGTTTTCAGACCAGTTCTGTATTTATCACCGAGCTCTGTGGCATGGTTTGGAAACCCCGCACATACTCCCTACTCAACGCTGGCCTCTGTTTGCTGTTAGCTGAGCTTCCTGTGGATTTGCAGTGAAGTAGTAGACAGTAAACCAAGGCAGGCCCTTAGCTTCTGGTGGGCTCTTCTCAAGAAAAAATTAACCCATTTACTTTCTCCAAGCAAACTGTGTTTCCAAAAATAGTAGTCTTTGGAGACAGTTGCTGCAGGTGAACCGTTGCAGCTGGCGCTGCTCAGCACCACATCCATCAGCCGCAAGAACAGAATCAGATCTGTCCATACTGGAGGATTCCCATGCCAGAGAGACTTCTCCCAGAACACAGGGGATCTTAGAAAACATGGAGGGCTGTGCTGGGGTCTTGTTGGAATTGTGGTGGTGTGAGATGCTTTGACCTGGTGATGAAGTGGAGGGTGGCTTTTAGTCATTGTTTGTTCTGACTGAAATTCTGGCTTTACCAACCAAAGAGTAAGATGAAGTCTGCTGCTGATTTCAAGGCAAAGGTAGCAATCCTTTTAAGGAGGAAGGTGATAAACTGAAGGAATATAGTAAATACTGTGTTGTGCTCTGGTTTGCCTTGCAGCATGGCTGTCATTAGGAAATAAGCACAGACATGACTTCTTGGGTGCGCCATCTTTGTGGAGAACAAGCAACAGTCGCTCTCCAGTGGATGGACTTATAGCCGGCCTGATTCAGAGGCCTGCCTCTTGAGAAGATGTCTCTTACCACCTCTTCTTCCTCACTGACTATCAAGGGAGCCTAGGAGAACAAACCAAAGAAGTGTCTGTGTTACAAGTCTCTGAAGTGATGCAAGATAAATCCCACCTGTAGAGACCTTGTCATGTGTCCAAGCCTGGTGAGCTTCCTGTGTCTTCAGTTATAAATTTGTGAGGACAAAGTGAGTTGCTCCTTTCATTTCTCCTTGTGCACTCAGAGGCTTCAGAGAGGTCTCTGATAGATCTATAGCTTAAAGATGTGTTCAGTGGAAACTATTAATCCAGTTGACACGTTAATTCACATGTCAGGAAAATTTCAGTTTTCAGTAGTGTGTTACCAGCCTACATAGACCTTGGGGCAGGACATCTTTCTCCCTCCTGGTTGTCCTTTGAGTCCTGATTGTGCTGTCCACGTCGACAGCCCTGTTAGGTATTTCCCAGGAGACTGTAATTTATTTCACAGAGATCTGTAATTTTTGATTTCTTTTGGCCAGGTCCACATGACACATACCTGACTGCATTGCTTTTTTGATCAGTGGGTAGGTAATATGTGATTCTGATGGACACAGGAGGCCAGAAGACAACTGTTTTGAAGGTTATGTTGCAGCTGTAGTTGTATCAGCAATGCTGCTTTCAGAGCTTGTTTTATTTGAGTAGCTCTAGGGATGAATTTTGGGCTGTGCTCAGAAGGATAACACGTCGTTATATTATCCTGAGCGCCTCATGTAGGAGCATGCCAATTCTTGGATGTCCTTGTGGGATGTTTGTTTCTCAGCCAATTTCTGTCTCAAAGCTTGCTTTTTCCAAGAACACCAGGTGGTTATGCGAGTCACTGCTTTTCAGGTTACTGTCTTTTTCATGCCGTGGAGCAGTGAGGGGTATGTGATGCAGCTGCCCAGAGGAACTGCTGAGGATTTGTAGTCACTGAAGGCTAGTACATACTAGAGGTGATTAATAGCTGTGTTGGTGGTAATACAACTGAAGGATCAATCCAGCCTGTGTGGAACTACAGCTCAGAGCAGTGAAAGGTTTCTTGCCACTGTAGGAGGATATTCGCACCACCTCTGTCTTTTAAGATGCTTATCATATGTTGCCTCCAGGGAGGGTGGTTGGGAGCCAGAGCCCAGCTTGGGAGCTGTTGTACATCTTTTTCTCCTCCTTTAACTACAGGTGGAGCTGAGGGGCCACTTTCTAACTTAAGGAATAGTTTGACAACTCTTGCCAAGTGAAGTGTCATAGATTTCCTTTTTCCCTGAGTATGTCCTCCTGCTTCTCTCCATCTCCCTGAATCAAACCCAATAGTATGGGAAGCTGATTCCCCTTAAAATAAAACTTTTTTTCTCTTTCCCTTCCCCCAGCAATATCACTTCCCTGCTCCTGCTCCCTGCCTGATCCCACAAACTTCATGGTTGATGCAATGAAAATGATGGGCAGGACTAGATGTCTTAGGATGGTGGCCACCATTATCAAAAGAACCCACAAGCTTTAAGGTCAGGCCTTAAATCTCAAAATGTTACAAGATGAGATTGCGGTGGATGGAGGGGAAGATGCTGCCTCAACTGTTGCCCTGAAAATGAGGAAGGATCATAGTGAAAGAGGGGCATACTTGCAGGATCCTCAACCCAGTGCTTAGCCAAGGATAGCAATTGCTCTACACCAGTGTGTGGCATCACATTAAAAGCCGGCTGTTGTGAGCCCTGTGAGGTTCTGGCATGTCTCATGTAGCTTTACAACCTACCTGCCATCAATAGCATGAGCACAATGGGTGAATGCTTCTTCTGCAAGAATGAATAAGCTGTCTTAACTAAGAAACAATATCAGTCGAAATTCAGAGGAGATGAGGGCATTCCCCATGCCATGTTCTGCAAGGTGGTCCCCAGGGTGGCATGCCTTCACTGTCCTTCCTATGGCTCTTGTGTGTGGGAATCTAGCCCCAGTGGCAGGCATCCAGCAATACTGCAGAGGATGTTTGCTTCCATCTGGCCTACTTTTGTGCAAAATCCAGTGACAATTTAGAAAAACAAGGCATGTCCTTTATGATAGATAATTGGATTCCATGAGCAGAGGGGAACAGGGAAGTTACAGATGTGTTCAGGACTCTGTCCCACCATTCAGGTGGCAAGAAGGAGGGTGACAATGCCAACAATCAAAGAAACAAACACGCATTTCATCACCTCAACACTCTGGGAGGGTTGAATGTGCCCTCAGGTCAGGGCACTCTAGCCACTGGTTTCTATCAGTCCATCTTCTTCCAGGCATTGCAACTGGCACTGTCATCAGCTTCAGGTTAAGCCAGCTGATAACATTAAGCCAGCTGAATTAGAAGAGGTCCCCCGTGGCATCGGGGTGTTTCGCAGCCTGTTGGCTGGGGTAGCAGAGGGGCGTCCTGACAAAGAGCTGCATGGTATGCAGAAGGCAGTAGTCCTGGGCAAGGCTATCTGGTGCCCTTGAGGGATTAACAACCCATGGATCTGACACAGATGCACCCTCTGTCCCTGTCCTCCTCAATATTTCTCTGCCAAGCAAGGGTGGTTCCTGCCGCAGCTGGGTGGCTGCTGGCCCACAGGGCAGATGCCCCCACCCAGGCTCCTCTCTTGGAGACCAGTACAGCAGGGTGGGAGCCAGGCAGGAGGCAGAGCTTGGATGTAGATACAATTGGTTGTAAAGGATGTAAAACAAGCAGCACTGTTTACTTGCTGCCCACAGCGGACACCCTCTAACCTTCACCTTCCCACGCAGTCCTGCAGTCAGGTCTATTGTATTTATTATTATTATTATTTTCCTCCTGGTTGTTAGAAGACACGATTTCATTGTTGTTATTTTTAATCTGCTAGCTCCGGAGCGTTAGGATGCTACCTGCTGACCCTCTGTTTCAATTCAAATCATACCTTTTTCCTGGTATCATTTGTATCGCAGTGACAAGCCTGCTCCTGAAAACAACAATGGTGCATTATGCAGACTTTGACTTCTCAGCTGACGGGAGATAAAATCATAAAGAGGGGTAGGTGAATCATCTGCTCTGAAGCACTGATGAATACACACGAGGCTTTCAGATCGCAGCTCTGTGTGGTACGATGAGTGAGTGGAGAGAGGGGAACAATAAGAGATTCACACAAATCCAGGAAATCAAAATGACCGTACGTGCTGGTAGGACAGTGTCTTTTTCCATTCTCACGCTGGACTCTCTTGGCAGAACTGGAGCATTACGACAGTGCTTTCACCCTCTCTTTTTTTTTTATCCTCTCCTGTGGCAGATTCAGTAAGAAAAGTGTGGAATGAAGATGGGGCCCCTTGTCTTGCTGGGTGGTCACCGTCACCCAGGCTGTGCTCACTGCACCACAGAGTGGGTGAATGCACGAAGAGTCAAGGGTGGCTCAAGAGAGGATTTTGAGAAGGACTTCCTGAGTACATCAAGGCACGTACAGCTTGGGGGAGGGATCAGAATAACAGAGCTTCGTGTTAATTTTTAAAAACCCATAAATTTTTCCTTCCTTAAATGTTAAGGTGATAGGGAAGATTCTCCCTTTTTCTCTACCAACTCTTTACTTTGCTTCTCTCACCTCAAAAAGCAGGGAAATGTATTTGCTTGGAGATCTTTTCTTGTGTCTGAAAAACTGAGAGGGTGGAAAGCTCTCTTGTTCTTTATTTTGCTTCACTTGGAAGACCTGGAAAAGACAAAAGAAAGTACTGCTTTGAATGTTTGGTTTTGTTCTTTGACTGTCCTTCAAGATATGTCCTTCAAGCTTGTGAGCAAGCTTTTTGAATTTTTATGGAGGAAACAGAGCATTCAGAAAACAAATCTACACCTTTTGGAGTGCCAGATAGTATCTGTGAGGCAAGAATCCTGGATAATACCAGGAACTTCTTTAGCACTAAAACAGTGCCAAATCTGCCCAATTAAGTGAGAAGTTCAGGAGGTGACCTGAACATGGTATCTCCATGTGTTGTCAGAGTTAAGACATCACATGCCAGAAGGCTCCTTTAGATGGTAGGGTCAGGTCCAATAGAAAAGTGGACATTGAGATTAGCTGTGGCAAATAAAGTTTGCGTACCATTTAACAGGACACGCGGTGAACCACTGGTATGAAAAGAGAGGGAGACATCTTTCTGGACTAAATCAGCTCACCTAAGCTTCCCAAAATTTCTGTTACACAGTGTGAAGCGGGTTATTTTTAGGAAGAGAATGACCATTGACTTCGTGCTGACATCAGATTTCACTGCATTGTGGTTAAAGCATTTGCTGTGGAAGGAAGGTCTGCAAACCAATGTGGAGATTAAACTGCCCATGCAACAGTGTAAAGACAACAGACGTGAGTCGTCTTCCTCCAGATATAAAAGATGCATAAAAAGGCATGAAGATTTTCCCCTGTCCATTGAAATTAGCCCCAGGACAACTGATGTCGTTTCCTTTGGAGCGGTTGTGCTCTGCCTCTACAGTACGGAGAGCCGTATTTCTGCTGGGCCACAGAGGTTCACAGTACCCTTCTCTGTAGCACTGGCTTTCCATAGTAATTTAATAACTCACATTTACTGCAAAACTGTTATTCGTATCCCATTAGATTTTGGGGGGGTGTGGGGTGTGCGCAGCAGTAAGCAATGTACATTGTCATGGTTCACAAAGCTCTTGTGACACTTGACAAGTGAGAGGAAATTGCATTTTTCCCCGCTGTAAAGCAGCTACAGAGTTGGAAGGTATGAAATTAGTCAGCCTTAACATGCATTAATCAAGGAAAGGAACTTGAAGATGCCCTTGGAGAAAGACAGACTGAGAGGCTGGGCCTAGAGCCTGTTTTTTTTTGCTGGTGGCACATGCTAGAGAGACAGCCCTTGTCAATGGCAGCAGAGGAGTTGGGTATGAGCAGTGGGCAAGAGACAGTTAAGCAGCCAGTCTGGAAAGACCATGCTAGCATGAAAGCAGCTAAGACCAAGAGGCTGGTGAGGATTTCGGCACTGGGAGCAGGAGGAAGGGAAATTTGGAAACAACAGGTCTAAGGGAGGCTTTCCTGAGCCACTTGGGATTTCAGAGTCTTCGGGTTGCTCCCAGTGGGAGAGGTATCGTGTGAAGACTGGAAGGGATACAGCTGGCTCCGCACCTTCTCTGCTCTGACACTGTGCCTGCAGGTGGGGCAGGTGACCAATCTTTATGGCATGTGTGTCCCCTGGCGGTGTGGATCTGCTGACAGACCTACTTTGCACAGGACGACACCACATTCTCCCCCCCTTGCAAGCACTGTTGTGCTTTCTCCTGGGATGACTGTGACACTGAGACATGGACACGTTCTACGAACATCACTGGGCTGGAGGGAGAAGAAACAGGAGAGAGAAGGTTGTGTCTGCTTCCTCTGGGAAACTGGCTGGAAAATCCCAGGCTGAAGTTCAGTGCCTCCGGAGTGCCAGTAACGGTGTTGGAAGCACAGGAAGAGGAGTCAATCACAAGCCAGCGCATAGACAGCCATAAGCACTGTCCCCCATGCATGGCCAGAAAGCTGCTCTTCCCTGTAACTCTGCCTGCAGAATCACTGAGAGCTAACAGAAAAACCAGCTTTGTCCTTGCAGCTTTTTTTATTCAGTGTGTTATTCACCCCTGACCCTGGCTTACAGTTGTGCTTTTTTTTCTCCTGGGCTCAAAGGCTGTGCGTTGGAGATCCCTGGGTGGAAGATGATTGGTTTTGGTGGTGAATACAGCCTTTTGGGGTTGATGCAAGACTGATTCCATTCCTGGAACTCGAGGTGACTTCTTAGCTCTAGCAATATGAAATGGGAGTACAGCTCACCTTGCAGATGGTTGACTAAAATATTAAACAGTGATTCACCATTACTCACTGTCTCATCAGCTCATAAATTTAAAATAAGTCCCCCTTCTATCTTTTTTTTTTATTATTTAAGAAAAAATAAAAGAAGTAAAGCTGTATTATGCATAACTATGCTAAATTGATCCTCTGGAGAGGTCTGCTAATGAACTTTTTACTGGCTTCTGCCTCTTTACATTAGTTGAGAACTGAAGCAATGGGAGGGGGAAGAAATCTTGCATTTCTATGTTTATAGAGAAAATAGAAATGGTGACATCTCTGACAAAATAAGGGAGTAGAAATGTGAATGCAATTGTCCATCATACTAATTAAGAGGATGAAAATAACAGCTGGACACTGTGATCACCCTGATTTTAGCTAGTCCGGGATCCAGCCTAGAGCATGGGGTACTAAATGCTACTGAGAGCTGTAATACTTGAATTTGCTCCAGATACGAGCCACCTCCCCTCCACAGCCATGGCAGGCAGGTCAGAAAGCGTGTCAGTTATCGGTGTTTGTGCCTGCTGGGACCCATCCAGTGGGCTCCCATGGTTGGACCAGTGCGTGCAGCACTTTGCATGCCTGCTTGAGAAAGAAAAGTTGCTGAGGGACATTTGCAACATTTCTGCTGACTAATACCAAAATTCAGGGATTTTTCTGTCTTGTGTCATCTCTCATCATCCTATAGTGGCTGTAGTACTTGCTTTTTAACATCAAGTAGTACTGAAGTCCTGTTTTAAAGGATTGTTTTGCTGCTGTGAGTGAAAGCTGGTGGGACCATAAGCATCTCTGCGCTGTCAGAAATGTTGTTTGCTCTCTCCTTGAGCCAAATAAAAGGAGAGAGAGTCAGCCTAAGAAAGCAGCGTAGCATGAGATCTCTCGGTGATCAGCAAACACTTCTGAAAAAGAATGAATGATGGCAGAAAAGCGCTGGCACTTATAGCTTTGAATGGTGGTAGTGAGACGAACAGACTGAAATCAGAGCTCCTCCTTTTTGTGATAAAGGAGAGAGAGCCCCCAGCTTGCACCCTCTCTAGGGCCTTCCCCAGACTGGTTCCTGCCTCATGCAGGAGTGAAGCCAGAGAAGATACTCTGATCCACCAGGCTTCTCACAAGTTATGAAATTATGCCACAGGAAGTTGTCTTCACCTTGTTGTGTCTTAATTGCTGTCTTGGAATGAATCTTGCCTGTAAATCAAGTCTTATGATAGAGTCCCAATGTTGTCCGTTATCTCATTGTGTCAGTAAGCTCCATGCTCATTCTTCAGCACGGGGTAGGCATGCCTGGTGCCTTTGCAAAGGATGGATGGGACTGGTCCTCTGGCAGCCCTGGGAGGCAGGATTTGACTCACACTGCAGAGTGCAGCCTGGGCCTCGCAGTAAGCATGCTGTATGGGCGTTGGAGAGGGAGAAAACCACCATAGGCCCAAGGCTTAGGCTCTCCAGGGCCTCTTTCCTAGCTTTGCAGCTGAAGATGGCCTTTAATATCACTGTTGTCTGTGCCCCCAGCTCCTCTTTGCAAACCATTACTGTGCTGGTCTTGGGGCTTGTTTGGGTGAGGAAGCATTGCCATAGGCTCCCAGAGAAGTTACCATGCTTTTGTGCTCATATCAGCTGCATCTCTCCTGGTGGTGCCTTTCCCTGGTTGAGGTGCTGGTCACATGTCAGCTGCCCAGGAGCATCATGATCATGCAACCAGGGAGTTTAGGTGCTCAACAGCAGGGGTAGAAGACGGCAGGCAGTGGTAGTGCAAGGTTGGTCATTTCTGCCTTGCACCAAGGTTTACGCTACCAGTATGATGTCACAGGTAGGAACATGAGAGCCATTGTAGACATTGCCTGAGGGAAAACCACCTGGAGTCTGGCTTATTTGCCACTTGGATGCTGAGTATGACAGGAAAAGCACATGGACCTTCCTCTCCTTGCGCTCTCACCTCTGGCCTCAGATACTGTGGCAGCCTGGGAACAGCCTGGCTTTATTTTGGTGTCTTAACCTCTGTTACCCTGATGAAAGGTGGGCCCTGTTTGACCTTGCTGTCCCTTCAGGGTTCCTGTGAAGATTTCCTGCTTTCTTCCATATAGGGGGCCAAAAATGCTCAAGGAAATGGAAGTTTCCCAGGCAACCACACTCAGCAATTTCATCAATTAATCAGGAGGAAACTAAGGAAGAGAATGGGAAGCAGATGCTCTAAACAGGAAAAGCCTATGAATGATTGATGCCATCTAAGAGACAGGGAGAATTTACGCCAGGAGAGACCCCAGCCTGGGGCTGAGGCAATTTCCTATGCAAGAGCTCGTTACTGCAAAATGATGGCAGGGAGCCAGGAATGGCTTCCTAGGCGAATGTCCAGTCCAATATTTAGACAATTATGAGACACACTGCAAAAATATAGCCAGGTTGGCTCAGAATGGCACAGAAAGACTCAAAGAGACATGGAGCAGGAGTTGCATGCTAGTTTTCCATACCACACGTGACAGTTCTCCTATTGAGCTTAATAAAAAACGGATATTTGATGCTCCCCAGCCAAAGTCATGGGTAGGTGTGATCTCTTCAAGACGTTAATTTCTTGCTGCATTTGAGGTCACAATGCGTTAGCTAACTTGTCTGTATGTTGTAGTCCATGCAGAAACATCTAACGAACAGTACTACTTTAAAGTACAGCCTGCATATACAAGGGAGCTGCGGTAGAGATACTGGATTTCTTCTGGGGGTCCATGGTGGGATTAAAGACTACAGAGGTCTTAACAAAATGTATCAGTGCTCTTGTTCAAGCCTTGCTGAGAATGACAATGGCAAGGGGAGGAAATAAGGCAAAGATTCTCCAGGTTTTGGTGTTTTCTTGCAACTCGATCAGAAAGAAAACAAAAAGGTCTTGAAGAATCTCCTGACACAAAAAAGTGAAAAATGTCTTGATGTGGTAGAAGTTTGTTACAGTAACTTTGAATCCATTCTTTTTTTCTTTGCTTCTAAAACATCTTTATACTTAATTTTGTTTCTTCATGGCATTTTTCGTCATAAGATTTTATTCCTTCCATTTCCCTCCACATTTAACAATGCAGCTTTTGCCTCTGGTGGAAGCAAATAACTGGGACCAAAGGGTGAAGACAGCATTGTGAGTATCCCTTCTTCTATATGCTGCACAGCTTTTCTTTATATGAAGTCATATGACAGTGTACTCTTCCTTTAACATTTTCATTTAAGTGAGTGCTGGAATAGAGATTTTGCGTAAATCAGCAAGAAAAAACAAACCATCTCTTGCTGTAACAATTTGTTCCTTTTACCTCAGTAATAAATCCTTCCGGGGAATGATGAGCTGATTTAATTTATCAGTTGATCGTTATAATGCACATTGTGGTACTGTATTTCACATGCCTGGAGTGCATCTTTTGATTAGAGCAGACCTCAGATTTCTGTTTGTAAAAGCAAATGAAAAGATGCTCTCAATGGCAATGTTGAAATGAGTATTAATTGCATTCAATTAATCAAGTGAAAGAGCAAGAGTCAAACAATCAAAGTGTTTGTAAGGAGAAAGCTAATAAGAAATGTTAGAACCAGATTAAATCTGTTGTCTTTGCTAGAATGGATTTGCTGCCTTTAATGATATCAGCCCGATGGCTTTTCCTTTTCTGATACATTCAAATAAGATTAAATACACCTTCCAGCTTACATTTATGGGTACCTGAGACAGACGATGTTTCAGCCTTCTATTTCTTTTAGATAATTCATTTTAGGCCTTTCCTTTGGTAAGGAGTGGGAAACGTTATTTCACAACAAACAAACTGTATTAACCAGCTTTTCCAAAGCAAGTAAGACCTTTTGGTCCTTCCAGGTGCAATTTTCTGTCAGGTGTCTGGGATGAGCTGGGACATGCATCTTTCTGCATGTATCAGGTCGGGCTGGTGGTCCGTGATGGTTCAACATTGCATGTGTATCAAGTCCCATGTCAGGAAGAGGGACAAGATGTCAGGGCCTCAGCCAGGACAATTTTCAAGAGCAATGCCAGCTGGCAGCCTTGCACTCCCCAGGTGCCTCCCAGTGCCACAGCCTCTCTCCTGCCCTGGGATGTCTTTTGCAGGTGATGGCTCAAGCTGCATGAGCCTCAGCTCCCAAAAGACGGTGTGAGGAGCAAATAAATATGTCTGAGAGTTGTTCCTCAGACACGGGAGGTTGGGGGATTGCTTTCCTGAGTTATAGGCATGTCTCCTGTTACTGCGGGAGCTGAGCACTTCAGTGCCCTTCCCATGCCTCTCCTTGTATTGTCTCCAACATGGTAAGATCATAAAGAGGGAAGTTAGGACACAGGGAATGTGAACTCCCTGGGCACCAAAAAATGTCATCAGGCAGATCTTCAATCATCCTGCTCAGCTGCTGTCTAAACCTTGGGAGAGACCTAAACTAGCCAAGGGGTCAGTTCCTCCCCTAGCTGATGTCTTGACCTGGAGTCTGTTCTGGGTAAGGCTTGAGCAATGGTGAGTTCCAAGGATGACTGAGGAAGATGTGCTTTCCTGGGTAAAATTACCATCCTGAAGTAAGTCCTACAAGTGAGAAGCAACTACACAGGGTCTTCAACCCTCTCTCCCATGGTGTCTTGGGTGACAGCCCTTGCTGTTGTCTTCTCCTGGACACCTAGCAAAAAAGTCTTTATTTCTTTCCACCTCCCCCTCTCTTTTTAGCAAAATGCTAAGGTGCCAAGCACGTGTCTTTTGTGTTGGTCTGCTGAAATACGAAACAGCATGGGATAAGTGGAATTTAACATCAGACTGAGTGAATGAAGGTGGCCATCTCTGTTCTTTGCTCTCTTGCCTGGCCAAAATGTGAGTGAAATGGAAGGTAGGAAGGGCGCAGGTCTGCATTCAGAAGGGAAAAAGTACTTATTGAAGGCCACAATTTGTCCATCCCAAAGCAAATGCAAGCCGCACTCCCCCAGGGATGAGCGAGGGGCCAAGTGCCTTCTCAGTGCGCTGCCACAGGGCTGCTGAACATTGCGCTGCTTGGAGCAGAGCGCCAGCTGAAACTGCGGCTCCCACCAAGAAATTCCCGGGGGTAACCCGCCAGGCCACGTCGCAAGTTTACACGAAACGTGTTTGCTCCTGTCCATAAATACCTTCTGGAAGCGTGATTACAATCTGACACTGCTTTATTGGTTGGGCTGTGCTAATTATAAGCCAACCCAGTGGTAGAGTAAGGAGAAGGAGCGATGTGCTCTCTCCAGCACCAAAAGCTTGTTGACTGGCTTAGTCTCTGCTTTGCAAAAAACCTTTGCGACACAGATTTAGACCGCAGAAGCTGAAGTTCCTTTGTGCACAGGGAAAAACGTTAAGGGTCAGCTGCGATTAACCTGCAGATGGCAATAAGAAAAGCAATTATATGTCCATCTCAGCAAACTGCAGAGTCAATTACACATTTGTGATGAGGACTCTGCTTATGCCGAAAACTGGGGTGTCACGAGAAGGGGTGACAGATGCACACTGCAGAAAGTTGACGTGATTGGTTTTGCTCTGTGCTGCTTATGTGACAACAAGGTTCTCAGAGGAAAGTTTTGACATCTCAGAGTAAGTTTGAAGCACCTCCTGGCCAGCAGTGGACTCACTTGGATTAAACCTGGCGTGTTCAAGATCAGAAACAGACCAGAGGAATGCACCTGTGCACACACATACCTATGACCTGGATGACCAGGAATACTACCAGAAGGTTCCAAAATTGCTGAATTAAATAAAGTTCAAGAATCTATCTGATTTCCTGAGAAAAGCGATGTGTGTCTACTTCAAGTTTTTTTTTTTTTTTGCTGTTACTCAGTGATCTGTTACTCAGTTTGTTGTGATCAGACACTAAATGGCTTTTTAAAGTAAAGAACAGTGGTACTGATCAGGTTTTTTTTTTAAATCAAAGGACCTGGCCCTTGAGATACATTAAATGCTGCTTGCCTCTGAAAGGCCAGGAAAAACAAGTGTGAGAGAGCAATTACAGTGGCTCCACCTTGCCTGCATGGATGTGGACGGTTGGCTGGGAAAGCCTTTTGCTGTGGTTCTGCACAGCGCTGATGAGCTGGGCAGCAGTTTGGCATCCCTCCCTGAAAGACCTGTGCTCATCCAGGTGCAGAAAGGTGCATAGAGATTTCCTTGATGCTTTCTTTTAAAAGATGGTGTTGATCTCTAGGCAAAGCATTATTCACTCAAGCAACAATGTCCTTGGTGCCTGCCTGGCCCAGGCTTGACCTTTCTGGAAAGTTGCAGCTCTGGCAAGTTGTCTGTTTCCCAGAAGGAGGAGAGGCAAAATGATGCACTAAAAAAATTCTGACATCTTCAAAACCCTTCCTGTTTTGAAGCAGAATGTGATATTTGGTAGAAGAAACCCAGCTTAGGGTCAGGCTTTCCTAGGTCTATCTAGAGTTTGCATTGATCAAAGCTATAATTTTTTTGAGTCAAAACCTCCTACTGTAAAAATTCAAGCACTGGGATAGAGTCTGAAAGCAGGTAACTCCTCTGCTCAGCTCAGATTACAGACATCCTTGTGTTTTGGGGGACACAAAGAGCATCTTGATTTTGAATGTTTTGGGGAGAGCAACTCAGGAGTGGAAGGGGCTGAAGGACCATAAGTGGTCACAGACACTGGTCTTAGAACTACTCTAACTAGTTCAAAGGAGCAATTTTATCCTGACTTCTCCTGACGGGAAGTGATGGCTGAGGCAGAAACTTCCTCAGTCGTGGTCCCCAAGTTGCAAAAAGAAGGAAAAAAATAGATGAGATGAATATCCAGGAGCCAGAGGACTCCTCAGCTCCTTCAGTGCCACGCTTGGACTGATCTCTGCTTATCTTTCACAACCAGCCGGAGGACCTAACACTCCTGTGGGCTAGGCTGAGGAAAGCACGGGAAGCTGAATGTGTTCCTGTAAGAGGTGAGGACATGGTTGCATCCTCTGTGGACCTGCTTTCTCTGCTGCAGGTGAGCCTGGCCTAGGCTGGTGGACTGAGTCCCTGCTGATTTGTTGAGCAGGCTGACAAGGGATCCCACTGCTCCTGGGGATGTGGAGGGGATAGGGGATAGGGCCATTCTCTGGGATTGTCTTTCTCTACGTTTCACCATACTTTGCCTTATTTTATCCAGTCATCTAATGTGCTGACAAGAGTGGGACCAGCTTAGGAAAAGCAGTTAAACGTGAGTGCTCTTTATCTTGGCTTTCCCAATTAGATCTGGGTTGTGAGCTCAGTTGTGAGACCGTCCACATCTCTGTTGTGACTCTGACTGCCTCAGCTTGCAGCAGTGCCTGGCCATGGTTCAGATGAAACAACAGTACAGGGAGTGCTTCAGGGATGTACAGTTAGAAAAGAGAGTTCAGTTGTATGGATGAGAGTTCTGCTGTGCTTCTTGCCCTCTAGGCCAGACAGTGAGCCTTGGCCCATGTTATTTACCAGCCCAGATAAAGCTACTGGGACTTCAGTCCACAGTTGAGACCTATTGGAGAAGTTACACTTTTGAGTTGCACTGCAGTGTCAGTACAGCATCACCTCCTCTACTGACTGAGAAGAAGCAACATTTCCAGGTTGCTGCAGGTTTTGGGGAGGCAACTTTGGCAGCTGAGATATGGAGAGGTACAAATGCTGGTGCAAAGAGTCCCATGTGCCATCCTCTGGAGGCCCACCTCGGTATTTGAGTCAGAATGACTCTTCTCTTCTCTCCCTTTCTGAGTCACTGCCAGTCTATTTCTGGCCTGTGCTTTAGGAAGAGTGGGTTGACAAGAACATGTTAAAGAGGTCATAGCTGGCACCGAGGGGTGCACATTAAGATGTTTCCCATAACTAGATTAGTCCAGTTGGGCTATACATGGTGACACTTTGATATTCACTGCTGGGAAGCAGGTTGAGGCAAAAGTCCAGTACTGCCTGGGTTCACTGACCCCAAAGAGTTAGGATGAGGTTGAGACTGCCACCAGTGCTGGAGCTTTTTCATGTCCCCTGGTGCCCTGTCTGTGAAGAGCAGGTGCATGACAGTTCCAGAACCTAGCCTTAGCCTGGAGAAAGCCTGAGGGAACCCAAGAAAAGTTCATCTATTACTCTCTTGCCAGTAGATGACTCTGGAAAGGGGGGACTCAATCCTGCTAGGTCACTCTCAGAGGGAATGGAGTGTGCACCTTAGATCAGGAGTGTGCAGACACACCTTTTAGTCCAAATACCTCATCTCCTAGGGGGGTTCAATTCTCCCCTTCTGGATATCAGGTAGGGAGCAACATTCCCCACTTGGAGGTGCCTGGTTCTGTCCAGGGACTTCACAATACTGAGCCTGAAGGAGATGGCTGAAATCAGGTGAGCAGATTCCAAGCCACCTTGGCTTATGTGGTGGCAGCTGTAACACTCAACGCTCCAGTTCATCTGCACCAAAGGTCCTGGACAAGAGGACAGGTTTCTGGGATCCAGCCTTTTGGGGAGCAGGCTACAGACTCTCTAGGGTCCCTGGCACTGAGGCAGCACAGGGCCAAACAGTCAGGAGGAACTGTCAGATGTCTCGAGGCTTGTTTCAGGTTTTCTTCTTGGGTGCTATTAGATGCAGAAGCTGGTGGTACTGGCTGCTTTTCAGGTAGCTGCTTTGTGGGAGCTGAGAGCTACAGCAAATGAGGAAGATGATGGCCATGGCTTTCAAGAAGCATGCCAGGACCAAGATTGTTGACAGATCTCTAATTATGGTGATAAGAGGCCTGGTGATATGAGCTGCTACTTACAGTGTTTGAACTCAGGCCGATGGCTGTCATATCCTGGCTGAGCACAGACCACATTAAAAATGTCACTCAGAGCAATCTCCAGGCAGTGCAAGATCTCTGCTCACCCAGGGAATGAGAGATTGCTCCTGATATGGATATACCTTGATGCAGTGGCCAACACAGCCTTCAAAGTGGCGGTCATTGGGGCTTCCATTATGCTCCTTTGGGAGTTCAAAAGTGCGAGGCATTGAAGAGATCTACCATTTTAAAATTAAGGGATCTCTCCTCAGTTCAGAGGGGAACTTGGAAAGTAACATGCCGTCAATAAAAAGAACAGAAAGCAGTCCCGAGAGAGGCAAACCTCTGAATGGGCTCTGGTAATGCTCTCCAACAGCATATGCCATGGCCTCGGTGTTTGGTGTCAGCAGAGTCCTCCAAGTGTGGTGCTACCCCATATTCACTGCAGAACAACCGTTTTCTCTCTGCATGTTCATTTACACGAGCCAGATCAGGTAGCTATGTATAAGAGCTGCCCCCTCAAGAAAGAGGACTGAAATTGTTGCTCATTAGGCTTTAACAATAATGAAAGAAGGTAGCTGAAGGGTCTGAAAGATGGAGAAGGCAGAGCTGGAAAACGTCAGGGAAGGCACAAGGTGAGATGACTGATATGCCACAGCTAAATTGAAGCCAAAAGACCTCCTAACCCTCACAGGGGAAGGTCCCACAAAAGACACCCTTAATTTATGAGTCTATCGGAAATGATTCTTTCTACTTGCAGTTCAGCATTGCTGCCTGCACGTGATGAATGTTCCTGCATGGCAGTGCACCGAAAGGCGGGGAAGTAGATGCTAGCTGAAAGGGCAGTGTTCTGGTGGCGGCTGTGACCCAGCAAGCTGGGGGTGTTCCTGGACCTCTCACCCAGGCTCCACACATCAGTGGGCTTCGCCGTGCCCGTGCTGCTTTGTCCTGAAACAGGCTTCAGGAACAGTGTGGGTTGAAAACATCCTTCCTGTCAAGAAAGAAAGGGACAAGAGGGGCTGAGGGTCTCAAAATGGCTTCCCCACTACATTAAGGGACTACACTGGGACTTGTGCTTTCACAGGACCAGTCAGGCAATTGTTTTACTGGAACAAGAAATGACATTAAGAAGAAGGAAGAACACTTATGTTCTGTGTCAAAAGTGTGCAGTAGAAACACAGCATGCCAAGGCAAGAGCCCTGTCCCCAGTGCAACATACGTCTCTTCTTAATTAAATCTCCTGCAGCCCGCAAGCTCCATACAGTCCCAGCAATCAGCTGCAGATGATGTGTGAGATGAGCCATACCAACCTACACATCTCTACACATCTCTGCTTGCTCCGTGCTGGTGGGCTGCTCAAGATAATAACAAAGCCAGGTGCAGGGAGAAAGACAGAAGGGGTTGGTCCCTACACTGGTAAATAAATTATTTACAAGATTAATTTTTCAGATCTGCTTCCTCCCCGCCACTTCGTGTTTGGTAAACATGGGAAAGATTTCCCAGTCCACCCAGGTCTTTCCTGCTTGGAAGTATTGAGCGTGAAGAGTTTTAACCCATCAGGAGCTTTGGGAATGGCTCCACTGGGTCTGTACCACTTTTGGATTCACTTTCTTTATTCCAACCCTAGTCTTTGGAAGACATGTTTCATAACTAGTTTGAAGAAAGGAGAACCAGATTATGTGCCTAGGGTCAGGAAAGGGTCTCTGAGCCAGCCAGTCACCTTCCCTGGATCTTCCTGTCAGTCAGAGGGACCAAGGTTTTCACCTGGCAGTTACCTTACATTTTGGAGCACCAAGTGCATACCACAGCACATGCAAGGCCAGAAAATCTGCCCTGACTTTATGAAGCAACATTGTGGTTTAGAAACCATCCCTTTCATTTTGATGAGGAGCAATGTTGTTTCTGAGGAGGACACAGCATCCTGTATCCTGGAGGAGAAGCCTGAAAATAGCTGAAACCTCTTTTCACCAGTACTCCATTCAAGAAACTCAGTTTCTTTTTTTAGGGGTCAAGTCATTCATGGCTCTGGCTCTGGCTCTGGATCCTTGCTGTCTTCTCTGGCTGCTTATGCAGTTTCTCCTGCCTCCTTCACATGCACACAGCCTTTGCAATAAACCCTGTGAAGCCCTCTGTGCAGTGCTGGTCATGTTTTTCAATGAGCTTACATGGATATGGGTTTTGGATGAAGGCTCCAGCCTGTGGTTCAGTTTGCACCATGTTGTCTCTGGTCCTTGTGTCCTTGCTGGAACACATCTGAATGAAGTCCAGAAACACTTTCCAGTGTCAGACAGTCTAACTCTACCTGCAATAATAATAATAATAATGATTAGATTCTTTTCATCATCCCCATTTGCTGACATTCTTAGGATCAAAGCTCCTGTAAGCACCTGAAAGCTGTGTTACTCTGAAATTCTGTGCGAGCAGATGCATTTTGCAGTGCAGTTTCAATAGGAATAGGATAAAGATCTTATGCTTGCTGGAGTCTGTGGGTGAGTCTTTGCAGATTTTCACTCATCTTCTTTGCTCTGTTCCTAATGGAAGTCTGCTTCTCACAGGATGTAAACAGCATACCAGATGTTTCTGCAAAGTTAAGGCAATTAATTGATCCAACCACTCCTGCTGCCCAAGAAATTTAAGGTAGATCTTTGCTTTTGTAAGCACCTATTGTTTCCTTGGTCAAGCAAAAAGAGTGTGGTTCTCTGTGGGAATGAAGAAAAAGAGACTGCTGCCAGAGGAAGGTTTGGGGAAAGAAGATGGGAAAAAAAAAGGGTTTGAAAAGCTACCCTCATCTTCCTTTTTGGGTGACTCCACTGGAACTTAACACTTTCCTGCCAGTGCGGATTATTTCCCATTTACAATAGCATTAAAATTTAATTTGTTCATCCACTTCTTGATTGGCAGAAGGAAGGCAGTGTAGCACACCTACATCTTTCTGCTGTTAGATGCTCAGTTCCAAATTTGATGAGATTTGTTGCAATGAAGCATTACTGTTTTCATATTTGCTTCTTTTAAGCAGGTGCTGATAAACAACAAAGCACCATTTCTGAAGGTTATGATAGGACTGTAAAGACTGAAAAGACTAATACCTGCAGAGAATGAATCATCTGCTCAGCTTATACACCCACCCTGGGATGAGATGAAGCCCATCTGGAAATAGCTACACCAGCTCACTCAGTTTGGATGCATGCATGTCAAATGATCCATCAGACACAAGGGGAAGGGTTCATAAGCAAATCTAGTGTTACAGACTTATAGTTGTCACACTGGCATAGCAGTCTAGGCTTTGGTTTTCCTGTTTTCTTTTTGTTTTTGAAGATTCCACTAGCTGTAAATGTGGATTTCACTGGTGGGGGAAAAGTGAAGGGAGCTCTCAAACCAGGCAGAAGTCTGCCAGCACTGGGAGACTTCATCTGAAAGCACAAGTACCAAAAAACCCCACCACCTCTTCACGGAGGAAAGGGATTCTCTGGCGAGCTGAAAGCTGAAGCAGTATTAGAACCAGGTTTGTGATCTTGATTTTTTTTTAAAGCTGATCCTTTTTCTTATGAGAAAGCCATACATTTAGTGCACATTCACAAAACTAAATAATTGCTTGTGTATCTTCAAACCACAGATAAAGACAGACGGTGACATCAAAGTCTCACTTTGGCTTGTGCCCACCTTGTGTGTCTCCATGAAAGACTTCTCAGCTCCTAACAGGCTCCTGGTGATAAGTGCTCCGCTCACAATGCCCAGCCTGACTCTGATGCTCCTGATTCTCCCCTCTCCTGATGGGACAAGATGTGACAAGCCCATTTTCTGCCGTATGTGAACAACAGCTAAGTTTAGGACAAATCCTGAACAAGAATCTAATCTAATGCTAAACTGAAGACAGCCACATGAGGGAGGACAACCACATACCTGGCTGGCTTCTGTGGTGACTCAGACTTGGCTTGGGCTGCAGTCCCCATCCATTATTAATTGCTGCATTGAAAAGCCCCAGAGCTAAAGTAAGCATGGATGGGAACAATTTCCTCAAGGTGATCGGGCACCTCAATAGCAGATTTAGTGTCCAGGAGCAGTGAGGGCCAGCCTTAAGTCCTCCCTAAAGGACAGGAGCCAAGCACGGTAACACAGCCAGCAAGGCATGGCCCCAACGCACAGTACCCAGGCAAGGCAGGCCTAGATGACAGCCAGGTTCAGCAAAGAATGAAGATCATCAGGAGAGTTCATGGTGACAAGACATGTCCTAGGTCAACTCAGGAAGCCAGCCTGGACATGACAGCCCAGACCAATAGGGTCCATGGCCAGATACAGGCATAGCTGTGGCTGAGCAAAATCACAGCACAGATCAAACAGGAATTGAAGGCCCAGGGCTGGGCTTAAATGGAGCCATTGGGTGGGAGTATATTTATGTGCGCTCAGGGCCCTGACAAGTCAGGAGGCCTGGCTCACAGCCCTCTTCTTGGGCAACCAGACCATACTGTTGAGTTAATAAACCAGGCAACTTGAAAATCAAGTGCCCTGGATTCCCACATTTATTGACTTACAATATTCAAGTTGGACCTTCTTTGTAGGTCCCTGTGGATCCCTGAGCAACTGGATGGCTGCAAAGCCAGTTGAGTCATTCCAGGGTAAACTGGTCCTTCTGTGAATTCAGCATAAGGACAAGAGAAACTGTTATTGACTTTTTGCTTATCCAGTAATTGCAAAAAAAATACAGGACACTGAAAAGGTGCTAATGAGCAGTATTGGAAGGGTTGGTGAATATGCATGTTTCTTTGGAGGGGACAGTACACTTCCTGAGAGGCTGTGCTGGCTGCTAGAGGCTAAAAAGACCTGTGACAAAGGAGGAGACTTGCAAAAATTAGAAGTATTGTGCTTTTCCCTTCATACGGTATTCAGCAGGAAATATCATAGCATCATAAAGAGATTTAGGCGGGAAAGAACCTCTGGAGATTTGTCTCCAAATCCTGCACCATGCAGAGCCACCCTACCTGCTAGATCAGGTTGTTCGGTACAATTTGAAGTAGAGAAGCTCATCTCCTCCATCCTCTGGACTTATGGAATGGCTCTGCAAGTAAGAGCTCAGAAAGGATCTGGGTCCAAAATGTCAACAGGAACAGGCCTGGTTTCAGCATGCTTTTGGTTTATTTATTTTTCTGAAGACACAATTCAATTGCTAGACCTTATTTATAAGGCAGCTTAACACACAAGCCTGGCCCAGTTTCATTTGTGATGGATGTTGTTCTCAGGAAAACCTCTTCCCTTCCTTTTCTTTTCCTGATCTGCATCACATGAAATGAGGGATGCAGCCTCCTCTTGCATGCCTGCTGTGTGCCCTAGGAGGGCTCTGCAGCCAGCTCTGGACTGCAGACAACATGCAAGGTCTTTGGACCATATGTGCCTTGCTGTGCCTGCTCGGGACATGAGCTCATGCCTGCTTGTGCCGTGGTCTGTGCATTCCTTCACTGGCCTCCTGGGGTCTGAGTCACTGTGCCCTCTCTTAGGTGTAGAGTAATAGCAAAACCAGTGGTGAATAATCAGAGTTAATAATAATGCTTGCCGAAGGTACTTGGTGCACTTTGCTCCCAAATAACTGTTGAATGAAAACACCCTGTCTGCTAGGGACATGCAGTGGCTGTGCAGCGTTGTGAGATTTAACAACATCTGACAACAGCCAGCCCCCCTGGCAAGCTGTGGGTTTCACCCAGCCGTCGCTGAGCCCCTTTTTTCTGTGAAAGTGCTGAAAGTCAGCTAAGTAATGCTCTGCCAGCGAACGAATTCCCCCAGCGGCACGCAGACCAGAGTGGATCCATTCCCTGGGTGCTCACCCAGGAAGTCATTAGCAGCTTGCAGGCAGAGGTCGATCCCATTACCATGGTTTTGTAACGCTTTGTTGGAAAAAATAAGCTGGTGCCGTAGGACTGGAGCTGACCTTGAATGAACAAGAAGGAAAAGCAATCGTGTCTGGAGCTTGCCTCTTTGCAGGCTCAAATGCATTTCTGTTGGGATGCTAATTATGGGGAAAGCAATTTAGGGGAAGAAGGCAAGGTGGGAGCAATGTTTTGAAGCTGGAACAATTGTTTCATCAATGTATTGACTGCCCCTAAATAAGAGCGTTTCTGTGACTCCTTGTATCCTCTGCAGTATGACTGAAAGACATCTGAAAAAGGACCTGACTAAGACCTCACTCATTGGTGCGATGATTTATGTGCAGATGTTCTGGCTGTGAGCGGGTAGCAGTTAGCTGCACACATGGACAGCCTCCATTTCTCCGCTGGTAGACAGCTCTCATTCCTTTAGGCCTTTCCTTTAGGGCTAGGATGAGTCCTTTCTGTGAATGGAGAGGAGATTCTTTCCACCAGTAGATCCTGGGTAGTTAGCAAGTACCAAGACAAAAACAGTGGATCCAAAAGAAATCAGGTATGGTATCCATCTGCATGAGTTTCACATTAATCCATGATCTTTCTTGTTTGGATTTTCCTGCTCTCTGCAGTTTTCAGAGTTCAAGTGCTAGGCACTGGAGGTGGTTGTGGAGAGGGGGAAGACTAAGACCTCTCTTACTATGTGCCCATTTTTCCTTTTCTGTGGTTTAGGTGGATCAAGAGGAGCTCCAGCCCAGAAAGCTACATGATGTGCAAGGGGATTTGAACAAAGTACTGCGTCCAGCTCTGAAGCCCCCAACATAGGAAAGACAGGGACCTGTTGGAGTGGGTCCAGAGGAGGGCCACAAAGATGATGAGAGGGCTGGAGCACCTCTCCTATGAGGACAGGCTGAGAGAGTTGGGGTTGTTCAGCCTGGAGAAGAGAAGGCTCCGGGGAGACCTTATTGAGGCCTTCCAGTACCTAAATGGGGCCTACAGGAGAGCTGGGGAAGGACTTTTTACAAGAACATGTAGTGATAGGATGAGGGGGAATGGCTTCAAACTGGAAGAAGGTAGATTTAGATTAGATATTAGGAAGAAATTTTTCACTTTAAGGGTGGTAAGGCACTGGATCAGGTTATCAGGTTGCCTGAAGAAGTTGTGGAAGCCCCGTCCCTGGAGGTGTTCAAGGCCAGGCTGGACGGGGCTTTGAGTAACCTGGTCTGGTGGGAGGTGTCCCTGCCTATGGCAGGAGGATTGGAACTCAATGATCTTCAAGGTCCCTTCCAACCTCAACCATTCGATGATTCTGTGATTCTAAAGAAACATGCTGTGGTTGATACTCACACAGCTTTAAAGATGACTCCTGCTGTCACTAGATGCTTTCTCA
Organism: Pluvialis apricaria; assembly: GCA_017639485.1. NCBI lineage: Eukaryota > Metazoa > Chordata > Aves > Charadriiformes > Charadriidae > Pluvialis > Pluvialis apricaria. The sequence continues at coordinate 51,055,569 of CM030010.1, read as the reverse complement.
TCTAGATCTGGACTTCCTCTCTTCTGCCTAGCAGGCTCTTCTCTGTGATGGCCTCTATTAGATGAGTCAAAGCATACCATTCACTTTGATGCAATAATACAAGTGTAAGCTGCTTCCTGCTTAATGTGGGTCCATTTGCTTCCATTTATGATGAATTAATATTTTCTTCTGTGCTGTGAGTGGTAGCACTAAGCATACAGCAGGTAGCTACTAATTTTGTCAGCAAAGCTGGTTAGGGAAGGAGATAAGAGGGGAAATAATGAATCATTGAAGATAATAGCTGGCTCAGGCACTGCCATGTTATCATCACGACTGCACAGCAGTGTCTGTGCCCACTCACCCGCCTGGCATGAGGTCCATTTGGACCTCCAGAGACACACTGTGACATGAAGCTGTCTTTCCTTTAAGCTTCCCAGCAAGCTCTGGGCTCAAATGAGCTGTCAAAGAAGTAGCTCAGTCACGATCTCCAACCACTGGGAACTTTCAGAGCATTCCTGACAGCCAAACGCTACTTGATTCGGTAGACAGAGGCAAATGTAATGGCTGGAACCAGATGTGAAGCAGGTTAAGAAAAGCCAGAAGGTACCTAGTTTTATTACCTGGGAAGGAAACTAAATCCTGGGACAGCCCATGTAGTAGGTTCTCCAAAGTCCATGCATCAAGAGCAGGTATCACTTTCAACATGATGCCATCAGATGAGATTTGTCTGAGAGGGCATACTTTTATGGATAAGAGGAGAACAGGGTTTGAGCAGAAGAGAACAGGATTTGGGAAGAAAATGAAATACTATTGGTAGTTCTGGATCGCCAAGGACCTCTGTAATGTGAAGGTGAATAAGTTGTAGCAGAGTCCTTACCAGTTGGCGTTAGCATTTCATAGTGCTGCTACTGTTGGGTCCTCCTGGCTCCCCAAACTGCTGTATTAGACATTTCAGGTTTCATAGTGGTGCCCACAGTTTGCCATGGCCTTGACTGTGTAAAATTGTCTTTGACAGAAAGAAAAGGCTTTGTTCCAGCACAAACAAACCCTTCAGCTCAATCAGAACCACTTAGAGATAACCACACAACTTTGTTCTTGTGTACAACAGCAGATACTGTGTGATACCAACCCAGGTCCAAGTCCAACACCTCCAAGCTCATCTGCAAACCACCTTGAATTGCTGCAGAAGTGCAAAGTGTTGTTTGTTTTTGATTAAACAGCAGAGAAACTCTCCCTCTTCTTCATTTTTCTTCCCCCTTCTCATCCACAAGTAAAAAAATCAAGGAGGATAAAAAGAGCATCCTAAGGGGGAGAGTTACCACCTGCTGCTGTCAGTGTTAGGAAAACAGTATTGAGTCACACAAATAATTTTAGATGCTTCTAAATAAACTGTGCTCTCAGCAGGCAGCCTTTCCAGCTATAATCTTGCCTGCTGCCCCTAATTCTGAGCACACAGTATACTCCGCTTCCTTCCTTGTTGCAAATGAGTCAGAATTTCTCTCAGTCACTCACCTGAGCCAGAAGGAGTTCACTGGCTCACCACTTCAATGCTAATACACAATTAGAGGATGTGTTCCCTCCCTCTGAAAGAAAAACAACCCTCTCAACCCTAAACAAAAAATGCAAGGTATAACTGTGATTCCCTACTGAAATGTGATAGCTGGGAAACAGTTTTCACAGAATCACAGCATCACAGAAAGGTAGGGGCTGGAAGGGACCTTCAGAGATCATCTTGTCCAACCCCCCTGCCAAAGCAGGTTCACCTAGAGCAGGTCGGACAGGAACGTATCCAGGTGTGTTTTGAATATCTCCAGAGGAAACTCCACAACCTCTCTGGGCAGCCTGTTCCAGTGCTCTGTCACCCTCAAAGTAAAGAAGTTTTTCCTCATGTTGAAAATGAATTTCCTGTGTTCCAGTTTGTGCCCATTACCCCTTGTCCTGTCGCTGGGCACCACTGAAAAGAGTCTGGCCCCATCCTCTTGACACCCGCCTGTTAGATATTTATAAGCATTGATGAGATCCCCTCTCAGTCTTCTCTTCTCCAGGCTAAACAGGCCCAGGTCTCTCAGCCTTTCCTCGTACGAGAGATGCTCCAGTCCCTTCATCGCCTTCGTAGCCCTCCGCTGGACTCTCTCCAGTAATTGCCTGTCTTTCTTGGACTGGAAAGCACAAAACTGGACACAGTACTCCAGATGTGGCCTCACCAGGGCCCCCACCAGAGGGAGAAGATGACCTCCCTTGACCTGCTGGCCATGCTCTTTTTAAGGCACCCCAGGATGCCATCGGCCCTCTTGCCCACAAAAGCACATCGCTGGCTCATGGTCAACTTGTTGTCCACCAAGACTCCCAGGTTGCTCTGTGCAGAGCTACCTTCCAGCAGGTCAACCCCCAACCTGTACTGATGCATGGGGTTATTCCCCATGTAGTGCAGGACCCTACACTTGCCCTTGTTGAACTTCATTAGGTTCCTCTCTGCCCACACTCTACCCTCTCCAGGTCTTGCTGAACGGCAGCACGGCCTTCTGGTGTGTCAGCCCCTCCTCCCAGTTTTGTGTCATCAGCAAACTTGCTGAGGATATGCTGTGTCCCCTCATCCAGGTTGTTGAATATGTTGAACAAGACTGTACCCAGTACTGACTCCTAGGGAACACCGCTGGTTACAGGCATCCAACTAGACTCTGCACCATGGATGACAACCCTCTGAGCTGTGCCATTCAGCCTGTTCTCAATCCTCCTCACTGTCCACTTGTCTAATCCACACTTTCTAAGATTACCTATGAGGATGTTATGGGAGACAGTGTCTCTGTTGAAGTGGTAGGATGGGAGAGCTGATCATGCTCCTTGGAAGGGCAGCCTACCTAAGTTTTGCTTGCTAGTTGAGGAGATGTCAGCTCTCAACGGACACAGTGGGGCAGGGAACATGGTCATCAGAGCCCCACAGAGACTCAAGCCACATAGCTCTCACTGCACGCTCTCTCTGCATAAAAAAGCCAGGACCAGGCCTCTGAAGAAAAGAAAGTGTAAGAAGTAAAGGCCTGGTCTGGGAGTCAGCACGAATTTAGGAACCTCAGGAGACTAGTTCATGTTTGTATACTGCTGTCTGGATGATAGCAGAGCTGGGAGGGTGAGAGGAGATGTGTCCTTCACTTTTCATAGTCAGGGCTTCTCTCTAAGAGGTAGGAGAGCGGAGTGGAGACCACCCCGGTTTCAGGAGCCCCTCTACTGACAATGCATTTCTCTCTCAGACTGCCTGCTAGAAAGGACAAGACTGTAGAAATAACCTGTGTGCCAAATACAGCACCCACACTTCAGCAAAAGCCATAGCACATACCATGGCTAGACCACAACTTACATCTTGAGTATATGAAGCACAAAAGAGCCACAGGCTATCAAACACCACTTTAGAACCCCCGGCTCACCAGGGAGACCTGTCTCCTGCAATGTCACTGGTATGACTTCCCTGATGCATTAAATTGGCACACTTGGGCAATGGGAGCCCAACAGCCCCTCTGCAAGTGAAGCAACAGCATCCAAGGAACAGTTTTTACATCCAGCAATCAAAATGTTTTGAGGAGTCTCTTGTGACTACTTGCTTCAAAGCACTTAAACATCAAGCAGACCACAAACCGTGTCCTGGTACTGAGAACAAATTACCTGGGAAAGAAAGAATGATAGCAGAGGACCATGGTGGATAAGGCTCCATACTCTGGCAATACCTGTCTGGGAAGAGTCCCTCACTGGTCCGAGAAGGTCTGGTGACAAAAGAAGAGAGAATAAAAAGAGATAGGACATAGAAGGAGGAGACATCTCTCTTTGGTGTTACCCAAAGAAACCATGGAAGATGAGCAGACAGTTCAGAAGCACTTCCTGTGAATAACCAGTTGAGCTCCTCCACAAGCTTCCTCTTGGTATTTCCCTCAGCACTTTACATTTTCTTGTCTAGCAACCAATAACGCAGTCTGGAAGTTTCAGAGGAAAATCTTGGTTTAGGAGATGAAGTGACACCGCTGTAAAGCAAATTCCAGCATTGCCACCTCTTGCAGTATTCATCTGAGCCTTATACTTGAAGTCTTTCTCCAAGCTTCAGCTTTCACAGTCATCTGATGGAGGAAATCTCAGCTCGCTCTATCTTTTTAAAATAATATTTTAAAGGCAATTTGAAAAATTCTGTCAATCCCAACATGGAAAAGACAGAGAGGCAAAATCCAGTCTTAGATGAAGTGGTACATTTGCCCAATTCTGTATTTTTATCATTTTAGAAGAACTTAATTTTACTTTATTTTTGTCTGCAGAAGTTGGCTAAGTGAAAGCACTCCCAGATTTTGCTTTCATTTGCTGTTCTCTTCTCCTTCTCTATGCATCACCTTAAATATAATCTTGTCCAGCTCTTACAATTATTTAACATAGCTGAATCTTTCGTTTTATCTGTATTTGTCCCTTTCTGTGTTTGGTATACACAAATTCTTTTTATTCTCTCAAAGAAAACCAATAAAAAGTTAATTAGAAAAAAAATCTTATCTAAAAAGCTGTTGTAGGTTTTATTATCTTTGTTTTTCAAGGGCAAAAGAAAGGGGAGTGCCAGAAGTAGAGATGTGGAGTGGAAATCCAGGAAGGAAATGGAGAACACACACACAAAAGAATGCAAAAGAGAAAAGAGTAATGCTATGATGCTAAGAGGAAAAGTAATCTTAGGTAGTAGTAAGCACTCTCCAGAAAAGTAATAGGATCATGACTCAGGGGTTGTTCTGTCGTCAAATGTGGGCCGATGAAATGGCAAGAGGGCAGGCGAACATTAAGCCACGGTAATGCACAGAAAGAGCAAGAGGTCACCAAAGGAGATGGAAGTGCCTCCAGGGGATATCAAGAGCAATTTATTATCAAAAGATGTTGAACTTGCTTAAAAAAACAACAATACTAAATGAAACGTTGTCCAAGTGTACTCAGGGGAAGGAGAAGGACAGATGGCAAACAGACCCAATAGCTCCTCTGGGAAGGCTGGAAATTGCTGATGGAAATGGCAATTATGAAAGAACAGGTGATGAAAAAGTAGTGCATCTGAAGACAGACTGAGCTCCATGAGCAGATGGGACATTGGGCACCTGCTGGCAGAGACTGAAGACACACTTTCGGCAACTGTTTCCCATGTAAAGTGAATCAGATCTTGCCCACATTGTGCACAGAGTAAACAGTGAATGTCCCTATGGTGTCTACATGTCCTGTGGTCCTGTGAGGAAAGCGGTGGTTGCCATGAACTGCAAACGCAGTGTGAGGCTCATGCAGCCAACCTCAGTCACTGAGAGCTGGACTGCCTTTTGAATTCCTTCTCACTAAATTGCCATTTTGGAGAAAGTGGGAACAAATGACTGGAAAAATACTTTGTATCTTTTCAAAGAAGATACCAACAGCTCCCAAAAGAGTTTTTTGCTGAAATATGAAAGGCAAAATAACCCTAAAAGTTGTTGGCAAAAGATGAAACCCTTCTGATCACCTCAAGCGCATGACAAGGGTATGGAAGGCATAGGTATGAGCTAGGATACTTCATGTAAGCAGTGACTTATATGGGGAAGTGTTCAACGCCAACCCCACTCCTCTGCCATTGTGATAACTCAGTCTTCCCATTGCCATAGGAACCCTGACATCAGGATAAAGGGCTTTTTAGGGAGCAGCATCAAAGACTCTTTCAGCATCTCCCACCCCAGAGGGCTCACTGTGAATCCAGAGCCCCCTAGGAGCACAGGCCCTCCTCCCAGCCAGGCAGCCCTCTGTAGCCAGGGCATGATCACTCACTGTCTCTGTGACTGGGCCTCTGTGTAAAACCCGCTCTAATCTGCTCGTGAACATCTTTGTGTGCCACAAAACCCCTCCTCGGTGACCTCTGCTTGAGATCTCCTCATCCTTCCTAGCTGCCTGTGGAGGCAGAAATGCAGAGCTGTCACTTCAAGAAAAAAAGAAGGTGATGTTGCAGAATGGTGTGGAGGTGATCCCAGCTGGCAGTGAGGATGTAATCCTGAGTGCTGGAGAAAGTTCATGCCCCACCCCCCAAATTTTTCCCAGTAAGAGCTGTGTCAGCACGCAGAGGAAGGAAGCTGTTAGTGGCTAAACTGAAAAGATGCCAGCTAGTCCAGCAGATGCTTAGCTTTTTGTCACAACTATGTTCAGCAGAGATTGTGGAGGATGAAGGAGGTATTTTAGCTCCAACACAACTAAACGGCTTTTTGAAATGGGTATTTTTTGGAAGTCCTTTTGTTCAAAAAGAAATTCCAATAGCTAAACCCCAGCCTGGGTTGTTGCCTAAAAGTTTCTGTGCTTTGTTTTCACCAAACCCAGCCCAGCGTTACTCTGAATGGAAGCAACTCGGGAGAGACGCATGAGACTCTGCTGGGAAGCAGGAGACTCCTGCTCAAGGCCATGTCCCATATCAGGTGTGGAAGGGATTTGAGTCAGAGCACCAAATAACACCAGGCAAGTGCTTTAGAGACTAGCTTAAGGTCACAGAGGTGGAACAGACCTCCTCCTTTCACAGTGCTTTGGTGGTCCAAGAAGAACTACTGCATCCCTGTGGACAGACAGGACTGAGACAGCTTTTAGAGCACAGTGAATCCTTCCTGTCTGTGTTTTGTGTGCTGTGGTTTCTCTCCAGGTCGGATGGTGTGGCACAACCCTATGATGATTTCTTTTGTTTAGATGCTAAAAGCTGCTCTGTCTAGATGTGGGATTTTATTCTGATTTACCAGTGAGCTGACAAGACAATGGCCCAGCAATCACTCTGGAAGAGCAAACTGTATGGGAATTGGTTGTATTACAGTTGTATTATAGGCTGCACTGGTTGTGATGCCTCGCATTATGATTGCCTGATGCTTCTCATAAGAACCTATTTTGCTTGCATCTAACTTAGAACGTCAGAAGTGAAATTCTCAGTGTCACTCTCTGCCTTAGGCTGAATTTTTTTTCAGTCAAACAAGCTTGTCTGTTTCTGAAAGTGAGGCTGGGGAAAAACCTGTCTTTTGTCCCAGCTAAAAACCAAATTAAAAACTTCCAAGGTTTGGGCTGCAATTTGCAGTTTCTCTGGGAGGCGGTGAAAAAAACATCCAAAATTCAGTGGATGTATAAATTGCTGGGAGACCTCAGTGCTCAAGCGCTCACAAAGACCTTTCTTCTCCTAGTCTCCGTGTAGGGTTGACTGGCAAGCCTTCCCCTATCTTCAGCAACACCATGAGCTGGAGCAGATGCAGATTATGTATAACCTTGAGGGTAGCTGAAATTTTCAGAAGAGAGTCTAGCATGTTATAACACTGGCCAGTGGTTTGATTTGTCCTTGGCTTTGTTCCTGAAAACAGCTGAGCCAGTTGTCATGAAGATTTCAAAACAGATGGGTACCTGGGAGGGAAAATGGCAACCCAACATCTGGGAAAGCTCTAAGCAGCAGAAGACAAGGGTAGTGTTCAGGTAGCTCCCTGAGCATCACAGCTTCTTCCTTCTATTTGAGACTTTGGCATCAGATTCAATCAAGTTGCAACTAATTTCTTTTTAGTTATCTGCACACCAACAGCTTCCCAAAGCTCCCTGAATCTAGCAGGAAAAGGAAAAGGCTAGTTCACTGAACAGGACTAGAAACAACTTCCACCCCACGCTTTAATTAGTATCGTAAAAATGGAAAACACTTTTTTGTATTATTTTCTGAGAAGTGCTTGTCAGTGTGATTGATGCCTCTGCCTTGGAGTGGTTTTGTGCATTATCAGGGCAGTATCACTCAGTAACAGATGGAAATATAGGAATTATTTCCATTTGCAATGGGAAAAAAAAAAAGCTTTTTGCCTTTAAATGTTGCAGCAAAAGACCCAGGACCCATAAAACCCAGGCTTAATTTTTTTTTCTGACATACATTTTTTTGTGGATTTTGATGTGAGATTAAAGAATGTTGTGATTGAAAACTGTGCTCATTGCTGGCCTGTAGTGGCCACAGATGTTGTAAAGGAGAGCCACACACTTCCCTGTAGGGACATCCTTGTTGGTGGCCTCTGGATGGGGAGCAAGGAGGAGTGGACATCATATGGGTGACCAAAATGCATAGATCTGCTTTTCTCTGGTTCTGTCCTACCATTTAATTCACCTATAAACTGTACATGGTCAAAATCAAAACCCATGCTTCCACCAAAGCATTTACTGAAAAGCAATCTGATTAACTAGAGCCACCAACTGCAAATGTTGCATGAAACCAAAATTCAGTGGGAACACTTCAGTGCTGCCAATATGTTTATGGTTGGTTTGGATTTCTCAAGAGGAGATTATATCAAGTTGACATAATTTTCTCCTACGATAGGTCAGCTGGCCTTGAAATCAGGACAGGTCAGGTGATATGCCTTGACAGAAGATGTTTTGAGATCGCCCCAGATGACAGTCTCAGGATTGAGTCAGGAATTATAGCACAGGTTAGACTCTTGTTAAAAAGAAGAGAAGAGGAGAGAAGAGGAGAGAAGAGGAGAGGAGAAGAGAGAAGGAGGGAAGGGAAGGGAAGGGAAGGGAAGGGAAGGGAAGGGAAGGGAAGGGAAGGGAAGGGAAGGGAAGGGAAGGGAAGGGAAGGGAAGGGAAGGGAAGGGAAGGGAAGGGAAGGGAAGGGAAGGGAAGGGAAGGGAAGGGAAGGGAAGGGAAGGGAAGGGAAGGGAAGGGAAGGGAAGGGAAGGGAAGGGAAGGGAAGGGAAGGGAAGGGAAGGGAAGGGAAGGGAAGGGAAGGGAAGGGAAGGGAAGAATAGGACTATTTCAGCTGGAAGGAACCTACAACGATCATCCAGCCCAACTGCCTGGCCAGTTCAGAGCTGACCAAGTTAAAGTCTGTTATTAAGGGCATTGTCCAAATGCCTCTTAAACACTGACAGGCCTGGGGTATCAACCAGCTCTCTAGGAAGCCTGTTCCAGTGTGTGACCACCCTCTCGGTAAAGAAATGCTTCCTAACGTCCAGTCTAAACCTCCCCTGGCACAGCTTTGAGCCATTCCCACGTGTCCTGTCACTGGGTACCAGGGAGAAGAGATCAGCACCTCCCACTCTCACTCCTCAGGAAGCTGCGGAGAGCAATGAGGTCGCACCTCAGCCTCCTTTTCTCCAAACTAGACAAACCCAAAGTCTTCAACCACTCCTCATAGCACATCCCTTCCATATAAATCCTTATTAAAAAAAGAAGAAAAAGAGTAGTTACCAGCACTTTGCTGGTAACTGTCAAATTGGAAGGGCTTTACAGATCCACCTTCAATGGATGCATCACAGTGTAGTTGCTATTTCAACATTCTGTTAATAATTTGGACAAAGGACAGAAGGGCATGCTATTTAATTTGTGGGGCCAGATCACAAGAACTTTGACAGCAAGGATTAGAAGTTCAGCATGATCTGTCAAACTGGAGAGAAGGTCTGAAATCCTTGAGATAAATTTTGATGAAAGACAGGTATAGCACTTTGCACTTCAGAAGGTGAAGCAAAATTCCCAGTGCCAAGCTAGCTGGATAGAATTAAAGACCTTGTAAGCATGTGATCTATGATTTTTTACGAATGGAAAATAACTGTCTGAGAAGTACTTCAGAAAAGCATCTGGGGGTTGTAGAGGAACATGGACCAAATGTGAGCTGTCAATGTGACCCTGGTGTAAAAATCAAGGCAGGGCTCAGAGAAGCACCAACAGCATTTTTGTCTGACTTCTAGCTAGTGTTCCTGAAGAGGCAAAGAGAAAGAAACTGTGATTCAGGAGGAAGCCTGGAAAATTTGTCCTCTTGTCCCCATTAAATATAAAATTTCCCTCCTCCCAAGATCAGATGATGCTGGAATTTCTTTGGCTGACAAAGTTTGGACTAGTTAAACTAAGGACGTCATTACATTTCTCCAATCCTGTGAAATAAAATCACATGAAACCCTGTGAAGTAAATCATTTGCACAATACAAATAAATGCAAACCTGTATCTTTAACAGCACAAATATTTAATTAGCCACAGGAACAGCACACTGATGCAGTCTGAAGGACACTGTCCTGTGGACTTCTTGAGTCAAAACCAAACAGTCCTTATCGAAGGAAGTGCCTCAGCTGGAGATACTGGTCTTCCTGCAGGAATTTCTATCCTATGCAAAACTTCATGCTAACTGAACAAAAATGCTCCCTTCTCTCTTCAGAACCTATAGCGAGGATAACAGCTTGTGCTGTGTGCACTTTTCCCGGCAGATCAAACTGTTGTGTTTAGGAAAAGGACAGTTTTGTGGTGCTTCAGCTGCAAGGCTGTTTTTCGATCACATTTTTATTTCCTGGATTGCTGTTATAATGAAGATGTTTTTCTTGGTTGGTGTTGCATAGATATAACAATGAGATGGACCAGGAATTGCTGTAACACTCTGACATTTTGCATTTTGGGCAAAAGGTGCATTGCAAGCCTATTACCTTCTGGTTTATTTGCCTGGCCATGAAGAATTTGCCTCTTTTGATGACAGTAATAAAATTTAAAAACCCCACAACCTCCTTTGTATAAGCTGCAGAAGAGCAAGATGCTGACCTGTGCTTTGGAGTGGGGGAAGAACTATGAATTGGCACTTTCCTTGAGAATCAGACCTGAGAGTCTCTTAGGCATGGTGTAGGAGCCATAGGATGATATCAGTGACATCAGCTGTCCCACTGTTTGATATTACTCTGATACCAGCTCCAGTAGCCATATGATGTGAGTGTCTTGGGTCTGATTTTTACCTGAGATATGGTCTACCATATCTTAGATAGGCTCTGGGTGAAAAAGCTGGGGTGACGTTTAGGTTAATCTCTGGCTGAAGTAAGCTTTGACTTCTGCTTGGTTGTCGCCAGACATAGGTCAACCTGGAAATGCACCTAATCCAGATTTAGCAGATGAGGCATTTCTGTTAAAATTTATGAGCCTCTTTAAGATCCCAGCCCATTCAAAAATACTGCATTGCTTCCCCTTTTCTAATGTGAAGCCATGATCAGACATTGGCAGCATCAGCTAGAACTTCTCTGGCAAACCGCGAGGCCAGCAACAAATAGCACAGAGGAGGGCCACAAAGATGATCAGAGGGCTGGAGCACCTCTCCTGTGAGGACAGGCTGAGAGAGTTTGGGTTGTTCAGCCTGGAGAAGAGAAGGCTCCAGCGACACCTTATAGCAGCCTTCCAGTGTCTGAAGGGCACCTACAAGAAAGCTGGAGAGAAACTTTTTACAAGGGCATGTAGCAACAGGATGAGAGGTAATGGCTTAAAACTGGAAGGCAGTAGATTTAGAAGAGATAGTAGGAAGGAATTTTTCACTATGAGGGTGGGAGGCACTGGCACAGGTTGCCCAGGGAAGTTGTGGGGGCCCCATCTCTGGAGGTGTTCAAGGCCAGGCTGGATGAGGCTTTGAGCAACCTGGTCTGGTGGGAGGTGTCCCTGCCTGTGGCAGGGGGGTTGGAACTAGATGATCTTCAACGTCCCTCCCAACCTAAACCATTCTGATTCTATGAAATATTCAGAACAGAAAATTGGTTTGGGTCTTGCATCAGTCAATCTGTGGTGTAAACACATCTGCTCCGGCCAAGCAGAGATGTGTCTGTTGAGGTCAGCTCTGAGTTCAGTCCTTGGTGTGCCGTCGTGGGATGGCAAAACCCATCCAGGGCACCTCCCAAAATCCTCTTGTCTTTCAGAGAGGCAAGGGCCTTTACTTGGCTCTCCCTCATTGCCACAAGAGGGCTCTGGAAGAGCAGCCCAGCACCCTCAAGAAGCAGATGTGTCCTCCAGTTTGGACCTTTAAACTGAGCTACATGATTGCAAAAGCCTGTAGAAAGGCACCTGAGACTAGGTTGGCTAGGAGCAAAATGTTGGCAGAGGTCTGAAATAGTCCACCAATTTTAAACCTGCTATGTGTCCACACAGATGTTATTTGTCAGGACAGTAGAAGAATCAGAGTGGCTTGAGTCAGACAGAGGGGTGAAACAGAGGTGTTAGTGCCTGCAAGCAGGGGCTTTGCACAGGAAACGTGGAAGAAACCATCCAAAGCGAAGACCTTGCCTTTTTAGCCCTGATGCTATTTGTCCTGCAGCAGGTTGGCTGCAGATCTCCACTTCCACACCTGAGCCACAGATGGGGAAATTTTATGTTCACAGCCCAGACAGCAAGGCCACTACTGGGTTTTGACTGTTCTGATGCCTTTTCTGCTGAAGGCTGATTTCACAGAGCAGCCAATTCACAGACGGGTATCTGGGCAAACTGGGCATCATGGCAGGACAATACGCTGAATCATGACTTACACACCCATGGAGAAGCAGCTTACACTGAGATGACAGTAGGATGGGCTAGGGCAGGAGGAAAAACATACACCAGATGCCATTTTAGAAGTACACGTTTTGGAGAGAGAAAGATGTCTTCCATTTCCCAACCTTCCCACTCCAAAATTAGCAGAAGATTTGATTAGATAAGTGGTTTAAAGCATACATATGTATGAACACATTGGAAGATGTAATGAGGTAGTAAATTTGGCACTTAGGTGGAGTACTGAAATCGAAGACAACAAGGCCATTTTCTCCCTTCTCCCCATTGTAATTTAGTTCAATTCACTTATTCTATAGTAATTTAAGTAAATGGCTGGGAAATTATGAGCTCTTTGCTGCACACCATGTTGTGATGATGAATTCATTCAGCTTTTTCTTAAATGTCACAGATGGTTACAAATGCAACCCCAGAATGAGGTGGACTCACTTACTAGAGATGTAGGCTGGAGGGGAGAGGAGGAATTCCCCTCAGAGTGGCAGTTCTTCTTCACTCAGCAGACTTAAATTATTCTCAAACCCTTTAAGCAGTTGTATTTGAGGGAAACGCCAACCAAATAGGATGATGTGACCAAAGATGACAGTGGATGTAGAGTTGTGTAAGAAAAGCTCTCCTGTCATGTCCCAAACTAGTATCATGAATAAAGCCAGGGGATGGAGGCAGGGGGAAGCAGGAGGGAGTCTTGCACACAAGATATGCTATTGTCTAGATCTGGATCTTAAGACATCAGAAGGTGTTTGGGGCAGCAGAGGGACAGACCACATCTCAGGAGTGGCATCTCAGGAAGATCAGCAGCAGAATGAGACCTCTTTCTATTGCCACGGAAGTTGATGGGAAGCTTTCCATTGAGTAATACTGCTTGTTTTTGTTGTCTGTTGAATAAAACCTGCAAGGTGGAAGGAAGCCAGACTCATGACTCAGAAAACTAACCCCAAAATCACCATCTGTCCTGGAGCTGGGACCTTCCCCTTCAGAAGGATGGCCTCTGGGACGCCTTGTTAAGGGGCAGGTTGGTGAGAAGAAGGGAGAGGTTTAACTCTTCATCATTTCAGCATCCTGTGTCATTCTGAGAGCTGTGTTAAATTGCTCCCTTCTCTCTTCTCTGAGGTTTTCCTGTGGCTAATTAATTACAGAGAGAATTCAGAGGCCTTTGTGGGTAGTTTGTCAACTTTGTGCTATGAGTCAAGAGGAGTGCACCTCAACAAGGCCTGGAATGTGGGCTGGGCTCCATGAGGCATTCCCAAATTTGGTAGTTTATCTGGATTTGTCTGGGACATTTTGCATCCTCTCTGTATGGCCAGTCCATATTGCTTTCGAGGCAGCACATAGCATGGAGCATGCATCAAGCAAAGAGAGTGGTGGAATTCTAGGGACCTTGAATGGTTCCTATATTCACCAAATCAATGCCATATTGCAATATCTTTCCTCCAGCTTGCCCTTCATGTAGTAAAGAGCAGGAATGCCCAGAAAAAATCAGGATGAGATTCTTCCTGTCCTATTTTATACACAATAACAACGGTGGCAACAATATGAAAATCCAGACTTGACATAAATATTCTCCCTGCTTTCTATTAAGCAAGAGACTGAAGAGATAGCTGAGCATAAACATCCCTTTGATCTCCAGACTTCACTGTTAAGCCCAAACCTATACAAAGTATTAGCCCAGGAAAAGCCACGTCCTTCCAAACAACTGGGGCATTTTTTGGCATGACATGGGTTCATCTCCTTACCATCTGTTTAGAGTCCTCTTCTCCAGGAAGGGTTTCCTCCTGCTTCTATATATTCTTGTGGCTCAGCCTCATGGCATTACTGCTGTGGAAATTCAAAATACTCGGTGTTCAGCTTGCAGAGGTTTGATCATAACTTGCCAAGTATCCCCTGGGGAGAGGCTGTCTTATTTGAAGAACCTCAGGTCTGTGGGCAAGCTCAGGTTGTCTAAGCAGGAACTGGTCTTATTTGTGGTTTATTATTATGCAGTGAGCTGGAAGAAATGATGGGTGACTTCAGTGACCAGTCATACAGCCTAAATAACAAATGCACTGGCACTCAGATGAAGTTGAGGGTCCACTGGCTGATACACACCTGGCAGATATTGGGCTGGAGAAAAAATAGGTTTAAAGGCAATTCACATGCAATAAATTGTTGAAAATATGCCAGAAAGAATTCAATAAACCCCATTCCTCATCTCCCTGATTACTTGAACGGTGCAGTCTATGTTACATGGGTTTGCCTTCTGCCCAGCTTATACCACTGCGTAAACCCAGCTACGTGAAACAGTCTTAAAAATGGAAGGGAAAAGATTCATAAGAAATGCAAATGAAACAGCCTGCGTGTGAAGGATGTTTAAGGATTGGTATTAGGGCTTCAGGAGTAATTGTCATTTGGGGGCTTCTGTAATTTTGGCGCTGCATATTGCAATCTTTTATCCATGAGTTTTTTGGATGTGTTCCCATGTTACGATTGTCGGTCTTGGCCTCAAAATCACAAACAGGAAAAAGAGGTGATAAGGGAGGACCTTAGGCTTGACATAAGAAAGAAATTGGGCTTGTTTGCACCAGCTGTCAACTTCCAGGCTATCAGGGTCACATGGATTCAGCCAAACCCTGACCAGCTCTCTGAGCAGACTTCAGTTGACAGTCACAACGGATTTGATCTAGTTGCGCCTGTACTGCTAGCACACAGCAGGGCTCAAGTAAAATCCCTCTTCTCTGTATCCTCTTAGCTGTCCTTTCCCAATGCCTGAGCCTTCTCATGGGAAGGAAGAACTTTTCCATCTTTTCCAGACTTGACTCATGGTGGAATCCTGTAGTCTGTAAGACAGATCCCCTCGCTTGAGAGTGCAAGTGTGACAGTCACTGGGGAAACAGGACCACAATACTTGGGCTAAACCAGCAGCAAGAGCTGGTGACACTGGCGTGCACTGAATGGTGGCTGTTATTTGAAGGTATGAATACAGAAGCTCATGTCTGAACCTTGAACCTACCACCCAGTTTCCTTTCAAGGATGGTTTTCAAAAGCCTTGGAATTGAATGGCATTGTCAGAGGGCCATTTCAGCAATGTGGCCTCATATTTTTAGATGCTTTTCCTAAGCTGCCGAGAAGATGGGATGGGAACTTGAATGTGTAAACAACCCATATGTTAGGGGAAGGTTGTGAACATGTGTTGGGCTTACTTTCCTGGGGCATAATTATTACAGATACTTAAGTAGCAGAGTGGTTGCACAATACCTTAATTACTATGTTTAGATGAAGCCTGTTCGTTGTAGGAGTCATACGCTGTGGCTCTACTTTCTCTTCAAGGTGTAATTTGAACAGGTTGCTGAGATGCATGGGTGGCCAGCATGCACTAAAGTTTTCTGTATTGTTCATACAGTTGATAAATGGGTATTCTTCACCCTACCTTTCAAGGTGCAGCACTTTGTGAGCTTGTGGTCTCTTGTGTAAAAGGTGCCAATCCTTTTAAGTAGAAAGAAGGCAGATTAAGATACATGTGCAATGGGGTCATGGTGATTCCTCTTACAAGCATCTTTTGGTTGTTTCCTCTTTATATCTGAAACATACGTGCATCTGCACATACTTGCACTACTGAATCTGATCGGTATCCAAATTGTTAGGGGAGCAGAAGGAAATTTTCAAATGAATCTGTGCAACATTCTGGGGAAGGTGCACTACAAATACATCTAGTACCTGGTGGTACACCTGAGTCCACTGTTTGTTTTACCTTTGAAAGCCTGAAGAAAATGAAAGAAAAAAGAGAGAGAAAGAAAAGAGGTGGCTTCAGTTTCATATAAACCCCACGGTCGAGATCTAGGAGAGGGCGGTCATTCTACCTGGCTTCAGGGGTCTGCAGTCTAAAGTTGCTGCTTGGTGCCAACATAACTAATGGTGAGAAGGGAGCATTGTAGGAAGTGACGTCTGTAAAATTCTTCGCTCTGTTCGGGGATTTGTCTCACCCCAACAGCAAACCTGCTGGTAGGGGCAGAGTTTACAGTCCTTGTCCTTTCTCATCACAGTCTTTGGTAAATTTAAATGTATAAACCAAGCAACCTCATCCCCGTTTCAATCCCTAACTCAGCACTAGGGGTCCCGAAACATCTGAGGATTCTGGAAGAGTGTATCTGGAAATAGAAGATTGTCCAGTGGTTTCTCACTTCTCAACCTTGGAGAGCAATTGGCCAGAGCTGTGTCATGGGAGATAAGGAGTTTGGGGAGGAGGATCAGTAGACACAAAAGAATGCAAATGAGCTGCGGCCAACACTTCCTAACATGAAGTACCCACGACTGGAGTACTGGTGTTGGACCTCAAGGACTTATTCCAGCTTCTCTCAGTCACATCAATGCTGTTGGCCACAAGCAGTCTCACTCAGCCATTTCTTAGGCTCATTCAGGGGAGCTTAACACCTACCATTTTGTTGCTTTCTCTGGAGCCAGTCCCTGCTCAGTATCCCCAAATGGGCTATTTCTTAGGCTACAGATAGGTTAGGAGCGTTTCCCTTTGGGACACCTCACTGGGTAAGTCTTCTGGATCCTACTGCGTGGCATAGGCCTAAACTAAATATTAGTGTCTTACCTCATCTCATGCTGTGAGCTCAGCTGGCTCTTTCCCCAGCTGTTTTTTTTCTAGCTGAACAAATAAACAAAGCCACCCAGTTTAAATGCCTGTGTTACAATTTTTATCTGAGCAAGAGAACATTTCCCAGTAGCTATAGCCACGTGCACAAGAGTAAGGACCTGTGGCAATTAGCAAGTGCGGGGAGAGAATATTGGGTCATGTTGAGGCAGGTTTTTCAGTAATTGTATAGGAGCAACAATTAGAAGAGGCAGGAGACTCATTAGATACGCTAATCCCCCAGAGTAGGCAGTGGATTGCAGAACAGCCATCCAGTCCAAATGATTGCTCATAGCTCATGGTGTGCCTGAAGTGAAAAAATCCTCACCCTGTTCTGAGGGGCAACTTGTATGGGTGCACATCAGTGATGAGGGAAGTGGTGAGGGATCTCTCTTCTAGTCATAGCCCTCAGCTTCTGCAGAGCAAAGGGATCCTGGTGAAAAGACTGCTACCAGTACTTCGTTGATGATTTCATTTGTTCCTCTTCCCCTCACTCCCTAGCCCCTAGATCTTTGCTTTGTGGTGACATTCACAAACTGCAGCACTGGCAGCTCTCACAAGCAGGGCAGGTGCAGTCAGCTGGGGTATAAGGAGAAGCACATGACATACAAGGAGATGCTGAGGGAGCTGGGAGAAAAGATGTGTGTGTGCGGGGGGGAACATAGCTGCTGTCTGCCTCTGCTGAATGGGGGACTACACAGAAGATAAAGTCAGACTCTGCTCCATGCTTAACAAGGACAACTCCTTCAGGTTCTCTCCTCATATGCCATGTGCTCCAGGCCCTGGCCATCTTGGTGGCATCTGATGGACTTGGTCCAGTTTATTGATGCCTCTCTTGCACTGACAGGACTCAAAACTGGACACAGCCCTTCAGATGCAGCCTCATCAGTGTGAAGCAGAGAGGAATAATAACTTCTCTCATTCTTCTGGCTGTGATTTTGCTAGTGTTAACTGAGATGCAGATAGGCATCATGGCTGTGAAGGCACACTGCTGAATCACGTTCAACTTCTTGTCCACCTCAGGCCCTATTCCACAGAGCCACTTCCCAGTCAGCAAGCCCCCAGCTTGTCCTGGTGCCAGGGGTGGCTGCATCCCGGGTGCAGGAGTCTGCCCTTGCCTTGGTTAAACTTAAGATTCCTGCTGGCACGGTACTCCAGCCCATTACGATCCCTCTGAACAGCCCTCCCTGCCTGACAGAATGTCAGCTGCTCCCCCCGGTTTGGTGTCATCCCTGAAACTGGAGGGAGTATGCTCGGTCTCACAAATCCAGCTGATGAACAAGATGGTTTGTATATTGCCAGGGCCTAAAAACTCACAAGATCTAAAAGAGGTAATAAATGCCTTTAGAACAAACTCAAGTTTTTCCACAAAGTGGGAAAGAAATTTCTATCTTCTAGAGATATTTTTAATAAAATACTGAGATTTTCTCAGAGCCCCAGGATCCTGGGGCCTCAGGGTTTCAGACATTGCAGGAAATACCATGAGACCTCATTACATGTTAACGCTTAAGCTTATGGTTTAACTACATGCCTTTTGGTGTTTTGTAGTTCTATAGTCACCTGTTCTTTGTGGGCTTACTATATATCCCTAATATATTGCACATGGGCTACAGTGATGTGGAGTAGGGTCACAGGAAGGTGAAAGTTGTTTACTACGCCTCTGCCCTGCCCAGAACTGGTTCCTGTGATTTCCAAGGGACGGGCTGTTTTGCTTTGGTTTTTTTTTTTTTCCTCCATGGAAGAGCTCCCTGGGAAGAGTCAGTGCTGTGTTTTGAAGCTCCAGTTTTCTGGGATCTTTGCTCTTTTTTTGTCCTGAAAGAGGCTAATATTACCAACGGGCTTATTCGTATCCCTCTGCAAGAGCAACATGTTGGTTCATCATGAAGCCAATGAGGGGTACACTACGAAGGACACTCCAAAAGGAATTGTCTTTGCATGTCCTGAGATAGACTTTGTCAGTGCCTGAGGCAGTGGCCGCAATTAGGACTGCCAGATGAAAAAGGCAAGCAGAACTAATGCTTGAGAGAGAGATGTGAAACACACCTTGCTTGAACATTGGTTGACCATAGCTAAGTATGGAGGATGATGCTGCATCTATGGATGCTAGTGAGCTTTCCAAGTGCCTGGCTGGTGTGTCTTGCCCAGAGTTAAACAGACTATCACAGACTATCAAATCTGGAGTCAGGAAGGAATTTCAAGTCAAATTGGATGGCAAAAGCAAGGTTGGGTTAGTTGTTTTGCCTTCTGTTACAGGGATGTGATCTATTTACTAGGCACATATGGGAATTTCACTTATCAAATTCTGCTCCCTTGCAGGCCCCAAGGACATTGGCAATAATATTCAGCTCTCTTGTTGTCTTCCTAGAGTAGGATTTTTTGTTGCTTTTGGGGTAGGTCTTTTTGGTAGAGAATCTTAAGCTTGCTTAAGAGCATCAGAGTTGCTCTATAGCTCATGGAGTACAACCCTGTGTCTGTATCAGGACTGAATGACTACTCAGTGGTTGCCTCTGACTGCAGGAGGCTGGATGAGACAGCCTGAGAGATTCTGCTCTATGTTCTACATCAAACCACGCACAGCATATCACACTCTTGTATCATGGACAAGTGCTGCTCTTCTGAACCAAGTTCCATCAGGAAAAGTTGTATCTTAGAGGGTCCTCAAGACCAAGCTACCAAGATCCACTGACCAACCCTTGTTGAATTGCTGCCACAGGAACAAGAAGTACTGTTCACTCTCTTGTTACAAACACATAACCTGCCAGCAAAGTTTTCTCCTGGGCTCTAGACCATTTCCCAGCTGTCTGCTGGGATTCGAATGAACATTTTAATGGCTTCTAGAACAGATCCTCTCACAGATTTGGTCCAGACGGAGTAAAAAATATGCTGGAGCATGTGTAAATCCCCTATGTATGAGGTATGCCACCAAGTTGCCAAACCAACAGTTCCCATGCTGTCTACACATCCTCATTGCCACCGAAAAAGCCCAGATACTTCTTTGAAAGGCAGACAGGTATATGGCAGACTCCATCTTGTGTAATACCTAATAGAAAGTCTGAGCCACCTCCCAGAAGATGAGTGTCATGTCTCCCCACCTTTGATAAAACATTGTTGACAAATAGCAGGTTTGCCATAATTAGAAGCATAATAACTAGGAAGTGCAGTTCAGAACCAATTCAGGCGTCTAACTCTCTCCAGCTGCTATTAAAGCTAATGTTTCAGGCAATCAGCTGTAAATGGGTATTATTTTCTAATTGAATCCACAGCTCCCTACATGTGAGTTGTGAATGAATGAGGTAAACACACGTGCAGCCAGCGAAACTCACAGCTGGCTGTCATCCCTTCAGTGCCACTAACATGTCCCTCGTTCATCCCAGAAGCTGTGGGGACCTTGCTACAGTTAGGTGGAGAAATTGCATCTGCTTTGCTTCTGATGTTTCAGTTAAGGGCCTGCTTAAAGCTGCATAGGTGTTCTGCAGGCACAGGGGACTTTCAAACACACACCCAGGGTGAACATCTGCAGGCCATGAAAAAGAGCTGAGCTGTGAAATGAGAAATAGCTATTCCAGCACAATAAATCACTCCACCTGCTTTATCTGGTCTGGGCTCCAGCCTTCATTCTGATGGAGGCTGTCCTGTCTTGCCAAAACCCTGTCAGAAAGGAAGTTGCAAGAGACATCACAGGGTTAGAGTCCCAGATCGAGCACTGTGGGGAGATTAACAGCACTGGAGTGGCCTTTCGTGCTTCCTGGAGTGCGCCGGACATACCGCATGGGAAATCTGTCAGTGCATTCTGTACATGTGAATGGGTAGAGGTGTTCTTCTTCACTCCTGGTAGAGTTGTGATGCCTGTGTGGAGGAGGGGCTGTAGGGTTAGTGTCCCCTGATTCTTGCAAGTACCTCGTCCCTTCTAGGAGTGGTTCAGAGCAAAGGTACTATGTCTCTGGTACCCAATCAGCGTAACACAGTAATGTTTGACCAGAACACAAGAAAGGATGAAGATTTCATTAGAAGCAGGTGGTAGGGCTGCTTCTGAAAAGATTTCATATGTAGCGTGCCTTTGTCCCTTCCATGACAAGTATTTACTTGAGATGTTAAATGATGGAGGCCTCTCCATACTCCCCAGGTACTCCGCTACCTTGTTTAGAAAACGTTTGACTTTGCTTTCAGCCTGCATTTGTCTGGTATCCACATCCAACCTCTAGATTCTGTTTTGTTCTTGCCTATAAATTAGAAACCTCAGCTGTCAGAAACCTTCCTTCCATACGGATGCATGTAGAGGCATGAGATCTCTCTCTAAGCTAAACAGATGAGCCTCATCCACCTCCCATTGGGAGAGAGGCTATCCAGCCTGCACCCTACCATTCTTGCCACTTTTCACCTGAATGCTTTCTGTGAGTCAGCAAGCACCGTGTGACTCAATGAAAGCACACATAGGGCAAAACAGCCATGAACTAAATTCAGTGCTTGCTAAAGAACGTGCAGGTGTTTATTCTGGGGATCAACAAACCTTCTAATGATGATACTGGATGGATTCTGGCCAGAAAGTTGTGCTGTGCTGAAGGAAGGTGGGAGGAGGGCCTGGGAGCAACGCAACAGGATTTGGAAAGAAGAGTTGGCTCCACAGAGGAAGAGGATTCACAGCAGAGCAACAAGAAGGTACTAGAGGAGGATGGAGCCTGGGGGTAACCCTAAATGGGATAGCTGTATGTTGTGGAGGCACCAAACAGTACAGTAACTTGCCCCTTGGAGTTGTCCTCTCCAGTTCAGCTGTAAGGTGCTACCATTGCTCTGAAATGGTGAGAGATACCTAAAGACAGACCAGCTCCCATGGTACCGTAGGGCCTGGCAGGCTTGTTGAAGTCAGAGCGCAAGGTGCCCCACAAACTGGGTGCAGGGCCAGAGAAATCCACACGAAAACCCTCCTCATTTTCAGAGAAGCTGGTCAAGGGAGAGAAAGACATACTGAAATGGCTGGGATGGTGAGGTACTGATGCAAAGGGCCTGATGCAATCACCTCATCACAGTTCCTGTTCCTCCTGGCTTGTGTGAGTGTTTCCTCAATGCATGAGACATACATTCAGAGGGTGACACCACTCCTTTCTCTACCCTTCCCATGCCCAGGAGCACTTCTGACCGTGAGAAAGTTCTGACATGCAAAGAAGACTCCTGTAACAACGCCTTGCTTGCTGTCAGCTGAAAGCAAGTGACACCCTCTCTAATGACTAGTTTCAGAAAGAAAGCAAATACACAAGGATGCGCTCACCTGTCCCAGGTGATCACTGCTGTCTCCCACAGGTGGAATCGGTGGGACTTTTGAGCACATGTGTTGCCAGCTGTATCACCAAGGTCAGGACACATCCAAGCTGGGGGAACAGAGGGGCCTTAGGGACCTTCGTCCTGGCAGATACTGCTCTGAATATTGTGCATCTAGACAATGCTTACGTAGTGCAGGGATATTTCCTGGAGACTTCCCAGTTCTTTGGTACAAAGGTGCAAAATCCCTTCAAGATGATCCACCAGTGAGGAATGGAGGAAAAAGTAGCTCCAAACCTTTCTTTCTCCATATTTTTCAAGGTTGCTGCCCCATAGACTAGAGCCAGTGCACATATTGAAGACCCTAATGCCACCTGTGCTTCCTGCCCCTCTGTACTTGGCAGATTGCTCCATGGGAACTTCTGGCTGGCAGAAGGTGACAGAGCCACGTTGCACATGTGAGGGTGGTTTGGGAGCCTGGCTCGCAGCATCCAGAGGGAGTGTCTGCCACTGTCGATAGCATTTCCAAAGAAAGGAGCCAAATCCACCCACATGGGTCACGGAGACTGTGTCTTTCTGCCACACACCTTCCCTCTCGCCCAGCCCTGGCAGGGCCCCATCGTTCCTCACGTGTTGCCCTGCGTGCTGAGGAGACCCGCCAATGCCTGCCAGGCTCCGTGGCCCTTGAATCTGGCTTCAGATCCAAAACATCTGTCCAGTCCAGGTGCTCTGGGGGAAGGACTGGGATTTGGGCTTTGATTTGGTTTGACAGGAGGAGTGGGAATTGTAAAGTCAATCAGAAATCTGCAGATCCCCATCAGATCCCCTGATCCCCTGCAGATCAAGAGGGTATATTAAAAAAAAAAAAAACAAACCCAAACAAACAGTAACATGTAGGCTTGTGGTTCATGGAAAATACAAAATAGAAGGGTCTTTCTGGTCCAAATCTGTGATTTTTTTTCCCCATTCTCCAGATTTCCCATGTTTGTTTTCCCCGTGGCCATGGCTTTGTGATTCTCTGCAGAAGTAAAATCGTCATTATTTCAGGATCCCCTCCAGACACATCAGCCTTTGCTCCAGCCTCAGAGGCTGGTAGGCACTTATAAGACACACAGAGAGCCCAGAGTAAAGCCCGAGCAGCTGGCTTCCAATGTTTATTCATCTTCTCAAAACATGAGGCTTTTAAACAGATCTTCCTTCAGCTCCATTCAGGGACAGTTGCTCTTCCAGAGATCCCCATGTGGCTTCTCGTGCTTTGGGTGTGAGCTCAAAACTCGTCTTTTAGGCAGGGTGTATGTGCTTTAGAAGCTAAGCTAGTAATTACCTTAAAGGTTTAAAGTGCTGGTCTTCTTTCTGCAGAGTGGGCCACACGTGTGTACAGAGGCAGC
This sequence comes from Pluvialis apricaria, assembly GCA_017639485.1. Classification (NCBI taxonomy): domain Eukaryota; kingdom Metazoa; phylum Chordata; class Aves; order Charadriiformes; family Charadriidae; genus Pluvialis; species Pluvialis apricaria. The sequence continues at coordinate 51,032,063 of CM030010.1, read as the reverse complement.
CAGGAGTGTTGGCGGGAACAGAGACCATAGAAGTGGCCAGGAGGAGCAGTGGGATCGCTCACAGCAGCAATATCTCCCTCAGAAATTTAGATCCAGATCCACCAGTGTTCTGAACTATGAGTTTAAATTTAAGCATCTGGGTCAATTAAAGACAAGCCCATTCCCTAATAAGCTGCCTTACATGATCCAGCAGAGCTTGGAGTGGCATGCCACACTGCTCTCTGCTTTCCAGAGAAAGCAGCACAGAGGGTAAGAAAATCCTCAGCATCAGCATACAAAACTGTGTAAGATCTCAGAAGCCCCATTTTTGGCTTAATTTGGTTGAGGAAATACCAGTAAAGAGATGAGGAACTGTTGAACATGACATCCAGGGCTTCTGCCTGTCTAGTGCTTCCCCCATCTTTGGTGTGTCCTGCTACCATGGCAATTGGGAGTAGTTCCTCAAGACTGGAAGAAAGCAAGTGCCACTCCTGTCTTCAGGAAGGTCAAAAAGGAAGATATGGGGAACTACAGGCCAGCCAGCCTCACCTCAACTAATCCTGGAAATCATTTCCAGACCCATGAAGGACAAGAACATGCTCAGGAGTAATCAGCACAGACTTACAAAGACTAAATCATGCTTAACTGACCCAATAACCTTCTGCAATGAAGTGCGGGCCAGATCAAGGCACCATACCAGCTGTGAGCCATGCCATGTCACTTGTTTGCATGATTTGTCCATCCTTGTGTAGCACAGGATACAGTGCTGGGAGCAGTTAATGGTGGACACCAAGGGATGAAAATTGAGAAGCTGGGATTCTGGGGAACTGCTCTCAAATGATTGGGCCTTCCCTCTGTCCTGGGAGACTGTCAAATCCTGCAGTGTGCATGAAGAGTTCAGAGGAAATGTCATCTCTGCTTTGCCTCCCCAACAGCTTACCCCTGGGGCCGAGGCATGGGCACTGGTCTGCTGTGTGCTCTGGCAGATGGCAGCAGGGCATCACAGGAAGAGGGGCAGCGCTCGGGGGTGCTTTCAGCCAGCTGGACCAACCTGACAAGCACCTTCTCTGAGAACTTCCAAGATGCCTAACAGACTCATCAGTCAGCTCTCAATGGCTGCATGTCATATATGCAAAACTAGCCAGCTGCCATATCTCAGTGGTTTTGGTGCTTCTGTTGCAGTCTTTTCTTCTTCCTTCAAATACCTCCTCTCCATTCAGTGGCTTTTCTGAAAAGATGATGGGTTTTCCAGCACTGGGGGGGGTAGAGATAGAACAAGAAACCGAACCTGATTTTCCTCTGCCAGCCCTTTCCCAGGCTGTGTGGGGAACCCGAAACATGCACACCAGGGGTTTAGCCTTCTAGCTGGGCACAGAAGAACCACTCCTGCAGGTGAAGGAGTGATCACCTCTCCTATGAGGACAGGCTGAGACAGTTGGGGTTGTTTCAGCCTGGAGGAGAGAAGGGCTCAGGGAGACCTTATTGTGGCCTTCCAGTACTTAAGGGGGGCTTATAAGAAAGATAGGGACAGACTTTTTAGTAGGGCCTGTTGTGATAGGACAAGGGGTAATGGTTTTAAATTAAAAGAGGGTAGATTCAGACTAGATAAAAGGAAGAAATTTTTTTACAATGAAGGTGGTAAAACACTGGAACAGATTGCCCAGAGAGGTAGTAGATGTGCCATCCCTGGAAACATTCAAGGTCAGGTTGGACAGGGCTCTGAGCAACCTGGTCTAGTTGAAGGTGTGCCTACACATTGCAGGGTGGTTGCTCTAGATGACCTTCAAAGGCCCTTTCCAACCCAAACTGTTCTGGGATTTTCTCTGTCCATTTGCATGACTCAAAACCGAGAAGCCTTCCTGTTATCCGACATTAAGCAATCATCTCCTGGTTTTGTTTTGGAAGGCCCTTTCTCCTCACCTACCCTGTCCTTGCAGGGCTATTAGCTGGGTACCCTGCACTTTTGCTGATTTACTAGACAATGTTTTGAAGCTGAATTACTGGCTCTGTGCTACCTGCTGCTCCACCAGCAGCATGGTGGCACTGAGTAGTGCTTACCCACAGATCCAAGGGACATGGATGGCACTTTCTCCCCACCCCGACCCTGGCTCTCTGTTGCCTTCATCTAGTCAGAAGAAGGATGCTGTTACCCGTCCTGACTGCTGTGCTGGCAGAGCGAGCTGGCTGCGCAGACCTGGTACCTCTCTGCTTCCTCTAGGGAAGATGATCTGCCAGTGGTGGTGCTTAAAGAGCACCAACCAGAGAAAAGACAGTGTGAGAGACAGCTTTTGTAAAACAGCCTGTGACCCACATTGCAGCCTGCTACAGAGATGGAAGGTGTCTGACATCACCATGGTTAGGATCACGTTTCTGCTTTTTCTTTCACAGACACACTAGTGCACACACAGAAGTGTGTTATACAGGAATTAACGTCCTGGGTGTTTTCAGACCTGCTTCGATCACCAAATGACAACACATGACACCCCCCCCCCCCCAGTCCCATGTATGCAATTCCAAGAAAACCCTGAAGACTCTCAGTGGAAAGGAAATGTTGATGTTTCAGCTGAAATGCAGAGATATTTTAGACAGAAAAAAGGGTATTTCAGAGCTAGTTAGAATTATCCCATGGAAAACTCATCAATTTTGACAAAAAAACCACCAAACACCCCACCTTATTTTGACAGAAAAAAAGCCAATGAAGACCATGTTGAACAATGTAGACAGCTGGTACCACATTTCTCAGCAGGCATCATCATTTCCAGTCCTGGATTTCACTTTGAAGAACTCAGCCAGGTTAGAGCATGCTGCAGCTGACATCCTTGGATAAAATAAAGAGGTGGTTGACAGCGCTGGACTTGGAGAAAATCTTCAAGCAAACTGGCCCTGGTTTCTTTTAATTTGCTTGTACCGGGAATGGGGGCAGTCACTGCAGGTGTAGTCCCTTAGAGATTCATGAGGTGCAAATCTTCCCATGACTAGTTTCTCAGCTGCACTTAACCAAGCAAAAACAAAGATGTGGAGCTGAGCCAGGAGCCCTTTAAAAATACCTTGTCCCCCGTCAGTTAAAAACCCATTCTCCCTGGTTGTTGCACACCGCTGAGCGTTCACCCATCTCCCTGCTTCAGCACTGATTTGATCTGCGTTCACCAAATTCTGTGCAAAATTTTGAGTCAGATTTGTCCTCTGTTTCTCAGCTCCTCCCACCCCCTGATTGCTTTTGAGTTGAACCCTGGTTTTGAGCACCTGTTGTTCGTAAGACAACCCAGCTGTTGTCTATAAGACAACCCAGCTGTTGTCCATGTGCCTCGATGAACCAAAATGTCTTCACCAAAATGAAAAAAACAACTTGTTCGTTAAGAAGACATGCTGTATTTAGTTAAGACTTTCATGTAGCACCAAGATTTACTGCTGGAAATCACCAGCCCACCATATCCATCTTCTTTGTCTCATTTTGCATGTCAGGATCTTGAATCTTACCAGGAGAGCAATTTGCGACAAAAATCTCAAGAGAAGGGGGACAAAGCATGTCACTGGAGTCTAACTGAAAAAAAACCACAAGGCTTCATGTTCAGGGGAAGCATCATTCCTCTAACAGTTAATTTTGGTGTGAATCAGAGCAAAAAATTTTATTTTTTTTTAAATTTTCTGATTTTCCTTTTAACTGTCCCTTGTATTCCTTGCAGGATTTCTTCTGTACACGTCTCCCCCAAAGGCAGAGATCTGGCAGTGACTGCCAAGGATTACAATCACGTGCTAACCCAGTTTTGGATTTGGTGAACCTTTTGTGAACCAAACCCATTTCAGATTTCTCAGTGAATATACATTTTTTAAAGAAGCTGAGTAGCTCTCTACATATACCTGAGGTGTCATCAGCGCACACAAACACACCCCTGCACACCGATAATGCACAGGTACTCATACAGTACTCATTAGAGAGAGCTATTTTCAGATGCACAGAGGTTTATTACGAACAGTGGAAAATAAAATAAACAACTATTAAGAGCAACCCAGTAGAGCTCTATTAACTCTGCAGGAAATATTTGTCCTTTCTGACAGAATGATAGGTTTATACTAATGCTCAAGCCAGTCTGCTAATACAATCATGTTGTTTCCACAGCTCATTTCCACGATAATTTTAAGGCCAAAGTTTTGCTGCTTAGATTTCGTTTTCTCGCCCATTCAACCCCATCCTTTGGGTTAGATGTGAGCAGCTCACAGGTTTGTAAAATTACAGAAGGGTTTAGGTGGGAAGGGAGGTCAGGAGGTCTCTGTGCCCCTCCTCCCCTCCATGCCCTCACAGCCAGGTCAGGTGTGATGGTGGGTGGTCCCCAAGGATGGAGGTGCGACCATGCCTCCGGGCCCTGATCCATGGCTGCCCTGCTCTCCTGGGACAGATTTGTTTCCTCCAACCCCATCGGTGTTTGCCTTACTTCATGTCTTTGCCCTGATCTCAGCTGGCCTCTCGAGCACGGGCTGTTCCCTTCTCTTCTAGATCAAACAGCCCTGACTGGGCTTTCTTTCACCTCCTTTCTCTTGACTTTGGGGAGAGGAACTATGGGGTTGTCTTAGCACAAGGTAGATTGCAGTCCGCATGTATTGGGAAAAGGAGAATGAAAGAATGGCAGAGAGACCACCAATGAAATCTGGTCAGTCGTGTGAAAATCTGAACCCAAGATGCATTGAATCTTCCACTGGTATCTGGGCATGCTATATTTTCCCATTTGGACAGCTCTGTATATAGCCTGATTTTTCTAATATGTGAATCATCTAGGTACGCTTGTTAAAAATGAGGTCATTTAATTGAAATGCTAAATATGGCCTAGGATTCAATTTCTATTTTTACCACATCTGTGCTTAGGACAAATAACATTTTTCCCTCCCTTGATGGTGAACAGAAGGCTGCTCAGGACACGTTGCATGAGAGTTTTTCTATCACTTTGCAGAGCGAGCACTGATAGAAAATTCACCACTCCAGTTTTAAGTAAGATCTCCACTACTGTGCTATTGTTTTTCAACATTTGAAGCCCAGATTTCACTTTTGACTGTAAAAGAAACCAAATTGTATTGGGGAAAAAAAAAAAAGGCAGAAGAGCACCTCAAACCACATACAGTTGTGTACACTCAGACGTCCCTGCTTGACTGGCCGGACCATATCTGGTAAATGGTGACCGAGGAGCCTGTGAAACTCGTGTTGGGAAAGGAAGTTGGGTGACTATTTTTATATGACTCCTTTCTTGCTCATGCATTTAAAACACAATGTCCTCTTGATGCAGAAAAGCTGCCTTGCCATCAGAAATGGGTGTGCGTTGCTCACATTGTACGGATGGGCTCTGTGCCCAGGGAGGGGTGGATATCAGCTAGGCCAATGTCAGACAGACTTGTTGGCTGGGTGGGACAAGCGCCTGTTGACTCTCGAGAAAGAACAAACAAGAGATCGATAAAAGTGACAGACATCTAACCTGGTGCGTGAGACACATGGGGAGAGAAGGGTACCATCAAATGGAACATTTCCAGCCCAGATCCTCAGCACTTTTCTGAGACCTTTGGAATCTCTCTAGATTACTGGCAGGACCAAGACTCTGCCATAGAAGCTACCAAGAAGGAATTAACCCTCCAGGAGGAGACAGTCAACAAAGTCTTGATATCCTCAGATATAGACAGATTTTTGCATTTGCAGCAGGAGTATTAAATTCAATGAAGGCCAAACCCAGACAGCTCACCTGGACAATGGTATTGGAGGAATCACAAGCCAAATGTTGAAGAGGGGCTTGCACAAAAAGTAATGTCTGGAGCATGTACAACTTGCTCCCACAGCTGAATATGCTGAAATCAAACCAAGCTCTGCTACTCAGGTAAAACCTGAGCATCTCATCTACTTGCTTCTGTGCATCAGACTGCAGATGGACAATGGAGGGGGCTGAGAGAACGTGGACTTCTCTGCTGCCTAGGTCTGCAGGGTTGCTTCCCTTTAACCGGGCTAGTTCCCTCTGCTTCTCGCAACAGGGATCTCTTAGATAAAGGTGATTAAGGGAAGATGCTAAATAAAGAAACCGCTTGAGTGGGTAGAAAGACCAAAAGACCAAAGTGTTGGAGATGTCTTCCCAGGTGATGCACGGATACCCAAGCTCATCATGACAAACCTGATTTCTTGTGCAGGAACCACGTTGATCCCTCTTTCTTGGAAAGAAGGGCCATTAAAACTTTGGATCATAATGCATTTCTTCTCATTCTCTTCTGCTCTGTGCATTTACCCCTTACCTATATATCCTGTACATAACTCCTGCTGCTGTGATCAGAGGCGTCTGCAAATGTACAGATGCAGATGAACAGCAAATCCAGCCCTCCTGCAGGTAACAGGAATTTCCACCCCAGCAACAGCAACTTTATTAATTCGCCGAATCACATTGGCTCAGGATTAATTACGCAAACCATGATAGCACACACGGGCTCTACAAGCTTGTTAATGATTCATGTTCATTCTAGCCTCTGGGGAGAAAAAATCAACAGGAGGCAGGGATGGTGCCTTCAAATCAGAGGGGCAGTTCAGGCAAAATGGTGTAACTTTCTTCTCTGCCTCCTCACATTAGCAATACATCTTGCTCCTGGGGACTTTTTCACAGGGCTCACAGATACGCTCCAGGATAAAAGGAAAAGTTTTTTCTTTTTCTTTTTTTTTTTTTTTTTCTGTGCAGTTTTGTTTGTAGTGTTACGACATTGCTATTTGGAACTGGAGGGAATTTTCTTCATAGGCAGGAAGACCTGTGTAGGTCTGTGGTATTCCCAGGTCAACATCCCATGGCCACATGTTGATGTGAGACCAACACTACTCAGCCCATCCATCCTCTCTCTACAAAAGGCCAGGAGAAAAAAGCCTAGCAAGAAGTAGAAGCATAGGGCTAGCATGTTCTGATACTATCCCAGGGTACTGTCCTAGCCTCCAGGTGTGCGGAACTGAGGGAATTCCTGAAGCAGAGACTCTGTCTTTGCAATTAACAGCCTTTGAAGGATTTTTCTGTCACGAATTTGTTTAATTGCTCTTTGAACTTGTGTGAGCTTTTAGCATGCACAACATCCTGTGGTTCAGTGTGTCCATGCTTTAACTATGCACTGTGGAAAGATGTCCTTTCTTTGGAAACTGTCATCTAGTGTCATTTGCTTATCCCAGCCCTTGTACCTCCTGGCTCATCAACATGTGAGCCGAGCAGCACAGAGCCGGCTGCGCTTCCCTCTGTGGCTCTCCTTTAAGAAATTAGCCATACACACACACAAAAGACACTCTGCTGGATCCAGGCTTAATTTTATATGGCAGGGAAAGCCAACAGATTTTTAAGACAATTGATCAGTTTTGCCAGCTTGGAACTGGACATCACTGTGGGTGTGATTCAGCCAAGTGCTAAGACTGGGCATAGCTCTGAGTCTAAAATTTCTCCTTTTGTGGTCCTACTGTCTAAGTCAGGTTTTGCAACAGCAGTCAGCTTGTGGAATGAACGTGTCCAGGATAGGATCACCAGAATATTTATAGATACTAGAGGAGACAATCTTTGAGCCACGAAGGAAATCGAATGACAATGAAATATTTTATTACGAACAATTTCTTCTGAAGAAAGCGCAACTCCTGGACCACGTGCCTGGGACTGAGAGTCTTGGTAGGTGACTGCACTTGCAACCTCCGTAACTGTTGCCATAACATGTCAGAATCCTCACATCCATGGTTTGCTGATGGCAGATTGAAAAGGTACATGATAGGTGATTTGAAATCATTGATAAGGATAATGATTGTGGCTTAATCCTCTGTTTGCAGACAAAACCTCACACCTTATTGGTGCCATCAGCTACAAGCAACCTCTGGACACTAGCTGCAATGCACTGTGTGGGAGTAATGTGCCAAGTGCAAAGCTGAGATGCTGCAATGCTCTGTCCTGTCCTCATCAGGATAGGAGTAGGATCAGGCAAAGAGAAAGACCTACCTTAGAAAGAAGTTTGTCAAACAAGCATAAATATCCATCCTCTTTGGAAAGGTGATTTTCTGGTGTAGTTAAAATGATCAGCATGGCTGAAGGTGGTTTTTTTCCTGTTTCACAGGTTGCCTTCATTAAATACATTGATGTCCTCCATGTCCCTGGCTTCCTCTCCACCTGGTTTCTCTGTCCTTTCATTATCATAGAATCGTAGAATCATAGAATGGTTTAGGTTGGAAGGGACCTTGAAAATCATCGAGTTCCAACCCCCCTACCATAGGCAGGGACACCTCCCACCAGACCAGGTTGCCCAAGGCCACGTCCAGCCTGGCCTTGAACACCTCCAGGGATGGGGCTTCAACAACCTCTCTGGGCAACCTGTGCCAGTGCCTTACCACCCTTAAAGTGAAAAACTTCTTCCTAATGTTTAATCTAAACCTGCCCTCTTCCAGCTTAAAGCCATTCCCCCTCGTCCTATCACTACATGCCCATGTAAAAAGTCCTTCCCCAGCTCTCCTGTAGGCCCCCTTTAGGTACTGGAAGGCCGCAATAAGATCTCCCTGGAGCCTTCTCTTCTCCAGGCTGAACAGCCCCAACTCTCTCAGCCTCTCCTCATAGGAGAGGTGCTCCAGCCCTCGGATCATCCTCGTGGCTCTCCTCTGGACACACTCCAGCAGGTCCATGTCCTTCTTGTGTTGGGGGCTCCAGAGCTGGATGCAGTACTCCAGGCGGGGTCTCACGAGAGCGGAGTAGAGGGGCAGAATCACCTCCCTTGACCTGCTGGCCACACTTCTTTTGATGCAGCCCAGGATACGGTTGGCCTTCTGGGCTGCGCTCGCACATTGCTGGCTCATGTCGAGCTTCTCGTCAATCATCACCCCCAGGTCCTTCTCCACAGGGCTGCTCTCCAGGCATTCCCTGCCGAGCCTGTATTTGTGCTTGGGATTGCCCCGACCCAGGTCTAGGACCTTGCACTTGGCCTTGTTGAATTTCATGAGGTTGGCATGGGCCCACCTCTCCAGCCTGTCCAGGTCCCTCTGGATGGCATCCCTCCCCTCCAGCGTGTCTGCCTCGCCAAACAGCTTGGTATCATCGGCAAACTTGCTGAGGGTGCACTCTACCCCACTGTCCATGTCGCTGACAAAGATGTTGAATAGTACAGGCCCCAGTACTGACCCCTGAGGAACGCCACTCTTATAAGATCTTATCACTCTTATCTTATAAGCCATTGCGTGGTTTTGCAGAAAACTTGTAACTCCTAATCCATTTGCACAGTTCAGGAGGTTTTACCATGTTGCTGAAGGTGATTCATCCATCAAATGAGCTTTTGGGGCTTTCTGGGGACACCTTCAAGGATCATGGCCTGTTGACCTGCATTTTTTTTATTTCTCTTAGTCGTAGAGGAAAGAATGGACCATTACTGGTTAATGTGTCTATAGTAGCTCCCAAGACTGATGTCTTGAAGTGGCAAGAAACTTCTGTGATGGTTTTTAACTGGCTGCATTATGCATGTAGCAGCTGCTCTGCATTTTCTCCACGTCCTGCATGGGTGACCTGACCTGCCTGTTAAATCTGATGTACCCAAGGCCCTTTACCAGAGTGTGAGCAAGCTGTGCAAGGATAACTGCATTTTGTGGGCTTGGGTTTTAGGGAGTTGAGCTTCTGTTTTTAACAAATCATTTGTTTTTCCAATAGGTTTGCAAAAGCTGTGTTGACTAAGCTGTGTCACAGGTGGGATAAGCTATGCCAGGGAGAACGGGAGATGTTCAATTTGGGGATTTCCTCTTCCTGTCCCCCTGGCCAGGCTAGTGTGCCCACCTCATCCTGAGCTCCTGCCTAACTCCCACAGAAGTTTAAAAGCAGGGGTTTGAAAAGTGTTCTCACTAAGGACAGGGTAAAGGACAATCCTCGTGTGAGGGCAACCCTCAGCCTCTCTGCATTTCTGAAGTTGGAGTAGTTACTCTTACTGGAACAGATTGGGAAAGTCAGGTAAACAGTCAGAGTCTAACTTACTTGAAATCACCCAACAAGCCAGAGTGCTGTCCTCAGACAAGCCAAGACTTCTCATTTCAGCCAGCTCTGGTTATTTATATTGTTGTCTGACCCAAAGTGACGTAGGCCAGTGGTAGAGATACCCCAGCTGTAGCCAGGGAAGCCAGTTTAATTGCATTAATAATAAACCTTGAAAGAAGACTTGCATGGAAAGCAAAATGTTGGTTAATTGGGTGAGTTTTCTACTGGCCTGAAGAATGCTAAATTAGCCATCTCTTCCTGGCTTGTCTTCCCTGGCAGGTCAATGTGGTTTGTAACTTGAGTAACACCTCCAGCCTGGGTCCCATCCTCAATGCAAGCCTCTTTGACTGAAGTGTGGTGGTGCTTGACAGTGATACGCTAAAGACTAGCCTCCAGCTAAGCTGTTTTAACATCACAAACCCACTGTCTCAGCCCAGGGCTCAACACCTTTACACTGGTGTGAATGCCTGTGTGGAAGGTCAAGGCCCAGTAGCTCCTCAGATGCTCAGTAAATCTAGACTTGATCTTGCTAAAGGTCTCACATGAGATGGGTAATACCAAACAGCCAATGTCTCAAAGCAGGACAACCAAAATCCTGTTGAAGCTGATGCACAGGAGCAGATATCTGCATCAGATGATTCATCTGAACTGTCTTAGGCAGATGAATCACTGGCTGGCAGTGGCTGGGTCTCTCCCTTGCCTATGACATGTCAGATGGCAGTTGCAGCCTGGGTCTTCAGTGAGTCCCATGTCCACAGATGAACCTTTGGTGGTCTCCTGGGACAGGCTGGACTACCTGTGCTTTGCTGCCCTGGGAGACAGCAGCAGCCTCCAGGTCCCAGCCATGACTTATTTCTGGGTACTGCCTTGAGGACACCTCTGCCCATGATGGGGTTTCCATCCTAGGGTACAGAGGGATAGCACACCCCAGGATTTGAAGGGAAGAAAGGATAAAACCAGAGAGGAATTGACCCCTGGACTAACAGCTCATAGCACTGAGTGGGCTCTCTGTCTTGCAGAGCCATTACCTGAGCCTGCGCACTACTAGACAAGGCTAGCAGTCTTGCCATCACATGCCAAGGACTTCTCTGCCTCACTGAGGGAACAGGAGTGCTCTGAATGGAGGATGTCCTTCCTAAAGTACTGGTTATTTGCCAGTGATGGGTACTGTCTAGCAACAGTTGACATTTCATATCAAGGGTGAGCCATTGCCTGCCTGGGAAGCACGGAGCTGAGCTCCTGCCAGGTTGTGCTGGTTCTTTCAATTTTATTTTCTGTAATTAAGTGAGTAATAAGTCTCCAATGTCTTCTTCATGATGTGCGAATTGATTACCTGCAGGTGAGTAAAAAGAGTGTCCTGCCTGAGTTTGATGAGGGGCTGGATGCAAGGGAGCATTGGTAGGAGCCCTGTCCCTTCACTCGTTCGGCTTTGAGTCAATGCCGTGGCAGGGGCTGACTCTGCCTGTGCATGGCCCTAAGCTGAATCAGTTGATATTATTTTTTTTCATCATCATCTCCTTTCTTTTGTCTTTTTCCATCTTTCTTCTTAGCTTCACAGCTCATCTGTGAGGAGCCATGTGTTGCTGTGTAGCTCCATGCTGCACAAGGAACTGGCAGATGCAATCCTGGTTCATTTGCCCCATTATCTCATTACGGGTTTCTTTTATGGTCCTCATGTCATCTAGCCTACAGAGAAGCACTCCCGATGAGACAATATTCCAGCAACTGGCATACCAGCAATGTCTGTCATTACTCTTCAATTATTTTCCCTTGGGCAGGAACAGCTGTGGCAGCGAAGATCTCTGAAAGCTCAGTTTCCTCCCTGTGCACACATTTCTGTGGATATCTTACCTAGTTGTAGAGGCACACCAGAGCCGAATCTTCTGCAAATGGGCCTGTCGCCGGCATGTTCAAGAAAGCTGTGAAGGCATGCCTGCAGCCAACAGCTCTGGTGGCTTAGACAGCTTGTGCTGCAAAGTCTTGGTGCTTGTTGAAGGCCAGGATGAGGCAAAGTCAAAGGAAAATTGAAATTTGATATCACCAGAAGAGCAGGGAGATGGGGCACACAGAAAAAGAGGGTGTCAGTTATGACTGCAGTTCGGACTGCAGCCCAGAGCAGTGATAGAAAACAGGCTAAATACTGTGGCACCTGGAAAAGAGTATTTATTTCATATTTTAAGTGACTTTTGAATAACATTACCAACACGTCAGTGCAAGGGTAACTAGAAGCCACATCCAAGGACTGGTGATATGTTTGTATCATCTTGTGACAGCGGTGCAGAGCAGAGAGTTGCAGCACTCTGTCAACCCAAGTTCCCATCAACTTTCTCTTGGTTCACCTCCATCTCTCTGCTCCGGTGAGGTGGACTGTCTTGAAGGACGATCTAACTTGCAGTGGTTTTCTGCATGCAGAAAACACATTTGTCTCCTTGGGTCAGAACAGACCCTTGCACATTGATGGCCACGGTGTCAAGGTTAGAAAGACATCTTGTGTGTCAAGACAAGACAGGGCAGGATGTCTGACTTCAAAATGGGGTTTACTGCTAAAGGGAAGTCTTGACATGGGGCACTTCATCCTTTGAAGGGTGCAGTACAAAAGAACACAGCATCATGCAGGAGCATGAGCACCATTTAGCTCCTCTCAATTCTCCCCTCTTCCCAGACCTTTAAATCGGTTGCACATATCAATTAAGTACAGCTCACACACCCTATGAGGCAACTAAGTGCTATTTTACTTATTTTATTACAGATGGGGAAACAAACGTGTAGAAAGGCCTACTGACACGTGGCTTCAAAGCCTCTGGCAGAACACAGAGTTTGTCTATCTTTGCTGCGTCCCCTGGGTCATCCTCTTCCCCTGTTGCTCCTCCAGGTTCAGATGGGCTCACTCCAGCACCTTCCCACTGCAAAAGTGGCCATCTCCAGAGGGTGTTCTAGGTCCTTCTTACATGGCCCTGGCTGAGCTAAGGGCAAGACCCACGGGGTCTCAGTCACCCACACACAAAGTCAGCTTTTCTCGGGCAGAAAAGCAGCTCCCACCGGCCAAGCAGCCTGTGTTGAGGTCTGTGCCTGACCATGAGGGGGCCCGGTGAGCACCAGGGCTATTGGTAGGGGCAGAATAATTGGTTGTACTGATTAATTCTGGGCCTAGTGGCAGTTGCATATCAACGATAAACTGGAAATGCCAACTAGGCTGTGTTCACATTTGATTGATGTGCAATGATTTAATTAACCCAGGCTTACATTTGAGCATTGCCCATTAGCATCTGGCATTAAAAACTCTCTGAACTGTCCGAGCTTAGCAGCTACCTCAAGTAAGCCATTTGACATCTATTCAGGAGATTTAATTGTGCCATTATGTGCCTATGTATGGTACTGAGTGCCATTTAACCATTGCCCTTGCTAGCTGATTAATTACTAGGCTTGAGTGAATAAGTGTGGGAGCTCACTACATGCTTCCCCATAGCTGAAGCAGAGACAATACCACGTCCAAGACGAACACCAGCCTGGTTGTGGCATGCAATGGATAAGTTTGGATCTGCAGGCAAAACCTGTTTGTTTTACTGGAGAGCCAGAAAGTATTAGGAACTGGCATGAGCCAGAGAGGAGCAGTGCATGAGGTAACCCAAGAAGCTTTCCAGCTCCAGGGCTTTTTGGAGAAAGAGGCCAGCACTTAAAATAGCTAATGCAAATGAATTTCAACACTAATAGACTATCCCCAGGGAGGGGGAACATTTTACCTGCTGTAGGTGACCCTGTACCTGCTGTAGGTGTCCCTGCTGTGGCAGGGGGGGTTGGACTAGATGATCTCCAGAGGTCCCTTCCAACCCTGACTGTTCTGTGATTCTGTGATTCTGTAAACGACATGTTATGGACGCCTGTGAGCCTAGACTGCCAGGATGTCTCTTCCTCCTTTGTTTTCTAGTCCTGGGCTCCCGGGGCGAATGAGGTGGGCTCATTGCGTGGCCACCGCTGGGACTGAAGATGCTGTGATGCTCACTTGGGGAGTCAGGCAGAGACTCAGCGAGGACGGGCATGGCAGAGGGGCCCTTCAGCCTGCAAGCTGGCTGCTTTCTTGCCAAGGCTGTTATTTCTGCAGGCAGTCCCGCTCTCTGTGTTTCACTCTTAAGCAATGCACCTGTAGGAGTCTGTTGAGGCGGCGGTGGCCTCGGCAGGTCTGCCGGCATCACCAGCTGACGCCCACCGCAGGGCAGAACCGACTCTGAAGCACCACTGCCAAACGTGAGCGGGTCCTCCCCAGGCACGTGGAAGCTGCACGGGCTGTGGGCGACGGGTGGGAGTGGGGTGCAGTGCCTTGGGGCTGGGGCCAGCTGTGGAGGTGCTGGACGGCGCTGACGGCCGCCCGCTTTGGGGGTCTGACCCAGCACCTAATGAAGAAGCACAGGCTGGATTTGGCGTGCGTATGAGAGAGGGCTGAAATTTGGCAGGCTCCTGCAAAAAGCAGGTACACATGCACACGCCTCTGCTGGGCCGGACACCTTCTCCCCATGTGCATTCAACTTTCCTCCTCAGATAACATTACACCTCTTTTAATTTTGTGGGAAGGAAGCAGATAGCAATTTGGCAGGTCACAAGAGAGCCCAGCATCTCTTGGAGCCTTCAGCAGCCCGTTTCCGGCTGCGGTTTGATCAGGTTTCTATATTCATCACTGCGTTTCCTGTGGGGGCATTTCTGATAAGCTCTGCACTTCGCATCCTGTGGTCCCCCCCTCGCCTCTGGCACTCACAGGATGTTCGCTGCACTACGAGCAACTCGGGGCTGCTAAATCGCTCACCAAAAATGAGTAATTGCTGGGTGTCGTGGGCACCGTCCCAGGGATGCGGTGAGCAGAGTGAGCTGAGACACTGGCGGGCAGGGTGGGCTCCAGGGGCTGGAGGCTGTGCCGAGGAAGTGCTGGGTATTTAGCCACTGTGCCCTACAGACTGAGGAGAGTGCCAGGAGACGGTGACTTCAGCCCCGAATTTTGCTCAGTCCCTCTTGGGTGTCCCTTTAATTTGTCTCTGTGGAGGCGCCCCACTCCTGCTGCAGTCGAGGCCACGCTAAGCTGAGGGTTTCAGCCTGGGCTACTAATGGACAAAGGGAGAGGCAGAGAAGTGCAGGAAGCGGGGAAATAATGCGAAGAGAAGAATTATGACCGCATTTTCAGATGAACCCCGTTCTCTCTTGGCAGGTCCATATATCACTGAATACCACTGATTTCCTCTCATTGCAATTCCAGTGGTGATGTTTAACAGTGGAGCTAAAAGTCATCTCCAAAGGGAGATTTAGGGAATTGATGTGATTCCCAAATTGAAGACCGGGGAAAAGCGTACTGCTTGCTCATTTAATTGACTTTCGGTGCAAATTTTTATTCCTCACCAGTGAAAAAACATCATCTTCCTTTGACACCTATTACATTTACATGGGATTTCCTTGACTTCTTTCTTTTTTAATGAAAGCCTGAGTTTTGTTCTGTTGTGCCCAGTGTAAATCCAGGCCAGCTCCATTAATGCTCCCAGATTTGGCTGAGTGCAGTGGCTTGCACATCAGTCAATCTAGGCACATCCGCACCCTCCCACAAATACTTCGCTCTGTACTTTCAGGGTCTGGAATGAGGAGTGGGTTTTACCTTTGCGAGTCGCCCGGGACGGAGTACACGGCAGGCTTGTTTCCCAGGTGGGGACCTCAGCAATGGGGGGCACAGTGTTAGATTGTGGCTGGGAAAGAAACCTGGTTGGCGGTTCAGGTCCTCCGCTCTGGAGCGAGCAGGAGCTTAACAAGGTGGATGTGACCGGACTCTGCCACAGGCTGCTCTCAGGGGCAGAGGAAAGGGCATGAAAAGGACCTGGCACTTTCTGTTTTATGAGGCTACAAGTAGCCACAGTTCGTCGTAGGTGCTACAATTATGGGCCCATATGAGAGAAGTCATGTCAGAAGTTGTAGAAAAGCCTCATTAAACAGTTTCTCATTTGTCAGAGGAGATCATGGGAAGAGTCAAGTAAACAACCCCCAATTTCCAAATGAATGCAGTTTCCCACTTTTCCAGGGTGTAACGAATAGCTGTCACACCGCCCAAAATCTTGGCGCAGAGAGCCAGGGACCCAGCAAGTGCCAAATATTGTAAGCATTTGTGGAGGAGTGGACCTTGGCCAAGGGAGCCACCTCTTCGTATGGGAGCCAGGGTGCGGCCGACTCTGGCACGGCTGCGGCTGGGAGGACTTAGCCACAGCCCTCCCTTGATCAGCACGTTTCCAGCCCGGGCAAACCTCTTACACCCCAAACCTGCCCAAAATCCAAGAGATGGGACCTGGCATGACCCTCAGGCTGGCTCTGGGCAAGTTCCTGCTGGGCAGCACATCCCTGGTTCGTGGGGTGGTGGACACAGCCGGGCACAGGCAGAGGCTGGGTGCCTCGCACACGTGGGGCACGGGCACCTCACCATCCTGCCGGACCCTGCCAGCGCTCCGGGCTGGGTGCCACAGGCTGGGCAGGTGTGCCCAACCTTGCCTCCTGGCTTGCCCTCAGAGCATGGATTAGTGCACAGACACCAGTAATTAGGGCCATGTGCACTGCAAACATAAACAGGCCGTTTCATCAGCACCCGGCCCCCAGCCCTCGCTGTGGTCAGATGCCCGGGAAGCCGCTCGCTGAGATGCGTGGCCGCCTTCTCCCACGTTTTACATCCCATGGGTAGGAACCACGTTATTTGTTTGCTGGCTCAACTGCTCCACAGGGTTTGCCAGGCACTGTGGAGACCCCAGAGGAGGTGCCACTTTACAGCTGCCCTGCTGTAGGGGCCTGTGACCATCTTTGGGGTACACAACGGGCAGTGCACGGACATGGACCTTGCACAGCTGTCGGCAGCTGGCTAGGAGAGGTTTTTAAGGCTAACACTAAATGTCCTCCATTCAGCACAAGCAGAACTGGAGTTGGGGCTTGGATAATCTGGACGTTGCCCTGTGTGGGACAGGCACTGAGCCAAACTGGGCTTTCGCAGCCCTAAATAGTCCTCATACCTTTAGCAGCCAAATAAGCGCAACCTCCCCCTTCGCTGCCCCTCTTCAGTGAGTTTCTCCTGAGAGTTCCACCATGCCCTGGGGGCCATGGCAGGGGCTCTTTCAGGCAGCCTCAGAGATACTGAACCAGGGACAGAGAGAGAGAGAGACAGGCACACAGTTACAGCCAAGGACAGAGGAACAAGCCCTGCGTTACTGGCCAGCAAGGGAGGTGAAAGCAAGGCATGGTCTGGTTGCAAGGCAAGTCCACTGCAACATCCTTCAAGATGTGATGGCTGAGCAAATCGGAAGTACAATGAGTTCGACGTGGAAAATACGATTGGGATGGACATTTCACCCCTGGGAATTTCCCTTGGGCGGTGGCAAAAAAATCATGACACCACCGTGCACAAAGCAGAGCAAGCGCGTGTCTACTTATACTGCCGCCCAGGGCTGTCCCTGTGCCTGGGATGCCATTTCTGCTTTCTGCCGCTAACCTGTGTTTCTCAGCTAACCATTTCAACAGTGCTGCTCCTGGTTTTGGAAAAGGAGAGATCCATGCCGGACACAGCACGGAGGAGGTGAACAGGCACCTGGTGGGCACAGCCATCAGAGCACCTCTGAGAGATGCTTTTCCTTCGGGCTGTGTGAGTGTCCTAACAGACAGGAGCGATGCAAATTAGGAGCAGCCTGCTGAAACCCATTAGCAGGCAGTAGACCAAGCTGTCCCATCTGCTGTTTATTCCTTTCAGCTTCCCCAGGGGGAAACCTAATCACGGGATAATGGCGTTGCAGCCCCGGACCCCCAGGCTCAGCTTGGAGCTGCCGAGGGAGGGGTCAAACCTCCCTGCAGCAGCTGCAGACAAGCCAGGCAAAGCTCCCAGGACCTTCCCACTGGAGTCTGGATGATGGTGGCCTGGGATGGTCATCATTTTATGCCTTCAAGGGAAGCCCAGGGCTGAAAAGCTTCCCTGCTTCCAGGTTATTCCACACAGGAGAAGCCCAAAGCATCCCGGCTCCATGGCTGTGCGTGTGTGCATCCTAGAAACAAAAGCGCTGCAGTCAGCCCCGACAAGCCAAAAGTGGGTCAGGTGGAAATGCGGGAGACCAGTGACTCATCTTGTGGTTGACTGGGCAATTTGGGAGGAGGAAAAAGCAGCTGCCTCTAGGAAATGGAGCGCATTTCCAACCCTTTCTTTCCTCTGCCCCTAATCCTAACATCTCTTCCGTCAACAAAATGATAAAGCCGGAGAGTCAGCCCTTAACACCAAAGAGCACTGGCCCTCAGAGGGAGCATCTAAGGGCTCAAATATGACAGCAAAGCTGAATATCTGTTTGGCTCGAAGGGCCTGGGCCCCCCAGCTCACAGCTAAGTGAGATGGGCATTAAATTCGTCTGGGTGTGTGTGTGTGTGTGTCTGGGCTTAAGCACATGCATCCATACACCATCATGTGCTGGGGGGGGGATTTCAGAAGCCATGCAGTAGCCACTCCTGGAGGCTGCAAGGCCAAGGGAAGGGGGAAAGAGGCCACACATGCTGGTGCGGCTCTGGAGAGCTTTTCTGCTGGTCCCGGGTTGCAAGCACACAGCGCGTCAAAGAGCGGGACGCCTGCCCTGACACCCTGACATCGCCTCTGTGCGTGGAGAGGGGGAGGGCGCAAAGCCAGGAGATTACAGCTGCTTGTTAACAATATTTGCTCATTACATCGAGCAAGCAGCGGTCATTCATGAGCCTGGCCAGCCTTCCCTGCTGGGACTCTGTGTCTCACGGCCAGTGGCCAGAGCAGCTAGCCAACCTCCCTGCCGGCACCTGCAGTCACGCCAGGAAACTTCCCGCCGAGCGACGGACGATGCAGGATGGCATAGCTTCTGGGGGAAAAAAAGGAACAAAGAGGACACTTTGCCTGCCATGGATTTAAAACTAAGGAAAGGATGCTGTGGGAAGGCAGGTCTGCTGCCAGCATTGCTGGGCAGCAAGGAGCCGTCTGTGCTGCTCTGATGGTTAGATGAGGACGAAGAGGGTGTGTTGCAGACAGGGCTGACCCTTGGCTGTGTGGCAGCGGGTTAAAAGCTGAGTCTGACATGCTTTGAGCGGATGCCGTGGCGAAGCGGGCCCCCTCTGCTCCCTCCCCTCCGGCCCCAGGGCCCCCTTCACCGGGGACGGCCTTCGGAGAAGGGGATGTGGCCACCACCCACTTCTTCCTTTCCAAGAGGGTAGGAAACAACGCTAATGCAAGACAAATTTCTCTTGTGTCAGGGAAAAGGAAATGGGCTAATACAAACCCAATCCATGCGGGCTAAACATGCCTTTGGTCCACATGCAACAGGCACTGGCAATGCTTAGGCGTGTGTGTGCCCCCAAATACTCAGCATTGAATCGGTAAGACTGTGGCAAAAATTCACATGTACCATTAAAAAACCACTGGTTCATCCCAGTTCTTTTCCCCTTGAAAGCCTGACAGCATGGGCACATGCACATCAGGGCTTGCCGTATGCCCTGGTTGCACTTTTCTGGGGAGGAAGGATGCTCTGCCCTGATGGTTTTGGTGTTTCCAGGCTCTTTACAGTCCCTAGTGCTTTGGCATAGCTATTTTTTTTTTTCCAACAGGCTCAATCAAGGAAGTTCAGAAAAAAAAGGAAGAGTGGTATAAGCAATGGACTCTATCCCCATTGCCCTTTCCTGGTGGACAGGACGGGGTAGGATGCAATGGGACATCTCAGTGGTGCAGGGTGGGTTTCCTCAGCTGTCCAGCAGCAAAGCTGACAGGGACGCGTGTAACACAGGGAGGGAAGGGTGAAAATTATTGCACAGATTTGATGAGAATTAGAAAGCTCAGCTTTGTCCGGACACCTTTGCAGTTTTCCCCAAGCACACAGGAAGAGGGAGGCCAGCCCTCATGTAAGGCAGCAAAAGCACATCCCTGCCAATTTGCTCTCCCAGTACAGGTTTTTTTCCCTTGGCCCAGGAGATCTGCAGGAGAGATACCATTGTGGTCCTCAAAATTTTTCTGCAAAGCAGCTGTGCGGCCACATTAAAAGAAATTTTCCTTGCAGATGAAGTGAACTTTTACAAGGTCAAACAAACGCAATGAACAGCTCCGGAAAACACTTCTCTTGGAAATTTTCCTTTCCTCTTCTGTCTTAATGCCATGTACTTATGCCCAGGAGGAGTTTTAGGTGGAACTGAAACCAACACATGGTGCAAGGGGGGTGCAGGGACTGCCACGGGTTGCCATTGCACCTCTGGCTTTGACCTGGGTGGGGAGATCCCAGGAACTTAACGATTAACGAGGTTCCCTTAATATGGTGGTAACCCGGCTGAGGTCCTTGCTTCTGAGTAAATTGTCTCAGTTTCCCTTCTTCAAACAAAGACTCCTGGTGGCATCACTGATGCTGGCAGATGGGCCCATCCCTTCCCCGCGAAAATTCCTGTGAGCCCCTATTTCTATTGGGATAGTCTCACAGCTACTTCTGTTAACAAGTGTCCGGCCATCTTTTTAAGGCAACATTTGAAATTATAGTTCAGATTAACTTCTCTGAGCATTGCACTCAGACCTGGGTCAAGTCCACCAGCCAGGTATTCCTCTATTCAGGAGAGCCCCAAGGATGCTGAGAAGTTGTAGGATGCTCCAAAGGCAGTGACAGGGGCTGGCTTTCCCAGAAGGGGTGCCAGGTCCATTCTCTGCACAAGGAAGCCGAGCAAGCATTGGGAAGAGGGTGGCCATCCCCACAGGGGACCCCTGTGATTAATGATTGGACTTGATGATCTTAAATTTCCCTTCCAACCTCAACAATTCTATGATTCTATGATTACAGACAACCCCTCTCCCCTTGCAGCAAGGTGTGTGGGATCAGCAGCAGGCAGATGGGGTTCAGGTTAGTGGTACTAGCAAGGGCAGTGCCTCCCAGAAAGGCTCCCAGAGGTGTCACAGAAGGGCTGGAGCAGGCAGCTGTGAGGCCTCCCGTCACCAGCTGGCCACGCATTGCTGGATAACGCGCTCTGGCGACTTGGCCTTGCACACCTTCCCCAGAGGACGCTCAGTGGAGGGCTGGCAGTTCCCCATTTTTTTTTTCTTTTGCTTCCTCTTTTGCGCACTTTGTCACCAGTGCTCTGCCCTTTGGAGAGCCTGTGGGGCTGCACTGTCTGCGCCCCTTCCTCCTCCTCGCTGCGCTTTCCTATGTCAGTCTTTCCTCATGCCGTTACTCACCATGCTGTCCCTCAGCCACTGAGTAATGGTCACACCAATGATACTGAAAGAGAGAGAGAGAAAAATCCTTCATTTTGAAAAGAAAATGGGAAAAAAAAAAAAAACAGGGAAAGCAGAAAAGCCCTACCGTAGCTTCTCCCTGCTAAAATGCAGGGGTGAAAAAGAGATGTCGCTGAAGACCTCCCCTGCCCCAGGACCTCGCTGCCTTGCAGCACAGGAGGGATTTGGTGTGAGGCTGGGAGAGCCCAGTGCCGTGGTACCCACACTTCCCGTGCCTCCGGCCTGGGCAGCGGCTGGCTTTCATCTGGCATGGCTGAAATTGCTTTTCTTAGCGAGTTTGGTCATACGCTGGCTCCAAAGGAGGCAGACTATTCACGCTGGCCTCTGCTAGCTGCCAGCTGTCATGGCAGAACAGATGGCCTCGTCAGCAGCACTGTGTACTGGGGACTAACAGCAGCGATGCTGAAAACAGGCGAGAGCAACCCCCAGACCTGGCATACATATTTGTGTGCGTACATGACTTGTCCCACCCATATGTTTTGCCTCCTATGCAAAGCTTGCTAGAGACTACCTATTCTTTCCTCTGTGCCTCCAGAGGTGATGGTTTGACCACTTCTCCCTTTATTATCAGCCACTGGCAAGCGTGTGCTGGCAGCACAAAGGCGCGTGGGCTCCCACGTCATTGCCAAACTCCACAAAAACACAACTTCCCTCTCTGCTAATCGTGTTATGCCCATTAGCTCACCGAGCTGGAGCTTGGAGCTCAGAACAATAGGGCTTGAATGACCAGCAACCTGGGGAGCCTCATAGAAAGACTTTCATAAATCGTTTCCACCCCCTGAGAAGAGCATGGTTCTGTTCAGTGTCATTCTCAGAAGACGATGTCCTGACAACATTATTTAGTGAGTCTTGACAGGTGAAGAGCTGTCAACAAATGCTGAGGAAAAACCTGTCAATGCACCCTTCATGTGATAAAGCAAACAAGCTGCAAAAAAGGGCAATATTTTCCTGAGTTTGCTGGGCAGAATTACACTTAGCTCTTATCAGTTAGTTCAGGGGAACACCGTTAGTTCCCCAAGTAAAGCAGCGAGTAAGATGCCATTTCTTCTGCTCCCATTGCTGGAGGGAGAAGGGTTTGAAATGACCGTCTCTTCCAGGACAGAAATGGGGAGGAGCAGAGAAACAAGGAGGTGGTAGGTTCAAAGCAAGCCCAAGGAAGTGGCTCCGGCATGATGAAGCGGTGGAACTCCTCGCTGCAGGATGCTGCGAATGCTGAACATTTGCATGAGTTCAAAAAGCACCTGGGCCTATTCATGGAGGAAAAACCTATTAGGGGTTATTAGGGGCACAGAATCCCAGCGCTGGCTCAGGAAGTCCCCCAGGCACATCGCACGAGATGGGAAGAGTCACCTGGGAAGCGCTGGCTCCCTGGCCCGGGTTCATGCTGTTTCTGAGACGCCTGGAGCAGGTTAGATCTACTTGCAGCCGGGTCATTGATCCAGCTGGACTTTTTACATCTCTATATTGTGGCTGGAGTACAAACATCCTTTTAGTGCTCCCAGTGCTGTTGGACTGGCTGGGACGTCTACCAAATTGCACCTATTTAGCACATAGCTTTACTCTTTCTGCTGTTTCTGCTGTTCTACTGCTTACCATTTCGACTGGGTTTTTTTTTCCTGATTTCTGCTGAGCCAGTACTGCTGGTGCTCAACACCATCCCTGGGGTTAAGCCACCCGGTTTGGGGGCAGTTGCTCAGAGACCGTCACTGGGTCAGTGATGGGCTCTGGCTGGCCGGGACACCAAGGAGTCTGTCAGAGTGTTTCCTATTCTGTTAAGGGGGTTTCTTTTCCCTTTAATGAACTCATTGACAAAGCAGAGTGCAGAAGGAGTGAGCTCCTGGGAGAGATTTTTCAAGGGCATAAACTCTTGCCAGCGAGGCTGGGGCATGCGCCTGGCCGTCTGCATGCCAACTGCTGCAGAAGTTGATTTCAGCCGCGAGAGCATCTGTTTGGCAGCAGCCTGGAAGCCTGAGGTCTCTGCTGCTTCCCTCTGTCCCTGCTGGAGCTACCAAGGGCTTTGTCACGACTGCAAAAGCAGCAGGATCAGGCCTTTCTCGGATCAGGTCTTTTTTTTTTGGGAGAGAGACCTCACATTGGCACAGGAGATCACTGAGAAGCAAATTGCAGGAGGCAGGGAGAGTTGTCCAGCCTGGTTTCATGTTCCTGCGGAGGCCCAGACCATCGCCAGCAAAGGTCTCCCATCCACCTCCCCCTTTGAAAGAAGGCCCAGCTTCAAAGTTCAGTGGGGACGCTTGGGGCAACGTCCATGAAGCCCTTCACGGATACAGCCATCTGACGCATTTTGGGTGTGAGTCAATGCCTGATGCACCAAGACAGGAGGTGAATCAGTCACAGGGCTCTGCTGGGGGTGTCTAGGAAAACATCACGGCAGCTGCGGTCGCTTCTGACCCCCTGGGCCATCCGCACTTGACCCTATGGCTGCTTTATCTCCGGCGGGGGACAGCAGGGCATGACAAGCCGGGGCCACGCGTCCCCGCTGGATTTGTGTGATCAGGCCGCAGCGGGAGCTGAGCTCATCTGTGAAGCAGGGAAGGAAGATTAGCCAGAGGCACAAAGGAGCCCCACAGGGATTTCTGACTTTCTCCTCCTGCCATGGCCTCCCGTGGACGGCTGTGATGCTCAGGTCTCTGGGGTCCCTGGCTGCTGGCACAAGGGCCATGAGAGGGACCCCGGGAGAAGCAGTGATGTGCAATTCTTTGCCATGCTGAGACAGTGCTTACGGCAGAGCCCGGACTGGGAGGCGATGGAGAAGGAAAAAGCCTGGCTTTAAACTTGAACCTGATCAAGGGTTTTGTCTGGTGGCAATGACAATGACTGCTTCTCTGTGACTTAGGAGTGATTTCTGGGTTTGAATATTCCTTTGATTTTTTTATATACAGTTGCCATTCTCTTGATCCCAGGAAGGCAGCAGGCCATGCCAGCCAAGTTAGACCCACACAGCTAAGGCTGCGTTAGCCTAAGTGTGGCCATTTTGGTTCAAACCACGCTGCTCAGCAGCTTTACACTGAGCAGCACCAGTATTAGGGACAAATATACAGAACCAGGGCAAGTGTATGCCGTAAGGAGTCCAGCCGCACTTCCAACCTTGAACATTTCTGGCTCAGCAATCTCCTCATGTTTAGTAACCCCCGATGAGCTTTGCTTCCAGCAATTTATCCTTTGGGTTTTGAAACCCTGTAAACTCTGAGCACGCACGGGGTCCTGCAGCGAGGCATTCCCCTGGTTAACACTGCATGTGAGCCGGTGCTCTTTCTGTTGGGTTGACCTTGCCAGCCGCCACTTTTGGTTCCCATGCCCCGACACCTGGGTGAACACTCAGCACGTCCATGCCTCATAACAGGGCACAGTCCTGTTGGAAGAGCCTCTGAGGAGCCCAGCTCCCACCTGGCCCACTGCTTGAGCGACAAGAAAGCCCTAGAAAGGCAGCAGGTTTCCATTCCCCTGGTGCCTGCCACCTGGGCCTTGGGATCAGTAATGGCTGCGAGGGAGCTGCCTGAAGCCAACTGCACCCACTGTGCCTATATAAGAAGAAGTGCCAGACAGAAGTCACCCCTCCCTCGGTATAATTTGGAGGGGAGTCCCAGTTACAGCTGACAGAGAACAACACGCATTTCCACTGTGGTTGCAAAACTCACATAGGGACCTCTGTTATATTCATAGAAATTAGTGGGAGATTTGTCATTCATAGCCTGATTGTATGAGTCTGACACTATGTATAAATAGGTTATAGTCACACTTACATAACACTGCCTTATTTATGATCTTAAGCCCAGGGGAGAAACGTCTCTTCCCCAGCCCTTTCTTCCTAGCAAAAAACGTCATTCAAAGCTCAGCTTCAATCCTATCACCGAAGCCGGATGCTTAACCAAACACTGGGAAATTTAAGTGAGGCTTTTCTCTTTCAACTTGCAAACAGCGATGTCCCCAAAGAAGGCAGCTGCTAGGATCTGCATGCCTGTGATTAAATACTGCGCTGGGGCTAGAGAGCTTTCAGGAGGCTTTCAGGAAGCTTTCAGGGCTTCACAACTACATGGGATCCAATGTGTGTTAAGGCAAAATGTCACAGGTTATGTTAAAGGTTAAAATGCCGCAACCCTTACTGGCTTCAACCTGCTTTCCAAAGCTGATCCCTTACACTGAGTCTGTCTCACAGTAAACTGAGAGGAGGGGATCAACTTGCTTCCACCGATTCCCTTCTCTGTCTCTGCTGCATCCACAAATCCTGCAGCCAAAGATGCTAGTCTAGTCCCCACGGCACTTGAAATTTTGGGATTAAGGGACCCATGTGCTTGTTTTATCCACCTCACTTATACATCTGCTTTATAATCTGCGGTTGTGATAACATGGGCGCAGACCATGTGTGTCCTGACACCTGGAATGGGGAAAGCTTCAGGGCTTCTGGAGAAGGCAGGAGGCCAAAGCGGGTGGGCACAGGGTACTGATGGCGTCTGACAGCCAGCACAGCATCGCAGTTGTATCGAACATGACAAAATGTCAAGGAGAGCTCATTCAGATTCTCATGTCAGGAAGCAGCTGACTGATGTGGCTCGCCCTTGTAGGCCAAGGCTGTAGAAATGTCCAGCAATGACCCTGCATCCAACCTGCCACCACTCACACTGAACCATGTGCTGGAGGATGCTCTGCCCAGGGGACAGCCGGGCTGGCCCTGCACCTGCTGGGACCTGTGTCAGGGCTGGTCTCTGGGTCCTGGTGATATTGAAGGGCAAGTCTGCCACATCTGTGGGACCAACAGGCTCCTAAGTCCTTCAGAGCTGGAGTGATTCAATCAGATCCGTGACCTTTCCCCACCATCCAGTCCTCGGGAATGCCCCCAGGAGCTAACCTCCAAACCCTACAGTTTGTGTCCCCCCACAACTCCCCCCAAAACCAAACGGGTCAAAAGGAAACAGCATGGGGATTTTGGGAAGGGAGCCTCTCTGTTTCCACAGGCAGAACTCCCTCCCACTAACACCAGCCCTAATTAACCACCTGAGCTAACCACCAGCAGCAGCCCTATATCCTCTGAAGAACCTGCTCCTGTTTACTGACTGTCCTGGATCAGACCTCACATTTCTCACCCCGTGTGGTTGGAGCTGCATTGACTTTTACAGGCAGAGATGAGGCAGCGGGAAAAGGCAGGGGGGTGAGAGAGAGAGAGAGACGGGGGAAACCAAACCTGCAGCAGAAAATGGCTTGGGCCACTTTGCATCCTGCTAATTTGAGTGGGTCCTGCCCTGATTGCATTTGCATGGGCACGAACCAGCTGCAGCTATCGGGGTAGGTGGAGCACCCCATCACTGTTCTGAAGAAGGGCTGCTTTGCTTTCAGGAATAAAGGCTGCTTTTTCCATCTCCTACTGTAGATCAGATCAGGGGTCCCGGTGAGTAGTCTCCTATCTAGTGATATATAGCTGGTTGCCCCATGGCTATAAACCCTCACTCTGCCTGCTATTGCATGGCAAAAGTAAGAGGTTCTTTGTCCTTCTTGAGGTAAAATCTGTAGGGCAGTCCACTGGAGTGGGGGTTACAAATTGATGCCTCAGCAGAGAGCGGAGAAGGCAGACCTAGAGAAGCTTCTGGCTTTTTTCATGTGCTGTCAGAGGCTTTTGGGCTGGCGTGCGGGGCTTTGGGGTTTGAGGCCACAAAGGCTGTGGCAGGGTTTAAGGCCACGCTGCAGCTACTCGCAGCCTGGTGTGAAGGAGCGGGGAGGGGAAAGGGAGGCACTTCAGCCCAGACTGGGTCAAATCCCCCTCCCTGGCTCCGTCTCCCCCTGCACCAAGCATGGTGCTGCTGAAAAGACCTGCAAGATCCTCTGATGAAAACGAGCTGTGGATGAGCTGCTCTGTTGCCAGCGCACCAAGAGCTGCATTTTTATCCTGATGCCTGGGAGGACAGGGACACGCTTGCTGAAATCTGCTATTGTGGCCCCCTATTGTGGGTTTACAATAAAAGATGTCTGGGGCAACATGAAGCTTAGCAGGCCCATGAGAAGCCAGGAGGGACGCAGGTGGGTCAGAATAGCTACCTGCGCTCAGGTACTGCCTTCACTCCCAGGGTGTCCCACTCGGCAAGGCGCTGCCCTGGAGCTCAGGTTGCTCACATGCTTTTGCAGCTGAGGGGTTGGAAAGCACTGGAAATGAACATTTTCCCCTCCTCCACCTTCTCAGCCAACCTTGCATAATTTTCCCTTTAGCCTCCCTAGACAGGTTCATTACAATTCCCCTCCATTAATATGCAAATATGCCCTGGAGGAAAAGAGAGCCTGAATTTATTAACATGAATCTGTTAACCCTGTCACTGCTGCACTGCCCTTTGCAGACGGGAGGATGCTTTCCCCAGCCTGAAAGCTGCGAGAAAGAGAGACGCCATGGAAGGACCACCGTAAGGTGCAGCATGAGGACAGATGGGAGCAGTGGCCCCGCGGCACTCCGGGAAGGCCAGGTTTTGGGGAAGGCCGGGTTTTGTGGGTGAGCGCAGTCTTGCAAGCTGTTAAGACCTTGATTCTGCCTTCCATTTCTGCCAAAGGCTTCCCGTGCATGCCAGGGCAAATCACTCAACCCTTCGGCTAACCGCTGGGAGCTGCTGGGGGAAGGCGGCAGCATCCTTACGCTGCAACCTCTGCCACGTGCCGAGAGTAGCAGGGATACAGCTCTGTGCTTCATCCACCCGCAGCTGTACAGCTGGCTGACTGTCTGACCAGAAGGGTGGAGGGCATCAAGCTCTTGGGAAAACTCCGGCATAACGAAATCCTGGCCTGTGTTCCAGCCCGGGTGGCACAGAGGCAGGCACATCTGCCAGGTAGCTGACACGGGCTGCGTGATGCAGCACGCCGGGACCCCACGTGTGTGCGCTGGGGCCAGGAGCCGGGGCGGGGGGCAGAGGCAGGGAAGCCTGGAGGAGCCCCGAGGGCTCGCTGAGCTCAGCAGCTTGCCAGCTGCCCACAGCAGCCATTGGCCACCCAGGGGGACTCGTGCTTCAACATTTCTCTGGGAAGGGAAAGCATTTAGATAGCCAAACAAATTGTTATCTATTGGCCGGCAAATTTACAGCCGGGCTCTAATTTGGTTTTCGCTGCCACAGTAAGATGAGGTGTAAATTCCTTTTCCTTAATTCAAGGTACATATTGACATTTAATCATCCAAATGTGCGCCTCCTTTGACAATTCATTTCCCTTCAGCCTTCTGCCACAATTGCCTCTTCTGGCCAGGGCCCTATAAAAGCTAATTCTTTGACTCTGTTGCAAAGGAAGTGAATGTCTCTTGCTCCCTTTTCTTTTGGCTGTTAGTTTTCCAGCAGGATGTATTTCAGTTTGTGCCATACGGATGCTGTTTGACAGGAATATTCGCTTTCGCGCTTCTCCAGGTTTGCAAAGTCAGGACGTGAAGCCGTATGGCCTTCTCCCATCCCTCCCCCTCTCCCCAATCCCTTCTGCCCCCCCCGCCCCTCTACCCCAGGTAATTGTGCTGCTTCTTTTGCCTTGTGGCTTCTGCCTTGCAAGCATTTCTGGTGGCTTTCGGTTGTCCCATCGTAACACCTCCACAGTTAACTAGATTTTCTTTTGAGCTAACTGAGGTGAGGAAGATCCCCATTTTCCTCCAGTTGTGGCTCCTGATTTGGTCCGATTTGGGCACTCCCACGTTCAGGTTCAATTTCTCCACTGCCAGCTGTCCCTGAGCAACCATCCCCACCACAGCATCAGCTCCAGATGTGACCACCCAGGAGCACAGCCGTGAGAATGGCTGGTGTGGGTGCGCAATGGCGTTTCCAGCAGCCTGGCTGGGTGCAGCTTATTTTCCAGGAAGAAAGAGCCAAGAACCTGCCACCGCCACACAGACAGCGGGCAGGGATGCACAGCGGGGAGAGGAGGTTTCAGGCACGTGGAAGCACTTGGAAATCTCCATCAGATGCACATGCAGACACATCCATCCATGCTCCATCCTGAAATAACGTCCTCCATCAGTGCTCACGCAAACATCCAGGGACGGCAGCTCAAATCCCCCCCTCACGCACGCCAATGTTGCCTTCCTCTCCCACCCCAGACCTGTTTGGCCCAGTCACACGCTGGACCAGACACGGAGAAATTAGGATGCCAGGCCCTGCCTCCGAAGACATACGCTCTGTGCCCTTGGTTATCCAATTTTAGAGTAGAAGCTGGAGTGAACAGTGCACTGGAGTGAACAGTTCCACCCCTGTTGTATTAGGCAACAGGCTGAAATAAATACATTCCCGGAGTGGGGTGTACTACGCAAATGGCAGCCATGTTTCCCCCATGGCTAATCTGATTCAGTTTGGCTGGTGGAGGGTTGGCACCACGCGCAAAAAGCCAGGGGTGCAAGGATCAGGCTGACGCAGATGGAGGGGAGAATCCAGCAGCAGTCAGAGAGCAGAGCGTAAGGGAGAGGCAGCAGCAGGACGCAAGAATGTCACCAGCTGTAGGCCTTGAACGTGCACGGCAGGCTGGATTCCTCCCAGGTAGGCGCACACAGCAAGGTGTTACCCTGCCTTGCCCAAATAAACAGCTACTGGGAGGGGAAGGCAAGCTGCCTGACCGAATGCTGCCCTCTGTGGAAAGCAGTGACCGGGGCAGATGGGCTCGGCTGTCCCTTGGGTCCTTAACCTTACGCCACGTCCAGGTCCACGCTGGGGTAGCTGAGCACCTCCAGGTCTCAGAAGCAGGCTCACCTGGGCCTGGCCAGTGGCTGCTTGCAAGAAATGCCCTGAGCGCAGCTGCTGGCATTGGGGTTTGCAGCATCGCTTTGGTTTGAAAGCGGCCCAAAAAGGGGAGTTTTGGGTGAAACGACTGCTTGGTGCTTAGCTGGTGCTTACGGGGAGACCCTCTTGGGGTCTGTGCAGGGCTGTGAATTTGCTCCTTTGGCTTTCAGCCCAAAGTAGTGTTCCTCCACGTGAGGAACCAAACTGGGGAGCCTTCCACGGGGCTGCTTCCCAGGCAGGGTGCGGCGGTGTTTTTAAGGCCCCGCAAGCTAACGAGCCGTCGTTTTCTGGCAGGGAGAACGGCCGGCGGCGGCAGACACACGGCCTCAGAGGGACCCCGCAGGGCTCTCAGCGGGCGCCTCTGCCCGCCCCCCGCCGCGGCGGCCGGCCCGGCCTCGGCGGGACCCGGGGGACAGAAAGGGAACGAAGCGCCTGTGCAGCGTGCGCGTGCGTGCGTGTGCGTGTGTGTACACATGTGTGTGCACACGAGTGTGCGCCCAGCGGTGCGTGAACACGCGCGTGCCCTTCCGTGCCTGTGAACCCCCCCCCCCCCGGCGGGGGTGAAGCGGGGTGGGGTGGGGGGCGCGGGGCCCGGGCGCCCCAGGGCCGCCCCGCCGGGACAAAGGCGCGGCGCCGCCCGCCGCTCTCCCCCATTCACAAAAAAAAAACCCAAAAAAACCCCCACCAAACCGCCGGGAGAACATGGCCGGCTGCCGGGGAGGCCCCGATTTGTTTTATTTATTTATTTATTTATTTTGTGAATGGAGGCGGTGACGTCGCCGGCGCCCGCCTTCCGCCCATTCATGCGGCCGCGGCGCGGGATGAATGGGCGGGGCGGGGCGGCGGGGCGGGGGCGCGCGCCGGCCGCCGCCGGGTAGTAAAGGCTCCGCCGCGCGCGCGGGGGCTGCGCGAGCCGGCACCGGCACCGGCACCGGCACCGGCACCGGCACCGGCACCGGCACCGGCACCTTTCCCCCTCGCCCCCTCCTTCCCGCTCGCCATGGTGGCCACCGAGGGGCTGCGGGAGATGGAGGGCAGCGCGCTGCGGCGCCTGGTGTGCCGCGACGAGGCCGGCGCCGCTGGCCCCGGCCGGTGCCTGGTGCTGGACTGCCGCCCCTTCCTGGCGCACAGCGCCGGCCACATCCGCGGGGCGCTCAACGTGCGCTGCAACACGATCGTGCGGCGGCGGGCCAAGGGGGCGGTGAGCCTGGAGCAGATCCTGCCGGCGGAGGGCGAGGTGCGGGCGCGGCTGCGGGCCGGGCTCTACGCCGCCGTGGTGGTGTACGACGAGCGCAGCCCGCGGGCGGAGGCCCTGCGCGAGGACAGCACCGTGGCGCTGGTGGTGCGCGCGCTCCGCCGCGACACGGCGCGCGCCGACATCCGCCTCCTGGCAGGTACCGGCGGGGGCGAAGCAGGGGAGGGGGGCGGTGGGGGGGTGGCCGCGGGCGACACCCCCCGGTCCCCGTTCGCGTCCCCCGGGGGTGGCGGTCCGGCCCCGCTGCGCCCCCTTCCCGCGCTCCCGCCGTCCTGCCGGGAGTTGGGAGCCGGCGCGGAGGGGGGGGGGTGTGTATATAGGGGGTGTGGAGTGTTTGGGGGGCGCCCCCAGCCAGGCTGTGGGGTCCCCGGAGGTGGGGGGGGGGGGGTGTGGGACAGTCCGGCCCGCGCGTGGGTGGCCCGAGAGGAGCGCGTGCTGAGCCACCTCGGGCTGGGCCGGCGACCACGGCGGGGGGAGGGGAGGGGGGCAAGGTGCAAACCCAGTGGCACAGCCCACTCCAGATAGAAGCCGGGAGGGGGGGGAATCCCGCCCCCCCCCCCCCCCCCCCCCCCCCCCTTTGTTTGCGTGCGCCCCCAGCCCCGCAGCGCAGAGAAGGTGTTTTGCGGGACCAAATGCCCGCTGTTACCCCCATGTGCCTCCGCGGAGGGCAGGCACCCCCCCACCCTCGGGATGCCTCTGGGCTCCTTTTGCGACTGCAGCAGCGATGGGGGTGCCGTGTCCCGTCCGTCCCCCCCCCCCCGCCACGCTCCCGCCGTCGGCGTGTGTTGAATGAGACGCTGTGAGCAGTTGGGGCTGCTGGTCCGGAGAACTGCCGTGAGGTGGTTTAGGGGAGGGGGGTGCTCAGCTGGGGCTCCTGGATGAGCTCCATGCGTTGTTTGTGGGTTGTTTGTTTTTTTTTTTTTTCTTTTTTGTTTACAGCCCGAGAGTTAATTTATTCCCTGGTTTACTTCCAGCCAGGGAGGACGCGTATGCAGAGTAGCGAATCCATTCAGAGGGCTGATAGATGGAGGAGGTAGCGCTTCTGTTGTAGTAGATACAGTGAAAACAGCAGGAGCCGTTCCAAGGATGCGATACGATGCGCTGCTGCGGGAGCGCCTGCACAGCGAGGGCTTGCTCAGGAAACGCGCTTTCGGGTCCTTGGCTATGAGCCGTCGTGGTGCCAGGAGCCGGGCATGTGGCAGGGAAATGCTGCGGTGCTTCAAGGGCGGCCTTTGTCAGCTGAGGGCTTCTGGTGCTCCTGTGGCTCTCACAGGAGGCTGTTCGGGGTTTCCAATCTTTTCTTTTGAAGGAACGGGCTCCCAGAGACTCGGTCTTGGCTCTAGAGACCCTCTCCTCGCTTGGCACAGAGCTACTAAAATCATCGAGCTGGCTCTTGTTTCACAAGAGCCGTGCTAAGCCAGCAACCGCGCCTGGCCAAATGCCGATCTGCTGGGTGCAGGCTGGGGTGAAGACACCCGGATCTGTTGGGTGCGGGTCAGACTGCTGCCAGGTTCCCTGTGAAACCACCCGGCTGAGTGTTGTGTGGCCACAGGCACCGGCACGGCGTGGTTCCTGCGCCGGGCAGGGCCCGAACGCATGGGCAGGATCTGCACGCTGCTGGATGGAGCTGCTGGATGTGGCGCTTGATTGAAGCGGCATTAGGTCTGATGAGATGCATTGAAGAGCAACACCTTGGGCTGCTTGAAAGGGCCGCTCTGCCTTTCCAAGGAGGGAGCCCGTTTCCACACATCACCCTGGGCGGCTTCTCTTTCTCAGGATGGCGTGATGGTCACTGGCGTGCGATGTGGTAGCTCCTGGGATTTTCAAGGTCAGCCCTCCTGAAGATGTCTAACAGGGGCACTTGGTTTTGGGTGCTCCTCCAAATTGAACCGGTAGGACTGGGAAGAAGGGATGTCAGGCCCTGGAAACGCAGCCTCTGCCAAGTGTCCTGCGCTCCTGGGAGGGACAATGCAAATTCAGTGATGCATATGCATGTTTCTGCTTCAAGGTGCTGGAGCCCTTCCTTGCAGAGGGGGAGGGAATCATAAAGGACATTGAGGTGCTGGCGATGTTGGCTGGTCTCTAGCTGCCTAGGGCTTCCTCGGCTGCTTTGCTGCAGATGTTTGCATCTGCCGGTCCTTCGAACCCCCAGCCTTGTTCAGGGCAGTCGGAGCTGAGGCTGGATAGAGGAATACGCACCCTGCTGTGTGTGCTCTGGCAAGCCCAAATCTGCAGGCAGAGAGGTCCTGCGGTTGGGGAGACTCTTCAGGAGCTATCCTGGCAGCCAGGGCTCGGTCTAGCTGGATTCTTATGGTGATAATAAAGTATCTGATTTCCGTTGGTTTTAAGGCTTGGGTTGAGACTCTACAAGGGTGTCAGGGCTGTTGGTTTGATTTGAATGAGAGAAGGAAGTCTCACCAGAAGCGTTTATCTCCAGACAACATTGCAGTTTCCCTGTCCTGGGAAGTCGATGGGGTTTGCTCTTGTTTTGCTTGCCTTTAGGAAGATCGGAGGTCACCTCTGCTTATCCCCCGGCAGCAGGTCGAAGGAGCAGGCTGTTCTGTCACAGGGCACTCACCTCCATGTTCAGCTCACACCCAACGTCTTTGAGGGGCAGTGGACACCTCTTTCTGGAGAGCAGCTTTGCTGTGGGGTTAGCTTCACTGCATCTGGCTAGTGCCAGGGCTTCCGTGGCCTGTTGTTGTGGGAGCTCTGGGCTGGAGGATCACGCTGGGAAAGTGGGAGACCTCCCTGTGCTTTGGGGCAGGAAGCTGGGAACTGAACAGTCTTTGGCCTGGGAGCAGCTTTTGCCATTAAAGGCAGAGGATGCTGGCAACAAATCCTCTCCATCATCTTAGAGAGCAACCTTGGCCTCCATCTGGGGTTTTGGCTGGCGGCGTGTAGGGGACTAAACCCTGGACCAGAGACTTCAGGCAGCCAAGAGAATTGCAGAGCTGTTTGGAGCTCTTGCTCCACGGGAGTGGTGGAGGCCTCAATAATTCCCCCTCTTGCTGGTGGGAGCCTGATTGCTCATTCTGGGGCAGGAGACCACTCTCCATCACTGTAGCATCATCTAGTGGCAAGGGACACGGTGAGATGCGCCAGCTCTAGCTATGCTGTTCTGCGGCGCTGTGAATGTAGCCTGGGATAACGCTTCGTGCCTCTCTTCTTGCAGGGGGTTATGAGCGTTTCTCCTCGGAGTACCCTGAATTCTGTGCAAAAACCAAGTCCCTGAGCAATGTGTCACCCCCAACCAGTGCCGAGCCCCTGGATTTGGGCTGCAGTTCCTGTGGGACCCCCCTTCATGACCAGGTATGCCTAGAAGCCCAGTGCTCAGCTATTTTGAACGCGTCCTTGCAGCATTGAACCTGGTCCTGCTGGAGTCTCTCTGCTTTCCCTCAGCTGAGGCCTGCAGACCCAAAGCCCTGCTCCCTTTCCTCTCACGGGAGAGCATGGTGGTCCTCCTGATCCCAGGGCGGTTGTGTTCCCTGGGGAGTGGACAAGCCCAAATCTGGTTAACCACACCTGCCCGTTCCTGAATGGCACAAGGAGGGAGACAGGGCTGAAATGGGTTTAACAGCTCAGAAAGGCATCCTCAGCTCCCTCTTTTGAGGGCCTGGGATCAGGTGCCAGGTTCCTGCACTGCTCAGGGCCTCCAAGCCATCTGGATGTGTCCTGCCCACTGCTGTCCCCTGGTCACCCCCATATCTGTTGGTTGTTTTTTTTTTTTTTTTCTTTCTCTGTAACAGGGTGGCCCTGTGGAAATCCTTCCCTTCCTCTACCTTGGCAGCGCCTACCACGCTGCCCGGCGGGACATGCTTGATGCACTGGGCATCACAGCCCTGCTGAACGTCTCCTCCGACTGCCCCAACCACTTCGAGGGGCACTACCAGTACAAGTGTATCCCCGTGGAGGATAACCACAAAGCTGACATCAGCTCCTGGTTCATGGAGGCAATTGAGTACATTGGTGAGTACCTGCGCAGAGGAGCAGTGTCTGCGTGCGTTTCACCAGGGAGGGAGGTTCCTGCCTCAAAGACCTGCAGCCTTTAGCTCAGAGGGGACGGGGGTCCAGCAGAGTCCACGCTATCTGTTGCACTGGTGGGAGGGAGGTCAGCCACCACCTGCAGGTTTGGCAAGGGGCTGGGCTTTGTTGGAAGGAAGGGTGTTGGTCTCACATCTCATCCCCTGTTGTCCTCCAGACTCGGTGAAGGAGTGTTGCGGCCGGGTCCTAGTCCACTGCCAGGCTGGTATCTCCCGCTCTGCCACCATCTGCTTGGCTTACCTGATGATGAAGAAGCGTGTCAAGCTGGAGGAGGCCTTTGAATTTGTCAAGCAGCGCCGGAGCATCATCTCCCCTAACTTCAGCTTCATGGGGCAGCTGCTGCAGTTTGAGTCACAGGTGTTGGCCACCTCATGCGCAGTGGAAGCCGTCAGCCCCTCGGGGACACTGCGGGAGAGGGGCAAGGCCACCTCCACCCCCACCTCCCAGTTTGTCTTCAGCTTCCCAGTCTCTGTCGGTGTCCATGCCACCCCCAGCAGCCTCCCATACCTGCACAGCCCCATCACCACGTCGCCCAGCTGTTAGCTCAGGGGCTGAGGCCAGCCAGGCAGATAGTGCCAGGCGTGGAGGGGGCAGGTGGGCATGGAGCCCCGTCATGTTAAGCAATAGTGCCGGACACTGCCGTTCACCCTGGACTCAACGTCTTTTTCATAGAGAAATTTCTTACCTCATCTTGTTGGTTTTGTTTGTTTTTTTTTTTTTGCTTTTTCATTTTATGTTTTGAAAGCATGAAAGTTGTAAAAGCCACAAACCTTGACATTGTCCAGGCTCTTTGGGGGAGGAAGAAAAATAGTATACTAGGTTTCTTCAAGTGCCTGGTCTTCATCTCTTTCCATCCCTATTTTATTGTCTCTTTTTTTTTTTTAAAAAAAAAGATACACCTCCCCTTCTCCCCTTATTTCTGCCTCCAGGTTATCTGGGTTGAAAAGGAAGCATACCCTCTTTTTATCGTGCAGCAGTTCCCCCCCCTGCCTTGCACAAAGAGACATGGGTGGGGGCTGCTGACCTGAGCCAGTTACGCTGGGTGACAAGCAGAGCGGCAGGCAGGGCCTTGGGGCAAGCAGGAGTGGTGGCACAGGGCTGCCTGCAGTCGGCCTCAACCCTGCCGGTGCCTGGGGATGCGATGCAGGAGCTGGCAGGCACCTCCAGAGTCACCAGCTGAGCCCATTGCTGTGGGGGAGAGCAATCTCAGGCTGGGGGGTGGTTCGGAGAAGGAGACGCAGTCCTAAATGCCTCTTTTCTTGCCTCTCTGGTTCCTGCAAAACTTCTGTCCAATCTCCTGTGGCTTCAAGAGGAGAAAGAAGGCATGGGGGCAGCAGTCTGGGCTTTTGATCACTCTGCGTTCAGTTTCCTCTCCACACCCGTTCCACTGCTGCTCTTCCAGAAGGAGCGCAGGATGGGACATGGTTGGGCTGCAATGGAGAGAAGCAGCTGGGTGGAGGAGAGGCTGGCCCAGGAGTATCATCCATCCATCATTTCCAAACTTCCTCCACCTCATGACCAGTGTGTGCCACAGGCTGGGCTCTTATTCATTTGCCCTTCTCCACCTGAGCTGGGTCTCGCTCACCTGTGCAACGCAGCTTTGGGTCCAAGCCTCGAACATGCCTCACACCTTCAACCCACCTGAAGCCTCATTTCCCACCCTACCTCTCTCCTTCCCCCCCAGTCCAACACACAAGATGCCTATGTGGCTAATGTACATATGTATGGTTTTGTTCCTTTTTTTTTTTTTTTTAGAGATTAACTTTTTATTTATTGCCTGAGGGAGGGAGAAAACAAATTGTTTGGAGAAAATAAAAATAAAACTGTTTTCAACAGTTGTGGCTGGCATGGGTTTGTCCTAAGACCAAGAAGAATAGCAGTTTGTGCAAACACTCAGCTTTCAACAGAGCAACTGTTAAAAATGCATTTATTGAATTTTAAACTATTACAAGTATTGCAGATCAGACATTTAGCCAAGCACATTTATAGATCAAACTCAGTTGTTACAGAGATGTTACCTAAAGTCCACCATGTAGGTAGGCTGAGAACCTGCCCATCGTCTTCTTTGAGAAAGAGGGTAAAGGAGGAAATAAATAAATGATATCCCAGCTCTAGGTAAGTGGTAACCAAGAGAGGAAACATACAGGGCTAGTTACAAAAACAAGTTATACAAAAAAAGGTCTAAAAACTCAACCCCCAGGTACATTGCCATTTGGGTTGGCAGAGAAAGCAATTAGGAATGAAGATACACAAGCTTACGGGACTGGCACAGAAAAATCCCCATTTCAATTTCCAAAGCTGAAGCAAGTTCTGCAGATGTTAAGAAGAAAGTGTCAAAATTACTTTGTAATACAGACTCTAATCAAACTACACTAGTAATTAATGGAACCAACACTAAAACTTGCCACCAACAGGTTCGGTAAGACAGAAATAGATATATCAAAACCAGTCAGATAGTATGACCTAGCAGGCGTATGTTAGCGTTATGGGAAATGCATCTGTTTCTTGTGTTCCCTACTGATTCATGGGCTCATTCACTTTGCTTCAGAAGTTTTAACATGCTGCCCCCTGATCCTCTAGGTTTCACATCTACAGTGTGTTCAGAGGGGTGGGAACACTGCCACTCCATCTCTGCGCATGTGTCCAGCCGCCCTCTGAAAGATCAGGAGCGTGCTCTGGTCTGTGCCAAAGCCACCACCTCCGATTGTCAATGGATTCACGTCTACGGAGGTTCGCGAGCCGTGTGCTACCTGCGGCTAGAACGGAATTTGTACTCTCCTGCCTCTTCCCCAGCAGGGCTGCGGCATGGCTTAAAATGACTGAAGCATGCATCGGATGCATCTCCTTTTAGATTTCCGAGCTAGATTTTCTGTGGCAAAGCAGCATGGAAAGGAAGAAATCCCATTAAAAAATAAATTCACGCACTTCCTGACCTTCAGCTTCTGAGAATGATTAGCAATGTTCAAACAAATCTGTTTTGTGGTTGGACCCTTCCTTTTACCCATCTTTTGGAAAAATCTGTTCTGGGTAATTTCTGTTAACAGTCCCACGTGGAAATTCCAGGTAAGCGTGTACTGTGCAGGAGCTCTGACTCCACTGCAGGGATGGAGTCTTTTTGAAGAAGATTTGCCACTGTCTTAAGCAGTTCCCACAGGCCATGCAGTGGCATGACATGTTAGCATCCCTCAGCACTTCACGCATTCACGGGGAGCGGACATCTCCTCTAACCTACAACAAACAGTAGGATCAGCTGGTTTCCAGAGCCGAGGAAGCGCCCTTCTCCCGGAGCTACTCCGTCCCATACACCACGTGCCTTTTCTGTGTCTGCTGCCCACCAAAGCCAGCAGCACAGAACATTTTGCAGGGCTTTCTTTTTGCTTCAGTGTAGAATTTTGTTTTGGGGTATTCTGTTATCAACAAGTAAAGTATAAAAGTCTGCAGGCAAAATAAACCCCTGCTGCGGAATGCAGTGGGATTCAATCGCATCACATGCAAACATTCAAAACAGGGGTTAGAAAACACCGATACCACACGAAGACCAATAGTGACTGCAAAACGGTGGAACTAGTACAAGAGGTTTGTAACAGTCTCTGTGGAGCTGGGATCAAAATAAACTGGCAGATAAAAATAAGGATGAGAAAATAAGATATACCTTATTAAGGTACTGTACTCTCTGCTTTTAATCCTAACAGAAGTTCTGTTGACAGCATTCAGACTGCAATGTCACTCTGCACCAGGTACCTAATTCATCTGTCTCATGGAAACAATTTCAGCAATGGAGAGCCGAACCCTCCCTTCTTTGCTCCGTGGTGAAGTTTCTTTCTGTTTTGCCTACTAAGGTCCTGTCACCAACTGCACAGACATTTCAAAATGCTGCCTCAAAGGGGACATGGACAAAAATCAACGGGCCTGAGACACAACTGTTCCTTTCCCCAGCAGACGCCACGGGAATAGCGCTCTCTCTGGAGCCAGCGAGAGGTGCCCAGGCTGCCAAGCCTATGAGATGGCTGAGCCCAGCCTGTTCTTGCATCCTCAGTTCTTACCGTGCCTCCACTGGCGCCTCCACATTGGTGACCCAATGCTGCAAATGAGCACCCCATTATCAGGGGACCGCCCTTCTCAGGGAGGCGAAAAACTTCTTCATCTCTCAGGGGGCAGCTGCTGCCTGCTTATGAGGGTGTGCTATTTCTAAGACCCCATTCTCTAGAATTAGGAGGCATCACGTTAATTCCCCCAGCTAAAGCAGCAGCAGCCGTACCATTAACAACCCGCCAACTGCAGCTCTACCGCCACAACCAGCTTTTTCACGGGTAACTTTGATATTGATGGGCAGATCCTCACTTTGTTTTAAACTGCATGAGGAGCTATGACAACACACACCAGGAGAGGCGGACGCTACTCCTGCACAGGCGCACCATCGGGCCTGGGTACTCCTCCGTGTCTGGCCACAAACGGATATGAGATCACGTCATTACGAGACAAAAACCACTGCAAAATGATTTCCTCACACAGCACCTTTACTCTGTACAGAACACCAGATACGTTAACACTGGCAGTTCAAAGATACTGGACAGTATTTTTAGCCTCTAGAAGTTCAAGGCTGCAGAAGAAATCCAGACTAGCCATTAGTTCAATCAGCACACAGGAAACAACAAGCAAGAACAGAATCCGGTGCGGGCTTGGTGGGGTTTTTGTTTTTAGGTTTGTTCTTGTTTTAGAAAGATGTAAAGCTTTTAACTTCCACACCCACATTAACCATTTTGCTCACCTAAGCAGCACAACTGTTTTACCATTTAAAACTATGTCTAACTGGGGATGGTGAGCAACACTCACTCTCACCGCTATCTGAAACCCTAGTGTAGATAGTCACATCCCCCCACTCCATTATTAACTAAGTTAAAAACAAACCCCAAACTTAAATGATGAATACAAAGCTTCAAAGCCTAGTGGTGATCTTTGCAATCCTAACACTATTAAACAAGGAGCCAAAATACAAGCACCCAATTTTATCAATGAAATCTGATTAAAAGGACAACTAGGCTAGAGCC
The DNA here is from genome assembly GCA_017639485.1 of Pluvialis apricaria. Lineage (NCBI taxonomy): Eukaryota > Metazoa > Chordata > Aves > Charadriiformes > Charadriidae > Pluvialis > Pluvialis apricaria. The sequence goes on along the minus strand of CM030010.1, from coordinate 50,991,771 downwards.
TGGCTTGGACTTTGAAGCTACATATTTAATCAGGTCACAAAATGAAGCGAGAACCGTATATCCACTGCCAGCTCAAGAAAAATAAAACCCAAAGTTCAAGATCTGTTGGAGTATTGCTATTTCTAAGGTTTTTCTTTAGACATAATATAAACAGATGATGTGCAGGTAGCCAGATTGCATCAAATGACTGATTTTACAGTGGGTGAAATTCCTCTGTGAGGACAACTTGCTTCAACATTAATGTCTTAATGTTAAAAATGAAGATTTTGTGACTTAACGCTGAAAGTGAAAAGCTCTTCAGGTTTAAGGTTGTTTTATCCAAACACGTCAGCAATATCCCACTTGTGGGGAGCACATATATTTTTGTAAACTAAAAGCGCACTATTCTGTCGTTTCCTTGCTTTGTGGGGAATAAAACCAGAACACATGAACTGGATCATCAGACACTAAAGAGTGCTGGTTGATAGGGAAATGTACAGCGTGATGTGTTCAAAGGAACATTTTTCTCTCCAGTCGTTACATGCTCAACACTGAAGCACATCTCCTGGTATTGGTTGTTAAGAAAAAAAAAAATAATTAACAGGGCTCCATTTTCAACCTTCTCTAAAGCTGTAGAAACAACACAAAAAAGAAATCGGTTTCTACTTTTGTTAAATGCATATCCTCCACGAGGGGGGACTTTTGAAATTGTTTGATGCTGTGCTATGCAATGTTTAAAAATAACTTTCTCCTACCCAGTGAAATAAACCTGGGAACTTGCGGGGAAGAGGATTAGAGTGAATAAATCCTAGCTTTGTTCTCTGGTATACCTGCAAACAAATCCACTTTCCAACTGGTATTTTAAAAGTTCGTTCTCATCAAAATGTAAAATCGATATTTAAAAAAATTATTATTTTCGTAAATCCCTTAAGCTCTTCAACTGTGATGTCACACACAAAGATGTGACATGAAACTGCTATAATACACTCTCCCTTACCAGTCTGAAACCCATTTACCCGGTCTTATATTACAGAGGGACATGAACCAGATATGCCCTCATGTATGCAATCTTCTGACTTTTCACCTGCGATCTCCCAGTGAAACCATACGGCACTGGAACTGGGGAACATTTCACAAACTGCATGTACTTAATAGGAGCCTTATAAAACGTTCTTTTAGAGATGCCAGCAGAGGGCATTGACCTGCTTTATGAAGTTCTTTCAAGCACAAGAGCTGGTTTCACCCTCACAAACACTTCCTAGGGCTTCCCCCCAAAAACTCACACAGACAAAGCAGCAAACTGACAAGATTTGTTTCCACTCTCAAGTTACACTCATTCATATTATCATTTGCTTAGAGGTGTGCAAAAAAAACCCTATATTGAAGAACTGGACCTAGCCCCTTCTCAGATGAAATTCATATTGCATTGTTAATGATTTTAGTCAACTCGACTTTGTGCAAAATATCTTTAAGAAGGTTCCGGCTCAACTTCAGAATACAAAAAGAAAATAAATAGTTGACTAGGATCTCTTGAAAACATAAAATGAATGGTGTATGCTGAAAAGAAAATTATGGGCTTAATGCAATTTATCCGCAAATAAAATAACTAGGATAGTAGTGTCTGAAATTTTAACATGTGAGATGGCACTGATAAAGATTTCCATTTGCACAATAATGTTCCCAAAGTCTAGATCAAAACAACATTATTTTACACACGGTAACTGCAGAGACTAGGAGCCTGAGATATGTTATTAAAAGGCAGTCCCTTGTAAACTTTCCTCAAAAGGAACAGTAGCAGTTGAGTATGCAAGAGTTACTCTTATCGTATTCAAGACAGCAATGCTTTATAAAAGACATACAGCTTATTTCCAGGTGGTTAAGAATTTTATGATACTGATTTTCTGAAACACGTATCCATCCAGTCCGAGATTGAAGTCACATCCTTCTTCACTGCTCTGTAGCTACTAGGTCTTTTGCTCTGCTGCTGTTGCTGTCTGTGAGGGAGCTTCTGGTTTCACAATCTGGTATGTAATGAGATATTCTGGGTATGCCTGAAAGTAATTCAAGAAAAAAACAAAGCACACATTGCTTTATGCAAGGGTACAGTACAGTCAGCAAGTTCACATTTTGGATTTCACTAAGCAGTGACCAGGAAGGAGAGTGCAAGCATCAGCTCTACGTTTGTAGAGTGCAAACGCAAAAACAGATTTCAAACCTAGCCAGCACTAAGTGGGAACTGCTTGATGTAGTTAATACCTTTGTTAACACACTAGTAAAAAGATGTTTCCTCCATGCAGGCACTGCCAGAAATTATGCACACAACAGGAATTCACCAGTTACTCTCCTTGTTAGCTAATCCTACAGATCAGTCAGTGCCTGTAAGTTATTAAAAAAACAACCCTCAGATGACCGATGTAGTCTGACCCTAAAACGCTCACTGACTTGCCATGTGACCTGCAAATGCCTTTACTAGCAGTAAAATACTTGGCATACCCAAAGTTCGTAACCCAGTCATCTGTCTAGCGTTTTCTGAAGACAGCCGGCAGGAGGTTCAGTCCCAGAACAAAGCTCAAGTTGCTGCATGGCAGGGCACCTATTCAGAGGAATCTAAAAAACTGCATACAACTTTTGGGCCCTCCAATACAAGAAAGATGCCAACAAGCTGGAGCCAAGTTCAGCAATGGACCAAGAAGATAGTCAAGGGGAGAGAGCACAGGATAAACAAGGGAAGGGTGAGGGAGATGGGCTTGTTCAGTTCAGAAAAAGGAAGGCTTTGTGGGACCTCATAGCAATCTTCCATCATGTATGGAAGGCTACTGAGAAAACAGAGCTCTTTCCTGAGCTGCGCAGCAGGAGAATGAGACTATTTAAAACAGGGGAGGTTCCTATCAGATACAAAGAACATATATTTACTCTGAGGATAATTAAATAAAAGAACAAGCTGCTGAAAGAGGCTGTGAAACACCATTCTCTGAGGCCTTCAAGATCTGGTAGAACTTAAAGGCGGCTGGCGTAGATGACCTCCCTAAGGTCCCTTCCAACCTGAACTTATAATATAATCTTGGAGCCATCCAGAGTTGTAAGTAAACCATTTTTCTGGAGTAAGGGTCTACTTGAGTTATTCAAATTAAAAATCAATTCCTTAAGATTGCTGTGCTACTTCAGCTGCCATTTAAGGGAGACAGTGACGCTGTTACTGCTGGGAATCTACAGGTAAAATGCCCAGAATCCTCAATACATACAAGAGCCCCAGAAATACACGTGTTCTTGGTAATGCAGTAATGCCAGTAAAATGCAATGGGAGAAACAGTGCCTACTGAGAGAAACTACAACTCTCAATAGACTTTAGCAGTGCTGCACAGGGGGAATTAGGCAATTCTGCAGGTGTAAATCAGAGCAGCTCAGTGAATAGGAGCAGCATTTGCTGGCTTGATACAGTTCACTGTTTATTTCCACATTTAAATGGGGAAAAAAAACCCCAAACCACCGTCAACCAGGTTATCACAGTACACTTGGTATGGAAACTAGTCACATCCCCTTTCCAGCTCCAAGCTCTGCCCTTCCATAAACCCAGTCCCTGCTAACCTACATACCTGTTCTCCTCTGTAGATAACATATTCAGCGTATGCAAGTCCATTCACGCTTGGCCTGCCGATAACAGAATGGTGCCCTGGAGGCGCATGAGCCATTTTCATTGTGCTGAACTGAAGAAAGGATTTTCCAAGGGTCACTCTACAGAAGAGCATTTGTCTAAAAGGAAAAAAGAAAACATAATTTTAAAATATCTCACTAGGAGTTGTATGCTTCCAGAATGATTTCAGACTTCTGGGTTTATTTTGTTACAACTAATTTCTCAAGTCTTTTTGGAGAAATGCTTTTAGAAACCGGTTCTAAGGCCGTATAAAACCTGTCACCAAAAAAAAAAAAAAAAAAAAAAAAAAATCTTTCTTGACATGCAGAAAGGAAAACACACACTTAGTTTAGCCCTCACACAGAGGCCTGTTCTAGTTCATTTTATATAATGCTCTTGAAAGAAGCTGAAACTCTGTGTTCCTACCAGCGGGGTATGGACAGATACCAAAGTGTGAAAAGCACATTGATCTACTCCAGTACAAAACAAAGCTGTGATTAAGTCCTGTTCACTACCTCCAAAATTACCTGAACCATAGTACAACACTGTACTGCTGACCACCACTTTGCACTGCAGTTTTGTTCTGAGAGTGCCTGGAGTTTAATTGCTATTTTCCCCTGACTCTTCATTTTCAAACTTGCTGTTTCAAGCTTCTTTCCTGAGCCACAATTCACTTTGATTTATACTCACTGTATGCTTAGATGTAATTTTTGACCTTTCTGTGGAACTCGCTGCATTTGTATCCTTTTTTGTTCAGCCTTGACAAATGGAAAACTGCATTTTTCCTGCCATGACCAAGCTCAGGCAGCTATTCTGCCCCTGCAGTTCATCCTATGCCAGGATCATAAAAACCAGGACAGCCAGAATTATGTATAGGGAACTCTGCTGGACTCATACCTGTGGCAGATATAACAGGACCTGTCTTTGTGCGTGGGACAGCCCGTTCCTCCCCCTATCCCATACACATATTGGTTGCTTTTTGAGGAGTTCTCGGCAAAGTAAATTCCAGCTCCAAACATTCCTCCAATGTATGCATGCCTTTCATCAAATCCTTTGTGAATGATAGCATTAATAAAAGGAGACCCTAGAACAGAATGACACGAAACAACGTGTTATCATACATACTTGTTAAGCTCTATAGTAATACAAGACTCTATGTCAAGAGGAGCTTGTCTGCCTCAAATAAACCATTAAATACCAGAAAGCGTGCTCAGTCAGCTGGAAGGGGGCGATACCCAGCAGGATGCAGTGATGTGTGGGATTTATCGTTATATACCAAGATCCCACATGTGACTCATATTTCTTACTCATTTCACAGATCTCATTAAATGGCTTTCCCCCCACTCACATTTCAGTGCAATTTATCTTGTCAATGCACACCTTCTCCAGCAGTCAGTACTGGTTAAGACGGGGCAAGATGTCAGGACAATCATACCCAAAACCAATTTCCTACGCAGAATCATAGAAGGATCTAGGGCAGAAGGACCCTCAGGGAACTGTCACTTGTAGGCTCTTCTGGATGCTTCTAGAGAACATCTTGCTGAAACTCACAGTCAGTTTTGATTCCTTTCCCTGACGGTTGCCTGAAGCGCCAGGGTAAAACACTTTTACTGTGTGCTGCTCCCCTCTTTACGAAGACACCCTGTCTTTCTCACAGCAGCTTTACTGGAAATGACTAAGATATGGCTTAGCAAAACCCTTTTTATTTTTTTTCCCCCAATGTATTTTTTTTAATCTAATGTAGCTTTTTGGATTGCAGTAACCACACAGACTAATTCCACCCCCTCCTCCCCCCCCACCCCTGCACTTCTAGAGTAGAAATACAATTACTGTACAGGATGGTGACACAGCAACATTAACATTGCCTGTGGGTCCTTGTAAGCTTTTTTTTTTCTTTGTTAAATACCAGTACATACAAATAGGGATCACTTCCTTACCATGAAACAACATGCGTTCATTGTGATGATTATGATTCTCCTCTGAGACCTCCTTCTGTCTGTGACAGAATCTCTCCCGCAACTTCTTGTTCACGACCTTTTGAATCTGCAGTGGTACAACACGTCCAACCATAATCAAATTGGAATTGAAATGGAATATAGTTTCACAGAGTTTGCATACATTTGACAGGGAAACTGAGAGCAGGACACAGGAAGGGCATAAAGGAACCCCATGGCTGTTCTGCATGCAAGGCTGAAGTCTTTCAAACAAGTAGATAGCACATGTTTACAGATGGTTAAAACTACTGTGAATTTCATAGCAGCCTAAACTCTCAGGTTTAAGGAAGACTTTCAGGCTTCTTCCCTCAGAGCTGGTAATACCATCAAGAACTACAAACTGTCTGAAACTTCCACCTCTGCCTTTGAGCTCTGTTGAACAATCTGGGCTAGCTTTTTGAAGCTTGCTGTCTGGTTTAGGTTGAATTCTTATGAAAAGAAACAACTTCTGAGGAAAGAAATTAGAAGATGTGCTGTTTAATCTATCTTGAGATATTGTTCCAGCCACATGTTCTAATACCACTGTCGTTTCTGTAAAGAAGGACTTCACCTTTGGTTGGGAGTAGGACAGAAGCAGAGTTTACTTCAGGACGCATGATCTACTGGGCCAAGTTGCAAAGGCTCGGCACAGGCTCACTTTTCAAACAGAGAGGCAGCAGGAGTTTGCTGGAGCTCAGGAACCAAGTTCTGTTCTGATTTCCTCTATTTCCTCTTCCCCAAAAAAAGGAACCAGAAAGTGTACTTTCCCTCAGAAAGACAACACTCCATTTCCTGGTAAGCCAGGGCTTGTAAAAGGTATTTTTCTAGTTGGCAGGGGCAAAGAAGGAGGTGTCAAGATCCAAAGGATCATAGGGAGAGAAAAACTTTTTATTAAAAGTCATGTTCATCCCTTCCCCTCTCCAAAAATCTCCTTTAAAAAGGCAACAAATGGCTACACTGAGAAGAAAAAAAACACCTGTGCTGCTAAGTCAAATACAGAAGTTCTAGACCTCTGAAATTAAATCAGATTGTGAAACATAAGTCAGGCTCTTCACCACCTCGGGCTTCAATATCAGTTCTTCAGACTCCTTTAAGAGCACAAGTGGACACTTCTCCCTCATTCCATCTGCAGAGCACATGATCAGTCTAATTTTAGCATTTAGCAGTTGCTTTAACTCTGCTCCTGAATATTATTTCAACAAAGAACTTTAAATATAAAAGGGTGACCCATTAAACCAATTCTGCCTACTTGTGTAAGTACCAACTTATTTTGCCACACAGAATTAAGAGGTTTTGAAACTTACCCTGATGACATTGTACCTGTTGAAGATGCCACCAGCATTTCCACCATCCCGATGCTCCCGGATTGTACTTTGCATCTACATAAACAAACACAACTGAATGGTCAGCACACAAAGCTTGCTAGCAAGGCAAAGTATTAATGCAATATCTTAGTATATACTATCACTGGCAACAACAGATAATCTTGATTGAAAATTAATTAAAACGTGTAAAAAAAAAAATTCTCCATTTTAAACTGAAGTACACCCTTATTTCTCAGGCACCCAACATGCTATGGTGTTCCAAATATAGAGAAGTCGGATGATGCAATTATCCAATCTTGTAATAAAAATCTACATAGGAAAAAGGAGAACAGTGGCATATCAAAATTATATACAACTAGAAAGCTTGCTTTAGATTAGGAAAAAAAAAATCTTTGAAAATGAATATACAAAAACATCATTTTGAAGTAATAACAAATGTGCTTCTAATGAGTACAGTTTGTATTTCCTAGTGATAGGAAAATGCTTGCACTGTAAATTTCCCTGTCATTAGCAGCCCCTGAGAGTTTAAACAGTTTCATTGTGTCTTTTCCAGAGGTATTTATAGCTACAGCAACAACATTTAGTATTAACTCAAATAAATATCCCAATTTACTATGGCAGACAAGTGACCCTTTCTGTCAGAAAATTTTATAAGAGATCTGCAAAAACTCCAGTTTACAGAGATACTAATAAAAAATACTCCAGACTAAGCTGGCAGCAATCCTGAATATCTAGACTTTTAAAAAGACTCCAAATGCGTCTGTGCTACAGTGTAGGACACAACACAAATAGCAAATGCACAGTAAAATGGAGTTTCTTCCAAACACAACTCTTCAGAAAGTCTCTTTTCTGTTATGATTTTTCTTTCAAAATGGTATCTGCTTGTAGTTTACTTAAATAAAAGAGCATGTGTGTGTGGGAGGCAAAATTACAGTCAATTCTCAATTATCCAAGAGCTGTTTATCTGGGTTACAGATAAACTAAGCCACTGAGACAAGAGAAAACAAGCTGGTTCACATGCAGAAACAGCCTAAGCACAGAAAATGCCTACAGATTTGCAAGGCCTTGATCCCTTGGTCTTCATTCACAGCCTTTGATTTTCACAGGTCCACCCATCTATGGAAAGCTGTGTAAACCCTTGCTATGAGATGACATCCAAAACACAACAACAAAGCAAAACTGGGATAACACTAAGTGAGCAAACAGACCACTTATTAAAAAAAATTGGCAGGACACAGCAAAATAATTTCCATCATTGCTCTATATAAAAAGACAAAGGAAGAGCCCTACGCTTCATGTCAGATCTCTGCAATTCATCCATCAAACCATATTTTATCACTTTCAACATGCATGGCACGCTTTAGCTCTGATGGGTTATAAGTGAAAAGACAAATACACTGCCACTGGAGCATTAAGAAAGGTATTGCAATACCTCCTCTTCTACGGACTGATACTCCTTATCATCCGGAGCAAGGTCAAGGAGAATGGTCCCTTGACTCACACAGTGGAAAGTCAAATAAGGATTGGTGCCTGCAAAGAGAAGGAATTAAAGGAGTAAAAATCAACAGGAGAAAACAATACCAGCTCTACTTGTATCCAGCATAATCATTACTCTTCTTAAATAACCCCAGTACAGCAGGCAATACAAAATAAACACAAGACAGAAGCACAACCTTGACAAGATAAAGTGCTTTCCTTAGCAGCAGTGGCTTTAAAAGCGAGAAGGAAAATGCACGTGGGACATAATTGCATTTTATTGTTTCCATTTTTGAGAGAAGCATCTGAAGTGTGGGGCAGCAAAACACTTCATGAGGACCACCCTTCAGGATATAACTGGCCTGTGGGTCGGTATGCAGGGCAAATCAATCCACAAGCTCCTGCCTGGGTGAAACAGGGTCCTTGGAAGTAGGCACAGCCTCCACAGCTGCCTCAGGGGTGTCCACTCTCTGCAAAGTCAAGTGATCACTCTGTCCTGTATTTCCTCAATATATTCTTTACCTGTCAAAACCCACCCAGCCACCGGGTCTGCCAGCAAGTATGTTTTCCTGACATCCGGATTCTTCCAACTCCTGGCAACAATGCCTACATTTACAGAAGGTGACTTCTGGGAACCTGCTGTATGCTACACTTGGACTAACCAGTAAAAGTGTCATATTTACCTTGCTGTCCTCCTAGAAGCCTCTCCACACCTTTTATTAATTTGTGGCGGTGTCCATACGCATTGATCCCAATTTCTTTAAGCTCCTCATGCCCCATGTCTGCCAACACATCCAGGGTTATCTGGAAAGGTGAAAGACCACAAAAATCACTTGCCAAACCTGGCCCGACTCCCAGGGCTGAAGACCCATCAGTTCAGAAAATGGAATGTATTCATGGTGCAACCGAGAGTGTATATATATTTTACGTTTTGCTGCACTTCTAATTGCTGCCACCTTCTGGCAAGCCTCTCCCTATCACAGGACCATACCCAGATGCTACAGCCTGAAGCTGTGCAAAACTTTTACTTCTCTTACAGCAACTAACAAGAGCTGGTTCCCACATGAGGTTCTCAAAAACATTTTTACTTGTGTAGAAGGAGAATGCATGGAAATGTGGGGACAAATCTGGGAATATTTTTGAAGCAAAGTTTCACATTGTTGTGCAATTCGTTATTTTCACTACACAAACAAAAATGAATATTTCACTACAAATTGAGAATCATTAATTCAAAAGAAAGCAATTCAAGCAAGGAATTAATAGCTACACTGAACATCTGTCCAATTGAGCAGAAAACAACCCTGCTAGGATTGCTGTGGAAAAGCCACTGAAGAAATTTATCACGTGCAATGGAACATTAAAAAAATACTGAAGAAATGCAGATAGTAGAAAGCATCAGGGGGAGGCTAGAGCCAAGGTGAAAAAGTGCACATGAAGGAACTGCAGTGCTTGGAAAAAGCAGCTTAAAACAATAAGCTTAAGGAAGATGAGCTTATAAGAGAGAAACTTACAAGAGGAGCTAAACAGTTTCAAAATGATGAATGAATATAGTGAATCCGATTTGCATTATTAAATCTTATTAGCAGGGGAAGATCTTAAAAACAGGTTAGGAGTTAAGGAAGCAAAAGTAGAACAAAACCAAAAAGAAAAAACAAGTGTGAGTAGAATATAGGTTGGTTTGCTTCTTGATAGAAGTAGTTCCAAATTAAAGAAAAGAGTTTATGCTTCATATATAAGAAGGGAAAAAAGATTATATGGCATTTTAACTTTGGGAAGATACTTCCTGTAACGTTTCAGGAAAACAGTTGGAAATTTTTCTGTGAGCAACACATTACATTTCAAACGTTTATTTCCTGACCCCTCATAAAAGATTAGCAGCAGATGCCTGGGAAAAAGATAACCATCAAATCCAGTCTCTTGCACTTGTACTTTCTACTTCCACCACTGTGTCGATCTTGCTCATGCAAACAAATAATCTATTTAACTGTAACACGTAAATTTAAGAAATGGTACACAAAGAGTCTACAAATACATCAGAGGTACTTCTGCTCTAAAAAGAAATGTAAGCTTGAGAAAGTGTTACATTAGTTGTAATCTTTTCATACATTGTGATTATCAATAAATCTGCAGTTTTTTCCCCCATTTCTCAATTCCATTTGAAACTTGTTAGCCCTGCAAAACCCAGTTAATGCTACAGTCCTAACCTCTTAGGACATGTAGTTTCTGCATCCTCTAGTGCGACTACACCCTGGTAAAAAGATTTTTATTTCAGCTTAAGTCAACCTAGAGGGTTTCCTAGATCTAACTAAAGTGTCACATGCAGCACAAAGGCTTGTTTGGATATCAAGACTGCTGAAGAACATTCGTGAAGACTGCAGGTGATGTTCCAACCTAACTTCATTACAGCCATCGTGTTCAAAGTTCACAAGGTCCAATGTAACTCTCAGAACAGAAGCCAGATTGGCAGTCATCATATATGTATAAGAAAGTGAAAGACACTGGATATCCGAATCAAACACCAAATGAGACTTTCACAGGTTTCTCAGCTTCACCATAAGGTATCAGGTGACTCATTCGCAGTTTTCTTGGACATGTTTCTCTGTAGATGTGAAGTTGGTTTTTTTGTCTCCCTTTTTCAACTGGAGAATGAAAATGTCACTCAAGTTTATTAGATTAGTCTATCTTTTAAACATACAAAGGTGAGGCTTGCCACTTACCTGTTCTGTCTCAAAGATGTCCCGAAGGTGTTCAAGACCCAGGCTTTTTAGGAACTGGGTAATGTTCATGTCAAGACCAGAAACTGTAAGAGAAGAAACAAACCATTGTATCCTACGCACCTGAATTAAAAAAACCCAAAAACCAAAACCAAAACTAAACCACAACAAACCCTTAAAAAAAAAATCAAGCAATACCACTGATTCTCTCAAAATCCCAAACTTTTTACAATCAACTTGTCTATGTCTATAATAAACAATCCGCTTCCACTGTGTGAAAGCTCAGTGGAAAGATCATCTCTGTTCTGTCCTCAGAATCACCTATTAAAAAGTATAAATGATCTGTGGCAAATACAGGCTCATATTGCAAAGAGAAGGAAAGGAGGGGTGGGTGTATTTTTGCTATGTAATCACCTAGATGCTGACATAAAGCATGCATTCCAGATACTAATCAAAGGGTTAAAGAAGCCTTTGCAAAATCCCCCAGCCATCACAATCATAATTCCTTCATCAAAATAATTCTCATTGGATTTTCTGTACAAAATCAACAACGAACATCTGGGCACCTAATCAGATCTGCCTCTGTAGTCAGACCTCATCACTGAGAGCAAACATAGACGAAGAGCCAACAATGCTCCTAGCAGAACACATGAAAACCGACCAAGCATCAGACACTTTAAAGTGCAGATAACAGTTCAAGCTGTACAATATTTTCTGGCTAGTCAAAAATGCTTTTCCAAAAAAGCAAGGCCTATTGTGATACTACTGTACTTCTAGCAATGTAAACTTGTCCAGCAGCAAATGCACCTTCTCCTTCCTTCCTTTCAGTTCCTGCTGCTCCATCACCAGCATTTGATGCCCCTCCTACGGCTAGTTCTGCCAGCGGCCCAGTGAGGTTATCTATACTGCTGGCAGCAGAGAGGCAGGACGGCGTAGATGCTGGTGAGATCAGGGAGGCACTAACAACAGTAGCTTGAGGCTTAAAGCATGTAGGCAAAGCTTCTGGAGGCATCGCATCTATCAGCAAAGCTCGGATATCATCAGCCTGAAAAACAGAAAGAACATTCAACGTGAGGTTCTATTATCACAAGTCACCAGTCTCGGGAAAGAATTTTTCTTTGAATTTTTTTAATTGATTGCTCTGTTCCCCCATTAAAAAGAAAACTGCCAACTTTCGTAACACAGGAATTCACGGTTGCAAGAACATTCCAATTCACTGCTCAGACACAGGTGAATCGGCTTCTCCCCATTTCTAAAGGTAAGTAAGAAGGTACCTCTAATTTCCTCTCTGGCAGAATGACTTCATAGGTGTTAAAGCCAGGAAGATCAATGCAGCAACTTTATCTGGAATCCTTCACAACCAATGCCACCTCATAATTTCTCTGTCAGGCTCAACTTCTGGTGAAGCGCTTTGCACTGGACCAAGATTTCAATGGAATGACTACTACTATCTTTGCTATAATCATATCTTACAGTGTTGTAATAGAAAAAAAAGACAGGAGCTACAGAAGTATGAACTTGGCTAATGACTGGATTTAGCCTTTGTCGACTAAATTAAGCAGGACCCTCATCTTCAAGAATTTCCTCCTTGCATGCTGTCGTAGAACATGATTAAGACATCCTTATTTTCCCCAGAGAAACCAAACAGTTTTCATATCCCTCATCACAAAGTGAGTTTTCTAGAGCTCAGATTATTCTGGAGGATATTTCTTGAACTCTCCATAAATCAATCAATGGCCTTAAAAGAAGTTCACACTATAACCAGACACAGCATCCAATCTGGTCGCATTACCTATTCCATCAAGACTGGTTAACTTGGGACATGCATGTTCATGTAACCTTATTAGGCTTTTTAACCAGCTGCCACTGCCACCACTAACAAGAAATTTTCTGGATGCCAGTTTTAGAAATAGCATCCTGCAAATCTTAGAATGTTGTTTTGGAGTTAGACAGAAAAGAACTGAGGTAATATGCAGGCCTTGAGCATAATCATCCTCTAAATGATCCCATTCCTCTAAAGGCCCATCTGATTTTCCTCCTAGGTTCAGAGAAATAATCACCAACAGTACACAGATTCACCATCATCAGGGACATTTCAGAGAGGTTTATTTCTGGCAATGAGGAGATTGATCCCAGGAGTGAATCCTTAAGCATGTTAAACCACAAGCCATGTTAAGATGTCAGCCAAAAGAAAAAACCTGGACCCACAGGTAAAAAGTCACAAACATGCACCCTGGAAATGCTCATCTCCCTCTACCTCAGCACAGTGAAAGCAGAGGACCGCTGATGCTATGGAACCACAGAAAGTCATTTAATATGCACAGCAAATCCTCCAGAGCAGCCTGCGGCTGGCACGCTAACATGAACTTACTGTTGCCAGGTCTAATGGTGTCTGACCCTCTTGATTCTTCATGGTTGGATCTGCTCCATGAGCCAACAGCAGAGCACAGAGCTGTGTCCTTCCTTTTTGTGCAGCTTCGTGCAATGGTGTGAATGCCCATTTATCTGTTGCATTTACGCATGTATTGTATTTGATCAACAGCGCTGCTATATCCACATGCTGGAAAACACAAGAACATCTTAATCAACATGACACTGGTAAAATATAATTTCCTTTTTCATGCTGGAGGTAATGGTGCTTAGAGACCCCTGTAATTTCTCTTTCCTTTAACTCACTTCTCTGTCTCCTGCATTTACATAGCAGCACACCTCTTCACTTTATACTGCAGCTCCACAGTCACCTGTATCTGTGCACTACCAGATCATCCACCAGCACGTGTGTAATTGGGAGCAGGCACAGAATTATATTTGTGCCAAATCACCCCAACTACACAGCATGAAGTTTGTGTCAGCTGCAGGGGCAGACATGATACTTGATCCAGCATAAAATCAATAGACTTAACTGTCAAAATATTTGTAGGCAAATTTGAACTGGCAACACAAATTTACAGTGCTGCAACATTTGCGATACAATACTAGAAGCTCTAAAGATCAATGTAGTGTACTGCTGAGCCACCACTTAAATGTCTGTACACAGACATCTTCATCATACTTTATTTCTTTCTTGCAATTTCTTGCAAGACTTTGAACCCATCTGTGGCAGCACAAATTTATTATTTCTCCAATCATATTTTATGAGAGAACTGTAATTGATAAAACGCATTATGAGTGTCATAAGGGGCAACTGTTTTAGATGGGCTATAAACGTAATGATCTTATAACCCCACACTTCCATGTCTCCCAAGTTAAAATAAGAGAACAGAAAGCTGGCAAATAAAATTTTTGGCTGCCAATAAGATTACTTGTGCAATACAGCTAAGAAATAAAAAAGCAGGTAGTCAAAATGAGTAGGTAGGAGTGTGAAACACAAATTGTAAGCAGAAGCTCAAACACTTGCCAATAGATTTCATTTTTCCTCTCAATGGCAATTAAGTGACTCCCAGCAGCTCTCGTAAAAGGCCTTGCTCTCTGAATAAGTGTGGTTTGAAAAGACTGCCGACCTTATTTTTCCTCTCTGCTGAACTTTTAAAGCAATTGCTGTTCCTGTGACTTTTCTGCCACCCCACTGAGGGACACGCAGCAGGAAGTGCCGGGTGGGAGAACTGAAGATACTCTGTGAGGAAAAGGTTGAGCCTGTGAAACCTGTCAGCTATGAACTTGTGAAACCAGTACTCATCTCCTCTCTACCTCCCATCACAGAGATCTGAACAAGGCTGATGACAGCTCAAAGAAGTGTGGGCTGCCACAGGAACGGTATACAGCAACTCTTCACTAAATAAGCTGATGGAAAAGCACCAAACACTGCCTCGTTAACTTCTCCTAGTGAAAGTAAGGCAACCAGATTAGATTGGCATTATGATTTTTAGAAGTGATTATCAGCTTGAACCAATCTCTAACATTTCCCTGTGCCAGTAAGGAATGTTTTGCCTTTGTATAAAATGTGTGTTTCGGTTTCCCATGCTTGAAAAGAAAGAACACAATCTTTGCAACGGAACATATCTCTAGATCTAAGCAATGTCCCAGGAATTTAATGCTTATGGCAGATGCTGATGAACAATTTCTTGGTATTAGGACTCAGTATCATAAAAGAATTCTGTGTTGCATTTCTAAACCTTCAGCGGGATTTTGAGCTTTTTGCTCTTTAACACACTGGAATCCCAGACTGACATAGAGAACCAACGCTAATAACGCAGGCTGTGTTTCATTGATACCATCTCCTTAAAAACAAGGTGAACACTGTACTTTTTATTTAAATTGGCTCTCAAACAAAAGCAATTGTGGTTCTATTCACAAAATCACAGAATCTCCTAGATTGGAAAAGACCTGTAAGATCATCTAGTCCAATCATTAACCTAACACTGACAAGCCCACCACTAAACCATGTCCCTAAGCACGACATCTACACCACCCTTAAATACCTCCAGGGATGGGGACCCCACCACTGCCCTGGGCAATGCGTTCCAATGTCTGATGAAATTATGATCATCTCTCCCAGATTTTGCTCCTCTTGTGCCAGGGACAGGTAGTAACAGACAAAGCATATCATGAGACCATCAAAAACCACTACTACTTGACTTTCATGTCCCCTGTTTGACCGAAAGCACACTGCTGGGAGCTTCTCAAGCACTGCCTCTGTACAATTATTTGCAAGAGATTTCTTTCTCACCTCATCCCAATTAATAGCTGCTTATAAGCAATCTATCACACATCTGTGCAACTGGTAGGCACACAGATGCTTCCTCCTATATGAAGGAAGGAGATCCTGCCTCATCGAAAATGGTCCGAATCGGCCACTGCACCCCCACAGCAGTAGACAGCTTGCCCAGGAGGACACCCATACTACAAACCCAGTAGTCCTCCAATACTTCAGCTTTAGCAATTGCTCCCCACCAGAGACCACCTGTGACAGACCTCCATTTCCCTGTCATCACCAAGACAAAATCTCCTGGTGTTGTTCTCTTCCTTCCATCCAAGTCTTTCGGCAACAACTTGAAGTCTTTTCTGTTTCAACAGTCACTCCAAATTTAACACTCTTCAATGCTGTGTATCTGCTCGCCTGCATAAAAGCTATGTTCTAGTGATCTTTCCAAAGCACAGCCTTTAACTGCTACAGCACACCGGAATCTGTGTCGTATTTAGATCTGCAGGATTGCAAACAGGACTCACCAGCAACTTAGTCCAAGTATTTCATGCCGTCAAAACCTGAACTATGATCACAGCAAGACAGCTGCAAAACAAAGGCCTGTGGATATGACTCTAAGGAGTTCCTTGTTGGTCTACTCACGGCAAGAATGCCTGCACCTACCCCATAGGATGCTGCATTGTGTAGGGGAATTAATCCTCCTTTGTCCTGGGCATTAACATCAGCACCATGCTCAAGGAGGTATTCAGCTACTTCCAAATTGTTGTAACCAGCTGTAGAAAAAGCACAGGAAAGGAAATTAGGTATTAGGAAAGCTAAACTAGAGAAAAATTATTAGACAGAAAAGCTAAAGCAAATTTTCAACAGTAAAAGCTCCTCTTTTCTATTAACTGTATCACCTCCTGAAATACAGCTGCCATAGCTAACAGCTCTCTGTACAGGACAATCCTCTATGAAACTCTTACTATACCAATCCTGGTTTTGGTGCTTAACTTCTGTAGGCCTGTCATAAATACATGAGCCTTCAAAACCTGGTGAGTCACCCACCTGCAAGATGTAGTGGTGTTGAATTTCTTCCCTGGGTGTCTCTGCAATTGATATTTTCTTGAGTACATAGCTTCTGCACTCGTGCCAGGCACCCCTTCTTGGCAGCATCTAGCAAGGCAGCGTCTCCTCGCAGTAAGTCCTGGATATCTGTGTCTCCTTCTTTCACCAAATCTAGAGGAGTGTTCCCATCTCGATTTTTTTTTGTTGGATCAGCTCCATGCTGCAAAGAGCAAAGCGGAACGCTACTGTCACAACCATGAGCAGAGCAGAGCAGAGCAGTGCACGCAAGGTGCGTCACTATTTTGTGGCACAAGATAGGAGGCAGGGGATTTTGGCAACCAGCCATCATGAAGTAATAACCATATAGATTAGTAGGCACATGAGAATAAATCCAGGAGGCGAGGCCAAAAGCACTGGTCCGCAATACAGCTGTGCGAACCTCAACTCCACAGGCAAGAACGGCAGCCCCCTGCAAGAGCTGCCACTGCTCTACTTGCAAATGAAATAAGTTCAGAAGCACATCCTGCATATAGCTATACCATACTGTCACAGCAGGCACTAAAGAAAAGCCAACTGCAAATTCCTTGCCGGCCAATCCTTCCCTTCTCCTGCAAACTGGCTGGCAGGGGTGTTTCCTCAGCACACCTTTCTGAGCGAGCGAATTCAGGTCCCAGGTTTCACTAAATGCCACCCTACTGTTGAAAGGAACTTGTTTTAGAAAGAAACTAGAAAAATACTAATTTCTACACTTTCCAATAGATAACAGCACCACCTTAAACAGTTTATAGGTCCTGGAAAGCAGTGAAGAAAACATTTTGGTGGGAAAGTGGATTTGGATGACTGCTCAAGTGTATCTGTGCAGGTAAAAGGTGCAGATCAGCCAGTGATAAGGACACAGGACGAGGAAGGCAGCATACATCTACATACAGCACACGGTGTGAGTCATGTCCACGCACAATTCTGTGGGAGGAGAGCTCCTTCCCTGTTCACTCGCAGCAGCAGTGGGGAAAAAAAGATGGACAAGGCAGAGGCAGCTGCTGGCACTACAGTTCTCTGGCTGGCCCCTTCCGAATAATCACACACAGTGGTCCAACCCCTGCCAGCAAGTCTACCCTGCCATTTCTCACTGGGGACGCTGGCAAAGCTGCGTTAGTGTGAGCCACAGGGAATAAGATGCGGATAGGGAGAGCAGAAGGAATTAACTGCCTTGTATTCGGAAGCAGTACAGCAATGCTCAGGGTGTAAAAGGTAAACAGCAAGGGACAGAATGGGACAGAGTATTGATTATACAGAAGCAGCTCCACATCTGTGGCACTTTTGGGAAGAGAGCATTCTTTGCACAAAGCCTTTTAAACTGCAATGACTTCTCCGAGACACGACCTTAGATCCCTTAATTTAAAACTCATCAAAATTAGAACTATTCAAATACTCTTCAGAATAAATATCTAAATGAAGAGGCAGTGTCTTCTGAGACTCCTTCAGAGACATAGAAACAAATGAAGGTGGCAATTTTATAGGAAGGTGATGAAAAAAGGACATCTTGCTAAAATGCCTGCATATTTTTGTTTCCTTCTTCAAGCAGAACAGGACAGAAAGAGTGCAAGTCAGGAGGAGTCAAGTTCAATATCCACAGCTCAGCAGAACTGCCAGCACTGCCAGCTGGCGTAAGAGACCCAGCAGGAGAAGCCCTGAGCAAACTGCAGCATGAGCACATATCCACGGACACCCAGAGCGTTTACAAAACTGCCACCTGAACAGCATACTTGGCTCTTGTGCAAGAGTGATTTCAAAAAGAAAGATTTCAGCACTTTTCTATTTCCTGTTGTACATCCATTTGGGATCCTTTGAACACAAAAAATGGCTACACTCCCAGTGGAATGATCAGAAAACTCCAGAGACCTCTCGTGTCTACAAAGTAATGCTGTGCTTGAGACATGATGAGTGCTCCTATAGCTTGAGCTAACATCTGTATTCAGGTGTTACTACCAGAGCCATCATCACACCGACTCCACAGACATCCCTGAATATCTTCTGGTTTCTACTGCAGATGTGTTTCAAACTGATGTGCTACCCCCTCTAAATGATTTTATGGTAATTAAGTGAAATAATTAATGAGATAGGAGAGAAATAGCGGGGCTTCGCAGCAGCAAATGAAAAGAGAAGTGAATGGGGAAGAGCCTCATCATTTTAAGACTATCCACGTTCTGACTTACTCTTATTTTAAATGCAGCACTTCAGAGGGACATGAAGTAGGCAAGGCTAAAACAGGAAACAGGATTGGCAAGAAATTCTACTCTAGCACCCTCTTTTATCCACGGCAGGATATGACCTTACTTTAAGAAGTCTCTCAAATTCATGTTTCTCCCTGGAAACATGTTGGCATTACCTCATGCTTTTTACAGGTTCTTCCACAGTATTTATTCCACAGTATATTAACATGCATTTCCTACAAGAGCTTGATAAATAATACATTAACGTAACAGTTTTAAATTTCTCACATGCCAGACACCATTTAGGACCCACCTTCAGTCATTGCTCTGTAACACACTCTTGTATTTACAAAGTATTTACAAAGGTTTACTTAATTGCAGTAACCGTTCCAGAAATGGATAAATAGGATAAGGTGGGGTTTTTGTATTTTTACACAAATTCAGCTGCTTTTTCCACTTTGAGAGTCTTGTCCTACTTGGCTAATAGTATTAATACACGTACTGGAAAAAATAATTGTACTGACGATTCTTTGTAAGTGAACTGATGTTACACAAGAAACCATCTGACAATCGTTAAGATGAAAATACATTCAAAGACACCATAAAGAACTCACTGAGTGCCATTAACTTTGCATTAATTAATCTTCAGCAAAAATAAGCATAAACGCATGTAAAGAAACATCTGAGAACTCCACCACATACTTTTAAAAGCAGTTTGCAGATTTCATATTTTCCTTTTGCTGCTGCTTCATGTAGAGGAGTGAATTTCCACAGGTCTGCCACGTTGACAGAAGCACCGTGCCTCACTAAGAGTTCAGCCACTTCGTAGTGTCCATAAGAACAGGCGTTGTGCAGGGGTACTAAGCCACTAATCAAAGAGAAGGTATTAATAGCTACAGAAAATAAAATCCAATATGCAATCACACAAAGTTCCAGTAGACAAAACTTCCACCAGACATTAGTGGTATCTTTCAGTCCTTCCAATTTTCATAGCTTCATTTCCCTGCTATTAAAACAGCAATTAAAACTTCATTATCCTCCTTCAGTTCTCATTCATGA
The DNA here is from genome assembly GCA_017639485.1 of Pluvialis apricaria. Taxonomy (NCBI): domain Eukaryota; kingdom Metazoa; phylum Chordata; class Aves; order Charadriiformes; family Charadriidae; genus Pluvialis; species Pluvialis apricaria. Next base: position 50,971,715 of record CM030010.1, on the reverse strand, counting down.
GACTTTTAAATACTCAGCAAGCACCAATGTTACTACGTCCACAAGCAAGTAACTTCAACGCTGTTACCAACAGCCAAAGACTAAATTGCAAGAGTCACTGTTGTTCTGACTTTGGATATTTGAGTGTAAATTTCTGAAAAGGTAAAACACTATACAATGGGTTTAAAGTACAGTTATTAGTGAGCACTGCACACCTGATCGATACAGAAAGATACTCAAACATTTTTTTCAGGAAGAGCCTGAAAATTCAGAATTGGAAATGTTTTAGCATTGGAAATGAATTATCCCCCACCCTAAACCAATATATTGGAGTGAAAGATCAAACATAATCCTGCTATTCTACATGATTGCTTTGCAAATAATGCAAAACCCCTTAAATGGTTCGTATCATTTAACTGAATATTAACTGAATATTAACTGAATAAATAACTTAATAATAAAAGCTAAATAACAGAATTAGAAAAATGACCAGAGGTAACCCTGGTATTTTACCCTATGCAATTAAAAACTAATTTTAGATCACCTGAAATAACTTAAAGGCTGCTTTTAAGCAGAACAAAGTCTCCAAAATGGGCAAAAGGGGGAAGAGAAGGATCATGTATTACAGTGCCAGATACGTACTTGACAACAGTTTTGCCAGAAAGCCTTAATGGTCTATAAATCTCCCTACAGGGATGTCAGGAACAATGCAGAACAAGAAAGAAAGAGAAAAATTTTCAAGAGACAAACACGATGGTTACTGAAATCTGAAGCAAAATGAATAGAGGGGGGTAGAAGTCTCACACTAACAGAAAACAGCGGAGCGTATCGTGGAATGAAATGTACCCTTTATCTTTGGCATGCACATCTGCCCCATGGTGCAACAGATACTCCACCACTGATACACGGTTATATCCTGCAGCAAAGTGCAGTGGCGTTGAATGACGGCCTTCCAAATCTCTACAATTCACATTCTGAGGGCTGCAAAGTTGCTGCAAAGACAAAAGAAACCAAAATCTAGTACAGAACTAAAACAAACAAATAACCCCCACAAACCAAACAAAACACAGTCAAACAAACAAACAAACAAGAGACCCCAAAAGAAAAAAAATGAACTACCACCCCCAAACACCCCAAAACAAAATTTGATCCATTTATTACTATATACAAATGTTTAGAAGTTAGGTTGCAGGAAACTTCTTTCCACCTAGGCAAAGTGAAAAAAATAGCTGCTCTAATTTATGGCTGAAACTACTTCTATAACAAACAAGATTTAAATGATGGAAGCAGTATGAAGACATTCCTAATGTATCAGAAAGGGTGAGCCTCTAAATCATCAAGCACCAGGTTCAAGGCCATGTCACTTTCTCCAGATATGTTACCATTTCCACCTTACATTCTCTTCAGAAGTCTAGAACTATTGAGCTCGGCAGTCAAAGGAGCTGCTGGTGCACAAACCTGCTGTTGTTTGAATATTAATACGTATCATGTTGAAGCTCAAGGTCAGAATGCATGCAGAACAGTCTATCTGGAGGCTATTTTGCTCACAAACCAAGTATGAACGACAAGATCAAACCTTTTTGTGATGGTGGTATTCCACAGCCTGACCCTTCACCTTCAGATTAAGGATGGCTTAAAATGTGAAGTCTGCTACCTGTTAACACTTTTGCGTGCTTGCCTTCTGATTGAATCATGCACCTGAGGCTTGTTTCTACTAAACTGTCGTTCTGAGGATCACAGGATCCACTTCAAAGAATTATGGCTGCATCTGCAACATTGCATCTGAGTCCACCAAAGACATGACTGTGTGAATGGACTGGGAGAACGAACAACCAAAAATTCAAGAGAAACACCTCAGCACATCTTAATGCGCTACTTTATAGAAAAAATAATGAAGAGATCTGCCTTCCCATTTTTTATGATTTACCATCCACCGGGCACTACTTCCACAACTCTTGTAGCAGCAGCTTCCACAGCAATACAAAGTGGAAAATTAACATGAATTGCTCAAACCTACCTTCACAGTTTCCAAGTCTCCGGCTTTGGATGCTTCTAACAACCGATAATCCACATCAGATGTGCGCACAGGTGTACTTTCTACATAGGGAAAAAGATGTTTTAGGATTACTTAGGATCATTAAGTTAGATTAACTTGTGCTTAATATATTTTCTAAACTGAAAAAAAAAAGTCTGTTGTCATTTGTAAAAATGAAGCTGGAGTTGTGATGTTCAAGTTCATACTGCCTAAATGGCTGAATAAGGAGCCTTAGTTTCAGTGTAAACCAGTCAGATTTAGACTGTAGAGCTAACATTATTCTGCCAAAGGGAATTTCAATGCTTTGATAATCCTATGGATGGTAAAAATGTCCACTTCTGCATTTAAGAAATCTACACGCTCACTGGGACAGCTTCAAAGTTTTGCTGAAGATCAAAAGCACCTTTCTCAACAATTTCAAACTGCATGAGGTGCCAGTGTACAGCCAGGGTTAACTGCGCTTCATTCAGCAGCTGAATTACAGCCTTTGCACTCTGCACTTGTGCTACGTCTCCTACTATGAAGCAGTGACGATGGGATGGCATTTTTAAGACGGCCCCGGCCACATGGTGACCGCCTGCTTTATGATGCTCCAGTTGTGTACTGCACTTCATCACAACAATGAGATCTGTCCCTTGTTATAAACATGGGGTGGTTAAAAATAGAATCAGAAGAATGACACAGTGATTAAAAGGAGACCTTTAGAGAGATACTTTTTTCCTCTTTAAATGATTGTAAGACAATGACAGGTTTTGACCTCAAAACTCTTTTTTACCCCACTTCTCATTAGAAATATGGCTGTGAGAAAGCAAGCATGCACTGAGGGGAGAGGAAGAAGTGGCTGCAAAGGAGCTGTCCCTAGAGCTCTTCAGTGTTGCTCAAAAAGGAGCTGAAAAGGTAATCTTGTTCACTTCATTTTTAATAGAAACTGCTTTCTATTGTAGAAGCCACTCCTCTCAAGCTCAAGGATTTATGGAACAGAAGTTTTGGCAGCATGTTGCCTGATCAGTGACAGAAACGACTGCTTAGTGCAAAACAAATGGGGCAAGGTGAACTTGGGGTTGCAATCCTCTGTAAGAATGCTGTAAGAAAGTCAGTGTCATAACAGGCTAAACTAATTCTAGATGGGCATGCTACTCATCAAAAATACTAAAACGACATCTTTAAATGTAGAGAACTGGTACTATGTCCCGGGAGGACTCTGCACAGATGTTCTGAGAAGGTACTTCTTACAGATTAACACAGTCTCTGTAGAATCCAGTCAATTCCTGACTTTGCAAGGTAATCTGTGACTATATCACAGGAGTAGAAAAATGACTAGAGGGCTATTTGTTTTCTTAACTAGCTATCCTTACAGAAGGACATCAACTTATCTGTTCACTTTGACGTAGTATTTCCTATTACAGCCTTATTTTCTCTTCTTGATCAGTGTTTTGTGGCCTTTTGCTACCTCCATACTCACTGCAAGAAGAGGAGGAGGAGGAGGAGGAGGGTGAAGTGAGAAGCAACTCCTACAAGCTCAACTGTTAGGTGAAGAAATGGTCTTAATTGAAGGAAAGGCTGAGAAAGCTCAGGGAAGAGGGATAGCGGCACCTGTAATACAGCCAAAGCTGCCAGCTCCTTTCCTTGAGTCTACTTTGATCCTCTGGAGCAGTTCCACTACAAAGCAGTTGGACTTGATTATTTCAAAGGTCTTTTCCAACCTAAATGATTCTATGATTGTAAGTGATTCAAACACATGCTGCAAGAGAAGGATGACAGCAGGGGTTTTTGACACAGGGGTTAGTGACTGTGGGCAGAGCACAGAACGCATCAAACTGCCGCTGTTGGAATGCATTAAGATTTCAGCTCACACCTTCTTCACCTTAAGTTATTTGCATTCCTTGCTCTCCCCAACAGCACCACCACCTCAGCGTCCTGAGGTAGGGAGAGAATAGGTGAGGCTAAGTCCTATACTGGATCCAAAGCTCCGCTCCTTAGCGACTCTTCCTCTCTGCTCTGGACTCCTGTCCTTGTCTTCACAATATAGCCAAGACCCTGACTTTGGTCAGTGTAAAAAAGGTATTCAATCAGAAACACAATCTAATTACTACAGGAGGGAAACACTTCAATTCCACTAGATAAAACTTGAATGTCAAAAGGCTGTACTGAGCAAAGAAACAAAACAAACCTTACTCTTCAAGAAAAGCAAAACTAGCAGCATTTTCCAGTAAGTATTTGCAAAAATTAACAAGCTCACTTTACGATCTTTCTTACATTACCTGGCCATACTCCTACCAGTTGCAACCAGAATCACAAGCAGCTAGAGTAAAGTGTCCCTGCCTACAGCAGGGGGGTTGGAACTAGATGATCTTTAAGGTCCCTTCCAACCTAAACCATTCTATGATTCTATGATAAAGTGGTATCCACTGGCCACTATGCAATCAGAAAGCTGTTTTCATGGTTGTTATCTCACAGTTGGGAAGTAGCTCAGCAATCAATGTGAGAAAAAAATATCCAATACTGTATGGAAAATATTTTAAGCTATGAACTGGAGTCAGGTAACAATCTCTATCAAAACAACTCCAACATTTAAAAAAATATTTCTTTAACCCATTCTTACAAAAGTGAACGCACAGTAATATTTGGTAAATGACTTCAGCATTCGTTTACTAGCTTTGAAATACAGAGAACAAAGTGTCAACAACCCTACACTACATGGATATTTTTTAGCTTTTGAATGTTTCAGTCTCGAACACCTTCAGAGTTGTAAGAGAAAGGCTGCCACCTGTCCAATGAAAACCAGTACAGTATGATATCCGAAACTAGCTTTCCCAGAAAACGTAAATCAGTGAAAATGAATTTTTAACTCACAAACAAACGAATGCTTTCAGAATACTTCTAAGCTTGCTGATTTTTTTAAAAATCAAACTCCTATTCTCTTTAACAGCAGGTGATATGCTTCCTTTCTTCTGATTCATAGCTAACATTCTTCTCTCTTAATATACATACATACAGTCACATGCATATTTTAAACAGATAATGCTACCCGTGTGTAACCAGCTATATGTAACCAGCTACGTCTCAGCAGCAGATATACATCAAAACAGTATTTCCTTGCACTGCTGTAAAATGCCTTTTTTTTCTTCTTGTTTTAAGGCAACATTGAACACTGATGAAAACACTGAAGGAAATGGAGTTTCTAGCTACAATGGGTCTCCTTACTCACAGAAATTCACATGTGACATGGGTAAGAGGATGCAAATCCTCAAGTACTTTTGTGAAAAATAGCAGCACCCTCTTCCAACATCTATTCACCATTTAATGCAAAATATGAACGAATTGTTATCTAAAGAGTATCCAGAGCACTTTCCCCATAAAATCTTTCTCTGCTGGAAAAGCAAGAGATTTGAGGTAGAAGTTCAAACGGTTTAGTAATTGTCAGTATTTTTCTGCCAGTGACTCTGCTTGTGACTCCTGAAGTATGGAGTACATAACAGGGTGGCTGATGAGAGGAAAAAGGTTTCTCACACATCCAGCAATATTCCAGTTGCCTTGGAGCTTGTTACCAAAAAAACCCAGAACTCCCCACATTTGGTTCCAAGAATCTCCCCATACAGCAGCACGTTCTAAATCCAAAAGATCTTTATCTTCTTCCCAATTTGCACAAAATCACTAAATTGAGCAGGGCATTTTTTTGTTTTGTTGTGGGTTTTTTTTTCTGAAAAGTATCACATAGTACATACTACAAATATGTGCACACGATGGCGGAGGGGAGGGATGAGAAAACTACTGCAAGTCTCTTGCATTGAAAAAGAAATAAGATCCACAGCCATAAAGGGAGAAGCCGAAGTTCAAATACACAAGCCTTTATTTTTACCCACCACTTAGAATCTGTTGCACTGCTTCATTTCCCATCTGTGCCGCTGTGAAGCCTTGTAAAGAGATGATGGAGGGATCAGAGCCATAGTTCAGCAAGAGCCGGCAGGTTTGCAAGTGACCTGCTAAGGCAGCCCTGTGCAACGCTGTTTGACCAAGTGTGTCCAGTGCATTCATCTGAAAAAATCAGCAGTAATATAAAATATTGTTACAATTAAAAGCCTGCACCTGTCCCTGCCCTTAATAAGAAGGGCAATAACAAGTATTTTCCAGCATTTATCTATCAATACCTCTGCATTGCAACTAAATAAAACCAAATGACAAAATAGGTAAACACTGCAACGTAAAGATAATTTACCACTGATGCTTTCCTGTCTTTTAACAATGCAGGTTATTCATTCACATGGCTAACAGACAACACAGGATCCCCAAAACAATACTTAAAACAGTGATCAAGCTTTTGACAAATTCGATGAAGGTCAACCTTGTGCAAGAAAAGCAAAATTCTCACAGAAGAGGAGAGAGAGGTACATAATTAACCAAACAATTCAATGATCTTCCAGCTTTAAGGAAATTACCATCTGTCATCCTCAGAAGGGGAATTAACTCAACATTACTCACTACCAAGAATTAAAGTAAAACAAAGATGTCAGATTAGGAATTCAGGGTGTGAGGGGAGAGACTGGATACAAACAGTCCACTTTTTCCTCACTTTTTGTCCTTTTACAGAAATGTTAAGTATAACTGGATATAATTCTACTTAATACAAGACTGGATAAACAGGCAAAATGGAGTATCACTTTCAAAGAGTGTGATATAATGGAAACCTATCTGTCTGTCAAGATCTAACAGAGTATCTACATAACTAGAAGCCTCTCCACAGGTTCACTATCAGAGAAAGGAAGAGAACAATAGAGAGCTTTAAAAAGCGGAAAAAAACCCTCATGAAAATAATGTTTCAAGAAGATACTTTGTACCTAGCAGCGATTTCATGACAAATTTAAATGCAAATGTCCAACAGCTTTTTTACCACTTTATGAAATACAGAACTACTCTATATTCTCTGCAAGCAACCCAGAACCTGTTATCTGTTTCCAAGCCTAAGGACTGCAGGCTGTGAACCACATGCATAATAGACTCTGTTACTGTAAAAACCCACCTTTTTACCTTCTCAAAATCTTTGTGGTGGTAGTGAACAAAGGTTTTGCTTATTATTTGTCACCTAAAATGCAGCCTGCAAATCCTAGTACCTTTCCATGAAAACTAGGGAAAAAAACATTTTGGGTAAGACATGTATTCTGTAACCAAATGAAATTTAATTACGGGGGTAACTACACAGAAAGTATCTACTACCAGACAGGGTAAAAAAAGGTAAGTAAAATACCTGTAATACAACAGTATCAAGCCCCAGGAAAGAACAAAGAACTACCACAAAAATAAAGTGGAATGTGTTTCGATATTGTCTGAAATTCTTCTATATCCCTGAACAATTCTACAGACTGATAAAGCAGGAATTTCCCAGATCACAAACCTCTCTTGCAGGAAGACGTACAGGAGAACAGGTCTGCTTTCTTCTAACGGTGCTCAGCTCATGCCACGCTAACGGGATTTCCCTATAAGTTTTGTTTTAAATAAAAACTTTCTGCTATCATAAATATTAACTAGATGCTGAATGTCCCAAATCCATCATTTTGTTCAGATGGTGATCCTCATCTGTTTCAGGACACCAGATACCTTTCACCACTGATAAAGGCACTGAGAAAAGCAGAAGTCTGGAGCTATACAGATTTCGTGATGGTAAAGGCAGAATGAAACGAGACTTGTGGATTCTGGAAGTAGCTGATAACATTCTGTTTGCCCAAGAGAGAGAGTCATAACTAACATCTTCTGTAACACTGAATTTCTGTGTTAAACATGCCTGTACTGAACAAACCGTTGAAGAACAGCAGCAAGGCATTCACAGTGCACAATTTGATACTGAGTGTGTACCTGGAAAAAATGTTAATATTCATTTGAAAAGAACTCTGGGAGAGTCATCAGATCCATCATCTCACGTGTCTTATGCAGGTCTCCTTTTACCTCCAAATAATTATCTTTGCCAACAATTGATTCTTGTGGCAGAAGAATGCCAGCCATTTGAAGCAATGCCTGCTTACTTCTGGGATAAAGAGGGCTGCAGCTGACAGAGGGATCCCTGCACCAAATGAAGCTGTTCTTTCCCTCAGGAGCAGAATTAGGCTTTGAAGGACAACTTCATGGGGAGCATGTTCACTTTGAGGCAGATTTGCTCTCACCAATCATGCAGCACTTGTCTAAAACCAACCCAAGAATGTATTGCACTAAGGCTGAAAGCAACAGGATTTATTTCCAAATGAAAATCAATTTAAGCAGAACAAATTGAAAGACAAACTGAGATTAAAGTCTCATAAAAATCAAACCTCGTAAGACATATGTCTGGGTTAACCACTGCTAGGTCTAAAACCATGCCCTTTCAAATTCAAAGCTAAAGTTTAAACTCTATGTGACAAAATGTAAAATATCCAAGGTGTACTGCCTTATTTGTGTGCTAAAAAGGCAGATTGTTCCAGCTGCACTAATCAAAAATATTCAACTGGTCCCCTTTATAAGAAGTCTGAAATTAGAAGGCTGCAGCTCTGAATTACTTCACAGACAACCTTTCTGCAAGGAGTTAAAAATGACAGATTTGACAGCTCTTATTCCACAGCACACAGGCTCTGGCTTCTTCACCTCTGAGCATGAAAGCAGTCACTCCACCGCTCAAATTGCAACATAAAAGTGGAATGCAGTTATTGAAAGAAAAGTGGTTTTAAGTAAGGCTTTTCATTCAGTGATACTGTCCTATACAGCATTTCCCAATGCAGAATTCCTTCCATTCTTCCCATTTATCCCTTTAATTTCCTTTTCCCCATCCTGGATAGATGCCGTAGAGAAATTGAAATGGTCATCAGACACTGAAGAGATTTTTCTTCCCTGCGCTGCTGCTATCTTGGAGCAGCGTACACAGCTACAGCAATATTCCCTTGGCTGCCAGGCACTTGTGGCAGCTCAACAGCTGGGACCTGTTCAGGAAACATTTCTGCAAGACTTCATAAGCATATCAGCTTTCTTTCGGTATCCAATGCCCTAAATATCCTCCTACTCTTTGACACTACAGCAGCACAAAATGCAACAGCTTACAAGCACTGTAATTTTCTCTCTGAGATCTTTCTAGAAGACATACATTCTAAAAATCACACATGAAACTTGTGCTCTGCCAACAGTTCCAGTATCACGGTATCCTTCGCTGCGATGCAAGTGTTCTAACTGCTCTCCTGATGCACTTATTCTGAAGACAACTTGTGTATGTCTTGTGTCTTTGTGCATCATCGCTAATAATAAACACGACAGGAGTGAAGAGGCACTGGTGCCAATTTCAAGCTCTGTCAGAAGAAAAGAAAAAAAAAAAGAGAAAAAAGAACAAAGGTCTAGTTTCACTCTGAAAGCTCCTACATGATCCAGCCATGTGTTCCACAATTGCCCCTTTGCATAAAATCTTAAGATTAAAGTCACTAAGTTTGGATGTCTAAGCAGTGAGAAAAGCTGAACCAAGCAATCGCAACAGATCACAGTTCTTCATGTTGTTAACCATCACAGTCCAGAACCTGCTACATTTCTGAAAGGAAATCTAATTTTTCAATGCTTAATCTTTCCTGAGCAAAATCATACTTCTACCCGAAACGTTGGAAGCAAATGTTTTACACAACAAGGTCATTCAAAACCGTTTAAGTCTGTCCTGTGGGTGTAGATAAATGGTGACCATTTTCAAATCTATGATCATGAAAGGCTGGCAACATGCTACTCCAACACACAGAAATAACTGTATTATGCAGAGATCCATAAAGCAAGACCCTTCTAGCAGAGCAGAATGAAGCCATTTCTGCTACCATCATGAACAGGGACACCATCTGTCTAACATGACCTTAGAAAGGCTCGTTTTCTCTTGCAGAAGAATAGTTTCAACAGTACCCTTTAGAAACATAACACAGTTAAACAAATAGCATTCGTGACATCTCTACACTTGCCCACAATACCAGTGAACTTGCATGCTTGCAGGTCTTTCTTTCCAACAATCATTCCAGTTCAGAAAAGACTTTAGTCCTTTTGTTCTGCACTGCTAGAAAGCCAAATGTCTTTCTGAACATACTAAATTTCCCATGTATCTGTAAATTCAGACAAGGAGCTAGGTATAAGAGGCATCCAACTATCTAGCAATACAACAAAACAGGATGAAAGCCACTTTTTCATTAGTTCACCACCTTCAAATTATTTTCTTTTTAAACAAAGGATTTCAACCATTTCAAAGATACAATCGTGGCACTTGAAGATTTGCTTATGGGTCTAATAAAAAAATAGTTTATGTTTGAGGATTCTTTAAAGATGCTCTGCTTTTATTTTTCATCAAGGTACTTTGAGGATATTCAACATCAAATAAGCAGTGGTGTGAAATGCTGTTTCACACTGCAGTTCAGGCAAACAAGTAAAAACTGGGTATGGCATTTAAAACCGCAGATATTTATGACCAACATTCTTGAAGAAAATTCTAAGAAACCCCAAGGTTTCTCACCTGTGCTTTAGATGTACAGCTGACAGTCAACTTCTGCAAACTCAACAAGCTAATGAAAATATCTTCACTCACCACAGAATGGGTACTGCTGAGACATAACATGCTGATGTGCAAGTGATGTGCACCAAGGACTTCTTCACAGTCCAAATTACTTATCTAGTCTGTGTTGTCAGTAAGGGCCAGCAAGACACACCAACAAAAGCAATTTGTGGGTATAGGTTCACTCTTGCCAATACTAATGTTCTTAGAAATATTTCTGTAAATTACGTCTAGATCAGGCACGTTATTTAAGCAGTCCTTCACTTTTTATTATTGTCTAACATACTTCAAACAGCAAATTTACACAGTGATAAAATTAAGGATAATTAAATCCAGCTCCAAGACCACAAACCATCTCTTCTTCATCCCAAGCGAATTCCCTAAAGCAGTCTTTACCATGCCTCAGTCCACTTCACAAAACAAGAAAAGCGTACTCAAACCCACATACTTCACATTATCTCATTCTTGCTGTCTGACACAGATCACAGCTGCTCCTCATGAAAACAGCAGTTTCCTCTATTGCTAAAACAATCACAAATTATTTTCAATCTACAAAACTTTACATGACTGTGTGTCCTAAATCCATTACTGGATGGTTTTTTGTGGGTCAGCTGTCTGCCTTTTGGCACTGTATTTCAGAAGAAGAAAGTTCCACTTTCTTTGAAGCCCCAGTTACTCATCTTTTTCAAATTGTTCCTCTCTCTATAATCAGTAGTGGTTTCCAGAAGGTAGATTAAAGCTGACTTATACAGTACCTTTTTCCTTTGATAGAAGAAATGGTTGCAAAGTAAAGAAAATATGGTAGGTCTCATCCATCCACACTTCAGTCAACACTTGATATGGGAGCACATGGGAAAATTTTATATGGAAAAATAGAGATTGGTTGAAGAAATGAAATGTATTGAAAGGGGGAGAGCTGCTCAGTGACTGGTTGTGGGGTAATTTTGTTTTAATATTTTCATTAATGATCTTGGCACAGGAGAATTGTGCTGAAGGGCATGAATATTAAGAATTAGCAAGAAAAAAAAAATTGAGATTCTCTGTGTACTACAAGACTACAGGAAGGGTCTGAGTACTACTGTGTCATGTCTATTTAAAAGGCAAATATGATCCCAGTACGCATTAGTCCAGCATTTACATTAGAGATATGGAAGTGGCATCACGTAAGGCAGTGGGGGAATGAATTTCATTCTTGTTGCCTGAGCTCCAAGATTTCTGCTGGTGTTAGTAAAGAGAAGGGTTATAAGGATCATTAGGAAATGGTGATGCTCCCTTATGAGGGAATTCTAAGTGTTTGAGGCTGCTAGCCTACCAAAACAAAGGCTAAGAAGAATCTGTTCACTGCAAATACCTCAGCGAAGGAAGTATCAAAATGGAAAAGAGGTATTTAAGCTGCAGGAGAGTGCTGTTCGAAGAACAAACGGATATTTCACTGTGAGGCTGCTATTGCAGGCGGACTAGATTCACTAGCTCGTGAAAACCCTCTCTTGTAAAAAAATACAGCTAGACAGGATCAAAGAGCTTAGTACATCCGACTACATCTTATGAAGTAACTAAAATTCAAGGCACAAAAAGAGTAAACATGAAGAAAAAGCTTCCAGAAACACAACAAATGGGATTAAAGCTGCCATGTCCCAACAATCAGAAACAAAGAAATATCAATGTTAAGAGTGTCTGATAAACTGACTGCCTACATTCAAAGCATGAACAAGAGGTCAAATGATAATATACAAGCAAGACAAACATTTTAGAGTCATAAAATATGCCTAGTTAACTAATTAATACTCTAGAGCATATCCTATCTAGGAACTTCAAAGTGCTTCTTAAGCCTTAATGACCTCTCTCTCATGAAAAACCATGACTGTACCGTTTTACAGCTAAGGAACTTTGAAGACCGATAAAGAAGGACTTGATCCATTGCAGTATGAAAATATATGCTTAATTTTAACTATGAATGGTGTCCTGCCATGCACGTAAGTGCTTTGCTAGATCATAAATGTGAACGGCTATCCTCAGAATAACATAGCAAGCATACATAAGGATATGAATGAAAAAAGAGTTTCAATGACCATCAATGGACCTCTACTTGCATACTGTCAATGAAAAAAACAATGGAACACACTACTGAGCACGGTTCTGCAGGTAACTGTGGGCCACTCACCACCATCACTCAGTCCACAAGTGACTCACGGATCATGATTTAGGAACCCCTGCTTCCGGACATAAAATAATTACAAACTATTGTCACAATGTGCTACTGACACAAACAATAAAACCGAGCCATTCCAGTAAGGATGACATCTTTGAGTTTGCTCCTAACCTGGCTACACAGAGCTAGATTTTCAAGGGACCACTAATTTAAATACCTACAGTATAGTAGCAGGTTTTTCAGAAACCCTAAGCACACAGAAACTCCTTGTATTTCAAAGCAAGTAGTATTTGGGTATCAATACACTTGAAATTCCAGCATGTCCAGTTCAGTGCCTACCCAAGTACCATAGGTACTGAATTCATGCGCAAAATCAGATCCATAAACCCATGAGGTATCTACTCCTAAGGCAAAATGATTTTTTTTTCACTTTGACTGCAAAGGTATGCAGTGAAAAAAAGAGTGAATCTGGGAAAAGGATAATGAATGGTTTTAATGACTATAACTGAGACCTCTGGCCCTACTTTCCCCCACGGAAAATCTTGGTATGTCACCACTGCATCAGGATCCTCAAATGAGAGAAACTCTGTTGTGGTATTGCTGTTAAGCTATTTTAGTACTTTAGTATTTTAGTTCATTAAAGTACTATGGAAGTGAATCAGATACTGAAATCTGGCAAATTTACTGAAAGTAAGCCCTCATACAGGCTTATAAATTACAATTCATTGTTTCAAAATAAAAAGACAGTATTAACTACGCAAACAATTACATTGCTTGCACCTCCTAGCATGTCAAGAGTGACACACTAGATTATTATTACAAGTATATTTCCTCATTTCTAGCTACCTGAATGACGACAAAGAGTCAGAGTAATGTGAGCCCCCTTAAACGCAAAAAGATCATTTATATTTTAAACAATGCAATGAAAGTACCTATCAAGAAGAGTTTCTGAGACAATTAAGAAGCTAAGTATATTATTACCATGAATATCAAGTTTGCTGCTAAAACTCAGAGGAAGATAATTCTGAAATACTTTTGAAAGATGCTTAAAACACATCCTTAATAAAGAAAGTTATACTTTCCTCTGCCTTTAATTAATAACTTGCTGAACCATGTGTTTCTAAGCAAGCTTCACCATAGGCTCACAAATTACTTTGGTCAGCAGCTATCAATGGCTGGAGGGCATGGCAAAACAATCTGACCAAGACACTAAGAAGCAAGCAAGGGCTAAGGGATGCCCAGCATTAGACTGCTAAACTCAGTGTCAGCAAACTCAGACATTGGATATTGTCAAGCCAACAAGACAAAGCAACAAGAGGCACAGTTATTAGAAATGAGTAGCAAGACTCATTAAAAATGGGTAAGCTAGACTCCTAAAGCCTGTATTCAGTTACTTGGAGAGAAAACCTAATTTTCAAACAGGATTCCTGAACTTCCTGTATTGATTTAAGATAAACACACTTTTCAAGGTTAACACAAGAAGCACAAAGCATACAGAAGAAAAAGCAACAACTATCATAAAAACTACACTGTATTTAACCAACAGAACGCTTCTTCTTGCCTTTTCCCATAAATAAAATGTTTTTAAGTATATTTACCTTTGCTCCATGTTTATGCAGAACTTCCATGACATCATTATGAGCTTTTTCAGCTGCAACATGTAAAGGTGTCATGAAACTAGGGAGAGGGGAAGGAAAAAAAAAAGATAGATATTAGTTTTACATTCCTAGTATGACAGAGTCCTTTGGAAAATTCAAAAATTTCAGAAACCTACTCTTTGTTTTTCTCATTAACATTTGCTCCTTTCCTGAGCAATAGCTCTGTAACTTGCTTCCGCTTGGGATGCACAGCGGCCACAGCACAGTGCTGCAAAACAGTAAATATAAATTATATTTCAACTACACAGATGACAAAGAGCTTTAAGATCCATGACTTCATCTCCTATTCTGCTAAACATCAGACTACACAATTTGCAAACAGAGTCCATCATATTTTTGCCAGAACATATAACATACTGAACAAAATACAAGCTAGTGATCAATGGTAAATTATTCTACTGAGAAAAACAATTTTCATTTTAAAGCTATTTGTCACTAACAAAAAAAGCAGTATGTTCCCAACAAAATTAACAAGGTATCAGGACCAAACCAGCACATAATGCACCGAGGAGGTAAAGACAAAGGGCTCGAAACAGCCTAACTGTCTACAGAGGGACTCCAATGGTGTCCGTTAAGATTCTGCTGCTGTTTTCAGATTAACATCTTTTGAATGTTGCTTTGTTTCTTCTTCTTCTTCTATTTCAATGTACTGAGCTTGTCAACCCAATGGCAATTCTGTGACACAGTTACAAATTATGTAATAAACAGGCAATAAAGTCCTCTTAGAGTATCTTCTTTTCCATACTATGAGAAAGATACATATTTCACACAGTGCTTTTCAGTGCTCAAGCCTGCCCTTGTGAGAACACCACACAGCCCTTTGCTAGGCGTAACTATTCTGAATGCGGCTGGGGTCTGCTTGTTGGCTTGTCTGCACATTTGGCACCCAGGAGCGATCACTTTGCTTCTCCCTTTTTTCTTTGAATCTCTGCAGAGACTAGACTCAATCTGTCCTGACATTTTCAACAGTGGTGCTATCAATGTGTTCCTGAGGCTTGAAATTACAAGTACGCTTCCAGATAAGCTGAACACCACGCTTTAAAATCAGTCCAGAAATGCTTGTCCCAAGTTTGGATGTCTCAGGATGGCAGACCATGAGAAATACGAGATACTTTTAAATATTTTTGTTTCTGTGGTTTACCCATGTTTTAAACCAGTAACCCGTAAAAAGCAGATAGTCTGCTGGAACAGAGTTCTCAAACTTTCCAATAGCAAAACAATAGCCTGTACAATGAGATAGAGGCCAAACAGAACGCTAGTAAGTAGCAATAGTACGGATAACCATCTTTTGCCCAGTTTCAGCTTTCACTATGAAGTAACTGCCACTCAAGCTTCCACACTGCTGTTGTCAGCAGAGCCTGTCCAAGTTTTGCAAAGGCAAGCTTTGTAAATAAACATTAAGATCAACTTTTGCTCTGAAAAGTGGCAGTATTTTTGAGGCTGCGCAGACAACATCACATTGGCAGGAAATACAGACAGGTTAAAACAGCACTAAAAGCAATACAAATGCTGAAATATTGCCAAACCTCAGAGCAACACTGAAACACAAACCAGGTGCTTGCTTTGGCCTTTGTGGGGTAACAGGGCACAGACCCCAGTGCCCCATAGTAAAAGATACCATGCTTGGGACAGGAATAGCTCAGTTCGGTTGTAATTAACCTTATCTGACCCTGGAAGTTAAATCCTGCCACTTGGATGGGAGACCACTTGGAAATCTCAAGTACGGGAGGCAAAAACTGAGAAATCAGTCAAACGCTTACTGAACAGTGAACCAAAGAGATCAATAGAGCTAAAATATCCCATTTTGCCCAGCTGTTTCTGCAGAATAAGCAGGTGGAGAATAGTAAAGAACACCACAGGACTACAAAGTGATCACTACGCAGAGGTGCCACATATCAGCCACTGAAATACTCAGGAAAGAAAGGATAACATCCCAAATTTCCTACTGCCTTTATGTTCAGCCTCTAAATGTCTCCTCTCCGTCTTGCCCCTAACTTCAGGCTGAGATGCAGAGTCCTCCATGGAGTGAACAGAGCATATGGATGCTTGGTAGTCAACACACAATGTTCTGATCACCATTACAATGTTTATAACACTAAATATGCAGTTATATGCCTGCAGCTGAGACCTACCACTGTGAAGAAAGTGTTCTGCTAGAATAAAGTATCATAAGTATAATGGTTTTAATAACATTATCAGCGTCTCTCAACTTCAAGATCTTCACTGCATCTGGGATACTGGCTATGTTTTTTTGCCTCCACTGCTTCTTCAAACAATGAAATAAGAGCAGGATACTGCTAGGAAAGTCTCAAGAGACCCCTGCTTCCATAGCTAATGTGGTATTGTCAATACTATTCCAATCCTGTAAGAGCCTGTGATATACACCCAGTGTCTATTTTCACCAGAATTTTACATACTCTATGAAGAAAATTTATAATCCAAGTTTGCCCACATAAAACACGAAGGAAGCACTGGGCCACTGGAATAGAATTTAACCGCAGAAAAAACACAGCAACTGACCAACAAAAAAAAGAGAGTGATGGGAAAAAAAAGCAGAAGAGAAGTGAAAAATGAACAGGTGAGGAGTGGCCAGAGGGCTTCTGTAATCTACCAAGAAGAAGAAAAAAGTGATAAAAAATTATGTGGTGTTATTTCTATAATGGTGATTTAATTTTAATATATAAAGTGTTTGATGGCAAATCCTCAATCTCAGATGATGAATACGTTTTCATAGTGTAGAAATAGAACTCCTCAACTAGCACTACCATGGCATTTATCATAAAATGAATGGACTGACTGTATAATCTCACCAGTGCAGTCTCATGCGACTGTGGCTGCTTAAAATTGATGATCTCCAAAGCAAGTGTCTTTTTCACTTTGGCTAGGTCTGCCTCTCTGGCTGCTTGGAGTAAAGAGTGTCCTTTGAATTCATCTGTTAGAGGAAAAAGATGCATTTAATATTCAGCAACATGTCATATTTATAAATGTTATTGGAGAAAGGCAGCTACATTCAAATTAAGAGGAAACAGGAGTATTTCTGTATGTCTTCAGATAGTGGCGGACCTGGGACACAGAACATGAAGCATGGCCTACTGAAACCAAAGGGACATTCTAAAGGAGAGGGGAAGCGATTCCTTGAGTAAAATCCTTATAGCTTTTATCTCTCTTATCTTCCACCCACTTGATATTAAATGCATATGTGACCTCTAAATTACTTATGTGTGCAAGTGAGCACAAGGCTATTACATGCTCTTCAGAAAAAAGCATTACAGTTGCTTTTCAAAAACCTCATTGTATTTACAACTACAAACAACTCAAGGTAAAGCCTGAACATATAATTTAAATATAAAATATTAAACTATTGGTCTTAAAGCTAACCAGCTAAGCATTTGAAGCCAGTCTGCTACAAAAATGAAATGGGTTTTGACAGCAGCTATATCTTTGCAAGTACGCAGAGGTAATTTTATTATTTTCAATGTCACATCTTGTTCAGTTCAGCAACTAGTTCATTCTAGTTTTAAATAATTTTGAATTTGAGAAGGACTGAAAGTGTTTCTCTTAAAATCTACAAATGAAAGGTAAGTTAGCAAGAATGATGTCTGAACCTGGGCACTAAAAAAAAAACCCTCAACAATCTTAGTAAAAATACCAGCAATTTTCTCTCATAAGGAAACTTGAAATGCTAAGCTTGTTAAGAGGGCATTTCTTCTCCCACCCCTGTTTTAACATGTAGTGCATCTGTGGATTTAGAAATAAAAATAGATGTCATAACTTTTAAGTTTTCATTTCAAATAGAATTAAAATTTCTTTGTAAACAAAGCATTACACAAAGCACAAGTACAAATAAATCTTGAAATAACAAATAAATGTAATAGTATTCCTAAAGTATAAAACCAAAGAACTCAAGAATATACTAAACATGTTATTTTGGGTATGCAAATACAGGATGTCCCATCAAGATACTGTCAAATTTGGCATGATGCTCACATTTGTGTACACATTTCAGTAGATATTAATGGACATGAAACTTTCCCCACTCCTCTCCAGGAACTATAAATAAACAAACCAAAGTTTAAAATAGATTTTTTTTTGCTTGCTTGCTAATGTAAGAAAATGGTAAATTAACCTGCCTCAAAGTCAGAGGCATCTCCCAAGTTAACCCAGAACACAGAGTGGAGAAGTATCTAAAAGTTGGTTAACGCTCCCCTCTCTTCTCCTAGAGCAAAGTTTTCTGCTACACATGATCTCACCACCTTTGCATGCAAAGAATAGTGACAGGTCACAACCTGACCAGCTGTGATTGTGAATAGTGCAGGATCACATTCTTAGTGTGTCAGGGGGCTTCTGCTATACTGGAAAGGTGACAGACAAAACCAAAAGCTTATTTATAATTGAGTTCAGAATCTCCTTCTCAAGAAGGAGTTTTCTGTAACTTCATAATGCTTTGTTTCCATACTTGTCTCATTTAATTATCTTTTACAGTTATAACAATGAGAAAACAAATCCCCAAAAGAGGGTAAATAAAGGCAGACAAATTCAAATTAGAGCTGAAACATTGTTTTGTAAACAGCATAAGGACTCCAAAGACTACAACAGAAGGTGCTGGAATTTCCATCTCTTCAAGCTTGCACACCAAAGCTACCTACCTCTTGGAAGTTACTCTTAAGTGTGATACAGAGCCTTGATACAGAGGCTCCTATGTGACTTAACTGGACTTTAAGCATAAAAAAATTCATGGTCACTGACTCAGCAGTGCCTTAAACATTTTAAATCTAAGAAAACCAGACAATATCATGAACAGTATGTTAGAGGTATCTGCATATTTCAAAGCGAGAGGCACAGCTGCAGTGACTCTGCTGCTTTGCATCTACTTGTGAAGTATGAGGAACGTGGCTTGAAGGGAGAGCGCCCCTTTATGCCTACTGACAACTGCTTCCAGTCTGAAAACACTTACAGGTCAGTCTCTCCCTTAGCTCAGGCGTTGGAGCCATGTCGACCGCGCTCTTGCCGTGGCAGTTGACTAATGTGGGATCCGCACCGTGACTCAGCAGGAGGGAGCAGACTTCTACACGGTTCTTGGAAGCAGCCTCGTGCAAGGGGGTGAATTGCCAGAGGTCCATAGCATTCACACAGGCACCGTGCTAGCGCAGCAAAGAAAGCCTTATATTAGTAAGAAATCATCTTCAACAACTAAAAGCTTACAGATTTTAATTTCATTATAAAAACTGGTTCCATTCTTTCATATATGAACACACACACACAAAAAAACAACACTAAAAATACCTGTATATACAAAAATACTGTTGAATCCTCAAAAAAAAAAAAATGGAATTGCTGTATGAGCTCGTTTTTCAGTATAACAGATTTCTCCACAGAAGAATCAAATGGATGAAACTCTACTATCGGTCCAAAGAAATTAGGTGGGGGGAAAAAAAAACGCATATACTGTACCACAGAAAGGCCTAAAGTTGCAGGCTTCTGATATGACATACAGGATGTTTGAAACCTGTTACTACAGAAAAAAAAATACTCTTCCTTTTACAACTCTGGTATAACCAGTTCATATCTCACCTAACACATCTAACTCTACAGTAATTACTCTCCATCCTTCTGCTTACCTTAAGCAACAGCTCTGTAACCTCATAGTGTCCATACGAACATGCATTATGAAGAGGCACAAGACCACTATATGGAAAAAGGTAAATCACAAATTTATTTAAGCAGCATTTTTAAAGAAGGCAGAACAATTTTCTCTCTACTGAGATATGAACAGAAATCAAATTAAATCTAAAATATTTAAATATTCAAATATTTAAAAATTAAGACTCACAAGCCAACGGAAAAAATCTAACCTTCCCAAACAACATGTTACTTAAGAGTGGCATTAAAATGTTTTGGGTTTTTTTTTTTTCTAACGAGCCACAGATGTTTAATCTACCACTAAGATTAGCATTAATTGGCTTTGAAATGATCTTTCTTGAAGCTATTAAGGGGGGGAAAAAAATCCCATTCCACATTCAGTTTGCTCAAGAGAAGTCAGTGCTCTGTTTCTGCCTAAATATGAACTCCTATTTAAAATGCTATGTGAAAGGCAAAACTCCCCAGATAACGCTAACGTAAGTCCTGGGTATATTATGAAGCTATACAAATATCCATAGAAAGCAGACTGAAATTGCTGATCCAGACTGTGGAACGACCTGATTTTACTCCATTTTTTACAGTACAACCTATTTAAATGTGCAAGATACTTCTAAGAGAGTCCCTGTAATTTTTGTGCAGCTATATTACTGGAGGTCATACTTAAAAATGACACTAGCAAAGTAAATAACAGGGATCTAGTCATAAGCACAAAACATAAT
Source organism: Pluvialis apricaria (assembly GCA_017639485.1). Lineage (NCBI taxonomy): Eukaryota > Metazoa > Chordata > Aves > Charadriiformes > Charadriidae > Pluvialis > Pluvialis apricaria. Next base: position 50,951,014 of record CM030010.1, on the reverse strand, counting down.
AAAAAAGTCAGGCATTGAAAGGGAGATGCAAAGAGGACAATTACAGAGGGCAAGCCAAGCAAGACAGGCTAGTTATGGCTCAACAAATCAGGATGCATAATACACTGAAAACAATAATTAACCCTTCACCATTTATGAAAAATACAGGGGATATTTCCCAGAACTGCAAAATCAACTCAAAGAGCATTGGAACAGCAAGTACTAGATAACAGGGTAAACGCAATTTTAAGGTAGATGCTCTCAGAAGCAGCATTGCACTTGTCACAGGAGAGGGAAATTTGTTTTGGCGAAATTTTTCAAACTGTTATTTTCCATCTTTACTTTTCTTAATTACACTTTATGGGTGTACGTGTGAGACAGAAAGAGATCATCCAGTCACAGAGCACTCAGAAAACCTGCCCTCTTCCAGAATGATGGTCATCTAAGAGGACTGAGGCCTTCAAGGTCTCATGAGCAAAAACAGTCAGTCACCGCAGCAATCCACCTGGCCACTTCTGCAGCATACCCTCCCCTTTTCCAGCACACTGTGACTTTGTGCATAATAGCCAGTAAGGCAAAGAAAGGACCAGAGGAAAAAGAGCTGCCTTCCTTGGCTGTGGTCCTCTTCAGGAGTAACAAGAAGTGATGACCATTTTGAAGGTGTGTCACAGTTCCTCAGGACTCTCTCCAAAGTGACCCCATTGAAGAGAATCTAATAGATCTATAAAATCAATGTAACCTAATTTAGCTCCATAAATTATGACATTTATTTATAGCCTATTTACTTATAAAATATGTATAAATAAGAAACAGCAAGAAAAAACAAAAGACCACACTGACTGTTAATGGGTGATACTGCTAAAAAAACAGAGGGAGCTTACTGGGCTGTCAGACATTTCTAAATATGTTTGAATTATTTTTAATACAAACTAAGTGTATCATTTTTCTTTTCTTTCTTATTTTTTTCCGTCCCCTTTCTGCCCGCCCCAATTCAATGTAATTACTTTTCACATTTTTCATATTTTCCAACCAGATCATTCAAACCTCATTAAAGCATCTACACTGCAGTGCTCAAATCTCAGAAAGGTGTGAAATGCCTAAAACTTGCTTAACAATGCTGAATCTACCCGAGTAGGTATTACATGCAAATTTACTCTGGGGTTTTTTTTTTGGACTTACATAATTGGTCGTCATGCATTTCACAATTATTCTGATCAAAAAAGTCATTAAGGGTGAATGTACAGACAAAAGCACTACAATTAGTCAATCTTCAAGAGTTTAATTACGCTTGGGACTGGTTTCGGAAAGAAAAGAAAAAAGAAAAAAGAAAAAAAGCTAAGGTCTTAATTTAAAATCCCTTTTCTAGGTTGGACTCAGCAGAAAATGAAGATATGAGAAGTGCCTCAAGTTTGCTGATAGAGACAGAACACACACTCATTAATATCTTACTTCTATGGACCCGGAATACAAAATGCATGCCTTTAACCAGGGGCGCAATTTCTACAATGTTTGAGACTAAGCCTTCCTATCAGAGTACCACGAGAATCATCACCTTAGAGTTCAGAAACATATGGTTGAGAACAATGTAAAACACGTATCATTCCAGATTTCAGACTGCTGTGCACTTTTTGTTGGTGTCTTAGATAACTACCGTCCTTACTGCAAAAATAGAATAGCTTAGCTTCTACTACATCTTGATTTTTGCTGGCAACGGCAATCAAGATAGGTCTCTAAGGACCACTAGTTGTGTGAACACAAGTGTTACTGATATAATTTGGAATTACATCCATATATATGCAAGAGGATAATGAGACTATAGAGAAATTTTTCAATGAACATTTTTTTAACTTCCCCGTCACCTTCCCTAAAATACTGCTAGAAAGCTATGATTTAACAGCATAATCTATGCATGGAAGTAAAGAATAATATTTGGAAAAAAATTTAAAATTGTAATAGAAGACTTAAAACACGTGCCATCACAGCTAATCTGTTATTGAGGCTCTAACAAAAGTTCATTTATGATGAACCACACTCAGATTTTGGAAGCAAATGTCACATTCTCAGGCAACTATTTGAGATAATGCTGCAACATGAAACAGAGAAATAATTTGTCATCTTGATTAATACAAAACTGCTGCTGCAAACAGATAACGAGTCAATTAATTTTACATACCCTTTATCCTTTGCATGAACATCCGCACCATGCTGAAGCAGAAGTTGGACTATTCGAACTCTGTTGTAGCCTGCTGCTAGGTGTAGAGGAGTGGACTGCAAAGTAAAACAGAACAAGATGAAGAATGGGAGCCACATAAATTTGAAGTCCCGCACTTCCTGCCATTTAAGTACTCCTTGTTTCTCTTACACATTGGATCAAGATAAGTTCGGCTTCTCTTCTGCAATTAGCCAAATTAACAAATACACAGCACGTGCATGCCCTTCCTGTTGTCAAACCAAATAAATGTTCCTTAAGGTGGGGAAGAATCCAGGAATCTCCTAAGGCAATAACAAGCTCATCATTTAAAGGTAATTTAAATAATGGCCCGACTTTATTTTGTTTGGGTTTCAGGGTGGGTTTTTTTGTTTGGTTTGGTTCTTTTGTTGTTTTATTCGGGTTTTTTTTTTTTTTTTTTTGTTAAAACCGAAAAAGGGTAGAATTGCATTAATTTTTCTAATGCTAGAATTTATTTTTTTAAATTCATAAGCAAAGTTATGCAGTTCAGGCTGCATATTCACAGGTTACAAAACTGTTTGTATGTATGTTTGTTGCAACAAACACACATGAGGCAGACTGCAGAACAAGAAATCATGTTTTTATCCCATAGCAGGAATGTTTGTCTTCAGATCTGCACCAAACAAGTAGTCATACATGTTCTGTACTATGCTAAGACACATGGAGCAAACTGTATTTTGTAGTTGCCTGCAGAACACACATCTTCAGCAGTAATGCACCTTGCTGCATAATAACAAGAGTAATAATAGCACCTTTCTCCACAGCTAATTTGTAAGAATTTTGAAGTCGACAACAGTAATTCCCCTCAAAGTTTATTTTAAAAGCTTTTTATTATTAAACAAGTTTTGTGTGCTGTCTCAATCTGAAAGAACTGATTGCTTACACAAATGGGTCACATTTCCTCCTTCCCAAGGCTGAGAAGCAGAGAACTTTAAAGCGATCTTTGTTGCAATTTATTTTGTGGCATGCAACCAAAGAACACGATTTTATTACAGTAAAATCCCATACATAAACCAGCTTGAACACACAGGAAGACTTACGTATCTCACAGTATTAAGCCAAGTACAGATTTACTGCCAGCATTAAAAGATCATTATGCAGTATTACAGATGAGACATCACCTTCTTACTATTATCAAGATTTAAAAAAACAAAAATCAAGACAAATGCTCTTATTGCGGCAAACAGCGGCAGGTGCTATATATCCATAAATGGTATGGATTTCCAGGAATTAATACCTATTTAATATGACCATAACTTGGAGTAGTCCGTATTATATTTTACTATAGTCTCAACACTTTGCTACTTTACTCCAGAAGGAGTAACTACTTTGACACCTACCAAGTGTCCTGTGTACCATACTGAGGATGCAGCTTGTACTGTCAGAAATGACAGCACACGGCATGTCTAATTAAAACATCTGGGTAATTCCATTTATTTAGCAAAGCAGTCATGCAAGTTTCCTTAAGACCCATCTTTGGAATTATCTGTACTCAAAATAAGGACCTCTAACATTCCTAACCTCAAGATCCCTAAAGTGTCTCCAAATTACAAAGTGTCACCACCAAAAAAATGGGTCAAATCTTTCAAGTGTTTGGCCATTCAAATCGTTAGGATATATTCTTTTCATATATATATTTCTATATTCTGTCCCTATTCTAAAACAGCTGGCTTCTGCATACCATCAACACTAATGAAAACACAGATAAACATTACGCCACTATTGACATTAGCAGAATACTTGAGTAGTTTATTCTCACAGTTGCCTTGGTCTGGTTACTAAATCCAGTTTGATCAATCGAATTAATAACTCAGAAAGCCTGAAAAGAATTTGAAATGGACTGATGAAAATCAGTCTACTGAAAGGTCTAAACTCCAGAAGAAATTGGAGCAAACGCTAAGTCTTTGGACCACTGCAGGATCCTTTAACCTCACCACAACTAAACTACATCAATTCTTGTCTGCGTACTACTTCTAAAACAACTATGGCACCCTTCCAAGATGATGCTTTACTCATATTAAGCAATATTAATAGAGATGTTCTCAATAAAGATACATCAACCCTAGAGTCTTGTTCAGTGCTTAAAATTAAAAGCAAAACTATTATGACTCAAGCGGGGACCATGCATTTTGTATTTCTAGGGTTATTAGACCTGCATTTGCCAAATAACTTCCCTAGAGAAGAAACCCAAAACGTTTCAAGCTTATAGTTGCAAGACAAATGATGTAAGTGGAACAAAACAGTGTCACCTTAACTCTTCAGGCAGCTTATATCCCCGCTTTCCAGAACGGTAAGCTACTTGTTCTCCCCCAGCAAGGCCATGCAGACACTACAGTCCCACGAATGAACACAGAATACCATGCCTTCCCCAACACACCAGGAATTCTTTATTCAGCTGCAGCCTGGTGCCTGATGTTTGGCGTGGTTGCCTTCTTATCCACAGCAGCTTCAGCGAAGCTGCGTGCCGCGCTGCGGCTGCCTCTCCAAGGAGGAGCTAACTGATGCTCCCTGTACGCATCCCTGGAGACGGGGCTGAGATCTCTGCTACTCTGCAGGCTTCGACTCTGCAACCGCAAACCTTATCACCCGGAGGACCACGCAGTGCTGGAGACACAGGCAGCCAGAGGGCCAGAGAGACCACTTGACCAAGGGGCAAGGACAAGCGAATACAGGTGTGCAGAAGCGGCGGTCCTGGAGGGCGGCTGCCCCTGTATCCAGGCCGGGTGTATCAGAACCCACAAGCCCGCGCTGCCAGTTGCTCTGTAGGTTGGCTAAAAAGCTCTTATAAATGCTGTGCTCACAAACGCTTCAGGAAGGAGGAAGCAGGAAGGCCCTACCTCAATGACTTTTGAAGGACTTATTTTCCTTTCTCGTGAGAAAGAGCATTGATTAATGTTACGTATTTAATAGTTAAAATTACAAATCTGGCATTGCAAGCTTGTATGCCAATTACAGAAACTAAGTACCTAAAAGATAACATCGTGCTACACGAGCTACTCATTATATGGGATTATTAGCCCTCAAAAAAAAAAATCAAAAAAAAAAAAATCAAGTGAATGATGGAAGTAGAGAGACTGATGTTTAAAATTAATGCACTGTTTATATAGCAGTAGAAAAGTAGAAAGCAGCTATCATAAACAGCAGTATTGTATCCTGCACCTGCAAGGTATATTAAACTAATCACTTAATATTAAGGAAAGAGATTTAATTGAGCTATCAATTAACCCCTCCTCCCATGTCTTGCAATACCTGGCAAGAGACTGACTAACAAGAATCCCTAGAGGGCACTTACTTTCCAAGACTCACACTCACAGTTACCAAGCCAATCACTGTCTTACTTGCTAGCGTAATTAAAAAGAGTGTAACTCCACTTTTATTAAGTAAAGTAGACCCTCATGTAAGATGCTCACATTATTTCAAAGTTTTATGGCAGCTGTAATTGAGTCAAAGCAGGTTCTGTGCATTTCAAGGAACCTCACTGTACACAAGATGGCAATCACTGTCAACCTGTATACCTACAATTTATACTAAAGCAGGCATTTTCGCCTGCAGTCTTTTTGAAAATGTGTTGCCTGGGAATATGAGAAATGCATTCTTTTAGGTTTAAAAAAAATGTACAGACAGCAGTTTGATACTATTTTCATTGAGCCTCAGGTATTTTCACACTGCTTTGTTACCAAGAGCTGATTTGATGATCCCTGTTCAAGGTCAGCTGCCTTGGACTTGCTGTCCCCTGTTCACCTGCATCAAATAAAAGGGGCACCGAGGAATCACGAGAGCTGCAGGCTGCTGAGCTGCCACCACTTAAATCAGAAAATTGGTTTCAACAAATTGTCCATAGGCAACATGGGAGCGCTGGCTCCAAGCACCATCTGTTTCCCTTCCTACCTTGCTGAAGAGTCTTCAGCAGCTCTCCGACGGTAACGCCGCCACAGCCTCAGAAGAAAGCTGCATTTTCATATTCAAATTACAAATAACCCATTTTATGGGCAACTTTAAACTGAGGAATCTTATCTAAGAATCTTATATCATGCATTATCTGCATGATCAATAACAGCTGCAGGAACTGTTTTAAGAATTAATACTGCCTGTCCTTGCTTTCTACTACCACAGTCTCTATACAGTGCTATCTGATAACAATCTTAATCAATGTTTCTCACATTCTTAAGTTGTCATCCCGAAGGCTATTAAAATCAACAAACAACAATCCTCTTATCACATGCATAATGTCTCATCATAAATCTAATTTACAGCACCACACTAATTTAGAATTATCATCATTTAATTTCATCTTCTACAGGAAGGACATTCTCACAATAAAGAGGCAACACCCTGATTTTGAGAGCCAGCTCTGGCCTTGACGTATTACAGCTACTGTCACGTTCAGAAAGTCCCCGCATGGTACTGGACACACACCAGTAATGGTGGCTCTTCCACAGACAAACAAGTATGATTTGGCAGATGGTATCTAAGGACACTTGTGCGTTTATTGTTACCTCTTCTACAACACTCTGCTGACAAAGGATAAAAAAAAAAAAAAAAAAAAAAAAGGAGGCAAAAGAAGGGATTTTAAAGTGTTTCATGCAGATACCTTGTCCATAATTATCTTCAGGTTTGGTAGATTTGGAAATTGCAGGTATGCAGCATACTCCCATCTAACTTTTGCCAAACAAAACCTTTATTCTAATCAGACCATACTGCCTGTAGAGAGCAATAGCAATAAAAATAATACCTTAAACTTTTGTAGTTTGTCTTGCAAGCTCCCTTCAAAACAGTGTTTCACCTCCACTGAATTAAGGGAAGAGCAGAGAGGTTTCTAATCACAAAAGGGACCTTTGTTTCACAGTTTTGCATAAAACTGACTGTTTTGAAAGATGTCCTGACTCCTGGCAAGATGACTATTTGAATCTGGCATACTAAGGAAAAACCTCTGAGGAAGCAAACAACTCTCTCTTCACTGGGTTAGAGTTTATGATAGAATTTTTCTTTCCAATTGCAATAGTCTGTGTCTGCTTGATGCTGCTCTCTTACAGACTTCTCCAAAATGAACTGCATCAATCATGAGCGTACATCAGGAAGACACTCCGGATGTGAGTGGAATACCTCCTGTCGCCACTTTATCATTCTGATTAATGGCACAAGAAAACAAGTTACAACATCACAATCTTGAAGAGACATTCCTGGACTCTTCCACTGTGGAAATGATCAGGCTTTTCCTTTGCTGCTCAGATACCAACTTGCATTCCAATTTAAGCAGCGTGCCCATTTACACCTTCATTTTTAGACTCAGTTGTAAGGTTTCTTGGGAAAATATCTCATTGCCATTTGTTTTGATGGTGGCAAGACTGGACATGTCATCACAAACAAAAAAAAAACCCTCCTTCTAGAAACACATATTTCAAATAATTCAAAATAATTATTTTATATTCATACTACAATGCTCTTGCACACTAGGTACTACAGAAATAAAGGTCCCAATCCTCAGCTAGAGAACGATGATCTTAGTAGATCAGGAAAGGAGCTGTGCTTCTTTTCATCAGCCACATGGCTTGTCAACTTCAGCTACCCAAATTGTGCCACTTCCTTGGTCATTTTATAGTAGGACCAAGTTATTTAATTTCATGGTCAACAATTACGCTTTAGGGACAAACTTACAGATGCTGCACTAGGCAAATAAGTTATGTCAGACTGCTGACTGTAGATGAGCTAGCTGCAACAAGTTTAAACTCTAGAGCTAAATAAGCATAGGGATGAAGAGCTTAAAGTACTCTTCTTGCATAAAAAAAACCCCAAAAGCTAAACCCCAAAAAACCCAAACCACAAAAATCAATTCGTAAGGACAAGGATTACAAAATGTGTAAGGAAGGCATTTCGCACTCCACTGTGTTTCCAGTGGTAATTTAACTGCTTCTTCTTCAGAACACAGCCAGTAGTACTTAATTGGATCGTTGAACAGGACAGACTCAGTATAGAAAAATTCAGAAAAACATCACATCACAAATTTCACATAGTGCTTTCTAACAGTTAACGACAGGGAAAATGAACCGAATGGCTCACCAGCTCAGAATCTGCAAGTCACACAGCATCTTAATTTAGAGCTCCGGCATATCAAATATCAGATGATCTCTTGGGGGAGGGGGAAAGAAAGAAAAAAAAAATCCACTGTTTTGAGCTGTAAACCAGTGAAGACAAAACCAGCTTGATTTCACATATAGACTAGTGCTAGGGCAGAGCATTATCAGGCAAGAATGAGAATTACATGAAGAGTAAGAGAGAAACGTTTGCATGCCTTTTTATTCTGTCACTTGGCAGAAGGAGAACAAAGAAGTCTGCATTAAAAAGAAATTCTTCCTTGCAACTGAATACCTTTCAGAAATTTATTCAGGTATCGTACCACCTGGGTTGTGGTACAAAGCCCAGAGCAGGTCAGATATCAGGAATGGCGTACCTCCCCTAGAAGTATTTAGAAATGTGTACCAGCTACAAAGCATTGCTTTGTGGATCACAGACCCAAGAAACATTCCTCTCTCTATTCAACTGTGCAGAAACCACAGCTGGAATGTTATTTGCAAATTAAGTGTCGGACACCTCCAGACCAGGCAGATGTTGATAAACTGGAGGAAAATATAAGAATGTGTAATAAAGGTGAAATGGAAAGAAGTAATGAAATAGCTAGAGAGTTAAAAAGCACAGGAAGACCAGAATGAAAATACTGCAAATATGCAAACAGCATAAGGCCTCATTGGGAAATTATTTACTTGGGTGACAGACAAGGACTCTTCTACTCCTATTCTCCAGTGAGTATTCAAATTTCTTCCTTCTCAGAGGTCTGTAATGTTCAAACTACTGACTACTAAATGCTTCTCTAGTAGATATGACCTTTGAGACACAATACAAGTTTCTGACTGTACCTCTGAACCTCAGCACTCTGTGACAAGACTTGGCATCAGTTCTACACATTAGCATCATGACCCTGTTGTACTGCAAGTTGGGCTAAGCATTGACAAGTAAGGGGGCAGAGGATTTGTGAGAGAAAAGCTTTTTCAATCACTCAGATGCCTGGGGTTGAGAAGGGCAGAAAAAAATGACAGGCATCATCTTGCACAGGGGTAGACAAAGAAATAACCAGAGTTTCTCCGGCTCTTAGAGGTTAAAAGAAAGAACAGGAAATGAGTGCTCCTACTTTTCTGCTCAGGAGCTCCTCCCGCCAGCATAGAAACAGTGCCACCACAAAGAAGGTAGGAAAGTGGAGGCAAACAACATATGCCCAAAAGCAGAAGAGAGTAAAGGGCAAAGACATCTTTCTTGACAGCAGAGAAAACATGCAAGTAGTGCAGGCATGCAACAAAAGAAAGTTTCATCTGCAGAGGCAGGCTTAAGATGGATGTTTGAAGATGACCATGTAAAAGTCTTATTAAATCCCAGAAGAACCTGGTCTCGCTGCCCAGCAGGTTTCTCCAGAAAACGACACTTGACTTTAAAAATTATGGAGATTATTATCTTTGACAACAGGAAGGCAAAACCCTAATCCATGTAGATAGCTCTGAAAGCTATTCTCTCAACAGTAGCTATGTAAGAAAGAAAATAACTCAAATTGATCTTTGAAGTTCACTCCAAACATTGCTGCTGCCTTCTGTCTCACAGTATCTCTTTTTCTTCTGGCCTTTCTTTTAGCCGTTTTTCTGCCAAGTAACGATGCTCTCAGGTTTGACTTTGTTTCCTTTTGTCTGAGGTAATGAATCTGGTCCACGAAAAAAAGCAGGTATGGCAAAGGGATAAAAGTGATCTCAGCTCCCCAAATATTAATTAGGAAGCTTAGTTCCCTAACAACTCCATATTAAGTTGCTGCCATTATTTTCAGAGACTGACCTAGAAGACTAAGAGGGAAATGGTAAAGTGCTGGGAGAGACAATTAAATCTTTAAATGGGAACACCATCTTGACCTCTGATCTTAGGATTTCACAAACAGAGGTCCCATAAATGGGGCACTAGTGATCCTTGACCTCTTCCTAAACGAGAATTAAAATGCAACACCTCCTTCCACCCCTGACTCCTGAAACTCTTCTGTATTTGCATGTATCTTAACCTACCACCCATTTGGTAAAACAGTTCTGCAGAGAATGCGTCAGAAAAGCCAAGCAACATCCCTCACAAACCCATGGTATTCTCAGAAAACTGTTCCTTACAAGAATCTCTTCTATTTCTACATGCAAATGATGAAGGTTTGGCTGGGGATGGAACTACAATATGAAAAAGAAATTCTGGAGCTTCTACCACGAAGCAGCATTTGCAGCTTTCCCAGACTCAGAAGCACAGAATAGATCTCCGGCAGCACTCAATGACATGGGGAGACAGACTTTAGGATGGATTATCAGAGAAGCATATGCTGTTTCTTTGGTGATAGATGCTGGCAGCTAAGGGAGTAGTGACTTGCTGAGCTACGTAAAGATAAAATGACAATAAAGACCCACTCTCTTCTCCTAAGGGAATACCGCTAATGTTATTTAACACTGAAAGAAGATGTACACTGCCTTGAACGATATGGCAGAACACTACATAGGAATTACTTACAGTATAATTGTGTCCAGGATGGCCATTTTTGTTGCTTCTTTTCATCACCTGGAATCTGTCAGAAACGCAAGTCAAAAATGGACAAGTCTGAGGTGAGGCACTGAAGCATGACTGGCTCTTGCTGAGGCAAAGGCAAGAAGAAGAAACTGCCCCTGCAATCTTATTAACTGAAGGCATCAGAGGGTATTCTAACCTCTAGTACATTAAGAAGCATCCGGCAACACCTGCCAGCTAGAGAACAAACCCATCAGGGCTGGTGGACCGAGCAGAGGCACACAGGATTGTCTCATGTCAACAAACAAAATTCCCAGCTGTTAAGTCACATGCTGGAAGCTGTGATTCAGGCTTAGTGCATGGGGAAGAACAGATGCTACTGCTGGTGGTCGGAGCAACAGGGCACGGACAGCCAAGTTTCTGCAGAGTTTTTGAAAGCATCTTAGCGCCAGCCAGCACAGCCTGCAGCCCAAGTCTCAACCTGTCAATCCTGTCAAATTGCAAGCTGCAAATGGTTATCACTCCAGGAGAGCAGGACGAGACAACCTTCTCCCCTCTTCCAACACAAACGCACACATTTTTATCTGTTCTGTCAGCCAGTGGCTGAAGCTACAAAATCCCGTTCTTTAGTTATTTGCTCAGGCTGCTGCTCCCTCTTTTTAATGAAATATTTTGGTGTTGCTCTGGCAGCACAAACAAGTGTTAACAAGAGGCTCCTCTCCAAAGAGCCATGCCAGCTGACCGGGGAGGGCCTGCACACAACACTAAAACAATCTGAAGAGGATACACACTGGAACACCAGAGAACCAAAACTCTGCTGGTTTTTGCTCTTTCAGTCTCTTCTTTTCCCACTTGCTATTAAAATCTTTTTCCTACCACAGTCAACTAACAATCTTTCATTTTCTTTTTATATCTCGTATTATTTTTACCACTTCTCCCATTCCATCTTTAGATATTTACTTTGCTTCTCCTTCCCCTTCCAACTAGAAACTTTCCAGGCCTCAGTTCGTAAGATTTTCACATTATTAAGAAAGAAGACAAGCTTCTCGGAATATATGAACTTGAATGTTCCCTCTGCTAACGACATTCAAACCAGTACTTCACTCATTTTATTGAAAGTGGGGTCAGAATGAACTCTGTTATGAACAGCGCTTGCAAATTGATTGCATTTTGGCTCCAGTGCTCAGTATGGAAAAAAATATTTAGGCCTTATATTTTGAAATGAAATTCAAACACGAGATCTATAATAAGTCACAAAATTAAATATACAAAAACGCTCTTTTTGCATTACAGTGATAATTTGCAAATTTTAGAATTTAATGACTTTATAATCCAGTCAAGTAGACTTCACTGTTCCTTTGAAGAGGAGCCTTGCACAATACAGGAAAAAAAGGCAGAGAATTCATCTTGCACTTCCTTTTGGTATGTTTCAAAATTGAAAAGTTATGGTTATTAGAATATGAATATTCTAAAGAATTTCATCTGTAAGAAATAAGTCTCTTTTATAAGTACAATGTGTTATATTACTTAGAAAAGACTAATCAAATAACCTCAATTTTCCTGTTCATCAATGACAGATCCATCATCAATTACAATGCCCTATTTTGGCATTTTCCTCCCCTTTTATTATTCATCTGCTGCCTGCTCAGTCAACTTACACAACAGTTTTAGAAATGGTTATGTAAATACACCTCTCCTTGCACATAAGTATTTGTCATTCTTTTCGTTTAGAACTAAACCGATCACTCTAAATTATCCACACAACCTACGAAGTCAATGACGGGGTTGTGTCAGCAAGTGGTAACTGATGTGCTGAGAGAAATCAGAGATGCAGCAAGGGCAGAAAGCAGAAGGGCTTTGGGTGACTTAGCAGATGAAATGTTTGGATACTACCAGTGATTGTTTTAAAGAGAAGTTGGCTAGGGAGGCCATAGGAGTAAACGTAACTATGGAGCTGGTACCAAGTAACAAGTGACACCTGGTGCAAAGCCTTGCAGTAGAAGTTGCTCTTTAACAGTGACTATAACATGCTTAGATTCATCTTATCTACAGGGCAAACGCTTGCTAAAATAATCCAGTATGACTGTGCTAACCTTCAGGAAGCGGAGCTATGAAAAAATGGAGAAGCTTTTTAACAATAAGCTAAAGGCGGTAGCTAAGAGAATTAAGTCCTTACAGACAGCATAAAGATTACTAATGGAGCCAATGTTGGAACCACTGTGCTAACGCATACCTTCTATTAGGAGGGTCTTGATAAAGTGAAAGAAGTCAGTGTGACTAACAGCAATCTAAAAGAGATTACTAGACTTAAGAAGGCATCATTCAAAACGCTGAATTTACGAGCTGAAGAAAATCACAAGGACCATAAACTCCAGCAGATTAAAGGTAAAATACAATTAGACAGGCAAAAACAGTTTAAGCAGTGACTAGTAAAAGGAATTACAGCTATAAATCCTTCTTCCAACCTGCCAGGAGCACAAAATCCACCAGAGAGTCCACTGAGGCAAGGTGATGCTAGGGCAAGAAATGGAGCTCTTGCAGGCAAGAAGTCATTGGGGAGGAACTGAAGAAATTCTTTGCATAGTACACATCTTAGAAGAAACAAGTGACTCTCATACCAGGGCCCTGGCGAGTGAGCATGTGCGCATTTGGAGCACAGTGAGGGATTTGTCTGAAACTAAATTAAGCATAAAAGAGGTAATGATAGCCATAATCAAAACGAATATCAACAAATTGCCAGGATGGGACTGCATTCACCCAAGAGAGCGCTGGAGAATGAAAACAGGTGAATTACTAGTGGTATGTGACCTTCACTTAAGATTATCTTGATACAAGAAGACCCGAAAGTTACAAACCAATCATTAAAACACTTTTTGGGGAACTACAGGCCTGTAATCTTATATCTGTACCAGGAAAAATATAATATAGTAACAGCTAGAATTAGTGGATACCTGGATAAACATGATCTGCTTGCCAAATAGCGGTAAGGGAAGTTCCATCGTTAACACTCTTCAAGTTTTCTGAAGCAGTCAACAAGCACGTGCAGAAGAGTGATACAGTCTACACAGGTACTCATCAGGTTTCTAACTGAATCCTCACCAATGGTTTTTTAAGGAAGATGATGTTAGGTCCTGAGACAGTTGCATGATAGCACGTAGAGATGGGAAACAGAGCATACTACTAAATGATAAGTCTGACAGAGGGAGGTCACAAAGCACTCTAATATCACTTTCAAAAGTGAAAAGCAACAAGACAGCAGAATGGTTTACTTCTCAGTTCCTCTCATGCTCACATGCACAGATTTTGACAGGGAAGTGACATCAAGGATAGAAATGGCACCTATAGTATTCACTATAGTCAACCATATACAGAAATCAAATGCATATATTCCATGGATTGGGCAGTCACATTTCAACTCAAACATAACCTTTGCAAGGTCTGTGAAGGAGAGGACTCTACTCTCAAGATCACAGTAGAAAAAACATCATCAGTACTCAACTTCTGGATGCTCTGTGAGCTGACAGAGCCAAATGCAGACCACAGCATTTAGTTAATGTGCATAAAACATTAAATGGCAGCTCTACCCAAATCTGCCAGTTTGACTTGTGTTCTCTTGACAGTAATGGATAATAGCGTAATGCAAGAAGCCACCCCCTGTGTGAAAACAATCATCAAGGGGAAACAGTTCAGGTATAAAAAACCCCCCCACACCTTTAATACATTTGAATGTTTCCTGAAGAGCACATTAAGACCTAACAAACAAGATTTCCTGATTTTTAGAGAACAATACAGAGAGAATGACTACAGAGTAAACAATTTCTTTCCAGCCTTCAAGTGCACAATTTCTGTTTGTGGACATGATAGACTACACTTCAAATGATTTCTGAAGAAAATGAAAACAGGTGAAGGGATACTCACTGAAACTTTTGGGGGAAAATATTTAAGATCTCATACTAGAAACTTAGAGCAGGTAGATCAGTTTTACATTTTATTCAAAAGGTATCATCTTTGGCTACAGAGGGTCTTAAGTGACACCAAGGACAGAAATTAAGCCAAGTTATCTATACTGTACAAAGTCACGGGAGTTATTCTTGTGTTATCCACTTTGACCATGCTTGGCTCATGACATAAGATGGGATCACACCATAAGAGCGAGCATAACTTGTTACTATTTCTGATGTGTGAATCCTGGGAACTATATTTTTAAATAAACAAAACAGTGGTTTAAAGGCAAAATACGGTTGTGGTCATTTTTAAGTGTTCTTTATCTGTGTGTACTGCATTGGGCACTTCTGCCCCAAGCACATCACGAACATTATGGCATTTGCTTTGTAGCCTTTTTGTAATGTTGGAAATGTCACCTTTTTCACAGTGCTCCATTACCTAAATCCAGGAAGGACCCTTAATTTTGAGCGCAGGCTTTGATTTAAAATATTTAACTCAATTACAGAGAATTATAGCTATAACTCAAAAGAGTACAAAAATGTCCACATCTGTTCTACAGAACTTATTTTCACCACAGAGGCACACATTCATTACGGGAAGAGTTGCTTAGAAGGACTTTAGTCCATCTTCTTCCCTCCATCAGTCCTCCTAATTATAGCATACACAGGGATAGGCTCTAAGGTTGTGAAGCCCTTCATCCAAATTAAAGTCGGGAGTATGGACCATAGAAATATATTACTGTGGGGTACCAAGGTACTGCAGAATAACTGAGGTTGGAAGTGAGCTCCGGAGATCAACTCATAGCCCAACCACCAGCTGCGCTTTTTCACTCCATTTATTCAGAAACTGTGAATGACTTCATATCTGAGGTGGGATAAGACCGTATCTAGGGCAGTTGCCATGGAGCAGCTGGCATCTGATGACATGTTCTCCCACGACTGTATACATGCCCATACCCAG
Source organism: Pluvialis apricaria (assembly GCA_017639485.1). NCBI lineage: Eukaryota > Metazoa > Chordata > Aves > Charadriiformes > Charadriidae > Pluvialis > Pluvialis apricaria. The sequence goes on along the minus strand of CM030010.1, from coordinate 50,935,335 downwards.
TATGGGCCACTGGTGAAACTGCAGAAGAAGCACAAACAATTGTTGCACTTCCAGAATACAGCAGGCATTGACCACAGTAAAGAAGGATCTTAAATCCCAAATTTTTAAAACAATAAGATTTCAGACTAACATTTTTCTTTTAAACAGAAATAGATGCGCTCTCCATATTGCCTCAATCTCGCGAAAATTAGCTTGCAGAAGTAGGGAGCGCTGGCTCATATTTTCCCCTAGGCAAGCACATTATCCAGCTACATCTTTGAGATATACACGCATATATAAGTACGCATAGCTAGGTATCTATTACAGTGTACGTTAATATATATGTGAGTATATATAGGCATATTACACCTATATACTTTTGAATTTTATATATATATATACGCACACACACACACACTCTCACACCCCCAGCTATACCTTTGATACATATGCATTTCATGAAACACATCCAAGGTCTGTGCCAACAAAGACTACAGTGTTTAGAAGCCATCAGTCAGGGCCAACTTTATGCCAGCAAACATTAGCTAACAGAGTACATTGTTATCACCTATTTCAATAACTGCAATTCCAAAAAGCTGTAATCATGCATTATGAAACTTCTGGCTAACCTTTGCAGGACCACAAATGAAGACCCCAAAATCTGCACATTTCCAACACACAAAAGTGGTTTTGTAGAACTTCATCAAAACCAGACTGACCCTTCATGCTAGTAAGCAGCAAGTGAGCAGATTCAGCAAGGGCTTTTCTACCCAGTTATTCTGGAATAACTGGTTTGGATTTACTCTATGTGGAGCCGTCTTTTTTTTCCTGAAATAAAATGGCATTTTCTAGTTAAACAATTTTTAATATATTTTAAAAAAATAATTTATTTTATTAGACTAATCAAGGAGAAAGCACTTGTTCTGAACCAAGAATGTACACAGTCAACTGTTAATCTGGTTTCAATGTATGAGTCCTTTGCGGCTCTCCTTCACACCAGTTATTTTTTGTTGCAGATAAGCCTTGAGACTAGAGATTTTTGATGTATCTACAAACAATATAAAAACTCAATGTATACCAGCAGAAAAAGCTCATAAAATCTTGGGGAAGAGAAGATGTACATTGTGACACAAAATAATATTTTACATGGGACAAAAAAATATACATGTGTGTAGAAACACGCACAGATTCAGATATACCCTTGGGCATGACAAATGCCTTGCATCAAGTATCTGCTCACAAGTCTTTTGCTCAAATATGCACTTTTATTTGTAGAAAAGTGTGTGTTTTCACAACATTTAAACAACGCTTTTTATTATATGTGAAAATTTCTTCCAAAAGATGTTCCATACTCATCTGAATATAATCTGTACAACATAAACCCATAGAGCAAACAGACCTATAGATTTATCTGGTACTAGTTTTCATTTTTATTACACAAGAAAAAAAGCACACAATTTTAAAAGTTTACAGTGTCACTAGCACACAGTTTGTTCAAAAGTCTTGCAATGCATGGCATTTTTCTTCAACCCCCAGCTCCTAGAGCCAAGATGATTACAAGAGAATCTCAACCTCTGCTGAAGTCTGTAGGTTTAATAGCTGTAAAGAAAAAGCTTGTGAAAACGTGGATCGATCATTCCATACAGACTCAGAAATTGGAAGGCATACCAATTTTCTTTTGAACTGCAGGATTTTTCATTAAAATGGTTGAGAACAACCAGAATTCTGGAACAAGGTCTGGCAAATCCACTTACCAGCAGCAAATTGGAGACTCCCTAGTAAGAGGGGACATAACTCAACTGATCTTGTTAGAATCCAATTTCTATTTATCAGTCCTTTGTTTAGAGGCTGATCAAACTGGCTGCACATAGAAAGAGGCAGAGGAGGCAAGAGTAGGAATTTGCGGCCCCACGCAACAGAACGTTACTTGGTATTAGAGGTGTCCCATAGCAGGAGCTGAGGGGCGTTCCGTCGTCCCCACAAAACGCACACGTGCAAGATCTTGTGCAGGTGTTGCCTCAGGCCACGGATGCCATACTCAGCACCGCACTGTAGACCTCCTCAGAGTTGGATTTCTTACATCTGTATCCTGCGTCCATGAAACTGGATGATGCCGTGCAGAAGAAAAATGGATGTCTGTATGGCAGGAAGGAATAGGCTGAAGAAAGTGCCTCAAACCCAAGAGGCAAGTATGTCTCAGACGACTCGCAAAGTTTAATGCAAAGGCCTGCTGCTGGTATTCTGGATCTAGGGTTGTCTACATCTGGTTTGGAAAGGCGTAACAACACAGGCGTGGGAGAGGCATAATACCAAGTATTAAGGACTGGTACTGGGAACTGTTAAGGACTGAAAACTGGGAATAAAACAAGAAAGGGGCATTAGGAGCCAGAAGACTACAGTGAAATAAAATGAAGTAGGGTCATGTGCATGCTAGAAATGGCCTTTTAACAAATAATTGCTTACTAATTTTTTTTTTTTTTAATGGGATCACTGCCTCATCCCCGGTGTTGGATGGTCCCACACTGGGAAACTGCATTGTGTGCAGGCTCCCTGGTTCACTTCTTGCAGAAATTTCTGCATTTCTAGTTATTAAGGAACGAGGCAGGGAGGGAAGGTGCAGGAAGGAAAACAATGGAGCTGTGGAGGAATTGCATTCTGTACTGCCTTCTAGTAATAATTCCTGCCTCACGTGGAACAAATACCTGAGACCGAGCTGTTCACAGGCAACACCATCGTATTTTCCGTTTTTCATATGGTTCACACAAAATGTAAATACAAAACACAGCTGCTACAGATCAATGGAAACTATACTTTCAAAACATGAGGCATGCATTTTATTTTACAGAAAAATACTTGTTCTGTGCTCCAAAGAGCTCAAAATCTCAGATATTTGCTCTATTTCAAAAGAGATGAACCTTGAGAAAAGGAGCAAAACAAACTGGGTTTTGAGTAACTCCTGACCAGAGCAGTTGGGTTCCCTTGCACGAAGAGAAGGTTTTATTCAACCACACCTGAGTATTTTAGAGCCAGCATGATCTGAGCATGTGTAATGTAGTACAGGAGCAGGATATTATATACCAGCAAAAATCCAACTTCAAAACAAAAATCCAGCCTCCCATTGCTAATAGCTACCATGGCAGCTGCATGCAGTTCACTTTGGAAAGCTGTCAAGAAGTGATGCAGGAAGTCTGCCTCGCAGAGCAGAGTTCTCATCTGAATTGTTAAACCAGTGCTTCCTTATTAGCTCAGATACATCTTTATTTTAAAAATAGAGGCAACATCAATTTCTTCCTGAAACACCTTTCAAGTGTCAACAACAGCTTTCCAAAGGAAACGAGAGGGCTAAAGGATGGCTTCAACTCAACATGCAACCATCATACATTCTATTTTAAGCCTGTCTGTTGCCACTAACTACTGGATTAGTTAAGCTGTGACTGTTGTTACAAGTCAGAAATCCAGCTCCTGTGACAAAATAATACAGCTTTAGTTTCCAGTAGCAGGTAGGAACCTATTGTTTTAAAATAGTCAAAAACATCTTTTGACAATTTACCCACAACTGAGTCTTGAAAAAGACACCCCAAAGGAAAAAAATACTTGAAGGAAAATAACGGGGGCTGTAAAGCAAGTCTCCGGAGCCTACATACCTTTACGTACACTCACATGCAGTAAATAGGTGGCTTGACTTTTTAACAGTGTGAAAGTTCAGTACCATATGTTAACTTCAATACTGCAGCACGTCTTCTAGAAGTCATTACTTCTATAGATTATATAAAGACCGAACAGTTTGGCAGAGCCCAGAGGCTGGACACAGTGAAATTTCAGACCTATTGGAAATGTGCAGGTGCCCACGAGCATTTTATCTAAGTTCTGTTTTGACAGAGCAAATACTTTGAGAAGCAATCTAAACAGAAGTCATATAACGCTCAAATTTCATGTTACACACAATACCGCATCCTAACAATTCTGTGATTTTTTCAGTCTCCTGTTAAAAATCAAAGTAAAACTAAACGGCACAAAAAATGCCTATAATATTTTAGCTTTGCTTTTTAAAAAGCAAGCACATGGGACAGTTTCAAAACAAGCAGTTCTTTTGAAATCTTACCCTTGTATAATACTCATTCGCATACACTGTACTGTATAGCTCTGCACTGTATAGCTCCATACTTGTGCACTATTACTTGTGCCCTCATACGTATTCAACAGGCACATAAGCCAATACTTACTCAAAAATCAACGATTACCTAGTTCAATGAAATAGTTGTTTCTCCGAGATATTATTGTTGATTTTCCTTGGTCATCAAAATGAAACCCCATAAATTACATAGATCCTTGGTATGCAGGAATGTTTTAGCTGATGTATAAAATTGCTCTTTCTTTTGCACACACACCTTCATTTTTCTACTGCAGAAAATAACTGCAAGAGTAGCAACAGAGAATGAGTTCCCTCTTCAGGCAACAGCTGAAGAGCTTCAGTAACGTGAACGTTTCTACAATGCTCATACAATCTATCTAAACTGTGACCTGGAGGGGAAGCAAGTTCAGTTCTCACTCCTATTCAGTCTTTGACCTCTATGCTAAATAAACAGATGGAGCGATGGTTATCAGCACCAGCTGTAACTGTGTTAGCAGCATGGACTCCTGTCCAGTAGGAATCAGACTCTGGCTATCAATACTTTTCAAAAAGGCTGCAAGCAGCACACAAAATGCAGTAAGTCTTTGTTATTTCCAACCAAAGCCGGTTTCAAACCAGCGAGCTACCGTAGGAGTTTTTCACCCCTTTTATCCGTTCTATGAAGCACAGCCTCACAGCAGATGTGGTGTTTGGGAAATCCAGGAACTCCAGAAGTTAGTATGCATGGGACACAGAAGCGGTACCCAGGACAAAAAAAAAGTAAACTGCATACAGCAATGAAATAAGCAATACTGTGATTAACAATATCCTGACTATTCCGCTATTCAGTTCTAGCACAATGGGTGTTAGATGACAACTTCTGGAAACTCACACCCCAAATTATGAAATAAATCCCATACCACCACCTGCTACCCAGAAAAAATAATTACCCATTCCATACTGGGACTCAATTTCCTCACCTACAAAGCTAAATGTTTCCCTTATGAGAGTAGCGCTGCACATCTCAGAAACGTGTAAAGCCAAGGAATGCACAAACTGGAGAGGTGTGTACACATGTGGATATGTCTGTACTGCAGAGTAAGCGTGATGCTGAGAATCTCAGGCCACTCCAGAGTCTGCACTTCCTCGCCCTGACAGCTGCATTAAGTCCGTGACCTTACGCTGTGGTAAGTTTGACGCTTGATAACTCGAGGGATCTGCAAAAAATAACTACCAAAAGCATCAAGGAATGCAAAAAAGAGCTTCCAAAATGGACAAATTCTCAGCTACTGTAAATCAGCATAGGCCAATTGGAGGCGGCTACACCAGCGGAGACTTTCATTTGCAAGAATGCTGTGCTGTAGGCTGAAAAGTTCACTTAATTTGCAGCAGAGCTTAGAATGATTAAAACCCAAGTGATCTTGCACTAGTACAGGACCTGAAAGCTTTGCCTTAAAAATGAAATACTTAATAGTTATATAGCACATTTGCTACAGAGAATTACTTCACCTTAAATAGTCTGTACGCATATGGTAAGGGGAAAAAATATATATGGTAGACCATTAAAAAAGCTAATTAATATCAATAGCAAGCCATCTTAAAAGGAGTTTTAATAACCAGTGCATTTACCAACAACCAAACACACCAACAAATTATCAAAACATCCACATTGATTAGCTTTAACTGCAATACGCTTTCTGATCTTTGGGCATAAATTTTCAACCTAATTCAGAGGGTGTAATAATACATAAATATTTTCCACTAGCTTAACATGAATTTTAAAGTTGAGGGTTTTTTTTTGTTTGTTGTTTTGTTTTGTTTTTCCCCAGAGTGATAAGTATTCTAGATAACATATCTGCAAGGGCTTATTCCTCTCCATATTGAAAGAAATCACAACTCTGCCTTTGGCCTTAAATCAATAGTAATATGGACTCAATTACTCAGTAACGCACTGCTGTATACCACCTTGCTTAATTATAACAACACAGTGCACTATTAATACCTAAATGCAATCTCATTTGAATGGTGAAGTCTTAAAAAAAACAAGAGAAATGAAGAACTACAGGCAATATGTTTAATCTTAATATATGGGGAGTATTTCATCAGTTCTGACACAGCTGAACTAAATCAAGCCCTTGTTAATTTGCCTGTCCTCAAACCATGCAATTAATTGTTTTAAAAACCTGGAAGATTCATAAAACTTCCAATCAGCGACAAATGTAAACAAGTGAAAAACTGACTGGGTTTTCTTTCACATAGTAGGTATCATAGGCCTTACAACTAAGAAAACATTTTAAAATGTGTATTAAAAATAGGAATTCTTTCACAATGGAGCTACATTTTTATAACGAGCAACAACACATCTTCTAATGAAAAGGCAGCACAAACTGGCTATCTCCATTGATTTCAGTGGAATTAGGCTGTTCCACAACAGCTCCAGAATGAGCAGAGCTTTACACTGTGCTCCAACACACTCCACCAAAAATAAAAAACTATAAAGGAACACTCCCCATGCTTTTTTCTCCAAGAGCGAGATGTACTGTTACACGTGAGAGATGTTTTTAAGAGATGCAGATTAAGAACATTCTGGTACACAGTAAAAAAAAATAAATTAATAAAATAACCAACGTTTGTAAATCCAACAGTCTAGACAGACAGACCATCATCTTGATGTCTAAAACATCAAAAATCATAGGATCTACTTCTCACTCCGTATGTTCTTCCCTCCTCCAGTTTCAGCCTAATCCTTAATTTAACTCATTCAAACGTCCCTGCCAGAGAAAGTCAAAACAATAACGTCAAATTTAAGAAAATGCAGAAGGTGTTAAGCATATCAATACACCGCCAGTCTACATGGCAGGGCATTAGGAGCTAAGCTGAATACCAAGCACCTCACCCAGACAATGTTCAGTTACAAATAACAACTTTCCTCCCTTAGTTATTTTATTCATCTGCAACAGTACATTTTGTTTTTCTTATAAAAGGTCTTAAGGTTTCACTTTACATGTATGCCAGGATCTGACATTTAAAAGAAAAGACACACACAAAATCCACGTCAGCCGACTGTTGATCTGTCACAACTGCCAGCATCAAGTACACAGCATTTAATTTCATGGTGAAAAGACATCACAGGCTTTCCCCCCGTACACTCTCTTGGTTTATACATCTATGCTTCCCAGTACGGCTAAATTGGCCTTTCTTGAATAACAGAAACATAAAGCAGGTATTAACTTACCTTACGCCCATCACTTGCATGGCAGTTCACATTTAAAGGAGTCAATAAAGCCATCAGTTTTTCTTCATTACCACTCCTGTAAATGGAGAGGAGAGGATTACAGAAAGGGGGAAAAAAAGACAGAGCTCTCTGCAAAACATTTCCTAAGGAGCTGGATATCAAAGTATAGTATATTGAAATTTGTACTTTGCCAGGCAGAATGTCAGATGGCTAAAGGATCTTCTGAACATTCCAAAACCAAGGGTAAATACAGAAAAAAATATTAAATTTGCAGTTGTATATTACAAAAGATCAAGCAAAAACACCTCCTAATTCCTCTCCTTAACCTCATCCTACATTTCCTTTATCTAATTTTACAGATCCTCTAAAAGCCAGTTGCGGAATTAAATATTCTAAATTAAATATATTTTCATAGCATACAGCCCATAACATTAGAAACTACTACATATCAATATCCAGAATTTTTTTTGGAAGGGTTAACAGCCTATATAAAACAGTCTTGTACTGTCAGAAGGAAGGATGAAAACATCTTTGGAATATACGACTGAACTTTACACCTTTTGTATAGGCTTCCTTATGCTCTGTTCTGATAAAGCTTATTTTCAAAATATATCCTAAGGTAGCAGTAGAAACCAAAAGAAAAGAAAAATTCCAATATTTAATTTGCTCGTAAAAAGAACAGTCACAAAACGATAAAGAGGATTTAAACAGCTTAAAGCAAAAACTCACTATTAACCTTATAACCACCATAGTGGGGGATTTCAATTACATAAACAGGCTTTTCCATTTGTACCATACTGTAAAGTCCAAAGAGATTTATGCTAATGAAGTGGTTCGTTTGCATCATTTCACGGAAAGGCAATGACAAAACATTAATGTTTTAAAAATCCCTTTTCCTCTCCTGCTTCCACCCGCAAAATATGCTTTATATTCTAAGCAGCACTCACCTAGCAGCTTCCAGGAGTTCGTCCTTCTTGTATTCACCTAAATGATTGCAAAATATCATGCTGTTAGCATTTGGCAGAAGACAGATTAAGAAATGCAGTAGGAAGCAAATACAGAATTAAAACAGAGAAGAGGAGAAAAAAGCCCACACCCCGCTGGGTGATGGAGCTGTGACGTTAGCCAGCTTGTGGAGGCAGCATCACCAGTACCTTGGAGACGGGCAGCAAATTGACGCATCTTCTTGTCCAATCCTCAGATGGAAAGGCTTTCTTCGGACGACCAATGACTGCAAAATCTTGTGTCCAGAAACACAGTCCCGCTGATAACAGCATGTCAGCTGAAGACAATGTCCCCACCCCCTGCCCTATTCAGTATGTCACATTATACTTGGGAAGCATAATAAATTCTGAGACAAAAGCGAGGCAGTGCGGCTTTTTAAAAGGTACAAATTACCGATCTCCAAAGCTCTCACCTGCCTATTTGAATGGTAATATTAGACCTCAAGTTCTTCAGAAGAGCAGCGATTCTTTAAAGAATTCCAAATATTATATCATCAGCCACTTCCCAAGAAAATAGGCATTTGAAATAAAAAGCACAGACAAAAGAGTATGAATTCTCCAAGAGATTTTGCTATGAGACTCTGAGGTTAGAGATACTCACGAGTAACATTAAAGCAGTGTTTACACTGGAAATGATGAGTTACAATAGACAACTCGGGAGGGTTGTTGCATCACAGGATTAGAATTGCACGTGAGTATCTTAAAAAGAGCATGGAACAAGATGACCTGTGGAAGTAAGACAGTATTCTACAAGTCTGAATTGTGATGCTATTGCGCAATACAACTTTCAGGAAATTTCAATTCAGAAATCAGAAAAATAGCTTTTAAGCAGCTTCATAAAGTCACAGAGCAGAGGGTATCTTAAGAGCCAAAAGATGCAGGGCTCGAAAAACATACCGTATACCACCTGCCAGAGAATTAAAGCCTCTAACCACAATGCTGTAAGAAAAACAGGAAGATGAAGCTGTCCTGCAAGAAAAAAAAACACCTTTGTGCTGCCTCCTGTGTGCATTTGTAATAAGCCTCCAGTGAAACTCTGACTACAGGTGAGGAAAGCTGTCAGGCCATGGGAAACGCTAGATCGGACCGCAGGTAAACTGGAACCCTCCTCTGAAAACAATATCCCTCAACAAAGAATTTATCTAGGCTGCGGAAGAAGGGTTAGAGTCTTCTTCCATCAGAAACAGCTTGGTACTCCCCCCATCACAGCTCCCCCGGTTATCAGGAGAGGGGGACAAGAACCACAACAAAACCAGCCCTCTCCAGGGCCTTACGGAGCCCTGTTTAGTTCAGCACCCTGCCTTCACCCAGGGGTGAGGAGGAAGAGGGTGAAGACACACAGCCATGCACCTCCCACCCCATCTCCCCGGCTGCAGCTGAGGGATTCACAGGCAAAGGCAGTAAGTATCTGCGTCTCATAATACTGGTGAATTTTCCCTGCACAAGCGTGTTTAATTGCTTTCTGAAACATATTCACCTTTGGGAACTCTCAACAACCTGCAGCAAGGAGTTCCACCACGCGACTGGCTCTCGCATGACAGGTCTCTCAGCTGAGCAGTTCTGTGCCACTGAACCAGATGAGCTCAACGCAAAGGCAAGGAACTGAAATTGGCATTTCAAATATAGGCCACGAAGGTTAACTGAGCTTTTGGAAGAATTTGTATGTCTCTCTTAACAAAAGCTCAATGATGAAACAAGTAAAATGACACAAAAATATGACTGCCTTTGTCTTGCTGCCACTCTCCAACTTCATCAGAGGGGTTCCTGCCCACCACAGGCAATTGCCTTTTCAAGCCATGGTGCCTGTTCCTCTTTTTTTTTTTTTTCCTTTTTTTTTAAAATGAAGATAAAATACCAGGCACAGTTGTGAGTGTTTCAAATCAATGGTGAGTGAAAAGCTCTGGACAGCATGCGAGGAGGAAAAAAGACACTTTATTACTACTGCATTACTTGTGCAACAATCTCAAACAGCTGGATTTCCTGCAGGAGAGTTATTGGCCTGTATTATATCAACACTTTAGGGACCTAATCAGATTAAAAGACCTGTTTGCACATTCTGGTTTGGCAGTGCATCTAGCAGTCCTAACTAGGCTTTTAAATACTATTAGGTTAGACAAGTGTAATAACATTTTTCCTTCATGCTAAGTAAGTTGGTACTTTAGAACACCAAAGCCCTTTCCTGAAATACCTGATTAGGAAAAGCAGAACTGGAAGGCTGTGGCTCTTGATTTAGAAATGTCCCACTATAAATCAGTTACTTTTACTAAGTGGTACTTTTAAAAAAAGGTATTTACAGATACCGTTGAAATTCGTACAAGCAATTTTTAAAATCCGTCACAGCTCTCCCACACTGTGATATGGATTAGGAAAATATTATCTCATAATTAGCTAACTTTTATTACCCTCAAAAAGCGGTCACGTTCTGCAAAGCAGCACCTAAAATTATACAGGCACAGCACACCATCAGGTTTGCTAAAAAAGGCCAAATGTGCTCCACAGGGCTCTGGTCTCCTGGCTAGGAACTGGACGATGGGGAAGCCCTCGACCACTGGAGCCAAGAGCTGGTGGGATGCCACCAAGCAGAGAGAGGGCTTGCTGATGGCATTTGGGACAAGTGGGTGGCACTGCCTGCAGGACCAGCTGCTGCTGGCTCGGGCTGCGTTCCCACCAGAGGGCTCTGCCAACACAGCTAAAGCCACTTGGCTACGAAGCATATCAAAGGCCATCCTGCAGCATTTGGCCACAGCTACCTAATAAAATATTCATTTGCAAAGCATTTGAAAACAAACCATGCATGCTTGTGGCAGAGATGAATTTCAAGTTCTGAGCTGAAGTACAGGAATACAGACCATCAACCTCACGTAATACTTCTGTTCAAAGAATGTAAAACTGTTTGACTTGAACCAAACCAATATCATCACTTGGAGAGCTCCTTTGGGCAGGTTAGGATTTATAGTTTTGCAAAAGGGCATCTGCAGAACAAAGCGCAGGTAACAGCCTGAATTACTCTTCCAAATCTCATAGGAGTTGCTAGCTTTGAGAGGAAAGAATCCTTCCAATCAGTGTCAATACAGAGGAATTTTGGCAGCAATATTTTGGATAGCACAAAGTTTAACTTTCACTCCTCTGGCACACAATGTCATTAAACCATGCCGCAGAAGACCAAAACTGAAATACAAGGCTGCAAACAGTTTTCATCTATTTGCTATCCGTCCCTTCCACCATATCTCAGTTCTACCTGTCCTTTCTGTGTTTGATGACAATCCCAAACAATACACAGCCACACCACCAGACACATGTGGCCACACTGAGTAGGTGAGAACTTGCCAGGCATGCCTCCCTTCTCCGTACAAGACAGCCCAGAGTGGTGGCCCAGAAAGGCTGCCACTTCTTGGGCTGGCAGCCCACAAGGAGAGCACTGGACTTGCTCACCTCCACATGCAGGCTAGCCCAGAGGCACTCAGCCTGGCAATTTCTGAAGGCAAGGGCAGAAAGGGTGTGAACTGGGGAGCAGAGAGTGCTATACCAAAGCAGTGTCCCTGTTCCTATCCTGTCAGACAAAAGCTGGTAGGTAAGAAGAAACTGCTCAGTGTCTAGTGTTCACTGCATCAGATCAAGTTCTTTGCTTACAGCTTGCTCAGCATCGTTTAAACCATCAATTTCTCTACTTGCTCTAAGCTCCAGATCACACCACTACTGCTCCATTTATGCTGGAACTAGGAGGCCACCACTGGTAACCACAGATAATCAATGTTTCAAAACACAGCTACCACCAGGCAGCTAACTAGCCCTATCTCTGTCCCCTCCCAGGAGAAAACCAGTTATCTCCAAGACCTCTGATCGGCTGCTGCGAACTACAGTGACCACGGCTCCACATGCTATGCAGCCACTGCTGTACCCAGCCCTAGCTGCAATTTGCAGGAGCTGATTAGCAACATATGCTTATTAACTATCAGACATCAGTGGCCGCTTGCACCCAGCAGTTAAGCAGATCAGTAGCTGGAAGCTCAATTGAGATCTCAGTGGAAGACAGGAGACCTTGCCTTGCACCGAGACAACATGCTGATCAGCAGCCACTTTGAATCCAATGGCAGCAGATGAAAGTAACTGAAAGAAGAGTGGAGCTGGAGACATACACAGACATGCAGGTACATTGTATTTGGGAGAATGAAAGACAGGCACACACCAACAGTGACAGGCTAAAATCTTTATGGGCTCCTAATGTATTTCTTTCATTTGTGCTTCCCAGCTTAACGACAAAAGCTGCAGCCAGAAAAGCAAACCAGCCTCTTGCAGCCAGACTCCATGAGCCCTCCCGTGCCATCAACCTGTTCCTCCCGCTTCCCATCTTCAGGGTGCCAGCTTCCTACTTTTGTAGTTATTGGTGCCACGTGATTATGTGGTGTTACACTGGGTCACACTGAAAACCTAGGTGCAGCATAAATCAATTCCATTATTAAAGAGTTACAAGGAATCATCAGTCAATCCACTTCCAGCTTTAATTCACTAGCAAGCTTTAAATTTTAAGCCAATTAGGTGAGCCTGTGAAACACAACCATCATATACGCATGTGATCGAGACAAAGAAAAAAATCCCAAATTTTGCACAAAAATAACAAAATACATCAGTCCTACAGTGTGCTTTACAGACAAATAACCCTATTTCACTCTCTCCCAAAAGTGTTAACATTTCATCTGACTACTGCAAGCTGAAAAACCTATCTGAAGGCACAGCATAAACCAACACTGCTTTTTCAATGCATCTACACTACGAAACAGGGTGAATTGCTCTCCTCTCTCTCTCTCCCCCTACATGTCAGCTAATACAGAAACAGCCAGAGCCAAAACATCGACCTGGACAAAGCAGTTTTTGCATTATCATACTAATGTGTCAATTTTCCACAGTGAGGAAAATTCCCTAAAAAGTAATGTCACACAGATTATATCAAGTCATCATTATCCAACATAACAGCAGAAAATAACGGGGAAAAGACGGATGAAAATATTTTTGACCAAACTGAAAAACTAAAGAGGATGAAGAAGTTGCATATCATATGGAATCAGTTACAAATTTAAATCTCCAGAGTACTGATAAACAGTGAAAAATTTTACACTAGCCAATGGTACCCTCCTCCTGAGACATGTGAGAAAAGGCTGTGGGCCTGACGAATGTGCAACCGTGGCCACAGGCTGGGTAGAGAAGATAAACAAATATTAACATAATCACAGAAATGGTTGAGGTTGAAGTGACCTCTAGAGATCCTTTCATCCAACCCTTCTACTCCAGCAGGGCCACCTAGAGCAGCCTCCTGCTCAGGACTGTGTCCAGGTGGCTCCAAGGATGGAGACTCCACAACCTCCCTGGGCAACCTGTGCCAGAACTCAGTCCCACTGAGCTCGAGTCATCCTCCCAGGTGGTGAACTCTTCAGCACCTCCTATTTCTTTCTTGGCAGCTGTAGGCCTAGCAGCACTAGAAGTCAGGGGTGAAATCTTGCTCCATTAGAAAACATGGCAGTTCTACATTTGACTTTGACCATGTGCAGACTGTGGCTTGTTATTGGCTGCCTAACCTGAAAACCTGAACCACCACTTTTGAAAATACATGTCCCACACTAAGACTGACAAGGTATTTGTGAACAGCCCAGCAAATATTTTTTTTCAAGTAAGTATTCACAATTACCCAGCAACACGGTGGACATGGGCTCTCTGGCACAGCAGCAGAGACAGCAGGTATCAGAATCTCTCTGTTTTCCTCATTTAAGTGTTTCTGGTGCCTTTCCAACCAGGTACTCTGCTAGCACAGGAATGCATGATGCTGTTTTCCCAGCAGCCTGAGTCCTGATGCAGCTGGGGGGCCAAGAACTTGGGTTTTCCATCAGATTTGTTACTTCATCCAGCTCAGCCTGTGGCCACCGGTACGGGTCCCTGAGAATGAAGGGCCTGGGCAAGATGGTGCAGAGAGGAGGGAGGGGAAACAGAGACTCTGCATTTGAGTTAGCATTGATACAGAGAAAGCAATCTATGGAACAGACTCCAAACAGAGTGAAGAAATAAACACCATAGAAATAAATTAAAATATACCTATTCTCTGACCCTCCAGGACTTCACAGATCTGTGAGCTAGCAACGAGCACACATACACATATGCCATCCTTTTTAATCCACTCCAACCACTAGAATAGTATTTAAGTATTTAAACAAATATTCAAGTTATAATCAGAGCAGGAGGCTTTTAGTGCTTATGACAGAGTACTAGGGAGGGGGGTGGGGGGTGGGAGGGTGGTGTTTGGGGTTTTTTGTTTTCTTTTCTTTTTTGTTTGTTTGTTTTAAACCACCATTTTCCTAGCAAACTCAAATTTTGTTTTCAATGTGGCTGCTTTTGGAAGGGTCCAATCATGCCATTAAAATACTCATCGATTCCTTCTTCCTAGTTTAACTTTTCTTATAAGAAAAGAAACAAGTGACACTAAAATATAGAGTTAGACCAAGGTATTCTTACCATTCAAAAAGCACAAGATTGTGGGAACAACCACGCGACACAGCAAAAAAAAAAATTCAACAATTAAAAAAAAAAAGGTATGTTAAAATAATTTCCTTTGGGAAATGGTATTTATAACTAAGTAGTACAAGAAACACATGAGAAGGAAGAGGAACAAAAATAATAATTTCAGATTTTATTATTATACTCCCTTGCTTCCCACTTGTTTAGGGTTAATTTCTTTATGCCTCTTGCACTTCTCCACTCAGCTGTTTCTCACAGATAAATGGGCTCGTTTTATAAGCTGTCTAATAGGCTTGACCAGGAACACAGGAAGACCCTAGTTTTAAGCTCTTGCCACAGATGAAAAACACCAAAGCAACTTTACTATATGCAAGAGTGACAGAAAATCAACTCAGAAGGTAATGTCTTCAAGAACAAGTTGCAGACAGGAGGGAACGTTACGGAGGAGGAAAGGTTTGGTACCCTTACTCTGCCTCTTCTGTTGACGATGAGTCAGGAACTGTGCATGTGGATTCAAATTAGCCATTTGTAACAGAAATTTGAAAATTGAAAATGGCTCAGCTAATAGTGAAGTGCTTTTAGGGACTTGGTGTAAGGGGGTGGGGGGCGAATTAAAGAAATAGGCAAACATCGTTTGGTTTTGGCCACAACTCTACCAAACCGCTGAGCTAGTGGTATCCTACCTGGAATAACTTTCAGTTAGGTGGACAGAGCTCGAATCCAGAGTATTTCTGATTTGGTATTCTAGAAACAGAAAGCCGATCTCTTCTAAGGCCCGGCAGGAAGCAGCATGTTGGAAAATCTGCAGCTTTATATAGCGCAGATTGGCAAAACCTCTGCTAGGGTCTTAAGTGATGGAAGAGGTTCTTGTCTATTAAGCCACCAATTCAAAGCACATATATTACCCAACTGTATATAAGATACAGCAGTTATTAAATGTCATCTTCATATCTAAGTATAAATTGCATGTACATTATGGGGTTTGGTCACCAAGAAGGATTAGGTGGTATATCAAAATGGGTCTCCAATGCATATGCAATTACAGCACCATCAAGTTTATGTTTGGCACATAACATAATTCTGTTTCTCAGAGGAACTCTTTTCAGTGGTACTGATCCATTCGTTAAAAATGCTATCAGATTTCCTTCACCATACAGTGGCAGGAAGATTAAAAAGTCCTTTTGTCAGAGGGTTTCAAGTTTCTGAACTCTTAAATCATAGGATACAAAGATGAAGTTAAGTCAATCACAGCAAACAAAGGAATCTTCCTGAATGTGCAGGGAAAAGACACAACACATCACACTGCAAGATCATCATAATAAATAAAAAAACCCAAACCAACAACCCAACAAAGCAGCAAAAAAAACCCCCTAAAACCACCCATCCTGTGGTAATCCATATAATCATCTTACCTTCAACAATGCTATCATACCCTACAATATAATTTCTTCTGAAGTAATATATCTGACAAACCGTCTAAAACTCACTCTCTTTAGTGTACCTGTACAAGTAGTTTCAATTTCTTCATATTAGTGCATGCTACTCATAAACACCATGCACACATCCGTTTTTTCTTCGTAGTGTGAAAAATGTATTCTTTTCAATACAACTGTGCTATTTCAGAATGCTGTACTTTTCTTGAAGACATGCCATCACTCTCATCTGTCAAGTTTTCAGACTGAGATTGGAAGAGGAAAAAGAACTGCAGAATTTCAAAAGAACTGGGAAGAAAATCCAAACCTTCTGCAATTCATAACACACTGGTGAGAGGGAAAAACTGAAGGGGCTGAGGCTCATCTTTTCACCAAAGTTCAATACTCATGAGATCTCTTGTGAAATACACATGGAAAAGGAAATTTGATTGTTTTTTCCAGAGCTGTTGAGCCTTCCCCGTTGCCCACCCCTTCACGCCTAATGCAAAGGCAACGTTCCCATGGCTCTCCCTCTTCCCTTCATTTCTTGTATTAATTCCAGCTATCAGCAAAAACAAAACTCCACTGTAATTCCCGCTGCTCAGGCCATGCTCCATATTAATAACTAATAAACAGTCGTATGCCATTCTTCCAGCAACTACTACTTTCTCATTTCTGTAACATGTTTGCATATGGATTTTCTCTCCGGGATTTCTGGGAAGTCTTTCCAAAAGAAGACAAAGGACTAAGAAACTCTCTTTGTCAAAGACTTGAGTGTAGCAGAGGCGGATAGATAGCCAAGCAGTATATCCGGAACTGAGCAGGAGAAATAAGCTGCTTTCATATTAGTGCAGTTTTCAAAAGCCAGCTCCTTTCCCTGTCCTTCAATCAATCTCCTCAAACAAGGAAATTATTTGATCCCCCAGAATATTCTCTAAAGAGAAAGTACAGAAACAGCTGTTTATAATTGACACAAAGCGTGGAAGAAAACTAGCAAGAAAAAAATACAACCCTCAGGAAAGCCATACTGTACAAAAGCAAGCTCCAAAATTATGCTCCATCATCTAATCTTTTTCCAAAAAGAACTCTGGAGTGAACATGAGCAGACTAAATTTTGCAATCTCTCCGATTTTCCCACTGTAGATACAACATGCTAGCAAGCTGGGAACACGGTGGCTGAAAATCTATAGCTGGATTCAAAACTGAAGCATTTATTTTAACCAAAAAAAAAAAGGCTATACTCTCTTAAATACAGTAAACACGACAGATTTTGTACTAACAATTCGTACAGATCTTTTAAAGAAGTAGGGTTTTTTTAACGTTAGCTAGGAAATGAATGAGAGACATAAAATGTACATATGTGCCAAAGTATTTTTTTACCAACTAAAAGTTTTTTACTGAACAGTACAATCCTTTCTCTGTACATCTGAAGCTGCCCCATGTACCTAAACCTACTCTACGAGCTTGAGAAAACAGAGGCTGCCACCTTGTAAAAATGCATGTGTGTTGCCACACTTGCCCTGCAGCACATACCCTGGAAGGAACTCAAATCCAGTTAAATCACTTCTCTACCTCCCAGACAAAACATTTCCTAGACCTGCTGGGCCATACAGTAGCAAGCAGAAGGAAGGAACTCCTTTCTAACTGGAAGAAACACGGGGCAAACCTGTCAAATACACTATTTTAGAAGTTAAAGAAAATGCCACAACATTATCTTTATTACCAAGAGCAGAGATATCACTAAAGGAATAAAAAAAGTCAACTTATTCTTATTCAACACTTAAGCAAAGTACAGCAAGTAAATCCTTATCAAAGGAATGTCAAAACAGAGGTAACAGATTTTGTTATAATGAACAATTTTGTCATGCCAAACAGGAAACTAATCTGTCAACAGTTCATTTTAAGTATTTTGAAAACTATGCATTTCCCCACAACAAAAAGACGGTAAGAAAATAACCCAAACACTTTCCCACTTATATTAAAGCCATATAACTCAAATAATTTTGCCTCGCTGCTGTGGGCAAATTTTCCCTCCCCACGGGATTTTATTTGCCAGTTAAGAGTCAAAAGACAGCTGGAAAATAAGGAAAAGCCTGGTACAAATTGGGGGAGAGAGGAGACAGCAGCATGACTGGAAAAGGATACATGGGTTGATACAAAAGACTTGTGATAGTATCCGAGAGGAAAGAAGAGCTGTGTTTGACTTGGATACATCTTTGCGCTTTGCTATCCTTTCGATGGTATCTTATGATATAGGGAATATATACTTAAAAGCCACAGTTCCTTTTGCTTTGTCTAATTTTTCAAAACTGTCTTTAATGCCTTTTCTGACCACACATTTGCACTAGCAGTTACCAGTCACAGTAACTCAGATCAAGGTTTGCCTGATCCGAGCTGTGGTGTGGTCTCTGGGTACTCACCTGGGCAAAGAGCTGCTCTGTGCCCTACATGTGAGGAGGAGTGTTTTGTAAGAGGAAGGGAGGAAAGCTTGGATTTACGGAAAAATGTTCAGAGTCTGAATCTGCAAACTCTTGTCCTTACTAAAAATATATCTATTAAAGCACCAGCTGGGGGAAAATGAAGTTGTTATTTACATCCAGGCACTTTTTGCTACTCCTGTTGGAGTAATGTATAACAAGACGGAAATACAGCAATAATAATACCGAATGCCAAAATGCAGGTCTAGCTGTGAAGGGTTACGTTATTTACCAACAATGAAAAAATAATCAAGTATTACATACAACTTAAGTCTTTTAAACATTTTCAGTCACTTATATCAACCTCATTGTTTTAAATGCTTTACTAGTTAAATATCTGATGAGTAACAGGATTACACATATGATTTCTTCAAAAAAAAAAAAAACAAACCCTCGCTGCCCTAAATAACAATATGGCTCACTACAAAGAGTGGAAATAGAATAGCACCACAGGAAAAAAATAAGGCTGATAGAAGGAAAGAGATACGAACTCATTAATTAAAGACAAGAGCTGTTGTTCACCAGCCTGCTGTCATTATGTTTCACCTCCAAAGGAGAGCATTCATTCTTCAATTTTTCATTTATGCACACAAAGTTTCACCTAATGGAATACAGGGCTGCCCGCTGAAGAGATACCCTACGCAAGATGACTCTGTGGAAACCAGTCACCAGTTATGTCCGGCTTGACACTGCTGATACACCAGGTGCACTTTATTTCAATTGCACTGGAAAACTAAGTACCAGGACTTCACTGTCACAGGTATATCCATAAATAAAGCACCTTCGAAACCAAATGTTCCCTCTTCATTGTGGGCCAGAAAGGAAATACATAAACTGCATGTACCCTCAGCATGACAGCTCTGCAGGTTTCTGTGCAAACCTGCAGTGAAAGGTAGTTTAATTACGTTCTGCATGAAGTGGGAAAAAATACGGCTTTCCATTCTCAGTTACAGTAATTTTCACTAGATTTAAAGACTCTGCTTGCCTCAAATAATTCAAAAATATAATTGGCCAAAAAGTATTCCTACATTCCTCATTCATCACAGCCATTAATGACCTTAAATATCCCCATGAAAATACATTTAAATGATCCTCTTATTAGGTAATAGGATTACCAGCAGCTTCTAAACCAGCCTATTTTGCCAGTGGTTTTATTTCAAAATTATTCTGAGGTACCCTTCATTTTTAACTTCCAAAAAAGTGGTATTTTTAAAATCCATTTGACATAAAATGAAAGAGGACCATGCAAGAGTTAATGCAGGTTTTCTCTGCTGTCCCCTAGGTGTATTAGTTCAGCATGAGCTAACTCAGTACTACCACTCCTTCCAGAGAGCACATACCATCACGGAAAAATAATACTGTACCTTCCTCACCACCAGCTTAGGATTCCTGCTTACCCGTTGCTGTTAGAGCCCAGTTACTGATGCAGGAGATGGCGAGATCCATCACTGAGAGATCTTGCTTCCTGACACCGACTCTCCTTTTTGCCACCCTCTGAGCATACCTCAGCAGAGCAGAGCAAAGATGGGTTAAAAGAGAAGTGGGTCTGTCTTCAGAGAGCCGGGCAATGAAAACTGCAGGGAGGAAGCACAAACTCCCAGAAAAAGGACAGCTCTCACTGGATCACGTTGTGCCGTTAAACCAGTTCTAGCATATACGCCCAGTGTAACATCCTTTACTACAATCAAAATGGTTTTGGATGAAGGACACAAGGCTGAGAAGGAACAGGCAAGGAAATATTCAAAGGGAGGGAGTTTAAAAGTTTCTGGTTTCCCTTTTTCCATTCAACAGCCACATCAGCAGTCTTGACCCCTGGCCGTGGGCTATCTAGGAGTCATCAAACAGTAAGACATCAGTCTACATCTGTTTTTTGTCAAGACAGTTTTTATACTTACCATTTTTGGCCCAAATAGAAGGCTATGCTTAGATATGAGAGCCTTCATCATTCTGGAACATACAGATGGTGCTTCACAAGAAAATTTCCCTCTAAGAATCAGTGGTATCCTCTGGCAACTTGAACCATACTTGGAAGTATGGTGCTTTCAGGGAGGGATTCCAGGCCAGCAGCTATGAGGCAGGGTCTCAGCAAACAGTCACACTTCTTCCCTTCCTACGTTTCTAACCTTCTCCAAGATGCTGCACCTAACCTTAGCAAAGGGAGAATATCCTACAAAGGAAGGTACAGCCACATATAGTAAGAGCCACAATGCACATAAGTCATGAATTATTTTCACTCTAACTTGCTAGCTCTCCAGGAGGAAAACACTCACCTACCATCTTGCAGTAGTGCAGACAGACAAAAGTCGGCGGATTCTTGAGATGGAGCTACATTTTTCCTGCCAGTGATCAGGAACAGGTTTTCCCGTACAGCTCAACATGAATTCAAGAGATAAAAAGATTCATGAAAGGCAAGATTTACTGGGTAACTAGACCAACAATTTCTAGAACACTGATGAGAGCTCTCATCTAGCTCCCTGAGGATACCGCATCATTTGAAGAGAAATCACTTAAAATACCTGTCTTTCAGACTTGCAGGGAAGACCAGCATGAGTTTCAATGCAAACGCAGAAATGTTATTCTCGCCATTCTTAGACAAGGATCGAATTTAATGTATGAACATGTTGCTAATTTTTTTAATGTCTCACTTTGCTCTTTCCAGCCCTCTAGTTTTATTATCAAGCTTTTTTTTTTAAACACATAAGGAAAAAAAAAAAAGATTGCCTTTTATCTACTGGGAACTGGAAAAGTTGTTCTCAAAAGACTATTTTGCTATGATTGCTAAAAAATAAGTAGAATCTGTACACCTCCCTGCAAAGGAAAGGTTATTTTTCTGTGTTCTGTCAGAGAAAATAAATCTTTTGCTTCCAGGGCAATGGACAACAAGAGGCTAACCAGCAGAGCCACACATGAAATAATATATCACTGAGAAAGTAAAGTCTCTTCACTCAGGTCTGTTTTGCTCCATATTTTTTAGAATGCATAATAAGAACAAAAACCTAAGTTTCTCTACAACTGCAAGATGGACAACCAGGTTCTTGGATGGTTCCGTTAACTGGCAGCAGTCTCTCAGCACAGATTATCTGTTCAATTTCAGCACAGAATTGCCTTTAACAGGTGAGAATTACCCTGCAGGCAAAGGATAGCTGAATTTTTGGATCCCTGCATTCATTCCTGCAGCAGCCTGGCCACAGAAGGAAGTCCTTCCCGAAGAACGTTAATTCAGACTGACCACATGCTGAAGCGAGTCTGCTTTTGACTGGGCTGTTTAAGAATGGATGTAAGTCAAGATGCCAAGGCAGCCTACACCCTGCATCACTCCTGGGACAGAGTACTAGAGACCTGACCATTCCAGTGAAGTCGGCAGGAGTTCAGGGAGGAACAGAACACACACTGACCTGCTTACAATTTGGGCATGTCACTGACTGCAAAAGAAAGTAGCATTTAGCTACAGGAGCGATGGTGATTAATCCTCTAAGCAGAGTGTATTACAGTAGTAATTATTATTATTACTACTACTACAATAAATTAGCAAAAGTAATATGATCATAAAAAATGGCTTTTATAAAATTATTAGTGAAGGCTGGAATTTATTAAAAAAAATAATAGATTCAAATATAGTCAGTTCTCAGCTATTCACAGGGCAGGTTCTGAAGGCTCTGCCTTCCTTCTCCACTGCTGGTAGGAACAGAACTCCTGAAGCAAAGTTCATAGTTTGCTGAGTCCAGCTCTCTCCACAAATCTACTTGAAAGCTTTTCAGAAATTAATAGCCCAATTTCCCTGGATTTGATGCCATACTGTTTGTGTGTGTGTGTGTGTTATTTCCACCCCCTCCCACAAGACTGCATATAGAAACTTGGGGGGTTCTGCACAGAATCAGTCATTTGTCACGGGAAGCAGCTGCTTTAGGGCTGACAGTGGTCGATGTGAGGATCTGAGAGGTATTCAAAAGTACTGATATGCACCATAGGGTTTTTTTCTGCTGTCTACACAACAGTCATACTGACAAGCTCCTCTACCTGCAGTCATCCTAGGCTTATGCCCTAGAAGAGCTGGCAGCCTCGTCAGCCACTTATGTGTCTGACGCAAGCCAAGACAGATGACATAAGCATAGCAAGAGGGGATGATTTTGTTGAAGATAGCAGTCAGATGAAAGTTGCTAGTAATGCTGCAACTCCACGAGTCTAAGGATAAAGCTACTTCCCTGCCCAAATCAAAAGAAAAAAAAAAATGAATTCTGAATCTATGCCAAAATATTCTTCTCAATATTCTATAAAACAGAGTTCAAACAGACAAGAACAACACTGTATTCTTAAAAGGCAACCACAAACAAACTTGCAGAGCACAGGAGGTGGATCACAATGTTCTATGGCCAATAAATAACCAAATGAAGTTATGTGCTGAAAACGCTACTGAAACAGCAGAAAATACAGAAGGTTTCATTTCAAAACACAAGGAAATGCCCTTGAAAGAGTAAACTGCTCACTTCTTAAATGACCACAGGAAATGCTGCCAGTCCTGTTTAACATCTTTATCGATGATCTGGATGAGGGAATCGAGTGCACCCTCAGTAAGTTTGCAGACCACACCAAGTTGGGTGGAAGTGTTGATCTGCCTGAGGGTAGGGAGGCTTCGGAAGGGGATTTAGACAGACTGGATCGATGGGCCAAGGCAAACTGTATGAGTTTCAATAAGGCCAAGTGCGGGGTCTTACACTTGGGCCACAACAACCCCCGCCAATGCTACAGGCTTGGGGAGGAGTGGCTGGAAAGCTGCTCAGCAGAGAGGGACCTGGGGGTGTTGATTGACACCCGGCTGAACATGAGCCAGCAGTGTGCCCAGGTGGCCAAGAAGGCCAACGGCATCCTGGCCTGTGTCAGGAATAGTGCAGCCAGCAGGACCAGGGAGGTGATTTTACCCCTGTACTCGGCACTGGTGAGGCCGCATCTTGAGTACTGTGTTCAGTTTTTGGCCCCTCACCAACAAGGAGGACATTGAGGTGCTGAAGCGTGTCCAAAAGAAGGGCAACGAAACTGGTGGGGGGTCTGGAGCACATGTCTTATGAGGAGCAGCTGAGGGAACTGGGGTTGTTTAGCCTGGAGAAAAGGAGGCTGAGGGGAGACCTTATTGCTCTCTACAATATCTGAAAGGAGGTTGCAGAGAGGTGGGAGTCAACCTGTTCTGTCAACTAAAAGGTGATAGAACCAGAGGAAATGGCTTCAAGTTGCACCAAGGGAAGTTTAGATTGGATATTAGGAAGAATTTCTTTAATGAAAGGGTCATCAGGCATTGGAACGCGTTGCCCAGGGCGGTGGTGACGTCCCCATCCCTGGAGGTATTTAAGGGTCATGTAGACATAGTCCTTAGGGACACGGTTTAGTGGTGGGCTTGTCAGTGTTAGGTTAATGATTGGACTAGATGATCTCACAGGTCTTTTCCAATCTAGGAGATTCTGTGATTCTGTGAAATATAGGGCTATAGAAAGGAAACATGCCATTCAAAAATCTGCAGATTTGTAATCTGCGGAATAGGCAACTATTTTCAAAATATGTTTTGATGATAACATTTCAAAAATATATGCTTGAAAATGCTATACCGTCAGTCTTATCCCAATGCAGTGCAGTACTGGACCATATACAGCTTCTATTCTTCTTCTATTTTTGTTTGTAAATTATTTTAAATGTTTGTTACATGTTGAGACCCTTACCAGTCCCCTTTCCTGCTTCCTCCCCAAAGCCTCAAATCATTGCTTATTCTCTTTGCAGACTAAAATTCCATGCTTGTCTTTCCCCAACACCTAAAAAATAATGCTGTTCTCTCTGGAATATAACACTTTGCTCTTCTGCCAACAAGGACGCCATCAACCACCAGTCAGTTTTTCAGCTTCCCTTGGCTCATTCACCAACTTTAGACTGGTACTTCACCATCTTAATTTCACTCTTGAAAATGCTTCATCTGTGAAGTACTACAGACATTTCATTGCTACAGACAACTAGCTGCAATTTATGGATAGAAAAGACAAGTTCCTTCGTGAAGAAATAATGTGTTTTTAATGTTTTACTCATTCTTGCCTTGAATGCTAGCTGAAGACAGAACATCCTTCTTCCCCACTTGGCAGCACTGGTTTTCTTCACACCAGCTTTGCCTCAGTTTTTAAACAGGATGGCAATATAGAACATGGAGACAAAAGAAAAAGTAAGCATGTAGAAACAGAAACTGCATAACATCACAAAAGGAAAACAGAGTTGAATGTGCTCCCATCTATGCACCATCCAAGAACACTGAAGGCACGAGCACATAATTTTTATTGAGGTCCTGGTAAGAAATTCTCATAAATTTGCCAAGATGGGTGGCATTGCTAGTTCAGTGTCTCCTTTTAAGGGGAGATTGATTCAAGCAACTTCAGATCCACACGCTTGACCTCAACAGCAACTACAGGTCAAAATCAATTCTCAAGGAAAGATGACAGACACAATATGTGACAGCATCAGCAAGGTAAATTACTCCAAACAAATCTTTCATGCAATTACTGATGGTTAAAAGGAAAACACAGGATATCATATCCATGCAGATAAATGGGGAATTATTAGTTCAGATGGGGATTAGTACAGGTATCGTAGGAAAGTTAAAGAACCTGGAAGGAAGACAAATCAGGTTATCCTTGAAAGGCAAACCAGTGGGCTGAAAGTAGGGGAGCAGTCTACTCTGTTCCTTGAATTATTTATTCCTAATACCTTCAATTCTGTGGCAACACCTTCAATTCATCCAGTGGTGTGGCAGCTCGATCACTACATTAGCCACAGCAGTATCAAGGCTGCCATTACACTGAATTACAGACTGAATTACAACAGCAAAGTAAAAAAAAAAAACCCACCTCATTACGAACCCAACCAAACCCCATGAAACTGTGATATGACGAAGTAGAGACGAGTAATCCAGTACAACCAACATCCACATTGTCTGTCCTCGTGGAAGGAACTGAATCAGGCCCAACAGGTATGGGGATTCTGTTCCAGGGGTCATTACTGTAACCTTCATTTCTTTTCCAACAATGCGGCCTGCCAGGAAGCATTTCACATATCACAGTTCTCTACTAGTCCTCACACCTTTTCCATATTTATACTGAAGAGCCACCTTCACTTTCTTTTTCCTCACTGGACTTTCACCATTAACTGGTCAACTCGCTGTGATAGCACTATGCCATTAACTCTGTGGCTATTAGTTGCACACACTTTAAAAGAAACCAAACAAACACCATTCATAATAGGCTTTTACAAATTTTGCTGAAAATTCAAGCTCAGATCACAAGGTGAGGCATTTTGTATGCTTCACTACTTTGACTCAAGGCCATTTATCTGTCTTTACTTCACAGCCACGTTTAAGCCTCCTTCTAAATTGGTGGAGAGAGTCAGAGGACTGAAGATCTCTGTACGCTAAGTGTCATTGCTGGCAGTGGAACTAATGGCTATAAAATGGCCATGAATACCTTTAGGCTGGGAATTATTCAGTTCATAGCTAGCACAGGAATGATTTCTGAACTGGGCTCTCAGCAGATGTTTTGTCCTCAGTACTCTTAACACTTGCATGTTAGAGCACAGTCAATTTATTAATAAACTTCTATGTCGTGATCGTCTTTAACAACACAGGTCTTAGACTTGATAATAGAGAAAGTTCAACAGGGTTCAACCTCCTCTGCTCCAATTTTAAGAACTGTCCCATTTTCAGAGATCTGATGCTCAAACGTACAAAGACTCGTTCACTCTGCTGTGGTGGTGTAAAAGAATCCTGAAAGTCAGAGTTGATGATCCTTTAGGCCACCAAAGTAGTAATAAGATGACTTAAACAAATCAAAAAATCAATTCACTCTGTATCTACTCACACCTTTTATCATCAGTCTTTCAAGCTTAATTCAGCTCTTTTCCTTTTCATCTGAACTTTTCAAATTTTATTTAGTTTTTCCACTACTGAGCAGCTGTACATTATAAAATGCCTATTCCGGGTCCCCAAAATAGTATGGTTAGAACACACTGAATTATGCTCAAGGTTAAGCGTGCATGTGAGCAGCCCTACTGACCTTGATAGTGTCGTGTCTAATGTGCTTTGCTGAACTGCAATTACAAAGAAGAGCTATCACGTTTCCTTACCACAAAAAAAAAAAAAAAAAAGTCTTACTGTTCAGCTCAAACCTGCACTGGAATGAATTCTGGCCTGCTGCCGTGCACTGTGCTGCCGTGCTCCACTGCAAACATATGCCTGTTTCAAAAATGCCAGATTATCATTGCTCTCAAGGAAGACAGTACTACCTGCCCATAATATCTCTAGACCTCTTTTTGCATTACTCTGTCACCTTCTTCAGAATGCGGAAACCAGATCTGCACACTACTTCATTAATCTGTTGTTCAACTCGTGTAATTTCGCCTTTTCAGCAAGGCTGAACTGAACAGCACAAACCCCAAGTACCACACCTCTGTGGCCACACAGTCAATTGCTCTACCTGGTGCCATTATCACAGCCAACCTTCCTTCCCGAAATGGTTTACACATGCATTGTATAAAATGGTGGGGCAGCACAATAATAAAGTTATCAGTCTATCTAAAGCACTCAGCGCTCTATAAGAACAATAAGCAACCGTGAGTACTGAATTATGAAAATCTGGACTCTTTCTGCACTGCATGGATTGCCAAATCTTCAAGTCAGACAAGCTAGGACCAGCACTTCTTTCAACTTCCACATGATGCAGACTTGATTCTGTCAGGCAGTTTCACTCCAAACCTCTCTGACTTCTCCTTGTTTGCCAAGCACGGAGAAGTATATTTCAGCCCTCTGGAGACCACTGGAGGAGGAAAACGGGGAAAAAACCCAAGGACTTGTTTCAGACGTAACTTTCTCAAGGTACGTAGGTACCCAGAAACATAGAAGGAAGCCATTCTAGACAGAAGCATGACAGGCAGGGAAAAGAAACAAAACAGGACAGCAACAGAGCTGGTCCAGGACAAGAGAAAGAAGGGTTACAGACAGAAATTATTTTAATATCAAGAGAGACATTAAGAATCCTCCAGGTGAATTAAGGTGTACAAATACTTCTTTGGTGTGTAGCAAACCTCGCTGAATACCATCAGCATACATACAAACATAATAAAATATTAAAAATAGAGAAATCCATTCCAAACACTTAAGACACCCTGGACTGCACTCATAAGACACTGGCCACTGATATGTGTATTGTTACAGATAAAATTCTTCTATCTGCCTTCACCAATAGTAAGATTGTGCTCAAGGCATTCTTTCTCTCACAAGACTGTACCTGAGAAGCAGGACTTTTAAACTGTATTGATCTGACAGCTATGACACACGCAAGCATACACTCATTTGGCAATGACATCACAAGGTGAACACACTCAGGATCTGGTGACATTCTTCAAAATCTTCACTCCTCTAAACGATAGTAAGATTCACAGCAGTTGCCTACATACTTAGCAAACACCTGCAAAGACTGGAGGAGTAAGAGCAATAGCAGTACCACAACCTGCAGCATACACCTGTGTTTATGCAATACACAAATGCCAGCAAATTCATACTGATGCCACTCCTCAACTTTTTAAAAAAGCTTTGATTGCTTCAATAACATAGAACAGCATTAAAAATAGCATGGCAAGATCAAAAGAATTAGGGACAATAAATCTGGCATTAACAGAATGAAAACGAATGCGACTGAAAAAAGCTAATCCTGTAAGGAGAAAGTACCTTTGGCCATGCATAGAAACACCTCTCCTCATTTCTGCCAAAGGCAATGCCAATCTGTAAAACTACTCTAAAAGTCTGGGTTAGCTCAATGACCTGGAAGAGTTTAATCAGAGGGCTGTAACAAGACGGGCTGACAAAGGTGCTTCTGATACTTCTGAACTCTGGCGTACTTACATAAGCGTTTTATTCTAGATCTGGAGAGGGCTTTCAAAGTAATCTTCATCCTCCTGACTTACTGCAGTTTTGTGCATATACTGTAGCAGTCCTGGAGTGTACCACATTAATATCTTTCAGAAAACCCACAAAAGGATGCACTCCAGACCCTTACTTAAGGTACTCCAACTGCTAGTGGGTGCTGAGTCCACAGGACTGGACCAGACTAGAGTTACCCTGGACTAAAAGAAACAAACAAAACCAGAATAACTTTAAAAAAAAAAAACCTATTTTGAGTTCTTGGCAGGAGAGTCAGCAAAGGCTTCTAAGGCTTTGTACTTCCAAAGCAGGGAACTGAACCTGACTCTTAACAAGTCTATTTGACAATATACAAATTCAGTATACTAAAAATCTAACTTGAAAAAATAAACCAAATATAAGAGAGGAGGAAATGGAAAGAAGATGAAGGGAGAAGGAACATGAATTAGGGCAAAAGTACAGAAAAGAGATTCCAGGCATGTTAACATGAGAAAAATGACCATCTCTATACAAAGGAAGAGCTGTCATTTGAAACTTTCAGGCAAAGCAGCAACAAAAGACAGAAAGAGCTCTTCAGTATTTTATATAATCTCACCCTGTAATAAAAATGGAAAGTACAGAAATAGCCACTTTATTAGGAGAGGAAGCAGAAACTAAATTTCGCCAGTATATAGAGG
Source organism: Pluvialis apricaria (assembly GCA_017639485.1). Lineage (NCBI taxonomy): Eukaryota > Metazoa > Chordata > Aves > Charadriiformes > Charadriidae > Pluvialis > Pluvialis apricaria. The sequence goes on along the minus strand of CM030010.1, from coordinate 50,906,005 downwards.
GGAGGGACGCTATTGTCTACTCAAGGCCAGCTCTTCTGACATGCCCAAGAGGGCCAACAGCAAAGTATGCTGAGGGACTGTTTCAGAGCTGTCTCCTGGCACTAAGAAACTGAACCTTTAGCCCAAGTTCTTCCATGGTATATACCTCCATTTAGCACATCGGAGTGAGAAGTCTGATAGTAGCTGCCTTTCCCTGCCCATCCTGATACAGTTCAACATGCTTCCTGGAGCAGCAACTGAGAAGAAAGTGATGTTTCCAAATACTGAAATCCACATTTCCAAATGAAATGCCTGTGACAAAGGCTTGGCATTGCAATAGCCTTTGTCAGTACCATATTTAGAAAGCCCCATTACTTAAAAAGAGAGTTGATGCTTTCCACCCTATCTCTTCCTCCTGCTGCATCTTAAATCAAAGTCCTACAACTTACCATTCACCAACTGGCTTCTACTCTAGACCTGATTCTTTCTACCCCAACTAAGATGTGGAGCCATCAGCATATTAGGAGCCCCGGCAGTTACTGGCTAGGACAGAAAAAACCCACAGACACCTGGGTCCAGGTTGCCTGTGCAACTTCAATTCTGACACTTCTGAGCATGTTCATGTCTGACTTTCAGCCTTCAGAAATTTCTGCAATTTTCCTTCCCTTCACCCCTATATGCACTTTCCTAAGACTGAGTTTGGCTTAACTAAAGCAAAGCTACAGGCAAACAGACACATTTTTAATCCCGTACTTTCCCACCAGCAGCTTACACATGTTTTCCAGAGCAGAGGCATAACGAGAAGTAGCAGTCTTGGATAACTGCTACTAAATCCTGTGATTGACCAAATGTCATTTGCAACATTTGGTGGTTTTCCTTGATACCTGGAGAAATCAAGAAATGGCAAAAATATCTGAGCTTAATTTTGTTAATAGTGAAGCTGCTAGCTGAAATCAAGAAAGCAAGCATGCAACTAAACCCCTGTCTGAGTCAACACAGAACATGGAAGTTCTTTAAGTCCTTTAAGTAACATTTTAAGTTAATTGCTTATTTCATTTCAACTGAATAGCCCTCAGACAACAGCAATTCTTTAAAAATCATCCGTGTTAACTGCTTTATTGCTCAAAGCACTTTACTAAAGATTACTTAACTCTGTACACCCTATTACATTGAATGACTGCGTATTTTGAATAGGTCTTTAACAATTCATGGCCAAGCTGAAGCATTCCAGTGTCATTTGCTTTCAAATGTTTGGTAAATACTATTTAGACTGAAAGTTTGTTGGTGTGTACTTGCATGGTTTCCTCAATCTCCCACCATTTCCACACCTGATAGCATATTCTGGTGCATAATTGGTACCTTAAGGAAGTAAATTGGAACACATTTCCTATGGCAATGAAGTATCCAACTTTCAGCTGTAACCTGATAGCAAGTTTTTTGGAGGTTTTGCAAATGAAAACCTCCATAAACTTAACAGTTTAGTCAAACTGAGGTGGACTTCCATAAGGACAGCTAAAAAAGGCACACCTCTGACCTCAGCACAAACACCTGCCAGATTTGAAGTTCCTGCTCCAACCATGAATGTATTGTAAGAATTCAACAGAAATACTGTGTTTCAGATGCTGAGAAAACTACTTGTTCTTCTTACTTTGCAGTCACTAAATCTTTTCTACTTTTTTTGTTTAACTGTAAGGATCATCAAACACAAGATCAGGCTGCCCAGAGAGGTTGTAGTCTCTCTAATCCTTGGAGCTTTTCAAAACCTGACTGGACATGGTCCTGGGCAATCTGCTCCACCTGACCCTGCTTTGAGCAGGTGGGTTTGACTAGACAATCTCCTGCAGTACCTTCCAACCTGACCATTTCTGTGATTCTGTGACACCAAACCAGTTTTTACATCTCAGGTCTCCAAACTGTAAAGTACAAAAAAGAAGTAAATCCATTAACTTTGATGGTAGGCTTAAACTAAATGTTAATAAATGACACTCAGACATTTCTGGTTCTCAGGCAGTTTAATTTCTCTGTTAAACACAAAAGCAAGTGACAACTAAAATGGAAGAAATGAGATCATGCAGAATTGTTGAACTATATCATTTCAGTGCTTCTATTTTAGCAAACTTGTCTGAACAGACTCATGGTAAATTCTGGTTTAAACAGCATGGCCTGACGACACTTCCTTGCTTTAGCTATCAAGTACAGGAAACCAGGACAGGCATTTATCAGGCCAGCAATCAGAAAACACAATAAGAACATTGCAGCAACACGAGAGACAGGCTCAAACGAAGACATTTTTCAGAAGCCTTTCACAAATATATCTTTGTAGATCACACAGCGTGCTGGCATGAATCTGATACAGCAGACTCATGCCAAATAATGTCTTTTACATGCCCATAACATTCTCAGAAGAATCACCTTGGGCAAGAGTTAGCTCACCTAAGCCTGATTAAAAAACTGACTCCAGTTGTCCTGTAGCAAGTATTCAAATCGACTGGTTTGTGCACCTGGCCTGCAGCAAGGCTAAAATACCTACACAAAGGGGAGACAAAAAAATCTACCCTGTACAAATCTTCCTAGACTTAACACTTTTGAATACCTTTGGAGCAAATTTACCACACTGAATACATGACGCATAGAATACTATTAACAGAGGGAAAAGGAGGAATGATGTTCTGTTAAAAGTGTACCACTCTGCAGAAAGAAGCACACGGTACACTGGCACAAAAGAAAAAAAACAAGCGGTAGCACCGCCCTGAGCCCTGGGAGATGGACCTGGAAAAGAATTGTCTTTCAGCAGTCTTGATGGTACCTTCAGAGGACAACTTGCTTCTCAGGTCAGGATGGGTTTTGGCTGGTAACTGGTAACTATACATTAACTGGTCCCACCTCCGCTGCAAGTACACCGGTGTCTGTCTCCCGCAATGGGGTTCTCTTCTTGCACCAGGAAAACCCACAGGTGGTTCCCTCTGTGCTTTCTGCATCACAGCATATACACATTGTGAATGGCTCTATAGACCTATTTCAAGGTCCCTCTCCTGCTAATCCTAACGACCAGAATAGCCACAGAAAAGTCATGGTAATAGACAGGAAACCACACGCTTCCTAGGGATCTCCCATGGAGAAACAGGGAGTAGAGGGACACTTTAGAAGAATACCTGTGAACTTCTAAATTATTATTCTGGCTGTGATGCCAAAATCCAAAAATTATTAGCTAAAGTACTAGCTCTGAAGCCTTTGGAAAATGCTGGAGACTTATTGGAGCAGGAAGAATGCCAAGAAATAAAATTTCTGGTAAGTAGTTGCACAGCATGACATTTTCCTTACCCATTAAATGCAATACTTAATATCCTCAGTTTTATTTATATTTGCTCTATATGGAGGACTAGGTGCTTTCTTTAAAGTAGAAAGTGTTATCTTAATTAGCACAAAATTTTGGTTTTAACATTATAGAGGTTTTTGTTTAGATAAATATTAATCACCATCACCGATGCAATACCAAGTGAAATCTAGGTACATTTTAAAAACGCTTATCTGACTTGTAGCTGGCACTATAAAGCAAAATGCAATAGAAGTTACTAAAATTCACACCAGTCAACTATACCAAAAATAATAGCTGCTCTTGGTGCACACTAACAAAGTGCTATTACATTCTACATTTACATCATCTTTGAGGAGTTGAAAGATCATGCTACTTGTAACGGCACAGAGTTTCTCTTTAATTACAGCTAAGACTCTCAGGAAAATCTTTTAAATTACTGCAGAGGTGAGATATTTAAAATTTTTATAGTAGTATATACTTCTTCCAAGGACAGGTATGGCTTGAGAAAATAGTATCATTACTCACATTCAGGAGTAATTCTTTTGAGGGCTCAAATCGCAAATATTTAGATAATCTTTCATGTCTAACTTCTGTAGGGGCAAAATATTTTCCAGGACAGGTAACAATGTAAAACAGAAAATTCAACATCCATGTTTTAAAAATGTTTCCATAAAACTACATGTAAAATGTGGAAAGGTAAGTTGCACGCTTTTGAGCCAGAGGAGGTATATCCATTTTTACACTGTCCCCAATTATGACAAGAATTAATACAAAGATAGCCACTCGCAAATTTGGGCTGTTTTACAGTGAGAAAGAGATTAAACCTTTCTTCACGTAAACATGATTTCTGTTTGGGAAGAAAAAAAGATACAAATATATTGCAGACAAAATTATGTGCTGGATAGAAGCAGAATGACTGATATATTCACAACACAGACCCAAGGGGCTTTCTGGTATGGGCAAAGTTAAATAACTGAGGTTAAACTCCAGATGGCCGTATTTCAAATTAGCCTGATGGCTAATACCATATATAATGCATGGTACACAGTGGACATCAATCATTACAGCAGATGCTCATTTTGTGAGCTGAAGTTAACACTGCTTCTAACAAACTTAAGTCTCAACATGGCCAAAATGAGACTTCATGTATCTAGCTTTCAAGTTGTACTGGGTGCAGGTGTCAAGGTTCTGGTAGCAGGGGGTGCTCCTGGGGTCACCTCTCTGAGAAAGGACCAGGGATTGCTTTGTGCTGGACACAGCCACTTAGAGCTGGCTCCAACAGACCCAGCGCTGGCCAAAGCTGAGCCCATCGGTGACACTGGTGGCACCTCTGTGGTAACATATTTAACAAAGGGTAAAAAATGCTGTGCAGCAGCTGAGAGGAGTGAGAAAATGAGAGGAACAGCCCTGCAGACACCCAGGTCAGAGGAGGAGAGGGAGGAGGTGCTGCAGGTGCTGGAGCAGAGATTCCCCCTGCAGCCCATAGAGGACCACGCCAGAGCACATATCCACGCTGCAGCAAGTGTATGCGCCTTTGAAAGAATTGCAGCCCGTGGAGAGCCCACAGAGAAGCAGGTTTTCTGGCAGCCCATGGTGGATGAATGCTGGAGTAGACTGCTCCTGAAGGACTGCACCTCATGGGAAGAACCCGTGCTGGAGCAGTTCTTGAAGAACTGCAGTCTGTGGGAAGAACCCACATTGGAGAAGCTCATGAAGGACTGTAACCTGTGGAGATGGAACCCAGGCTGCAGCAGTAAACAAGTTACTAAGGAGATGACTAATAGGTCTTGGTCAATCTTTCAGATGTCCATTTAAGAATACTTAAAAAGAAGCATGTCCAGTTCTTTTAGCTCCCTTTTAACTTTAGGATTAATAAACATCTCAAGAGTTCACTACCTACTACAACCCCATGATTAAACAAACGTGAGACTCATTCTTCAACAACTGGCAATACAAAGAAAAAAAAGTCTACACATCTGTTAGCACCGTGTAGGTTTTCCTCAGGTCTACCTACTTGCATCTGTTTATTCCCAGGAAGACTCCTGGCTCACCATTTTGACAAACACAGAATATATTAATTCCTGTACTGGTTAACATCATTATTCAAGGCCATACAGACTTTTTCGAATCAGTCAAAAGAAGATCAGCTTCCTATGTTCAATGGCTCCTTTCTCTATTTTCAGTAGCATGGAGAACAGTGTTTCTCTCTACCAGAAATAAAGAATGAAGTTACTGCCTTTGTCTGAAATGGTATTTTTATGAAACTTCAAGATAACAGCACTGCCTAGTGATTCTAATTAAACCCACCGCTGCTTTGCTGTAAATAATATGCTCATCACGACACGTAGTTCATAAATCTTAAGCAAGCCCTATATTGTTATCTTCTGGCTTGTCAGGTCTCCCTGCCTTTTCCATGTGTCAGCAAGTAAAATGGTCTGTGGAAAGCAAGAAAGGCACCTAATTTTTGGAGGCACCTTGTCCAGAAACAAGGTGCATCAAGTAGAAATGTGAAAAGATAATAAGGAGAAGGAATGCAGGGAATAGCCTCAGGGTCTTCCTGCCATTTCTAACAAAGTTAAGTCTGTAAAAACAATAAAGGCACTGCAGGAAACTGAGGAAGGTGCAGGGGGAGACAGCTGGTGATAGGAACTTTGCTGTCAGTTTGCTGCTTGCATGGAGCCAATCACCCACGTCTTCCAAGGTCTGGAACTTTGTAGAAACTTGCTTGAAATAACTGTATAAATTATAATTGACCTGAGGTTTTAATAAAGAAAGTTTCAGCTGATTTATGGAGGTGGACCATCACATCTATGGGTCAATTAAATACCGACACCATTTTATTTCTACTTTGAAAGACTGTCCAGACTTAACACATAGTTGCCCTATATTCTGTGGAGCCTAGGGCATCCCTCCCACACACCCAAGCTGTCCTAACTCTCTCAGCCACAGCTATATAAATTGCCATTTCCAAAGGAATAAGCTTGGGGATATGAAAACAATTTCCTAATGAAGTGCTAAAAGATGACAGTTAAAATCAGTTTGCTCATCGACACAGTCCTCTTCACCCAGCAATGCATCTATACATGGGTAGAAGCAGGGAAAACAGAAGAGGAAAAGAATTAACTCTCAGGCTCTATTCCACACCCTCAAGAAGACAGAGAAGGTATTTTGTGCTCCTTTTATCTACTTGATAAATGTGAGGGGGTTGGTTGGTTTGTTTTCATTTCATAAAACAGTTCTTGTCTACTGAGATAGCTTGTGTTTCTCACTGCTAATTTAGGCCTTAACTCTGCAACTGACCTAATCACAGAATTTCTGCTGCCTCAAGTCATCTCCCCAGTTGTTTAAAAGGGCTAACACATACAACAATGAAAAATACACAAGACGTGTATGGCCTAATAAGTTTTATCACCCAAAGCAGCAGGATCTGTGGAGTCTGGAACAAAGCAGCAGAAAAATAAGCTTATTATCCATAAAGAGGTAAGCCTAATCTTAAAAAATTACTGACTAATACAATATCAGGACACAGCCCACTTTTGTTATAAAGGAAATTACTAGAGTAAGTGAATAACAACAGAGGATAAATCCTCTTTTGTCCAAGTTTTGGGCCTGTGAGCAGTTCCAAGGAAAAGTAAAATGACACCAATGCCTATATATCACATCTATAACAAATCTCAGCTACACAGTCTCTAAATTACCACTGAAAACTATTATTCTACTCTCAACAAAAATGTACTTTTGTGGAACAGAAGCAGAAAAAGCACCATAGAAAACAAAGGTTTCTGACACTTACTAACTATTTATGAAAGATCATCAATAGCATAGAACACATCCATTCATACTTTATGGTCTACTGTTTTTTAATTCTGGTGGTTTAAGTGTTACAACATAATTGAGTATGATTTATCAATGCATTTCCAAAGCACCAAGAGTTTTGCTTAATTTATGTTATAGCTTGCCAGATGCATGAAAATTTTCCATTAACAATGTGGTAACCAATTCAAAACTGTGTCTTGGTGCAAGACAGACAATAGATTAACTATTACGTTAAAATTAGAAACTGTTCAACACCACCAACCTAGTACAGCACTTAATCATATAGTTCTTTTAAGCATAAGAACGGTCCCATTGCACTACAGAGGAAAATTATAAAACATATGATTAAATGCTACTAAATTAGGTAAAAATCACAATGAAAAATGTAATTTTGAAAAATCTCTAAAGCATACTGGAAACAAACAGGCTTGTGAGACATGGAAGGCTGAATCTTTGTTGCCAGAGTTTCTCTTTCATGTATGAAAGTAGTAATGATAAAGAAGGACCACAGCTGATGCATTTTCAAAGGCGTAGATGACTTCTTACCTCCCAATGAGGGAGGCTTTTTAAAATCACCTCCAAAATTAGAGGTTTAGCATAGGTCTTAATATAAACCTAATTATAAATTAAACTGTGAACCTTCATGAGTCTCATAAAGAGCCAAATGACAAGTTCAACCTAGTTTCAGAGAAAGCTCCTATAGCCCTGGAAAGAGTCTCCACATCGTACATCCACAAGAGACTGACCATAGCCCCGATACACAGTGAAATCCTTTCACCCTCCAGAAAAGCAGTATAAAACAAACAAACAAACCCCCCAAACAACAAAGCAGCAATTAGCCTCATCAGGTGGGCTTTGGATGAACAGGAAGCATGGGAAGAAAGAGTCCACCACCTAGTAGAGCCAAACCTAGTCATGAAATCAGAAGAAAAAAGAACTGTTGAACTCCAAGAAGAAAAAGCAACAATGTTCATTTCCGCAAAAGGGGATCAAAGAGAGATGCAGACAGTTAGAAAAGGATATTGTGCTGCCTCTCCCTTGTGCTGGGTGCAGTAAAGAGAAATCAACGTAGGAAGATTTCCAAGGCTTGTTGCATGCCCTTGAATTATCAGAGGTTCCTGCCAATGCCACCGTGAAGAACCACACCCCCAAAGCAGAAGACTGCACTGCAGTGACTGCAGGAGGTTGTGGCAGAAAGCTGAAGAGGAAAGAGAGCCCGTGTTAATCCCAGGACTAAAGGCGTTTGACCTGTGAGCCCCCATTTCTATGGAGGGCACCAAGACAGACATCTTGTAGTCAGGAAGTATGCTGGACAGACACACAAAAAGGGCTGACTCACACAGACACAGGAAGCTTGAAGGACAAGTCCTGCCTTCTCATACCTGAATGCAACAGTTTCATGAATAGCCATCAGGGATAAGTGTTATGAAACAGGAAAGTGATGAAAACTCAACCATCATGTCAAAGACATTCTCTACACTCTCTAATTTTAATTTAAATTTTTAAATTAAATTAAATTTTGTTCCTTTGTCCATGAAGACAATAAAAATAGAAAATGCAAAAGAATAGGTCTGCCTGCTGATTACTCTGATGGGAAATACTGCTTTGACCTGCATTATTCCTTCATACCTACATATTATGCTTCTCCTAAAAATAACTGCACGCAGAAAAAAAACACTTTAAACAACTTGCTTTATTTTATAAAGTCTTGAACACAGCTTTATTTGTCTCCTCCCAAGATGCTGACTACAGCCACTGCCCTAAGTAACCCATAGTATCCCAGAGCAGAACACCACCCAGTGAGACCTTCACTGGAAAGACCTCCATCTTCACTGCAGAAATAGAGAACATTGTGGCCCCGCTTCAGCAAGCAACATCTAAATGTCTGAATAAACCCCAACTTAACTCCAGATCTTTCCTGGATTACAACTAGAGTGCTCAGCATCTGGCAGGATTGAGCCCTAAGGACACACGCAAGGAGAAATTAGCAATTTCAATTTAAATGCTAATACTTATTCTTCCCAGTGAAAATTGAAGTATAACAAGTGATCTCTCATCACACAGAAACAGCCTTGATTGTTATTTAATGATCACAACGAATAGTTAGAAAGCATGAAATGAAGCTAATAAATCTTCTGTTGAGCTTGAATTTTTCAACAAACAAAAGTACTTGAAGTTTTCAAAACCAGTTCAGCCTAATTTTCTTCACCTTAAACTAAACTTTCAATGTTCTTCAGTTGCAGGTCCACATACTGGCACCACACAATTAAATTTAAAAACTGAAATGCCCAGCTACTTGAACACTTTTTTAAAGATTTTTTTTTAGTGCTACCTAACCTATCTAAAATACATCGTATTCTATGAAATTCAAGTTCGTGCATCAGCACTATTCACCACAGGATTTGTTTGCCTTCCAGTAATAAACTAAGACAAACAACATGGAAGTAGTTTTCCTCTGTTCTTACTCCAGCCTTCTGGGAGAACATAAAGACACTTTGGTTTGTTTGGATTTTAGCATATCTACGCTATGTTCTGGTTTAGGTGAAGGTAGGTTGAGGATTATTTTTGTTTGACAATTAAATCATTTCAACAATTAAATAAACAATTTTATAATTTTTTTAAAAATAGTCATTGAGATTGTTTTGGTGCGTGTGTGTCCCGTTCCCCCCCCCCCCCCAAAAAAGGGAAAGATGAAACAAACACAAGCTCACAAAACTCTAAACCCTGAGACTTCTGAATCTCACCAGTCAATACTTACATTATTTGCGGTAGCGTGAATGAATTAGTCACCACTGAAATGGCTACTTAGTTTAGTAGAAACTTACTAGTTTACTCAGAAACTTGTAACAGTAAAATAGCCATTCACTGAGAAGCATCCATTCTAGAAGCCTTTTCATGCACCAATGGAAAACCACAATTCTCACAGTAACTACCTAAAAATGATACTGTCATTACCTAACACGAGAACTGTCATTTTTATTGATAATACAGACATACATGTGCATGTGTGTGTATGCATGAGAATTAAAACGCTCCCCACACACCACACCCCCAGTATATGTGAACCTTCATGAGTCTGATAAAGAGACATGTAAAAATGAAAAACTCAATCTAGTTTCAGAGAAAGCTCCTATAGCCCTGGAGAAAACAAACTTTCTCCAGAATTAAAAAGCATGTGTAAAATACAACAGAAACAATGCAGTTCTATTTCAATCTTACGTGCAGTGTACTCTTTAAGCAGAGATACATGTACCACGCCTCCACATTCAGACTCCAAATGGTGTTATATTGAACTGTAGAGGGACATCTGGAATATTTCTAGAAAGAAAACCGAGTCTCTTACAGGCTCAAACTATTCTTTGCAACCTGTCCAATACAGAAGAGGCTACAGGTATTTGCTTTAGGTTACCTTCCTCCCCCTTCCCTTCTCTCCTCAATGTAATGCCCCTTCAACAGAATGAGTTGGGTGGATGGCCTCAGGGTTTAGACACCATCAGGTTATGGAAGATGAACCCCATCAGATGTGTTGGTGCTTGGCCTGTCAATACAGGCCAGTTAAGCGATGCTGTAACTTACATGATACGGCGTATAAGCTTCTTATACCTCCTCATTCACCTCTGGAAAGTTTTGTACAGCACAAGAAAGAACTAACCCATGGCCACATGAAGTGTAAACTGCATCTGAGCCTGCTGAATCAGATCACCTCATCAAATAAATCCGGTCAATTCCATTTCCATTACATATTTCTACAATTATACAAGTCCCCTACGCCCTGAAATTAATTTTGAAAGACTTCAAGGTAGGTGGTCTAAGCTTGGAAGCACATGAAAGCAAAACAAACTGCATTCAAGAAATATGACTCTCTTCAATACACTAATTGTAGACAGAGCTGGTAGCAATTCTGATAGCTGCTAGGAAACTAAAGGTTACTTAACAATTATGATTTAAAGACTAGTTTCCATTGTAATTCTGCCAACTTTGAATACTTCAGGCTGAAATTCTTCTTGCGTATCTCAATCTAATTTTTAAAATTATACTGAAAGAATTGCACCACATCTACACAACAAAGTGTTTGTGCTGTGGACAAAACTCATATATAAAGCTTTGTGTATCTGAACAAAATATAGAACCTCTTCTAGCTTCTTTGAGAAGAAATTTTAAGATCTAGATATTTCACAGTAGAGGCTTGAAATGTGACAGAAATACCTAGTATGGCCAATCTGAAAAATCCAAGCCCATCTGTCTAAACTGTAGGTTGCTGAAGACTGCAGCTTGGATTAGACAAGTCGGGGGAAAAGAGAAGACACCTAAGGAAATGAGGGGCTGGAGTAAAGGAGAATGCTGGGCAAAGACTGAAAAAGGACATGCTACAGAGGTCCGTTTATATTAAAACACATTCCCCTCCAATAACTGGTTGACTTCCCATGCAGCTTGCACATATGTGCATTCTGCTGTGATCATACCACGCTTTCCCTCTTGCAGGATCACTGACTCACTCCACAAAATGATGGCCAATATTCAGTACATGAATAAGGATGGCACAACAAACTATTAACTGTGGGACACCTGCTTTATTTACTGCATAAATGGGAAAGCACATAGGAACGGTTGGAAGCAGCAAAAGCAGCAGCAGAGTCTAGTGCACATCCCTGTTCAGTTTATGATGGAACATCCTAGGGTGAAACAGGATATCCGAGACAAACACTCATGCTGCGCTTCAAACCCTGCTACAAGAGTGGCAGCATCAGCAAAAGGGCAAGACAAAACCTGGGGCATGGAAGTTTCAAAGAGCTGCAAATAAACCCACAAAGGACTGTCACAACAATAATAAATTGCCTGATCTAAGGAAGAATTTTCAAACATACTATTAAAAATGGATTTTCTACTAAATGAGAGCAATAACAATCTTAAATCCTAGGTTAAGCAAGTCACAGGGACTTGAGAACTATCACATGGTTTTCAAAGAAATAAAAGTTACAAAACCAATCCGTGAAGATATTTTTAAATACATTTGTACAAAAAAAATCTTTTAGGCATTTAATGTCTCATAAGGAAATAAAGGAAGCCAAGAGTAATTCTATTTCTCCGTTCTAAACATTGCTCTAAAAACATTTGATCATTTAAATTCACAAAATGTAACTCAGGAACCCAAGTCCCTGAGTATTAACTACAGGAACACTAACTACTTTTTCAAGTCTTATTCTTGAACTTAAATCACGTCTAGTAAATGTGTAGTAAAATTAAAGGAGAAAAAAAAAAGGTTTGACGCAGCCAGGTGCCTTACACTGTAGAGAACTCGGAATGTGCCCCGTGCCCAGCACTCAGCAAGGCAGGAGCACTTCTCACCTGGCAAGAACAAGCCTGCTCTCACCACAACAAAACTGGTGCGGCAGTGCTGTAGAGAGTGCCCAACACAGCCACAGCGCTCGGGAGCAATGTGACCAAACCAAGAGCTTTTGTAAGGACCTGCTTTCAGCTTTTTCACTTTGAAAGAACTGGAAGAAACCTTTCCTTAGGCTGATATATCCCTACCAATCAGAACAATTTCTGGATTTACTATTCACGATATTATTAAATTCAGTATAAACAGATAGCAAGTCTTCCTTAAATGCATACTTTCAAGTTTGACAAAGCTTCTTACTAGAAGACCTCAGCTGAGTAAGTAAGGGCTTGCAAGCAGGGCATCAGAACCGTGCTTCTTACTGAGATTATTCCAGCATGACCTTTCAAGGCACATGCACCTGGCTAGGTTAGTTATTTTAAAATAAACAAATCCTTTAAAATAAAATAATCCCAAAGTTTGCATTCTCCTTCAAACTCAAAAACAGCTCCTGTGGAAATGAAGTATGGGAAAATAAAAAGTGACTGGCATAAGAGAGGGAGGCTGGAAAGCTACAATTAACAATCTGAAACATAAGACAATCTCTACATGGTATTAAAATTCTTTTGAAATCTGGGCATTTATTTAACACTCTCAAAGGAGTTATTTTGCTAGCTCAAGAAAAGAAGAATAGAAGTCATACCAGAAACTGTCTGAGAATATGTAGGTGTGGGGAGGATGAGAAGAATGGGATGTAGAGTCAGGAAGCTAGCTGGACAGAAGAGCTGAAGAGATCATGGATTCTGGATAAAGAATTTGGAAGACAACCAGGATTAGGAGCCATGAGGAAAAAAACCCACAAACGTACAGGCTTAGTAAGAGGCAGAGTAAAGGACAGAGATCTCAAGTAAGTGGTGCGCATATGCATGCATGTGGATGTGCTGGCAGGGTGTGGGGACCAAGGTAATAAGCTTAAGAAGGACAAGTCCAGGTTCTGGAACTAGGACCAGAAGTTGGATAGCATTGGACAGAGTAGGTAAGACTACTGCGAGAACCAGCTGCATGAGCAGGTATCACCACATTTATAAAGAATGAGGAAAAGAGCCTGTTACTTCTACCATGCACTGCCTTTTGTAACAGTGCTTGTTGTCTGGGAGGCAATGAAGTAACACGAGTCATTTCAAAGCTACGTGCTTTATAACAGGATGCAATGAATCTTTACTCAGTTACTAACAGAGATAAAATAGAACAGCAAAAATACACTGTTCTTTAGCATGTTAGAATGACACACCAGACCATGTGGAAATACTGGTCAAAACCAAGAAGAAAATTCTGTTTCCAAAGGAATTATTTAGCTGCCTTAACCACATATGCAACCCTTTTTTTCCTGCCTTGCACCATTCACACTTGCTTTCAACTTTTGTACCAAATGAAGCAGAAGCCATATGGACAACATTGTATTTCACTGTGCAGTGCTGACTTTTCCCCAGCGCACAGCCATCCGTCCCGTTGAATGAGGCAGTGGGGAACAGTAAGCAGTCTCATAAGCAGAGTCTGTGTCCTAATATGTACATAAAAAGGTAAAATTAATATTGTCTGCCTCTCCCACTTCCTTGTCAGTATATTTTCCTTACACAACATTAACATTATTTCAGATTCATCTGTTCAGCCTGGAAAAAAATTGTCTTAAATATTTTGTCCACACATGAGACTCCACAGACTTCACAGCTGAGTGGCTCATCGCTTCCAAAATCTAAACATGACTTCACTTTCAGAAGAAAACAGTCCAAGTATGAAAGACTGATCTTGAAGTTACAGTACAAGAGATAAAAGCAATGGGAACTTTTGTTTGCAGGAATTATCCAGCTAGCTAAAAATTGTTTTCAAGAAGTTCCATGCTTGCTTACAGACTAGATCACACATTAGAATCAAAGATAATATGCAAAAACTACATTAAAATAGTTACAACTGCAGCACGGCTATCCTACTTACAAACAGAACAAAACAAATGAAGTTACATCATATAACATTCTCCATCCACTCATTTCTTACCCCTGCACCCTGGCTTACTATTGCATGCAGTATACAGTGTGAAAAGACCGTTTTGGTACAACAATCCAGAAAAGTTATCCATGGACAATGAAAAAATGTAGTAGAGATCAAAGTAGTATTTGGTCTCAGGACCGGCAGAAATTGCTATTAATAACCAGAAATGTACAACACAGACGAAGCAAAAAAACCCCAACAACCAAATCCTAAATTTAACAACAAACAAAATTATCTAATCAACATTTAGAGAAGAAGAAAAAGTTCATAAAGTATACGATTTGTCAGTGCTCGAGACAAAGAAACAAAAAGAAGATGAGTGCTCTGATGCAGTATGGAAATAAAAATGCTTCTATGTGAATATTTTTCCTAGGGCAGCATGGAAAATACATTTTGGGCTCTTTACTTAGAAGGTTTAGAGATCTCATTTGTTATTCTGTCCATCTGAATAACAACAAATCTTAGGAAGAAAAGCTTTTTTTGAGTTTGATGTTAAATTTCAGTGTGTAGCATAGGCAAAATAAATTGGTGTACATCAGGTTTCTGAAAGCTTTCAAAGCATCCAGAACTCTATACAATAGCAGAGCTGAGAATCAGAGAACTGAAACACTGCACTTAGGTGCTTTGTGAAAGCTTTGAAAGAATAATTTGTTCCTTTGACAAGTTAAGAGTTTGGTTCCATTCAAAGAGCTCTTACTAAATATTCCTAAATGGATATCACGGTAAAAAGGAAAGCTGAAAGAGTGAAAAACCTGGCAAAGGGGATGGTGTAAATTAAAACCATGCTTTTCATAAAAGCACCGATCCTGAATCCCACAGTGCCCCTTCTTATTTGACCACCTACACAACAGACTACAGACTTTTAACTCCTTGCCCAAACAGAGGATATGAACAAGAAGGAAAAGTTGTCTGATCTAGCCAGACAGCCATATTCTAAAGAAGCCTCTTCAAGACACACAACTAAGTTTAAACAAACGATGAGGCTGATAACACTAGTCTCTCAAATAGGGACCGGGGGAAAGACAGGAGAAGCTCTCATTATCCTAAAACTAGGCCATATGAAACAAGAGCATCCAGAGCTAAATTACACTAGGAAGAAATCCAAGCACATTAAGACATGGAAATGGAAAATTTAGACAGCAAAACATACATACCGGCTCACATAAATCCTTGCACAAGTCCTTCAGTAAGAGATTAAAGAAGTTATGTAGTCATGGAATCAGAACCAAAGTACTTCTAAGGATCAGACATGTAAAAGCAGGAGTAACTTGTTTCCTTTAAGACAAAACACACTGGAACTTGTGTTAAATAATCTACCACATTGAAGGAAACATTTAAATTATTCAATTACCAGAGAAAACTGAAGAAATTAGAAGGACCTAAGACAAACTGAGGGAACGGGCAATAAAATGGGTAGACCAAAGGAGTACTGACAAATTAAAACAATAAACACTGCATGCATAATATAAATAACCTGGAATTCTACTGCAATCTAAGCCACAAATTTAAGAATTCAAAGTTCCTTTAGAGGCTCCCATAATTTAGCTCTTCTGCAATCAGAGAGTTAACAAAAAAAACAAACTTAGCCTGAATAAAAAAATGCCACAAAAGATATTAAATCATCACTAAAGAAGTCAACTGGGTGTTATACCAGAGCACAGTGCTCAAATCGAGATATGCCATCTTGAAATAATAATGCAGTGCTGGAAAGTGGAAAGAGAATCAGTGATAGCGGAGGTATCCCCAAAGCCCAACCTCATTTTCACTGAAGTGGAACTTTGTATGTAGAGAATGCAAAGAACAAGGACTGCTCTTCTTGAAGAGGAAACGTGACAGAAGTGCACACAAAGAATGGCATGGGATCTAGAACAGAAAGAGGACTGTTTCTTCCTCTTTCCTCCCAATGTGAAAACAAGAAAATGTGAAATGAAACTGAAATGCGACCATGGCAGAACTGAGAAAGGAAGGCATTCCACTCCTGGCCTGCCAAGTAACCTGTGCACTTCTTTCAGAGAGGAAAGTGGGAACTAGACCACAAACTAAATGAGACATTTAAAAATTATACATTTACAAATATAACAAGATAGTCACAATTATAACATTCTCTAAAAACAGGAAAGAAGATTTATATATCCATCTAGTTAGAGTTTCTAGATGAGAGCCACCTAAATGGTAGGCTTTACGTTAGGTCTGTGCCACAAGTACATTTTGCCCACATTTTTCCAAAGACTGTAAAAGCAATGCCCCAGCATTCTTGAAGAAAACCTGATATTCCTCATAATTTTCCAGAAAGTAGATGTAAAGTATCATCACGGACTCCAAATGTAAAAGCATTACATGACGCACATACCAGTGAGCTAGAGCGGATGGCTTATTTCCTCCTGAGGTGGTCTTGGTAAAAAAGGAGGAGAGCAGACGTACCGGAATGCTAAAAAAAAACCCCAAATCACAAAAAACATACATTCAAAGCACAAACGAGTGCTGGAAAAGAAAAGGCCCTTCAGACCTCTTGCTTCAAGGCGTACGCCAACAGCCTACATGAAATAAGGTGAAAGTTTTCTGCAGGGCAAAGAGATTCCTCAGCTGCTGGGTTTCTTGCACTTTTCTCTAAGGCAGCAGACCCCACTGTCATTATCAGAAAGGATGATGACCCAGATAAACAGGTGGCCCAAACCATTCTAGCAGCACCTGCCCTCCTAACCATTAAAACTCCTTTTGCACTAACATTTAGTATACTATTTCTTAAAGACAGAAGCTACACTTTGTCCAAATGATCTAATTTCAGAGTACGCTGTATTAGAATTAGCTCAATAAAAGGAAAGCGGGAGGAGGTGGGCACCTCCCAAAATGAAGTGCTAGTGTCTACCCAGAATGCCTTCAAAATCCCAAGAGTACCTGAAAGGAAACACCACCAACCCAGAAGGATTTGAGATGGTCAAGCTGTAAAGGTGCCACAGCAAAAATAAAACTAACCCAAACTAAAATCGTTTCTTCTCTTCCTGCTAATTTTAAAATGGTTGAGTTGTATCTAGGACCCTTTTTCCATTCTCTAAAGTTCAGTAGACTTTTTGTAGTGAAATATCAGATTTTTCCCTTCCTTGCAGATAAATTATGCATAGATGGCAGTTCACTCCAAAAAAAACTGTGCAAATATATTTCAATAAATGGACTATGCTCCCCACTTAAATTAAAAAGTTGACATGACAAATAGATGAAAACATGAATCCTCATTAACACTTCTGGTAACCTTAGCTCAGGTGTACTTTCACTCATCAAGCTGTCCTTCACATCCAAAAAGCAGAAGTGAGAAATGCTCAACAGGACCTACACACTTTGTTTGTAAAAGACATTATTTCCATAGTAAGTAGGAAGATCAGAGTCTTGTTTAACTTTGAAAATTTACTCTATTAACAAACAAGACATTCTTTCATACCCAAGAAATCTTCCCCTAATCTGGAGACGCAGTAGTTTCCAAACTTTTTCCATTTTGACCTGTTTCAAGGGAGTAATCCTTGAAACTAACCAAAACCAACATTGCAAAACAGTGGCATGGAGCAGTCAAGAACATATCATCCAACCAAAGTGCCTTCAGTTCCTGCTAACAGCTTTGGAAACCACTGAAGTACAAAAAACGACCATTCACGTAGAGAAAGCATTTCCAAATAGCAGATAATATGGGGAAGTGGCAAAAAAAGCATCGCTGTGTGAAAAATCAAAATAAATCATTCACATAAATCATTAACAATATTGTTGGCTCTTCATATACTGTACAGGAAAGATATAAGAGGACATTAATGTTTAAAGAGGCAATAAGCAGCATAAGAGAATAATGAAGACTAATATGACTTGTAGTGCAAAAGCTCCCAAGGGCCCTGTTCTGGATGGGAGTCCCACAGTGCTACGTACAGCAACAAAGATGAGTCCCCATCTCAGAAACCACACACCCCAAAGGCAATCAAACTAAAATAAAATTAACTAGGATATTAATCTGATGTGTGCAATAGCTCTGTTTTTTAGATGCAATATGTTTTTGGAATCTGTACTACCACTTCAGCCTAGAGAAAAAGAGTATTACAATCCTCTTCTGACAACCTGATTCAGGAACAATAAGGGATGCTAAAGAAGAAAAAAAAAAAATATTCACCCTCTCAATCATGAAGCACTTGGCTCACACAAATGCTGCTTATCCTGCAGAAGGGGAAAAAAGACTGCTTTCCTGTTTAAGTAGTAAAAAGCAGTTTCCTCAATTATATAAGCCTCCCCCCCCCCCCCTTTTTTTTAAGAAGCTGGAACTGGGTGTTTAAAGTCTATAAAATTCATTTTAATCTACAAGGAAATTTTCAGATTCCTTTTCCATGAAAATATTAGCCTTGTATTTGCATTATGTGTCCTTTATAAAACACACATTTTAAGAGAACGTTGCAAGAAAATGGCTGGAAGTCATCCCAGAAACTACTGCATTATATATCCTTACTGTAATTCAGTAGAAAAAGATACTGTACTTTATTTTAGACTGGGAGACAAAAAACAAAAAAATCATTGTGGATTCAGCATTCACTACCAGAATACTAGAAATGCTTTTTACGCGGCAGGAATGTCCCTTTGAAAACACATATAGAATTCTTTGTCAAATTGAAACAATTTAATCAATTACGAACAAGTTTTCTCTTCACTGTTGCTAAGTTGGAGGTCAAAGAGAGACTATAGTCACAGTTCATTTGCAAAGTGATTAACATCAATGCATGAACTTATGCAAATACTTGGTCAAAAAAAGTAGTAAGAGGAACCTTGTTCTCCAATAATCAATAGAGTAACAATGTAGAAAAGTCTCTTATGGTTATAGACACTGATAGAAAAAGGAACCCAAAACAACATCATGAGAACAGCCTCGACATGCATGCTGTTCAAAGACGCAAATACAGTAACAATTACAGATTGTGCTTTCAGGATCACTCCACTGTTAAAAGCTCTAAATATGAGCATTTCTAAAATCCCAGCATTCAACATTAAATACTGAAAATTAAGTTAATACATCCTACTCATCCTTAATCCAGTAATACCTTTAAATCCTGATGCACCTAATTGCAAAGCACTGCTGTAGCTAACGATTATTCCAAGCCAGATAGATCCTAAGAAATCCCTTAAGCCCCCTTCTTCCAGAGGGATGAAGCAAGACCTGAAGGTACCGCCATATGGGAAATGCATGAGAAAGTAGCAGCCTAGCACAGATACTAGAGAGCAGGGCAGCATCCAGAAAAATTAAGCTCTTAATAGAAAGCTTCCATTTAAATGGCATGCAGTGTCAGCTTTTTCAGCTCCTGTGAATCACACAGCAGCTAAAGCCTGAATCAAACCCTGTTTACACTGCTTGGAGCTCAGGTGCACTGCATAGAGAGAGCCCAGCGTAGCCAAGAGCCACCTTGAGGACAAAGCTGATAAAACCAAAAGCTGATTTTTTTGCTAGGAAGAATAAACACATACAAAAATCACGTCCTTTTACGAACAATAAAACAAATAGCAGCAGAAAGGGCTCTGTGCATGTGTGTTTATGTGCATAACCTGGTAACATCCACTGGTTGCCTGCAGACACTGGATGCTAGTGTGCGAGGCATTAGGGCCGAGGCCAGGGACACAGGGTGCTTGCTGCACTCGACAGGACATTCTCAGAGGGCTGTTTCTAATCCATCTGCACTTGTTTGCTATGACACATTGCCCTCTCCATTGCCTAAAGCACAATGTGGTGATCTAGCGCCCAGAGAAGCCAGTGGAGCAGATAAGAAGGTCTGTGATGGTGACTTCACAAGTCTTCTACTATCCTCTGAAGTTGATCTTTGAGCATAGCCTGAAGAACAGCTCGGAGCCTGGAACCCCCAAAATGTATGCATGCCGTGCTCCCCACAACTAAATGCCAAATATCCATTAACACATTTGAGGTACCTTGACTCCCTGGTGCCCTTTCCATCCTCAACATCTGTATAACTGTACCCATTAACAGCCAAAAGTCAGATTAACCTGCTTAGCACAGCTAACATTAGCATTAACACTGTAGGAACGTGTTTAAATTTGACACTGAGTAATTAAACTAAATCATATGTATTTAAAGTGCATTGTTCCAAAGGCACTCTCAAATCACTGCAGAGCTGTAGATAATTATGTATAGCAGTCAGCACACTGGAAAAAGAAGATGAGGAAATGTTCCTGACAAAGTGAAGGGAGCTGGTGTGCTCTGAACATAATCTGAAGAAATAATACGGGTGTTGCACAGCACATAACCTATAAATTAAGCTGTCAATAAAAAGAGAGAAAGAATAGGGGAAATAAAGGCGAAAGAAGAAAAATAGCTATTTCTTCAAATGAAGCTCAGCTGCTGAATTCCTTTCTATAAATCTAATTGTATGTATTTTAAAATCAAAGATTACTTTGTTCTAAACATTATTTCCTAGATGTCAAAATCAGCACAGAGGACCATGTATTTCTTGATACAGACTTGACAGGCTACTGTATGGTACTTTTTATGCTTACTGGTATGCTACAACACTTCATTTATATTAAAACAAAGCTGTGTAAAAACAAAGTTGTATCTGTAGAATATTTTCACGAAACATTGTTTGGCAGCTAATAGCCCCTAAAAAGGAAAATATCAGCAGGGAAAGAGTTCTTCTGAAAATGACTAATGAGGAAGAGGAAGGAGGAAAGGGTAGCATGTGAATCTGCAGCAAAATAAAATGTAACTATTGATCTCTGCAATCGGTAGCAGGTTGTCTTCCAGATCGCAGGTACTTTCACAGTTATACAAACGTCCTTGCTTGCTCAACAGTGAAGGTCTTAAAACAATTGACCTGATTTTTTTCTTTTTTTGCAGGGGTTGGGGGGCTCCTATTCAATCTGGATATTGGGTAGCAATTAAAAAGAAAAAAACACAGAAACACAGTGAATAATGAATGATGTTATAACAGAAAATTACAGCATTAGCATAAGTAGAATAAGCAAACCTATAGCAGCACAGCAGATTAATGACAGTTACATCAATACGAAATCCGGTAAAAGACAGTTTTAAAATGCTCTTACACAACAGAAAATCCAAAAAAGCAGAAGGCTCTAATGATGCTGATCTTATACACACAAAATGAACTACAGGTAACGCTACTGAGAGATGTATGCATCTTACCCGTGAGTACAGCTTTTGCTGAAGGGTCTGCCAGATCCAGCGCGGATTTCCCATCGGTGTTCCGAATGTTTGGATCAGCCCCGTGCTGCAGCAGCACTGTGCAGGGAAAGCAGAAACAGTATCTTACCTCAGGGATACAGAAATTATTTACTGTTAAGTGTCTCCTCGGCATGATGTAGGCATAAACACACATTGCACAATTTTCTTTATTTTTCCTTCTGGGTTTTTTTCCTCTCTCTCTTTTTTTTTTCCCCCTCTTTTTTTTTTTTTTTTTTTTTGTTAAGCACTGCAGCAAAGGATCTTCTCCGGAGTAAGGCTAAGTTGGCAAGTTAAGATATAGTAAGATCACATGACTTCGCATGGTAAACATGAACCCTGAATCTCTTGCGATACTCAGTTTTGGGTTCCTCCTGACAGCTAGCTGGGAGGCTGTGCATTCACTGACTCACACTGGGAAATCTGCTGTGGAACCTGCTCCTGCCTTTACTACCACTACTGCCGCTTGTTACCACTCCTGTTCCTTTTCCTGCCGAACATCCCAAGTCACTCCGCCTCTGTAAATCAGTAATACTCCAGCCTTTCAGCAGCTCGTCACTTGCGCGCAAAATCTTAACCACAGCACACCGGCTTGCCTTCAAGAAGTGTAACAAATAGGGTAAGATGTGTAACCTGGTACCCTGCAGTCTGGACATTCAGAGGCTATTATTCTCACTGGTATTTCTTTTCCCTACTAAGCCTATTAACACATAAAAATTCAAGTACATAAAAATACTTAGAATGCAATATGCAGCCGCACGGCTAGAAAGGCATTGATACAGTAAGTTACAATCTAGAGAAGCTCATGAAAAGGAAAACACCATTTCACCTGTAAACTCTTTTGATCAGAAACATAACAATGCAATTCAGACCACCCCTTCTCAAGATCAAGGCATTTTCTACTGAATTGGAAAACAAAGTCCACAGCAACGTTAAACATCTGACAAAAAGGTCCCCAGTTCTCCATGTCCCCAAATGTTGTGAAAAACAAGCACAACATATTACAAATTCAGAGCGACAGTTACACACTTACTTTGTACAAGTGTGAATAACAGGACAGTATACAGAGGTGCAGAGACTCAATGTCAAGGAAACAAGTAATGAAAAGCATCAGACATTTATGGTTGCTCATGTAAATATGTCTGTTGAGATACAGTTGGACTGAAGGAGCCAAGACAAAGAGATCCTTGCAAACACTTTTTGTAACTAAGGGTACAAAACCACTCCACAGACAGGATTCTCCAGGAAAAAAAAAACAGAAACCAATCCAGAACAATAGTAGTTACATATATCACTTTAATCAGCAAAAGGATTTTCAAGAAAAACTTTTTTCTTAATTAAAATTTTAATGGGTAGTATTGTTTTTATTCAAACCTCTTTTCTTGTACAATCCCGACTTTAAATGCTTTTAACGTTGCCAAATTTCATATATTTCAGCTTACAGGAAATCTATGCTACATGCTGGCCCTAAGCTGAACATTTGCAGAAGTTTGCTGCTTTGATGAAGTAAATTCACTTATTTTATGCTTTGCCAAGAAGGTGCAATTGGCCCATGTTTTTGCAAGAAGATTCAAGTAGGCAGATTGGGCTTTTCCTCGGAAGTTTTTTGTTTGGCGTTTTTATTCCCTATGTCAAGACAAAGACACCAAAATGGAAAAAATAATTCAGCTAGCACATGCTCACAGAAGCTTGTTAAGATCTAGCACCTACATTTCTCAAGATGCAACCTGTGCCATACATGCTACCACCCCCTTAGAGATCTTACTCACGGGTACATTTGACTCTGAGCCAGCCTCACAAGCCAGTCGAGCACACTCCAGCAGGAGGTGGTGAACAGGACATTTTGCAGATTATTTTAAACATAGCAGACAGTACAGAAAGTACGTATGGAGACACACATTCAGTATGTCCTGTCTCTGTTCTCTTGGACCCTGCTAGTGGATGTATATTCCGGAGGAGAGGGAAGCCTTTTATCCCAAAGGCATCAGGGTAAGAGCGGGATGCTAAAAGAGGGAACCTGCAACTAAGTGTCTATCAAGAGAAAGCTGGCAGTACAAAATGGTGAAACAGCACAGACAGTGAAGGATTCACATGACAAAAAGCCTGAGACAAAGAGCTAGGAGAGAGAACTGAACAAGAAGATGTAGCAAGGGAAAAGATAATAGCTCAGATAAAAAGTCCAGGAAGAAAGACAAGGAGAGAGGAACAACTGGAATTTGACCACAGTTTGGAGGTTTGGACTAGCAAGCAAAGCCAAGCTGAGGTAGGTTAGGGTGCAAGAAAGGTGACTTTGAAAAATGAGAGGTAACAGGTGTAGAGATGTCAGAGGGATCTGCAACTGCCTGAGCCCGATGCTAAAACAAAAGAACAGATTTTTTTTCAAGTCTCTTAATTCTTCAGTCCCATGCAAACCAACCAAGAGCATTCCCCTGCTACTCCTGCTGGCACACACAGGGGATGACACCACAGTACTCCTTTCAGCTCCTCTCCTGGCTAAAATGACAAAGGATTATGCAGTGTATCTAACCTGTTCAGTCATGCTAATCAACCATGAAGGGTTCTGGCATTGCTTACAACATACAATTTCTGTGTCATGTTTTTAGTTTTTTAAAAATCTAGGGAAATACATTAAAAATCCACTAACGGCGCTTAAGGCAGTTGCCTGCAAAACCCCTGAATTAGTGACTGACCGCCTGTGGAACATGCACTTGAAGTGGCCAAACTAGGTTCAGGAAAAGAACCTGCCAGAACTCAACTGCTGTAACCACAGGACTTATCCTTCTTGTCTGCAATCACTCATTCCACTCATCATAACCCTTCCAGCCTCTCCAACAGCCAAGGCCATGGTCCTGCACACAGCTCCCTTATTCAGTCCTACAGACAGATCTACCCTGTGAAATAAATGCATTAGCATCTTGGGAGAAGAAACCAATCGTATAAGTAAGGGCTGTATTAGAATGCTGATGAATAAAGGAAGTAAATTCAGGTCACAAAGGCAATCTTATTCTTACATTTCTGCTATTGACTATTTGATTCTATCCCTCTCCATGCTTTTCTAGTGCATAATCTCACAAAAAGATATCCAAGTGAGCAATGTTGTCATCAACATGAATTAACAAAAGAAATCCAGCATTTGATGTTTAGCCTATTGGTATAACGCAGCTGTACTTTTATACCCAGCAAACCACAGGTAGCTTCTAATTGAATGTTCTCCTGCTTGTTCAAAACCTTTCACACTTTAGTCCAACACAAAATCTCTTCTAACCACAGGGTATTTGAGATCTAGACACAGTGTGTCTCTCTAAATTTCCTTTTCAATGCACCAGGGATGTGTAAAAACGTCAAGATAGATCTCCTGTTTGAGAAAAACATTCCCTTTATAATGAAAAACAACAGAACAAGCCATTCTAGCTAACTGTAACTATTTTGGATTTCAAACGCTGCACACTGATTTTAGAGGATGGTTTGAGTAGTCTGAAAAGCAAACGTGGCAACAGTTTCTATCAGGAGACTGCTGTTAACAGGCAAGTGTAAGGATGATGTGCACACATATTCACTCCTGGAACCTTGCTAATTAGCATATTTTGATATGCTGGTTTATTTCCCCTGGACAGAGGGGATACTGAGGTGTATTATTTTTCTGTACTGCAGGCAGAGCCCTTAATAATCTAGCAATACCATTACCTGGCTATCCTTGCCTTACCTACAGACCATATTGTACAAACAGTATAAAGAAGTTCTTCTTGTAATTGAATCTTCATATTGTATATGGACATCAAAGTCCTGTAAGCTTAACTATAGAACAAACACGAACTGTGCTTGGTACAGAATTGTATTTTTACCCTCACTGCAACTGATACAATACAAAAGCTTCTGATCTTCACATACCATCTGAAATGCCTTATTTAATTACACTGCTATTATACCAGATTAGTATAGAGATAAGAAAGGCCACATTCTTCCCACCGAATATAAAAAAGTTATGGTATTGCACAGAGCATGAACTACAACCACTAATCATTTCAGATTACTGCCAGCTTGCTACAGCAGGATGAATCCTACAATTAAACATTTGGCCCACAGCTTCTTGGCATAGGTATTTTGAACTGTGAAGCTAACCAACACAACCTCATTTGGCTGTGAAGAACAAACATTTTT
Source organism: Pluvialis apricaria (assembly GCA_017639485.1). Lineage (NCBI taxonomy): Eukaryota > Metazoa > Chordata > Aves > Charadriiformes > Charadriidae > Pluvialis > Pluvialis apricaria. The sequence goes on along the minus strand of CM030010.1, from coordinate 50,880,166 downwards.
ACTTTTAGCAGTTTCAGCCTTCACATTTTCACCAGGAAAGTATGGTGATAAGTTCCTTGGTAGCTATACAGCAACAAGGGAGAAGTAAGGTTTAATAGAAGAAGAAAGGAAAGAAAAAAAAAGAAAAAAAGGATTTGTCTACATGCCAGCCATCACCCGAGTATTTCCTCCTTCATACTGCCTCAGTTAAAACTGCACCAAAAGAAGACATTTTTGATTGAAAGACAGAAATACAATGGGAATAAAACCCATAAAATCTGGCTGTTCCAATATTAGGCACGATCAAAGATCAGAATATTTCTGTTACAGTTTGTCTAGGCCCAACATCCACAAGCTTCCTGAGTATACTTAAAGGAATGCTGATGGAAAAGTTTGTATTCGGTCTCAAACTGGAGCACATAAGTACAAAAAAGGACACATTCAAACCTTTGACTGCTGAGTGAGAAATACAAAAACGACAAGCAGACCTTCCAGAAGTATCTGTACTTAAAGCTGTCTACTGCTTGTAATTACATTTCCAGAATCTTCAGTTCCTCACAGCTCTGCCATTGCCTTCTCTCTCCCCACCAGTTCTTTTATCACTGTGCCCCACTGCCTTGTGCTCACATTCCCTTCCAGCCACCCCAGCTTTCATATATATCCTTTCTTGCCCCTTTTCAACTTCACCTTCTGGAAATCACCTCCAAAGGTTCCTTCCAAACCATATTACTGCAGCTTTATCTACTTTATCCCAAAGTATCAAGATACAGAGAAAACAGCCTAAGAAAAAGCTCTCCTTTTGACTCACAACATATGCGCTATCTTCCATCTCTCTAAAGGATACCTTTACAGCTGGTCCGTCTCTCACTAATCTTCGGTCCCAGGAACATGCGCACCTCAGTTCTAGTCCCATGCAGGACATGTTACCAAGTCATACTAGACAAAAAATATAATGTGCTCATTTACCTCCACATTCTGAAAACATCTAGACAACACCCATCCCTGGAGGCGTTCAAGGCCAGGCTGGATGGGGCTGTGAGTAACCTGACAGTGGGGCTGCAACTAGATGATCTTTAAGGTGCCTTCCAACACAAACCACTCTGTGAACACACTGGAATCCAAACTACTAATTTTTTTTTTCAGCCAATGCTAAACGCATTGTCTCCCCCAACTACTACCCGTAAATCAAACCACTAAGGTTTTGAAACTTTTCTCGTTTTACAAGAACAACAAATTCTTGCCTAGAAATTATGCTTCTGTGGTTCAGATCTAATAATCCCATTTTGGCAAATTATCAGATTCATAAGACTTTTTGCAAAATGGTCCCATATAACTAATGTAGTAGCCCCCTACCCTTAGCTTCATAAAGTTGAATGTATGAGATACAGCTAATAAAATTAACGCCCACAACTGTATCACTGATCAACTTCCACCTATGTGAGCAATCGCAGTCTTAGCTGCCTGATTAAGGAAAAAGCTATATTATCCAGCCATCGGAAGTACAAGGTGAAAGCATGAGTGGCAATATCACTACAGAGGCTGCACACAGGTCTAAAGGTTTGAGTATCACTACTTGACCTGGTGACATCCATGGCCTCAAACACCACTGCCAGCTCAGCTAAGAGGAGTTGGGGGGAAAAAAAAAAAAAAAAGAAGAGGAGCATGCTCTATGCTGTTGACTGCCCCTCTATAGTGAAAGGCATCAAAGCTGAATCAAGAGAGGATTACGGACCACAGAGGCTAAGCATACTGATGGATTGAGTTCAGAGTCAGGGTAGGGCAGAGGCAATAACCAGGCACATCTGGGAGTACTGCAAGTAGTTTATTGCTAAGAAGCACTGCAAGTAGTTTATTGGTAAGAAGTGATACTCAGGTGGCAGATCAGGGACAGAAGGATAGGAATGCATTTGGTAGAAGAGACAGACACAAACATGAAAGAGCATGAAGAAGAACAAAAAGAAAGAATAAAGGTAGGGTGAGCAATTAAACCCTAAGGGACTTCAGGAAGAAATACAGTAGAAGTCCCCATGGGTGCAGGTAGGACAATGAAAGAAAAGTTGCAGAAGACTGGATTTCCAGGAACAAAAGTGTCTGCAAACAGTTAATTGCTGAAGACTTCAAACACCTGTGTTACCATGGCTGCTTTGCAGGGTTTTATTGCTCAGATGGCAGACTGGAGTGGACTCTTCCAGGCAGAGAGTGGCTTTTTCTGAGGCAAAGGACCTCACCAAGCCGAGAAATTGTGTCCAGCTAGTCTCAACACCCCTGGACAAACAAGCTGCACAGAACAGTGCTTAGCTTGAAGGGGAGAAGGGGGGGTCCAAACACTGAGCTCCAGGGGACTAAGGAACATCTCTAGTAGGATGAGAACAGACAACACTTCAAGGCAGAGAACAGAAGAGCATGTAGCCTTTATCCCCCCTCCCAATAAAAAAATAATTAACCATTGAAGGACTGCAAAGAACTATAAAACTGCCCCCCCTGCAAAACAGCACTGTCGCAGGGTACAGTTTCACCTAGACCAGGTGCTATGGTGCCCTATGCTGCCCACCTTGCTTTGGGCAGCTACAAATGTTTGGTCAGGCAACAAGACAGATTAGAAAAGCAACCACTTGCCCAATCCAGTTGATCATGCAATGACATGATATGCTCTGGTTAGCATAAGAAAGGACAGGGACATTTGTCAACGACAGCAGTTGAAAAGGATCATTATGTTGTTCTAGTTAAGACTATACATAACATAACCAGCCAAAGTCCTGGTGACTCAATGTCAGCTCCAAGCACTTCCCATCATTTTGCGTTCCCTACTCCCCTTGTTCAGGGCATCCCAGTTTCCCATTATCCCAGACAATATTTTTCATCCAAACGAACCAGCGTGTTGGTTTTGTTCTTTGTTGGGGCCAGACAGAGCAAGAGACAAATATGCCGACCACAGTAGTATGAAGTAGATGAACAGAAGCTTGCAAAAGCAACACTAGGCCCCACTATGCTGAAACAAAAAAATTGTAAAGGGAATTAGAACAGTGCTCTCCAACAGCATAGACAGAAATTAGAGTTTTGACAGCAGGAGAAAGCAGCAGACACGTAGCAGGGGAAAGTGGTGGAGTTCTAAGCAACAGAGAAAAGCCAGGGACTGCTCATATATTAGGCACCTGTGAAATGCCTCAAAGGAATTAGGTCATGTTCCTCTAAAAAGGTGACGCAGTCAATAACCCAGCTGAAGTGCCTCTATACCAATGCATGCAGCAGGAGTAGCAAACAGGAGGAGTTGGAAGCCACCGTGCAGCTAGAAAGCTACAATCTAATCACTATCACCAAAACATGGTGGGAAGGATCACACAACTGGAATGCTGCAATTGATAGCTACAAACTGTTCAGAAGGGACAGGCAAGGAAGGAGAAGGAGGTGGTTTCCCTCTATGTTAAAAAAAAAAAAAGATTGACTCTATAGAGCTGCCTTTGAAAAACAGCAATGCACAAGTTGAGATCTTATTGGTAAAAATAAGGGGCCAAGCCAACAAAGGAAACCTCACAGTTGGTGTTTACTACAGGCCACTCAACCAAGGGGAGCTTGTTGATGAAGAGTTCTTTCTTCAACTACAGGAAGCATCACACTTGCAGGCTCTGATCCTGCTGGGGGACTCCGGCATCTGCTGGAAAAGCAGCACAGCAAGCTGTAAACAGTCCAGCAGACTCTTGGAGTGCGTCGAGGATAATTTCTTAATCCAGGTGATAGACAGCACAGCCAGAAGCGAAGCATTACTGGACCCGTTGCCTACCAACACAGACAAACTAATTAGGGATAAGACTGGCGGCAGCCTGAGCTGCAGTGGTCATGCCCTGGTGGAATTCATAATCTTGAGGGATACGGGCCAAGTGAAGAATACAGTTAGGAGACTGAATTTTAGGAGAGCAAACTTTCAGTTGTTTAAGGAATTAATGGATGGGACTCCATGGGAAACTGCCCCCAGTGACAAAGGAGCTGAACAGAGCTGGCAGCTCTTTAAGGACATTTTTCTTAAAGCACAAGAGCTCTCAATTCCCACATGTAAGAAATCAGGCAAGGAAGGCAGGAGACAAACATGGCTAACAAAGGACTTCCTGGTCAAACTAAAGTGTAAGAAGCAAATGCACAGGCAATGGAACCAAGGACATGTATCCTTGGAAGAATATAGGGATGCTGCCTGGATGTGTAGGGATGGGATCAGGAAAGCTAAGGCACAGTTGGAGCTGAATTTGGCATGGGATGCAGATAATAAGAAAGACTTCTACAGAAACATTGGCTAGATAAGGAAGATTAAAGAAAACATATCTCTGCTTTATAAATAAGACATGAGAACTACAGACACCCAATATGAAGAAGGCTGTTACTCATTTTTTGCCTTAGTTTTTAATGGTAATCTCTCTTCCCACATCTCTCAAGCCCCTGAACCTCAAGGCAGGGACTGCAGAATGAAGTCACTCCCGTTGTAAGCAAAGATCAGGTTCAAGATCACCTGAGGAACCTGAACATACATAAGTCCATAGGACCCAGTAAGATGTATCCCAGGGTCCTGAGGGACTTGGCTGATGTAGTCACCAAGCCATTCTCAATCATATTCAAAACGTCATGGCAGTTGGGCAAATCCTCTGTGACTGGACAAAGGGAAACCATGCCCATTTTTTAAAAGGGTGAAAAGGAGGGCCCTTGGAACTACCAACCTGTCAGCCTCACCTCTGTGCCCAGTAAGATCATGGAACAGATTCTCCTGGAAGACATGTCAAAACACATGGAAGACAGATGGTGATTACAGACACTAAGGGAAAATCATGCCTGACTAATTTGGTAGCCTTCTACAATGGAGTAATTGCATTAGTCAACAAAGAAAAAGCTACAGACATCATCTACCAGAACTTCTGGAAGGCTGAAACAGGTTGCCCAGAGAACCTGTATATGCCCTATCATTGGAAGTGTTCAAGGCCAGGTTGGATGGGGCTTTGAGCAACCTGATCGAATGAAAGCTATCCCTGCGCATGGCCGGGGAGTTGGACTACTCTTTAAGGTCCCTTCCAACTCAAACTTTTCTGTGATGTAATTCTGCTGGCCAGCTCCTGGAGATACACAGTTTTAAAATTTACATGGACACATGGTTTTAAATGGTTGTTTCTAAGTAAAAGAAAGCTACCTCTACTAAAGAAATAGTACTTTGGCCAAATGTGACAATCTAGATAAAATCATTACACCTGCTTGTATGTTTCTATTACTTTGTCATTAGATAAGCAATAATAGCAACTGCTGGGGGCATCCATATATGCCAAGAGACTATACACGCAGACAGCTTGGAATATGGCTCCTAGCAGAGGCACTTCTTACTTTGGCTCAAATGACCATTTGGTCCATCAGGAACAGAGGATATCCATATCAAACATCTCAATTTCTTCACACAGATCTGCTCTTTGAAAGGCAAGTTCTCATGCATCCATATGCTGCAGAATGCAGAGTGTTCCTACAATGACAGGATGCAACTACCAAATGGAGCAGAGGCCTGGTTAAGCATTTCCACTTCATGTTTTGAGGTCAGATTTTCCTTCAGTTTAGGTGAACAATTCACAGAAACAGGCTTCAAGGCAGCAGTAAGAAATCAAAGAAGCAGCATGAACAAGGTCTCCCAGTAGCAACTTTTGTTTGTTTTGATCGGAGAAGCATACAGACAAAAAGAATATTACGAAGCATCACTTTAGAAGCACTTTACCCTATTTTCATGCAAGCCCTAATTTTTCAGAAAGACTCTTTTGTCTCAGCCTTTTCATTGTTTGCCTCAGAAGTAATTTTAGACTTTGCTCACTGATGTTTCAACCTCTTAGCAAGACAGCCTTACTCCTGGTCTATATATATATACCATAAACCTCACTTCCCAATACTATACAAAATGCTTCAATGTATTCTAGAATTGAGTTTGCACTAGGTGTTCCACAGATCAGATTTATCTAATCAAAGTTAGGTAGGGGAAAAGGATCTGAACCAGACAACCAAAACCGCAAGCATCGTTGCAACAGTCAGAGCTCTTCCAGCAGGGCAAGAAGATATCTTTAAAAGGCTCCCTCCTCCCTTAGTGACTGCTCACAACTGTTTCCCCATAAGTAGGTGCACCTTAACTATGATTAGTTTTCTATATGTAGGAAGCATTACAAAATCACTCCCTGGTAAGCCAGTTCTGCCTACCAGTGATTAAATACGCATAGGGAAAGAGAACAAGCAGAAAGTTCCAGAGGCTGTAGGCAGCACAGCAGGCTGATGATATCCTTTTCTGCCCTCAGAGAAAGAGCCAGAGCTGGTAGATTGTTCAGCCTACAGGAACAGCAATTTAAAGCCTTGATCTTGCCTGCACTTAATGAAGTAAATATTCCTGTTTCCTTTTTTGGATGGAATACTTTTCAAGTTAAAATTTTCCATTTCAGCTAACAATGAGAAAGCAGAAGTCTATGCAGGTTATGCAGAATGCAGTCTTCTAGAGAGCAGCCTAAAATCTTAGTGTCACTACAGTTTTTTGTTTGTTGGGTTTTTTTTGCATCATGCAAGAGATGGCTCTGACATTCCAGAACACTCGTCCCCAAGCACAAAATCCACAACAAAAGTTGTGTCGTGTAAAGGAAGCTTTGGGGCTTCCACAATGAACCTGCAAAATGTAAGAACTCTAGAAGCTTCACTTAAGTTACAAAAAAAACCCCACCCACCACCCTTTCTTTGAGCTAACAAGCAATAAAATACAGTACACTAAGCATTTATTTAATCCCACTTATTTACAGCCATGTACATGCATTCCTTTTTCAAAGAACCACACTGAATCACAGAATGCTTGAGGTCGAAGGGACCTCTGTAGATCACCTGGAACAGCCCCCCTGCTGAAGCAGGGCCACCTACAGCCAGTTGCCCTGGACTGTGTCCAGATGACTTTTCAATATCTCCAAGGAAGGAGACTCCACAACCTCCCTGGGCAACCTGTGCTGGTGACTGGTCACCCTCCCAGTAAAAAAGTGCTTCCTGATGTTCAGAGGGAACCTTACATGTTTCAGTTTGTGCCCATTTCACACAGGGGCTTAAGAATCACACCTAAGTATGTTCAAGTAGTCATCTGGAACACATATGTTGTTAGCAGGTAAAATGGAATAGAAGACTCCTTAACCAAAAAAGCTTTAAAAGAGGAAAAAACAAACAACCAACAAACATTTAGCCCATTTGTAGATGGTACAGTCTGAGGCCTCACTATGCCGCAACTAAATCACACCACTTTTCCTTGCAAGCAACAATTCTGCAGCTACTTAGTTTCTAAGCATTTGTTTCAGTATACTATTTATTGAACAGCTAGAAATCTTAACTGCTACTCTGCTGTCTGAGCAATTTATGTTTTCATCTATATCCCATGTTGAAAGCTGGTTTAAGGACATTGCTTGGTCCCAATTTCACTTTTCTCTGAACAAATTCACCTTTCTACTTCAAATTTTATTCAAATAAATGTCAGCTGTAATCCTGATATCCCACTTGACAGATTAAGAGCCCTGCTTTCAGTGTCCTTGAAAAGCAAAAGCAGCCAGCAAGGCAAATCAGGTCAACAAGTAGCATCCTAAGAGGAAAAAGAATTGAGGAGAATTAAGAGAAACCAAAGACCAATTTCAATATCCTCCTGCATATGCTAACCATTTCTTCCACTTGAAGTTAGAGGGGAAAAAAATCCTGGTGGAAGTCAGGTGATAGACTGCATATAGAATTAGCTATGTGGCTATCAAAATGCATTATTTGCCAGTGCACTAAAAATCTAACACCCAGGGAGCAACATAAACTGAGGAGTCTTAAGTTTCTCAGAATCTGCCCTAGATCTACTGTTTTTTCTGAGACAGAAAGGGTGCACGCACAATCAAAACCAGTTTCTTTTTAGCAGCAGAGGAATACGCATTGAAGAGATTCAAACCCTACCAGCAGCTCTTAACCCACCATTCAGTGAGGTGTGCACAGGAAGGGAAAGAGGGGGGAAAGAAAAGAAAAACAAAACACACACAACCACCAAAACACCAAACAAAACACCTGTCACAATCCAACAGCACAGTCATTTCCAGAGGTGAACTTCAGTGCCTACCAGCTTTCAACAGCATGCAACTTGGGGATGGTATCTGTCACAGCCTATGGAACACACAGTAATATTTTGATGTGATTAAGAGCTGGAACTCTTACGATTAAAGAAACCCCAGCATGCCAAATAACTTTTGTGTGTTTTCCATATAACTTGAACCTTGTGCCAATTTTGTAAACTCATCATTAGTCCACAGCATAGTTACCAAATATTTAAGAAATATAAATACATGAAACCTTAGGGATACCAAGCTGATCAGTCCATGAAATTGTGGCTAAAGCTACAGGTTGGCCAGAAGACATGGGTATTCTCAAAAATTCTGTTTCTGAAGTAAACATCAGGAAGCTAAGAATACATTAAGTTCAAGCAGATCTAGAACCCTACTAACAATTGACTAGCTAGCAGTACTACATGGATCAGTCTTGGAAGCCTTCCCCAGCCACTATTATCTTAGACCACGTTATTATGTGAACAGTCACACTGCTTTCTATTCTTAAAGGACAGAGCTACAGCCATTTGTTCTCCAGTCTCAGAACTGCTCACCGCCATGCCCTGTTGCTACAGAGCAGTGCAAGTCTTATCCTATTTAGCATGATGTCCTTGACAAGCAAATATTCTACACTGCAAAAATCCCACAATCTGTCAGGTAAGATATTATCACTCTTGTGGATCTCATGCAAGGGAAGCATGCATGCTAGATCAGTTTGAGTGGGTTTCTCTCCTGGGTCACACCTGTGCCACCCTTGTATCACCCCAAACAAGAAAATAAAATCAAATTGAGGCAGCCAGTTCCTCTTGGCTCCCTCGTCATATAAGTTCAGTACCCAATAACATAGCTAGGTCAAGAGCACAGTGTCTAACCAAGGAATTACTCAGTATTGCTTGCTTGGACAAGACATCAGCCAAACGTGAAGACTACACACAGCAGCATGAACAGCAGGATTCACAGCAGACACTTCAGCCTTTCCTAGAAAGGAATAGCTTTGTCTGAGAAGCATGATGCATTTGTATAAACATGGAAAAATGACAAATTACTGCAGCATGGGAGTCTATGTTCATCATGAGTCCTAGCTGCATGAAACACTGAAGTGAAGACCACACAGAACAAGAGGGAAGCATTGACTATTTTCAGTAGGCCTCAATCACCCATAGTTCATTTTGTACACTTGCTTTACATTGCAGAAAGACCAAATAATTTAAAAAGAGACACCTTTCTTTGTTCACTATGACAAATATTCAATTGCCTGCACATTTTTACAAGCAAGACCTTTCTATCCTACAGTAATACCTTAATCAATGTTTTCCATTAGGCTAAGAAAACATCCGAGAACTCAGCTAGAATTGGCCCCACTCATTTATGCCTTAACAGCTACACGTATATCTAGACCTTGTTTTTAAACCACATATGAACTGCATTAAGACCACACGGTTCCTCTGAGAAGCTAAAAGCAGATATTGCTACCGTAATCGGAAGCATAGTCCCATAAGATTAAGTATTGCTGCAAGACCTTTAGAAAGCCACTGTAAACTGGTATTGGACACCTGAAAGTAGTTTCAGCGTCTGCAAGAGCAATATCTGTTCCATTACTCTGTTCTGGATAATATGCAACTTCCTCTTCCCCTCCCTCTCAATTTGCTAATAGTTAACATGAGTACTTTTGAAGACCTTACTTCCCATAAATGCCTTACAGCAAGTTTTCCAATAGTGTTCTGCATATTATTGTACCACCTCCTTTGCTGCAAGCAACCAAATTCTGATTTAATCAACACTTGTAAAGAAACATCATAAAATAAATGACTCTTTTCTTGTCTTCCACAGATTCTGCTTTGCCAAGCAGCCAAACAAGGCAAAAAGACTAATTTTCTTGATACCTGAATTTTAGGAACGAAGAAATAGAACTGGGAAAAAGTCTAAAACCCACAGATAGGTTGTAACATATCAACTGTCAATACAGTTCAATCCTAACAGAAACACAGACCATTTCCAAAATATACACAATGTATAAAACCTCAGACAAGGCAATCCTTCTCAACCTGTTTTCATGAAGTTGAATTTCAATCAACTTTTAGCAATACAAATACCGTAATATAAACAATACCCTTAAGGAGTGTAAGCAACACAGTAACATGACAGGTTTTACAAGCCTTCAGCATCACTAGCTCCAGACATGAAAACAAGAAGTCATTTTATTGGCAAAACCCTGCAAACAAGTCTTCCTCACCTGAAGTAAGGCTCATTTTCACCCGATTCATACAAAGCGTCATCCTCTCTGCTATCAAGTTTACTGTTGATTTTGTATTTGAAGAGGATTTAACCTCTGGATCAATCCAGCTCGATGCGTGGTCCTCTCACAAAAATGTTGTGGTAGGGCAGCTCCACCTTACCTCAATGATCCACTCCTTTCAAGGCTCCTAGCACTCCGAGACCTTTGTCAGGCACACATGGGTGACTGACACTGCTCACAGATTTTCTTCATAAAGCATCTATCATAGCTACACGTGCACAGATGCAAAATGTCAGCAGACAGGATTCCCTGGAGCCTTTACAGCAAACCACCCCATCTCACTCTGGCACCTTTTCCCGTAACAGTAGCTCCTGTAGACTGCACTACATTAACAGACCTGCCTGCGCAGTTGTTACATACTGAAGAAGTGTCCTTCACCTACAGAAATTTGGAACTCAGTTTCCTCCTGTCCTTCTGCTAAAGTCCACCAGGGAGCGCTGCAGTTGTATATGCCATGGTAGAGTGTCCCAAACCATTTTCTGTAGTCACTTTTGACAAAAGCCTTGTTGTCTCACACTCCAGTCCATTGTTACTATGACAACAGTGTTACAATGCCTCCAAATTACCAATGTACGATTTGAATCATGGGTTCCTCCACCCCCACCAGCTCACAGAGAAGGCGGCCTTATTCTCAGGCCCCTTGCAATAAGTCTGAACCACAGACTTACACAGTGGGAAACGTAGTCAGATTCAACCCAAGAAGCTCTCATTTCTGTCACGAATATTAACATTTAGAAGCTGACAGAGCTTAAACAAGCAGTTAGAGGACATGAAACTATTTAAAACCATGAACAAGAACCCCAGTGAGAAAGCAAAAGCATTCTTCCACTCAACCTAAACAATGGCATTTTTATCCTATGGTTGCTATCATGTAAGCTTCATTTGAGAAAGACCCCATGAAGAAACAGTATAAGTAGACTACAGCATATTAGGTCTTTGAGTCACTGTGTATGCACAGGATTTAAAACCATTTGCTACTCAAAGAAGCACGGTTCCACACACATGCTACCACTCACAGAGCAGAAACAGACCAAAACAATTCATAGCCTTAATAGTCTGATGAGTCTGCTTCCACAGCAACAGATTTGGCTTTGATCGGTAAGAGTGATAGATATTATTAAAAATAGCCAGGATTTTTATTTTGTGTATCTGGACAGATAACAGATAGATACTGTTAACCAGGACTGCTTGGCATAAGCATATCAAATCACAAGGTACCTTTGCTCTGTATGTCAATGTTAAGTGCAACCAGACAGGACAGTTCCCCCATTGTAGGGATTAATTTGTGGCCTCCTAATGGAATAAAACTGGTACACAAGCACAGTCTAAAGTTCTTTAGATTGTCTTGCAGCTTAAAGTTCAAATACAAATCACTGTCTTCCCATTGCACACTATGAGTAGTCAGTAGCAGCCGTGCTCCAACTCTGCAGTTCAAAAGTCAAAGCAGAAATATTAACAGTATTCAAGAATCTTCTGGTATAAACAGCAGCAATGGTTAAACAATTTACCAGAAATACTTGGAAGTACTCACTTGACAGCATTTTCCAATGATTTTTACAAGCCTCTCAACACCAAATTCCTGGGATGCCTCTTTGAATCTAAGCTTCCTTCTAGAACACCAGTTGTCCAAGAGAGTCATTGGGAAGTCAGTACATCTCTCCAACAACGTGCATAACCAGGTCCTAATGTACCTCAATTACCAATATCCTTCTCTAATACTTATTAAGAAGCTACTAGTCTTCTTACAGGCTTCTGTCAATCCAGCAGCTAAATCTACAGTCACTGTAATCATTTTTCAGTTAAGATGCTAAAGCTGCTCCCCCTCCCCTCACCCTACCCTGCCCCACTCCACGCCCCCCAAAACTACACAATATTGCTCTTTGATAGCACCTCCTCTGATGATCTTTATTATTATTTTTCAGGTAGTAAAATCAGACACAACTCTAACTTCTAGACAGTTTCTCTGCTTGGAAGGCAAAATGCTTTAAGCATTCCAAAATCTCAAGGGACAAAAATACTGTAAATTGTAATAATTTCACTGCTTGTTGTATACGCCTTCTTTGCAAGATGACCAAACAGACGAGCAGTTCAACAATTGGGCAAATTACCATTTCTACAATTCCTTTACGGTTTACTGTGCATTAGTTCTACACATGAACTACCATTCATAAATTGTTTTTTTTTTTTAATCCTGACAGAAGGTTTACCTGCCCTGCAGGAAGGGGTCATATCATTTTCCCTCCACATATTTCAGCCTAAAGATATATAATAGCAGAAGGTAATAGCTAATGAATTCTGCTCCTTCCCCAGTGGTGAGGAAGCATAGCAGGGTGAGCAACGTTTTGCCATGTTAACAGAGAGACATTTAAATAACAGTGATCCCCATGCTAAGGGCCGGACCCATATGCTGGAAAACCTGCTAGCTTAAAAAAGTTTTAGTTTACTTGCTTGCTCTATCCTTCAAGCGCAAAAAGGGTAATGGAAAAAATAATTTTCCACAGTTCTCTCATCAAAAAGAGAGAGAAATGCTCCTTGACACTACCATTAGAGATCGCTTCATAGCACTGGGACAGTAAATTCATCATGCCACAGGATCTTTGCAGGAAGTTTTATAACTAGCCCAGAAGAAGCCAGTAAAAACATTGATCTAATGTCATATTAAAGAATTCCTAATGGATCCTTAGCACTGCATGGACTAAAAGTAATTTTAAAAAAATTTTTACAGTTTTATACGGCGTTGAAGGGTGCTTTTCCAGTAGCTAGAATTTTTTATTTCCCTAAAATTACTGAAGTACCCTGTATGTTCGGATCCATAAATCATGGCATCACCATGGAAGATGTGCTCAGGGTTTGCGTATTTGTAAAGGATGCCCTTAAAAACTAGGCAGGTGTATGACACCTGAGATCACTTTTAGGCCAGCAGTCCTATAGTTCTCACAATGCTGAACTGAATATCCATCTGGAAGAAAAAAAAAAAAAAAAAATCTCTGCAGGAACAACTACAGCCTCTGCAGAAACAAATACAGTGGAGGGCAAAGCAAGCCCAGACAGCCCACATAAGCACAGCTTCCATACAATTATTTTTAGCCTAGTTTTTTTAACAACAACAACAACAAAAAAAGCGTGTTGCACAAACACACAGTTTTGAAGGAGCTGTTACCACTCAGGAAATACCTTGGAGCTACTCCCATTCAGTGCTCAGCAACCAGAAAACCAAAACAGAAAGAACATTAAAGTTACCCTGTAAATCTATTACACCCAGTTTTGATGTCTGTACTCCCCATACCAACCCCCCACCCTTAAAAAGACAAAAATACCAGAATATTCAACAGGATAACACGACAGAAGACTGTTTTTCAGCTTGGAAAAAAAGACGTTTGAGGGAAGAAAAGATAGAGGGTCTCTTCCAACCTAGACAATTCTATGATTCTATGAAAATCATAAAGGATATGCAGAGTGCAAATAGAAATGACTGTTCACTATTTCTCACGAAAGTCCTGAATGGCTCCCAATAAAAGTCATCAAGAATAACATTTTAAAGAAAAGGAAGGGCTGTTCTCATCTTCCAAGACTATTAAATTATAAAATTCTCTTGTCACAGAACATCTTCAAAGCCAAAAGTATAGCAGCATTTAAGAAGTGATGAGATCTACCTTTCAAGAATTTTGTATACCAATGGCTATGCATAGACCAGATACAGCCTCTACTTTATCAAGTTCCTAAATTGCTAATTGCCACGAGAAAGGAGGATACACTTAAACCATTCATAGTCTCTGAGCATCTGCTACATGTCACTGCTGGAGAGCAGTGAGCTACATGGATCCTTTGTCTGACCGCATATAAACTTTCAGATGAAGAAATAGATCATGCTTTCTCCCCAGCCCGATCTGCAGAACAGTCACTACCCTGACTTCGCAACATTCCTCCAAACTCTCTGCAGTGTTCACCATTCATTCATTATTCCACGAGCAAATGCGACACTGAGGAACAAAACCACTTTTCATTAGCTCTAAAAGCAGTCCACAGACACTGAAAATGCATCTTCTTGACAAATAAAGCAATCCTTGAAGCCACAAATACCAGAAAACACTATCTAACAATTGGCTTTAATGCTTCAACACATTTAGTCCAAAAATTGATTACATATAGCAAACAATGCTTTCAAATTGATTCAATCACTTAGTGACTAAATATATTGTAAGAAATGGTCAGCAAACCAGCTGAGCACTGCTTACCATCCTCCAAGATCTCCTACACTTTCCAGACCCAGGATACAAAAGCACCTATAAGGGCCACAGTCCATATTCCTCCCAAACTCAACACATTTGCATTCTGCCACTTTAAGTTCCTGCACTGTCCTATGATTGTAATATGCAACCAGTAAAACAGAAGCAGAAGTCTTATCAGTCATTCGCTACCTTACAGCTTCCTGGAGTTTGTGCATAGTCTGATGAGTTTTCCTCAGTTCACATACACTTCTTATTTCCACATAAGATTCCCAGTGGCAGGGTTTGTACCTATGAGCCTAAACTCAGCTGTACAGCTGAGCACTTATAATAATTTTAGCATAAATATGCACACTCTGTTCCAAGGCTAGTGCTAGACACAAGACCATTCTGTAGTTGTAGTGCAATCACTACCTAGCTTTTGCTGGTCTTCCCACTCTGCTTCAATGCCTTGAGCTTTCCTCCAGAAAATCATTATTCATTAATATGCTGCATCTCTGCACTCTGTTCAATTATCACTTTGTCCCTTTCTGATCTGTAAAGCGGCCAAAAGAACAGCGTTCTATGCTAGATACGATAAAGAAAAGATGCAGACTGTGGTGGCACAGAAGAAGGTAAGGAGAGAAGATAAACGGGAAAACTCCCTCCCATTACATCATTTGGAAGAAGATGCCAAAGAATAGGTAGCCAAAAACGAGGCTAGATGACTAATTCCTACACAGTCGATTGCTTTTTCAGACAGATATCTAAGCTCAGCAATAAATTCTAGGTTATGCCAGGACTTCCAGAGACTACTCTTCAATTAATGCTTTTTAAAGAGCATGCCTAGCTTCTTTAAAAAGGAACACTCTAAGAATGCAATTTTTTTATTTTAAGGCCAATTTCATCCATCGTATCTGCTGTAACAGTCTACACTTAAGGTGTAAATAGCAGTACTGTACAATATAATCTACAAAGCTATTCAAGTATTCCTAGTCAGAATTTGTGCCCTAAGCAATCACTGTTCCATTATCCCTATGCATAACGTGTTTCTTCAAAAGACTTTGAGATAAAAGCTGAAAAGCTTAATATAAAAATTATATATAACACCATTGAAAAGAAACAGGAACTTGCCAAAGACAGCAAGACATGCTTGCCCACTAGATATAAATGGCAAACAAACTCAGTGCAAACAAGAAAGAATAGACTTCTTTGTCTATACTCACTTCCTAGCAGTTTTATGGAAGCAACTAAATCCCAAAGAAGCATCACACTACAGTACATATTAAATCTAGTGACTTGTGACACTGCCTTCAGTAATAACTCTCACATTGACAAATCAAATATCTGACTGAAGTACGGCATACGCGGATATCTGTAACTATACTGAGCACAACAGTATTGTGCTTGCTTGTCTAAAATAAAATATTTTTTTAAAAAAATTGCCAGACTCCAATCTGCCTGCAAGTAGCTTTGTAAAAG
This sequence comes from Pluvialis apricaria, assembly GCA_017639485.1. Classification (NCBI taxonomy): domain Eukaryota; kingdom Metazoa; phylum Chordata; class Aves; order Charadriiformes; family Charadriidae; genus Pluvialis; species Pluvialis apricaria. Next base: position 50,864,111 of record CM030010.1, on the reverse strand, counting down.
AGAACTGCATCTAGACTTGCAGCCCTGTTCAGTGCTTCCAAGGAATGCTACAACTGCACCAGAGTGCAGAACAGCTTTGGTATTTGACCAGTACCACGTGCTGAATATTTTACATATATGGATCATCAGAGTCACAGATCTAATCTGTGCCTGGAACACAGGATGAAGCTCTGTGTAATAAAAGCCATAAATTTGGTTCTGTACTTGCTTGCACCAAGCCCACAACTTCTTGCTGCATTAGAGTATACCTTTAAAGGTATCATCACTTCTTTGATTATGGAAGTTAAGATCAAAATAATCTCAAATTACCACCAGTATCGTACATCAAAATTGATGTACCACATAATCTGCCACCTTGAGCTGACCTGCCCAATCTGCTCCAAAGAGTACCACAGAGTCTTTAGACAAACCACTCAAAGCTACGCTACCCATGCTGCCCCCCCAAACCCTAAAACCTTCTGTTGTAACAATCTTTCACCCTATCGCCTATGAACAACTGTGCTGCTGCACCCCCTCCTGCTTTATAATAAGGTTTTTAAAGACTGAGCAAGACACATCTTTTCCAAAGCAAACAAACCCAGTCCTCCTTTACAGGTGTAAAGGAGTCTTTTACTGTCAACCTTCTCCCATTTAATTGGTATTTACTGTCAGCCGTTCCCAAAGCCAGACAGACTCCAGCAATGAACAGATCAAATTACTTCAAGTCACATACAAAACTCCAGCTACTGACTGGAATTAAGCTTACTTTTCCATTCACCATTGCCACAATAGACTGTTATTGGGACCTACTGTATTAATGCATCTCTTCCCACAGTACTGCTCCATACTATACTCAGTAACTTCTGTAGAATATTCTCCACATATTTTACCTCGCACACAGAGATGAGATGAATGAAGTCCATCACATCCCTTGTCAAAAGAAGAAATAGACTAAAAAAAAAAAATTGTATTTTGGTGTTTCCTGCAATTTTCTTTGCCTCAATTTTTGGTTTGTTTTTTTTTCTTTAAAGTAATGACATAAGTATTGCAATAAAGCTGATGCAAGCACTTGTCCTGTAAGTTTTGCAGCTGCCTCTGCAGTAATTTTATGTAATAAGTCTTTAAGCAAATAAACATTACCCAAAATTCCGAAAATTGTATCTTATTACCTGGATAACATACAAAACAATTCTCATGTTCATAATCTTAACTGCAGTTCCTAAAAAAAAATAAAAAAATCAAGCTTTCCTTTCCACATTTGCTTAAAAAAACCCAACGTTGAACAGACCATTTTGTTCAAATTAATAGACGTGAGAAGAACCAGAATTGATAAATAAGTTCAAGGAACAGATCTGAGTGTAAAAAATAAAAATAAAGATAGAAGTTCCCACTTAGAAAAAAAGTACTACTAAGTACACTGAGAAAACCCACAAAAGTTAAGGACAACCTGACTGAAAAGCTCTTTATATGTTCTAGATATATTTAAAATGATTGAAGTGTTCAATTTTATTTGGAATTGCTTTGGCTCCAGGCTACAGCACACACACTGAAGATATATAACCACTGCGAACAATGGTGTCCTGTAACTTGTATCTGAAAGCTCTAAAGGACTAATGAGATGTTTCCCATCTGTATAGAATGAAAGGTTAACCGTCTTCCTAACCACTAAGCCAACATCTAAAGCAGCTCCAAAAGCAAAGACTTTACCTAGTATCATGAGAGTGATGAAGAAAAACAAACTTCCATGTTCAGTTTTTGAATACTGTAATTTAACAGGTGAGGAGACTTTACCCAACCTGCCCACATTAATTTTTCAGATGCAAGTTCAGCAAAATTTGCATTATATACCATAAAAAAGTTAGCCTTAAATAACTATCACTATGCCTACCTGCTAGTTTAAAAGAAGCTAGCTTTTAAGAACAAGCAATATCTTTCATCTCAAGTGCAGCACATTAACAATTACAACTGCACCAAATATCTATCTGTTAAAGTTCCCATATAAGAAGTGACAGAAACTTACCAATACACACATCTATCTTCCCCTTGATAGCAGCTTCATGCAAAGGAGTGTAGTTCCAATTGTCTCTAGCATTTGGGTCTGCCCCTTGACACAGTAACAGACTAACCACTTCAGCATGACCAAAAGAGCAGGCATTGTGAAGGGGTATCAGCCCTCCGTCGTCACGAGCATGAACATTGGCTCCCGTCTGTAGCAAGTGCTCTACAACATCCTTCCTTCCAAAACCTGTAAGAGAACATATTTCAGTTCATTTAGCTGGTAAAAACAACTTGATTTAATATTTAAAACTGTTTACTCTTAGTCCAGTGTACAGGCATCAAACAATATTATTCATGTCCCTCTTCTACTTTCTCGTTCATTTCACCATAAAGCGGGATTATATTCACCTCCTCAAACAATAGTTGGAAGGTTCACTTACACCCACAACAGAGGTGAAGAGTTGTATTACAGTCAGCCTGACTGGCTGCCACTTTATCTCACAAAGAAGTTCTACAACAGGCACGCCATTCTTTTTCACGGAAAGCTTTCCATGAGCACCTCTCCTATGAAGACAGGCTAAAAGTTGGAGTTGTTCAGCCTGGAGAAGACAAGGCTCCAGGGAGATCTTATAGCAGCTTTCCAGTATCTGAAGGGCACCTACAAGAAAGCTGGAGAAGGACTTTTTACAAGGGCATGTAGCAATAGGATGAGGGGTGATGGTTTCAAACTGGAAAAGGGGAGATTTAGATTAGGTATCAGGAAGAAGTTTTTCACTATGAGAGTGGTGAGGCACTGGAGCAGGTTGCTCAGGGAAGCTGTGGAAACCCCATCCCTGGAAGTGTTCAAGGCCAGGCTGGATGGGGCTCTGAGCAACCTGGTCTAATGGAAGGTGCCCCTGCCCATGGCAGGGGGATTGGAACTATATAAGCTTTAAGGTCCCTTCCAACCCAAGCCATTCTAGGAATCTATATATATCTATATATCGGATTCTACATATAATCTATGTAGATTATAAACATACACAAAAATTGAAATTTCAAAAGGCTGAGACAAAGATGAAATAAACACTTTTAAAATTTATTTTACATTTATTAACGGTACAAAATGTATCTTCTTCCTGTACCCCAATGAAATATCTTGCACAGTCCACTTTGGAGACCACTGCCTTAGAGGACAGGAACAAAAATCAGGTATCAGGCTCAAGAGGGACAGTTTGAACTAAAACACAAGCGTTCATTTTTGTACTAGGTTGCACCTCAAAGGTTGGATTGCATTTCTTACTAACCTTGGGGCTAAAAGCAGTATCACTGGAGTTTTTAAAAGACTGTCACCTTAAGAGTTATTGTGTCTTCTGGTAATCATGGATACCAACCAGCTTAAGCATGAAGAATCCCACATGTATGAACTATGTTTATGAAACAGCTGAATTAAATGCTGCAGCAAGTGAAATTCCATCACAGTGGTGCTAACTGGCAGCATATAGATTGTATTAACTCCACAGATCACAGGTTGCAAACATAACCAGAGACATTATTTCACTTCTAGAAGGCAAATACAAAGCTCAAGGGAAGGAAGAAAGAACCTGTCAGTTCTCCCCCAGGTGACAGTCTAACTCAGCCGCAGCAAAATGCTGCTAAAACAGTGACAGAAATGATTCTTAAAAGTCAGTACCCTCTGTGGCATGCAACAACTCATGCATGAAGACTTCTCAGATCTGAACGTTTTACCCCAGAATTGCAGTCCTTGGATAGGACCTCCATTTCAAAGAGTTAAGCCCCCTTTTTGCCTGAGCAGTGCGCTAGTTACAGCTATGTAGACTTATGGTGCAGAATTAAGATGCTTTTCCCTCACAGTCCATACGGTGAGATCTCTAAGCCAGATCTAGCAGCTTTGCATCCACACTAGCTTATCCAGTTAAGGCTAATGTTATAACTCGACATGCAGCTTTCAGTCAAGCTGCAGGCTAGCCATTCTGCAGGAATTTACACTGTCTCCTCAGTGAAGCACAGAGTCCTTCAACACCCTTTCTTGAAGGACAGAAGTTTTCTTAGAAGCTGACTAATACTATGGTTAAGGCAAGCAGGGCCAAAACAAAAAGCCCCTTTACCATATCATGGTTTGAGATTTTTGAGGACAGTTTAACAACATCTCTATTTCTGCCTAAAGAAGCGTTCTTCTATAAGACACAAGCAAGCAGGTTGCAGAACAGTCTGGGGAAGCCACCATGGATATGCACACAGATGCTCACATGCAGTACAGACTATAGCAGTTCACACCTTGGTGAATCCTGTATGGTAAAGCAGCTCAAGGGCTCCAGTTAACAAGCAGAGCCTGGTTACTTTTGGACAGCTGTAAGGATTCCCCTATCCCCACTGTACAGAGCCCTCAGCTGCTTGCAGCGCAGATGCTGGACCACTACAAATTACAAGTTAGCACACTAAGCAGATACCAGAGTGGGTTTTCTTTAACACACAGGGCTTAAACAAGCAGTTCAGCAGCTGCTCCACAAGCTGCTGAGCCATACCGGCCACAGGGAGGGGCCCACAACCAGACTGGCACCCCACTCAGCAATCCAATTTTAGTCCCTCACTGCAGATGAGCCAAAGCTTTCTGGTACATTATATACTAATCAATTCACATTAGAAATTACACTACAGAAATCGAAGCATGTGAATCAAAACAGGTATTGTTAAAAGTGATACTTATTTATCATGACAAAACTGTTACCAGAAGGGACGGTTTTCTTAACTGAACTGTCAGCAAGGCCACTGCTACTGTAAATCACTGCAGCTTCTAGCACAAACACTGATTTGTTTGCTTCTGTTATAAAACAGCCAAGGAACATCACCTGTAAGTCTTCAAATAGAAAATGACAGCTTAAGCAGGTACAACAGCAAACAAAAGGTATCTGGTCCCACAGCAAAGCTAACAGGCCTGGAGCAAGCCCTCAAGGTTCCCACATTTACATTGTTCATTTGAGCAAGACAAGAATTAGAAAAGGATGCTTTCAACTGAACAGTAATTCAACAGATTTTATTAGCCTTTAGTTTTTATAGACTGAACTACTAAAACCAGTGCTGAAACTGCATAAGCATTTGCTTTACACATACTTAACAACCTGGCAGTGCCTGAAAACCCAGATTCCTTTTCAAATTGTTGTGTTGTGATTTTCAGGACTACACACATACTTCTTCAAAGTACTGCTGGACATGGGGTCATTGATAAAGGTATCTTTGGAAATGCCAGCAATAAACACTTTACAGTTTTTGGTGAATTAGCACTTCTGTGCAGTCCTCAAAAAGCACAGTAAAGGTTACTGTGATTTTATCCCACCAGACCACCCATCTTTCAGAGAAAAAGTAACCAATTATGCAAATAGCTTCTCCCAGCACCATCAGAGGGAAACCTGTAAAAACTTGGACTGACAAAGTGCCAGAAAGTCACACGACCCAATCTGACAAAGCAGTTGTAATTACTGAAACTCCTGCAGTGTCAAGGTCACTTTTTGTAAAAAAAACAAGACACATGCCAAGCCATTTGTGACAGATGAAGCACATGTAATTTGCTTTAAACTCATTCAAGTCATTTAAGATGACTTTAAAAATCCTACTCTTGTATACGACCAGTGCAACTTTAATTTACAAAGTCTAAGGAAGCCTTCCCAAGAAAGGACTTGAAATCAAAGCTCCCAAAACACAATCAAATAGAAGGTTCCTACAGAAAAAAAATCCAAAACCAGGGTAACTATGGAGGAGAGTCACATTTAATGGCCCAGCATGCAAGCCTGTTTTGGTGACGTTCACCTGCCAGCTTCCAAAGCACACTCATGGGCAGAGTTCCTTATTAGCTTGGGCTATTTCACACAGGTAAAACACACAAGCTTTGCGCTCATTTTAGCTTCTTTACACAATTTAGAAGTTTCAGGCAAGTCACAGTACCTCAGAAAACATATTGTCCATGAGAGAAAGGAAGCAGTAATCCCATTATAAAAAGGCAACAGCAAGAGAACAGTTGAAATTTAACGGTGAAACACTCAGTTGGCAAACCAAAGAAAAGACAAAAATTCAGTGACTGACAGGCTCTTCATTTCTCCAGTCATCTCACAGAAATGACTGAAGACTAAAAAAAAAAAAAACAGCCAGGAGATGGACATAGCTATGACAGCTGTACGTAAATCAAGAGACAGGCAGACAATTGAGAGAAAACACCACTTAACTAGTTCTTTGCCAGTGCTGTATTCTTGCCTTTTCCCAATCTATACCTGCCGCTTTAGGCTGAAAGCAAGAAAAAAGTAGTAAACTGGCAGCTTGAAAATTAAACTGAATAAAATTTTTAAATGTCTTCAGACAAGACAGCACACAGACACCACCAAATGCTTACTACTACTGCCAAGAAGATCTGTCCTACTCCCCTTTCACGTGCTCCTCCCAGCCTACAAGCTTGTCCTGTCCCATCTCCTTGCGGCACTGAACCTAAGTAACAACAGGCAACAGGGTGAACAGGTTGAATGACTGACGAGGAAAGCAATGCAAGGAAAGCAACAGGAGCATCAGTTGATACCTTCTGTTACGTGCTCCAGTTAGGGCTTCGATGTCAAACCTGAGTTCAGTTTTCTCATGGTAACAGTTTACAGATACTTAATTAGTAACTCTCCCAGAAGCCATATAATTCGCTGCCCAATTTCAAGACTCATTTTCAGAAAGTTTGGTAAACACCCCAACCAAATAAATATAAGGATTTCCCACTAGAATTGGAAGACTGCTTTCCCCAGTGAGTGCAATACACCAAATAGCCGGTTTGATCGGTTTAAGTACAGCTGTACTGTTTCATCCACTGCCCAATTAATGTCAGTTGATCACAAGATAGCATGAACTCCTCCAAATGCTAATTCCAACCTCTGCAAAGCTGCTGTTATGTGAAGAGTTTAACTTATCGCATGGAACTAACTTTCTAACTTTCACTAGGCATCTTTCCTCCTCCTTTCACCTGCTTGCTCTTAAGAACACACCAACTCCAAAAGGAGTTAAATTTTACAAGAGTGTATAATCACAGGTTAAGCATACCTGCAGGTTTTACTGTGATCTTTGGCAAAGCAGGAGAGACGCTCTTACTAAATGTAATCCCACTTGCTAGAACACTAAACATCGCTCATATGAGAATATGAGCCCTCAAAGTGGAGATGCACACATCATAGAGACACACGACCTTTTGAGAATGATTTTAAAATGTAGCAAAGGGTGGAAGAAGTTCAAGCTAAGTTATTGTACGTCTCTTTGCTTTAGTACTGCACATTCTGAGACTAGCTTCCCCCCCCCCCCCCCCCCCCCGCCAAGACAGCTCTTCCAAAAGTCACCAGAACTTCTCCTACTTCACTAAGCAGAACAAAGTTAAATCAAGTGATTTAACAAAGTAAACTGAAGAGCCATCAAGATGGGAAAAAAGGCACCTGGTTCAGTATTACTGAACATATGAGATGTTGCATTTATATGCTTTTGTAAATTCCTTCAAAGGATTTTAAAAGGGAAGGAGATACAATACATTGTACGAAGTACTGCAAGAGCATTCAAGAGGACAAGTTACAAGTCACCAAGAAAGCAAACTGAAACTTCCTAGAAAGTAACATGCTTGTGACACTAACAGAGTTCACGTACTACAAGTGCTACAAAAACATAAAAGAAAGGATTCCAAAGTCAAGGCCAGTAATTTATTAATTCATCTTTTCACATAAAAAAAGTCTGCATTTTGCAGGCTCTGAGCCTGTAAGGCTGCCAGGATGTTTCCTAATTGACTACACAATCTGCACTCTTCATTCTGTTCATATGAATCCAGATGAAAATTGTTACTACCCCTGCTTTAAGTTGCACAGGGTAGAATTAATCAGTGACTTACAAACAACTGTTTGAGTAAGGTCAGACATCTCTTCCTTGGCAAGGATATATCAGAAAACTGCAACAAAATGAGTCAGAGTAGTTTAAAAATGGTATCTCAGGCAAGGCTTTCCAGGACGATTTAAGCTAACCTGTTGTACATGGCACCATAGGTGGAGTGGTCAATTCAGTTGTCTCTGCACAGAGTGGAAGTGTGCAATATGTTGCCAACTACTACTTGCTGTTTCCTGGCTCTCCCTTCAGGAACAGTCAGTAGCTAGTTATATTAGTTCTACCTCCTCAGTTGCTTATCTCACACACATTGATGAAGCTTGCGTTTTTATTACTAACAGCTTCCTAGTTGACAAATCAACTTGATCAGCTCTCTTAAACTCTGACCACTGACTATTTTCCAACCCAAGTAAGATCCCTTTGCCTTCAGACATTTTCCAAAGAATAGTTCGATATGTTAGCCTTCATAAAAATATTTTACTTTCAACAGTTATTACTAGTGATATCAAAAGCATGCTTACAGAAGACTACTTTCCCCAAACAGCTTTTTGCCATTACTATAGATCCAAACAGAAAGAAAACAAGGAATATCACTGATGCTCTAACAAGTCACCTTAACCCAGGTTTCTCCAAGCCTGATTTTGGGCTGACAGCAGCAAGCGCACATCACCCTGGTATCCCAACTCCATACCTTCCAAAAGCCACTTTGGAAACCTCTACCTCTTCCTCAGTACAGAAGTGGGCATTGAGCCACGGTTCAGCAATTACTATTAGTACTCTCTATATCCCTGGGTTAAACACTAGAAAGAGAATAGCTGTAAAGCTAAAAGAATGTGTTGGCTAAGAACTTGAGGGGCTAATGTCATGATTAAAAAAAAAGTTAAACTTCTCATTAAATGGAACTGGACAAGCCTATGACTGTGGCTATTAGAAATAAGCCGAGTCCTAGCTAATTTCTTCAATCAGGTCCATCCACCTAGTGATTTCTGAAAGAGGTGCTATTACCAATGATTTACCAGCAAGGCCTATGCCTAAACATATGAATCAAGGTGTCAGCAGCAAATATAGATACATCCTTTTGTAAGGTTAAACCTTGTTTCAGAAGGGAAGAAGCAAGTCCGTTACCAAACTGAGTATCATGTACAAAGAGCACAAGTGTACCCTAGACATCTGCTTTTGGCCACAGGGTAGGGTTAAAACCTTGAGCCAAACATATCTTTGTTCATGCCTAGCACAGCTACTATTTTTTTTGTTGTTGTTGTTATAAGCAAGCTTATTTTCATTGAAAAAAAATGAATGCAAAAGCTATGAATATATTAATACTGCCACTTAATTTCTTTTTTGTATTTTAAAGTCACTCAATGGCTTTCAAGTCTTTAGAATTTGTTTCTTGCTCTGATTCTTGGGCGCTGCTGGACAATACCCAAAGCCTGCACTCATACCAGAGACCCAAATATCCTGCAATCCACACAGCAGTTGAGACACTACTGAGCTTTCCTCTTTCCAAGCGTGTGTACCTCTATATAAGAATCCCTCAAACCACTTGCAAAGGAAAAGCTGAACACCACACATCCTGAAAAGACATTCAGAATTTCAGGAGAGGCTCTGCTAGGATAACAGTCCAGTTGGAGGATGAATGGAAAATGATCTTTTGTTCAACCTCTTCCTGCTTGACAAGAGAGGTCTCTATCACCCAGATATGGCCTCAATATTCATTTCTGCCTTACTAATAGCTAACCAAAGCAGGTCAGACTTATTCAGCACACTAGCTGACATTTCAACACTGAGTTGAAAAACCAATTCCCCTTCATTCAGATCAACTGACAATTCAGATATCCCAGATAAAGAAAATCTGGCTAACACTGTTGCTTCAACTTGATGTGGCCATGCACATTTTTACCTGGAAGTGAATAACAGACAGAAGATTCCAGCTTCTAGAAAACGGATTTAGATCTACCCCCAGCTTTTTAAATAAGTGATTGCAGAGATTTTAGTTCTCACCTTATCCCCAGCTTACGTATGTGCTAAGGATTCTGAGTGCTCTCAGATGCCACCCCTTTTGTCTTCCTTCTGCTATGAGAAAGGAGATAAAGGCGATTTTGAAACCAGAAACCTCACAAAGCTTAAGGAAACCTGAACTTAGTGTCTTTTACAAGAAGACAGAACTAGGAAAGTTGTCCTTCCCTATTACAGTTTTAAAAGTAACTTAACTGCCTGGCATCACTGCCAAAAAGGATATCTGAGAAAACCAGACTGAGCAGCGAGAAGTCAAGCACGCGGGGGGGGGGGGGGGGGCGAAGAATCCAACTACCCCAAAATTGGGAAATATGAAACTAAAAGAAGAATTCCCCTATCACAAATCACAAGATCAGAAGTGGAACTCGCTCTCTTGTCACTTAGGAGTTTAGCTTCAAGAGGTTTGAAAGAAGCAGTTTAAAACATTGCATATTGAACTCTCCAACTCCTGTTCCTCTGGTGAAGGGCATGCAATTCACACTTAGATATGGCTCATAAAACATGAATTATTATCCATAACACAGCTTCATACACACAGCAGACTCCTATGCTCATAAGCAAACAAGTTTTATTTCTCCTTTTGCCCACAAAGGAGATCGAACCAACACACTGCATCACTGGCAGATATATACTGCCCAAGGTCAGTTGCATTCAAACAATGTGCTTACAGCCATTTCCAACATGCAGGACCCCAAGATGTCTGTAATAAGAAATACGCCTAATGCTATTACATGTCAAATTCACTTGGCCCAGACATACTGCAGTGATTTGAGATAAAATATGTATGGTAGCTAAAGAAAGTCTCTAAATCTAGAAACATAGATACAGGAATTTGTTACGTTCAAGAACTTCATCTGCTGTTTTCCTCATGCTACAAGAAAGCAGCTTCCAGTGCCATTACAGTAACATCTTATTGACACTATCAACTTTCAAAGCCTCATTCCCTTAAATAAGTTTTGTCCATTTCGTCTCTAATCAAAGTAGAAGTTACCACTGCAGCTAGTTTTCATAAGCACTCAAGTTACAACTTGAGATCCCAGAGTTTAAGGGGAAGCAGCAAAGCGTAATTTTAAGTCTGAACCCAAAACAAGCAGAGCAGACTCAAGATGAGCCTTCCTAAACATTAGGAACTTCATGTGCACACATGCAGTTACACCAGCATTATGTTCCACGGTTCACCAAAATTAAAACACAGTGAACTGCGGTATGGAGATGGACTTAAACTCCACTTCCATAAGGTCACACTTTACTGGTAAAGCTCAGGGATCAAAGAATGAAAAGGAAACAGCTCAGAATCAAAAGTTCCCTTAGGGGCATCATGAAATGCCACTTGTACTTTGAAAATGAAAAGAAACTCATACAATCTCAGGGAGTATTATCTGACTGATAAACTGAACACCACTATTATCGATTTAAACACAGTGCTTGAGAGCCATACGCCAGCATTTAAACACCAACCACTCAATACAGTCTTGTTAATTATCTTCATTTATGTGTACTAGTGCAGAACTTAAAGCTCAAACAAGATCCGTGCCCCTTACTACATAAAGTCCAGCCCCGTAACAGTGTGGCACATGTCAGAAAGCCCGACCACAGGCAGAGCAATTGTGCAAGTCCCAAGTTAGGGCTGATGATTTCAAACATCTTCCTCTTTTTACTTTTATCATGAGCTTCACATGCCTTATGCCCCCCACGAAGACCACATTGTGTACAAAATGTTCTCTTGATGGACTACACTAACCTGTAATAGCTATACTTCCTAGAAGCTAACGTTTACTTCCAGTTAACATAAACTGTTGTACCTTGCTGTTAACTGCTTTTATGACTTTATTTCTGATCACACTGACATCTCTTCTCTGCACTGAGTCGTGTATTCTCTCCTGGACACATCTGTAACTTCCAGTGAAGTTCAGCTGTTCCACTTCACCTCTTCCCCCAGCCCACTCAGACCACAAGAGATGCAGAGATAAATCAGCAGCTACGGCCAAGTAAAAGAAAAAAAAGTTACAAAGTACAAGGCATCGACTTTGATTCCTACATGCATCACGGGGGTCCCTGACTTTCAAGAGCTACTATAATACACGTGAAACCCTTAACTTCAAGCCAACTCTGTCCTGAATTCCAGTTTTTCACTTCCTAAGCACACACGCACAAGCCTGCAGCCTATGTGTCAAGCACAGAGAAAAAAGTCTGTACTTTTAGACCACAGTCTCCCTTACACCTCCAGGATCTCCTCTCCCACTCACTTCACGCAAAGAAGGGATCTTCTCCCATTTTATGGGAAAGAAAAAAAAAAAAAAAAAGAGAGATTTAACAGCCGTCTCCCCACCATCTACAGTAAAAAGCTGCCGGGGAAGCGTGCTCGCACTCCTCCCCTCAGCTTCGCCCCGAGTTCTCCCGACCCACCGAGATGCTGGTGGTCCTCCCCGAAGCCGGGTCGGGAGCTGCACCCTCCCTGCCCCGAGGCACTCGCTGTCACTGCCCTCGCCGGGAACGGGAGGCCGGACCGGCCCCGGCCCCGGCCCCAGCCCCTCCCCGGTCCCAGTCCCGGTACCCACCGGCAGCGAAGTGGAGCGGCGTGGACTTGCGGCCCGCCATGTCCTTGGCGTTCACGTTGCCCGTGTCCACCAGGCGCTTCACGCGCGTCACGTCCCCATTGCGGCAGGCCTCCAGCAGCTCGCGGAAGGCCCCGCTCGCCGCGCCCGGGCCCGCCGCCTCGGGACTCTCCGCCGCCGGGCTCGACGCCACCGACGACGACGCAGACGAGGAGGAGGACGAGGAGGAACTGCTGGAACTGCTGCCCGAGCCCGGCGGCGGGCCCGGGGCGACGGCGGAGCCCGCACCCTCCGAGCACTCCGGGACCGGAGGCCGCTCCGCGTCGGGGGGAGCCTCGCCTTCGGGGCCGGCCAGGCTGTGGCGCTGCGCGGCGGGGGCGAGGTCGGCCGGTGCCAGGCTGAGGCTGGGGCTGCGCGGCGGCGAGGCGGCGGCCGGTGGCGGCGAGGCCGGCCCGGGCGGCGGCGGCGGGTGATGGTGATGATGGTGGTGCTGGGAGCGACGCGGCGCCGCCATCTTCCCCCCCCCCCCGCCACCACCCCCCCCCCCCCCCTTCCCGGTCCTCCGTCACTGCGGCAACGGCGGCAGCCCCCGCCCACACTTCCGCCCGCACCCAGCCAATCACAAAGCGCAGCGCCCGGACGTGACGCCCGCCTTCGTAGCGGCGGGGGCGGGGCGGGGGCGCGGCCTCAGCGAGGACCCGCCCCGCGGAGGGGCAGCGGCTCGCGCCTGCCCCCTGGGGGCCGCCGCCGGCGGGGCGGGGCGGGGTGGGCGGAGCCCTGGGCGGTGCCCGCCCCGCCCGGTGGGGAGGGGTGAAGCCGGGAGGTGATGGCGGCGAGGCGGGCGGTGGGCTGAGGGCGAGAGAGGGAACTCCACGCGTGTCGGGGACCGGGAGAGGCCGGCGAGGGCCCCTGCGGGGTGGGCGGTCCCCGGGCCGCGCGGGAGTCGGCGGGGGCGTTCCCACGGGGAGATGGGTTTGGGTTCGGAAAGCTGCGGGGAGGTGAGGGCGCAGTGCTGCCGGGCGCTGGTATCCGAGGGAGGACCCCTCGGATCCTGTAGACCCCGATCACGGATACACTGTTTTAAGTCAGGGCTACGGCTTGGGGGACCCACGGCAATTTATTGTCGTTCAGACCATCGTTCTCTCACCCGGTGACCCCTCCGCACCGGGGAAGGGGAATCGGGGGGGGGGGGGGAACCAAGGAAACCCAAGGGCTGAAATGTAAAAAGATTTAATAGAATAAGGCTAACTAATTAACATTAATAATACTAAAGAACCAACATTGATCCCGATACCAATATTAAAATATCCGAGGATTATACTCAGCCAATTCCATCAGCAGGAAGCTGTGCCCTCCCAGCAGTGGGCAGCAAATGTCGGACACTGTGGATGCTGCAACTTTGGGAGGAAGGGAAGGGCTCAGGGGACCGGCACCGGGGCAAGAAGTTCTCAGGATGGCAGCCATCGAGGGAGAGACAAAAACTCCGCAGCAAACTTTCTAATTTATATTGAGTGTGACATTCATGGTATGAAATAATCCTGTTGGCCAGCTTGGGTCAAGTGCCCGGGTCTGGGTCCTCCTCATCCCTGCACCTGGCGAGCTCGAAAACACTGAGGCCTTGAAACCCACGCTCCATCGCTGGCTGTAAAGTAAATATTTTCACAGACACTACAGTCTTCTAAAAATGCAGTTTTCCCTAGCATTGAAAGAGATGCTACTGAAAAGTGAAATTACTGAAAGATAAATTAGTCCTGTGTTGCTCAAACCAGGACACAGCAAAAGTATCAACAGCAACAATTCCTGGAGAATTCCCAGTACCCCAGGTACCGGGGCTGCCAGCGCTGGTGGGGCAGCAGCCACGGGTCAGAGAATGGGAAGAGGGACAAGGAAGTCAGGTCAAAGGGAGGGAATTTGGCTGATGCCAGCCAGCCCTGTCCTGCGAAAGCCAGCCTGGCAAACAAATCTACTTTCGTCGTTTGGTAGGGAAGGTGCTTTGGGAGCATTTGCGTAGCACCGTGTGATGTGCTGAAGAAGCACTGACCAGGTCTAATGCTGGGGGCACAGAAAGTCAGAAAACAGGAATTCAGAAGAAATTATGATCTGGTCTAGTGCTGCTAATTATCTTCCTGCCAGTGATGGGGAGGTAGGCAGGAAATCAATCCCCATGACTTGGTGGTGCAGTAAACGAAGATCCACTTAAATGTGCCCAGCTCAGTTCTTGTTTGCACCATGACTTTGAAGCCATGCGCCTTAACCAGGCACTGAGAGCTCAGCAAGACTTCCCAGGCGCCCAAATCTACATAGCTGCTGCTTCGCAGCCTTCTTCCAATTCAAAATTCCCAAAAGGACTTTGCAAGGAAATTACAACATACCCTTTGTCAGGTCCAAGCTTTGCAAGACATTTAAGAGGCCAGAGCATCAGTACGCACTTTTTCAGCCCACCGCTGGCTTCCCGCAGCCTGTATTTCACCAGCCAGTTACTTTTGTGGCATCGGTGGCAAACAAATCACATTCCTTTAGCCCTCTCTGTATTTCCCATAAACCAAGCTTCCAGACAGCATCACTTTTATGAAATGCATCAGTATGCAAACACTTGTTCTACTTCCTGAAAGATTTTAAAACATACAAGTAATATTTTTTAAGATTTGGGATTCATGGTAGCCTTAAAAATTCATTGTTTGCTGTAGGATTGAGTAAGAAATGCTACACTCTGGGTCAGCCTTTCCCGAAAGCCCAGCCAAGAAGGACTTGGGGTACTGGTGGACGAAAGGCTGACCATAAGCTGACAATGTGCACTTGCAGCCCAGAAGACCAACTGTATCCTGGGCTGCATCAAAAGCAGCGTGGCCAGCAGGTCCAGGGAGGTGATTCTGCCCCTCTGCTCCGCTCTGGTGAGACCCCGCCTGGAGTACTGCATCCAGCTCTGGGGCCCCCAAAATAAGAAGGACATGGACCTGTTGGAACAGGTCCAGAGGAGGGCCACAAAGATGAGAGGGCTGGAGCACCTCTCCTATGAGGAGAGGCTGAGAGAGTTGGGGCTGTTCAGCCTGGAGAAGAGAAGGCTCTGGGGAGACCTTATTGCTGCCTTTCAGTACTTAAAGGGGGCTTATAAGAAAGATGGCGACAGACTTTTCAGCAGGGCCTGTTGCGATAGGACAAGGGGTAATGGTTTTAAATTAAAAGAGGGAAGATTTAGACTAGACATAAGGAAGAAATTTTTTACGCCAAGGGTGGTGAAACACTGGCACAGGTTGTCCAGAGAGGTGGTGGATGCTCCATCCCTGGAAACATTCAAGGTGAGGTTGGACGGGGCTCTGAGCAACCTGGTCTAGTGGAAGGTGTCCTTGCCCATGGCAAGGGGTTTGGGCTGGATGATCTTTAAAGGTCCCTTCAAACCCAAACCTTTCTGTGATTCTGTGAAAGCTGTGTCTGGGAAGCAATGAGTAAAGGGATTAGGATTCACACTATGAGACCTGTCTATGGGGAAGTGGGGCCTGGCCCCGGATTTCACAGTGTGTAATGCCAAGCGGTTCCGGGGATGCACCTCCCCTTCAGACTCCCACTTTTGGGCGGGGGTCCCTATCCCATTGCAGCCCCCACCTTCCTCAAGCCTCCACCTTCCTGCCCCACATGTACAGCAGCACTGCTCCCTTTCAGAGACATAAGGCAAGCAGCAGTGCTGTCCTCTCCAACCCTTCTCTGTCCCCTGCTCAAAGCATGTCCAGGATTCTTTGAAGTGCTGCCACCACCATTTGTATATGGCTTGGTGGTGCCTTGGGGTAGATCCATACCATTCCTGCAGAAATGGTGGGCAAAACAGTGTGGGAAATGCAGGTCTGGGCAAAGTTGCCTCATCCTTACAGGATTTCAACTTAAGGTTGAGGAGGAACATGGGAAGGATCTTTGAAACCGTTCCATCAACCCATTTCTTGTTCCCTGGCCAGCCCCTGAGCCCTTTGAAACATGGCTTCCTCAATTGCTCCCAAAGCGGGAACCTGGGATTTTTACTATGTGGGCTGTGTGTCTGGTGGTGTGGAGGGCAAGCACTCTCCCCAGGGGATGCCAGCCTCGCTCAGTGCTGGTGCCAGAGCCCATGAGCTTTGCAGTGGCCCGCAGCGCTCCCCAAATCCGCTTGCCGCAGCGCTCCTCACATCCACTTGCCGCAGCAGATTGATGCTTCTGCTGAGCTGATTTAGGTTCACGTCCTGTCACAAGTGGCTGATTACATTTGCACCTCTTGTCCCGCGAAGCCCAGAGTCAGGCTCTAAAATACTGTTGATAACGCAGTGTCTTTTACCTGACCCAGGAGGGAGGTGCTTTAGATAGAAATCTTATTAATGATGCAGCTGCAAGGCTCAGTAAAGTGGAGGCAACTCAGACTTCAGCTGAATAATTAAATCCCATCAATAGGACTTACCGGGGTGACTATTTAAAATTAATAACTCCAAATGCAATTCTGGTATATAATGGAATCCACTGAAATGGGATTCATTTCTTTCTCTTTTTTTTTTTTTTTAAAATGCTTTATAGCATTGCTGGCAATTTTACAGCCACCTGCCTCTCAGCCCCAGCTGATGGCAGCTAGGAGAGGGGCTTGGGGTGGTTTCTGAATATTTTTAAGCTCCAACAAATAGGAAATGGCTCCAGAGCCAGCATCCAGCGTGCTATTGCTCATGTTTAATGGACTTGCAGTATGCTGACAAGTAAATCAGGAGGAAGTGAGGAAGTCCTGTCTGGAGAAACACGTCTCCTCTGCCTAAGCAGATGGGAAAACAAGCAATCATCTAGATCTGTAGCAAAAGCTACATTCTCTGAGAAACAAAATCTTCCCTTTCCCCGGAAAGTATTGCTCTCACAACTGGCAGCTTTAACCGTGGTGAATGTATTGAAGAAGCCAAGAGACACCATCCCTGGCTGTTTGAAGTTATTCACAGACTTGCACACTCGTGCAGGTACAGTAGGATAAAAAGTAAGGTTCATGGGAAAGCACCAGAGCTTTCCTCCTTGGACGACCTCCGAGCAGCACCGGGGACATCTTGGTGCCAGCATGCTGTTCATCATGTTTTTTTCTGGCCTAGCTTCATTCACCATCTACAGGCGCTCATCAAAGTTTGACTAGCGCTGCATGACTTTTCTCCCCCTCTTTGTTACCTTGGGGAGGCATTCAGCTCCTGCTGCTTTGCATATTTTGCGATAGGGGTTTTGACAGTCAAAACTTTCCCTGCTTAGGCCAGCTCCTCCCTGGCTGTCCTTGCATGCTGTCAGAAAGATGTGTTTAATGCAGGCCATGACCTCTAGTAGCGGGCAAACGAAGATAAGTGCTTCTCTCCCTGGTATTTTTCAGCTGGCTGAGTCAAGCAGCTGCTTGAAGCGTCCCCGGTGGAGGGGTTTCTCCAGTTTTCCCATGGGAATCAAGAGGATAGTGCAGAGTGGCAGCCTTTTGGGTTACACGTGCTGCAGATCATAGAGCAACTGGGAGCCTGCCGTGGCTTCAGAGAGGATTTGCAGTGCCCGTGGTGGGTAGCCCCCAATAATGATGCTGCTTGCTCTGTCTTTACCTGCAAAAGGCACAGGGAGGAAGAAAGTTCACTGCAAATTTGATGCCAGAGTCAATTTTCCCTGTAGAGATCTTTTCTTTCTAGAAATGTCATCTTGCTTTAAAAACTGATTTTGATAGCCACAGGCTGAGTGGCTTTGCATGTAGAGAGTTGGAAACAAAACCATCAACCTGGTGTCATGAGCAATTGGGCAAGGGGGTGGGAGAAGAGAATTATTGTTTCCCCGGGAGGAATCGAATGTGCTACTTTTGAAGTGGGGAAGGAGAGTGCTCCTTTCAGCACGCAGAGGAGGGCTCCTTCCCCAGCGATCTTCAGGAAAAGCAAAGACGCAAAAACTGGGTTACCCCAAATAAAAGGTGTACTGACCCAACGCAGGGATGCTCTGAAAATAAATAAGGGCAAGCCTGGAAACTAGCTCTAGATGGGCACAATTTAGCAAGTAGCCATGAATTATCTCTGTGTCCCAGGGTCAGGATCAGACATCAGCCAAGCAGGAAGGATGGGAAGAGCTTTATCCCCAGGTTTAGTCCTCCTCAGCAGAGCCTCCTGGATCATGAATATCCCTGCATACCTGTTCCCTGCAAGCCCAAGTGGTGGCTACGGGGCCAAACGATGGGCCCAGACCGCAGGACTGCCTCTGCTGGCTTTGGGCAGGTCCTGACCCCTCCTTGGAGCTGAGTCTTACATTCACACAGCCATGCCTTCTCCCAGGCCTGTGAGCTTTCCTCCCTGTCCTTTGCATCCTTTGTTTGGCTTCACCAGCCAACACTGCAATTTTTGCCCTACCCAGGGTGACCTCATGCTCAGAAAAGCATTTAGCAGAAACCTGGGGAAAGTTTATTAGGACTCAGAGGGCTTGAAAAGATGATTTTGTCCCTGCTTGTCTGTTACTGATGGGAAAGAGGAACTGAAACTGAGCCTTTGTGATCTGTAGTTTTAGTAATTAGTAAATTTAGTAATTTCATGCAGTGACTATTGCTCTGCACCCAGTCAGTTCCCCCCAAGCAGGAGCGTGGTTAGATACGCAGGGCCACCCAAAAGAGAAGCTGTTGATCTTGTGAGGGGTCTCCACAATAAAGAAGAAAATAAAGGCTGGCCCACTTTCCATGTCAAATGCTTTTCTTTCTCTCTGTGGTGGCTCTGAAGTAATAGCTTACAGCATGCTTTAATGGTAGCTGTTACAAGGTGAGAAGGTGGGAAGAAGTGACTGTTCTCAGGTCCCCAAAGCACACTGGAGTGTTCAGTGCTGTGACATTTTAAAACCTCTGGACCTTTGGCCACGGTGCATCACTGGCAAGGGGTAAAGTCACGGAACTCGGGAGATCTGAGCATCCACAGCCTCCGTCAGTCTGCCTTGCTGCCCCGCTACAAAAGGGCCCTGTTTCCCCCGCCTGGAGCAGCACTGGAAATTTCCAGGCATATTTCTCTGAGCCCTAGGAGCAAATCTCTGCTGAGGATGCTGAAGAAGGCCGCGTTTAGGGTCTGGCCAGATGCAGGCAGCAAAGGAAACAAAAGCGCGGCAGGAAGGTGGCGGAGTGGCCCTGATGAACCCGCGGGTCACAGGCTTTGGCACCCTCCAACGCGGAAACGCACTTATTTAATGGGAAGGGAGGTCAATCCCGGTTTCTTGCAGGGCTGGATAAAACCAAACAAACAAAAAAAACAACCCCCCAAAAAACCAAAAAACCAAACCAGCCTTTGCCTGCAGCAGAAGCGAGGCGGAGGTCCGCGATACAAGAGCTTTGGCTGTCACTCCGCGGGGCGAGATGCGCCCCGTAAGCCCGGCGGCTCCCGAACGTGGCAGCCAGCCCAGGGGCAGGGTGAGACCCCCGGGGCGGCGGCGGCGGCGGCTGTCACACACCGGGGGTGCCGGCGAAACCCCGCCACCGCTACCCGCTGCCCCGCACCACCGCCTCCCAGCGCCGGGCGGGCTCACCCCACCGCGGGGCACCCGGCGGGGCCGCTCTCTCGGGCCGTGCCAGACGGTGCAAGGGGCAGGAGCCGCGGGCTGAGAGGCTCGGGGACCCTTCCCTCCCCGGCAGCAGCGGGTCGGTGCCCGGCGGGAGGGGGTTTCCCGGCGGCGGGGGGCGGCGCGGGGCCGGCGGTGCAGGCTGCCCGGCGGCGGGCGGTGCGGGGCGGGCCGTGCTGCGCGTCCCCGCCCCCGGCGGGGCGGCGGCGGCGGTTACGTGCGCGGGGCGGCGCGGCGGCGGTTGGCAGTGCCGGCGCGGAGCCGCGGGGAGCCCCGAGTCCGCTGCGGCGGCGGTGGTGGTGGCGGCGGCGACGCGCAGCGCGGCCGCGCCCATGGCGAGCAGCAGCGGCGGCAGGTAGGGTCGGGCGGGGCGGGGGCCCGCTCCCCCGGCCATGGCGCAGACGGAGCCCCCGAAGGCGGTGCGGCTGTGGCGCGACGCCGCCCTGCGCGCACGGAAGCTGCGGGGCGGCCCCGGCGAGCCCGAGCCCGAGCCGGAGCCGGACGCAGGGCCGCCGGGGGGGCCGCCGCCGCCGCCCCCCGCCGCTGCCGCCGCCGCCGCCGCCGCGGCGTCTCGCCGCCCGCCCCCGGTGGCGGCGGCGCTGGGGGAGCTGGAGGCGCTGAACCTGAGCGGGAGGGGGCTGGAGGAGCTGCCCGAGGAGGTGGGCGCCGCCCTGAGTGGGCTGCGGGTCCTCAGCCTGCGGCGCAACCGTCTGGGCCGCCTGCCCGCCGCCGCCCTGCGCCACCTGGGCCGCCTGGCCGAGCTCGACCTCAGCCACAACCGGCTGCGGGGCCTGGGGGACGGCGGGGCGCTGGCGGGGCTGCGGGGCCTGCGCAAGCTCAGCCTCAGCCACAACGAGCTGGGGGCCGAGGGCCCCGGCCTGCCCCCGCGCCTGGCCGAGCTGGGCCGCCTCGAGGAGCTCGACCTCAGCTTCAACCGCCTGCGCCGCCTGCCCGAGGGCCTGGGCCGCCTGCGGCACCTCCGCACCCTCGACGTCGACCACAACCTGCTCCCCTCCTTCCCGGCCCCGCTGCTGGAGCTGGCCGCCCTGGAGGAGCTCGACTGCTCGGGCAACCGCCACCTCGGGGCCCTGCCCGAGGGCATCGCTGCCCTCCGCCGCCTCAAGATCCTGTGGTTGAGCGGCACCGGGCTGGCGGCCCTGCCCGAGGGCCTCTGCCAGCTGAGCGCCCTCGAGAGCCTCATGCTGGACGGCAACCGGCTGCGGGCCCTGCCTGCCGGCTTTGGCAGCCTGCAGCGGCTCAAGATGCTGAACCTCTCCTCCAACCTGCTGGGAGAGTTCCCTGCTGCCATCTTGGCGCTGCCCAGTCTGGAGGAGCTCTACCTGAGCCGCAACCAGCTCACCCTGCTGCCCCCTCACCTCTGTCAGCTCCGCCAGCTCCGCACCCTCTGGCTGGACAACAACCGCATCCGCTACCTGCCCGACTCCATCGTGCTCCTCCACAGCCTGGAGGAGCTGGTTCTGCAAGGCAACCAGATCGCCATCCTGCCCGAGGGCTTCGGGCAGCTCTCCCGCGTCACCCTGTGGAAGATCAAAGACAACCCCCTCATCCAGCCCCCCTACGAGGTGTGCATGAAAGGCATCCCTTACATCGCAGCCTACCAGCAGGAGCTGGCCCACTCCCAGCCTGCCCTCAAACCCCGCCTCAAGCTGGTCCTCATGGGCCTAAAGGATGCTGGAAAGACCCTGCTGAGACGATGTCTCATGGAGGAGGATGGGCAGAGGGAGGACATGGGAAGTCTGGAGGCAGGGAGCACCCAGCCCAGAGGGTGCCCTGGGCAGCAGCAGGACATTGGGAGGGTGCCAGTTGGGTGTTGCCCATTCCCAGAGCCTCAGGATGCTTCCTCAGCACAGGTACCTGCCGCGCAGCAGCTGGAACATCTCCCCGTTGAGCGGCAGGACATCCCTTCTCACGTACCCTCTCACAGAGTGGCAGGGGAAACACCGTGCCCTGCACCGTCGCTGACACCGGATGCCTCCCAAGTACCATCAGGACTGGGACTGTCAGGAGGCAGCAAGGGCATTGAGGTGATGGACTGGACAGCAGATGCAGAGAGGGGCCTGACGTTCATTGTGTACGAGCTGGCGGGGGACCCAAGCTATGATGTGATCCAGTCTTTCTTCCTCTCTCCCGGAGCCCTGTATGTGCTGGTGGTGAATTTGAGTGCCTACGTCCCTCAGCACTTCTACCCCTCTGTGGGCTATTTCTTGCACTGGCTCGGTTCCAAGGTGCCCCATGCCGTGGTGTGCATGGTGGGAACCCATGCTGACCTCTGTGCGGAGCGGGAGTTGGAAGAGAAGTGCCTGGACATCCATCACCAGATTGCTCAGCAGGAGAAGAGGGATGCTGAGGGACTCCAGAGCTTGGTCCAGCAGGTGGATGAGGCTCTGGGACAGGACTTTGACCTGCGCTGCTCCAGCCCGCACGCTGCCTTCTATGGGGTCTCGGACAAGAACTTGCGGCGAAAGAAAGCCCAGTTTCAGTACCTTCTCAACCACCGCCCACAGATCCTCTCTCCAGTGCTGCCTTTCAGCTGCCGGGACCGTTGCCAGGTGCGTCGCCTGCGGGACAAGCTCCTCTCAGTGGCTGAGCACCGGGATATCTTCCCGAACCTGCACCGAGTGTTGCCCAAATCTTGGCAAGTGCTGGAGGAGCTGCACTTCCAGCCGCAGGCTCAGCAGCTGTGGCTTAGCTGGTGGGACTCTGCCCGTTTGGGCTTGCAGGCGGGCCTGACAGAGGATCGGCTCCAGAGCGCCCTGTCCTACCTGCATGAGAGCGGGAAGCTGCTGTACTTCGAGGAGCACCTCACCTTGCGGGAGTACGTGTTTCACAACCTGCCACGGCTCATTGACATCCTCAACGTCTTCTGCCAGCGGGATGCCACCGTGCTGCTCCAGAAACTGCTCAGTGATACCCGCATTGACGAACTGAGGGCCACTCAGCTCCATCATTATGTGGAGGGGTTCTTGTTGCACGGCCTCCTCCCTGCCCATGTTATCCGTCTCCTTCTTAAGCCCCACATCCAGAGCCGGGAGGATCTGCAGCTCATCCTGGAGCTGCTGGAGAAGATGGGGCTCTGTTACTGTGTCAACAAACCCAAATGCAAGCCCCTAAATGGGGCGGCTGCTTGGTACAAGTTTCCCTGCTACGTGAAAAATGAGGTGCCCCATGCAGAGGCGTGGATCAACGGCACCAATCTGAGTGGACAGTCCTTTGTGGTCGAGCAGCTGCAGATTGAATATAGCTTTCCATTCATTTTCCCACCCGGCTTGTTTGCACGCTACAGCGTCCAGATTAACAGCCACGTGGTTCAGCGGTCAGATGGCAAATACCAGATCTATGCCTACCGGGGAAAGGTGCCCGTGGTGGTGAGTTACCGGCCTGCCAGGGGAGCTCTGCAGCCAGATACTCTGTCTATTGCTAGTCATGCGTCCCTACCAAATATCTGGACGGCTTGGCAAGCTATTACCCCTTTAGTGGAAGAACTGAATGTCCTGCTCCAGGAATGGCCGGGCCTGTACTACACTGTGCACGTCCTCTGTTCAAAGTGCCTTAAAAGAGGGTCACCCAACCCACACACTTTTCCAGGTAAGGCACAGCCCAGCTTGCCTTTCATCCCTTCTGGGGCTTTGGCCCTTCTAGAAGGGAGTCTTATGGTGTTAATCTTAACTCTGTCTTTTTTCTTTTCTTTTTTTTTTTTTTCTCCTCTGCTCTAACTCCTTCCCTGGTGACTTGAGTCATGAGAGAAAATATTAGGGTAGCTCCAAGGAGACAGGCTTAAAATAACCCTGTTCTGAGATGAGGGGGGTGTTACATCCCCCTTTGTCTGTGCCTTTTCTTTCTGCTTTTTGGGTTTTGGCCCCAAGCATTGGCAGTGCCATTGTTGAAAAGGCCCTGACCTGTCCTTCTCCTTGTTTTGATTCCTTTGAATGGCGCTGCGGTTTTTTTTCATAATTCCCTTTACCCTGCAGCTCCCCCTTCCTTGGGGCTATTTGTAAACACTGATAGAGGCACCTAAAAGACCGCAGGTGTGCCCCGTGTCCCCCTTCAACCCTCCACCCCCAAAACCTGGCCTGTGCTGCAGCCTTTCTGAATGCCGGAAAGCTCCTGCTGGTAGACAATGGGTGTGTTGGTCTCCGTAGCCCTGTATAACAAACGCTTTCTCCTATCTGAGCCTTGTCTGTAGTAGGAAGCATTCCTCCCTGAAGAGAGAGGGATACTCCATCTTCTTTGTTTAAGTGTCTCACCTAGAAGTGATTCCCAGACTGTGCCTTTTGGAGCTATTCTTGAGAGCAATTATTTTCCTTCTCCTCTCCCCCTTCATCTAATGAAAAAAGGCGTAATATCTCTCCTCTGGAATGTGACTAGTTGTGATGCTTTTTAAAGCTGATGTTTCTGAAGTTGTGATTTTTTTTCCGGTGGTGTTTTCCAGCAGCATCTGTTTTACTTTGTATGTATGCAGGTACTGCCTCCTAACCTGCGTCCTCCCTCCTCCGCTGGGTTTGTTCTGGGGCTTGCGGGGACCACGGGAAAGGTGCTTTGGTGTGTAAATCTGCATGAAGTCAAAACACTCTGGACTGTAAGCAATGCTCTAGAAAATGTGCATTTTTTACACACACATACCCCTTGCACCCACCCATGTTGGAAGTATGTTGGAATATTCTTTATTTACAGGTAGCCTGAAATTGTGTGGGAACTGGAGTATGATTTGAATTAAAGCAAGCACTGGTGCTGAATTGCTTCGTAGGCAAATGTGAATAATGTGTGGGTTTTGGGGGTTGTTTTGGGATTTGGGGGGGGATTTGTTTTGTTGGTGTTTTTATTTTTTTTTCCTCTGGACCTTGAAAATAAGGAGATGCTGTTTGCTCCTCAGCCTGTGTCCTGGCTCTGTCAGCTGTATCTCCCTCTAAACTGTGCTACCTTATGTAAGAGCCATTGGACTCGGGGGGGTGAACCCATGCTGTGAGACTTGCCGAGTGGTATCTGCAGGCTGTGTCTTGCTGCTTGAGGCAATGTGATCTGCTTTCCAAAAAAAACTCTGAAGACTAAAAAACACAGAACCCCTAAAAAAAAAAAAACCCAACCATAAAACCAAACAACCCAAACTAACCAACCAAAAAAAAAAACCTCTATCAAAATCAGCCAAGAGAGCAAACTGTATGTGCAGGTGTGATGGGTGGCTGTTGAAGGTTTAGCTTGTGAATAATTCAGAACTGCAGTCACGTATCTTTTTTTCTCTTTTCTTTTTTTTTTTTGTGTGAATGTTTTGTGGCTGATCCTTTTTTTCCCTGCTGAGTAGATGATGCTTTAAAAGTGAAATGTGAAGGGGAGCCGGACTGTCTGCAGATGATTGGCATCTTTGCAGACCAGTGATAGTCAGAGCAGGTCTGGAAGCATCAGAGGGGCGTTGGAATTGAAGGGCCTTTTCCTTTGGATTTGGCTGTGCCATATATGTTTCCTTAGGGCAGGGTTAGGAGCCAGGGTGGGTGTGCTGGGAAGCGGGGGGTGTGCAGGTAAGCAGTGCATCGTTGGGCATGGGAGGAGCACAGGGGCCTTTGTGCCAGGCCTCCAAACGTCACCTTGGTGATGCTGCCGCCTGTGGAAAGGGGGTCGCAACATTTCCAAAGCTCTCCAGGGAAGAAGCCAGGCCTTGCTGCCAGGGGCACAGGACATCCCAAGTGGCCATGCCTTGGGGCAAGGGGTGACTGTCTTAATGCGAATACTATGCAAGTCTAGTTGTGGGAAGAACATATTGAGAAGACAAACGTATTTCAAAGGCAGGACTAATCTGTGGAAGTGCTGAAGAGTGATTAAAGGCTGCAATTAATTGAGAAACCTGCTTTTCTTCTTGGATGATGTTTAAATCTAGCCCAGCTATGACCTGGATTATATGAAAAATGTGAACCGTCATTTGGCTTGGGCAGGCCTGAATGTCTGCCTTTAATCTAAAATATTCCTTGCTGGGTATCTGCTCTATGAATAAAAGACTATTTAGGAGCCTCTAATTGTGAAGCTGAAGACTTTTTTTTTTTTTTCCCCTCCTGATTTTGTTGATCAGGAGGTGTGTGTGTGTAAAGTCACACTGCCATGCTTGCTCTCGTGCAAGTGAATCGTGGTTGGCATCATTTTTAACAGGGTGTAGGAAAGAGATGGGTCTAATGTTATGAAAATGTGTAGCAAGAGAGATGTCTGTTTCTTTCCAAGCTCTTCCAGCGGAAATCCCTGGCAATTACAATGCTGCTCATTCTTAAATAGGGCTGTGGTCTTTTTAGGACTGCACTGAAGAACTGCTTTGCAGCCTGTTGACCTTAATAAGGGAAATATTTCTGTGGAGACACTGCCAAATTTGTGCTCAAAAATGGAAGTGCAGTCTGGCTGTGTGTCTGGTTGCGCAATCTGTGTCGTCATTCATGAAACTGATGGTGCATTCTTTGGTCATCCTAAATTTTCATTGGAATCCCCTTTCAAAGAGGGGACTTGGTTGCTCATGAGTTGAGGATTAGTCCTTGCTTTTCCTCTCCTTCGCTTCCTTCTCGGTCGTGCACACTCCATTGATAACACACAGAGAAACTCTTTAAGAACAAGTTAGTGTGCATAGAATTGGTTTATAAGAATTGAGATTCTGGATTCAGTCTTCTGAGGGTTTATTGCAAACAAACGGTGAATAAAAGTGATATAAAAATGCCTTGATAGGGTCCTTTTAAGGAAGTTTTCGTGTTTGAAACAGTTTTGTAGCTGGGTGAAATAGTAATTGAATTGGCATCTGAGCTGGAATCTCAGTGTGCTTTGAGGCTGCAGTCATCCACTTGGCTGATAAGTGGTGTGTTGAATTTCTTTTTTTTTTTTTCTTTCTTTTACATTGGCAATATGTATAAATAAAAGTATCCCTGCCAGGCTAAGAAAGGTATATCCCTGCTTAGTGCAATAGTTCACCACTCCCGAGACGATGAGACCTCAGTTGGGTTGTTGCAGGCATTGTGAAATGCTGTGATTTTGTATGTGATGTTCTTTTAGCCCCTGGACTGAAGGGGTTTTAGGTTGTTTGTGCCCCATAAGCTATTAAGTGACTTGGGATTGGGGAGGTGGAGGTGGTTTGTCTTTTGTCTGATAGTAGACAATGTGACTAGATAGTGGACAAATGTGACTAGACTTTTCCAAGCTTGCCTTCATGTGCACCTGCTAACTGCTCTGCTGGTGTCTCCTTTTGCCCTGCGCTAGGCTGGGTTTGGACCACCCTCGGCTCTTCCAGGCTGTGGTCTGCACAAGGTGTCCTGATTTCTGATGTGTGATCCTTTTGGTGTCTGGGGTGGGAGGGATTGTGTTTGACCAGTGGTTTTCCTTTTTTCCTGTCTGTAAAGTTACCTGTGTGAACACAGACATAAGAAAGCCAGGGGGTTTGTCCATTGCAGAAAATGAGCAAAATGCTGTCACAAGCGAGACAAGATGATCTGGGTTTTTACAGGTTAAAAATGTGTCAACAGAAAGCCACAGGCAAAGATACTGTGTGTGAGGCTAGCAGCCCCTCTCCAAAAGGACGCTGCAAAGTTGTTGGGGAGCTTTGAGAGATGCTGGAAGACTGACGAGAGGTGTCCTGTGGAGAGGAAATGCACATCTCCTGACTGCCTTGCTACCCCCTTCCTAAGGTATCAGAACAGGGAGGAGATCGCAAGCCTTTACAATAGATGACATTGCCCGTCTCCCACATCAAAGGTGAGCAGAAGCAAGGCTTGCATGCCAGTCAGCTTCAGAGGTATTGTAGCATAGACCCCCTGTGAGACTCTGTGTCATGGCCAGAGCAGGGCGAATTCTAGGCCACCTTATTCATGTGATTGGAAGTGAACCATGCTCACCATCCCTGCATTGGAGTCAAAAGCAAGCATGAGGTCCCTTGGTGGCTGGGATGGAGTTAGGAGATTAGAGAGACAGAAGATCCCATGATGTGTCACGCTGTCAAGTCCCGTGCAAGCTGAGGAGGGAGCATGTGGGACTGGTTATGTCAGAAGGGCTCAGAAGTTGCTCCAAAATCTAAGCTGCCTCTCAATGAAAGGCTGATGTCAGGTATCTAATTGTTCTTTGTAATTAAACTGTAAGTGGCTGGGTTTTTTTCACAGACAATTGCAGTAGAGCAACACCTGCTTGTTAGAGCCTGATGCTAGCATTTGGCAACCTTTTATTTTCCCTGTTTGAGGGTGGAGTCTTTTTTGCCTGACTTTCAAAGTAGATGCTGCAGCTGTTTTGGGGCTGTTGTCACCTTCTCCTGAAGGTTGTGGCTTCAGCGCAGTACTGTGGTGTAATCAGAGACAGTAGGGCAAGACTTGGATGGTCTGGGTGGCAGGAGAAAGATGAACACGGCCCAGTGGTTCAGAAGAGAACAGATCAGTTGCTGAACTTGGGGAAGCTCTAGCACTGATTATTTGGCTTACCAACAAGAGCTGATTTCTGTGGTGCTGAACCTTGAGTGGTGTGGCTTGCTGTCTGTAATGGTGTAGAAACACAGTCTGTTTACCACCAGGGATTTTTAGAGATTTCCTTCATGTTAAGCTGCATGTTGCATAGTGAGCATTTGAGGTCCTCTTGCTTGGTGGCTGTGGTAGGGCATCCTATAATTTAAACAACACATTCGGGAAAGAGACAATAGATGTTTCATGATCTTGGAGGAGGCAGAGAAATTGCCAGTGGAAGAGTGTGGTGTGCAGTGTGGATGGCTGCCATGGGACTGTACCTGGTGGGGTGTAGGTGTGGGAACCAGTCCTTGGGGAGAACTGAAGTAGCCGGCACAGAGCTGGGCTTGTGCCTGACGGTCTGGCTCAGGGTGGCATAGGAACAAACTCAACTGTGGATGCCAGAAGAGAGGCTGAGGCTTTGAGTTACCTTCTTAAAGCTGTCCTGCTGCCTGCAGTGTTTGGTGACCTTATATTGTGTGCTTTTCTTTGTGTGTGTTTGGCGGCTTTTTTTTTTTTAAGGCTCCTAATATGGAACTTGCTAAAATTACTTGAATTTAGGATGGCAACATTCATATTTAAAACTGTTTGAAGGAATTGTCTTCCTTATGCAAAAAGTTCCTATGCGTTTCTGCTGAAGGAAAGGTTTCCTGGTATGTCAGCTTGGTACAAGAAGACTCTTTGGGTTTGTTCTGTAACAGCTTGTCTTGCCCTGCCCCATTCCCCATGAGCGTCTTCTCTGGGCTTTGGGCCTCTGGACCTTGAGCTGCCACCACTGAACCAGGGAAATGGTAGACCTGGTTGAGTGGATCTTTTTGGTTTGGTTAGTGAAGCACAGCAGAGTTCTTGGCTTTTAATGCATTACTTTTTTTTTGTTTGTGTTTTTTATTTTCACAGTCACTGAAATTTGTCTTTGCAGAAAATGACCTGTAAAAGAGATTCTCAGTACCAAATGATTCTTTGTTTCATTGCATGAGAACTATTTAAGAGCTACTGACTGTGGGGGTGAAATAAAATGTTAGTGTTGGTTTTCCCCTCTCCAGAGTCAATTGATTACATGAGGACTGATTTTTTTTTTTTTGCTCTGCTTCAGCACGCTGTGGACACAGCTGTCATGAAATGTGCTTTGTTTTCTGGTGGTGTGGTGTCTCTTTCTAAAAACACTCAAGTGTGAAAAGTTTTTCCATGTAACTTTGGTTGAGAGGTATCATGTGCATGATCCACATGCGGATACATTGTAAAGTTCTACTCTTGCATCTCAGGAGAGGATGGTGGGAAATCACCAACAATGCTGAATCTTTGTTGCCTTTTGGTGATGTTGTGAACAAGTTACTTGACATTGGGATAGAGCTCTGAAAAAACAAGTGTCAGTTTAAAAGCGATGTATGAGTGCATCTGGTAGGTAATTCTCCTGTATGCTGTGACATCTTGTTGCATTTGCAGTATTAAGAAGGTAATTGTGGTAGCCTAGCATGCTGTCCAATTAGTGATTTGCTAATAATAGTGCAGGCTAGTTGTTTGGCTCTTGAAAACAATTTGCCGGGGGATAAGGCAGAAGATGCATTTAATGAAAATTTCTGTGTCAGGTTTGAATTCTTGGAAGTCATCAGAGTACAAGGGTTTTACTTTTTTTCCCCTCCTTTGTCCTAAGTAGAGGAAGAATAACCTCTGCAGATAAGTAAAGAAATCTGTAGTCTGGGGGGTGAATACAAAATGATCAGTTACTTCCTTTTATCTCCCTCTCCTTGCTTGCCATACTTGCGCTTGCTATACAGATGTGGGCAACTGTGAGAGTAAGCAGGCTGGCTTGTGCCAAATAAGGTGACCTCTTCTCAGGTGAGCTTGTGGGATGCCAATTTAAGGATGTGCTGTTTAAGGGAGCATCTTGTAGGGACAAGGAGTGGGGAGGAAGTCCTTAAGAAGTACCATGTTAATTATAACAATCAAACTCCTGCTGCTGCAAACAAAATGTGTGTGTGCTTTTGCCTAGCTAAGAACATATCTGGGTCTGAGAAGGCAATGCAGCTGGGTTGTAGGAGTCTCAGCCTGCCTCCTTGGTCTGCTATAGGGTGATCTCCTTGCCCACAGCAGGAGAGATGATGGAATTCTGGTGACCACAGTGTGAAGGAGCTGTGTCTCATACAGAAGATAAGTGGGCCTTGGCATTTTTAGAAGCTGTTGAGTGGATGCAGTTTACAGCCTGTAATGGGAAGATCACTTGTGTGGATGTGGCCTTTGTTCCAGCTGAACAGCTGGAAGAGATTTGTCCTCTAGCAGTTCCTTTGGGAACCAGATGTAAGAACTGGGGTTGGGGGGTTCAAGACCCATGAAAGAATTGACTGGTTGGCTTTGGGAGAAATTTTATTTGGGGTGTTCAGCTGGACCATCTCTGAGGGCTTATGGTTCTGCCCCAGCAGGCTGCTGGAGGATGAAGTCATATTGTACTTGTGGTATTTTCCTGGCTAAAGCTTGGTCCTGAATGTGCTGATTGGGTTGCCAGCGTGGTCAGTGGCAGTGTAGTTTAGGACTGATGCAGGCTCCGTGGTTAGGGGTGACTTGCCTGTGGCCAGTGGATGGAGTCTGTTCAGACTGAGCTGTGACTGTGGGAGTGCTTGCCTGCTTGAGTTGGTTGTGGTTTAAAGTAAAACCTTCATTTTAGATTTGTTTTTTTCCTAGTGGTCATTCTCAGGAGCTCTGTGCTTCTCCGGAAGGTATACTAGGTACGCCTACTTCGTGTTTTTTTTGCTGTGTCTAGGTTGTACTCCTGAGAATGGGTGTGAAACTCGCCTAGGACCTACAGACTTTACAAGGTAACATTAATTTTGAATTGACAGTTCTGCATGGCAAGCTCTGCGTGAACCACATAACAGCTTTGAGGCGAGCTAGGCACTTCTGCTGGGAAGTCTGTGAGGCTTAGCGCTTTGTGAGGATCAGGCTACACTGAACTGTGGAGGCAAGTAACCTTCAGAGCAAAACAAAGCAGCGTCTCAAATCCTGTTCAGACCTGCCTGGTTTTGCTACATGCTGACTTGGAGGTGATGCTTGAATACTCCAGGAAGGAGCTGTATTGTTGTTGATCTAGGTTACATTGAATTGTGCTGATGAGATGATGGGAGACTTCTGCTGGGCTTTTGTTAGCGGTGTTTCACAAGCTTGGCTAAGTGCATCTCTGTAAGGCCCTTTATGAAAGCGATACCAGGATATCTTCCCCTTTACCCAGTTTTAGGGTAATGCTTGCCAAGCATCCAGTTTAGATAAGCATTTTTATTTGTGCTACGTGAGAGGAAACAGAGACCTCCCAGACCATTCTGGGAGATGTCCGTCCTCCTTCACCAGGTATCCATCGCTTTCTGTAGAGTTTTCAGTCTCTCCCTGTTACAGAGTAACAGGAAGGAAACAAAGAAAGGTACAACAGTGGTAGGACAGGGATTTGTGGACCTCATGCTGTGATTGATGATAAAATTAACATTGCAGGGTTTTGTCCTAACAGAGTGTAAGGTTGTGGCACACTTTGCTCAAGGCTTGTCTCTTGAATGATCTGTACATAGTAACTCTCCAATTTCTGTGTGTTGAATTACTCTTGGACCATGTTCTTTGCATTTTTAGCAGGTGTTTTCCTCTGCAGCAATACAGAATGAACAGTGGCCTGTGATAAGGGACAGACCCTGTCATGTAGCATGGTAGAGTTGTTGATGAGCTTCCTGAAAACTTAATAGGCCATGGTTTCTGCAGCACCAAAATCTGCAGGGGTTGGCTTGGGACAGATGTGCTTGACCTAATTTGCTTCCCATGTATCAAGCTGCTGTTTCTGCCATGTGAAATCATACAGTGGAAAAATACTGAAGGTGAACATAGTGATTGGTTCTTGCTTGACTTCGAGACATTTGCAGCACATCTTGTGCCTTTGTATCAATGCAAGGCTGGCAGCAGAGGGCTGCTAAAGAGGCTGACTTGTCCCAAACCTACTGCAAAACAAGTGTCCTCCCATC
This sequence comes from Pluvialis apricaria, assembly GCA_017639485.1. Lineage (NCBI taxonomy): Eukaryota > Metazoa > Chordata > Aves > Charadriiformes > Charadriidae > Pluvialis > Pluvialis apricaria. The sequence goes on along the minus strand of CM030010.1, from coordinate 50,831,708 downwards.
TAGTAAGGCCCCTTGCTACATGGTCAACAAGCAGAGGGTGAGCTTCCTGCAGCAAGAAGAAGCATGCGTCTCTGTTGTGTGGCCTCTGAAACAATGTGGTGGACGCAACAGAACTGCAAAATTGTCCTGCAGCACAGACCATGAGTGCTGCACCGTGCTGCAGCACCCTGCTGCATCTCTAGCTGTTGTTGTGGAGCTCTGTTGCTGACCATTTAATACCTTTCTTCACTCAGTGTGGCCTCCTTCTTAGATGAAGCAGTCAGGTATGGATGGCAGGCAATTTTTCTCTGTTATAATGTTTGATAATGTTAGAAAGCAAAAAATTAGCAATGTGCAGAGCTGAAATGCACAAGCAAAGAATGTGGAGGATGAAGAGGCAGGAATCTCTGTCTGAGACTGGCTGCCTGACATCAGTCTTTTACTGTAAGTATTCCTGTTGCCTGTGTTTGGACAGTTGCATTTTCATCACAGTCATTAAAATTCTCGGATAAATCGAGATCAATCAAGAATGAAGGACCCAAAAATGGGGTAATGGCTGGGGACAGTGATCCATTCTGAAAAGCAGTCATCTCATATTGACCATCCTGATATTTGCATTTCTATCTTTCCATGCTCCCTCTGTATTTATACTGTGTATAACTTGCTAGTCTGTAGACACATTCTCCTCTACTACATTATGGGGAAAAATAGCATAATTTTCAAATTGCTAAACTTTGCACTTTTCAGGATTACATCCTCAACAGATAGTGAGATGCAGCTGTATTTATTGCAATATGTTATGGGGAATGTTTCAGGGTATTTATGCCCAATTCATTTGTTTTTTCCTCAAAAAGGGCTGAGCAGCTGGGGCCTTGTCTATATGGGAGCAAAGGGGACTTGGGGCAGCTACAAAAATTAGACGTCCCCTTCCTTTTGTAATTCCTCATCCTCTTCTCTCTCTGTGAAGCAGGGAGTGTCTCACAGGAGCAATGACCTTCCTTAGCAGGGGGATTTAGTCACGATGGGACCCATAGGAGCTGGAGCAGAAGAGATGGTAAGGAGGCAGCTGAGCTGCTCAGCACAGTTGGGAGATTTGTAGCATGGCAGGCGTCTTGCATATTGCAGGCTTGCTCAGGAGCTGCCCAAAGCCACAGGGAATTGTAAATCCAGACAAACTGGTGTCAGACTGAGCAACAGCTGTGTGGTGCCAAACTTTCACTCAATGATGGGGAGTTGTTCCTGGGTTCAAACTGGTTTGAAAGAGCACTGTAAGTTGAGGGTACAGCTGCTGGCTTGGCCTCTACTGCCTTAATGTGGGCTGTGAGCCAGCCAGTCTCCATCCCATCGTTACCCTTTTTGAGTGACTCCACCTTGCACCACTGTATTGCTGGGCAGCCTGACCAGGAGCAAGCAGTGAGAGCTGGCATGATCAGTGCTAGCTCAAAGTAGTCCTTTGGATGGGTTAGCTTTCCTGGGGAAGCCTCATCTGGGCTGTATCTTCAGGAAGCCAGCATGCTGCATCCGGAGAGGAGCAGGCAGGCGGACCTCTCCCGCACTGCGGCGGCATCCCAGGCAGGGGGAGAGGCACAGACTTACCCTGTTGATAAATCTGTGCTGCCGCAAAGGAGGGACAGAGGGTTTTGAGTGTGTTTCCTCTCCTGGTCTGCATGGTGCTTCTTACCCCCTTGCTGTGTGTGGCTGTATTTTACAGACAGAACTGCTGGATGGGGTCAAATGTGCTTGGTGGCAGGTTTCCAAACCAGGGAGTCAGCAGCAAGCACCAGGCCTACTTACACGCGTTGCATAACCAGATGAGTTTTCAGCTCCCCGTGCGTTTCTCTAAATCTTCCTTTTGAACAGGTTCTTTCTTTGAGTGAGATTTTGATGCTCTTATTTCAGATAACGATGCACACACTGCGTATGGAAAATTCTCGTGTCCAAAAGACTCTGATTTATCAAAGCAGCTAAACTTAGGAACTCTATCAAAAAAGAGCTTCCCCTTCCTGTGGTCTGACATAACATTTCGCGATCGTTGTTATTTTTACTATGGAACAGCTTAAATCTATTTTTGTTGGGCACTAAGTGATGGCTACAGTGTGAAAGACGACATTTGTTTCTGTGAAGTAACGTGGCCGTGCTGCAGCTTCAGGGCTCTGAGGGCAGTCTGCTCGCACTGGGCTCGTGCCAGCGCGGCGTCGGGGCCCCCTGGCAGTTCTGCTCAGCTCTCTCAAGCCCTCTTCCCTTGGCAGAGGGTCTCTGGGCCTCCCCACCTTGCTCTGGGGTTCAGCGCTCTGTTTTAAAAGGTAGCAATAAACCCTTCGCTCTGAGAGCAGTTAACTTTTTCAGCATCTTGGAGGTGTAGTAAGTGGCAGTGGTGATGGATTTTAACACCCCTCCCCACTTTTCATCATCCAAATTCTCAGAGGACCGCATAGGGCAGATGGTGTTTCACTGTCACCAAAGTAGGGAGACAACTGTACATGCAATGGGAGTTTGTGCAGGAACCAGCCATGCCTCTGGCTTCACAGATCTCTTTTAATATATGGAAATCCTTTCACTGTACCCCCTTATGGACCAGGACTGAGCCATCCCAGGCTTGAAAATGCACTGCTGGAATCATGGCCTGCTGGAACACCTTGAGCTCTTGGTGTCAGGAATATATAATTCAAGCTTTCAAACTTTTTCACTGTTGGATTTTTTTTTTTTTTAAGTCAGCTCCTTCTTTGTTAAAGCTAGATCTGTGGAGTTTGAGCTTGTATTTTAGGATAGCTGACTGCTCTGCTTCAGCTGCCTTCTGACTTGTTTCTGAACATCCCACGCCTGCTTTCACATTGAGATGGGAGTGAAGGCAGACAACTGGGACATTGGGAAGAGATACCATCACTTGCTGGCTACAATATCCTAGAGATCTGCTGAGCAAGAACTTTTTTTTAAGCTTCTGGTGGACAGTTGTGCAGAAATGTTCAGTGGGTGAAAATAGAGGCAATGTGAGCCTTGCTCTGGAATGTCAGTCATCTCCAGGTACTTTTGCCCAGCTCTGTGACACTGCTGGAGAACTTCGTGGGGAATGAAGCTCCTGTGTGCTTTGTCCTTGCGAACAGGTCCAGTCAGATCTGTTTACCGGGACCTGTACTATCAGGGGTTTTGAGCAGAGAGTCTTGCTCACACTGGTGAAGCAGAAGCCTGTGATGTAGTCTTGGTGACATTTTCATGCCCACATTAAGTGAGAAGTTTGTAATTTCTCAGAGGAACGTGCATGTGCCCAGAGGAAGCCCTACAGACTCTGTGGTGATCATTACTGGATTTTGGCAAGGTCTTAAGCGTGGGCAAATAATTCAGCTCAGCAAGTGGCTGCTGTGGTCAGTTTGGAGCTTTCCTAAGATGAGATGCTGAAATAAATGATCAAGAGTTGAGTCTTGTGGATGTCTTTTCCCAAGCAGTTTATTTGTGCTTCAAAGGCTCAGCCAAAGTAAAGACTTTTTTGGATAAAGAAAAGTTTGGGAACCTTCCTTTGGGATCAGGAAAAAAAAAAATACCTTTCTCTGTCGTCTTTTGTAACAGAAAGCTACCATGAAGCTTTTGAAGCTGCCTGTTATTTTTAACTTGTTCTTTGTCCTTCTTTGAAATAAATCTCATCTTTCTTCTACGGCAAGAGAGAGCCTAGCACGTTATGTACATACACACATGTACATTTTTGAGTGCCTGCAGTGAAGCTAAACACAATGTTAAGAAAATGTTGCCAAACAAGGCAAGACCATGCTCAAGTTAGTGATTCACACAGTGACTGGATTTAAAAAAAAAAAAGTAAAAAAAAAAAAAAACCACCCCCCAAAAAAAATCAACCAGACCATTGAGCTCATGTGGGTGTGATGAGAGGAGATGCTTGATGGGCTGGCTTGGGGAGTGCAGTAGGCTGTCTCTGAATCTGTGGCTTGGATTTCTGGCACAGCACTTTGCAGGTGCTTCCCCTTCAAAGCTGGCAGCTGCAAACGTGGCTGGGTGTCTTCAGCCAGGGGAAGCTGAGCAGCATGGCCATTCACCTGCTACGTGGCTACTCATGCCCCTGGATGGCAGGGTGGATGCTGGCAGGGTGGCCCTTGTAGGGAGGTTGGGCAGCTTGAGTGCAGTTCTTGCCCGACCTCAAGTTCACTGCCAGCATGGCATGACAAGTTGTCATGGTTTATGCCACACCCAAGGCCAGGCGCCAGGTCAGGGGCTTGTCACTCTTACCTGTGTTTTCTGAAGCATTTAACAGCAGTATTCCCCTGAAACAGCACCTCTGCTTGAAAGCTGTGTCGCAAACCAGCCTTGGCTCCGCACCTGCTGCGTCATGCAAGCCTCACGCATGATTCTGCTTCTTGGGGATGTATCAAGTGTGCCCAGCCCCATCTGAGCCTTGCCAAGTGAGTATTGGGACAGGGAGCTGCCCACAAAATTGTGGCTCTGCTGGAGACAGTGTTTTTACCACTTGCTCTGTGCTGCCTTATCCCCAGTTGCATAATGCAGCATGATGTGGATAATCCGGTCATCGTTACAAAAGGATTTAAAACTCCTTTTTAATCAGAAGTCATTTTTAATAAAGCTTTGCCTTGCTTGGAGAACTGTTCTCTTGGCTTGTGTGTTTTAAGAAAAATGCAGGAGGCTGAGGGGGGTGGGAGGGAACCAGATCACGGAGAAGGGACACGAGTGCCTCTGGCTCCCAGGCGGCTGCTGGTGAAGTCCGGAGCTGTGGGACACATTTCCGCTAGCACCAAGCACGCAAAATCCTTACGTGTACAGATAGGAGCAGCCAGTAGGTCTGTGCCTTCTCTGAATTTTTCCCTCGCAGAGCAAACTGTCAGTGGTGGTAGAGGGAAGGAAAGGCTCACTCTAGTCCAGTCTGGCTCGTGTTCGCCCTTTAAACTCTCTATGTTCAAAACACTGGTGGTCCTCCAGGGCCTTCTGCATCTCAGAACAAACTGTGATCCTGGACAAAGCACAGCGGAGGAGGGGATGCTCTCTGCTTCTCTTGTAATGGCCTTTTGTATGAGTTTGTGTGTGATTGACCTTATTTCTTTGGTTGTTGCTCTCTGCCATTGTATTGTGGAAAGTGCACTGTCTAAAATAATATGTGATCTCTGAGTAGCTCTGAAATGTGCCATCTTCTCCTGTATGCCAGCATTTTGCCCGCTGCCCTGGCAGAAGCCATCTCTTGAGCTGCCACGTCTGTTTCACCTCCCCTCAGAGGAAGCCTGGTTGGGGCCTGAACTCCAGTGCTGAATGGTGTTTCAGAGCGAGCATCCTGCCAATTCCTGCTTTTCCAGTCCCAATAACCCTTGCTCTTGGGGGTCTCTTGACCATATGCTTAAGATCTCCATGAGTCTCTCCTCTTTGATCAGTATAAGTAAATGCTTGGGAAGTTTTAAGGTTATTTCTTCCCAAGACAGATCCCTCTGAGTGCATCGGTGCTGGGCACGTCCAGAGGAGAGCCAGCCAGCTTGCAGTTCAGGTGGGTTGGTGAAACATCTGAAGGAGAGGGGGCCAGGGCTGTGGTACAATGGCACTGTTGAGTATGTATTTCATTCCCTGGTGGAAGGCTGCCTGGAGAAAACCTGGAAGTAACACAGGTTTGCAGCACAAATAGTTAGGGGGCCAGGAAGGAGCTCGGCTCTGTCTCGGAGTCCCATGGTGGAGCAGGCAGCTCCTGGGAAGGTACAGGGGGGTAGAGGAGATGATAGAGGAGTGAAATGTTCTCCTGTCAGTGCTGCTGCCTCCCTGGGAGGCTGATGAGTTCTTTACAGCCCCCAGGGCTCCTTCCTGTTTCAGTAGCAAATATGACTGCCTTAGAAGTGATTTTTAAACAGTGGAGACGGATGCTGCAGTTTATTTTTGGGCACTGAGAACCCCAGACCAGATGGCATTTAGCAAGCAATGAACTCTGCAGGAGTTAAGTAGCAAAGCTATTGTTTCTGAACTCGCATGACTTATCATTTTGGAAAGCATTCCAGTGGCAGAATAAAAGGTAGTAAGGATTGGTTTCAGCAGAGTTAATAAAACAATCTATAATGTTAAGTCCATAAATAACCACTTTCCCATGGGGCAAAGGTGTTTGTAAGCAAAAGCTAGTTATTGCCTTGATTTACAGCTGTTAGTTGTCACCTGTTTGGATATTAGGGAGTGAGAGGGTTTAGAGAAGAAAAAAAAAAAGGTATAAAAGATTAATTCCCATCCCCTCTGGAAAAAGGGACAAGTAGAAAAAGATTTTGTAAAGCTCTTAAGACTAAAAGGACAGACAGAGCTTTGTTCTTGACTGTTGAGCAATGCAAAGCCAGCAGCTCACTCAGACTTCAAAGATGGCAATTTTGGTAATAACAAAAATACTTTAAACCAAACGAATGGAGAAGATTTGAAACAAAAATCAGTTCTCCACTTCTGTTGGCATAGGGAAACTCAGGCTCTGAGCTCTGTGGAGTGCTGCTTGGGCACAGCCACGTGTACCAGCAATGCTTTTATGGAAGACACCAGCCTTTCCCATGAGACCAAGAGGAGTTGGCCACTGGTCTCAGTGCTCTGCTCCTCTGATTTCAGCCATATACCTTCGCCCAAATCTATATCACACTCTGTCTTACAAGAAACACTTGACGTAAGGATGTAGTCATGAGACTTCAGTGTAAAGGGGAAAAAAAAAATATGTGGAGAAGCAAGTTAGATCTGATGCACTTGTAATTAGGGACATTTCTGTGATCCTGCAGGTTCCTACTCAGCTAAAGCCGTACCTGTGGTCAGCACGTAGTGTGGTGTTAGTTATTAACTAGCAGGAAGTGGGTAGCTTTGTAGGAGAAGCACCAAGGAGGCATTTTGCTCCAATTAAGCACAAGCCTAGAATAAATTCTGTGATGCACATGCATAGATCAAATTCCACAGTAAAGTGGCTTCAATAAGAATAAATTGTGATGTACATACGTAGATGAGATTCCAGAATAAAATGGCTTCAATAGAAAGTCACGTTAATAGATTAAAACAGGGATGAATTCAAGTTGGTTCAATTTACAGGTAAAACACTTGATTTAACAATTTGAGCCTGAGAGGGACTTAACGGTGTTTAGACTTTGCTCCTTAGACCAGTCAATGATGAAGGGAAAAAAAATAATTTGTTCCTTTGCTTAAGTGGGCTCTGTGGTTGTCCTGCTGAACTGGGAGGGTTTTAGAGTGACCAGAATAGCTTTGCAGAGGAGTATTGCACACGCATCTCACCTTAAACGGATCTGGAAGAGAATACTTACCACACAGGTTTGAAAACACAGCTCCCTCCAATTCATTTTGCTGAACACACTGAAGCCTTGGAATGGCCCTAAGGAAACAACAACTTAGGGAGCCAAGTTACTTTTACCCAGAAAGGAGTTTATTTAATCTCAGGGAAGACTGTTGGGCAGCACGTGTACATGCATGTCTTGCATATGTATTTTGGTTTGTTCTTTTTCTTGGCTTGTGAAAGGCAGGCAAATTAAAAAACAAAAACAAAACCAAAACCAAACAAAAACACAGGAAAGAAAGGGTTGTTGTGGCAGAATGTAAAATGCTACTACAAGGGGAACTACAGGTCTTTCACTCCCCAGCTGGACTTTGCTGAACGCTTGTTCCAGAAGAGGGGCTGCATAGCCAGAATCCTACCTTCAGCTGTGGCATGCATGGACATCTTGTGGGGAAGGAGCAAGCCAACTGGGGAAAAAACCCTTGTCCCAGGTGTTCTCCCAGCCTTTGTCTGTCTTCAGCACGGGGATCTGTCTCTTTGGTAATGCGTAAAGACACTTTGCCAGTTCGTCATCCAGTCTCTTCGTGAACCCTCGTGAGCTTCTTGAATCTACAGTGTGTTGCAGCAGGGAGTTCTGCAGCCTGGGTCAGGTGCTGGACCGTGTCCTTTGGTTTTCTTCAAGCGCACCTCACAGTACCTACATTGAAGCTTCTTAGTTCTTGTGTTGGAGCCGGCAGAAAAACGATCAGCCAGTTCTGCGTACAATGTCGTAGCCAAACTATTGTGAGGAAAAATGTCTTGCAGTCTTGCCTAATTCTCTAAATTTAGCAGAGGGGCAGGCTGAGACTTGGCCCTGCCTCATCGGTTGCGTAAGGCTGGAAGTCCACAGGACTAAGTCTTGTAAGCCCCCTCCAGGGGTTGGCTTTTCATGTGCCAGCTATTAACATGTTGTGACCCAAACACAGAGAGCCAGAGCTAGGAGGATGCTGACCGGTCCTGGTAGCTCCCTGCAGACCTTGGTGAATCCTGCCTGTTAACTTTGTTTATCGTAGTAATGGCATTGAGAGCTCTTTTAAACTCTTTTTTTTCCTTTAGTGGGACTTGCAGTGTGCTAATCGTCTGGATGAAAGAAGGCTTAACATCTCCTCTGTGATGGGGCTGTAATAGCTTTGGAATTACTGTTTGGAAAGGTGGGCTGGTGGCTGGTGGTAGTTGTTGCCGTTTGGACTGGCTGCAGCTGGTGGTGTCTAGCGTTTGGGTGGATGCTCTCATGCAGTTGTGCTTTGCTGCTGCTGGGTGAGAGCAGACAGGTCAGGGCTGGCTGCAGCTTTCTCTCCAGCTGGTGCCTTGCCTTGGCAGAATGAGAAAGTGCTCATGGCAGATATGGCTGAAGGGGTGGAATTAAAAAATAACCAAAAGGTAGATTCTGGGCTTGGTTACTCAGTGACAGGCCTGTTTCTATTCTGGGATGAGGATAATTCGCACTGAGCTCATTATACCATGACTCTCCCTTAAAATGCCTTGACAGTCAATTTCGTTCCAGCTAATAAGGTCCTAAAATGTTAATGAAGCAAATCAATTTTTCATGGCTTTGTATTGCAGCCGTCTGAAAGTGCTGTGTTGCAACCTGCCAATTCAAGGAGCTTTTTAGATATTAGAAGGGCAGCAAAATATTCAGCAATTTGGAGGATGCTTTGTTTTCTATTTCAACTTTTCCCCAGTGTCCGTTCTCATTTTCCTGAGCCTTTATGCTGTACTGTTTACTTGTCCCCTTTGGTCACTTCCTTTCTCCAGAGTCTGCTCTGGTCACTCATGGGCTGAGGTGGGTTGCATCCACCTTCCCCATTGCACAGGGAGAAGAAGGATGGAGTGCCCAACAGAACAGGTAGAGATGGAGCTGAACAAGGGAGGCTACTCATGCTGAAATACTGTTTCGAATAGATTGAGTTTGATGGGACAGAGCGGTGAAATGGCATGATGTTCACCCCCCATGTTTTGAGGGGGGGGGCTGTGATGTCAAAAGTCACAGCCTTCTCTCCTCGTGGAAAGTCTGTTGCTGAGATATCAGTGTTACCTGGCATAAATGCCCTCTGTGCTCAGTATTTCATGAGTTGCAGAAAGAGGAGAGAGATGTTGCATGCGTCGTGTAGCCACGCTGATGGCGGATCAGTTACCCACACTGGCTTAGGAATAAGTTAGATGTCAACCATCCTTTATTTCTCTGAGCTACTTATTTCAGAAGGAGACAGAAGGGCTCAAACCTTCACGACTGCTCCTGGAGTTATTTTGATGGAGCTGTTTTGACAATTTCCTACCGCTCTCTTCATTCTAGTTTGTGAGTATGGAGATAGGAAGTACCAAATTGTGCGGTTTGGGAATTTGTGGGGGTTTTTGTTTTGCTTTTAATTGAATTCTGGTTCTAACTATAATTAACTTCTATGTGCCTGAGGAAAAAATGATTAACTAATGTTTTGGGACAAACAGAGTTTTCCAAGTTTTACACTTGGAAACCTTGTACTGCCACACTGGTAAGGGATGATCTCAAGTAACTCATGTTGGGGAGATTAGTGGATGAGATGTAAATTGGCATTTTGAATAATTACCCTTCTGTAGCTGCTGACTTGAGCATCCAAAATGCTTTCCACTCAAGTTCTCCACCCACAGGTACACTTGGTCTGGTGCCAAAGGCTTCCTAGGAGCTTTTGCACCCGCTGAGGTGTGTCAATGCCCTCTTGTGCTATGACAGCGAGGGGTTAAGAGCTAGCTGACCCTGTCATGACTTGGGGAACCTGGAGGGTATTTAACCCCCTTAAGCCTTCCTGTCCCTAGCTGGTGTTTGTGTGACCTCTCCCCTTCCCCGAGCGGCTGAGATTAGAGGTATCGATTGCCAGGTACAGCATCTGTCTCCCGGGCAGGCCTTGCAGAACACCTTACCCTTTGGCACAGCCCCTGGCTTCCCGCCAGGGTGATTAGCCTGCTAGCGCCTTGGGTAGGAGGTAAAGTGCAGGGTGATCTCAGCTGCGGTGGGGAAAGCTGCTTGGGCTTGAGCTGAGCAGAGTGCGGCTTCTGCAACGGGTCTGGGGTTCCTGGCCTGGGGAATGGCAGCTCTGGGTCCTGAAGCTTGACCTAGACCTGTCAGCTCCAAGCTGAAAAGCGCTCCTGCCTGTTTCCAGAGATGCGCCACGGAGGTTGTTTTATGTTTCTGTCATCTGGCATGAATTAAGAGCCTTGGGAAAACATTTTCCTGTGCAGCCAGCTGGGGGAAATATTCAAGGTGAAAGCCATATACGCGTCCACAGCCAGAGCTCTGAAGCTTAGAGATGAGGTGCTGGCTCGAGAGGCAGCTGGTGCTGTGAATGCAAGAGCTGGAAGGGTCTCTGGTGCTGGGGTCAGCCAGCAGCACGAGGCTGAGCCTGCCCCTCTGGCAGTTGGGATGCTCCAGAGCGTAGCTGAGCACCCACAGGAGACTACTCTGTGTTTGAAGAATGTGTCACTGCTGACATTTTTGGTCTTGAACCCTTCAAATGAGAAATATCAAATTGCCATCACTTCCTTTTGCATATTTTGGAAAGCGCCCTCCACATCCTTTTCTTTGTGCTCTCAGCTTCTGGTCTTGGGGACTCATTGCTGCAGGTTGGTCCTTCGCCGTGCAACGGGCCACCTTTCCCACTGCATGTTTCCAGAGCCAACTTTGCTATTTGTTTTCAAGCCTTCCCTTTTTTAACTATATTTAATCCCAGGCTGATTTGTTCCTGAGCATGTGCTGTACCTGATGGGTGGCTCTGCTCACCAGCCTGCTGCTGTGATCAGTGTGTACCAACAGAGTTTTCTAGTTTTCTTCTCTGTTGCTTTTTTCCACAGTGGTCTCTCCCACTGGGACACTTTCACGGGCTGGGATTTTTGTTGTTGTTTGTGATTGCTAGTTTTAAGCTCCATTAACTGGGACTGCAATAGGAGGCTTATGAAACTTTCTGTTCATAATGTGGATTTCACCCTGCTCTGCTCCCTTGTGATGTCTTTGCTTTCAGCTTCTGTATTTTTGTTGTGTTTGCAGCTGGGAGAATAGCCTCTGGTGAGACAAAAATTAAGTTCAAACTTGGAGCTCTCTATCCAACGCTTTGCTCCAAGCAGGCCAGGTAGATAAGGTTGCTCAGGACTCCAGAAATAAATCAAGGAAAGTGCAGAGTTCTAACTTTCTGGGGAATATTTTTGTGCGTGACAGGCAGGCAGTGCTGTGAGGAGCATATTAAAAATTCATACCAGTACAGAGCAGTATTTTCTGTGTGCAGTGCTTGAGAACAATCTTGTGCATCGTGCACAGAAACATTTGCAGGAAGCAACTCATTAATTTCATCCAAGCAGAGAGTGGTGAAGACAAGATTTAAATGGCGTAGAAGCAGGCTTGGTGTGAGACACCGTCTCCTTCTCCCCTCCTCCTGCCAAGACTGCTGGCAGATTTCACATCTACTGTAGAGCTGGCTGCAAAGTCCCAGTGTGTGAGGACGTTGCCTGTGCTTACAGCAGAGGGGGAAATCTGTGCACGTGGCTATTCAACTCATCCTGCCTCTGTGACAGGTTTGATCTAATTGTTTAAGTGCTCCAGCTAAGAGCCGGGCAGAGAAGCTGTAGCTTCTCCAACCCCAGTCTCTTTGCAGTTGTATGGATGAAAGGGGGTAGGACTGCACGCGAAGCAGAGGGGTGTCCTGGGACCTGGAGCTCTCTTGTGAGCCCTGCTTTCTGACTGCTGTTGGAAACTGAGCACGGGATGTGCTTTTGGTACGCAGGCAGTGTGGAAGTGTTTTATTCTCTGCTTTTCTGAAGGCATGACTGCTGGGTGCTGGGCTAAGAGATGTCATGAGCCAGGATGTGTCAAAGGAGGCTTGACAGAGAAGCAGTTGAGGCTGGGATGTAAAGACTATCTCCTGCCAGCCCCACTTGCAGTGGTCAGTGTTTGAAGGCTTTCAGCAAGGAGGAAGAGTGAGACGGGATTTGGGGTAGGAGAGCAAATGAGTGGTGGAGCTGCAAAAAACTGTGTGGATATGTGGTTGGTGCAGCTCTGGGGCATGGGGTGGAGTGGGTCAGTGCTGAGGCAGGGCTTGGTTTTGGCTGTCTCATCCCCCTGTCATGAAGCATGGGAAATGTACCTCCGAGGTCCCAAGCAGACTGAAGACAGAGAAGCAGCACGACAGCCAGCGCCAGGGCACTGCTCATCCACTGCTTGCTGGTTGTCGCAATGGAGCCCAGATCCTGACCTGAAAATGAGAAACGCCATCAGGCTGGTACTGTGCAAATGTGTTCTCCTGGGAGCTGAGAGAAAGGCAATGGCATGGCAGGCCGGAGCACAGTCTCTCACCCCTGTGTCCTTGCTGCAGATTGTTGACATGTGATCAGGGAACCTTGTGCCACTTAGCAGAGCTGTGGCAGTGGGAACTGTGTGAAGGCAAATGGTCTGGGTGGGATTTTCCTCTTTGCGTGCAAAACCCTCCTCTCTGTTAGGCAGCCAAGTAGACTTACAGTTGGCCTTGTCTGGCTGCCAGCGTGGAGTAACCGAACACTCCTGCAAGTGCTCGCTTTTCTTGCTGTCAGCCTCCCTCCTAACTCTCCGATTTGTCATGGGTATCTGGCATTTCACGGGTATTTCCTAAAGGCCAGTGAAGTGTGCTTCGCAGCACGCATGAGTCTGGTCGCTGGCATGGGCTTTGAGGGAGACATCCCTCCCCAAATCACGGTGAATCAAGGACAGAAGGAATAATGTGCCTAACTCTGTACTTAACCAAAAATTATACGCTGATGCTTTTCTGTGTTCCTGGGCATATATGGCAGTAGAAATGTCTTCCTTGTGCACTGAGTGACGACACGTGGTTGAACTCTGTCTGGCACATGCAGTTATCCTTGGGGGTGGCAGGCGTTGGCCTGGCCGGGGAACCCAGCACAAGTGGCTCAAAGTTGACCGTGCCTGTGTCTGTTTCGGGATAAAACAGTGGCAACGAAGAAATCTGACTGACAGAAATACCTGCTTCGGGTGAGCTGGCTTACGCAGGGAGGGAGGAAATGGGCCCTTCTGGTAGAGCTTGGGGCATGGCTGAAGGCTTGTTCCTACCTTTGCTTGTGACCGCCTGTGTGTAGCAGGTTTCTTTTAAATGGTGCAAGCAGCATGATTCAGCCCATCTGCCTGGGGGAGTTTACAAACCAGCTTACACTGCAGCTAGACTGACCATGGTAGTTTCATGACAGGGTCTCAGTTTCTGTCTCAGCCTTAGCTTGCTGTACAGCACATTTTACCCAGTCGTGGAGACCTGTTTCTGTGCCAAAACACGAGGTGGGTGGCCATGGGACAGATGCAACTCCTCTGCACCATTTGTGCCCTTGTAAATGGAGGGGCAGCAAAGGACCATCTTCTAAAGAATGTGCTGTCTGTTTGAAGGTGCTTTTAACTGGGCTTGGTGGGTGCCTGTCTGCTATCACCTGAACCAGGACTTAGATGCACATAAAAATCAGGCCTTAGTCAGCAAGTACCCAGCATCAAAGTGCCTTTGCAAATAGGGCTTATGCTCCTAAATCAGCTGAATAATCTTAGTGATGCAGATTTGTCTCCTGGAAGATGGGATTGTTCTTCAAAAACTCAACTGCATTCATCTTTAGCCTTAAGACAAAGTAGTTGGAGTTTTGGTTAAAACCTTAGTGGCTTCTGTGGAAGTTAACATTAAAACTGAGGCCACGTCAAGACTAGGATAAGCTTTGTGGTTTGTGTGTGTGCTATTGCAGGGCAACCTTTCAGAGGGAGCAGGCAGAACTGAGGTTTCCAGTAAAATTTGTGACATGCTCATGAAGGAATGTGCAATCAAAATACAGACTGGCTGGTCTGTACACAGGGGCAGAACAAGTGCTGCAGACATGGGCTGCTCCAGCTACGTTTAAACTTAACGGTTAAACCAAGCAAACACCACCACGTGCCAGGCACTTAGCTTTTTCTTTTGTATCAGTGCAATATTTCATTTGATCTCCTCTTTCCCAGCCTGCCGCAGCCCTGAAGACTTTTACTTCTAATCTCCTGCAGTTTGAATAATTTCTGAATAGAAACATGAGGTTTCTGAAACCTCCAAGAGATTCTGGGCCTGGAGAGTTGCATCCAGGCAGTGTCTCAATGCTGGTTTGTTACAGCTCTGAAGATTGCATATTGCAATGGGATTTGCACTGGCTTTTATTTAGCAGTGATGTGAAGCGGGATTTAGATAGTTATGCCTGGTTTAGTACCGTGATGAGTTTCTGCAGCAAAGGTAAGCAGTTTGCAAAGACAAGGGGACGAGAACACTATGGTAGGAAGGCAGTGGGACGTCCCTTGGCTGGGAGGGGGAGAAATAAGAAGGATGCGCAGGTGAGCTGAAGTTGTGGAGTTGAGAAGTTGTGGAAGCTCCATCCCTGGAGGTGTTTAAGGCCAGGTTGGATGGAGCTTTGAGCAAGCTGGTCTAGTGGGAGGTGTCCCAGCCCATGGCAGAGGGCTTGGAACTAGATGATCTTTGAGGTCCCTTCCAACCTATACCATTCTATGATTCTATGACCTTCTGCCCACTTGGTGCGTGATGTATCTCATGGAGTAACTGTGACAAAAGTCTTTCTTCTGGGGAGAAGCGTGTATGCCAGCAGGAAATGGGAGTGGGCCTGGAGAAGGCGTAGATGGGGCTGTGGACAGAGTGAGGTGAGCTTTTTCCCAGAGGCAACCTGGAGGGGAAGGTAAAGCTATAAAGTAAAGGATGGTTGTCTGAAGAGCTGTGGGAAGCGGTTTGCCTGCAAATCAGGCATCTATTTTACCCGGCAGCAATCTCCTCTGCTTGAGAAATCTCCATTTAAGGATTCCTGAAGTGGGGAGATGGAAATTGAAATGAAGGCTCAAGCAGACAGACCAGTCTTATTGCAGTCCTCTGGTTTAAGATCTAATGGATATTAGCCCTGTCTTTAAAGTGATTAATGGTGCACTGATTTTGTGACTCATCTTTCAGAGCCAGTGTTTTCAAGTACTGTTAGCAATACTGCAGTTTGGAAGTCAACCTGGGGTTGGAAACCTGGGAATCACTGGGACATGGAGCCCTGGGGTGTACGTGCTTGATGGGATGCAATGCTGCTTTCAGTGTGTGACAGCTCACGTAATTAAGGACGCTGCCTTGCAGATTTAACTTTGAATTGCAAATACCATCACGATTCTTCTGTTTTGGGAGACGTGTCTGCGTGTCTTAAAAGCTGCTCTACCACTTCAGGTTTGAGTGTGGGTGTGAGACGAGGGTAG
This sequence comes from Pluvialis apricaria, assembly GCA_017639485.1. Lineage (NCBI taxonomy): Eukaryota > Metazoa > Chordata > Aves > Charadriiformes > Charadriidae > Pluvialis > Pluvialis apricaria. The sequence goes on along the minus strand of CM030010.1, from coordinate 50,816,217 downwards.
ATATTAAAACCAAATGTGAATTCAGATTGCGGACCATGGGGGCAAACTGGAATTACTGGCCCCAGAGGTGGGGTACCTCTCAAGAGGAACTGTGTGTATGCACATTCCCTGCCAAGCCCTCCCATCTGCTTTCATGATACCAAATGAAGTGTTCTTGCTTTGGAAAAACCAAGGGGTTTTAGAACTGCTTTTTCATGAAAGCAAGAAGAGAAACAGTATGAGGAGGAGAGGAGGGAAGCGGCATTTGGGGGACTTCAGGCATGATGGGGCTGACTGTTGTGCCATTGCTGCACGGGCTGGGCAGTACTTCTTCAAAGTGTGATTTCCTTTCTGGTTTTCCTGCGGTGCCTGGCAATCACAGCTAGACGCAGGGAGACATTTTTCTGATGTTCTTTGTTTAACAGCAGAGGAATTTATTGCAAGTGCATTTCAAACTAGAGGAGTCCAAGGACCATCTGTCTTGAGTGTTTTAGTGGAAGTGGGGACAGCTCACAGTGGCCGCTTGATTGACGAGTACAGAGTTTTGTGTGGACCTGTGACTGCAGCCTGCTTACAGCTGGCCTGCCTCTGTAAGGGGAAGTCACTGATCTAGCTGCTGTAAGCCGTTTGTGATCTGGTGCCTCTGCCTCGGGCAGGGCTGTGTGGCACCAGCGTGGGCACGCTCAGCAGAAGAATTGAGCCTTTGCTGGGCATGGATGCTGCCATCTCATATTGCCTTTGAGAGCAGACCCTGCCTGCCAGACTAGTATCAAGAGGTGCTTCTGGTGCTCTTGGGTATCTGAGCTGTGGCTGCACTACACTGAAGAGTTGGCATGTTGATGGCCAGGGAATCTGCCCTGCTGGGGCCAGTCATGTGTGGAGTGGAGCCAGGAGGAAACTTGATTTGCTCTGAGCAAGCTGTTGGGGAAGTGTTCCTCAGAGCTGGGCACATCTCAGCACCTGGCTTTCCCCTCTCACTGTGCTGACCTGTGCCTTGCCCTGGACTACATGCTGCAAGGGTGCCAGCAATGGGGAACTGCCAACTTGGCACTTGAACAGCAGAGCTGACGCAGCTCATTTAGCAGAGGAATACCATGCGGTGTGAGAGCCCCGCACTGCTACTGACTCTGTATAGAGCTGGTATTGCCTCCATTAGGGAAGAGCCGACAGCTGGGATCTGGGATCTGCATGCTCAGCAGAGTAGGTGAGCGTGGTCCAGAACCCTGACAGGATGTCTGCAGCAGCAGTCCCACGCCAGCTGTGGCAAACATGCCCAGGGAAAGGGGCATTTGGGAATCCTCTTGAGTATTTTTACCTGCTTCTAAATATTGTTTTGGCAGTTAAGAGAAGCACCCTGCAGCTGGCCAGCCATCGTGGAGCAGCAGGGTCTCTCTAGCTCCTAGGTAGCTCCAGCACAGAAATCACAGTACTGGAGCAGCGGCTGGAGAGCTGCAACAGGGACAGAACAGGAGGTAACATATGGGTTCAGAAAAGGTCAAGCACACTTGTCTGTGGCTGGTTTGAGGTCCTCCCTAGAATTTCTTAGAGGAGAAATACTGAAGTGATACAAAAATCATGTCTGTGGCAGTGCTTTCAAACCATCTAGTTTCTGGTTCATACCAAAGAAGGTGGTCTTGGCAGGGTCCTTGTAGCATCCTTCTGCTTGAACTGAAAGACAGCTGCTTTTTGGGTAGCTTTGTGGGTGTGGATGGCTGTATTATGCAGATGTGAATAATAAGGTTTATCATCATCTGTAGCTTTCTCTATTGGTCTACCAATTTCCTGCTGATGCTACAGGTCAGCTTCTTCCCTTTCATGAAGATTGAAGGTAAATTTCTGGATCCCATCTGCATCCAAAGCCTAATTAAAACACCTACTCCTGAAACTTCCATCTCATTAGGCTCCATCTAGATGCTATGAAGCCCTAAGGAGCACTCAAGTCCACGTGCAGTGATTCAAAGTAGAGATGGGAAAGATGGCAGATGTTACGTTTGTGTGGAGCAGCTTGTCTCCAAGCTATAATCACCAGGACGTTCACCATGGTTACACAGATGAGACCTGCTTGGGTTGCAGGACCAGTAAGCCCTCTTACAGTGCTCACTTGCAGCAGTCATGGATGTTTACTTGGTGAGGGGGTGGGGAAGGGCATGCTAAAACCAAAAATTGCAAAAACTGCCTTGCCAATGCTTAAATGTTTTCATTGTTTTCCCTTATTCACAGGAGAACTGCTGAGTCAGCCAAGACCAGAGGGATTGACGGAGATCATCTGTCCCAAGAACGGCAGCGAGCGAGTTAATGTTGCCTTGGTTTACCCCCCCACTCCTACTGTGATCAGCCCTTGTTCCAAGTGAGACCTGAAAGCAAACCCCCATTCCCTTGTCAGTAGACACCAGAAAGCCTACATAAAACGTGTCCCCACTAAGCATTTTTTCTGGAAGGTAGCAGCCTCACAGCTTGGGGACTGTTCTAATTATTTGTGGATATAGACAGCCCGCTCAAAAGATAGGAGGTACAGTAAAATGGGTTGAGGTGTTCTCTGAGCTGTGTTGTGGCAGGTGCAAGACACACATAGTAGGCAGGGCAGATCAGGAGATAATACAGTCATGGGCAGGTTTAGGTAGCATGGGGCCTCAGGAGGTCTCTGTCCACCCCCTGCTCCAAGCAGGGCCACCCTCACAGCTTGGTCAGGTTGCTTGGAACCTTGTATAGGCGAGGGTTGATGACTGCTAAGGATGGAGGTGCCACCACCTCTCTGGACTCAAGAGTTACACTGTTCTCCTGGGGCAGAACTTTTTTCCTTCTGTCCCATCAGAGTCTCCCTTAGTGTAGCTTGGCTTTCATTGCCATGGAGGTGCACTGCTGGCTTTTGTTCAGCATGTTCTCCACCAGATCCCATGCCAGCTGGATCCCAGGCTATGATGATGCATGGGGTTGTCCAGGTCTAGATGTAGGGCTATGCCCTTGTCCTCGTTGAATTTCACAGCACTGTTGTTGGCCCAGTCCCCCAACTTGGTGAGGTCTCTTTGGGCAGAAGCCCTGCCCTCCTGTGTATCAATAGCCTATATGTCCTTCACTCCACAGAGCGGGGATGTGCTTGGAAAAGAGCTGTGTTGTGGTGGGAACAAATGTGGAACAACATTCACAAAAACAGCCAGCGCCTTGGCTTTTTGATGCATAGGTTTTCTTGCAGAACAGAAATGCAGCTGTGGTCTGCTCTCATTGGAGTGGCACAAAGGAATTTGGCAGGGAGCTTAGAGGAGCAAGCCGAGTGTCTTGCAGGTAGCTGCTGCTGTGCTGCATGTGAATGCCTATTACTTTCACTTCAGTATGTGAAAGTAGCTTTGGATGCTGTTCTCTCTGTTCAGTACCTTCCCATCCCAAAATATGCTCATCCTGCTGGAGAATAGCTTCAGTGATGGGTGGCTGTTGAGCTGTGTGTGAAGGTAAAGTGTCCATCTGGGGCAGGAAACAAGGTAGCTGCCCTGATACTGAGCCACAGGTCACCACTGTCTGTTCATTTGGTCCTCCTGTGTGTGTGTACGTGGCACAGCACATTTCTAACCTGACATTATAATTTTTGTTGTACTGTGCTGTCAGGCTATGCCTGTGCACTTGTCCTCCTGTCCTTCAGCCTGCCTTCCACAATGTCTAACAACTGTGTCCCAGTTTCAGTCAGTCTGCTGGCAGGAAACTTGTGTTGTCAAAAAGGCCCGTGTTACTTTTAAAGACCTCACCCTCCCTATTTAGAAGCCTAGATAAAATTGTGTGTCTTAGGTTATTAATCGCAAGCACTATGAACCCTGCTGTTCATGCTACATTGCTTTTTCTTTATCCTTTCCTCTTCCAGATAAATCATCGGTGCTGGTGCCAAAGGTTTTCCACCGGGCAGAACATGGCTGATGCTCTGCAGTGCTCCCATCTCTCCAGTTGCAGAGTTGCATGCTGATGGGGATCGATGGGACTTTGGACTCTGAAACGCTGTGGGGCGGGGGCAGCTCCCATGTGGGGGCCTCGTGGCTGGAGTGGATGCAGTCACCTGGAGGTTGGGGACGACAACGAGGCATGAAGCAAAACAAGTGCTGCAGATGGCAGGGCCACTGGCCAGAGGGAAAACACTGGGGATAGGATTCTGTGGACCCATTGGTTGTGTGTTGAAAACCCATTTGGATCTCACGATGAATGTAAAAATGTTCTTGGTACCATTTAATTCAGACCTGCTTGGAGGAAAGTCTCTTGAAATGAGCTGTAGCGGGATTCCCTGGATTTGTTCCTGGACAAGTGAGTTTCGTGGCAGTTGGCCAAGGCTTTGTCAGGGAGAGGGTTGGTGCTGTGAAGCCTTTAAAGGTGCTCCACTGCAAAACAGCTGTCTGTGTCCCACACAGCAGGCTTGGGGGGTGGCTGGCAAGAGCGGGAGGAGAAGCAGGCTGGGCAAATGTTTCCTGCCTTGTGTGTACACATACTCTGCGCCATGAAGTGGTAAGGATGTGTTGTAATCACTCAGGGATGGAATAAGGGCAGTCGGTGTGCCCCTGGCAATTGCCAGTTCTTCTCTATTGCTATCCCCAGCCGCTCACGGTCTGCCGTGTCTGGATGCTCTGGAGTTGCCATTGCAGTACTCTCCATACGTTGTGGCTACTAGAGCAGTAGAAATCTAGATCTGGGTCCTCCTCCTAGCAAAGCCACCCAGACGTCTTTGTGCGGAGATCTAGTGAAGCAGCATGTGGCTGTGTTCTGTGAACTGGCCCTGATCCCCTTGGGCTGACCCTGACAGCTGTGCTTCGTGAGCAGCCATTCTCCCTGGGCCAGATGTGGGAAAGGGCAGGCTGAGCACTGCCACCACAGTGCTGGTTTCTCTCCTGACTGGGTGGTTTTGAGGACTTCTAAGATGTTGCTGTCAGTTTGTGCCCTACAGCTGAGCCCTGATAACTGGGCTGTATGAGTCCTGCACCATACAAATATTTCACTTAGCGTAAATCAAAAAGGAGGCAAGCATTTCCAGAGCCAGGATCCCTTCATCAGATGCTGGTAGAGGTCTGAGAGGTGAGGGATGTTATGGTTTGAGAAACCCACAACAATTTATTGTGGTTCAGACAATTATTCTCTCACCCAATGATTCCTCCCCACCTGGGAATGGGGAATCGGGGGGAAAAAACAAGGAAACCTGAGGGTTGAAATATAAACAGATTGAATAGAATAAGGCTAACTAATTAACATTAATAATACTGAAAACCCAATATTGATCTCAATACCAATATTAAAATATCCGAGGATTATACTCAGCCAATTCCATCAGCAGGAAGCTGTGCCCTCCCAGCAGTGGGCAGCAAATGTCAAACACTGCAAGTGCTGTAACTTTGGGAGGAAGGGAAGGGCTCAGGGGTCTGGCACTGGGGCAAGAAGTTCTCAGAATTGCAGCCATCAAGGAGGACAGTGAGCTTCGCAGCAAACTTTCTAATTTATATTGAGTGTGACATTCATGGTATGAAATAATCCTGTTGGCCAGCTTGGGTCGAGTGCCCGGGTCTGGGTCCTTCTCATCCCTGCACCTGGCGAGCTCGAAAACACTGAGACCTTGAAACCCACATAACATAGCTGGCTATAAAGTAAGTACTTTCACAAATTCAGACACTACAGTCTTCTAAAAGTGCAGTTTTCCCTAGAATTGGAGGAGAAATCAGTCCTGTGTTGCTCAAACCAGGACAAGGGACTTAAAATGTTTGTGTTAATGTACAGCTCTTAACCCCTTGGGCTGTGGTGGCAGACCTGGAATGGGTGATACTGGTCAGCAGGCAGTCCCTGCCAGGGTGCAGGCTTGCCAGGCACTGTCTTGCACTGGCTGCAGGCCACTCATGCATCCAGCTGGGGCCTGCTGCTGTTGCACAGGTGACGTTCCCCTGGCTTCTGGTCCTTCAAATACCAGCCTTGCATGCAGGGCTGCAAATATCCCCGTTGGCAGGAACTTAACACGGGGAAATGCAGGGCAGAATCCACTCTACTGGGAGACTGCAGAGGCCAGGTGGAAGAAATCAAGCTATTGTGCCTCACTTCAGGGGGTGAAAGCTGCCAAATAAAAGCTGGCAGCTCAGTCAGCTTTGCATCTCTTCAGGGTATCATTCCAGCTGGGGAGAGAGCTCGGGCTTAGATTTCATGTGGTGACCTGCCACGTCTGGCAATGGGCCTTTCAACCTACCTTATGTCAGTGAGAAGCATTAATTGATGTGCTTCTGTATTGCTGTAGATAAATTGGGGACTAGAAGTTGCCTGTGGTGCTGCAGGGAGTGGAAGGCAGGTGAGGTCTTTGAACAGTGTCAGGAATAGTGCTGGGAAACTCCCTTGTCCTCAGTCTTGCTGCCCATGAGACATGAAGGGCCCTGCTATAGTTAGAACTTACGTTAGAACATTCCCTACTGTCACCTCCTGCACTGAGCAGCCACCGCCTCCTCTCGTTGCTGCTACTCACCTCTCTCTTTCCATTCTCCATAGGAAGAAACTAGCGATTTGTTGCTGTGACGTTGCGTGGAAACCACATTGTAAAGAAACCACAAACTGGAATCCTTTTCCAGCCGGAGACCTGTTTCCCAGTGCGCCCATCTGGTCTGGGATGTGTGAGCATTGAAGGAGTGAGAGGACAGAGCAGACGTCTTACAGCCTGCTCCTTGGGACCGCAGCCCTCCTGCCGGGGCATGCCACCTCAGCGGGAGCACGGCATTACCCGGCCTTTGCAGGCACTCAGTCTGCTGTGTGCGCTGAAGCCGTAATGCCGGGAGCGTGGCAGTATGGAGATCAGTCTAGTTGGGTCTATTTCATATGAAATGGTGACCGCTCATCCGCCCACTGTTTAGTAACTGGTGTAACTGTGTTTTCATCTGTATTTTTGTAATATGCAAAAGCCATTTAATTTTCTATGCAGTTCAAAAACGTCTCCCCTTTGCAATGGCCACATGGGAGACCTGTGCAGGAGAACCAAGCCAAGTGGCCGATAGTCCTTTTGATTTTGCTGTTGCTGTCTTTTAAGGATGCATCCTGGAATCCTCTGCACGCAGTGTCCCTTTGCTAAGCTCCTGCCTCTTAGACCCCACTTAACATCCCTGAGCCCCAGGGATGAGAGGGTCCCATGTCTTTGAAGGATCTGTCATTTTTCTTGAGTCAAGCCACAAGGAAGAGGGCTTGAAGGCAGTGCCCTAAGAGCAGAGATACCCGAGTTCAGAGCATGTATTATACTCCTGTTCTTTTCCCTGCTTGGAGAGTTACTGAACTGTTAGAAACAACTAAGGCCTCTGCAAAGCACCCTGCAGCCTTTACTGAAAGCATATTATGAAGAGGGCAGAAAGGACTGGGGCATCAATTGTCTCCCCAAGGGGCTGACAGTGAATTTAACCCCTTTGGAAGAGGAGGAGAATCTCCTGGCACTAGATGCCCACTTCACTCAAGAGGACTGCGCTGGTTTTGCTTATTGGTTTGCGGACCCCTTGCTTGTTGACCAGTTGATTCCCGACTGAAACTGGTGCAGACAGGCTTGGAAGCAGAGCTGGCAAGTTGCTTTGCAGTGCAGGACTTTCAGCAGCTGGAACGTGTCCTGGAGTACCTTGTCTTACGCTCTGAAGCAAAACCTGGGATTCAAACCTGCATCCGTCCAATTGAAACTCCCAGGATAGCAGCTTTGCCTTCTGCTGGGTCTGTGTAACGTGTGAGAAATTGCATGTTCCTAAGCAGCACACAAATCTGTTGAGGTAGAGTGACATCACCCAAAGGGTGATGCTGCACACCTAGCTCATCTTAGGGCTTGCAGGGGTACTTGGAGGCCTCTGGCAACTGTAGAAGGTCCTGGGTGATGGGACACCTCTGCTTTAACTGTCAGAGAAATAAGATTGTTTCTAACCTGCCACGAGGCCAGGATGCATTTGACTAGTCTCCTTTTGTGGCAGTGCTGTTCTTTCTGCAGTCTCTCTCTGCTCTGGGCTTGGGGGATTCAGCTTTAAAGTTAAACAGAAATAGAGACCAGATGGGGATTTAGCCTGCCTTGTAGTCTCTGAAATCAGATGGAAGATACCGGGGGCTGTGGAAGCACGGGTCATCTCCCTTGCAGCATTCCCCATGCTACAGTTCCATGGTGGCTGTGAAAACTCTATATTGTATTTGGGCGCTGCTTTCCCAGGAACCCAAGATGTGCTTGGCTGTGCTGTAGCACCGGAGCTTACCTGGGGTCCCTTTTTCTCTTCTCCTTTGTACCTCTGAGGTAGTTAAAGTTTGTCAGAGCAGCAGGGGCTCTTCGCTGAGAGGAGACAGATACGGTTATGTTAAAGGGAACTGCAAATGGTATTTAGGAGCTCACTAAGTGAGGTGAAAACCCACCGGCTCACTCCTGCGGAGCCAAATCCCGGAGCTCAGCTCCTCCTGCGCCCTTTGGATGGGGCTGGCATCCTTGGAATGGCAGTGCGGGGAGGTGGAGATGCTGCACTGCGGTAAGCACAAGAGGCAAGCAAGTGGGCCTCAGTGTAGCACTCATCACGCGCTTCATGGCTCAGTTCATGGACTGTAATTGCAGGTATTCATGTAATCTACATCACTGGGCAGGACTCTGCGCACACACACAATGCATGCCCAGACATACACGCACCATGCCCACACTTGCCCACACATTCTCGCCAAAACAACTGAAAATAAAAGTGATCTCAATCTCAAGGAGAGGCCTGGCTGTTTGATTTGGTTTTCCTCTTCCAGTGCCTCCTTGGGCCCTGCCTCTGGAAGGGTCTGCGCCTAATTGTAGATCTGGGGTTTTCTGAATCCAGGAGCCAGAGCTTTTAGGACCACTGTTAGCAAATGATTTGCAAAATCATCAAGAGATTCGTCATTCAGTGAATGTGAGCATGGAGCCCCTCGTTTGGAGTAACATCTGTGAATCATTGCCCACTCCAGCAAGGCTGGTTTCTGGTGAACAGCTTTTTCCCTACTGCGTTTAGGGTGTTTTGTGGGTTTGTGAGGCCAGCTCCGTGGTTCTCGTTGGTACCGTATTGTTTGCTTTCTCGTAAAGCTTGGTTCCCTTCGAACCCTGCTCAAGTGCCACATTGTTCAGGGGCGAGAGTGGTAAGACAGATCATGGCCCTCTGCTTGCCAGCATGGGCATTAGGGGCAGCACCAGGAGGGTGAATTCAAAGTAGGGAGAGAGTCCCCTCCCACACAGCCCCAAGCAGCTGTGTGTGACCCCACTTCCATCGCAGCTCTCATTTGGAGCAGAAGACAAGACAGACCTTCGTGGCAACACGACCGAACACAGCGATGCTGCGCAGCAGATCAAGGGGAGGGGATGGCAGCATCTGCAACAAGGTGCTGGCATGCCAGGGTGAGACAGGAGGCAAGACTGAGGGTGAGTGGCTGGGCCCCAGCCGCAACAGGGCAGATGAGAAGATGCCGGGCTTTAGGAGCTGGCAGATGTGGAGGTGTCGGGGTGGTTTCGTCAGTCACATGGGTGCCACCTGTGCATCAGGCTCCATCACTGAGGGGCAGAAAGGAGATCTCTGAGGATGTGCCTGGACTGCGCTTCAGGGCTGTACAGAGCACCAGTGGAAAATTAACTGACCCATGATGGACAGAGGGTCCTCCTCTCTTTGCCTTTGCGCCGAGAAGACCCAGAGGGCTCATGCATGTCTCATGCCATCCACCCCACCCCACCCTGCTTGCTGGCTGCCGATGAAGGGATGCGGGGAAGAGCATACAAGACAGCTTCCCTGGGCAGGGAAGGGATGGGGGCCAGCTGAACCGCTCTGGTGGCCGGGACCTGGCCGCCTGCACCCCATGGGCGTCCCGGCTCCCTGTTTTGGGTGCCCTGTGCAAAGTCCGTCTCGCAAGGAGACGAACGTGGAAGCGTAAATACGGTGTCTGTCCAGCGCGGTTTTCCTATAACGCAGCCAGAGCTTCCATAAAGCTGCTGTGACCCCAAACCCTACTCGGCAGCAGCTCAGGAGGGGCACTGCAGGCGCCTGAAGGCAGAGGTGCTGCCGCGGAGGAGCGGGGCCGAGGGCGGCCGGCACCCAGCGCTGCCTCGGGGCCCGCCGGGCCGGGCAGGGGCCGCCGCAGCCCCGGCGCGCCTGGCACATACCCGCGACCATTTTTTATCCCAGAGAGGGAAGGTGGGAGCCGGGAGCAGCTGTTCGGCCCTCACGGAGCCCGGCGGCCCGACGAAGGGGAGGGAGGCGGTGGCGGCGGCGGCGGGCCCGTCCCTCCGCCCAGGGGCGGGCCCCGCGCTCTCCCCGCCCCACCGACGGGCCGCCGTCCCCGCCGCCGCCATGGAGGAGCAGAAGGAGAACCGCCCGCAGGCTGCCCCCAACGCGGCGCCGGCGCCGCCCGCCCCCGCCGCCTGCCCGCCGGTGAGTGCGCGGGGACGGCGGGAGGCGGCGGGCGGCCGCGGCAGCGCCGGGCGGGCGGTGCTGGCCGAGCCGGGCATGCGCCCGCGCCCCCGGCCCGCCAGTGCCCCCCGCCCCTCCCGCGCATGCGCAGAGGCCGCCCGGCGGCGCGCCCATGGCGGACCCACTGCCCGCTTTCTTCAGGCCTCGCCTCGCCTCGGCCGTTGCCGGCGCCAGGCCGGGGCGGCGGGGCCCGGTACGGCCATGTCCGGGCGGGCCGAGTGCCGCCTTACCGAGGGGGCGGCTCCGGTGCTACGGGCCCTTCCGTCTGCGCCCGAGGCCCGGGAAGGCCCCGGCGGCTGTGGCGGCGGCGGTGGGCCTGGGGGGCACCGGCTCCGCCCCGCCCCGCCCCGCCGTGTGCTCGCCCCACGGAGGCTGGCGATGGCCGCTTTAGAGTCGGAGCGCCGTTAGTTTTTCCCTCTTAATTTATGGTTGTATTTACTTTACACGTGTTGGACATCAGTCTGCGCGTCTCAGTCAATACAGGTTCTGGTTAGTTGAGGTGTGGGGAGAAAGCCCTTGATGCTGGTCAGGGTTTTGTCAGCTCATACCAGAGAACTGACTTTTTTCTGTTGAAATTAGGACGCGCGTTCAGGTTTTTGTCTCTTAGAGCTGCTCGCTGGCATGACTTCAGACACACGTGTTAGCATCCCTTTCTTTTGTCTGCTGATTTTTTAGGAAAATGGTGTTTCAGAGCCAGCTTTGGTATTGATTTTCTTATGCATCTGTAAGCCAGTTCACTCAGTTTGAGCATGAGTGGAACAGTGTGATGTTTTACTGCATTTTGGTGCCAAAATGATAAACTTTAGTGCTCTAGCTTCTTGTGATCTTCTTAAATGACCTTCCGATTTCTCTTTCTTTTAGGGTAGGCAGCGTTGTAGGATCAGTGATCAAGAAACTAATGGGAAAAACTCAACTGCCAGTTCGAATGACTTCAGTGATCCAGTTTACAAAGAAATTGCTATAACCAATGGGTATATCAACAGAATGACCAGAGAGGAGCTCAGAAGTAAACTTGCAGAGTTCAAGCTTGAAACCAGGTTAGGCTAATTTGTAAACCTTTTGATTTATTTTTGGGAGCAGTAGAGCCATAAGAGATGATTATTTCAAAGTTTAGAAACACACCACAAAGCAGACATGCCACCAAACACCAGTTGTTTTACGTGCAGTCTTGATGCAGCTTTTGTTGTAGGGTTAGTGCATGTGATACTGCTTAATGCGTTACCAGAAACGTGTGCTGTCTCAACTGGTAACACAAAGAAACAATATGTAACTTCTATAATGTGTACTTCTCGATACTTTTTTGGTCAAGAGAGCAAGAACTGCAGGGGTTCTCAGGTGATGTTGCAGACCTTTGGTGTATAGAAACTCAGAAACTTAAGAACATACGTATTTTTATTTACCCAGTACAGATCTGATATTGGCTAGAACCTGATATTGGTGATAGGGCTCGGAACTTAATCAATGCAGAGGACAGGTACCTTTAGATGGAGAGTTTGCTAATCTGAATAGATGAGATAAAACAGCGTGAATAGGTGAGTGTATTATAAACTGGATTTGTGCTCACTGAGGAGGAGGAAGGGGCTAGGAATATATAGAGTGGTTCCTGCTCTATCGGAAATGACTTGCCAAGACCCTTTGATATTGCTGTGGCCAGACATATTTGAGATGTTGAGAAGGTCAACTGGGAAAAAACAAAGTGTATTGTTTCTATTGGCAGCTGTAATGGTGAAGTAGTGGTGGTGGTGGTGGTGGGGAGCAATGTGAGAAGCTACTGCTCTGGAGGAAGAGGGAATATGAAAGGTGAGATGGAGTCTGAAAGGAGAAGTCTAGCTTTCTAGAGAAGACTATGACTGTAGGAGAGAAGATGTTTTGGGGGGGGGGGGGGGGGGGGGGAAGACCAAAACCCCAAAACGGAAGGAAAAGAGATTCATTTGAACAAAATAAAAGAAAAAAAAATTGGTGTGGGTCGAAGTATAGTCTGCCACTTCCACTCTGTCTGTCTGCAGATGTTCTGGCTGCATAGTTTATTTAATTCCTCCTTTGGTTAAATGAAATTAGCTCCTCAGGAGGAAAGATTTTTATTATGACCTGATAAAATTTTTGGTAAAACAGGTTAGATTTGTACAGCTATTCAGCAATTATTCTGTTTTAAAAATAAAAAGCAGAATTCACATTCTAAATTATGTCTTTGTGGTTTCCTCCTAGGTTATTAATTTTCTGTTTGTGTTTTTTATTCAGTTGTAAATGCAGAAAGCTTTAAACTTTTCTTTTAGCTAAGCTAGACTTCTTTTGTCAATATATTCAATTTTTCCCCCCCATCAGCTCCCATACTGTCTCAACTTTGAATGAACTGGTCATTGAATTAAACTATATTAGTAAACCAGAGTGAAAAAGAGTTATCAGTGTTTGCAGAAGAAGCTGATGTTCTCAAATGCAGGTTTAGTACTCTGATTCCATTTTTTCCTTGTGGATCAGTGGGCTGCTTTTCTGATTGTACCACTTGCTACAAGTAGCTCTTACAGCTTTTGTGATTTAATTTGCAATGTGTAATTTTAAAAATAACCTCCTTTGAAAAGTAAATTATCCTTGTTTATTCAGCTCTGGTTTGATACGTGGCAGTTCTGGCACTTGCATATTATAATGTTTGTATTGAAAAAAACGCAGTAAGTAACGTTAATTGCTTGCCACTGCCAATTTATGTCTTAGCCATAAACCTCCTGAAAAGCAGGGTCTTGACCAGGAAGTTTTTCTGAGAACTGAAATCTCAAGTACTTTATTTAAATTGAGTTACTCAAGCTCAATTTTCAATTTAAATTGAGATAAATTTAAAATGTGGGCATTTTAGCTGAATTTTGCATTATCTGTGCCACTGATGCAGAAATATCTCGGGCATCAGTCACTTCAGGCAGAGGGCACAGGGAAATACGGGTGAAGCAGTACTGCTTCCAGGGCCAGAGGTCATCTAGGAGCAATCTGCAAAGACTTGGGCTTTGCAAAGGCTTTGACTACCGAGACTTGCTGAACTGGAGGTGACTGCAGAGTGTCTCCGTGCTGTGCTTCCCAGCCTGTCCCTAAATACTGATATTATCTAGATGTGTTAGTTGTTGGGGGAGGGGGGACACGGGTATGGCACCCTCTGCATTATCCCAGATAATGGAACGTTAACTGTATGACAAAGTTGAGTTCAGACTTCGTAAGTGCTGGTGTTCAAAATGAGGTTAATAAATGATGAACTTTAAAACATTAAATACAGCTTCAGTTCTACAATGGTGAAATAATTAATTAAATGAGTGTGATCTTTGTCACTTTCCTTATCTTTTCAGAGGAGTAAAAGATGTGCTGAAAAAGAGACTGAAAAACTATTATAAGAAACAGAAGCTGATGCAAAAGGAAGCCATTAATGGAGACAGTTGCTACGACTACATCTGTGTTGTTGACTTTGAAGCAACATGTGAAGAAGGAAACCCACCTGAATTTGTACATGAAATAATTGAGTTTCCTATTGTCTTACTGAACACGCGTACCCTGGAAATAGTAAGTGAACTAATTACTCTGTCAGTATGCTGTTCTTTGATGTGACTTCTTTGCTTCAGAAAGTCTAGATTAGTTCTTAGGTAGATGTAGAACTTCATTAAAAATAATTTTTTTTCTTTTTCCCTTTTTTTTTCATTAAAAAAAAAAAGGAAGAAAAAATGTGCCTCTTCCATACAAGCAAAACTTTCTTTCTATTCTTAAAGCATCTGGAACAGATCATGCTCCTGCTGTTTACGCCCTCTACTGATATGAGGGACTTTCAGTTTCTCAGTTGTCCTCCCCTCCCTGCTGTTCTTTCCCTGCTTTAAGATCCACAAAGCTATTTCTAGGATTCAAGGGATTCATCGTAAACAAGAATTAGCAAATTCTGTGGTCCTGTGTGAGGCAATCCAGAAGAGACTAATGCAGAGGTCTAGAAAATGAGGTTGAGGGAACTCTGCGTCTTGGGCTAGACTATTTCCGCAATGTACTTGACAGATTGACAGCTGTGTAACCTGATTTTAAACGTACTTAGTAGGCGTTTGGCAGCCTCAAGTACTCTATTGCGGTAAAGTTTTCTTTTAAGAAAAACTACTTGCTGTCTAACTGAAACTGAGTGACTCAGTGGAACGGAGGAAGTGCATGCACCTCTGACTAATGGTTCATTTATCGAGAACTTTGAGGAGGAGGAGGAGGAGGACTTCCAGTAGTCACTGTGATGCTACATTAGAGTGTAGCTGCATGTATGACTAACTGCAGACACAGGATTGTGCAGATTACCCAGGCTGTTTTATCGCCTCTAGAGTAGTAGGAAACAGCATGGGTTTTTTTTTTTCCTCCATCCAAAAGGTTTTCTGTAGCAGCAGGGATTTGGGGCGTTCTTTTTGTGCTGCTCAGTTTCCCAGAGTGAGGTCATTGTGTTTATCTCTGGCTGGCATCCAGAGGTCTATGACTTGCATGCAGCTTCTGAGATGTGCGGCCAGTTGCCTTCCGTGAATTACAGGTGAGCCTTTAGAGATACCACCTAAAAAACCACCAGGCTTTGCTCATGCCACTCCTTTTTTTTCCTTATTCATGCTCTCCTTTTCCCAAATCCTCCCCTTTATTGCAGTCTGTCCTTCTGCCCTCTTACATCCACATCCCTGCTCTTTGGTGCCTAGTGGCTGAGAGCAAGGACGTGTTCCAGTTGGAAAGCCATCTGTCTGTCCCATTGGGAATCTCATGATGGCCAGCCAGGAGGCTCATATTGGCTCGGGAGGTACACACTCCTTTTTGCCTCCAGCAGGACAGGTAGCCGCTAATGCCTTTTGGCTGTGGACAAGCCAGAGAAGTTGCCCTGCGGGCTGCATAGTGTGCTGCTGCTGAGCGTTTGATTCTCTTGTTACAGGAGGATACCTTTCAGCAATACGTGAAGCCAGAGATTAATCCCAAGCTTTCAAACTTCTGCATCAGTCTGACAGGCATCACCCAGGTAGTTTGCACTTTTGTTTCTTCAGGAAAAAATATGAAAAAAAGAGATGTGGTGTTGATGTTTTCAGACTGGTAATCTTTCGTGATAATTTTTCTGTAAGGTTTATTCTCTTAATCCTTGGGTTTTTTTCTCCCCTCTCCCAATTGTCACAGAATTGATTTCACGAAGTTGGTCATTTAGGTGTTTGTAAGGGGCTGTAGGGAAAAGCATTCACTTTGTAATCTGTGTATAGAAACTTAATCTTTAACAGAGGAAAACACCTTTTGAATTGCATCAGTTCCTCTTCTAAGATTTTTATTCTAAAGGTTTTAGTTTTACGATGGCAATGGCTTGTGACCAAGTGACTTGAGCAGGGGCATGGGAAACAAACTCTAAGGTTTTAATCTAAGTTCAACAGCTAACTAACCTTGTTACCTTTATAGGTGCCATTTGGAGGTTTCTAGTGGTGTTTTTGCGGTGCTTTTTCCAGTTTAGAAAAATCTGACCAACTGTCTGCTTATTTTAATGTGCAGTCTGTTTCTAAAGACTTTTGTGAAGCCAGTTTAGCGAGTGAGTGATTTAGTGACTGCCTATATACCAATATAATTCTTACACTTCATGCTGAATTTTTTTTTTTTCTGAAAAAATGTTCCTCTCTTGTTTTTCTGTTTCTTTTAGGACATTGTTGATAAAGCTGATACATTTCCTCAAGTTCTGCAGAATGTGATAGAGTGGATGAGACAGCGAGAACTGGGAACAAAGTACAGCTATTCCATGTTGACAGATGGGTATGTCCTTATGTAACCTTCAGTACAATCCAAAACTGCAAAACAGTGTTTTAATCTTTGAGAGTATTGTTAAAGGTGGATCATGACTCTGCCATTTTGCCATTTTATTATAATTTTAGCTTTCAGGAAAATCGGAAAAGCTGAACTAAACAATTTGAAATGAAGCTTAAATCCATTAGATGGCACTGTTTCTTTCCTAGCTTTCTGTATGCAACTAAATTATGTTGAGTATACTTTTTATCCTTTTCTGTTGTTGTAATTCTCTGTTTACATCTAGTTTTCACATAGCACAAAATACCTGAAAATAGTGTTGTGCAATTTCAGTTCTAAGCAACTCCCATGCTCTCCTGAATTGTAGGTTTCAGAGATGTGTGGTGGTTGTATTGTATTCTATGTGTGTTAGTGTTGCTGTTAATACATCCTACATATTCCGCCAGAAAGCAATAATGGATTGTGCTGTTCATTGAACAGGAGAAATAGCTAGCACAGAAAGCTCTCTGCTTTGGCTTAGAGGACTATGGCTCTGGTGGGTCCCAGCTCTGACAAGCTTTGTGTGTGAGGGATTGACTAGCCTTTGAGCTGCCACCTGAACTTGCTCTCTCATAAGGTCTTTGTGGAAATCGGGTCTCCCCTAATGACTGCAGAGTGAACAGATCTTGAGATCTAGATAATGTCTGCAATACAACTTTGTTCTTGTGATCTTAGCTTTGTTATACGATGAAAGATACTGTTTGAGCCTTACCTTATCTAGCACTGGCCAGGGAATTTGTCTGTAAGTGATGCTTGCTTTTTAGCCATGAAACATTACTATTCTGTCAATATGTCTGCTTTCCTACTTCTCTTGGAATGAGGAATTTAAGTGGCACAGAGAGTTTTTAATATTAGCCGTGTTGAGGTGAATGATGCATTTTCATGTTGCTGCGCCTGTTGTTTGCCCAGAGTAAGTCTTCTGCTGTGCTGGATTAAAAAGACCGTCCTGTGCTGCTCTGTTATAATGACTGTGTTGAACCAAAGAGAGATAAACCTTGAAACAAAACTGGAGTTTATAAAAAAGAGCGTGGGGGATCCTAGTATGACTTCCTAACACTTCTGCCAAGTAAAACACAGATAAATATTCTAGTCTATAATATCAGTAGTTTGAAAAATAATGTCATAGATAAAAAAGTTTTTGTTATGTGTCCATTCCAGTAATGCAGCTTAGCGAGTGTGAAATTTTTTCTGGCCATTAGACTTCCCCCCCCCCCCCCCCCCCCCCCCTCAAAATTCCTGAAGATTTGGACAACGACTATAAATCACAGGTCTTTTCTGGTGAAAAACCCGTATCATTGAAATGTGGTTATGTCCAGTGTGAACGCTGAAGCCGTTTTAAGACCTGTCGCACGAGACTTGAGGTGTACGGTTTAGATCCATGTACACCTTAAATAAGGAGTTAAAATAATGCCATTCCAACTTTAATTTAAGGGACTGTGGTAAATACTGCTATTTGACTGATTTTTCACCTGTGATTAGGTTTCTAGCTTTGGAAGCAACAGTGAATTAAAAAAGAAAATGGTAAAGCAAAACTAGTGCAAGACTGGTTATATTACTCGGTTTAGAATGTGTTTGGAATTCCCCTCCAGAGGAATCCCCTCAGTAAAATTCCGCAAGGAAAATAGGTGCAGTGAAATCTGTCATACAGGTGAGATTGTGTAGACAGCTGCAAGAGAGGGGAAAAAAAGGTTTTATTTTAGCTTGAAGCTTACAGAGTTGTTGGAGTGGTTCCCTTCAGGAAGCCTGTTAGAAGTGCATAGGATTATGATTTCACCTTCTTTCCATAAAAGTCTGGTTATCCTAAAACTACGTGCAGTCTTGTTTCAGTAACCTGTGTTAAGCAGAGATGCATGCATATCCAAGTAATAAGGAAGATTTAAGGTGTCACTTGGTTCCCCAAGGGCTGTGTAAGCGTCTTGTTTATTGGCAGGTTTTAGAGTAGATGTGGAAGGTGGAGAAGTTGGCATGATATTTTTTTGTCTTAACTGTCCTGGACCTGAAACCATCCTAGTGAATATCTTGCTCATGTCATTATTTGAATTTGTTAATCATGGGGGAAAACATATTAAAAAATTCTTTACCATGAGTGTAGCAAAAGAGTGTTTCCTAAGCTGTTTTCCTTCTACTGACCACCAAAGAAAAGACAGCTTTTTGTGCTACAGCTGTGCAACATGTAGAAGGCAGGGCATCTGAATTATATATTATTAATGTTCTCTTTTTCTCTTTTGACTTTTTAAGATCTTGGGATATGAGTAAATTTTTGAATATCCAGTGCCGTATTAGCCGTATCAAATACCCTTCTTTTGCCAAAAAGTGGATCAACATTCGCAAATCATATGGGAACTTCTATAAGGTTCGTACAGATTGTTGTTTCTCTTGCGGGAAAATTTGGTTTAAAAGTCTAGCATGTCCTGTTGTGCTTGTCATCCTTACTTGTGTAATATGAAATTATAGTACTTAAACTAGTTGCCTGAGGCCAGATTTTCAAATGTGCTTCATGCCCAAATCTCATTTAACTAATTGAAGATCATATAATCTCCTGCATTTTGGTTTTAATCTTGTTTTTAAGAATCAGGAGATGCTCCATGAAGGATTGGCTAAAAATGTCGTACTGGTGCTCTTAGATCAAGTCATGTCTTGAAGTAGGTCAGCTGAAAAGGCGCTGTATTGATTTTTTTCAATTATTTTTTCCTGTTTTCATGTAATACACTGCAAAACTAATTTGCACCACTACCTGCAGATATCTCCACTTTTGACAGTATAATGGGGACAGAGAAAGATGAGGACATAGCTACAGTGGAATCAAATTGTCAAGAGAAAAGTAATACCAAGTTCAGTGCTGGACCTTATTGCTGCTTTCTTTCACTGTCAGATTACCATAAAATGGGTTATTGGAGATTCTAGTGAATTCCTAGTCAGTCTTCACTAAACCATTTGTTTGAATATGATTTCAGCCTAGCTGATGATCTTCTCTTGAAGGGCTTTTTCATACTAAATGTAACCTGTAGGGAGGAAAAAAAAAAAGTTTAACATTTAATAAGCAAAGAGCTTTACTTTGTGCTGGGCAAATATTACAGGGTTACTCCGTTTCTCTCTCTGTGATTGTGCCTTCGCTGCATGACTGTTTCCGTTGGAAACACGCTAGAATATAGAACAGTCTTATTAGTCCTGTCAACTTTAACCTAAACATACCTTCCATTTCCTTCTGTTAAGCAGTGAGTGCTTTTTCATTCAAATGCAATGAACATTGTAACTTAGAAGGAATCAGTTTATTTTTACTTTTTGTGATTTTTTTTTTTTCCCCATAAATGCAAACAGTTGTAGCATTTATAGTTCAGTGCTTCTGTTCAGCTATTCCGTGTTGCTATTGAATCTGTTGCTAAGTAAAAGATAAAATTAATAACTAAAAATGTATTGTAACTTTCCTGTGGAATGTCCCACAACCTGCAGTATGTCCCCCCTGCCTAGTTTGTGGGTGTTATTACTGGAGTTGCATGTTGCTGGGTTTTGGCAACTTTGTTGTCGCCACTCTGTCTTGCTATTAAATGCAGTAGTATGGTGCAATATGGTGGAACTTGTCATGACCCGTGTTCCCCTGTCCCAACCACTACCACCAAGACAGCAAAGTAAAATTACCCTTTAAAGTTACCCTTTTGTTTTTCTTTGACCTTTCCAAAGAACAAATGTATATTTAGTAGTTAATCAAGAGAGGACTTGGGGCATTTGCTGGTATAGCACTCTGCATGGGTAAGTCAGTTAAGCTCTCTTGTCTGTTAATGCTGTTGGTTATCCATGTAAACATGGGCTGCTATAGGTGTTGCTGATCTGTTCCTGTGGTGTTTGGAGGCATTCAGAAGCTCAATGTCAGTGAGAATCAGAAGCCTGGTGTTTCTTTAGTCACATAGTATTTAAAAGGAAAACCAAAATTTGATTCCCTCTGCAATGCCACTTTGGGTGGTAATTCCTTTTTTACAAGGCTTGTTAAACCTAGGCAGGCCGTGGCTTCCACCGTTGCCAGCGCTGGCACATCTTGAGCTGGTGCTGGTAATGGTGAGAGGCTCTTGAGATTATCCTAAGTCTAGACAAGCTCCTGTTGACTATGTCTCCTCTGTAAAAATGAGAGTGTCTGTCTCACCAAGGTGCTTTGAAGTTAAATTGTGATCTGACAAAAAGCAACATGAAAGTAGTATGTGACTTAAGTAGACTTAAAATCTGCATATGTTTCTACTGCACTGTGTTAGATTAAAAAGACCTGGTACAGAACCTAATTCTTGAATGTGGTTCACTTTTTCCATCAGGTTCCTAGGAACCAGACCAAGCTGACAATCATGCTTGAAAAGCTGGGCATGAATTACGATGGGAGACCACACAGCGGACTCGATGACTCTAAAAACATTGCAAGGATAGCTATAAGGATGCTGCAGGATGGCTGCGAACTGCGGGTGAATGAGAGAATGCATGCTGGACAGCTTATGACAGTCTCCTCCGCAGCCCCCTTAGAGGGAGCCCCAGCTCCACAGATGCCCCGCTACAGAAACTAGCAGTTCGGGGGTTCTGCCTTAGGAACTGCTCTCAGATCCCGCTGAAGACTGTTAAGAGCTTATTAAACGGCCACCTCTGCCAACCTGTCTGAAATGCAGAATCTGAAAGCACCTTAACTAATCATCTCTGAAATAACGAGGAGCGTGGAAGCTCTTTGAAGCCTGTGTTACGGCATATTTCTTTTTAATGATGATTTTTTTTTGTTGTTGTTGTTTGCAACTTTTCTAGCAGTAAGGCTGATATGCAGAATCCAGGCAAAGTGTTAAGCTTTCAAGAACTTGTAATTTAAACACGTGCAAAGATCGATTGGGCTTGTGCTGCTGTTCCACCCCAGCCTGTGGGTAGTATTTATTCACTATGCCATACTGTAATGATATCTAGCATCTGATTATTCATTGCACGCAAATAAGACATTGCTGGACAAACTGAAATAGCGAGTGGTCAGGCTGGCCTTTCCTGGTAAGGCACCCTTCTGAGGGTTCCTGCTTGTAAATTTTTTTTTTTATTTCTTTTTTTACAAAGTCTAGGAGAAATGGGAGCATGTTCATCAATTCTAAAGCAGTAGAGAAGTACTGTGTTGTTTGGGGTTGTTTTCTTTTTCTTTAAGGGATATGTTTGTCTGCATCCACATCAAATAGAAGAGCTGTGTATTGAATAAAAATTCCATTAATGCAGTATGATAGTAATTTTTTTTTAACCTGTATTTAAAAAGAGAGGGTTCTTCAAATTTTCACTTTGAGGATTGCATCTCGTATTCCTGCTACACTCAGAGCTGCACTTCATTTAATACCACTTTTAGAGACTGTCAGCCATTAGGACTTAAAAATGAGCGAAGTAAAAATAAGTTCAAAACGTGTCAGATTGTCAAAATTTTGTGCTGTGTGGTTGCTATGTAAAACAAAACAAGAAGCTTCTAGTTCATAGTTAAAGACATGCTCAACTATTTTTGGTAGCTTCCTGTACCTTTGCCACCATGAAGCTATGCCTTTATCTTGGAAGATAACACTGGAAGATTAATATAATTTTATTAGTAAAGGCCACGTCTAATTATTAACCACTTTTTGTGCTTTCTTCCTAGGCCCCCGATAAGATGATATTCAAAAGAGGCCAAAGTGTTGATTTGTTTTGTCCCCAAGGGCTGTTATGAAGTCGAACATTAATGTGGTCAGCTTTGCAACAGAATGGATTATTCTGAAAAGTGGAATGACGTATTTTGGTTGCTCTTAGACCAAAAAAAAAAAAAAAAAAAGTTAGTTTGGTATCCCTATATTACAATTCATTCATTCTTTCTACCGCTTACATTCAGGAAACAAAATAACCAATTCATAATAAAGCTTTGTTGAGGACATCCACTGCTTCACTAATCAGACTCCTCCCAGCTCTCCTTGCTCTTCTCACTGTTGAATTGGATCAGTGGAAACGTGAAAACTTTATTTTAAATTCATGTAAGAGGGAGAAGTATTGGTCAATTCTCAGTTGCTTCGTATATTGGAAGGAAGCAGTTTTCTTTCCAGAGTCACAGATTCAGAATGCCACAACTGCTTTAGAA
The DNA here is from genome assembly GCA_017639485.1 of Pluvialis apricaria. NCBI lineage: Eukaryota > Metazoa > Chordata > Aves > Charadriiformes > Charadriidae > Pluvialis > Pluvialis apricaria. The sequence continues at coordinate 50,793,963 of CM030010.1, read as the reverse complement.
TGATGTTCATCTTTTTTTCTGAAAGTAAATGCTTGTACTTGCAAAATTTTGTTGAACTTTACAGTTTCCTTTCTTTCTGTAGCAATACTTGAGGTATTTTCAGAAGGGTAAAATCCAAATCTTTGATATGCTTACTCTGAAAAAAACATTTATTTGTCAGCCCATATTTTGTACAAATTGTTAATTACATATTTGCTTTTCTCTATAGCAACCATAGTATCCTCTTTTCCGAAGAACCATGGAAATTTACTTTCTTTGCCTCTGAGTTACTGTGGTGCCGGTTTCTGTGATAAAATTGAGTCCAGCTCATCAGATCTCCCCTCGGGACGCTGGCAGTATCATAGACTTTGTCACTAGTCTTTTATTTACAGGTCTGTAACAAGGCCCTCAGTCCAATGAAAAACTGTATTTGTTACAGATTATACTACAGGTTTCATAAGTGAAGAGCTGTTGTAATTTTACATCATTAAATTTAAGTACAGAGTTGTTTATTTTTGTTAAATAACTTCAAAAAGATATTTTGAGATAAGGGTTAAATATTAATAATTTTTTTCTGTTTACTGCTTGAGTAGTTTTTTTTATCAGTGAGTTGCAGAAATCAGTAGAATCATTCCAGATGCTATTTTATCTAAGTTGAATTAATGTCAAACTTTAAGCAGTAACTGTTTTCACAGAATGTTTGCTTCTGCGATTCTGAGATGAAGCTAACTTCATCGATGTCTGTTGGTTTACTTAAAATGCAAACAAACTTATTAAAATAAGTTGGTATTTATTAACATGTCAGGCACTGAATTCGCTCTATAAAGCATGAGATGACTTCAGTGGTCTTGGTCTCAGCATGGCCCGTGACTAGTCTCCTCCGGTGGACTAGCAACATTGCCCATGGCTAGGTGGCTTACATCTTATGGATGTGACTAGTCCACAGCACTCAGTAAAGGGATAAATTTTCCTGGACGCTTTCATGCTGAGGGGGAAGGATGCATTTGGGGGGAAGAAAAAGTATGTGGTATGGTGATTTTAGAAGTGGCGCTTGTGTTCGGCCAAACAATGTTTTGTCAGGTTGATCTTGTTTGTGCAGAGAAACTTGCTGACTGCATCTCTGCTGTAATTAATATTATTATTTATTAGAGGAGTCATCCCATGCTGGAAAAAAATCATTGACAATTATGTAAGAAACAATGTCCTTTTTAGGCAGAAAAAACCCGTGCAGACATTACCCTGCTGATATAGTAAGAGGCCTTGTTTTGTTGTGGTGTCTTTTTTTTTTTTTATTTCAGGAGCTGTACTTGAGCAATTCTCCTGCAGACAGCCTTTGTAAAACACTAGCGAACTTTAAACACAGGATTTCAACATGAGCACTTTCAAGTAGATTTCTTAATATGTATTTATATGAATGTGAGAGGGATTCACAGAATCTTGGGGTTGTGTTAGAGAGGAAAAAAGGTTTCTCAGGCAGGTTAAAGAGCAATAACCTCCGTGTCTCGATGAGCAAATGTCGCTACCTGCATGGGTAAGAAGAGGTCACAACAGTTTGTAGCCTCCTATCAACCTCTTAGTCAGGTATGGTACAGGGGCAAGTCTTAGCAGATTGGTTGTCCATAGAAACTGCTCCTGTCTGTGCTTGTCTTCTAATAAGGCAATTTTAATAATTTAGCTTAAGAAGGTAGTTGTTTTTTTCCATATTTTGTTGGAAATTAACATTGCAGTGAGGAGGGGGCTGTTCCCAGCAGTGAAAGAAAAAACAACCTCCGTTCACCTTCAGTTGAGGTTCTCGTGCCCTTGGAGAGCTCTCGGTGCTTCACTGCAGGCTTAGGCTCTTTGGTGACCTTGCAGAAGCAGTGGTTTTTTCACCACAGCTTCACTAAGGGACAACTCATTTCTCTCGCCCTACAGTTCCGAAGGCTTGTTTCCCTTTTTTCTTTCATTAGTGAACTTTTGCCTCCCCCAGAAAGAAGTTTGTGCTAGGTGAGATCTTTGTATGCTCTTTTTTAATTGGGGGGGGGGGGGGGGGGAATGGGACCACAGGCCTTTTAAAAAGCAATTGGAAGCCTTACCTGTGGAGGATAGGCTTTTGAAATGTGCTAAAGTGGTGGTCAGTGCATGCTTCTGCTCTACCTTGTATTGGGCCGTGGCCAGCTGAACAGCCATAGCAGAGCCCAGGCTACCACTTCATTTTAGAAGAATTTCCTGCGCATCCGATGGAGAACGGGGTGCTGATCTGCACGTATGGGTGCAGACAAGGCTTTGGAGGATGAGAAGTCACTTCTCTTGTGTTCCTTCTAGTTTGGTGTTTGCACATTCACAGCCTCCAACACTGACTGGCTTTTGCCTTCTTTCAGTTGGAGGACTTTGTGTTGCGGGAGAAAAGCCTGAAGCAGCTTCAGGGATATACGCTTCTTAAATTAAAGGAGTGTGACTGCTTTGCACTATGTGGCCTCACATGGAGGAAAGGCTTTTTTGAATGAACGACAAGAGCCTTGGACACCTCTTTATGGCAGAGGTGACCTCTGGGTGTGTTCTGATTAGGGATGTGATTGCACGGCTCAGGCAGCCGTCTCCTCTGTGGCCACTCAGTTCTGGGGTGCCCCGTGGGTAGTACCATGCCCTGCTCCCGCAGTCTTAACTCAGTGTGGCCATGACTACACGTGTTAACTGTAAATCTTGTGATGCTGCTTGCAGATACACAGTGGGGCTTTTTTGCCTGCTTTCCTGGCTAAGTTCTTGCTAATCGTGGTTTTTTTTGCTGTTTGAAGTGAATGGTAGTCATGATCTTGCCTTGGTAAAGTACTTGCAGGTGATTCTGACCTCCTTTGCTTATGTTCCCTGTTTCAGCGATGTTGATTTTTTGAAGAGCACACGTAGCCAAGCAGACCTCTGTGAGCCAGAGATGTCCCAATAAAGCGGGAATTGCTTCATCGTGCTTGTGTTCAGCTTTGGGGTGGTATGCAGGTCCTGGGCTGCGGGCTGGCCCTGCAGCGTGACACACGCGTGACCCAGACAGCTACACGCTCAGCAAAACACCAGGCTTGGGCATTGCTTATTTTTGGTTATCACTGCAATCGGTGTGACTTGGAGGTCTCCTTGCTGCATTCCTTTCTCTATTTCATAATAATTCAGTTTAAATTGATAAGTAGTTGAATACTTGTGCTCTGAGCAGCATGGAAGTGCTTGATATGCAAGTTAGAGACAGGTGTAGCAGCCAGCAGTATGAGACTCAGAGTGCCTCCCCTTCTCACGTGAAAACACTTGAACGCTTGTGATTAATTTCCATTAATTAGGGACTAAGATGATAGAGACTAAAAAGAAGGGAGAAGTGACATGTTATTAGTTGATCCCGGTGTGTGCTTATACCTATCTGTACGGTCCGAGTCTTTCATACAGCTGATGAACTTTGAGAACAGGCTTTTTGGGACACCTAACGCCATGTGCAGACTGCTTCTGCGCTAAGCTTGGCTGTATTTAAGTACAGCTTGGGGGATAGCATGGTCCGATATTGCTGGCCTCCAAAAAGAGAGGGAGGACGGCGCCAGCCCCGCGATCTCGTGTTAGCGACAGCTCTGCTCCCGAGGGGAGGCTGGACAACAGCCCTGCCCACCTCCTTTCCAGACGACACTGCTCTGGTTCTGCAGAAACCAGCCAAGGCGGGGAAAAGCAAGCTGCAGATTATCCGGTAGTCTTGATATGCTGCTGGGATCACTTTGTTAACTGGGAATTTTCCACGCGTTTTTGGCCACAGGCAGGGCCTTCAGACCAGCTTTGCTCTTTGGAGGGCTCTGTTTCTCATTAGTGATGGAGAGCTGCTCTTTCCTACCAACAGAGTGTATTGCGATGTTATTAGTCTGGAAAGTTAAGATGTGTCCTGCGGAGAGGAATATCCACAGAGCAGGTCACCACACTTGGCAGCCTTCAGTAAACAGGCGGCCCTGTAGATAAGGGGCATTTATTTGCGCGGAGAAGGCTGGGTGGGGCACGGCTGTAAAAGAAATCACGCAGTCCTTATCCGGCGTCGGAGGGAATTGCTGTGGTGCCTGCAAAGCCCGTCTGTTGGCGTGCCGTGGGGCTCTGGGAGCAGTTCCCTTCAGCTACGCTGGTGCTTTGTTTCCCCCCCCCATTAATCTGCAGAGCCACAGGGGCACGTTTCTTCTTCAGAGCCTTCTCTAGCACTTCAGCTTTCCTGGATTCAGGGCTGGCTTCTCTGGAATTTACTGGCTCGCTCCTTGTTCTTGCCTGTTTTGCTTACATGAAATAGTCCTTCCCTGACCCTGCTTGTACTGATTTTCTAACAAGCCATGTCTGGAAGCAGCTGTACTCTACGCTGTAATCTTGTCTGCACTGCTAGCCTAACTGTTACGAACAGGTCTTACAGAAGCCTTATCAGATCAGGGACTGCTGCCTTGTGAGGAGCTTATACAGTGTGGTGGTGCGGTTCCTGAATGCTGCAGCCATTTCATAGAATCATAGAATGGTTTGGATTGGAAGGGACCTTGAAGATCACCTAGTTCCAACCCCCCTGCCATGGGCAGGGACACCTCCCACCAGCCCAGGTTGCCCAAGGCCACGTCCAGCCTGGCCTTGAACACCTCCAGGGATGAGGCACCCACAACTCCTCTGAGCAACCTGTTCCAGTGTCTCACCATCCTCACAGTGAATTTTTTTTTCCTAATATCTATTCTAAATCTCCTGTCTTCCAGTTTGAAGCCATTACCCCTTGTCCTATTAACATTTAGCAGATGCTAACAGTAGGGAGGACAGTATAAGTAAATGGAGAATCTCTCGGCTTCCTTCACAAGTCATGGCAAAAAGCTTGTGGCAGATTTGCAGGGTTTAATGGTGCTTTCATTCGTGCTCGCTACCATATGCACATCTCCTCTGGGGCTGCTGTCACCATTAGAGATTTAGGCAAGGACAGGGCCCTTTTGAAACTGAATGCCAGTTAAGTTAGATGTGTGGTGAGTATTTGTTTGTGTGATGGGCATTTGTTGCTACAGTAGAGCTGCATTGGTAAGTGTAGCATCACGTGGAGGAGGTAGAGTGGTGCTTTACTAGATTCGGCAAGCAAGCCCGCTCAAATGCCTTTGATTTTCATTGACAGATTGTCATTAGTCTTCATGCACGGAAAACTTGTGTTGAGCTTAAAAGAGGGAAAATAGTGGTTTTAAACTTATAAAAATCTTTTAAAAGTTTGTATTTGAGGGATTGGGGAGTTGACGAGATATGTATATGGTTTCAAGGAGGACCGGGAAATTGGAAGCGCTTTAGAAGAAACACAGTGGTGCTGAAAAAGTGTTTTTGTGCCGTTGAGTACAGGAACATGTGACAAACAGAATGGATTTTGTTCGGAGCTAGACTTTCTTGTGATAGTTATGTAGCATTTAGCGTTGTGTAGCTGTTTAACGCTTTGGAGTGTGGCACCACGGAGCTCTGGAGGACCTTGATCAGCCTTGCTGGCTGTTTTTGAGGAGCAACCCCAGCAGGGGCGCAGCTTTTAGCACAGAGCAAGGTATTATCAGGCTGAGAGGGTGGCAGCTCCATAGAGGAAGTAATTGTACTATAAACACTATGCCTCAACATTTTGGCAGGAAGTTTTCTTCCATAGTTTAGCCTGGGAGATGTGATGTTCTTGTAAGTGTTGGATCAAGGCTTCGAAAACGAATGATCCTCAGACAATGCTCTTTCACTATGAAAACAGAATCACTGTGACAGCCTATGATTTAGCTCCCTTTCAGGCAGAAAATAGAAATGCCTTCTTCCTGTCCTCCAGCCAAGAGACCTGCCCACCTTGGTGGATACTGATTGACAGAGATGGGAATTTTTTTGGTTGTTTAATGGCGTGATTTGGCAAAGAGTCAATGAACTCCTCTGTGCTTGGCTGATTCTGTCCGTGTGTGAAAGATTTCCGTAGAGGCTGCAGTAAGTGCGTCATACTGGATAAAACTTCTGTCTTGAACCAAGGTAGTCACGCTCAAGGCTGTTAAACTTCTTTCCTGAGCCAAGAGACCACAGACCTGATTCAGGTCCCTCCTGGTAGCTGTGGTAGTGAGCAAAATACTCTATGGTGGAAACGTCAGCCTTTGTGTCTGAGAGGTGAAGAACACAGAGCTTGGCTGTGTGCTACTGGGTGTATAGTAAGCTTGTCCGACTATGTTCATGCTGTATATGAAAGGGCTTCACATCTTAACATCTGAGCCACTGCTGTGGGGACCTTTCCATCTGTTCCTCCTCTTCTTTTCTGCCATCTGCATAATCTTTTAAAAATTGCAAAAAATTGCCTCAAGCACTTCCTGCAGCTCAGCCAGTTCCTCATGGTTTAGAGTCCTTTTTATATATGGTCATCTCTCTTTTAGAATATAAATGTCTTGAAAGAAGGGTCCCCATCCCATCCCCCCCAGTCTTTGAGTTCTGGAGCACAGGTAGAATGGGCTGAACTGTCCTCATGTACTCGATGACCTCTGGTCCTCCATCCACACCAACTACCTTTCAACCTGGCAGACAACCGCTGCTCTGTTCACTTGTGGTATTTTTGGCAAGGCTAAGTGCCTGCAACATACCTTGAAGTACAGCTGACTGCTTTCTGTCCCTCTTTTGCTTTCTACTGTCCTGCACCGGCTGTGCTGTACATGTCTGGGCTAAGGCTTACCTTTTCTTTTTCTCTCTTTCCCCCTTGCTTTCTTTTCCTTATGCTGTGATCCTGACCATGGCATTTTATCGTAGTTCAGCAACCACTCACTGTCAAGAATATAACCTCCCAAAAGTATGTGCAGTTGGGCCGAGCTCTGTGCTTGCTTTAAGGAGAGGGACAAGCGTAGTAAGTTTTATAAGCTGACTATAGTTTACAGTGAAGTTACTAACCCTGTTCTAAAGAGGATGAAATCCAGGCATACAATTAAATTGCTGTTCAAGTTTATGCAGTGAGGAAGGATGGTGCTAGAAATGGAAATCAGCTGCCTTGTCTCCTCAGCTGCTGTCTCCCCAAAACCCTCTACTGTTGCTTTTCTGTAGACAACATCTTAATGTAGGTTGCCACTAGAGGAAGAGGCTGTGCAACTGCTGTCGTGACTTTGGCTGAGCTCTTCTTGGGGACAGGCCCTTGCCTGAGGGAATTCCAGTCAAGTTCCTGGTCTCCGAAGCAGCCGGCTCTGCATCTCATCTCTGGACACGCAGGATGTATCTTCTGCAAATGCTTTCTTGAGCAGTGTGATGTTGCAGTCTGCCTGGCCTGGCTGTTGCGCTGAGTCTTCCAAGAGCCCTGAGTGCCTGCAGTCACTTGGACTGACAGCATAAAACCCTGTAGACTTTATGTTGTGATGACTGCGAGGGAACGTCAGCTCTTCAGCTCTTTCATGCTACCAGGAGTTCTTGAGGATGTCATTGATATGAATGGAGAAGGAATGGGAGTGTCTAGAAGCACCAGAAGGAAGGCGTTAGAGGTGTATGAGAATGACAGGTGCTGACCTGCACATGTGTTAGCAGGTCATCAAAACTACAGCACACCTACAGCTCCTTAGAATACGTAGATGGAATGAGCAAGGGGCAGCCTAAACCAAGACAAGAAAAACCTGAAATCTTAAGACAAGACAAACCTGAAATTTGAAGGCGTAAAAATATGCTGATAAAAAGAATGGGATTGGAGCAATTAGTCATTGAGATAAGGAGACAAAAGACAAGGAGTATATCCTAATGATTCACAGAGACAGGACGAGATGATCCTAATCTCAAGTAGGGGTCCTACAGGTACAGAGTGCGCGTCCAAACCCTGCATATGCTCACCAACCTCAAAGTTCAGGAGGGTGGGTGGGGGAAGATAGCTGGCATCTTTTTTTCTTCCATCTCGTTTCAAGTAATCTTGGCAAGAATGCAGTGCTTGCATTCTGGGCTGACCACATGGAAACATGTCATAGTACTTGTGATTTATATGTATGTGAGTATGCACGAATGTAATTGGTTTGGGATTGTTTTTTTTTTTAAACAAAATCACTTTCTATAGTCTCATCCTGAGCTTTGCTACAGTTGTTGCTGCAGTGCGCAAAAGCAGAGATCAATCAGTGCACAGGCAGTGCTGGAATGCCAAGTGTTCATTCTTGGTCCAGTGTCTTTGGGGGAAAGTCACCTTTTCAAGTCACCTTCTCCAGCTGTCTCTTCTTTTTCACTCATGGCTTGATTTTGCCACTTTAAGAGCAAGCTCTGACACTGTTTCTGCTCCTTGGTTTCCAGTGACAGGCTGTCTTCTCTTGAAAGCTTGCTGGGAACCAATAGCTGCCAGTGATTTTAGCAGTAGCACTAGAACGTGTCGCCAGGATCCTCTACTGAACCATATTGTTGGATTTATTTTGGCTTCCTGTGAGTGTGAAAAGTGCTCTCGGGAGCATATATGCAGCCAAATCCTTGGGTTGTAAGGTGTCTGTGGACCTCTTAGCACACTGCTAAGGTAGCAACGACCTACTGGACTGTTGGGATCCCACAGGATGTAGAGGGCAATCTGCCTGTGCTTGGAGCCATCCTTCCAGGATCTACCAATACGAGGGCAAACTCAAAGGATGGCAAGGGACCACAGTGTCCCACTACAAAACACGTTTGGTGATCCACTCTGAAGACTACAACCTCAAATGACAGGCCTTGAAATGGAAAAGGAGTCTGTGAGTCCTTCCAGACATAGTTTACAGAACGTCTCAGGGAAGCGTGATGAAGTGTGCATTTTTGGCAGAGTTTAATGGGCAAATGGAGACCAACTAGGAGGTTGCTTTCTCGAGGAGACAGAAAGATGCCTGTTGGTTAGAAATGGTTCCCGCTTACTGGGTTTGCCATAGATTTATAGTTCTCACTCTAGTCCTGTTTCCAATCCCACTTTATTTCTTCCTGTCTCAGAAGAGCTTGACACAAACAGCATATAATTCACCCTGTCTTAAGCTCTTTAAGAATTATACCTGTAGGGCCTGCTAGGGGAAAGATTTAGTTACCTAAACATAGCTGTCTGGTGCCCTCTGGTATCAGAGCTGTCTGCACAAAGCTTGCAGATACCATATGGGACCTGCAGGAGTCCTCCTGTCTTCTGAAGCAGCAGCTGGAGGCCAGACTGGAGACCTGAGCTATCTCCAGTAGCACTATTGCTCATACCTGTGTGTGGGCACTGGAATGGTGCCCCTGGAGCAAGGGGCCATCGCCCAGTCAGCTTAACAGGAAGAGACAGGTACCTCCAGAGTATGAATTGTCCCGTTGGTCTTTGCTGCCTCTTAATAGGGCTTAGCTGGAAGGTAGCAGCTGTGCTGCTGCTGGGCAGCATGTGAGCTTCTACAGCGCCTTTGCTAGAGAGATGGGGATTTCAAACAGCCAGGAGAAGGAATGCAATTGTTAGGCCAAGACATCGTCTCCCAAACACCAAGGGCTTTGGGAAATAAGGACGTGTTTCTGTTCGGCTCACTTGCTCGCCTTCCCAGAAAGCATGGGAGGAAGATGGCTACATCTGGATTTAGTTGGTTTGTTTCTGCACTTCGGCAAAAATGAATAGTGACAGCTGCTATAGGATTGTTAGGGTTGGGGGTCACCTTCTGCTCTACTGCCTGTTTGCACAGGGGTGGTGGAGAGCTGAGCTTTGTGGAAATCAATTACTTGCCAAGGTCCTCAACTGCAGATCAGGGTGCTTAGCCTTTGACCTTTAGGAAGTCTTGAACTGATTCAAAGTTGGGAAGAATCTCTGAAGCATTTGGTTGGGATTTTTTTGTTTTTTTTTTTTTTTTGTAGTGGTTTGGTGCAGGTATTTAAGCTGGGATGAAGGGATTTCAGCTCTTCAGTTTCTTAGAGCAAAATGGTGCGTTTAGGATGCCTTGTCTTAGTGCTTTCAGGGTTAGGTGTCACTCCCTCTCAGGGCAACTTTTGCCTGCCAAACTATCTCTGTGGTTGTCTGCACAAACCACAGAGCCCAAGACTGTTGTCTCCTTTCCACTGGTAGAACATGAAAAGGCACTTCTTGCATGAGCAGGACAGAGCTGCTTTCTGTGCAACTGCCGGAGTGGAGCAAGCTGGGGTGCTAGGCAGTGAACCCAGCCTTGCTAGACACTGCCGTAGCTGCATGTAGGTGAAAGGGGTTGGCAAGAGAACTGGCCCTCCCCTGCGAAAAGAAAAAATGCCTGCCAAAAAAAAAAAAAAAAAGAAAGAAAAAAGGAAGTGTTCTTGCACTTTATTTTCCCTTCATAAGTTTGGAGCAGCCTGTCTTTCTGGGCTGCCTTCAGCCTCGTCTTTCCTCTTCCCAGAAAGCAGTTTTTCTGGACAGTTTTTCTTCAGATAGTCCCTGGTAACGGAGCTCTGCCTCTAGAAAGGGTAGTGCAAGGCATCAAATGGATGTGCCTGCAACACTGATAGCACAGCACTCGCCTCTTCCGCAAGCATGGGAGTGCTTTGTTTTAATTATTTAGCCAGGAGAGTTGGAAATGTCGGGGAATCTGTTGAAGGCAGGAGGGGACAGAGCGCTGGCTGCACAGAGGGACAGCAGTAGGAGAAGTGCATCTAAGGATGGACGCTCAGCACTGTCGCCAGTCTGCTCCCCCAGACAGGTAAAAAAACCCACTGGAGGAAGAGGATCATCTTCCAGAGGGCAACAAGAAAGAGTGGAAAATGGATATAAGCACATACATGCACAAGCGTCTGCAAAAAAGGACGGTGAAATCTACCCCCACTCTTCACAGGCGGAATCCTCCTCCTCCCTGCGCTGTATCGCTCTTCTGCCCACAGGTAGGACTTAGGGGTGCTGCGGGGAGCAGGGATGCCACCCTCTCATCTGAGACCTGGCACAACTCATGGGCAGGGAGTTGCGGAAGTAGAAGTAAAGGACTGGCAGACAGCTCCTGGGCTGAAATGTGTTTTGCATGAACAGTTCGTACACTTCAGCATAACAAACATCTGTAAACAGACAGGCAGTTTGCCCGCGCTCTGTTAACAGGTAGCAGGGCTAAGGTTTGCCAGAGAGTTTGCTTCCAATGAATAATTAAACCAGTCCTGCTGCCCTTAAATTTAGGTAATGATGTTGCAGTCAAAGGCTTTCTGAATTTGGCAGCTAATGCTATTGTGAGCTTGTCTCCGTGCTTGGCCTAGGGCCTACACTATTTCACAGGTGACTTTGACCTTGTGTGACAGCATCACTACAAACTGGTCCCCTTTTACCTGGCAAATCGGGCACAAAGTCTTTCACCAGCTTGCCAATACCAAACTTGCAAAGTAAATGTTGTTCTAGAGCAGACTGAAAACAGAGCTGGGGGGTGGGGGGGATGCTGGCTTTAGGTTGCCATCTGGAACACCTTCCCAGAGTTCAGCCTGATGGCACTTTTTCTTCCCCATCACCATCTTACTACCGGTGGTGGTATTTGTTCAGGGTCCACTGAGAGCTCAGTTGGCACCCACTTCTCGGACTCTGAATCCTCTCAAGGTTTCTGTAGGTAGCATCTCCCCTCTCTTTGCCTTTCCTGATGATTGTAGGACACCCACTCTCCACAAAGCTATGGGTTTCATTCCAGTTCATCTTCACCCCAATACTGGCAGACTCAATATGAAAAGGTGTCTTCAGTGAGTGTGAAGGGACTCGGAAAACAAGATTGCACAAGCTTGGAAAGAAAGGGATGTCTGAATAGATAATATGCAAATTAATTCTAGCATAAACTTAACACCCAGATGCACCTTTGCCAGTAACTAAGCCTTTCCTGCAGGCCATGTTCCCAGGATTAGGTGTCCACGAGAACATCCTCTCTCCCAGCTGCTGCCCTGACTTCTGCAGATGTTGTCAGCTTTGAGCTGCAGCAGTCTCTATCTCAGAATAACCACACCTCTAAGCACAGTTCTAGGTGGTGCTCCTATGGCTTCACTCCAGTTTTTGGATTAACATCCTTGACGATCTGGAGCTACATGTCTTTAGTCTTCAGAGGTGATTTTTCCTGCCTAGCTCGCACCCAGGTGACAGGAGCTGGGGAGATGGTTTCCCTCAGCTTAGTGTTTGTAGGGCTATATCAGAGGCAGGGTGTCCAGTCTGAGGACCTCCAGAAGAAAGATGTCAACAAACTAGAGTGAGCCGGGCAGCGATTATATGTAAACAGGCCGGAAAAATAACAAGTTGGCAGAAAACCACAATCCTCACCGGTAAGGCGGGAACAGTCCTTGGACGGGGTGGTTTCTGTTATAAATGGTGTGCGTGTGATGGCCAGAGACATGCCTTTCCCCTGAGCCATGACTGCAGGGGAGAGGCAGGGTGTGGAGAAATACTGCTGCTCCCATCTTTTACTCAAGGTACTTCTGAGCTCTTGACACCTGGGGAAATGTCACGTCCGGCAGGGAGAGTCTGAATGCACTCAGAGAGAGGCGGGACCAAGGAAAGGGTCAAGGCAAGACGTGGAACTTAACGGTTTTGCTTAGTGCCTATATCTGGCCCTTTTTTAGGTGTCCAAGGTGACCCCAAATACACTTCCAAGGTCACCCAACAAGGAGTCAGAGGTGAGAAGGACCGATGGCTCCCAAGTCATGGCCACTGCATGGCAACTGCAGTTCTTCAGAAAAAGCAGGTGTGTGTGTGTAGCCATAAGCATTACTTGAGATGCTCAGGCCAGTTTTAACTTTTAGCCTTTCCTAAGCCTCCTAAAACACCACCAGAGTTTTTCCCAAATTGCTAGTGCTTTTTGGTTTTTTTCAGCCCTAGGTTATTTTCTACACTTGCCAATGTTTGATACCACAGGCTCTTGATTTGTCTGTGGACTACTGAAACAAAGAATTCTTGCTTGATTCATACACAGAAAGTCTTTTGATCTCTAGCAAAGAAAATACAAGAAGGTACCAAAATAGTGTTTACCCCACACATTATTCCAGTCTTTGGGTATTTGCAGTACCCTGAGATGTACCGGTTTTGCAAAGGCATTGTGTTTTTGCTTGTTTACTTTAGAAGAATCAGCTGAGGATAAATTTCCACATGGTGCGTGCTCAAGTGAGTGCACCCTCTTCTTTATCGTTTATTTGTATTTTGCAATGACCTTTCTCAAGAGGAGACCCTCATCACCCCAGGGACATTTTCAGATATCCTTTTTTTCCAGCTGTAACTGGAGCAAAATGTTGGCCAGATGAGTTCAGACAATCTCTTGTGGAGAGGCAAGCACAATTAGCAGTGGGGGATGAAAAAAACCTAATATATCTGAGGGAAGTAACCTCCAGAAAATAGGTCCCAATGGATACTTGCACCATTGTAGGCATTTTCACAACTTAAATAGTCCATAGCTTAAGCCAGCTGCAATAGTTTCTACTTGCACTGCTGAAAACACTCTGAAAGATTGTGCTTAACAGAAAATAATATCCAAGAAGAAAGCTTTGAGTTTCAGGGTTGTTGAGAAATTCAGGGCCAGTCCCTTGTTTCTGTTTGAAAAGAAGACTTCGTACTGGACAGAATTTCTTTTCTTGCTGTTGCCACACAAGGCTTTAGGGCTCTAGTTTTTTTTTTTTTTTTTTTTTTTAATGCTTTTGAGAGTCTGTTTCTGCTTGGGAAGTCCTTCCAGTTGCTGGTGAGCTACTCTCATTCTGGGTTCTGCTTAACGTGATCTGCTCAGAGCCAAGTGTTTGCCTCAAAGGTGGTCTGTACTCTGCTTGTCCTCACAGCAACATAGAAAAGGTCTCTGAGTGGGGAAAACACAGCGAGGTCACCTTGCTGAACTGCTCAGAGTTGAGAGTGGAGAGTGCTTATTCTGTCATAGAATCATAGAATGGTTTAGGTTGGAAGGGACCTTGAAGATCATCGATTTCCAACCCCCCTGCCACAGGCAGGGATACCTCTCACTAGACCAGGTTGCCCAAGGCCACGTCCAGCCTGGCCTTGAACACCTCCAGGGATGGGGCTTCAACAACCTCTCTGGGCAACCTGTGCCAGGGCCTCACCACCCTTAAAGTGAAAAACTTCTTCCTAATGTTTAATCTAAACCTGCCCTCTTCCAGCTTAAAGCCGTTCCCCCTCGTCCTATCACTACATGCTCTTGTAAAAAGTCCTTCCCCAGCTCTCCTGTAGGCCCCCTTTAGGTACTGGAAGGCCGCAATAAGATCTCCCCAGAGCCTTCTCTTCTCCAGGCTGAACAGCCCCAACTCTCTCAGCCTCTCCTCATAGGAGAGGTGCTCCAGCCCTCTGATCATCCTTGTGGCTCTCCTCTGGACGCGCTCCAGCAGGTCCATGTCCTTCTTATGTTGGGGACTCCACAGCTGGATGCAGTACTCCAGGTGGGGTGTCACGAGAGCGGAGTAGAGGGGCAGAATCACCTCCCTTGACCTGCTGGCCACACTTCTTTTGATGCAGCCCAGGATATGGTTGGCCTTCTGGGCTGCGATCGCACATTGCTGGCTCATGTCGAGCTTCTCATCAATCATCACCCCCAGGTCCTTCTCCACAGGGCTGCTCTCCAGCCATTCCCGGCCGAGCCTGTATTTGTGCTTGGGATTGCCCCGACCCAGATGTAGGACCTTGCACTTGGCCTTGTTGAACTGCATGAGGTTGGCTTGGGCCCACCTCTCCAGCCTGTCCAGGTCCCTCTGGATGGCATCCCTCCCCTCCAGCGTGTCTGCCTCGCCAAACAGCTTGGTCTTACGGTCTGTCCAAGCTGTAAGACCAACAACTTGCCTCTGACAGTTGTTGGTCTTACAGCTTGGACAGACCGTCAGCTGCACATGTAGCTCGTTCTCGGGAGTCTCGTGTTGCACGATCCTAGTGCCTTACGGTGGACAAAGGCCTGACCACGGCAGCCCAGCAGTCCCATACTGGTGTACTTGCATGTGGTGTTGCTAGCCAGTGTTCACCTACAGTTGCTGTGGGGCTCTGGCACTAGGTCACATCATCTCAGATCTGGCACTGGGACTTCCTCCCCTGCCCTCTTCCTGGGAATGGGCTGAAAACTGCTGTGATCGGCTGCCTGGTTGCCAAGTGGCACGGAGCAACATGAGCATTCTAGATCTCAGTACTTCCAGCCTGGCTTTTCTGCTCTCAGGAGCCTGCAGTGCTAAGGAGTCTCTCACCACCAGTGGTCCTGCACCAAGTCGCACAGAGTGTGAAGTCCTTAGAGGAGGATTCCCACTACTGGTATGTTCAGCCTTGATTTTTACTTTGGAGGAGAAGTTGCATAGGAGTTTTCAGTTCCCTCCTTCCTGCAGGCTTCTGACCTTCCTAGGAGCAATGTTTGACCAAGGCAGATCTGACTGACAGAAAGACTACAGATATCTTATTCAACTGTCCTGTTCCTATGTCCCAGCATCAGTGGCTGAGAAACTACCCAGACCTGATGTCCCTGTGCTGCTGGAGGGAGAAGGGAAGGAGAGCTAGGCACAAGTGACCATGCTGGATGCTTTTCTCCTCTGTTGGTTGGTTGTGTAAGTATAAATTCATGGGCAGCAACACTTCTGCGGAAGCAGTGGCTGTGGGTTTTTTTTCTCATGAATTTTGCAAATGCTTGCCCTGTTCCCATGTTTGCATACTTCTCTCTCTCTCTCTCTCTCCCCTAAAGTGTACATAAGCCAAACATACGGGGACCCAATTAAACATGGACTGCTGGCTTTTCCTCTTTTGCACAGCAAAGATGGTTTTTGAAGGAAATGTAGTATGCTTATTATATTTTTTTAAAAAAAAAAAAAGCAAACATAGGCTTCAGCTAGCTTGGTACTAGTCTACTTAATGATTTTGGGGGTCAAATAATTAAAAAGCATTTATCCCTTTTGCCAGGCATTGGCTGAGAAAGCAACGTGTTTGAATGGAGAGGGAGTAATTTTGCAGCCATTTTTACCTCTCCTGAGGTCACTGGCTTTCTGCATTCCCCTTTTACAGTCTTTCAGTGTACACAACTCATGACAACACTGTTTTGGGTAGCAACTGTTCCTATGGTTTTCATTAGGGGAGGCTGAACTCAGAAACATCCTATTTTTAAACAGGATTTAGACATGCAGGGGAGGGGGGGCAGGGAGTGACACAAGGTTTGATTCCCTATATGGAAGATGGTGAGGTTCTGGCTCCAGCCCAGGTCCATCAGATGACTTCATGGGGAAAATTCCACTTCTGAAAACCTTGCCAACAGACTTAAAACCTGGTAATCATCACCAAAATGTCCACCATGGCCTTCATCTCTTGTGAATGCCTTTGCTTCACAGCATTCCTCTGCGGTCACATTCAGGTCCATCAGCGTGGACTGGGCTGGGTGCCTGTCACACACCTCTCGCTGCAAGAGCAAACCCAGAGAAGCGGTGCTGGGCCTTAAAGCTTTGTAGGACTGATCTTTCCCAGTCAGACTGCTTCTCAGTAGTCTTGGGCAGATGTCCAGGCTTCCCTCTTCTCTGTCAGTCAGACCTTCATTCTGTCTGCATTCAGCCATTTGCGCAAAAGGCTGCCTGGAGCTGCACTGGTGCTTTCTGCCTGACCCCTTGATCTGCCTACTGCTCCTTTCATCTTGAAATCCTTTGAGATCCTCCAGCCTGGCTCAAAGGGCAGCCAGTTGGAAAACTCTTTTCATTGGGCTTGTGCTGTCTGTAGGAGTGGTGGCTCCTCTGCTCCAAGGACCAGTGCCGTGTATCCTTTCACATCTCCACAGGCTGCCATCTCTACCTCATGAACTCGCGGAAGAGATATGCCATTTCTTCCTCGCCTCTTGGGAGATTTCACCTCCTCTGCCTTTCCAGGCTTCTCCCATCTCCAGGTCTCAGCACTGATTGCTACCTGCCTTGTTTGGATCTGTCCTCTCCGTGGAAGGGCTGTGAGTTTGTGTTGGTTACCTCCGTGCAAGACAGCGGTTTCAGTGCTTTAACAGCATTGCTGATCTGACATTGCTGGAGGCAGGAGAAAGGCAGGATGGCTGTCGCAGGCATCTTCTGTCTGCGATGGGCTCTCTTCATCTTATCTCAGAGGAAGGAACAGCAGACAAGTCCTCATTAGCCTGCGGCACGGAGGCAGGAAGGAGGAGGGCTGTCCTCTCTCCATCTCCTCCTGGGAGAAACCAAAGAAATTTGGGATTCACGCAGAGGGGGAGGACAGGTATTCTGTGAGTTTGCAACTGTCTCTGGTGTGAGAGTTAACAACTAAGGAAGGGAGACTTGCAGCAGCTGCAGAAAATACGACTGCTCTCACCACAGGAAAGGTTTGGAGCCAACAAGCGGTAATAACCCTGTCCCAAGTGAGGAGAATGAGCAGGCTCGGAGCCTGGCAGAGAGCCTTTACAGGCAGTGGGGCCCAAGTCCCACTGGGATTTTTAGGTCTCCAAGGCCTGATGTCCAGCTTGGGATGCTCTGCCAAATGCTATGAGTCAAGGAAACCCCAGACTCCCATGCAGTACCCGCAGAGTAATTTTTTTCCATGTTAATCCTTCTTTTTGGTTAAAAGCCTCCCTGAAGAGCAAATGCTAGGCTTAAGTTGAGTGCCTGGGTTTCAGTGGGGAGACAGCTATAGCTGTGCCTTAGGCAAGCACCGCTCCCTGCAAGCCTTTGGGCCTCTCTCATGGTAGATTCAAACACTCTGTAGGCAGGGGTTTGCTTGTGCCAAGAAAATGACAGAGTTTTCACTCTTTCCTCACCCCAAACCGGGATGGAGGGTCAAACGGAATGTGGATCCAGGCATGGGAGATACTTTAGTTTGGGTTTCTCTGAATGTTTCATCACGCAGTTTTAAAACACTTGATGTTTGGCCTTTTAAAATCTCATGGTTTTTCTCTTAACGAAGCCATTGCTTGGATCAGCCTTTTCTTATGAAAAGTTTGGTCCTAAGCAACTTCATGTTATCTCATGGGGAGAAATTTTTGCCTCCAAAGTCTAACTGCCTCCAGCAAAATTACAGCTGATTTTGCTACCCTGTGCTTAGATGACCATGAATGGTCACCTAAGGAAGGCATTCTTAATCTACCCTACTAGCAACTTTGAGAAAACTGTATGTCTCTCTTTTGGGATGTTTCCCATGGTCCTTCTGACGGGAGTTGCGTATGCCTTACTAAATTCATTTCAGAGCAACAGGGTTTGGTTCGGCTAAGCCACAAGGTAAATTTGCAGTTTTATGAGAGCTGATGTGACTGTGAGCTGCTGGCTGGCTTCCGGTCAGGGTGTAACGCACATTTTTCTCCTCCTTTCCTCAGGGGAGTCTGTTGGGCAGAGCTTCTTGCTGGGCGGATGAGAAATGTGCATCTTACCTCACCTTGAGATGTCCTCGTATGTGGTTGCTGCTGTGTCTTGGGCAGGGGAGTGACCTCTCACTAGTTCCTCACTCTCCTCTACTGTGGAGCACTATGATGGAGCGGGATGTGGTGAGCCTGCGGAACCCTGCACTCCTTCCTTAGACCTGTGAGGGCATGTGGTGCAAACAGAAGAGGCCTCTCACTGCCATTTCTTTCACGCTGGGAAGTCGCAGTCTCCCACCATTCCCATTTGGTGGTGCTGGGGTATCTCCACTTGACTTTCTGGCCTTGGGGCTCCTTGTCCAGGTCCCTCCCTCCTCCTCCAGCCCAAAGGCACACCCTCTCACCCACCAACAGTTGCTTTCCTGGTGGTTGTGTATTGGAAGTGCTAGGAGGGGAGAGCAAAGCCACCAAGGAGGTACAGGGTGGGGTTTCTCCACCTTTCCCTATCAGCCTTCTCCAGCCTCTCTCCCAGGCTGCCCTTGTCCTCCACACAGCTGCCAGTCCCTCCCAGATCACTGGCCTCTTTCCGTCTTCTCTCCATAAAGGGGGAGGTATTTAGCTATGCCCCGAGGTGTCTGCCCTGTGCAGAGTACCTTGTTTCAGTAGGGTGAGCACGTGGATGGAGTCACCCCTGAGGCCATCCCCGCTTTTGCTCTAACACCAGGGCTTGGTTCACACATGTGGCTGGGGTCCTTGCAGACCTCTGCGCCTTGGCTGGAGAGACCTGACAGTCATGGGGAGCGATTAGTGCTGGAATCTGTCCTGGAAGATGGTTCCCATGTGGGCAGTTGAGCTTTCCCTGGAGGCTACCCCATGAAAAGTGAGAGGCTGGCCTCAAGAGCCTTTCCCCGGGATGGCAGTCTCCAGGAGGCTCTGCAGGCTCTCTAGGCAGATGTGTTTGGTCTTGAAGGCAGCCTGGCCACCAGCAGATATGCCCCACTCTTGTTTAGCTGTGCCATGCTCTGCTCTTTAGCTGCGTGCCAAACAATTCTTCAAGTAGATTAAACTAGAACAGCATCTTCCTCCCATTCCTGGTTGCACTGAAACCTGGGAAGAAGGATATTTTGGGAAATACTGTGAAATAATTTCACTTCCTAGTAACAGTGAAATAAAGAGATCCGGTTTCGCTGCTGTAAAGCAGGAGCCAGTTGTGGTTTGCAGAAGAGAAAATACTGCTGGGAAGCAGCATGCCATTGTCTCTGCATGGTGCTGGCAGTAAAGGGAGACACTCGGACTCCACGGAGGAATGGTTTGTGCTGGGTATAATATCATCAGAGGTCTGGGAGGTGTTGGATAGCAGACTGGATCCCGTGGAAAGAGAGCTGTGCTCTGTGTGCAAAAGCAAGGGCTGGGTAAAGGGGAGTGTGAGACTGCACATCCTAATGGCAAGCTCTCACTTGCAATAACTTTCCAGTATTTCGAACGTGTCATGAAATAACAACCTAAGCTGCCCTGGAATAAATTAGGAAGGTGGCCAGAAAACAAGGCAAGGAAAATTTTTGAGGTGCTACAAATAATTGCAGTATATTCTGGGGAGAAAGCATCTGCACCTGCAGTCCTGTGGATGGAGGGACTTCTACAACAGTGAGCAGGGGATGGGCAGGCAGGTCATGAGCCTAACGCATTGTGTCTACCAGGGCCAAGATCCACATGCCCCAGAGGGAAGCCCGACTTGCTGTCTGCTGGATTTGCTGCCTGGTTTGCCTGGCCACGCAGCTTCTGAGTGCTCCTGTAGCACCCTGCGGGATGAGCTGCCAATGGAGCGGAGCTGTCGGGGGACCGATTGCCCAGAGTGTGTCAAAGGGTCTTTTAGTCCGTGCATAGGTGAGTCTAGGTAAGCTGAGCTATCTAAGGATTAAGAAGAATGATGCCTGGCATCATTATGGCATTGTGGCATCCTCTTCAGTGGTAGGGGATGGGCACAGGACCGAGCGAAGGTCATTCATAGAAGGGAGAAACTACTCCTGGGGGTCCTGAGGTGTTTCCCAAGAAGATCACAAAGCACCGGGATATTCCGTGTAAAGGTTGAGTAGCTGTAGGCGTACAGGAGTGAGGGTTACATTTGCCTCCCCGGGAAGGCACGTTGAGTTGCACATACCACACGATGGCCTCACCGTGAGGCCCCGTGACATGTGGCCTACAGGTTACGTCTCGCCTGTTATTAATAGCCCCGTCTTGATGTCTCTCCACGATACTCTTGCAAACAACTTTTTTTTTTTCTTCTTCTTCTTCAAGCCAATTATCAGGCAAGAAGCCAGGCCCTTGAGCAGCATGGCTGTCACGTTTCTCACGTCACAGCATGGCTTGCTGCGCAGCCTGCATGGGCAGCAGGAGCATCCAGATGCTCAGGTACCCCTTAGCTGTGGACATCTCAGGAGAAACCTGGGGTATGGCTTGGCCCCTGATAGAAGGGAGGATGATATAATGCACTCCTCTATCAGCAGTGGGTTTCCAGAGGGAAACTGAGGTGGGGAGAGGAGACCAGGTGGGAAATGGGACACTCTATCAGGCAGATTGCCTCTATCAGGGCAAGGGGGAGATGGGAGCATGAGAGAGTGGCCTGGGAGAGGCAGAGACAACCCGAGCTTCTGCCTGGCCAGGAGAGGATTTGTCTTTACCCCGCAAACCTGTCCCTGTCATAGTGTCCTTTAAACATTCAATTTCTTTTTATGCACATGCATTTTCAGTGCCAAACTATATCAAAAGAAAACAGAACCGCCCTCTCTCTCTCTTTGCCTCCCCTTCATCTTGTCCCCTTCCAATAGACAGGTAGCAGTGACCTTCACCCCCTCCTTCATCTTTTCATGGAAGGGCGGTAAGCTACACATCATGCGTGTCAATTTAAAAGTGTAAATAAGGCTGAGATAGGGGGGGAATTACAGAATCTAGGTCAGACGAAGGAAATTGAACCTGCCCTTGAAAGTAGGTGATTTTTTCCAGCCTCCCAATGATAAGGCGTTGGGTGGAACTCTGTTAATAATTCACACTGCAGACATTAAATAGTGGTATCAGGTTACATTAGAAAGTCAGGTGCTGCCGGCTTTTTGTTGCTAAACTAATGGACTTTGGCTCCAGTGCAAACCATGCATTGCCTTGTCAAATGCCTTGGGATAGAAATGGTTGTGGCTGTTCTCTCCTTCCCACCAGACCGATTTGCTGAAAACCCCTGGTCATCTTGGGGGAGACAGGCTCTGTCCTTAGTCCCTGCTGGTCAGAAACATTCTTGACCTCCTGCTTCGGCAGTTCTGTGCTAGAAATTATTGGACAGTGTTGCCAGGCCTGGTTTATTACAGGCTGCTGTAGGCAACCTGTAAGACCTACAGGCCAAAAGGCCTTTGTGGGTCAATAATCACCTACGTATAAAAGAAAGTCAATGGGAAGACCCGCTTCATGCTGCTCATTTTAGAGAACTTCTTCCTGACGTACCTGCAGATGGAGATCTTGATCTTAAATTTTTGGCTGCTAATCAGTGTGAGCTGGGTCAGAACCTGTGCTGGGCTCTGAAACTCAGGCTTGTAATTTCTTTTTCACCCCTTGCTTATAATCAAGTTTCTCAGCTCCAGCCAGGCCAGGTTCTGCCAGTGATGACCTTTTGGCTATATACAGTGGTTTTGCACGTGCAGAGCTGATATAGGTAATTAGAAAATCACCCAGAATAAATCACCTTCTCTCTTTGCTGGACTGGTTCTTCCTGGGTTCAGAGGAGTAACAAGCAATAAACCCATATGAGAGCCACTCACCTCAGCAGATCTAGCTTAGATCTCACACAAGGAACAAATTTAATTTGTAAGCAAATACATTTTCACAAAGTCATTTCTCAGAGCAGGGCTTTAACTTTAAACTGTTTTAACTTTAAACCAGCAGAAGAGCAATTTAAAATTAGGGAAGAGAAAGGGAAAGGGAGGCTATGGAATAAAGGTAAAATGGCTTCCAATGATTCTCATAGCTTTGAAGCACAAACAATAGGATAAAATTCATGTTGACATTGCAGAAAATAGCCTGATTAACTTGCATTGGGTGGGTCAGAGTTTGTATAGCTGCCTGAAGGTATTGGAAAGAGGCAGGCACTCGGTATATCTAGTTCAGGTTATACGTCGGCATGAGGTCAGCAAGTCTCCGATGAGAGCGCAGGAAGCTGAAAAGTAGCTCATCACCAAAATGTTTCGTCCTGGGTGAATTTCTGTCTTCAAAGAGAGTGCCACTCAAAAATATGCTTTAACCTCAGCCGTTTTGGCCTTGGGTTCAAAAACAGAGGTACAGACATACTTCCTCAGACAGCCTCTGTCAGCGCACGGGTCAGCCAAGCTCCTGCATGCGTGTTTGCCTCTGGCTCCATCATCCCAGGTGGGCTGCCAGCCCCTCTGCCCTTGCCTCCCGGCCGCTGTGTGGGCGGCACAGCGGAAGATGCAGGAATGGTCTGTGGATGTGGCAAAGATGAACGTGGTGCAGCCCAGAAGGCCCATGCCCATGCACCGTAGGGCTGTGTTTAATGGTTGACTCCAACACACCAGCATTTTGGAGGGGAAGCCAGAGGCAGGGAGAGCTCTTGGTCCCGTTTGCCATGTGGAGTGTTGACAATACACGAACACCAGGCCTCTGCGGTGTGGTCTTTCCCTTGACTCTTCCTCCCCTGTTTTCATTGAGTGGATACTGAGGCTGTTTTCCAGCTCTCCAGGGGAGGAGTAGTAATTTCCATGTAGGCCACTGTGCTCTGGCCTACTGCATCCATCTCTTCTGGGAGAGCTCCAGGCTGGATGCGGAGAACACGCTAAGAAAGCGATTCCAGGAAAAGCAGAGTCATCATCAGACGAAGATGCTCATGAAACTACATCTTGGGAAGCTGACCAAAGCGGGTAGGGCTGCCTGGCAGGTTGGCTGTGCAGTGCTAAGAAGAGAGCTATGGTCTGGCCAACTCTATGGCTCAAGGGACGAGGAGCTGTCAAACAATGGAGCTTTTGCTAATTCTGTGGTGTGGGGCTTGCGGCACCAAGTTGGGGAGAGCTCTGTGAGCCACAATGGAGAAAACAGAAACTGTCCCAAATCTGCTGAATAGGGAAATGCCATCCCGACCATTCAAAAACACAAAACAAAACAAAAAAAAGAATGAGAAAAGAAATTGGAAATGTTTTCAAAGTAGCACAATGCCAGAGGAAGCCAGTCCAGAAAGGCCCCAGAGATCTAATTATAGCCTGCAATCAATGCTGCTCTTATCTGTGCTGCTAATGAACATACACAAGGCGAGTGGTTTTGCTGCTCCAGGGCTTCTTGCAGTAGAAATAGCAGCTTAGTAATAATCAGCCGCCTTGCTTGATTAGGGCTGGGTTTGCCTTCTCCCAGTTTCCCACCCGTTGGTGCGTGCCCTCCGGAGATGCGGGATCTGTAGCCGAGGCTGTTCAAGAGAGGGTAACCAGACCAAAGCATTGGGGAGGCTCTGGTACATGTGTATGTGGCTCTATTACTGGCACACGGAGAGCCAGACAATGAGGAAGAGGCCTCCCAAGAGGTGGAAAATGCCATGTGAAAGAACCCCTAAATTCCCAGAAACTAATTGCACAGTGGAAGAACCCCTTTCAGCTGCCAGACTATGTCTGACAGCTTCCTCATGGAACGAAAAAGCAACGATCGCCCTGCTTCTTCATGGAATGAAGCACAGGGAACAGGGGCTAGGACCTGTGTGTTATCAGATCAGCTGTTAAAGTGCATAGCAAAGTGTTTTCTGGCATGGGCTGTGCCAGGTAACTGCTGCTCCTTTGCATGCTCAACAGAAAATAGATCCTGCACCTCTGGCTCTGGTCCAGACAACACCTGCCAAGAGGAAGGAGATCGCCACCGTGGAGGAGTTGCCTTCAGGCACAGATAAGGGAGGCCAGAGGCAGTTCTCCAGCATCTGGTTTTTTTCTAGCAAGCTTTTTTTTTTCCAAACCAACAAAGCACAAGCTCTGTCTTGGCCTCGAAGGACTTGCAGCTTTTCAGAAAAGTAGGCACTGGCTGCAGTGAAAACGATGACCGTAGCTGGGAGAGACCCTGGGACCAGCAGAGGAGAGACTGCTGTTGCTGGGGTCTGACCTGAGAACCAGCCTTGAACTCACTCCAGCTTTGTCAAGCACAGTCCTCTCAGAAAGCACCCTAGAAGCATATGGCCTCAATTTTCACATGGTTGGTGACATTTCTTCCCTGCACTGCCTGGAGAAAGCTATTTTGGTGATTAGTCATCCCCACAGTTCAATAATTGCACCAGTTTGGAGTGGTCTGGTTCCCTGGGTCTGTATTTACAGCTTGGTCTGCTGGGGCCATGGAGCTGCTCCGTACCAAACGGTCAGTCCTCTGAGAAGGGATCACTCTTTCTGATCAATGGAAAAGTTTGAGCTCTGGAGATCTCCCCAGGGTTCAGCTTTGCCAGGCTTTTTTCTCGGGGTCTGTACCACAGCTGGGAACGCCCCTTGGTCACTGCTCACCCATTCCTCTTGCTGGGTCATCTACACCTTAGAAAAAAAATCTGGCTACTGATTCACATTCAGATGGGTTTGAGGCTCCAAGTTGTTCTCAGTACTCCCTTGGCGCAAGATGTTATAAATCGCATCAGCTCTTTTCCTGTAAAACCATATCCAAACTTCTTCCTTTTTCACGTCGTTAAAGAAAGAAAGACAACCCACTGCTGGAATTTGGGAAGGGAGAAGCAGCCAAGCACGAACACAAGCAGCAGAGCTGAAAAGCAATGTCAGAGCTGAAAATACAGCTCCAAGCTAGCTTATGACCTCCTGTGTACTTCAGAAGAAAAGAGCCTTTGGTTTTGTTTGGCTGCAGCTAGAGCTGGGTGGAGCCTGATCTAGTGTAAGTTGTACAGAACTGGCTCACAAGTCTCTCTGCTTGCAGCTGATCCTGGAAGTGTATTCTCTCAAGCAGGCAGATTGAGTGTCAGAAATGCAAATTCCCTGAGGGTGGAGCTGCAGGGTCCTGCCAAATGGGTGCTTTTTCCAGACTCTGGCAGATCTTTCATTTTGTTAATTAGAAAGCTGAGCTGAGGCCTTCTGTCTCCCTTCCTCTTCCTCCCCATGATGGGGGAGGATGCCTGTCATCACTGGGGGGCTTTGCCGTAAGGAGCTGGCTGATGGCAAGAAGAGATGAATAACTGCATGTGCTGTGCCAGAATGCCGTCCTGTCTCCACTCAGCAGAGGGACCATCAAGATGGAGAAGCCCAAGAAAATGGGTTAGGGCTGACCAGCAGCCCGTTCCCAGCCCCGTGAAAAGCATGGCTCAAGTTGACGGGTAGCTTAGGGGTGTTCAAAGGAGCTGCACCTTCTGCAGTGTGGCTGTGCAGCTGCAATGTCTAATTAGCTAAGCAGTGCTTTAACGCTAGGTGTGAGCTTCGCTGTATCAAGACAGAGGGAACCTGAGAGCCTGTGCTGGCTCAGCTTGGCACGGAGTGCAGGCATGGTGGCACTCTTTCATCCCAGACATTCACCCCTGAGGCAGGATTTTCCCAGGCTGACTTACTCCAGCTGCAGTTTTGATGGACTTAGACCTTCCAGCACACAGCAGGCAAGAGGAGTGAGTGTTTCTGATGCCAGTTGTGTAACCCACCACAAGGCACTTGTCCCAGCCCCTACAACGTAAGACCACATTCTCCACTCTACGACAGGGGTGAGAGATGGCCTGGCCCTGCCATCTCCCTAGGCCTTGGGCTCTTCTGTCTCCTCAGTAGGAGTATAGCCCATCCTATAGCCTTACGCAGGGTATTTAGCTTCACTGAGATGACCCAGATCCATGGCTTCCCACATCCCATTGTTTTGCTTGGGAGGGGGTTTATATGGCTATTTGGAGGATGGTTAATGCAGCCAGAATTTGGCCACCTCCAGCTTGGCACCCACAAGTCAGCCTAGCAAACTGTCTTCATGAGAAGGGCTATTTTGTCAGTTCTGACTGGTGCTGCTGCTGGACCAGGGGGACGATATGAGAATCACAGCTCGTGCTGAAAGGACCTCACTTGATTCACTGTGCCTTCTGAGACACATCCTACAAGGCAGCTACACATCAGCAAGATAAGTTGCAACAAGCACTCAGAAGTGATGTCCAGTCTAGTAGACATCTGGAGGTGAATAGTCCAGGCTGCAGACAAGTAAAGGGTTGGCTCTCCCAAATAGCAGGGAGCCAGCCTGGGGAACAGCACAGGACCTGCTTCAGAGGATGTGCATGACATGAAGCACACCAACCTGAGCGTAACGTTAGCACTGCTCTCTGCCTGTTAATGGGTGCTACTGGGAGGCAGGTCAACGCTCTGCTCTTGGGATGGCTGACAGCCTTGGAGAGGAGCAGGCAGTGTTGCTCCCATGCTACCTGATCTGACAGGGAAGGGGACAGGCAGACTTGGGGGACCACTGCTCAGCTGCTGGCAGGTAGCATGGTAGCAAGAGATGTAGATTTCATGTAACCAGCTGGTTGTCCCTACAGCCTTAAAAAAGCATACTGTGTTTTTAACATAAGCTCAATAATTGGTCATTGGTGTGAATTTCGGTGCTTCCCTGTGTGACTTCTACATGCATAAGCATGGGCTCTGGTGACCTCGGCAACAGAGCTGAGGGCAAGTGGTGAGGAAGCGGGTATGGGCTGTCCCCTGCCAGGCCACCTCTGTGCCCCATGGCCACGTGGGCCGACAGGTGCCAAAGGAACCAGGGTCCAGTCCCTCATCCTGAGAAATTACTCCAGGAAAAGGAGAGGCAAGGGGCAGAGGGGACTGGAGTGGCCAGTGTCCTGCTTCCCCATTCAGTCACCTTGAGGCCAAGGGCAGACCTTTCCCAGCACAGCTGAGTTGCTCCATGTGGCCAGTGAGCCAGAGGAGGACGGCCAGTGCAACTTCCTGGTCCCCTCACCCAGGGAACAGCTGCATCCTACAGCCATTACTGTGGCCAAGACAAGGCCCTCTTGAGATCTTCTTTCCTTGCTAGCACATATTGCTCTGATTTTAGAGGGAGATAACTCTGCTTTCCTTCCCAGCTTCTCCAAAGCAATCCTGAGTTGCCAGCTGGAGCCATCTCACATGGTGCCCAGCCCCAAAGAGAGCCTTGGCTTCTGAGGGTCCAAAGCAGCCTGAGACTACCATGTGTTTGCCAGGTCTCAGAGTGGGCCACCAAGTCATGTGTGCAGTGCTTGTATTTGTTGAGGTAAGTGCTTAAACACTAAATCCAGTTTGGTACAGGTAAGTAATGACAAAGGCTTTTTGTACTGAACTGTTAGTAAATACTAATTTTTTGACTGAAACGGGATACCTATTAGCAGAAATACCACTCACAAGGCAGCTCGCCTGCACAAAAGCCATGTTTTCTTGCCGCAATACCAGAACTAAAAAAAGGAAAAATGACTAAAATGCTCGGTCATCCTGCTATTAACCCCCAGTGAGTGCATCCCTGCTGGCTTTATGGCTCACTGTTTACCAGCACTGGGCTGTTATTGCAGGGCGTTTAGAAGCACTGAAAGATTTGTGCGTAGATTCATTGGTTGTCTAAGAAATCTTGTTGACCACCAACTTAAAAGTTAGTGTGTGTCTGCTATAATTGCTTTCATGGCTATAAAGTATTCAAGTGATAATTGTTCTGGTCTCTGAAGTTAAGTTCTTCTCCTGCAGAAGCCACCGTGGAGGAGTGGAGGGTTCAATAGATTTATTTATTTTTAGTTTGCCTCCTATTGTGAGTTGATTTGCTTGGAGACAGCTTTCTGGAGAAAGTAAAGCTGGGCTGTGACAGTCCTCAGCCCAAGAAGGAGACCTGTTCCAACATCTCCTACCCCAGTGACCAGGTGTGCTGTTGAGTGAGGGGTGGACGATGCCACTCATGGTCTTTGTCACCACATCACCTGTAGCTACCCTGAACCCTGGCTTGCAACGCCATCAAGGACACATTCAGCTGAGCTCATAGATTAAGAAACACTCTGCATTTCTGATAGCCACCCAGATGCCAATAAATCACAGCAAGTAGGGAAATGCAGGAGAAGCAACACCTGCCAGGTGTCCAGGGGAACACTGTGTGAAAGGGGAATGGTCGTAAAACCCTGAGTGGGCCTGGAGAGGGCTATTATATTTCTTCCTATAAAAGTGCCTGTCTCCATAGCGCTGGAGTGTCACCACACAAACACTGAGGAATTATGCTCCTGCAGATAAAGCTCCATTTTTGTTTTGGCAGGGACCATAAAGATGGAAAGCAGGTGCAGGAGATCATTAGTTCCCTGTTACTGAATATTCAGTGCTGGGAAGGAAACTGAAGTCTGGTTTGCTCGGATTGACCTTGATGGGTATCATTGGAAGGTGGGCTGTAGATCAGTTTGGCAAGACTGCAATATTACTCAAAGCTCCTTTGATTCCTGAGGACCGTGTCTTTTCCCCAGGAGAGTAGTGTAGCCCTAGGACAGGGTGCAAAGATGTGGTGGCATCTCCATCATTGAGGTCATCAGCATCATATGGATGAGGCCTTGAGTGACTTCAGCTAGCTGTGTGAGTGCTCCTGCTTAGAGCAGACATCTGGAGATCTCTTCCCACTTGAACCTGTCTAGGATTCATTAACTATAAAGACATCACCATTGTCTCAAGAAGGCTCCCACACCAGAAATAGCTGGAAGATATAAAAGCATTTACGGAGCTACCCTGAATGTTTCAGCCTTCTTCTTTTGCTCTTTTGAGCATACTTCTCCTGGGTTATGAAGTTTGAGCCTTCTCTCCCCCCGAGACTACATAGCAGCACTGGAGCAAAGAGGAGATCTGTGACTAATGCGTTGGCTGGAAGGGCTTGCCCATATCCCTGTACCAGGAGCCAAAGTACTTAACTTGGTGACTGCTCTGACTTATCTGTACCGAAGGAACACGCCAGCTGCAATTATTTTTCAACAAAGACACTATTTTTCTTTTTTTAAGCCTTGTGTAAATGTCATTAGCACGTCTATAAAGACAGCTAACTGTCTGGCACAGTACCCCTCCAAGGGGGAGGGTAAAGACAGGCTAGGCAGCTTCTCTGGCTGCATCGCGGGAGAACCTTGCTGGGCCAGAGAAGCTGGTTTGAAGCTTAGCTCCACTAAAGAGCGACAAGGACATAAATACGTTTTATTGCAATAATTTAGAGCTGGCCGAACTGCCCAGTAGGAGTAAGTCTGTGGAAATAACCGGGGGAGTTTGGGAGCATCGCAACCCAGCCCCATGCAAATCTCTGGTGCTGTTCCCGAGGGATGCAGGGTGCTCTCGGTGCTGCTGAGAACTGTGTCCTGAGCGCAGCCTCCTCCCACTGCACGCAGGTGCCCTTCCTGCCCCCAGACCACACACCAGCTTGCGGAAGACATTGTGAAACTGAGCTCGCGCTTGAATTTGGTGATGGTTACGCTGGCCGTGGTGGAAACACCGTCACGGTGTGTAAGAATGAAGCGAAAAGGGCAATGCTGTACTGTAGAGCATGAGGGAGACACTACAGAGCAACTGGAAGCCCCGTGGTACGTGTCAAAAAGGAAGCACTATTTATCCCTTGCCTTGTGGGCAAAAGACATGCCCCCAAAGACCCAGTCTCTTAGTAAGGCTCATTTGCTAATTGTTTGCGGAGGGGAAACCAAAGAAGAAATGCTGACTGCTGTTGGAAAATGATGTGTTCTGCCTTTCTCCCCTCTTACGCTCCTGCTGCCCTCTGTTAGCAAGGCAAATGCATCTTCCACAGGTCACTCTCCACTTTGAGTGCCTGTAAGAGCTACATTTAACACCAAATGAAAATTTGCTCCAGCAGCAAAGTACTATCTGGATGCATTTATACTCTTGTGGTTTGGCAGAGACATTTTTCCTACCTATATCTTACCCTGTTGTGGGCAGTTTTTCACCAGAGCATCCCCCATGCTGAGTCTGGCCTGGCAAACATCTAAAGCGAGAATGTGGGGAGCTCATACAGCATCTGTACAGAGACACAGACAGACAGCAAGCTGAGCTGTCCTCGTTGGGTTTGAAAGCAGTCAGCTTCTCTTGGATTTCCTACATTTTTGCTCATCACCTCCCCATGTCCAGGCTCATGTGTCTGCGCTGTAGCTCTGCTCGCACTGATGTCTGATGCTCTGTTAGCAACAGAGCCTCGCTTTCTGATTAAGCAGGGCCATGAGCTAAGCATGTGTTACAACCTGAACTCAAGGACCATCTTCAATACGTGAGCAGCCTCAAAGAGTGAACTTTCTCAGCTCATCACCAACCCTGCTCTAGCAGTTGGGCAAGGCTGGGGACAACTCTGGCAGCCCATATTCCCCAGCAAGGACCCTTTTAGCAAGCATGAGAATGGAAAGAGAACAGCAAACTCTCGCCTGTGCTCTTCCTGGGGTGCTTGGATCTACTTTTGACAAACTTCTTAAACAGTTTTGACCATGTTCTGCCAGGATGCGAGTGCAGAGAGCCCACATCCTCACTTTGTCACTGCATCCAGGACTTGCAATCCAGTGTGCTCTAGGTGAGGCTGCTGTGGTGGCAGTGATTCAGCAGCGCTGCTCCCCTGTGGGATAGCATCCCTGGGCCAGCAGGAGATTGCGCTTAGCAAAGGGAGTTAGATATGGACCAGGGTAACCCCTGCCCCCCCCCCCCCCCCCCTTTACAGAGCTGTTCATGGAGCACAGACTTAGGAAACCTGAACCTCCAAACACCTCATCAACATGATATCCCAGCTTAGTTATCTCTGCCAAGAGGTGGCACTGAAAACCCTCAGGATACAGAGGTTTGGGAACCTAGGAGCAAAGGCTGAGGGGGTGGGGGGGAATGCCAGGAGCACCCTAAGGAATCTATTAAACAGCAAGTGCACAATCACACCTGCCTTATAAACACAGTTATTGCAATGTCTGTATCCTCTAGTAAGTAACACCTTGGCATTAGGAGAGAAACCCGAGAGCTCTCTTCTAGTGCTCGCACATCTCCTCAGCTGCCCCAGATGTCAGCAGGCTTAGCGTGGACTTCCTTATCTCTTAAACAGAAACTGTCATCACATGGGGTTTTCGGCCACAAAACTGTCAGAGGAAATGGCTGACTGCGGTTGTCCCACTCATGACCTTGGGCCAGTGTTTGGATGTGACAGCAGCCCTGGCCAAAGCACCTGAGGATGTGCTGGGGCAGGGGCACAAATAGCTTTTAAAAATATTTAGTTTTTCCCCCTGCAACCACAAAACCAATCAGATGGCTCTTTAAAAAGAGATCTGTGTTCTGTGTTTGATTAGAAGAACAGTAGTGAAAAAAAAATAAAGGACCATTAAAAATGCTACAGATGGTCACCACCACATCTCATCAACTGCTGTTAAAGAGTTTGGAGAGAAAAGAGTGACAAATTGTTCCCAAGAAAGTGAAGCCCTTTGCTTTATGCTGCTTCTCATGGCACAACTGCTGTCAGGCAGGAGGTTACACGCTGGGTTTCTCTCTTACCCACCTGCATGTGAAAAATCACACACACATAACTTCCCCCCCCCCAATCCCCCTCAGCACACCCCTCAGCCTGTGCTGTCCGCTTTCCCAAGACTGGAGCACTCCTACTGCAGAGCAGCTCTCAGCTGCCTTTGGGCAGATCTGCCACCCCTGGAAGAATCCCACCACAAAGACCACACCAGAAGGGCCTCCAGGAACAAAGAGCAGTGGGTGATGGCTAGTGCAGGCTCCCCTGAGCTACAGGGGTGGGCAAGATCACAGACCAGCAAGAAACACCATGCAGTAGCCTTTTCCCAGGTACATGCAGACCCCACGCTCTGTGAAGGGGAGCAGCTTCAGGACTTGGCGGAAGAGCTTGCACCCCACTGCGTCGGGGTGCTTGGCTTTGTGATGCAAAGGCCGGGGGAAGGAACCTAAGAAACCAAAAGCTTTACCTTACCCAGCTGCTGCGGAAAGCAAAACACCGGGGAAAGACAGTTCATCTTATGAAAGCAAGATGCACAGAAATAGCCACAATCAGAAGGTGCTCAGTGTCATTTCCGAACAGAGCAGAGGCCAAGCTCGCTCTCTGCAAGGCTGCAGAGCAAGGTGGGCAGCACTGCCTGCATACCCCCCCAAGCCAGCCCACACCAAGGCTGGCTGTGCCTTCCCCCCACCCCAGCTTTCCTTCTTACCTTATCTATAAGTGGCAAAACCCACCCAGCTCCAGAGAGCCGATTGTTTGAATAGCAACACCTTCAGGGCATCACCGTGGTGATCAAAGCCAGGTCAAGTGCTGAAACCAGCCCTGCCTGGCACTGACACCAGAGCTGTTCCCTCCCCCCAAATGGGCACGTTTCCTGCCAGTGCTTTTTATTGCAGTGACAACAGGAACAACTAGTTTGAGGTGAAGAAGGGTCTAACTTTCACTTGATCCTGGTATTAGGAAAGATCCTGACCCTCCTGGTGCAACACCTCTCCTAGCACCCACCACACCCCAGTATGCAGGCAGAGGGGCAGCATTGATCCCAGATCCAGCCAGGTGCTGGGGGGGAAGGACTGAGACTGACCTGAAATAAATGCAGAAAAACCTGAAAAGGCTGTTCCTGGCACTGCAAACAGGGAAAGAGTGAAGAGTAGTTCAGGAACAGAGCGGTTAGTGGAGGAACTTCAGAGCAGGGAAACAAGGGCCTGGGCCTGGCTCCTCTCCTCCTTCCCGCGGCTGCGGAGGCTCTGGAAGCATTTGTGTTGGCAGGAAGGCAGCAGGAATAGGCAGCTCTTTCCTGTTTCAGGCAACCGAGTCCACTGTGGACGTGTGCTCCTCCCTGCCAATGGCCACTTGCAGGAAGCTGGTCCAAATCACCTCCCCAGCCCCGTGGGTGTTGAAATAAGACGACAGCAAAAGACAGCCAACATTTTGTTCCACCTTTATTTTAACAATCGGATAAAAACAGAACCATAGCTTTAAAAGAGTCATTACATGGCAATTATAAAGTGCATTTTTCCATTTGAATGTTGTGTACAAAAATATCTTTTAAAAACAAACATGCAAAACACCCCCACAAAGGCACTTCCAGGCATAGAGCAAGGAGAGCAACCCCCTGGCTTCTATGTTCACATTGGCAATGGAAAAAGGGAAAAGGGGAAAGGCCACAAGTAGTACTTTTAAAACACTATTGGTCAAATAGTCAGTTCCCACCCTAGCTTTTACTTATGGCATTGCTCTTCTAGCTTATCTTCTGTGTTCCTCCCTACGCACACCCCATCCACAGCCTGAAAATGAACAGGCCCATAAGGAGATACCACCATCCGCAGCACCCCACACATACATGCCTTGTTTCGGCCCACAAACAGCTCTCCCTAGGCATGACAGCATGCCAGGAGGACATGACTTTTCTACAGTCAGTGTCTTACAGCATTAAACACCATACATGAAATCAAAAAGAAAAAGAAGTGTCACTCAGACTCGCTTTAAGTTTAAAACCAGGGTCAAGCCAAACCAGTCAACAGTCCCTTCAAGAGAGACCAGATGCAGGTTATGAGGGCTGACCTGGGAAGCTACTTGAACAGAGGAACCAAGCCTGATGAGCTCTGGGCCAGCACGTAGACTTACCACATGGACTAAGTGATCAAGCACAGTGACAACACACATTGATGTTGGGTTTTGAAAAAGCAGCAGTTGAAGGCTAGCTATTCTTCCTGCAAGCTCTTCTTGTCCCTTTTGGCATCCAACAGTGATCAGAGTATCCCTTCTAGGTTAGCGTAAAATAGCTTGTAAGTATTTTATACAGTAGTCTCCAGAATTAAAAGCTAGGTTTAAAAAGTTAAGTAGTCTAGCCCATTGCTTCTCTCCAGCCCATCCATAGGCTATTACAGGCACCCAAGAAATTATATAAAGCTTATGCATTACAAAAGGTAAGGTTCCCTTGACCTCTACTTCTACAAACTATTCGGCACTCTCCCTTTGAGCTGAGGGATTAAGTTATTTCGCTCAACTCGCATGCAAGAAGCTTTGTGAGCCTGTTTGGCACCGCACAGGCTGCCCACCGCACCTCAGCACAGGCCCAGAAGACAAGCCACCTCTCTGAAGATAGGGATGGCTCGCATCAGTGATTTGTTTCACATCCAGGGGTGGTGTCAGGATAACCCCACATCTCATGCTCCTCACAACTAGTTCTTTGCACAGGTAGGGTGAGCCGCTTACAGACACAGAGATGCAAAGTTTGGGCATTTACAGGCTGAAATGGCAGCTACTGCTACAACAGCGATGGAAGCCCAGCATGTTGATGGTGATCCAGTATAGCCGCAGCACTCTCATATGTGAGCAGTGCCATGCCACTAGCTGCCAAGCAGTCCACGGCATGGAGTGGCAAACCATTAGGAGATCTTTTTTTAAAAAGCAATGTCATTTCCAAAGCCTGTTTATCCCAAAGCATTGCTGCGATCGCACACACCACCCCTTTCTCAGTCACAGCACTTCCACCACAGTAGGTACACAATCATCTTCTTATAACAGGACACAAAGAGTAGCTGTGTGGCCCATTTGTGTTTAGCTCCTGTAACACCTGAGCACGGCCTCCTGCACAAGACTCAGGGTCTCAGCTGGACAAAACCCTGTTTTACAGTCCACAGGATGAAGAACTGCATTTGCAGTGCCCAGCATGGCCAACAGCTGACTTCAGATGTCCATCACAGGGAAAAAACATCTTTAATCACAAGTGATCAATGAAACAGGAAGGCTTTGAAGAAGGCAGTCAAGGCTGTCAACCCACGGCTGTGTTTAAGCACTACACATCTACAGCTAAACTCTATTTTTGGTAACACCAAGGGTATAAAGAGAGTTTTTCAAGATCAGCTGACAAAACAACTAGTGACTAAGCATATCAGATCATCTCCCACAGCCACATACGTCTCCTAATACGGCAGACTGTAGGGCCAGATTTCCTGTCATCGCAGTTGCGTTTTTATTTCCAAACCACCCTTTCTGCCTCCGGTAGGAAGGACCTCACACTACAAGGATGTGTGCAAGGAGAGGGCTCCATTCCCCGCAAGCCAACCGCTGTCTCCCCAACAGGCACGGGCCAGCTTTGCAAGGAGAACTGTTGCAGCTGAAGTACAGCCCACTCAAAATTAATACTAGAACATATTTTGAAAAAGCCGTTTAACATTAGGCAAGCAATACAAACCAGCCACCACTACACAGCTTGGACAGACGATATAAGCACTGTAGTGTTTCCCTGGAGACTAGCAGCTTTGTAGAAGAGGAAGGAGTAGCAGCACTGAAGAGACACACGAGCAACAGCTCCTGGTCCTTTGAGCATCTGGAGAGCCAGTTATCTGAGTTGAGGCAGGGAAGGCAGCTCTTTATGCCAGAGATGCTTCCCTGACTATAAGCCCACTGCCAGCAGAGCGCTGCACACCTGGTTTTGCTGGGAGGCTTATGCAGAGCTACATGGAGCCATACTTCTTCCACCTTTCCGTACACCTCACGTTCAGACCAGCTCCCAGGCCTGCCTGACACGCCAGCAACAGTTAGTCTACCAGGACTTTGTCCTTGGGTCAATAGTAAGGCCCTAGCTTCTCATAGCCCGAATAGCTGGGCCACTCAGGAAAGAGGCCGTAGGAGCACCGAGGGCTCCCAAACTGGTCAAAGGCGCTGCCGAAGTCAGGGCCCCGGGGAGGGCAGATGGCTTCCTGGGCGGACTTCAGTTCTGACCGTATGATCCTGTAATTTGTGCCCCTGTTGCTGTCCCAGTACACCTTCCCATTGCACTCAAAGGAGATGGCAAACTCGACTCTTTCGTGGGACTGAATTCCCTCAGGCAAGCTGATGTCAAAGGAAAACGTGTCCCGATCTGACCCCCCATACGTATCCTTGACATACTGGCATGGGTAATCTACAAAGTTTTTCCAGGTGTCAAACGTCATCCTGATCTTCACAGTCTTTTCAAAAGCTAGATTCTTCACCTTCACTGTTCCCACAACAGATCGCTCCTTTAGCATACAGTTTTCAAGGCAGACACAGTCTGTCTGGAGGCGGTTTCTGAAGTCCAGGTAGTCCACAGACGGCTGAACAAAATCCAGGACAAAGCTGTCCCTCTCCACTGTTGTCAGGCCCACAATGTTGTCTATCAGCTCGGTGATGTTGAAAGGAATATCTAGCGGATCGTCAAACTCTGAGAACACCTTCACCATTGTCAGAGCGAAGCCTCTGCTATCTGCAAAGGACACCCTCTTCTTCACTTTGTTGTGTGTGAAGGAGTTTTCTGCCTCTTCTGGTCCGTTCAGCGCAGTCTTGCTGCTCAGCTGGATGCAGGGCCGCAATGGCTTGCTTGGCTTCGGAGCAATTTTGCAGGCACACTTCTCTCTTCGCAAGGGTGAAGAGCACAGGTACAGCTGCATTGCTACATCCACAGCCATTGCTTGTTTGTGCGGAAAATAGTCTAATACTCTGAAAGATGAGAAGGATCAGTTGATGTTAGAAAAGCATTTTAATGTGACTTTTGTCAGACAAATGCTACACCGCTTCCCCCCGCCCCAGCCACCCCAAAGAAACTTGCTCCCATCCACCCCACAAGTCCCTCAAGCTTAATAAGAGGCAGGTACTTGCGTGGTGGGATTTACAGACACTGTGAGAAAGGTGCTACAGCAGAAGTGGCAGGACCAGAGCCTGTTGTGCCCTTGAACAAGATCTCTTCCAATTGCTGCAGGGACAGAGTCACCATTTAAAGACACACACAGAAGCGCTGCCCTACTAGGCTAGCAACAGCAGGCTCCAGAGCATTTCTGGCCCAAAGCTAAGCCTCAGTCCTGCTGATGTCCACAAAATTCAGGAATTATCAGATTCCAGTGCTACGTAAAGCAGCATTCCTGCTGCGCTCTCCTCCCTCCAGGAGAGACTCTCCCCAGGAGATTGGGTGCTTTTGTAGCAGCAGGAACTCAGTTTGTCACAAGCTGCTGTACGCAGCTGACCTCACCGTTCATAAAACTCCAAATGTGGTAATTTAGAGGCTAAAAAGCACTTGTTTAGTTGAGCTACGTACTTTGCTCATCACCATCTCCCAGAACTGCTCCATCTAAAATGCTCGCAAGTGGTATTGTAAGGATAGCAACAGTCTGATACAGCAGCAGAGACTCAGCTGACATTGCTCTGCACCTACAGAGGAGCTGCTTTCTTCCCACTACTGCACTTTAAAACACATGTCAGCTCAGATGGCCCAGCAGATTTTACCTCCAGTGCAAAGTTCACACCTCCAGCCTCCACAGCACTTGGGCTGAGCCCCTGGGAAGCATCCGCATAGCCACAGGGCTCTGCCAAACAACTCACCTACTCAAGGTTGACCAAGCCTTTGGAAACAAGTCCTTTCCCTGGAAGGTGCAGGCCTTGTGCCCTTCCACCACAGCCTCCCTGCCTCCAGCCTGTTCCTCCAGGGATGCAGCACTGTCCCTCCCTCCCTCCCTGTTTGTGCATCCACTCTAGGGCAGCTCCCACCCAGCACCTTGCCAGACGTAGCCCTGGAGTTGCCTCTGCAGCCAGGCAGCTCCCAGAACATCTCACCTATCGCTCCTGCCCTTACGCTGTGGTTCGGCTGGATGCTTTTGGCAGAATCTCTTTGGCCTGGCTCTGGATAAACTGCTGGACAGCTTTACCGCACACATCCCCCCTTAAGTCAACTGTGCTGCAGCTGACGTTAAACACAGACTCTTCCCTTAATAAAAATTCCCTGTTTGGCTGCAGACCAGGCTCCAAAGCTGCTCCCACCGCACAGAGCAGGGCAAGCCAGCAGCGGTAGCAGCGGCCGCCGGCCACGTGACGCAGCAGAGCTCCTGCTGCCAAAGCCACGTACAGCCAGCTCTAGTACTCGATCACCATTCCCGTGCCAAGAAAAAGCAAGAGCTACACTCTCCAATTCAGTGCTTTAATTCCCCACCCTGCAACACCAACAGAGCAGCTCTGAGCAGGCTTTCACAGCATCCATTCAGCAAGGGCATCTGTTTATTCCCAGCACGTGTGCCAAGGCTCACTTCCCAACACACCCACCAGCTACCTCTTTCTGCATCGCCTCCTTCAGCCTCCTTTCAGCTCAAGGGCAGCTATACAAGACAGACAGCAGATCCACCTGTCTGCTAACACCGTTCTGCTCATCTCTGCCCGGTTTTGCCAAGTTTTTATGCACGCACACTTTATATGGGTCATTTCCTCCTTTAAGTTAATGCAGGCTCCAATGCTTCTCTTACTTGGGCCAGTTTCACCCGCATTGCATCTTTTCCCAGGGAAATTTATTCAGCTGAATTAATATAACTACTGAGAAGTCAGGTTTCTTAGTAAGCCTTGGTTATCCACCATTTTTAGAATGAAGAGGCATGAAATATCCAGCCTGATTTGCATTACTCGGAGCTTTTTTCCAAGCTAAAAACTTTCCATAAGAAGTTTTTCATTTCTTTTCATAAGAGCTTTTCACACCTACTATCAGGCTGAGCTGCATGCTTTTACAAACTGCCTTTTTCAGCTCATTTGACACCCCAGACATCTCTTTCTGCTCTTGAGAGCCTGCTGATGCCCAACTCACAGCCAACAGAGGAAGGTTTCCCTTTTGGGGCTAGTGTTGGCCACCTTGAACTTCAGATGCTTTGAAGGTGACAGCAGGGAAGTAGCTTTGAGAGCTCAGGCAGGAAAGGGAGCTCTAGGAAGCAAGCGGCAAAGGCAGGCAGCCCTGCGCAGGTACAGGGGCCGATTCCTCCCCCTCTCCTCTCAAGAGGAGGACAGATTAGATTCTGCCTCTGGACACTTTCCCACAGCTTTAACCCTCTCCAGAAGAGAAAGACACCACCGCTCACACTTCCCTCTTCTATTTCCAGGAAGGAGAGGCAAGTCAGAGCAAAGGAATTATTTGCACCCAACGTTTATCAACACCCTCCGACCACCTCCATCCCGCTTCCAGCGCTGGTTGGGAGCAGGTGACCATCTCGCAGAGGGCCCGATGCCCAGCAGCTGCTAAGCCACAAGGTTTTCGAGGTGACACGCCGCTGGACGGGGCAGCACTCAGCTTTTCTTTCTGCCCTCTTCTCCTCCGCTCCCGTCAGGGAAGGCCGAGCCGCTCCAAGGGCGCAGCCCAGATCTCACAGGCATTTAACCGGAGGCCCGGGCCACACGTTCCCCCTGCTACTGCCCGTCCTTTCCGCTCTCCCAGCAAAAGCAGCGCTGCAAACCCCGAGCCGCGCCGCGCCGCCCGGCCACACCGGGGCTCCGGGACGCCCCGGCGAGCCCGGGAGGAAGCAGAAGGGCAGAGCCCAGCGGAGAGACGACCCCGCCGCCCCCGCCTCACCCGGGGAGCCACAGCAGCCAAGCTTCGAGGGTCCCGTGTCTCCCCGTAACCCCCCTCCCGGGAGGGGCACCGCGCCGCCACCCCGCACCGGCACGGCAGGCACTCGCGGGAAGCCAAACGGCAGCAGGGCGGGACGCGCACCGCCCGCCGGGCGACAGCGGGAGGACGCAAGCCCCGGCGGGGCCGTACCTGGTGCAGTGCATGAGGCCGGTCCCGACTCCCGCCCACCCCAACTCGCTGCTATCGCCGCCGCCACCGCGGCAGCGCCCCGACCCGGCGCCTTAAGAGCGCCCGCCCGCGCCGCCCCGCCCCGCCCGCCCGCCCGGCCCGCGCCGCAGCCAATCAGCGCGCTCCCAGCGCGGCGGGGGGGCCAATAGGCGGCCGGGCGGGCGGCACGCGAAGGGGCGGGGGAGGCGGTCGGCGGGGGGAGGCCGTGAGGGGAGCGGCGGGCGGGCGGGCGCGGGGGCGGTGGGGGACCGGCGGCACCTGGGGAGCCGGGACGGGGCCGCGAACCGGCCCTGGCAGCGCCTGCAGGGCTCGGGGACCCTCCTCTCTGCGGGGGGATCCCCCTCCCGAGCGGGGCTCGCTTGGCGTGGCAGGAGGCACCGGCTGGGGGGTCAGGGCTTGGATGCTGCCGGTGGCACCGGTGCTGTCCCCAACCTGCCCGGGGAGGGCAGAGCGGGGCTGGGTGGGCGTCGCAGATAGGCAGCTAAAGGAGAAACCTACAGGAACGTGTTCGTGAGGCGGGAAAGCCTTTTTTGGGGGGGGGGAGGGGGTGGGACGGGGGACTGATCAGCTGGGCAGGGTGCTTGGGTGCTGAGGAGGGTGACTCGCACAGCCACGGCTTGTGGCCACAGTGCCGGCTGGCCCCGGGGAGAAATCGCCAGAGGATACTCCAAAATCCTCTTTCCAGACAATATTTATGGTGTGGAGTGGGACAAAAATTACTTTCTGGCACTGAGACACACACCACCACCACCACCACCCCCCCCCCCGGGGTGTCCCTGTCCGGGCACAGCTGGCACGGTGTTTCCCACACCCTGAAAACATCTGTCAGGCGAGGCGATGCTCTGGCGCAGACCCCGGCTGCTTTGCAGGGCCGGCTGGGACAAGCGGTGCTGCCACCAGTCCTCGTCCCGGCTCCCCGGGGCGGCTCCTGAGGCCGTTTGGGTGCAGAGCCCCATGTCCTCACCCATGCGAAAGGTGCACACGGAGTTGGCCGCCCCAGCAGGGAAGCGGCTCTGGGGACAAACGCCACCTCCGCGGGCAAAGCAGCAGAAGCTATGAAGCCTGCAGCGAGATGGGGATGGTGCATCTACCTTCTCCGCACAGCAAGGGTGGGCATAAATAGTGTTTGCCTCTTTTTGTGCCACATCTGGCCTCTAACTGCACAGCTGCGAGCAATGCTGCTCTCTCTTGCCTCCCTTGCAGAGCATAAAAAGCAGGATTGAAGTGTCAACATTTGTTTTCTATTAACTTGTGGAAACACACACAGCTATTGTTAAAGCCAGAGGCTTCCTGCTGGAAGCTGCCATTTCAGGAACTTATTACTCTGCAAGGCAAAAGGGTTTTGTTGAGGGGAAAAAAAAAACCAAAACAAAACACAAAACCCCCACATCGTTTCTTGCTTTAAAAC
This sequence comes from Pluvialis apricaria, assembly GCA_017639485.1. Taxonomy (NCBI): domain Eukaryota; kingdom Metazoa; phylum Chordata; class Aves; order Charadriiformes; family Charadriidae; genus Pluvialis; species Pluvialis apricaria. The sequence goes on along the minus strand of CM030010.1, from coordinate 50,752,976 downwards.
CCCGTTTTAGGTAAAGGCAGTGATAAGATTTGAAGTTGGGGAGAGAGAGCTGAAAGATGTATCTGCTGCAGGAGACTTGCAGATGTACAGCAATATTTTATGTGCCGGGGGTATTTCAGCATGTGTGACTTAGTGACGGGATTTACAGCAGGGATGAGGGGAACCATGTTTGGATTTGCCCAGGAGAAACAGAGACCTGATAAGGTGATCACAGTCTGTGGGCCCTCTCCACTGCTGCCTCCCCTTATCCGGGCAGGGCCACCGCTGCCAGGCTCAGCGCCGCTGATCTTGGGACACCAGAGAGATTCAGGTGGAAGCACTGAGTTTAATGGGATGAGCCCAAAAAGCGGGAAGCCCCGACCTGACTTACACTAGGTGCTTTGCTCTTCCATTGGCCTCTCCTGCGCGTTGCTGGCTGCTCAGCACGGCGGAGGTGCCGAGGCAGATGCGGGACAGCCTCTGAGCTGTGTGGGCTTTGGCCAGCCCCCCCCCCCCGCCCCAGCGCCAGGGAAGGAATGCATGTGAGGTGGCTGAGGGCGCGTTTCTGCCCCGCGATACAAGCCCTGTTTGCCGTGAGCAGGGCAGGGTGTTTCACAACTGCTCCTTGGTGTTTGCTTCCAAAGCAAAGGTAGGTGGAAGTCAGGGCAGGGCGTTGTGGCGGGCTGTGGACACAGGCTGTTATCTTTGGGCAGCTGAGATAGTGGCTATATTTAGCTCCGTGCTGGGCCCTTGCACAGTGGTCTCTGTGATTTCCCCACAGCTTTCCACCCCTCCTGCCTTGCTGAGGGATGAGGAAGAGCTTGCTCCCTGGCGTGGGGAAGGGGCGCCACAGGTGTTTCTCCCCAAGGGAGCGTTGCAGAACCAGTGCCATCCATGACAGACATCTCTGCAAGGAGGGTCCCACTCTCCCATCAGGTCTCACTTGGGGTTTATTCCTGGTTTAGCGTCAGGATTTACCCCAGAGCCCTCTGGGACAGGACATGGTGGCTCCCACACCCCTGGGATGCATCCCCTCTGGCTCGCTGCAGGAGGGGAGGCAGAGCTTCTCCATCCCCTCCTGTGGGGCAGCTTTCCTTCCCCCACCACTGTCCCTCAAGACCCACCTCTACCAGCAGGCTTGAGTAGGTCCTTGGGGACCTTCCTGGTCCTGCCACCTCCTCTGATGCCCTGCTAGAGGCAGAGGTGAATGGAGCATCTTCTCCTCCCTGGTGGAACTGGCAGACTGCTGCCAGAGCTGCCTTCTCCCAGCAGCCGGCCACCAGGCAGCCCCAGCAGGGAAGGGGAGCGGGGCCGGGGGCGTTGTGCAATGTGTCCACACTGCAGCAGGCTGCGGGGCCAAGGCTCAAGGGCGAGTGTTGTAAACCGCTGGAGCGGCTGATGTAACAGCGCTGCCCAGGGAGCCGTGCCGGGGCTGCTGCCATGGGGCACCCCACCCCACACCTCGTGCCCTCTCCCAGATCAGCAGCCTGCTACCTCCTGCTACCTTCTTCTCCTCACCACCCTGGCTGCCATCCTCCATCACTGCCGATGGGCATGGGGGCTCCAGGCCCCTGCACCTCCACATCCGACTGCAGCCCCGGCTCAGTTGCGAGTGCCCAGCAGTCTGGTTTGGCGGGGGGAGGAGATCTCCATTCCTGGATGTCGGAAGTCCTCGGGGCAGCAGCAAAGATGCCACGCTCCTTGTGCTCACCGCAGCAGCCTGCGGAGGCAGATGGTGCCTGCCATGGCGGTGCGGCTGAGGGTGTTGCAATGTTGGCGCTTGCCAGCAATTTCCAAATCGTCAGTGCTGAGAAACTGCTGCTGCCTTTGAGCCAGGCCGCGATGCTTGCACCAAGCAGAGGAGGTTGGTTTTTTTTTTAAAGTCCACCTGCCTGCCTGTGACAAGGCTGTGAGGGTAACACTGGAGTAATTTTAACCAGATGTTGCCTCATATCAAAACGCGAAGGGAGAAACTAATTTTGGAGTAATTTTTGTCATTGAGGGCATGTGGTCAGGGAGGAAAGCCTGACTGAAACAGAAGAGGCTATTTTGGGCAGCACAGGGGCACAACAGGAGAGGCAGCCAGGCCAGTGCAGTGCCCCAGGAGCAGTGACCGTTGGCAGCATGATGTGCCATCCTCCAGAAAGAACATCTCCGTGGCTGATCTGGGTGTCTGGCTGGCTGTCACTCCTCCCTCATCCCTTCTTGACATACCGATGGGTTTCAGCCACCCTTGACAGAGGGGAGCTTACAGACTCCTTTTAAGTTTTGTGAGCATTAACAGCTGGTGGAGAGAGACCCAGTGAACATTCTCACTGAGCAAAAGCGGAGTGGGGCTTGGCTGTGGTGGCCCGCAGGCAAGTCGGTATCTGCACGTGTCATGGGTCTGGTCTTGGAGAGGTAGAGAAAGCTGGGATAATGAAAGAGGGATAGAGGGACAATGTGACAGAAATCTGTAGGAAACAAAGCTTCTCTCGCTCTGTGGTTCACCAGCCAACTTGGTCTTAGCTGCAACTGCATGCTGAGGTCTGACATGTGTTGCTTGGGAGCTCCTTGTGGTCCCAGGCCCCTGTCCAGCTCCTGTTGGGTCACAGCAAACACAGCTCCACCAAAGAAAAGACTTGAGAAATCCTGTCAAGTGATGGGATTCCCTTCTTTTGTTTCCATAGGTTTCAAACGCCTGTGGCCATCCCAGGAAATTAAGCAAAGAGCATTCAGTGTCCCCCAGTATCAAAGGAAACCCTGCTCGCGGTTAAGCCTCTTGACTGTGCTCTGGGGACCTGTGCTCCCAGGCAGAGGTCCCCCTGCTTCTCCTGGCTCTGTCCAGAAATGAGGAGTTAGTTCAATACATTGGCTGCAGGCTTGAGGTGGGATATTTACCTTGGCATGGCTCCCTTTGGATTTTGTATGCGCTCATGGTCAAGCACCCCAAGGAACATGTACTCTGCCCTACTGAAGACCATGGCACCTTCCCTTTCAGCCCAACGTGCACAGAGAAGATAGCATGGGGCCAGATGCAAAACTTGGCCTGGTACTATGTGTTGTAGAAAAAGACCGGGTAGTATAAAACTATGGTTCTTAATAATAAAAATTCCCAGCAAGAGAGACCATGAAAATCCTTGCGAAAAAGAAGGTTATGGGGGAGTGAATGAATGCAAGTAAGTTACTATAAATACCTTAAGAAAAGCTGCTACCCACAGAGGAAAAGGGCTTCCAGTGGAGGAAGAGCCCAAAGGGCAGCACAAGGAGACAAAATGACAGTAGAGGGACCACAGGACAGGCAGGCAGGAACAACAAGGAGGTAAGTCCTTGGCCAGGCATACAACGTGCTTATCAAAATGGTATAGTGGTGCTAAGGTGAGGTGCTATATGCAGGGTGCCAGCTTACAACAACCTCTTCCCCAGAGATTGGCACCCAAAATTGGGTGAGCCCCCCCCAAGAAGAGAAAGGTACCTCCTGCTTTCTCAACATCTATGATGTTCTTTTCAGAGAACTGCTCCAAGACCTCGCCTTCATGCAGTCTACAGATTTCATTCCCATCAGTGAAGTCCTGGAAAAAATCATAGCAAAAGAAAGGAGGTTGGTTGTCTGCCCCAAGATTGCACAAATCAGTGCAACAACTGTGTACCCATCCTTACTTGTATTTTTCTTGAGGGCATGCCTTCCTCTAGTGAACATGCGCTGTGGAGATGTCTGGCTAGGTGTCCTAGAAGCTTTTCTATGTTACACTTCTGTTGATGCGGAGAAACACAGTGGCTTTCCATGCCTTCTGCTGTTTGCTTGAAACCAGGAGTACCTGGTTTTGCAGATTCAACGTGAAAAAAAAAATAATTGTCTGTAAGCAGTACATGCCCTCCTACATGAAGGGAAAAAGGAGCATAAAGACATAGCCTAGACTAGAACCTCAAATCCTCCAAATTCCTTGTGTGCTCTTGCAAGAGAGGGACAGCAAGGGCTGGGCTGGAGGGGTGAGAGTATGAAAAGGAATCGGGGCTATTTCCATCGATACACTGATGTGATTGCAGAGGCAGAGGGATGCTCAGCTCCTCTCAGGCGGGCTGAATCAGTCCAACTGCATTGACCATTTACACCATACAAGTGTCCAGCTGGCTGGACTTGGATATGCCCTAGATGAATAAGTCATAGTGAAGCAATGTATGTTTTAACTTTGGTGCCCTACAAAGACTGCAAACCTTATTTGGTGGGGCAGATGTCTTGGGAACTTGCACGTACCCAGGCCTGGGGAACTCAGAGGGCTTATCTTTGTGTGAGAGGCTGTGCTTTGCCTGAAAGTCGCTTGTATGCTGATGAAGGCTGAGAGAGAAAAGGCCAGACTGAGGGGTGCATGTAGTTCTTGATGATAAATACGATCCTAAGCTCCCTTCAGGGGTTCATGCCCTTCAGCTGAGCCTCTGTCAGTATCCAGGCTCTCTCTGCTGCAGCAGAGAATGGTTCTTCCCTCCATGCAGCATTTTGTCTCATCCTAAGATTAGTATCAATGAAATATGGGAACCGTTGCTTTCCAAACTTGCCTGTCTCTGTGTAGTCACTATAGAGGGAATCTGAAAACCAGCAGGGGCAAGATGTCTGTCTTTTAAATTGTACCTCGAGCAAGTATCAAAGGCAAAGTCAACAGTAAAGGCAAGAGCTGAGCGGAGGGTGCTGGGGAAGGAGGTCAGCTGGAGCTACTCCCGTCATCAGCGTTTGCATTCTTTGAAAACATTTTTCAAGTGTAACCTGGCCTTTTTATTTGGAAGTTTTAATTTAATCCCAGGAAAAAAACACTAGTGATATTCAAGAATTTACACAATTATCCAGAAGCTTGAAGTTTCCTTCTTGCAGAAACTGACTGCTAGCAAAAATTACCCCTCTCAGGGGTTCTTTTACTTCTGAAGTTGCACATTAAATGCAGCTAAGTAGGTCACTTGAGATCCCAGCTTTGGTCCGTACAAATACCTCCACTGTCTGCAGGTAGCTTGTCATTGCCTCCTCTTCTGAGTGCGGAGGATCCTGCAGAGACAGCTCTTTCCCTGTCTGGTCTCACGAGAGCTAGCTAATCTCATCTGCACCTAGCGGGAATTGGTTCCGCACAGCATCTCTGCACCAGAGCGAGGGCTTCTAAACTTGGATTGGACAAGGCAGAATTTAGGAAATGTGCCTGCAGATGAGAGGCACACCCAGGTCGGGAATAGCTCTGACGGGACCTGGAAAGCAGTCCAGTTATTCAAAGGAAGGCTGCCGCTGGCTCTGGTCGAGGAGGAGGAAGTCAGACCATCGGACAGTAGGATAAGCAGCGTTCCAGTGCTGACAGCTGGGAATAGCGTGTGTCCCAAGCCCATGGAGCCTGCAAGCATTTTTGGCTGTCTCCTTCATCCCTCCTCTTTGCCCATCTCCTGTTACTGATCTGCCCAGCTTCCCCCTGCTGCACAGGATGGCATGTGGAAGAGGAGGGTGCTGCCAGCCTTGAGCAGCAACCGCTGGGATCCTGCAGTGGCTGAAAACAAGCATAAAGAAAACACAACCCCGTCCCAAAAGTAAAACAAACTGCTTAGTAAAACTTAGTAAAAAAAAAAAAAAACAACAAAGTAAAACTGCTTAGTGTCCATCAAGTTTCCATGCATGCCACTGTTCCCGAGCAGAAGTTAAAGTGCTGGAAGGCAGATCAAGGTGGTGCAGACACAGCAGGTGGTGAAGGAGAAGTTTGTTGGCTTTGTAAGATGGGAGACCAGCCTACAATGATCTGAACCAGGTGGCACCAGCAAAGCTGGAAAAAAGCAGCAATGGCCAGAGGCTGTAGGAAAATCAGTAAGTTGAAATCAATATGATGGTTCTGAAAGTCATCACAAGTAGGCTGGGAGCGGGATTTACTGACTTAGCTGCTCCCAATGAAGGAGAGACAAAACTCAAAGAGGTGCAATAGTGCATAGCAGCTGAACATCCCCTGGTGACCACTGTATTTCTTCAGATGACTGGTTTTTGAGACAGGAAGTGAATGCAATATGGCTTTTTCACATCTTGTGCAAGAGGACAGCAACTTGGGCATCAGTGTGACTCATGTATACGTGAGCACATGCATACACATGTACCCACATAGACACACTCCTGCACAAAGATGTGCACGCTAGGGTTAAGAATCTGTCTGTATGGAAAGATGTAAGAGTTCAGTGTTATGTCCTATGCTCAAATAAGCACAAGGGGCAGAACATCATCTACTGCTGAGCTTTTCAGTGGCAGAGAAAAAAGAAACCTGGTCCCACAGATTTTGAGCTGTATTAGGTTTTGATCTTTTTTCACCTCCAGAACTGCACCTGACAACTGGGGTGTTTTTTCCGAAAGCCAAATGCCGCTCGGTCTCTACTGATAGGCCATCTTTTCTTATCTTTCAAAAATACTTTGGTCCCCACTGTATTAGTCAAATTTTGTGCAGTACTGCTCCATCAAAACTAATAGTGCAATGCTGAAAAACTGCAGGCAATACCAAACTCTCTGCACTTATTATTTCCATTTGTGTAAGGGTCACGTCAGAACACAGGGCCTCCTGTGATGTTCAGGTTCCAAGTGTGGCGACAGCCTGGAAAAGGCCAAAGGCTGTGTTTTCTGAAGCTGGTTGCTGTAACCTTATCATCTGAGACTCACAGAGCGCTTCGGATCTCGTTGGCAGCACGTCACAGAGACAGGAAGGTGCTGTCACATCCTGGAGGAGGGCTGACCCAACTCCAACCCTGCCAACTTTCTCAACTCTCTTTGGTTGCGTGCTGTTGAAATGACTTCAAGTCCAGGCTTTCAATTTCCCCTCCCTCAAGGTCATGGCTGGTTGGATCCTCCATGGGAGCCCTTACAAGGCCTAATGCAGCTCAGGTCGTTACTGCTGTGAGTTGTGTTTGAGCTGTTTGACAGTTTTGGGACAACTTTTGTAGCCCTCAACCCCGCAACCACTAGAGTTGTGGTTGTGGTGGGGTTTGCTCACGTAAGGGATTTGCTTGGGTCCTCCAAAAGGTAGGCAGAGTTAGCTCAGTCAAATCAAATAAACAAGTAATATTTGATTAACAGCTTCACCCAAGCTGTTTGTGGCCTCCTTGACAGCCAGGGCCTGGTGCAGCCTGGGCAATGACACAATTTGGGCTTTGCATCATTCTTGTGCAAGGAACTATGTGCCGCATGTGCGGGACAGAGCTACTCTGGCACCCAAACTGCCTCTGAGCTTTTTCAAGCCTCTGCTTAAACGTGAGCTAAGGCAGCTATAAATAGCAATCAGTGGCCCCTGGTTAACCCAGGGGCTTTGATCATGGAGTTGGCTCCGTGTGACAGTGCTTGGCTGCTCTGGGCCTCAGCTCTCACATCAGGTGGGGGCCAAGTTCGTTAGCACTCCTGGCTCATTGCTGCCTTGTCATCTGGGTAATGGGGGGGGCATATGTTTCATTAGACACCCATAAATATGAAAGTGCATATTTATGTGTTACCAGCAATAAATGTGTTTATACATAACTACAATATACAGTTTGTAATAGAAAATATAACGCATAAATTGCAAATTAAGACTTAAGTGCAAAGCAAACCACTGAGATTTCTAAAGTTAAATAACATATTTAAAATAAATCTTGAAATAAAGGGTTGGAGGCAGCTGCTCAGGGCAGGGAGGATGCTTGACACCAACACTGCAAAGCAGGCAATGTCTCCATCCAGTACGGACGCTGCAGTGGGCAGTCTATCACGGGCCTGAGCGCTGCGTATTACGGTGCTGCTGGCCCCCAGCATTTCTTATCTGTGTGAGCATGCATCCTATTTGTTGAGTGGACTTCCTTTGTTTTGCAGCCCACTCTCTCTTATGGGTGTGTTATTGCCTTATGGTCAGATAGCGTGGTTGTGATATGTCAAAGGCATTGCAGCGCACTCCAGCTTTAATTGCCTTTTCAGGGTCATTACAAAGTTTGAGGCTCTTAAATCATCATCAGGACTGTGTCCGCCACCACCAGGTGCTGCTGAGGCCGTACACGGAGGACTGTGTCCAGTCTGGGCCCCTGGTACAAGAGAAATGATGACAAGCTGCAGCCCAGCAGCAGCCACTGGGTTGGTGAGTGTGGAGCACGTGGCGTATAAGGAGAGACTAAGGGAGCTGGGCTCCTTCAGCCCAGAGGAGAGATGACTGATGGGGCCACAGATGCATCTTCCACTGCCTGAGTTAGACAGAGAATGCAGAGCCAAACCTTCTCAGAGGTGCCTGGTGAAAGGGCAAGAGCCATCAGCCACTTCTACAATACAAAGACCTCTGATGGGATAGGTGAATCCACTCTGCTCCAGAAGAATGGGGCAGCAGTACAAGGCCCAGAGAGGTGGTGGCATCTCTATCCTTGGGGACCATCAAGCCTCACCTGGATGCGGCCCCACATATTCTGACCTGACTCTGAGCGTGGCCCTCAAATGAGGAGTGGGGAGGGGACAGACACGTCCAGAGACACCTCCCTTCCACAAAAAGCTGTCCACGATTATATGATTATATTACATTTTCCCATTTGAAACTGTTGCCCTCTGAAAGCATCAATGGCTACTGATTCGCCTGATGTGGTCTGTAGGAGTTCACAGACCCATCCCAGGGGACGAAGGTTCTTACAGGAACAGGTGAAAATCCACAGTGCTTAAAATTAAGATTATGTGATAAAATGAGCAAATACAGAATGATGAGAGGCAGATAAGCCATGGAGAACTCATATCACTGTGGTATCAAATCCACCATTATGTGGCTAAGAGAGGAGAAAGAAAGAAGGAAAACAAGGATGACTCTCAAAATGGTTTAGTAAACGTCTCAAAGCTTTTGCAGATAGGAAGTAGTATATGAGCATGATACCACTACATTGTCTCAGAGCAAGGCTGTTCTTTTAATTAATTTATTGCTAATATAAAATTGTCCTAATCTGTAGGAAGCAATCAAATATGCGAAAGCCAAGTTATCCTAATCTAAGGTAAACATATGCATCTCTTACTAATACAGGGGTATCTTATTCTGCATAAAGCAAACAAGGCTATCTGTGGGCTGTGTGCAAGTGATCTGGCTCACAGACCTTTGCCCACAGAGTGCGATGTGACTCTTGCACCTCTGAAGATTCCTGCCTGCCTCAGCTCCCGCTGCAGACCACATGGGCTCGTGCTGGGTATTGCTGGTACCCACGACATGCTCAGCTGCACTGTTGTCTTAAGTAAGTTTGGCTGGTTTGTTTCACTGCTCACTCTGGTCTGAGACCTACTATGTGAATGAAGGTTATATCAGAGATCCTGTCATCCCATCAGCTGCTGGCATTACACCACTCATTTTTTTTTTCCATTTGTAAAGGAGGTGTACATAAAATGTGCAACTCCCTGTCACAGAAGCTTGTGGATGCTAAAAACTAATGTGAGTTCAAAAAGGGGCCAGACACATTACAGAAGAAAAAAAATGCCACTGTGGCACACGAAGACACTGCCGCCTTTTCAGGAAATCCTTGATCTGCAAATCGAGCTGGCTGGGGAAGTAATCTGGAGGGGAATCACTACAGGCTTGTCCAGCTCTTCTCTTCCTCAGGCGTATACCATAGCTCCCTACCAGACAGGGTGCGGGGGAAGGTGGATCACATTTGAGCTTAAGAACTCACAAAAAAGCTAGTGTCACAGATATATTGGAATTTCTCCCTGGAAATCTTCACAGAAGGCAAAAACCTACAGGCGGAGGGACCACTGCAGAGCAAAGAGCAAGGCTGCCCAACTCCTCCTCGCAACCCAAAGGCTCCCAAGTAGAAATGCTCCTGGGGTTTGCAAATAGCTTGGTATCACCTGCGGGAACAGGTAGTGACCGGTCGTCCTGAGATGACGCTTCCCCACCCGCATGCTTCAGCTGGAGAAACCAGGCAGCATTGGTAACTCCAACCACCCTGTACTGGGAGAGCTGGGACCGGCAGTGAGGGCACTGGTGAGCATCACTGGTGTAAAACTCAGAGCTGCCTGCCCTGTGGCAGGGGAAATGAGTCTCTGCTTGAGAGAAAACAGGGCCATGAGAAGTAGCAGCCTGAGAGTCTGTGATTTCTGTTATTCTTCAGGCAAAATACCAGTTTATCATTGAAAAGCTGCTCTATATGTCAATGCTGGCACCCCAATTTCTGTGCAGGGGGCTCAGCGCGTGGGCAGGGAAGGGCCCAGATGTGGCTTTTGAGCTCAAGGGCTCAAGTGTCTAGAAAAAAAACTGATAAGAGCCAGGAATTCGAGTGGTCCTGAAATAGTGATAAGGGCAGCTGGGGACTGCCTCATATGGACACACGGGCTGGGGCAGTGGGGCTTGGTATGCAAGGAGGTGGCACCTGCCCCACGCGCTCAGTGTCACATTTCACTCCCGAGGAGACTCGCATGGTGCTGTGTCTCAAACGCACCGTCCTTTGCCTGCCCTACACGGAGCTGCAAGAGGAGAGGGGTCATTTTCCCAGGCAGTCCCCAGAGCCTGAACTCCATGGAACCCCTGGGTGATGAGGAGTGGCCCTGCCTGCCGAGCCACGCACACCAGATTGCTTTGCTCAGCCCAGCTGCTTGCTGGCTGGGCTTCTTACTGCCTCCTGGAGTGCCAGGCAGCCCTTCAAATTGTGTGGCATGTGCCCTGTGCTTCCAGTGCTAAAGCATTGCTGTCAGAATGTCATCCAAGAGGCCACCAAGCTTGGCCACCAAGGTAGGAGCCCAGAAGCTGCGCAGCCCTCCCCAGCCTCCCTCTGGGATGTCCCATGTCCCATATCCCATGGTGGGGCACAGCTCTCCCTGCTGCACTTCCAAGTTCCCAGGCCTCAGCCTTTGCCTCCCCAGGTGAGGTGTTGGAGGCACAGACAGCCATAGCATCCTCATCATGGGTTGCTACTGTGCTGGCCTGGTTTAGGGAACATCACAGGCAGAGGGGAAAATATGGTTTTCATAAGTTTCCACGTCTCACAAGACTCTGCAGTGGTGTGTATCATTGTCCTGTCCACAGGCAATCTCCTGGAGTCTGGACTGAAGCGTCTGACCCAAAGCCAGTGCAGACATTGGTGTCAGAGCAAGGTGTAAATTCAGTGGCAGATCAAAGTCAGGTTTCAGCTCCAAAAACTGGAGCAGTGACTGGAGACTCTCTTGCAGTTTGCCTTTCCTATGCCAGATGAGTTTTGCTTTTACCAGAGGTTGTGACCCAGTTTCTATTTCAGTGACCAGGTCCTGCAGTGACCGAAGGTCATCCAAAAGAGGACCCTGAGCTTTCCTGAGCTCTTTTACTGGGTCATCTGAGATTTCTTAATCTATGGGCCCCAGCATGAGGTAAAGCATGCTGCTTTCTGTGGTAAGCTAGAGACTGCAAGAGACAGGCATGGTCTGGCATCTGGGAGGAGCATGCTAGATAAACCCAGTGCCAAAGTGGCAGCCAGATACTGTGTGGCCATGTGACTCCGGCTTTTTGGAGACTATTTTTTAACCTGTAAGTAAACCATGTCCTAACCTTGCTCTCCCTTTCATCTTGTAAAAAAGGATGGTTTTGAAGTTTTTTAATGCCTTTCAGTCTCAGCCTGGACTCAGTTTGGAGGAAAAAGCAAGCAGGGACTTACATTGAGTGGCTGTAGCGAAGAGAGATGTGCTCTCTGCGGATATCTGCAAAGTCCCCTGTGTTGGTGGCAGATGCTCTTTGGGGTGCACAGGGCTAACGTCTGATTAGTTCAATCTTAACTCTAGGCTTCAAACAAACATGGTGAGTGAATGCCTTCCCAATGATGCCTCCAGCAAGCAGCGCTGTGGCCTCCCTGTCATCTCTCTGGGGACCGCGAGGTTTCCCTTTCCACGTCTGGGCTCCCTGGGAGGTCGCTGCTCATCTGCCTCAGGCACCGGCAGCTGCTGCGTCTTATGCAAGTGCCTCTGTACAGCCCTTTCCTCGGGGTGCCTGTCAGCACAGAGTTTAGTCTAATCCAGACGTCTCCTCCAGCCGGGCCTGGGGGATGGCAGCGGAAACCCGTATTTCCCTTCTTGCAAATGCAAGAGGAACATGGGAGTCCCGGCTCTGCAGAGGTGGTTGAAAGGCTGGCAAAGAGTCTGCGGAGTTAAAGTGCCTGTTTCATATCCAGTGCAGATGCAATGTAAACACACTGAAAATCCTCTGGCGGCAATCGTCTCCCTGAACTCACGCAGACTTATTGGGAAACCAGATGCAGACAGTTGTCCAGACTTCTCCTGCCTGCTCGTGGCCCGCTATGTTTCCATTCTGTGTCTCTGTACACTGTAGTGCCATTCAAGAGCAAAGTGAAACAAGGGCTGAACGTAGAAGTAGAAAGCTTTGCTATCTCCGCACAAGGCTTGAAAACTGAGTGTGGCCAAGGAGTAGGCTCCAAAAGCCAGAAGCAGAGCATCAAGGAATTTCAGACTAAATGACCTTAACTCTGCCCAACGCTGAGCTGATGGGAATAGTCCCCCTGCTTTGCCTGGTGGCAGGGCTGTGATGGTGAAAGAGGGGATCTGAGGCAAGGTCTTGGAGCTCCCCTATGGTAGGTGGCACATGTTACAGGGCGCAGTGGGGCCTTTCCTTGCCTGGCTGGGAGCACCCCCTGCCCTCATTGCATGGGGAGCAGGAGGGCAGCTGTGGGGTCTGTGCTGGCCACCGATCAATCACATGGAGGTGGCGTGCAGTGAGCACTGCCAGCTTCGGGGCTGAAGCCCCAGATTTATTCTGAGAAGAGCTGCTGTGCAGGGTGGTGATCTCTGTACACGTGCCAGTGCAGCCCTGGAACACAGAGTCAACACAACCCACTGCCAGGCCTTGAGCTGCAGCTGAAGAGAGGAGCCGCCAGGCTCCTGTGTCCCTTCCAGGTGGCTAGGGCAGGTTCGGGCTCCTCTCTGTGAAGAAGACTTTCCCCAGCATCCTGCTGGGATGCGGCCAGGGTTTGGCAGGTGCTTGATGGCCTCTCAGGTACCCTCGGGACATAGTCCAGTGAGTCCACATCAAAGTGCTTGTGCCCTGCCAGGCTGGCATGGCTCAGCAGTGACTGTGTCACACCAGCCACCCCCAGAGGGGCTAAACCCTGGTTGTCTGCGCTGAGACTGAGCATCTGAGACAGGCTGAGAGAGTTGGGGTTGTTCAGCCTGGAGGAGAGAAGGCTCCAGGGAGTTCTTATAGCGGCCTTCCAGTACGTAAAGGGGACCTACAGGAGAGCTGGGGAACACTTTTTACAAGGGCATGTAGTGACAGGACAAGGGAAGATGGCTTCAAACTGGAAAAGGGTAGATTTAGATTAGACATTAGGAAAAAAATTTTCACTATGAGGGTGGTGAGGCACTGGCACAGGTTGCCCAGAGAAGTTGTGGATGCCCCATCCCCGGAGGTGTTTAAGGCCACGTTGGACGGGGCTTTGAGCAACCTGGTCTGGTGGGAGGTGTCCCTGCCCATGGCATGGGTGTTGGAACTCGATGATCTTCAAGGTCCCTTCCAACCTAAACCATTCTATGGTTCTATCTTACTTCGCCCCTTCCTCTGGAGATAGGCAGGGCATTTGAGGAAACATCTGGTGGCTGCTTCCATGGTAGTCCTGCAAGGCCAAGAGCTGCCAAAGTCTCGCCCCAGCTGTTTTACCTTTTCCTGCCAGGCTGAGGCTGTTTAATTAAGCGACAGTTATTTACCATGCCCTCTGGTCCTCGTGCTGTGCTGTGTGCTGCCCTGGAGGCTGCCTGGGCTCGGGGCTCTCAGCAAGGCTGGGAGGTTCTGGCAGGCTCAGACAGACTGCGCGCCTGAGTGTGTAACTCCAGGGTTATCTCCAAAAAACCAAACAGCCTGGCAGGTTATATGCATGTGTGGCTAATGGGGGAGGAAGTTTCACAGCCCTTCAGCTTGTCCCAGTTACCTTTCATCTCCTATAGCCTTTATCATCTCCCCAAAGGGCCTGGGACAGCCTTAATTGGAGATGGGGGCTGTGATGGTGGATGCCAGGTTAAATATGTGTGTTTTCTTCATGAATAAGGCAATCTGCATCCTGGCATACATTAGATATGCGGACGGCTCACACATACTGAAGATTTTGGGCTGCCCTGTCTTTATCCTGGTATCTCTGCACCACGCAGCCTGCTCAGGATAGCTTCTTCCCCCAACCATGTGGGATACAATGCCAATCACACCCAGCATCTCCTGCATGACGGCATCCCATGCACCCTCCCCACCTCCCTCCCAGCCAGCTCAGGCAGTGCTATCTGCTCATGCCAGTGTCATCTGTCCCTTAGTACTTCCCAAAAAGCCACAAGGCCACGGGGAAGGCCATGTTTTGATCAGCGCAGCTCCACTCCTAGGAAGCAAGAGCCTAATAGTCATCGTCTCAAGGCTCACATGTCATTGTTTCCCAGAAAAAAAGCAGCCGGGTCATGCATTCATGCTAGATGCTGCGATCCATGGCTGCCCAGAGCTCTAGTTTGCAGTAGACATGCTGCCACAGCCAGCCCCGGGGCTTTCCAAAGGGATTGGCAGTATCCACTCACAGCAGGAAAGATGTGTGCTGAAGGTCACAAGCCTACCGTTCCCTGCGAAGCTCTTCCTTTGCAGTGGCTAGAGCGTATCCCGAGGGTGCTCGGGGCAGGAGAAAAGAAAGTGGTCCCGTGGAGAGCCTAACCAGCACCCTGCATTGCCTTGTAGCTCTGTGTCTTTGGCTGATGGCACTGCAGGGATGAAGTGAGGTCCTTCCAGGAGGTCTCTTGCCTCTACTGGGCTTGATTTTCCTGGAACAGGATGTACTGGAGACCTCTATGCTTGGATCTAATGTTGACCTATGGCTTGCTGTTGACCTGTGGGTTTCAAAGGTTTTGAGAAAGGTTTTTACAGACTGAGTGGCCCGTGTCAAACAACCCCTGCTTGTAGGAAATGGGGTTAAACCAGAGTGAGCTGGGAGGAATGACAGAGGGTGCCACCCTAAAAGAAGAAAATGAGTGCAGCACTTTATGTCCTGGGACTTAGTGGCACAGTCCCTCCAAGGGATGACAAAATGCTCAGCCCCGACACTCCCACATTGCTCTGATGGGAAAATGCGGAGACCTCCCGCTTCCCCAAAGGCGGCTGTGCTCTGGAGAGTGGACATCAGCACTTCCCTGGGCATTTGGGCACCCACTGGGAGACTGCCAGTCTCTGAGAAAGGCCTTGCACGCCTTAAAAATCAGGACTTCAGTAGCTTCTGGGCATCCTGCTTGAAGAGACACACCAAATTACAGGAGATTTAAAAATCTTCCCTCAGGTTTTCCAGGGAGGGCTGGTGGGGCATCTTACCAACAGCCACCTGGGACAAGCTAAAGTTACAGGGAGCGGTAGTAAGCATGTAGGCAAATCTTTCGCATTTATTCATGTGAAGTTGATTAAAATTCTGGCAGTAAAATGAAGGAAAGAGTACATTGTGGAAATGGAAACCCTGCCCTGAGATGGGAGACTAGCCTCTGAAGCAGTCTTGGCAAGCCCATTTGAATGCTTCTTATATGAAAATTGGGGCAGTGTCAGAGCCGTGGCTACAGGGCTCTATCCTCCGCTTGTTTCCCAGTCTCATCCCGCTGAGTTTGCCACAGCAGCGTTGTCCCAGATGCTGAGCTCCAGAGATGATGTGCTAACTGCAGGGCCTGCTGGAGGTTTGGGATTGTTTTAAATAATGCGGGCTGCTTGATTAGCTGAACCAGCCTCTCTCTGCCAACACACTCGCTATGTATGGCAAACACGCTCCATTTTTGGCTTCAGGCACACTTTCCATGTCATCAACACAAAAAATTAAGTGGGCGCAGTATGTCATAAAGGTAAGGCGATACTCCAACCGCCCTGCCTCCCCACAAGAAAAAAAATATTCCCTCATTTATTTAACATTGCAGGAAAGAAACCATTTAATCTACCAGCCACTAAGACCATACTAAATTATCTTGGTTGCTGTGAGCGCTAGAAACTTGATACAGCAAGCTCCTCTGTGAGAAGGCGATTGTTTCTATTTTTGTGGCGACTGGTATTCGTGGGATTAAGCAAGATGCTCTGGGCGCAGCCCCAGCTCCCCGGGTGCCTGTTTTTGGGCAGTATGGGAACAGCACTATTTTGTGTGGGCCTAAAAGCCCAGTCAGTGCAAAGCAGTGTGCGGTGCAGTTTGGTCTGGCAGAGAGAAGAGTTGCCGTGAGTCATAAAGCCAAAATGCTCATCCTGCATGAGACTTTTGCAATCAGTAGGATTTAGGCAGCGTTATTCCAAGGAGGAATACCAACCCTGCCTATGTCTCTTGCTCCCATCAAATCTTTCTGGAGTACTCTTCCCCTTTGCTTGAGAGTGGGGATCTTTCTGCCTGTTGCAGACTCAAGGCAAACAGACACTCAACAGCAAATAATAAATACAGCACATACCAAAGCCCATCGCAAATTTTGGGCCCTGCAATAACAAACAGCTGTAGTTGCCTGGGCTGATCCTCCAATTGCCCACCTTCCTGGTATCTGCTAGGTAAGAGGAGGAGCTGCTGGTGGTTGACTTTGGCAGCAGTGGTTGCATGGCAATGCCAGACTGCAAGGGGCTGACCCTATCCTACTGCTCTTCTCTCTTAATCCTATGGCCTGGAGACCTAGCAGGAAAGGGGAAGGTGACAAAAGTCCCCAGGCAAAGCATGTGCTTGAGAAGTGACCAGATTTGTACCAAGTCCAGCCAGTATGATCACACCTCTTGGGTCTCCTAGGCTAATATCCTCAAGGTGGTCGGTCTGTGGATAGCCTGATGTTGGCATGCCATTCCTGGAACCCCACACTAAAAGGTGTCTTCTATGCTCTGCAAGAGCATGAGAGCAAGGTATGAGAAGCAGGCGGCAAGGCACATTTCCTATGCAGCTAGTGTTTCCAGCACTGCCAATCAAGAAGGAAGCCATGAATGGGCTGTGATGAACAAAACCACGCGTACATCTATTTTAAAGCAGTCTGGGTCTCCAGAATTTGCCATTCTCTCCCCTGGAGTGCACCATGCCATCTGCTCCAGCAAGTGCAAGTGCAGATGCTAAAGAGCAGCATCCTGCAAGGCAACATGAGAACTTTCATGATCAGCACTAACCTGATCTTGTCATCTCTCTTTGTGTGGGCCAGGTTGAAGTAACTCGGTTGGTTAGCATAGCATGCTGCTGGCTGCCTCTGAAGAGCTTTTGGAGGAGAAGGATTAGCCTGAAAATATGTGGCAACTCACTGCACAGTAGAGGCAGAGATGCAAGAAGCACCCTGTGAGGACACCTGCACATGAAACCCTACATCTGGGATTTGCATGGTGTTTGTACTCAAATCGGAGCCGATGGTGCAAGGTGAGAAGCCCCCCTTCTGGCTGAAGAGTGAGGGTTGGCCACACTGTGTCCCAGCAGAGCACACTGTCAACAGGAAGCCGTGCAGGTATGTGCCACCAGCAGGGATGCCCTGTTTCAGAGGCACCTGGCTGCTAGCTGCAGCTCGCAGGACACCAAGGAATGGACTAACCCCTATCATGTCTGAGACAGACCTTAGGAATGGCTAGGAAAGGAACAAAACAGAAACACCATTTGCAGGAGAGTGTCTGCAGCCAGGGTGTGCCCACATCTCATATGTTCCACACAGCTATGGTTTCCCCAGTGCCAAGGGAGAGCACCGAGGGTTTTTAAAGGTCTGGAATGGTTTCTCAACCAGGAACAAGCTAGGGTTATTCAGACTTGAGAGGACAGATGAGGTACAGCTGTGAACAAAGAGGAACTGTCTTTCACCAGGTGAAGCTCTTGGGTGTCCTGTTACAAGGAAGCAAGCGGAGCCGGTTTCTTCCCACAGTGCAGAGCTGAGAGGAGGAAGTCCCTGCTGTGGGATATTGAGGTTTGCAAAAGTTCAAAAAGGGATACCTTAAAGAAATAAGCCATCAAGGGCTATTAGATGGAGACACCTTGTCTGGCTCAAGAAATGCTGATCACTGGAACCTGGGTGAGGTTTCAGGAGGAACTGCACGTTTTCCCAGTCCTCTCTCTCCTCCTTAAACATAACGTCTTTTTCTTTGTGGCTTTTTTTTTCCCTTAATTTTTTTGAAAGTTCCTTGGGGAACAAGAAAGGGAGGTGGTGTGGAGCACAAGCTGTCCCAGGGTTATAATGCTTTATTGCTCGCTGGCAATAAATAAGATCTGCTGTGATAGTCTGAGAGGAGGGCAGATTGGTCTGTTTTATAGCCTCCTTTGTCTCCCTGTAGCTCTCGGTACTGCCTGGAGTCAATCAAGAAGTGACCCTGGAAGCATTGGCAGAGGATGAGGTTTGCTGTCGCTCCCTGTGTGAGCGCTTTCACTGTGTGCTTCACATCGCAGTGGGCTGCACTGTCACCCCAAGTCTGGAACAATCAAAGTAAGTGAGGTTTTAATGCAAACACCAAGAGCAGACAACCAGGGCATGCATCAGTGACTCCAGGGCAGTATCTTGAGTCAAGGAGGATATTCTGGTCCAGAACACCAACTGTGCTGCTGGCAGTGCGGACTGGGTGTACCCAGATCCCAGCTTGCACCATGATGTTCATGGAGGGAACAGGCACGGGTGGGCTGGATAAGAAGCCGTTGTGTATGAGCTGGTCCCTGCTCTGGCTGAGCCTAGCAGCAGTGGCCAAGTGCAGATGCAGCCTTCAGTACATAGAGAACTAAGAAAAATCTGCAGACTGTTGGAAATCAGAAAGCCAAATTCTTCTAAAAAAAGAAATCTGGTCAAAGCTGGGTGGGTAGGAGCTGTCCTGGTGGCATGCTAAAGCTAGGTGAATTTTCCAAGCAATGATGAATCGGGGTGTTTTCTTGTGAAGTTATGCGCATCTAGAGAAGAGATGATAAAGACATTTCTTTTTCTTGGTGTGCCTTATTAAGCAGCTAAAACCAGCGCTGTGATGCTAACGGGTATCTGGGATGCTGGAGCAATGCTGGGTTCACTGCTTCTGAAAGAGGAGGACTTTTTCTCATTATTTGGGTTTTCACTCTGTTAGATAATGAGCTCAGCCAAGGGAGACAGTGAGAATGCATCTTTGGCAGGGCTGTTTGCTCTCTGTGTTGAACGCAGAACTGAAGACGGAGCACGGGCAAGGAGGAACTTGGAGCTATTAAGTAGAGGATGGAAAAACAGAATAGAAAGGAAGACCTCTGCAATTATTTTTTTTTTTTTTTTTTGCAAAGAGTTTTACTTCTGTTTGAGGAAGAGCAAGGTGTGGCTAGCTGGTTATTCTGGGGTAAGGAGCCTCCAAGTTTCCTGGTCCAAATTGGACCTGCCAGTTCCTGGACACGAAGGGTTAGAAACATGTTGGTGTGAGGTGGCAGCTTGACTAAAAGCAGGTGAGCAAGAAGTATGTGCGACAGCGTACCTGCTGCAAAGAGTGCCAGAAAGCTAGGTGGGGCACAGAGATGAGGACAGAGGAGACAGTGAAGGGTCAGCCACTGGTGGTGAGGGCAGACAAGACATCCATAATGATTAATTCAGTCCACAGTCATTATAAGCAGCAGTCAACACTGCCCTTATCCAGCCGCTGCGTTGCTTTATCTTTGCAGGCAATCTCACCCAGCCACGCAAGGGACACTCAGCTGCTCATGGGTGGGTTGCCCATCTTCCCACGCTCTCAGCCATAACCTGCAGCAAGGGGGGACAGCAGCACTTCACATTACTTTAAATATCGTGTCCAGAATAAACTGACCTCTTGGACCTGCATGGCAGGAGAGACACCTCAGTGGAGCAGGGTATCAAAGAACTGGAAACAATCCTTCAACATCCATGTAGGTGTGTGTGAATCTACATATGTATCTGTCTATATATGCGTGTATATATATACATACACACACGGGTGTCTGTGTCACCAAGTGGGAGGCCCCTAATGTCCTACTAGCACAGCTAACCCCCAGAGAGACCAGCTTGCCTGCAACCCTGGGGAGATGCTCCTGCCCTGTTGGTGTGGGATGATGGTGATTTTCCTTCCTTTTCCCAAGGTGGAAGGATCAGAGCTACCAGGCCCAGGAAACTTTCCCCCCAGCATCCTGTCCTGGGCTAAACCTGGGGTTGGCCTCCTAGCAGAGTCTGTATCACCTTGTCCTGCCTCCTCAGCAAGGGTGTAAGGAAGCTTTGAGCAGGGTTTGGTGGCAGCCCGTGAGGCTGGAAGGTGGGATGTGCGACAGGGGTGGCTATAAGGCTGGGCGTGGGCTGTGGCATCTGAAAGTGGAGGTCGCGTTTTCCTTCTCCGTTCTCCCCAGGTCTCAAAGGTAACTCAAGATCCTGGGAAGAGCAGGACGACGAGGCAGCCTTCTGCTGCTCCCCAGTGGCTGCATGGAGAGACATCACAGGCAGACCCTGATGGGTGAAGCCATGGTAGGGAGGCTGTGAGGGGGCTGTGGCATCTGTAAGTGGAGGTCCCGATTTTCTTCTCCATCTTCCCCAGGTCTCACAGATAACTCTCACTGGGCTGGGGAAGAGCAGAATGCGGTGGAGATGCAATTGCAAGCTTATTATTTTAGAAAATAAGCAAACTTTTTCAGACACTTTTGGGCACCGAGCAGTACCTTCTGGGTTTGTTTTCCAGAATCTGTGAAAGAGGTTGAAACTGGCTCAGTTTCCTTACCCAGATAATTCCCTTGCTCCTTAAAAAGATTGTCCACTCCTGTTCTGTTCTGAAACAAATGGCATGAGGGCAAACACATTAAGTTTCCAGCCACTTCTAGGGTGGTGAGAGCAGTGTAGCTCCTGTTGTTACTGCAGAGAGCAAGAAATTGTTTCCTTAGCGCATTCATAAAATTAGTCCTCCACATGGCCTGGATGTTGTTCCTTTCCAAATTAACCCTGTTAATTAATGGAAAGAATACTAAGTTAAAGGATGATGTTTCTCTCAGTTTCTTGCCAGGCTGCATCACAGCAGGGGCTAATATTTCCTAGTTCTCCAGAGCAGTGCCTTAGATTTGTAAACTTATTTTTCCAGGGCTGTTTGGCCTTTGGGAGGTGGGAGGATTTGCCCACGTGTCTTGGTGTTCTTCCTGCCTGAGGCTCTTGGAGGCTGGAGGTACCACTTGTGACACCACTTTGTTGCTCATTAAAATATCCATCAAGGCAGATGCCACCACTGCTGCTGCTTGCTTTGGGACTGGTGCTGGGCATGTGTGCTGGCCACAAGGGTACGGGTTGGAGGGACATTTAAGCAAAAGAAAGAGGATTCTACTAAGAGAACGACGTAGAAGAATGATAAATGAAAGACAATGTCTCCTGTTACTTCCTATTGCTCTGGCAAAGCATCTGTCACCCACTTTGCAAGGTTGTCCCAGGCCAGAGTTACTGGGGTTATCTGGTACGTCAGGGAGTCCTCCAGCACTGGGGCACCACTCTGGAAGTCTCACGGGAGCGTGGCCGATGCTTTGGGTTTCTGTGGGCCAGACCCTGAAGTAGGAGTTGTAGTTCTCGGGCACAAAGCATTCATTCATTCAGCCTGTTTCTTCAGGATTGAAAAAGGGATTTTGTTACCTGGGAAAAGCTTCAGGTTTTGAAACTGAAATAAAATTTTAAAAAACAACTTTATTAAAATAGTTTTGAATATTCTGAAATGTTATTTTTAGTAACTTAAGCATTGAATAAGATGTTTTCCTAGGAAGAAATGGGTGTCTCATGAAATCCAGTTTTTCTGCTGGAATAAATTTTAGACAACAGATTGCAGGCAGTTTAATTTTGAGCACAGACACACAGCACAGAATCAGGCAGAACTGTACTTTCTTTATGGGAACAAGGTTGCAGTAGCTTAATAATTGATATGAGGCAGGGTGTCCCACTGAATTTTTTTTTATTATTTTTTTTTTTACAAGCATGACATTCCTCATCTTTAGGAAAAGAGTGCTTAAAAGTTACTGGAAAGGAACAGGAACAGTTTCAAACTTCTTACAGCAATAATGAGAAAAGAGTCTGATCAATCAGAGAAGAAAGGATACATGTAATTTTATGTGAACATTATAAAATTGATCGCACTATTTAATGTGAAGTTGCCTTTGGATATTTGAAAAAAATGTTTGCTGTGCTACGAATAGTTAAAGGTGAAAAAGTTATTTTGCACTTATTGGGACATGATGCTGGATTTCTGGATAGCATTTTGCATGCTGCTGTTCAAGTTAGTGCCAATTTGCTCCCTCTTACCATTTCGGTGGGAGCCTTCTGCTATCTTCAAGCCCCCCTTAGCTTTTGGAGGCAGAGAAGGGAGAATCTAAATGTCAGTGAGAAAATGAGACTTCCCAACTGATTGAATTGTAAAGAAGAACCTGAAAATATCCAACAAATCTCTCCAGAAGCTGAGGAAAAAAATCCAGTACCTTATAGAGCACAAATCACTGTATGCGCATATGAATATAATTGTGTACCGTGGGCCACTGTCTGTGCGTACATATACCTGTATGTTCTTTTATCCATACACATATATTTAAAATACTTTGACTTAAAATCATGCTTTTAAAGAGAAAAAAAAACCCTCATGCAATTTAAGAGGCTGGCCACACCAGTTGTCCTCTCCATCGCTGCTGCCCCAGCTCTCCAAGCTAATGCTCAGGTGCAGCAGAGATTTCTACTGCACCCACTAACTTCTGGACCCTTTTCCACAGTCCCTCTGCTGCCACCTGCCCATCCCAGCCAGCTGCTGTGAGGAGTTACTGCTTCCGTGGTGTGGTTACACCATGAGGGGACCCTGATACTAAAAGAAGGCAAAGGCCATGCTGGAATTAAATTGAATGCAAGGACAGGCGGGCAAGGAGAGGCCACTAGTATCCCAGGAGTGGTGCACATCGCAACCCCCAGCCCAGGGAACTACTAGAGGCTTGCACATCCCCCTGGGCAGGCTGCCATAGCCCCTTCCCAGGCTGAGGAAACGATATGGCAAGCAGGAAAAGGACCACACATGCAGGGCACCTCACTGGGCATCCCAGGGATGGGATCCAGGAGGGTCCCTGCTGGGACCTGCTCAAAGTGCTGTCCTCCTTCCCATCACAGAGATAATTGCTCTTGGGCATAGTCTCTTTGTCCCCTCCCTTGGATTGGCTCTCACAGCGGTACAGACGCAGTGCCTGTTTGGAGGCACTCCTGGACATCCTGGGGAGAAAAGAGTATGCTGGGGGTGGCAGAGCTGGGGCAGCCCCTGGAGACGAGGCAGATTCCCAGGGACCTACCACAGCTCTCCGCGCTGGTCTGTAGGGGTGATGAGGGCATCGGGGCTTTCTGCATGGCCTGGGGGTGCCTGGATAATGCTCTGCTGTGCATCCGTCTGTCCTTTCCACTCCCTCCCCTGACCGCTAGGACCCCCCTTGCCTGGTATCCCTGCCCCAGGGATGCTCATCATCCCTGGGACCTGCACACGCTTGTTCCTTGTGGGGTGCCCGGGGAAACCAACTGCCCATGGGTGCTGGGATGCTGTCCCAGGGAGAAGACAGCTGGGTAAACCTGCCCGCTGGGCTGCGGCACTGGTAGGGGGGTGTGTTAGGGCTGTGCTGTGATGCTGTTGGCAGAGGGGAGTACCTAAGTGTACCTGGGTACAAGGGGATACCTAGTGATCATGGGTCACCACGTCCTGGGACAAATGATCTCTCTGGCCATGTCATGGGCCTGGGGCATCTCCCTTGTGCCAGTGCTCTGGGCCACCTGACCCAGAGCTGTGCAGCACCCTGGTCTCTCCATCTACCTGGCGGTGCCTCTGCCCTGAGCTCCCAACTGAGTTGGCTGTGGCAGAGCCCTTCCTGTGCTGGCCCTGTAACTGGTACCCAGTCTCTTCCACAGCACGCAGGAGATCATCCCAGAGCTTTCCCTTCCTAAGCAAACACTCCTCGTCCGTGCCTGAACATCTCACAGAGAGACAGTGGTGCCGGCGAGTGTGTACCCGCAGCAGTAACTGCGCGGATTCAGCTCACGTGTGGGGAGCTTTCATGGGGAGGCTAGAGAGGACGAATGCACAGCATCCATGGACATCGGATGTGCTTGAAGCACAGACTGGTTTTGGGGGTGGACAGACACTCATGCCACCGTGCACAGCCGGGCGGCAAGCCAAAAGCCGTGGCAGGGCAGCACGCTGGCAGCTTCCCTCGGGTGATGAGCGAGGGGGCCACCAACCCCCCCATCCCCCCTGCACCCAGGGCCACCTCCTCGGCTTGGGCGGTGCCCCTCCGCTTCGCCTGGTGGGAGGGGGCTCCTTTCCCAGGCGGCGGCAGGTGCCTTATCCTCTCGCTGGGCTGTTTTCCTCCCTCAGCCACTGCTTCTGCTCTCCTTGTTCTCCAGCGGCTTCCTCCCAGCCCTCAAGGTCGAGGACCCGGCGGCGGCCGGGCGGGCGGCAGCGCGCCGCCCCGGGGCCCGTGTTTTCGGAGGGAGCCCCCGCGTTCAAGGCTGCCGCTGCCTTCCCACGCCCGGCGCAGGTGCTGCGGGGCCCGGTTCACACGGACGGCTCTCACAACATCCCCCGCCCGATAAGGCGGACGAGACGGGGCGGCGAGCGGGGGCCGGGGGACTCTCCGCCCCCCTCCCCAGCTTTTGGGGGGCGGTGGACCCCGAAGGGCGCCCGGCCCGGGACCGCAGCTGCCCCGCCCGAGGCCGACCCCCGATCCCCCCCCCCCGCCCCCTCCGGGCCCTGGCTGGGGGCTCCCCGGGGCGGCCCGGCGCAGCCCCCGCGGCGGCGGGGCGGGCCGGGGTCTCCGCCGGCGGCGGGCGGTGCCCGCGGTGCCCAATGGCTGCCCGCGCCCGGGCATAAAGGCGGTGGCGGCGGCAGCATCGCGCTCCCCCCCGCCGGCCGGGCCCCCCGGAGCCGCCCCTCGCTGCCGCCGCCGCCATGGGCCGCCCCCCGCCGCCGCTCCGCCTGCTCCTCGCCCTCCTCAGCATCCTCCTGCTGCTGCCGCCGCCGCCGCTGCTGCTGGCCGGGACCGCCGCCGGCGCCGGGACACGCCGCGCCCGTGAGCCGGGGCCGGGAGTGGGGGTGGACGGGCCGAGGAGGTCCTTGCCCCATCCCCAGGGGCTGCGGTGGGCGCCTGGCCGCCGCCTCGGGGCTGATTGCTGCCCTCCCGCAAGGGATGGGCGGGGGGGGGGGGTCCCTGCCCCCTGGGGAGTTCCCGTTCTGCCCCTCCCCAGTGATGTGGGGGTCCCTGCACCCTGTGGCATCCTTCCCGCCCTGACAGCATGGGGGTCCCTGCACCCTGGGGAGCTCTGTCCCGCTGCCAAGGGGGTTTGGGTGGGCGTCCTTGCCTTCCCTGGGGGGGGGATGAGGCTGCAGTTCTCCCTCCGGCCCCGCAGGAGGTCCTGGGGTGCCCCTGGCTGGGGTCAGTCGCCCTTCTCCACGGGGCTGCGCTGAGACCTCCCAAGCGGGGACTGTGTGGAGTGCGTGCCAGTGGCTGCTCGGTGGTCGCCCGGGCTGACTGCCCCGGTCGCCGGGGTCCCTCTGTCCCGCAGCGCCCGCCAGCCCCACCTGTGCAGCCTCACGCCAGGCCGCCTGCGGAGCTGCCTGCATCCCTGTTCCCTGGCTCTGCGACGGCGAGCAGCAGTGTCCTGACGGGACGGACGAGCAGTGCGGTGAGCGGGGGGAAGCTGGCACCCATCCTCAGTCGTGGGGTGGCCTGGGGGGGGGGCTCTGGGGGGGGGGGGGGCAGCAGGGCAGGCCAGAGGCACATTGCCCCTTGCTGGCTCTGCTAGTGGCTCCTGTGTGGCACGCTGCAGGGACGTGAGTGCTCCAGAGCTCCTGGGGGATGTCTGGGGCACGGGGACATATCGTGGATCCCATACTGAGCAAGGCAGCCCCCCCATCTGCCGGAGAGCCGTGCTGGGGACCGATCCCTTGGGCATTGCCAGCACCCGCCAAGGTGGAGGGGACCATTGTGGTTGTGCCGGAGCAGTGGGTCCCAGTGACCATGTGGTGTCCCTGCAGATGTTGCCTGTGGTGGGGACCCCCATGTTTGGCAGTGTGACGATGGCCGGTGTGTATCTAGCAGCTGGCGTTGTGACGGTGCTGCTGACTGCCTGGATGGCTCTGATGAGCAGGACTGTGGTACGTAGTCCGTGCCGGGGGGGCTGAGTGGGGGTGGCTGGGGGCACAGGGTTGGGTGTGAGTGCTGCTCTGTTCCCTCAGTGTGCGGGGCAAAGAAGGTGCAGTGTCCTGGCACCCACCACTGCATCCCGCACTGGGAGCTGTGCGATCGGCACCAGGACTGCGAGGATGGCTGGGATGAGGAGGGGTGTCCCCAGCAGCCCTGTCTGCCCGGGCAGTGGCAGTGCAGGAACAGGGTGTGCATCATGGCCGAGTGGAAGTGCAACGGGATCGATGACTGTGGCGATTCCTCGGATGAAGATGTCTGCGGTAAGTGGGCACCCTGGATGCTCTGCAATAGGGTGAGACCTGTCCAGGCCGTGTGTGAAGTAGGGGGTACTTAGCCTTCCTGGGCCCCAGCACCTCTTGGAGTGGTGGCAAGCATCCCAGGAACCTGTTGATGCTTTGTGGGGCCTTCCCACCTGTCTGGGACCCACGGCATCCCCTATGCCCACCTGGTATCGGTCTGCCTTCCTGACATGAGCTGTGTGTGCCACAGCCCCCTGCCCGCCTGGAATGGTGCGGTGTGATGAGGGAAAGTGTATCCTGGAGTCGCTGATGTGCAATGACGAGGATGACTGCCTGGATGGCACTGATGAGCCCAGCACATGTGGTGAGTCGCGTGTGGCTGGGGCTGGGGGAAGGCGCAGAGCCATTCCATGTCATGTCACCCCTCCAATGTGTCCCCACAGGTCGGAGCTGCTTTGTACGCAACGGGGGCTGCGCGGAGACGTGCGCTGACACGCACTGGGGTGTGCAGTGCTCCTGTGGGGCTGGCTGGGTGCTGCAGGCAGACGGGCAGAGCTGTGCTGGTAAGGAGAGGTCAGGGTGCACGTGCTTTGGGCACGCAAGGCCTCGGCTACTGAGAGCCAAGTCTCCCCGGAGCCAGGGCTGTGCAGGAATGCCTCCCTCAGCCCCGCTCCTGCCTGCATGTCATGCCTGGTCCCCCAAAGGCTGTGCCAGGGTCATGTCCCAGCAGCAGCTGGTGTCTAGGGAGCCTGCCTGTGGTCCCTGGGGAGCAGTGGCCGTGCTGTCTGGGGGCAGCTAGCCAGCCGTGTGGCGGGCTCCTGGCAGCGCCTATCCCTGCAGATGTGGACGAGTGCTCCCTGGAGTACAGCCCCTGCAGCCAGCTCTGCAGCAACACCCCGGGCGCTTTCAGCTGCGCCTGCCTCCAGGGCTACACCCTGCGGCACGGCACCGCCTGCGAAGTGGCAGGTAGGGTGAGCCGGGGAGCCCGGGCTGTCTGACACGCTGGGCAGTGCCCCCAGCTAGCCAGGTCCCTGCTCACCGGGTGACATGCTCCTCGCCCTGGCAGACAACGCAACACAGATCCTGGTGGCCGTGGGGCAGGACCTGGCCCTTCTGGATGTGCGGACCCAAGCCTACCGACCCCTGCTCTCCACCGAGACCGAACCCCGTGCCCTGGTGTACGACCTGCTCCGGGAAACCTACTACTGGCTGACAGAGGATGGCGAGCTCCGTGTTCGCCTCCCAGGGAAGGGCACACGGCCACTCTATGCAGGTGGGGAGGAGTGAGGGTGCTGGGTGCCGTAGCGGTGCCGAGATGGGTGCTGAGAGCCAACCTGCCACCCCAGCCCTGCCTTTCCTGTGGAAGAAGGGACAACCTGGGTTTTGCCTCCCAGCCTGGAGCAGGGGTGGTGTGCCTTAAACCGCTCTGTCTCTGCAGATGCCGGGGAGGTAAACAGCATCTCTGTGGACTGGTTCACGGGGCAGCTGTACTGGGCCAGCAGCCACCCTGCAGCCATCTGCGCGGGGCTGGGCGATGGCCGGGGCTATGTGACAGTGCTGGGGAAGGACGTGGCACCGGAGCAGCTGACAGTGCATCCGGCTGCGAGGTGAGGAGCGAGTGAGCCCGGGGTTGGCCCCAGGCTCCTGGGTGGGCGATGCCAGTGCTGACCGTGTCATGCCTGCTGTGGGGCTGTGGCAGCACTGGTGTTATGCTGTGAAGTGGGTGCTTAGTGCCTGCCCCCAGGTCCCTGTATTGGGTCAACCGTGGGCAGAGGGGCCGGACAGTCATTGCTGCAGCTGGCATGGATGGCTCAAACCGGCGGGAGCTCACAGTGGTGTCCATGGAGGAGCCTGTGGGGCTGAGCCTGGACCATGTGGCTGGCAGGCTGTACTGGATCAGCGAGTACAAGGAGGTAGGGATGTGGGGCAGCAGGGCTCTGCCCCTGACAAGGTGCTGGGATTGGGGAGGGTGGCCCTGGTTCCCCTGTGGCTACGGCCAAGGGATGGCAGGGAGAGGGGCCCAGGTTTGGCAGGCATCCCTGGGCTGGGAGAGGGAAGGCACCACTGTGAGCCCTGTGGCTGTGGGACAGTGCTGGGTGGTGGGGGTGCCACATGGTCACTGTTCCTTGCCTTGTCCCCAGTCCATCGAGACCCTGCGGGTGGATGGCAGCGGGCGCCACTCCTTTCCTGCTGTCCTGCGGAGCCACACGGAGCCACTGGGCCTGGCTGTCTTCGAGAGCCGGTTCTTCTGGACTGATGGCACAGAGCTGGTGTCGGCTACCCGGGCCTCTCCGCAGGAGCACGCAGTGCTGCTCCGTGCCCCCGTCTCTGCTTTCACTGTGCTGCATGCGCTGCAGCAGCCTCCCCGTGAGTGCCCTGCCAGGTGCCTGTGCTGGTGCAGGGCTGGGAGCATCCCCACCGCTTCCCTGGGTGCCAGCGGAGGCTGAGCTTGGGTCCTGGAGCTCACCAGGTCCTGCCTGATGGCTCTCCTGGCCTTGCAGCGAGGGGTTCTGGGGTTGTGACAGAGAGGATGTATGAATCGGTAGGAAAGCTGCTGAGTCCCATGGCTTTGGGTAGAGCTGAGCCCTCCTACCCTGTGTGACACTGCTACCCTGTCTAGGGTAGCCAGCCCATATCCAGCCCCGGGACAGCCTGTGGTTCCTAGAGATCAGGAGAGGTGTGGGTGGTCATGGCTGCCTGAGCTCTGAATGTCCTGTTGCTCCCAGGGGACACTGCTGCGTGTGCTCCGGGTCTGTGCAGTCACCTTTGCCTCCTGTCCCCTGTGCACCCTCGGGGCTACAAGTGTGCGTGTCCAGAGGGGCTCTTCCTCCAGCCCTCAGGGAAGTGCGCAGGTGAGCAGGGTCTGCAAGGCGGGCTTGGCTGTCTGGGGCGGGATGCACCCCTGGGGGGGCTGGAGGGGGCGCGTAAGGGGCCGTGGGTTTGGTGGGATGAGGTTCCCGGTGCACACCAGTGCTTGTTACATTTCTGCCTTGGTGGTTCATGCTGGTGACCCCATCCAGTGCCCCTGGGGCCACACTCACACACTGCCCTTGTACCCCGCAGAGCTGTCCATCGTGTATGCGGCGGGGAAGACCATCTCCCTGGTGCAGGTGGGCCCTGGAGCACGCAGCAAACGGGTGCAGGAGTGGCAGGAGCCCCTCCACCTGCAAGATGTGGACTGGCAGAGGTCGGTGCTCTACGGGACAGACAACCGTGGGACGCTGCTGCGTGTTGTGGGGCACCCTGGCAGGAGAGAGGCCATTGTGACTGGGCTGCCAGGTGAGACCCTATGGGGTGATGGTGCCCACACTGGGGCTGTGCCAAGGCAGGGACAGCCCCGTAACTGCTTGCCTGCCTACTCTTGCCAAGTCTGCTCTGCCCGTGTGGACATCCGCTTGGGGGACCTGTACTGGCTCGCGTGTAACCGGAGGGACATCGGGGTGATCCAGGCGTCTGACATGTCCCCACGCATCCTGCACCGTGCTCGCAGCAGCATCCAGCACCTCTTCTTGGACTGGCAGCGGGGCACTCTGTACTGGCTGGCCCGCGGGCAGCCCCTGCAGCAGCTGAGCCTGGCCGGGGGTGCCCCCTGGGATGCCTGGAATGAGACGTGGCCTGGAGACCTGCCTGCGGCCATGGATAGCAGAGCCTTCAGCCTGCTCTGGAGCTCAGCCCTGGGTGAGTCCTGGTGGTGTCCGGAGCAGAGGTGGTTGCTATGGGCAGGAGTGACCAGCCGTGCCCTATGTGCAGCAGGTCCCTGCCTGGGCAGTGCGGCGCTCATGGGGCGGACTCTGCCTCAGCCGTGAGGTCCCTGCCGTAGCTGTGGGTTGTGGGTGCAGGGGGTGGGCCACGGGGGGGTGCCTGCGGGCCCTAGGGCACTGCCATCCCTCTGCCTCGCAGGCCTGCGGGCACTGAGTCTGACCAAGCGGCAAGCAGTCACCCTGGCACCCAGCTGGTCCCATGGCCTTGTGGCCGCCTTCGAGCCATACCTGGTGTCAGCAAACGGGACGGATCTGCTGCTGTGGGACCGGAGGACGCTGGCCCTTGTGCTGTCTGTGCCAGCAGCAGGCGTGCAGGGAGTGGTGGCCTTCGTGGGCTCGGAGCTGCAGGCTGGTAAGCGTGGCTGTGGCTCTGTGCCCGGCGCTGGTGCTGTACCTGATGGGGCTGGGTGGCCTGTGCTGCTCCGAGCTGGGGCAGGGTGCTGGGCTGCTGGTGGCCATGTGGGGTGCTCTTGGAGGTGCCAGGAGTGTGGGGAGGGCATGGCCCCAAATCCAGGCTCATGTTCCTGTGCCTCTTTCAGTGCCACCAAGCAAGGGGTCTGCCCTGCCACTCCCTCCACCTATGACCACCACTACGAGGACAACCCCGACCACCACTACGAGGACAACCCCAACCACCACAGCTGCTCGGCCCACCACCTCTACCACAAGACTTACACCAAGAAAGACCACCACTGTGCTCACCACTACTCCTGCACCAACCAGCAAGGCTACCACACCACCAACCACCACCAGCCAGTCCACAACAACCAAGACCACCACTGCCCGGACCAGACCAACCAAAACCACCACTGTGCGGCCAACTACCACCACCACCACTACCACCAGCACCACCACTACCACCACCACTCGGTCCTTGCCAACAAAGACCACTGCCCCACGGCCACCTACTACCACCCAGCACACAACCAGCCCTGCACGGGTAGCACCACCTACACCACCCCTCACATCCAGCCCTGCACACCCTCTGACCCCAGTCCTCCATCTGTCCTGTCCTCGCACACATGTGCCCTGCCGTGATGGCACAGAGTGCGTGGCCCAGGAGTACCTGTGTGATGGGGAGAAGGACTGTGCAGATGGCTCTGATGAGGACAGGTGTGCCCAGCTCTGCAACACCCCAGGTAGGAGCCATTCTTCAGTCCCCTATGAAGCTGGGTCACCCTGTACCAGGGCTTCTGGCCGCTTCCTGGTGGGGTTGGTGGGATGGGGCCCTGGGAAGGTCTGAGTGTGTCCTGGGCTCTGATGCTTGAGCTGTGGCATGCTGGTTTCTTTTGAGCTTGGCACTGGGCTGGAGAACCTGTCAGAAGAGGATGGTGCTGGCCCTGCTGCTTGCAGTGACCTAGATGTGGCTGAGCTGAGACTGCCTCAGTCACCTTGCTTGGGACCTAGATGCACTGCGATGCACTGACCAAGCCCTGTCACTGTAGCGTGGGGCCATTCTATGTCCCTGCAGGGGGCTAGCAGAGGGTCTGGGCACCCTGGCTGCCTGCTGCAGGCTTAGCAACTTAGCAAGGCTCCTTGTCTCACCAGGGGCCTTCCACTGTGCGAGTGGAGCCATGTGCATTGGGGCTGGGGAGCGCTGTGACGGGGTGCCGCAGTGCCCAGATGCCTCGGATGAGACAGGCTGCTGGAGCCCCACGAAGGAGTGCGCCCTGCGCTGCGATGCTGCCACCCGCTGCGTCCCTGAAAGCTGGCTGTGCGACGGCCATGCTGACTGCCTGGACCACGCTGATGAGCAGGGCTGTGGTGAGATCCTGGGGTTGGGTGGGACAGGAGCTTCTGGTGGGTGCATCAGGTTTCTTGTGGGTCCAGGAGCAGGCACTGCTTGGTGCAACCTGCCAAGCAGCTGGGAGGGCCATACCCTGCTTAGTGCCATGGCTGTGCTGGTGGGATGGGGATGGGGACAGTCAGCTTGCTCAGCCCTGGCCCTGCCTGCAGTGCCGAAGGAGTGCAGCCCAGCCGAGTTCCCCTGCCGGAGTGGCCAGTGCATAGCCCTGGCCCTACGCTGCGATGGTGACCGTGACTGCCGGGACGGCTCGGATGAGGAGGGCTGCGCCGTGCCCCGGCCACTGCTCTGCCGCACGGGCGAGGTGGCGTGTCCCCACAGTGGGGAGTGTGTGCCGGAGGCCTGGCACTGCGACGGCACCGCCGACTGCGGGGATGGCACAGACGAGCAGGTGGGTGGGGTGACGGGGCCACAGCCTGTCCACGCTCGCTCCCAGGAGGGCTGGTGTCTCCGTTCACCTTCTGCTCTTGCAGGGTTGTCCCTGGGAGGAAGGGCTGTGTGGGGACCGGCAGTGGGGCTGCTCCCGTGGCCACGAGTGCATCCCTGATGTCTGGCGCTGTGATGGAGAGAGTGACTGCATGGATGGCAGTGACGAGGCTGGCTGTGAGCAACACCCTGCTTTTATCCCCTCTGTGTCTCACCCAGGGGTGGTTGGTGGGTGCCCAGGGCAGAGGGAGGTGGGGACGTGCCTGTGCTGAGGCGAAAGGCCCTGTGTTCTGGTTGCCTCTTCCCAGCATCTGTGGTGGCTCCAGGTGCCCCAGGTAGCTGTTGTCCCTGTAGGGCTGGTAGCCTTAGGATTAGGATAGCCTGAAGCCAGGCTACAGGCGCAGCTGTGGATGTGGCTGCAGTGAGTCCTGGGCACCCTGTGGGAGCAGCTGAATGTGCCCCAGCTGAGCAAAAGGAGATGGTGGTCGAGGCTCAGGGCAGCCTTCCCTGTGTGTCCCTGCAGGCCACCCTGCTCCCTGCCAGAGTCACGAGTACCCGTGTGGGCTGGGGTCCTGCCTGAATGCATCCCTGGTGTGCGACAGCCGGCAGGACTGTGCGGACGGCTCGGACGAGGGGGGGAACTGCTCTGTGCCCTGCCAGCGTTCCTGCGCTCATCTCTGCTACCCTTCACCCCAGGGCCCTGTGAGTGCCAGCAGCCCTGCTCCAGGGGCTTACCCTGCCGTGCTGCCCTGGTCCAGCTGCAGGAGAGAGCCTCGTGTGTCCCCAGGGGGGCGCCCTGACAGCCCCTTTTCCCACAGCGATGCCGGTGTGACCCAGGCTATCGGCTGGCCGAGGACGGTCTGTCCTGCATGGACATAGACGAGTGCACAGAGTGGGGCGAGGGAGCCTGCACCCAGACGTGCCTCAATGCCCCAGGGTCCTACAGCTGTGGTTGTCTCCCAGGATACCTGCTGGAGCCCGATGGTCGCATCTGCAAACTCACTGGTAAGTCTTGGGGCGGCCAAGGAGTGCTGAGGGTCCCTGGCACTATAAGGTACACCAGGAGCTGGTGGGTACTTGTCCCCCCATGCCTGCTGCCCATTGGGAGCCTTGTAGTCCTGTGAATGGCCCTGTCCCCTCTGCCATATGGCCTCCCAGGCCCCACTCAGCTGTGAAATCAGAAAATCGCTGTGCACTATTTGGGGAACATGCTGTGCGGTACGGCCATGTCCCAGCACGGTCCAGTGCCTGCGAGTGCCACGTTCCCTGCCTGTGTGTGGTGGGACCATGGGGCCACCAGTGCTGAGCAACATCCAGGTGGTTCTGTGTTGCCCCAGGACCAGAGCCCGTGTTGTTGGTGGCCGTGCAGTCAGAGGTGTTGTCCCGTGGCCTGCGGAGTGGGCGTGAGGAGGTGCTGCTATCCACTGACAAGGATCGCGTTGTCTTCTCGCTCGACTATGACCTGGTGGAGAGGAAAGTCTTCTGGATGGACCTGGCCACAGAGAGCATCCGCTGGCAGGACTTCGACTTGGGCAAGAAAGGCACACTGGTGAAAGGTGGGCTGTGACAGTGTGGGGTTAGCAGGGCTGTCCCCTCTGTGGCTGTGCAATCTCCAGGTTACAGTGGGGTTCCAGGCTGTGTCCCCTTGCGTGGAGAGGTGCTGGTGGGAGTAGGGTTGGGAGGAGCCAGAGCTCCTGGAATGGAAGGAGCCTGGGCTGGGAGCATTGTGCCAGAGGACCACGCAGCTGTCACCCCACAGGTGCTGACTCTTGGGTGCGTTGCAGGTGTGAGATCAGACTGTATAGCAGTGGACTGGCTTGGGAGGAACCTGTACTGGACAGATGGAGCAGCAGGGCAAGTGCTGGCCACTCGCCTGGAGGCTGCCTGGCGAGGGATACCGGAGTACACTGTGGTGATGGATGGAGACCTGGACCAGCCCCACTCCTTGGTGCTCCAGCCTCTGGCAGGGTAAGGCTGGGACAAGAGGAGATGGAGACCTCCTTGCCATCCCTGCCCTGTTTTCCTCCATGGAGGCAGGCAACAGGCTGGGGAAGAGTTGGGATGGCCTCAATTGGGTGCTGTCAGGGCTGTGCAACTGGGGAAGGAGGAGTCCAGGCACTTGCCCCTGCCCTGGGCGGAGCTCTCAGTGCGTCCCTGATGGGATGGGAAGCCCTGCACACAGCTCCTCTGGGCTGCCCTGGTATTGGGATGATGCTGTGGCAGGTCCGTGGACCAGCACCTCTCTTCCCACTAGGCTGCTGTACTGGTCAGAAGTGGGGAGCCACCCACGGCTGATGGAAGCCACCATGGATGGGAGTCGGCGGCATGTGCTGTTGGCCCAGGGGCTGGGCTGGCCCACAGCACTGGCCCTCGACCTCCCCACCTCGAGGATCTTCTGGCTGGATGAGAAGCTGGGCAGCGTCGGTTCTGCACATCTGGATGGCACCAGCGTGAAGGTGTGTGGTGGGGCTCTGGTGATGGGGCCCTGACAGGGGCCGGGGTTGGGCGCTCACGGCCTCTCTGCCAGGTCCTGCAGCTGAGCTGGGTCCGGAGCCCCTTTGCAGCGGCTGTGTGCGAGGGGCAGCTCTACTGGTCGGAGAGGAAGACATGGTCGGTGCAGCAGGTGGACAAGGCCAGTGGCAAGAACAGGACCGTGCTGCTGAAGCGACACGGGCAGCCCCACGGCCTCCAGGTACCTACCTGGGGGAGCCCTGAACCCTGCTGCGCCAGCTTTGCTGGGGCTCCCACCCTGCTGCATGGCCCTGCCATCCTCCAAATGCAGAGCCACTGGGAGCTTGTACCCCCATCCTGGTGGTCCTTGGGCCAGCAGTGCCTATGGTCAAGGGTCTCTGGTTCTCTTGGAGCGTCTCTGCCTCAGCATCCTGCCTCCAGCTGGGCTCTGTCCAGGCCTCGGGGGCATGGCATGTTGTCGGTTGTGCTCCGCTCCGCTGCAGGGTGCTGGCGGGGCTGTGAGGCTGAGCCTGCCCTTCCCGCAGGTGATGCACCCAGCCCTGCGTCCCGTGGCCCCCAACCCATGCGTGGCGCGTGGCTGCTCCCACCTGTGCCTGCTGAGCGCCAGGCACACCGGGCAGTGCCGGTGCCCCATTGGGCTGACGCTGGCCGCCGATGAGACCACCTGCCTGCCCCTGCGTGATTCAGCCTTTGCCCTCCTGGTGTCACCGGCAGCCGTGGCGCAGGTACTGTCCTCTGGAGCTTGGCCCTGGGGGCTGCTGACCTCCCCGCAGTCAGCGCAGCGGGGTCCCCGTCCTCATGATGCCTCCTTCCCCCAGGTCTATCTGAAGGACCTGCCCACAATAGCTGGATCCCAAGGTCTTCCCCCACACCGAGCCCTGCCCTTGGCCAAGGTGGGCCGCCTGACAGCCATTGACTATGCAGTGAAAGACAAGAGCCTGTATTTTGCGGAGGTGGGGGGTAACTCCATCGGGCTGCTGCGTCTGAAGGACTGGGGTCGGCTGTCCTGGAAGCAGGTGGTGGCTGTGGAGGGCACGGTGACATCCCTGGCCCTGGACTGGCTGAGCGGGAATCTGTACTGGATCGGGGGGCAGCCACCCAGCATCCACGTGGCAGCGCCGGGGGGGCGGTGGGCCCTGGCGCTGCTCAGCGAGGGGCTGCAGGGCGCTGCCTGGCTGGCGCTGTGCCCTCGCGCCTCCACCATGTGCTTTGTCACAGCAGCCAGCAGCCACGGGCCCAGCGCCGCGGTGGAGTGTGCGGCCATGGATGGCACCGGCCGCAGAGCGGTCTGGAGGAGAGCCCGGGCTCCTACCGGCCTCACCTTTGGGGGTGCTGGCACCCGGCTGTACTGGGCAGACCGCGGTGAGTGTGGGCTGAGTTGGGGCGCTGCTGGGGGTAGCGGGGGTGCGGGTGCTTGATCTGCAGGGCATGGCCCCGAGTGGCAACTCGGAGCCCTCTGTGCCCCTGACGTCTGATATCTCTGCATCTGTGCCCCCCGCATCTGATGTCTCCTGCATCTGTGCCCTGCAGAGAGAGGCACCATCAGCAGTGTCGAGCTGGATGGATCCCACTTCCGGGTGGTGCGGGAAGGGCTGCACGGCCTCTTGATCTTCACCATCGGAGAAGGCTTTCTGCTCTGGAGCACGACCTCGACCAATGGTGAGTCCATTTGCTGTGCTTTGTCCAGCTCCTCATACTGCACCAGGCCACAGGGGTCTCTGCTGGTCCCTGTGGGGTGCAGGCTGCCCCTCCCCAGGGTGACAGGCAGGCTGGGGGACCCCACTTCCCCTCCTGGGCACCCCTGTAGGAGGAGGTGGAGCAGTGCTGACCCCATGTGTCTCCAGGCTCCAGCAAGATCTGGCACAGCCGGCTGGAGCGGGCCGAGAGCTGGTGGTTCCCGATGGAGCAGGAGTTGGTAACCATGAGGATTTACAGCCAGTTCTCGCAGGAAGGTTGGTCTGGGGCTGACCCATCTCGGGGTTTGAGCTGTGCCCTGTGGTGGCCGTGCTAACACGTACTTTTTTTGCAGGCACCAATGGCTGTGCGAAGAGCAATGGGGGCTGTGCCCAGCTCTGCCTGCCCAACCCTGCAGGGCGGCTGTGCCGCTGCTCCCCCGGCTACCACCTGGTGCGTGGGGTGGC
Source organism: Pluvialis apricaria (assembly GCA_017639485.1). Taxonomy (NCBI): domain Eukaryota; kingdom Metazoa; phylum Chordata; class Aves; order Charadriiformes; family Charadriidae; genus Pluvialis; species Pluvialis apricaria. Next base: position 50,716,126 of record CM030010.1, on the reverse strand, counting down.
ATGCACGCTGGCACTGCCCTGCCCGGCCCCGCTCCAGGCTTGCCCTGACCTCCAGACCTGCATCTCTAGAGAGCAGGTCTGCAATGGACGCCCCGACTGTGCTGATGGCTCCGATGAGTCTGACTGTGAGTGTCTGCCCACAGCTGGGGTGTGCAGGATCCTGGCTGGGCATGGGGGGGGGGCCTGCCCCGTCTCCCCCAGTTTGGGAAGAAGGGTCTCACCTGGGTCTCTGCTGACCTATGCCCATCCCTCCAGGCCCCTCTGTGGAAATGGGCACACAGGTCCCCTTGGTGGCACCATCAGCAATGTCCCATGCAGAAGAACAGAAACCAGCCTTATCCACAGCTGCACCTGAGCCTCGGCAGCCCGGCCCCAGCCTGCCCGCAGCCCCTGGCCCCCGGGAGCACGGAGAGCCCTTCCTGGTACCCCCCAGCACTGAGGAGGTGCTGGGGGCCATGCCATGTAGCAGTGAGACGTGTAACCTGCGCGGGGAGTGTGCCATCGAGGCTGGGCGAGTGACATGCCACTGTGCCCTGGGCTATCGTGGTGACTACTGCGAGGAGGCAGAGGTGCAGCCCGTTGCAGGTCCTATTGCCCTGGGGGTGGCCGTGCTCCTGCTGCTCGCTGCTGCTGCTGTGGGGGCCCTGGCCTACATGCGGAGGCGGGACAGACGGAGGAGGTGAGCTCTGGGGCTGGGCTGGGCCAGGTACACCTGCAGAAGGAGAGGGACAGGGTCTCCCTGCCCAGGGACAGTGTGATGTCCTAGGGCGCTCCTGGGCTATGTGGAAAGCTCCAATCACCTCAGCAGGCTATTACCAGGGGTTGTGGCAGGACCTTGGGATCTGCCCCACCTCTAGGAGATGGCCATGCCATCCTCGGTGTACATTTTTTCCTCCCCAGGACCTCAAGCACTGCCTCCACCCGGGTGCTGACCTTGTACCACCGTGAAAGCGACCCCGAGGAAGAAGATGAGGAGGAGGAAGAGCTTCCCCCCAAGAGTGACACCTTTGTGAATGAAGCTTACGATGGGAAAGAGGTGAGCACCATCTGGAGCGGGCCCTGGTAGGGACCCCCCTGCCACCCTGGGGTGCCCCATTGGACCCCTGATATGCAGATCCCTCCCCAGGCCCAGTGCTGGCATGGTGCCTGCTCTTGAGGCAAGCTCTGCCCTCCTGGGGGAGAGGGGCAAGACCTGGGGGTGCCTGGGGTCTGGCTGGTACAAGGGGCTGTCCCGCTCCACCTGTGGCTGGAGCCCCTCTGCCAAGGTGTGGGGTGGGCCTGGGGAGGCTGGCTCAGACTCACCCCTGATGCACCCGTCTGTGATCTCTGCAGGAGCTGCCAGCCTCGCTGAGGAAGGGACCATCTAGCCCCGACACTGTATTTTCATAAAGGAACGTTGTGCAGCGTCTCTGGTGTCATTGTGGTTTGTGTGTGGGCCGGGGAGAGAAGGTTGGTTTGCTCTTCCCAGATCTCCAAGCTCTAGGGAACTTACAGTCCAGAGCAAAAAGCTTTGGGAGGTTTTTCGGGAAGTCTCCAGCCCCAGCACACTCTGAGCCCCCTGAATCTGATCCCTTGCTGCAGGGTGCATCCTGTACCATCCCTTAACCACATTTAGGGAATGTTGATCCACTGTCCCTCTGCAGCAGGGCTTAGCTTGCTGGCCAGGGTGCTTTGGGCTTACCAGGGGTAGAAATCTGGCCGAATAGCTCTGCAAGGAAGCTGGCTCAGCTCTTGCCCTGTTATTCACGGTGTCAACCAGGATTTTATAGTGCAGTTCTGACCTCCTGAGTGTCCCTTATAAACCAGTGAGACTGGTTTTACTGCCTTGCACCAAGCTAAATGATGAAAAGGGAATTACACGCTTTTTTTTGCTTTTTTTTTTTTCCCATGGGCTCTCTCTTTTTTCTCCCTGAAGTGGCTGTGCTCAAGCAAGGAAAAACCTCTTCAGAGCAGACTTTGACTATGGGATCAAAGTCCTTGAGGAAGATGGTATAAAATCTATCGGTCCCCTTTTACAGACATTTCCTCCCTGCTTCAGGCAAAGCAGGGGGGAGCTGGGTTAGCTGTGTCCACTGGCTTTCAGCCCAGCTCGCCTGGCAGAAAGCCCATAACCATCCCATAGCACAGACCTGTTCCTCTTCATTTATTTTGCTGTTTGCATGGCCCCGAGTTGAGCAGAGACAGGTGGGAGGTGCTCCCCTCCCCTATTCCCAGCCCTGAAGGTTACACAACGCTAACCTGCACCTTGCTCATATTGGAACACGGGAGCTGCCTTTGCCCAAGCTGTTGCATGGTGCAGGAGGATGAGCTAAAATCTGCATGGAGGTACTGGAGCTAGGGCTGGTCCTCAACCCAGCCCGGCTTTGGCACAGATAAGGGACCTGGAGCACGGCAGGCTTTTGAGGAGGTTGCAGAGATTCAAGCCTGGTCCTTGGTCTTGTTTCCAGCCTGCTCTCAGGTGCCCCAAGAGAAGGGCAGGAGCCAGTGCTGCCCTCGGTGCCAGGCCGGCCGGCACCCACTGCTCTCCTTGTGCTGGGGCTACAAGTCTGAGTCACAAGGTAGGGTGCTCCTCTGCTGTTGTCTGTCTCGCTCATCCCCCAGCACGTCCCAGGGATTGCAGTAAGTCCCAGTGGTCGACCACGGCCCAGCCTCCAGCGCAGGGGTGGGGGGCAGTTTGGGGGCCCTGCGCTCCTTGCAGCAGTGGTGGAAGCTGAGGGTGAGGGCCAGCCCCCCCAAGATCTCCAGGCAGCTTCCCAAGTAGCTCAGTACCAAGCTGTAGCCCGCAATCAGCGTGCCACCAGCTGGTGCGGGCAGTGTCCACAGCTCATGGGTGTACCAGGAGGCAGGTATGAGGCTCAGCAGACCTGAGACGAGCAGCACAAGCCCTGCCACGCCAGCCAGCAGGTGCCGTGGCTCCTTCTGCCAGCAGCGAACCCCCAGGGCAGCCACCGCCAAGCCCAGGAGGGTGAACGCCAGCGAGGTGGGCATCATCCCTTGGGCCACCCGCACGGGCACCTGCTCAAAGTAGCCCAGCTCATCAGCCTGCCCGCAGAGGCGGTCATGGCTGCTCTGCTGCTCACCGCACATGTCCCAGATGCCCTGCTCCAAGACGAAGTCAATGGGCTGGTCGGATATGTGGCTCACCTGCCTCCAGTTGGGTGCCACCGTGCCTGTGAAGGTCAGCAGGAGCCCGCAGGGGCACAGCACCAGCCCCACGATCATCGCCGTCGGCGTCCGCATGCTGGGGAGGTGGGTGAAACGGGCTCCAAGGTGCGGGTCTCCAACTCCTGCTTGCCAGAGAGGTCCGGGGGGGGTGTGGGGGGCTCCGGGGGAGCCGGGTCTCACTGCTGCCGCCCGTCACCGGCGCAGAAGAGGTGGCACTGGTGCCACAGGGCTGCTGGATGCCGGCGGGGCTATCCCGCGGCAGGGCGAGTAGTCCTAGGGTCCCCCCGCCCGTACGGTGGGTAGCCCGCGGAGCCGGAGAGGGCCGCAGCGTCCTGGCTGTGCTGAGGGCTGTGGGGAGGTGCCAGCGGCAGGAGGAAGTGCAGGCAGGCAGGCAGGAGCCCGGCGCAGGCAGGAGCCCGGCGCAGGCAGGGCTGGCCGGCCCCCAGCCCCCGGGGACTGCAGGGGCAGCCCCTTCCAGGGGGTGCGGGAGCCTGCGGGAACCACCGAGGCTCCGCCGTCCCCTAGCAGGGAGCGGGGCTGGGCTGCCGGGAGCAGTCAGCCGTCCCCGGGGGCTGTAGGTGGCACCGGGACGTCTCGGCGTCACCCTGGGGCTTGGCAGCGCTCGGTCCCGACTCCTCCCTGCTGGGGAAGCGCAGGACTCCCTTACGGCTCGGTCAACTAAACTGGATGTGAACTTATTTTACTACCAGCTGAATTAATTGATGAGAATCGTTAATTAAGATGAAATGCTGGCAACTCTCAGAGTTGGTAAGGACCCCATGGTCCTCCCCAGGGTTAGGAGACCTTCTGAGCCCCTGGCCTTTGTCTTCTTGCTCTTCATCCCAGCGAGCATCTCCCTGTCCTTCAGGGACTGCTCCCGAGCTTGGCCCTGCTCTTCCCTACCCAGGCTATGCTCAGAGGCCACCCGCAGGCGCAGCCGCCTGGCTCTTGGTGGGAAAAGTCCCCGGGATGTCCCATGAAACAGGTATGGGAAGTCACCACGTTTGAGAACCGCTGTGTGGGGTTTTGAGCCCCAAAAAAGCACTGGTCTTGGGTCTCCCCAAGTTTCCCTCAATTTCTGCCAGTCACGCTGAGCCCAAAAGAGGGCAGCATCCTCTGTGGATTATTTTGGGATGCGCAACCCCAGCTGCTCTGGAGGGCTGGCTGCACGTGTGCCCCACAGCACCTTTGCACTGCTAGTTTCGTGGCCTTGGCCACCTGGAGGGCTGGTTGGCTCTGTGCTGGGCCAGCTGCTCCCCGGCTCCTCTCCCCACCCCTCTGTCCTGCAGCTATTTTCCCCAGTGCCCCCAAAGCCCTTCTTCTCTGTGGGCGCGGGATCATTTTGGGGATGGATTGCGGAGCTGTTGATCACTGGATCTCAGCCCAGATGGAAGGCAGGGGTGGGTGGGCCTCAGCCGGAGGCTCATGTCCCCAGCCACATCTGTGGGGCAGTAATGCTGACCGCCAGCTGCACGTAGCCCCAGACTAGGGACACCTGGCTTTGTTGCATGCAGCTAGTAGTTTGCTAAAATTTGGCACTCCTCAGCTGAGAAACTAAGCTAGGGGTTGCCGTTTCTCTTTTTGTCATGTTAGCTTTTTTAACTTTTACCCCACTCCAGCCATTGACCCTGTGCCATGCTACCCGTTACTGCCGTTGGAGCTGTGGGTCCAACCAACAGACCAAATGCTGCCTGCCTGATGTGCTGCCTGAGGCTGCCCTTCTGCCACAGGACCCCCACCCCTGATGGGAGCAAGCACTGAAAGAGCCTGAAATCTTCTAGTCCTGACTCTCGCAGGAGGCTGTATTTTCCTTTCCACTTGGACACGAGATGGAGATGGGCTGTGAGAAGACATAGTCCTCCTGGGGAGAGGGAGGCAGAGGTAAAGGGCTGGTAGTGGGCTGGGTGGCACTGTGAGCCTGAGTGCCGTGGATGAGGGTCTGTCAGTGCCGTTTGGCTCCTCCCGAGCTCAGGAGGTTTTTACTAAAGTGACAAAACACAGCTCGGTGGCAAGTGGACACCTCTGGACCAGCCAGGCTGAGCTGTAGCTGTGAGGTGGGAGCAAGCCCTGAGCTCTGTGTGAGCTCTGCTCCCTGTCCCAGATGCACGGGGTGGGATGTGTGCCAGCCCTCCTGGAAAGGGAGAAATTCTGCATCTTGGATTTGCCCACGTTTTTCCCAGACAGGCCAAGGAGCCTAGAGGCCTGCTGCTTGGGGTGCAAGGGGGGCCACAGGTACCCCCACACTGGGCTTTGCAGAGGGTGCCTCTCCCTGCAGCACCTTCCTTCTCCTCTCATCTGCTCCCCCAGCGATGCTCTGCCCTCTTGCCCTTGCTCCCACAAACTCGGGTTTGGGAGGTGGCCACTGCTTGGATCTGCAGCAGCAAACAGAAGCTGGGTGCCGGGAGCATCGCAATTAAGTGTCGGGGTCAGGTTTAACAACCTAGGCCTTTCCAATTTATTAATAATGCCCAGGAGGATGCATCTGCCCTTTGGGCTTGTGCCCAGGCTCCCGATTGCAGGACAACGATGAACTGATTGGGTGATGTGGCCCTGAGGCTGGATGACCTGCCCTGAGTAAGCTTGGGGAAGGAAACGGGATTAACAGAGCTGTTTCCCAATGCCACAAAGTTATAGATTGTTCATTTCTTCCCTTTTACTTTCTAATGAGGTGGTATGAAAAGCAATTCAAAGCAGAGCCTGGCCCTTTCCAAGCTCTGGGGAAGCATTTAAAGCCATCTGGTCTTAGAGATAAAATGGTCTGACTGAAACTGCCTTCCTTCCCACGTTTCCCTAGCTACTGGGTGGGGAGAGCCACCTTACTTGGTGTTTCCTACTTCTCCAAAGCTCTGGCTTAGTTTTTCCTACCTTGGCAAAGTCACCTCTTCAAGAATGCGATGGAAACTTTATCCAGGCCTGGTCGAGTTGGCTTGCATTTTATTATTATTACTATCATTTTTTAACCCCCCCTTTGTAAATTGGAGGAGCAGCAGAAGGCCTTGAGCTAACTGTAACTGGAAAAGATCCAGGGCAGGAGGGTCAGAGCTTGAGATTGATTCCAAGAGGAAAAGAAAAAAAAAAAAAATAAAAATCCATGATGGGTTATTGAGTGTCGGGTTGCTGCTTCCAGCCTCAGACACCCAACATCATTGAAGGCTGGGAGTGCAGTCAGGGCAATGTTGCTGTGTTCAGCCTGTTCCCTGCTTCACTAGGTGTCTGCTTCCAGCCACGGGTGGTGACAGGACCCCAGACTAGACAAGTACTAGTGTCTCTTAGGTGACAGTGGCTCAGTGTAGGATCAGTGTGGATAGGACTAGTGGCCTTTGGGTTACAGCATTGTCACACCAACTAAGCAGAGTTTGATGTAATAGCTGGGCCTTGCCTGGTGCCAGAAATGGCCGCAGCTGGGGAACACAACAGTCTCCAAAGCTTCCTCTGCGATCCTTAGTCTGATCCAGGCTCCCAGGTCCAGCTGAGCTTTCAAAAAGCAGCTCTGGAGAGAAGAGCTTTCTCCACATGAAGGCAGCTCTGCCCCTATGCTGTCTGCTGAGATCATGACACTGAGACCAGGGAGGAATCACATATTTGCGAGGGGGTGACCCTGATCCCCTTCCCCTCGCCACTACAAGGCTTGTCCTCAGCAGCAGCAGGATCTCTCTCGGCATCCTGTTTGCCGTGCGGGGAAGAGCCGGGGCCAGGGCTGTTTAGCAGGAGCCTGCAGCTGGTAATTCCTGTTTACATCCCACTGACCCTGGGGCTTCGCCAGCGTCGCATACGGCAAGTTCCCCCCCATACCACCACGCTGCCTGCATCTCATGCACGTTATATTGTACCTGACTGCTTCTCAGGTTCAGCACGGCCTCAGCCCATGCTGGATGCCAAGCCATGTAGCAGTCAGGTCTGCGGACATGGCAAATGGCAGTGCACGTGCTGTGCCCCCCCGGGCTGCCCTATGCATGGCAGGTGCCCAGCAGGCACAACGCTCAACCCTGGCTGTGTATCCTTTGCCCTCTCTCTCACTTTAGGAGAATTCGCTTTGTAGACCCTGGTAGCCCTCTCTGTCCTACCTGCTGTAGGAGGTGGGGACTGGCTGGGAACGGCATCTGGGGGGGGCGGTTGCAATTTCCTCTGGTCTAGCCCCTTGGGCAGGTCCACTAGCCACCTGTATTTGCCTCTCTGTTGAAACCCTGAATCCCTGCAGGCTGGGAGCAAAGCAGAATGGCTCAAACAGTCCAATCTGGAGTTCTTTGCATTAGACCTGGTTGTCTAAGCCTCTCCTCAGTCTCCATCCCACAGGAAAGTCTCATTAAGCAGGTGTCCAGGCTGAAGGACTTGGTTCTGACCGTTCCATTTTGATGCTTTTTCTTCTAGAATTTGGAGTGGGGGAGTTTCTAAGAGCGCAAAATGAGGGTTCCCTGTTGAGGACCCCTTGCTTTCAAGCCACGGACCAGGCAGTGTGTGAGTGCAGCCAGGACACACTCTGCATTGTGCAAACAGCTGCAGCTGCAATGGGCTTCTCTCAGACCAGCTCCCAGCTTCCTCCCTGGACACACACACTACTGTCTTTGTGCCTGCCGGGAGGCCAAGGACGAGCCCCCAGGCAAGACAGGGTCTGCGGTCCTCCTTGCTAGCTGAATGTGGAACAGGCGTCTGTGTGTCCTCCCCAGAGCACAGGCAGTGGTGGTCAGCACCCAGGATTGCAGCTCCATGCCCCCGCTCTTCAGCCTTCAGGGCATGACCTCTGCAAGCAGATTTGTTGGTCTTCCATTTGCCCATTGACCTGCCACCCTCCAGACTGGCCGTGGTGGTGACAGCAGCCCCGAGGATGCGCTATAGAGGGGTTATCAGAGACCAGGGGATGCGTTTGGTGTGCAAGGGTTTGCAAGCCCCGTGCTGGCAGGTCCCACTCTGGGGCTGTGACCCAGCAGTGGCTTATCATACTCAGGCCTGTGGCCCATAGGAGCCTCGGCTGTTCCCCCCGCTCAAAACTCAGCGTGAGGCAGCTGCGTACGCCCGTGCAATTTGGGGGCAGCATCCTGTAATGCCTGCAGGGAGCAGTAAACCCATCAGTCAGTGCTGAGGATTTTGCCGCTCTGTTTCTGTAGCCCAGCTGTGACTGAACACTATTCAGACTAGATCCTGGGAATGAGTTGCTGAAAGCCTTATTAGATGCCCCCCAGGTATTCACTCATCCGTTAAACTCCCTCACTTCCAAACTGCTGCACTTGGACTTGCCAGATTGCCCACTGCTGCTTCTAAGTCTCTGCTTTCAGTTCAGAGAGTGATAGAAAAAGCATTTTTGCAGCTATATCTATTTTTGTCTGGCTCAGTCTTGAAAAGGTTGAGAGTGGTTTGCACATGAAGCTCTTGTGCTGGGTTTTAGAGGTGCAGCCCTTTTCAGACAGGGAGAAGAGAGTGGTTAAAGCTGTGTCTGGCTGTGGAAACTGCATGTTTGTCCAGTTCCTGGGCCACAGCGCTTGGGAGCTCAAGAGCAATGCCAATGCCCGTGGGTGCAGAGCATGTTGCAACTGGCAAGGCGAAGGCAGTGCTTCATGATGGGGTTCATCTAGTTACTGCAAATGTGACTCATCTGCACGTACTTGATCTCTTGTTGGGCTGAAAGGACTGAGACCAAAGTGCAGATGGCTTATGACTGTGCCTTTAAGTATTTTCTAGCAGTTTGGTCAGCTCTGTGGTGGTCAAACCACTGGACATATGGCCAAGGCCACAGAAGAAAAGACCTGCTTAAACCTTTCTTCTTGAGAAATTCCTTGGGGGGCAGACAGCTGTGTTCCTTACCTGTTCTGAGGACTGAGAAACAGCGGGACTTCTAGTCTATGGGAATTTTATTCTGATAGTGGACAGAGTGAGAATATGGGTGGGATGATACCTCTGTCTTGACGACAGGGAATTCCCCCACTGTATTTGTGAACTATGTGGACATTTTGGATGGAAGGGTAGTTGCACCTCACTCTCATGTTACTTGCTGGTGAACAGACTGCCCTGTTTTGCACCACAGGAGGATCTTGCCCCCTTTGGAAAAGCACAGGACTCTTCCAGGTTAATCAGAGTAATCTTGCAAATGAAAGGAAAATACGCTTCTTCTTGGCAAGGTGTCAGATCCATGCAGTACAGCCTGCCTTCAGCGTGCCTGATGCTATCAACACATACTTTTGAGGCAGTCAGTACATCAATGGAGACAAAACTAATTGATTTTGGCATGGAAAGGCCAGTGAAATCATCAGCCACAGAGAATGTGAAGCACAGATACAAGCAATGCAGGATTAGTCTTGGGTACCTTGTGCCTTCGCTTTTACACCAAGGTTAAAAAACCACCCATCTAGACCTGTGTCCTGCAGTTTTGCCAGCATCTGCTTCTTTCTAGCCTTGTGTCTCCTTGGGGAGGACAACTGGCAACCCTTGCAATCCCAAAGCAGTGTGTGCTGCCTGGACCTGTCATTTGAATGTTCATACACACATGCTTGGCCAAAAAGCCACTGACCCACGGGCTTGGGTGGGAGTAGAGTGTGTAAGGGGGAAACTCCCCCCATTCACCATGGGTTCTATCGTCTCATAATGAAAAATCACTGGGTAAACAGCATCACTGGTAGCCCTATCTGAGGGACATATTGCTGCTGAATTTCAAAGGCTGCTGCTAAATCAAGGTAAGAAAGTTCCTAATGAAATGTCACAAAAGTCCTCTCTTTTCTTAAAATGCCAGGCTGCTTTAAAACTCCAAGAGGCTGCTTGATTCCCAGAAGGATGCCCAGTGTGCCACAGCCTGTATGAAGTGCCCGATAGGACTTGCTGCTCACATGAGGTACAGGATTGCCTGCTGGTTGGCCCTGGGATGTACTGGATGCCCTCACTCAGAGACTGGGGGACTTAATATTGGTGACAGTGGAAGGCTGTCATATGGATGGATGGGATTTTGGGCAGCTGAGAAAGTATGGAGGGCTGCAGGATGGTGATCTTGCCTCCAGGATGGGGTGGCCTGATCATTCTTGCCCTGGGAGATGGGTGAGGTTTCTACTGGTGGTTTTGCCCTGTCCCCCGCTCAGATGGGACTTTCTCACTGATCTGGCTGTGGTGGCCAGGGGTTTGCAGCAGGCTGCAGGGCTCCTCTTCTCTGGGGGTGTCCAGGGCAGGCTGCCACTCAGTGGCCACAGCATCCTTCAAATATCAGCTCCCCCTCAAAGCACGCGTAAGTTGCAGGCCACACAGAAATGGTACCCAATGCTATTCCCAGCCTGGTGGAGTTTCATTAAGGCTGAGCTGTAATGAGAGCAGTTGGCCCTGTCTCGCTGCCTGTCCCTCATCACCCTTGCCTCTGCCAGCCCTTTGGGCAGGAAGGAGAGGACAGGTAGACACAGCAGTAATGGGCAGGGTAAATCTAGGGTGAACTGCCTCCATCAGCTAAGTATGAATCCTTCCATGGCACCAATTTGGTCCCTGACACTTATTCAGTGATGGGAATAGAGCTGCAAACATCCTTAAAGCACGTGACATGTCCCCTTATCTGTCACCAGAGGAAGGCTTGCTTCCAGCATGCTCCCCTGCCTGGTTTGTGGCCTGTGTCATTTCACATCCCATTCTTTCCTTGGGTTGGATTGGTCGGATTTCAAAGCATTTCACACCTGACTTGATTGAATTTAATCTGACTGATGTCAAATCCCATCTTTGCCAGGTCTTTAAGGTCATCTGATGAATCTTTCTTACATTCTTCTGGTCTTATTTTCTTTAACATTATCTGCAATATTTCTAAGGCAGCATAGCATGGCTTCTAGCCCACAGTACAGAAGCACTGAATGATGCAACAGCCAGGACCATTTTCCTGCTGTTTCTTTCTGTATATGTCCTTCTATTCTGACCATAAGCCACGAGCAGCTCTTGTCATCAGATCAAGGTGCTATTTTTGTGCCAATTTTACATCCATCTTTCATCTAGATTGTATTTCCCTTTCTGACAAGAAGTCTGACTGGCATAACACAAAGCCCTCTATGGAGGTCAAAATTATCACATCTGCTGCTTCCTCTTTATCTGCCAAATCTCTGAGAGAGGAAATTTGAATGGTTTGGTATAAAATAGTTCTTAAGAAATCCCACTTTTCTGCTTCTCAGCCCCTGTATTAACCCCTTGATGCCTCTGAATTAATCCTTTGTGCAGGTTGATTTTCCAGGCACTGAATTATGGATCTGTAACTTCAAGCCTTTTAAACAGGATGCTATGCTCATTCTGTGCCATTTCCTTGGTTCCGCTCCAGCCTTCCAGCAGTTCTTGGAGAGCGTGGCTTGGGAACTGGAGACAGCTCCTCCTCTGATAATGAGTGTTGCTGTAGCTCATACACACTTCACCTAGCTGAAAGTTCGTGAACCTCTTCTTTCGCAATCCTGGCCCATTTCCCGACCCCTTTTCTGTTCATCATTATGGCTAAATGCCGGGGCAAGAGTTTGGCTGTAGGTGCCTAAGAGAGAGGCTGCAAAGTCTCAGCTAGTTATCTTTTTATCTTGGTGGTTTGTGGAGGGTAACTGATCCCTTCAGTAAGTTATTCACCTCTAGATTCGACTTTATGTGAAAGCTAAATGCAAGAAAGGTAGCAGTTATCCTTTTCTTCCATTTGCTTTCCTCAAATGAACGACAGTGATGATCTTACATTCCCCTTGGTCCTTCCTCTTCACCCTCCTACAGTTGCTTCTCATATCCATCACTGTTTTTTCAGCACATAAACTATCTTCTCACTGGTAAACAATCATTGGCAAGGCAAACACTGCACACAGAGCTAGCCGATTCAGTCTAAGGCCACCTGCAAACATTTGAAGTTTGCTAATTCTCAGATCTTTTCCCTGCTCTTCTCTTTTCCTCTCCCCTCCCTTTTATAAAAAGCTGCTTGCAAGGAATTGCTCCGGCAGCACTGGGATTTCAGCCTGGACATCAGGGGAAAAAAATCTCCCCCAAGAGGATAGGCAGCCCTGGGACAGGTCCTCACGGTGTTGGTGGCTTGCCCCCCTTGGGGGTTTCTGAATATTGATTAGACAAAGCTGTCTGGCCTGCATCAGTGTTGGCAATAGTCTTGCTCCAAGAGGGAGACTGGACCAGAGACTGTGGAGGGCTCTTCCAGACAAAGCTGCTATGGGTCTGCAAAAGAAAATAATCAATATATACCAAAGCTGGGTTATTCTCCTGCATCGGGATCACATCTGCATTGCACTTGGATAAGACAGTCCTTTCTTTTTCTTTGGCCAGGTGTTAGTGCCCTGCGAAGTTGCCCCATATTACTCATATGTGCAATGGAAACACAGCACACGCAGAAGAGCTGACCTTGCCTTTCTCCCTCAGGGCTGGCACTGTATTTGGAATAGCCTTACTGAAAGGTCTGAACTTGCGAGCTTGTTGCTGAGCTTCTTGAGCACCAGAATTTGGGATTTAATACCTAGGGCTGGGAATGCTCGCATCCTTCCCATGGCCAGAACTGCCCTGGGTGCTGGTGCCTGTTCTGCTGTTTTGCTGTCTTTGCTGCTACAGCAGTAATTAGGATAAGGTATAATTACAAAGTTTGCCCTGGGACATATGTAAGGCCACTGAGCTGCATTGCGAAGTCCTCTGTGTTTTCTGCTCCTTTTCATTCTGTGACAAATGCCTGACCTCTGGTTTAAAGCGAGAAGCTAGTGGTGATGTAAGTATGAGCTGGCACAGAGTTCTTTGCTCCCTCCTTCATCCTCCAGACCTTGCCATTCATCTGGCCACTCCAAAGTAACCTGTGAGCACTCAAGATGTCAAATACACTTGGCAGTTGTAGAGGCAAACAAGTTATTGTAGCTTAGGTGCTTGGTGGAGAAACCAAGGCCAAAGAACCTGGAGATGTGTCCTGGAGGCCAGCAGGAGATGGAAGAAAAGGTGCTCCCATCTTTTGGAGACACTCAGGATCATCCAGGCGGCACCAGTGAGACCTTCTCTCTTGCTGCCTGGCGCAGAGGACTCACTGGACATGTTTTTGGAGGATGGGCAGAAGGTATCACATACAGATGGCTCAGCCTGGCTCTTCTCGCCTTTCATGCCAGAGCTTGCCTTTGGAGGATGGAGCAAGGGGCTTGCTCCCAAGGCACACCCCAAATCTGGCAGCAAAGACGACCCAGTTTTTCCAGGAAGTTCACTGTAGACCTTGGAAAATAGCGGCAGTTTACAGCTTGGTCCCTGAATAAACTTGGGCATGTCTTTGCTAACTACCACTGATATTCTTCCCTTGGCCCTCTGATTCACCCAGACCTACCTTGTTTTTGCATGCCAGCAATGCTTCAGGAGCTGGGCAGTTATCAGAAGACAATGAATCACTCCAAACATCCTGTAACTCATTCTGTAGGAGCTCATCTTACTCACAGCACAAATTCCAGCTCTCAGCTGCTCTGAAAATTTTCTACCCACAATATACGCAGCCGCTCCCGCTCGCATTTTGGCCCATCTCAATGAGGGGCACAGGCACACAGAGCTAGAAGACAAAGTCAGCAGCTGTAAACTTCCCACAGGGACCAAGGCTTTCCCTTCCACCCAGGCAGAGACCAGTACCCATCCCTGATGCCTGTTTTTAGAGAAGGGGTGTTTTTTCAAGGCAGAGGCTCCCTTTTGGTTCTGAGCATTACACCAGGCAGTTTCACTCGGTGACTGGTACCTCCAGCCCGATAATGTCCCAGCAGGCTTGTGTTTGCAGGGCTGACCTTTCAGAGGCACGTTCAACTTGATGTCAGCTACGGCTGCAAAGCCAAACAGAATACAGTTCTGATCCTGCTTTTTTTTTTTTTTTTTTCTGCCTTGGCTGGAGTTGCTCCTAGACTGCTCCATAAATCATTGCCCACTGATAAAATACCAAGGGGGACTGGGTTTGTCTGATGCTGCTCTTGAGAAGTCAAATCTTATCTTAGCAAAAATAGCCCCTGGGAAAGGGGATAGCACAGAAACATACTCTATATCTTCCCACTCCTCTGTGTTTTTTTTCTGCACTGCTCCAAAGGCCAGTTGATACTGACACCAAGGTACTGTGCCTGTTGCACATTACACCCTGGCACAAGATGTTGGCATTTCAGCATTCCCGGCAGCGGTCAGACTGGTGTCTCCTGTCCATGCCCTGTTTCGGTGCTGGTGGGAGTCTCTCCACACTCTGCATGAGCCTTCTCCATAGATGATACCCACCCTGGGACAGACAGTATTGCACTCTGCTTATAAACAGGTCTTCCCATCAGCATTATTCTGACGTGCAGTGCTTTGTCTCACCCCTGCATGCTGTTTGTTGTCAGCTGCTACGTTGTTTAGGCTGTGAATACACTCCACAGGGGAGCACCAACAGCCTGGTGCAGTGCCTGGGAGGAAGAACAATGAGATGTGTGAAGGACAGTACAAGAAAGGTTGATAAATCCATGTATGCTGAAGAGGGCATGAGTGTGCACTGCCTTTCCAACACAATAGCTAGGATCCAGAAAGTGTTGAACAAAGTTAGCAAGTGACAGGCTCAAATTAAGCAATAAGAGATGGTTCTTCCCATAGCCCAGCTGCAGAGTTCTGCAGAGCTGCAGAATTACTTGCTGCAGGATGTTACAGAGGGGCTCCTGCAATTTCTAGGGGCTCCAGGGGAAACCAGAGTTATTCGTGGAAGAGTCTGGGAATGTTACATCCAAAGAACCAACTTCAGCCCAAGAAGCCCTGCAAGCTTGTTGGAGACCAGGAGATCTCCAGATGCCTGTGTTTTTTGGCCACTGCTGGAGACATGATTATGGCCTTCGTGGGCCTTGGGTGTTCTTAGGTAGGAATGTTACTGTGGGCCCTGGAAGAGGCACAACAGTATTATGAAGTAGTTGTGCTCCAAGAAATAGAAAGATTTGGTCATCCTGGTTTCGTGGCATAAACTCTTAGGAGTCCTGTGTGGGTTTCAAGGGGGGGATCTGGTCAGCACGGCTGTACCTTCTTGTACCTGTATGTTTCTTCAGACTGAATCCTTATCCATCACACCCTCTGTGCCAGAAAGCCTGTAAGGTGTTACAGACCTCAAGTCACAAGTGGCTTTTTGGAGGTGCATCCTCTGGCCACCCTGGACTACAACAGTCAACCCATTCTCTCTGTGACTTCATTTGGGGTGCTGTTCTCCCCACTTAGTGGCTGTCCAACAGCATCAACTGGCTCAGCACAACTGGTCCCATGGCATAAGTGTGCCCTCCTGTGAGGGGTTAGAGCTTCACAGAATCAGAGAATGGTTGATGTCGGAAGGGGCCTCTGGAGGTCATCTAGTCTGATTCCCCTAGTCAATCACAGCTACCTAGCGCAGGCTGTCCAGAACCATGTCTGGTCAGATTTGGAATACCTCCAAGGATGGAGACTCCACAGCCTCTCTGGGCAACTGTGCCAGTGCTCTGTCACCCTCACAGCAAAGATGCCTTCCAGACAGTCAGTCCCTGTCATGTATCAGAGTTTCTCCAAGAATGGAGACTGTGCAACCCTTGAAGAGGTTGCCCAGAGAGGTTGTTGAAGCCCCATCCCTAGAGGTATTCAAGGCCAGGCTGGATGTGGCCTTGGGCAACCTGGTCTAGTGGGAGGTGTCCCTGCCTATGGCAGGGGGGGTTGGAACTTGATGATCTTCAAGGTCCCATCCAACCTAAACCATTCTATGATTCATCATCTTCATGGCCTTTTGTGGGACTCTCTTCAGTATGTCCATGTCTCGCCTGTACTGGGGAGCCCAGAACTGGACACACTACTCCAGGTGTGGCCTCACCAGTGCTGACCAGAGGGAAGGATCACCTCCCTCCACTCGCTGGCAGCACTCCTCCTAATACAGCCCAGGATACCATTAGCCTTTTCTGCAAGGGCGCATTGCTGCCTCATGTTCAACTTGGTGTCCACCAGGTCCCCCGAGGTCCTTTTCCTGCCAAGCTGCTTTCCATCTGGGTGGCCCACAGCATGTACTGGTGCCTAGGGTTGTTTCTGCCCAGGTGCATGACTTCCACATTCCACTTGTCTTTGTTGAACTTCATGAAGTTGTTGAAATTCATTTGCAGTCAGCCCGCTTCCCCAGCCTGTGCAGGTCCCTCTGGATGGCAGCACAACTCTCTGGCATATCAAACACTCCTCCCAGTTTTGTGTCATTGGCAAACTTGCTGAGGGCACAGTCTGCCCCATCATCCGTATCATTAATGAAGATATTGAACAGGATCGGACCCAATCTTGAGCACTGGGGTACACCACTAGTGACTGGCCTCCAACTAGACTTCCTGCCACTGATTGCCACCCTCCAGGCCTGGCCTTTCAACCAGTTTTCACCACCTCACTCTCTGGAGTTAGGAAAGGTAAAGCCCAAATGAAATTGAATCTAGACAGGGATGCTCAGACAATTTTTCTGTATTCCACCCTCATTACTCATCCTTGCTTCCACCCTCTGTATACTTCCTTTCTGCATCTGAGTTTGGCCAGGAGCTCCTTGTTCAGCCACACAGGCCTCCTGGTATTTTTGCCTGGCTACATATTTGTTGGGATGGAGCTCTCCTGAGTTTGGAGGAGGTGATCCTTGAATATTAAGCAGCTTTTTTTGCCTGCCCTCTCCCTCCCATCTCCCTCACCCCCTCCTCTTCCCTTCAGGGCCTTATCCCATGGGACTCTTGGAAGCAGATCTTGGAAGAGGCCAAAGTCTGCTCTCCTGAAGTCCAGGGTTGTGAGCTTGCTTCTCACCCTCCTCCCTCCCCTCGGAATTCTGGACTCCACTAGCTCATGGTCACTGAAGCAAAGGCTGCTTTTCACCTTCACATCTGCAACGAGCCCCTCCTTGTTGGTGACTATGAGGTCTAGCGTTACCTCTCCTTGTTGGCTCCTCTGTCACTTGGAAGAGGAATTTATGATCAATGCACTCCGGGAACCTCCTGGATTGCTTACCTCCTGCTGTGTTGTCCCTCCAGCATATATCAGGGTTGTTGAAGTCCCCCGTGAGGACACCGTGTGAGCATGAGGCTGCTCCTTTCTGTAGAAGGCCTCATCCACCTGTTCTTCCTGGTCAGGTGGCCTATAGCGGGCAATCA
The DNA here is from genome assembly GCA_017639485.1 of Pluvialis apricaria. NCBI lineage: Eukaryota > Metazoa > Chordata > Aves > Charadriiformes > Charadriidae > Pluvialis > Pluvialis apricaria. The sequence goes on along the minus strand of CM030010.1, from coordinate 50,698,916 downwards.
CTATAATAACATAACTTTTACCTGTTCTCCCTTTAGTCCTAGTCCATAAGCTGGTTCCTCATCTGCCCTGAGGCACAGCTCCACGCACTCCAACTGCTCTCTCATGAGAAGGGCAACTCCCCCTCCTCATCTTCCCATCCCGCCCTTTCTAAAGAGCTTGTATCCATCCCTCTGTTGCAACATTCCAGTTATGGGAGCCATCCCACCACAAGAGCACAGCCCTGCAACCACACACAGATCTCTAGTTCTTCGTGTTTACTCCCCATACTGCATGCGTTACTGTACAGACACGTTAGAGAGCCTCCCAGTGTGTTGAGTTCCTGGAGAGGATTTGGGGGATTTCTCCACAACGGTGCCTGTAGGCAATCCCTTGCTTCCATGCAAGTGTTGATGGTGACCCCGCTTAAGGCCCATTTTGTTGATTTTGTGACCCTTTCCTGCCACTCCACCCTTAGGCTCAGCCATCCTCTCTGTCGCTCCCTCACAGAACTGCTGGCTACTTTCTCTCTCCCCTGCCATTCCTAGTTCAGAAGGTGGCTTTGAAATATAAGGGGTGTGAGCACGCTGAAACTCTGACGTTTCCTCACAGACATGCTTCTGCTTATGGGTGTGTCAGCCAACACTAAGTGTGCCCATTAGCTAATTGAGTTTTGCTGTTTTCTTAAATTGTGTAGACGTAATTTGCATTCCGTTGTCTCCATTCTCCTGTGAGGTACTGCTGACTGCAACCTTTATATGAGCAACAGAGCTCCAGCAAGCAGATAGGTCACCATCTTGCATCTCCCTGCAACTGAGAGAGCACATACTGGGCATGAGAAGCTGCACACTCAGCCCGGACACCTTGCTGATATGTTTCTAGGAGTAGCACAGTCCTGCTGGAGGCTGAGTGGCTGACAACTGCGTTTAAAACAGCCCTGCTACAGGTGAGATGGTGCCTCTGTTCCCTCTCTGGGCTAACTTGAGTAGATACGTGTGCCTTTTTCGCTTCCCCGTTGACTTGGAGAGTTTTCATTTCAAAAATGTCCTTGGAGGCATGTTGGCTGAATCTCTTGCAAATACAGCTCAGCTCTGAAATCCACTCATTTTCCCCAAAATAAGCACCGCTTTGGGTTTTCTCAGGGTAGGTGCAGCCTAGGGTGGGGTGTTCTCTGCACTTGTTGCTCCCTGGCAGCCAGGCCAAGTGCTTCAGCTGCTCTTCTCTGAGTAAGTGCAGATGCTCAGGATGTGTCAGCACAGGTGCTAGTTCTGCTAAGTGGAGATATTTCTGCAGGGAAACCTGGTTGTGAATGTAGCCCTGGGAAGGGGAACGGTTTCTTTTGGAGTGAGAAGTCACCCCGAGGTTGATATCAGGTTGATCCCTCTCCATAGGTAGCTCCAGACTCCAAATTACCTTCAAAAATTGCACCACCTTCATGTAAACCTGGGGCTCAGGTGGTTGTGTTGTCTTCAGCCCTGTGCAGATCCATGCACTTTGGGGTCCTCTCAGGCTTGTCTCTGCAGGGCAGTAGAGGTCAGCTGCCCTGAACTCCCCCAGACATCCCCCCTCCAGTCTTTGGGGCTGCCTTGCCTTGATGTTGAAAGATGTTCTTCCAAAGCGTGAGGGCTGCTGTCTCTGTCCTCCACATCTTCCCTGCCTGTCCACTTCCCAGCCCGTGCAAACCTATGTGCTTACAGCTATGCTGCCCAGACCTTGGGTTTGGCTCTTGTCCTTTTGACCCCCTCATTTGAGTCAGGCCACCCCGTTTTGAGGCCAGGTCTTGGACCTTGTTCCCTACCAGCCCCGTGTGCTCACACTGCCCATGGAGGGGCATGGAGACAGGATATCATTGTGATTTGCTTTTTAAATTTTCAAGAAAGGCATTCCTGCCTTTCCGAGTCCTCTTTGTGGTGGCCCAAGGAGGCAGATTACTTTGGCGCATTGCATAATCTGCAGAGAAAAGCAAAACACTGCAGTACCCCCAGGGGTTTTACCAACTCAAACCTACTCTACCCTCTTCTCACTGGCTTCACCCTCCCTTTCTTGATGGCACAGCATATGCAGGGTTGCAGCCTGCACCTTCCCAACATCCTTCCAGCAGCCCTGGGCTGAGATGTACTGCTGGGGCCAGTTTGGCAGGCAAATGGGGATGGATGATTTGGGAAGGAGCTGTGAAAGCTGCTCAGTACCAACGCAGATCACTACTACTTGGGATAAGGTCCTTTTGGTTGATGTTCTGCCCATGGTGTGGGAGCAGAGCTGATCGCCAGGACCTGCCAGCTTCCCTGTGGCAGGATGCCTGAAGATGTGGAGGTCAGCTTCTTGCTTTGACCTTTGATGTTCCCAAGCTGAATTCGAAGGTCTCCAGAGCCAGAGCATTTCCCTGCGTGAGGGCAGCGCTGCTTGCAGGTCTGGAGAGGCCCAGGGAGCCAAGGAACAGTGTGCGACACTGAAAAGCAGCAAAGTTGAGGGATATTTGCTGGCGGAGCTTGTGGAGGCTTCCAAAGCCTCCCTTGGTAAGCACCCTCCTCTGTCCGTGCTGTTTCTTCCTGCTCACTCATCTCCTAGCCCTACTTTCCGGAGCACTGGTTTTGTTTCCCTTTTGTTTACTGGCTGTAGAGGAAGAGTCCTTGGGTGCTATCAGCATCTCTTTCTGTTTGGGCTAACCCAAGTGTTTTGCCTTATTTTCATACTTTTCCTATCAACACATGTACCCTGGGGCATGGAGAACCCTCCCCTGCTTTCCAGCCCTGGAAATCACAGCGGGGGGCAGACCATCGGTCCTAGGGCTATTAGCATGCAATATAACCAGTAGAAAGGGAAATCTCTTCCCCACAGGAGTCTGTGGAGATGAAGACCAGGTCACAGTGCTGGGTAGGTATCCTATAGGTACACATAGCTCTGGTCCTCCCAGGCTCCCCCATATGGTCCAGCTGGACCAACCCCCAGCAAGGAGGCATGGCGAGAGCCGGCACGTTCCTCTGCTGGCACTCATCCTTTGAGGGAACTGTGTTTGGAGGCTTCCTGCCTTCTCTGAGTCATGTCAAAATCAGTCCCAAATATTCTCTTTGAAGCTCTTCACGCAGCGTTGAAGCGATCTTGCCTTCAAAGCAGTTGCTGGAGACAGGCAGGCTGCTTAAAAGACACTTGAGCGCTCTCACATCATGTTCAGGCTGTATTAAAATTTTACCGTGCTGTTTCGCACCTCAGATGAATCACGGTCGCTCCTGAAAAGCATCGAGGGCTGGGGGGCGGGGAAGGGGGAATGTGTGCAAGGAAGGGGCTTTTCAAAGAGATTATTAATGCACAGAGATGTTTTGGTGTCTGAGAGAGGCCCTGAATGGCAGCTCTGTGCTTTTCTTCTCTGTGCTTATTAACAGTGAAGGGTGTAGCTGCTGAAGAGCCGAGCAGAGTGAGGGGAGGACATGGCTGCTGCTCAGGTGGGGATGAGCCGGGGAGAGGACGTGGGAACAGAGGGAGATGGGTGCTGGCTGTCTCCCTGAGAGGCAGTTTCAGGTTACGAGTTCAATGCCTACCTCCCTTTGGGAGACTGCAGTACAGCAAGTCGTTTCTTGATGTGCAAACAATTAAAAAGAGGGTGTGGGGCGGGGGGGGGGGGGAGAAGATGGAGAAAGCAAACACCTCCTCCGGGATCTGGCTGCCTCTGCAGCTGCTCACCTAAGGCACCTCTTGCAGAGGGAGTTTCACACAGGAAAAATTGTGCTGGGGGCATCAGGTTACTTGCAGGATGGAGCATGGAAGTTGAGATTTGCCTTCGGCCTCGGGGTTTAAAGGGTATTCCTCCCTCTTTTGTCTGGGCATAGAGTGGGTCTCTTGGGTCATACCAGGGGTTACAGTTGTCCTTTTGCTGGTCACCAGGGTTGCCCTGTAATACTGGAGAGAGGGCTGTGGGGGGAGGCAAGGGCGCAGCGGTGCCTTTCTTCCCCTCCTAGCAGCACCCTTGGGCACGGGAACCACCTTTCCTGCGGTGTTTACCTGCACTGGGGGAGAGGCCAGATCCCTGAGGGCTCTGTTTTCTCCAGGTTTGTCACTGTCCTGTGAGTTCTGCAGACTCCTGTTGTGTCCCTCAGCCTTGTTTTCTGGAGAAGGAGTTATTTCTGGTCCCCCAGGCAAGGAAATGCATAACTTTGTCTCTTTCTTTTGCTCGAAAGTTCCCTGCCTCCCTGCATCACCCTAGCCCTGTTGCAAATAGGCCGCCTGAAGCCACTTGCCCTCCTGCAGTCTCACCTGGCGAGGCCACCTGGACCAGGTGGAGAGGCCAGAAGTGAAGGCAGACATTGGCTGGTGGGGTGGGAGGCCTCCTCCTGCCATCTCTCCGGAGGCTGAGGTGCCGGCAAGGACCAAGCAGCTGGGTTGGTATGTGTTCCTGTCCCAGCCCTCGGGAGTTTTCGGCACAGGGGTCTAACGGCTCTCAACGCCTGCGTGTGCCAGGTGCCAGTGCAGGGGCTGCCTTCACCGGACAGATCCAGCACACGGCAGCTGGATGAGGGATGGGAGAAACCCTGGTGTTCCTACTGACAGGGGAGGATGCTTTCACGTTTCTGCTCGCTGCCTATTCGCTCCAGAGCCAGTAAGCAGCGAGGGCAACCTCCATTTTTTTTTCATGCTAATTTTCCTTTCTTCTTTGCCTGCATCAGTGAGCCAAGCACCAAACCGAGGGCTCTATATATCCTCTGGGAGTAAAATGCCTCCCAAATCAAGCCCTTATCTCTTTCTACTGAAGCTGAAATGTGTCGTTTCCCTTAACTAAAAGGTGGGGGGAGAAATGCACGCAGGGCCTGTCTGCCCTGCTACCGCTCCCTCTGTCCTGGTTGATTCGCCAGTGCCATGCCTCTCAGCTTGTACTGATGCCTGTCACTCTGCTGACAGCATGAGAGACAAACGCCAGTTTGCCTTGGCCAGAAAACTTGCCTTGCAAAGAAAAAAAGCCAGCTCAGGGCTTTTCACTTAGAGAGAAAGAGAGTGAGAAGAATAGACTTGAAAGCAAATTCCCGTGTTTTTTTGTTTCGGGTGAGAGCTTTTCCCACGCTCCATTGGAAGGAGTGCAAGGAGCAAATGTTTCCCAGCGCCTGTAAACACCAAACACCACTGAGGAGCAAGGAAAAGGCCAATCTCATTGGAGAGAGGCAGAAATCAGCGGCGTGTTCTCCCGCGGTGTCTCGTGTCTGTGCGCCTGCTCCTTCTGTGGCAATGGCTTTTTCAGACTTAGCTATGCTTTCTGGGTGCGGTGGGAGCGACAGACCCTGGGGTACTCTGACATGAGACCAGGTGGTGTTTGCTGACCCCTACAAAGTTGATCCACAGTGCTGGAGGCTACTGCTTCTTCCATCAGAGTCCCAGCAGCTGGACTGGGAAGTGGCTGGTTTATTGGGTTTATTTCCCAAGCTGGCACCTTGGAAGGCGCTTGACATTTATTTGCATTCACCTGGCACTGGTCAAGGACCATTAGCTTGCTCTGCAAGACTTTTGGTTCCCCATCCAAGGAAGGCTGGGAAAGCAAGTCTGGTTCACTGCATCTACTGTGCCAGTCACTTTGACTGGCCCAAGACCTGTCCCTCACCACCCTTCCCTTGTCTGATTCCTGACTCCTGCCTTCAGAGGACTGAAAAATCAAAGAACATCTTGCCTTTTGGCAGTCCTCAGCCCTGGCTTCAGGAGCAACCTTTTCCAAAGCACCAAGTGCCTTGCCCGCTCCTCTCCCCCCGCCCCCCCCCAACCTTTCCAAGTCCATCTGCTTTCCACAGAGAGCTGGTGTTTAGCAGCCAGTCTCTGTCAGGGCTATGCAAAACCCATCCGTGCGTGGGAGAGCTCGCCCATGCAACTCGCACCCTGGGAACCGGTTCACCAGCTCTGCAAGCGGAGGCCTGTCTCTGGCGAGGGAGTCTCTGTGTCTCAGAGCATGAGGTGCTATGTGTCTTTAAAACGCCCCAAAAAGGCAGAGGACAGATTCGAAGGCAGCTTTTGGAAATGAGGAACCAACGGAGGCTGGGGATGCTCATCGGGCATCCATGCGGGGTTGGGTCAGCTTTTCAAGGAGACTGGTGTGGGAGGAAGTTTGGAAGCTGGTACCCATTGAGCTGTTTAGAGACGTGGGCTCTGCTTCATCCCGAGGTGGCTGTGAGTGCTTGGAAGTCTGTTCTGAAGGATGCCCCAGCAGCCCAGTGAGCCCGCTGCTTTTCCCAGCTGGCCAAGGAAAGAGCATTCATGATAACAAAAGCCCTGCCCAGGGGTCCCAGTTTTAAACAAAGCACTTGTGTCCCATTGCTGGTGCATCTTAGCATCTTCCCATCAATGAGAAACCCTCTCCTTCGTTCCCCCTCCCCTAGCCTTTGGTCTTGCTCATAGAAAGCCGTGCTGACAAGCACTATAGCCTGCATGCGCCCGTATCTGCTCCTGCGATCTCCCTTTGTTTGGCTGCCAGCTTTCTGCACCTGCGTGCACGCCTGCTCTCCCTCCCCGCTGCGGTTAGTCCTTCCCTCTCCCAGCCCATGGGTAGGAAAGCGGGTTTTAGACGGGTCCAGGGGGTAAAGGCAGTGTTTGGCAATGGCAAGCTTTCCCACCCCACCGGTAGCTGTGGGTGGGATGGGGGAACACAGGCATCCCGGTTATTTGTGGATGAAGCGCAAGTTGCCCTGCGATTAACCCTCTGGAGGGGTCCTGCCCACATCTGTCCCGATGGGAGCTGGAATCTCCATGCTTCCTTTGCTAATTGAGCCTGGATTGTATTAGCTAATCCCATCCTCAAATCCGCCAGCTGTTCAAAGCTTAATAAGAGCAATCACACATGCGGGCTGGGAGGCCGTGCTCATGTCCTGTTGGGACAGGGATTACAGAAACAAAGTGTGTGGGGGTTTCGGGGTGGGGTTTTTCTGCTCGGGGTTTTTTTTTGGAGGGGAGAGTATTTTTTTTGGCAATTGGTAGCCAGCTGCCATCATCACTAGCTCCCCATCCACACAGAACATGCGCCACAAGAAAAAAACACTATCGTCACATGATGACAAGTGAAGTAAAGCTAGGGATACATGGACTTAGTATCAGTTAGATACCACGCACTCCGGTAGTCCTCTCTCTGCCATGGTGTGCACCCCTTTTCTTGCACCGATCACTGGGACAGACAGATTTGGAGATGATGGCCTGCCCTGCCCTCTCCCAGGGTGATGCTCCAGGTTGCCACCAGGCTCCACCTCAGCACCACCACGGCCCTTGGAGTGATGGCAAGAAGCAGGTGAGGGCCTTGGCCAGCATGGGCTGCAAGTATTCACCAGCTACACGAGGAAAGGAAACAAACTGGATGGACGTGCTCGAGGGCATTCCCTGTGCAGGAGGCACCACAGCAGCCAGATCACCGGCCCAGAACAGCCTCTCCTCCCCAGAGCCCCTGCCTGAATGGCAGGAGGAGATGCTCTGCCACAGTTTTGCTTTTTAAAGAGAGGCAGGGACTCAACCATTAAAATCTTATTTGTGTCATGCTCGTTTGCTTGAGCTTTTGTAGCCTCTTCTCCCACCCAAACTACCTCAAGCGGGAGAGGGGGCTGGAGCAGCTGTGGGAGCCCCTGGCCATGGCGTACAAAGCCCACTTGTTATCGGCACTGTCATATGCCTCCCTGCCCCCTCCCCCTTCCCAGCCCCACCGCAACCGCTACATCCCGAAAGCACAAGCCGAGCATCCATCAAAAGGGCTATTATCCCACGATTTCTTAACAGCCACTGTTGCTCTTGGGTACGGGGAACCGAGCTCCCCCTTTGACACAGTCCCCCGAGCAAAGGAAGAGCGGTGCCTGTCGCTGGTTGGCATACTGATTTGCAGCCCGTTGCAGTGGCCAGCGTGGGACAGGGGGCTGCTGCCTGCACATGGGGCTGCGTTAGCGATTCAAGGCTTCAGTCTGGTCCTACAAGGTAGACGGGTCCTACAGAGAGCATACTTTTGGTCTCCAGATGTTAGCAGGGGGAATAACTCCCACGGAGGGTGGTTAAAAGACCACATTAAGGCTTCATTATTTATGGCTGATGCTTTTAATCTTCCCTTCCCAGGAAAGAGGGGCTGGATTCTGAGGGGTTTTTTTGAGTTGGGTCTCATGGTGTTGTTCTGAACAAAAGGGGCACCTATGGTTCCAGGTATGTTCTCTTCCTACAGCAAGATGAGGTGTCAGGGTGGCAACAATCTCCCCAAGAGCAAGGAGGAGTGCCAGGGGCAGGGGGCAGGCGCTGCTGGGGGCAGCCAGCATCTCTGCTCCAGCAGGAAAGGGACAGCTGGGGGAGAAAAGGAGCACAGCAAACAAAGCCACCAACCTCTGGAGTAGGTAAAGGGTCTGCAGTGTCCGGAGAAGCAGTTTCCAGGGACAGGCACATTGACCAAAGCAGCTCGCTGAGTGGCAGCAGGTATTAACATCCCAAGAGCCTTCTGAAGGATGGTCCTCTGCTCTTTCACCAGGCAGGCGGTAGGTGCTACCACCGGTTACCCCTGGCTCCATCACAGGTGCATTTATTCTTGCTGTGTATGAGCAGGCAAACCGGTCGCAGCACGGACAACGCCACCCCACTTCCACAGGAAAGATCTACCAGCTGTGGCACCACGGGCAAAGCTGGAGTCTTGGCAGGGATAGGAAGATGCACCAGCACATCGGGGACTACGGTCAGAAGGAGATCTGTGCACGACATGTGGACACTAAGATTTGCTCAGTCACAGAGTGTGGAGCATAACTTATGAAAAGGTGTCATATTTTTTCCTGTTGTTTTTTTTTTTAAGTCCCCTGGAGTAAAAGGCACTGTTGGCACCAGTAGTCTTGGGAACTGGGCAGCTTTGCTGGTTGTGAGAAATGCTGAACCCATCTCAAAAGAGCTCTGCTTTTTTTGTCTACCCACACAGAGAAACTCCCTGTTGGTTTATGCCTGTTTGTCTTCCTGTTCTCAGGGGGTTTCTCTTACAGCTCACACGTTTAAAACAAGACTCGGTGATGTTCACCATGTCTGCCAGCGAGGGATGGTGATTGAAGCTCCAGTTGGCCTGAAGTTTCCCTTTGTGCCATCAGGATTGCTCCGAGCCATGTGCCTTGTTGCTGAGTCAGCGTTCTGGAAACAATACGTGTGAAGATCTATGGCTGGCCAGGACAAGTGGGCACGTCTTAGTGGGCTTTGTGTACTCTTTTCCACTTGAGAGGGCTTCTTTAGTGCAAGTTTTCTTGGCCACTGAGAAAATACCTAAAATGAACAACACTGAATAACTGTACTGGAGAAGCCATGGGAGTTTACAGCCATGCAAAAAGCTGTCATTCTTGGTCTCAGACCTTACAGAGCAATTGTTTTATGAAAATTTGAGGTTGTTCAATTTTTCATTGAAATCTTTGGAAATAAAGAGTATGACTTTACTAGAAAAAATGAATTTTCATTATCGTATAATCCCAAGCCTCTGGCATGGGAAAGGGTTTTCTACCTGGGGTGAACATCTCAGGACAGTACGCTCAGCAGGTCCAGTGCCATTCCAGTGTGAAGCTAGGACGAATCTTAAATCTGGTTTTCCTTCCCTAAGGTGTCCCTGACTCTTCATGAAGAAGGCGTGCTGAGAAAATTATAGTACCTCAGCTATTAGAAAATCGTAGTGCTCTTAATGGAAAGAGCGGAGGCTCTTTTTAAATTTACAGGTATGAAATTAAAACTTACAGGTACGAAATTCAGATGCTTGAATTTGGGGAATTTCACCATCCTCCAAAATTAGCCAGCCATACAGACCTCAGCTACAACCTCAGCTGTGCTGGTTAGAGCTGGATTCTTTCATCCAAAGCTTTTAAAATAGGGAAAACGTTGGAAATTTGGGCCGCTCATTTTCCTCGCTCGAAGACAAGCCCTGGCTCTGTGCTAGAAGAGACGTTCCTGTCACGATGAAGGCATTTCAGAGAGCTAATTTACTCGTTTGGCTGCGCACGCTGGCACGGGGATCCTTCATGCAAAAAGACGCAGCAAATCAATTGTGAGTGGTTTGCTCGAAAGAAGAAGCAGGAGGTGTGTTAAGCAGATGTCTTCATGGCAATATGGCAAATTAAGTGAAGGAGTTCCCATATTTTCCTGTGTTTCTGCTTCCTGTGGGGTCTCTGGGCTATTTTAATAACTGATCAAAAAAAAGGGAGAGCACGAGCAGACAGCCGTAATGGTGGAAGACCAGCCAGCCGGGATGTTTGCAAGCAAAAAGCTTTACAAGCCGTGGCACTGCCAAAATTCCCTGAAGGAGAAGAACTCACCAGGATGATTGGCTCCCGAGAGGGAAATTTTTTTCTGTGATAAGTGCTGTGCATATCTCCAGCTTCTGTTTTTCTACTCGGGGCTCGGATTTCCCATTATGCAAGCCTATTTGCCTTTTTAATCCACTATTTTCTCCTGAAATGTGTGAGACTGGGAATGCTTTGTTGCGCTAAAGGAGAGGTGGCTTAAGCAAGAAGCTGAGCTAAGGCCCTGACAAGGGCAGGGGGAGACCTGGGTTTTATTTTTTTCCTTAGTTTTGGAGAATTTGGGTGCTCAAAACTAGACACCACAGAGCAAGCACCAGGGTGGGGGAAGACCGTTCCTTTTCCAGCCTGCCCTTAATGCGCAGCTCAGACGCTACAGGGAGCGAAACCTCATCCCGCTCCCTTTTTATGACCCCCAGCCTCCCAGGCCAACGGAAGTTTGGGATTTTCCTGAGATGCTGTCTGCATTTTTTTGCACGGTGGGGTCAAATCCTGCTTTCAAGCCGCTGCAGACTTCTTTTCCTCCCAGAGCATCCCCTCGGGCTGAACTTCACCATGTCCTCGTCTGGCAGCTTCGGCTGCCGAGTGAAGACAAGTGAACTCTGGCCCCCAGTGTCTCCCAGCGGGGTCCAGGACCATCCTCAAGCCTGGTGTCGGGGTGCAGGTGTGCGGGGTGTCCATGCGCTGGCTGTGTCCCTGCAAGAGGTGTGGGTGGGCGTGTGTAGGACCCCATGGGGGGGTATGTGTGTGCCTGCATCCCCCTGAGGAGACTGGTACCCAGGGGGGACGTCCCTGAGACGGTGCCTGTCTGTGTGGGCGCTGCGGGAGGGGGGGGTGTCGCTGCGGGCGGCGTGTGCCCCTGCAGCGGGTGGGTGCGCTTTGCGCAAAGGGGAGACCCGCGTGGGGCGGGGGGTGCCCGCGCTGCCCCCGCCCGGGCTGCTGCCCACGCCGTGCCCCGAGGGGGCGGGCCGGGAGGCGGGGCGGGGCGGGGCGGCCGCTGCCCCCCGGCCCACGCGGGGCCCCGCTTGCCACTCGCCCGGTGGCGGCGGCCGTGGCCGGGCGCGGCGCAGCGCGGAGCGGAGGGGAGCGGAGCCCCGCCGCCCGTGGCGGCGGCGGCGGCGGCGGGAGGCTGGTGAGCGGGGAGCGGAGCCGGGGGCGGGCACCGGCACCGGGCCCCCGCCTCCCGGGACAAAGCCGCGCTGGGAGGGACCCCCGCCGCCGCCGCCGCTCGGGGCCGGGGCGGGGCTGCCGGGGGTCCGGTGTGGCGGGGCCGTGCCGGGGTGGTGGTGGGGGATTATACCGGCGAGGCCGTGTCGGTGCCCACCGAGCACGCAGGCGGAGGGCGGGGTGAAGCCGGCGCCGGTCGCGCCCCGGTCCCCACCGGCACCGCCGCCCGCCCCGCGATCCCCGGTGGGCCGTGCCCGGTAAACTTTTCCCGGTCCCGGTGGACGCCCGGCGCCCGGAGGGGCCGTCCGGCAGCCAGAGCCGCTTGGGCTGGGGGGGTTGGGGGGGGGGGGGGTGTGTTCTTTTTGCGCCGGAGCATCCTGGGGCCGCATCCCCGTCTGTCCTGGATAACAGGTAGCCTTTATACCGGGCCCTTGTTGGTGCCCCGGGAGGCGAGGGGGCTCCGGGGGTGCCTCAGACCCAGCTCCTGGCTTTCGGCTTGCTCGGGATTTGGGGGAAGGGGGGAGTGAGGGGGGTGTACCGATCCCCGCCGGTTTCACCGCGTGGGTTGCTGCGGGCTCGGTGCCGGCTGCCCCGGCGGCGTGCGGACACGGGGCCGCCGGCCCCGGGCTCCGGGCAGTGAGAAACAACGGCTGGTTTTAGCTGCAGAAAGGGAAATCCCAATCTTTAAAAGGCAGTTGGCAGCGCCGATTGTTAAAGCAGAAGTGAAGAGTTTTTTCTGGCTCCGGTCCCGGCTCTCCTCCCTTTGATTTTGCTTTTTTTTCTGTGCTGGCTCTCATCAGGACACTTGTTCAACTTTGGGGGATGCCGGACACTGCTTGCTAGATCGAAAAGGAAACAAAGAATAGAATATTTTTTTTAAAAAACAGATGTTTTCCCTGCAAATAATGTTAATCTCGTTGAAGGTGTTGAGGTATGTCCAAGAGTGATTTGGTTAATTTGGACTTTGTGAAGTCCATGGAAAAATGTGTCTAATACAGTCTTGTCCCTAAAAAGAGAGAGACATGCACCAATCTGATTTGTGAATCCCATTGATATTACCTTTTTTTCTGCTCTTTCATGAAACAGATCCTAATTTATCAGCCTGCCAGACAGAAAGAGTCTGCAGGTACTAACGCTTTAGCCGATCAAAGCCTCGCTTCCCGAAGGTGGCATTTGCATTCAGATGATGCTTGTGGGTCAGTGGCTCTCCCCCTCTTCACTTTGTCCCACCCAAGCTCTTATTAGTATTCTTTCTTTTCACCATGCCATAGGGTGGCTGTTGGAGAGGCTGCCCAGGGCATCTCCGAGCCCTGAGGCAAGAGGCTTTACTGAAGTGCAGGCTGGTTTAGAGGTGCATGCAGGTGCAAAGGTCTCCATAGCCATGGTGGTGTTGCAGTACACTGCCTGGAGGAAGCACTGAAGGATCAGGCTGCTACATTTTGCTCTTGTGCCATCAGGATTGGGGGGGTGGTGTGGTGTAAAAGTGCCTGTTCACTCAGATACCCTCGGGGAAGGAGCCTCAGTTTGTGTTGGAGTCAGCTGGCTGGGAGATGATGACCTTAACTTGGTTAGGTGGGGAAGGACTCGGTGGAGCGATGTGGGAGACTTGTGTGCCCTGACACCCGTAGCAGCCGGCTACAATTTTCCTGATCTAGTTGCGTTTTCTGATCTTCTCTTCCCTAATCCACTGAACTTTGTGGGAGACCTCATCTGAAGTATCTCCAAAGTTGTTAGCTCCAGGTAGCTACCGGCTGAGTGCAATCAGACCTGGCTGTTCGGGGAGGGGGGGCACAGGAATGCAGGAATGTCTTGTTCCTGGGGCATTTCCTCCTGGGGAAGGAAGATGGGAAGGGATCCTTGTCTGTAAGTAATCCAAGAGCAAAACGTTTCTCCCCTTGCAGACAATGAATCGTTTCAGCGAGCTGACACTGTTATTTGTGGCTCCTGGCAAACCAGATAAGAGCTTTCTGCCAGGCACTTGCTCAAATCAGTGCCAGCCCCAGCCGTGCTGATTGCCTTTCGCCATTGCTCTGGGTGGGAGAGAAGCCTTTGTGTACCACGGCAGTAATCACAGTGGTGCTTCTGGGTGAAGGAAGGTTGTTGGCCGTCCCCCTGGTTACACTGTGGCTGATTCTGGTTCTCGTATCTCCAGGCCTTTTATATTTTCCAGAGAGAGGATGCCACTTTGGAGAAGGAATTCTTCCTGCCTGGCTCTGCTTGTGGGGCTGCGAACAGCTATTTCCAAGACTTCTTTCCTTTACCCTTGATCTAAACCTTGCACGAGGCTGGTTACACATGCTCGTTAAACAGGGAATTAAATCACATAGGAATGCTGCTTGCTTGATGTCTTCTCTATTACAGAGCTATGCTTAGAAGTTGAGGCTTTTTAAGTGATTGTGTGGGCTTTAGCTAAGCTGTGAAAAAAGCCTTGTAAACAATAAGCCTTTGTGACAAAGGCAGAGTAAGTGTAATTATCACCTGTCCTATTAAAAATCTTCCCATTTTGGGGCGTAACCAAACTAATCAGACGGTATTGTGCTTTTCCAGATAACTAGGTGGTCTTTAAGAGGGGCTCCGGGAAGCAAATGCAAAATGAGCAGCGGAGGACAGTGCAGAAGACGCAGAGGGCTCTCGGTCTGAGCCACGAGGATTTGAAGATGTCTGCGTGCAGTGACTTTGTGGAACACGTTTGGAAGCCCGGCTCCTGCAAAAACTGCTTCAACCCAAAGAGTTCCCATCGGCTGCAAACACCCCCAGACGTGGGAGCTTGTGGTGCGCTCCCGAATGGAGTTAGGACCAAGCCTGAGAGCCCCGCGTTGGAAGACGAAGGTGTAAATACCTCCCCCTTCTCAAAGCCAACAATTGCTGTGAAGCCAACTATGATAAACTCAGATGTTTCTGACGCGTGGGCGGATGTGAATATGAATGCAGATCTGTCACAGGTAATGATTAATCCAGTCAAAGCATGACTTCCCGTTACTTACCTCTCCTCGGGAGTGCTAGGAATATCTGTTAAAACGGTTTCCTTCCCTTTGTTTTTCCTTCTGGTCTTGACTTGGGTTTTTAAGCCTTATATTGGCTTCTCAAGCTGTCTTTGGCTGAAGCTGAATGAGATGTTGCTCACACGGCATGTGCTAAGGAGCTTAAAAAATACATTGTTTGTTTAGGAACTTCCGGATTTTAAATGAGGATGCGGGTTAAAGTTATTTTCCTGGGAAGATACACTGGAAAGAAGTCCTGTCTGGTTGCAGTCAGTGCTAACTGGATCCACGGTCTCCGTGGGTGAGGAAGAAAGTGCCCTGCCTTCCTAGCCCAGCTCCTTGGGCTCCCAACCTCTGCCAGAGCAGTGGTGCCCTCTGGGTGTAGCACCGCTGCCTGCCTGCAAGCTGGCAAGCCCTGGCTGGTGTGAGTTGCTGTGGAGAGGGGTGGATCACTCCAGTCCCTGCCCAGCTGATATCAACACTGCCCCGGCCACGCAGAGTGAAGCCTGAGCTGCTGTCACCCTGCCTGTGGCGTAGGTGTGCTCGTACGTCCCACCCTTGTCCCAGAGGAGAGGCAGGGCTCGCTGGCTCTCTTCTTGGTCTCCTGTTGCTCTCCCTTGCTTCTCTCCCTTGCTTCTCTTCCAGGGATAAAGGGCACACGAGTGCAGGCTGCCATCATCGGTGGGGTTTGATCTGTGTGCACAGATTTGGCCTCCAGGCTGAGTTTTGTGCTATGGGACCGGGTTCTGCCACCCTGGGATGGGGGGGTCGCTTCGCAGGCAGGGGTTACCCCCTGCCTCTCCTGCTCCTCCTCTCCCTCAGCAAGCAGGATAAATCTCTCTCAGATGAAGAGATTTCAGATACATTTCCCCACCTACTCCCCAGTCCCTACTGCTGAGCGTAGCCAAGCTGCTATCCCAGGATAACCTGTGATAGTCTGTGTCTGTGCTCCGGAGCGTGCGACTCCAGAGCAGCAGTGTGATATGAAACGAAAATAAGCAGAGGGAGGTGCAAATATTCCTTCCCTCTCTGAATTGTTAATTGCACGGTGATTCGCAGACAGGATGACAGGTTGGACACGTTTCTGGCAGCGAACCCACAGAGAGAGAAAGGAGAATGCCTTATTTCAGTGCGTTGCCATTGTTGGTGATGTAAAGACTGCAAATGGTCCAGGAAATAGGGCAAGTGTAACTTAAGTAGAAAAGGTTTGCCGTAGTTACTGGTGGGGTGAGCACAGAGCAAAACAGTCTGCAAATGCCAGAGGACTTTTCTGTGGAGCTGGGGTTTTTGGGTTGTTTGGGGTTGTTTTGTTTTGTTTTAAATATTACTCTTTCGTTTTGCATATGCACATCCTGACAGTGCACTTGTCTCTTTGGCCCGTGCAGGTCAGCTGGGGCATGGTGTCTGGCAAACACCTCCTTCTGAAATCAGGAGATGCGCAGCGGATCTGCCTCGACAATTTTGGCAACGGTGGTGTGAGAAAGCCCTTCCTTCACAACCAGCCGAGTGACTGTTTGTCTTGCTGTCCTCCTAGCTACTCCATGGTGGGCCTGCGCAGCCTGGAGAGTCGAGTGGAGAGAAATGTCTCCATCCACAGCCTGGTGCTTGTGGGTGAGGTGGGCAAACAGGAGGAGAGAGCCAAAGACAAGTTTGCCCTGCCACATCGGGCCCTCTGCCCTAATCCAGCCACCTTGGGGGACAGAACCACCACAAACTCCAGCCAAAACCCTTCTTCCCAAGCCAGAGAAGGAGCAGCACTCCCCTCGGATGGTGACTGCGGTCGCCTCTCCTCCAGCTTCGAAAGCGAAGGGGGTGAGTACTGTTCAATCACAGACTGCCGCAGAGAGCGCCCCGTCCCACGGGAGCCGCGTTGTGCGGAGGGGAAGGATGCCCGGTGTGAGAAGGAGAGCCCTGCTCCCTGCGGATGG
Organism: Pluvialis apricaria; assembly: GCA_017639485.1. NCBI lineage: Eukaryota > Metazoa > Chordata > Aves > Charadriiformes > Charadriidae > Pluvialis > Pluvialis apricaria. Next base: position 50,682,625 of record CM030010.1, on the reverse strand, counting down.
AGGCAGTGGGATGCTCCAGAGATTCCCAGGCCAAGTGGCAGAGCAGTCAAGTTCAGCGAAGAGGAGCGCAGAGCTGTGAACGTGGCTTTCTGCATCACGAAAGACCAGGGTGACCCTCTCCCCTATGCCCTGTGTTCGGAGAGGAAAAAGCTGGTTGTCCAATCCGAGCCTGCCGCCCTCCCTGAGAGCACGGGGAGCAGCAAGGCAGCTGCCTTGCCTTTGTCCCACGAGGACGAGGACTCGCCTCTGCCTGGAGAGCCCTCCGCCACCGGAGGTCCCTGGCCTGAGGGTTCAGGCACTCCTCAGCAGGCTCTGGTGGAGCCGCAGCGCCCTCGCCTCGCCGAGCCAGCCCACAGTGATCCCATCTACGCCGAGAGCACCAAGAGGAAAAAGGCACAGCTGAAGGCTGTTGGCGGACAGGCAAAAGCGGAGAAGCTGGCCCGTGGCACTGGCAAGGAGCAAGCTGATGGGACACGGAGGGATGGCGGCTGGGCTTTGGGTGGTGAGAAGGAATACCAGGACTCCACCGGCCAGGTGGCGGCAAAGATAACTATAATGACGGCGCACACCGAGGATGATCACAAGACAATATTCCTCAGCAGCCCTGACTCGGCGGTGGGAGTTCAGTGGCCGTGCATCAGCCCCACTTCCCACCCTGATTTTGGGACTTCGTCACCTGCCATTGAGCCTGGAGAGATTTTTCAAGCATCTGGAAGTGAAAACAGCCCAAGATTTCATCTGGTAGCTCCTGCCAAGACCTCAGTTACTGAGAGTCCTGCCATTCCCCCAAAGATGTCCAAAAACAGCCAGCCAAGCAGTGAGGGGAACCGTGTGCCCTCGGTAAGCTCCCATGTGGCAAGGTTTAGTGATGACAACAGCCACGACGGAGCTGGTGTTCAGCTGCTGCCACGGAGCTGTATGGATACAGGTGCCTTTGGGGTGTCCCCTTCTCCATGTGCTCATATCAATGGGGTCTCTGCAGAGGAGTCCAGCAGAGGCCTTGCAGGCTCGTCCTATGACAGAAGGCAGAAATACTACACCCAAACGTGGACCAAGCCGTGCCGGATAGAAGAGGAGGAGGAGCAGGAGGAGGAGCAGGAGCTTTTAACCCACCCATGGGCAGTGGGAGCTGAAAATGGAAGAGCTGGTGCTGACCTGGTGGATGACGGCCGAATGCTGGAGAGCCAGACTGGGATCAGCAAATCATCGTCTTTCTCCTTTGATTTCCCTAAAGACAAGAGCAATGGTGTGGAGTTTGCACCACCACCGCCACCGCCGAAAAAGCAGTCCAGGTACAGCCCTTACAGCCCTGTGAGTGTGTGTGTGGTGGTCTGTTAACCATTTGCAGTCGGGATGTTTGCTGCAGGGATTGATTGACTAGGAGGTGCTTCCCGTTCTTTTTTTTTCTTCCTTTTCTGTTCAAAGGTGGGCTTTCACGAGCATGGGAGGTGACTGCACAGCTGAAAAACTACTTACTTTTTTACTCTGAAAAGCTGTCAGATCTCTGCAAGTCCAGGTTCGAATGCTGTGTGTACTTGCAAAAAAGCCCTTCAGGGCTGCAAGGTATGGCCTTGGGTCCCAATATTCAAGTGAGAACAAGGTCCGTGCCTGGGACAGCTGGTGTTTCACAGGTCAGCTTCATTCTGTCTCAGCAGAGTCTCTTGATGGTGAATAGGATAGAAATTTGGGGTTGCGAGCTCCTCTTGTAGGTGGAACTGGGCAACTTCTCTTGGTGCTAATATCAAGGGCGTCCTGAATCCTCATTTTCAGTTTGGTTCTAGTGTCTTTTTGCTTTTGAGGTGAACTCTTGAAGCTGCAGTTTCCCAGGGAGGACTCCGTGCCTGCAAGCAGGTAATTGGAGCTTGCCGAACGTATGCTCATGATGTGTGGGAGCCGCCTGGCTTCAGGCAGTCTTCCCCTCGCCGCTCTCCTGAAAGTCAGGTTTGCAGGCAGGGTGACACCAGGCCCTACAAAACAAATGTGAATGAGGGAGAGCTGTCCATCTGGGAAGGAAGTAGCTCTGCTAAGCAATTAAAAAAACAGGCTTCCGATACTGTGTGTGCATTCAGTATCTGCAGCTGTGTGTATCAAAAAAAAAAAAAAGGAAAGGGGGAAAAAAGATAAAATGGAGGAAGAAAAATTGATTTCCTCACCATGCAACTAATGGGTTAGGTTGTCTGGTCATAGTGGGGAGAGGTACTTTTGCATTCTCCATGTGTCCTGTATTTGCTTTATTGCGTGTGTCAGTTTTGTTACCTGGAAGTGTGTATTGCACGGCAGATTTAACTCCCACTGCTTGATTTAAGAGTTGAGAAAAGAAGAGATAGGTGTTCGAAGGAGAACTTGCTCTTGGGGTACATGGTCAAGCTTATGCATAGGCATCAATGACCTCCAGGTTGAGATTGTGGTTGAGTTGACCCATCCTCTGTTTTGCTCTCACACCAAATTTTCAATGTTTTTAGGGTTGGCTAGCCCAGGGAACTAGTGTTTTAAATTGATCAAGTGGTGAATAAATTAGGTTTCTCGAGGAAAGGGAAGGGATGAAGGGAAGGCTTTAGGTCTCTTTAATGTGGGGCTTCCTGCTGTGATGCTGCATGCCTGCTGGAGTCAGAAGAAAGAAAAGGTCCACAAGCAAGCAAGCACACAGATGAGCTATATGGCCTTTTAAATCAAAGAGGACACTAAGATGTGCTTTAGCTTTGACCCTGTGAAATTTCTTTCATGGCTGCTGCCAGTTGGTGTCTCCTATCAGCCTGTGGCTTGGGGTTGTATTTGCCACGTGAGGTGTTGTTGAGGCCCAGCAGAACTGTGATGATATGATGCTATCAAGAAGTGATCATTCAGGAAATGCCAAGCTGCCTGCTGAAACTCCTCTAGGACCTGATTCCTTCCCCTGCAGAGCAGAGGTCACTGGGCAGGCTGGAAGGGTGGTGGCACTCAAACTCAGCAATATACATCCCAGCAACATCTTCCACTTGCAGTGCTAGGACTTCCTTCTGTTCATGGAAGAGCAGCCATGCAGAGCCCTTTGTCTGTCCTGGGGGCAAGGATGCTTCCCTGGCAGTGCTTGGAGTCTCCTTTCTGCCTTTGTGAGGGCTGGAGGTGGAGGCAGGGTGTCTTGACACCCTTGATGTGTCAGGGTGTCTCCTTGGCTGAGTGACTTGGACCAGTTGTGCTGCAAGCCAGGAGTGTGCCCTGCTGTTGCCCTCCACGTGGAGTTATGATCTGTCCTGAGGGGCATGGAGCATTTTCTGCTCCTTGGAGGGGCTGGTTCATGTTCCCGGTGTGATCGGGCTGTGCCAACTGTAACAGTTGCTTCTCAGTCATCCTGAAAGCATCTGTGTGTTAGAAAGCCTGTGTGAAAGCAGGCAGGGAAACTGAGGTCGAGAACACGTGGCAACCGTGACCGGGATCTCTGGCAGAGCCACAAAACCTGCCAGGTGGTTGAGGTAGGTGCTGGCATTGCTTTTACCCCCTGTGGCTATAGGCCATGTGTTGTGCTACATGTATTTGTCTCCTAAACGCCTTGGTGCCTGCAGCTGAGCCTCGGGGCACCTTACTCAAAGAGCATAGTTCTCCCTCCGGCTACCAAACCCCTGCGCAGCCGGCCTGAGGACCAATTTGATCAGATGGCTGGTTTCGCAAGCTGTGCAAACCCAGCTGGTTGCTTTGTTTGTTTGCTTTGAGGATGCTCTCGTTTTTGTCTCAAGCGTGGCTTCTCTGAGCATGTTGATGCAGGAACCAGGGTGTTGTTACCTGCGCGTAGCAGTGGGAGGGATGGCTACGTGCACAACTGGTTAAAATCACCATAGTGGGATTATGTTACCCTGGGCAGTCATTGCTTGCAGCTTCAGGTCATGAAATGTCTCTCACCTGGTGCTGGAGGAACATCTCCTCTGATCCTCCTGGCCTGCAGCCAAATGCCTGAAGAAGGGAAGAGGTCTTGCACACAAAGATGACTCTGAGACCTATCTATACTTTTCTAGGCCCAGGCAGTCTGTGGACATGTGCACATCCATGATGGAAGAACCACCTATACTTCTGTTATGCTTACATAGTCCCTCGCACAGACGGGTGCCTGAGCCCAAGATGTTCTCTGGTGGCACAGCTGCAAAGGTTTCTTTGACGGATGGATGGAGATGAAGTCAGCGTAGACCTGGTTGTGGCTCAGGCTTGGGGCTGAGCAAATCAGGGTTCATTCCAACTGCAGGAAAGGCATGTAACCATCCTTTTTCCTTCTAGATCTCAAGCTGCAGCAAGGTATTTGATTTCACGCTGGAAAATGAAGCCTGCCTGTTTGACTTTCCTAATTAAACTTAATTGCTTATTTTAAAGAAAACTTGCATGTGTGTTCAAACTAGTTTCAAAGCAGAGAAAGAAAAAGTAAGTCTGTAGATTTTGTTTTGTTCATCTTGGCTCTAACAATTAAAAGGGAAAAAAGTTTTTAGAGGGTAAATTCCTGCCAGGCACTGAGGAAACTCTGGTTTTGCAGTAAGCTGTCTCTTAGGATGGCGGAAGGAGTGATTTTAGGGAGTTTTTAAAGTTGGCACAAAAGAAGAGAAAATAATGAATTTGTGCCTGTTTCATCCTATATAAAGCTACTCTCGACCTCTTGTGACTGTTTCTTCATACAATTCTTTTTTCCTGCTTGTTTGAAAGATTATAGGTATTTAAGATTTGCTTGGTCTGAAACGAAATGGAAAATGAGTTTAATTACAAGGGGAAAGAGATTGGAAAGGGAAGATGGTGGCTGGCCTTCTTCCAAAAGCTGGGAAGGTAGTTGGCCAAGGAAAGGGCTCACCAGAGGAACTAGGATCCCCAGGACTTGCATGTTTAAAGGTTCTTCAGCGTGAAATGCTGTAGCATGGCCTTTATTTTCTTGGCACGAGGAATGAATCTTTGCTGAAATTTATGTCTCTCTTATGCAGAGCGTCAGGCTAAACCATCCTCATGGTTCCCTCTAGCCTGCAAAACCTTGGCGGTTAATTTGTTTCATGTGCCTCTTAAAGAAAGGAAACAGTGATGCTGTTTTGCATCTTGAACTGTTGGCTCTTGGGCTGTTTTCATCATAATTAATACCACTTTCAAAAGGCAGTGCCTTAGCCTCTGAAATTTGCGGAATGTACTCGCTTGGGGTAACAAAGGTGTGTAGCATGGCACATCCTGACACCCACCATCGCTGAAAACAGTCAGGACAAATGAGCTTGAGATGTGCCAAGACTGCGTGTTACGGTGCTGCTGCTGCCGCTGCTTGTTGCCAGAGGGAACAGAAAACAAGAGCATTACAAAAAACGACCATGTTGGGAATTGGATCACCAGGAAAAGAGCCAGGTTTGTTTCTCACTGGGGAGGTGGTGCTTGCTGGCTGGTGGGGCTGTGCTGTGCGTTTCTTGCCAGGAATCAGTCGGTGGCAGAGCAGCGCTGCACCTGAGACAGAATATTCCCCTTTTTTTACCATTCCCAAGGCACTCGTTCTCTTTGGAGCTCAGTGTCAGGGTGTACCCGGGTGACAAAAGCAGACTGGTACATGGAGATGCTGTGGCAATTACAAATGGAACTGGAAGTCACATGGGTCCCAAATTTTGACACTCTTCTCTATGATTGTGGATGACAGCAGAAACTTGCTGTTTGGTCTAGGACAAGCCAGATTTATTAGTAGTAAAATAATAATAATAAATAAAAGAATAAGAAACTCTGGATGGAGTCTATTTAAATACATAATTAATAATTAAATAAGTAAATAAAGCAAATAAGGGAGGGTATGGCTGGAGCAGGAGAGAGAATCTCACTCCAGGACAGGGAAGGAATACACCTTTTGGATTCCCCCTGTGTTTTTTGTCCAAAATTAATCGGGACTTTCTCATGCTGCTTCTGCCAGTGGATCATTTTTAAAAGATTGTGATTTATCAGCCAATCTTTTAGGAGAGATCGTTTCTTTTAAAATGAAAGTGGTTTGCTTTTCTGTGTGTTTTCCATCTTGCCACTTAAAAAAGCGCAGAGTTGGAAATTGAAATGAGATTCGTTGCCATCTTCACCACATCGGAGCATTCAGTGATTTAATTTTTAACCCATCTGCCATCTTAATTCTGCACCTTATCCAAACTTCCCCTTGCATCTCCAGACTCCAACCCCTTGTTTCAACTTAACCTGCACTACATAAAACCTTTGTGGTACAGGGAGGAGCAGTGTAGTCCTCTGGACAGAGCCAGGGGTGTTTCAAAATCCTCTCTTTCCCTCTCCTCGATTTTGGTTTGCCCACATTTGCCAGCTGGTAGCAGAAGGGTAAGTACAAATCCAAGCCTCAAATGCTGTATGCTCCTGTATGCTGTTTTTTAACTGCCATGTGCATCCAGGGGAAGATGTTGGAAGAAACAGCAGTGGAGGGAGGAGGAAGATATAATTATTCACGTTTCATGATAGACAAGCATATGGTACAGTGGTGCTTCCTCTTGTGTAATAATTACGCCCAGCCATGTGTTGTGTTTGATGCTGTAATGCAGTCTGGCTTTTCTCTCTGCCACCCGTTAGTTTCAGTATTTTATTTTGGGAAGGGGTGTCCTGTTGACATTATCACTGGCCTTGTCCTGGAGCGTGGTTTGGTTTATGGCGGTTTGTGTGTGTTCTCTGCTCTCCTCTGCTTCCTTCCCCTGTTTCATGATTTATAAAGCTCGGCATCTCGGTTATTTGTTCGAGTCCTGTCATCTGTGCTGAGAAGGAGCGACCCCCTCCTGCCAGCACAGCAAGCCTGGGAAACCCTTGTGATGGGGCTGCAGAGCAGGCGCTCCTTAGTGATTGGGTCTCTGCGTGGGGGAGAGATGTCTTCCAGCATCCTCCGCCGCTGCCAACAGGCTGCGCGTGTGATGGCCACTGGAAAGGAGCGAGCGGGAGCCTTGCAGCTCTTGCATCTGAGTCACCTTCTCCTCCTTTCAAAACCTCCCTGCCCCTTGCATTTCTGGAGGGTAACCAGATCTGCATGTCAAATCTCGGGCAGGGAATTCAAGCCGAAGGCATGCCCGGAGTCTGAGGGATCCCTGGGGCGATATCCCAAGGCACGTGTGTCTGCTGAGGTCAGGGGAGCTGTGCTTTGGGGCCACTCTCTCTCCGAGAAGTGCAAGGCACACAGTTGGTGATGCTGGAGTCCTGCAGCAGCATCAGTTGGGACCCTGATCTGTTAAGAAATGTGAAATTAAACACAAGGCTATCACTCAAACATGCATCATGGGAAAGCCATGCCCTGGCTGGAGATGCAATGTGGGCATGGCAAATGATCCAGATCCCTCTGCGATATTATAGAACTCCAAACTGGGGTTTTTTTTTTGTTTTCTTTTGTTTTTTTTACAAGACCACCGCTTTCAACCTTGACTTGTTCTAGGCAAGACTACGAGAACTGTGTGGACAGCCAGCTGGATGAAGCTGTTTAGGATGGGAAAACTGGGGAATAGTGAATGGAAAGGCTTGCCCAAATATTCCAGTATGTTGCATAGAGGATACTGACTAATTGAAGTGTATTTAAGGCCATCAGAGTAATTTGGAGAGTTGGAAATCCTGTCTTTTTAGGTTATTAGATTGGGAGAGCTGACTCTTGTGACCTGTTCTTTATGCCCTGGCACACGAAGGAGGCTCTCGTGCTGCTCTTGAAGTTGCCAGTTACATTTAAGGTGCTGAGCATGGATTTTTGAAATGAAGGTAAATTAACCACTGCTACGTTTTTCTGAAGGGCACTGGAACCCACAGATTTGAGCAAGCCAGTGTGGGGGTAATCCCACTGACTTCTTCAGGTTTAAGGTGGATCAATGCTCTTTATTTCCAATATCCTTTGGTGAAAACGGGGAGATGAAGAACAGCAACCTGTGCCCTTGCAGTCCTGCGTGGTGGGAAGGAACACTAGCAAAGCAGGTAAAGTTTGAGTTAGCTGTAAATCAAGATCCCACAGGCTATCACAGTGATGGGCTGTTCAGCTCTTGGGGTGGAGTTTTACTGAAATGGGAGAGTTTGACCCTAGCAAGTGTTTTCAGTAATTCTTTGGTACTTAATCTTAATTCTTAATCTGTGCAGGCTGCAGCCTGGGCGTCAAGCAGCTCGTAGGAAAAGAGGGAGATGTAAAGCGGAGGTATTTCCAGGCAGTATTAGCTGGCCCAGCTGTAACATCTGAAACAAGAGCAGGATGTCGTTTAAGCAGCAAACAATTTCTATTTCGGTGTGCCTATTCAGGAACTGCATTTTACATAAGTCACAGCGGTACAGAGAGGAAACGGGGCTCTCTGTACATCTGACTTCACCGCGACGTTGAGCTCGGCAAAGGCAGCAGCCAGCACGGTTCTGGCAGACGCCGCGTTGCGCCCAGGTTGCTTGGAGGAATAGGTGTGGCTGCGCACGGTGGACCTTGGACCCCACTGAGCAAAGTCCCATCTCTCTCTGAGTGCGGGAATGGTAAGGCAGCTCTGTGGATTTGTGTTTAAGTGATGGGAAGGAAACAGAAATGCACCGACTTTGGGGGGGGGGGGGGGGGGAGAGGGGAGGAATGTGTTAGAAAACCTCTCATCTGTGCAAATCGAGACCGGCTCTCTTGCAAAATCTTCTTTTCTTATGGATTCAAATGCTTCCTTGATTCTTGCCAGGTCAGACAGCGCACCGGCACGGGTGTGCACCCATGCTTTTTTCCCCTCCAAATTACGGAAAGTTAAACGTCTGAGAAAGTTATAGGATAAAGATATATCTTTATAATAATAAAAAAAGGGTATTTAAGTCCAGTTGGTTGCTTTCAACAGCATTAATTGTAACAGAGCTGAAAACCTCAGTGTCTCTCTCTCTCACTCTCTTTTTTTTTTCAAACTGTGACTTGTATGGTGCATTGCAAAGTTTTGTAAATCATCCCCAAGAGGCTTGCCGTGGTAAATTCATCACTGGTGCAAGACCAGTGTCTCTGCTGAGTTATACCTGAGGTGGTTTTTAGAGCCTTATTTTCATCAGCCCCTGAGTATTTTTAGACGGAGGCTGCTCAGGCAAATGAGGAAGTCTGGCAGAAGTTTCTTCCGGGCTTCTCATACACTCTGCTCTCCATGTGGTGGTGTGGACATGAGAGTAAGTGCTTTGTCTGGATGGGGAACGAAACGTTTCTCAATCTTCAAATAAAAATTGCTCGTGGCATCTGCTGTGCTTGGGGGTTTTGGAAGAGGAGAGATCCTGTGCGTGTGAACAGGGTGCCACAAGAAAACGGTTGTGCGCGTCTTTTGTTTGTCTTTCTCAGCAGCCATTCAGCCGTCTGATTAGGAAACGCCGGATACCTTCCAGCAAGATAGCTGGTGGAAGTCCTTTTTCTTTTTTACAAGTCTGCCACTAATCTTTTTACATTCTTAATCAACAACGTGTTGAATTTTATCAACAGATTGGCAGTTTTACTTAAAAAATATGGACTGATAACCTTTGTTTGCTGGCCGATAGAGACTCTGAACTGTACCAAAGCTCGGAGTGTTTGTGCTCTGATGTGCTGCCCGATTTCAACAGTTTCTGTTGTTTTCCAAGGAGGAAAAAATGAAGACAATGCAGGGGAAATTCTTCATCTTGGCAAAAAGTCCTGCTTGCCTACAACTGATCACTTAAACTGCGACCTGTTATAAGCCCAGTTTATGGTTTATTTATTTATTTTATTTTTTTAGATGGAAGATGCATAGAAAACTGTAGGTCTTACAGTAAAAGTTGCATGGTAGGTCCTGAGTTTGACAGGCATTTGTTTTCTGCGGAGGCGCTTCTTCATTTAGAAGGTGTCAGTTATTACTCTGATGCACTGAGGAGACCGCAGCTGCTAGGAATGGCCTCTTCTTCCACTTACGCCTCCACCTTGAAGGAATTGGGTTCTGACATCCAGCTTCAGCCTGCCCTTCGGTAAAATGGGAGGAGTCATGCCACTCCCTTCCCTTGAGAACTTTACCGAAGATGAATGCTGGTGGGTCCCCACTTCCCAGTGGTGGTGGGACGTGGTCCAGGACCACAGACAAAGGAGGTGCAGACTGGGGCTGGATGCTGTTGGCTCAGTGGTTTGTCGTGGGGGGCTGGCGTGGGGGCTGCAAGGCTATAACCTGCTCAGTGTCAGTGGGATGCAATCCCCAGGTGCCGGAGAAAGAAGAAAAGTGCACAGGAACGAGGTGCTGTGGCATGGTAAAAGGCTGCACAGTGTCTGTATGGATGGGCAGGGATCAAGCTAAGGCTGCTCTTGGCTTGAGGCTCCATGCACAAGTATATGCAGGGTATCTTTTGCCATCTGTCTCCTGACTCTTCTCTTTCACTCCCTCTAGGCACGCTCTGAAAATGAACCCAAATAACGCTGAGTTGGAGAGGGTCAGCAACAGCTCTGCTGAGAGCCTCAGCCCACCTTTCAGGAGCGTCCACGTCAGCTTCACGGCTGGCTCCAGCGACAGCCTCGACTCAGACACACAGACAGGCAGCGATGGCAGTAAGTGACCGTTGGGTGCGGGAGAGATAGCATCAGACCTGAGGAAGGAGTTACCTCCATCCTGAGGTCCACTGCATCTTCAGAGAGGGGATCCTGAGTGTCTAATCACCTAGTTCCCCTAGCAACCCTTCATCTTTCCAATTCTCCTACTCCTCTGCCTCTTGATGCACTTAAGATGAATGTGGCAGAGTCATGCCACCATTGTGGGCTTTTTCGTCCTTCATTTGGCAAGTGCCAAAATCATTCATCCTGTAGCTCTCCTCTTGTCTGGATAAAACCTCCATCTGAAAGCAATTGTCCTTGTCCTGCTTGTGCTTCATACATTGCATGAGGTGACAAGTAGCCCTGCCATAGAACGTCTTCCATAGATTTGAGGAGTCTTGTGCTAGAGGTGATCTCTCCCTCTCATTGTGTTCCCAGCTATTTCTTGAAGGGGAAAAAATCTGCCTGCACTCGTTTAACTGAGATTAAAAAATACTTACTATGAAGTCACTTTTTTTCATCACTGCGTAACTTAGACATGCACTAACGTGTTCAGCAGCTCAGAAAGTATTTCCGTTGCAAAAGCAGCCTTCGTGTAGTGGAAGTTCTGTCTTTCCAAGAGCAACAATGTGCAGCAATAAAATTAAGAGCCAGAGCTCTGGAAACTCCATTTTTCCACCACTAACTTGGAGTCTGAGAGTGAGACTGTGCCAGGAAATCGTACAGGGGGAAGAAAAACTCACATATGTTGGATCTTTACTTGCTGGGCACAGAAGCAATTTACTGTCAAAAATTATATGGGGACAAGAGGATTTCTCTGCCTCCACTAACAGAAGCAACTGTTTTAACTCATCTTGGGAAAACTGAGTTTTGAGGTGAATAACCCAAATGCAATTTTTCTTGCTGATGCAAGCAAGAAGCTATGCAGTCAGTCACTGAGTGAGGTGAGCTCAAATTAATTGGCTATGCTGTCAGATGTTAAAATACGAAGTGAGGGGGAGCTTTTAAGCGCTTGACATGCAGAAGGACTCTACACTGAAGGTGCAGAGTACTGTTAGGAAAGTTGTGAAAGGGTTTCATTCGTTATCCTGTGCTTGGGGCAGAGCCCAGCAGCATGTTAAAAAAAAAAAAAAGGTAAGAGCAGTTTGGCATTTGTGGGCTAGGTATGTGGACTGGTTGCCAAAGCTTCCAGCACTGATGTTTGTTCTATAAGACTCTGTCAAAGTAAATCTTGCCTCTTGAAACGGGGATTCAGCTGTGTGTCCTGGCAGAGATGTCTCTGGGTTGCTCTTGGGCTGCACGCTGAAGAATTTCTCTTGGCTGTATCCTCTGTCAAAGCCCCTTGGACTGGAAGTGGCAAGAGATGCCATGCTGAACGATGCCTACCTGTGGCTTTTGACTGGGTTTTAACAGAGGGGATCTTTCGCGTGGACCAGGCAGGCTGTGATGCAGCTGTCTGGGTTTTCATTAAAGCTTGGGGCATGCATCTCTGTTGAGCCATGGGCTCCACAGTTAACTGTGCAGCTGCAGAACAGCTGAAACTGGAGAGCAGTCAATTGCTCAGTGACTGGGGGTACACCAGAGGCAGACACCTGGGGCAAGGGCCCAACAGGAGTCAGATAGCTTGGCACCCAGGAACTGAGGCAAAAGAGACACGTGCTGATTCACAACATTTCCTACAGAGCTGTTTCTGAGCCTGTTGTCAGAAATGGGGTACTGAAACTGCCTTGCAGGGGAAGTTTATCTTCTGCAGAAGCCAAAATCAGTGCTGCTCATTCCGGGGGTGTCTCTCAATGCTGTTGCTTGGGATGGGGTGTTTAGCAGCAGGAGTATACAGGTAGCCTTGGCAGTGGAGGGGACAAATGAAAATTGATGTCATGCTACCAAACTCTGGTGGGGAGGGACAGGGACAGATTGGGTCAGCATCCACTCTGGTAGCTGAGAACTAGGGGACCTGCCCCCACCTCCTGTGGTCTCAGGTGGCGAGCCACTAACAGGGATTGCACAGCTGGTATGGCTTTGAGCCTGTGTGTGACACACCAGGACAGGCTGGGAGCTCAGGCATCTGAGCTTGGATCTGTACTTGGAGGTTGTGTGTGAGAGCTGGTGAGTCACTAGGGTTGTGACAGAGACAAGTGCCTGCTGCCGGCTGACATGAAACTGCCCCAGGGCGTTCCTGTGGAACAAGCAGAAAGCCACTGTGAGGACGTGCCTGCTGGCAGCTGAACCCTCACCAGCAGCCTTGTGAGGAGGAAGGATGGCTTGCTACTTCTCCACAGCTTTGGAAGCTGGGTTCAAAGAAAGCAATAGATCCAGCTATCTGCTCAGCTTGCTTGGAGCAAACCCCCACCATGCGCACTTCAAGTTCTACACTTGCATGCAAGGTGTTAGCTCAAGTTTATCAAGAGTCCCACCTGTCATTCAAGTGGCATAGAAAATTCTCTGAAATAATTATCTCTCTTCTTTTAATTTCCCCTGCAGACCCCTCCACGCCTTATTCATTCTGTCTCCATGACCTGAAATGATTGGTCTTTATTTCAATATTAAATCATCTTTTGGTTTTGGTTTTTTTCTTCCTTCTCCTTCTTCCATGACATGCAATTGTATTACCTGTCTCCAGTGTGGCCAGGGTAGGAAAACAGCTGCTACAGCTGCCTGAAATGAGCCATCCATCCCATCCCAATCTGTGTGCAGATGGCATGTGGAGCTACTTGGGGTTTAGTGGTATGTAATGGGGCCAGGCTGCTGACTGAGCAAAGAGGTCTGGCAGTAAGCTGGGGGACAGACAGCGGGGAGGAGGCCGGATTTTTTCAGAAGGATCGAAATTGCCAAAATCCCAGGCCTTGCCCAGTGACCCTTACCCAGTGTGAGGCAGAGACAGGTTCAATATACTTCTCGGGCTGCTCTGGTACAGCTGGAGGGCCGGAGCTGTGTAGCGTGAGTCACTCTCTCCTTATCATGCCGTGCTGCTGAAGCACTGGGTGGCAGCTCCCAGGTGAAACAGGCTGTGTTTAAGAGATTGTCCTCATATCCCAAGCGCTTTGTTCTTACCTCCCCGTGGATGACATCACAGGTTAAATATTTACCCTTTACTAGCTTTTTACTACTGTGTATGCAGTTCAGAGGGGAGTGGTTGGGGGGGGGGGGGGGGGGGGGGGGGGGAGCAGCAGAAATTTCTCTAGATGGCTGGTTGCAGCCTGCTTTGCAAACCTGCTGTATTAAACTGGATTAAATCCCTAACCCCTTCAGGGAAGCTTTGCAGTCGTGAATAGATGAGGACTGTGCGCTGGGTTAGGACGTAACCTGGCTTGCTGCTTTGTTCCCAGCCAGGGCCCTGGGAGAGGTAGCCTGTGAGGGGTGGCAGGGACATGGAGAGGGACCTGCGCTCACAGCCCACGAGGGCCACTCATGGCATCTTCTTGTGTGTCACTGTCTCCTAGGGCACTCATCTGAGCCGAACCACTCACCTCCTCCAGCTGAGAGTCAAGTGTTTCCTCCTGTCCCTTTCCTTCCCACCTCCGGTGAGGATGGTCCCTCCTCTGCCCCCAGCTGCCCGCCCCCTCTGCCCCAGAAGAAGACAGTGAGCAGAACGGTGTCCTCCCCAGATGGTTTTTTTGGGGGACAGGTGTCTTCAGGCAGAGCAGCTGGTGCTGCCAGCCCCAGGCTGAATGTCAGCCACTCCGAGAGCAATGTCTGCCTCCGAGAGGAGCCTCCTTTTGCCCACCCAGCCAGCCTGGGGGGCCGCCCCGGCGCCTTCTCCTCCTCCGAGTCCCTGGAGAAAGGCTCCAAAGGAAATGGCTACTGGGGCTCAGCCACTGGGAAAAGCACAGGGGCTTGCGTCCCCAGCAGAAACCTCCAGTCCCTCTCCTCCTCGCAGCTCAGTGTCTCCAGCCAGGTGTCATCGGGCTCCAGCCTCCAGCTCCACAACCTCCTGAGCAACATGGACAGCAAGGAGGGGGTGTACGCCAAGCTGGGGGCCCTCTATGCCGAGTCCTTGCGCCGCCTGGTTGCCAAATGTGAGGACTGCTTCATGCGGGAGCAGAAGAACGAGCTGCACTTCAGCGAGAACAATTGGTCGCTCTTCAAGCTGGCGTGCAACAAGCCCTGTTGTGATTCGGGGGATGCAATATATTACTGCGCCACCTGCTCCAAGGACCCTTCTACCACCTATGCTGTGAAGGTAAGCCCACACCCGGGAAGCATCCAGGCTTACCTCCATCTTCCAGCTGGGAGGATGAGGCAAAGAGCTGCAGGGTTCAAGGCTGCATGGGGGTCTGTGGCTGAGCTGGGACTGAACCTTTGAGCTTCTTTTTCCCCCTTTCTGGTATATGGATTTGAATGAATGAGTGGGAAGCAGACCTAGTGGTACGCCTTTGAGAAGCACCATAAGCACTCAATGGCCTGTTTTCTCTGTCTTTCTCACAGGTGAAGTCTGGCAAGCACAACCCCTTGCAAAATTGCCAATTTTCCCCTATCACTTGCAAAGGTTAATTTGGAGAAGTGGTTTTCGTTGTAATGAATGCCAGTCAGATGCTTATTGCTGCAGACTAGTAGGGTCTGAAACTGAACCAGTTTCTCTCTAAAAAAAATCTTTGTGCAAATACTATGTTGTAAACTCAGAGGCATTCGCCTCTGATGACGCAAGCCAATGAAAGGCTGTTCAAAAGACAGTGGTTTTGCCTCTGCCTGCCTTTTAAATGGAAGGTCTGACCCAGAAGCCGTGTGAGTGCTTATATGATCTTGAAATTACAGGCGTTAGGATATTGCAGATCTTGATTAAATAATGTGAGGCTGACCCAGACATGCTGTGTGAGGTCAGGTCTGAAATATTTTCCTGTAACTCTACAGAATCCATGTTTGAAATGGAAACTTGAGGTGCAATAGTTCAGCTCTTTGAAACCTGGATAAGCAAGCTTATCCAACCCGTTCCGTGGACATCCCATGGATTTGGGGTTCTTGACCCATGTTACTACTTGAATACAGAGCCTTTAATTTCTATTCTGACTTAACCCTAGGGGCATCTCATTGCTGCTTACTCTTCAGGTTGTTTTCATAACCTAAAGTAATTCCCCAAAAAGCACTGTCAGAGATGCATTAAGCAAGAAAAAAATTTATCTCTGTTGAATCGTTTCCACCATTATGAACCCCAAGGGGATGTTTTAGTGAAGTGATAGCTTTAAAGCCAGTTCGTATTCTAAAGGAAGTATGGTCAACCCAACAGGGGGGCTGTAAATAACTAGAATGGAGTTAGATGAGACCTTGCACCAACTCCCCTAGTCCAGCACTCAGAGCTGCAGCTTCTCTTTTGTATTATACCTAAATCCATTGCAACTTTCCTCCCGATACCCGAGAACTGCGTGGTGAACTGGTGTGCCCCTTTTCAATCTGCGGTTCCCTGTGGCATGCACACACCTTTGCTCTTGCCTGCTCTGTTAGGTGCGGTTCAGAGGCTCAGCTCTACGGCTGTAGTGCGTGAATTCTTGCCAAGGCAGAAGCAGTACATTTCAATCTCTTAATGGGACTGCACTTTTGTCCTTGTGTGTGATGTGGGCTTATTCTGTGCCCTTGGTACACTGCAGAGTGCCTTAACAAAGCCAAAACCACTCCAACAGGGCCCTACTCTGTGCCAGCGTAAAGTGAAGTTGTGTCTGTGTTTACACATATGCATGTGTACACCTCCTGCAACGTTCCTGTGTGCCATCTTCCTTCTGGTAGCCGAAGTAGAGAGTAATTGTGAAACTTTACAACTGGCTGATTCCTAGCTACCCCCTCCTGGCTTCTGACACGGATTTTCCAACATGAAAGAGATCACAGACTTGTAGTTAAAATTACACTTGGAGAGCTCGTGGGCAGAGTATCTGACTGGAGCCCAAGGAGCCTGCTGAGGAGCAGGAGCCAGAGTTTGGGCTGTGCACAGGCAGACATGGCTATGTATAAAACAGTCAGAAGGAGCCAGGGTTACATGAAATGGCTTTAGAGGAGTTAAGCCAAGATATGCTCCACGCCTTGGCTTCTTTCTCTACTTAAAGATCCGTGACTAAGCCAGCCCCAGGCTCCTACTTGGAGCTTGCGGCATGGAGGATGCCTCTGGTGCAGCCAAAGTCACAAAGAACGGCCGGCTGGGGAAGATCTCCCTGTATTCGTTTGGTTGCAGTTATTCTTGCAGAGACTTCTCCCTTGCAGGACTTCCTCCCCTTTTCCTAAACCTTACATGTCTTCCGTATGTGGGGATGAACAAGCAGGCTTGTTTGGCAGAGGGGCTGGAAGGCCTCCTCTGCCTTTGGGGACCTTGTGCGTCTTCCTGCGTCCCACTGCATTGATCTGCAGTCTGCCCAGCTCTCCAGAGTTTGTCCTTCCACAGAATAAGCATGCAGCCATGGCAGGGTATTTTTGTTTAGAAAAGAGAGGACAATAGGGATTTGAAATGCCCCGTCTCCACAGTATCGTCTCATCTGAGTGAATTACCTGCAAATGCCTAGATTCAAACCCTTGCTAGAGGAATACAAAAGCAGCCCACTTCTCCAGCTCCTCTCTATTCCTGCGTTTATTTTAACTCGGAGGCAAAATTGATTTCTTGTCCGATTTTGCACGCATGCTGTGACTGGCAGTGGCACTCTCCAGGGTTTGAAACCTTTTATGCTGAGTTTCAGCCTGTTGCTGATTCCTGTGGGTGAGATATAAATACATTGCTAAATAAAAGAAAAAAAAAAATAGTAGTGTATAATAGAAATGCCAGAAGGCTCCATACGCTAATGGATAGTCCTATAATAAACCTGGGTTTGAGTTTGTTTAGTCTTTAATGCAGTCATAAAGCTAAAATACAGAAAAAAAATGAAGATAAATCATGTGGGTTTAAGAGAATCCAGATTATAAAATGCTTTCTTTCCCTCGAGTTTGCTGCATGCTCACTTATTTCTAAGCCTGTTGTTAGCTCCCACTTTCTCTGGTGGTTTTTTCCTGTGCTAAGTACAGCTTATTGCTGGTTTCCCTTAGCCATTGATCAGGGGGTTGAGAGTAGTCACTGACACAAGGAAGCGGAGTGGTTGAGGAGGATGTGAAAGTGGCTCCAGGGCTTAGGACCAGACAAGGGTTAGGTGGGAAGAAAGTGCTGGAGGTCTCTGTCCACTCCTCACTCCAAACAGGGCAACCCTCGCAGCCACATCACGTCATGTGGGGCTTCATCCAGGCAAGTGTTAACCATCTGCAGAGGTGTAGGCGACATATCTTCTGCCACAGGTTTTGTTTTTCCCTCTGCAGAATGTCTCTTGGGTTGCAGGGGGGGATCTCGATGACATCTGTGATGTAAAACCTATGTCGCTTCTGTTGGCAATGCAACAGGGTCTCCAGAAGTTACTCATGGGAGGACTACCTTCCTCCTTTCCTGCAAATACTGGGCATTGCCTGGCAAAGGAAGCATGTGCAGAAATGCGAACCAGACATTTTGTTGCTAAGTTTGGGGTGTTACAGGATGAGAAAGATCCTCAAGCTAGAAGATAGTTTGAAGTACTAAAGGGACCAAAGTGCACCCTGCTTCTACTGATGTCTTCCTTAGCATCTGCAAATCTCAGGTCCCTTCTGGTCCCTGACCTGTCTGTCAATGACTGATGAGACTTTTCTTCTGATCTCTCCTCACAGATTTGTAAAACCCAGGAGTCCAAGGTGGCTGCTTCGTACTGCAGCCCTGCAGTGCCAGTCCACTTCAACATCCAGCAGGACTGTGGGCACTTTGTGGCCTCTGTCCCCTCCAGTATGCTGCTGGCCTCAGATGTGGGGAAAAGCATGTCTGGGGATGGCCTCCATCCCTCCCGCACTGCCAGCGAGCACGACTGTGTGGTGGTCATTACCCGGGAGGTGCCAAGCCAGACCACTGCCGACTTTGTGAGGGACTCAGTGGTGTTGCACCAAGCCAAGCCTGAGCTGTATGAACGTCGTGTTTGCTTCTTGCTCCTCCAGCTCTGCAATGGCCTGGAGCATCTCAAAGAGCATGGTATCATCCATCGTGACCTGTGCCTGGAGAACCTCCTGCTTGTTCCCTGCAAGCCCCCCATGAGCTGTGTGAAAGCCAAAGATGACAAACACTTACCCCGCCTCATCATCAGCAATTTTTTGAAAGCCAAACAGAAGCCAGGAACTGGAGACTCCAAACTGAAGAAGAGTCAGGCCCGGCTGGCCCCGGAGATTGTGTCGGCTTCTCAGTACAAGAAGTTTGACGAGTTTCAGACTGGTATTCTCATCTACGAGCTGCTGCACCAGCCCAACCCCTTTGAGGAGAAGGTGCACCTCAGGGAGCAGGAGTATAGCCCTGAGGACCTCCCTGCTCTGCCCAGCCTGTCCATCTACTCCCGGGGGCTCCAGCAGCTGGCCCACCTGCTACTGGAAGCGGATCCCATCAAGCGTGTGCGGATCACCGAGGCCAAGCGGATGCTGCAATGTCTGCTCTGGGGGCCCCGGAAAGACCTCACCGAGCAGCCCCTCAGCCATGAGGAAGCCCTCCACCGGGTGCTTCAGAACTGGGTGGACATGAAGCGGGCCCTGCTTATGATGAAGTTTGCAGAGAGGGCTGTGGATACGGAGCGGAGCATTGAACTGGAGGACTGGCTGTGCTGCCAGTACTTAGCGTCTGCTGAGCCAGCCTCCCTCTCACACACATTAAAACTGCTGCAGCTGCTCTGACCTTGGATGTGTCTCGGAGGCAGCTGCGGGCTCCCCGGTTGCCTTGCGGCCAAAGGTGCACAGCCCCTTTGTACGCGAGAGGCTTGAATCTCAGCTGCAAATGCACATATAACTCCTGCCCTGCCCTTCGATCAGAGTGCACAGGACATGTTTAGTACCCTCAGCACTGTTAATTTGCAAGCAGGCACAACTGGGAACCTACCCCTATTTTGGGGGATTTTTTTTTTTTTTTTTTGTATGGTATGGTAAGTCTGTGGACTAATAAATTCCTGCCTGCGTGTGTGCATGTTTCTAATGAACGCAATGTACTTGAGTTGATTTCTGTGCCTGTGGGACAGTCCTTTGATCCCCACCCCCCCCTAAAGCATCAGAGCCTTTTTGCCCGGGGAACACCACCACTCTCCAGAGCGGGTGGCAGGGATGAACAGTTGGTTTCTTCTCCTGGGGAGCGAGAGCAATTCACGTACTGCTCCTTTGCAAGGAAGAACCAGGCGGGGCTTTCAAATTCGCATCGTGTGTGGGTTTTGGCATCCATTTCGCTTTTCACTTTAAAAACAAAAATTACTGCTTGTTTCTGTGTATCAGCTATATTTTCCCCTGTGGGCAATTCAATATCAGCTGCCTATTACCTTTGTTAGATACTAATGCAGCATGGCTTTCCTGTCTAGTGGTGCAGCCACGCAGGCTGTTGACTGTGAAAGGGTGAGAGAGAGCCCAGGATGGGTCTGTTTGAGGATGATGCTGCATGCTGGGAATTACCCCTTGTAAAGTTAATGAAATGGAAAATCCCCAATTCACCTCCAAGGCCTTGGGGGGGAAGTCAGGGCCAGGTTGCTTTGCTTTCCCCATCCCTTCAGCTCCCTCCCTTCACCTGGTAATTCACCTGTCCCTTGTGTCTAGCATTTATTTAACCCCTTTATCGAGAGATGAGCTGGCATGTGAAAGGCCAGGGCCGCTTCACTTGCCTGTGGTCTGGGATGGTCCTGTTGCTGCTGGTGTTTGAATTAGAAATGCATAGGGCTGGGTGTACTGTGAACACGCTCCTCCAACAGATGCGATGCCAGAGCAGCACGATGGAAGAGGAAGAAGCTGGCCTAGCCTCCCTCCAGCCCCTTTCCCTCCATCCACACATACAGCAGCCACTCAGCTTGGTAGAGAGGCTGTGCTGCTGCTCAGAAATACGGATTTTCCAAAAGGCTGTGGGCTGCTTTTACTCGTCTACCCCAACATGCTGCAGAGATGAGCTGCCCTGTTCCTGGCACCAGTTCTGCAGCCCTTGGAGAAGGGGTAAGTTTGGGACATATGGAAAGAGCCCAGCGTCAGCTTAGCTGACACAGGATGTCACTAGCTGAGCTACCCCCCCTCCCAGCTCAAAACAGGGAGAAATTAATGAGCACTTTCCTCCAGCCTTGATTCACCTCCAGATACAGCCTGCTTTCTTGGGGGAATTTTAATTCCCCATGTTTTTTGACACTTCATACACTTTCTGTGAATCTTTTCCAGGTTTGTTGTTTTGTTTTTTTTTTTTTTAATCTGTTTGACTATGGTTGCTGTTGATGGGAGGGGATGGTTCCTTGGCTGGGCACCCATTTGCAATGAATTTCCCCTGATCCCCTTAGGGAGGAGGCCATGCACGTCCCTGCCTGCTGAAAGAATGTGGGATGGCTCCAACTGCGGCCTTCAGGAATTTTTTTTATACACTGGCTTTCTTGTGTCTGACTCTTGGGTCCACGTCCCTCCAACATAGGTGGCAGGAGCCTTCTGGCTTGGGAACCACTGTCCTGTGGACCATCCTGGACACATTGCCTTGGAAAGTCTGGCTTGCTGCATATGGTCTCACATGGGCCAGCAGAGTGATGAAACAGATGGACAACCTGCCTGAAGGAGCCCAACATGTTTTTCACAGATCAGACTCAGTTTCTAAGCATGGATATAGGGAATAAGTTGGAGGCAATGCTGCAGGATAGCACTGAAGGAGACGGAGCTTGGCTATGACAAGTCCAAGCTGTGCTGGCAACAGGGACATTATATGTGGAGCAAGTGGCTTGCAAGGCTTGGGTTGGGTACTCAGTGAGCCTCAAGAAGTAGCCAAACATCCAATCAACCCACATACAACAAGGTTGGATCCATTTTTCATGCTTAGTTTCAATTTAGTGACAAACACTGGTACAGGTATTGGCACAGAGCCTGCACGATGTGGGATGTTAACCTGATCAAAATGCTCTCCCTTGAGTTTGGGCACTTGAAACCGGTTCTGGTGTTGGTCCTGGTACCCTGCAGCAGCATGCCCATCAGACAAGAGACCTAAAATAGTCTTGCAGCATTTTCAGCTATATTAGTTTGAGATTTGGTGTGTAGCTTCTTGCTCTCATATAAACAGAAACTCTTAGCTCCATGCTTCTTCTCCAGCCTAAACAGTCCTACGCTTTTGGGTCCTACACCAATGCATGAACTGGAGAAGTGCATTAGGGTTTCTGCTGTGTATCTTTGTGGGGAAAGCAACACCTAAGCCTTGGTTGAATGCCACAGCTGAGTCTGAGGACTCAGCATACCATGGGCAGTAGCCCTTCTTTTCCTAGCAGGCATTCTTGCCCCCATGCCCAGGATTGTCTGCAAGAATGGTGGAGGGGATGGTTCATCCCCTTCTTCACTGTGTGGCAGGGGACACAGCTGACCGTGCCCTGGAGGTCAAGCATGTCACCCAATTTGGGGTGACAGGTACTGCAGGTATTGCAGGCGTTGGCTAATTGGGAACACAGTTTGGGGTCTACAAGCCACAGGGACAGTGCTGAGGGGCAACTGCTGGAGGAGCACCGCAGACTTGTGCATCTCCATAGTGCTGCTGGGTGGGGAAAGGGGCGTTTCTTGTCTTGTGCTGCCCCCAGATGGACAGCCCCCTTCCCTGTGCCCAGGCTCCTAGTGGTTGGTGCACGCAAGAAAGGTGGCAAGGCAGCTCTCTGCCAGTGACTGCTATCGCCGTGGAGGACAGACTCCCAGGCACCGGACACAGTTGTGGCATAGATGAGTTTGGTGGGGAGGTTGTGTGTTTCCTACGTGAGGTGAAGCTGAGCCCCAAAGCCCCAAGACAAACATTGGGCAGGCAGTGCTGCTCGAAGCCCTCCTTGCCCAGTGATTTGGTGACCTTGCCTCCCTGCTTCAGAGCATCCCTCAAAGCTGGGGGATATCTCAGGAGCAAAAGTCAACCTGGTTCTCCAGAGATGCTGTTATGAGATTGCTTGCCCAATAGCATTTCTCACCCTGCGTGCTCATGTGCACAGGGACATGCCTCATCGGCCACAGAAGTTAGCCCAGGACAGGCTCAGTTCTGCTTCGGCTTCTCGGCAAGCAGCAGCAGCAGCAGCGTGAGGCCATAGGAGAGGGGAAGGATGCTGTTGCAGGAAGTCCAGAGCAGGCAGAGCATGGAGAAGCTCTCGGTCTCCACAGCCACCAGGATGTAGGCGACGATGAGCTGCGTGAAGACCCAGGTTGTGCCACGGTAGAGGAGCTTCACACCCTGGGAGGTGGCCCGGGCACTGAGGAAGGGATGGATGCGGTAGTCGGCCTCCACCATGACAGCCCAGCACAAGAAACCAAAGACCTGCCCAGGCTGGAGGCCGTGCCACCAGGCAGAGAAGGCAAAGGTGGCTAGGAGCGGCTGGACCGGGCAGCGCTGGAAGACAAGTCTCCTCAACCAGCGGGACGTGCTCTTGTTCCAGGTTCGGGCGAAGACGGCCAGGCGGTGGGTGGTCTCCAGTGTCCACAGGTCATGGAGGGAAAGGTCTCCCTCGCCTGCCTCCGGCCCGAAGCCCGCCACCTCCAGGAGGGCCTCATCCAGCACCCAGTGCATATAGTAGGCCAGCCTGAGGAGCAGGGCCCGTGCCCAGAGGCAGGGCAGGCAGCCCAGGCCGGCGCAGCCATGCCTGGTGGCCAGCCCTCCCGCCAGCCCGGCCCGCAGCCCCTGCAGGGCCAGCGCACAGAGGCACCGCTGGCCGGCGGCCCTCAGCTGGCGGGGGAGAGCCCCCGAGGACTCGGCCTGGGCCCGAAACCTGCTGAAGGAGCACAGGGGACCTCCGAGGAGGGCTGGGAAGAAGAGCAGGTAGCTGCAGAGGGGCAGCGCGTGCTGCAGAGGCCCCTGGCCCACCTGGAACGGCACAACCCCTTCGTGGATGTCCAAGGCCAGAGACGTAGCCTTCTGGGTGAGCAGCATGATGGCAGAGAGGGTGATGGCTGGCCTGGAAGGAGAGGGCACCTGAGAGCTGCTGAGTCCCTCGAAGGGAGCGTTAGAGGCACGGATGCAAGGCCGCACACAGGGTACGTGCTGTCCCACGTCCCCAGAGCGCTGCCACGCTCGCAGCATCGCCCATGCATGGGGATGCGGCTGGAGCCAGAGTGGAGACTGATGGCTGTGGAACAGCGAGCTGGGGGGCCCTCCACCCTCACAAAATGACCGGGAAGGCCCCCAGCCCACTGAGGGGAGGAGCGGGATGGAGGCAGAGCCAGGAGGCTTACCTGGCATCCTGCGGGTCCAGCTCCTGGCTGCTCAGACCCAGGTGGCAGAGTGTCTGCCAGGACATCTGGAGGGCGAAGACCCAGGTGTGGGCATGAGCTGGGTTGATGGAGAGGAGGACAAGCACGGAGCCAGCAGCAGGGATGAGGAGCAACACGGCGTAGCTGCCCATGGCTGTGCCAGCAAGGAGACATCCTCCGGCAAGGAGGAATATATACCTAGAAGAGACCAGATGCCCTTTGGCTGCCTTTTGGGGAAAATGCGGCTTAGAACTCCCACCATACTGTTGACAGCAGAGCTTAGTCTGGGTCCTGCAGCCTCCACAGTCCCCCTGTAGTCTGCCTCTTGGTCTCCCGTGGGGCTGAAGGAACACCAGGGCCATCGTGGCTGCAAGCAGGAATGGCAGTGGACTGGGGCAGATATTGCTGGCCCTGCCTGGCCCCCATCCTAATCACAGCAGAGATAGACCCCATACTCTGCCCTGCTCCCCTTGCCCATGTGCTCATCCTGGTACAACCCTAAACCCATCTCTCACAACACCGGAGTGTCCAGCCTGGCTGTTTTGTCCTTAATAACCTTGATCCAGCTCCACTGCAGAGAGGGGTGACTGGGGACAGCTCACATCCAAGCCATACAAACATCCCTACCCAAGTCATCAGGGACTTACTACCATGCGTCCTGCCGCACCTCTGGCCAGGAGAGCCCCCAGAAAGCATCCACAGGTATGACTTGCCCTTGGCGCAGCAGCAGGAGTGATGACCACGTACCGGGCAGTCAGAGAGAGGTGCCCCGAAGCACAGAGATGGTGGAAGAGAGCAGCGAAGGGGAAAGCCGCCAGTCGGTATGGGGCTGCAGGAAGAAGGAGAAGGAGGTCTGCCCAGCGCATCGAGCACCTTGCTTCTTCAACTGTCTCTGATGATGCCTGGAGAAAGGACTGAGCCAAGGACTGGTCTGGCTCCTCTTTATATGCAGCAGGACCTCAAAAAACCAGAGCAGAGCGAAGGAAACAGAGGTATCTGCAGGAAGAGGAGCATGTTTTTTGCATTCGTCAGTGCCGACTTCTTCAAGCACCTCTGTCCCAAGGTTTGTGTGTAGGTGGAAAAAGCTGGGGTTGGTTATTTGCTCTGCCAGACACCTGGGCCATTACCACATATTTTGAAGGCAGCAAGAGCGAGCTGCTGAGATAAGAGCATCTTTGAGCTGCCACATGTGCCATGCTGGCATGCACCCAGAGCAAAATCCCCAAGTACTCCCAGAGGCTTTGTCCTTCCTCTTCACTGCCTCTCAGCTCAGTCCTTCACAGAAAGCTGTGGCTTTTTTCCCTGCTGACTTGTTACGGGGTAGTGGTGCGGACATCCTAGTATTTAAACCCCTGGTCACAGAAAAGAGAGGATGGGTTCTGCCACTTCTCAGTGGCGAGGGAGGGTGAGCCCCTCAGCCCCACTACTGAGACCAAGTTACAGGGCCTTTTCATTTACCAGAGATAAAGGAAACGCTCTATTCCCTCCAAACAATGTTTCTTCAAGTAATAATTCAAGAAATAATAATTAAAAAAAGGACTCGCAGAGATACTTGTGATGGTAGAAATTACTCATTGCAGTTAAACTGTTTAAACTGTGCATTCATTCAAAAATATGCCATGTGAGAAAGCAAAAGGTCCTCTTTTGGGCCAGACTTGAAAAGTGATTTGAAAAGTCATCTCTAGGGTGACATGAAGCCCATTGCTATTGGTCTCACAATGCCACTGGCAGTATTTCATGCTAAACAGACAAAAACCGCAAGAAAATCAGTCTACAGGACTTGACTCTTCTCTGTGAGGTACAGCTAAGAAAAAACAGACAAATTCAAATGGAAAGCTCATGGAGTTTTTTTAAAATCTCAGTTGATATCTGCTTCATTTTAGGCTTATGGACAGTGTGAATACAAAGAGGAACACCCTGGCATTTTCTTCTGGAAGAAAAAAAAATATATTGGAGGGGTAGAAGAAGTAAGGTTTTCCCCTTCCTTTGATGAATGCTTCAAAATAGTTAGATTAGTTTGTTTTTCAATAAAAAGAGCAAAATTGGTGCCTAAAGTTACAGAAAGAACTGTGCTCATTAAAAAAGCAATTTTGATTTAAAAAATATATCAAGTCCGACTTTCATGAATGCTTCTACTCTTCACTGAGCTTTCCAAGCTATTGTGATGTTGGAGACCTTACCACATTGTTTGGATGGGTTATTTGGTTATAAGAAGGTGGGGGACCAAAACCCCATGAAAGAAATTATTATATCAAATGCTGCAGAGAAACCAGCTGTATTTTGCTCTAGTTGTGCAGGATATATTTTTAAGAGCAAGCGATAGCACTGGAGAGAAGCTTTTTCCATGTCAATTTTGGCATGCATGGCATGCAGCAACAGCCTGGTTTCACAGGACTCATTCTGCCAAATCCATGGAGCCCAGTATTGACTTTGCTGAGTAAATATTTTTGAAGGCCTTTGCAGTCCCTGCTTAAGCAATTCCCTGCTATGGTTCTGCAAAAATGCTGTTGCTTTTCAAGAAGGAGAAATGAATTTCCACAGTAGCATCAGAAATATTAACACGCTGCTTATTTTATACCCTCAGATGCTGCATGGTGGAACTGTGATCTTAGAGCGAGCAGATGAGCCGTAGTGAAGCATGCAAGAGAGCCTTATTTGCTTCATTTCCGTGTACTAAACAAGCAACAGCTCCTGGCTAAGAAATGAATTGTTTGGTAACGCAGCAGGTGAGAAGAACAGGCTGACCACTGTCAGCGCAAACTCTGGGCATGAAATTCAAGCAGATATGACTCACAGACAAGCTTTGGGGTGGTATCCAGAAAATTGATAGTTGCTTTCTTGGTGGACTATAGTGCTGTTTTGGGAGTAGTTTTGGTTTCCTGTTGCAATGCAGCCGACACTGATCTGCTGCAGGACACGCTGCAAAGTGACAGATGAACATAGAAAGCAAAAAAAGAGTTATTTTAAAGAAAAAGTCAGACTGACACTGTTTGTCTTTTGTCTAGAAAAATGCACATAAATAGGAAGGGAGGCCATTAAAATAGGGTTCAGGAGGCCTGGACTGAGCTCCTGTCTCAGACTCTCTGTGACCTTAGGAAAGCCGCTTAACTCCCATCCACAAAACAGAAGTGATCATTTCTGTGTCCCTGCGGTGTTATAAGGCAGAATCAACCACAAACCTTGGGATTTTACATTTGGCTGTGATACGCAGAACATGAAAGTACCTAAATGAGAAAGGAATTAAGAAACAAATGCAATGGTTTATTAAAACAAAAATGCAAAAATCCTTCCTTTATTTTCAGGCACTAGTCCCAGGCTGGCTTTTTGCTACTTGTTGCCATTACAGATTTGCTGACCACTGCCTGTAAATGGCCCACTGCTGCTTGTGGCAAAGGCCTTTTTGTCTCCAAAGGGATAAAGGGCTGTATCCCAGTAGTTAAGGATAGTGCAGAAGTCTCGTGTTGCAGCCATGATCCCACTTACGAAGGGCTGAAGTTGTGCCTGGGGAAAGAGAAAAAAATTCCCAGGTAATTTTTTGCACCTTTTGTGCTTCTCAATACCCAAGTCAGTAATTAAAAGTGTATGTTAATTGGCAATAAATTAAATTAAGTGAAATTTCTGCAAGTCATTTTTTTGCCTGCAATATGGCCTTGCAACTCTTGAGCTCAGCCACATGAGCTGAATTTAGTGCAGGCGAGGGGTCAGCCCTGTCCCAGCAGTGGCACAAGAAGTGATTTATTTTCAAGGCAGAATCCTGTTAGGGACAACTTTCTCTCTTTCGGTGTTGAGACCATGGCCAGATGGAGACAGATCCTCCTGTACCTCCTAAGGTTTTGGGACATTTAAAACAGGGACTGACACCACTGGAGACCATCCCCCGTGCTGCTTCCCCTCAACCTCACTGCAGAGCTCCTGAGACAGAAGATATGCAGCTCCGAGGACCGTGCACAGTAGCCAGTGATGGGGAGAAAAGGTCTCGGGCTGCATGCTGTTCCCCTTCCATGCTCTTTCACATGATACACAAGCCCTGCAGAGAGCCAGTTCTTGTCCTGGCATCTCCTTTTGGAGATGGCAGGAGCAGCTACAGCTTTTCTGATCCTTGTTATGAAGCCAGCAGATCAACTGGTGCTTTGCCTCAGAGGCAAAGTACCTGGGTATGACCCGCATTGCCGCTGGCTGCCAGAAAGAGTGGATGTCCTAACACCCTCAGGATGATCCCAATTCCTTTGTTGCTGAGGTTTTTTTCCCTTTAGCCTTAACAAAGAACAGACACCAACATACGCTGAAAAAAGCAGAGTTGCTTCTTAGGGGAAAACACAGCAGAGGGGTGAACCAACAGCGCAATAATGGGATGGGATGTCCTGGGGGGGTGGAGCTGCCCTGCAGGAAAAGGGGAGATGCCAGAAACGTCCCAGACTTTCCAGCACACTCGGGTAGCCCCAGCGTGCAGGGCATCTCAGAACCGTCATTGCTGCTCTGGGACTCCTGCTCAGAGCTGTCTCCCCAAGATTGGTGCCACCTCTCCCATGCTCTTCAGAGCCGGTAGTGCAAGGCTCGTAGGGTAAATCACAGTGGTGATATTTTTCTCTCTCAGTGTCAGGATGATCTAAGCTGCCAGAAAACAGATGGAGAGGCTGGAGTCCACCTCCAAGCCTTGAAGAACCAAGGTAGAAATAAACAGAGTGGAGATCAAATCCTTGTCCTTGCAGAGACCGCAGGCGTTCCTTCCTGAGAGAGTCAGCCTACCCAGCTCCTCCCATGGCCAGGAGGGAGCAGTGTGGAGAAGTGAATCTGCTGGAAGTTGCCAGGTCGGGAATGCCCCAAACACCCTTGAAATACCCCAGTTCCTCTCTAGTGTACAGGGAGTAGAGCTCTCCTCACTGGGGCAGGGCTGAGAGCTGGAGCTCACCTGTCTGTGAAGGGCCCCTTCTGTTGAATTCCAGAAAAGGAGCACCTCAAGGCACATGAGGAAGAGACATCTTGGACAGGGAGCAAAGGAAAAGGATCAGGAAGACCACTTGCTGTGCTTCTTTTCCTCCTCAGTTACAATTTCTCAGTACATTTTGGGCTGCCTTTTTGGAGGAACACAGCACCTGGATGTCAGCACTTCCATCGGAGTCCTCAGGGCTCCCTCTGTAATAGGACCAGAGCAAAGAGGACCACCAGCCTGCTGGGCTGCATTAGGTAGTGTTGCCAGCAGGTCGAGGGAGGTGATCCTGCTCCTCTGCTCAGCACTAGTGAGATGCACCTGGAGTGCTGGATCCAGTGATGGACTCCCCAGTACAAGAGAGACATGGACACACTGGAGAGAGTCCAGAAGGGGCTGCTGATGATGAAGGGAGCGAAGCATCTCTGATAAGAGGAAAGACTGAGAGAGCTGGGACTGTTCAGCCTGGAGAAGACAAGGCTCAGGCAGGGGGAGCTTATCACTGGACTCATAAGTACTGATGGGGAGGAATGAAGACAAGGGAGCTACGCTCTTAGTGGCACCCACTGACAGGACAAGAGGTGGTGAACACAAGCTGAAACACATGAAATCTCATCCAAACCAAAGATTTGTTTGTGTATGTGTGTGCATGTAGCATTTGTGGTGTGTGGATGTTCTTGTGTATTGTGTGTGTGTGTGTGTTGTGTGCATGTTTTGTGTTGCAAGTATGGTGTGTGGTTGGGTGTTGTGTGCACAGTGCATGTTTTGTGTGTTGTGTGTTTGCATGTGTGTATGTGTTGCAGTTTTGTGCGTGTTCTGGGTGTGTGTGCGTGGGGTGGTGGTTCAGGGCTGTGTGTGGCCCCAGCCAGTGCTCGGCTCCATGGGGGTGCCAAGGGAGACCAACAGCAGCCTCAGCCCCAGAGAGGCCCCCAGATGAGGTAAGAGGTATGTGGGAGAGGGGACTGTGGGGCACACGAGGGTTTACAGGGCAGGCATGGGGGAAGTTGGGGGTACCCTGGGGGTTATGAAGGAGTTTGGGAGACCCTGTGGGAGCTATGGGGCATCTGGGAAAGCAATGTGACACCCAAGGGGTCGGGATGCCGGGGGACAGAGTTGGGTGCACCTCTAGGGGATCAGGGGGACCCTGGGGGGGCTATGGGGCACCCAGGGGAGTTGTGGAGCACCCAGGAAGGGGGAGTCTATGGGGCACAGGAGAGGTCAGAGGCACTCGGGGGGGGTGGGGGGTGGGGGGAGCTATGGGACACCCAGGAGGTTGGGAAAACCCAGGGGGTTTATGGGGCACACGAGGGGGCCAGGTCCGCCTTGGACAGCGTTGGGAGCACCTAAGGGGGCTCAGGGGCACCCGGAGAGGGGTAGGATCGCAGGGGCCCCCCAGAAGCTGATGCCAGATCCCAGGCCTGTGGCACCTCCTTTATTGCAGACCCCTGACGGAGCCCCCAGGGGGAGGAAGGATCCACGTTTTCCCCCCCACGTCAAGCCTCACTCGGGGGGCGCATGGGTGCCAGCGAGGTGCACGGGCAGCCCACCCACGCAGGCGACCCGCACATGGTGGTGGAGCTGCCGGGCCCGGTAGGCGCAAGGGGGGCGGGTGTCCCTCCCCTGCAGGCGGCAGGCTGTGAGGCCCATGGGTGTTGGGGTGCTGTGGAACCCCATCGCGTCAGGCGTCTGGGTGCAGGCGGCCACCAGCACCTCGGCCGGCGCGTGCACGAAGGTGTTGGAGGGTTTGCAGGGCCGCCCCTGGGCCGTCACCCGCCGGCGCGCCAGCATGGTCTCGCAGTAGCGGTGGGCTGCCAGGTTGAATGTCCGGGGGTGGTCCACGTGCTGCCGCAGGAACTTCTCATAGCGGGTCTCGCCCACTGCCCCTGCCAGTGCTGCCAGCACCAGGGCCATGCATAGGGCCCAGCCCGCCATGGACACCTGTGGAAAGTGGGGTCAGGTCCATCTGGAGTTCTGGGACCCCAATTGGAAATCCCACCCCCCGACGCTCGATTCCTCTACAAATTCCCCCTCCCAGACAGCCTTACAAATCCCCTCTAAATGCACTGGGACCCCCAGTCCTTGGCCTCCTGGGTCCACTACAGCAACCCCTTCAACACTTGGGCCATCTGTAGATCCCACCTGGGTGCCTGGGCCCCCGACAGAACACCCCATGCACACCTGGGTCCCCTACAGTTCTGCACCCCCTCACAAATGCCTGGCTCCCCCATGGAACACCCCCCCTGGACCCCTGGGTCCCCTACAGATCTGCCCCCTGCCCTGACACCTGGATCCCCTACATATCCTCCCACCGCCACTGGATGCTGGGGTTCCTCAGAGTCCCCTCCCACACACCCTACACATCCCTCACCCGCACCTGTATGTGTGCCTCAGTTTCCCTTACGGCCTCGGGGTTTCTGGGATCCCTCCCACTTCCCCGCACTGCTTTTATACTGGCCCCAGCTGGGCCCAATGGGCAAGGATCCAGGAGGAGGGACAGGGCAAAGAGCAAGGTCCAACAGACATGCGGGGGGAAGCCAAGCGTCCAGGAGGCCCCACTCCCCCTTGCAAGCCCCCCAAGGTCATTAGGCAGTCATTAACAAACCACGTGACTGGCTACGCACGTCCCCTCGGGTGCCCCCTGCCCATGTTGCCTTGGACCATGCATTCTGGTCTGGGCCAGGTGTCCCATTGGGGCAGGACACCTGGGTTCCCTTAGGTGGCAGGGCAAGACACCTAGTTCCCTTGGGGTGGGAGGGACAGGATGCCAGCATCACCTCTGGGGCAGCTGGCAGATGCTCCTGTCTCTTTTGGATGATGTGGTGGTATGTCCATCAAAAACCCACCCTTTTGCCTTGACCATCAGGGAGAACCTGATGGAGCCCCAAGGAGAGCATGTCCCCTCCAGAGGGAGAGGCACATAGTGCCTAGGAGAGGCTGTCACCGCTGGGTGCAGGTGATCTCCATCGTCCTCTTCAAAGACATGATAAAGACTGTGATGGGAAGTGGCAAACGGAGGATGAGGAAGAAAGTGAACAGGAGCCCTCGGCTGTTCTTCTTCCACATGAGCAACAAAGCTTGACCCCACTAGTGATTCAAGGAGGGTAGTAACACTAGATGCTGACACTTCATGGCTGGGCCTCGGCACTAGGGCCACAGGCTGCTGAGTTGCACCCTTTGTGTTTGTGTCACTGTCAGACCTGACCTATTTGTCCCCAAGGAGAGCACAGAGCTGCCCACCTGTCTGTCCCAGGCCTACCATGTCCTTCAGCATGGGGTAGGCTTGGTCCTGGGCACCACCTGCCCCAAAGAGCTGGAAAAGCTCTGACTGGCCACGATGAAGGTAGAGAGTGCCCTGTCCTGGGCTGTGGTGGCATCTCCCCATCTCTATGGCTCTGTGGACCTCTCAAGAAATCCTCCCCAAAGTTGCACAGCCCTGCAGTGGGAACACCTGGCCAAAACCTCACAGACATGGAAGATTAGCACAGCCCCCTTGCTGACTCTCTGAGGCTGACAAGACCCTGTCCTGTGCCGCCCTGGTGTCAGCCCTGTCTCGGGGGAGGCAGGCGGATGGTCAGGCTGTCGTGGCTTGGTGGGGCTGCGGTGCTGGGGAGCGCAGGGCTGACGGGTTGCGTATGCCTGGGGCTCACTGTGCAGCACACAAGGCATCAGGGCCAGAAGCTGCAGACTGTCCCCGTGGGTCAGTGAGGGCAGCGTGCCCTGCCCCAGGCAAGGCGGGCTCTGCGGCCCTGTGCAGAGGGGAGAGGAGGAACCAGTCCAGACGCTCGCTTCCCAGGCCAGCAACTTCTGGTTGGCCCTGTGGTGCCCCAGCTTCCTCATAGCGTGGGAGGGGCTGGGTGTGCTGTCACGGTCTGGAGAGGATGCCTGGGGCCTCTGCAGACTTAGGGGTTTCATCTCTGCTCTTTCTTTCTATCTCAGCCCTTCAGCTCTTGGAGAAAGACCACCATACCTTGGTCTCTGCCCTGGCAACACAGACCTTCCTCAATCTGAGTCCTCCAAAGGAAAAGCCGCTGTCCATATTTAACCCGTGCGTCGTGGGCTACTGGCTGCACAGAACCTGCAGCAGGTGACACCTGTCTTTTGGGCTGTTGCTCTGTTTGTGCCAGAGCAGCAAACCCCAGGGTGCTCTGCCCCACATCTGCACAAGCTTGATGGCCAGTGTCATGCCTGGATGCCTGCAGGACAGCTGCCCTGCTCCGGCATCTCCCACCCCCAGTGCTGTGGTGCCACCAAGTACCGAAGTGTTCAACCAAGGGGCTGCAGAGCGGCACTCTGGCGCGTGCTCTGGGGGGCCGAGCGCCTTGCTGGCTCCCTGGGGACCCTGGGGTGCACTGTAAGGCAGACGGAGGAGGTTGGGGTGCCCCAGAGAGGAGCTCTGAGGGCCGTGGGGTGTGTGCAGTGGGGCAGCGGGACGAAGCCGAGAGGGAGAGAGGCAGCGCAGGGCTCTTTCTGGATCTCAGCAAGAAAGGTGCGACAACAGACAGCTACAGAAAAGAAAAGCTTTACTAAGGTAGAAGAAAAACATAGAGAGCGAGTAAACCTTAATGCCCCAAGTAAACCTTACGCCACAGGCCTGTGCCAGCCCCGGCTGACGCTGTCGCGGCTCTCCAGCTGCTACACCTGCGGCGGTCTCAACGGTGAGGACCAACCGGCCTCGCCCCTCCATCCACACAGCAGCTCACCTTTCCCACGCGCTACAGACGACGTTAACGGCAGCGGGGCTTCTCCGGGCCGCAGGACGGGGCCCAGCCGAGCCGGGCCGCAGGAGGCCGCCCGGGGATCACCCGCTCCTCAACCGCGGCGCCTCCCGCCAGGCGTCGGCTGCACCGAGAGGGGTGCAGGGAAGGTCCCGGAGCGCCCCGCAAACCACACAGCGGCCACCGGGGAGCCCCGAGGGGTGTGCGGAGGCGCCGGCGCCGCCCCCCAGCACAGACGGAGCGCCACCCCCGCCCGGCCCCGCCCCCGGCCCCGCTCTCGCGAGAGCGCCGCCGCCCCCCCGCAGCTCTCGCGCGAGCCCCACTCTCGTATAATCTCGCGCGAGCGGGCGGCTTCCGGCCTTTTCGTGGGTGGGGAGGGACCATGGCGGTGGGCAAGAACAAGCGCCTCACCAAGGGCGGCAAGAAAGGCGCCAAGAAAAAAGTGTAAGGGCGGCTGGGAAAGGAGGAGATGGGGCCCCGGGGCGCCCGGCGGGGCGCGGCGGCGGCAGGATGCCGTGGATGCGGGGCGGATTGGCGGCGGCGGCCGGGTGCGGGCCGCGGCTGTTATGGCGGCGGCCGGGCGCGGGGAGAGCTGCGTGGCGACGGGCGGCGGTGGGGGCTGCCGCTGCGAGAGCGCGGGTCCCGGCCGAGCTGGGCTGCCCGCAGCCCCGAGGTGTGCCCGCTGCCCCGCCGCCGGGAAGGGCCTCGGCGTGGGGAGCGCTCCGCGCCGGGCGGCCCGCGGGAGGGTAGGGAGGGGGACAGGGCTGCGGCCTCCACCGGGCCCCGGCTGCTGTCTTGGGGGGGGGCCGCAGGCTTAGCGGGCTGAGGGCGTAGCTTGCTTGCTGTAGAAGCGGGGGTTTTTGGGGTGGCGGTGGTGCAAGCTTCCGTGTGTCTGGTGGTGTGTTCTAGCCGCAGAAGGCAAGAAATGACATGGGGTCTTCATGGGGAACTTAAAGTGCAGTGCTTGTGTCGCTCCTGAGAGGCAGCTGGAACTGTAGCACTGTATGTGTTTTTGTCGTCTTAGCTTTATGATGTTTCTGCAGTTGATTTTTCTTTTTCTGAATAAATTGAAGTGAATGCCTGCCTCCCTGTAGTAGGTACTGCTAACTGTCTGCATTCCCATACTTGCCAGCCTGTCCACGTTAAACTTGAAAGCACAAACTGTGGGCGTTTGCATTTCCATTTCACGAAGCATATGGGGAGGAGAGTTTTACTTCAGCCTGGTTTAACCTGTGAAAATCAGCGAAAAATCTTTTCTGCTTTATTTAAATTAAGGGTTGATCCTTTCTCCAAAAAGGACTGGTATGATGTCAAAGCACCAGCGATGTTTAATATCCGAAACATCGGGAAGACACTTGTCACCAGGACTCAAGGAACTAGTGAGTAGCAGGGTTTTATGCAGCAGAGGGTGGTGTATTTGTTCCATGTGCTAGCTCTAAATGAGACTCGATTAAAGACCTGCTGACAAATAGTTTTTGCTCATAATGTTTTGAACGTGGAAGCTTGTGGATTTGTGGGGTTTCTTTGGTTTTTTTTTAAAAAAAAAGGTGCCTCTGAATTAGTTGCTTGATTTGAGTGAGTTTTCTTCAGTTGAAAGAGTTGTTTAAATAAATGAGCTTATTTGCAGGGAAGTTAATGTGGTGTGGTCCTTGTTTGTACAAGAGCACCAAACCGTGGATACGATATGGAAGGACATGCCTGAATGAGCTGCTTCTAATGAGCTGCTGTTGTGGTAACCTAACGAGTTTGAGGAAAGTTAAGAATTAAGGAGTAATTCTGATTGTCACAGAGGGAGACATGGAGACAGTGTTACGGGAGACTTTGGTCATAATAGGATCGTAATGACCATTGTGTTAGAAGAGACTGAAATTGAAGCTTTTAGGTAAAGAGTTCTCTCTGAGAGCTGGAATTGCTAACTTAATGGGAGTATATGTAGATGTATCACTGAATGGTAAAGGTTTTTATGTGATCTGGCACACCTTAGGAAGAGGAAAGCTCTGTTAAAAACAGGATGATGCAGATAGAGGTAACAGTATTTTTGGAAGGTTAGATGTGTAGAATCGCTAAATAGTTGCATTACACTATTCTGGTTGCACTTAAAGTTATGAAGGTGATTTGTTATTTTGAACTGTATACATGTGAAACAGGTAAAGTAAGGGTCACTGTAAACCAGGTATGAGTCGGCCAGTGCTAAAATGGTTAATTATTAGAGGTGGAGCTGTGAAATGACTGTACTTAGGTGTTTGTTGCTGCTTTATCTCTGCTGAGCACATGTGGCTTCTTATGTTTATCTTTTCATTATTGTTCATAATTTCCAAATACTTCGTAATCCCTTCCACTTTAAAACAAAAAAAAGCTATTACACATGCTGGAATCTGCAATATACTGGTATTTGGGTTCAGTATCTGATATAATTATCTTAAAAAGATTCCTCACGAGCTTAAGAAAATATGGTATTTGGTTCTAGGAGTTGATTTGATCATGTTCAAGATACATATAAACTTCAGAGCTGTGAAGCTAGTAGCATCACCTACTATTAGAAAATGTCAAATGGAAATTCAGTATCTGATTTCAATAATACTTTTCTAATGTTAATAAAAGGTGTTTTATTTTGTTTCGTAATATAGAAATTGCCTCTGATGGACTGAAGGGTCGTGTATTTGAAGTGAGTCTGGCTGATCTGCAGAATGACGAGGTTGCCTTCCGTAAATTTAAACTGATAACTGAGGATGTTCAGGGCAAAAATTGCCTGACCAACTTCCATGGAATGGACCTCACCCGGGACAAAATGTGCTCCATGGTCAAAAAATGGCAGGTGTGTAAAGAGCAAGGTCTGTGTTGTTGCTAGTGCCTTTAGGAAAGGAGGTACCCACTGATGCGTTGCAAAGTGATGCTTGAAGTGGCGTCAGCAGATATTAATGAATGTCAGGTGCGTGGTTTTGAGAAACCTGTCTGTCACATTGATGATAAATTATCGTTTCTTTTTTAGACAATGATTGAAGCCCATGTAGATGTCAAAACTACCGATGGCTACCTACTGCGCCTCTTCTGTGTGGGTTTTACAAAGAAGCGTAATAACCAAATCCGCAAAACCTCGTATGCCCAGCATCAGCAGGTTCGACAGATTCGCAAGAAGATGATGGAAATCATGACCCGAGAGGTCCAAACCAATGACCTGAAAGAAGTTGTCAATAAGCTGTAAGCTTTGGCTGTGTTTTCCGTTTATCCCCCCTACAGTCTAAATAGTTGTTTGATGGTCAGTTGTTAGAGAGTCTTTAGGGAATGCTGGTGCTTCACGTGCTGTTTGGCAGAGACCGGGCAAGGTGCCTGGTGTTGAAAAGCTAATGTGCTGTTTACTTTGAATACTCTCTTCGTCTCTGTATCGTATTTGACTTCTGTCAACCATCATGTTTGCATAAATGTAAAATCAGGCTCTCCAGAGATTTTTAATTCCTTTTTCTGCAGACTAAAATTGTAATTGTGATCAGATGTGGCTGTGATTGGAAAACTTCCTTGTGTCAGAAGAACCCAGAACAAAGTATGGTGTTTACTTCTAAAAGTTTGATTGCAAATTTGCTCTCAAAATGAACACACTTGCACTATAGCCCTTCTAACGTTGCAAGGAAAATACGTTTTACAATCTAAACATACTTGAAGAAAATTGTCAGAGTAGTATTGATGATGCAAACTTCTATAGAATACTACGTATTGTTAAGAATTACTTTAAGCGCGTATTGCTGAGGAGGAAGCAGGCACAATTTTTAACATTCAGGTACTGATCTGTCCTCTGACTTCTCAGGATCCCAGACAGCATTGGCAAGGACATAGAGAAGGCGTGTCAGTCCATTTACCCTCTTCACGATGTCTATGTCCGCAAGGTTAAGATGCTGAAGAAGCCCAAGTTTGAATGTAAGTCAATTACTGCACACATTTAGTGTTCTTAGAAAAGGATGTGGGAAGCTGTTACTTTAAAATGCATTTGCTTGTGGATAAAGATGTTAAAGCAGCATCATAAGCTTAAGTAGCTGTAGTAGTAGAAAGGCTTGTCCTTCTAGTCTGACACTTGGCTTTCAGGCTTGAAAGCAAAGCAGTGATGATTGAATTTGGAGCTTTTTTGAATTCTTGCATAAAACTGCTGCTGAATGTTAAAAGGCTTCAGCTTGGGAATGAATGATGACAAAATGTTTCGGTCCCAGATGACATGGAATGATTCTATTTTCCCATTTTCTGACATTCCCATAGAATTCAGTACTAGGTTCTTGACTTACCTCTTTTAAAAAAAATAAATTAATTTGCAGTTTCATTATGTAGCACTTATTTCACTGCTTGTTTTTGTCTGACGGTCAGTTAATGCAGCAGCATCTCCTTGCCTGAGCTTTCTGGAATGGACGTGATCATACCTACATTAGATGTTCTGGGGGTTTAATTTGTATACGATGAACAATTCAGTAATGTAAAACTGCTTTAAATAGGTGCATCTCTCACTATTTACAATGCTTCTTTTTAGTGGGCAAGCTGATGGAACTGCATGGTGAAGGTGGCGGTGCTGGAAAACCTTCTGGGGATGAGGCAGGCACCAAAGTAGAGCGAGCTGATGGATATGAGCCGCCCGTGCAAGAGTCTGTCTGAAACTAAAAATTGATTGAAAATAAAAGTTTTAATATACAGAACGAATGCTTGGTTGCCTGTATTGCTACTGGACAATATTGGTACTGGATATGTGGATGGGTTTTTAATAAGGTAAACCTATTGTCTTGGTTAAAAAAAAGAAAAATGTTTTGGAGATCTGTTTTTCATGATTGCTGTTGTGAGATGGGTGGAACAAGGTGGGTTGTCCTTCTTGAAAGGTGGAAACTACAATACCAAGGATTCTGTATGTTGTTTTTTCCCAGTAATTTTTGTCCTTACAAAAGAAATCGTGTGGATGTGTGCTGAGGTGGTAGCTTCTGTTACGTTGGTGAAAGGTGCCTCAAAGAGGAGCACTGGACAAGGCAAATGGGGTGCCCCACAGGGAACCTTAGTATTTTAGGACTTTTTGTTGTAAGGAAGTCTTAGGGATTTATCAGACTGCTTACTGGAGAGTTACATACATGTATGTTTTAGGCTTCTCGGTGGTAATTTATTTGATACGGCGTCTCATGGGATGGATTTGGTCTCAAAAGGTGTTAAAAGATCTTGTAAGTTGTAACTGATTATGGAAGCAGCGTTAGTTTTGAGCAGTGTAGAAATGCAGAATATGCTCAAGAGTAGGGTTGCGTGTAGTTTTATAAACTCTATCAGAACTGAGGGGTAACTGTAATCCCAGTTGAAAAAATGGTGGAACTTCAGGGGGGGAAAATTCTACCACAAAAGGGCAATGGTCTGTTCTGAAAATAAAGTACTTAAAATTACCCAGAAAATACACTTAAAAGCGCTTTTTCCATTATCTGACAGCACACATCACTTTTGCTTGTTGTTTGGCTTATGCCAGCTTAGAAAATGTAGAGAGTGTGTTTTTCTGGCTAACACAAGGAGTGTTTTGTGCTAACAGCATGTTTTGTTTAGAACCAGGCAACAAACCTAAAATTTGTGCTGTTAAAACGTTGGCAAGTTTGTGGTTTATGACCTGAGGACACAATGGTGCTGGCCTGTCTGGGGAGGCCACAGAGAGCGGTGGCTCTTGCAGTCAGCTGTGAAAGCGCTTAGGACAAGACAGGGAGGAAAGTGAGGAAATGTTACTGCTGCAACAAAGATACTGGGGAAGAGTAGAGGGAGGCAACCCAGGAGGGCTGTGCTCTTCAACGGTGGGGAGTTTTACCTTTTCCTAGTTGAGAATTCTGGTTTGGAGCAAGTAATATGCAAAATGCAGAGGTTGTTCTCTAAGCCTTTATTTGGAAGACTGCAGGGGATGTGATTTCATGTTGTAATGTCAACTTACTAGTTTAATGATGATATTTAGACTAGCCCATGACTTAATATTCAAGTAACTATCTTTATTGGTTTGTAACTATAGGCCTACTTGTTCTGCTTTTTGCCGTTTGTGTAGTTGAAGGATAGTGAGTGCTCAAAACTCTCATGATGCTGAAACAGGAGAAAGGAAGGAGTGCTGCTTTTAATCTTCTGTGTTGCTCTTCTCATCTGGACCGTTGAGGCGGGTATCGTTCTCCTCCGAGAGTCCCAGACAGTTGTATTTTTGAAGCCATAAATGGCAACAAATGCCCCTTCACTTCTCTAACAAAAGTGAGACATTTTCACTGGAATTAAAAAAAAACAAACCATGATTTTGGTAAGTGGTGAGGTTGAAAATCCTTGTACCTACTATAAGTTTTAATGCAGGCGTGTACACACACACACATATATATGCATATATTCAAGTCCTGCATTAGAGGAAGATCTGTCTGAGCTTTCTAGTAATGGACGTGTGTTGGCAGTATTTTCTCTGCTTAGCAATAATTGCATCAAACAAATCCTACGGGACTGCAACTGGCCTGTACTCTGCAGACCGGGAGAGCTAGAGATACCAAGGTGGTGTCTCTGACCTCACTTCTGAAAACTTGTGTGTCTTTTATCATGTTACTTTTTCCTTCAGCTGTATGTCCGAGGAGTCTAAGTTGCAAAAAGGCTGGTCCAGGAGGATTTGGAACAAGAACTTGCTTTTTTCCAGTTTTTTTTTTCATTTGTGTTTTGGTACAGTAGACTGCTGGCATTATCGCGCAGGGGCTCTGGGTAAATGTATGCTTTATAAAATGATTTCAGATGGCGGGAAAAGTAAGCAGGAACGAAAATTTTGTGCATCCTCTGTATTCTCTGCACAAACATCAGCTGGAAAATCATGGTGTGTGATCAGCAGAGTGTGGGATCGCTAACCAGCTCGGGCTCAGCCTATGTCTGTCACCTTGCCATGGCAAGAGCAGAGCATCGCTGTCTTGGGTGATACCCAAGCTGCAAGCAGCAAACGCCATAGATTCTGCAGGTGGTAAGCGTGAAACCGACCCGAGCCCGAAGGCTTGAACAGACTGTGTTAAAGCCATCAGGATTCTCTGAGGTGTTTGGACTACTTGTAAAGGGATGTGATATTACTGTGTTACTGGTTTGGGGGTGGGTTTTTTCCTTATATAAATATATAACCAGAATGAGATCCGTAAAACTGTCACGTCAAGTGAAAGCTCAGCTCTCTGCAGCATAAGACAATAAAAGTGCCATCGTGACTTAATTATAAAAATTTTATTGGTTAAATACATTCTTAATTTACAGAGGTACCATAACAGACTTATTGGACTTAACAAAGATTTATTTAGGACACTGTTAATTGTACACAGAACAAAGACGTCTTCCTGAAGATATTTCCAGAGGGTAGGTCAAACAGAAAATGTTCTGATAAATGAGGCTTTTATTATACTAATGTATGGGAGTATAGCTGAATTTCAAGGTTACAGCTGAAATTTGCTACTATATTGCAGTTAGGATTTGTACTACACCTCATTATCTTTTTTTGCAGATTATTTACTGTACACCTTAGCAATTTTATGTTATGATCTGTATGCAGTTTCATGGTGATACTAGGCATCAAGTCTTAAGAAAATCCCTTCCTGTAAAAGCCAAGCATCTAACTTGTTTCAGTTTTAATAAATACGCATTTCTAGCTGCCTGCAGTAATGCAAAGCAGCCTTTAGATGGCACTCCTTGCTCTGAAGAGAAGGCTTTGCTGCTCTCCTGCCCTGCATAATAGGGAGGAGATGATTAAAATGAAGCAGAGTGGTCTTATCTACTGACAGGCACTGACTTCAAACATTCAGTGGACGTTAAAAAAACAACAACTGGTCAATACACAGTTATAAAAACGGGGAAGAGGAAATCGGAAAAAAAAAAATATAAAAAATTCAGTTCTACTTTTGAGACTTGTATCAAAATCTTAGAAAACTGCCAGACAAACAGTAAGTAAACATCACACACGTAAGCCTCCTCCACCATGACAAGGGTGCTGTATGTCTTTGCGGGACCTGGGCAGTTTGTTGGAGTGGGCTTTGCTCGGTCCCGCTGTTGCCCCCCTGCTGTGCGCAGCGGGGGTTCAGGAGTTGTGCTGGCACAGGTCATGGTGGAAGAAGCCCATTTTAATAGGGTGATCCACTGAAAGCTTATGGTTGAAGAGTCTTGAGTGGGGGCTTGCAGGAGTCAGGAAAGCTCTATATCGATATATTTGTTCCCTTGGATTGCCCTAGAAGGAGATGGCTGTTTTATTGGAATAAACAGGAACCTTTGGCATCTCCTGGGAGGAAAGTTTGGAGAGTGGGAAGGGTTGTTGTTAGAGGTGGACTTAGGTTAAAGTTTGATTCCACAGGAATTCTGGATAGGCTTGTTGGGGATAGTAAATTTGAATAATAGCTATATAAATTGTGCTATTTCTAGAATAGCACATAGTTTATAATTGTTTTTATAATGTTAATCCCCTTCATGAAAGTAGAAATCCAGTTCTCTGCTCATTAAAACTTTGATCTTCATCCCCCTGTTGTGTGAATGGTATTGGTGCAGTTTAAATATACAACACTTCACATTCATGAAGCTTCTAGAGAAAAAAACCAGAGGGCTAATGCCTGTGTCTGTATTTGCAAGTACTGTGGCATAACAGTGACTCTGCAGGGTGAAACGGTGCCGAGGACCTCGTGCCTGTGCTGCATGTTCCTCAGACTCACTTCAGGTGAGCCCCAGTCTGCTGCCGAGACTGGAGGCCCGTTCCCTGCTGCAGGGGAGTCCTGCAGGTCAGTTTTGGCTGTGCGCTTGTTTCTGCCTGCTGCAGTGGGGACCGAAGCATGGGGCAGGGAAGGCCACCCCCCTCAGCTTGCTTAGAATGCACCCTGATTTTTTTAGATCTATACTAGATATTAATATAATATTAGCTATTAGGAAGAAATTCTTTACTCTGCGGGTGGTGCGACACTAGCCCAGGTTGCCCAGGGAAGTTGTGGCTGCCCCATCCCTGGAGGTGTTCCAGGCCAGGCTGGATGGGGCTTTGAGCAACCTGGTCTGGTGGGAGGTGTAATACTTGGACCTCATATCAATAAAGTTGTAGGCAGGCACATGACTTAAGTCAAAACTATCAAGGTGAGTCATGATGATTCTAGTTTCCAGTCTCCATCCACCACTCAACCGTTGGCCCTTTTGCAACCTGAACTTCCAGACCCACAAAGAAAAATCTTGTAAGGGTATCTTGATACCTAGTGACCGGCTTCTCTCTGAAGTAATGACTCATGCTAATGGCTTACTGGTTCCTTTTTGTTATATAGTACAGTGATGGAACACTGTCAGCAATGAAAGCGCCAAATGCAGCATAACTTTTTTTTTTCTATTCCAGTGTGATAAAGTTAGCAGTTAATCAAGATGCATTTAGCTATTTTGTCAAAAGCCAAGTGTTGCAAAAAGGAACTTCCTACCAGAATTGCCTATAATGTGAAGCTACCTCAATCATGTCTGCCTTAGTTTGTCGTTCAAGTTGTACTGCTGCTTTTTACTAAACGCCTTTGTTTGTTAGAGCGTCTTGTAGTAACCTCCTGCCAGGCGTGTTTTCCTTAAGGCCTCGACAGACCATTTATAATGATGCTCAGTATAGTTGGTATGTGGTAACAAACTGAAAACTAATCCCATGTCTGCTGAAAGCTAAAACCACGGCTGTATAATACCCTTCATGTTAAGGATAGGAATGGTGTTACTGAAGTATGTTCCAGTGCTTGAGTGACAAATGAAATGCAGACTGAGTGAAGACTGGCTTTCCACTTACATGAAGGGGGTGGAGGGGCAAATAGTTGGAATAGTGTAGCTCCTGCATGGAGGGGATCTGAGAAAGCTCAGTAAATGCTGTCTGTCACAACTAACTTCAGCGGGGAAAGAAGGGTACGATGGTGCTCGAACAACAGTAGAAAAATCTAAACCTGTTTCTGGAAAGGATTCTGGGGGAAGGGAGGAAGGTCTAAGATGATTCATACCAATTTGACCATTATTCATTAAGAGGCAAAATACTTTTGTGATCTTCCTGTACGAGCAGCTTGGGCTAAGAATAGAAGAATACTACACAAGGATTTGCTTTGGAGTTTTCCCTCTCACCGGTATTAGATTTGATATTTTTCTACTATGAAATATCAGTTGTCTTCCTTGTCCTCTAAGTCATAAAACAAGTGTATTCTACTGGTAATGTGGAAGTCAAGCACTAACGAAACCTGATTATCAAACTTGATCTACATACTGAGTGCTGTAATTATATCTTAAAAACAATTTTTAAAATTTGGATTTAGAAAAGTTTTTAAAGAAGCCCAAAGAAGCTTACTTTATGCAGACTTTGTGCATGATAAATGTAATACCAGATAGTAAACATACTAGAATGCTATTTAAGTTAAAATGCTGTTGCACCACAGTATTTCCCTTGTTGGAAACAGCTAAAAATCCTGCTTGTATGTGCTCTCGGAGCATTCATGAAGCATGATTACATACACTGTCACGAAAGACTAAAATTTTCTTATTTGACTTCAAGACACTAGGTATGACTGTCTAGAAAAAGTAGTGCAAAACATTGATAGTCAAAACACGTTGATGTCTTTGCTGTGCCTTTAGGATAGAAAACATTCTCTCCCACACTCGGGGAGTACAAAGAGAGGCGACACTTCATGGTGTTTTTAAAATCTGAACAAAGTTCTTGGGAAATATACCAGACTTTCCTTGTATCTCTCCACTCATCCAGTCCTCGTCCACAGATTCCAGCTCTGTTATTGTATCACCTGCCTGGAAGAGAAGGAGGAACGTGAGCCAGTACAGCTTACTGTGCAGTGTTAATGCATGCATAGCTGATGC
The DNA here is from genome assembly GCA_017639485.1 of Pluvialis apricaria. Lineage (NCBI taxonomy): Eukaryota > Metazoa > Chordata > Aves > Charadriiformes > Charadriidae > Pluvialis > Pluvialis apricaria. Next base: position 50,638,536 of record CM030010.1, on the reverse strand, counting down.
TATTCAGAACCAATTATTATCAATGAGATAGAAGAGGAGCAGGACGTGGCCGGGCTTTTCTGTTGGTTGCATTTCTTTGAGGTGGTTTGCCAAAAACAGCTAAAGCTTCTTTTAGGGTAAATGCTTGTCTGTGCTGAAAAATAACTGCCTTCCGGAAGAAAAAAATAGCACTGCTGGATAACTACTTGAAGCTACCTGAAGCTCTCCAGGTAGGTAGGTACATTCAAGAGCTGGCTCACAACCCCCCTGCCTTGTTATTTGTGTGTTTCCCTGCTCTGTTATGAGGGTTTCTTTTCTTTAAATGCTTCAAAGCTGCTGCTTTTTTTTTTTTTAATTTAGTCACAGTATTTTCTAGCACCTGGAAACTTTCCTCTGTCCTTTAGAAACTTCCCTTTCCCAAAAAGGAAAGCAATCATTTAAGTAGCTCAGTGTGGCTGTTTAACATAAACTGCAGCTCCTGCGTTTGTTCCTGTTTTCATTGTCCTGTGCCGCACCCTTCATCTGAAGTACTGTCATGGCCCTGGCCTCTCTTCTACTACCTCTGTTTCCCTTTTCTGATTTGAAGAAGCAAGCTGCTAATGCTGAAACTAATTACTTTGCTAGTTTCAGAAGAGAAAATAGTATGTTCCAGCTGATAAACACAATTTTGGGCCTGCTGTGAAAGTCTGCGGTTTCTCAGAAACTTGCTTTTGAGGACACAGTTCGCTAAATAATGACTTTGAATCTACAAGGACAGGCTGTTTTTTTTTGTTAACGCTTCTTAATATTATCTGGACATCCAGCAAGCATTTAGTTTCTCCCCTTGCTCACATGGTAACTATGTATTGTGCTACCAAACTTTTAGATTTTGCTGTACTAGGTGTCCCTCAGAGGCATCGCTGCTGTAGCACTGGCACTCTTACTATTATCCTCCTTCTCATTGCTGTCTTTCTAGTTAAAAAAAGAGGCTCCCTTGACCATATCAACTGATCAAGAACTGAATGTACTGCAAAATAAGGTTTGTTTGTCTTGTCGCTTTTACTGGATCAGAGAAGTCAGAGGAATTCTGCAACTCCTGACCTCTTTTCATTGTCTTCAGTGATGACTTCACCAATATGAAACAGAAGTAGCAAGGGCAAAAATTTTTTAGGGAGACCATTTATCAAATCTGTTAATATCTATGCCTATTCTATGTGCTTTGCTCTTTCTTGTTCCAGGCCTATTTTCACAGTGAATAAATCCTATTTTTAGCCTTCTTTAGAATCTCAAGACCTTTTGGAAAATTGGGCTGAAAGTGGTACTTACCTTGAAGGAAAGCTCATCTTCATTTTCTGCATGAAAATCATAAAGAGCTTTGGCTTTTCCTTTCTTCCCTCCTACAGAGTGTGACAGCTCTGCCCTGGCTGCAAACATGGACAAGACAAGTTATTTGGATTGGAGTGAAATAAATCTGTTTCTGGAGAAGTTTCCTGTCATTCCTGTGTTTTCTCCCCACTAGTGTGCTACAGGGTGGCCAGTGGTTATTACTACTGCTACTTAAGAAATTCACTTTCCTACTGGAATAAAAATCTCTACTGACACCAGTTCATTTTACAGTACTAACACATTCTCATGGTTCTGCTTCTAAGAGGACTAAATTTAAAGTTCACTTACTTGAACTTTCCAATGGTGATATCTAATAAAAGCTGTCTTTTCCTCTTTGTACTTGAAGATGAAGCGGCACGCGGTGTGTGCTATTTGCCCATTAGGTGGAATTTATTTCCTGTCAACTTTCACTCATGGCTTTACTTGCAAAAACTATAGGGAAAAAAATGTGATTTTCTGTGTCCTCTGTGAAGGTTTTGACTGCATTGACTTGGGGACCAAACGGAAGCTTGAGGAGAGCAAGCAGCGCTAATTCCTTGCTTCAGCAAAGGGATTACAATAGTTCTGTGCCAAGACACAGCAGTTGTAGTTATTTACAGCTCTACCAGCTCTTAAGCTGCGCCACAGTGTTTCTCTCTTCAGCTAAGGGCGACCCCAGCTCCACTCCCCCGGTCTTTTGTACCCCTGAATTCCTACTAGAGGCAGCTCAATGGTGCTGTTTTGCCTGTGCACAAACCACACTTTAAACCATCCCAGAATCTGTATCGCCTCCCAGATTACTTACTGACTAGAGCGTTATATTGCCATTATTAGAGAGGGTGGTTCAACATTTGGTTTCGCTTTAGGATATCAAGGACTGTGGTGGTGTGTGGCTTCTTAATGCAATGGAATAGTTGGATTCTCCCAGGACTCTGTCATGACTGTCACAACCCAAGGAATAATGAATTGCTATCTGGTAGGAACACTGTACCTGAGCAGGTCTGAACAAAAACTGCTGGGAAAATCCCTTCCTTTTCATTCAGTCTTCCTCTATACCACTCCAAATCTACTTGTTCCAGTATTTGGATGTAGTCTCCCTTTTTAAAGGACAAATCGTCTTTGGTTTCTGCTGTAAAATCATGAAGCGCTTCACACCACTCTACTGAGTGTCTGTTGCTCTATTCGAGTGAACAGAAGAAATGCATTAATTTTAGAAGCGTTAACGGAGCCCATAAGCTGATGGATACTGGTGAAAGCAGCTGTACAGCACACGGGTGTCCTGACTTTCTCTCGTACAATAGTGCCACTGCAGATGTAGACTAGAATGGCATTCCAGCAATTACCACAGAATTTCATCTAGGCTCAGACGCATTCCTTTTTATCATTAGTGGCAGGGGACAGGATTAATAAATTCAAAATTAGACCACTGCAGCAATACTTAAAATAGAGCTAACAAGAATTTGCTTAAGCACAAAGGATAAAAATTTACTTATGTTAATTTGCCAGAAGCTATGAATTCAATCAGTTTTGGCCAACTGTCAGCATTCAAGATGTGCCCATGCAGCATCGTGTGCTGTGGGAGTTGTGTTACGTTCAGGTTTAGAGTTGTGCAGTTAATCTGACATTATAACACAAAGTCTCTGTAAATCTATGAAACTGCTATGTAAATTCCAGCCCTCACCTATAACATTTTATTACCTGAGGAAGGGAAGAAGAAACCTCCACCTTGTTCTGCAGTGCTGCTCCTGTACCTGCGTAAGTAAAGGACAACTTAGAAGAGCCGCAATGACTATTCAAAACGTTACTAATGATAGAGATTTTAGATACTCAAAGTGATTATTAAGTCCTACTATTCCTTTTGATTTTTCTTACCTGTCTTCTCTCCCTCTCTACCTCCTTCCCGCATTCGTTGTCCTTTTGGGCTTTTCTCCTATGTGTTACCTATATGCATGTAGTACAAAACCATGTTGTGGAAGAGTTTTGCAAATATATTCATACCTGTTCCAGGCAGATCTTCAATTATTTCCACAAAGTTCAAGGGGAAAATTCCAGACGTGCCTCTGAGCTCTCCTCTGGCCCACTCTTCATTTACATATTCTTTAAGGACAATAGTTTCACCTTCTGAAAAACTGAGCTCATCTTTCTGATCTCCAATATATTCAAATCGTGCTATACATCTTGGGCCTCTGAACAAACAAAAGAGAAACTTACTTTGCTTATTTATTATTATTATCCACTTAATAATAAGGCAGCATGGTGCAAAATATGGATTGATATCTTTAATTAAAATGGTGAAAGAATGCACTGAAGATAGAACAGGTAGAAAATTGGGGTCTAGACCCGATTCTCATCTCTGCTTTCTGAGGAGGATGAGTATGGAGTCCGGAGGAACTGGCCACAACTTCTGCATCCCAATTCCTGACTGTTACAGTATTTCGCATAAGACCCTGTTTCTCTTCCAAACAACAACAGCAACAAAATATCACTGTGTTTCTGGGCTACCTGTCCCATTTTATATTTTTGCCCATACCCAAGTAAGTGTCGGGATATACTTTTGTTAAGAGTTTGACCTTTTTTTGAGCTAGCATCCAATTTAGATGCAGTCAAACACAGGTGGAGGGTGGGTGTTGTGTATTTGTCCCAAATACATGGAGGTTTCATAGGGGGAAAGCTAGTTTTTACGCACTTTGACAAACTTTATTTTGTAAAATCTATGCCAGGCACAAGGAAATAAATTATCTATCAAAGAAAGAAACATCAATGCATCTGACAAATTTTACATAATTTGGTATAATACTGAAAAAACCCCAATTTTTTCCTCACTTAAATAGATTTAATAATTTAATAAACTATTAAAATAAATTTAAGAAATTACTGTAAGAAAATATTTGACTTATCAGAAATACCATGCTAGAAAAAAGTGGTAATAGACTTATTCTTATTACAGCATCATAGTATACAACCGATGTAAGAAGCTTGATTCCCACCCCTGTGCCCCGCTCATATGGTTGCAAAAGCTTCAGAACAGAGCCTGCACTTTCTGTTTGTTCCTTAGTTGCAGAAGCAACTTTTAAAAACAAAGTCTCGGTTAAGACAAGCCAAACTCTATCTGAAGAGCAAACTGAATGATCCCATTGATACTAGTTCCTGCCTCTGCCTGAATTTGCTTTAATTACTACCGTGAATGATTATGAAATCAAATCAATCGTCATTGAGTAAAAAGGGTACGAAAAGTTGTTCCTTGCCGACAAACCTTAGTACAAGTTGTTTGCAAATCAGAAATGAAAGTGCTTGAAGTACATTTGATAATTTGATGTGGGGAACTTTAGATTCACCTGTGTGAAGTTATACACTTTAAGGTTAGAGAGATTTCTCTACTTTAAAGTACAGCTACATTCTGTCCCATTTTATCTTGTTTTTTTCAAGTAAGTAGGAGCCCTACCATGTTACATCTTAGGAGGAGATTGAAAGAAAGTAACAAGGCCAGGAGCAAAGAGAGGAGAGTGCAACGCTGCTGAAGTTCATCAGATTGGTTCACAGTTTCTGTAACCAATTTTTGTGAAAAATTATGGGAGATGCTCTTCTAAGAGGAAGGAGAGTGATCTACCAATTTTTTTGAAGCCAAGAAGTGAGTTTTTAAGGTGTTTTTTTTTTTACCTGAATGAGTCGTCTTAAAACATCATAAACTTTCAGTTTTGAGATCTTAATTTTTTAAAAGATATTTTGGTGAAGAAACTGTTAACCATACTAACCGCAGCACAGATAGCACCTGCTTCAAAGTTATCTTTCTTTTTACTTCCTAGTAAATCGAGATGACAAAGAAAATAAGATTTATCTGACTCACTTGATACATTGTGATGAACAGGGTATTTTTTTCTTGTTCCCTTCTTCTGGAACATCAATCTAATAAGACAACAAAATAAATTAAATCTGCGATTTCAAGCTCATGGCAACATAACTACGATAAACTTGGAACTGCTTAAAATAATCTATTTTTCAGGTAAGCATCAACTCCAGTTATGACCTCCATGTGATGCTCTATAGCCACTGGCATGCACTGCCATATTAATGTAGATTTCGGTTTTGTATGCCTGATTTCTCATTTTTCTATTTCATGCAAACAAGGAGCACTATTTAATGTTTTCTTTTATGAAGATGGTTTACTGTTTCTACTTCTGGCATGACTGATTGACAGAATACGGGACCGGATACTACTACATGTTGTTGCATTTAGCTCCCAACTTTCAATTCGTAATTGCTCTCTATTATTTACTAGCACAATGTATCACAATAGACAAAATTATTGTTTACACGTATCCTTTCTGGGCTTTGGTAGCCAGCTGTCCCCCAAACAAAAACACGTTTCACAAATCTCACTGGAATTGGAGAAATATAATTTAGAAAATCAATACACGGATATATCAAACAGACAGCATTCAAGTCCTTTATCATAAAAGGATTTCAATTGTATTTTTGGTGTGACATGAAGAATGATCTGTGAGATGTATAAGACTACAAGCGTAGAGACCCTTGTGAGGAGCTTTGGGTTACAGCTCACTATTGCATGAGCCAGTTCCCATAAAAATCATCAAGAATGTTTTATTAGCTTATGTTAAGGACTGGAGGAAATCATGCTGCCTTTTAGGACAACTAATCTTTGCAGCGCTCTTGCTAGAGGAGCTGATATCTGTGGTGTTCTGAAGGTTCTATGGGAAGTAATATCCATGTAGTATTGCTAAGTGTCCAGCTATCAAGCTACTACCCAGTTCAATGTTGTAAAATACACTATAGCGTATTGTATAGAGACCTTGTATCAAGATCAGATCTGACATGAATGAACAGGAGAATTCACTCAGAAAATCAGCCTCATCTACTGCACTCTTTTCCTTTTTTTTTAAATTTTGCTGAAACAAAAGATTTTTGCATTCACAGGGGTCGCCAACTTTTACACCTAAAATAGAAATTTGAAACGCATCTTCCCTAGCTCTTACGGAGTTGTATCTGTCTGTATCAATGTTGAATTTGACCCCAAATATTAATTCCACAGCTTTAACATAAAATTTTTTCCTCTATTAGCCATCAGTAGTAACAAGAACTTTTAAATTACATTTTTGGTCTGTGTAGAAGCAGCTAATCAATTTAGCTAACAAATCTTTCTCCTGAAAGTGAATTGAGCATGGTTCCATTACTACTAATCCTGAATCTAGTTTTTATCCTTCAGCACTTCTCAAATCTTAACATTTTTCTCCAATAACGCTACTACAAACTAAACAGACACCCTGTGTAACACACTTTGATGATTCCCAAATACTTGGTATTGTCCATGTAGCAGCGGTGCTCATCTCTGCCAGCCGTCCCCGCCAGACACAGACTTACTGTCTTCGGTGCCCAGTCATACACCTTCACTGCATCCTGGTGGCAGTTTAGCATTCCTCCGTGTCTATATCGCTGGTGTGGACAGCCCAACAGTCATTTCTACTGCCACAAAATGGACTTCAATCTCAGACTAAGGCTTGCAATAGATTTGACCCAGCTTTTGATGCAGTGAACCATACTGTATCTCTTTTAAAGATGAGGCGCTCAATCAATTGCTATTGGGCTCTAAAACCAGCACCTGTCTCTCGCCTGCTGTTTACTGTCGTGTCACATTCAGTAACAGGATTGCTTTAAGCTGCTCATTTGCAACAACACAATGTCCTTGCACTGTGCCAGCACAACCATTTGTGCAGCCACTTAGCAAACCACTTAGGTGAATTGATCCAGCTGGAAAAAAAAAATATTCTGGGAAGAAAAAAAATAAAATGTTTTGTTGGGCCCAACTACTGCTCTGACCTAGGTCACTACATGGCTATAAAAGTGGTGGTTCCAGCACAGTTCAAGGGACAAGAACATGAGAGAAGCTAGCCGGTGGGAGGGAGGCACAAAAAAGAAATCATCTTACTGAGTGTTGATTCTTCCATGCAGCTGTGAAAAACAATCTGCTCTGTAGACCCTCGGAAACTACCCAGGTTAACAAAGAGAATCTGGTATGGGCCATGATTTTCTCACTTGGCTTCAAATTAACAGCAAAATAATCCCCATAACACAAATTGGTCATGCCAAATCAAGCATCTTTGTAATACCATACAAACAAGTTATGTCTTCTGTGTTGCCAGAGGGAAAAGAGATTATCTAAATACAGAATGGAGTTAAACGCACAGGAGCTATAGTAAAATAGAACCAGAAAACCAATGCAATAGGATCTTATGTAGCAATGTATGCAAAGCCTACGTACAACTACTTTAACAAAGATGGCAGGAAATATCCCTGTGCGATTCCCACATTTTCCTCGGTACCACTCAGTATCGATTTTCTCCAGAAGACAAACAGTGTCTCCAGAATGAAGGTTCAAGTCATCAGCATGCTCTGTAAGACAGCATCATTTCAGTTAATGTAGTTGTCACACTTATTGATCTTCTCTAACTAAAACCTTCTTAATATAAACAAAACAGACAAAACAAGAATGAGTTTTCAAAAAGTCTTAATTATACTTGATAAACCAGTTAGCTTTAACTAAGAGACTGGCACAACTATAGCTAAACCCATGGATTTGAACAACTCTACATGCAGACCTTGTAGGCTGAGCTGCCTCATCATTTTTAATATCTAATTCTAAGAAACTTCCCATTTGAAAGTTTTGGAGTAAAACAAGCTTCCAGAATATCCACATTTACTTACCTGCAGGAAAATCATGCAGGACTACAGCATAAGGTGCGCTTGTGTCACAAACTTTTGGAGGGTGGTTTGAATCCTGTGACAACAAATAAATCCACGTAGTTTATAACTCATGGAAGACACTAAGAGAGATTCTCTGTTATGTACTCTGAAAGTAATTTTCTGACTTGGGACACAATGTTGTTCTGGTATCAGAGAATGACCTTTGGAGGCAACAGTTAGTATTGGTCACACAGCTATGGGTCTGAATTCTGTATGCCTTTCGCCAGCGTAAACCAGAACGCATTTCACCAAAATCTGCTTTTGAGCCAGTAAAAAGAAGTGAAGGCATGTAGCTTTTCCCAGTATAGACAAAGCCCCAGCTATCTCTGTGGGTCAGAAATCTGGAGCATTGATAGCTATCCTCATTGCAGGAGTTGTGGCCAAATTTTGCACTGTTGCTCAGTACTGCGAGCTGCCAGTTACCCTTCCTTGTCGGGAGAGAACACTCCAGCCCAACTCTCCCCAGCACACTCAGCAAGGGCAGCACACCTGCCAAGCATTTCAGAGGGCAAGCAAGCCACTAGGCCTTTGCTTACAGGAAAATAATGCTGAGGGGAAATGACAATTTTGTTGTGGGACCTTTATAAAGGGAAATTATATTCAAAATTCTAAGTTTTCTACTCTATCCCACCCACTAGGAATTTTTAGACTGTACTGATGACAATCACTGTGCGTGAATTACATTCAAAGTAATTCATTGCATACAAAAAAGCCCAACATGGACAAAGATAAGGCCAGAAGAATATGAATTACAACAGATAATAACCAGTTGCATAGAAATCTATTTCAGCCATGTAGGTTTCTGATAATAATCAAAAAGGCTGCTCAGAGCTATAATTTATACTAGCTATTTAATATTAATAGTTATGCCCTAAAAACAAGTTATGTTCTGTAGAAGCAGAGAGAGGAGAATACTTTGAAGTCCGTATGTCAAAGCCACTTCACTGATTTGTCATGTACAGCACTTCATAAAACTACTCGTTTATCTTTTGCCCACTTTTCAGATACTCAGCCAAGGAAGCGATTATCTTCCCATGAGACAGAGGAACTTTGTACCAGTTTCCTCTCCCCTCTGGCACTCCAAGTAATTACTGTTGCTCTGCTCCATAAGCGGAATGTCCCTGTGCTATATGGCAAACCACCATTACTGGGTTTTGTTTTGGTGGTTGTTTTGTTTTTATCAATGAAACACGAGGATTTAATAAACCACTATTACATTTCTCAGTGCAAACTTTAAAGCCTAATGCGCTTGATACTTTAATGCAACAGGAGTCTTGCTCATTAAATATTTATCAGCAGAAAAAAATGCCTTACCTTACAGGACAGTTCTTCAGGGTTCCTGGGAAGACAATCTTCCTTGGCAACTCCATGAGGCACAGGTAGCTTGAACAGAAATAGGAATGGAAGAGTTCATTTCAATTCTAAGCACCTGAAATTCCCACTGCAAGTGAAAATGGTCAGATGATGGAATTATTCAAATCACCTACTACAGGTAACTAATTTAGAAGTCCAGTGGAAGAGGACAAGCTCCTTTGGAAGGCATTCAGAACAGGACTGCTGGTGATATGAACAGCCACTTCAAGCAACCCAGGTGTTGTCATCTGCTGTAAAAGCGTCTTAGCCACCTAACCAGTATCATACCATATGGTACATGATATTCAGCAACACACCGACACAGAAACGTATTGATTTGTCCCGTAGGGCACTGGAAAAACAACCTGGCAGGAAAATTTCATTGACAGTAACACTTGAGGGCAGAGAATTACTAGTGATTTGCTACTGAGAAAAAACCTCATCTACAAACCACGTCACAGGTTTCTTATGTAAACAGGTGTGGCTACACCAGAAAGGAAGCAATGTGCTTCCCTTATCTCAAAGCTGTTGCTACTATCAACTTAGATACATCTTTCTCTCTCTTTCTTGCTCCTCTGCTCCACCAAGGAGCTAAATGCAGCAGTGAAGATTGAAGAGAAGGCAACAGAAATCTTCCATTTCATGCTGAATGTTGATGTTGTTCATGGTACGGTTGTGTGGGTGCTTTTTTTGACAACTCTGGTTCAAGCAGTCTCCAGCTCTGATCACTGACCAGTTTCTAGTATCTGGAGAAAGACTCTCAACTTTTTATCTGTAATGTTGATAATGTTAATGATGAAATAGGGAATATTTAATATTCCCTAACAACACACGCAATACCAGGAGGAGACATTTTTATAATGAAAAGAGATGGCATTGGTAGGATGAAAATGTAAGATAAGTGGTTTTACATTCCTCACACTTTGTAAGCTTGATTAAGCAAGCGAAACTACTTTTTAAGTTCTAATGTCCCCCAATTTTTTAAGCATTTTGACATATACAAGGAAAACCAATATACAAATGCAATTATTTAGCATCATTTTACGTGCTGTAATAGAATTCAGAACTGCTGGCTGTAAAATGAACCCCCAAAACCCAAAAGCTATGCATTAAAGATATATATATATATATATAAATTACATAGATACACAAAAATACACACACATCTATACTTTGCATGCATATATTACTTTCTCCAGTATTACATTACCATACTTATCACTATTTATCTATCAGTATTTTCTAAGGAAGATTATGCTGATAGATGCACTTTGAAAGCCACATCATAGTAACCTACCTTACTACCTTTTTGACTACTAGTTTAACCAGCACTGGTTTATAAAGAACAGTCTGAGATATTCTATCTCAACCCTCACCATGTATTTATTGTAGAGAGGATGACCTGGTTTAGGTCTAGGAGGTAATGCTGGATCTGGATTTTTAAAGACTTGACTTTTTGCCCTCTTGGGTCCCAATCTGAACTTGCTGGTTTTTTTATTGGGAGCGATGTTAGAAGTAGATCGTGAAAGAGCATCCTTCTGGGAGGAGGTCTTGGCTGCAGAGAGTTTTGGTGGAGGTGGCCTTCCAGGAACACCTTTAGGTGGGGGAGGTCGAGCAGGTACAATTTTTCCATCCATAGGCCTAAAAATTGGGCAAACCATCAGACAAAGATGCATATTAATAAGCCCGTTGCCTCGTCCTCCACCACAGCCCTAGCTCTAGGGTATGCAATACGGAAATGTGACTCATGATGACCTGGGCTGTGGAGTGTGTAGTATCTGAAGCTCTCTGGGAATACATGAACTCTTCAGATACTGGGACTGGATGATCAAGTCCTTAGACAGATCCTTTGACTATATATTTCCAAGTCTGCTCACCACTTTTGCTTATGAACAGCCTGCCAGGTTTCTCGGGGGCCTACTACATAAGCAGGATTTCTTTGAGCAACCCACCTTTAGAAAGAGCTTTGTCTGAAGCTGCCTCAGGACAAAGTTCTTCCAGTGGAGAGCTTTAGTGACAGCCCTGAGAAGCTCTGCTGATCTAGCTGGTCTTCAGGGATCAGCCTAGCGCATTCCCTGGGACATCATTTACCTGAAGTGATTTTTGGACCTCTGCTGAAACTCATGACATATGACCCCACTTTGCACAGTGGCATCAATAGACGAATTTACCATTTTTATGCAACAGATGTGTACTGCAGAAAGAAAACACTAGTGAAAATACTCGAGTTTTCTGGCACTGCTGGAGGTACCACACTCTCACTAGTGTACCAGTAGTTTAGAAACCAAAATCAGAGACTTGTAAGTGACGGTAATTTAAAAAAAAAAAAAAAAAATCTAAAAAATGGTTAGTAAATCATTGATTAAAAAAAAGCTGCCTATACAGTACACGAGACATTATTTTTAGAATCAAAGAGCGTGGCCAAATCAAAAATTTGCTAATTAAAAATCACCTCTGTTATAAACAGACATTATGTACACAAAACTTTGACTTCCTGTTATTAAGAACCCTGGCACTACCACTATTCCAAAAATAGAATATTGTTTGATTGTTGTTTGGAAATCTCTGGCCAGTTACTGCAAGTTTCTACTACAATTGTCCCTCTTTTTTTCATATAGTGTAATTCAGCATAATTATTTGCTTGCATGAATCCCTCAAGGGTCTTTAAAAATTATCAACCACAACAAATGTGCATTAGTGGATCTTTGGAGTATCCTGACATATTTTGTGAGTGTTATCCACCACTTGAGAAGATATTAGTGCTCTACTAATGCTCCTGATAAGAGTTCTCTGTTACTATTTAAGTACAGATTATTTTTTAAATCTAAAAAAAAATTTTCCACTTCTGTTCAACTTACACCTCTCCCCTTTCTTCACCTCATCCTAAACTAAGCATTTTTAATATTGACAAAAGGGAAAAGACTGCATTAAATCTGTAAACAAACCAACCCATACGCTTGTAAGGCAACTCAACCAAACAAGAAAACCCTAACAAGCAAATCAGAGAATTATTACTGCTTACTTAAAAAAAAATAAAAAATCCATTTGAGCAGAAGAGTGAAAGGACAAAATGTTTACTACAGTTCCAGAGACCCTTGGGAGAATTAGGAATGCTGTTATGCTAAACAGAATGGGGGAAAGTAACAAGCCTCTACGGGGCAATAATGAGGTGTTTCCTTGTGGGTACAACCACATTCTTTCCTGTTAATAAATACTTATTATTATTGGTAGACTGAGTTTAATAACTGAAAGATTCTCTTGTCCTGACACAACAGAGCAAATTCTTGTGTTTAAACCCACAGGTTTAGAGTACAGATACTGAGACAGCCACAAGTGGGCTAGCTAGACGCTGCCTTATCTGCCTCCAGTTTGTCTCTGGCATTTAGTGGACCCAAATTTAAGGCTGGTCCAGCTACTTTTGCCTCTGCAGACCTTCCTTCTTGTTGCTTCAGAATAATAATAATAATAATAATAAATAACAACAACAACAACAACAACAATAATATATTATCATTGATTCTGCATCTTCACAGGCATTTTAGGTCTGAAGTGAACTGTATAAACTAGCCAGTGCTTCTGGGAAGGTGGTGGCCCAGCATCTGCTCTTTTCAGGGTGGCAGCATCTGCCACCTCCATTCCTTCACCACTCAAACCCAGCCACAAGTGCAAGTGCTGTTGATCAAAAGGTCAGCAACATGCAGGAGGGGATGTTCTACGTTCAGCTGTGGGTGGAAAGGTTAAAGATGCAGAAAGGAATGACTGTCAGCAGCCACTGTACATTAGCTGAAGAGTCAAACAGCTGTCCTCCTATAATCTGCCTGCTCATACCAATAATGTACAAACAAGTATTTATCAGCTAGCAACTTGGTCCTGCCTATTTATTAGTGAGCATACTACCTACCCAAGCCTGTTAAGTTAGGACTAGAGTTGGTAGTGCCTACATTGAAACTAGGCAAACTCAGAATCACCACTTTTAAGCGAGTCACTGAAGAATTGCGCTTACCTTGGGGGTAGTACAGGTTCTAGCTGAGGCACTCCACCCTGTTCTGAATGATCAAACTCCTACAGAGAGTCAAAAGAAAAAAAGCCATCTATTTAAACCAAAGAAACAAAAATTATCTTGTTTAAATGATGCATTTCTTGTATTAAATTATATCCCACAGATTGGAAAAATAAGAGTTTCTGGAGGTCTGGGAATAAAGTAATAAGTATTATGGCGTGTTCTAGCATTTTAAAGTCTTGTTGGACATAGAAGGAGAGGTAAATAACCTGGTTGACCACCTGAATCACAGCTTAAATTGTGCATTAGGTATGACCCAGCCCTCTTTTCCTACTACATGGGAGTCTGGGCTTAAGAACCAAATTCAGCAGAGCCATACAAATGTACAATTTCACTGCCTGTAGGATTCCAAGAGCCGCAGTGGCATTATCAATTTTGATTTAACTTTGACAGATGAAACCCTTTGAACAGGCTTAAAGCATAAAACATGACATTGATGCAACTCGCACAGGATAGTGTCTCTTGCAAACAACATTAGCTCTCATTAAAGAAGGTATCTAAGTATGTTTCCTAGAGATCTAACAGATAAACCCCGGTGGATCTTGCTTTGGCAGATTAAGGCGTCACTCCTCCCAGCTGCCCATCCTGACCCCGCCAAAGATTACTACACCATATTAGAGTCAGCAGAGGAGAACATGTGCCGTGTCTGAAGGGCTTGGACCACAGTAATGGATTAACAAGTTACCATCCTTTCTGCCTCCTGCTGTTCATTTTCATCCCAGTGCCAGAGAGTACTGCCAACTCCGCTGAACAAGCACAGCTGCTGGTGGAACAGCGTGGTAAATCGGAGTGTTGAATCTGGGTTCAAAAGTATCCTTTTTGAACCAGTAACTTTAAATAAGTCTGAACAGTCTTGTTTACTTAATTAGGGATACATGTGCTTGAAACTGGTAGACAATTTCTGTGATTTTTCCCACCCAAAATATACCTAGATATATTTGTGACATAATTCTGACCCCTGATTAAGTCCCCAAATGAACGTTCCTGATTAAATGATCCTGATTAGAAAGAAAACAACCTGCCACTTTCAGATGGGGATGTTATCCTCATACCAAAAATTTTCCTCTTCTGTATGAAAAGGAAGAAACCTGTGCCAACTGCTGCTTACAGGCAACATTTTTTACTGTTGTTGGTTAATCACTTCCACTGACAAGCAATACTAGTTTTAGAAGCACAGAAGTTCTTATCTTTCCAAAGATAAGATTTAAATGTTTCAGTGGAGTTGATGCAGTCATCATCTTAAAAAAAAATCCTCTGAAGCTTACAGATGCCTGCCTCAATAACCTGGATGACATTGTCAAAGTTTTGGGGTTGCATTGTATAAAAGGATATTTAACATCTTTTATTGAAAATTATTTTTTCAGCATTATCCATAAAATATGGGACCTCTATGAATAGCCTCTTCAATCATGACATTTAAAAAACCCTTTATCCTATTAGCAGAGGTAGCCACAAAGACATTTGCTGGAAGCTGTCCATCCAGTGAGGACTTTTGATTTGATTTGATTTGGTTTGATTTGATCTTTCTACTGCCTGTGGTTTCCACAAGATTCCCTGCCATTCTTGCCATCACAGCACTCAATATTTGGAAACTCTAATGTCATTTTCTGATTTATTTTGTAAACCTGTGTCACAGGGCATACAGGATACACAGCTACAGTATCTCCCCTTACTATGTGCTCAGGAGTGAGGAGCAGAGCCTTACTTTCCAAAATAGATGGTTCTACTCAGGCTCTGACACGACCAGTAGAGAAAAAAATAGAAGGAAAGAGCTAAAGAAAGCAAGCTTCATTCATCTACAGAAAAGTTTCCTCTGCCTGAAAATTAGCACAGGCACAAAGAGGTATTGTGTGTATGAAAGTAAAAAAAATACATTTCTAAAGGACAGTATTTCACTACGTAAATCTCATTGGACTTTGAACCACTTTGCAGTGCTTTTGAAACTAAATTGTAGAATATCCTGATTCCAGCTGCTAAATACAGAAAATTGAAGATAGATGTGATCAAAGTTTAATGAAATCAACAAAGTGCTTTTCAGAACTGACAGCAGTCTAAATTACCTAATTAAATTAGAGGATGCAATTAAAAGAAAAGCGCCTTATATTTTTGAGTAGTCCTTTTCATCCTTTGGTCCTTCAAATAACTTACTTTACAAATGCTTGAGAGTCACACAAGATCTGTTAACCAAAGCAGACAAAGTTCTAATGCAGGAAAACAGTTCTAGCTTACCACTTTTTTTACTAGGTCAGCACTGTTGGATTTTCCCACTGTGGTATCGGAGGTGTTCCCAATAGGCTTTTCAGCAGGAAGTGGTGGAGGACTATGCGGGATTTCATTTAAAGCTGTGAAAAAAAATAAGAGTTCCCAAATGAAAGTCTAATTAAGAGCTTCTTTACATGGGCCAACAATAGGTAGGGGAATCCACCTTGGTTTGTGGCACTTTTTTGTGAACGCAACTTCTTTCCTTGAAGCCAGAGCAGCCAATGGGCAGGACCACTTAAAGACTAGTGAAGAGAAAAGGGATGTGAAGGGAACAGGGACATGAAGGAAACATTACAACTCTGAGGTTGACTTCAGGAATACTTCCCATCCTGTATAACAGATCTTCACTTCAGTCTCAGGACACCAGCAAGTTATTCTAGGGTTTCAGGGTTTCAGCTGCAATACTTGCTGATATAATATTAGACGAGTAGAAGAGTTTCTACCCCTGGGAATGTCGGACTCATTACTGGATACCCTGAAACACCATCACCATCTCTCAGCCACATTTCTAAACTGGCTCACTTTTTTCAGCTGTCAGCTCTTGGAATATCCTTCAGGCTGGAAAACAGCTGAGGGTTATTTCAAGTAACCCTGAAAGATCAGGAGACTTGGATGGAAGAATGTCCAGAAAGGTAAAGGCAAGAAAAGAAATCGTTGCTTGCTACAAAATTCAGGGTGACAGAAAGAAAAGAGATGGAGGATCCCTGGTAGTCTAAGGAGCTAAGCAAATTTAGGACATGAAAGAGGAAACAGTACAGCTCTTACTAGGGAAGAGTGATAATGTCATCAGTCTCAATAGAGAACACAAAACCCTGCTAATTATATGATATTTGCTTTCAACGTTGCTGCCATTGAAACCTGGGAAGCACTTGGACAGGTTTTGCCAGCATATTTACCAATCATTTTGTCTTTATATATTTGAACCTTGCCATCTATTTTACAATGTATATCAAGAAAATTCATTTCATACAAAGAACTTCAGACACTTAAGCTCCTCTGACTTCCAGAGAGTCTTGGAGTTATGTAAAAATATGTGTAGACAGCCTGGACATTTATAAACTGATGACAAAAAAAGAGGAGAGATTCCATCCAAATGAAAACTTTCAGTTACTCATTTCTTGAAAAGTACTCTCAACAAAGAAACAACACATAGGAAGAAGTGTTGTTTGTATTTAACACCTCAGTTGCACTACTATGATCTAAACCACTGGTATGATGTTTAAAAATGGACCAGTTCAAGGATAAATCCCTTATTCTTCAGAGCAGGCCACAGTTACCCTGTTGGCAGTGACCAAGCATGGAAGAAAAAAAGTTAGTGAAGTTCATCACTCTTATAAGTATGACTGATGAAAAGTAAAAACAATACCTCACAGTAATTGCAAGAGAAATCTTCTCTTATCATACCTTACTGATTTATAAAAAGCATAAGAGGTTTATTTATTCATACCACTTCAAATCTTGATGTATATGCAGATGGCCCAATTTCCTTGCCTTTACTCTTTATAAGACCAAAATTAAAGGAAATAAAGGAAGAAAAAAACCACCCAAGAACTAGAAGGCAGGTGTTATTTTCAGTGATTTCTAAGTCTAATAACTGAAGTGGAAGTTTAATGCTTCCTTTCTAATCACATCTTGACAAAAATGCTAATGCTATACGAGTGCTTTACTGGAGTTCAAATCCTTAAGCATCCAGCTCTGTCCCCTTTTTTGGTAGTGCTGAGTGAGGGGTTTTTTTGTTTTATTGGGGTTTTTCTTTTTGGTTTGTGCTGGTTCCTTACAGAATTAATCTTCCTCCCTACACACGATGGTGAAAGACCCCTTCTACTGAGATTACGTGGTCCTCTTACATGGTAAATCCTACTATATCCATGTTATACCTAGGCCCAGTTGTACTTTTCTCATTTTTTAACTTTTAACAGCTTACATTTCTGCAGCAGCTCCTATCTGACAAAAGCCTACTCTGTTTTCTTGGAACCTGCTTCTGTTCCTCAAAATCCCATTAATCTTCCAGCCACAGCCTCCCATAAAGCAGTCCTTCACTCTCCCCTGACAATTGTAGCAAAGTACAGTATGACCAGCAGTCTCCTGTGGAAAGTTCAATTACCACTAGAGAGCAGCAAGGGACCAGTTATCTACAAGTTCAAAAGAGAATCGAGCTCAGGAAAAAAAAAGAAAATGAAAAAAAAAATAAAATTGTCCGGTCTTTTTTTTTTTTTTTTTAAATGGAAATTACAGTTTCCTTTGTGGAGAAGAATTATGCCTTGGGTTCTTTACAGTAGTTCGTAAACATATTCTTCCAACTGAAAAAAAAATTTACTTATAATCAGACATTA
This sequence comes from Pluvialis apricaria, assembly GCA_017639485.1. Classification (NCBI taxonomy): domain Eukaryota; kingdom Metazoa; phylum Chordata; class Aves; order Charadriiformes; family Charadriidae; genus Pluvialis; species Pluvialis apricaria. The sequence continues at coordinate 50,620,449 of CM030010.1, read as the reverse complement.
ACAGAAAGACTTTTCCTTATAGCTTTATCTTCAGTCTTCTCTACATATTTAATCATTTCCACTGCATTTCTCAAATAAGCAGAGGAAAAGAAAACCTAGTATTTTAGCACTGGGGTCGTGAGGGGGTGGGTGGAGAAGGGAACTCAGGAAACAATGAAAGTCTTAGGTGAAAAGCCACCTGGATATGTAGTTGCTACAAGCTGGCTCTGCACCTACTCACTGTAGAAAACATAATTTTGAAATATGAGTTTTAAGAACTGTCTTGTGACATTTCTCCCTAAGCTTTGAGGATAAAACATAAGGCTAAACAGAAGCAAGTGTGTACTCCAGCATACAAAGATCAACACGAAGACCTTGTGGCTCTGATAAATTTCTACTCTGAGATACTGTCAGTGTCATTTGTAAAGCTGTAAAGGAGTAGAGGTGGAAGGCATTAGGGATATGGTATCTGTCAGAAAACTATAGTCAAGGCCTTGACACAAAATTGCACACATCAGATTTTTGCACCCAAGTTTTTGCATGCCTTTTTTATTCCCTCAACTGCTACCAAAACACTATTGCTTAAGTGGCCACAGATTTCAAATCTAACATGGGTCAAGGGAACTTTTTGATGTAAGCTGTGAAAAATATGTTTAAATCCCAAGTAAGCTGTGCTTGAAGCAAAGTTTAATATGCTAATGTTGTTCCTTTGACAAGTGGGGGGCCCCGCTCCCAGGAAGCTTGAGAGCAGTATTAAAATACCCTCAGCTGATGTCAGAACAGAAGTCAATTTGACCAAAGGTACAGCTCAGTGATATGGTTTAGCTGACCAAACAAGCCTGCTTCTGCTGAAAGGGTCTTCTCCAGCTCTTCCCTGCCAGCCTTTAGACCCCCACCCCCGCTGTTTCACCTCTGATATGCTCCATATGGTTTGAGGGACACCAAACTTAGCACAAGGGAGGGAGCCAGACAAGGTAGCTGGGAGGCAGGGAGAGGGGAACATGACTCCCAGCTATTTCTCCCTCCCACCACAGCCCTTAGGTTGGCTACTCTGTCTTGTCAAACTGTATCACGGGATTCCTTTGGCAGCTAATATAGATAGTAAACAGCAACTCGATTAGTAAATAGTAAGTCTCAGTTAAAATGATTTTCTGACAGAAATTTCTCAGACAATTTGGGAGAAGGACTTACATTTCCCGGGTTTAGCTGGGATTCGGATCACAGTGGGTTTCCGGGCTACAGCTGGTTGAGCTGTCTGTTCCTTTGCAGGTTCACTTTTAGTGAGGAATTGAAATGGATCTAAAAGGAAAAAAAACCCCAACCAACATATTTAATATTTATTTTTTGAACACAAATCTCACTGGGTATTGCTTTTATTAAGGACATTTATATTTCACACCCAAGAAAGTTCTAAAAAAACCCCAAATATATATATAAATCAGGATGATGCAAATAGCGTATTCAGCTCTTTGTAAATAATATGTCTTTTTTGTACATCTGCATTCATAGTTGACTTAACATAAACATGTTCCAGATGCCTTCTGGGATTACATAAGACACCGAACAAGAGGAACCACACTGCTTGGTAATAGTGACCTGAAATCAGGACGGCTTTAGGGAAACATTTTCAAAGCAGTTGCTCTAATATGCAGACATAGCTGTGAACACATTTGCTAAAAAGTTTTAATCAATAAAATCTTGCCAAAGCTAAACAGTCAGCACTGCAGCAGATAAAACGCCTACAGAAACAAACTGAACCAAAACAAAGCAAAGCATTTAAATTACAATGATTACAAAATGTCTTTGCTGTAGAACTACTAAGTTCCTGGAACATTCCGCATCATTCCGTTGATTATAAACCTGGTGCCATGGGGGAGACTGGTTCAGACCAAGGACTGGGAGTCATGCCTGAGCTCTGCCCCTGCCTGTACCACTCATTCCTCTACCAGCCTGCCCAATCATTCCATCGGGAAGACAGGAGCAATGTTTTCTATGCTTCGTAAACTTAAGCACTGGACTCTTATTAATAGGCATGGGAACATATGCGCATGTAGAAGGCAGCTGTAAAAATACTTGTACATAAATAAAATCCAAATCAATGGGTTCTTTCTCAAGTACACCTTCATGTCAAAGAGCAATACTTCATTTATTACCTCTTCTCTGTTGTTAACAACCGCTACCTTTTTCTCTAACATTACCAAAACCTGTAGTAAAATGGCAATGCTTACAGTATCATAAATGTGTAAAGTAGAAACTGGAGAAGTACTCCGGACAATAAATTCTCCATGACTCATATTCATAGCCCCAACAACTGAGTTTGATCTCCTCTGGTGGCCTTTTTAGATGCGCAGCTCAATGAGATGTTATTTATGGAGTGTCAGAGTCTCAAAGAGGAAGCATGCTGGGCATCTCTTTAAATTCTTCAGGACCCTTTATAAAAACAGACCCTTTCCCAGAACTACAGCCACACTTTCTGACAAAGTTGGAAGCCCTGTATTTGATAAAATTCTATCTTCAACACTTATAAAAAACAATTTAAAAAAATATGTAATATGAAGTCATGACTTCTTACAGACAATTTTGGATAGTATAACACAATGCAGTTTATCAAGATGCTAGAAATCTATGTCGGGGAATATACATAAGATTTAAGAAAATCCAGAAACGTGGTATTTATGAACAGCCTCATTAAAAACCTTTTAGCATTTTAAGGAAGAAAAGCCTCAGCATTTTTAGAGAGGGGAAGAAGATCAAGTACATCAAGCTCTGGATTTTTCATTTTTCTTTTTAAATCAAAAATTTTCTCAGAGAGAGAAAACACTGTGTAATATTGAACTGGTAAGCTGCAGTGTAACGGGCTGCCCTCCTGCATGCACACGACTTGGCGGTCGCAGCTCCCCCAGCCTCTGCTGCCGCTTCTCCTTGCCGGGCGCTCCTGCCAGCAGCCGGCAGACCCTTCTGCCCGTGCCCCAAGCTGTCCCCAGCTCCTGCTGCCAGCGTGCGGCCGTAGCCACAGCAGGGACAACACGCCGCAGGGCCCGTGCATGCTCTCCCCATGCTCAGATGTCCACCTCCTGCTAGCCCCTTGCTTAAGGCTCTCTTTGTAAGTGTATCCATCATGTACAGGCGTGCCACAGTCTCTCTCAAAGTCAAGACATCTACCTACTTGCCTACAGGCTCCCCAGAAATCTGCCTGGGTACCTTCGTGTCACATTTTAATCGTGAATCAAAGCACATCAATTCCTTCTGTCAGGCTGCTTGTACAACAACTTTGAGAGTACACTTCAGGTAGAATGGATCACGACAGGCCAATGATTTGGCTACAGCTAAAGGTATATAGGCTATAGTTAAAAATAAGCCCTGCTACCACCTAGACAGAAGATGGCTCCATCGTGTTGTGCCCAAAGACACTGGCGCATCCAGAAACTAGGCACAGGCAACCCACAATGTTAAAAGGTAAGGGTAAAACTAACATCTTGTTTAAGTTATGGATTAGCGCTAGTCAGTAAAAGGTTTAGGTCTCTTCAGTGAAAGCTGCATCAGAGCAGGGATTTTTCTGGAGAACTTGAAAACACAGACCACAAGAGGGGTGCAAGCATTCTGGCAGTATGGTCATTACAAGAAACAAAAATCCCACTCTTAGAGTGAGCCTGCAGTTACAATTTTCTTTTATTCCATTATACCTATGTCTGCTAGATATACCGCTAATGTTTGAATTGCAACAAAAAAAAGATATATCTAATCTTAACTCTTACGCTGGCACTCAGAGCGACTTTAATTCAGCTGAAAAAGAAAACTGAAAACAGAAATCTTTCTTCTCTCTTTCACTTATCTGGCAACTCTATGCCAGATTTGAGGAGTGACCCTGGCGAGGCAGCAGGGCCACAAAGCTGCGTTGGCCCATTGGGAAGCTGGAGACACAGGGCAAGCAGAGGAAAGGTGAGCAAGGCTAAGTCACGGGCTCCTTGATACAGCAGGGAACACGCCGGCACATGGAGCACCTCTCAAGGTAAGGTTCTGCAGAGGTTGAGGAAGTTCCACATGAACAATGAGGAAGCGATTTTCCAAAGTCTCCATCTTATAAAAATATAAACATTGTGAGAACAAGTGGAAATGCTCCAAACAGCCAAAATAATCACAGATCTGTCATCTTGTAAATTTATGGGAGATTTAAAATTGTACAAAATTACTGTTTGTCAGCTGTTAATCATTGCTATGTGTAGAAATGGTTTTCCAAACCATTCAACAGTTGGCAGAGGTCTCTAAATCAATAAATCTGAGAAGTAATTTTTAAGTCTGAGAAAAGTAATTTCTAAGGCTGAGAAAACCATTTGATGAACCTTAGTTTTCCACTCATTATCTTATGTTCAATTATACTGTTGTCACCTCATAATTAGTTCAAAACTCATTACCTTGTTTGTGTTATTCCATTCCCGAGTGTTGGGTTTGCAGCAGAAATTGGCTGAGTAAACGACTGTGCTGCTTTGTGCAATGGGACTGACAACATATCAAATTTTTATGTTGTTTAACAACAATTGGGCATCGTTTGAGCATAATTCATGGAGGTGTGAAAACAGAATTGTTAATATACTCATTTAAAGCTTCTCAGCTCAAGGAAATTAATCTGCAAGGCACTTTTCATAACACATATGAACAGACTGCTATCATTTTTTTTTATTAAACTTTTACAATGATGCTTAAAGCCTGTGTCTTCCTTAGTCTCGCTTTTCTACAGCTTCTGTTTCAAAGGTTTATGTGACAACATATATTACTGTGCTTGTTGACAGGAAATACAAACGAAAATTGTATATTCAAATACACTCTATACCATCTCTTTCTTTTACCAATTTAGGAAAGACAGCTTTTTTTTTGCTCCGCTCTCATTTACCATCCTTGTTTAAAATAAAAAATTAGGAGGTTACAGAATAAACACTAGCTTTTGCCCATGTGAGCAGGACAGATGGATATCTTTCTGAAATAAGAAAGTCTTTAAGGAAGTGGTAGTAAGATGGTAACAGATACCTCAGCAGCAATAAGGGGAATCTCCTGACAAATCAGATGTGGAAAGCTAAAAGCACAGAACAGTAATATCTGCTGTGAAGATGCTCAGTCCTGCAAGAAGTACTCTCAGTACACACGAGAGCAACATAGCACAAAAGGTGTTGATGCTGACGTTACAACACTTGCCACTACAGAAGTATGCAACTGTGTCTACTTTCAATGTTTAATTAAAAAAACGAAATCAGCTGTTATAGGCAAGGTTCACACATTCTCTTCACAAAGAATAGTATTGTTATCAGGGTCTTCCAGGAACAGAGAATAGAGCCAAACCTCATCAACAAATGGTTTTATTAAAACCTAGCCCCATGAAACCACTCTGGTGTTTGTGGAAGCATACTTAACCCATCCTTGGGGGAAGATTCTCAACAACAGGCCCCTTCTAGTAACATAGCTGGAGATTCAATGGACACCTGACAGATAGCATCTTAAAGACGAATGGGGTCCATGCTCAAGAAACACTGTGAAATGCTACAACCAAAAGTCTGATGTTCACTCAGACATTCTAAATCTCAACCTATTTACAACTATAAATAGGCATATTAGACAGGTACCCACCTAAATTCCAGCATCAGTGATTTTCCCAATCACAGTTTTCCCAAGCATTTTTCATCACCAAAATTAATAGTTCACTGTTCTTAGAAATGGTATTTCTGACCCAGAGAGAATAATACGGACTATATCACCTTTCTCAAAATATGCAATTTGCAGCTCCCTCTGCATGGAAAATTGCCATGAACTGGTCATGACCATATCTTTTAATAGACTGGGAAATTTGAAAAGAAAAAGGAAAAAAAAAAAAAAAAAAAAAAAGAGAGCGAGAACTGGATGCAGGTTATTCCAGGATGTAATCTGTGCATAACCTGAAAGTAAGCTTAGGTGAAACTCAGGCTTCTCAGCATTTTGCTAACATTAGGAGAGTAGATCAGGTCACTCAAGTAAAAGGAATACAGTATTCAGGAGTAGACTTAGTATGGCTTCAAACTTAAAATTGGAGCAGAGACAAGCAAATTTGCTGTCATAAGGTTCTACAATTTCTTTCTCCCCAGTTTACACAGAGGTTTTTCATGACTAGCCCAGTTATTTTGGTAGAGGCTATGAATGGACTGTGTGGTCCTGCTTCGTTCAAAGATTTATAGTTCATCAGGCCAAGGAGATTTGCTTTATTTGATAGGGCACGTTTAGTCAAAAAGATACTTGAGCGGGCTGGTAAAAGTATCTTATATGTAAGAACCTTTACACAGAAGTAGCTTTTCCAAGGTGGTTGCCAAAGCATTAGGTTTGTATCTGCACCTGCTTGTGCTGTTTCAAAACACACAACACAAAGCACACAACACTGGCGCAAGCACACAGTAATTTCAGAAATTTTATCTTGAGAGTTATCCTTCCTCCCAGAAGCATTATGTCCAGATGCCAAAATAGAAATTTCAAACTTCTCACACATTAACAAGATTTTTTAAAAAGAGTTGTGCAAAGACTTCAGGACAGGAAGAATTTATCCAGCAACATTTATTGCTTCTCAGAGCAGAGAACATGTAGTGAACTACTTGCATAGGTTTCAGGCATTGCTCCCTGTTCACTGCTGACATCTATCTGATGGATCACCACAAAAAGCAAGGCAATTCAAGGCCAGTGATCGCTATTTTTGAGGAACGAGTCCAGTGCAAAGAATGAATGATGTGTACAGGATACATGTGGAGTTTGCAGATGGAGTCTAGCCATCAGTATGACAAAAGTGCACAAAGTCAAAGAATTATGTAGAGTTTGATATTCTCTGGAAAGTACAGAAAAAAAACCAAACCTTGCTGAGAGATGCAACAGAAGATCCAACCTAAATGTACTTGTTGAAAATGCAAGATGACCTTAACTGAGCAATGAAACATCTCATCCACATTGTTAGAAAGTCAGAGAGCAGACAAAATAAAATCTACTACTGGAATAGCAAAATTTCTTGGGCTATTGTAACACTTAATGGCAGTACAAGCATTTATGGGGTGGAAAAATACAGTGCTACATCGTACACAGAAATAGATATAAACGGACCTTTTCTGAGCTTTCAGCACTTCTCTCTCAAACTGCAGGAATGCCCACGCTTACTGTTTGTGTGCATCTAAAAGCACAACAATTTGGTTCGCTGCTAGCTTCTCCATACTAGTAAAGGTGATAGTAATTACACCACCTTTGGCACAAAAGCACTGATTATACCAGCATGAGCTATTATGTGAGATTTGGGAAGCTATTCCTACATCATTAATCTATTTTACTAGCTGAAGTAAGACTAGGATAGCTCAGATTGCAAGAGCCTTCAGCAGGTCTCAAATCCAACCTCCGTCCCAGAACACGTCAGTCATGAGGTGATGTTGTTAGGAATTGGTTGCACAACTTGGTCTCACTCCAAAAACTGGATGCAGGAGGGTATTTGGACATACAGTGGGTGACAAAAAAAGCAAACCCCCCAAACTACCCTGGAGATGAAGAAACACAGCCTTTTCCATTCTTGCCAGGTGGCTGAATGCTTGTTCATTGGCAAGAGATTCAAGTGCCCCAAAACAGGCAAGCTGGAAATCTCCAAATCAGAGGACAGGTGATGGAAAGCAGTAGGGCATACAAAATCTTTTTAATAAAAATGTGAAGGACAAGGGAATTTATAATGTTGTTTAAAATACCTCTCTACCCTCTTGCAAGAATCTCACGTACCTTCAGCAAAGGAAAACAATGTTTTATTTATAAACACTGCTTTTAAATAAGCCTTTGTTGTTCATTGACAATCTTTCTGATCAAAGGATATCTGCATTTTAAGTGTTACTGTAAAATAAACAGATTTAATCACCACAGAGGACAGTTATTAGTAAGAACATTATTACCTGTGTGTTACCACTTAACAGCATCTATAGACATGGAACTCAAAAGCAAAGTCATTTGCATTTGACAACCTAAAGGGCTCCTCATTTATTATGCAGTTATGATTTTAAAACCTTGTTTGTTTCCTGAAACTAGATATAAGGCCCTCTCCTGTGGTAACAGTGGAGTCACTTCCAAGCTCCTTGAAGGCTTCAATTTATGTTTACTAAGCAAACATCTGTAGCTTCTGAAGAGTTAATGGATGCTTGTAATCACTTCTGCTGGAGATTGCCAACCTCGCAGCAAAACCAACAGGACGCAGCACAGACCCATACCTCCACTGCTCCACCCCACAAGTAGCATGTCTTCAGGTAAATCTCTTTTTGTCAGGGGTTTCAGCCAAACAGCAGATTAAAATGGATGAGACTGCTCATTCTGCTCTGGGGATGATACTTTTGGCAGTAAGTAAAAAAGGAGACAGATAACTTTAAAATACTCACAACAAGAGTCATTGGAAAGTAACACAGCAGAACCCTAAGAAAAGCTGCATTGTTTTGAAGATATGTCTGGACTAATCTACTAGTTCGAAATATTTTAGTTCTTTTTTTCTTTTCCTTCCTGAGGAAGCAATTAAAAACAAGCAGCTGGGCAATATCCCCACAGCAGACAAATTTGGAGTTACTCAAGCAGCAGTTTTTCTGAATTGACTACAATATCACACAAATTCTACCATTCATGCCACAAGAAGGAACAATATATAAAAATGGATAGCAGCTCTGGTTTGGTTGGGTTTTTTTTTGCTATACAGGCAGAAATTAACTTTTATACTGCGATGAAGTAGATAGACAGATAGATAAAACAATTAAGAACTGCAGTAGTCATGTTACTGCTAGAATTGAAATACACTAATATGATTAATATATCAAAAGAGAGAGCTGTGTCCTGCTGGTAAGGTAAGGTTTTCTCTGAACTACTTTTCAAAGCATTTGGTTTAAATTGAGTTCTGGTATATCAGGCATAGAGCAATCAGTGAAGTATATGCTGTTTTAGAGAGAGAGAAGAATGAGGCTCCACACACAAAAAGGAATGAAAACACTCTAGCAAGATCACTTCCAGGTTTCAATTTAAATGTGTGCTTTAAATGCACTGTTACCTTATTTTTTTTTTTGTCCAAAGCATACATTCTCAGAACATTTAACAAGCAGGCACCCTACATGCTTTAACATAGCAACTAATACAAGTTATGGGTAAAATCATGGATCTTCTGAAGCCATGGAGTTTACACTCAGTTCAACTTGCACTAGGATTTCATTTCCAAGTGTTTGTAAAAATGGATTAGTGAGAAAAGAGCCACCTAACAGATTATTGAAACTTTTAACCTTCATGAACTGCACAAGTCCCTGTTATCAGCTGTAAGAGAAATACAAAAATACCCCAGATGATCCAAAGTATCACAAGTGTCATCAAAGCATTAGCACCTCAAGATTTAGAGTCCCAAACAGATGCCTTCACATTCTAAATGACTGACTTGAACAGGAGTGATTTCATTAGGATGTAAGTGGCTTTGAACATTATCTCCAGCCTTTGAGTCCAAAATTATGGCACTTAAAACTGGCATCAATTTTGGCTGCTGATGAAAGCAGCAGTTCTACAGATTTGCCATTCCTGACTTCTCCTTCCTGGCACTTCCATTGGGCCAGCATCAGACACACGAGTTGAATGCAAGGTTCTGCCACAGTTCACCTCTGAATCTCAGAGCTGTTGATCTTCCAAAGCTCCCACAGACTTCAACTGGCAGAGTGGGTGCTGAAAGCTTTGAAAGGCTATCTTGATACCCAGAGTCTCTATTTGCACCAGAACGGTTTCCCCCCTCCATATAGGTCAGACAAAGATAAAATCATTAATGTTTGGATACGGGCAAGTTCAGTCTACTAACGGCTGTGCTGCGGGAGATGCTGTCAAACACTGATGAAACCCATGGGATTGCCTGACGTAAGTTTGAAATAAAATCATCCAACTAGCTTTAGTAGTTAAACACTGACAGTTAAACTGGTGAAACTATAAACTGGTATGTTGCCAACACTGTTGATCTTAGCACATAAATAATATTCAAATATCTTTCACTACTGTGGAGATAGTAGCCTTCTGTTAGGGGAAGCTGATGTCTTACGTCAGTCAACTAAATTGCTGCGGAGACTGAATTTATTTTGCCTGTTTCACCTTTTCATTCATATGATCACTTCAACTTCTGCACCCTCCCCATCATCAGCTGAATGCTTCACCTTCTTACTTTTGCATCAGCTGTTAGCAGCAGCAGTGATCGATCCGTCCAGTTCTATTTACATTAGCCTAAGTACCAGATGCGTTTGTGCTGTATCAGAAAAAAATAAGTTTCGTGAATGCTGTAATCTGTGATGTAACACTGCTCTTTGACAAACAAGCTGTTGGTGCTTAGTTTCAAACACCACTGCATAAAAGCCTTCCTCCTTTTCTAGGGTTGCCATAACAACAAGCAGAGCACTGTCATTTTGCTAAGTAATGGCAATGACAAATATGTAAGAAATGCAAAGGTCTGGGGAACTGGGAGCAAGATTACAGCTTCTCTTCCTGCCTTTACAAAACATTTTACTGTGGATTCATCTTGCAAATCCTAAGCTGTTCCTATGGGAACATGAGAAATAGCTAGTGTTAGTGCTCCGTGTTGCCTCATTTTTCAGAAAGCCAGTGTTCTTCTTGTGGATGCTTTGTCAAGACACAGCATGGCATTATAATCAAGAGTATAGGATATTATCTTGAGCTCACAAATGCCTGCAAAAATCTGGAATGAACCCTAATTTTACAATGTAATAAAGTAATAATGCTGCCAGACCTTTTTCTCTTGAGTGGTTAAGAAGGGTTGCAGCAAAGATGCCATTTTACAAAATGAATAAAATCATGGACAGGTGACTTAAAAAGAAGTCAGGAAACTATTATCTGAATAATTCTTCTGTTAACCATGAGAATGGAAAGTATTTTCTTCTTAATTAAATCAAGAATAAAACCTAGGACACCAACCAGAAAGATGAAGACTGACATTCTTACTACTTCAACATGAAAGCTGGTTTTTTTTGGGTGATTTTTGTTTGGGATCCCTCAACCTCTGATTTAACAGAAGAATTACAGTATCACAGTATCGTCAGGGTTGGAAGGGACCTCTGGAGATCATCTAAGTCCAACCCCCCTGCCACAGCAGGGACACCTACAGCAGTTGCACAGGACGGCATCCAGGCGGGTTTTGAACATCTCCAGTGTGGGAGACTCCACAACCTCCCTGCGCAGCCTGTTCCAGTGCTCCACCACCCTCAGAGTAAAGAAGTTCCTCCTCATGTTAAGATGGAACTTCCTGTGCTCCAGTTTGTGCCCGTTACCTCTAGTCCTATCACTGGGCACCACTGAAAAAAGGCTATTCTCGTCTACCTGGCACCCTCCCCTTAAGTACTTATAAGTATTGATAAGATCCCCCCTGAGTCTTCTTTTTTCTAGACTAAAAAGCCCCAAGTCCCTGAGCCTTTCTTCATAAGAAAGATGCTCCAGTCCTCTCATCATCTTTGTAGCTCTTTGCTGGACCCTCTCCAGCAGTTCCCTCTCCTTCTTGAACCGGGGAGCCCAGAACTGGACACAGTACTCCAGATGCGGCCTCACCAGGGCAGAGTAGAGGGGGAGGATGACCTCCCTCGACCTGCTGGCCACACTCTTCTTGATACACCCCAGGATGCCATTGGCCTTCTTGGCCACCAGGGCACATTGCTGGCTCACGGTCATCCTGTTGTCCACCAGGACTCCCAGGTCCCTTTCCACAGAGCTGCTCTCCAGGAGGTCAGCCCCCAACCTGTACTGATGCATGGGGTTATTCCTCCCCAGATGCAGTACTCTACACTTGCTTTTGTTGAACCTCATCAGGTTTTTTTCTGCCCAACTCTCCAGCCTGTCCAGGTCACGCTGTATGGCAGCACAGCCTTCCAGTGTGTCAGCCACTCCTCCCAGTTTTGTGTCATCAGCAAACTTGCTGATGGTACACTCTATTAATTATTAATTAATGTTATTTATTAATGTTATTAATTATGTTAATATTTATTAATGTTATTAATTAATGTTATTTATTTTTTCCCTGTTGGGGGAAAGGCAGTCTTTTAGTGTACATAGCCAAAACATCATTTTCCTTTTCATGCACTTTCAAACTGTAAGTATATCTACTGCAAGGGTGGTAAGACACTGGCCCAGGCTGCCCAGAGAAGTTGTGGGTGCCCCATCCCTGGAGGTGTTCAAGGCCAGGCTGGATGGGGCCTTGAGCAACCTGGTCCAGTGGGAGGTGTCCCTGCCCATGGCAGGGGGGTTGGAACCAAATGATCTTTAAGGTCCCTTCCAACCTAAACCAGTCTATGATTCTATTCTCTTTTCTTGCCTGCTACTTAGAACAGTTACATTTTCCCTCCTTTTGTCGCCTCTATTAATCAAAATGAAATGACTGAAACTACAAGTTTTACCCTAAATGCATGGAAAGCAAGAGTCATTCCTCGCACTTCTAACTTTCTTCTAAAACCATCACATGCACAGTGGCTGCTCCAAGACTCCAGTCTCCAGAAACAATGATCATGACTCTGTTCCCAGCTAGACACTGTCAGTCATACACTTCCTTGACATAAGTACAAAATGCCTCTCCAGCCAGCCTGTACTCTTCCCTTCTTCCAGGCTTGGTACAGCTTCTGCAGTGTTCCTGCAATCTGTCAGTCCAAGAAAACATGGACTTGAATCCATGTTGAGTTAATCACCTCTCCTGCAGGATCTTCTGTTGCCTTACTTCACTGCTTTCATAAGCTCCCCTGAGATCTGTATGTTCATACATACCAATCTTCCAATCTTAACAGTTTAGGGCTTTAAGGGACTTTCTACATCTGCCTTGGGGGTTTTATGCCAATACACAGGAGAAACAATAACAAATCAGAACTTCATCTAATGACATAATCCACAAACTGTGAAGAAATCACATTTGTTAACAATCATTAATATTGATTTACTGTGACAACTACACGGTATCTATGCTTTTCTTTTCATAAAGCTGAGGTGTTTAACGATAAATGAGATTAAAAAAAAAGATTAAACATCCCAGTTAGTCCTTTCTATGACACAGACCCTGGAGTACAATCAGGCTTGTAAGTCAAATCAGGACATACTTGAATGTTAAGAGGGAAAAACCTATTGTTATAAAATTTAATGACAGCCCAACACCCATCTGTGTCTTAAAATACCTAAAACTGCATTAAAAAAATTGACCCCAAGTGCTTAATGGAATCAAACAAGGTTTATGAAAGGGATGTAGTTGTAGTAATTAATCTGTCCATATGAAACAATTATTTTCACTTATTAGAAAAAATTGAAGTTGTGTAACAAGCATATAGTTGCATGACAAGGCAAGACAAAGAGAAAACAAGTAGGCACTGGTGAGATGGACAGAGTATCCCAGTGTGTTTGATCACAAGTTTCCGTAAATGCAACAAACATTGCTGCTTCTCTAGATGACCAGATTTCCACTACAGAACTTCAGGCACTCAAATAAATTAGTCAGATTAGATGATGAGAGATAAGATGTCCCAAGATCCCCAGAAAGAATTGTGATACATTCTGGAGGTGACGTTTAGCGTATAATATCAAGTCTTCTATCATTATTTTAGTAATCATGTAATAAATCCAGCAGGCAAGTTCTGAGATTTATATAGCCTTGAAACCTCCCGAGTCTCAAAATCCAAGCAACTTCATAGTGATCTTGACATAATAGAAAACCAAAAATTTCACATACATACATAAACCCTGTCAAGACAGGTAGACATAACTCATACAGGATCATATACCTGCAAAGAGTAACCACCGTGACGGTTAAAAAAAAATTCCTTCTTACCTGCTGCTGCTTCAGAACTGATGCTATCTTTAACTACACAGGCTGGACTTAGGGGCAAAACGTCATCGTCAAAACTGATCAGATCTCCTTCCACATCTAGTTTATTTTGCAAAGCAGGTGCTGAGGAGTTGGCTGCAGATGACAATTCCCCCAGAGACTTGAAAAGTTTTTCTTGGGCAGGTATAGAAGCCCGTGGGGGAACAGCAATCGGTTTTAGTGGGGCCAAAGAAAGGGCAGGATTTTCTGCATAACGTGACTTTTTAGGAACGAGAGGCCTTGGAGCAGGAACAGGAAATTTCTTTTGTCCATCGCTGTTCTTTGATCCACTCCTTGCATCAAGAAAATCACTACTACTACTTTTAACAAGGCCAGGTTTTGGTTTCTTTGGCAGTTCAGGTTTGGTTACAACACTGCTCCCAGCTACTTCAGGTTGAGGCTGCAATTCCTTGGAAGGTGTTGATTTGCTTTCTGTCCATGCATCCCAGTCTCCTGAAATTCTGCTTATCTCTGGCTTAGGAGCAACTACTGGTTTCTTTGCAGTAACAGGTCTTGGGGTGAATGAACGAGGGGCAATTTCTGGCTTTTTTAATAATCCTGAGGTATCATTAGTTCCTTGGGATTCAAAAACTTTGATCCTTGAAACAATACTATTTTGGCTCTTTTCTGTACTCATGCTGTCCATCGCCAAGTGATTGTCTAGTAAGCTATCATCTAAGAGAGGTGACTGTTGAATTAGAGGTTGCTGCCTTTTTGTGGTAGACTGGTTCACTTCTTCTCCATTGTCTATCTTACTTTCAGTATTATTGACCACAGGTCTGAGATTGCTTCTTGATCTTGGCTTTGGCACAGGACATATCACAGCATTGGGATTTTCTTGGCACCTCTGACCTTCAGAAATTTCAAAGACTATTAAGGGATTCTCATTTTCTGAAGGAGGCCTATTCAGGAGAGATGCAGAAGGCCTAGGAGGTTTAAGAGGACTCTGTCCTGCTAACAGAAAAGAAAAGGTTTCAGTTATCTATTCCAGAACACTTTATTTATGTTCTTTTTTGTCAGCCATCAGGACGGTAAACATGATGCTTTTCATTCAGAACTTACTGCTGCTTGTGAAGCTGCAGTTCTTTTTCTAAAAAGACGAACAAAAAAATACACGAACTCTAGGAAAAGCTGAAGATTGCCGAAATGCACGGTATCTACACGTTGTGAGTTCAAAACTACTTGTTAGCTTAGAGCATGAGGGGCACGCAAGCATCAGCTAGGCGAAAGAGTAGTAACTTCCCCAGCTTGGTTTGCACACCTTTCAGTCTGAACATGAAACACTGCTGCTATTCTGATTGGACATCTGAGCTCCTCTGGCCCCAAAGCAATTGCCATTAGGGCTGAATCGAGCAAAACTTTCAAGACTTAATTATAGTCTACCGTGAATGCAATAGTAGTTCTTCAGAATAGAGGATTTTTACAGAAATTTACAGAAGTAGTCATTCACAGAAATGTAACTGTTATTCATATTAAATGCTGCACAGACCAATAATAAAGAACATCTTCAGGAGACAGAGTAAGGTTTTCATCAATGAGAAATCCAAAACAGCCTCACCTGGATAGTCTGCAGATTCCCAGTGTGTAGGCACACTAGTTTTTACATTACTTCTTGGCAAATGGCCAATTAGTTCCTCTGGAAAGTCAGTCTGTGTTGCAGAAGTAGTGGTATGTCTAGGAGCAGCAGCATTATTGTTATTTGTTGTATTGACTTGCACTTGATTGATTTCTTTTATCACCTGCTCATATGATGGTGGAAGCTACAAAACAGAGATAAATATTAATGTACATCTAGATATGATCCTTTTAAAAAAAGAGACATATAAATTTAAAAATACTAAATTAACATATGCAGAGGAAAAGAACACTGTCATAGTCTTTTATTCAATGTGATGAAAGTCTAAGCAAGCCAAAAACTCTGTTCCTCTCTAACTTTAAGTGCTTTTTGCCTTTGTAAATCAAACACACCTCATGTAAATTCATGCTCACCTCAGCTGGAATATGCTCATTTCTCCTCCACTGAGCATGAGATGAAGCAGAAGGGAATCCTAATCCCTGAGGAGTGACAGGGCTTGCACCTGGAAACCAGGAGGATGGCCGGAGGGGTTCAGCAGCAACTATTGTAATTTCAGGACGCCTGGAAATTAAGGCAAAGGGGAATAATTATCTAAAACTTTTTTAAATAGTTCTTTTAAGTATAAAAGACCAAGGTTTTCTCGACATGGGAAATCAAAATAGGTCACATCTTTTCGATTTAACCGAAAATGCTTTTCCATGATTTCAAAGTAACTTACGTGACCTCTCTAACAAGTACTCAGGCTTCCATTCAAAGCACCTAATTAAATGCCTAAGCCAAAAAGTAGGTTTATTGGCTCCAGTAAAATAATTTACATGCTTAAAGTACTTAAACACAAGTGTAACTCAATTAGATGGAAGAGTCTTAGTCTTTCGGGATAATGAGAACTAATCACGTGTTTGCCCTTAGCCTGCTACAATGTGAAAACAGTAGGATAGTTAAAACTGCTTCTGGCTGGCTAAGTAAAAGCTTGTCTACCTTCAGACCTCTCGGGAAACCTCCCACCGTGCTAAAGTGGGGCAGAGCAAGCCTCATGACACCTTTGGGACAGGGTCTATTTGCTTACAGCATCTAGTACAACAGGGACTTCCGTGACAGTTAAGGACCTGTAGGTCTACCCCTGTTTTATCACTGTACCAAGTGCTTTAGAGCATAAGCTGCAGCGACAGCCCACCTTCTCAGACCATGGCCCCCAGAGCACAACTGATCAATCTAGAGTCTCACACAAAATAGACCTTGAGAAGTGAGTTTTGTGAGTGGGCAAAGCATCTGCTACAGAAGCCTCTGCCTGCTGACAGAAAAAAAAAAAAAAAAAAAAAAAAAACACAGAAGCATAACTTCTAAAACTATTGGAAAAAGAATTTTAAAAAGTGGGCTACGGTTCCTTCACACCTGAAATAATGGCAGACTCAGTTCACCAGCTATCCAGGTTGGTGGCCTCCTTTCTCAATCCCCTTTGAGAAACTGGAAGGAGGCCTGAAAGTATGCTTATTTTCATTGTGAAGTGATCCTGTAAATAGATGTCAGGAAAGTAAAACAGTTCTGCAGAGGTTTGATGGTTGGTTGCATTCTTTTTTTGAGGATACGTACAAAAGTTGAGGAGAAAACTCCTCAAACTCTTAACCTACCCTGTGTTTAAGAATCACAGTACTTTTATTTTATTCCAAGTCTAATTTATTTTTAAACACACTAAGGGTAGAGAGAAGGAAAAAAAAATAAACTAGAGGAGAAAGCCATAAAAAGTAATACTGTGACACAATCTAACAAGTTTTACAGTAACACCTAATTGCAATACAAATAACACCATCATACCTTCTATCCCTCTGCTGTTCGCTATGGCTAGAGGTCCGAGAAGCTATTTAAAGAAAAGAAACAAAAGTTTTGAAGATGTTAAAATATGCTGTCACTGCAAAAAGATGAGGAAAATAGCAGAGCCCTTACCAATCCACTACCAATGAAACGGAGAACATACAGCATCTGATCATAAATTCCAGATTTTAAGAGTGGCCAAGTAAAAGAAAAAAAATTATTTGTATTAAATATGAGGAGAAGCTTTTAAAAGGTTTAGGGTGCAGTTTCATAATCAGCTTAAGTCACTCTATGTCCAAGTTTCCACCAGGAAAGATGGTCCTGTCCCCCTTCTTCTTCCTCACCAGACATTCCTACATTCTGCATTGTGGTGACCCTAGAGTTGAAACTTCTTTTTGTTTTTCTTTAGTTAAAACAATCCATGAATAAAACAAAAAGAAGCGTTAAACACATCTGGCTTTGCTTTCAATGGCTCATTTCTGAGATGTGTTCTTTAATTTTTTTTTTAATGTCTCTTTGTGTTTCTTTTAGAGAACGGAAAAGTACTACAGCATGAAATCTAAGAAGCTATTTTACCCTCCTTTATGTAAAAAGAAATAATTAAATTTTACCAGCTAGAAATTTCCTAAAGTTTAATCACTTCTGGATTAGAAGTCAGCAACATTTCTTTTTTTATTTTTTCCCAAACCATGTGTTTTAAGTTACATAAAATAAGTGAATCCTGACCTCTTCATTTTTCTATTTTTGCCATATTTGTATTCAAATAATTTTTTCAATGGCCACATTATATTTTCATGATTATTTCTTTAGAGAAAAAAGAAAATTATCTGAGGGACAATTTTTTGCATAGCAAGTGCAATTTAAGAAGTGGTCTTATTGTGCAAAAGCTGACAATTATGCTGTTCCTGTGCCATCACAGAATCATTAGCTGAAATCAGTAAAGCACACTTGATTCAAGAGTCTGCATAGTGTTGTGTCAGACATACCTCTTCGACAGGGCATTTTTGATGTACACTATTCATGAATGCTAGAGGAAAAAAAGAAGGGGTTACAGAAGAGGAAGAGGAGACGAAGGAGAACAAACCAAGGCTTCAGAGTGCCAGAAACCATGATCAAATGGGTTAGTCATGCAAGGATAGCGCACGTGCCAGTGTTGTAAGAGGACAACTGTAATGTGTTTTCACAATATTGTCTCAAAAAACTAAAATAAAAGCAGATATTATTTCTAGTCTCATGCTGAGTTTAACAATGGCTATTTAGAAGTTTCCTTTGCAATAAATTAACCATGAAGAATATAACTGAATATGGAAACGTCCACCGAATTGCTCAACAAAGAGCCACTGTAGGGATGAGAAGAGGGAAGTCAAATCTCTCTGAACGCTTTATGTAGTTTAAAAGCATGGTTTATTTGGGTCTGCGCTTTTTCCCTTCCAAAAATAATGGGTTACACTGAGGCGCTCATACAAATGCAAAGAAGCTGGGATCCCATAATTTATACTCCCACCTACCAAAGAGGTATGGGCAGGCAGGTTGATCCCAGTAAGAGGCACACCTCAAAGTTTTGGGCATGACTGCACATCTCCTAACCCAGTTCTGTAAAAATTGTTTCACAAAAATAAGTAAATAAAAATCCCCTACACCTCACCTTCACTTTCTTCTTCAGAGATCTTAGCACAGCATTGATCTAATACACACATTAAAGATAAAAAGACAAACTGACCCAAACCAACCAATTCCAAGATTACTTTTGCAAAAAGGATGGAAGAAAGTGTTCATTTGGTAAATGTATCCAACACAGCTTCCTGGGGTATAGTCAAATTACAATGATAAGGGCATTATAAATAAAAGCTAATTAATGAGGGGTGTAAAACCGAATTATAAACCTGTCAATTTCTTTCATTCTTTCTTCATTTCTAGATAAATTCTACATGCTGCTTCCTCCTGTGAGACTCTAAATGTACTTCTATTTATTAACGTTCTTAAAACAAATAAGAAACCTAAAAAAAATATGAAAGACCTTTTTCCTTTCTTAACACAGCCAAAAAACCTCGAGCGAGGCATCTATATAATCCATCAAACTCCGAATTTCAAGTAAACAAGTAAACTCACTTGAAAACAATGCATTTAAAATAGTTATATAAAAATAACTTTACTAGTAGACACAAATAGTCTCTTCAAAAGGGCTAATATCTAAGCCATCATCTATGTTTTCAGAATGTGCTTGTTCTGTTTGAAAAAAAATGTTTCACAGCATTTATGGAATCAAGCTACTTCCACATATGTAAACATTTAATATAAACATTTATTTTTTAAGGACCTTGATAAAGTTCTTCCCTCCTTCCATCAACCGCTCCCCTCTTTGTTGTTACATTTTTGTTACAACCACACTCTTATAACATCTTTTGTTTTGAAAGCTCTTAAATCCACAGTAGGAGCAGAGGTGAAAGCTACTGCATCTCTGCTCTCATGTATTCCTTGGAGTTCCACAAATGCTAGGGAAAAGAAAATATAAACTTTCTAAATAATCCTTGCCTCCAGACTTGAACAGCTTTTATTCCTTTACCATTTCAAAGAAATGAATTTAAATTAAAAAGCCTGTGAGAGAAGACATCAGTTTTTAAAATATAGCACACACCTGATTTAAAAACAAAAGAAAAAAACCCACAGCCATTTTTCTGGCCTTGCGGTCTTTTGATCCTGTAAGTATTCTTCATTCCCATTGTGGATTGCCTTGAAAAAGCACGCTATTAATTTTTCCCCCAGATTTCAAATTATGACAGCTTTAAGGTTTAAAAAACCTTTCTTCCATCAGCGGAGTCACTGGCAATGTATTTCAGTGCTGGTTTACATACTGACAACCGAAGACAGTCGTCCCCTCAACTTTCACACTGAAAAATGCTCAGGGTGAGAATTGTTGACATTTCCAGGAGCATATGCTTAGTGGTATTTAGTAAAAGGTAAAAGGTAAGCAAAGCCATTAAAGAAGGGGTGGGAGAGGAAAAACCCAGTGCATAAAATCCACACCTTTTCATCTTATAACTTTATTGATCTCAGGGGAAAGTAAAAATGTCAAATCAACCAATAACATTGTCACTATTTATTTCCATTAGTGTCAGTGAGGCATCTAAATGCGTTTAACCTAGTATAGTAGAATTCAAGCAAGTAAAGGATTAATGGTAATACTGTAAATGGAGGACAGATCAGTGACTTATACATTCATTTTTTGTACATATTTCTTACAAGCACTATTTAGGGGGCTTTATCCAATTATTTGTGAATGTGCAGTGGTAAAGGGTACTCAGTTTGTGCTGTATACTTATGTTTAGAATGCTTTTCCTCTATTGTTTCTTCTCTGGGTCCTACTTTTCAAGTGCACTTAATGTCATTTGTATTTGAAACACACACAGATTATGAAGCAGGGGGCATTTTAAGCTATGAGATCAAGGTACCAGTGTAAGTACAACCACCATTACACCACAAACCCATAAATTGCAGTGTTACAGACAAGCCAGTGGCAAAAGAAGTCTGGCATGCACTTTTGAGCCTTTGGAAGAGAGCTGGGCTAGAATTTACAGTCTTTCAGGCAATCTTTTAAGGCTATATAGAGGCAAATACAAAGTTCATTCAGCGATCTGCTCAGATACCATCCTGCTGTGAGCACTGAGTGCTTCAACAATATAGACACTGCTTAATAATATTCATGTTTCCATTAGCAAATATGTATGAAATACTGAACAGTTTTGTCATTGCAGAGTGTTTTAAAAGCAAGTTTCATTTCACATTAAGGAGTGGAACCACAGCCTCAAAAAGCCCAAGTCTTGTGGGAAATCAAGCTTCAAATTTTTCTGATGATTTTTATCCCTTTCAGCAGGAGTGAGTAAACATGATCCTGCCAATTAACTATCTCAGTTAATTCATATCAACTATTATTAATAGGTTTTAAATACTACTTTCTGCAACAAGGACGTGCTAATATTTAACAATACAGCTTCTTTCAATACTTTTCCAACACAGGGCTAGACATTTCTTCCATCAGTCCTATGAAATATGTAGACTATTAGACGGAGGAGTTACTCTTCTCACTGTATAGCTGCCTAGGAATAAAGGTTATTCATTATAGTATCTCAAGGATACCCTCAAGGGTGGATGAACACTCCCTCCCTTACCTACAAAGTAATACACCAGAAGAGTTGACAGAATGGTCCCATGCAAGAGGCCACACTTGCTGTCTTTGCAATACCAAAAGCGTTACATGGCTGTGAAGGCCCTTCTTCAGGGAATGCTAAAATGGTAATCCTCAGGCCAAAACCAGAAAAAAAAAAAAATCTGATTTCACTCAAGATCTCATTAGACTATTTCTGTAGAAGTGGAGGTTCAAACTAACTGGAAATTTGCATGCATCTCTGAAGTAAGGGAGTTGAAGCTTTTCTCCTAAACTACTTCTTGGCACAAGGGGGAAGTCTTGCTCCGTTTCTTCCAGGCACCTCAGGGAAACGTTAGGTTGTCTGACATTAGAGCTAGGCTGATTTAATGCTTGAACGTAGCTAAAAGAGATAGTGATGCCCAATTCCTCTTCCATGGACTTTTGTCCCCTCTTGAACAAACATTAGCACTCATATGACCCCACAATAAGTGAGCACCTTCTGTACAGTTTTTGTCCATTTTATCTTCCTGAACCTGCTCACCTTGGGCTCAGACCACCAGCAGCACAGGGGAAGGAGCATGCCACCCCCAACAGCAGCCTGTTTCCTGCCTCTGCTTCCCAGCTCCAGTTCTTCTTTACACAATTTCAGTAAGAGAACTGATCAAAAATAAGCTAAGGCGGTGACAGAATTCCTCTTCCTACCCCCAGTGAGATCAAGTACCCTGTTCACAGCTGATCAAACTGCCTGGCACCATAGAGGCTGGCGAATAAAATCTGCGTAACTACGCCTTTAGAGCAAGCCCACAGTTTCACTCAAATTTGACAATAATGATTTATGAAGGCGCTTCACTCCTTCCCACACCTTTCCTCAGGCTGTACGCTCCTGCTTCTGCAACGTTCCCTGCATTATGCCAGCCCAAATGTTTGTGCAGATGGGGAGAGAATGAGGTCACAGAATTGATCTGGCTGGGAAAAAGTGGGAGCCAAAAGAACCTAGGAAGCCCCCAAGCAAAACAAAACAAAAATGAAGAACAAACAAAACCCACAGCCAAAAATGGCTGCAAAACTGCCAAATGGGAAGCCACAGCCTCAGAGTGCACACAAGCTGTTACACATCCTTCATTCAGCCATATATTTGCTTAGGACAGAATGAGAATGGAACAAGCTTGCAGGTCCTTCCAACGTTTTACGGCAGCAGACTTACTTCTGTAGCCTTACCCCTTAACGCCACCCTACTCTGGAAGAGTGGAGAAGCAAGCAAAAACATTGTTCCCCTTTGTCTCACTACTGCAGCACTTGGCTTGATTCTTATTACTTTCTTTGGCATTCTTGTGCATGTTGCTGTCTCTGGCATCAATGGACACAGTTTCACTGATTTCAGTGGGTGCTGGATTTAGTGGTGTGTCCTGGCCTGAGACCATCATTAAAAATCCAGGGGTAACTTTTGAAAAGTTGAGATTAAAAAATTACTCCCAAGCATATCTCATGTTCTTATGCTTGCTTTCTTCAACCACATTGGGCTCACTTTTCTGAATTCTACTGAGCTGTCAAACAATTGAAACAAAATGACACCGTCTTTCTATCCAGAGTTATAGTCAGAGTGGTTGAATCATAGAATCATAGAATGGTTTAGGTTGGAAGGGACCTTGAAGATCATCGAGTTCCAACCCCCCTGCCACAGGCAGGGAGAAAGGAAAGGAAAGGAAAATAAACCCTCTTCCTCTTTGGCCACAAGATGGAGAGACATGTTTCTTGAAAATTAGAGATAAACAGCCCACAGAAGCTGTGATTAAGAATTAAAGATAGATTTCTAACTCTGTTAGGGAAATACACTTTTCCAGAGGATACCATACTTTTTCCAGATTAATGGCAAGGGGAGTTAGGAATTATTCGGGGTCCATTTTTAATGTAGGTCCATCCACAGGTATGGTTACTGGCGTACAACGAACTATGGTTTCATATACGATGCATTGATATATGCATGGAGATTTTTTAATAGTTTATCATCTGAATAATTCATATGGTACTTATATTTCATCACAGTTTTTTACATATTAATATTATCAAGAATGATGTTATACCATATGAGCCAGGGCTTCTTGACTAGGTTATTTTTCACTTGATTGTGCCTCAAAACAAAGTATCACTTGCTACTATATTTTCAAAAACATAGCTATCAATTGCTTAATGATCTTTTAGACGGTTTCTCAGTTAGATGAGGTACTGGGGCTTAGGCAGTCGGAATCAACTTCTGACTCTACCACAAAAGGCCCTCTGTGATCTGATGCTCTCTGTTCTCTGGTTTCCTATCTATGACAGCAGCAGCACAGATGAAGTGCTGCATTTTAACTACAACATCATGTAGACTTGCTCTGAATAAAGCTTTCATGATCCCCTTTGACTACCTCCAACCTAACCCATACTAATGAGCCCCAGACTAATAGGTCCAGGAGAAACAAATCAGTAGCACATACACGAATTTATTTTTCCCCATAGCAGAATCCTAAGAGTTGTTTCATTAATACGAAACTGAAATCATGGACAGAAAGGAAATAAAAATGAAAAGCAGGAGAAAGAAACAGCATAAAATACTTTGGAAGATGCAGCTAAAGAAATTCTCTGCCTGGAAATATCATGAGCAGGGAAAGGGAAAGAGGAGTTAAATAAGTAAATCAGGGAAGAAGAGTTTGGACTTTCATTCAAGATTTATAAACAGTTTTTTGTTTCCCACAATGAGTCTGGTACATGAGTCTAATCCTGTCCCCAGTATAGTCAATGAGCAGTTGCTCCAGATTTCTACTGAATTAGAATAATCTTCTGTTTTGTCAAGTGAATTAAAAATTGGATATGTGTAATCCAAGTTCTTCAGCGATGGATCACATCTGTGCACAAATGCATTAGTGCATAAGTAAGAAAATATTGTTAACTGGCAGAAGGAATCAGCACAGCAAAAAGACGGCCTAACTTGAAGCAAAAAACGAAAAAGAGTGAGAAAGGAATTACAGACCCCCAAAAGCCTGCTAGCTACTTTGTTGTCACATATAAACTTAACCAGTTACTAAAAATGCAGATTTAGAAATCTTGCAATATTATGATTTTCAATAAATAGGAAAAGTAAACTCACATCTCTTGATTGCTGCTCTTATAGATGACAAGGGTCCTTGGCTTAATGAAGAAAAAAAAAAAAATTACAATGTGGTTAATGTCTCAAACAACAAAGTAACATCATGCAGAAATTCCCCATGTATTGTAAAGGGTTTGCCAAGTGCATTTTTCCCCTAGGTTGTTATCTTGCAGAAACTTCTCCAAAACTCCTGGAGTATACAACCATATCCAACCCGTTCTAATGAAAACCAGGTTACAGCTTAGCTGCAAGACTCTGCAAAGATAGAAAGCCAATATTTAAAACCATTTTTTCCTCTTGATTCTGTGTTGAAGTTCACATTCTGTCTCATTTGACAGGAAAACTTGGAGAAGAGCCAACATGGGTGTGCATATTCTCAGATTATAAGCATTTAATGACCTAACATTTGTAAATAAATCCAATTTACACAGACGAGTAAAAACCTACAACCCCTTTGCTAAATATTTTTAACAATTACTTAACAACTTCCTTTTCAGTTGAGATTGCATTTTTCAGTAATAACTTGGTGGGTGGGGTTAGACAGCAAGACAACGTGACCAAAAATTTGTTGATACACAAGGACAGAAAAATGTTTCCTTTTGTCAACTTATCTGTTTTCTTGGTAAGACTAAGGTTTCTGATGCCTCTCTTCTGAAGGCCTTATTTAACAGATAGAGCAGTCCTTACTATTTTTGCCGGTAAAAATCAAAACTAACTTGGGGTTATCATTTTCAGAAAGTGTTGTTAACTTGAAGAACATGGTCTTAATAACCTGCTACTTGTGGAGGAGATTAAAAAAACCTCAACACACAACTACTTCAGAAAAGGACATTTTTTCTTTTTCCCTTTTTTTTTTTTTAAACACAACAGGTAAAGAATACTTGTTGGTGAGAAGCCTCTGGAAGTGCTGAATAGTCTTTCTAAAGGTTGTAAATAAATAGACTATATTTGACTTGAATTAATACAACATCTTAATTGCAACAGAAAGATATACTAATCAAGTCTTTTCCAGAAACCTTCCACCACAGCCTTCATCAGCAGTATAACAGCAGGAACGTTAGTACAGCAGAGGGCATTAGCATTTTAACACTGCTCTGGCTCTGGCCGCAGCAGGCGTGCAGCACACCAACTCTGTCAGGGCTCAGTTTAGCTCCACATGCACTTCCACTGCAATTGCTGATGGCTGCAGTTACTCCAGTGGGATGAAGAATAGGGGGATTTGGAGGAGAGAAGAAAGAGACAGTCAAAAAGAACGTGGATGAAAAATGTCCTCCCTCTACAGTCATTCTGAAAACTAATTAAGACTGGAAGTGAATGTTGCTCTGACTGAACTTTTTTTCTGAAATAGTTTGGCTAGTCTAGGATAAACAATGCCTGTTTGTCTGGTTTCAGAAACAGTTCAAATGTGTCTTGGCCCCTATCCACACAGCTAGCAAAGCTGTGTTAGAAAACATTTCTATCAGTCATATTTCACTGTGCATTCTCAGCAGAAAAAGATTCACATTTTCCTTCAAAACGCCCCATCATAATACAGTCTTATCTTTATGAAACACATTCAGTTGTACGTTCCTCACAGGTGTACCCCAGACTCCTTTTTTTCTTCCTTGTAACTCAAGTCTCTTTCTTTTGGATGTTCATTTTTGAAACTTTATTCTTCTGCTTTCACTGCTGTGAATAACTACCATCTCTAGGGTTTTATTTTAATTGTATTTAGTATCAGGCAGGAAGGAGACCAAACTCTGGTAACATGAATCTGAAATCTTTTGGAGTAACAAAAACTTTCTATACTCAGAATTCAAGATTTACTTCAGTTTTATAGCAGGAAATTAGGAAATCTGTAAAGTATGCATATTCAAGTGTCAGTAAGAACTGAAAGGAACAAGTTAAGTTCTTTCTTCTACTGGCAAGAGCACTTCAACCCATTGCAATCTGCCTCAGAATCTGATGAGCACTTTCAGATGCAAGCAGGTATTTTTGGCTAGAAATCACAGGAATCATCACGTAGGCAAAAGTTCCAGTTTTCCATGCAACACGAGGGCCAAAAGGGTATAGAAAACAATTTCAAAATCAAAATTCAAAGAACAAAGAAGCAAAACCCTTCACACAACCAAACTACTGAAGTTGAAGTGTGGATATATCAAGAACAAGGCAGTTCAAGTATGCAACTATCTGTGTAATTTAGAACCCAGGACAACACGGTTCTGTTAGAAAATTTATGAGCTTACAGGCAAAACAAGCTGTTAGCAGATAGTTTTTCTTTTCCACTTTCCATTAACAGGTCACCCATCAACAACATTTTGGCAAGGCACTAAGTTTCCTACCCCCAGGAGTGTTTGATTCACAGTTAGCTTACAATTATTTAAGCCCTTTAAAAACATGGAAATGGGAGTGGAGGTAGAATTTCTTTTTTTTGTTTGTTTTTTCCCCTGCCACGAAGCCCTGTAAAGGAACTGCAAATTTCATAACTTTGTTACACACTAAACCCCAGTAATTTTAATAAGATGTTGGTTTGGGGGCAGATTGTGACTTTGCCCGTACCTTATGCTGAGCTAACCCCTCTCCATTCCATGGGCAACGATTTCTGGTCTCTTGTCCTGTCTTGCAAAGAGAGAAGTGATAAGGTTACTAATACCCTCCCCTCTGCTCCACAGTTAAGGACACATTTTCTCTCAAGCCATCCAAATTATTAACATAACCAAATTGAATTTAATTCTCCTATTTGATGAGGTAAGAGCTGCAGCAATTACGCTATTGTATGGAGTTCCTGCCTCTTTCCCACCTCCTCCTGCTGTCAGGCACAGCAGCGAATCAGAGCACACACAAAACCCCCACAAACACACGTGTCAAGGAAAAACAGAGAGGTAAGAAGTTGAATTTGCGTGGGACCTCTGATCCTGGTTCCAGCGCGACTGCCCCGACAGGTACATCAGAACACCTGTGGGGACAGCATGACAATAACCAGCCCCTGTGTCGCCCTGTAATGTATAGAAGCAAAGTCCAAACTCATATTGCTGGAAGAAAACAGAGCAGACAGAAGGAAGGAAGTCCTTTCAGAGCATTAAAGATGCTGATAAACATTAGCTCCAACACCACCCCAGCCATACCTAATACAGAGTAAGTAAAGATGCAAACTATTTATCCATCCCACACACAATTTGGCATGCAGGAGTGGACAACTGGAGCAACTCCCCTGACACCTGCAGATTTATCCTAGACCTCGCTCAATGGTAATTTAAAGCACAAACTGTTTCAGTTCCACCTAAGGCAGCAGCTTCACTGAGCTTCACCTGCCAGCCCCTCAAAAGGAGGACCTAACCCACCTTTGTCGGGCCCTCTGCACACCCAAACCAACTCACTCTAATAGGTTCAGAGGGGATCCATAAGCTGCTGTACCTGCTATGCTGAAAGCGGTTGGGTACTTTAAGTCAGCAGTAATATGAAAAGGGTCCCACGGGTCACCATTTCTGAAAGATAAAGAACCTGCAGTGGTGTGTTTGAAGATGTTAAACACCTACTCACTCTTCCTGGCAGGCTTTATTCTGGGTTTCAAGGACAAGTTTTCTAAATATAAACACTTGAGGAAAACGCTTGAAAACCTTATTTTACGTCTGTGTATCGGGGAAATAAAATTGCCACAAACTAGACTGGGCAAAGAGCTGTAAACCATTTAGCGGAGTAAGTGCACTTACTGTGCATAAACCACGGGCTCTCCCTGACTGGGGGCTCTGCTCCGACACTTTTACTTGCACTGAGCAGTGTTCCTCTTCAAACGCAACTTCAGTGTAGCTACAGTATTTCTCAAAGGCCCGCTCCTGCAGCGTGACTCCTGACCCAACACAGCAACCGTGTGAGTACCGCTCACCTGAACAGTCCCCACACAGCAGAGGAGGGGAGGTGTGCTGTTCAAGTGGAATAAAGCTCAAATCACACACGCATCTCTAAGCGAGCAGGCAGGGATTTGTGTGTGCCTGAAGCAGGACAGCATTTAAGTCACACATTACCTGAGCAAAGAGGCCAGGAGGGTCTGGGCTACCTTTTCACCCACGTGTTTTTTAGCTGTTTCAGGAGCAGCAGTGGCTCCAGCCCAGCTGAGGGCAACTCATGGACATGTTCCCACCAGCTGACTGACGGTGAGGCAGCTCTGCTGCCGAGCACAAAGAGGCAGAGGAGTGCTGGGCTTTACCTGCCTCTGGAGAGCACAGGCAGTATTGGCTTGTGACTGCTCCTTCCTGCCTGTGAGCATACCTGTAGTTATTTACGGGGGGTCTCCCCAGGCTATCTACAGTCTTCTGCCCTACGGGCTGTGGTACTGCTTGGGATACAAAAGACATCCCAAGCTACGGTCCTGTCTCAGCATCTCTCCTTCATCCACTTCCACCAGTCTCCTATTGGCTTGCATGGGATTCTCAGCAGGAATTGAGCAATCCTCCACAACGTCTGCTCCCTGTATCAGAACCAGGACCTCTGGGGTTTTTTTTGTCTAAACTGACATAACAATGAATATTCTACAGGAAAACTGATTGCACTTCTTTCATACATCACTCTAGACATACACAAAAGTTGGGGGGAGGGGAAATGAAAAAGAATGATCACTTGTAAAAAATTAATATACTGAAGCATCTGCTGCAGTCTCAAAATTTATCCTTCACGTCATGCTATACAAAGCTTTTCTTAAAGTATCAGTCCTTGGTACACACACGTGTGTAAAAGCTTTTTAACATATTTTTAATTGTGATGGTTACTAACCTTGTGTTATACACATACACAGAGTTAAAAAAGTTAAAATGTTGCTATTTTTAATGTCTTGTGACTTCTTAGAATGTGAGCCAAGAATTTTTAAATAGCTGATGTTGAAATTACTGTAAGGCAAAACACTAGTTTAATAAAAGGCATCATATATTCCTCTCAGTTACTTTAGAAATCATTCCATCTTTGTAACAGCCAGTGTACTACAGTGTAACATTTTAAAAACTTATTAGAAGACAATAATCCAAACATAGAATGTTTAAAATGCCACCTAAACGATTTCACTGCAGACTGAATTACAGAAAGATGTTAATAATTTTATAGTTAAATTAAGGGTGGTGCAGAAGATCGGATTTACCACCACCCTTATAGCAGGCCAAAGACAGACCTATTAGTTCAACCAAAAAGCTCCCAAAGTTGGGACAAAAGAGTCACAGCTATCTCATCTTCATGACGTGGATGCAGTAGACAGAACTGTATTAATCCTGTGGATTAAGTGAATCTACACTGAAAATGTATCCACAGTGTTCAGCCTCTTCAATGCCTCCACTGCAGAGGACTCCCAGTCCTCCAACTGATATGTGTAAATTAGATTATGTGACACGCAGACTCCAGGTGCAGTTTCCCCATTAGTGTAAAAAAAGTGGAAACTGCGCAGCCAGTAGTCCCACCTTCCTCATGATCACCACTTCCACCAGCTCTCTCGTGTTGGTGCTGACATCGTCACAAGTCTGCTGGATCAGCCACGTGATTTTGCTAACAACAAACAACCCCATCCCAAACATCCCGACTAGTTTTCAGTCAGCGAGGCCGACCGCTCCAGCTGGCTGCAGGGCCACACGAGCACAAGGGTGACGCTGGAGAAGTGGTGGGAGTGGACAGCCAGGGAGGCCAGCAGCCGTCCTTGGGGTAAGCAGCTCAGCCTCTACTCTCAAAAACAAACCTTAAGTCCATGACTCTGCAGCTAATCTGACAGCAAATCACCAAATGCTGGCTATGCTTCAGGTCAGCTGTTCTTCCCACCCTTCGTTATCAGTTGATCCACTCTTTTTTTATTGTTTTCCCCCTGTTAGTGCTGGTCATCCAGATTGGCTCACTGGGAGATCAGAGAAGCACCAGAAAAAAGCAGCTGGCAGCAGCCTGGCACCACAGTGGTCTCTCTGTAAAATGAAGATGTGCTTTCACGTTCTCTGTTAAATCATGGGGTATTGTCATGGCCCTGTGAGTACAGAAGGCTAATAAAGATCCAGCCACGTAAGAAATCACGTGCTCAATAGTACAAATTTGGTCATCTAGGAAATCAGACTCACCCTGGTACAACTTTGCTTCTCTCTCGGGTCCAGCCCCAAAAGCAAGTAATCCTGAACCAGTAATTAAGTCCAGTGACAATTCAATCCTCATCGCTATGCTGAGAATGTCTACTTCTGCATCACTTAATGAATGCTGCAACTCTGACTTCCCACTGTCTGGACAAGCGAGGATGTCATTAAGAAGCAGCTAAAATCCAGCCGCTCAGCTAATTAAAACAGCTCACGTTGATCAGCATAGGGAAATCCTTTCAGGAATTGCTCTCTAGCTGTTTCTTCAGCCACTTATTACATATTCATGTGCTTGTCACTGTCATACTTGAGGATCATATTTTAGCAACTGAGCCTTCAATTTTAAGGCAGAACACAGGCAGGAAGTCAAAGCAGATCATGGCAGCAGATGATAATATCTCACACTCCGATTCTCACAGCAAACTAGAAGTCATGAGGTTGCAACAGCTTCCACACTTAATAATGTCCAGCTTAGACCTTGAAGCTGAAACACCGCCTAAATTTTTTGTGAATCTGAGTCACTCAGCTCATGTGCACCCTGAATTAACTCCTTCCTGATCCAGAGCTACAGCTAGATTTCCCCTAGCCTTTTCTTTCAGGTAACAACCTGAGCTGAACTGCACCTTGCCCCCAAAGATGACTGTATGAACACACTCATTCCAGAAAGACAAATCCTCAGACCATGATTCAAGTTATTTTCAGTCTTCATGGTATATTGACTGATTTCAGCTCCCAATAAGATGTACATTACAAGAACAGAGGGCTTTACTTATTGAAGAGTTTGGCCCTCCTGTAACAGCTAAGAACATTCTCCTCTATGCCATCTATCAATGTATTTTTACTCACTGTTGTGATAAGCCTGCTAGTATGTTTTAAATAAAATTAATAAATAGTATTTATGCTTTAATAACTATTTAACCTTAGTAGTAAATATTTCTAGCAGTAGAAAGCACCTATAATTTTAATAATAGCATAATAGCAACATAGCACTGTTAATGTAAATGCAAGTATCACTGAATTGTCATAGTGACAGTGACAGGATATTTGGGCCCAGCCAGCAATACATTCAGACACAAAAGTAAGGGTTAACAAAACCAAAGCGAAGAACCAGCTCTTTCAGATAAAACAACTTAGCAGTAAACTGCAGCTTCTTCTGATGGAAATTCTTTACCATTAAAGTCTATGTAGTTTCTGCATTTGCAAATGGGGAAAGATGACAGTGCCCTATTTCTACAACACAAAACACAGCTTGTTTCTGAAGAATGGGTCTTTGGTTCAATTATTTGCAGTAGCATTTCCATCAGTAAATCAAAGCCCTCTCTAGCCACTGACAGGACATTCTGCTTGCTTCATACACCTCTGTGTATCAAATACAATCTGGTGGCTGAATGAGCTCCAGAATCTTTGTAATTGACTTCACAGATGAATAAAACCTGGTCTAATCATGAAGTATGAGCAGGACAAAGGCATAAAGAAAACCTGTTGATCTGGATCCACAGGATTCAAGGTATTTTAAAGTATAGATACTAGATTTTCTTCAAATCATCTGTGTACTTCATAGAACATATAAGTATAGTGTTAAGGATATTTTTAAAGTTTTGTAAAGGGGGAAAGTGGTATGTGAATGTCCTTATATGACTAGAAGCATTAATGATTACTAACAAAACAGATTACACTGCTTTACAACAGTGAGTATCTTCAATCCCTACTAAACCAGTTACCTCCAAATCAACAAGGAGAAAAGAAAAGAATAGGGTGGGTGGGGGGAAGATCGTATAAAATAGTCAAAAGATGGGTGTACTTCAGCTGGCCTTTTGAAAACATAGAGGCTGAGAAGCTTAGGAATAGAAACACAACAGGGCATGGTTCCAGAGAGGAATGAGCAGGAACAAAAGGGTGTTGACTGCAAGGGCGAGAGCTCAGCAGGACCCAGAGGATGCATGAGCTGGAGATGAGGGATCCAGAGGAAAATGTTCAGGTGCTTGCAAGCATACAGACTTCAAAGATTCAGAGCAGTAATCAAACCGAGGGAACAAGGTATTGGTGTTTCTTATTTTGCCTAGATCTGTTTCCCGTGTAAAAATAATCTGTAAAGCACAGGCCCATCTGCTTTAACTATTGTGCAGCCTTTGAGGAAGAAACTAGCACGTGTATGAGGAAGGAGTTCCTGGGGGAATCTTGAGGCCTCTGGCAGATGGATAATTGAGTTTCATTTCCAAGGGACAGTACCAAATAGCCTCTATTCTCAGCAGCTAAGATAGTATCTGGATCCTGCCTAGGCAGAGATTAACAGCACGCAGTTCCAGCTCCGTAATATAAAAGCCAGCTGTTTGAGAAGCACACAAAATGTAAAGTTCAACCACAGCCACAGAAGCAAGATTACAAGAAGTGTTCGATGCTGGTGTGACCCTAGTGCCAAAAAATCAGCTGAGCACCTCTAAGAATTTCAAAGTACGACAATGACCAATGCTGAGCTCTTTCACAAGTCCCATCCCATATGATTTCCATGCTCCTTTAGCCTAATTCAACTTCTTTGTAGGCCATCTGAGTCAAATAAGCAGCGTGAAATGTGCTGGAGTTGAAGCTTTAGCTGAGTGAGGAAACAAAAGGAATTTCCTCATTGTTTTAATTACAGATGTTTGTTGAGAGCAAAGACAATTATTGTGAAGGGACAGTGTATCAAACAGATGTATTAATACACACGCATCAAATACAGTGAAGCCTTAAGTCAGCACTCAAAAACAAAAATCAAAAACTTCTACACTGTAAATGTGAACAAGCGACCAAAAAAATGCATGTAAGAATATTACAAGGTCATCCACATAAAGAGACAAACTTGCTTCAAACTGGCCATTTGTATTTATAAATAAAATAAATCATTTAACAAGTGGAAGAAACACTCATTCTCAACCCTCCCATGTTAAAGCCTCACAAAAGTAAAATTATCTTCATGTGTGATCACATCTTGGTCCAATGGACTGCTGACTCACCCAGTTACACCCTACACTACATGAGGTCCATGAACTTATAACAGTGGCCCTTACAGAAAGCACAGTGCACAGAAATTGTAAAATAAAATCTCATAACCACACCCTTCACCAGACCTGTCTTTCCGGAAAATGTCCTGCATGCAGCTCAGTCAGAGAAATGGCATGTTTGCCTATACACTCTTCCCTTGCCCTTCCTCCAAAACCACTGAAACTCTTCCTTTTCTTTTATACCACAGGTACTGGCAGAACTTTTGGTTACAAAATACATAAAATAATTCATCAGAAACTTGCACTACATAACAACAAACCATACATTTATACATCTGTAGGTCTACAATGTCTACCTCCATGTTTAAATATGACCTTAAAATGCAGTCCTTTTTATTAATTCACAAAGATCCAGTAACTCTGAGATTAAGGTCAACCACTCCCAAAAGATACACATCAAAAATTATTTTTCAAGTCTTGTAATTCTGATTCTACAAGGATGTAGGTAAGGTATAGTGTATAGCTAAAGGTAATATCTTTGTTAGCCCAAGTTGGGGAAAACCAGACAAGTTTTTACATAATTTAAATCTTTTCCAAGGGTGAAACACAAGCATTAACCATCAGAGCCAAACAGATTTTTAAAATCACACCTACACCTCCAGAACTTGCACCTACCCCAAATACACTGCAAAACCATGACAGGTGGGCACAGCACTGAATTTGCTGTAAGAGCACTCAAAATACTATACCAACAACCGATAGAAGGCCTTTATCCACTGGGGACACTTTTCCAGTGAAACAGACCTCATCTTTGAGCAAGTCACCATGCAAACATACTACAAGACAAGAAGAACTTCCTCCACCCTCGATCATACACCCTGGCTGTCTTACAACATCATGGACCTCAAATTATATTGCAAATCAGTAAATACTGCAGCCCCTAATGGATGGTTATAGCTTGGAAGAAATAATCACTATCATCACCTTTCCCCAGTCAACTAAATTTAGCTTCAGAAACAAACACCTTGTAGAACAGATTGAACAGCACCTTTCCAGAGCAACAGTCATAAGAAATACCTTGCCATAACATTTCACAGCCACAGAAATCAACGCCCCTCCCTAGCCTGTAAGAATCCCCAAAACACATAGCTCTTTCATATGCTCCTCCATGTGCTTCAATCAATGCACCATATGCCATCAGGTAAATTAGGGAGAGGAAATTAAGAGCCACAAAGTATCAGGTTCATCTTAGGCGACTGAAAGAACAGAAAAAAAACAGGGGCCAGTAGGGTTACCCTTCTCTCATAACAACCACTTTGACTCTGACCTCTGACCCTTGATCCCAAATCTTAACAAAGACTGGCTTAGAAAATAATATTTCTTAAAAAAAAAAAAATCTCCAGTGCAGCTTAAAGGCTCTGGATTCAGATAGCATAACAGGTAATTTCTCTAACCTCCAGTCTCAACTATGCCCTTAACTCCAAAGGCAGTAAATTTTTCCTGTCCTTCTCATGTCAGCCAACAACCTTATCCTCTTCTCCCCTTGCTAACATGCCTCTGGGCCTCCAAAAGTAATAGTGACCTTTTCCTTAAGACTGCCTAATTGATTGACATTATCTATTTAAACCCAGAACAACAGCATTTTAACTTTATCAAAAAGCAGCAAAGCTATAGGGAATGACAGCTCAGTCTCTTACACTACAGGACACAGAAAGCATTATAGAGAACTAGAAGACACCAAGTCCAAAAGAGTCAAAGAGACTTTTCAGCATGCAACATGACGTTAAGCTGTGGTGCTGCTTGTCACAAAACGCTGTGGGTGCTAAAAGTGTATATGAATTCAAAAGTACCTAAAGAAAACCCATTGAGGGCTATTAAATACAAAGCATCACCTCCCTCAGAGACCCCAGGCCACACAAATCTGGATGCTGACAAAATGCATGGATACTTTCCAACGCACACTTGCTCTTTGGTTATCTTCTTCCTCAGGCTTCTACTTACACATAAGCAAAGACAGAATAAGGATACTGGAATAGCTGGACTGTTGGTCTGCTCCACAAAAGCCATTTTTACACCCTTATTTGTCTTTCAGGATGGAAGGGGGTCCCCTGTCTGAAAGCTTTGCCATTTTTTCCCAGTTACTTCAGTTGTTCTAAGATAAATCTTAAGATAATAGGACAAATCTTGGACTGCATACTTTTTAAAGACATGAAAATCCTCATTTTTTTTAAAATGTGAAAATAATCTTGGCAATTTCTATTCTATGCCCTCCAGAACGTTAATGATTTTGTTTTCGATCACCATTCAAGTACATCTGCGTTACACTAAACACACTACCTGTTTAGCACCTGCAGCAAGGTAGTTACTGCACAAAATGCATTTTGTCAATTCAAATACTAACAGACGTCATTTAAAAAACCTACAAAAGACAGTATAGGAACAGTAATTAAAAGAAATACAGAGAACTGTGTCATCATTTCAGATCTGGCCTAGATGGAAAAAAATAAATGCTGTTACTGACATAAAGTATTGGTAGTCTGTTCACACTGTAAAATATTCATTTAACAGAACACATTTCCTTGTCAACAGCCTCAGAAGGAAGAAGACAGATTGGGCAGTAATGCAAATAATCTTCTGTCCTACGCACCGGTAAGGTATGGCGAGCAAGACTCTCCTGCACGTGTCATTACTGTACCTGTCCCATGATACCGTCCTCTTCTTTCCTAGCTGCCCAACCCTCACCTGTCAGGAGCACTATGTGCTTTTAGCTATTGATGGACCTAGTATTTTAGAAGGGGCAGTAGAAACAAGGTAATAAAACAACACAATGGTCTTAAAAGCAGTTGCCCAAAAGAAACTGTGTGCTTGGGAGTGAAGGGAGACTTCCTGAACTGGTCCAATCATAAAATGGTACCAGGATTGTTTGAACTAATACTGTATTAGTACTAGATGCTGGTCTGTATGAGGATGGGGAAGCAGAAGTCCAGATGACATGGAATAGAAGAATTATAATAGTAAAACCAAAGCTAGTTCTTTCCACTAAGCATTTATTCCAAGCAAAAATATTGCTTAATATGAGATCACTGATGTACTTCTTTTGCTTGAACTAGATATTATGTTGTAGATCAAAAGAGAGATTTAACAAAGTAATCATTGTTTGTGGTGATTAAATTTGGACCTTCTCTTTAATTAGAAGTCAACCTTTGCCTCAAGCCTCAGGAGATGGGAATGTCCACCATACCCAGAACAGATGACAATCTCGTAACAACTCTCCCAAGATTACAATGTGGCTATGCATACTTATAAAGACCATACTTACATTAATACTTTCCACATTTAGGGTTGTGTGGTCTAATTTCAGTCCTCTGCAGCAAGGGACCTGCCTGTGACCTGCCTTGGTTGTAGCCTCCAAGGGAACAGGCAATGAGACTTTTTGTACCACTGAATCTTAGTTCTCTTCCTGAAGCTGAAGTTGTTGGAAACAGATGCAAAAGCAGCTCGTCCTAAGGGCTAGTACTAGCTCAGCTGAGCATGTGGTTTGCCACAGATGGCCAGAAGTAGCACAAATCATGTACGTAAACATGGCCTAAATTCAAATGGCAATACCTGCACTGACCAAAATACTGCTTTTGAAAAGAGAAATTTTGTGGCAAAATCAGAAACACAATGCCTCACAAACTATAGCATCAGAGTCTAAAGTACAGCTGTGCAAACTGCACAGCAAGCATTAGACAGAAATACATGAAGAACAAACTATCAATGTGACAGGCCTCACTAGGAATATTTTTTTTCCCCACGATGTAGTGAGGATGCAACTGTAACATGGTTTGAAAGTATTTGATCAATCATTTCAATGTTCAACCTGCCAAACCAGACAACTACTTAAACCTACGTATACTAGACTGATCTGCAGACACCAAATAGTAACTTGGAAAGAAATGATAAAGTAGGTGAGCAGTACAAAAAAAGAGGGAAAAAAAAGAAAAGGAAGAAGTAACAATCTCTTCTCTCTTGTGCACATCGGAGTAAGAGGCCATGGAAACCAACACAATATAACTGCAAACTGAGCTCTCCCACACAAATTCCAGAGGTGAAGGAAAATATAGATACTGACCTGAGCCTAGACAGAAACCTACACAAATCCTTAGGGAAATAAACCAAAGCTCAAGTATCAGCTCCAGCAGTCTTAAAGTATCAACACGAAATTCTTTCAGAGAGAACCAAACTACTACTACTTCTGAGCTGGAAGGTTACAACCTGCCGAGTCTGCCTCAGCCCTGACACATATCCCATAGGCTTCCCCTAGCAGCTCCTCCTCCTTCTCTGTTTTCTTTGAGACTATTACAAATGCCTTTGGAAAGAATTCTCCTCCAGCCCTCTTTCCAATCCACCAGATGAATTTCATGTGCTATTTGTCACTGAAATGTCTTGGGGAAAAAAGAGAATAATCATAAAGAAGCAGAATTATAACCATGCCTGATTAATTTGGCCCATCACATGTTACTTAAAAACAGAGAATTCCAGTTTTCCCCACAGCTTCCCTCCACCTCAGAGCAGGATTAAAAGACCATATGGTTGTTTTAAAGAGAATTAGTGCCATTTTATAGGGAAAAAAGTGAAATCTTCTCAAAATTACCTTTAAAAGGAAAGCTCCATGATTAAAAAAAAAACCCTGCAATGTGTAATTGTGTGCTTCCTGAAACCACCTTTTCTAGAACTAAGGTCTGTCATGGTTGTTTATGTCTCAGACAATTCTAATGCACAAGCAGAGTGGCCTTGTGTCTGGATGGTCCTCAGTACCTTCTACAGGAGTCTCCTCCGAAAAGTGATGGGACAGTGAAACTTGCTCATGTACACAACATGCCGAAAGAAGCACTGAAATTCTTTCAGTGAAGAATGAGGGTGAACACTTTTCTCTTTATTCCTTCAACAACCATCTCATTCTCAGCATTATTTTCCATTATGAATTAGCCTAAGCACTGGAGAGCAGCCCAGACAAGGGAAGGAGTTGTTCAGGGCACCAAAGCAAACAGTCCTTCAAAATTCCCTTTGCAGAAACCAGGAACAGAGCGCTCTTTTATTAAAACAAATCCCTCTTCTCTGTTTAGGAATAAGGAATCTGGAAGGCTGGCTAGGATGTGCCCTTCACAGTAACTCTTTACCACTATCTGTGAAATGAATAGCCAAAAATCCCCAACACAACAGTGATGAATTGGCAGCATTAAAACAAACACCAGCAGCAATAGGATCTAGATACCCACACAGTCTCTAATTGCCAACAACTAGGCTGAACCCATCTGCCATTTATTCCTCTGCTCTACCTGTGATTTTGTTTTTATTCTTCCTCATTTACAGATAAGTATAAACTGAGCAGGGAAAATTAACATTGCAAAGAATAAATTAAACTTAATGATTTATTGTGGCAAAGAAGCTGTCAAAGAAATATGCTGCACAAAACTGCTCCAGCTTATTCTACTCCAGGGAGGAACATCTCTGACACGCACAGCACGTGCTGCTGACCAGAAACACATGATAAACAAAAGAAAGACACATAAGCAGATTCCAATCTCAAGTTTCACCAGTTTAAATCCTCACTTAACCAGTGGGATTGCACCATGCTCCGAGTGACTGAGCCCAAAATTTAGCCCTCAGAATGACAAAAATGGCGCCACATGATCCTACTTTTTAGATACCAACAACAGAAGACATGATACCAAGCCCCTGCTTACAGCTCTGCCACTGATTCACTGTGCCAGTTGCAAGAAATTACTCTGCCCTGCTCTGCTGAACCTGCTTCATCTGTAAAGAAGACAGACAGCTATTTTTTTTTTTTCCCTGGAGATCAGCCTTCTGATCCAACTGACCGTATGAGCACTGACAACAGCCCAAAGGACAGAATGATATCCTTCCTTCTGGGGTGGCACAGGCTTAGCTCAGCTCAGGGCAATTGTGAAACTGCACCCCAAAGGTTTGGGAAGGAGACTGCATACTTTTTATTACATCAACTTCTGACCTACTTGGGAGTGTAGAAAATCAGGACCTTCCTTTTTTCACAACCTAAATTCATGCTTAGACAAAGAGTAACCTGCTACTCCTTAGCCTTAAAAATTGTAAAAGCTAAATGTAAAGAATAAGAACGTAACAGTAAAGCAAGTGTCATCCCCCAACATTCGTTCTTTCTTCTACACACAATCTTTCCCTTTCATATGAAGTGTCAGCAAGGTTCAGTCTTAAGCTTCAGATCTGTATTACAGCCTGTAATGCTGGCTGGATGGGCAAAAGCCTGAAATTTGTCTCTGCGTGGAACAGTTGCATTGACAAGGTAATGCAGATATTGCCAGCAGACAATGCAAGGCTTTTGAATGACAGCAATGAAAAACTGTATTTCAGGATGCCTGTAGGAATGAATCTGGTCCCTCTGGACATAAAGCAGTCATAGAATCACAGAATGGTTTAGGTTGGAAGGGACCTTAAAGATCACCTAGTTCCAACGCCCCTGCCATGGGCAGGGACACCTCCCACCAGACCAGGTTGCTCAAGGCCCCATCCAGCCTGGCCTTGAACACCTCCAGGGATGGGGCAGCCACAACTTCCCTGGGCAACCTGTGCCAGTGTCACACCACCCTCAGAGTAAAAATTTTTTTCCTAATATCTATTCTAAATCTACCCTCTTCCAGTTTGAAGCCATTACCCCTTGTCCTATCACTACATGCCCTTGTAACAAGTCCCACTCCAGCCTTCTTGTAGGCCCCCTTCAGATACTGGAAGGCCGCTATAATGTCTCTTTAGAGTCTTCTCTTCTCCAGGCTGAACAAACCTGATTCTCCCAGTCTGTCTTCATAGGAGAGGTGCTCCAGCCCTCTCATCATCTTCATGGACCTCCTCTGGACCTGCTCCAACAGGTCCATGTCCTTCTTATGTTGAGGGCTCCAAAGCTGGACACAATAGTCCACTGTTGAATTAAAGAACTAGATTTGGATTGGTTCTTTTGACACTGTCTCCCACAGCATCTTTACTTGGAAACTGAGTTAGTACAAGACAGACAGGCAGCCTATAAGTGGGCAGAAAATAAGTGGGTCCAATCTCTCCCTCCTGGGAGTTTTTCAAGACTTGGCTAGAAAAAGACATCATTGGCCTAGTGTTAGTGTCTTCCCACTATGAACAAGATGTTGAGCTACATAACCTGCAGAGGCCCCTTCCCACCATTTCCACCATCCTGTGATTTCTCAGTACAGAAACAGCAGTAGCATCAGAAGTCTCTCCACACTGTCCCTTTGACTAAGTGACAACAGAAAAGTAGAGGTCTTAAGTAGGGTTACAAGAGCACCTCTCACTCTTTCCAATGCCCAATTCCATTATAGTACCCTGGATTTTAAATTTACCTATAATACACAAAATCTGTTAAGTGGCCTCCAAAATTAGCAGTGAAATTACTCCTGAGGACAAAACAACTCAAGTTGTTACGTGTACAAACGTCAGTTTGTGAGAGGCTTCAAACTAAAAACCCCAGGCTTCAGGTGTTAGGAGCTAGCAAGATTTCTGCGGCAGAAGGAAGGACTCTCGTATTCATCTTCAGATATGCAAAGCTGGAATTATTAAATGACAGACCATAGACTGACCGTAATGGTTACAACATAGAAAATTCCGTTACTGTCTGTTTTCTCAAGACCTCAAAAGCATATTGATTTGTAAAAGCATATTGGTAAAGTGAGGACAGTTCCACTATGTTCTCAGGCCTGTGCCTTAAGACTCCCTTCATGCTTTGTTAAAGGCTTAAGATCTTAATTAAAAGGTGCCTTTCAGGCTTCACAGATGATCTGGGAAAACACATTCTTAAAATATCATCAGACCAATGCTGTAATATTTATTAAACACAATTTCACAAGATCAACATTATATAGCAAAGGAAATAGAAATGCAGAGAAGCTTTCACTAACAGAATTCTGCTACATAAAAAAACTAAAATGAAAGTAAGATACAAAGTACCATTCATAAAAATGATAGCTTGATTCACCAGATGTTCACTAAAGGGATCTGTAGCCCCTTTGATCAGCCACTTCAAGTGCTTCTTTATAAAGGAACAAAAGAAGGGTTGTGTCTATTTGTATTGTTGACTTGATGTATTTTAAATAAAAAAGCCCAATTTAGTTCAATCAAATGAAGGCAATCAGCTGTAAAAGAACTTTAGCACATTACAATTAGCAGACAGACTACATGCCAGTAAAATCTCGAATCTACTTCTAGAAATGAACTAATTATTTTCTTCCCCCTCCCCATTTTGAGGGCAAGCTTTCTCAGTAGACTCCTACGTTTTAAAAATCAAAATCTCTTACTTGACTTCAAGTGACTGATACGTCACTAAATCTCTCAATAAATTGTTGCAGTGTTTAGCTACCTTCATCCTCTCATCTCCAAGGTCAAGGCAACTACAATGAATTATATCACATTACAAGACTGTTTCAGGATTTTTTCATCCATAATCCTTACCTCAAAGGGAAAAAAAAAAAGCACAACGACATTAATCCAGTTCCTTCTAAGAGCTTTACTCATGTTTGGGGATTAACCGCAAATACGTGGATGCCTGAAATCTTCTATTCTATTACTATCATATAATTTTCAGTTTGAAAACATTTAGAGACATAAGAGTAAAGGGTCTGCTTCTTTTGACCTAATTGACCTGTGTTACAGCAGGGCACAACCTGAAGCTATCAGAGCCAACAGTGCGCGACCTGACAGTAAAATCAAGAAATAATGATAATTACAGATCACTGTTGCCAGTCTAGACATATATTTAATACTGTATGAAATATAACAATTGAAGGATGGTTAATATTAGGTCATGAAATTAAATGTCTCTTGATAAAAATCTAACATAGTAATAAGTATTACTTGGATTCAGGGAACATCTGTTTTGATCTTACTAATGTGCTAATATTTAACAAAAAATAATCGGTGCAGAGTGGTACATTAAAAAGATATCCACAGGCCCTGTTCTGCTACTCCTCACTTATCTAAGCTCTCCTGCATGGCAGATGGTTGCTAATTGCCAGAAGAGGCAAAAGATAGTATATTAATGCACATTTTGTAAGCATTATCTAGTAACTGTTTCCCTCCTTTTAAACCATTACCTATGGTCTTTGGTTCCTCCACTCCCCAAATTTCTACCCAGTATCATGCTAGAGCCCAGTATTACCACTTAGAATACCACATCTTCCTGTAGCATTTCTCCCATACTAAACATTTGACAGGCTAGTAATAAAATGGGAGTTTTTGTTAGAATTCCTGATAGCGCTATAAATACATTTCACCCTGCATTATCTGAATGGCATCATCCTATAATAAAAGGAACTATGTTAAAGACCATTTATGTACTCTTCTATGTAAAACACTTTTTTACAGCCTTCTCGTTGCAAATGAATTATGTCTGAGCTCTATTTTAAAACTGTTCCTGCTTCATTGTGTATGAGCTCTTCATCCCTAATATTGCGAAGATTCAAGCACAAGCTGATCTAGAAATACAAAGACACAGAAACATATAAGAACACAGTGTTGGAAAGGATGAGCTTTAGACACCTGCAATCACAAGAAATATTGTCATGTGGTCTTTTTATTAAGCTGATCATGTTCCAGACTAAAACTTAACCTTACAGAGCCTGAGGAGGAGTTGGTGGTGGTGTTTGGGCTTTTTTTCTCTCTTCTCATCCCGGTGTTCCACATTTGTGATTAGACTGGGCAACATCTACACCCACTATTTCATCTTATAATAGCAACCTTTCTTAAGGCTTATTGCACATGTCTTCATCTGGTCAGCTAGTATCCATGTCCACCTCCATTATTCTATAGTAATTCCATTGCAGGAATTCTTGTTACTAGACCTTGAGTCCAAGTACAAAGACCCGCAGGGGCATTCTTGTTCCACTTTCGATCATGAAGGGATGGTGTGTCGTGCTTTTAAGAGATGCATCCCACAACATGCAGCTTAAGAAAAAAGTAGACAAGATGCGCTTGAGCCATTGTTTTTTCTCTTTCCCTTGTCATGAGCTGTCCCCAGAAAGTGTCGTGGGTGTAGCAGCTCATCATAAAATGGCATAAGCCATAAAACTGTCCCCAGTGGAATTCAAACAGCTCTGAAATGCTGCCCACGTTACAAGAGAAGTGTGCTTTGCACTTAATTATTAAGTCTTGCATACTTCACTATTGAGTTTTCCCTTAGTTCTTACAGGAAGGGGCTCCGGTCTTCATGAAGCTGCAGCTCTTTCCCCAGACATGATATGGTCAGACTGGGGATAAGAATCTCACCCCGCAGTTTCTCACCACAGGATTATGCTTCCAACTATAATGAGAGATGAACCAGAGTGGTGCAGTATCAATTAGCAGAGTACGTCATCTAAGTAAGGCAGGCTGCTCCTGTTCTGGCCTAGAAGCAAGAGCAAGACGTGCAGAAAACCACACTACCCTTTAAACAATGACTTTTCTTCCTCATAGCTCATCCTGGAAAGCAGAATTTTCATGACATGATGGCCAGTGAGATTGAGAAGGGGACAGAAGATACACAGATATGATTAGAAAGCACGTGCACTACTGACAGGAATGAAAGACTATTGAAAGCTGCTTTTTTCTCAACATTATGAGCAACCTACATTATACTGTTATTTTCTATGTGCATTCCACATGAGAATTTGGAATCTCTAAACCAGACAACTTAGGGCAGTGTTTTACTGTCAGGGCTGGTCCACATTTGAAATTCCAATTCCATGGAAAAAAAGCTGAAGTTTCACTTTGCTTTTCGTTCCAAATTAGAACTTCTGAAATACACTCCAGAGCAAAAAGGTACTGGTGAGAAGGACCAGCCAGAAGAAAGGGGAACAGACAAACTTTCTCAGCATTAAACTAAACATTTTGATAAAATTAGATTTCCGTTTGATAATGATTTGGATTTATTCAACATTATTGTAACATGACATGATCTAATACAAGTTCAAACATGTAGACTGTAATGGCATTATTTTAAGAAAAAAAGTTACATATTTTTAATTAGAAAAGGAAACACAGTGATTGATGTTTTAAGTAGGTATAAGTAATCAAAGACAAAGGCAATACTCCCCCTGCAACTTAAACACACTGCTGGAAACAGCTACAGTGCTGTTGTGG
This sequence comes from Pluvialis apricaria, assembly GCA_017639485.1. NCBI lineage: Eukaryota > Metazoa > Chordata > Aves > Charadriiformes > Charadriidae > Pluvialis > Pluvialis apricaria. The sequence continues at coordinate 50,575,756 of CM030010.1, read as the reverse complement.
ATATGGGAAGGAAGGGGGAAAGTATCCTCTCTTCCATCACATCACACAACAGATACAACACATCAGCTGCGCTATTAGAAGAGCCTACAGTTCCCACTGTTCTTCTAGCTATACAAGCAATTCCACTGTACTGTAAAAATGTAACAAAAAAATCAGACTGTAAAAATCAAACGAAAAGGTCATGTCATGTCAGAAGGCTGGACACCAGGGGCATCCTTTGGAAAGGTTTTTCACAGAAGAGTGGGAGAGCCAGCATTAGCTGGTCTGCTCTATCACTTTACTTCATTAAAATCTCATTATCCACCACAGGATATGGACAAGATCCTATTCCCTGGTGGGGAATTGAGAGGGAGAGTTTGGAAATAAGGCAAAAGAGAAAGAGATCTTTTAAAAACAAGAGGATAAGGAGGAGAGCTACAGAATATTCAGAAGCTTAAGGGAAAGTGTGGCCTTGCAAATCAATAGCTTAGGAAGTTCATGGCAATTGCTGATGGCAATTCTAAATAATCATAAGATATTTGTGTGTGTGTGGTTTTTTTTTTAACACTCATTCATTTGCTTCTCTCAATTTTGAAACCTTAGGTATGATGGGATCACAGTTAATGGAATAAATAATAAAGTGTTGCTATTCTTGACTGAACCAAGAATTATTTTCCCTGCTACAGAAGCAAACAGTCCAAAGAATACAGAAACAAGAGTCATGAGGACTTCTTGTCTTAAATCACAGTTTTACCAAACAACCTTGTACGTGATACATAAACAGGCCCTTTGTATTTTAAGTGCACACAATTACAGTGTAGTGAGTCCTGTTAATTCCTTGGAAAATTTTGCCCATAAGCAATATAAAACAATCACCTTTAACACAAAGTTATTTTGGTATTTCATTACTGTTACCAAAACAGAGAAGAAGAAGAATGGCATTTTTATTTTTCTGGCTAATTTCCTAGTTCACCCTATAAAAGGAAAAAACTAAAGGAAAAAAAAAAAAGGAAAAGAACTGAAGAATAAATACAGAAATATGGTTCTTACCCTGAAGAGCGGCAGTCTGGTTTATTTCTTTCAGAGCGATCTGTGAGAAAGGAGGCATAATATCAGCACAAAAGTTGATGTTCTTTAGCAATACTAGCACAGAAGTCTTAAAAGAACTGTGACACCATATGACTAGCAAAACCAAAAGCTGATTCTATTATAAAACTGTTTTTCTGCACTGGACTACTCTGCCTGAGACCAAGTAAAATTACTGGAAGTTTAACGTTTGTTAAAATTCCTCTACTCAAAACACACTGTATTTAATGTTTTGTATTAATGCTTTGGAAGCTTCCCCTCCCTTTAGCTAAAATGAATAGGACTTTAGTTTAGGGTAAAAATAAGGGAGAGGGAAGAGGAAAAAAGAAAAACCACAGATTACTCAGCGCAAAAAAATCATTCCATGAATCATGGCTGGCAGAGTTCCCCGACAGGATGGGAGAAAAATCAGCAGTTGGTTGCAGCAACATCTGCAAATACACTGAATCCAGTGCGGCCCCATCATTAACTCTTCGACTTCTGGGTGTTCTAGATATGGAATCTTTCTGTGTTTTCTCAGAAAGGGTTTTGTTTATCCTGTGAGTATTTCAAGTAGCTTATTTGCACCAATGAGATTGACTCGCAAACAAAAATCTACATAGCACGATCGTATCAACTCAGATACTTCTTTTGCTGAACAATTTATTAGTTGCTAAAGCCATCCCTAGATAGATTTCTAAAAGTTTTTTTTATTTTTGAAAGTTCCAATATGCAAATAAAGTATAAAATACTTCTAAGATTTAAGATTATCACACAAACATTACAAAATAACCAGTGTTGTGTTATTAGAATTCACATATTATCAGTTATAAGTCCAGCATAGCTCTTACCGCATGACTTGTGAACTACCTGAAAGAAGCAATTGAGATTTGTATCCTTCTAAAATACATATATTCTAAAAGTAGGAGGGGTTTTAATCATTTATTACAGAAAGATCCACTATGCAATTAGAAGGATATTCTTACAGCTGTATATGATCTCCATAGACCATAGTAATTTTGCTTTTGATTCCATCTGTGTGTATTTTAAAAAGCAAGCTATTTTTCCTGTGTTAGTAAACATAGTTGCCTATGCAGAAGAATGTCTTGCTAAAAAAATTTTCATACTCACATACTGTATTTTTAACCTTAAAGCTCTGCATTTGAAATAAAGTTTGTTCTCTTAATAGCACACACTTGTTTGTGTAGTTTTATCTCATGCACAGAAGAAATACTTTCTGAGTTTTATGTGCTCGTTTGATTATGTTTTCATTAAAGAGGTAAGAAATTATGGCATGTCAACAGTGCTCAAAGACATTTTTAATGTTTTTTTTCCATCCACAGGTACTCCTATTGAGCTGTCATAGCCACAGTGCATAATTTATTGTGTTTCTGACTCACTGCGATCTCCATTTCATCACACTGTGTGCTACTCTGTTAGTTACAAACAGCATGGTATAGCTCAAACCAAAGCTGCAGCAACAGTTTTTCAAATACACACAGAAAGGTTCCTTCCATCCTTATCACCTGGTCATATAACCTCCTTACCTGTGAGCACTGAAAAAAATAAGGCAGGACTTCCTACTGAAACGTGCTTGCCATCTGTTGCTTGTTATCAGAGTTCCCTGTTATACACGCTGCCGCAATCTAACAGTATTCAGGCAAAACCTTCCCATTTCTAAAAAGATCATGCGAATAAATCGGTGAGAAGGAAGAAAAGGAGGCAGAGCACATGTAAACATAGCGTCTGGGAGCTCTCCTCCCTCAGCCCACGTCCAGCTGGCAGATCCACCACAGCCTGGCCGCCCCACTGCACCCTGCTCGTTCAGGAAATCAATGCAATCCCCTTTTGTTTTACTGAAATGTTGAAACAGGAAATATTACCTTTGTGTTTACACATTTTGTTTACTGATAAACTTAGTGAAAGCACATCATCCGCATGCACACTGGTCTTACTAAAAAGACCAAAGGGAAATGTAATCCTACTAGCACGCAGGTAGCATTTTAAAGCAGAAATAAAACCTGCACCTGTCTAAGGTTATTGTGAACTTAATCTTTTAAATTTTATTTAGTATCAAGCGTAACAAGACACTCAGAGAGCCGAGTCTGTCAATTTAGTGTTTAAATTTTGCAATTCCAGATGCTGTTTTGGCATTACGTACAAGCACCAATTCAAGTAATGTCATACACCACACACCTCTAGAATATAAAAGCCCAGAAGAAACAGGCAAACATTTTTTTTTTCTTTAATATAGAGATACACACACACACACATATATATACATATGACACATTTAAGACACACACATGCAGATCCCATTCCTGCATTCTGCAGGCAAATCCTTGGCTTGCAAAAGTTGGGTCACCAAAGTGCATGCCCACAGCTGATTCTCCTCCGCTCTATACATGTTACCTCAAAAACTGAGATCTCTCTTTGTAATCTTTTCTAACAGAAATAAGCAAAAAGACCATATAGATGCAAAGATCTGAAAATCAAATCCTGCACTACAGATTTTCCTCTATATCAAAGACATAAATTGCTATAAAACATTATGGGACATGCCGTCTTTCTAGCACAATACTGTGTACCCTTCAATTCTAAACTCTGGAAGCCAAAACTGCACGTCAGATTAGAGCAAACATTGAACGTTTGCTGGACTAGCATGCACAATGAACAAACAAGGCAGTCTGTATTCCAGCATGGAAAGTTTACAAAAAAAAAATTCCACTTCCAGTGATAGATACTACCTTCCAGACAAGCTTCCCCAGATGAGACACCAGTACTATCCTCCCTATCCTTGTGTTGCTAAACTAATACAATTCCTTACTGTGTATGCAGCTATAGTCAAATAGTCTAGGAATTCCTAAGCAGCTAGCACTCACAAACTAGAGAATTGGATTGTTTGATTCCAAGTTTATTTTGGTTAATTAACTGTTCTTGAAAATCAGCATCATCCCTCTCACCTGACAGAGAACAGTGTATAGTTCGGGCTTTGTGCTAGCATTGCAGTTCTGTTCTTGACTTATTGACAACTATCTTAGAGGTGGTGCAGTGCTATCAACTCTTTAATTTTACTACTGCAGATTTTGCCAGCTAGTTGAGATAGAACAGACTTACACCACAGAGATGGTTCTTCTGCAGACAGAAGAATGTGTCCTCCAATCCACAATTCTCATAGCCAGAGACTTGCAGTCTCTCAATCCATAATAACTGACCTTCCTCCAACCTCCCGTAGTCCAGACTTAAAGAGATTTTCTCCACTTCATACTAGCATCTACTCTTTACAAAACCTTTGCTGCCCTTATACAAATACAGCCAGTGCGGGAGAAATATATTATCCTTGTTCAGCAGCAGGATACAGTGCGAGAAGTCAAGGAGCTGGCAGGTGGAGCAGATGAGGTGGAAAAAGTGAGAGGCTCCTGGCTTAGGTTGGGAAGGCTGGCGCCAAGTTTTAAGCACTGCAGAAGAATCAAGGAAAACATCAGGACACAAAGATCTGCTATTCCTACCACAACTATTTGGCAAATCTAGTGTTTCTTTACAAAATCGTGCTGTGTGTATTTCATCAATAGCATGGACGTGTTATGCCTTTTTTCAGTATTCAAAGATTGAGCAGCAGACAGAAATGCCATGTTCCAGTTGCTTTTAGAAAGAGTTAGGTTTCTATAACTGGTGATTATCTTACCCTTCAAGCACAGGAAAATTATCTTTGTTTGTTTGCTTTTAATATGATAGAACAGTTTTTCTTCTCAAAGAAAATATAAACATAACCATCAAGAGAAAAATAACTGACTCTACATTATTTCAGTTGCTCCACAAACTCAGAATAGCTTAAGATTTTGCCAAAAAGACCACCAAAGCAGAAAACAATGGCTTTTAAGGCATTCACTTTTGTCTCTGGAAGACAAGCAAAGAAAAGGAAAAAGGCAACTCTCACCAAACAGAGCCATTGTTTTCCTCTGTTTATTTTGCAAGCTTCTTCAAAGTATCTTGTTGCTAAGAGTGACTTCAACTGAAAAGCGTGCTCTCACTAGAAAAAAATTTAAGTATAAACATGAAATGCTGTTGAAAAATGAGTGGGAAGTTAACACACATTCTGCCACTTCAAACTTGCAAAGCTACTGAGGAACATCCAATGCAACTACCTCCCAAGATAGGTAACTTCCTACTTTTAACTCCATCCCACAGCTTGATCTCTTAAAAGCTGAACTGCCTGAAGGGAGCAAATGGGGGCACATAACATTTCCATTTCTGGGAAATACTGATCTTTTCATCTTGATTATCAGTCTTGAATTGAGCAGCCACCAGAGGGGGCAGGACATCGTAACACTCTTCAGAAAGACACGTAGTTAGAGCAACCAGCTGTCTCCATCTCTGTTGGTTTTAGCCCCTGATGGCACAGAAGTGGTTTCATAATGAAAAGTCGCATAAGATGCTTATAACAATACTTCTGTAACAATGGCAAACCTCTAGATAAACCAAGCAATGGGAACAGTGGGCTCTTAAGCAGCGTTGGCAACACCAAAACATACAGTGAAGTCATATTCTAGGAATAAGCAATTGTTGAAAGAGGCTATACAACTTGCCCTAATCTGAATGCATTAACCTCCAGTGAGCATCCCAAACGAGCATAAGCTTCCAGGCCTTAGTAAACCTAGATGCTAAGATCGATGCAGCAATTTTACAAGGCATCATGTAGAAATGTGATGGCTCCTACCATTATCTCAGTAACATTTACCTTGACTGATAGCTGATCATAGCTAAACGGTCCAACGGCGCCTGTTAGCCAACCGCATCAGATCAAGGGGCCCAAATTTCCATTTCAAATTGCCAACGTAGATGGGGCCCTCATTCAAACTAAACTGCACATTTTCTGGGAAAAAGATCTGCAGGATTTTCAATGCTAGCTGCTTTATTTGCACTGAGATAAGCAATAACTGCCATCGATATTGCAATCTTTTTGTCTTCCATTCTGTTAAGGCACACTGTGGCTTATAGCCACTCCTCCTCCTTTTTAGCACTTCTCTCAGGTAAGGAGTCAGAACAATGCAAATTAATTCCACTGTATAGAGTTTACTATAAATTTCACTCAATTTTATTAGGAACTGCTATACAACAAAGCCCATAAAACTGAACATTTATTTATGTATTTTAGTATCATAACAGCAGAGTCCCTTATCAGTTGTTTAAAAGGCAGAAGGCTCAAGGAGAGATTAATGAGAGGCTTGGAAGAAACTTTTTTCATTTAGTTTATGTATAGCTTTCCCTTTACTCCAAAAGGCCACAAAACCAGGACACACTCAAAGTTTATAATTGTAAAGGCAAACACTTTTTATACTTGCTTTAAATTCTACAGTATGCTGCTGAATTCCAGAGTAGTACATTGCAGGGCAAAAAAAAAAAATATAACCCCCCCAAATGAAATGACACTAGTCTGTCAGTTTTAATTCTAAACAGTAACCAAGTCGTGTAAGCACAAAGCATTCCTGCAGTGTTTTTATAGTTTGAGTAATGCTTTTTCCTCACTCTTAAGCATGACTGATATATGGCTGGGGGGGGGACCCCAACACATACCAAAGAACGTTTTGAACCTCTGTGGTTGAGTATTTAACCCTGAAACCTACTGACCACCATAAAGCCTGTAATTATCCAAAGACCATATCTTTTAACTTGCTAAAGAGATTAACAATAAAATATAGTCACCTTTAAGGCCTTTTGTCCACTTGTACAATATATAAGTGAAAAAAAGAAATTACTGGACAACAGAGACCACATTTGCCAGTGCTATATTTGCTGCTGATCTGGTTTTGTGACTCTGAATTTCTACCCCCTCATTCTTGCAGGAGTAACATAGGAGCACCGGGAACTGATCTTGTTCTCAGGTCATGAATGATAAAGTATATAAGCAATCAAATATACGCAGCATATGCGCATGTTACCACACCTGTACCTTCTACCACAGTTCTTTAACAAGGAAATTTAGGATATGTTTGTTTCTAAGACTCTTTTTTCAAGAAATGAGCAATTCCTGAAAGTACAAATCCCCACATCTTCATATGAGACATCCCAGCTGATCAGTGCAATGTCATTCTTAGATGAAGTACTTCAGGTACAAGCAGACATAGGTATCTGCACACCACCAGAAATCACAGTGGGAGCTACTCAAGATGAGCCCAACTACTTTTTTTTTTTTATACTTTCATGAGGAAAATACCAATTGACTCAACTTTTTGTTAGACAAAAGATATATAACCTTTCTTTCTAGGCACTTCAGAAATGTTAGATCTACATTTCTGAAAAGCTTTTCTCTGATGTTGCTAGCATTACCTGTAAAAGGAAATTATCTTTCAAGAGCACCGTACTATCTCTTTCTTCCCAAATCAGAGATTGAGCAGGCCTGTAGAGACTCTGCATATTCCTCAACCAGACAACAGAGCTCAGAGTCTTACAGCACGGTACGTCTGCCTGCCACAGCGTGCTGATACACAACATGCAATAAAGGCAATACAGTTAGATGTGTAATAAACTCATGGTTCCTACATTGTATTAACAGAGCATCTTATAAACATTCATACACCATATTCAAGATCCAAATGTATTCAATTATTTTTCTCCTCTGGGGTTTGCCCTGCTTGTGAACCAGCACCAGCATCCAGCACCAAAAGAGCCTCCAGCTTTGAACACCTGTGCGTAGGTACACTTACCTGTCACAACATACCCCTTACCACACTAATTTAGGGCACAATCCATGTCTGGAGACTTAAAATATGCACAGAGAAATAGTGCTTTTGAGTGACTGAGCCAAACATGAGAAAAGGCTTTCTGAAAATAATATAAAAAGAATCATTTTCTTTAAGTCTTCTATAGGGCATTTGGCTTGTTTGGTTTAGATTTTTTCCTGTTAAAATGACAGTTTCTTAAACTTGTGCATTCCTGACCACAGGCAGGATAATTTGAGGCTATGACTGCAGGGGATATCACTTCCACCATTTAAGCAATTTCCTTTGACCTACACAGTACAAAACCATGTGTAGTAGAAACAGCCTTTGTTGTATACATTTCAGATAATCTTTTACAGTTATTGAGAAATCACACCCTATCTTATTACTTTCAAAAGCTGGAATCTCCATCCACTATGCTATATAGTAAGAATTCTTGGATGTAAAACACTTTGCAAATTTCACCCTTCCCACTCCCCCTGCCAACCCAACAATTCCGTCCCATTGGGCAATTAAAAGTTTTCTGAATTTGCTTATGCAAAACAATATGTTTTGACTGTTGAGATGGCAAACCTCAACAACAAATGTCTCCAGTGTAATCTTATGCATTATGCACTTGGAAATTAAGTCCTATTTAATGTGCACGAGACATGGATTCACAATAAAATGCTGAATAGCAATATCAGCAGAAGGTATTCCCACTTCTGTATCACAGGAAACTAATTCACCTTTAAAACAAACAAACAAACAAGAAAAATCCTTTCTTGATTATTTCATCCTGTGAAGCCACTGACAGCATTAGAGATAACTGCTTCCAAGTTAGGAATTAGATATTATGGTGAGTGCAAGTAAGTGCATAGGTCTGCACTTTGGGAGGAATTTGGAAACCAGGGGGATGAAATGACACAGAGAGAAAGAAAATTACTTATTAAAATAAAAGATTGTACCACAGTCAACCACAAAAGAACAACCGCTATAAAAACAGAAGAAATGTACCAGGCGAATAACAATATTTATTTCTCTTAAGATACCACTGAAATACTCAATAGCTTGTTCTTGGAATATTTTGTGGTCCCTTGTCACTATTTATGATGAAAGAAGCACAAAATTGTTTACCCAGTCCACATAAAGACATCTAACAAGAGAACATTCTTAAACCTCAATGATTTTGTTGCAAGTACTGATTTTCTATAGAAGTGCATTTGAAATTAGCCTATTAACAAAATATTTTCCTCCAGTGACACTAGTAATTCTGCCCAACAGCCACACAGAAACACAAAATTCTGGGAAAGTGAATGTAACAATTGCTTCTCACATGCATTGGATTTTCCTTAAGTACCACAAAATGGATTATTACCCAAAAGGTGTCTTGTGCTTTATCGTAAAACAAAGATTACAAGATCTAGAAACATCATAAAAGGAATTAATTCAATGGTGTAAAAAATTGATTTGTTTAATAATGTTGGTATATACCAATAAATTGCTGCAACCTGAGACAACCCCCATCCATTAGCACTGAGCACATGCTTAAAAGTTGTGCAACCCTAAGCTCATCTTCCACAGAACAGGAAGCCCAGCACCTGCCCATTCTTGAAACCTGTCATATTCTAATGCATGTTATTTGCTAATGTAGACATCAGCATCCAAAAATCATTTGTAAAGATGTGAGTCACCTGGCATTCTGAAGACATTTTGCTGAGGTGTGAGATGAGTTTATCCACATCCACTCCAAGGTAAGTGTTAAACCTATACCAAACCCCCTTTAAGGTACCTCAGACTCCTTCGTTACTGGTGTAACGCGTGCATGTAAATCTGCACGTGTGCCCTTTTGCCCTTGAGGACCATCCTGATGAGAAGTCACTGTGTATAGCTGGATTCCTTGCACTGTGATTTCATGTCATGCAGAAGGCACGTCTGTGCAGTAAATCTGGTCACTCTGTAGTCACGTCTTCTGCATCAGCCTGGTGCATGGGAAAATGAAGGTGTGCAGACTCATCTGACCAACACTAAATTAGGGTCTTACTACAACTTGACATAGGACATTGAAAGGGGACCGAACCCCAGTTCAAACAGTGGGAGAGCATCAGAAGTCCTGGCTAATCAGGAAGAATGCCAAAGAGCAGAGGATTACTGAGGAAGCCCACAGGTCCTCAGTGACTGTGACAAGGACAGAAAGATGCAGTCACTGGACACCAGTGCCATTACCTTTTTAACACAGGTCCACTTGCCTAACTGGTGGGGAACATACATATCCCAAGCTCCAAAAGAGAAGAAAATAACAATGCTTTATAAAGAGGGAAGACAGGAGGAAAAAAAGAGAGAGACAACAAGGAAATAGTAAGTTCCAAAATAGAAACACCACCTGCTGTGATGAAAAAGAGGCAGGCAACCCCTCCAGAGCACAGGGCTTTTATACCACTTCGTAAGAACTTCAAGCATGCTCAGCAAAAATGAGTATGGTTCACAGCACACAGCTTGGTGTATTATTTTTTTAATTAAAAATTGAAAACATGGTTGAATTCAACACAATTTACAAAACATATACAAATCATAATAAAAATACCATGTCTCTGTGTACAAAATGAAAGCTGTAAGTCACAATTCTAAGAAATGCATTATAAACAACCACTCATATTAGACACGTACCCTTTTCATTCTTCACCGGTGGCCCCTGTACTTCAGGCAAGAGCTGACTGCACCTATCTCTGGGCTTCTGAGAAATTACAGTATTTCACATAACTTTCTCATCTGCTTTTCCAAACCTTTAGCAATTGTACTTCCTCCTCCTCTCAAAAATACTCAAAAATACAGCCTCTCAAAAAATACAGAATAGAAAAAGCAGCTATTATAAAAGTAATTTTTTAGCTGCTTCCAACCTTGACATCAGGTCAGTGTCGTCTTCTAAATGCAAATTCCACTCTTTCTGTTGCTACTCACAGTAACACAGAGCGGTTTCCCTACTGTCTAACAAGAAGCTTCAGAAACCATAAGGCAGCTTTAAATGAACAAGCGAAAGGATGGCAAAGCCATAAGCATCCAGAAATCCTCAAAACAAACAGTCCTGTGTCTACTGCAGATAAACCCACGGTTCCTGGGCACTCTGGTAATGCTGGCAGAGACTGTTCCAATTCTTCGGTACCTTGGGGAAATACCTCTCCTCCCACGCGCTCCCAGACCTCTCCTCTTCCCACTCTTGTGCACACACCAAAAAGGCCTACAGATCCTGTCAGAGGCATCCAACCTCTGTAAATACACTAATAAGTACCTCTACATTGCTGCAGTGCCAAGAGTAAAATACCATAACAACACACCTCAGTTAAATAGTTCTTGATAATGGATCCACCAACATCAAGCTAGTGGGCAGCAATTAGAGGAATGAAGCGTGCCTAATGTCACGGCAGCAGCTACTATGCTTTCCCCAGAGATGGTATTGGTGATCTACAGGAAGCTTCGCACACCAGCACAGAAAAACATGAGCAGTGGTACATGAGGTCTGCAGCATTATCACATCTCATCATCTAGTGATACCTGTCCCACACTGGTAGTGACACTCTTCCAAGCAATGTCTTGACCTGCTTTAACGATGAACGTGGCAGACTAGCAGATGTCCCACCCTCAGGAACTCCATTCTCAGGTGAACTTCATCGTTTCAGTCTGGAGATCACTGGGTGTTTCGTCAGACATACTTGCAAAGGCTGACAAGCTTATGACAAATGACAAAGCTTACAGCAGTTGCCATCAGACAAACCGTGGCACCTGACAATGCCGTTTTCAAAGTACTAGGTAGAAGGAGACAGATTGTTTACAAAACTTTTATTTTGATCCCAAGTCCCACTTTTCTATTAGTTTCTGCACCCTAGATTTACAGTGCAGACAGTTATGAAACGAATACAGCACACTGATGGAGCAATTTATTATGAGAAAGTTATCAAAATGCTGAGCTTGTTTCCAGGCGTTTATGTCCCATCGCTCCAACAGGATGAGCCAACAGTATTTTAATAATGAATAACATCACAGCACACTGTTCACTCAAAAATTCTTGTAAATGATTTAGCACAGATGTGCACAACCTGAATCAATTTTCATGTGCAGACCTGTGATATTGAGTGCTCAGGTTTTAATGCAGGACAGAGTGCATGATGAATACAAATTTATCACCTTAAGAAAACAATTGATATTAATTTTAGCTTATCTCTTATAAATAGAAGCAAAATGTTATAGCTGAAGAAAACAACCAAATGGCTGCTTATATCCGTACAATATTCTGTCTAGAAGGAGAATGGATCAGAAACCCCTTTGTAGGAAACACAGAGCTTGAAAGTTCACCTAAGTTTCTAAGAGTGTAAATCGCCATGCTCAAAATGATATTAAAAAAGCAAAATACAAAAAAAGCAATTCAAGAACTAGTGAATACCCAGTAAAAATACCAAGCAGCATGTAAAAGGTAGTAACTGATTTTATATAATGAATAATTGTATTCCTCACTGCCACGTAAGATTTGAAGATCAAAAGTGTAAGTGGATTCAAAAAAGGAATTGAATTTTTGAAAGATAAATCCATTTGCAACAATTTAGCAGGGCCTTTCCTATGCAGCCTCCGAGATGTTGCTAAGACATTGACTGCAGAGGGGAAGGAATCTCTCGGAAGTGAAAATTGAATCCTAGGAGACGTTTCTTGCGTACTTTCCTGAAGACATTTGCAGGCAATTGTAAGGTTACCTGAGAAGATAACCCTTTTGTCTGATCCAGTATGATGTTCCTAAGGACATGAAAATTATAAAATTATTGTTCCGTATTTTTTTCAGTTTGCACACTGGGGCACATATGAGGTACTATCTCAGCTCTGAAAGGCTCAAGCAGTACACCCTATTAGTTATACGAGTGACAATGTCAATCATTTGAAGTCTTCTGCATGTTCTGATCCAATCACGTTTTCTCCAAAAGCCTGAACAAGCTGACTGAGGTGGTGACCCACACACAAAATAAACACAACACCCTCTTCGAAAGCTTAGGGGGAAAAAAGGTAGTAGGAAAGAAAATTAACAGTAAGATCTGTTGCATTCAGCTTCTATTACAGCGTGAATATTTTCAGCATTGCTTTCAACCAGCCCTTCAAGCTGGACCCAAATACAGCTACCTACAGCCATAGAAAGCAGGTACAGACTTCATAAACCAATTAAGTTCATCTTTGAAGCATCTTATTTAGAATTCCATTAAATCTTGTAAGAAGATCCTAAATTCTCAAGTCAGAATGTCAAATTGATGTTTTTGGAATTACACATGCAATCCATACAGATCTCTTCTGATTTACAACACCACCCGAAGCAGTTAGTGTAACACAGCACTACATCAGATGGTTAATTTAAAAATATCGATATCCATAAAACCTTGTGTCTTTCAAAATTCATACAATGTTGACGGGCAAAAAGCAAGTTTTCCTGCTATGTGCCATCAACCACTAAATCTATGCTTTTCTGCAAAACTTATTTTTGTCCTTCACTGAAAGGGAAGGATGTTTGCCAAGCATAAACCACAGATAAACAGATGATATATTGTCTTCCCAAGTCTGCTGTTGGAATGCTTCAGCAACTTTGGTGCATGCTGTTTTTCAAGAGCAGAGTAAAAATCTTGGCCAGCAATGAAGCCAGTGCTTCCACTCCATTTTTGTACACTTCGAGAACCTGAATAAGTGAGGTAGGACTGTGCAATGAGAAGGTTGAAGGGGCCAGACTTCTCTAGTCTGGCAAAGATGAGGCAAAGGAGCTATGTAACAGCAGCACACTGCTACTTGAAGGGCAGCAACAAAGATCCCAAATGCAAACTTTTCCTGGTGTTAGTGTACAATACTACAAGGGGCAATGGTCACAACTGTGGCTTGGGAGGTTCAGGTTGAATGTGAGGAAAAATTCTTCCACGAAGAGGTAGTGTAGCTCTGGAGCAGGTTACACACAGAGGCTGTAAATCCCTCTCTTTTGGGATACTTTTCAAGACACAGCGAGACAAAGCCTTGGCTGGATGAATCTGGCCTTGGCAACAGTCCTGCTTCAAGCAGGAGGCTGGACTAGGTGACCCCAGAGCTCCCTTCCAGCCAACACTTCCATGGCCACAAACACAAAACCAACAAAGCAAAGGAACTAAGCCATGCTAAACATAAAGTGTTGTATTTAACTATAGATAATAAGCATCAGTAGAAGAAGTTTATGTCAAACGGCTTTAAGTGCTGTCAAAATAAAATTTCTTTTCATACTGCCCACATTGCATGAGATACTTATTGAAACAACACACGCAGAACTACATCAACTTTTAATGGAGAGAATGTCAACACTGCTTCTCTGTTGTTTCCAGATTTTAAATCAAGGTGATACTGTCAAAAGTAAATATTGACAAATTTATTTACAAATATTAAGTTTTTTCCATCTGTAAACAACAACCACTATGGTAAAAGCTTCTTGCAATGAGGTTATGACTCATTCTGCCCTTTGCTGTCTATCCCCATTCTTTATGCAGCACCCCTGATTTATCACTTGTTACCTTGACAGGAAATGATTGCTTGCAACACAGTTAACAGCATGGTCTTTGGGCAATCATAACTCAATGGGTTATTCTCTGGCTACAAACTCAACACTCCTTACGCAATGATACATTTTTGTGCCTTGCTTTGGCTACAGCATAAATTAAGACGGTCCATTTCATCATGCAATAATAATAATCATACTACTTATTATTATTTGTCCTTCTACACTTTCCTTGGCTAGGGAATTACCCTGTTGACTATCAGAAGTTATTCAGTTATTTTCCTTAGAGCGGCCTTCGTTTCTAGAAGGATTGTATCTTCAGAAGACACAACATTCTGTGGTTCAGTCTACACACTTGGCCAAGTAACTGCAAGCAGATTTTCTTCTTGCCACTGACAGTACATTTGACTTTCAAGATATGTTGGTGAATTTCCACGTATAGGCTACATTATTTAACTTCCACAAAAGCTTTAGTTAGTATCTTACATTTACTTCAAGCAAGCTACATTCAAAGACTATGAAACTTAGCAGAAATACATGCACTAACTTCAACGCGCTATGGAAAAGGTCTAATCAGGTAATCTTTTTAAGACATACATGATACAACATATTAGCAAGAGTTAGAGATTATTACAGGAGAATTACATTATTTGTGCTCTTTGAATTTTAAGTGTTTTACGGTGGTGGTGCCTCTAGCAATTATTAAAACTGAAGCACTTGAGCCTGCATCGGGACTACAAAAACAAAACAGGCTGAATCCCAGGAGAAAGAGGGGTGAGATGCACAGCTGGCAATCAACTCCACCACTTCTTGAACTTGTGAGCTAAATGATTTAATAAATAAATAAAAACCCACAAATATCCACTCCCAACTCTCATCTCAGTCTTCTTTTTAAGGGCGTCTTGTGTACATGTGGACAGACTAGCAGATCGTCCGTAGACCTTATGCATTTATTCAGGACATTTCATCTGCTCTGTTGGGATTTTTTTTTTTGCCTTCTCTGAATAAGAGACAATAAATGGTTACTCTCGCTATGGACAAGCAGAACAATTTCCAGATTAGCACCAAAGGACACAGGCATGCAAAGTTTCCAGCTGAACAATGCTACTTCTGTTCTGTAAGATGCAGATCTTTACACTTCTTAAATGTAAGCTATAGTTAAGATTTTACAAACACAGCAACTAACTCTTAGAGCCACCTTTTTCCTAATGATGCTTTCTGTCTGCTCCAGGGTCACTGGCACCCCTTGGGAAGTACTAAGGTCAAGCTGCTCATGTTATGATCCAGTGAACCCTAAAGGACATCACCACTTAATCAGTATCAGACTTAAGAAGTTCATGAAGAATTTCAGACCATCTTACTCTTTACTTCTTAACGCCAAACACATATTTTGTGTTAACCTGGGAACAACCACTGAGTGTTCTTGTATAAAATTCTTCATTTATCTGTAAAAATTCC
The DNA here is from genome assembly GCA_017639485.1 of Pluvialis apricaria. Lineage (NCBI taxonomy): Eukaryota > Metazoa > Chordata > Aves > Charadriiformes > Charadriidae > Pluvialis > Pluvialis apricaria. The sequence goes on along the minus strand of CM030010.1, from coordinate 50,560,021 downwards.
ATGACGCCTACAAATTAGTGATCACAGAATTTCATCAGACACACAACACAAATGTACCCCCATAACCTCTCAGCATGTTGAGCAGTGAAATATTCAACCTTAATTTGTCATATTGGACACAGCTCATTGTTCACAGCTTCCAAAACAAGTCAGCACCAGTTTGATGTGGGAGTTGTGGGAGTGTAAAGAATTGATCCAACTCTGAACTAGATCTTGTTTTGGCAAGCAAAACCCCAAAGCAATCAATCAATCAACCAAAAATAGATTATTTCACCCATAATCTAAAATTTCCCAGTAGAGCTGAAAAAGTTCCAGAAAACATCTGAAATACTACAGAGAAACAGAAGCGGGGGGGGGGGGGGGGGGGGGTCAAACAAAAAAAACCCAGAGATGTTTCAGTCAGCACAGCAAAACTCGTGTGCAAAATTTACAGCCGCTGTGTGGGAACAAACCACAGACAAGCATTTGTGATAAGTAAAACAGAGCAATATTAAATTAAGTCAAAGCCTTTCCTTGTATTATTGACCATCTGTACTTTTAACCACACATTAAAGTACGAATCACAACAGCTCTTCATTATGAACTCAAATAAATTTCATTATTGACTTCTATATTTGGCAATTTTATTTTATTTTTAAGTAAGGAAACATCTGCCACATCCATAATGGGCTGTTCTTTCTCAAGGAACACTGACCAGAATTCAAAGTGAAATAATATAGATACTGAATACATTGAAAATTTCTTGTGCACTTTAGATTAACACCAGCATACTGGGATCATCCCTCAGCCCTAATGTGACCGTAAGTACACATAATTAACCAATGCAGTTCATAACTAAGATTTACTAAATTCACTATAAACTTTCCTGCGAGTCCGCTTATTTTAGTCAGTAGTCACAGAATAAAAAGCTAGTCAAAATAGGAAAGCACACCAAATTAAGGTCCAAAGTTAGACTGGAGAGAACCTGTAAGTCTGTGCGAAAATAGGATTTTAGTTTGGTTTGTTGTTGTTGTTTGTTTGGGGATTTTTTTGCCACTTTATTAAAAACAAACTAAATAAACAAACATTCTAAACCAAAAAATCCAGAAAAAAATCCAGTCTTCTCTATTACTTCCCAGAGCAATAAAGTATGTGACAGAAATATGCAACAAGGGGGGTAGAAATCGATCGCATTATTTTACTTATTTATATTGCAGGAAAAGACCCCAAGGGTTTCCAGCAGGACTGGCTTCCTTTCCCACAGCAGGTGACCAGATGATTCAGTTTAATGAACCTATGCAGCTGCTTTTATTCCTCTCAATTTTTAAAGAATGTATCCTAGTTCTCCTCCCTATTGCTTAAAAAAATTATATGTACAAAAAAAAATAACCAAACAATCAGCATTCTCTCAGAGGGATAATAATTTCATTAGAACAGTCTCAAATTGTTCTACTTAATATCTTCTTGCAGGTTTTCCAGAACACGCTAGTTAAAAAGCTTTCTTGAATTCAGAGAAAACAATTTCATCATCATGACATGTAGTGGGGTAAAAATGGACAGTCGGACAAGTCAGCTGAGCTATCTATGACTACTCCATGGACAAGGACGGTTCTGCGCATCTCATCTGCTCATGTCTCCAAGTTTTCGTTCTCTGCTTTAACATCAGCTCTGACACTTGTCTAGTGCTTAAGCAAGCCTCTTCAGCTCACTAAACCACCAAAAAAAGCCCCCAATCCAGCAAAAAAAAACCAACGAAACTAACAAGCCCCAAGCAACCCAATAAAAACCCCCACACGAGCAGATCTCTAACAGCTCTCAGGCTGCAGTTTCACAGCAACCTAAGCCAAACTAAGTCCTGGCTGGCGTAGTCTCTTACCTCCCTCCGGCTGCATGTTCCTACTCTTTCCCTTGTGCCAGCTTCAACATTCATCAGAACCTGTACAAAACCATTCCAGCGAGCTGAATCAGCAGGCTCCCCACTGAAGAGAACAAGAAAAATAGCTCTCTGCTTGGCCAATGCACCAGAACTGGTTGGTGCAGGTTCTCGCGAGCACAACATCTCCAAGAGAGGCCTCAGCAGCCACCAGGTAGATCATCCCAGGCTGCCACCAAACCACAACTTCAGTGACTTCACTCACCAACAGGTCAGACAAGCAGCAGAGCTGACACAGGAGGGAGAGCAGAAGTGCACAACCATGAAAGAGATCACAGCTTGAGCAGCAGCAAGCTGTTACATTAGTTTAGTTGGCTTCATCCTGCAGTATCTGGCATAGCACAACCGTGACTAGCTTCAAGGGAAAATACTACTTCTTCGTTCCACAGCCTCCTGTGTTCCTGTCCTCCAATAAAACAGTGCTAATTACACGTCTGAGTGTTTAGCAAGTCAGAAGCGTTTGTGAACTTTCACCTTTCAACTGCTGCTTTGCATACACATGTTGTATGTGCAGGACAAAGGTGAACAACTGCTCTTATGCACTTTCACGAACAAGCTGAACATACCAGAAATTTAAGTTGCTCACATTCTCAATTAGTGTAACAGACTCAAGTGTTTAAATTGATAGTCTAGTGAGATGCAACAACATTTCTTAAACCCTGCAAAAATATCCAACAGGCTCATTTAACACCTATTTACATTACTATTTTGGCAGTGTAAGTGCATACTACACACAGAAAAAAACCCACTTATTTTCAATAGGTTTGTAAATAAAGGTATAAGAGAATCGTCAAATAAGGGAAGAACAGCAAACTCATCCACCTCAGGTGATATTCTTCAGGGATGCCTTAAGAATGCTCCGCTCGGAGTCTTTGTGCAGTTTACCACTGTAGAGTCTTGCATACAGATGGAAAGAAGGCGAGACAGCTAAAGCAGAACGCTATTCATTCACACATACTTTACACTAGTAAGCTGAACAGTGCTGGGCCCGTTCCAAAGCGGGGTTGTCAGAACAAAATAATAATAAAAATTTAAAAAGGACGCAGGCCCTTTATTACTGATTGGCAGCATTGTGCCAAAGACAAACTCTGGGAACAAGCTCTGTTCCACAAGAAGGCAGCAAAGATTATATACATATATAAACTGTAGAACCAATTATATGTTTTCCGCTAATAAAAATCTCCAAAAGAAACACCTTTAAAAACCAGACATCGTAGCTAGCAGTGTGAACGTTTAGCTACTAAGGAAACCATACAGGAACCAACACTTCTTTTTTTTTTTTTTTTTTTTTGCACCGTACCCTAGAGAAGGCGAAACCCTTCACACATGCCAAGCCACAATGGTTTCAATAGGCTCCTGCTAATCCCGCACCTGCCCAGATAGGCAGTGACATAACTAGGGTCACGGGAAGCCACAGGGCCCGCTTGTTGCGAGTTTTTCTCTGTGATCCCTCGAGCCGCTGCGTTTTTGTCATCTGCGAGGGGACACTCAATTTATTGTTGCTCAAATGGATGCAAAACCACATGAATTGTAGAAGTTACTATACTGTTAAGGTTGTATCATAATTACTAAAAATCAGAATATTTGGAATTTGATTTTAAACATGCAGTGTGGCTGAGATTTTCCCTGGAAACAGGCCTCAGGAATACAATTAATTCTGGAGGGGATTTTACACTGGCAGAAAAAGAAATGCCGCATCCACACCTCAGTGCCTACAGAAAGGTAATCTACACGCGTTGCCCCTCAATTAACAATCATGTCTGAATGAAACACTTTGCATTGCGGCCAGGGTCCGCCAGATTTCACCACTGCAAATAAAAGCTTGTCGCAACCTCCAAGCCTCTCCATAAAGACGTATCGATCTGCTTGCTCCCCGGCTCCTGTCTCCACGCCTTCTCCTGTACACGGGTCCTTGCCTCCCGTTCGCCAGGCCTGCTGCCCGCACCTACGCGGAAACGGCCACACGTGGACAACCCTGACATCTAGATGTTCCTCCACCTTGCTGCTTTTCGGGAAAAAAAATCGGTATTTTCTTTCCTGATACGGCACCTTAAGCGCCTGGACGCGTCGCTGGCGGGCAGCGAGCACCAGCTGGGAGAAGGCGCAGGCCCTGGGGCTGAGCCCCGGGCAGCAGAGCCCGCGGGGAGCGCTCCTGCGGCTCACGCCGGCCCGCGGCTCCGATGCTGCACCGGAGCTGACCTGACCCGACCTCGGGCGAAGCCGGCTGGGACGGCCACACAGCGGGGCGGCAGCGCCGAGGCCGCCCTGCCCCTGACAGGAATTCAGACCCGGGCGACCGGGCCAGGGCTAGCCCAAAGCAAGCGACGCCCAGGCCCGCCGCGCCCCCGCCCCTCACCTGCCGCCGAGCTCAGGGCGACCCTCCGGTGCCTCCTGCCAAGCTCCCGCAGCTCCTCCTCGTCCTCCTCCAGCCTCCAGGCTTCGGCCATCGGCGGCGGGGGGCTAGGGGGGAGGGACACGGCTGAACGCATTCAAGCAGCGGGGGCTGCCATGTCCGCCCGCGGCCGGCGCCCTCCCCTCAGCGCGGCCCCCGTGATCCCCGGGCCGGGCCTGCCCCGCACCTGCGCCCTCTCCGCCCCGCGTCTCCCAGTGAGCTTTCAGCCCGGGCCGCTCCGCGCTCCTGCCGGCGGGGCGAGCGGGGGGCGAGGCGGGAGGAGAGCAGGCGGCGGCCTTTCCTGCCCATCCGCGGCTCTCCGGCGTCAGCAGGAAACCCGGCGGCCGCCTGGCACCGCCACAAAAGGGGGCGGAGGAGGCGGCGGCGGCGGCGGGGGGAGGTACCTGGCGGCCGCCGCCGGGCAGCGCTCCGTCCGCGGCGGGCACCTCGCTGTGCCCCGTGGGGACGGGATGGGCCCCCGCGGCGGCGGTGGCGTTACCGGCGGTACCGAGCGGGGGGGTGCGTGTGAAGCCGAGCAGCCCCGTGCTATGGGGGAGCGAGGGTGTGCGGTGAGGGGGCCCGAAGTCTTCCTCGCCGCAGGAGGAGGACAGGGGCAGTTCCCGCCCGCGGGACGGCACGCCGGGGGGTGCTGGCGGGGCCCTGGGTGGCCCATGGGCTTCGGGCCGGGGCAAGGCGGGCGTTGACACGGCTGTAATGGGCGGCCGGCAGGTTGTGTTTCTTGGCGTGGGGTTCGACAGGCGGTGGTTTATTTAAACCACTTCAGGAGAAGTGGTCTTACGGGCGCACTCGAAACTGTGGAGGTACACGCTCCCAGTGCAGAAGCGATATGACAAATCTGGCCGCCTTTCAGGTTGGACGCTTAGAAGTCAGGTGTAGTTTAAGCTTTAATTTATTTATTTTTTTTTTTCCTCAGCCCATACTGAAAATGGAAACTACATTGTTTCTTCACGTCATATGGTTACTGTAAAACCAAGCCATAAATGTTTTTACAGATGACTCAACACTCCGCACCACTTTAAGAAAGCATATAAGGAAGTTAAATTCAGCTTCAGAGCAGGTGGATAAGGGACAGTAAATAAATAAAGTATGTGACCACAAATTAGACCAGGAAAATACAACAAAACATTGAGCAATCCTAATGTTGAGCAATATCTGTGCTGACTCACTAAGCACCATCTAGTCTGTACACTGAGTAAAGCAGATCGTGCAGGCTGAAAAAAATATGTGACCAGAAGACTGAAAAATGTATCATAATGCATGAATAGAAATGATTGTCTATGCATTTCTTAGTGTTTCAGTGCTTGACTTTACAATCATTGTTCCTTAACAGAAGGTCTTTTCATGGGAACATTTAGTGTCCAAGGGGTGTAATAGTTACACTTTAGAAGGACATAAGGCTTTACACTATAAGAGGATATAAGGCCAGGCATAAAACTGGCTGTACAGCAGGACTATATAACAGACATATCAAACCTTCTGCTACAGGTATGTGTTCTCAAAAGCCTCCTGCTCTGGATGATCTCTGCATGGGTGCATTGTATGGTAGGTCAAAGGATCTCACCTCACAAATTTCAACACAAGACTAGCATGCCTTGTACAGGATCACCAGCTGGTTACAAAGTTCCTCAGCAGTGCACTAACCACCACAGGTATGCTATAGGGCTGTGCCACAAAGCCTCACCTGCAACAAAAAACACACACAAAAAAGTTCTAATGCAGCGAGGAAGCAGAGCAGAAAAGAGGGAAGTGGCTGGTATGTGCATGTGTGAGAGACAAAAGAGAATCTGCCATGTCAAAAAAAAAACCAGTATGTGTTTTTTGTATTCTGGTTCTTTGCTGTGGACCAAAGCAGCACCTGTATTCAGCTTTTAAACTCCACTAACCACAAAGAGTTACAAGGACCATCCATTTTCCACTTCCTGAATATCTCCTTTTTATACTATGTTTCACTACTGCTGGGAGGGGAAGGAAAGGAAGCTTGCTATCACTTAAAATTACCAAGGAAGTAAAAACCAGAAATGTACCATAGAACATAACACAAATTCAAAAACCCCAGAAAATGGAATTAAACCTTCTTTTGTTGCTGTTGATGAAATTAACACAGAGATATCCAAGCATATAAAACTGAAAAATACATTTGGAGAGATCATAGGCCTAAGAAAAACATGCTGAACACAGTAGTTCCAGCTCTGACTAAGAAAACATTTCCCAAAATCTCAAATAATAGACTATGGAAAGATCATGCGTATTTTGTTGATGACCATCAAAAGTTGCTTAGAGTTCACAGGGAAAGTCCTACTCAAAAATGAAAGGGCAATACCTAAATTATATAAAGTGATGAAGTCTCTGAAGCAACCACTTGGCCATATACCAAGCTCTGCCAGTGGGAAATGCCCTCGGGACGAGGACTAGGTTTTCGAGCTAGAGGAGCTGTTCAAGAAATGTCTGGAAATGATAGAGGACAGATTTCACCAGAAAGAAGGAGATCAAACTATGACACAACTCATCTGTGGATACAAGATTCAGGTAGCAATAACTAGCATACTATTGGAAGCAGTTTCCAACCAGTACTACTGGAAACAAGTAAAAATTCCCAGCATTTAAACAAAATTAAAATGCAAGGCAGCATTGCGTGAAATACTTGAATCATACTTCTTAAACCTTTATTGCAAAAGAACATTCAATGATGTGCATTGCCTCCAAAAGAAGGTTGCTTACCAGTAGCTAGAGTTTTTCAGGGTATGTTGTCTGTAGGGGTACTCGTACTGCCAGTGTACAAATGTCACAAGCATTCAAGCTTAGAGGTGTTTGTTTTAGGTTTTAAATGCCTGTACAAGTGTTTGTAGGGTAATATAAAGGAATGTGTGAGACAGTATGTTCACATACTCTTCACTTCTCTCAGCTGCAAAATCTGCTAATATGCAAGGACCTATTTAAGGGAGTAGAGATGGAAGGTGGATATCTAGAGCTCCGTTTCTTACAAGTAATTCTTTTCTAGTGAGTGCTTGCCAGATGCACTCATCCATACTCTGAGCTGTGCCTCACTTCTAGTTTATATTGGTATTTTCAAGTGATCAACAGCTTTACGGTTGCTCTGTCAAATGCAGCATCACATCACTGGTTTGACACCTGATAAAGGTGTGTAATTAATGGAAGTACCTAGGAAGGAGGTAGGCTTTAACAAGTCTGCAGGAGATAGATGGGCTCTGACGAAGTGCTCCTGAGCAGCAACAGCAGATCCACCTTAGCAGTCTTGGAACAGATCCTGACACAGCCCTTTATCTGGGTAAGCAGTTTCTAGGGGGAGGAGAGCGCTGTGCTTTTGGGTCTTCAGACAAGGAACAAAACCAGCTGTTGAAATAATCAAAAGAGCCACAGTTGCTGGCTGGTCTAATAATAGCCTAGGCCAGACAGAGTAATTTGTGATAATTTGGCTCAGATTAGAACATACACAAAAAAAAACTTCTGCTGAGTTGCCAGGCCCAGGGGAAGAAGGAAACAAAGAGGAGGGGGGGCTGAATTGGACCCAACAGTTTCAAGTGCAGCAGGAATTAAAGCCATGTGGGAAATTCTCTCCAGAAAGTGAAGGAACGAAGCTCCTCTTTTACTTTTCAGCAAATAAACTGACAGAAATTATCAAAAAGAAATAAAACGGGAAGAAAAAGTACATGTGTAGAAGCAGGTTGCAAAAATTTTATAAAAAAAAAATGAACAAAAAAGAAGTAGAGCACTTGCTGTAGTTTCAGGTAGTTAAGAGGAACACATCAGCATGTGGCATATGCTCCTCTAAAGCCCTTCATGAAGTACAATGTATTTGTGTCTTACAAGCGGGGTGAAGGCAAAATAATTGCATTCTCGTACTTCAGTGAGAATCTCAGTTGTGTACACGTGCGTAGGAATAAAAAGACTTTTGTATATTTTCATAGCTACACTTCTCCAAGAAAAGAAACCTTACTGCCTCAAAAAGTCTACGATTTCATTTAAAATCTGGAAATTTCTCACTGAAATTCTACTGTATCATATGCATCTTTGCTGTAAGGTACATACTTGGAATCTCACAATGGTAGAGCAAAAGAAGGAAACAACTGGGTAAATGTGTCTTTGTACTCTCTGCTGAATGCCTACAATTAGTTGCCTTGGCAGTTATTATTTTTTAAGTATTTTGTTCTGATTTGCATCCCTGGAATTGCCACTTTGTTTGGCCCTGCAAAAAGACACTGTTTTTCAACAAAAAATATCAGCTCTATAGAACTGCTTAATTGAAGTCGCCCGTGTAGCCTCAGTGTCTATTCAGGTTCTGCAAAGCAGCTGAAGCCTGCAATGAATGTATCAGTGTTTGGCCGAGATACAGGAGCCTCAGACCACAAAAGAATGCAGACAAAGGATTTTTAAAAAATGCGAAGGATGAAAAAGAGTGTTTTCAAAAGGGGAAATGTAGCCTTTGGACATGACAACATCATTTTTGTTGTGAGTAAAAATAACAAGGCTCTCGTTCAATAGATGCATGACGTTGGCAATATAGCCAGTATAGGAAGCTGACATTGCTGAGGGCCAAGATCTGATAATTTGATCCCCATTTGTGTTCAGCTGGTCCAATGGGTTTTAGTGTAGTTGGAGAATGACATATCAGGAGCCTGCAGGCTTCCTGAAATGTCTCCAGCTACATGTGGGTTCCCCTTGCATTGTTCCAACTGCTTGTGGCTCCCAGCATATCAGCATGATGACAGTCTAAAGGTAGCTGGTTTTGTGATGAATGAAGATGATTAAAATAGAAGATTATTGAGTTCCTTGAATAAGGACCTTTCTTACTGAAACACTGGGAAATTCCCTTTACGCAAAACTAGAGATTTTGAGACTGCTCTCAAAAAAAAAAAAGAGAAGGATCTCTGCATGAAAGCAGCAAATCCAGTAATATCAAAAGACCAAAAATTGACACTCAAGTGGGGAAAACCTATCCAGAGGGAGATTCTTACAGTTGTTAGTTTTAAAATTAATTTTACAAATAATTTTGTTACTTTTGCTGGACTAAAAGCACCCTTTCCTCTCCTGTCCTGCTAACAAACATCTCTTAACAGTATTTTTCTCCTTTATTAGTATTATCACTTGCAGGGTAATAAATATATCTGCTTCTACTGCCTCCATGATTAAAGAGAATAAGGAAAAGGAGAAAAATTGTGAGGAAATACAGAAGGGAAAAGAGCTGGTTCAGAAGTAAATGTTTCTTAGAAAGAGAGCCTGTCAAGGCCAAATTGATTTGTAGGTTGAGTTGTGAAGTATTAATGATTACTCTATAACCACAGAGTTATAAGTGGACAGCACTGATGTTGTGCTAAGCAAGCTGGCAACAGCGTGATGTAAGAAGTACTATCACATTGGACACACGTGAGTCTAATACCTAAGAATATACAATGCTAGCCCCAGGATGAGCTTCCAGCTTTTCTGCTGCAGTTTGCACTTCAGTGCAAAGAGCTGACAAGGGAAAAACTTGTGGAAGACAGCAAACAGAGTCCTAAGGAATTTTCAAAAGGTGAAGGGGGTTCATAAATTTGCCATAAAATTGCAGCAAATGTAGAAGTTTCTCACAGTACTGAAATCGGTTACAGGTATGAGTAGCTCTGATTTTGTTTTCTTCTGTTCTTCTGCTATGAAATGCATGTAAACTGTCTTTTCCTGGGAATATATATGACATACAGGTGGATAATCTTCACACTTCAATACAAAAATTTGCAGTCTACTGTTGTTTTTTTGTTTTTGCTTGTTTGTTTGTTTGTTTCCGTTTCCCCCCCCACAGTACCACCTGTGAGCAGTCAGGCGTTCTGTCATGTTTTTATTGCACTGAACACAGTTCACACTTACCGGAAGTGTTCACAAGGGTATGTTAATCTTCAGCAACAGGATAATTCTGCAATTAAATAATTGTATGATAATTACTAATTTGTGAGTTCAGTGGTGAAAAGTTTAATATTAATGAGGTCGTAACAGTCTAGTTACAGTAATGTGCGTTTGCTAATGGAAAACACTTTTCTAATGTGGAAGTTTTTAAAAAATTCAAAATAGACTATTAAAAATAGAGTATTACCAGTTTCCAACTTAAAAATATTTTGATCTGTTACAGACATTATCTTTCAGTCATACATTCAACAACATACAGCTTCTTAAAACAATTTGCTTTTTATAAAAGCTGAAGAATGTAAAATGAGTTTGATAGCTTTGATTGAGTGCTTGGCTAGGACCCTTGACAAATTTGGGATGACACCTGCTTATTTTAAGCCAGCCAGCCAAACGCGATGCAAGGTACAGCAGTGTTTCTCACACATTTATTTTTCAATTTATCTGATAAGAAGGAAGGACCTGCATACCTCAGTAGCAATTAAGGGAAAAATAAAAATAATCCTACATGATCGTGTCAGTCCTGTCTTTTTCAATTTTATACCGCAACTCTTACTCTAATCACCAAATGTCAATAGAGGAATAGATGATGACAGGCATCCTCATCATCAGGGCTTCCATACTGCCTTTAAAGAGGCTTAAGGCTTGACATCAATTAGGGGGTTTATGTATTTCACACTCATGCTTGCAAGAATCTATTTTGCTAGGCTTTTAGGGTCCTGCACTCCAGTTATACATACTTATTCAAACATCTGTAGTTTCTGAGCTGACGACTCATGAGTAATCAAGGAGATACCAATACCATTTATACACATGAAAAAATGGGCTGCAAAACTCTGTTTTCTGACTCCCAGAAATAGTTTCATGTTACTCATACATTGCTACTACAAAGCAATCTGGCAGTTTTAGTGTCAATGAGCTTTCGCTAAACTCTTTGATGTTGAGTTTTGTTAGCAGTATAGTCCAGCAACTTACCCTATTTTTTCATCTCCTTATTACTTTGCGTATAAATATGGACATTCACTGGGTTCAGAATTTTTTTTCTGTATTCACCAAGTATAATCATAAGATTGCATCATTCAAAAGAAAAAGATTCATGTGATTAAAAAACCACAAAGCTGAAGTTTATAATGGGATGGCACAACAGTAACCAAATTTCCCCTGTTTAGTTACATAAGTGAAAACCAAATGTCTGCCAAATGTCTGGATCTCCCCGTGAGGTCTGGACTGATGAAGGCTAGCAACGTTTTTGCAAGATACTGTTGGCAAAATCATGAGCTGGATGGACCGTTTCTCACAGAAAACTTGCACCTTGCAACAGAGCTTTGCATTAGCCAGTTTCTCAGTGAGATCTGTACACAACAGTTCCCAGCTGAAAACTGAAGCAACTCAGATTTTCCCTAAGGCATGATTTTCAAACTTTTTTAGACTTCCCTCATATCTTTTCTGCAGCATTTTATGTCACCAAAGTCTCTCCTACTCTTCCCCAATGCGTATATATTGTAACTCCTCTAGCATTCCCCAAACATCTGCCTTCCTCAGACTGCAGCTACTCATGCTGTTTATTCTTCAAAATGTTTATTCCTTTACCCAGAAAGAAACTGCACTCTTTCCTCACAGAGAAACGGCCCATTCAGTCCAAATCTTACAGCTGCTTTTTGCAATTTCGTTAGCTCAAAGGAAATGCCACATTATTTAAGGGGCTGCTGAGCAGAAAGCTTTAGGAGTGTGGGAAGCATGAAAGGCAGAGAAAAGCCTGGCCAGAATTTCCTGGGGTTTTACACCATGGGAGGAGGTATGGGCTATTCCACCTCTCTCCGAAAAGGGCCTTGCTCCAATTTACATGGGTTTTTGTTGTTTCCAAGGACAGGAAGTGGCATCCAGGAATTAGTAGGGCGAAAAGGATGCCAGACACACTCACCTGTGCTTTCTACACTTTATGGTTGTTCCCATTGACTAACTAAATTGTCTTTATGGACAAAATCTCCTAAATGCTTATCTCAGGTTAATTTTATCAGTTGGGGATCGGCTTCATGGAAAGAAATCTTTTATATCTACTGTGAATTCCCCTCCTCCCGATGCTGTCTAAATGCCAGAAGTTGTTTAAAGGACCTCTACAGTGTTCAATTCCCGATCAGTAAGAGTTCAATGGTCTGGAAAATAAGGAAGAGAGTGTCAGAATCAGTTTCTGGGATGCTTTCACAAAAGCCGTGCGTACAGCACTGTGCTGGAGCCAGGAACAACCTATCAGTCCTGAAGCAGTTCTCGCAGAGACAACTTTATTCCACAAAACCTTCAGGGCTGTAACACAGCCTTTATATTCTGCAAATCTATGGATGTGGTCATGCCCCGAATTTGTATCTGGACAGCAATTTCAGACTTCCTTCAAGTGGAGAGAAAACAAGTGAGATGTTCAGATTTAATTGAAAATATAATTAAAACAGAGTTTTTGACCTAGAATTCAGCTATGAAATCTATAGTACACCCCCCTTTTTCCCAGATTGGGGGGGTGCATATAAAGGAGGTAGGTTTGAGTTACTCTCTTCTCTGCATTTCATCTGTGCAGCAACATATGGAATTTTCTACTGTTGATAGCTCTGGCATACACAATTATTATTGGCAAAGCAATGATTTAAGACTGAGAAAGGAATGCAAAAAATTTGCAGAAGAAGAATGTAAGATATGCAGATAAAACCTTGGTCCCATCTCACACAATTACAGGAAATACAGCCTTCCAAGGGGATTAATATGGGGTTGTCATCCAGTCCCAGGGCAAGACATTAGAAACGTTTATAGCAAAAGGAAACATATATTGAGAATTCCTGGCGTAAATTGTCTCTTGTTTTACTCTGGTGCTTACACCGGCGGAATGTTGATACACTGCTGCAGCACTAGGGCTCATCCTTCTTTGGATCAGCACTAAAGAAAATGCATTAGTTTGACAGTTGTAGTAAATGAGCCTTGAGCTTTTTCTTTTGTATTCATGGCTGGTTAGGCGTGCAGGTCACGTTCCAGCCTCATTAGTGAATGGTGGCAACTTAAGTCTGGTTATTAATTCTCCAGCTTGCAAGTTGTTAGCAACTGAAGTCCAATAATATTGACATAATGTTGGCTGAATCAGAGATTTCTAAGTCTTGCAGGACTTTTATTTTTGTTTCTTGATGAAAAATGTCATTGAAAAGAAAAGTAACTGCTTAGCGCTAGACAAGTTCACACGTGCTAACACTACACCTGGTGTGTTAACAACTGGAAAAGTGACATGCTTGAATATTTCCATTCTGATTCTGCTTTGGTATTTGTTCAAGACTTCTGAAAATTTACAGGTCTGACTTTTCTCTGGAGACTTTAAAAGCAGATTTAGTGAATGAAAATACTTACATTACACTTCCTGTTCTCCCCAGCAAGTGAATTTTTGCCTGAGTGCAATGGTTCTTGCTAACTTAAAATACCAAAATAGCTTGTATTTGCAAGATGTAATCTCCATCTTATTTACTCCAAAATACTTCGACATTCTTAGTCTTCTACTAGCAGAAGTATCATATTCATTCCGCATTGTTACCAGGTCAAAACTTTTGGGGGACAACAATACATTTTCATGATTTCCTAATGTATGACAAAAATTATATTCAAAGGGGACATGGAAAATCATCACTGTTAAGATATTTCTAATGTACTCGTGATCACAGTACCCTGGCATGTTAGTGAAATTAACTGAAGCCTAATTCAATTCATACACTTTTTTCATGCTTCTAATTATGATAGCACAACTTTTATGTGTGTCACACATTTGCGTGTGTTTGTGTATGCAGGATCATTCCTGTTTCTGTCAGTAACGAAGACACAATTCATAGAAATAAGCTAAGATTGACTTTCGGCCCTAGTAATACAATTAAAGCCCAGAACTAGATAAAATAAAACGTTATGTTGCATGACAGGACAGTATCTGTTGTCTCCTGTAATTAGAACTAAAATGTAAAGGGAATTTTGTATGCCATTTTCCAGTCTCTTCATTATCTTATAAATGCTGTTCATACTTTTTTTTTTTTTATCCTAAAATTTGACCTCTCCTTTTCAAAACTCCTGTAAAATTAGCATTGTGGCTTACCTTTCAATTTAAAATTAAATTCTTGGAAAATCCAGTGAAATGAATCTCAGGCTATTCATGGTTACATATGTTGCTTTTCTTGCTGTGACTGTACTCTGAACTGTTGAACTGAAGGAATATTGAAATGTCAGCATGCTTCTTGCCTATAAATAAAGAACAGGCATGTAGAGTGAGTGGTGTCAAGAGGGGAATGACAAATCATGTCCACATATAACCCTATATTTCTTGTGTATATCCCCCATACAGCTCTATCTAATATTGACATGTAATTTCTGCAGTGTAATCCAAATCACGTTCAAAGTATGGACAATTTTTATTACCATTCATCCTTGTCAGGATCACTTGAACAGCATGTGTAACTGAACTTTCCAAGAGGCAATCTTTTTCTTTGCAAAGTGATACCAGAATACAAACAGTGAGCCAAGAAGAAATAGGAAAAACAGAAGTTCATGGCACTCCTGAGAAAGAAAACCAAACAGATTCTACTGAACCAAGTAAAAACGTTTAAAAAATATGCCCACTGGACTTAATTTTTTATTTGTCTAATGTCTTGTTTTCAGAGTCCTGTCACATGAATCTTTTTATATTGAAAATATTCATTAAAAGGTCTCCCACTTCTCATACTACCTCTGTCTTCAGTCAGCCTGGCTAATACACGCACACTACTTGAAAGCTTATTTCAAGCAGGAAATTCTGAGGCTGCCAGAAGTGTCACTTTTATTAAAGGCTAGTGAGGAATCAGGAGAAATGGCAGAATCAGAAATCGGGAATCAGGATAAATAGTAGAATCAGAAACTGTCTAGAGGGACTAATCTTGTAAGGCTTTTAATTGGTGAAGGACTGTGACACGATCACTAATGAAGACAAGCAGATTTAAGGAACAGGGACGTAGAAGCAAGACAGCCAGGAAGGAAGGGGTAGCAGTAGGTAAGAGAGGATCAGGACAAACTTGCTATACATTCTAGTTTATTTCTGGCTTCTAAATGCCCCAAACACCCCACAATCATTAATACTTTAATCCAGGAAATAAAAAGACTGAAAAGACACACTGAAATGTTTGTTATTTCACAGAAATTCTAGCCTTACATTTGACATCGCAGTGCTTAAGTTTGTGCCATTAACTACACATTTGATTAATTCGTCATTTTTCTCCCAGTTACATTACTATTTTGTTGGCTACAATAAAAAGTTGTGTTTATATACTTATTCTTTGTACAATAAATATTCTAGCACATTTATGATGAGCCCATATGGTCCACACTGTTCCAGACTGTGATCGCAAGGGTTTTGTATTGGTTTCACCACAGCCTCTGGTGTTGTATCTTCTGCATTTCTCCTGTTATTTTTTGGAGCAAGTTCAGTGATGAACTGGAACAGTGACGACAGAGCTGTATCAGCACAGCACTTCCTGGCAAGTGAGCCTCATAGAAATTACTTCGGACAGCTCAGTAGAAGTGAAGTAGTTCTGTGCACTTTAAATGTCTTCAGATGTGCCCATTAAGATAGTTGGAGTGGTCTGCAATTGGTGGAGCCCTTGTTGGTGGCGGTACAAAAGTATAAAGAGTATGAAGGCTGTTTATTCGAAGGCCTCTTGCAAAACATGGCAAATGGGAGCTGTCAGACGCAGAACTTCAGCACCAGTCAGAAGCCAGTTCAGAATACCGAGCAACCCAGAATCAGAGGACTACAAAGACAGTTTAAAGCTAATCTTGCTTATCCTCCCCTAAGGCTGTGAATTCAGTCCTCTTGCTTCTAGACGTGCTGTGTAAAACTTTTCCTGTAGTTCTGCCGCATTGTTTACTTAATTTGGCAGGCTCCCTTCAGGATTGGGTTTCCTCATTTAAAAAACCAGCAGCAATATGAGTGCTTTCCCCATGTTGTAAGCAGGCACAGGCACAGGAACTTGGCACAGGTATTCCTATTTTATACTGTGTCAGTAGATGAGGACACATACTCCAAAGAATTACAATCAAAACAATGGAGTCTTTCTGCCAACTTCAGCTGGTTTTGGATCAGGCATGTAAATCCTCACATTATCCACAAAGCACATACAGTGTTGAAGCAATCCAATGGAAGAACTATGAATTTTCCAGACCTGCAGATTGATTTGATGAGATCACATTTATAGGGCAATAATGCCGTTCCATTTCAGTCCTTTGCCTCTCTTCTAACAAACAACAGCACTGCCAATTTCTGCCAGCTGTGGGAAATTCTGCGATGTGAATATTTATCCATTAGGATGTGAAGAGAAAATATTAAATAATGACGTTTCAAAGCTGAAAAGAAAAGAGCACCCGCATAATTTTACGGCAATTTGTTAAATATAAGACCGAAGGGAAATCAAGCCAGCTTCCTGGAGCTGGTACTGTGAAAGTGGCTAGCTTTTTTGAGCCTTAGATTTAATACACTGCTCACAGAATTTATCACATTCAATTCTTTTATGACAGACAATATAACTTCATGTTTGTGTGTGATTGAGAGCTATACCAGTATGTGTTCCTGAAGTGTTGCATTGTATTGAGCAATTTTTCTCTTTACACTTCAATAAATTTACTACTGTGTGTATAGCATCCACAAAATACCTTTCACAAATGACAGTATTGGAGATTCACCACTGCCTGAAGGTTGTACTAGATTCCATGCATATTCAGGTTAAGACTTTTGCACTCAAGCCAACAAGAAAAGAAATGGTAACTTAATAGACATAACGTGACAAGAAATAGTACAAACAGTACAGATGATAATTAAACAAAGCTGTAAAATCAAGACAGGAGATTACTTCAATGCAAAACTTAATCTGAGGTGAGAGAGGGCAGAGCACTCAGTAGCTGAAGGGGATACTAACTTCGGTATCTCTTAAGTTCTTGTTCTTAATTGGATCTGACCATGACCTCCACTGTTTTGCAAGGGTGGTAGTGAATGTCCAGCTCCCTCCAACCTATTAGTGAGGAAGAAGTGCTGTGAGGAACTATGTCTAGTGAAATAAAGTGATAAAGGTACTAAAGAATTTATTAGCCTGATTATACCGACACAAAGAGCTTCCAACTCAGATCGGGCCCTTTTGTGTTGCGTACCGTATAGATGCACTGTTCCTACACTGAACAGCTTACTGTTAAAACAAATATGGAAAAAAAACCCCCACAAAACAAAGGAACGACACCCAAAAAATGACAAGAGGAAGGAAACACAATGCATGCAGAAACTGAAACACAGAAAAGTGAAATGGCATTTCACCAGGGATGGCAGAAGCAGGTAATTAACTTTGCCTCTCTAGGGCTCTAACCTTGCTAGTTCAATGATGCTACCCAAGGTCTTTAGTGGCAAGGGACAGGAAAACTGGGAAAACTACATCTGGGTCCTCCAGGCACTTTCTGTTTTGGCACAGCAGGATTCTGGCTATAACTAAATCACCTGGGCACTATGATAAAATAAATACACAGAATCGTTTGACTGACTAATTTCTAGTAAACAGAACAAGAGGAAAGGAAGATAAGATAAAAACAGTTATTTATATTTCCATGTCTTGACACTAAGGTTGATTTGGTTTCATAGGCCTTCTCCCCCTGTGAATAATTTAGATGCACAAGGAAGAAAAGGTCCCTTTCTTGGGATTAGGATCACTCGGTAGTATTAAGGTAGTTTTACATTTCTAAAACATTGAGGGCATGTTATTTTGTTTTAAAAAAACATACCAGTTTTTGGACACCTTCTGACTCAGAAGCAGAGCCAGAGCAGACAGGTGAAAAGTATGTAGCTACAGGCTCCAGGCCTGTTACATGATGCCATTATAAAAACAAAGAAACAGTGGCATTTTAAGCACAGCCATGGATCACATTTGGAATTCAGCAGCATGTACAGCCCTGTTGCAGCCATATTGCAGCCATATCTGGAATACAGTGCACTGGCATTTCCAACCATTTAGGAAGAATGCAGGAGAAAAATAATGGTAAATGGAAATGAAGTTATGCAAAAGTTTCAAGGGAAAAATACAACACTTTGTACAAGATGGACATTTTTAGTATCTCCATGTGAAGGAAATAATTCAGTTTATTACAGCAGCTCAAAAACTGTATTGACTGTGACAGGATCTGGTTTGGTTTGCAGTTCAATTCACCATCTTAAAACAACAGTTAAATTAATTCTTGCAAACTGCAGCTAACCTAGCTTTTGCTAGCTGTATGCTTCTGCATACATAGTTTGCTTGTGCACATACCTGACACAGAGCCACCCAACAGAAAATTTGTCAATGTTTTCTCACTGTCTTCTGCTCTAAATCTCACTCTTTAGTCTTGCCGGTAGACTTGAGTGTTTCAGCTGCATGTGTTAGGTGTCAGACTGCTGCACTGCAGCACTTGCTAGGTTTGTACACCGCACGGATTGGTACTCTAGGGACATTGGTGCTTCTGCTACAACAAATAAGTTACAGAGGAGGATCTTGCACTGCCTGCATCATGCTTCAGGCAGCCTCGCTTTCTTTTGCATTCCAGCCTCTAGCTATTTGGTCAGCATCCCTGTTCTTTAAAAATACTTTTATTATATTTCAATATCATCACTTGCGACATCAGCATATGGTTTTAAGCCACTTCTCTTAAGTTGCTCTTGCTTGCACTGACTGCTGTAGAAATACTTTAGAAAATGAGGTAATTTTTAATCTCCTTTTATACTAGTTTAGTTCCCATGCCCAAGATCTTTCTTGTCCAACTTCTTTCTGAGCTCCTGCTTTATATTGTTTTATGATCTCCCCTTCTTTCTCAATCTCTTGTTCATAGTAAACTTTACTTGTAATATTCCTAAATGGGGGGGATATAACAGTGGCATTCAGAGCCTCCTAATATACATTATGATTTGGTTTATTAGGGCATAGGTACTGTTACCTTCTTGGCAGAACTAATTAGCACTTTTAACAGCAGGTTCTGTTTAGAAGCCAAAGGTGCCTTATGGCTGAATATCCTGGAAAATACGATTCCAAAAAGTTTTGTCCTTTGTTATAATATTAATCTACATTAACACAAAATATTAAAATGCTGTAGAGATTCTCTGGAACAATGTTACTAACATGGCCAAAGGCCAGCACCTGTTTTAGTTTAAATCAATGATGACTGTAAAATGGATTTTTATTTTAGTAAGAGCAAGCTGTTTAATTTTTAACAATCCTCCTTACCCTCTGCCCTTCAGCAAACCCAGGAGTGCATATAGGAGAATATTCAAAGGAAAACACATATTAAAATTTTTTAGCTTGTTTTCACGCTACTGGGCTTCTCTGGCCAATAAAACCTCCTCTTTTATTCACCCAAATGAATGAATTTCCTTTGCTTTGGACTTTAATTTTTTCAGATTGCTTTCAAATGATGGGTATTGCTTATACTGAAAATAGTTATCATTATGAAGCCCTTACAATATTTTATGTAGTAACTGATGGTCACTGACCTGGACATCAACCAGGGATTGTGTTGTTTAGAAGTTAACATCTACAAGAAATTGGATCTCCATCAACATCAACCTTGGAGTTTTCCTCTTACCTTGGGTGTGCTAAAAATGAAGGCACATCTCAAGCTTGTTCTGATTCCACTTTCTGAATGGAAACATGCAAAATTGCCCAAGAATGAGGAATAATAATATACATACATACAGTGTCATTCCCACCCTCTTTAACATGAGTTTTGGCTGTGAAAGGTCTTAACACTGTAGAACCTGAGCAGAGGTGCTTACAGGCAGACAAATATACAGCTTGCTCATGGTCCTCCAGAGGCAGATTTGCTGCATTTCAATCCTCTCCATTTTCAGAAGCAGATGTGAAAATAGTGACTCGTATAATAACTTACTAGGCAGCATATTCTAATCTTGCATAAGTGAAAAAATTCTTAATTAAGGTTTAGATGCCCCTTTAACCCATTTGTAAACCACTGTGTATGGCTACATATAAGCTTCTACCTTTAAAACACACTTGGATTCACTTCCATGACTTACGTACTGCACAGATTCAAAAGCATCAAAACTTCATGCTTGTGAAGGACACCAGACATGTCTCAGTCTAAACATCTACTTGATTTCCTAGCCAGGGTATTTTGAAAGCATATCCTTTCGCTTTCTGGCATAAAATGCTGAATATTCTCTCATTCGAAAATCCAATTTAAAATAGCATTACTTTAGACAGCTAGGGCAAGCAGCATAGTGGTAAATTACATGTTAGGGTAACACAGTATGCACAGTATTAATGATCAAAAAGATAGTCTGTAATGTATTTAAGATATCAGGCCGGTAGCTGCCTACAGGTGAAATGGTAGTCTTTTCCTTTGTCCTCTCTAAGGTAATCATACTCTCACTGTAGAACATGAAGCCCAGATGTGCTATCACACAGTCCCAGAAACTCCTACAATATAGTTTAGTTCAGTGGAACTAAAACTGTAGTTTATGCATATGGCCATAGAGCGGCAGCCTAGTAACAAAAAAAAAGCATGTACTTGATGTTCCAAAAAGTGGGTATTTCCTAATGGTTTAACATTGCAACAGGGTTTCTAAGCACTAGAGAGAAAAATGAACGAGGCATGACTATTCCCTGGAGGAAAAAAAAAATAATAAAAAATAAAATCTGGCCTTGATAAAAGCTGAAGACTGAGGGGAAGGAGAGGGAAGAGGTTGAAAATTAGATGGAAAAGGGGGTCAAATTACGTGTGTGCATAAGCAAAGCTGATCAAAGAGTAAGAAACGAAGGGCTTGATTTATGTCTTAAAAATCAAGTGCTTTTTCCTCCCTTTGATACAGGCAGTTAGTACTTCCAGCATCTATGGAAGCTAGTGGACAGGATTACATTAATACAAGCTAATTTTTAGTTAAGTGGTTTCACTGACTCTTCATTGATAAAAATACAGCTCAAAAAGCCTCTGAATGTTCAACCAACACTGCAAATCTAAAATGTCAAAGAATAGTATATCATTGTTCTGTTGTTTGCCATAGAGGTTTATGTGCAAAATAAGAACAATTAGATTTCTCTGCAGTAAGCTTTATTTTTATGTGGAATTAAGTGGGTTTAGCAGTTTCAGGCACACTTGAAACAGTACGTAAAATATCACTGAGGCTGAGCTTTCTTTGCATTTATGTAAATGAAAATCAGGATTAACTCCATTAATGCTGGTGGAGTTTTAACAGCATGAAATTAGTATGAAAAAAGCATTAGCCACAGCAACTTTTAAAGTTAGTTCCCAGTGGTACTAAATTATATAGCTCATTATCCTTAAAACCAGAATTATTTTATATGAACCGTTTATAGTTTTACTTCAAATAGCTGCAATTATCAAATTTAGTTATTACACAATAAATATCTTCATGCTGTAATTCCTGATTTCTGTATCTGTGATGTCCACATATTACTGATGTTCTTTGCAGACCAAATGCAATACAAAATTGAGAAAAGTGGAGAGATAAATGCCAGCCAATTAGTAATCAAATATGGGATGCACTATACTTTCATGTGAACAACTTTCACTCCAGCAAGCCTGAAAATTACCTATCAGACTGAGATATAATTTGAAAACTGAAAAGCACCCTCACACAAAGTTGAAGAAGCCTTTGCTGGCATACTCGTGTTCCTTCAAATTACCACATATCCCTTTTACCCACACATATCCATCTGACTTACTTGGCTGGCATTCAGTGCTTAAAGTAGAGAGAACTGGTAAATATAATTCTTCCCAGAGCTGTAACAATTACTCTAACCAGTCCATACTCTGCCCCTTTCTCTTCCGTGACTGCTGCTTGCAATAAACTGATGTTTCTAAAGGATGAAAAAGAAAGTGGGAACCGCCAACCTTCTCAGTTTCCTCCTGGATATCAAAACAAAGTCAACATCATCCTTCCTTCAACTTCTACCTCACTACCACTTAGCCTGGTAATCCTTTCTTGTTTTTAATGTGAAAAGAGATGGAAGTCAAATACTCTATAATGGCTCACACAGATGGGTCTGTCCAGCCTCATATCCCATCTTCTGCAATAGTTAATAGGACATACTTACAGGAAAAGGATGAAAATAGCTTAATTAAACTCTCTCTCCAGCAATAAGCAGTTCAGAAACTTTCTGAGCCAAAGAAAGCGCCAGAAGTACTTTTTTCAATATAAATTATAATCAGTGGGACTTGACCGCCATTTTATTTCCTCTCTTTTGAACCCATTTTAACTGTTGCCTTACAACCCCTGTGTTGCAATGACCAGTGATCTAGCAAGGCATTCTGACACCTCTTCCTAGGCTTCAGTTACCCCTCACACTACCGCTATCTGCTGCTTACTTGCTGCTTTAAACCTGCAACTTCACTTCACTGACAGCCCTCTAGTGCTTATGTTATCAGAATAACGATGCCACAGACTCTACTGGCTAAAATTAAGGGAACAAGCATTATGTTCCCTGACAGCTGCATTTCCTAGGAAGCCAGGTATCGCAACTGGCTGTGCTGCTGGGCCCAGGAAGCTATCTGGGATCAGCGGTACAAAATCCAACTAGCCATCACTTACTAGCAGTGCCTTCAGGATGGATACTAGGGCCAATACTGTTTAATGCTTTTAATAAAGGCCTGGATGACGGGATGGATTGCACGCACAGCAAGTTTGTGAGTGATATCAAACTGGGGGGGCACTGCTGTTACACTGGAGGGCAGGGCTGCTATTCAGAAGGACCTCTGCATCCAGGATAAATGGGCTGACGGGAACATCATAAAGTTTAACAAGGGGAAATGCAAAGTCCTGTGTCAGGGATGGAATAACTTCCCGCAACAGGGCAGGCTGAAAGCCAGCTAGGTAGAAAGCAGCTCTGCAGAAAAGGACCTGGAGGTCCTGTTGGACAACAGGTTGAATGTGAGTCAGCAGCGTGCCCTTGTCTTTTATTGAAGGTGCAGAGTGATAAGGCAAGAGGCAACGGGCACAAGTTCGAACACAGAAAATTCCCACTAGGTATCAGGAACAACTTTGTTACCATGAGAGCAGTCAAATACTGGAGGAAGGGCCCAGAGAGGTTGTGGAATCTCCACCCTTGGAAATATTTGAAGCTGGACTGGAAAAGGCCCTGAGCAACCTGATTTATTTGGCCCTGCTCTGAGCAGGGGCTTGGCCTAGGCGGCATCCAGAGACACCTTCCAACCTGAATGATTCTGTGTTTCTGTGGGTCTCTGACTGCTGCGATTAGATCCAAAGAGGTGTCTGCACAAGAACCAGAAGGCGGCAGCAAACTAGTTACCTTCCCAGAAGCAAGCAATTTCTGTCCAAGGAAGCCCTTTTTTGAGTTTCAGGCTCCAGCTACAAACAGATTAACTGCCACAAATTCTTTTCTTAAGTGCTTAGGACTCAGTACAGAAATAGTTTCACAGAAATCTAATTTTGCCAATTGAAACAACCATGCACTATACAACTATAGCAATTCAGCAGCACAATCATCTTCAGAAGTCTATAAACTTCAATTTTGTTTTCCTCCCAGTTTTAATATTTACTTATTAGCATGTAGTTCTCGATATGACTGCAACTCTGATAAGCAACTTGCATTTGAGCTTCTGGATTCCAATAAAGCAAGTGAAACATTCTGGTTCATTCTGCCACGTTTTTCCTACAGCTGTATACTACTTTCCCAGATGATTTTCATGGAATTGGCAAGTAACATGTGTCTGGCTGATTAAGAATTTATTTTGCATCTTTTTAAAAATTGTAAGAGAGCATTCATTAACTAATCAAGGATGAATATCAGAATAGGAATACCTACTTTGTGACTGCTCTCTCAGGTGTATGGAGAGATTCATGGAGTTTAAATCCTGAGGCATTATTAGATCACCTTGTCTTACCTTCTGTGCATCACAGGTATCTAATATGTTTATTCCTTAGTTTATTAAAACAAGACAGGAAGGTGTCTTGACTACAGCGTGTAAGGTCATATGTGTATTATCCAGTCCCACTCGCACACACATGCACACAAAGAATTATGTGTATATTCATAAATATATACACATACACATTTAGACTATTCATATACGTATATAGAGTAAGGTATCCTGGAGCCAAGAATAATGAACTAAAAGATAAAACCTACAGGCTTAAGTTCTCAACTACACCACAGATTTTCTTTTTAATAAGATACAGACTGATACCATATTAGCTCTTTGAATATAATGGGATTCCTACTCATATGAATAATGCAGAATAGATGCTAGAGGACTTCAGACCTTAATACTAGTTAACGTCATCATTTGGCAGGTGAGATATTTCCCACAGGTCACACAAGTCTACATATTTATTCCTAGTGATTCCACTAATCTCTGCTCTGGAAAGCCGAGCACCTCTACTAGAGCTTCTCCTCCCATCCGATGCAGATAACTCCAGCAATAAGCCTCTAGTGACTGGAACAGATGTTGCTGTTTATTTAATTTATTTATTTTACTAATGCACAGCTGCCAGGGCCAACAAATGCAAAACATTGAATTCCATCAGGATTGCAGTTTCCACTGACTACATGTTAAAGGACAAAGTCCCTAAAAATGGTATTTTTTTAAACAAGGGTGTCAAGCTTGAACTTGAACAAATAATTTCTTATGATAAAGCATCTCAAGACACTAGTGTGTGGCAGCTGACATTCTGTAAATATACAAGTTCTTGGGTGTGCAAACTATAATTGATTTCTCAGAAACAACTGAGAACAACTCATGCCGTACAGTTAGGACATATTTCTTGAACTGTAACAGTCCCAGTTCAAAATTAATAACATTTCATTATATAATCCAATCTATTTAGAATACTAACTACGTATTGTTTTATTTTCTTTGTATAGGTAGACAGCAACCATATGCAAGTTTCCCTTAATGCAAGTGAAATACTACAGAATCTCATTTTGGGGAGAGAAATATAAGGAAAAATAGGAAAAGCAAAACAACTCATCAGAAATACCCTAAAAAAGGCAGCTGAAAGACATATTCCCCTGAATTACAATTCTGACTATTTCTGGTTCTCTATTTTGCCTTCAGCAAGACAGTTAATGGCCAGATTTCCAACAGTGGCAGCACTGCCTAACTTTCAGATGCTAGAGTGAAAATTCACACCTGTGTTACAGGTCCTTCACGGACTGCGTGGGGGGAACTAAGCCCCTTACAAAGGCCATCCAAGAAGTCCCCACTGAGCAGGGAGCTGCTTAGAGGGCTATGCAATACGGAAGAGTGTAACTGCAATCCTGCCCTCTCTGGAGATTCAGTGTATGAATCAGGGCTACAAATGAAGATTTTTAATTAGTTTGCACCTAGAGTCTAGGAACTGCTATTAGAAAGAACTGAAGGGAGCTTTCTTCAGATCACATCTGCCGAGGAGCTGCTGTTGGCCCTAGAAATAGTACATTAATAGATCATTTGCCTACAAAATAAAAGAGCAGGGCTTAATTTTAACTCAGCCAAAGAAATTCAAACTCCCCTTTCCCTCCCTGCATTAATGTTTCTTACCCATCAATTTATACAAAGTGGGAAACGAGGGAGCCTTTTGAAGCTGGAGTACTCCGCTGCAAAGAGCACAAGCCTGGCAAGAGCAAGCAAGAGGAGCGTGATTGTACCAGCTGGCAGCTAGGAACCAGCTCTCAAAGGGAGAGAAAGAGACTTGGAGCCTGGTCTTTGATGCTAATGCTGTCTATGCCTTTTATCCAATGACTTTTAAATGCAAAGGGTTATGAGTGGTTCTCACCTGCCAGAGGCTTTTGAAAAAAATCCCAACAGGATTTTATTTCAAAGAATTTAGGCACCTAGTAACGCTGATATTTGACCCCAAAGAGCCATTGACCTCTAATTCAGCAAATTGCTGAGGATTTCAGTAAAACTTCTTATTGAATACCTTGCCGAACAAGGAGGGACCTTAAAATATGGGGCTTCATGTCTGTGATTTTGCTGGAAGTCATACTCGAGGTTTTGTCTTGACTGTTCTCAGTTTCTAAGAGTCTCTCTCCAACTGCCCATTCTGAGAGTCTGAAGTAATCTCACACAAAGATAGGTGCCCAGCTTTTCTCTTGCAGTGAGCATTTATTTGGCATGAATAAAATCATTACTGGCAAAAAAGAAAACCAATTTTTCAAAAGATTAAGTAGGAACTTCTCTCAATCAACGACTTCATACTTACGACTCTTAAGTTAGCCATAAACTCTGAGGAGAAGTTAAGCTACAATGTAAACCATTATAAACAACTGAGTTTCCAGGAAACAAAACCCTTTTTCTGTACATTGTGTGCAAGAAATGCAAAGCAAAGCTCTCCTCCTTTGCAAGTCTTATTTCTGTCTCTTATTTTCTCTGTAGAAAGTAACACCTACTACACAGTATCTGACAATGGTGAAGAATCACTTTATTTCAGACCTAAGCAAGGAACAAAAAAGCACATACAGAGGAACAAAACACTACTAAGAATTACTCTCTGATTCACTACAGATTTTTTGCCTAGCAGCTGAATGGTTCATCTCCTGTCTAGTATTGGTCCATTCATAGAGGAAATCAGTATTCATATACTCCCACGAGAATGCAACTTAACAATATTTCACTGTATTTTAAGTGGTATAAGAAAGACATGCAGCCCTATATGATCTTTCGTTGCCCATTTTGTCTCTGCATCTTCCCAGACATGCAGCTGGACAGTAGTACTATTCAGAGACCAGTGGTCTTGTACAGTATGATATTTTCTTTTTCCCTCCCTCAGCAACGATTTCCAGCAGGTGCAAATTCATGTTACTTCAGGGAAAAAAAAATAAATTCCAATATGCCTGATTTAACATCTGGAAGATAGGCTTCATGTAACACAGACTACAGGATTTTCCTATACCACAAGTAACCTATTTCCCATTGTCAGTAGTTCGGTGATTAGAGAGTCTAGCAAAAAGGTGGTCTGTCGGGAAGACAAAGTAGAAGGTTTTATGAAAGCAGACAGAAGTGTGACTTTGGGAGGGCAATATAATGGTGAAAATCAAGGGAGATGTTATGAAAACAGGGAGAATACTGTGTAGGTGTTAATAAGCAAGTGCTTCTCTAAAGAATTTCCATAGATCGCATTGTAATTGGCTGGGAGGCGGCCTTGTACCTGAGCCAGTGTTCAATAGTGCTATTGCGGTCTACTAAAATTTTCCCTACTGATGAACTGTAAACATTCTGTTGTTTTAAAAATCTGAGATAATTAAATGATTAAATCCCGATTGTCAGAGGTGACTTTTGAGGGGGTAGGGACAGAAAACATGGATGTTTTTCCACTATTAACTATAATGTGACATGTGTGCAAGTTATAGCTTATGGAAGAGTAGCTTTAGCTCTGTTTGCTTAAATACCATGTTCACTATAATCGCAGGCTATATACCCAGAAAAGCAGAATAATGCTGATAACCTAATTTTCATTAAGAAATGTGTTATGTAGTTCTTGGCCAAAGCTCCCACTGGACCTTGGAGTATAACTCGTAATTAGAAAAGGAGGATGAGCCCTTAAAGAGTCTACTGCTACTCATCCTCTAGGGATATAGTTTTGTTAAATATCCTTCAGCTATATTCTTAAGGTAAGCAATTTGCTAGGGTCCAGACATAAATCTTCGCTGGCAGGGATGGTTTAGCAAATCCAAAAGAAATCTATGAGACTGAAAAAATTTGTACCCTGCAACAGTAGCAGCCTACAGAGAAGGAAGGAGTTTTTGTCCTGTTTCTGTGAGAAGGGAGGTACTTTTTTTATCTTTTTTTAAAAAGTTATGAGTTACCCTCCTCCTTTCCAAGTACACAGCTTGAAGGATTTACAGCACAAGTCCAGGGTTCAGCTCTGTGTTTTCAAAGCATAAAGAGAAAAAGGGAGTATCTGAAGAGGAAAAAGGCAAGTTCTCAGATAATGCAGAGGATATATTATAGCATGTGCTTTAGACACATACTCTCAAGCAAAAAACCCTCGCAAACAATACGACAGAGCACAATTGTTTCTAGATGCCTACCTGTTAAAAGACATTTTTTGAATCATACTTTCAGCGTCACATATTCTTTATGCTAATTTATGGTGTCCCAGCTCATTCCTGCCCTCATGCTGCTCCCTCTCTTGTGCCAGGGTAAGGATTTATGTGGTGGCAGGTGAACCAGATCAAAGAACTGATCCATGTTAAAGTTAACCATAAAAAAGGAGGGGGGGTAATTTTAATCTGGATCAGGGAACTGATCTCATTTATCAAACAGCTGCATAGATTTTCTCTGACTGCATCAGGGAAGATGGAAGTGTAGTGAGGGACAGAATGGGTGGAGGAAGGCAAGATTACTTCTTTTGATAGCAGTGCTGACCTGTGCCATTTTACAGCATATGAGAAATTACAGAGTATGAGTGGACTGACTTTTGGAGCAGAGTGAATTAACTTATTCTCAAAATTAGTGTCAGGCCCTTACAATGTATCATGGATAACCAAATCTGGTTTTAAAGAGGAAAAATAATTTTGTTATAGAGGCAGTGAACTTAGTTTGGTTTGTCTCATAAATCACTAATTTATAATGATCAAAGGTGAGTCCTTTTTCAACTAAATCCTGTTATATATTTCTTTAACAAACTTTCTTTTGATTAAACAGTTGTCTTGAAACAGATGTATCAACAAATCAGTTAAGATAGATTATGAAATCTTTTAAGTTGTTTCTGTTCATCAAAGTACAGACATTTCAGAATTCAGTATCTCTTTCTTAGCAATCTTAGGTTCCTTGTGCTCATCGTATTGTTTAAGCACTTAAAGGTAACATATTAATTTCCAATCTGTATAAATATTTTTATTAGTTACCAGTCTAGCCAAGTGTCTGGATTCTATCCATGTAAATATAACATTTTTCTTTCACGTACTAATGATTTTAGAATGGTACTACATTGTAAATTGTGCATTGAAGCAAAATATCTGCAAAACCGTATCTCAAAACAGCTTAGGGACATCTTTGCACATTAAGGGATAAACGTGGTTTGCACCATTCAGATGAAATATGATTTAGATAGAAGTAACCAATGATTTTTCATAAGCATTTAAAGAACAGTGCTTTTCTTTCATAGTATGAAGGTTTTAAGGTATGTATAGACAAAATTCTTAAAGGACCTTTCTGGAGATTTAAAGCAGATTTTCTTTTTTCCTATCGCTCACAGAAGGTGTGGAAAAAAGGCTGTGACACAGCATATAATGTGACTTGGAACACATTCCCGTATTCCTCTTCATTCTTAAACAGGACATGTTAATCCTCTAACACCTTTCCTGAAAATCAGAACTCTTGCTAAGAAGCAAATGTATTATTTGTTTTACTGAGATGATATCTAGATCACATCTACAAAAAAATCTGTCTTAAATGGGGTAGTTCAAGGGTCACTTAATTTATAGCAAGCATTCTGGTTTGTTGACAGTCACTTGGTTTTTTTTTAAAATGAAACTTTATCTATCTTACAGATTTTCTCTTTGTAGTGCACCTGCAACTTGGAGAGTGTAGTTAAATACTTTGCATAAAACACACTTAATGGACAAATGCTTATGCACTTTCAAAATATGTAACATGAAAAAAGTGGTATAGAAATTTACAGTAAGAGAACTCTTCTAAAAGCTGTCAGTTTTACATACACTTCGTCATTTTTATCTGCAACAGTAAATTTTTTTCTGGTGCTGCAGGCATGCCCCTGGGTCACAAAAAGCAGAAAGTTTCTGGAATTTCTTTAGAAAGCCTGACCTTTTTGTGGAGTAAAACTGGTGACCAAAAGCATGAGTGTACAGGTTGTTATGTTCTCTAATTACTACAAACACAAACTTAGTTGTAATTACTGCTTCAACTTCACTGCAGGCACTGCACACTTGTACTGATGACACAACATTCAAGACTGGCAAATGCTGTTTGTTAAATCTTGTGTTGCCCTCACTACTTGTAACTATTCTGTCAGTCAATTGTGTTTGGGTTCAAGTGCTATGCCTCTTACTCTTACACCTGGGTGAAGTATTTCTTAGTAGTTAAGAATGCCTTCAGAACAAAGAGGGCTAGTAGGAGGATTAGTGGGAGCTTGTGATAAGCCATCTTTACACTTCCATCTCTTCTAACTCTATGTGATGGAACAGCTTATCTAATGATTAAGAGATAGGGATGTAAAGGGACAGCTATCTCGGATTCAACCTAATTATCACAGGAAAAATAATTATAGAGTGTTTTTAAAATGCTTAGAGCGGCAATAGAAAAATGTGAAATAGATTATATCAGTATCCACAACAGACACTGCTTCTGAGACTCACTCCTTAATGATCTGCTTATGATGAGATGTTTCACACAAAGGGCAGCTTTCATCTGTGTGCTGGCTGACAGTTCTCATGCTTCTGAGAGTAAATAATTTAAATGGAAGTATCCTCTCAGTTTCTGCCAAAGTCCTCTAGACAATTTTCCCAAGCTCCCAAGCTGGCTTCTGCTCTGCCATCCTAGGCAGCCACTGAATGCCACCCACCCATCTACCCAGGCTCTGTAGCAGCACACGGAAGCTGCTTCCTGAATGAGCAGCAAGAAATACCAGATCTAATGCAGGAAAAACACTTCTCCAACAGAGATATGCATGCCCAGACATCTAGGCAACAGATTCTGGATTCACGCTATGAGGGGGATGACCTTAGTAGCTCTGCTGAGCACTTCTACCATAGCATTTGCAATGAAGAATTATGTTGAACTAATATTTCATCTTGCAGTCCTGAAAACAATAAACAACAGTGCAAGAGGGAGGAATTATAGTTGCTGGAAATGGCTGCTCCTCCCTCCTTAAAGCTTAGATTTAGCTTCAACATATGTCAAGATATTTTACAAGACCCAATGATTCTTCCAGCCTTTCTAAGTGGAGGAACCTGACTCAAGTTTGATCAGTTTTATTTCTGATTAGATTTTTGGATGATGGTTTTGTCCTGGGTTGGAAAAAATCTTAACTCTGGCATACCTAGGTGTGAGTTAGTTTGTGAGGATCAAGTTAGTTAGTAATCTTAGAAAACTATTCTTTAATTACGTAGGGCATTCGGAGAGAAAGCTTCCTAAGCTCACAGAGAACACCATCACACTTGGTAAATTACATTATGCATTTATTTAAATGACCTGTTACCCTAATAGGCCAGCATCTATTCCTATTTTGGGTCATTAGCAAAATCACAATCAGTATCCTGGCAGTCTAATTAATTTATTTGAAGCCATTAAAAAAAAAAACCCAAACCCGACACAATAGCATAGTGAACCATCCTTAACTATTCACCACGGCAGTCTATCGCTGTTGTAGTGAGGTATTTAAAAATAGGAACTATATAGTTTGTACCATTAGGGAATTATCTCTAATTCTAATTTGTAAGTAATGTGGGCTAGATGTAAAATGGTTTGCAGGTTTTCCATACAGGAGAAATTAACAGCAGGAAGCTTTTGCAGTTATTCAGAAGGGCTACATGAGTAACTCTCCAAGAGACTCCAGGCAAATGGCTGTCAGGTGTGTTCACAGCCCAGACGGCCAGCCATGTCCTGGGCTGCATCAAAAGAAGTGTGGCCAGCAGGTGGAAGGAGGTGATTCTGCCCCTCTACTCTGCTCTTGTGAGACCCCATCTGGAATATTGTGTCCAGTTCTGGAGCCCTCAACATAAGAAGGACATGGACCTGTTGGAGTGAGTCCAGAGGAGGGCCATGAAGATGATGAGAGGGCTGGAGCACCTCTCCTATGAAGACAGGCTGGGAGAATCAGGTTTGTTCAGCCTGGAGAAGAGAAGACTCTAAAGAGACATTATAGCGGCCTTCCAGTATCTGAAGGGGGCCTCCAAGAAGGCTGAAGGGGGACTTGTTACAAGGGCATACAGTGACAGGATGAGGGGTAATGGCTTCAGACTGGAAGAGGGTAGATTTAGAATAGATATTAGGAAAAAAAATTTCACTCCGAGGGTGGTGAGGCACTGGAACAGGTTGCCCAGGGAAGTTGTGGCTGCCCCATCCCTGGAGGTGTTCAAGGCCAGGCTGGATGGGGCTTTGAGCAACCTGGTCTGGTGGGAGGTGGCCCTGCCCATGGCAGGGGGGGTTGGAACTAGGTCATCTTTAAGGTCCCTTCCAACCTGAACCATTCTATGACTCCATGATTCCCAACCCATAACCCTCCACGACAGGCCCCAAAGGCCAGCGTGCAGCTCACCGAGGAAAGAGGACTCGGAACCCTCTCCCGCTTGCGCCCTGAGTAGCACCGGCATTTTCTGCGCAGAGGGAACAACGCTCATATGCCGCGGTATCACCTAACAAGAAAAAAAAAAAAAAATAAATAAGGAGTGCGTAACACAGTGCCGTCCGCCGGAGGACGCGGCGGGCCGGGCCTCACCCCGCCAGGTCGCGGCTCCTCCCCGCCTCTCTGACTCAGCGGCCGGTGCCGAGTTGGGGCCGCCCGCCCGCCGTGAAGGGAGGGAGAGGAACGGGGTGTGCGTGTGTGTGGAAGATGCCCGCCCTGAGGGGACGGAGCCTCTGGGGCGCTCGGTGAGGGCGGGCTTGAGGGGGATCCCTCCCTCCTCTGAGGGATTAGCGCCAGTCCCGGCTGTCCCGTCGCTTGACGGCGACTTACCTGGGCGGCCGCCTGCCTGCCTGCCTCCCTCCCTCCCGGAGCCGGTCGCTTCGGCAGAGAGGGAGCGGAGCCCGCCTCGCCCCTCCCCGGGGAAACTTTCCGCCGCCACCGGCCGCGCCAGGTAGGGGCTGGGCCCGTCCTCACCACACACGCCCGGGGCGGGAGCCGTGAGGGGGGTGGCGGCGGCGGTTGGGGACGGGCCTCCGACCTGGCGGCGGGGCCTCTGCAGCGGGCGCAGTCGCTTGCCGCCCGGGGTTGGGCAGCACCCGGGCGCCGAGTTTGAGGAGGCGTCTCGCCGCCTTTTCGCCTTAGTCGGCGGTGCGGCGCGGCGAGGCCGGTGTCCCCGTCCCCCCCCCCCCCCCCCCCCCCCGCCTCCCCCGGAGCCGGGCAGCTGCTGTCTGCCTCAGTGCCGCGGCGGGCTGAAGGGGGGGAGTATATAGGTCACTGGAAGTAATGCCTGCCTAATCCCCTTTTATCTTTTTTTTGGCCCGGCTTTTGCGCTGCTGGTTTGTAGGGCGACCCGGGCGGCCTCGGCCGCAAACTTCTGGGAGAGGACCCCAGGCTCGGCGCGGGGCGGGCGGCGAGGTGAGGTGAGAGCGTGGGGTGGGCGCTTTCATTCCACGGAGGGGGGGGCTTTTTCCTGACGGGTGTCGCGCTTTGTGCACGGTGCCAGGTGTTCCTCCTTGCGGCTGCGAGACCCTGCGCGTGGGTTGTCAGCTGGGGGTTCAGGCTTCTGGTTTAGCAGTCCGGTAACACTGATTATTTTATTATTATTATTTATCTTTTTTTTTTTTCTTCAGGGCAGTCATTGCGTCGCTCGCCAAATCACTGGTGGCTATTTTGGTGTTTTCTTGGGATACCAAAAGAAAGTAGAGGTCTGGGCAACTTCAGGGCCCTGGTAACTGGAGAAGGCAGTGTGTCCTGGTAAAGCGGTTGCTGTGCTGCGGTGATCTTTGAGGCAATGAGGAACTATTAGCAAGGTCACGAGAGCGTGTTCTGTCACCCGAGGTGGTTGGTAGGAACTCGGCATGATTTTGAGTTACTCCGCGTGGACAAATCTGTAGGCGCGGGCAGATACACGCTGTCGGTTAGGAGGTTGTGCGTCGGGCCAGCCGGACAGTATAGGACAGTTTGCCAGGTTGGCGTACACGGTTTCTTGTAACTGAGAAATGCTGAGGCACACTTGGTAGTATTTAGAGACTTTTATTTCAGCCTGATTTCCTCCTCCTCCCTGGGGTGTGTGATTGGTTTTCTGACGAGCGTTAACACCTCATAGGATGATAAGGAGAAAAATGCCTAAAAATGAGTGTGTTATTTTATACGCTGCCATACTTCTGGTTGAAGTGAAAAAGACTCCAGAATCTACCAGTGCCCTCTCTCTCTGCCTACATGTTTTCTGTTGATCATTGTGAAACTCTGGTGCTGTGCAAGAGTTTATAGTTGCATTTTTCATCTGTACAACAGTGGTTTTGTTCATCCTCGTAGCTGTAAGAAGGATTCAGGGCCTCATCTTGTTAGTGGTGAAGCATGATGCTTTTATCTTGTTTTCTTTCTCGGAGACAAGAGGGAGCGATAATAAACTGTCCATTCAAAGAGATCTGTCACACACCGATATGGTAGTAGTGTTAGGTCACGCCATCCAGACCTGTGTTTCTGGCCTGTGCTGGTTTTATATCATAATTTCTAGAAGTAAACCTTTTAGAAAAAACAGCTCTTGGAAGGGTTTATAATACCCGAAGGAGTGAAGTCAGATTAGGGTTTTCACATTACTCGTGTTGCCTTATTTCTGCTGGGCTGTGTATGAAGAGTCCACCTGATCTGAAGCTAATTGAAGAATTAGGACCTAATGCTGTAATTTGTTTCTTCCTCTCTGGCTCTGCTTTAATGAACATGGAAGGTCAAAGGGAGAAGGAAAAGACAGAAAAACTTACAGTCTACTTTGTAAAGTATAAATAATTGCAAATACTGGCAAGATTGGACCAGTGAGATATTGGTGTGAGGATGGCAGTTGTGAAGCTGATGGAACATCCAGATGCCTTTTTCTGTTATCCATCTCAATCAAGATAAATGTTTTCAATTGACTTCTGCTAACAGCTATTTTAATCTATTTATTGAGCCATGATGATTGATGATATGTGCTTTGGAAAATAAGTGAATTGTATTAAAATGATGAAAAATGTGTTGCCAAAGCCCATGGAAGAAACATAACTTCATTTACATCTCTTTCTTTTTTGTTTTTAAAACTTTGCTGTATCCACATGGTGGTGATGATAAAAACTGGATTATCCTCTGTGGGGGTTGTTTTGGTTTCGGGTGGGTTTTCTTCCCCGAAGTGGGATACAAAACTTCATAGAATCCGAAACCAAGAGAACCAAAATTGGAGAAGCTGCTGCTGATGTGGTTTTATTTGATCCTGGCATGAAACTGAGTCTTAGAAATCGGTATTGTGTATTTTCTTTTTTAAAGATTATACTAATGCATTGATGCCTGTTAAGCTTAAGTCTTCAGATTTACAGACTCTCAGTACCATCTGAAGCATCAGTTTCTCTGTTAAACTGGTCATTGAAGTGTTATCAAGATTACTTTTGATTGTATATCAAGTTTTAAGTCTTTTTAAAAAGACTTACTCACAAATGCTGCAGTTCCACCCTTGCATATCTTTAGTTATTAGTATACAAATGCTGCTTTTTGATGCTCACAGAAGGCTTCATTGCAAGGGCTTTTCAAATTTTAATTCAACTTAAGGAAATCTTGTTTAGTTCTTTAATCTTTGAGTTGCATACTCGAGTTTTAAAAAAATGCAGGTCTCCACATCCTGGTATAATCTTATTGTGACAAGTCGTTTTTCTCTGACATTTGAGAGAGATGTTCTCTCTCTCTCTCTTTGTGCTCTATGGCATGTCTAGAGTAGTTGGTATGTTTGTGGTGTTTGTTATGTGCTGCTGAGAACACGGCTTTTGTGACCTCTTGTTCTAGTCATCCTTTTTTGTAACAGTTTTATAACTATATTTTGGTTTATAGGCACTTAAACTCTAAGACTCTTCTACTCAAACATGCTGACTTGGCATTGCTAGCTTACTTGTGGTCTCTTCTCAACCTAATCAGGTAGCTATTTAGTGTAACACTGACCTGCAACCCAGGAAAAAGCGTATCCTCTATCCCCATCGGAGTAAGCCCCCAGGAGGGAGGGCATCAAGGAAGGCTGTTGGCCAAATGGTGCTTTTTTGTGTCTTACTTTTGGATGTGTTTCAGGTAATGTATTACACAACAGTGGATGCCTATACTTTAGATATGTTATGGTTGCACTTTTAATGCTCTGATACTGTTGAGTCAAGACGAGCAACCTTGGGGTGCTTCCGGAAGAGGCTACAAAAGCCTGCCACTGGTCAAAAGCTGGGCACCTAGTGACCTGGAAATTCTGAATTTCTTTCAGTCCTTTTTGCAGTACAACATAGTGGCCAAATAAGGCTTGTAAGTAGCTGCTGGTATGGCTGTTCTGTAAGAATTGGTGTACCTTTAAAAACTCATGCGAACAGTCTCCAAGAAATGGTGCCTTCTTCTGATTGGATTCATCCATTTGGAAAGTAGAGCCCTAGGACTTCACTGTGTCGTGGGGAGTAGCTCAGTAAGACTGGATCAAGCCTGAAGACTGACTGGGCCTGAATTGAAAGAATGGGTTTTGAATGCACTTGTGAATGCATACAGCAATAAGTGGTTCTGGAATGATTACTCCCTATGTAATATTTATGGACACACCACCAGTACATTTTCAAGTGGCAACTTAAGTTTGGAAGGTGCGGTTGAAGGTAGCAAAGCATTCACATTTAAAGTTAGTGTTTATGAACACCAAAGAGCTTTTGGGAACACATCTGGCCTTACTTTCTGTCTTAGGCATTGATATAAGGCTTCCTATTATTATATGTAGGTATCTTTTAGTAAATAACTCCCTGATTGTATGATAGGAATGCTTCCTATTTTAAACCACGTGGCCAAAAAATTATTGTCAAAGGTGATCGTAAAGGACATGTCTAGGTGAGGCAATCAATTCCATGTGGAATGAAAGCAGAGCAGCTAAGGTAAGAGCTGGTGACAATGGTGGTAGAGGCTCAAGGCACGGAAGGACACGATCTAAGAATGTGTTACCTCTGATATCTAGTGGGATTATCTTTTAATTAGCAGAGTGAAAGCTTGGAAACATGGCACAAATATAGCTGTGTGCATGCAGGAGGCCCAAAACCTTAGTTCCGTATATATGTGTAACAGTATTTTTCCTCCAAAATCAACTACCGCCTGAAAAGGAGGGATTCTGAGTTAGTGTGTGTAAGATGTACTTGGAGCTTTGACTCACATTATTTCTGAACTAAATTCAGCACGTTTCATAGCAGTTGCAGATTTGTCCTGAAAATTTATTTTGTTTCAGACTGTGGTGACTCCCCATGGGTGGTAAGTCATTGGGAAATCAAGGACTTCTTTTTTTTTTTTCTTTTTAAAAAAAAAAAAAGAAAGGTCAAATTGTGAGGTAATACTGGATTGCCTACATGCACAGTGACTATAGACCATGACAGTTAATTCTGGTCTAATCATAATTAGCATTGTAGAGGACATGTTATCTGATTCTGTGTGGGGAAATACATAGCTAGATTAGTGCTAAATGTATTAGGCAAATTCTTATTATGTAATTTTTGCCATTTAACTGTAGAAGCATAGTCAAATGTCATCTTCTCCCCTTGTACCTCTACTGTAGTCTCCAAACAGTATGACAGACACAGTTTTGTTTATTTAAACAGTTGCATGCCTTAGAAGAACTTGTCTGGCTTGGTTTTTAAAAAAAAAAAAAAAAAAAAAAAAAAGAAAAAAGGGCAAAAAAGGTGTGTGATGATAAAAACGTGCTAGGTTCTTTGCATAACTAGCTGTTGCTGAAAGGCAGTTGTGCCCTTTATCGTTCTAATTCTAGTTCATTTTTTTACAAGTTGCCTGTATTGTATATTGGTGGAGGGGCAGGATTATTTCTATGAAAATTTTTATATAAGTAGGACCTAAGGTAGTGACTATTCTAGTAGTAGTTTTAGTTTGCCTGGGGAACTCATAAAGTGATGCCAGCAAAAGAGCTCGCAAGCTAGAAGGATTTCTTAAGGTACATAAAAAATAAAATAAAATAATCCTCTTAAGCTATTCGACAAGACTGTATGCCAGTAAACTTTTGAATTGTAACTTAAATTTAACTGTTGGCTGTTTTTATTGCACTGTGCTGGTGACTGAAGAGTTGAACTGCTGAAGAATCAATCCCACTTGCGTTCACAAAATCTTTTGTATAACCTCAGGTCCTCCTGAGCAGGAGGGAAGATAATTTTGTATTTTTGAGTCAGTTTTATTAACAATTAATATATTTGTAACAACTAAGCATTTTTCAAATGTTTGCTTTTTGACGCACAGATCAAAGAGCAACAAATGAAAAATGGGGGTTGTGCAGCCAGATACAAAAAGTAGGGTAGGTTTTTACTAAATAGCGTTAATTCATTTTGATGTGGCAGGCTCCTGCCCTAATGCAGCAAACCTGAGAAGAAGAGATAATTTGGCTCGCTGCTTCACCAGTGTACTGGCATTACAGCAAGAGTAGTGTTTCTGTAAGCATATGTATATTGAACATGTAAGGGAAGACAGGAGCCTGAGTAGGGAGGTGCTGCTGGTGTAATTACAACTTGAAGCTGAAACATCCGTGGCTTGTTACCTTGTTACACTGGACCCATGTGCTTTATTAAACGTAGCTGTGCTGTTTCCTCCTTGCGCATTTGTGACACTTTTATGCTTTGCCGGTGCCCTAAATATGTTTTAGTAAAGTGTCATAAATTCAGTACTCCTGTAAGAAAACCTACAGAAGACAAAAGCTTATCTCCCCATGTGAGGAACTCCCTTTATTTCCAGCGCTGGACGTTGCAGGAAGTGCGTGCTCCCAGCCACAGTGAGATGTGGGTGCGTTTCGGAGATGAGGGATCGGTTCCTCTCTGTGTGTGACTTAGAATTATGGTGGGTTCTCTCTCCTGTGTGCCTGACCAAGGTACAGCTATGACAGGTGCTATGACTATGACAGTCAAAGATTTTCCTGTGAACCGTTAATGCCTTCAAAAAAGGTGCATGGCTCCTTGTTTTTCTCTAATGTTGTTATCAAACCACCCGAATGTCCTTGCAATGCCTGTGGCCTAGATTTGGAATATCAGTCATACAGGGACTCGTGATTCTGAATTTCAAAGAAGTAGTGGATTCAGCTAGTCTGTTACTTTGAGGTGGTCTTGCCTTTTTATTATGCTTCCCTCTTTTTTCTTTCTTTTTTTTTTTTTTTTAATTGGCCATTTTGCCATTCAGTACAGGGAAGCATAGAACACATAGTCAGCAATAGGCGTAACAGGGTAATTTCCTTCTTGAATTGCTGACTTGCGTTAAGATTAATTATGCTTGCCTGCTTGGAGTGGTTTCAGGTAAACAATTAGAAAGTTCTTTATCAGCTCCTTGAAACATTTTCATAGGATGAGGAGCATGTGAAGTGGAAGTACATTTTCTTAAAAGTGGTGTGGGGGGAAAAAAAAGAAAGGAGGAAAATATACATGGAGGGCAGAAACTGATTTGCCCTCACAGTGGTTTCTGTTCTTAATGCTTTTGTCCCAGCAATGTGAACAAAACTGGGAGAGGTTAGTGTGAGCTGGCTGCCAGATACCAGAGAAGTTTTATGGATGTCAGTGGTTACATCTGCCTTCAGCAGTATTTCACTGGCATGATTTTTACTGTGGTGGTATTTGCCAACAACAGCCCAGTGCTTAGGGGTTCCTGACTTGCTAGTGTTGATACAGCAGAACAGACCGTAGTAATTGAGATGGTTTTACAGAATTTCTTTGGCTAGATAGAGCTAGGTTTTTGTTTTCCTTGGATGCCAGTTGAGTCCTTGGACTTGGAAAACTTTTTTCTTTTCACAAGAACCTTATTGTTGGGGGAAAAAATAACAAATCTTGAGGAGAGAAACTCCACTCTCATGAGACTTGCCGACCTGGAGTACTGTATCCGCTTTGGGGCTCCCAACATAAGAAGGACATGGATGTGTTGGAACAGGTCCAGAGGAGGGCCATGAAAATAATCAGGGGGCTGGAGCAGCCTCTCCTGTGAAGACAGGTTGAGAGAGTTGGGTTGTTTCAGCCTGGAGGAGAGAAGGCCCAGGGAGACCTTCAATCAGCAGCCTTCCAGTATCTGAAGGGGGCCTACAGGAAAGTATGGGGAGGGACTCTTTGTCAGGGAGTGTAATGATAGGCGAGGGGTAGTGGTTTTTAAACCGGAAAGAGGGTAGATTTAGATTAGATATTAGGAAGAAATTCTTCACTCTGAGGGTGGTGAGGCACTGGCACAGGTTGCCCAGGGAAGTTGTAGATGCCCCATCCCTGGAGGTGTTCAAGGCCAGGTTGGATGGGGCTTTGAGCAACCTGGTCTGGTGGGAGGTGTCCCTGCCCATGGCAGGGGGGTTGGAGCTACATGATCTTGGGTTCCTTCCAACCCAAACTGTTCTATGAAACTGTGATTCTATGAAATAACTAAGGCAGCTTAGCAAACACTGCATTTATGATGCATGGTATTGCATGTTGTGTCTTTTGTTAGTGGTGTTGTTTTTAGCAACTTACTTGTTAGTAAAATAGGTTAATCAGAAATGGTAAATCACATCCACCACCCAGTGTTAAGGACAAAGGTAAAAGGAAGTTGTTATGCTCTTCATTAGATTGATTTCTGTAGCTGAGGGAGTAGACAAAGTTCTGGGCACACAGAACTTGGTTCTGCTGACATTCCAGTCAGCTCAGTTAAAATTACTGAATTATTTGACTTTCAGTGTATATAGAAGCTACCTGAATGCTTTTCCAGGTATTAGTGTTTATTCTTTGCCTATAAGGAAAAAAATTGTTAGCAGAATTTGTGGCTTGTATTTGCATGAACTTTTCCCATTAGCCTTCACTGAAATTCAACAGCATTTGACTTACTTTGTGTGCAGATACATTTTAAAAAGTTAAATGAATTAGAGATGAATAAAATGTTATCTGATTCTTCCTCTTGACAATTTAGAATTCTAAAGTGATAGTAATGCTTCCCATTTCATGCATGTTGTATTAGTTTAGGAAGTGATAGAGTATGTATAGCTTAAATTCAGTACTCGCTGTGCGTTATATCATTAATGTAGCAGGTACACGTGCAGTGATTCAATAGGTGGAAAGTTACTGTTGGATTTTAAAGTAGCAGCAAGTATGGGGGATAAAATTTTGTTGTATTGGCAGCAAGGCATATTGCATTACTAGTGGTAACATTCCTACAGAGTTTTGGCAAACATTTAAAGAACAGTTTAGGTTTAAAGGAGGCATCAACTCAACAGCAACATTTCAGGAGCACTCAGCATTGGGCTCAGTGACAGGAGATAATGTGATCTAAGGAGTTATTGTTCCAAAGTACATTCAAATATTCTGAGATAAAAATATTGGAATATTGGTGTCTGTGGCATAAGGGAGTTGAAAAAACAATTGATGGCAGAACAAAGAAACTTTTCCATTCTAAGAGTTCTACTAAAAGTCTGTATGAATAAAAAGGAAAAGAATATTGGTACTGTCTTGGTAGAGGTGACTGAAGGCTGGCAAACTGGGGAGACTTTCTGGATGAGGGCATTTGTGGGAACCTAGCAGAAATAATCTAGATCACAGGACTTTAATTACCTGGGAATGTTGGTTAGAGAGTTCAGCGGGATGCAGGTTCCTCGTAAGTTCTCGGAGGACCTTGGTAAAGCTTTCCTGGTACTCAATATGCAGAAAGCAACCAGAGGATAGGCTCTTCCAAGCTTTGTTATAACCAGAAGATGAGTAACTTGTGTGAGAGTGAGCAAATAAGAGTCTGGGAAGGAGGACTTGTGCTAAAATAAAACAATGGATTTTTAGAGAGGCAGACTTCAGTAAGTCTGGTTAACATGAATCTTATCCACTAGTTCTGTGTGTTAAGAGAAAAAAAAAATTAGGAGAGATATTGTTCCTTCAGGAAACTTATGTTAATAGTAGAGATTGAAACTGTTCTTCTGCAGAGGAAAATATAAAAAGTAGCGAGAGGCTGGTTTGGCTACTAGTGAGCTCTGACATCAAACACAACAAGGAGGGAAAGGGAATCAAGGCTGGATTGCCAAGGGCAAGTGTAAAAATACAGCACAAGCACGTATAATTATAATATAGTGGCCAACTCAAAAAGAGTAACAAGAAATCGTTATAAAAATATGATGTTAGTAAAAGGAAAGACAGGGAAGGTTTGCTGCTCTTTGAAGACTGGAGCTGTGGACAGATAATGCAAAGCAGACAGGTCTTTTTTTTTTTTTTTTTCACCTCATGTTTAATAGGAGAGATGGGGACTAGGAAGTGAACATGGTGTTCAAGGCAAGTGCTAAAACCCTAAGCTGGTGTGAGGAAGGAACAAGTTTTAGAGCATTTAGATAAGTTTAAGTTTGAAGTGTTTAACAAACACTGTTGAAAGGGTAAGAGCTGGCTGATGTAATCCCTGAGCTGCTGCAGTTACTTAACTCACGGACGATGTGTGCAATACTGTGAGACTGAGAACAGTGATTACAGTGTCTGTCTTTACAGGTGTTGGGGGGGGAGAAGTGGAAATGAGCAGTTGTAGACCCAGTTTTTAGCTTTGATTATTTGTTCCAGTATTTTTCCTGGGAATTAAACCCTCCTAAAGCAGTAGAAGATGACAAAGAAATGAGCAGTAGCCCATATGATTTTGTTTTTAAGATTAAACCGTGTTAGACTAATGCAATTTCTTTCTCTGAAATGCTAACAGGCTCTGCAATCAGACGAGGAGCAGTTGAACTCTGATAGCTTGACGCTTTATGATAGAAAATGTCAAAACTTCACTCTTGTTAAAGAATGGAGGAATTGACTGTGGGTAAGTGCTAAACTGTTTGAAAAACATTGTTTTCTCTAGAAATGGACTCATGAGATAGTGTTTTGGATTTGGGGTGGGTGTTTTTGTTTTTTATATATATGAAGGATTTAGGTATTACAGCGGATGACAAGAATAGTAAAAGTCAACATTGTTAAGTAATTGTAAAATTAGAGAATATCATATGAAGATATTGTCATAGAATGATTGAATTCTGCCCTTAGAAAAGGTTTTTTTTTAATAGGGCTCATTCTCAGGTTGGGGCTGAGGTTTGCATAGCAAAAGCATGAGCCCCAAAGCCCAGTTCCTTACTTCAAACACAGAGAGCCTTCTTTAAAGTAATTACCGCCTCCTGGATGATAGGAGCAATCAGAGCAGACCAGAAGAACCAAATGCTTCCCCCTGAGCTTGTTTCAGTAAACCTTTTGGACCTTTCTAGTTCTTACTGTGGGGTCCTCTGACTGCATCACATATGTGACAATAAAAGTATATTCTGTGAGTTAAATGAAGTAATCTTTCTAGCCAGTGTTGAGGTAGTTTCAAGTTTTGAGGATGGTATTTGTTTAAAAAAAAAAAGAGAAAAAAAGGAGATAATATGAACCCATTGGAGGGAGTCTGGAGAGCAGTAGGAATACCTGGGTATCTGGAGGAATGACTGAATGAACCAGGAGCTGTTATTTTAGCTTTAAAGAAGAGAAAGAGGTAGTGGAGAAATGAGAGTGAGGGTTAGTCTAAGTATGTGAAATACACGTTTCTCTCAGTGATCTGCTTTCTTTCCTTGCTTGGTAATACACTGTTGCATTGGAATATATTATATATTACATAATTCCCTGTTATAAGGCAACAACGTGAAAAAAAGGTCTGTGGGCATGCCTATACCCACCGTGGCTCTGCAGGAGCAAATCCTAGAACAGGGAGTGCTAGGAAATGTGGTGTGAAGATGCCTAGGTTAGCTTCATAAGCAGTTTAGTCATATTTGTATGGTGTTGCATCCAAGCCACCGTGGTTTTACTGCTTCCAGACCTGTGCTAATGTCTGCTCTCTGCCATGCAGACTTAATCAGCTTGTGTTAGTGACAATTTGGCAAACTCTTTTCGGGTAATCCACTGTATGTTGTAAACAACCCTTTGTT
Source organism: Pluvialis apricaria (assembly GCA_017639485.1). Classification (NCBI taxonomy): domain Eukaryota; kingdom Metazoa; phylum Chordata; class Aves; order Charadriiformes; family Charadriidae; genus Pluvialis; species Pluvialis apricaria. The sequence continues at coordinate 50,516,076 of CM030010.1, read as the reverse complement.
GTGCTGCCCTTGTAGCCTGTGTTTATTTGGGCACACTAACTCTTTTCCTTTAATTAATTGTCCAGTAACAGCACAAAACAGAGATGGCTCTTCACTGTGTGAGATTTGTCTGAATAGGGATAACAACAGTGACATTAAACAAAGGTTTTAATTTCAGTTGGATGCTATTGGGCAAAGCTGCAAATAGCAGAAGAAAAACAAAGATTTGAGGAAGTCCTGCAGTGTCAACTGATCTTTAAATCAGAAGCAAATAGGCACAATTTTATGTAAAATTAACAGTTTAGGAGACTTTTTTATTTTTTTACTCACAGAGGGAAGTTTCAAAGGATGTATTGCTTCTATGATATGTTCTATCTCTTAATTACCATCATGCATGTATGAAACAGAGCTAATTTTTAACATACTTCCCTTTTAATATTTTAAAGTCCATCTGCTGTTTTTGTGGGATTGTGAATGGCATGCATTGCTACTGGGAGTGTTTGTATTGATTCATAAATCTGTGGACTATGGTTTCTGGGGTTATTTTCTTGGGCTTTCACATGAAGGGGAAAGATAAGGAAAGCAATTTAAATTTCCCAAACCACAAGGCTATGCATCTTTCATAATATCTAGCCGGGGTAGTGGTGTAGGTTATGATACATGGGATGCAATACAGTCTCTAAGGACAACTTTCATCTCAAATAAAATGCAGTATAATCCTGAGCTCAAAATTAATTGTGTAAAAGAGGATGGCTAGTTCTTGGCTACTCACTCACAAATCCTTGAAAAGGCTTTTGCCATTCTGAGGATGTCTTGTAATCTGCCTATTAAAAGAAGGTTTGACAGACAGCTCTGATGTAGGTTGAAGAAACGTTGAAAACTGCTTTCTGTCATGATGTTGATGATATCAAGATATAAAATAGAGCATCTTAATTCATGAAGGTTACTACTATGAATTGACTATTTGTATGTTCTAAAACTGTTTAATATCTTTATCACACTGATGTTAGGGCACAATTTCAAGCTATCCAAGCAATGTAAGCTTTTATATATATGTATATGTAAAGATACTAAATTTTTTTCTGATACTCATATGTTTTTTATATTTTTTTCTATCTGGTTCCAATTTTTTTTGAACAGTTCCTCTACCATTTCATGTTTTCCTCTTTTGTCTTAGTTTCCAGAAATGAGAAGGCAGAAACTTTTTGTGTTCTCTCTCTTTTTTGCCCCCCCCCCCCCCCCCCCCCCCCCCCCCCCCCCCCCCCCCCCCCCCCCCCCCCCCCCCCCCCCCGGGGTAAAGAATGCAGATGTGTATTATTTTTTATCTGGTGTGTGGTGTTGCTTGCTCACTTTCATGAAACTGTATTTGATTCAAAAGGAAAATACTTGTTCTTCCAAAAATGCATTACATAAGGCAAGACTGTGCTCGGCAGTAATGGTTTATCAGTACCTAGAAAGAGCGTCAGTGCTCTCTGGAGATAAGGATGTATTATTTTCTACCTGGCAGTACTGAATTTTGTCTGGAGGTGAATGAGAGCTGGTAACAAGTACACACTGGCAGTACTGTGTGATTAATATGACTCTCCTGGGCCACAAGTACAGGAAGCTCTTGGTTTAATTATAAATGTGCTGCTTTAATTTAATTACAGCTTTTTTAATGAAAAAAAAAGCTGATTAGAAATTGGAATATCTTTAGATTATTCAAATTCTTGTGATTTTTGTATACGAAGCTGAGTCTTCTCTTGCCCTCTAACCTAAGGTGTATGCTTGTGGGGTTTTTATTTTGTTTGTTTGTTTTTAAATGAGTTGGGAAGCTAAAGGCACTTAGGTTCCGGAAAGCTACCATAGCTTGATGTTAAGGTTTCAAATCCAGATTTTTTTACGTACGTGTGATCAGAGAGTCTTTCCATGTTCTGAATGCCTTCTTTTTAAAACCTGCACATTAACTGTATATCATAGAGAAATCATGCTTTTGCAGACTACAAAAGAACAGATCTTTGTGTTTTTCTTACTGCCTCAGTAGTGGTAACAAAGATGGATCGAGTGAGTCTTGCAATACTTTGAAGCTGAAACACTGAATATGTTAGGATAATACAGCACCACTCTTAAATATGTGTAATATTTTATCAAGCATATAATGGAAAACATGCACTAGCCAGATCAGAAATGGGATTTTTCCTCATATGATTCTGTTCTTCACTGACTATGGTTTCAGTTTCTTGTACCAATTTTCAGTTTCAGGCTTGTGATTCTAGATAAGAAATGTTCTTCAGGTTGAAGCATGCTGGAATCTTTAAAACAAATGTGCTAGGAGGCTCATTCCCCCCCTCTCCCAAACGTCCTGCCTTCCTTAATTCTGATCCACAGGGTTACCTTCTCTTCTGTGCTAGACTTTAGTTCTGGCTATGAATAGGGGCTATTTCTCTTCCTTTTTTTTTTTTTTTTCTTTTCTTTCTCTTCCTGTTTTCTGTTCCTTGTGATGGACTATTTCATATGTAGCTAAAAGGAAAGAAAAATCCCAGGTTGATCAAACTCCACAGAGTAAACTCCAATCATGAAGGCTTCATTTAGACTATATCTTTTTTATTATGTGTGTGACAGTAGTTTTTAAGCTATGCTGCAAATTAAAGAAGATAAATCCAAGGGAGAAAATAATCACTTAAGGTAAAGGACAGCTTGGTCAAGAACACAATTATAGGCTCCACTTAATAATTTACACAGATAAAGGATACAGCAAAACAAAAATAGAAAGACCGTATTTAACAAATCAAACTTATAATCTTATTTTTATGACTAAACATAACGGATGTATGAAGCAGACAGGAGGGGAGTTAGTGTTAATTACAAATTATGGAGAAATTGCCTTTCTTTAGAGCCCCCACTTGGAAATATTTTGACTAATAAGAAAATATATTAAAAATATCATGTTTTAGTGAACTAACATTATGTGAGCAGTATTTTACTATTCAGTGATGCTGCACACATCCTCAGATTGTGGAAGCCAGCTAGTAGTAACAAAGGCCATAAAGAATGTCAGCAGATAAAAGCACGTGGAGAAGTTGTGGTGAGTTTATTTTGGATTTTTATCTCTAGTGAGCTATGCAAAGTAATACCTTTCTAAACTGGGGTCAAAGAAAAAAAACCAAACCAACAAACTTTTTTCCTCATGTAAAATTTAAAAAAAAAATCCCCACATACTATTTAAAGAGTCCTTTAACAAAAAGAAACCTCCCAAACCTTAGCTTGTAGCGTTTTCTGGATTAATCTGGTTCCATGTTAGTGTTAGGTATATATTTTCTTTTCTGTTATTTAGAGGCACAGGCTGGAGTAGGATTGCTTTAAAGGCACTGGCAGGAAATGTTTCAGAGATTATGTGGAGGATAGAGAGATTCACCCTGGTATCATTTCATATGAGGAAACTGGCTAGATTTTAGGACTACCTCTTTGTTTTAATAGAGGGGGAAAATAATGCTAAATGACTGCGATGAGACTTCTAGTTACCTCTGTGGAGGAACCTGGTGTAATCATCCCTAAAATTCAGAAGCGTAAAATGGCAAGGGATCTCTTGGATCATCTAGTCTAGCCTGTGCGGAAACCATGTTATATTTGTGATCTACAAACTGATAGTGTCTTCCCATAAGCTCCTAATTTTGGTGGTTTTGTTCGTGCTACTTTGATGGGAAAACTGTTTAAGAACCTGGTTTAAACTATGAGTTCTTGGCCAAAAATTGTTTTTATGCAAAATAATTATTTTCTCCCTTGATGTATATACCTCTAACTTTTGCGTGATTCCTTTCAGCATGCTGAAAACTATTTCAGATTCCTACCTCCTTGCTTATAAAACAGAAAACTGACAGTCTCCCTATTTTGAATTAATTTGTGTCGTCTGGAGGAATTTCTGCCAGACAGGTTAGCAGGATGTCTGTAAAATCAATTTTGAATGCTAAGTACTGTGTAAATGAATAGACACCCTTTTCATAGTTGCATTTTTTTTGTATGTGTGCGGCCTTGTTACATGTCAAATATAAATTTAACATAAATGACTCCAGTGTTGACAGAAAGGTGTAGATTCCTCCTTCTCCTTTGCCTTTGCATGTGTTTAGCTTGTTTAACAAGATGTTGTTATGATGCATTTCCTGTCTAAAAATTGAGTTTTGTAATCAGCTTTTTGGCAGCATAGCCAGCTTTAGCATTCAGTGTCACACCACTTTTTTCTGCTTTTGCATTTTTTGGGGGTTGTTTTTTCTCCCCCATGATTACTTTTTAGCCAGAACAGTTTCTTAATTGCCCCAAACATATCCAGTGTGTGATGCACAAGTGTTTTTGAGGTGCAGCATGGATGCAAATGTGTTTGGGTTGCAGCAGTGAACAGAAGGCAGCAAGCAAGGGAAATGTGGATTGTTTCTGCTCATAGCTGATGATGGCCTTGATGTTTTCAAGAACTTCTCACCAAGGTAGTGGTGGAAGGCCTGAAATCTCTGATCTTGAATGTGCGGACCTGTCTCATACTGTGGAATACACTTTGTCACTGCTTCTCTTGTATACTTGAGATTTTATCATCTTGTTCTCTTTAAGATGGTTTGGTTTTTTTTCCCCCAGTCGTTAAACTGCCAAATTTCATTCAAGTGCTGGGCAGTTACTTTCTATTAGTAGAGAATGATAATTTTTACTTTTCTACTTTCTCTGCCTTTTCTTATCTGTAGTGGAAAGCTGAATGCTGCTGAAAGGTGTCAGCTGAAGAAACTTTAGATCTGATCTACATTGTCCACCAAATGGAACAGCTGCCAGAGCGAGTTTTTCCTTGCTGACCTGTTGACATGCTTTAATTGCAGGTAAAGTGTGTGTGTGTGTAATAGGTAATTCATAACAGAATTCTGTTTGCTGAACCATGAGCTCTCTATTTGGCATGCTGGGAATCACGATAGGTTTTTGCAGTCTGGGGACCTGTCCTCTGAAAAGCAGGCTTGAGACTTCAGTCTTATTTAAAATGTCAAATAGAGACCCTAGTAGCACTGAGCTGCATTTAGATAACGTGGGCTCCGGAGCATCCTGTCAATGTGTGGTGTTTCAGTTTTCTTCTTGTTCATACCTATACAGTATACTCCACAGAGGATGACAGTTGCATAATATTCCTGTGGCCACCACAGTAATTGCTCACATGTGGAATGAATATATGGCAGTTATCAAATGCACTTTAGCTGTCTCTTGGTGCCCTGTAAATTCTGGAGAGTAACCGTATGTGACGTACATACCCTATAAGCTGGTGATAGATTACCAGTAACACACTGATGAGAACCCAAAAGACTGTACAGCAGGATTTTCTTGAGTTGGCAAGACTCCTCCTTTTTGGTTTCGGAGTATCTCCGTGTTGTTTGGACTATGGGATATGAGATAGAGTCGGAGCAAAAGAAAATGTACATTTGTCACATGACAGGCTTTTCAACTAACAGGTACACTGTAAGATACAGAAAGAGTTGAAGGAGGAAAGACTCGTCTTCTCTATCTGTGCTTAAAAATTGAGCACAGAACTTTCAGAAATCCTTTTACAACAAAAACTGTGTAAGGGGTGGAGGCTCTTAGACTTTGGTTTGTCATTGGATCATCTTACTCTGCAGTGAAACTAGTCAGCTGACAGATGAAAAGTCAGTTTAAATCTCTTTCCTGACCCGATCTACAAGCATGAGTATCATTTGGTTCTTGATGCAACATTTTAGATGTGCCTTTTTAAATTAGACAAGCTGTTTTACAAGGTGAAAAGGGCTGAACAGTTATGAGTCTTCTTCCCAAGAGAAGCTCAGATTGCGAAAGGGGCTGATGAAAGAACATGAAGGGGGGTGTGGTCTTCATATCTTGAATGTTTCATAGAAGAGTTGGCATCATTTGGGGAGGAGATGTGGATGTTAATTGCAAGATTGACATAAGGAAGTTGTGTGCATAAGAGAAGCCCAAGCTAGCTAGTAGGAGGGAGCCTGATGTGTGGGTGTGAAATGAAACTGGGATTAGTACAGACAAGCTTGAAATTTTTCAGTGTGTTTGCTTTCCAGAGCTGTGTTGGTTACATCAGGTAGGCCATTCATACCAGTCAAATAACATTAGAAAGGGGAACAAATACAAAATGATACTTTACAACAATCACTGGTTCCATCTCTTTATATACCTGGGTTTTCTCTGAAACTGATTAGAAAAAATAGGAATAGCTGGTAGATATTAACTAAATATTAACTATCTGGTAAACTCTTGTACCTTGTTTGTTATTTTTGAAACTCCAAACACTTTTTGTGAAAATGAACACCATCTTTCCGCAGCCTTTCATGTAGTATGTGTCCAGTTTGATCCTCCCCTGTAATGCTACATATTCATTTTTCCACCTCTTTCTTGATGCAGTTTGTTGCAGTTCTTGATGCTGACCTGTGAATGGGAGACTTCTGTTTTGTGAAGTTGGAACCGAGGATATTCTTCTCGTATTAACCTGTGCTACTGTGTAATGGTTAGGGAGGCATCTGGTTTCTCTGTAATACATTGTGCAAGTTCCCAAAGTATCACATCAATGTATCTTTAGGAAACTTGAGGGGCTGTAGATAACACTGATGCCTGACAAGTTAAGTATTTAATAAGTCATTGTTTTCACTCTCTGAAGGAATTAATTGGCAGCTCTGACAGTGTTGTAAACCTGTTTTATTAAATGCAAATAATTAAAATGTTTCCTGAATGTCAAGGCCTTGTCTAGAAGCTCAGCTAGCAGGGTGTTTGTCCAGAAGAATTACATGTTCCCAAGACAGATGGCACTATATCCAGAACTGATCCATAGAATCACAGAATGGTTTAGGGTTGGAAAGGACCTTGAAGATCATCTAGTGTCCCACCCCCCTGCTATAGGCAGGGACACCTCCCCTAGACCAGGTTGCTCAAAGCTGATGAGTATCAGCTTGTACATGTACTGAGCTACAGCTTATCCATGATTCTGTGGCTGTATGGAAGCAGCTTTGCCAAAGTCACTATTTCTCATCAGTTCCTATAGGTAAGAGTTGTTCTTCACATGGTTTGTAGCATTAGAATTTAATTACATTAAATAGCATACACAATAAAGGCAAGTCTATTGTCTTCAGATAGAAAACAAGAACACAACTGTTAGTGTAATCCACTATAAGTCCAGTCTCATTCTGTAACTTTGTTGATAGCAGTGTACAGCTTTCAGTCAGTTATTCTTCTGTCCCTGACTTAAAGTCTAGTTATGGCTAATGGAAAGGCAATACAGTCTCTGATGGTGAAAGTGACATGAACTAACACAGTGATGTGAAGTCTTTGTTCTAGTTCCTACTCCCGTGAGGTAGTTCATCAGTTACACTAGTATGCTTGACGTCCCCTTGCTTTGAGCTAAACAGTAGTCATGAAAAAAAAATTGTAATTTCTTACGGTAAGACCTTAAGGTATCTAGTTTAAATTTAAGTTTATCTGTGATTAAGGTTTTAATACCAGTTCGGGGCTTGGGGACGGGTTGATAATGGTTTTTTTATCAGAAAATACTAACGCATTTGAAATAAGTGTGTTCCCATGTATTTTTGTTTCAATTAAACTTTTCTAAGGAAAGCTTTCCTAGATTCAGGTTGGAATTTCAGAATGAAAAAAGACACAAAATGGATAAAAGCCTTTTTTTAAAGTTACTTAGTTTGTATGCAGTATTCTTAGGATGGTGCTTCCTTTCAGCTGCATTCTTCCTGTGGGTTTTTTTTTGTTTGTTTGATTGGTTGGTTGGGTTTTTGGTGTGTGGGCAATTTTTTGCGGTTTTTTTTTTTCTCCTCTTTTTTTTTTTTTCTGGTGAAAGGTTTGTAGGATTTTGGGTTTGTTCTGGTTTAGAAAAAAAAAGTAGAAAAATGGTGAAGACTCAGATTTGTGGAGAGGGAAGTGTCTTTTTCATTCAGCAGGGAGTTTGATCCTAGGACCAATCCAGTAAAAACTTGGTTATTATCAGTTTTCTGAAATGAATATTATAGGGGAAGATCCTGTTCTACTGAGGTAGGTAATTTTTGAACTGCCTTGAGCTTCACAAAATATTAATATTAAAAAGCTATTACATGATTTAGATTTTACTCTTTCATAGGATATCTTAGGTCAGTTTAGGCTACCTGGCATGGCCTTCTTTAGGAGTCAATGATATGCTATAAGTAATTTAAATAGTTCATATTTCTAATCTTTCATCACTTTCTACAAGCGTATGAATTTGCTCTCACTGTGATGCTGAGGGATAGGTCCATAAAGGATGCATCTGCCTGGCAGTTTGGAGAAGTATAAAGGTGTATACGTTGCTGGTAATGCATAAGACACTTGCTCTGTCTCAGCTTAAGGCAAACAACGAAAACCCTGCATATATATCACATAATGTGGGCTAGTCATTGCAAAGTTTCAGGGTGTGTCATAAAGAATGTTTTGTCCAACCATCTTGACTTATTTGTCATTGCTCGCGTCTTGAGTCTCATTAGATAAGAGCATATTTTGCCCTAAAGAATTAAGCACAGTGCAGGGAAGTTAGCAATGTGTAATGATAGATAGGAGAGGCCACTGGCATTATGAAATAGAAAAGTAAGCCTAGTTTTCTTATAATAGTGACAGTTGTTTCTCAACTATGGTCCCATTGAAATAAAAATAGTAAGTAGGTATCTTTCCAAAAGTAGCTTCACCTTTGTACTAAATTAGTGTAAATTGTGCTTGGTAGCAGCCTTATGAAACCTAAGGGAATTTGTGACCATTCTGAATAAAAGAGATTTGGTAAGTTCAGTGTTAGAAATGAAAAGATTTTTATGATAGTCTTGAAAAAAAAACACAAAAAAAACCCCAAACAAAAAACACCCCAAAACCAAAAAGGAAAAAAATTATTGTTTTTCATAATAAAAGCAAACATTATCAACATGGTGTTTCTATGTTTATTTTGGATGAAAAAACACCATTGTGATGGCGGCAAACTTATAAGGAAAAAGTGACACTAATACAAAATAAAACTGCAGAACAAAATCTCTAAGGATCAAATTCTCTTAACCAAGAGAAGGTGGAAGTGATTACATAAATCTGATGCATTCCTGAAGGGCACTGGTTGCTGGAGCTAGCATGTGGTTTGCAAAATGATTTACTCTATTATTCTTTTTATGTCCATTCAATTCGAAAGCTTCCTCTTCCTACTGGTAAAGTGCAACAGTGTATCTTATACACAGGCTGTTTTATTGTAGGTGATTGCCATTTATTATAAAGGTGTGCAGTTGACTACTTCAGTCCCAGATTTAGAAGATTTTTTTTTGAAGTTTGCATGGAAACAGTTTTAGGAAACACATGGGGGGGTTTGCCTCTCTTGTAGTAGGAACAGTATATTCAAGAAGAAGGGAAAGTCTCACTGCATTCTAGCTGTGGCACAAAGGTAGTGTGTGTGACTATGTGAATGTCTTTTTTGGTTGAATCTTTTGTTAATGGGGAAATCTTTGATGACTACAGTACTGCAGAAGGAGGCTAACCTCAAACAATATTGAAACTTTGACCCAAAGTCTGTGTTCTTATAGGTAAAATTACTGTAACTCACTGACTTGATTGGTACTACTCTGGGATTTACTTTACCAACATCTGAACTTAAAGTGCAAGCAATGTATAAATATTTTGTTTCAGTGCAGAACAGTGCAGTGTTTGTCAGTTTAATCACTGTACAATTATAATCTGATTGCTTTCTGAAGCTGTTTGGGATCCTTCAGATATAAAAAGGGATACTACAAAATAACTTGCTAAGTACCACTTAATATTGATTTTCTTCAATAGCATTTCTCTCACTTCATAGCTGTTCTTCACACTTAATGGCTACCCAGTTATACTGAGAAAACGTATAACAACATTATTAAAAAAACAAAAACAACTCCACAACCCTATCTTAGGATGTTGATATTTAATCATTCCTAGTTTTGCTCGTTGTTTTTAAGTCCTAATGAGCTTTGCTTGAGTTGAGAGTTTGTTCTGTTTGTGTGCTGAAATTACATTGCTGATCTGTAAAATGTTGTAGATTCTCAAGTGGCCTATGCAAAAAAAACTTTCTACACACCAGCGGAGTATTATTGTTGTAGGATGTGCTGGAGAGGAGCTTTCATTTTAGCCTCATGAAATAATTGTTTAGGTATACCCTTGAGCAACTAGCTGCAACTGAAAAAATTAATCTTTTGAAGATGTTGTGGTAATGAAACTTCTACGTGTGAATTCAGTAACTTTAAAGATCTAATTATTTATCTTACTTAAAAAACAGACTCATAAAACTGACAGTTATCTGATTCTATGGGTGATTCTAGTAAGTAGGCTACAACATGGTACTGAAAAAAAAAATGGGTGCACTGATATTTCACTGGTTTGGAAATGTCATAGTATCTTCGGTGAATGTAAGAGAACATTAAAAAGCTGGAGCTTGATCAATTTATGAAGGATTATAAATTATGAGAGCAGATGAGGGGGACTTGATAACCAAGGAAATCTTTCGGTTCTAAGCCCCACAAACGTCATGACACAGGGGGAAAAACTTTCAAAAGCCAAAGTAGTTGAAATATTTCTCTTCTGAAAACAGCTTAGAAACTTCAACGTAACTTTTTGCTATTCATGAATGTCAAGACAGGGACTTTATTTTGCTGTGATTAAGGAAGTAATGGTAGGCGTCATCCCAGGAGCAGTTCAAAAAAGTGTTATGCCTGAGAGGAACAACTTACTTTCCTGCTTCTGCCCTTATTTTAAGGCTGTAACATTATCAATCTGTTTTCCCTTTTAAAACTGTGTCAGCTGCACAGCAAAGTGTGTTTTAAGGTGGAAACAAAAGTCTTTTTACTGGAGTTGTGGTAGATGCATTCTGGAATTGGTTCCCTCCATACCAAGGATCTTTGGGGGTGGGATAGAATAGATGACGAAGTTGCTGTATCTTCTGTTGCTTTTCTTTGTGGCCAGGTAGGGAGAGGCACAGCCCTACTCTTAGTTGCTGGGGTGGGCAAGATGCAAAAGAATCTGCTGGCCTCCAAGGGCCTTGTTCACCTTGGAATGGCTGTTGGCCAAATGTGGAGATGGAGGTTTAATCTTGGAAAGATAAAAGAGGAAAGTGATCTTTGAGAAACCAGAATTCTTCTTCCAGAGGAGGAAAGGATGCGACAAGTTTATTTTAAGAAAATAGGGAATTTTTGTTAACATATTTGCAAAAAGAACTATGAACTGTTCAACTGGCTCACCCCATCTTTTGGAGCTATGCTTTTACTAAAAACCCTATCAGGAAGTCTCTAAACTGTTTTGTCCTAGAAGGATAAAACTGAGATTAAGATGAATTGGTAATCTTTGATTATTAAAATTCATAGCCTAGGAAGCTTTGTTGTCTCTTAAATCTTAAGACTGTGTGACTGGATTCTGTTTTCCTTTCATTGGTGTAAATCTACCTTAATTTCACTGAAAGTCAATGTAGCATGCAGCTGGAAAGCAAAATTCAGACTGTTTAATGAGACACAGTTGAAGAAATTCAGTGAGACAAACTAAGATGAATGAACATGTGGGAAGCAACTACAGTCAAAGAGAATAATATGCTGCATGTTGAGAAATATAAACAAGTAGGAGGGCAGTAATAAAGTGCTTGCACAGAGTAAGCCAATTGTCTAGAGCTGGGTGCCCAACAATAGTTAATTTGGGAGATGAAGCTATTGTCCCATTGCATTGCTTTCTTAAAAGAAACGAGAAAAACTGGTCTGGCACTTTTGAAAGGCAAGGCAGCAGCTTAATCAGTATCATGAATGACCCTGTTGAGAACTTCTCACTCTTCCTGAAACTGGAAGGGAAAAAAAAAAAAAACCAAACAAAAAAATAACTTGACAAACCCTGAGCAGAGTTACTGATGCTCTTTTATGAATGCTTTGGTTTTTCTCTATGTCATGGGTTTACCCTGATTGGAAGCCAGATGCCCACCAAAGCTGCTCTATCACTCCCCCTACTCAGCTGGTCAGGGGAGAAAAAATATAATTAAAAGCTTGAGGATTCAATATAAGGACAGGGAGAGATCATTCACCAATTACTGTCACGGGCAAAATAGACTCGACTCGAGAAAATTAATTTAATTTATTGCAAATTAGAAGTCAGAATAAGGTAGTGAGAAATAAGATCCGAATTTTACTACACCTTCCCCCCACCCCTCCCTTCTTTCTGCGCTCAACTTCATTCCCAGTTTCTCTGCCTCTTCCTCCCGAGCAGTGCCAGGGAATGGGGCTTGGAGATTGCAGTCAGTTCATCACACGTTTCTGCTGCTCGTTCCTCCTCAGGAGAGGACTCCTTGCACTCTTTCCCTGCTCCAGTGTGGGGTCCCTTCCATGGGAGACAGTCCTCCACAGACTTCTCCAATGTGAGTCCTTTCCACAGGCTGCAGTTCTTCACGAACTGCTCCAGTGTGGGTCCTTTCCACAGGCTGCAGTCCTTCAGGAACAGACTGCTCCAAAGTGGGTCCCCCGTGGGGTCACAAGTCCTGCCAGCAAATCTGCTCCAGCGTGGACTCCTCTCTCCATGGGTCTACAGGTCCTGCCAGGATTCTGCTCCAGCACGGGCTTCCCACAGGGTCACAGCCTTCTTCAGGTATTCACCTGCTCTGGCGTGGGGTCCTCCATGGGCTGGAGGTGGATATCTGCTCTGCAGTTACCCTTCACGGGCTGCAGGGAGACAGCCTGCCTCACCATGGTCTTCACCACAGGCTGCAGGGGAAACTCTGCTCTGCCACCTGGAGCACCTTCTCCCCCTCCTTCACTGACCTTGGTGTCTACAGAGTTGTTTCTCTCACTCCTCTTTCCTGGTTGCTCTCCTGCAGGTTGATGGGGTTTTTTTCCCCCTCTTCTTAAATATGTTCTCACTGAAGCACCACCACCGTCACTGATGAACTTGGCCTTGGCTAGCAGCAGATCCATCTTGGAGCCGACTGGCATTGGCTCTATCGGACATGGGGGAAACTTCTAGCAGCTTCTCACAGGAGCCACCCCTGTAGCTCCCCTGCTACCAAAACCTTGCCACGCAAAGCCAATACACTCATAATGGATTTTTTTTGATTCTTTGCATGATTATCTTACAAACATGTACACCAGAAAATCACCTCAACTGGTATAGGCCAGTTTATCTTATATGTGCATCTTCTAAAATGCAAACTGGGGAGACCATGTAAGTGCATCTGTTCTACATTTGTAAAAGTATGTGCTGTTCTTTTTTCAGAATTTATTGACTAGCATGTTACTAATAATAAGACAACTAAGCTTGTATGTGCTCTGTCAGCATGTTTCATTTACTGTGTCACCATTAGCTTCCAAAAAAGTTCTTAAATGTTCTGAAACAATGTGGTCTTTGAATCTAATTGAGACAAGCCCCGTGCTGGATACTTCTGGAGAAGGACATAGCCCCCTAAACCCCTTCTGCTGTCAAACTACAGAATTTGTATTGTGTGATACTTCTTTAACATCTTTTGGTTTTTTTCAAACTTGTATGGTATACCCTTTTTCTTGAGCCTCTTAATAGAGAGTGCTGTAGTAGCATATGAAAGCAGTAAGCATCGCCTGATATAGAATAATTGTCTTAAAATTATCTATGGGGAAGTAGCTGGAACTGATCCCGGCAAGTGGGATTCCCACTTACCTAAGTCAGGAGTGAGATGATGCCACAACCTTCCCTTGCCTCAGCGTGCTCACAGCCTGAGTGGAGAGTGCAAAGACAGGATGTTATTTGTACAAGTGACCAGGTGACAACTTCTGTGTGTCCAAATTGCTGCCAAGGTGGATGTTTAGCTTTTTATACAAAGAGTAGCCCAATCTGTGATCTTCCGATCACCCCATTTTTAAAGGAGATCAGTATGCATATTTCTCCTAGACTGTTTAAGCAAGCATCAATAACAGGCCTACATATTAAGAAGTTTTGAAAGACCTCTTTTGTGTGAGTCATGAGAACAGTGGTTAGGTAAACATGCATCTGTTGTGGTTAAATTTTTTATTTACCACAAGTTTGACTCGCCATCCTTCCTTGACCCTGACTCCTGCACAGTTAATAGCAGGAGGGTGTTCACAGAAAAAGAATCTGTCCCTGGGCATGTGCTGTGCTTGTCTGTTGGCATATAGGTAATTATTTTCTTGCTCATGCATTTCTGTTTATGCTCAAAGTACTTTTTAAAGCTTCTCGTACACCCGAGTGTCACTATTTTTAATCTATCACTGTTCTATTGCCATTCATCTATCACCATCTATCTTCATGATGCATAGCATGGAGACATGATAAAAAGATTGAAAATCTATCTTGGGCTTATAGAAAGAAGAAATTTTGTTTCCAGTATGATGAAAACAACCTCTGACTTACTATGCTTATGCTAACATCTCTGTATACTTTTATTTTTATTTTGGGTATTTTTTGCTTATTTATCAGTTACGGTAAGAAAAATCACTCGCAGCACATCCCATCTGTATCTGGGATTCAAGGACTTGTGCACTTTACTTTTCATTAAACTGCATATACGATTCGGACTTGTGGATGATAGAAAATAAAAGGTGAAATGAAATGGCTACAGAGTTTTTAGAACGGAATAATTCCCCAACTAAGTTATGCAGTTACTTCAAGTGAAAAATTAACAACCTAGTGTGCTTGGCATTTTAATAATACATAGTAAGGTGGGCCCATGTCTGGAGGTTTTTTTTGTTTTTTTTTTTTATCCGGGTTTTTTTTTTTTTTCATGTTTTGGCACATAAAGAATCAAGGAAATAAATGGCATAATATTTATTTAATGTATATGTAATTATTCAGGGTTTTTTTAGTAGCAATATATCTATATCTGAAACTGTCATTTTTATGTTCAAGGTGTAGATATTGAGGGCTTCATATACTTTAGGTATGGCACTTGTGGGGTTTGAACATGAGTTTAGAAATACCTGTTCAGTAAATCTGCCTCTATTAAGTATGAAGCAGCTTGACTCCTAATAGCAACATATATTGGCTTGTATATGTATTGGTATCTCTGTGCATAGTTGGTGGTGGCGATCACAGGGTTTAACACTGCTGTACAGTACAAAAGAGGCTGATTAGTGTTTTATATCATGCAAATCATATAAATCTATCTTTTTGTTTTCCATTTTTGTTTTTCTTTATTTCTTCCCATCCCTTTTTGTCTGGGGGAAAAAAAAAAAAAAGCTTGGTTTTGTTACTTCAGTTCTGCTATTTCCATCTCCCTCCATTTACTCTGTTCTGATAAACCAAATGCTCTTCTGTGGAAATGATACTGGAACTGGAGGGAGAGATGACAGGCTCCAGTCTGTTAAGTGGCCCTTGCTTATCTGCATCTACCCCTTTTCTCTGCACTTCTCTCTAATTTTTCTCCCCTCTTGCTTTGTCTCATTTATTTCTGTAGCTCTTCTCCCTCTGTCAGCCATGGATGATTGTGCTTTGTACTTCTAATTCTTTTGAATTGGGTAGTGACAACAACTAAAAGCAGAAGTATGGTAGCAATTACTTCAGTATCTTAATTCTGCACTGCCTGGAGCACCTGTAGGAAAACTGTCAATGAGAGCACAGCAGGCATCCAAATTGAGCAGCTTGACACAAAACAATGATTATAATTTTTGCCTTTCTGATGTTGGGAGGGAGAGAGAAGTTGAAACTCTATGTAAGTATGACCAGAAAATGGGAGGCTGAAAGCTTAATTTTTTTTTTTTAATAATTGTAAGTGGCAAAGTCAACCTTACTTTGAACTATGAAATGGCAGCAAAAAGCTAGTCCTGTTTCAGACCTGTCCTCGATAGTGCATCTTCTCTGGATATTTAAGCTCATTAGAAAATTATTTTACTAGAACAAAGAAAGCTTTAAGGACTAGGGTTAGCAAAGAAGAAAGCTGATAGGAGTTTTGCACTATAGAAGTACTTACTATGAGAAAATCTTGTGGTAAACTTGAAGACTATTTTAAACATCGTTTTATCTTAATAATCTGATTTTGGAGTGAAGAGGAGCCTTGTGCATGTCTGCCTTCCTCCTTGGAATGCTTATTCTACTCTTGCCTCAGGTTAAGTAGACGAGGTGGTAGGGAATTTGGGATGAATGGCACAGACTCTTTTTACAAGCAGAATTAGGAGGTAGGGTCTAAGTAAAGGTTATGTTAGTTAGGCAATCTATTCAGGTTCTCATGGATTTGTCCACCCAACTTCTGCTTGCTTTTGTTAAATCAGAGACGTTGTGCTGGTGGTTCTGCTGTTGGTTGACTTCTGTTTTACCAAAACTTGTATGAATTCTACATTTATTGAATTAATATAAGACTTTCTGTTGATGGTGCATGGGTATCCGTGGTGAGAGGGCCTCTCTTGTTTGAACTGAAAAATTTTAGATAGCTGCTGCTCCTTACTTTACTGAGCTCTCTGGTATTGTCCCATCCCAGTGCCACTGGTGCCAAATGTGGCTTTAGTCATGGAATTTGAAATGTTTGTGGGGTTTTTGCAGAGGTAGGTGTGTGTGGGTGTGTGTGTGTGTGCAGGGAGGAGGGGCTGGAAAAAAAAAAACTTTGATTACTTCTGCCTGGTCTGTTCCTTTATATGCCTCTTTCAATTTTACCCATTTTATTTTTATCACTCACACAATTCCTTCAGCAATATGGCAGGTTGTCTGCAGGAGATCAGCTGACACCAAATGACTGAACAATTAAAAACATCATTCTAGATATACAGGAATTACTATAAGAAAATTGCCCTGATTGTTGTTACAGGTAGTTTTGAAAGAGAGGGAGAAATGCATAAATATGAGTAAATCATGACTAAAAAGACAGGATCTCAGCTACATGCAGAGTATATCTGCATTAATCCTGTTCGGTGAGTCCAGACTGGAAGTTTCTGCCAGTTAGAAAACATGGCAAAGATACTTTTTCATTGTGGGGGCAGAATGGAAGGGGAAAAGGGCATAGTTCATTGCACCCCAGGGAGTTTTTTGAGTTGTTGTGGTATGCAAAAGACTTTGTTCCTTTTAAAATCCTGGGCTTGAGCTGATAATGCTAAGCTTTGCTCTACCTCTTCAGTCTCCCTGCTACGTACAAAAGCAGCTGCCAGCCTGTGAGAGGCTGCTGGCTAAGCTAACCCTGACAAAGGGCTTTGTTCCCATCCTGGGTAGGAAGGACAGCAGAACGCGGAAGGAGTTTTTCTGGGTTAGTAAAAATAAACGCAGTTCCCACTCCCCAGCTATAACTACAGATTCTTTGCTCTGGTGGTTTCTTGTGGATTTTGATGAGTCATTTGAACTCTTAGTATGTTCTTGCAAGTTGCATTTAGCCAGGTACTGCAACACCTCAAAACCAAACAAAAACCTCGGTATCACCTCTTAGCTCTGTTTTGTCTGAAATTATTTGGTTCTTTGGCAAAATGCACTGCCAAACTAGGATTTTGGTATTTTCATTAAAATTCAGTGGTTGGAGGACTAAGATGTGGAAATGAGGATGAGACATATTTGAGTTTAGGAGTCTTCTCTGCCTGCTGACTCTGTCTTCACCTTTTGGATTCTAAACCACTAAGCAAAAAGTCTCTGGAGCTCCTCTGTTCAAGGACCTTTTTAAGCCTGCTTTAGCATGCCGATACATCAGTGGATAAACCCAAACAAATTGCAATGTGACCAAATGTAGGCCAACCCTGTGTCAGTTAATGCTCTTCTATACTATATGGAAGCCCTGGATTTGATTCTTCTTTCCAGACTTCTTGCTCTTTTGGGGCTTAGTCCTGCAAAGTGCTGAGTTTGCCTTGGTCCAGCAAGGCATTTAAACATGTTCACTTCTGGAAGCCTGGGGGTTCTACATCAGTTTGGGGACTGTGTTAAACACGTGGTTGCCTTTTCCTTGTTGGCTTGTCAGGTTGCAGGGCTTTGAAGAAGTGAGAGTGTACTGGTTAAAAAACTGCGTTTGAAGGGTGAACCTGGAAGGAAAGGCAATAGTAACAGATAATAATAAAAATGAACGTTTTACAGTTCTTCTATTCTACTTTAAGAAAGGGGAATCAAGTTGCCTTGAACTGAACAGGACACATTGCACTGGGTGAGACCAAGCCTCATATCAGAATAATGCATGAGAAAGTAACAAAATGCACCACAGGATTCTTTAATATGTTAAAAGTAAAAACATTGATGTAAGATATTCTATTTGTACAGTCATTGATACTTCAGTGTTAACAAAACGCTCTTGAGATACTGATTGTAGCACTGGAAATTAGATGTGCTGCTGTTGCCTATAATGCCAATTATGTCCTTGTCAGTTAGCCTGCTTGCTGCTTGTTAACCTTAATATGTGAAACTGCAGTAGAGCTGCCATTCAGTTCCTATACCTGCTTTCGTCTGACTTTTGAATTTAACCGAGCCAGAGAAATGGTGTATTTTGACTTTTTTGTTCTTATTCTCAGGATGCTTTCTGAGCTGTCCAGATGTGCTACAGTTAGCACGTGTGTGCATGTATGCATACACAACTGTAGTAGAGAACTACCCAGTAATGCTCTGCAGGCTTAAATTTGCCTTGCTGACACAACACAAATTTGGTCATCCAGAAATTAAAATTGGGTACACATATGAGTTTTTAGCTATCCATCTTAATTAACCTGTGGATGTGCATGATAGGTCTATTTACAATCTAGATGGAAAAACCCCTATAGTGAGTCAGATTTTATTGTATATACAGAGTAGAAAAAGATTCTGATTTGAGTCATGTTTTTACAGCAAAATGTTTTTATTGTATAAATCATCTTTTAAAAGTAAGTGGTACTGAAATTTCATACTTTGCTTTTCTTCTGAACCTGCTACTCTGTGTGCTGGTTAAGGGAGTTCAAGTAGCAGTTCTATTTGATCACTGAGCCTAAAAGAAATCTTGCTTGTTGTGCAGTATGCTTTATGTCATGTTTATATAATTTCAGAGTTTATACTAAGCAAAATTTTTGTAATCCATATTGACCATGTGTGTGTTATGTCGGCTCACAATTGTATGTCTGGACTGCGGACTAACCATGCTGTAGGTACAAAAATAGTTTAGGTGTGTTGGAGTTGGCACGGCATGGCACAGCACTAGAGAAAATCTGGCTTTAATGTTTCCAAAGTCAGTTTGTCTCTGGTAATGGTGCAACCAGTTCTGCCTGACACAGAACCAAAATTAATAAATGGTTGCTATACAGAACCACCTTGGACGTATGTTCCTGGAATGGGAAGCACTGGGTGGCTCAGCACAGAGGCTTCCAATCTGCCTGCAGTCAGCTCTGCTTCATCTGCAGTCATTATTATTTCTCATTCTGCTGTATGTAAGCTGATATCATGTAAAGCTTGCTTAATATTAGGTTTTGAGAAGATTTGTTATAGCATAATATAGCACCATGCAAAAACCTGGACTTGGTTTGGGAATGATACCACATCTGATATGTAAAGCACTCCTGTTGGAGCAAAGTGTTATGCATTGCTGTTACTTAAATTTTTCTGCAGGAGACAGCTTGGATCCAGTAGTAGTGGCGCTGAGCCAAATCTAATAAAATTAAGCCAGTATTCCTGTGGACTGCTGTTGCTTTTTGGGTTCATCTACTGACTGTTGGCTTGAAAACAAAATACGGGTTTTGTGTTTAGAATTAATTGTGGCTTATGTGGCAGGACTGACTTTTCTAATGCTTTCAGTTGAAAGCTGGAAGTTGCAGAAGATTCAACCTAAGTGGAATTTAAGGTTAGTATTTGGATACCTCCCTTAATTGCTTAGTGTTTCTTATCTAGAATTGTCAAAGGCTTATCTCAGCCACTTTAGCTGGATGCTCAATTGTCATAGAAACATTTCAAGCATTAGTGCACGTTTTAAATTACTCCAAGGAGCAGATATCCCCACTGGCTCCATTGCAAAAGTGCTTTAAGATGCTGAATACTTGAAGGTGACTTCCTTTTTTCAGCTTGCGCTTTACCAGCAAGGTGATTTGTAACATGTAAATGTAATTGATACCTCTGGTTGGAGTTTGGAGGCTTTGCATAATTCTATTGCTTGCTGCTAATTAGTCCACTAGTCAGTTGCTTCTCATCTGATCAATTTATATTTGGACGGTCCTATCAGCAGTATTCATCTTTCACAGACTAAGATATTTCCCTAAAGCCAGCAGGCATTCTGTTTAAACTCGTAATCTCAAGTAGGATACTGAGTGTAAGAGGTTCACTGCCTAAATACTTTAGGAAGATGAACTGACTTCTGTAAGCAGTCAACAGTTTGGCATTCTTCACACACCTGTGCTCTCCAATACCAGTATTTGAGGCACCATTCTCTGGTCTGAATGTTGGGAAGCTGTCTGTATAGTCATGGCTAAGTGGATGCTTTTGTCTTTCTGTAGTTGTACCTAGTTTGTGCATAGCTTTCAGAACTCTGTTTTGATCTTGCATTACGTTTCTATAGCACTGCTACAGAGGAATGGAAAGAACGTAGAGGTAAAGATACAGAATTCCTTTTTTTTTTTTTTTAAATTTCTCGTATTTCAAATCATTCAGCCCCCTTGATACCTCTTGTCTGAATATGGCAATCTTTCAAATAAGCTCCTGCAATAAATCTAGGATAGCAAGAAGCTTGGCTAAAATTACTAGTAACAGTAATGCTGATGCTCTACTTAGCATTGAAAGATGCTTTAGTTAATTTGAAGTGCCAAATCTTATGTTCTCAGCTGTAAGAATTGTCAAGATGTCAGGAAAATTGTAAGCATGGATTGGTCCAGTATGATATGCCACTAGCTATAGTTCTGTCTACTTCTTGGGTACAAGAAGTCACTAAATAACTGCATGAATTGTTTATATTGTCTACTGAAAAAAGTGTATTTGTAGAAATGGTTCCTAGAGAAGATTCCAGTAGGACAGAGGATCTTTGAGATGGCAAGCAGAATGAAGCTGATTGTCAAGAGCATGTTTCAAAATAATAATTTTGTTAGTGACATCTTCTAAAGATAACAGAATGAAAAATTTGTGGGGTTGTGGTGATGGTTTTTGTTTTTTTTTTTGTTTTGGGGTAGTATTACTTTGGTAGGAGTATCTTTCTTTTATCTCTGAAATAAGAGTCAGCTGGTGAATGGAGGGAAAGATTGAGGCTATACAGATGGAGCATTTAGGGAGGATTTCATTCATGTGACAGTGAGGTATGCAATGTCACTCATTGTTTGAACTTAAAAACAATCAATTATGCACGTCGCATTGTTTTACAGTATGGAGTGTATTCCAAGGATCTAAAATACTTAGTAGAGAGTGTAAAGTAGTCTGGATTTTATTGATATGTCCCATGAGGCTACTTTCTAAAACTGCTTTCAAACCATGGTGCTGTTCTCCATACTTTCCTGACATTCTCCTGTGGAGGACCAAGTCAGTTCTTGAATAATTCTTAATTAAAATATCTTGCTTAAGAAAAGCAGACTCTTGTTATTTAAGTTGTATTCTCTCTGGAGAACAGCATGGCCCAAACATTGCAATATTTCAAAAAGCTGGTCTCTGAAGATCAAATTCTACATGAGTCTCTGTTATGGTAATCTATTGTTTTGAGGTTGGATTTTATTATTGCTAGTGCTATAAAAATGTCTTTAAGTAAGACACTGTGGCATTTCCATGCAAATGAATAAATAATACAAGCATGAGGGTGGAGAAGGGTGTATGCCAGACTTATTTGCCATAAAAGTGTAGTAGAAGAAATTATTTAAAACTTCCTCTTGCATTAAAATTCTGTAAATTGAGCCTATGAAGCATTAAAAAGATCAGAGAACAGGCGTTGATTAGAGCTGGGCTGGGTTAGTTTTGTGTCTGGATCTTTGTGCTATGACTTTTAGGTTTCCTCTTGGTTGTTTTGAGTTAAAAGAGAGATGTGAAAAATCATTGTTTGTGTCCAATGAAAGAAGAGGCTACAGCTCCCAAAAATTAGGAAGAAATCCATCTGGTCCCAAGAGCTGACCTGAGCTGTCCCTTTGTTTTCTTGACCTGTCATTGATTCTGCTGTTGCACGTGATGAGGGAAAAATATCCATAGTGCAGGAAATGATTGAGGTTTCCAAACTGCTTTAAGTCAGGGTGAGGATGGTGATTTACACAAACCACTCAGATCCCTGCTGTCACCTACCACTTGGAGGACATGGCAGACCATCACCCAGAATATTGCACCTCTCTCCTAACCATAAATGTGTTGACTGTTGAAGAGTTACAGATTTCTGAAAGTGTGTCATAGTTACTTCTGAATATTTCGTGTGCACTAGCTCTTATAATCCCACAATATAGAATACTATTTTGGGAACGTAAGATACACGTTAAACAAATTTAATGATTATCCCAAAAATGTAATGCGGGAAGTAACTAATATCTCAGTTTATTCTGGCCACAGCAGGTCAGGCTTATGTGCCATAAGTGGGATTATATTTTGTGCTGCTTTGCACAGGGACTGGGACGTGGACATGTTTTTTAAATGAAACTTTTCGAGGTGTGTTGTTCTGCCAGGCGGTAGCCTTCCTCTATGCTTTTCTGCTTTTTTTCGCTACTGGTGCCGTTGGTTTTTTTCATAGCAATAAATATAGCTGTCTAACATTCAGTTTTTCAGCACATACTCTGCTCTTAATGAATGTGATCATTTACACAGTGTCACTGTAGTATTGGCATGCTAAATAATTCAGTGAGCTGTGGCAGGTAGATAGCTCTGTGGTGTCTATGTTACTATGGCAATACATTTGCTTAATGTAAATATTAGTCATTCTGACCATATGAATCTCAGGGCTTCTGACATTAGTAGCTGTGTTTGGGAGGTGGGAATCTGCGTATCTGAAAGAAAAGTTGTTCTGGAAATATTAATAGTTTAAAGATTACTTTCTTTTTTCATAATTCCATCTGCTTTCTGACTGAGCTACATAATCTATTGATTGTAATGAACAGAGCGGAACATTTCTCCCATTTCTTTATCCTGGTTGTAAGGCAGCTCTATTATAAAGAAATATATGACTGTGTTCTGATGCCCTAAAAATTCAGGCGACTGAAATGAAAGGAAATAGGATCTTGAGGTCCATCAACTTTGCTCTTGGTCACAGAGGCAAGGCAGTTCTAGAAGCGCAAGAAATAAAATCAGACTTGGAAGAAAAATTCCTGGGGTATTAGATCTAGTTCCATGGTTTGAAAATGAAGCTAAGCATGAGAGGCTCTTCCGTCCCCTTTATGGGTACCACCAGGTATAGAATTACTTAAGAAACCCCTCATTTGTCAGAAAATGAATGTGTAAGCAATAACATATTAATGAAGTTTGTTTCTTAAATGTTTATCTAGATGGTTTTCTAGTCCATTCTTGTGGACCATTTCCAGGAAAAGGAACTACCTTCTACAAAGTCTTGTCTCAAAGGCCAGCTTATTCCTGATTGTCTGATTCTTTGTCTGTTATGATCTGCCAGTGCTTTTGAGGCAACAAATAGAAGTGGTAAAAGAATTAAATCATTTACCTTTTCTAAGTGTGATACGACATTGCAGTTCATCAGTGGATAGTCTATATAAAACTTCGGTCACTTCACACCACAAATACTGAATGTATACCAGTACTATTCATAACATCTTATGTCCTGTTTTAAACCTTTACTTGGTAAACTGCTTAACTTAAGATCAATTCTGAAAAGCAGATTTGGCTGGAATGCGCTGGTCCCCTGTGTCCACCCTGCCCCCAAGTTTAGAATTGTCCCCAACCCTCCTGTCAAACATCTGTAATGCAGGAGAAAAAAAGCATTGCAAGCAGTGAACAGCGTCTTTAATTATTTGTAGGGTAGATGATACTGGAAGGTTCTGTGCGCTGCAGTCTGACATCAGTGCTCAGCACCTATCTGTGTTTTGCCCATTAACTGTCAAAAAAGGAAATAATAAAAAATACAGTAGTAGCCAAGCACAGACTTCTGTGTATTTCACAGAGGAGTCTTTGCTGGACTTGCATAAGTGTTCTTTATTTTTCTTCTCTCTGAGATGATAAAACTTTTGCTGTCAGTGCTTGCACGTAAGGTAAAGCTCCTTACTGGACAGGAATACAAACTAGAGCTGTTAGTTACCTTTCCATGGCACTGTTGCTCACAAATGCTAGTCTGGAATTCAAGTTAACCTAGGAAAATTAATTATTTAACACTTATAGCTTTTCTGACAAGGCTGCCTGTGGGAATACTGTGCTGCTGGCTGTCTCTCTTTTAAAAATATAATATGCTTTGGATGCATCTGTTGTTTATAGGTGCAGGGAAGTATTGAAGCATTTGGATTCAGAATACCTACCAAGTATTAGCATAGTTGAAAGAGTAATTGGAGCAGCTTCTCTGATCATTCTTTTAGCAAACAGACCATACTCGTAAAGTGGCTTGGGAAAAGCCACATCTACTGCAATTTATTGAAGGAAAAAGACTGCAGAGCTGCTTTCTCCTCTGTGGGAAGAATCGGTGTAGAGAGAGGAGCTCCTGTGGGATCAGGCTGGCAGGATTTTCCCTTAGGGAAAAAGGCTTGATGTTTCTGCTTTTCCAAAGTCACAAGTATCCACTTTCAAGACAGATTGTTGGGAGGGATCCTCTGAGTGCTCAACAAACGCTCCTTTCCCGGTTTGGTTTCAGGACCTGATGTGTGGCATAGGAACCATGTGAAGAGCATGGGGAGGGGGGTTTGTTTGACATAACTTGTGCTAGCAGTAGCTGAAAGGGTCTGGTGGAGCTTATCTGGCTTGGTGGTTCTGGGGCACTAGAACCTGCCACTGAAGTGGACCGACATCATTTTTTTGTGCCTGGCTACAGGACGGCCTTGTGCATACTAGTGTATACCCATGGAATCCTGTAACCAGAGATGCAGTGGAATGCTTCACATCAAGCCATATACCTCATCTTCTGTTTCTGAGCTCCACTGCATTTCTTTGCTTGTACTGCTGAAATATGGCATGCCTGTATTTTAAAGCTGGGCTGAAGAAAGTGGAATGGATTGTATTACAAGCTGAATGTTTAAATCATGTGATAAATTGAAAAGAACAAAAGCACTTTCCAAAAAGGAGTTGCATTTAATGCTTCACACATGATTTGCTCAGCTAGTTTCTTTTATTGTCACACTTTAAGTGCCTTTTCACTTTTCCCCACAGAAGAAAAAAATCTGGTAGTTCTGCAATGCCTTTTTTATGTGCATAATGAATATTTACTTTTGAGTATTACCTTACAAATAAGAAGTGGAGTTGTTTTATCTATAGTGGTTTTATGCTTTTTGTTGTCATTCTTTTTGTATGTTTTACTTTGGAAAGGTAATGATGGCTGCTGAGCAGTCCTGTACCTTCCATGGCTATCCTCATGGAAGGAGAGCTGCTGCCACTCTTGTGTTGGGATGAGGAGCTCCCAGAGGAACTGTGCATCTTGAGCTTGTGCTTACCAGAAATTCTTTTTGGACTGGCACATGTGAGTCCTGACATGGGTTACTGTTGATCTACGGATAGTTGGCACTTAATTATCCCCTGTCTTGCTTTCTTTCCATTGCTGTCACAGTACAGATACATTGCGGAGATTAAAATGGAAAGAATGTTATGGCTCTTGTCCTCGTACATTGTCCTTAAAAAATGATCATTGTCCATTTAAGTGCTCACATTAGATAGACATGGAATAAAAATATATAGGGCCTATATAAAAATATATTGTATTTTCAGTATCCTTTTCAGTAAATGGTGGATGTTTCATAGTAATATGTAACGTTTTGACAGAAGATGGTGAAAAAGGCGAGTAAAAACAAATATGGTGTCCAGGCTTCTGTTGTTAATTTTGTCAGTACCTCTGTGCTTTTTCTGTTAGGGATTAGAGAGTATATGCCAAGTGTAATGTAATATATTGTAGATACAAAAATACTTGTCACTTAATCCTTACTGTTACTTCAATAAGACAGACAGACACTGTTGAAATCATAGTAATGAGCAATGTTTACCTGCCTGCTGCATTGTTAGAACAAGGCTTTGGGATTTCAGAAGGGTCAGGAAAAAGGCACAGAAGGCTAGTGCTTTCTCACAGCCTGAACTCGACAGGTGTTTATTTCCAGATGCAGAACACTTAACTCAGAGCTACAGTAATGCTAAAGGATGTGATTCTAACGTGCTGCTTGGTTATTATACTTTAATGCCACTCAGCATTATAATTAGCTTTACTAGACGTTAATAAGTGGGTTTAATATTCAGACCATGTTATTGGAGATAAGTGTGCCAATGAACCTTATCAGTGGAGCAAAATGTAAATTTTAACTCGTTTATCTCATTAGTCTTTAATAAGGCTGTGCTTCGCAAATCATGGCTGCATCATCTGCTGATTATATCCTCTGATCTGCTAAGCAAAATAGCACTCTAATAATAGCCATACATTGCATGAAGTCTTCCCACTGGTGTTCTGAAACACTTAATGTATTTTTCTCTTCATTTAGAGGACCTTGATTGTGTCTTGTCTTTTCTGCGCAATGCCAAAATATAGAAATGAAGGTAAGATGAGAATTCGTTGCTAGTAGGTCCTGGGCTTAGCAACATTTTGCCAAGGAGGAGTTTCTGATGGAGGCCGTAAGTCTAAGTGTGTTGTCAGAGTGTGGTGCATACGGACTCGGAGTTTTCTGGGTAGTTAAAACAGTCAGACTGTCAATTGGATAATGATAACTTGATGCTTTAATAATAATCAGAGCTCTCCAAGAGTCTGTTGCTCTCATCTTATGGGAGAAACTGAGCTGAGTGATTTGCCTTAGGCTCACATAAAAGGGAAGAGAAATGGAGGAGAGCATTGTCTCGTGGCTTGAGCTCTTGCATGTAGGCAGTTACCACAGTAGCTTGTGATGATGACTGTGTCCCCAGCATGCTATTCAGAGCAAGTAAGAGGGAATTTAACAGGTTTGAGAGAATTCTGGCAAGTCCAATTAATACTTTTTCCCACCATATTGCTCATACAATCTTGTCTAAGTCCAAAGAAACTCGTTCAATCTGTCGAGAAACTTTAAAGCTTTGAAGGTTTCCCAATAAATGTTTGTAAGATTCAGTGATTGTGAGTGAACGCAGTTGGTGCTGGTGTCTGAGGCAACAAAGCTCAATCGTTCCACTTGTAAGCTGATTTTGTTCAGGTTTGCTTCCATGTGGTCTTTATTTTGAAAAATTTACACTAATCTTCTCAAGTCGAGTTCTTTAGTGATTGCGCCTCTTCCTAGAGCAACGTTAAAATAATACTTCAGATACCTGAAACAGTCTATCATGAGAGAATCTGTTGTTTAAATGGTTGATAGAGGTGCAAGGTGAATCCCTTTTCTTACTGTCCTGTGTTAAATTGATACTTAAACCCCTTTGTAGTACTCTGAGGGATGTGAGATGGGACAGCTGCTGTAGCACTGTATTTTAATAGCAGTAGCTACAGCCCTTGTGGGTCCATAGAGCCCATTGACTGCTTCTGTTGGTAGGTTTACTATGTCAGTAGTCATCCATCACAGTACTGTGTTTTATTTTTTGCATTGATCTGACTGATGGTTGAGTTGGTAGATAACTCAGTTTTTCCCTTGTCAGAGAAAACTGCAGATCTTGGCTCCCAGTCCTGCTGAATTAGAGGATGGAGAGGCATTGCCACAACCCTGTTTGTACATGTTGAATCTAGGGGGTTTGAATTTTCAAGTGTTGGCAACTTAGGGGATTCGTTCTTTCCAATTAGGTTGATTGTTGTGGTATGCTTAATTGCAGGTGGATGTGCTTTTAGTATGGGCGCTCCTGAAGAGAGGTTTTCTACCATCCATCATTAATTTGTCATTAGTCATGTATGTTTAGTTTAGTGGTGACTTACTAATAACACCATTTATTTGCAGTTAGTTTTTCAGTGCAGATACTTGATTGTATGCAAATTCTCCCATAAAGTCAATGAAGAGCTTCCTGGGACATTACATGATGCTCAGCACTGGAGGTTAATGTCCTTCAGAGTACAAGTATGCTTGAGAACAGCAGGGATATCTGAATGCTGACTAGCGGAGAGACGGCATATGAAGTGCTTTATTATTATTGGAGTGCCCGTGGCATGAATTACGATGCAAGTAAAATGGTGTCTGTGCGGAAAGGTGGACTTGAAGATAAAACAGAGTAAAATGTGGAAAAACAAAACAGAGTACAGAGATGGCAATATATGCAATGACAGTAGAAATCCTGTAAGTTTTGTTTCAATAGGGGGATGATTGGTAAACTATGTACTAGTTTTGCATGCACTAAAGTACTTTCATAACTGATATATCCAAACAAAAAAAAAATTATTTGATGTATGCTTTCTAATTCTCATAGCCCATTTCCCCTTCTAAATGAGGGGTTGGAAAAAAAATCACAAATTTGTAGTTCAGTGTCAAGAACCACATCCTATAGATAATAGTTCTATAAATATAAAGTTGGGGATATTACTTCCAAACATGCTGGGGTTACAATCAACTAGCATTCAAGGACTGCACGTACAGACAGACTTCCTCATGCCTCTTCAAACTGTTCCTCCATTCAGCTTGTGCCTCTCCTTTAGAGCTCTGTGAGGGAGGGCTGGTGTGTCGTATGTGACTTTGCAGAAGGCTGGGTTTGCAACTTTGGATAGCACATCTATTGCCAATTTTTAGGAGGATCATAAAGGTGAATTGAAAAATTTGGGATGAGGGGAAATGCAAGAGGAGAGGTGCTGGATTTCAGGCATGAGAGGTAAGAGTACATCCCAACTACTAAAAAAACCCCCAAAACCAAAAAACAAAACAACAAGAAAAGTATTGGTGTACTGTAGCTTCTGTGGCTCCAGCAGCCTCAGATGGAAGGACGACAGTCGACGTGAGAAGCAGCAGGGTTCCCAGAGACATACACAGACACTCCCCACTTTTGGAGGTGTTCAGGCAGGAATAACAACAACGTATTGATGGGTGGAACCTGTGCTTTCCCGTGTCTGTAGAAGTCTCCTTAGGTGTTACAAAATTAGGAGGGAGAGGCTGTGCTTTGACTTTCGGTTATCTGTACTGAGAAGCATTCCTGCTAGGGCTGACATCCAATGGTCTTTACTCGGCTTTCAGTATTGATCATTCCAAGTGTTAAAAAGTTTAAATAGTAATTAAATTTTAATTTTACTAGCTTTTGATATTTACCCCACCTTTTATTAGATACAGTTCTCCCACAAAATTTGTGAGGTTCTGTGTTTTCCAGAGCACTCCCTTTATAAGATGTATGGTCTTCATTTGCAATTCAGAAAGGCGTATTATTTACCTTCTTTTACCCTCCAGGGTGTGAAAGTTGCTAGTTTATCTTCATTCCTTCCTGGACTAGAAAGACACCTGTTTTTTTATTCATGTTTTCCCAAAGGTTCAAAGGCAAGACTGAAAAAAAGAATTATACAGAATTGTTACGAAAGTGTCAGATTACCTGGATATTTTTTTTTTTTTAAATTGTTCCCTTGATTATTTAGCAGTTTCTTTTTTGCATGCTGGCAACATGTCTAAGACAAATGTTGTATAGACTGTATAAGTTTATTTCTTGCCAGTGCATTCATATGCCTTATTATCCAGGCAAAGGCAGTCACAAGAATGGAAGATGCTGTAGTGTCAGTTTCCAGTTGCAGAAGACTAGGCAGTGTGAGTGTAACATATTTTCATAGTAGAATAGACTTGTGTTATGAGATCAGAGATGAAGAATTAATTTCTACTCTGCATAATGGGCAACTTAACACTGTTTGCATAACAAATAATTTTATTGCTAGGAAAGCTGGAGAAGCTTAGAGGGAAAAACTACCTGTCTACCACCTGTATAAAATGCAATGAAACTTAATAGAAATGGAACTATAAATTCAATAACATGGGGATTTTTCTTTGATTTGGGTTTTTATGCATTGAACATAATAAAAATGCCAACAATCTACTTTGGATTTTGCTGTTAACTACCATGTGTATTAAAAGCAAATAACTTCACATACATATAGAAAGCCATAATCTGTCAATGTCCATTCAACTTGCAAATCTGTATTATTATTTTTAAATAAGGGTGTCACTGTGGGAGGAGAGGTGGGTTTTTTTCTGGATCTATGCTCACAGACATGGGAAGTGTTATTTTATTGAGGTTCTTGACTTTGCAGTAGGAATTAATGTAAAATAAATCTTCAACTTCTGCTTTTCTGCTCTGAGTTGGAATAGAAAGAGAGAGGGAGAGCAGTATTTCTGTGCAGTTTCCTATGAGACTAAATGCATGTGGTTTTGTGCATTATGGGAATGGGGAGCTGGAGAGATGGGACAGGATTTTGTAAGGAGTGGTTGTTTTGCCTATTTGTCCTTTTCTTTTCTTCTTCCTTATCCTTGTTCTTCAGTGACCAGTGTGCTATTGCAATTTGTGGGTCTCATCTTAAAGAGTAATGTTTATTCAGTGGTTTTCCCCAAATTTGGCAACTGATAGTCATAAAAAAGAAATGAAAAAGGATTTTGCAAGTGCTTTTCTCTTTGCCAAGCCTGGAACATAATTTTAGGCCAAAGGGAGTTCATTCGCTTCTGGAGCTTTCTCTAAGCTAAATTGCAAATGTCTGATGCAAACAATTTTGCTTCACACAGTGTTCTGTTCTTTCTGCTCTTCTGTTTATTTTTTAAAAGAAGGAAAAAAAAGACCCCAAAAGTACATTTATATTCAAAATTGTCAATCCACTAAATATAACATTTTATCAGAACCCCCTGCCTGATGTCAAGCGATACATAGTACACAGGGTGAGATATGAAAATGACCTTTCAGGTTTTAGTAGCTCCTTGAGTTTACTAGGTTTGAGAAGTAATTTGGGATGGGCTGCTGCCATCCTCCAATGCAATGAAACAGTTGTCCTGAAGCTGTGTAATGATACGCTTTTGCTCATTCCCTTCATTCATTAGTTTATCACATCACTAACAGGTTATCATTTCACAGTGTAGGTAATAATGTTGACTTGGTGGGTAAGTGTCTTGGGGTGGTCATTCTCTCTAAAATGAGTAGTTTCAGTTAATCATGTACAGAAAGATAAATGACAGATTCAAGTCATCTAGTCAAATATTATAGCCCATGTACTATAATGAACATATTGAGAAGTATGAGAGGGTTTTATTGTGTGATAGATAGCTACCTAAATTTATATACGGTTATAAAACCATTGTTTTTCCAGGAGAAACAAAAACTTTGTATTGTGAATGAAGCCCTGGGAGGAGAAATAAATATGCATCTAGAATAACTATTATGTTAACAACTATGCAATATCCATTCTATACCTAACAGTTTTGATTTTTATGGTATAGTCTATCATTTTTCGGAGCTTTTAGTTTGAGAAAGACAGATAAAGAGAAGTATCACGTGCATGTGGACAAAAGAGAGGAAGTAGAAGTTCTTCTCTTCGCTGGGTAAAAAACTGGCTGGATGGCTGTGCCCAGAAAGTGGTGGTAAATGGAGTTAAGTCCAGCTGGTGTCCGGTCACAAGTGGTGTCCCCCAGGGCTCGGTGCTGGGGCCGGTTCTCTTTAATATATTTATCAATGATCTGGATGAGGGAATCGAATGCACCCTCAGTAAGTTCGCAGATGACACTAAACTAGGCGGGCGTGTTGATCTGCGTGAGGGTAGGATGGCTCTGCAGCGGGATCTAGACAGACTGGACCGACGGGCTGAGGCCAATGGTATGAGGTTCAACAAGGCCAAGTGCCAGGTCCTGCATTTGGGTCACAACAACCCCATGCAGCGCTACAGGATTGGGGCGGAGTGGCTCGAAAGCTGCCTGGCAGAGAAGGACCTGGGGGTGTGGGTGGACAGCCGGCTGAGTATGAGCCAGCAGTGTGCCCAGGTGGCCAAGAAGGCCAACAGCATCCTGGCCTGCATCAGGAGTAGTGTGGTGACCCGGACTAGGGAAGTGATCATCCCCCTGTACTCGGCACTGATGAGACCCCACCTCAAGTACTGAGTTCAGTTTTGGGCCCCTCACTACAAGAAGGACATTGAGGTGCTGGAGCGTGTCCAGAGAAGGGCTACAAAGCTGGTGAGGGGTCTGGAGGACAAACCTTATGAGGAACGACTGAGGGAACTGGGGTTGTTTAGCCTGGAGAAGAGGAGGCTGAGGGGAGACCTCATCACCCTCTACAACTACCTGAGGTTGTAGAGAGGTGGGGGCCGACCTCTCCTCCCTAGTGACAAGTGATAGAACGAGAGGAAATGGGTTTAAGTTATGCCAGGGGAGGTTTAGACTGGATATTAGGAAACATTTTTTCACTGAAAGGGTTATTAAACATTGGAATAGGCTGCCCAGGGAGGTGGTGGATTCACCATCTCTGGAGGCTTTTAAAAAAAGGGTAGATGTGGTACTTGGGGACATGGTTTAGAAGTGGGTTTTGTCAGGGTAGGTTAATGGTTGGACTTGATGATCTTAAAGGTCCCTTCCAACCTCAGCAATTTTATGATTCTTTTCTTAGTGAAAACTTGGTGACAATCCTCTGGGGAAGCTTGTTGGTGTTTTACTACTGATTCTTGTGCTTGAACTGTATTTAGAACCTGCACAATCATCTGAGAGTTTGGAAATAAAAAAAAATGTTTATGGCTTCTTTATCATGAAACATGGAACGTTTAGAATATATGTGTATTTGCATTTTATTGTGGATTAGTGCTGAAAGCACACACATCTTTAATGTCACTTTGTAGACTTGAGAACATTATTCTTAGGCTTCTTATGCTTATTATAATGAGTAGTTTGACATGTTATACAAATCACTTGAAAAATTATCTTACATATTATTGCTTAGCCATAAATATATAGCTTAATTTAGTTTTCTGTAATTTACATATGATAATTACAGGTATATTGGTAACTTTTTTCTAGACCGTCTTTCTCTCGGGAATGTAGTAGTTCCTATTCTTATGCTAGTGTTCTGAAAATAGTTTTAAATCTTCAGAGTATAGAGTCTTCTACTAGTTTGCTGGTCTCATTCATCTTACTGTCAGGAAGGTTTTCTAGATAGGCAACTTAATCATTTCCTGTGAATTTATTTTATACTTTCAGATATAGATATTGTTTTACCTTTCTCAAAAAAACCTTTGAACAAAGAAAAGAAGTTCCATTCGCTTCAGCATCACCACTTCAAGCAGCATGTGGTTTTCCTAAATTATGAGCATGTTGGGGCCAAATTTGTATGTCACACAGCTGTCAGAATTATCTTGGAAAGCAAAATCAATGTTGCAGATTGCATGGATCATTTTGATTTCTTTCTTCCACTAGCATAACCAGAACATAAAGTAGGTTTTGTTAAATGTCTGCTTTATGATGTGTTGCTCCCTCCCATTCCCAAATAGTGATAAATTCTGAAACAAACCCTGTACAAATTCTCAGTAGAGATCAGGAGGTTGGCAATAACTATTTTTTTCCAAATAATTCACTTCAATTATGACAAAACAAAATTACTAGTGTAGACACAGCAGCTGATATCTGCAATTTCTCTATAAATCAAGGAATGGAAGGTAGCTTTGATTCAGTGATGTGTGCTATGCCCTTTGGGGTTGTTCTCTTTCTCTTTGAAACTTGTTATAAAAGCATATTCACAGAACAAAGTTTTAGACTGAGTTTTGTTTTCCTTGTGTTGCTTATAATGCGTGTTTCACACAGTACAACTACTTTGGTCTGTGGGTCTCAGACATTTTAATGACTTGGTTTTCTATGGATACATGCTTTTCTTGGGTCAGCAATTTTGGTGGCGATTTGGGAATCAAAGTTAAAACCTTTGAACTGATTTCAGTTCCATGATATCTGCCTTCTTCAGTATATAGGTAGAAATGAACTTTTCTGAGGTGCTGTTTTTAAGTTGGGGTTTTTTTTTCAGTTTAGTTTAAGGTTTTAATATCCCTTTTGCAGCAGTTGTCTGCTAGTAGCAGACAAGATAGCTGTCACACTGTGCCTGAGTGCTACTAAGAATAAAGAGATACCTATCTTGGATTTTAAGAACCCTAGCTGCTATTTTATTCTTAAGTTTTTAACCAACGTAATCTGTGTTTTGAACCACTAATTGTTACTGAGTTGTTGCCTTTCTGTAGTCAGCCAAATGTGAGGGATCAAATACAACAGAGAAACAGGTTTATTATATTCCTTATCTCTTTCCAAAAGGAACAAGTCATACCACTAGAATTGCAACCTTATTTTTTCCCTCCCTAGCTTCAGATTTATAACCTAGGGATATGAACGCGTAGTTCATTCCTCCTGGGACTTTGCAAGAGTAACTTCAGTGATTGTATGCTCTTGAGTTCCAGTGAAATTGCCTATGTGCAAATGTATGTGATAGATGAACATGCCCTGTGGTGTTTCAGGGAAATAGAGCCCTCCTTGAGGAGGTCAAGGTCTCTGTTGACTATTCTGCTTTGTTTAATTACTGTTTTCTTGAGCAATCACTGCCATTTCTCTTGCATTGGTAATGTGACCTTTGATGAACTGTCTTTGCTGGTTAGCTGTATACCTTCCTAGACCCTGTGTATAATTTTAGCCTAACCCATCAATGCATTTTGGGCGCTTCTGCCTAACTGGCCTCTCGGTTCTTTCATTTCAGCTGACCCACACAGCAGAAGTCTCTGAAGGCTTGGGATTTGGCTTAGCCTGTGTCCCAGTGCGCAGGCTGCCGGTGTGAGTTGATCCCATTGCTTGCCCTTGAAGCGTGCATGTTTATGCCATTGCAGCACTGCTGAACTGGGGCTGTCAGGTGGGCCTCTCTCCTGCCACTGTTGCTGTACTTGACTGTGGGGGAATTGCCCATTCATGTGTCTGGAGAGCCATGTATTTATTACTCTATTAATACATTATCATGTATTTATTACTTTATTAATCATATTATTTACATGTCTGTAACCTGAATCCCCTAATGTGCCGTAGGATTATGTAGATCACATGAAGATGTTAGTGATACCCCAATTATTTGTCTGAGCCAATGTACATCTACAATAAACATGTGAGTAGTGTAGCTCCCCAGAGATTTGAGAAAAGATGAATTGTGTTTTTTGACTGCAGCAGGCTCACTGTAGATAGGACAGTAAGATTTTTGTCACATTATAAAACATATTGTGTGTAGTTTCTCTCTTGAGATAGATCTTGTTAGGCAGTCTCTGTGGGGACAAGTCACAAGACGTTTTTACTTTCATGTTAGCAAGTTGGATTAAATTGTGCTTGATGAGAACAGATTGATACTTTGATTAACTACATTGCTTTACAATTTGTGGTGACTTGTTCTCTGTTAGGCTTTTAAGCAGATAGCTTTATCAGTGTAAAACATATATTCTCCCACCCACACACGGGAGGCATAGTGTCTTTGCAGATACTGGGTAGAAAAGATAGATTGAAGAAAGCTGGCTAAATGTGAAATGTCTGCTTGAGGTAGACAAAGGACAGGACAATTGGTGAACTGCAGCATTGAAACATGAAAGACAAATGAAGGAGGAGGATAATCGTTCATGTTGCTTAAACCGTTCCTCTAGTGATCTGCTGCAGCTTTCTTGCTAGTGGAGCTTCTGAAGGTGAGTAGTACTTAACCAAAAAGAGCATCCTCTGATGTAGTGGCTTTTAACCACTGACATTTTCTCAGTTGCCTACCACAGACCAACTGCTCTCCAGTGAGCAAGCTGTAGTCCTTCTCCATTCCGGTGGTGAACGTATAGGATCATTAAGGGTGGGGATGTGACTGTTCTTCATAGGCTTTGCTTTTGTAGCAAAACTTACCACAAATGGGATGAATACTTCCCTTTGAAAGGATTGATGTCTTCCTTCGAAACACACTTGTTAATAAAATTTAAACCCTCTCCCTGATCAGAGTCCCTAAAGAAAAGCTGGTAAATTTATGCAGAAGGCTTTCTTTTAAATCAAAAATAAACAAACCCTGAACAAGGTCCCTTTTAAGCTGGAACTAAATTGAGGCATGCTAAAATTTGCCACTCATTTTTCTCCTGCCCTCCCTCATCCACTTATCAGAGACTGCAGAGACATGATTGCATAGCTATGTATAAGACCATATAATTTCCCTCTGCTTTTTTGAAGTTGTCTGATTTCAAGCCCCTTTATGCCACACTGATCCATGAAAATGTTTTGATATATGCTGTTTCTTTCACTGCCATCAAGGCTTATCCATCTCTCTGTTGTCTCTCGTGTACCTGGACTGACAAGAGTGGAAAGCTTTGGCTGGTAAAGCAAAAGCTTACAGTATCTGATAACAGAAGTACACTTGTGTTTGAGAACAGTTAGAGAACACAGCGTCTTCGTGTTTCAATAGAAGACAACCTCGATAATCAAATTGCAGTGTCTTGCCACATATTTTGCATCTACCTTACTGTATTAGGCAGTGTAGCTTTTGTTTGTATGTTGTGCATTGCCTGGGAAGCCCCGATGCTGCAAAGTTCTGTGCTACTTTTTTAAATTCAAAAGTGAAACTTTTGAAGAGAGACATTCCAGTGGGAGCAGACTTCACAAGGGATTCTCTGCTAGGCTGTTCTTCCAGTGTACTTTGCACTAAAATAAGTACTTCTGTTGATTGGGGAGTTCAGCCCTGTAATCAGCTGTGGAAAAAGGGTTGATGATTTACAGACTTCTGAAGGAAAACTGAAAGCAGATATCCTCCATGAGTCCAATGACTGGCTCTCAATCTCATCATTAATCTAAAGCTACTCAGTGCAGTTGTGAACTGCTGCTTTTTTTTTTTTTAAACTGGAAATAGGTTGAATTGTGCTGAAGCTTTCTGCTGTCTTCCACCCTCATTCACTTACCAGAGACTGCACAGACACTGTGATAGACCTATGTATGTGATTGTGTAACCTTGCTGCTTCTTAAGGAGAGACAGGTGCTTGTTAACATGTTTGTATATGCAACGTTTGACCAGATTTTCAGGAAAAATATCCCAACCAACTAACCAAGCCTACATTGAAAGGTATTTAATATGAAATCGACAAAGTTTATGTAGGTACAAATTAGTTGCCTGATTTCAAAAGCTGTTGTCCAGTTACACAGAGAATATAGGAAGATCTTAGGGGAGATGGTGACTTGTCTCTTTGAACCTCAGTTCCTCATGTGTGATGTGTACGCTGGTGCTTCTTGTTCCACATGGGGATTGTTAAAGGTACAAACCCTTGGTGGTAGGGGCAGGTACCTTGTGTAGGAGAAGAGGGATTAGAGACAAAAGTGTTAGCAGTATAGGCAACTGCAATAGCTCTGGAAGGCATATGTAAGTGGAGTTGGCCTTGTAATAGGGTTAAATGACTGATAGATAAGATACAGTTGAATTGCGGAAAGATTTACTTGACAAAAAGGTTTTGTTCTGCTGTGGCAGGGTCAAAGTATTAAACTGAGCAGTGGTTTTTGGAAGTAGTATTGTGAATGGACTGCAGGAGAGGTGTATTTGCACTTGTCAGGGCTATCAAATGATGGAGTAATACCTTGATCAGGATTTGGCAGAGAGGAAAGGCTAAATTATTGTAAAATTTTAACCATGAACTGATTAAAATAAACTGTTACTTTTGTTGTTAGTGGCTCCCAAGTTCACTTCTACCCCTTCCTCCATGAATCAATGTTTTATAAATTAATTTATTTTCTCACCTTTGGACTCAATGCTGTCAGGTTATTTGTCCTGTTTAATTGGAGTTAGTTTTACAGGGAATAATGTGATGTTGCAGTTACTGTGGCACACTTGGTCTTGCAAAATAGTCAAGAAAACCTACTTATCTACTAGTCTACTAACAAAATAAGCTTACCACAAATATAATGAATGTATTCTTTCTACTACTGCTATAACTAGAGCATGCTAACTTTAGATTGATATGGATCTTAAAAGATAGTATCTCTTCCAATTCAATTACTTTCCTTTTTTTAAATAGGTATGCTGTTAGGATCTGCTCTGTGACCACTTAAGTTGTCAAAAGCTTTGTCTGCTTTTTGGAACACTATTACAGAGTTTGAAGTCTTTGAAACATATACAATCTATTAGTGTTTTGTATTACTTAAGAAATCCCAGTATCCCAAGATGCTTTCCAAACTGAAATTATTTGCTTCCTTAAGGGAATTGATTTGATCTTAGAAATATTATTGCACATTGCAGTCTGCTTGTTGCTGTCTTGTTACTTTTAAATTAAAGATGATTAAAAAGCCATAATATTTGCCGCTGTGAGGATAATGTCTGTATTCTCCCACTACTCTTAGGTTTCTGATCTGATAGCTGGGCTAGATGCAAGTGAACTTAGCCCTCGTCAACTTAATGTTTGCTGCAGGCAAGTTGG
The DNA here is from genome assembly GCA_017639485.1 of Pluvialis apricaria. Lineage (NCBI taxonomy): Eukaryota > Metazoa > Chordata > Aves > Charadriiformes > Charadriidae > Pluvialis > Pluvialis apricaria. The sequence goes on along the minus strand of CM030010.1, from coordinate 50,477,870 downwards.
TTTCAGCTAATGATTTAAATTTGGTATTTTTGTTTTTCATTTGATGCTTTGTATAGTCTGTTTGTGATGACTTTGTGCAGTAGGAGTGAACATTCAGAATGAACCATTAGGCTGAATTTTACTGAGATGTTATTGCTTGTCACCAAGGGACGAACGATCTTTTTTGTGGTTCTTTGTTATTAAAGATGTAAGTGGCTTTAATCTTGTGATTGTATGTATGTGCAGTATACTGTTAGGTGCAGGTTTTAATTAGAGTACATAAATGCTGCAGATGAATTTGCTGTTTTACAGTTTACCAATCACGTACTCGCGAAGATCCTTATAAAGCAATGGGGTAGTGTTTGTATCTCTAATAACAAATCTAGTAAATGAACCAGGCAGGATGCATGCAACATCAGCTCGAGGGAACCTTCCTAAAACTTTTCTGTGGTTGGTATCACAGACATTTCTAGAGTTAGCAACACCGAAAGCCCTTGCTGTTCTGTTCTAGTGTCATCTAACTCTGAAAAAGACCCGATTTGAATCAAAATGCTGGCAGTTGTTAATGACCTGCGTATCTGAGAACTCCCAGTGTTTTTTTGACTGTGTCCAAATTGGGACTTGGAAATAGCAAGAAGCTCTTAAATATCTTGGATAAATAGGACCTTAGGGGACTTTATGCAGCAGATGAGGGGACACACCAGCTTGTCTTGAAGACTCCTTTCACTGGGGCTATATCTGTTCTTTATATATGGTGGCTGAACTTAAAATATCCTTACGTAGAAAGACATGTCCATACTAAAAGTGCAGACTGTAGCGGTCATCTACTTAGGCAGTAAACTGTTAACAGAGGCAGGACTTGAGTGTTCAATAACATACTGGTGGTTATAAATTCTTACATAAATGTCAATAACTAGCACTTTCATGGAAAGAGCTTTCCTACTGGACACACAAACATAACAGTGGCTCTGTCACTGGATCTCTTGGCATCTTGCTGTTTTTTGAATGTGTGGTGAGACGTGTACCATTTTTGTTCACTTTAGGCCTCACAGCTGCAGGCAAGTAGGGAAATATTTCAGGAATCTGTAATGACCGAAGCACCAGTATGGAACCTCTGCCCTCAAAAAATATGTTTAGAGAGCTACAAGACAGACATATTCAAAGGAGGGTCTGATGGGGAGGGAATGAGTACTGTCTTGAAGTTTGTGGAGTAGAGTCTGAGGCTGGGATAGGAAAAATGCATGCGGAAAAAAGAAAATTGCGAAGGCTAGGGAGAACAGAGAATTAGAACAGATTAGAAGAGAAGACAATGTGACAGGTTAAATAGTTACCTTGTGTGTGGTAAATCCTAGAGCTCTGCATGCATCTCAAGAGTCTTGCATGGCTGATCTTTAATTTTTATCAACATTCTTGAAGAAAGCCATAATCTCCGTCACTGTTGTTTAAATAGTGGAGGCTCATCTGAATTTTCCAATTCTGCTCTTAGTGGAGGCTCATCTGAATCTTCCAATTCTGCTCTTGGTATCATGCTAGTGACAGATTTTTTTCATGTGATATCTAGATGTGTAATATTTGACACTGTTTCCCACAGCATTCTCCTGGAGAAACTGGCTGCTCATGGCTTGGACGGGCATACTCATGATGATTCTATGATAATATCTACGATATTCTATGATACTATGATTCTATGATAGTAATCAGTTTCTTTTATTTAAATTCCTAAATAGCATGCAAAATCTACATTGAAACAACCTCTAAGCTGTAAAGTCAAGCAACTTGTAAATTCCAGAATTGAGCTTGCCTCTGGTTTGTTAATTAAGTTGTCTTGCTGCACCCTATGATACCATCTTTAATTACACAATCACGTTAGTTTTTCCAAAGCTGCTTGCTTCACTTCATGCACAGGACAGCTCTGCTCAAAGGGTGGATCAGGGCTATGCAGTGAAGGATGCTTTTCCCTGGAGGAGTCTGTGGAACTTCTACAGAAATGGGAAAATTGCTGTTTGAATGAGAGGGCTGACAAAGAGGGAACTGGCAGAAGGTGGACAGGTTTGGATTATTAGGTATGGCACTAAGCAAACTACTTCGAGCAGGCTTTTTCTAAATGGTCTCTAAGCATGCATCTTGTTTTCTGAGTGTTTTTGGTAGAAATGTTGAGCTCTCTGGAGCTGCAAGCAAAAGTCACCAGAAGCTGTGCATTGAACATCTAGTGGTACCTACTTCAGTCAGTAATTATTGGAAAAAAAAACCAAAACAAAAACCAACAGCTCCTAGGCCTCTAAAGTTGGGTTCTCAAATCCACTTGCTACTTAGATCTCTGATTTATTATTTTTTTATTGTCGTCCCCCCCCGTGCAGGAATATCAGTAATGTTGAAATAGTACTATTCATTTTTACAGGACTGTTTATGAAGTAGCAGTGTACTGATAGGTGCCTTCAAGTATATGAGCATATGAAGCGAACTGTTGGGAAGGAGAGTACTTGAAAGTGTAATGCCAGTGTGGGCACGGAAGAGGTAGGCAGGTGAGAAGTGTGAGTGGAGTAGGGGGGGGTGCAAGGAATAGAGAGACTTTGATAATATTTTATAAGGGAATACTTCTGTTCCCAGTGTTGGCAGGCTCTCACGAGCTAATTCGCCCTGGTTTTGTACAGTGCTCTCTAGTGTGTCTGGTTCCAGGTGGGTTATTACCTGGAGGGTAGCTTGTATGGAGTGCCAGCTTACTTCTGGAAGTAGTGGGACCCAAACAGGTAAACCTTCCATGCTGGCTTCTCCACATATGGACTGTTTCATCTGCAAAAAAGGTGGACTAGATCATGTTAATTGTATTGTGTGAGAGTGTTTAGAAAATGCGTAGGAAATGCGTCTTATGTGCTGTAAGAAGCAAGGGTTGCGATGGAGGGGGAGACTCTGATCATGCAGTTGAATCTTGAACATAGGAATTATGCATCTGTAGATACAGGGGAATGCATAACCATCTTTTGCTTTTTGCTTGCTTCAGAAATCTTGAAGTTGTACCCTGTATATTTTTGCACATTTTGAAAATGGCAAAAATTGCTGCTACTTTTGAGACAGACTGTATGCTTTGCCATGCTTCCAGTTTCAAGAATATAAGCAGAGCACACATGCAGGGCGTAGAGATGTCCACTATAGAGAAAAGATTTTTAAGATGTGAATAGAGAAATACCTACTGTACTGGCAAAGAATTGCGTAGTGGGCTGTGGCAACTTATGGTACAGAAATTTCCTCGTGTATTTCACTAAGCCAATGAATGTCCAGGGGCCCTGGGATCCTAATGAAGACTGGAGAAAAGGAGGGCAGTTCAAAATGCAGTCTCTAATGAAAATAAAAATCTACTATGATTTACATGAGCTATTGGAACCTGTAGTGCGTTTGTTGTCTTCCTAAACTCTTTGTTGGTATTGTGGATGTTTGGGTGGGTCTGAGGTAGGGCTTTTTTTGGTGTGTGTTTTTGGGGGGGGGGGGGAAGGGAGTTGTGTGTGGGTTTTTGTGTGGTGTGGTTTTCTTTTGGGTTGGTTTTTTTTTTTTGCTATGGCCCAAAATGAAATTAAACTAAAAGCCTAGTTGGTTTGCAAAAAGGAGAATAAAAATGTAAAGCTCATGGAGAAAAAAAAAAAAAGGGGGACTGTGTGACTTAGATATTGATGCTTGAGGGAATAATATGTTTGCTTAAGCCTCTCAAGTATCTGGAAGATATCTGCTTTTGTTTCATTTTAACTTTCCCCTGCAGGTGTGCAACTACTTTTGATACTCAGATATCTAGGATATTAAATAATGGATGAAAAGAATGTTTCAATGTTTGGTCTTATTCTCATAGTCCTTTAATATGACATCTCAATTTACTTGACTTTGGATACAAGAAGGTTTTATCTTTTATGTTGTTTGGTTTTGGTTACTTTGGTATTGATACAGAGGCATTCTTCTACTTACATATGGTGTTCCTCATATGTTTTCAAGTGTTTATGATATGCTTTCTGACAGGAAACATTAAGTATTTTTAATTATATCTATTAATTGAAGTATTGTTTAAAAAATATATATATAAATACTTGTACTTTTTTTCACCTATATAGCCTGTGCAACATTAGTTACTAAGCAACTCTAAAAAGACATGTGGTCAGATGGGAAAAATATAATGAAAAACTAAAAATGTAGTGGCATATACATAAAATGTTTACTGCCTGAGCTTCTGTTATGCTTATTTGTTTCTGTAGCACCTTAATTCAGTCACTGATCTCAAAAGTTTGAGCATTAGAAACGATTATGGTCCCATATAACATGCTTTAAAAAATTCTGTCCTCAAACTGAATTAAAAGAAAAAAGGTTTCAGTGTTTACTTTAAGCATGTTCTTTTTCGTTATATACGATAATTTGATGTGCATAGGTATATGTGTGTTTTGTTTTGATTTTGTTTTTTTTAAACAGATTTCTGTGGATACCAAAGCTCAAAACACAATATCAATCTCATCATGATGCTTGAACATCTGTAGCAAACTACAGGATTTTCAAAAGAAATCCAGCATGGCTTAGTTGGCTTGACCTTTGGAAAATTTATAATGTCCTCTGGAACCAGTATCAGCAAAAATCGGCAGGCTCCGAGCCTGCAGGGTGTTGACCCAGAAACATGCATGATAGTGTTTAGAACACACTGGGCACAGGTAATGTTAATTAGTTTTATTGATTTGAAATAGGCTGCGTTAATAGGAATCTGCTTCATTCTTACTTTTGGGAAAATCCTGAATTCCTCAGGAACAAGCGTTTTTCATGCAGAATGTAGTAGATGACACTGAAACATTTTAAAACACAAAGGTAATTGACCTTTTAAGGTATGGTTGGCCTTTACTAATCACATTTTGAACTCCAGATTTGCATCTAAAAGCGAAGTGGTAGGACGTGGTAATATTTTTTGGAAGGCCTGGATCTTATTACTGGCTTTCCTAGTGATTCACTGTGACTTGGAGCTTGTTGCAAACTGCTGTGTTTGCTTTCCTTGTGCTGGGTAAGGCTTGCCTAGCTTTTGCAAAGTATATTAGGTGCGTGGTGCAAAGCTGTATGCAGTGTTGTTTATTATGGATAGATGTAGATTATGCGCTTCAGCATATTCTAAAAATTGTTTGCATGTCATCAGGATTATAATTGCTTTTAGACGAAGATGTTTTGCTCCGAGCACCATAATATAAGGTCTTATTTGCTGCAGTCATATGAATAACTAACGGTTAATGTAAAATTGATTTCTGTACTGCTGCTTTTGCTGGTTTTTGGCTATCCTGAGAAGCAAACCAGACGAATGCTGGTGTTTGAGATGTTTCCAGTGTCAGAGGAGCCATCATTCAAGAGCCACCTTTTCTCACTGAACTCTAGTGATGCTGTCATGCTAGGGGAGCTGCTGTTCCTTTGTGGGTTTGGAGCAATTATCCTCCACAAAAGGGCTAAAGACAGTGGTTGTTCCACAGACAAGGAGCTTTATTGATTGCATGCAGAACAGAATTTAATTCAGCGGTATAAATGCTGGGATGACAATTGTTACTCACTCCTAAATCTACATTGAATGTTGCAAGAGTATGTGGGCATCAGTGGCCATTTGGTGTCATGTAAGGTATGGCAAGGAAAGATCAGCCCTGTGGGTTTCTGCCACTCATACTACTACAAGTTATCTCATGATATTGATTGTTCTGAGCACAGTTAATCGGGCTGAAGAGCAGGCCCTTTGATTTCAGTCCTCTGTGACAAAGAAACTTATTGGAAGCATCATTGAAACTCAGTTTCTGAAGACTAAGGGAACCTAGTTTATCCATACTCCAGAGAACCCCAAGTTTCCAGCAATAGGACAAGTGGCAAATCTAGGTGCTTATAATAGGGAACAAAAGCATTACATTTTTGGCCTCATACATGCCAAGTGTGAAACTTTTAAATTTAGAAAGCTTGATAGGCAAAAACTAAAAGCATAAAAAGAGCTTGGGCTTCTTGTGTCAAGAATTTTGATGTTTTTTTTTCCTTATAGGGTTAAGTGCATATTTTTAAAAATGCATTCAAATAACTGATCTGCATTTGTTTCTCTTTAGGTTCTGAAAATCTTAGAGAAGCATGATCCTTTGAAGAACACTCAGGCAAAGTACGGGGCAATTTCAGCTGATGAGGCCAGCGCTGTTCAGAATTATGTGGAGCACATGCTTTTCTTATTAATCGAAGAGCAAGCAAAGGATGCCTCAATGGGGCCTATTCTGGAGTTTGTGGTCTCAGAAAACATCATGGAGAAGCTTTTTCTTTGGAGCCTACGTCGAGAGTTCACCGATGAGACAAAAATCGAGCAACTCAAAATGTATGAAATGCTAGTAACCCAGTCTCATCAGCCTTTGCTACATCACAAGCCCATCTTGAAGCCTTTGATGATGTTGCTGAGTTCCTGCTCAGGAACAGCCACTCCAACAGTGGAAACAGAGTTGGTCGTCCTCTTGAACCAGCTCTGCTCTATAATAGCCAAAGATCCCTCCATTTTAGAACTGTTTTTCCACACCAGCGAGGACCAAGGAGCTGCCAATTTCCTCATATTTTCCTTGCTGATTCCCTTCATCCATCGAGAAGGAACAGTCGGCCAACAGGCCCGTGATGCGCTGCTTTTTATAATGTCTTTGTCTGCAGAAAACAACGTTGTTGCAAATCACATAGCAGAAAACACCTATTTTTGCCCAGTAAGTTGTTTTTGGTTTGCCTGATCTTCAATGCTAAACTCCCCTGTGTTCTTCTCGTCCTTTTCTGTAATTTTTGATAAAGATGTAACATATTTGTTTCTGCTAACAGCTATTTCACAAATTGTAATACTGTTTAAGCCAGCCCTACTGCCAAATGCGGTCTTGCTACTTGTTTCCATACCAGTGTCTTGTGCTTTTGGGGCCGCGCAAGTATTTTTGCAGTCGCACAGTGAATTGAATTCGGAAACTGATGGACATTATGGCAGAACTTGGTGGGAGGGAAACCTGTTCTGCCTCACTCTTGAGGCTCCTGTGAGATTCTGGAGGTGAAGGGAGTGAGAAATGGAAACAAGGTGTTCTGAGGCTGTTGTTTGTGGTGACAGTGCTAGCTTAGGCAGGCTATGCTTGCCACGCTGTAACATCGGTTCAACAGTTCAAAAAAAAAGTGTGACAATAGTATGAGTGTTATAGAAACCTAATATTTTTACAGCATAAAAGGGAGACTTGCTCTTTGTCACAGAATCAGACGTTTCTATGGCCATCTCAGGCAAACCATCATCTTGCTATGTTGTAGTCTGTTACAAAACTTGGTAGTAGTGTTGCATCGGTAGACCTGGCAAATCACTCTTACTACATGAACAGAAAACCTTTGCTGTTAAACAAGTAAATAATCTAATTTAACAAACAGAGCTGCCCTACTGTAGTTTTAAAGCTAAAGCAAAATGGACGTGACAACACCTGCTTCTTCGTGCCTTATGACAAAAATCAGTTTGAGATCTGTAATGGATGGGTTCAAAACCAGATATCGCTCTGTAGAAAAGTTGCTCTTGTGTGCCAGTTTTTTGGGCTGATTCTTTTATCTTATGCGTGGCTTGCATTTTAGTTTAATAAATGCCAGAAAAAATCGAGGGGAACCTCACATAGCTACTAGAGCAGAGAGCACTAGAATCCCTGCCTTAAGCATTAGTGCATGACAGCTATTCCCGTCGTAGGTTTCCATTTACTCTGAAATTGCTATGTCCTTTGAGTAGTAGGGCAGAGCCAGGTTTGCAGGCTGGAGGAGGCCTACAAGTTCCAAAACAAAACTTCTAAATGGTTTCCTTTGTCAGTTGTAAATATTGCATCGAATTTCTTGTGCTGAGATACTCCAGTTGACCTTGTTTAATAGATGCTGCTAAAGAATATGAACTTGATTCTTAAACTGTCCCTGAGACAGATGCCATTATTGGATCTGTGCTATAACTTCCATAATTACATCTTCCAATTAATTAAAAAAAAAAAAGCAGCCTTTTTACATGGAAGATAAAAGCCAGCTATATTAACCTTCGAACAGCAGGGAGCCATGATTGACAATCATTCTAATTAGGAAGGCTTCTTGTCAAAATGTGCTAAAATCAGACTTTTCTGAACAGTAATGAGACTGGCCTAAGTCTATAATAAAACTTTATTGCGGTGCAATAGAATTAGCTCACTAGCACAAAATCTTTTCTCAATTTGAGTGTGATGAGCTGAAGGAACAGGTTTTGTTCTGGTGGAAGATTCCGTAGGTGTCAGTGGCATTGCTGTATATCACTCAAATCAGTGCAGATGTGGCCTCAGCTGCTCTGCGAAACAGCTAGCGCAGTCCTGTGCCGATAGGAGCGGCATTTGGGTGCCACTGTGTTGATGCTCTCTTAGGTTCTGGGGCAGAGTTGGTTAGCAGCATATAGGGTTTTCTTTACCATGCCTTATTGCATGGTATAGACATGCCCTGGGATGGGGTCTGGCCACAAATCTCTGCCTCCTATACCCGGATCAGGGTTAGATCTGTACCAAAGTGAACCTGAAGGCTTTCTTGATACTATTTTTTGAGCTAACTTTGTTTAGCAACTTTTTAAAACTAGGTTGGTCATGATACTAACTATTAAAGCAGGAGGAGGTATGGCTCTGCAATGTCCTTGAAAAGTTGAGGCTGCACAGTGATAGAAAGACTATGGATGTGTGAGGAAAGGGAATTATTAAAGGGAAGGAATTGGGCAGATAGCAATTGATTATGTATTAACAGCTCTTTTTAATCATATAATGTGTCTGAGATAACAAATCACGTACTCAGTCAGTGTCTTCTGTGAGTCAAGGGAAAGTAAATAAATCAAGGAGACTTGTTTGCAGAGAGACTCATGACGATGGGGAGAAAGAAACTGCTGGAGGTGCTTGTAAAAGTAGATGAGCACCTAGGGTTGACTTGACAAATGTTGGGAGAAGTTTAAAAGAACACCGCTCTGGGTAAAGCGAAAAATAAAACCAATTTTGCCCTTCCAGGATGCCAACTTATTAATTTCTTTCCCTTTCAGATTTTTTTTCATTGATGTTTATCATTTTACTAATTAAAACTCCATAATGTAGTCTATATATATGCATTATTTTATATGCCTGCTTATAGAATGTGAAGAGTTCTGTTAGTTTTTTCAAATGATAATCATGTTTTATACCATATACTTCTATGAAAATTTTTAGATGTTTTTTCACCTAACAAGATGAAATTGCTTCCTGTGGCTGCTCTCTGTCTCAGTGCTTTAGAAACATAATATCACATTTGTGTTGTACTTTATAGCAAAAATAAGAGCTTTTCAAACTTTACAGATTTTAGCAGCTACATCTGTCACTTCTTACTTCAGTAAGTCAGACAAACTAAAGAATTCTTCGCTTCAAGACATTGACTGATTTTGAGTTCACTGCTCCTTTTAGTGGAGAGTAGTATGTTTTGCTCAAGGTCGATTTCTTGTGCTTAAGAACTAAGCTTCCATATGAAGGAGAAATGTGGATAGTACACAGCTCTGAAAATCAGATTGTTTACTGAGAGGGTAAGTATGAATTTATGAATAGCAGTTAAATTTTAGGCAGACAACGGAAAATCAAGTGTGCGTTAATTAACAGGCTGCAACTCAAACTCAAGTTCTCTCTTCAGAGTTTTTTTCTTCTTAGAGTCATCTGTAGCCAGGACTTGTGAGGTTAAGTGTGCAAATCGGTTACGTATAGGTAGTTCTATTGGCCTAGTAAGATCTTCCTAACTTTTTGCTTTGAGCTCTTCTAATGTGAAAGACAGAAAAAGCAAAAAAGGTTCTGGTTACTGAATGATATGATTGTGTAAATAAAGCTTTGCTTCAACGGCTTTAGCTTCTTAGTTTTTTAATATATCTCCAGCATCTATCATTATATATCTATGTATATACGTGTATAAAAAAGTAGCACAGCGTGCTAAAGCAGTGAATTTTCCACAGTATTCCCCCTCCCCTTAATATTCGGCTTAATTACGTATGCCAGAATAAATCCATCTTCAAAATTATGTGATTAAGGAATGGAAAGCATCCAGAAAGACAGCCTTTGTGTCTGACTGAACGGGTTAGCAATTCTAATTGGTTACGCTTGCGTATGATCAAAACCTGAATCCCCTTCCCTGAACTCTTGGTCTTTGACCTGCACATTGTCAGCTGTTTGTTTTCTAATAGATAAAACAGTTGTGTTTCATCTGAGCTTTGACTGTCTAGCTCTGTAGATGCCAAGTAGCCCTTTGTAGAAAGAAGAAAAATTCTTTCAAGAGTCTGTTGAATGAAAACTAAAAAGATTTCCATCAGACTGAGTCTTAATGATTGCATTAAAATGAGGATCATCTTAAAAAATATCCTGAAGTTGTATAAAATCATGTCAGAAGGATGAGAATTGTAAATAATATTTAGAAAGTTTACAGCTTCAAATAACTTTAATAATTAAAATCTTAATCTGAAACTCCTGATACTCTAGATATATTCAGTAAAATTTAAAAAACCTTTTTGGAAATACGTTTTTTAAATTGTAACTAAAAAGACAATCTTGTGTTTCAGTGTGATATTCTACATGAATCATCTGTAAGCCTTACTCTGACTGGAAACAATGTCTATACAGTAACTTATTTCAGGCTTTTTTATTTCTTCCCTTCCAAATAAATAAGAAAGGAAAATGAGACATTACGGACAGCTAGAATTATTTTTTTTAGGTGGATACAGCTGTGTTCAAGTGTCTGGGAATCAAAGTCAACATATATCTGTGGTCTGTGTGAGGCTGACCTTCATTTTTGTTGATGGGGGCACTTTCCCCCTCCATTTCTGGGATTCTGAGTGGAATCACTTCATATAGGCATGTGTAAGCAGTAACATTCAAATCACCAATGAAAGACAAGCTGTAGATAGATGACAATGATGGCTTTTTCCAGAAGGGACCGAAGGAAACTGTAAAACGATTTTACAAGTATTTAAAAAGAAAATATAACTTCAGATTAAAAAAAAAAAAAAAAAAGACAACCTGCTTTTCCCCATCACTTTCTCCTAAATACCAGCTCTTGAGAGAAGGGTGTTATATGGAAGGCTCTTTAAAATATTCATGTCTTTCTGCCACAGGAATCTTTCAAAAGGAAATTGAATTAATCTCAACACTCTCTTATGTTACAAAAACTAGTAAGAGAAACGATGTGCGGCATTGCCATTCAAGCAGATGGACAGTTGGAAAGTCAACTTATTTTTCTTCTGTTTTTGAAATACAGGTGCTAGCAACAGGACTAAGTGGCCTCTATTCATCTTTGCCTACAAAGCTGGAAGAAAAAGGAGAAGAGTGGCACTGTCTGCTGAAAGATGACTGGCTCTTGTCACCAGCCCTTGTACAATTCATGAATTCCCTTGAATTTTGCAATGCAGTGATACAGGTAATGGAGCAGAGTTGGCCTGTCCTTTTGAAGTAGTAGATTTTTATATATTCTGCAGAAGTTTGTAAATTACAGAGTTTATTCTATTAATGGCATGGAATTTTTAAGTTACACTAAAATAAGTTGCTTATAAAATGAATGCTTTGTGCTGTTTGTTCTGGTTTATAAGGATGAATTAATATAGTTTTAGTTTTCAGGGGACAAATGTTTCAAATGAAAGTAGAATTTTGTGGTGGCTTGGTATTTCATTATGTAATTGGAATGATTTTTTGTTTTTAAAAAAATAACTGTTTATTGTATTTTAATACCACTGTTGATACTAAAAGTAAATTGAATGCCTTTACATGTGGGAAAATGTAGTCTTTATATATTTAAGCACTGAAAAACATTCTGTCTTTGTCTAAGCTCTCATAATAGCATACAAAAGAAAATAGTCTGGTTTGCCTGTTGACGAGTACTACATAAAGAAAGCTTTCCAAGCAGAATTTAGGTATCTTCCTAGAAATATAAGTTCATTTTACAATGGCCTGTTTTGAATCCACTCTCTGTTCCTAATGATTATTTCTTGGTTAGATTTTTTTTTCTGGCTTTGATCCCTTACTATTTTTTTCCTCTGATCTAAACATAAAATGAGTTTTTTATCTTTTTATATTGTTTTCAAAGCTAGAAAACGCTATAGAACCCTTCTCCAGTATTTTATTAAGCATGATATAAATTCTACAGAAACTGTGGATTTGTGTTACTCGAAGAAATGGGCTGAATAGGATTGATAATTTAGTCACATTTACTTTTAAATAAAATATATGTTTTAGTGAGACGTGCAAAATACAGTAAAGCAACTGATTGACTATTAAAGCATTGAACAAGTGAAAATAATAGTAGCTGTCATTCTTTAAATGCAATATACAAGTTTTTTAACATGCATGCTTAAACGTGAAAAGGAGACTATTCATTTCAGTGTCTAAGCAGGATTTTTCTACAGATCTGCATTTGCAGGAGGTCATATTTGACACCTTTTTTTAAAAAATTAATATAAAGGTTACTGCAGACAAAGGGGAACATATTATTTTAAAACCACTTTTAAAATAAACTCCGAATGGTTAAGGATCTTCAGCTGACATGCAGAAAGAGCGATTTCTGACTGCTGCTTGATTGTGTCTTTATAGTCTTTCTTCAGCTGAATTGATAGCTCAATTACTGCATGATTTTTTTGTTCTGTGCATGGAATGTTTTTTGTGGTGTGGCTTGTTCTGTGTTGACCCAAAAAGTTTGGCCAGAGATTAAAAAGGCGCAGTGTAGCCAAGACCTCTTGCCATTTACTACTTTTTCCCTGGATCACAGCATAGGACGGGCAACCCTTTTTCTTCCCCTTTCCAGAGTAAGGGTTACAAATTAAAGGAAGTCTGGGAAGAATTGCAAGTGGCAGAATGTATTTGTGGCCACACGTAGGCTGTGACATTACGGTCTCTATGTGAACTTCAAACAGAATATATCAACTTAAAATGCTTCTGAATGGAATTTTTTTTTTTGCTTTTATCAAATTTCTTTTAAATGCATGAATTGATAATACGTTTTCTTTGTGAAAACAAAATGAATGCTTCATTATAAAGTAGATTTTTGGCTTCTAATAACAGTTCATTTTTTAAAGCTCCTAACCAACCTATTGAATGAATAATGTAGGTTTTGTTTTCATTCCTGTTTGTTTTACAGTGGTTGGGAGAAGGGCATGTGAGCAGTACGTTCTTGCCCCGTAGCTAGAGAGCGCTTTGGTTTACCTACTCTTGAACCATAGGAAAACAGCTGTTCTGCTTTTCCGTCTTCTGTAAGAGGACAAGTTAACAATGGCAAATCCACCTTCAGGTGACCCTGACGAGGTTGCAGGAGCTAAATTTATAATCTCAAATCTTCCTTTGATGCATGGGTATACACGCTTTTCTGTCCATCCATTCATCTTTGTCAGCATGCAGGGAGATTGAAAAGCCCTGTTCTCTAAAGTTGGCAGGCTGACTGTAATTAAACATAGTTTGTGTATGTCTTTGAAGAAGGAAAAATCTTTAAGAACCTGAATCACAGCAAATGCTGGTGAGAAGGACAAATAACCATGTCTTGTTAAATGGGAAAGGGTTTTGGTAGTGGACAATAGTAGTCTGTGCCCCATCTTGTTTTAAATCTCACTGGAACTGTTCTGTGTCTTTCTCTCTCCTACCCTCTTAGGTGGCACATCCCTTGATACGTAACCAGCTTGTGAATTACATTTACAATGGATTTTTGGTGCCAGTAATGGCTCCTGCACTCCATAAGGTCAGTGGTGTATGCAAGCATGACACAAAATAATATCGGTCAAAAGCATTATGGATGATCTCTGTGTAAAAGATACTATTAAATGTACTGTCAGCAGTGGCTTCCATATAATTGCGTAAGTTTCTAGGCTAACTTTCCATCTTTTCCTTCCATACTTTCTATTTACACTCTACAGATTATTAAGTCAGATATAGGTATTTCTGAAAATGTTTAAAATTCTTAAGTGAAATGAAGAACCAAAATATTTTTGTTGCGCTAGGCTGACATATTATCAAAAAAGCGGTGACCTTCTTGACTACATTTCATCATGGCAGACATGTTTCCATGAGGATTTTATTTTTCCAAATAAACATTTTCCAAAAGGAGAACGCCCACAAGGAAAGTGTTCAGTCAAGAAATATTACGCTAATTTTAGCAAAGTTGGTATTGTTTGGTCCTTCCTTACCACAGTTGGCAGAGCTTTTTTCATAAAATGGAGAAGAAATTGAGTTTGGTATCAATTTTATAATGTATTAGGGTGCAATTTATGTTGCTTTCAAGAAAAAAAAAATCAATTTTTCTTTGAATTTTAGGGGTTATTCTTTGTAAAATGCATCACTGATGTTGGTGAATTACTTAATTTTTTATTTTTTTGTTATGCTGCAGGAAACTATTTTTCCAACTATTGCAGAATATGTCGATTAACAGTCTTCATTACCCTGTAAAAAGAATACCTTGTTTGAGAAGGAAAAAGTAGGAATTGCTGAGAGTTAAAATTCACTAAAAAGAGCCAGGAGAAGACTAATAAATTACTTTCTAAAGGTCTACTAATTTTTTAATAAGCCTGCCAAGCAGAAAGCACTCCACCTGTTCCATTTTCTGAGAGGCCAGTGAAACACTGTACCTTACTTTCTAGTCTAGGACTTGTCTTGCCAGTGCAAACGATTCTTCATGGTAAGTAGTCACTTACCAAGAAAGTAATAAACAGTATAGAATCTTCTTCAATTATTTGACGAACCGTGGACATTTGGGAACTTGGCAAGGGCTGAAATAAAATAAGGCTGCAATCCAGATCAAGGCTGTGGTCTGTCTTTGAGATCACCTCCTTACCTGGGAGTTATTTTTTCTATTTCTGTATCTTGACTTAATTCCTTACCAAGACTGGGAATTAAAATCAGAAGTGAAAAGCTAACCAGCTTTAGGTCAAGGTTATGGATAACAAGGGAGATATCGGAATGTAGCTGTGGGATTCTGGTCTTAGTGGGTACTGTTTTTACCTTAAGACAAATTTTAGGTTGTTTTGAATACTACCATGCTGCTGAAGGCCATTCTTATTGGTCATTAAATCTACTAACCCCATATTGGGTTGATTATTTTCCTGCTGATGTTACATAAATCACTTAAAGCATGCTGTTCTGATTAATTTTTTTTCATGTGATGGAAATTTTGTTGAATCTCATTTATGTACTCTGAAATTGGGTGACATCATATTTCTCTTGAAAATGGAGATGTTGGCTGCTAACATATGTGAGTTTTAAACCTAGGTCTCTCCTGAACCCCAACATTCTGTTTGGTGCTTTGTTCTTCCACTAATAAACCTTTCCTTGATTTGCGTTAAGTTTGACTTTTTCCTCTTTAAAAATTTAGTTACGTGTGTAAACTTCAAATGCATTTAATGGAGAAGATGGATTGCACCATCTAGTGGATCTGATACAAGGCTCTCACATATGTGAGACCGCAACTCCACAGCAAAAGAAAACAAGTAAATAGAGACACATTTGACCTCTCAAGTCTTTCTGTGCCGTGCCCCAGATTAATTTAACAGAAAATAAATATTTTGCGTCTTTACTTTTGGGACAGATTTCTATGCGCTAAGACAGACAAATATGCTGTAACAGCTCTTCCATACATTAAATAATTTCTACTTGCCATTGAAAACATTCATGCTAAGTTGAGGAGTAGGCTTTGAGAACTGTACCATCTATTTGAGGACTTAAGTGTTGTAATTAACCTTTAGGTTAAGAAAAAATTGTGAAGGGCCAAAATGAGAGAAAGGCCAGATGCACCACGATAGTTTTAAAAACAGAAATTTTTTCATTGAACACAATACTAAATGAATCTTGATTTTTCTTTTAAACTCAGTGAAGTTGGTTTGGTGTCCTAAAGTCTACTGGTAAAGGCTGAAGATTTTAGGTTTTATCCAGTCATTCAGTTCGGGTTGTTCTGACTCGTTCTGGCTTATGAGTTCAAATACAATGAATAATGGAGCATGGTATAAATACCTGATTAGGAAGACAGGTCTGTGGAAGGTTAAAAGGAGGGATGGTAAAAAGAGATTATAATTATTAGTGCATCTTCCTGAGGTGTTCCTATAAATCTAATTTCTAAAATTTAACTGGGATGGAGCATCTGCTTCTCATAACTCTTGGTGATAGACATGAAAGGAAGGAAGGGAGTCCAGACCTCATGCGGCATTCAAGCCTTAACATCCCATATCCAATCTGGCACCCGTGGTTCTACCTTACTGCAAAAATCAGAACGGAGATGACCTTCTGGCTCTGCTCTTGAATGGGTACTGTATAGGCATACTACTTCAGACATGTTCTCTCAGTACTACATTCTGGTTTTTCTTCAAGAAGTAATGTTTTGAGGAAAAAATTGCTCTACAGCAAGACATAGACTTGCATTTATTGTTTTTGCAAAGACAGGTCCAGCCAAGAATGTAGACATCTGGGAAAGAAGTCTTCAATCCTTTCTCTTCTCAATGTGATAGAGCTTTATTTCTGTTTAAAACAACAGCAGCAACATAAACAAATCATGTTAATGTGACTTCCTGTCTGATCACCAAATCAAATTTAGTTGATTCAAGTATATAAAATAAAATAAGCCAAACAGTTGTGCAAGCACTATTAGATAAATTGTGTAGCTAATAGTCTTATTAGCTTTTAATCCCTCATGAACTAACAGCAACATCAGTTTGCCTTTGCAGCTGATAAATTCAGGTATGAGCAAAATGTTTGTTATGAGGAGGTTTACTCGCTTTTGGATTAAAACTAAGCCTATATTGTAGATGACAAGCGCTGGCCAGTCTCTTCCTTCCTTCTGTCTCTTCACAGAATAACAGAATGGCTGAGGCTGGCAGGCATCTCTGGAGATTGTCCTGTCCAACCCCCCTGCTCAGAGCAGGGTCAGCTAGGGCAGGTTGCTCAGGGACGTGTCCAGTTGGGTGCTGAATATCTCCAAAGCTGTAGATGGCATAACCTCTCTGGGCAGCACTGTTCCAGTGTTTGACCACTGGTACAGTAGAAAAATATGTGGTCTTTGTTTGCTTTCTTTCCCTGATGTCCAGTTGGAATTTCCTGGATTTCAGTTTGTGGCCTATTGCTTCTTGTCCTTTCACTGGGTACCAACGAGAAGAGTTTGGCTCCATCTTCTCTGCTCCTTCTGAGCAGGTGTTTGCGCACATGCGTAAGATCCTGCCTGAGCTTTCCCTTCTCCAGGTCGAACATTCCCATCTTTCAGCCTCTCCTCATATGATAGATGCTCCCATCCCGTAATCATCTTTGTTGGCCTGTGCTGGACTTGCTTCAGTGTGTCAGTGCGTCTCTTGTACTGGGGAGCCCAGCACTCTAGGTGAGTTTTACCAGTATTGAGTAAAGGGGAAGGATGCTCCCCACCGACCTGCTAGTAATGCTCTTAATGTAACCCAGGAGGCTGTGGGTCATCGCCACAAGGGTGCATGGTTCTTTCTTGCAAAGCTGCTTTCCAGCCAGTCGGTCCCCAGTGTGTACTTGTGCCTGGGGTTAGTCTTCCCCAGGCGCAGGGCTTTGTGTTTGTGTTATTGAACTTCATGACGTTCCTGTTTGCCTCTTTCTTCAGACTAAGGTCACTCTGAATGGCAGCACAGCTATCCGGTCTATCAACTGCTCCTCCCAGTTTTGTAACATCTACCAACTTGCATGCAGGAGCACTCCAGCTCATCATCTTGGTCATTAATGAAGATATTAAATGGTATTGGCCCCAGTGTAGACTACACATCACTGGCCTCTAGCTGGACTTTGCATTGCTGATCACAACACTTTGAGGCCAGCAGTTCAACCAGTTTTTGGTCTACCTCACTGTCCACTTATCCAGTGCATCCTTCATAATTTTGTCTGTGAGGATGTTGTACAAGAGACAGTCTCGAAAGCCTTGCAAGATACATAGTATCAACTGCTCTCTATTTATCCATTGAGCCAGTCATCTTACTGTAGAAGGCTGTCAGGTTGGTCAGGCTTGATTTCCCCTTTGTAAATCCACGCTGACTACTCCCAGTCGCCACCTTCTCCTTAATACGTTTGGAAATACCCTCCACAAGGTTTTATTCCATCCCTTTCCCAGGGATCGATGTGAGGCTGTCAAGTCTGTAGTTCTCTGGATCGTCCTTGAAGACTGGAGTGGCATTTGCTTACTTCTGGTCCTCAGGAGCCTCCTCTGGTAGCCACAACCTTTCAAAAACCAAGAGTGGCCTCAACATTCGGGATGCAACCTGTCAGGCCTCACATACTTATGTACGTCCAGTTTGTTTAAATATTCCCTAACCTGATCCCCCTCCTCTAAGGGCAAATCTTCCTTGCTCCAGACTTCCTACTTTCATTGTAGGGACCTGGGATTACCAAAGGCAAATCTTGCCAGTACAGACCAAGGTGAGGAAGGCATAGAGTACTGTGGCTTTTTCCGTATGTTTTGTCACTAGGTCCCCTGCCCTATTCAGCAGTGGGCACACATTTTTCATAGCCTTCCTTTTGCTGTTGAAGCCCTTCTTCAACTCCAGCTGGGCTCTGGTTTTCCTAATCCTTTCTCTGCACACTTAGGCAGTTTTTCCATATTCCTCCTGGGTCACCTGTCCCTGCTTCTGTCTCTTGCTTTTTAAGTTTCAGTTTTGTTAGGAGCTCCTAGTTCATCCATGCAGACCTTCTGTCTCCTTTCTTTGACTTCCTTCTCTTCTCCCAACTTAAAACATCAGACTATCAAACAAGACTTTTGGTAAAAGTAGCATCAGAATTTCAGTAAGTAGAATTTCAGTAAAATTACTTCAGAGTTTCAGTATGTGGTCCAAAGCTTTGAGATATGTATATGTGTGATCTTGAAATGTCTGTAACATTTATGGAACTATGTAGTAAGCTCTGCCTCTTTTTTTAACTTTTGCAGCTTGTCTCCCTAAACACACTTACTATGTACACAGTTCAGTGTGTGAATGAAACACTACGAGAGTGGTGAGGATAGAGATGTGTTTCTATGAAAAAGTCAGGGGGTGGGGAGACCAACATATTTTGCTTGGTGTGATTTTTATGGCTTTATCTGAGGAAGCTACTATGGAGTTGAAAAAAGAATTCACTCTTTCAGGGTTTTTTTTTCCCAGTTAAGGAAGTTTCAAATTGATTGGGCTAGCTAGCTAGCTTGAAATAACCTGTTTTTCACAGTGAGCCCTGTGAAGGTTATTTACGTAGCACGTTAACTGCCATGTGCTTAAATAACCCAAACATTCTCAAGTTTATGACTCCCTAACTTCATTTCTTAAAGATAAGCATCCTAAATATAGCATGTTCTTGTAGCCTAATTTATACCTGGTCTGTACTAGTCTGTTGTCACTTTGTGTGGATTATACCACCTACACGCGTAATGAGCAACTGACAAATATGTTCATATTTCAGAAGCTGCACGTTGCTGAATGGGTAGACAGAGCCCAGGTTTGTATTATGTAGCTAGGGATATGCATTGCCTGGCTGTGCTGGATAGCCCTGTCTTGGCCTTTGGTTGTCTGGATTTTAATGTACTTTTTACAAAAGAGTTGCCTCCCTTCTGACATCTGAGTTTCTTGAGACATTGAAAAAAGTGATTCAATGACATTATTCCGGGAAGTTTATCTTTATGCAAGGACACAATTTCCTTATTTCCGTACAAATTCAGTTAAAAACAGAAGGAATAAAATATTTTGTCCATAAAGATGAAGAGCTGAAGAAAAGGTTAGTTTGGTAGTTTTCTTTTTGTAGACACAATCCATGATTTAAATTTTTGCCCAAACCATATTTTATTCTTTCTGGTGTAAATGTCTGGGATTTGAGAATATTAAGACTATCTGGCAGAATCTGTTCTTAATTTAAGACTGGTATTTTTTGATGGCATGTCAGTTACAACTTTAAATTATGCAATTCTGTATGTTCTTCCCTAAGGTTTGGTACTTAGGTGAAAAATACTTGTGAGAAGGTATAATTCTGCTCAGGCACAGAGCTGTACCATTAAATTTCTGTGACGTATCGCCTTGGCTGTTTCTTGCTTCACTTTCAAAACTGAATTTTTGGAGATCTATCAAAAAAACATGAGGTCTTCTGGGGCCAAACTGTACAAGGGTCCAAGTAATTAAATCAGGCTAATTTTCTCTTCAGTTGAAACCTAGTTGAAATCCCAGGGTAAATCCAGAATAACCCTACCAAAGTTTAAGTTCTGCTAGAGGCCATATTGACTTGTTTTAGTCTTTATATATTTGGTAGTAAAAAGTGCTTATTTACCTTAGGTAGTTGCAGCACTTTTGTAGAAATCTGATCAATGAAATCCCTTCCAGAAGGTCTTTAATATGTATATATTTTGCAGTCAAAACCAGATAATTAGGAGCCACACTGTGGTATATATAAATATTACGCTACTTTTGATACAGCTCATACTGGTTACATACATCTCTTTCCTGTAAGTGTTAAATTAAAAAAAAATTTAATTTTAATTTGGCATTCAGAGAATTTGGGTGACAAAGATAGCTATTCAGACCATCTTGAGTGTTTATGTAATTTGTGTTATTTCAATTTATTGAAGATAGTGCTAAAAATTTGACAAATTATAAAAGCAAATTTTTAATGTCTTAGCATTTACTGCTATACTACATGGCATTTAATTGCTAACTATGATATAATTATTTTTCTGCTTGGAAGGCTTGTTTTAATCTGAATAATGGAAAATTGTACCAGCTCTCTAGTGTAAAACGTTGCTGTTGGCCAAGTGAACAGAACTGCTGTGTGGAAGCGCTGGCATGGTCCTGTCAAATAAGCTCTGTCAAATGGACCTCAGTTATATTGCGCACTAACCCATCTAAACGAAAACCTCTAACATGGTATGCTACTGTGATAATTCAATAACGCTTGCCTGATGATTACACAGCTCAGCTAGGGGGAAATGACCTGTAAATTATACCCCACAGATTAGAAGGAACATCTTTATAGATATCCTACAAGGCTGTCGGTTCCCATTTAGAAAGAATACCATCTTTCACCTTACGGAAAAGCGTTTGGACAGCTGCTGTAATAGGTGTAGACCAAGTGGTACTGGGAAACTTTGAATAGTCTTATGCTTTGGAGAAGCCCGTCAATAGCTACGAAACTTAATTTTACTGGCTACGGAGAGGATATACATTAAAGGTGTCTTTCACTTTTTGCATCAAACACTGCAGTTGAGTTGAATTTTGACCTGGTATAAACTGAAGCAGTTTATAAACGTAAGCTGAGGGAAGTTGAAGCAGTTCTGGTTTTCTGGTTCCCCCCAGTATGCAAACTTCCTCTGTCCCTTATCCCGCGTGTCGCCCCTGTCTTTTGCCGGGACAACTGTTCCGTTATGGGAGACAGACTGAGGTTAAAACTCACCTTTACTTCCTGGGTAGTTTTACCCTGAATCAATTCTCTGAGCCAATTCACTGTCCGGTGAATTAAACCATGAACCCTTCTGCCAGGATAAGCAGCGGGCGAGAAGCTGAAAATGAAGAGAAAGGAGAAGAGAATGCAAATGGTTGTTTTTTTTTTTTCTCAGTGAGGTGGGCTTATTCAGGTTTAAACTGCTCGTGGATCTAGAAGATAAGTTCTAATAAGGACAATCATGGTCTCTTCATAGGCAATATGAAGCCCTTGTAAGGAAGGGAAACGTGAAGGAAAGGAGGAATCATGATAGCCGTATTCCTGTAAGAGGGCATGAAGCTGTAAATTAGAAAATATATTGTGTGGCTCCCAAGGGAAAATAGCCAGTAATAAAGAATCAGTGCAATTGGTCTAACATAGTGAGTGTAATATATTAAACTGAACTCGCAACGACAGTAATTTCTGGCTCTTTGCTATTACTTGGCACAGTGACTTGTAAAAGCTGGATCTCTTTATAGTGTTCTGCCTCGCCATCTAATCAGTCATCAGAGAAGGCAAGAAAAGATTTGCGAAAAATTATTACATAATTAGAGAAGGGTATTACAAGGCTAAAAGTGGCTTTCTGTTTTCAAGAATTTCTAATCAAATATCCGTCTGGCTATGAAGACTCTCAGGTAGTCCTTCTTGCAGCAGATTACATCTTAAAAAATATCTGTGACAACCGATTATTATATAGAAAATCATGTGGATGAAGTTTTTAAATGGTATCTTTAGACAGACACTTTAATATGTATATTGAAAAAAAATTCCAACAACTTTTAATTGTTACCACTGCGGATAATGAAAATAGAAATTGTAGAATACTGGTCTGATTAATGCAATGCGTATGGATTTTTCTTGGTTTTCATTTTCAGTCCTGCAATTTTATCTTAGGAGCAGAGATTATCCCTGGTCTTTAGCATTAGTAGAAGGGATCTAATGCAAGGGATGCTGCTGGTGGGTTTTTATTTTTGCTTTTTGTGGCAGTGGTGGATTTTAATATTGCTGAAATATCTTTATCAAAAACATAGCTTGAAATTTACTTCCTTAACAAAGAGCTTTTCTAGAAAACTACCATGTCTTAATTTTATTAATCTCCCTTTGTAATGGTATTTTTCTTGATACTTGAATTATCAGAGGTGAAGAATTTTCAAATTAAATATCAGGTTTGTGGATGTGTGGAGAATTTTGGCTTGTTTTTTATCATCCTCTCAAAGATGTTCAATTCTGAGGGCTAGCTAAAAGCTTACTTGGACAAATTATACTGTAATCAATGTTTACAATGATATAAAGTTTTTGTAAACTGCCTCAGTATTTGACTGTAGTGGACATGCTTGACATGGTTAGTAAACGTTTTGTTCTCTGGGAACGTTTGCTCTTTTGTTGTTTACCTAATTTGAATTTACTAGAAATTTGTTGTTTACTGGTTTGAATTTATTAGACAGGCTTTCCCTACTTTCCCCAAATCTGTCTCACGAGACATTAGTTTAAGGAGAGACAACCAGCAGGTAGTCTGAATGAAGCTTAATATCGTAGCTTTGTTATCTTAGAAAACAGAGATTTTCCATAATAACTGCACAAATTGAATGAGCCTCACTTTCAGCACTCAATGTATTATGTATAATGCATTCTGTAGAATAGGTTTACAGAGTTAAAAGGGGTTTTGCTAAGGCTGGATTTTGCCTAGTGTAACTGATTTCTCCAACGTTCTTCTGTAGTTAATTGCAAAAAGTGAGCTCTCCAGAGGCTCGTTTAGAGCAGGCTAATGTATCCCGTTGAGTAAAAGGAAAATTAGCCTCATGGAGCTAAAATTAGCCTTTTTGAATACTTCTCTAGGTGCCTCAAATCTTCAGAAGTTGCGCTTACTGTCAGATATGGTAAAAGGGAGAAGCAAACCCAGAACACAAGGTGGCAAAATAAGATATAATTGTAAAAACACAGATGTCTGCTTGCCAGGTTAATTGATCTTTTTCCTAAGCTGCGTACGTGGCTTTCATTTCAAATGCCAAAAAGCAGTATTTTTGTTTGATTTCCTCTTGTGAGGGAATGGGATAGTCTCTGTGCTGGTTTGTAAGGACAAGTTGTGCACAAAGACACACTGGGAGAGCACTGTAACTTCTAGATCACAATAGCATTAAAATCACTTGTACAGTGTTAACTTGCCTGCATTTTGAGTGTTGCGCAGTGACCTGAGAAATAGATTCATTTATTGCGAAAGTTTGGAGGAGTGTTGTGGATAAGGCAGTGTGTTTTCGTTGAAAAATGAAAAAAGATTCTTAGAAATCCATTTAAATTGTGACAAAAGTTAGTTGTCTTCCCTCTTTCTCAGAAAATGGTTAAGCAGATTCAGCAACTTCTTTCCCAAGAAGAACTAAAAATTAAGTGTAATATGGGGCACCCTGCACAGAAAACCTTGGTTCAAACAATTAAGATTTAACAAGGTTGTAAGTAACTCCTCTGTGAATTGTTCCAGCTTCATTAATCGTTGGTTGGTCTTTCTAGCTCAGTTTGGTGGCATCAGTGAAGTGTTGGCAATGGTAAACATGATTTCTTTTTTTGTCTAGTTCCCAAGCTGTTAGGAGCACTGAACGTGCTCTCAGAATGGAACATCTCTTTTCTGAAGTAGTCTCTAGGTGGCTTTCTTCTGCTCTTTGTTTCATTCATGATACGCACTCTGAAAAGAATATGATGCAAATGTAGGATGAGGTGTCCAAAGAGCATCCATTTCAGAAAAAGGTCACCGCCCTTGTGAATCTGCTGGCTTTTCTTGCTGTCGTTTATAGCTTCAGTATTTTATACATATACATAGCCCGTTCCTCTGCTGTCAGCGAACATCTGTGAAACCCACGGGCCAAGAACATGCTTCCTTTTCCCCGTAAAGGATGAAGAAGTGACACAGAGACTTAATGATGTATTACTTCTGTCTGGCCTTTCCTTGGCAGAGGGTTTAAACTCTTCGATGAACTGTATGCTATCATAATGATGTCACATGATGGATTTCTTGGGCTTTGCTTGTTACAGTTTGCTGCTATAAAAAAAAACAAAACCAAAAAGCCACTTCTCAGGGCAACAGTCAACAGCTTTCATCAGAAAGCCGTTCTTTTTTACCCCACAAGTCCCCACACCTTTTGACTGTTGCAAAAAGACAAAAGACTCTTGGCTCCAAGCAGAAACAATTTCTTTTGTTTCACAACCCTAGTTCGTTCTCTGAGCAGGTTTTTTGGTGGCTGAAATGTGGCAGTAGTCCTATAGAAAAGCGTGTATATGTGCATTAGCACATTTTTTCTTTATCATATGTACAGTAATACAGAATTTGAATTAAGGCTGTAGCCACAGTGCTAATTCTGGCAATTTGTACCTTTGGGTTCCTTAACCTAGTAACTTTGGTTGGTTTTTTTTTTTTTTCCACTTGACACTTGTGGGGGAAGGAGGAATGAATTCATAAACCGTATTCTGAGTTGGAGTATATGTTAGATATTATTTTGCAAAAGAACTGTATTCTCATTTCTGGTTTTGCTAGCACTGAACATACAACTTCAGATCTAGAAAATATGTCTAGCTGTTGCTTACTTAGCCTTGCAAAGTTCACAGATCCTGTAAAAGTGTGCCTCATTCCTTTCCTTTCACTTATATTTTAATGCTTGATTTTGACCGACCTTACTGCAGTAAACCAAGAAGGTCAACTTATTTCCCATCCTGGTGAAAAATTCGACTGCTGCTACTTCACTGGTGCTTTGTTTCTAGTGCTGAAATGAGCTGGTAGCCCACTGTTTGTATTAAGGAGGGTGTAGCCAAGTGTTAGAATAAAGCCTCAGAATGAGAGTGAATCAATGACCTTAACTTTAGAGCTTCTCTGTGCTCTCCTCATCGGTGCCCCCTCTCCATAAGGTCTGCAGGCTGCATACAGCATTCCTATGTTCTGTGTAACCAGCCAGAAGCAGCTTGTGATCTTAAATGCTTTAAAGAGAATGTTTGCAGCATGACATTACTGTGTACGTGGCTAACATGCAGCATAATGGAACAGGGATTTTAATATTTACAGCGTGTTACGTAAATGCTGCCCTTCTGAGTATTTTCTAAATCCTCTTAGCTCTTAAGTGACAGCTTTGATTCTTTTTTTTTAATAAAATCAGTCTTTTCATTTATCCAGCTAAATTTGGTAAACAAAGGATATTTAATACTTCCTTTCATATGGGCAGATTCTTGTATTTGAAAGTTTATCTTTGTGCACTTAAGCTTATTAGGTTCCTGGGTAACTATTTTTAAAAAGCTGACTTTGCAACAGCAATGCAGGGTGCAGAGGTGGCCTTTGGAATTTTCTGTGTTTTGCCAGCGCATACTGTGAATAGATAAGCTCCAAAGGATTGCCATAAGCAGAGCAGTGTGGGTTATGGTATGCAGTGTGGGTTATGGTATGGTTATGGATGTTTGAATTGTGTTTTGATACACAAATAGGAGCAAAGATTTTGGGTTTTGGTTTGGTGTGTGTATGTATGTATATACATACTCCTTTTAAAAATTGAGTGAGATGAGGAATTCTGCTGTGGGAAAATAAAAAGAAGGAAAATTGTGGCAAAATTCTGGATAGCTATGGGGATTTTTTTCTTTAAAGCTCTATAACCAAGCATAGTTGGTACTGTGCTTTGATTGTGCTGTCATTTATTTTTAATAAAGTGGTACATGCAGGTATTCACAACATCTGAAAATACTTCTGAAGGATGATAGAAGTGTGATGCAAAAGAGCTGACCTGGGCAGAAAGGTGGTGGGGAGCTTCTAACTTGATTTGGCTCTTTGTATTTCACTATGTGTGAGATTTGGGGTGTCAGTTTAGGGGAGGGTTCTTTTTTTCATGGGGAAGCAAGACAGAGAAGAAATGGGTTCAAAATGCCCGTGAGTCATTCAGAAGCATGCTTTTTGCAAATTTCAGAGCAAAGAGCTCAATGTTTTTGTGGCAGTGTTATGTATGAAGACCTTAGGGTGTTTGCCAGATATACAGTTGCAGAGGATGGATGGATATTTTGTGTGTGCAGTATGTTTGCATTTACGTTCTTTTTGCTTGTAGGTGACTGTGGAAGAAGTGATGACTACTACTGCATATCTGGATCTCTTCTTGCGTAGTGTTTCAGAGCCAGCCCTCCTCAAGATTTTCCTCCGTTTCATTTTGCTGCACCGACATGAGAATGTGCATATCCTGGATACGCTTACTAGCCGAATCAACACACCATTCCGGGTAAGACAAGGAGGAAATAAGTTCAGGTACTCAACATGGATGTAGGTTAAATATTTAAACAGGAGATTCCATATATTCAGTGGGTATCTGTTTAACTAGGAATTTTCTGCCCCCGCCCAAATGTGTGATTTCACCACCTCCTCAGTTGTGTGTGTGTGTGTGATGACATTTAGCTACCACTATATTAAGTTGATAAATATGTGAGGTGGTTTCACACGTACAGGAAATGAGATAGGGGGAGATGAGGGCTGCTGGAATTCTGGATTCTGTTAGAAGATTGAAGGTAAATTTGGAAGCATTTTTATTCTGGATACTGCTGAATTAGTGCTGCCATAGATAACCCACCGTGGGACTTATACTTGTGGTGAGGAGCATTTTTGATCTTTGGAGTTTTGCCAAGCAACAAGCATTTTCAAATAGTCCTTGTGGAGATGATGGGAGCCCTCTAAGGATGTCTCCAAATTGATCCAAGTTGTGAATTGCAGTATTGCTAATATATTGCTCAAGAATCAAGTTTTTATTGTTGTAGCATGTTTGCTTAACTGTGATGTTGCCTGCTTTCTTCTTTGATTAAAAGAAGGCGCTTTCTTGCTGAAGTGATGGGATTGCTGCTTCCCGTTCTTTGCCTTCACCCCCCTGTGTAGTAAGGTTTATCTCAAATTTGCAGTGAGCCCCTTCTCAGCCCAGGCACAATGCACCACAGTGGCTGGAGAGAGCTAGCCGACAGAGATAGTAGAGTAACCTTTGCTAACAGTTGGATCTTCTGGCAGAGAAAACGACTACTTGTTGCGCTGGACTACCCTTCTAAGCCTTGCTTGACTGGCAGTCTTGGCTGAATCTTCTGTGATGCGCAGCACCATGGATGAAGTAAAGAATATTGTTTTAGTGCAGGTACAAAAGAAGCCAGAGCACCGGCATGTGCATTAAATTTGTGTATTAGGGATGGTAGCCTCATCTGAAATCTGTTTTGAAATGTGAGTGCATGCAAATATGGATATATGCTGCTGTTACCGCATCTCCTAAGATGGATTAACTCTGAAAACTGAAACAGCTTCTGTCGACAAAAATGCAAATGCTGTTGTCTCTGCTAATCATTAATTACTGTTCCATAGGCAAACGAGATGGGAATTGTAAAGAATTCTGCAGCCCTGAGCAACTCAGGATCTCAGCCAAAATGGTTCTGTGATGCTGAATGAGTTTTCTGCAGTATAGCTTGGCCAAGTGCAAAAGCCAGAACTACAGTCTTCTGTGTTTCTATAGCACAAAAGCTGCATACATTATTATTGATGAAAATACTTATTAATAATTCACAGGGTTAAACTTATGTTCAGACAGGTGGCCAAAAGGACTTGTAAAAATACTATCCTCTTTGTTTCCTGAGCATATATTAAATCTTTTCTTTTTAAAAAATACAAAAATAGACTAGCTTTACTTATTCAGATGATTCCTGATTTGCAATATGATTGCGAAGAGAAGTAAGAAATGTTTCCCTATAAATTGAAATTTCCTAAATACAGGAAAATTTAAGGCAGTAGCAGGTTTGTTTTTTTTTTTAACTTTCACAGTGTGAAGAAAAGTTGAACTTGGCTCTCAATAAATTTCACAGAGGAAATGAGAATTTCCCTCTATCCCCTGGCTAAAACATATCTTTCATGCAAGGATCTGGCTTCTTCCAAAAGCATGTTGTGAAGCTCTTCAACTCCTATTCCTATTAAGAACTCCAGTTCTGGTTATTTCTTCTTCTCTTGCCCTTTTACGTTCTCCATGTATTTCTGTAGACACAAGGTCTTGGACTAACTAGCACCTTCCTTCCTGTTGGCTTCTAGGACACACACTGCACAGCGGTGGCAGGGCAACAAGTTTGAGCTGTGCTTTGCTTCACTGCAAGCCAGCTCACGAGCATTTCCTGGTTCCCTTCTCTCTGCTTTTTCCTTTTCTTTTGTTCTTCTCTGAGTGTTAGTTCAATGACCAAACTAGGGAAGGCAATCGATAGCCTCTGAAAAGCAGAAGTTTCTTTAAGTGAGGTTCATTTAAACTTCACTGTTTAACTGTTCCACAGATATAGCTACCAAGTAAGGGAAAATAGGTGTGTGTACATATATTTTTCAAGAAATACACATATTCATCTGGTCTTGGTCACTGTGGGCAGCCAACCATATTGTTGGGGAGCTGAGTTTCTCATCTGAAAGAGAGAACTGAAAATGGTGAAACAAAGAGTCTTTAAGTTGACATTCTTGAGAAAGCACAGGCTGGAGAGAGGGACGTAGCAATGTGGTGCTGCAGAGTTAGAACAGAGCGTTTTAACAGTGAGAGTAAGGGAGGTGACTGCAGAGAAGAGGAGGAGATTCCATAGTGTGAAGGAGAAGGCATGCCCAGGCTGGAGGCTGGATTTAATCCTGAATGAATTACAAAGGATGTTCAGTGACTGAAAAAATGAGGTAGAGAAATACCTGTAGCTTTTTCCTTATTTTGTCCTAATCTGCTGCTTTTGTTAGCTACTGAAAAGTGCAATTAATTTCATATGTTAATCATTTGAGTTTACATAATTCATATAGGAAGAGGCAAGATGTAAACACCAACTTGAAAGTCTAACAGAGGATCAACTTAATTCTCACAAGAGTCAGCCTGGTCCTGGAGTCTAAGCCAGCTGTGAGATACTGTCTCTAGGAGACAGCAGTGCAGGAGAATGTGTCCAAGGAAATATGCGTTGAAAGGCAGGGAGATGATGGTGCTGCAGTCCATGGAAACCCATGAAAGCTTACAGCTCATGCTTCTACCATTTTGGACATAACCGTGTGGTTTAGCAAGCATCTGGCAGGTAGAAATGTACTGTATGATAGCTTTGAAAGTGGTGTATGTCTAATTAGTGACCAAAAAAAGCCTGTAGAAGTCCGTGGTTCTAGTCTGTCCTAAAGCCAGTGTGAAAGTGGTATGCCTGTCACATGGACATGATCTTTGTCTCTGCTGAGTTACTACTGAAAGACCTAGTTATGGGTATATTTGATCAAATCTTTGCCAAAAAGGCAAGGATGCAATTCCAATGAGGAATCCTATTTTTCTTTCCTTTCTCCTGGTCTCACAGGAAGGATCTTTGCGCTTTGCTATGGTTTCCAGCCATTCAAGTGACCTGTAGTGAAGGGGTTGTGAACATTCCATATGGAGTAGATTCTGATAAACATGACTTGTGTAGTCCTGTCAGTACATTAAGCTATATGTGTAGAAGCATTCTGTTTCTTAATGTGTAGAACAGTAATCATTCCTTATATTTAAACCAACAGAAACTTGAGGTGGTTTATAACTTTTCTTCAAAAAAAGACCTTTAGTTGGTTCAAGTTCTGTCAGAAGTAAAAACTAACACACTGTCTTGGAAGTTACAGGGTTCACTTCATGCTGAGTTAAATTAAATTAATAAATTTTAGTAATATTAAAGACTGGTAAATTATTGCTTTTTTTAATGGCTTATTTGAAAGAAAATTCTGGATTGTGTTTTGTTAAAATGTAACGTTATGTATATAGCTCCAGACAACTTTAAAAAAAAATAAAAATCCCATGGGGCGCTGACAAAATGAAATATCATACTAACAGTGCCTTATAAAGCATGATGTTCTGGCAGAGCCATTTTGTAATGTAGTATGCAGGGAAGATTGGAAAGGTACAATTTCCAAATGGAAAAACTGACAACATTTATCATTTTCCAGCTCTGTGTGGTCTCCTTGGCATTGTTCAGAACGCTCATTGGCTTGCATTGTGAAGATGTGATGTTACAGCTGGTTTTAAGGTAAAGTCCAAACTCCTTCTTCCACTCTTCATCCTAATTCTGGGACATACGGCCTCTGCCTGTGGATGCAGAGCTGGGTGAGAGCACTCCAAAAGAGCAGAAATCCAAGCAACTACAAAGATAAGAATATTTATGATCCTGACAAAAGTCTACCAGACCTGAAGAAGTGTGATTTACCTCCTGTGATCTTCCGGAGCAAGAGATTTTTCTTGTGATTTATTTCTAAAAAAGTGAGAGGAGAGACGCTAAGAATATATTTATCACCTCCAAACTGCTTATTCCCTGCTTCTAAATGTATAATTCTTCTCTCCTGTATGTTTTCTCTAGTGTATTATAGGCTGATACAGAGCTATATACTTGTTTGCAGCTTCTGCCTTCTTCCTTATTGTTTTCCACCTCTTTGATTCCTCTCTCACCGAGAATACTGCAGGTTCCTGAACTGTTGTAGGTAGACTGTTATGTGATGTACTAAATGCATTGATTATTTTTGCTTTTAACTGATGGTTCTATGCATTGCTTCAGAATAATCACTTATTATTTTGGGGTGTATATTAAATGAGAATTGATTACTTGTTTTTAAAATATCGGTGTAACTAAATTGGGCTTTTAGCACCATAGATGACATGAACGTTTCAGATACCATCTGTCCCTCCACCCACAGGCATTAAGGTGAAATTCCCTATAGCTCTGGCTATTGTGCCTGGGAATGCTGTTAGGACCTCTGTGAACTCACGTATGTTGCCACTCTAACAGCGGTGCTGTATTTAATGTTCCTTTTGTTTATTTAGGGAATCCTTTAGAATTTGTTTGCATTTTAAATGGCAAAACATCAGTCCAGTTAACACAGAGGCTCTTAATAAAGTGCTCATAAAAAGTTACTGTAAAGAAGACTGTGCTTCCTCTATTCCTTGTATGCCCTGTAGCTTATTCCCTCTTCTGCCTGAGAGCTCAGTCTTTATCTAGTGCAGTAGAGCACCCTGATGACTGGTCGTTCCCTCCTTTTTGCTAGCTGCTTGCCTGGTACATGTAAACTTGTTCTCTCTGGATTTCCCAGGAAAACAAGTAAATTAAGAATTCTGAGGCAGAACTCGTTCATGGTGGGACCAAACCACCTTGCTGGCCTTTGACATCTGCCCATCCCACACTTCCTCCATCCCTTCTTACAGCAAGTTTGCTCTGACCTGCGAAGGATTGTTCACTTCCCCGTTCTGATGCAACTGACCTCCTGTCTCCAATCGTCTTGACAGTTCCTCAGTCAAAACCGTAGCTTCACAATATAAGAGTCAGGGTTTCATGCCCTTGAGAGGTTTAGAATATGCATCACTGTCAAGGTTTATTGTTACTGTTTCTTTTAATTTGGAGAGGGCAGGAAGGTGGGAAAGGAATTTTGTATCTGGTTGCTTTCCTAAGGTGAAAGGATGATGAAGTAATGCTGGACACTGCTGTTTCAGGTATCTGATCCCATGTAACCACATGATGTTGAGCCAGCGGTGGGCTGTGAAAGAGAGAGACTGTTACTCTGTGTTTGCTGCAAAACTGCTCGCCCTGACGCCAGTCTGCTGCTCTACTGGGATCACCTTGACACTTGAAAGCCAAGGAAAAGATTATATTCTATGGACAAAAGCAACACAAACTAAAGGTAATTGGTACTCAGGGGAAGACCAGATCATGAACTGAGTTTGATTTGGGAGCAGCTCATGGGAGGAGGTGGACAAGGGTGTGAGGGGGAGGAAATGTGGTGGGCAGCAATAAACTGAGCAAGCCTGAACTGGAAAGCTTATTTAATTCCTTCCATGTGTTCAGGTCTATTGAAACCTTATTTTAACAGCTATTCAAATTTAATATGCGTTCATGAAAGAAATGTACAGATACATGACCACAACTCCTGCTGCTTCAGAGGGATTGCTGTTGTTTTAAGTTTTGAATGCGGGCTGGTGTCTCAGAAATCTTGAGTTGCAGCTCTGTCTTGGGAATAGGAATGTCATGTATGTTTATGAGCAAATCTCTTAATCTTTATGCTTTGATCTTCCCACCTGATTGGATGGTTGGAACTAAAGACTCTACCTGCCATGTCTTATTGGCTGCCTTGCTAGAGAACTTTCGGGTTGTTTTATTATGTCATGGTGTGAGTAATCTTCTTTACTTTCAGATTCTGGTAGACGCTCTTCTGAATCTACTTGCATTGTGGAATGTGGAAGAGCTGTGGACATCAGCTACTTGCAGTACTTGGGGGAAGCTCAAGAAGCCATCCTCCAGTGTCTGAAAGATTGTAAGGTTTGGTCTGCCTTGTATGATGGAGTAAACCCTGATCCAGACACCTTTATCCAGACGCTTGCTGAGGAGAATAGTACAGATGTGGAACACCCCATGTTTCGGCTCCAGCAAAGGACACCTAGCACGTGTAGCTCCTCTCAAGTAGCTCCATTTGGTGAGAAGATGCAGTTGGAGCTAGAATGGGATGATAGCTATGACACAGGGATTTCTCCTGGTTCTGATGTGAGCTCACCGCAACCGTATGATGATATGGGAAGCACAGAGATGCAGCCACCTGCAGAGCCACCAAAACACATTCAAGAAATGAAAAAAAACGCCATCATGCTCATCAAAGGATCTTACATAGAGGAATCGGACTTTCAGGATGATGTTATGGTTTACAGGTTATGTGCCCAGAAGGATACTCAAGATGATGACAACTCCAAGGAGAAAACTTTAAATGTAGCCAGGGAGCAGGAGGTCCAAAGTCAGACTGTAGTCAATGGGCCTCTTGGAAAGAGCCAGCTGGAAATGGACTTGGATGAGCACAGTAAGAGAAATTCAAGCTTGACTCAAGGTGTAATGAAAGAACAAATAAACCAGAAAATGATGGAGATTGATCCACAGCCAGACCTAGAGCTGAAGCTTTCTCCTCAGGAGGCAGATCGTAACTTAAGTGTAAGACTGCTGAGCACAGATGGTGAGGATTTCATTGCACAGTATGACAAAATTATTAAGGAACTGGATCCAAACAGTGCGAGCTTGGAAGAGCAGAAGTTGGATGCTTCTGACCCTGTCTCTCCTGCAGAAGAGGAGGAGGACTTTGAGAATTTCTCAGCAGACACCCCTTCTGCAGAGAGCATTTCATCTCCCTTTGGACCAAAGGAGGATGTCTCTCCCAAGCACGCTGCCAGGAGCCAGAGCGCTCCATTTACAGGTGGAATGTCCTGTCAATTGCATACATACCAAATGCAGAAAGGCATGGTGATTAAAGGTGGCCAAATGAGATTGCACTGTGCGGCACAGAGCAAGCATAGAACAAGGAACAGTCCTGGCACTAAAGAGGGTGTAGCCCAAATAGCTGAGACCAGTCCAAGGAGAGTGAGAGATCCAACGTGAAAGCAGAGTAGAACAGTCAGCATGGTGACAGCAAACGATGGTTGCTCAGGGTTTTTTTTTTTGGCTGCTTGTGTTTTGTAATTGTTTAAAATCTTGAGCAGGGGTTATGTTGTTTGTATGCAAGAGCTCCATCATTCCTAGAGAAAGCTTTTGCAGTTGAAAGGGGATTGGAGTAACTGTTCTAATATACAGAGTGCAGGTACATAATTTGTTTTTTTCTGGTGGCTTTCATCTCTGATGCTGTGCATGTGGTATCATGTTGCCATTTTTTTCCCTCTGTGCTATTTCTCGTTTCAGCACGAGGTGGCAGCACTGGTGCCATGTCGGTACGTGCCTGTCTCCATGCTCTGCCCTGGCATCCTGGTCCTCGGGTGTGAGGGCTGCCCTCGCTGTTGGTATGCCTTTCTCTCTTGTGCCAGGCAGCAATTTAAGCTTGGTCTCTGCTGACTGGCCAAGCCATTCAGGAATGACAGTGCTACTGGAGGTTAGAGGGGGATTTTGATCCGTACTCGTACAGCTCCTTGCACTGCGGGCTCCTGATCTTTAATTAGGTCTCCTAGATACCACAGTAATGCAAATAATAGAAAATAATTATGTATCTAGGTTTCCTCATCCAAAACAAAACCTCTATAAGATGGCGTCTCGTTCATTTGAAAGCCAGGGGAAAACATTAATTTGTGTTCATTGAAATGCAGCCCTTTCTGGTCAGCTGTGACCAGCATGCCTGGCACTGTTTTTTAATGGAAAAATTCAGCCTGTTTTTCAATCAATTTGCTATTTTTGCTGTGGTGGCAATTTCCTTGTACCATACGCTAATTGCATTCAAACCTTTCTGTTTCCCATTATCTGCTGTCAAATGTAGCTCAAAAATGTTGTCCCTGTCTCTCATTCTTCATCTAGTCCCTCCTTCTATTTGTTCCTTTCCAAAAAACCCACACCAAAACCACCATGCCCCCCCCCAAAAAAAAACAACCAACCAAAACCCACCACAACTGAGCACAACAAAGGAAAAAAAAAAAAAAAGCCCACAGAAAAGTGCTTGCTGTTTGCTCCCCATCCACAACATGTTTTACTCTTTAGCGCTTTACCTTGCTTTAATGAAGATCTTGGTGATTGCAAGTAGGGAGGTGCTCATAACAATACTTCAGAAATGTTGAGATTGCGGTGTCTTTCAAATATAATAATAGATTTAATTTGGAATGCTATAGTATGTTTGTAGATGTGCATGATAAGGATTTTTGGTTGCTTTCACTCTTTTGGGATGCTGTTGTGGGACGGGGTTTCTCTGCAGAATCCAATAACCAGAGTCTCCCACACCCAGTAAGTGTCAGCAGTGCAAAGATGCTCTCTTCAGGCCTACGGATCTATGAAGAAAATGTCCTATTGGTGTCTATGTCCAATTTAAAAGCATTAAACACTATCATCCCTGTTTTCCCCTAAGCAAGAAAGAATGTCGCGTTCAGGAACAGGAATTTATAAGTGCCACGTAGAGATGCACACTCAGGAAAGGAATAATTTTTTTTACTTCTCATCTGTTTACTCTGTTTTATACAAGCCCTGCAAACACTGCTTAGTTCCTCTGATTCTCATTCCAGTAATTTCCTGGGGGAAAAAGTCTTTCTACCACTGAGGAATTTTTTAATATATCTTGGTCACCTCTCTTGCAGTGGCATACAGCACGTGTAACAAGCACTAGCTTCAGCTTTACCTACTTAGCTTTGAAGTCTGACCTAGAGGAGAGAAACAGTGATATATCTCTATGCCTTCTCCTGCAATCCCTCTTGATACAGTAGAGCTCTCACTGCACTGTCGTCCTCAGGAGCTCTGTGAAAATGTCTCCATGAACATGAGAGGGGAAGCAGTAGGCTATGTTGGGACAGGAGAAACTGTATCTCAACAAAAGGTTTTGGAGCTGCTCCATTGGGTGCCCAGGCAGGGGGGGATTCCTGCAGGATGTGATACCAGCCTTCGCTCTGATGGCTCACGTGGTGGTTGAAAGGTAGCTGCCACAAAAAGCCTTGTGGCCCTCCTACCTTTCCTCTTGCAAGTGGAGCTGTGCCGGCATTAGCCGTGATAGATGAGTCTCAAGGGAGTGCTCGCTTTGTACTCACAGTCTCTATAAAACATGATAGCCTTTAACCTTTAGTGATGCTCTGTTAGGTGAAGTGGCAATGTAGGCGCTTCTGATTTGATCCTTACCGTTGCACTGGCCCAGAGTTGCGTTAGCCTCCGCCGTAGTTTACAGCAGGCGTATTAAACTGGGCTAAACTCTGCCCAGGTGGCTCGAATGGCGGCCATTTGCCACCTGAGGGTGGCTGGAACGGGATCGGATTATGGCCACCTGCTTGACCCTGGAAATGTCCCTGGCATGCATTTTGTTTTGGGGACTGGGGTGGGATGTTCAAAGTTAGCGATGCTGGAACTGTCACCCAGGGATTGTTCTGCGTGGACTCCCTAGGTTTTACACAGCTAGAATAGTGGGGGGGGGGGGGGCTGGGGGGGGTGGGTGAGGGATGTTTTGAAGACTTTACTTGTGATTAGGTGACTCTTACAGACTGCCTGAAGCTTCTCACCGGCTGCACTGTCTAATGATATCTATTATTTGGTTAAAGTCATGCTCAGCCTTGCAAAGGTTTCTTAAACTTGAACACTAAGGGTTTATGTACTTTCATGGTAAATGCTTCTGTATTTCAGTGGTTATCCCGCAGCATGAATACACAAACTAAAGCTATTATTTACTGGTGACATTTATGTGATAAAGCCTACATCTACCAATAATTTTGCTTATAAATCTATTTTAATGTCGTCTTTGCTTTGTGTGACTGTTTGCAGTACTGAAAATGCCTTCTTGTGCTGTGAACCGTCACAGGTCTTGATTTTTATGTTTAGAGTAGCATTTTCATATTTTCTTTAGAACAGCACAGGTTTTTGATAAGACAAGAAAGCTAGCTATAATTTACTTTGCCCAGTCCTTGCATAGAAATTAGGCACAACGAGCGTAAAAAGGGCAGATTCTGTTTGCATTGGAACTAGTGATACAATTCCGATTAATTTCAAGGGGAATAGATCAGTAACCCATAACATACTAGGCTAAATCCTTATTGGCACATGTAAAGTAGAATACTTAAATGGCATGTTAAATATGCAATTAATGTAAACTCATTGGCTAGCTAGCGAAAGTGCTCCTACTCACGAAAGCTTTTAACACCTCTGTTAAGTCTATTTTGTCTGTTCAGATACAGTTTGGGTTTTCTCCCTGCTGGCTTTAATTAGCATGTGGGAGGTCTGATTTGGTTGGTTATGATGATCAAAATTCCTTTTAAATGCCTATTTCCTAGAGCTTAGGATTTTTTCTTCTGTGAAAACAAAAGCATTGGTTCTTTCTTCTTTTTTTGCAGGACCGTTCATCAGCGTAGTGTTGTCAAAGCTGGAGAACATGCTGGAGAATTCCTTGCATGTAAATTTGCTGCTTATTGGGATTATTACTCAGCTGGCAAGTTATCCACAGCCTCTTCTTCGCTCCTTCCTGCTCAACACCAACATGGTGTTTCAGCCTAGCGTGCGGTCACTTTATCAGGTATTTGACCACAAGCGTTCGTCATGGCTATTGGAACAGTCTTTTTAAACCTTACGTTAGCTCCTTTCAGTTCCACCTGTTGCTTTCCCACCTGTCTGAGAGCCTCTCGTCTCATTTTGATGGTTTGATTACATTTGTGCAAAGAACTGGAAATTCTGCATGACCATAACTTTTGTGGTAACTGTTTTAATGCAGCTAGAGAAAGCCTGCGTCTGTGGCTGCACTGGGAGGAAGAAGTAATTGTGACTGTTGTTTTGGCAGGTGCTGGCATCTGTGAAAAATAAAATTGAACATTTTGCTTCCGTTGAAAAAGACTTCCCAGGTCTTCTCCTGGAGGCCCAACAGTACTTGCTTTTTCGTGTGGACATGTCTGATGCTGCAGAAGAATTGCTAACCAAAGGTAAATGTTAACCACACTCAGAGGAGTGCTGGGTGGAATGACTCACCAGTTACCTCTCTCATTTTCTACAGCATGATTAAAAGTAGGTGTGGTGCATTGTGAATATCATTAACCAGATGTACCTTTCTGACTTGAAACTGATGATGCTCAGTAGGCCACAGTATATGGATCTATTTGGATATTCTTTGCTCTTTAGAAGCTTTTATTTGCTACAGAAAATGTCTGTTTAAAGGAGTAACAAAATCAGCTCTTGGCTCACTGTCAGTTTGGCTGTAAACAAACTTGCTTTCAAGGCATGAGGTGAGATGGCATATGTGCATGATTTCATTTTATTTTTAGCCTGACCTTCAGCTAGTCATTGGTTCTTTTTTGATAAATGTTAGGGAGGACAGAAGTCCGGAATGAATTGGTTTCTGCCGCAATTGAATAAGGCTTCATATCATGGTTTGGGCTACTACAGAAGGAGATAAATATTAGCCAGAAAACTGTGCTTTCTTGAATGAAAACCAAACCAAACCAAAATAAAAAGGGTTGGGTGGGGGGTGTAAAAGCCACGACACTTTGAGAGCGGTAGGGATTTAAACAGCTATCATCCCAACAAGCCAGCTTTCCAGGGGACTTCTGTAACATCTGCTGCTTCTCAAGCACAGTGCAAGCTACACCTGTCTTGACAGGTACCAATATTTACACTGACATGAGAGAAGCTAGTGAAAATAAGCAAAATGAAGTGTCTAATGTTCTAACATTCCAACAACGTTCTAACTAAGAACTTTCTAGATGCAGCCAGGCAACTGGTAGAGTTGGGGCCCTGCCCTGGGGACGTGCTTGTTCTCCCTTAAGAGCCAACTTCCCATGTGATGGGAATGTGTTGGATTTGGTGAGAGCGGTGACCACAGTGATTAAGAGCTGCCCCAGCAACAGGGTTCAAGAGAGGCTGCGTTTACAGGTGTGTGCTTAGTCATCGCTGGGAGTCATTAATAATCACCCACTCTGCCTATACCTTTGTGAAGTTGTTGATACTTTTCTTGGATTTCCAGAGGTGTGGAAAGCAGGACTTATGTGCCGTTTTCATCATGTTTTCATTTTTCAAGGCTCTGGATAATAATTTACCTAGTTTCTAGGCAGCACAATATGTGTTTCTAAGCTTTGCAGTACATCTAGTCTATAAAATTATGATCTTGCTAAGGCTGCTCCTCGAAGAATTCGTCTGTGGAAGGTGCCTGCTGTAAAGGAGCTGTGCATTGCAAATGTCAGTAGCGTTTCAGGCTCTACATTCTGGTGCCATAGATTAGACAGCCTTACAATTAGATGGCATTGTAGCTAGCATGTGGGAGATGTGATTAGGAGGCAGCATTTAGCGTCTTTTTTTTCAGCTGCTGGCAATAAGAACTTTTATATAACGCATTCCGAATGGTATTTATTTATGCTTCCTATTTTACGTCAGTTTTCTTCTGTGGCCTTCAGAATTTGCCAGGTTGACTCATGCTGGTCATTATTTAGGAATTTGAAACAAGGCTGCTTAGTCACCCTGTTGGTACATTTTCTTCTGTGTTGTGGCAACTCCTGCAAAGAAGGCACCTCTTGACAAATAGATGGAGAGTAAATAAGTGTCTGGGTAACTGCAGACTTGGTTCCCAACAAGACTGGTGACGCAAGTAATCAAACTGTAATTCTTGGGGCAAGTTGGGTCAGTAGTCCATCAGCCCACGGTAGTTCATTATATTGATTAAGAAGTGCAAGGTAGGAACTGCTACAATAATGGTAAATGAAAAAAAAAAAGTAAATGAGGAACTCCCATAGGATTTCTTTGCATTAGCTTGAATGCCACCCTTGAGCATCATGCAAATTAGTTGTTCTCTTGAGGGTGTTTTCCCCAAACGGAAGTGGTGAATAACCCCAAAGTTTTCTCTACAGGTCTGAGCGTAACTCGCCTCCTGCAGAATTCACACCTGAAAAATGGAAGCCAGACTTAGTGGGGAACACAAATGTAAAGCCAAAATATTCCAGAGCATTTCCTTTCTCTTGACACAGTGATGGTCTCGGAAGGTGTTTGAGCAGAAATGGATGATTTGTTATTTTCTGCTTGCAGTAGTATGTGGTTTTCTTACACAGTCGCTTGGGTTCTGGTCAGATATGTAGAGCTGTCATGATGTAGATCCCATATGAAATGCTGCCCTTCTTTCAGTGCATTGGCGATAATATCTCCAGAGTACTCATTGTCTCAGTTTCTCGATTGTACGATTCAGTTTGCGTCCTGACCATAGAAAGAGGTGGACAATCCTGGTCAAAGAAAAAAATCAAATCTCTTATCCCTAGACCGGCTTATGTGGTTTTATGTTGGGTTTTTTTTTTTCTCTCCCAATAAGCAGTTAAATCTAAATTAAAATGTTTTTAGGGAAATGTATCCATTTCTATGCTTTTTGAAGGGAAGAGTTTAAAAAAAAAAAAGCTTTGACAGTATACTAGCATTCTGGTTATATTGGCTAAATGATTTAAAAAACTTAAAATATTAATTATGAAACATTTTGACATTAGAAAAATCTTAAAAAGAATCTTCAAGGGAAGCGCAAAACTTTATCTTTTCATTGTAATTCATAATTTAAGTTGTTTTTCCTCCCACAATCAGAATTTTTTACAGAACTGAAATTCCTGTACTCTGTCTCTAGTAGATAAAAATTTGTAGAATAACAATATGAATGATTGATAACTCTGGAGTTGGAAAGGTTTCTTGAAACTCGAGGAAAGTACAGCTCTGTTAGATGATTAAGATGAAATTTCCTTTGGAGTATTTGAAGTCTACAGTAATTCCATAGTGCCTTAGGAGAACTACAGGAAAGGCAGAAATGTGCAGAGCCGTTGAGCAGAGGGATTGCTCTGCTGCGTCGGGTGAAGCATTCATCTGCAGGTCCTCGCTTTAGCTACGTGTAGAGGTTTCAGAGAAAGGGTGGTGTAACCTGAGACTGAGGTGTTTTAACATAAACTGTGGGCACTTTGAGGGAAACCTCTTCTTAATGTAGCCGGGTGGCATTAATATGACAGTCCTTTATTATTTTTATTTTAAATTAATGATTTACTTACACAGTTCATGAGAACATCCACTTGTAAGTTAGACAGGATTTGATCTGTCTCCGCTTCTGGCCTCAATGACATCTTGTGGCAGTGAGTTCTGCAAGTTAATTTTTCTTTG
Organism: Pluvialis apricaria; assembly: GCA_017639485.1. Taxonomy (NCBI): domain Eukaryota; kingdom Metazoa; phylum Chordata; class Aves; order Charadriiformes; family Charadriidae; genus Pluvialis; species Pluvialis apricaria. The sequence goes on along the minus strand of CM030010.1, from coordinate 50,436,954 downwards.
TAAAGTATTTATTTCCATCAGTGTTAAATTTTGTCACCTTTTTAGTTTCACTAAATTAATTATCATTTAATTAAAGTGCAGTTCTGCTTCAGGTTGAAACAAGGAGCAATTGATTGAAATTTAAGTGCTGCTGTCAGTGTAATTCCATGCGTTCTGATGCTTGAGCCCTGATCCTCTGAACTCTGGCAGCAGAGATCATATAGCAGAGGACATGGTGGTTTTCACTTGCTCTTTTTTTAATGTTTGGTTGTTTTACAGGGAGTTAAAGGTAAGCGTAGTTAGTGGTGTTACAGCTGTAGAAAAATCAAACTTTCAAACATTTTTTCCCTTAGTTTCTAGCTTGCTTCGAACTCCTGTGGCGATGTGATAGCTTGGCCTCAGACCCATGTACACGGTGGTTCATGGGGATGGGATAGAGAAAGAGAGAGAAGTAAAGTCCAAGCGCTATTTTGATCTGGGGGAGGGCTAGAGCACAGTATCGCTTAAACTGAAACAACTGTGCTGGGTCTAGATGGGTAGGTATTATCTGCTATTTCATAAGGTAAATCTATATTACTCTTTCCCTTGGCGACTCTTCTGCCCACATATTTCTCTCATCAGAGCTGGAACTAAATAATATATAACCTGGGGAAAGATAGCTAATAAAAAATGCAATATAATCAGGCCACGTAGAACTTTAAAATGTTGGATTAGTGGAGTATCTCCCTGCATGGTCTGGGTACTGCAAACTACAGCTCTGAACACAATCCTTGTAAACTGGGTTTGGACACTGTACAAATACTGTGTGTGCTTAATATACTGAGTCTTTTTTCTTTTTTTTTTTTCCTTTTTCTTTTTCTCTTTCTTTCCTCTCCTCTCCTCTCTTCCTGGCTTTAGGTAACGTCCAGCACAGCAGCAACGTGGGGAAAGGAAGGAACTTCTCTGAAGCTTACCCAGCTGTACTCCAGCCTTTCCTGGGACAGAAAGGGAAGAAAAGCCTGGCTCATCCTGGCCTTCCCGCGCACGTGAGGAATGCCGTACTCGCAGCTGCCCTTTTCCCCGAGTTCCTGAAGGAGCTGGCAGCACTTGCCCAGGAACATTCCATTTTATGTTACAAAATACTAGGGGATTTTGAGGATTATTATTAATGGGGTTTTTAAACGTGTTTTGAAAAAAACTGTTGGAGTTTAAACAGATTTTTAATGCAAAGCTGCTTACAAAAGAAGGTTGTACTTCAATATTTCCTGAAAATACTTGATTGGAAGGGGGAAGAAGGAGGCAAAATGTCATTCCACCTTACCTTATGTTAGGCCTTATAATTTCCCTCTGTGCTACATAACTTATTTGAGAGATTTCTGATACTGCTTTTACTACAGCTTCTCCTCCTCTCTACTCCTCCTTTAGTGTCACTGATTCCTGTTGAATTTCTGCAATAGACACTTGTAGGCTGGCTAAGAGAGGCAAACATTTTAGCTTCTTCTGTTCCAGAAATACTCTTCTGGATAACTTGTTAGAAGACAGTTTGTTTTGAAAAATATTGTCCCACAGGGACAGTTCAGGGTATAAAAGTATACACAAAACCTGCACAAAACCCCTTTATGAGAAGGGCTGTGCTTCTTCAGGTCTTCGTCTTCTTCCCCCCTTCCCTTCCTTTTCCCCAAAACGGGGTTCTTACCGATCCACATCTGAAGCCCTCTTTTTAACTAGTGGCTCAGGTTTTTTGCATTCAAGTGATCTTATGTGTATTAAACCCATGACTAGCTGAAAGCAGGTGCTGGACCCTACACATACCATATTGCCTTATGTTGCAGACAGATCTGCAGCTATCAGCTGTTGGTCTTTGAAGTCAAATGAACTGTGTAAGTGGATGTGGATTGCAGACTGCCTGGAATTTTCCTTGCAGTTTCTCAGCATTCTTTGATAACTACTGCATTGCTACCTAAACTCTCAAAACATGCCTTATTTAGTAAGATTTGCACAAAGTACAAAACAAAATGTTTCTATGCAAGCTGTAATTAGTAAGTAGGTTGCTTTATGCTTATTTTAATAAGCTAAAGAAAGGTATTCAATATCTTTCAGTAGTATTAAAAGGACAGCCGGCTGGTTTTGTCGTCTTTTTTTTCTTTTTTTTTAAAACGAAAAAGGTTGGCTTGCTCCTGAAAGCTGTTCTGGTTTATTGTTATTTTTTTTGGTTAAGGGAAAGTTAAATACTGTTTGTTTACTTTTAATTTAGGTGTTGACTTTTCCTAATATTGCACTTTTGGGATGGCAAGGGGAGGACCAGACTATTCACCAGCTGTAGAAGAGGAAAGAGTAACAGGGAAAGCTGTCTGCTGGTGACTAACTGCTTGAGAAAATTCTCTTCTGTGAGTAATGGGCTTCATTAGAAGAACCCCAAACATGATGAATTGGTGCATCACTGCTGCATTTCATCTTATCTTAGTAGCATAATTGTGCTTCCAGTGTGCTGTAGCTGGCTACATAACGAGGGGCTTAGTTCAAGAAAGCCTTAAACCCCTTGGTCCAGGAAAGAAACTAAACGTGACTCCAGGAAATCTGAAGAAAGAGAAATCAGAAATAACACTTGTATACATTAGTTCTGCTGCTCACTGTAATTCTGTAATGTGGGATGCTCCAGTTAATCTCATCCTGATTTTGAAACACACTTTCTCAGAGATTGCAAGGGAAAAGAACACTTTAAAAACAAAAAACAAAGACACTCCAGAAGAGTCTAATTAATTACAGATCAAATTCCTGTGGAATTTGCAGTGCGATTTAAGTTCCTAAATCCTTTAGATGCTTCTGAAAAGTTGTACCTTTAATCTACAAACCGTGAGATGCATTCATTGCGTCAGACTGCTGTAGGCTATTCCAAGGAAAAAAACAATCCCAAAGTGTACCTCTAACAAAATCACCTCAAGAACTTCTCTGGGTCCATCTTCACTTGTTTGCTGTACAGTCTTCACTTCCGTGATGGCTGGGGGTCATGTTGCTTCCTAGCTGACTCTCTGGTTTGCTTGCACTTCTAACTTGTTTTTTAGGCACCACTGCATCGTCCTGTAAATCACCTACTGACCTCCACATGGCCCTGTTTCACCTCACGAGCTTCCTTGGAAGCTGAAGCCAAGGCTGTGGGTCTTTTCTTAAATCTCAGTTATTCAGGTTTAAGAGAGCTCTTTCTTTTTCTCCCCACCCCCACCTCCCCGCATTGCTGTTGTAAATGGGCAATGAGCAAATTAAGAGGTTTTTTTGGTTTGGTTTGGTTTTCTTTTTGCTTTTAAAAACTTGTCCTAGGACATGGTGGGTTCTTTCCCCGCTCCCCTGTTCCCCTGCCGCTATTCCCAGTAGTGCTGTCTTTCATGCTGTACTCGCACCGTCGTGTGTGGAAAGTGTTTTAGTGCTGTGGATGCAGGGTCAGCGCTTGCTCTGTTCCTCACCTCTTCTGGTAGGAACTTTATGTGAGCAGAAGAAAAAATACCAAATGAGTGTGATCAGTTAACTTTTAGTGGTTCAGAAACAAGTGCTAAATTGTGGAAGCAATTCAATTCTTTTTCTGAAGGACTTTTTAAAAAGGAATGAAAAAGAATTATTTATATTTTTTAAAAACAAAGAATTTTGCCGACCTGTGCTCAAGGCAGTAAGGTTACGAAGTGAACGCTCCCTTCCCTTGTTTTTATTCTAAAATAAGAATCTTTGTTTGCTGGCTAGAAGGGATTTCTTCTAAGATTGTTAATTTTAACTGGTGTTTTCAATAAGTGTACAAAGTCACAGCTGTTTCATCTCAGCAGGTCTGTTAAGCTACCTGGGGATTTTAAAATGTGGACTGCTCAAAAAAAAGCATCTGTAAATTTGAGGAAGGGGAGGATTTACCTCATAAGCTGTAGTAGAGCTTATGCTCTACATGCGGTAGGACAAAGTCAGCCTTTGAAATCTGGAGTAGTGTGGAAGACTTCTTGCTGAAAGGTCACAACCGTGTGTGCGCACAGTGTCCCCTTGTAAACGGGAAATCTGTCTGTCAGCTCCCCAAGAGGAAGAGGTGGATGAGTGCAGCAGCCCTGGCTCAGGACTGTAAAAATGACGATTATACGTGTAACTCTCTATTACTTGGTTCCTGAGCTGGATCAGACTTGCAGCTCTGTCTTAGTTGTGATAGTAGCATCATGTCCCGCGCCCAGCAAAAACAATATTGGCAGGAATTGCATCTTCCTGTCTTCAAAATGCAGAACCTGTGATTTAGCTTGAAAATGTTGATCTTTTGAGATTAATTACCTCTCTGTCTGTAAGTTCTTCAGCCAAATGCTTGTTGGAGCTTCTTCCCTTCAGTTAGATAATGTGTTACCCTGTCTCTCACCAATAATACATCTTTTTCAAAAAAAACCCACATGCTTCTGGTCCAAGCTGTGGTCCAGCCTGTAGATGCCCGCTTGACAGGGTGTTATGCTGCTCTTTCCAAGAGTGAGGAAGTGCACTATGGTCTGGATTTCCCCACCCTCACGCATGTGCACTCCCTCTTCCACGCATCGTCTCAGCATCAGTCATGAATGAAGTGTCTTGGGGTTGGTAGATCTATTCCAAAACCTGCAGGTGGTGGCTCAGTGATACCAAAGTTAGTTTCCAGTCTCCTGCTAGATATTTCAAACTGTGAATGCCACATTTCCAATGATGTAGCTTTTGAGTGTGTTTTTAAGCTGTTATGCTGTAGCAAGGAATCTTTCTGGCAATTTCAACCTTTTTTTTTTTTTTTTTGCAACCTACCTATAAAGTGAACACTTTGTGTCTTAAAACAGTTGTGGTCATTTTCTTTTACCTTCAACAATTTTTTGGCTGCCCTGTGGATTCGTCTCGGCACACACACAGAGGGTTTGTATTAATTGGGCTAACGCATGCAGCAACTCTCGTTCAGAACAGCATCACCCCTTGCACGTGCTGATCTTTGGACACATACAGTCAGTTGCAATTCATGTGCTGTGCCGTCGGCCCTACTTACTGCCTTTTTATTACTGTATTCTAGGCATTCTTCTTAAATGGGATCTTTTCCATTTATGCCCTAAAGAAGAATACGGGATTTCAAATGAGATCCAGCTGTTGGCGTTGTGGGTTTGGATGTGAAAGATGCACTGCCTTTTTTGTCCCAGTAACTTCTGACCTTGGTTTGGAAGAACAGAAATGAGAGCTGTTGTTCTCAGCTGTATTCTGTGGAGATGAGAAAATTCCCAGTAGTGGGCATGGGCTGTCTCTCCCACTGGCACACCCAGACACATCCCTCAGAGCATCCGGCTCATAAATTACTTATTTCCTCTTTCATTAGGCTTTGTCACTTTGTAAAAAGTCTGATGGGTTCAGTGGTGTTGTGCTGCTTAGTGCATTTGCCTTTCAGATGCGATTTGATCTTTTTAGTAAGATCAGTAAATTTCCTAGAACGGCAGAAAACACAGAGTGATTGGGGCGGACCTCGGACATCGGCGGGGGCCGTGCCTTGGAATGGGAACAGGACTGGAAAGGCAACAAGCCTGAACAGCGTTTCTGCCACCAGCGCCATTCTAATTGCTCTTTGGCCCGGGCACAATGCCCGAGTGGTCTGTTCACTCCTTCAGAGAAAAACATTTGCAAACAAACCTACTGCATCCCGCAGAGTCCAAGGGTTTAAGTTCAAGAGGTTAAGTTCTATTTACTGAGAGAAGTAGACCATCTAGCACAGGGCGTAAGCATTCACTACCCTTTTGTGCACTCTGCTTATGCCTCACAGAAGGTTTCGTGCTTCAGGAAGGTTTTTTAGCTCCTCTAAAATCCCAGGGTTAGGAAGAAAAGGACGGGAGCGGCGTGATTTCGTGCAGTTAAATTATGTCATTGCATCATTTGAATTTGTAGCCACAGCTACTGTTTGAGGGCAGCTTGATTTAATAAGCAATTTACTGTGCTGTATTTACTGAAATTGCTATGTCATGCCTGCAGTTTTTATGACGGCTCCTATTACATTTGTAACATTTAAACTGCATCTGCGGTTATGAGTAGAATACCGGGATTTTCCTCTTTCTTTTCTTTTAACTCTGATAGCTCTGACACAATACAGTAATGATGCCGCTGTCTCCGGATCTGATTTAGATAATTGCAGTATGTTCTTCCTTGCACCTTTTGAGCATTATCAGCAGAAACGGACGGTACATGACACTCAGGCTGCTTACGTTAATGAGCAAACCCAAAGGTAAACCACCGCAGACTGGCAGGGAGCGCTCGCCTCTGTGTGAAATGTGTTAAGAATTTACATTTGTGTTGCTCTGATTTACCGGGGACCAGAAAGAAAAAGCTCCCAACAAACTTGAAAAATGAATATGACAGTGTTGTAACTGTCTGAGCGGGTAGCACTGATACTGTAATGTTTTGGGCCAGAACTGTGCGGAAGAGGGTAAAAATTGCTCCTTGTTAAGGTGGTTTCAGACTTGCATAAATAGGTATTCAGCTAAAATGACGGTGGTGCCAGCTGCCAGGCTGAAGACAGCCACAGAACGCAATGCTACCTCAGTGACTTTGTTGGTGGTGAAAGCCCAGCTCTGACTAAACATACCTTATTTTTTGGGGGCCCCCAGCTTTTCTAAACACATTGTGGCCCAGCATCAATGTACTTCATTTTTTATATGCTCGGTTGGAAGCCTCTTATTTATGAATAGGAGCATTACTTGGATTCTCAAATATGTAGGTACTTAAAGTGGCATTTTGTTGCTGACTGTGCAAATCTTCTTTTTGTTCATTGATTATAATGGTTCTTGTGTGGCAGCTGGATTAAATTAAGACTGAAGTCTCCGGGCTAAAAGCCCTGATGGAACTTTTGTGCAAAGGCTGCATTTCTCAACCAAATAACTTTCTCTGGCGCTTCGGCAGACTGCCCGCATACAATTACACGTTGTGGACTAAATACCTGCAAATTTACATTTCTGACGAAGCCAGTTCCACAGCAGCTGTATACTTTAAAAATAACTGGCTTGGATTTAGACCAAAAAGTAACATGGATGAGTCAAATCCAAGACAACTAAACTGTGTCCAGCTCGGTGCTGCTGTGTCAGTTTGGCCAGAGCTCAGACGAAATGCCATCTCATCCTCAAAGGAGAGGGAGCGGCTCCGAGTCTCGGTATCCCTTGCTGCAGCTTCAGCCAAGGACTCATGTCTCTCGAGGTGTCCAAGCACAGCTTGGTGTTGGCAAGTCTGACCAGCATCTGTTGTAAAACTCCAGAGTCCTAACATCGGTTTCGGAGCTTCAGCGTGAAAAACCTAGCAGCCTCTAAGCCTAGCCTGAAAATACGGCCTCTCAAGCTTTAGAAATGGGAAGGTAAAATATAACTTGCAGGCTATGCCTGCTTAGTGGGTGTAAATGCTTTTAGATAATTAAAGCTGTGGTTGGTGCAACCGTATGTCAGGAGAACTTTTGCATCATGCTTACATAAAATGCCAGTGCACGGAGGGTGCGTTCCCTACAGTGAAACTGTTGGCATTCAAGTGCTCCTGTTAGGATTAGCTCATGGTAGTACCACCTCTGCAGCTCGAAGCGCTGAACCCAGCTCTAGGCCCTTCTCCAAAGTCTGCGAAGACGAGGCAATGGATGCGGCATAAATTACCGGCGCCCCATGTAGGTGCTGGCATAACGTGGCGCCTGGCACGGCTGCCACCAGCCTTTTTGAGGGAAAAGCCAGCAGGTGAGGTGGAGTAATTTGCACAGTCGTGAGCTGGAACTCACACAGATAAAGGGGGAGGGACAGCAAAGGTCAGGGTCCCTCTCCATCCATACGTACAACTGGTCAGCACACGCTGCAGACAACTGCCTGTACGCCCTACGGGAGCTCTTACGGGTCTGGGACTTGGAGAGTCCTAGAGGGAAGAGTCAGTCAGTACTCATTAGGACCACGCACAGCTGTGCTGCTGCTCACTAAACTCCTCCTTCTTTTGTATCTTTGTTTCCTCATGGCAGCACCTGAGCATTTCTGTAGGTTTGCTTTATTGCAGTTAAAATTCAGGATGTACGGACTGATGTGGGGTGTGTGTTGGAGCAGAGTCAGAAGAGAAGGAGCACTCCTGGAGGTTTTGTGTTCCCGCTGCAGTCGTCCCTAATTACTGATCTGGCTTGGTCCGGAAGCCAAACTTAAACAGAGTTTAAATTTGCTATTGCAATGGGCAGAAAAAGGCGCAGCAAATCACAGGTCACGACAACTTAGGATTTTCTTTTTTATTGCCTTCCTCACACTGCTTAGCAGTAGAATTCTATGTAACGTTACCTGAAAGTGTGCAGCGTGTGGCGGGACAGGGGGGGCTTGAACTGAACACCCAACCCAATGCAGGTAAGCTGCTAAGCATTTGGGTTATAAAATCTTGACCTCCTATCTGCTGTATCTTGGTTTTGTGTGGCCGTTATGTGAAGCAGAATCCAGTGAACTTTAGAGTATTTGTAAACAGCACTGCAAGGAGAAGATGCAGGCAACGAGGGCAAAAAGACCACCAGCATGCTATTCCGTCTTCTCCCTCATGCTTTGAGGAGAGAGTTGAGTAAACACCCAATTTGTTTTTCATTACGTGAAAAAAACCAAACGCTCTCCGTGTTGAGCATACCCACAAGGCCATACATCGCAGAGAAGGTGCTGCCGAGGTCAGCGGTTGTGAAAGTGTGTAGGTAGAGAGATGCTCGGAACAGAAATGAGAACATTACAGTACACCAACACCACGCTGCAACAGTAGAGTGGAAAGGGGCCACAGTGAAATCGCAGCGTGAATACTCTAGCTGTAAATTTTTTAGTTAATGTTCCTATCATATGCTTCTATTTTTAACACAGTTAAAATTAAACTCCGCAGCCAAGGCTGAGTGCTAGAAATTCTTTCTTCGCTACTTCAGCATTGCCAGCATCTTTTTAGACAACTTTCTTCTCCTCTTCTGCAACCTCGGATATGAGATACTTCAGCTACACAGGATAGTAAGTATCATCTCTCCACCCTCAGGAGTGACCTCCTAGAGGACTTCCAGCAACAAGTAGATGAGATTGTCATGACAGTGTCTGGTGTCAGCTTTTAATTTGTGAGCGTTCTCCTCGGCCCTCTGTTCGTGGACGGTTACTGCTGAAAATCTGCACGGAACTGTCCTTAACTCACCCCGCCTAATGCCGTCGCACAGATGGCATCTGCAATCAGGCGATCAGGGAGCACTGTTGTAGCTAAATAAGACTGCAAGTGGGGGTCAAAGCCTCAGTCTTCGTTCTCGAGTTCCAAACCTCCATACAACCACGCTTCAGCCAGCCTCCTGCTCTGCAACACGGTCCGGCACGGGACGCTTCACAGCCAGGCTTGGCCTTTTCTCTCGCGGCCCCACCTGTCCTGTGGGGTTTGTCATTTGTCTTTAAAATAGCAGATACTAAATTCCTTGAGGCTGCCGCTCGTCTTTTACCGTGCTCCATTGACTACTGCTGTACAAATATAAACGAAAGCTATTTTGTGCAGTACGGAGTTCCCTTGTGAAGTATTTAAATTTGCCTTTAGCTCCATTTAAGACGCAGAGGAAGGGGGTGGTTGTATTTAGGCTGCTCTGCCAGGCTTTGGCAGGCGAAAAGAGACCCGGTGTTTTGGTTGTATTGGTTTGATCAAAATGGCGAAAGGTGACTGATGAGCCCCTTAATACAGCCTGCCACAGCAGCCGCGACAGTGGCTGGCCCTGCTGAGCTTTCTCGTCTCTCCGGCCCAGCACTGCCAGCTGCCACCGCTTCAAAGTTGGTAGCTCATATCTCCACAAACATTAAACAGATTCATCATCTTGGTCTCATTTGACTCAAACCGCTTTTTTCTAGCAGAACAAAATTTACATTTTGTGTGCGTCTGCAAAAGATTTCTTAAAAAATTTTAGAAGTGACTGTTTCATAATATAGTGCGAAATTTATAGACTATAGCTGCTCTTTCCCTTCCCTGGAAGGGGAAGAATATTACCATTATCCCTTTTTAATCTTTCTTGTTATCCATTGTGTCTGGCAGGTGGAGGTGAAAATAGATTGAGATTTACAGTACATCCATTTAAAGATCTAACGCTGTACTCATCCAGAACTTAGCGCATGATTTTTAACAGATTTTGTACCGTATTAGCGAAGTGTAATTACATAGGAAAAGAGTGGCTAAGAAGAAGTAGCCATTAAAAACACATTCACCAGCAGTAGCCATACTACAGTAGTGGAGATCCTTCCTTCTTTTAAATACTGCTTAATTACTACTCTTCCAAATACATCGTTGTTTTGCTTTCTCTTTTTTTAAGAAGCACCCACAACAGCAGAGGGGAAACTCAGCACAGCAGCATCCAGCTGTGCAACAAAAAGCATTAACCTTGGGGGGGGACCACCTTTTGAAAACAATTGTGTTGTTCTGAACTGAGGGAGTACCTTTAAATTAAGGTTCAAGATTTCATGCAAAAGCCCTTGTGCCTTTTCCTTTCTTGCTGCCATGGCGAGAGTGGAACAGAATTCCAAAATTTGAAGTTTGCTGCGTAATCTAAACCTTTATTGACTAAACACTTACCTGAAAACTCCCACCACTAAGTAAAAATGGTACTTCTTGCGTCATGATGTGAAAAGCGATAGTAAAAGCCTTTGTGTGAAGGTCAGGTTACATGAAAGTCAGGGGGAGGTAGGGTTTTTTGGGAGTTTTGCGGGAGGTTGGGTTTTGGTTTTTAAGGGTCATGGGTTTTGATTGCAACCATGTTACTGCTTTTTGTCAGCTGTATGACTTTTGAATTGTAAAGTTGTTATTTTTATGATGTGAATAATGGGTATACATTTTATTCATTAAATGTATTTGAAAACCACTGGGGTTTTTTTCCTTCTAATTAAGAGCTCACGCTTGAACCGCGAGCCAGTTGTTTATGCAGAAATGGCCTCCTCGAGTCATACATTAGCACTACTGCTCATGAGAATGAACTGCATCAACCCAGTTTGAACTGGTGCCGCAAGCACCCCATTTGCAAAAGGTGACTGAAGTCCCAGGGCCATACCTGCTGCACTCCCGTGACATCTGCCCTGCAGGCATATCCTAAAGAACAATTCTGAAGAAGTATCTTTAAAAATGTATGGCTTAGCAGCCTCCAGAGGGGATTTAAGAACTTCAAACCCCTGGTACTAAATGGGATTTCTTTCCCTAGTAAATGCAAATTTGATAGGCTGCTTCTAGCTGCGTTTCCTGTTAATGGTTTGATCAACTGAACTGGGTTGGGACTGGGAAGTTAACTTGAGGACCCTGGATTGCAGTGGGTACTTAAAACTGGGAGCTGAAAAGTAGAAGGTATTAAAAAAACAGTATAAAACACTCTTCCTGATTAAACAGTGGAGCAGACCCTGGAACCCAGCTGAATCCTGCTCAGTTTTGGTAAGCCAACTGCATGTTCAGTTCCTTCCACGAAGTGGCGCGGTGCCAGGTGACAGCAGAAAGGCACCTGCCGGAGAAGCATGCGGCCCTGGGCTTGGAGCATTTGAAACACAGGGTCAAGCTCTTGTCAGCAGAGGGGAAAAAAAGACAAACTGGAGCAAACGGTCCCTTTACTGAGTTACCGCCTAAGAGAAAGGCACTATGTGTTCCTCCGGAGGGTGTGCAGGGCCCGCAGAAGTCTGCTACACTGAACCTCACCGCCAAGATGGGATGGGAACCTCAGAAGGGCTCAGGCATCCATCTATCAGGCGCTCTTCAGAAGTGAAATTGCTGCAAGTAGGCAAAGCAGATGTTTGGGCACATAACAAGGAGAAGGTGAGCAAACAATGTGACACTAAGTCTTAGCTGTAGGCACGGCTGTTTGTGGCACTAGCCTCAGGCACTGATTTAAGCAGCTGGTGACTTCATCTTTTCCCCATCCCTCAGAAACCAGGAAGCATGATAGTAGTGGATGTTGTTTTCCATTCTGCTAGGCATGGAGGCACATGTCACCTTCTTAATTACTGCAAGGTGTTTTAATTGTTGTTAGTTGTGTGCTCACACTAATTTACAATGAGTTGTTAGTGTGCACCACCAGACTTTGCCTTCAAGATTTGCGAATTTCCCTTCTCACAAAAAGGCAGCTAGAAAAGCTGAGTTTACACTTGCTTTATTACGACACTAACGGATACAGCTTCAGCTCGCTGCGTACTCACAGGCGCCCCTGGGAACTTGTTTCCCATGGTTGCGTGGAAATCGCATTTCCAAATGCCACACCGAAGTGAGGGAGACGCGAATGACTATCAGGAGATGAAACAGTCTTTTGCTCTTCTGCCTTTGGCTGATGCATCCAGGGAAGGCTCGGATGTATTGCGGCTTGAAGCAGAACCAATAATCCTCATGATGCACGAGGAGGCACCAAAGTTCATTTGCAGTGAACCAGACGGAACAAAGCACATCATTTCTGTAGACACTTGGGTGGTTGTTCTCTTGTGGCTACTCTGACAGCTTCTTCTCTAATAATTGCTTCACCAGAACAGGGTTGGATCGTCCTTGTGTTTCCCTTTGTACCAGGCCAATTAACTTATTTAGAACTTTAAGATTTCCTGCTTTTATTGCCATAACCTTTAAAGAAAAACAAAACAAAACAACAGACACCACTGTTACATGAAAACCGGACATCTTCACTCATGCGCAGCCAAGGTATGAATATTTTTGCCCTTTGGACCATTGCCGTCGAATGCTGTATTTTGGGCTGTTATTTATAAAAACTGCCTTCAGCTTTGCAATAAGCTCCTGCTCTGCTCCCATGAGACAGCAGCAGGGCCCTACAGCAGCAGGGCCTTACAACTAATAGAAAGATCTCCTTTTATTAAAAGTCAGAAAACACTTTGAGATTTTTAACAGTGTCTGCAACTTGAACAGTGACTCCCTGGAAGAGAGCCAGAAAAATAAGATGAAGTTCTTTTTGCTAATAGGATCTAACCTCTTTACTCAACATACTGCTCAGTTAAGTAATTTGCATTGAATCACAATCTTATTTGATAATATTTGTGAGGCGCTTCAAGCACAGATGTAGTCGGTTTTGTAACAGCACGTTATTTAAGCAAGGAATCCTTTGCAACATAGCAATTAATTAACTGATCAGAAATGCGACCTCCTATCAGACAACTAGTGTCTGATGCACAATCACCTGCAAAACAGCAAGGGCCATATTTAAAAAAGACAGTGAAAAAAAGCATCAGAAATTTCACTTTCAGGCATTTCTACAGGAGATGCTACTGCGGAAAGACAAGCTTTGGCCTTCACGTTGTTTGTGTGGCAGGGAAGGCATCCTCTATGCTGTCGGAGTTACTGGGCAAAACACGATGGCTTCAATTAAACAGCATGTCATATTTACAGATATTAAGGGAAGGATTGCGAACATATGAACCACCCACTGTGCCAATACCAAGCACAAATGCAAATACTGCTACTCGTTATGGTATCTGAATTATTGGCAGTCTAAAATCTTCTCTGTAGTGTCACAATATGGAAAGGACTCAGGACTCCTGATCTGCTCGAAATTACCTATATGGGGCAGAGTGTAGTACGCTCCAGATGATACTGCATTTTTCATAAGTGCTCAGTGTTGGCTTGAGCAACTGCTTGTAAGTTAGTTCATTTTGAACAAAGTTACTATCAAAAAGCAAGGCAGACTTTTTTTTCTTTCCCCCCGTCAAGTACTCAGCTAACTATTTTGTAAGGTACACTCGTGCAGCAATTTAAAGCAATGAATTACAGGCCTTCAAGGTAGCTTTTGCCTTAGCAAAATATCACCTGGAAAAAGCAGGGAAGTGAGGCCATTCTACTACATTTGGCTTGACTAAAACAGTGGAAAACAGAGGAATTAGACTCTCAGAAAAAGCATTATTATTGAAATGGGAGTGTAGTTATGGACCTTCGGCTTCTGCACTTCCCAATCCGTTCTAATGTTCTTTCTATCCACACTTGTGCTTCCGTACCAGTCTGAAAACGCAGCACCACTTTTATCAGGCTCTGCAAATGAATCAGTCTGATGGAGGTCACGCCGACCTACCGCAAGCTCATTTTCTTTATCAAAAGCTCTTGCAGAGCTGTTAGCATCCCCCAATGAGATCTGGGGTGGGTGGTATTGTTCTCAAAAGATGTTAATGTTTTTTTCCAAATGGCAAATGTATCTAGACAATGTTTATATTAGAACTAAGCTATTCACTTCTGCTTTTATACTTTTGCTCCAGAGAACATGTGAGCACTTGTTTTCATTTTGCTTTTTAGAAAGCAGATTTTAGACTCTGTCAAGATGCCTCTTCCTGCTCCTCCCCTTCATCATCAACAAGGGGTTTTTCCCCTTTTTCTCAGCTCAGACCTTGTTAAACCCACGAGCTGTGCAGACTGCTGCGTGATCTTCCAAGGAGATGGGGAAGAGCCAAAACCCCATCTTTCCTCCTGCAGCCTTTGCGCTGCTGCCACAGCCCAGCAGCACAACAGCAGAGCAGACAGCAGCCCTGGAGCCACCGATGCTGCTGCCACAGGGGTCCGACTCCTCCCCACCCCACAGCCCCCGTCAGGCAGGAGAGCCAGCTAGACTTGTCTCTTTGGCAGCGGAGGGAGACGGGGACACGGCAAAGTGACAGATCCAAGTAAAATTTTTGCCTTGCCAGCTCTGATACAGTCTCTAATTCCGTAACTAATGTATGCCTCGCTGGCAGAGAACTTCAGTCTTCAGCTTCAGAACAGTTTAACAGCGTTGCCCTAATATCACAACAGATGACAAAAATCAGAGTTATGTGGCCGGGTGGCCAGGTCAGGTTAATGGCAGTATAGCTGAAGAGGGAAAGAGCCCCACAGTTTTCCTTTCCTGCATTAAATTTTTATGGTCTCTCAGAATGACTTAGCACATTAGCCAGACTGGTAATTTCTTCTGCTGATCATTTTGTTTATGCTTCGATTTCTAAAAAAAAAAACATTTAGTAAAATAGGAAAGGAGAAAAAAAGCCTGATAATATCCGAGCAGCAGCTTTAATGCTCCTATACTGGCTCTAGAGCCCAAATGACAATCAAAAGGAAAAAAAAAAAGGCCATTTTAAGCCCCTTTTTAGTGCCACAGACTGCCACAGTGCACAAGCTTCCCAGCACCATCATAATCACCTCATTTTCTTGTCCATCAATCACCGCCTGGCAGATCTGTTCAAGCTCTTTTTGATCTTGTATCAGTTCAAGTTTCTTTTCTTTAACAATTTCAAGAGGAGTCTTCCCTTCTCCCTTCCACAATTCTGCGAGCACCTGAAAATCACAATGAGTAGTGAAGGTCAGTGTCTTGACTTATCCATGTTTTTTAGATGCAGTATTTCAGTTCCTATCCAAGAAGCCAGATTTTAGTTAAAGCAATGTGAACAAACCCAAGACTTAAACCTGTGCCTCACTGAAAAAGCTCTTGTACCCTCCCTCTTTTTCTGCATCCTGAAATAAGACAAAGCATTTTCACTCACTGCATGAGTGCAGGTTAATGGTTCGCAACCGGTCCTCTGCAGCCTACCGCAGCGCCGGGACCTGCCCGCTACTACCAGTGATGGGACCTGCTCAAAGCAGTTTGCCTCGCGCGGCCTCCGTGTACCTCGCTGCATTCGGCCGCTGCTCCCTCACTGGGAGAGGGGGGCACCGCGGCAGAGACTGTCCCTGACTGCAAGGCTGTCCCTCAGGCAGTCCTCACGCTCATCTCTCACTGTTCACAAGAACTGCCTGAGAGCAGCGAGGAAAATGCATTTCCATGAGCAATGTCTCTGCCCGGGAACTGACGATTAGCTGACTATTGTACCAAGTCCAATCCCAGGTAACTCATCCCATTACCAGTGCTCATCAGCAAGCTGTAATGAGGCTACGTATGACAAAGCAGAAGAAAAATAGTGCCGAGCTGAATGAATGCAGCAGCTCCAGCCCACCTATGCATCACCTCCGAGTACCGGAATGCTGGGTGAACCCAGGCCTCCGGAATAATCACTTGCTAATGCTAGTGTGTTTTCCTATGCCATAGCACGGCTATCGCCCCGGAATAAACTTGAGAGACGAGAACATTTATAAAAAACCAATTTCCTTGGGCAGTCATTTTCTGTATTCCCTTTGCTCTTATTTCAGAGCTGTGGGAGGAGAGAAAGAAAACCATTATTAAAACAGCTGCTCGTGCTCCATCCTGAGCTGAAGATATGATTGTATGTCTGGGCCATTGCTGCGTGCCGATGTGGAAATGGATGTCACGTCAAAATCCTAGCATTAAATACTCCCTGTAGGATGAAGGAGCGGCTGGGGTGGGGAGAGGAGAGGGGCATTCAAACTGCATGTTAAATAATTAGCAGGGCAGCAAAACAACTTAGGAAAAATGAAGCACTTGGGATGGTATCTTAACTACCTCAGCAATTTTCTTCAGCATGAAGCATTTTCTGGTACAAAAGACCTTCAGTTGAACAATTTTGTAGCCACAACAGGTATTTAAGAACCATGCATTGACACAATTCCTGCAAGAGGAGATTTGTTTGCCAGCCATGCCCCAAAGCTTTTTATGGGATCTTATCACTCTGCTGGAGACCTGGAGAGAGGGTAATGGCGCGCAGCTGTATTGTGGCAGCTACATCTTGTTTTTTCCCCTGTAAGAGGGTTAAAGGCAGATCACAATATTAAAGTTACTGATAAGCAGCCAGAGTTACAACTGCTATAAGTAAAGCTTTCAGATGTTTATATCTAAATAAATCAGTGCAGTATATGATCTTCCTTCGAGTGCAGTACTTAAAAATCATCATGCTAGTGCTACCTGGAATACCCCTAGAAATAAATACACCCAACAGAGATTCAACCTGCCTGCAGCCGCTCACCCGTTTTTTTTTGTTGCACTCCAGTGCCACCCCGGGCAGCCCCCTCCCTCTGCCTTTCCCTGAGGGACCAGGCAGGAAGCTTTCTGTCCTCCGGGCCACCCGAGGCACTGGGACCGTACGTACATCATGCCTCAGAAGGAGCCCTGTCCTCTTTGCACAGCACAGTCCATAGCAAAACACCCTGGAGGGTCTGAAGCCCTGCACAAGTGGGAGGCTGGACAATGAATAAGCCACATCGCTCTCCTGGAAAAAGGCAGATGTGATTTTTAGGGCTGGTATGTATTCAAGCAGGATGCCATGGGCTGCAGGAGGGGAAAATCTGCAACAAACAAAATCTAAGCAGCCGACCACGGCAGAGTTACCCAGGAGCAATTCATGTATCAGGCTGACTTAGATCAGGGGCAGGACAGCTTGGCAGTCAGAGATCCAGCTCTGATTCCCTGCTATTTCTGTGCCAAACATCTCCTGGCACGGAGAAAAGCTCACCCATTAGAAACCTTGAAGGCACCAGATTTTCCCTGTGACATCTGCATCGTGTGTACTTTTCAATTTGGTAACAAGCACCTCCACTTAGCTAGTAGAGCAACACTGTTATCAAGGCCCTTGCTTGTTTACAGGTACGTAGAAAAGCAGAAAGAGATGTGGCCAAGACCTGTCAAAGATGCACTTTTAAAAATGTGTTTCTCCACTTGGCAAGGAGTATGAATCTAAAGAAAGCAGTTTAAAAAATGATTTCAACTCATTTACACAAACTGCCTGCACCAGAACAGGAGGATCAAATTAGGAAGTCTCCAGAGCCAAAATGAGAATCTCAGGCCTCATTTCCATTACTGAAATCTCAGTAGTTTCTACTATTGATTCTTGCCCGAGCGTGATTAGATTTTAATGATGTTCTGCTGTCTCTACCTACACAGGCATAGCAGCAAACCATTGGTCAAGATGAATTAATCAGGACTTGCATGTCTGGCTGCCACAGGCATCATATCAAACATTTTGCAACTGGTGAACGTGCCAGCTGACTGCTGTGCCTGAGAACGCTCCAACTGGAAACCCTATCTGCAGTGATTTGCTGCCAAGGGTGGGGGGAAGCAGCAGGCAGCACCACTCCAGTCAGTCCTGTGGGCATCTCTCCTTTCCAGTGATGGAAAGCCTCGATGTCTGGCAGTTGTCCCTCAGCCGCTGACAAAAGTGAGGGGCAGGCTGGGTCCAGCCTTCCAGATGGTATAGCCGTAATTGTCAAAGCAGATGGTTCTGTTTAGATTTGTGTACTGTACTCATTTCCCCGCTATCTACTTTAAAATAGGGGAGCCAAGTGGGTCTGTTGAAGTTATTCCTATGTAGGTGACCTGTGCAACTGCAGAAGCAAACCAGACTTGGGGTCTGCTCTGCTCCATACCCTGCTACAGCCCCCCGATGAACGCACGACAAGGGTGCCCACGCAGAGTCGCTCCAGCGTGGCTCTCAGCAGCAGGGGCAAGTTTCTGCTCCCCTGGCCCAGGAACCAGCCTCCTCCCCCAACGCCGTAACTCAAAGGCAGGCCCCTTATGCCAGAGATGCACCCACTGCCAGCCCTGCAAACGAGGACCGAGGCCTCACCTCAGGCAGACTGGGTTTCAGACTGCTTTCAGCCCTGGGTGAGCAGCAGCAGCACATCTCACTGTGGACTTCAAAACGGTGCCTCTGGGGTGGGCCACAGCGTGCGCCTGTGCAGGTCCCCTGATCCAGGACACGCTCACCCCACAGCCCTGCACACTGGCAGAGCTGGAAGCTGCTCCCCTTTGCACAGGCGCACCAGCCTGAAACTGCTTCGGAGACCTCTGGAGTAGGATGTTATATTTGATGGCAAGCTGGGCGTGAGCTCTGTAATTACCTAAGTAGTAATTATGGAAGCACACGGTGCCCTTTCCTTGGCATATGCATCCTACCATACAATGTTCTGTGTCTATAATCAGCGCTTACAGCTTTTATCTGTCTGTGTTTTAGTGCCTTATACAGCAGAGACCGAAGACAAAACCTCTTAAAAAATTTAAACTGTTAACAGCTTCCTGCAGTGAGCACGTACGTGTATGCCCGTCTGCGTGCTCACCCCATGGAACCCTTCCATCCTTTCTCCTTGGATCTGTCTCTACCACTGCAGTTCCCTCCCCTCCACCCCAAGTGCTGTAATTCATCTGCTGTTGTGTATATATAGCCCTTTCTGCCCTCAGGCCATCCAGTATCTCTGCCTACTGCTGAGAATTGTTATAAACATTTGTTATTCTTCCGACATCCAGGCAACCAAGATACTTTTCTAAATGTGGCAAGGTTTCTGCAGTTTGATAGCATCACTCAGTGATGGCAAACAGTACTGTTATTTCTCTGTGTCCAATTTCAGAACACCGAGGACAACATGCACATTACAAGGAGTTGGTAATTAAACAAGAAAAGCATCTCTGAAATTCTTGACATTTCATAAGCTGTCAGAAGTGCTGGCACACAAATATATCACAAGGCAAGAAACTCCCGTAGAAGAGCATTAGTACGCTGTCTCTACCTCCACAAGGAAGCCCAGAGTTAAGACTGGAGTTCTGAAGCTTCCCTTTCAAATGCAGACACCAAACTGATGGGTGTGCCGTGACCCCGCAGGCACAGAACCGCTCTGCATTCCAATGCTTTTCCTATTAATACTTTATCTCCTTTTTGAAGCTTTTGCTTTTCCAATCCAAAATTTCCAAATGCACATGCCAGAAGTCAGGCACTTAAATCCTTATTTATGACGCCTGTCACATGCAGCTGGCTATTCACAGAAGCAGACCAACAAGATGACCAACTTAATTAGGAACTACAAGCATCTCCAAAAAAGAAAACAATAAACCAGGAAGTTTAAGTGTCTCCAAGTAGGGTAGAGAGCCACATTTGCAACAGTTACACACTTGGGTTATAGTCATGCAAAAAACAAGTGAACAGACTTCCAAAGTTGTACTTGGATTAAATCAGTATGTGCTGGAAAGACGGAAACCCACCCTGTCTATTTCAGAGGGTTAAATGCTTGAAGCAGACAAGGCAAGTTAAATATCTTCATTGCAAGTTAAATTCATTAACAGTTTCACTGATGAAGACCTGAGAAGAAGCAGTCATCTAATGTACTTATCTAGAGGATAATAATTAATCTGAAAAGACAATGCATTCCACATAAAAGAGCCAGAAATAATTTCAGGTGAATGACAGATTATTCTCTGTCACAAAAAGCCTCCAAATTTTGTCTACGTCTAGTCACCATACCATAAGCAGTTCACAATTTTAGATACAAATCATCGAGAGCCGATTTTTCAGTCTGTCGTAAGCAAGATGACATTTAAGAAGAGGGAGAAACCAGCTTTACCACCAGTACTTGCTTGAGAGGTCCGTGACAGCACTTGCTCAAAGCAGCAAGGATAAAAGAAAGGCCAGACCTCTCCGCTTTTGACTCAGGGGTACGCCAAAGCGGAACTCTTGTGACTTCACTCAGGTGAATTATATCCTTTTGCACATGCTAATGCTTCGGAACGAAGACCTTACTGTCCCTTAGTAGCTAGTAACAGATACTCTCAGCTTAACTGCAAGCCATGGATAAGCTCCCACTGACCTTTCAGTCAGGTCTGACTCAAACTGTGAAACTGAGACGGTGTCCAGGCTGTTCAGAAGCAGGATCTATTTAACTGATTTCAGCTCACATTGCTGAAATCTACTATTTGGCTTGTGCCACCTTCTAACACTGAATATGCAGATGTATCTGTAAAATTATCTACCCATGAGGCGTTTTCATCTACTCTACATATACAGTAGATACAAAATTTATCGTTCATCAACACTCAATTTTATTACAATTATGTAATTTCCTTTTAAAGCAACTGGCGTACTGGTACACACAGATTATAAAATTGCTGCGCAAACGGAGTAAGAGGCCACAGATTCAGAGTATAGTAAAACCAAAAAGGTACTTACCTGCTTTGCTGCTGTAGAAGAAATTTCTCTTTTTTCTAGAAGGTTCAGAAGGTCAGCCAGGAGGAAAGAACTGACCGGGCTAGGGAAAAAGCGGTCAGAAGTTACCTCAGAGAATAAGGGGAGTAATACATCTAGGCTACTGTTGCTTGCCTAAAGATCACAGAGTTCAGCACGACAAGCTAGCCTTTTTCCTCACGATACACTATATTCTACCATTTTATTGATTGCCTGATTATGCCTTACCACTCTCATATTCCAAAGAAGGCAGACTCTGGTTACTGCTCGTAACTACATGGTCCTCTTCTCTGGAAGGTATTTGGTTAAGTTCGTTCAGCAGGACAGCATCAAAGCTTACGTATTACTGCCTAGCGTAACAAACTTCACAGATAACTAAAGCAGAAGCGAGCAACGGAGTGACACGAGACTGTTCATGGTACATGAGAAAAGGATCACTTTTGTTTCACCACTGTAGTAATCAAGAAGCCTGACCTTTCCTTTACTGTCAGGGAATGTTGTTTCAAATAACTGAGCAAGACATTGAGAATCCAGCCGATCACTTTCTTTGGTTTCATCTGGGTCTGTTTTACCACATTTTCAAAGAACTCTGTTAATCCATCTTCATTCTGTTTAAGAAAAGTTAAATGCATCAAAAAGATACCAGAGTGCAAGCACGATTTATTATACAGTTACATTCAGAGTATAAGTACTCAATCCTAAAGTAAACTTGGTTTTGTGAATTCATTCTAAAGTCACAAGACTTTGGAGTAATTTTATTAACATAACAGCAAACAAACTCTCTTACATCTAGAATAGGTACATACAGGCTTCACTGCCAGCCTGTCTGTTTCAATGGAACTTCCAATAAACAAGTGATTTTTTTTCTCTTCACTCCTCCCTAAAATTAGCATTTGGGGAGAAGCTTTCACATCTTCTCATGTGTTTTAAGTACATATAATGCTAGAAAATATATTGCTGCCATCTAACAGGCTGTTGTGCTACCTTTTACCAAGAAGAGATTTTTTTCTGAAACTGTCTACATACATTTTACTCTTGATCTTGCAATCACTTGCATTTATTTTGTATTGAAGGACTAAGTTTAGTTTGCATTCACCCTTCAATGATATGGAAAGGTCATACTGTAAGAAGCAGGGTTTTGTTTTTCTAGCTTTTTCAGAGAAGCTATATAAGCTTTTCCACAGCACCCTAAATGCTCAGAAGGTATGACAGTAGGGGATTCAATTTATAGCCTAAGTGAAATCGGAGATTGTTTTTAGAAGAACAGATACTGCACAGTCTGTTGAATGCTGTGCTGTTTGTCATCAAGGCATTGTCGGATCTTTAACTGTAGCGCAGAACTCATTAGGTCTACTGAAGGCTGAAGAGATATTAAGTGGCAGCTCCTGCCTTTTCAAGGAGGAATCCAAATCCAGCGTGCTACTGGACTTTTGCAGTGTGTGGCATAAATGCACAGGAGGACAAGCCAGCTCTCAGAAGCTGAGAGGTAACAGTCTGGAGACAGGCAAGGAGCTATTGTAAGTATACTGTCATCACAGCAAAAGCATTTCCCAAAAACATACTGAGTGCAGCCAGATCTCCCAACAGCTCCGAGCAAAAAGAGTGCAGGTACACACTAAACCAAAGCCTCACTTTTCCACTCAAATATCCTCTCAAAACAGTCTCATTTGCCCTTGTTTTTGAAGGCAATTTATCACCATGGCAATACAGATTTTTACACTTTCCTCCTCAAAACTCTCACAACACAAACTTCCAACAGCTCTAAATACCACATTTTTCACTGGTAATGATGTATGGCTTTTGAGAAGACTGCAGACTCCTGCTCTCTGTTCTGTGAAACAGAACAAAACGCGCTTAGATTAATGGTTGATGTGCCATAAAACTGGTGTGATGAAAATCAGACCCGTCCCCTTTACCTTGAGACGATGAGCAAAGAAACCAAGTTCTCAGTGTAGGCAAGCCACTGAGGTCTTTTGTGAACCAAGGTAAACCTTGTAACTCCCCCTAGTTATCCATCTAATGCACACAGATATAATTCCCTTCTTTTCCAGTGTTCTTACAAATTTAACTAGCAGTTACTTCGTAATCAAATTATGTAAAATCTAAGGCTAAGTAGACTAGAGGAACAAATTTGGCTTTAAAAGAAACAGTAAAGGAATGAACATGATTACCAAAGTACAGTAAACTTGATTAAAAACTGCGTGTACGTTAAGTGGAATTACTAAATACTGTACTCTTTCTAATTCACCTCAGGATTCAACAGCACAAACAAACACTGATTATTTAAACAGCGGGTTCCCTTCCACAAAAACACCTGTCCAATTTCGGTAGGAAAAAGTGAGCGCATATAAATGCTGGTTTCTTCACACACACTGCAGAAGGTTTTGCAAACACTGCAGGCAGAGTAGGTCTAGCTACAACGTTATGCACACAAAAAGATGTCTGTGGATGCCACATGACAATGTGGGCTATGCAACTGGGACGCAGCATGTCCAACACACTCATCATGTACAGGCTAGAGAGCGCATCTCTAGCAGTGGGCACACGCAGATTTCTGGATACCGACAGCCTGGCTGGAGCTACAGCTCTGACCCCCGCAGCCAGACCTTTGACAATCAAGGAGAAACATACCCAGCCTTCACATTTTAATCGGACGATTTCCAGGCAGAAAAACCCAGGAATACTCAAGACTTATGTATGCTACCAGGTACCGAACCCCATGCTCAATACTTGTGCACATAAAATCAGACATATTCCCCAAAATTCCTTTGCATTTCATTTTAGGTTTTTGAAAATGACTATCATTTTCTGTAGCCAAAGAGTAGGGAAACCCAGAAATGCTAGACTGAAATGAATAAGGCAGAATGTCAAAACACGAAAATGACTGACAGAAATGAAACATTTTCCTTATTTTCTTGCCATATTAGAAAAATGCAGGCATAACTTGATTAGCTTCAATTTCTAGACACTGTACTACTTGAATATGACTTTAGTTTGTTCTGCATTTTGGTCAACTTTCTTCATGCCAAATTCATTCCAACTCCCAACATACACACACCTGTCCCTTGCAATAGATCTGAGCTGAAAACCACCGCACGCTCTAACATACTGGTTTACAAGAATGCCGACTGTTCTCACTTAGTTCTGAATAACATATTTCAATCTTCATAGAAAGAAAACCAGAAATCTGAAATTGCATACCATGTTTGTGATCCAGGCCCACTCGGGGCTCCCATTACACACAAATATGCGGTAACTTATTCACTACAGTCTCATTGGCATGAAATCTGACATACCAGTATTTCAACCAGATGCAAATTTCTTTCTTAAACATGGTTTAAAACAATCATTTAATAGTACCAAGATATCAAAACCCTAGTGGTGGAGTGATTTCAGATGCTTTTTAAACAAGTTTAAAACAATATATGTATTTTACAAAATACTATGCGTACCATATTCAGGGACATTGGGTCTGCAATGGAAACTTACGCTTTTGAAGACCAATAATGTTTCCCAAAAACTGAAGAAGAAAACCACACCAATGTTCACAAATGTAATTTTCTGCTTTCTTATTCCCATTTTCACCACCACAGTTCCCACAATAACCAACTGTGAGGTAACAACTGCTGCAAAAATGTGCAAGATTGTCAGGGATAAAAACCAGAAAATCTAGCCTATTAAAGCAGACAAGCACAGCAGTCAAAGAAAGTTCAAACTTTTTCCTACAGCTTCTTATAAAATGATTTGAGTTCTAAAATTAAGCATAAATTCACCGGCACGCCAACATATATGAGGACGGCATGTCATAAACAAAATGGTCAAAACCAACTTCTTACAGCAACCCACTTTTTTGACTGTTTGAAGGATTCACCAATGTAATTGTTCCACCAAAGCAATAAGCCAAAGCCCAAGTGGAATGGCCACTTTTATCTGAGTAAGCAGAGCAACAGTAAACACACAGGAAGATTTGGAATTCAGATAAGAAAGGACATGATCAGACTGTTTTTTTCTAATGCTGTACTGTGACAACTGATGTATTTTTTGGTTGAACCTCCCCGGACCTCAGCATGCTTTTTGAAAGCAAAACATCACATTGATGTCTATGCCAATACATCTTGGGTTTTTTGACTCAATACAACAGAGACAAAAATACTATAATATCATAACTGGCAAAGTTGTCAGATATCCCTCTTGACTGCAGTATTTGCCAGCCTACCAGTTCACACAGCAAAGTAGAAATTGCATGCAGAAATTGAGTACCCAAATACCATGGCATCTACGTGGCTCGAAGAATTGTATCTCTACAAGTAAGAATGGTTCTGCATGAAGACAATCAGAAACCTCGTTTATTTTTGCAATTGATACAAAATTGTCAAAAACGTAGCAGTTTACACTTAAGGAATTTCAGATATAAAGATATTAATAGGTAATGTTCTCCTTCCATTTCAATATATCTTGTCATTAGGCAAAGCAGGAGTCTCAGGTTCTCAGTCCTGCAGTACATACAGGCAGCTACTGCATATGAGCATAAAGTTCATGAAGCAAGCTCGGGAACCAACTTGCATGCTGAAGTATGGTATTGTTTTATTATAACTTTGGTGCATAATGTTTTCTCTAACAAGTTTGCGCAGAACGGAGATTTTGCATTTTAGAGTCATCCCTCTACTACTGCCATTTATTTAATGAGCACTCCTGGGTGCTCTAACCTGAAAGAATGCTCATTAGATTTGTGCATCTGGCCCTATCAGCAATCTTCTGTAACTCCTGATGTAAGCTTAACACAGCAACGGACATGCCGTTTTCAGATGAATGAGGGTTAACTAGTCTCCCAGTGAACAGGCAAGCAACTTTTATGGAGAGTATACATGCTGACATTCTAATGCGCAATAA
Organism: Pluvialis apricaria; assembly: GCA_017639485.1. NCBI lineage: Eukaryota > Metazoa > Chordata > Aves > Charadriiformes > Charadriidae > Pluvialis > Pluvialis apricaria. The sequence goes on along the minus strand of CM030010.1, from coordinate 50,411,311 downwards.
AAGACGACTCGCAATGAAGAATGCATTCACTTCATGCATTCAAATGGATGCATTATCTTATTACAAGCTGAATCCCAAATTTCAGCTTGGAGCTCATTAATTATCTTATACATTGCAAAAAGGAAAAAAGTTAAAAGGGAAAAAGCAAAGGCAATAGTGGATTTCAGAGAACAGCTAGAAAGAAGGGGCAGTTGATGAGACAAATATATAGAGCTAGTTGATAGAGATGAGAGAACCACCCAGCAGAAGCCATCAAGACTAGCAAAACTGAAACACGCAAGAAGTGGGTTGATGCCAAGTGAAAGGAGTGGGTGTACTGGGTCTGCCTGGGATGGAGTTCATTTTCTTAAGAGGGTGCTGTGTTTGTGACTAAAGCAGTGCTGACAAGACACCGGTGTTTTGGCTACTGCTGAGCAGTGCTGTCTCTTTTTCCCCACTCGGCCCCCCACACCGAGCAGGCCAAGGGTGGGCACAGAGTTGGGCGGGAACACAACCTGGACAGCTAACCCAAACTGACCAAGGGGATAGCGCATGCCATGTAACATGCTGCTCAACAAGGAAAACTGAGGGAAGAGGATTTTGGGGGAGATAGTCTTTGTCATTGGTCGGTGACTGGTTGGGCGTAAGTCTACTTGTGGTAGGTGGTAAGTGATTGCATTTGCATCGCTTTTGGGTTTTTCCCCTTCCTCTTTCCTTCACTTATTTAAATGTCTTTATCTCAAACCACAAATTTTCTTACTTTTGCTCTTCAGATTCTCTTCCCTGTCACACTGGTGGGGGGAACGAGCAAGCAGCTGTGGTGCTTAGCAGCTGGCCAGGGTCAACCCACCACAGAGGGGGAGAAGAAGAAAAAAAAAGTCAGAAAAAGGGGTTCAGGACCTATCTACCCATCTGAGCTCTGTTTATTTTAACGTGAGAAATATGTTGATGTGAAAAAAAATGCATGCATGGACAGGAATACTGACTGCAAAACCACATGTTGCAGCCTGTGCAATGAAATAGAAAGGTAAGAACTACTGACACCTCTCGATGCTATCACTGCAGCCTCATGACTTTGATGAGACTTATAACTCACCTTCCCACCAAACAGTAAAAGATCTGCAACTCACTAAAATGGCACACCACCACAAAGGCAGTTTTCCTAACAGCTTTCTTCAAAAGAATGAACCATTTTTTTCCTCTAGAACCAGCTTCTTGTACAAGTGTATTAAATTACAGACACAAAGGAGGAATATTAGGTAGTTAAGTTAGGTGCACTGCTCTCCTTCCATTTTCAGTCAAAAGAAAGGAACTCCTCCAGAGGACAATTTAAAGTACTTATGGTTCCACTCTGAATCTTACTCTAAAGAAGTCCTTTTCCTTCTGTCTCCACTAATCACAGAGGTAACCAAAGCAGGACACTGTCCTAGCTTAGCTGGCTATGTGAAATGTCTAATCTTGTGTGGGTGTACTAACCCCCACACAGTTATCATTGGCAAATAGAGATGATGCAGTTTGTATTCAAGAAGCTCAAAATCCTTTAGAATAATTTTGGAAGTTATGAGATTTTTCTGTCACTTCCTTATTCATACCTATATTTGCCACATCCATTTCTTTCTCATCCCCACTTCTGAACCAAACCCTCGTAAATTGTACTGTGAAGTCAAAGTTGATGTTGCACAGTCATTTTGCGTATCTACCTAAGAATAAGTCTTTTCATTTTGAAAGAAAAAAAAAAACAAAAAACCAATGTGGGAGGTAAATCAATAGGCACATGAAGCTGAAAGATTTAAACTTTGGGGTTTGCTTCGGCAGTCAGGAAAACGTGCCTATTAATTTGTTAAATACTGACAACATGCCTGGCCTTGTACCAGACCCACAGACAAGAAGAGCAGGCACTCGCAGACAAGGATTTGTCAGCAGGAAGTTGTACCTTTGTTGCAGTCAGTCACAGGTGCATCCATGTGTAGACAGACAAGATCAATATTAAATAATAGTTATTTGATTGCACCTTGCATGGGAAACACTTCTGGGCGCACCGTGTATGGTTTCTTTTCCCCATCATTCTATGTATACAGCTCCAAAGTACAAAGTATGCATTGGACATATTTCCAACTAAAAAACATCCATGAGAACTGACAGCTGGTTAATATGACATTTGTAAATCTTTCAAAAACAGTGCAACTTTGAAGTTTCTAGGCTTATTTTAGCACTTGATCAATAGACCTACCAATAACGCGAAGCTGTGTTCGGGAAGAATCCCATACCGTTCAACAAGCTTTGCTCTCTTCACACTGGGGAGGTCAGGAAGTCTCTCATGAATCCAATCAATATTTACCACTTGCTGATGGTTCATATTAGCTGGCAAAGATTTTGCATCGTACAGAATCAAAGGAGGAAGGTTTGGCTCTGGCATAAACCTAGTAAAAAGGAAGAAAAACTCCTTTGTAATTATTTTCAGTCAGAAGCTAAACAAGGAATAAAATTTATATCACAAGTTTATACTTACCAGGAAGTTGCATTACTATTTCGACTAAACAAAATATTAAAAATTCATGACTCAGTATATCACTGTTAAGTAGTAAGAGATCAGTCTCTGAACTGCTGTAAAGTCTCTGTTCTTTCTTTGAGTATTCGCCACTGATTGTCAAAGAATCAATGATAGGAAAGGGGTAATTAACAATTCTGTACCCAAAATAATAATTAAAAAACCCTAATAAAAACAGTAAGAATAGATATAACCCACTCCTTCGGGCATCAAGCATGACTTGTGGATCTGGACAATCCAGGAGTGGACTGTCAGAAAAAAAAACCCCACCTGAGATTGACAGCCAGCTGCCAGGAGTGATCCGGGTAGCTTGTAACCTTTTCCAGACCAACTTCAAAAATCTTGGTGAAATCTCATGCTGTGCTAAAAGCAAAGTTACTGTGCCCAGCAGGGTGCCATCACAGAACAAAAGGATCCCTTAAAGAGAAGGCCAATTCAAACCACTCGAGTAACTGCAATTGAAGTAGAAACCTCACTCTTACATGATCAAATGAGGGGTTCAAAAAAAATCAGAATAAAGGACATCGGGCACCCTCTACATTTAATATAATAATTTCTATTTCAAATCTGCCTAAACATAGATTTTATGTATAATGTGCAGCCGTAAGTTACAAAAAGTCCAAAAACCACAGATTAATACTGATCATAATCTTAGTAATAGTAACAATCTTTCTGGTCTTTATTTGAAATACCTCAGACTCACTAGTTTTGCCTAGGTTTTCGTGAATATTCTTTTGCCTTTGTTCCAATTAGTCTTGTTAAATAAGCCTCATGCCACCCCTTCCCATAATAAGGAATTCACAACATGAATACTGCCTTTTCTGCTGCATTTCTACAAACAATAATTTAAAGAGCAGATTTAAATTTAAAGTATTTTTAATGTTTTCAAAATTGTTTGGGTTTTTTTTGTTGTTTTAACCTTATTGATATAAACAAACAAGATTCGATTATTTCAAAATCCTTGCTCTGCTCTAGTAAGATCAGTGGTAGAATATATGTAGATCCAAGATGAACACAAATATGGCAAAGCTAAGAAGCTCTGAACGTTCTCCTGCAGAACTATAATTCTCCAGGTGGGAAGTGAACTCTAGGAGTAACAGGAAGACTGCCCCTGGGATGCACAGCTAGGGAACCACTGGGAGGATCGGCGCTAAGATGGCCCTAACGAGGGGAGGAGGCAGGCACGCACAGAGCAGCAGAAGGGGTGCCCAAAGCAATCAGCAGTCACTGAGCTGCAGTAGTCATCCATCCATCCAGACAGCGCTGTGACTCCCTCCCGTGTTAGGGCACTAAGCAGCTGTGCTGCTGCTGCTTTGCAGCGTTGTCTCAGCGCTTGTTCCCAGCAGCACTGCTTCCCAACAGGACCCGTGCCTTGTTCCCTGGCCCTCTGGCTAAACCCTTCTTGGGTGGCTGTTTATGGTTTGATGGCTGTCATCTCACACTGGCGGAAGGCAAGAAGTACTTCGCAAGGTAACATCTTCATTAGGTCTACAAACATTTTATGGTAGAAGCCTGCCTATGAATGCTGCCACCTTTCAATAATAGTTAGGATTTTCAAACAGTGACTGTGATTTATGATCACAGAATTTCAGCACGGAGAGGCAGGGCCTGCTATCTGAAAATCATTTCCCTCAGTATTTTCTTAAAGCTGGAGCAATGCTTAACTCAAAATATTCTTACATTTTATGTCTGGAATTCTCACGAATACATATGTACTGGCCACAAAGTAAAACTTGAACTCATCCATGTTGAGTTACGGTACTCCAGCTTAGTTTTTGGGAAAGGTCTATGGGTTTTCACAGAGACGAGACACAGTTCTGGATCTGAACTGCTCAGACTAGCACTGTTTTTGACAGGTCTCTTCCCCTCCCAGTGGAGGGTAAACTTCCAATACGCACTCACTACACTGGCTAACTTTATATGCTCATTACACTGACTATACTTAAGAAATGAAATACATTTTTAGTTCTTGGAGTGTTAACTTTATTTAAAAAAAAAAAGTACCGATAATCCTGTTTTCCTTCTTTGTCTCTCATTGGTACAGTGCACCTAAAATAAAAACAAAGCAAGTAAGATGTGGTAAGTAGTACACAGAATTAGCTTTATCGCAAAAACACAAAACAAAAATTTTGCCTCATGAAGCTCAGGAGAGCACCTTAAGGTCGCTTCAAAGAACACACATATGTAAGAGGGCAGTCATTTTCACACGGACACTGCTTGATATAGCACGCAATCTGTTGTGAAAAAGCCTCGCCTTTAAGAATATATTACTGCCTGTGAGGAGACTATGCTTGTGAACATTAGCTTTAGAAGGCAGAAGTTGAGCAATACTACATTACCTCTCCTGACCATGTCACTAGCTATTCTTGGCACTCTAAAGCTGCTATTCCTGATGTTCCTCCAAAATAAAAACTCACCCAAGCTTGGCATCAAAGGCTCTTGTTTCATTCAGAATTGTTCCTCCATTTTCAAGCTCTTCAATTTGTCTCTGTATTTCATAGTCTGACAGGAAAAAAAAGAAAAATAAGGTTGTTATACTGCACTATTAGCTTTTGTACACTCCACTGTTTCATTTTTCACTGCTATGCAATAATGGAATAGTTTGTTGTTTTAACCTTAATGAAATAAACAGCACTAGTTACAGGCAGAGTTATCAGTCACTGTCTCTTTCTCCAGCACTGTTTCTTTCTTTGCCTGTTTTCCTCACCTTCTTTCATTCCCTTTAAATAGAAAACATTTTCTCCCAGGCACTGCAGCCAAGCCATACATTCCCAGTGACCGTCCTATTACCCAGTTGAATTTTCTTTTGGAGACGTAATAATCATCCTTTCTTGCTCATACCCAAGCTGCATCTGAACTTCATACACACCATCTACTGTACTCAGTGGAAAGCAATCACCTACACCGGAGGACACAGCTACTGCTAACATATTTCAGTACTAAACATGCTAGGCACTGAATCACCTGCTTTATTCTTCTTGCAGGTAGAGGGTTACCCCTGCAAGAAAACTGCAGACTAACATGGCTATCCCCTCAGTACCCCATACTAAGATTTCTTCTGTCAGGGAGCAGCAAGAGCAGGGCTGCTCCACAAGGGGGGACATGCCAGGAGCAGAGGGTGACCACAGCACAGGCAGAGCCCTCACTCTCCAGTGCAGTCCCACTGGTCTGAACAGCATGGGCAGAGGCACGTGCTATCAGCAGGGTCCGCTAACAGTCAAGGTGAGGGGATGAGTTGGGTGCAGGGTCCACCCAGGGAATTCAGTCAGAAGCAGCAGGAGGTAAGACTAGAGGCAGGACTGAGAACAAGACTACAGAACAAGTCCACGGTCCATCAGGACACAGGATGGCAAACTGGCACACCTGTGATGCACCTTGGGCAAAGTCTGGAGGCCCCAGCCTGAGCTTAAGTGGAACTTCTGGACCCATAGGCAAGGTCCATGGATGGCACACCCAGATGAATCTAGTCAGGGCTTTTAAAGCCAATTACTGCACTCAGGAGCCTGGCCTAGTTCATGTCAGACCACATAAAATATCTACAATGCTCTTGTAATGAAGTAACCATCACTTACCTACCGCTTTTGCCAGGAATCGTATGCTATTGATATTCTTCACTTCAGTCCTCACTCCATAAGGCTCTCCAGGGCGATGCACAGAAACATTGGCATCCACTCTCAGCTGACCCTCTGTGAAAGGAAATTCCATCAACAGAATAGTCTGCCCTGTAAACTAGAGTAAAAACCTTGTCATGCATTAATAAACTGCATGTTATGTGTAGAGCATTAACAGCAGACTTCCATATGTTCAGAAAGAAGTAACAATTACCTCATCATAGCGTTCTGTTTGGGATTCTATCTCGAGACTCTGCCTCCAATCATTCAAAATTTTCTGAGGATACTACTTTTTTTAAAAAACTACTGCTCATAATTCCTCTCAGACAAAACTGCATCATGCAGTGCAGCACAGATGCTCTGAGCCCTATAGAGAAAAAAGCTTCTGATTCACAGCTCTTAAATAAAGGGCAGAATTAGACAAGCAATTTAAAGTGGTGGATTGTGAGCTTCCATTCTTCTAAAAACAGCATAAAAATACATTTTGGAATTACAATTTGATGGATATATACTACTGTAGCATAGAACACGAGAACTTACAGTTATGTTGAACAGATTTACTAAGGTGTTCTTGGAAATTTACAGCTCAAGGACAAAATGTGAGTAATAGTGGATTTTTTTATAATTTTCTTCCTCTCCTTCAAAAAAACTGCAGTCTCACTCCTGCCCCAAGTTTTCCTGGCTGCCAAAAAACAAACTGAATACAAAGTTTTATATAAAAGCATCCTGCACTTTTAGTCCAAAATGGAATAATGTCCTTAGAGATGTTTAATGACTCAACCCCAAGTAACTCGTAATTGTAACTTTCCAAGTTTTGTCCCTCTAAAGACATCCCCTTCTGAGAAGAAAAGGCTTGCTACAGTCATTCAACTGCTGGGAATAAACCAACAGGAAAGGCTGTACTGAAAGGAAACATCATTTTTCCCATATTGCACAGTGAACATCTGTAGCCTTCCTCTTTGGTTTTAAGGTCTTTTTTGTTTTATTATTTCAAATACAGTAACAAAGAAACAAACAAACACTTACTGTTTAGATACAGTAGCATTATTAAAGAGAGCACAAAATAGCTCAACGTTAAACCGCTGAAGACATCTACAGCTTCAGAATCCACCCCAGTCAATAGATGTAAATTGACTAGAGAGGCCTTAGTACACTTTGTAAAAGTAGGCTGGATGACAGCGCACTAATTTCCTCTGTCTTCATAGAGTCTTGCCAGACATGTAAATGAAGGACAAAGGTGCTGGAATAACCCAACATCTCCTTCAAGAGAAGTGTTTTGCATGTGGTCCCTCTTTGGGGCGAAACGAGTACTTGTTCCAAAAGAGGAATAGTCTTGTCCTGCCCTTGCTTCATTTTGAGACATGACCTGCTTCTATTTGGATGTAGGTGTCAATGTGACAAGACAATGAAGTTAATCAGGCATAACTGAACGGAGAGCCAGGCCCTAAAGTTCTTAAAAAAGCTTTTTCCCTTTATGCCCACTTTAAGCCCAGCTTCTTTTCCTTTCACTTTGCAATGAAATCATCTTTTCAACTGTTTGTTGTTAATGAAATAACACCTGATAAAACCAAACATTTGTCTTCACTGAACACACAAGTAGAATGAAGGTAAAATGTGAGAATGTAAACCCTTATTTGAAAGAAAGTAATTATAATGCAGCAAAACCACAGTAGAAAGCTCCTAAAACCACCATTTGAAAAAAATATCCAAATACTTTTAAAGCCAACTATACTGGAGGAAAAATATTCCCAACACTGGAATTCTCCTCTAAAGTCAGAAATCTCACTGCGATAAGAGATACCATAATGCAATTCCAATGGCTATCTTAGGGCCAAATTCAGTAGTGATAAATGATGGTATATATGTAAGTCCACGAAGGCCTCTGAAGAAGCATGCAAACTGGCTGCTTAATATTAACAACTGTGTCCCATTTGATGTGTAACACTAGTGTGAGAAAAGATTCAGAGACATATATAATGTCTAGCAATTATTATTTCCCCCTACATTAAATTAAATTTGCATCACTAGCGAGGATCCCATTTATATGGACCACTCTGACTCAGTCCTCTAGGAGATGCGCCCACTTATACTGTGGACTGAATTTGTTGCCGGAACAGTGAGGCCAACTGTCACAGGCAAAAATATAGCTTACACTGTGAACACTAATAGGTAGCTTATAATTGGGTGTATGGGTGGAGAAGATGAATGCCCAAAACTGTACTTTTAAATTCTGAAGCGGAAGCCTGCTATTTGCTAGCTGTAACCATGGGCTGGTTGTAAATTTTGATTACATTAGGACTGAGCAAAAATAGCATGATCTGAATCCTCTAATTAATAGAGAGATATGAGACAGAATCACCAGTTAGGAGGCTGATCACACGCTGCACTGCACATCATCTATTGGGAAAACTGGAGTCTTCGGGTTCCAGAAAGAAGAGCTGGTACCAAAAGCAGGAGTTCCCAAAAGAGGAAGTGGTCTCACAAAGACAGTAGTGATCCTGGCTAAAGAGATCGTGGAGGTGGGGGAGCAGCCCAAAGATCTGGGAGATACAGAGACAAATCCCAGGGAATGCCTAGGGACCTTGGTCTCTACCACCCGAGACCAGTATCTACAAGCCTGCTGCACAGCACAAACCAACACAATTTTCTGGCTCACCTCCCCAGACCTGCAGTGATCTCCCTAGTGGGAAGAGAAATTGAGACCTACTGAACATAATGCTGGAGGGGAGGGAGAGACAGAGTGAGTGTGTGAAATGATCAAGTAGGGTAAAGCCGCAGTCTCGTCGGTTCTTAAATTAAACCCAGCACCCATGTCTGCTATGTGCTGTTGTTTACTCCATCTCACCCATGACATCAGCACAATTTTACTGCCTACACCTATTTTATGACAAGCTGAGACCTGACACACAACTTACAAGGTGGTCCAGGCACCCACTACTTTGGCCCCCAACTTCCATATTCTGCAACTAATCCTTACTACAGATCTTCTGTGCTGCAGCACTGTGGCAAACAAGATAAGGACAGACAGGGAGAAACACCACAAGAACCCTGGGGACATTCCTTCCCACCTAGGTTTATCCTGCAAAATTATTGTGTGAGGCAATATAAAATCTAGCACTGCAAGTCTCTGCAGAGGGAGGCAGGCCCATAAGGACACCTGAAACATGGCAGACATTAGGACAGGCCCTGAGGAATGGAAAAACAACAGCTAGAAAAGGCTATGCGTTATAAGCAACCACAGAGCAAAATAACCAGAAGCTGCAAAACTCCTGCAAATGCAGAGAATTACGGTTAACGAGGGAACAGCCCTTCCCCCTTCTGTACCTGCCATGACTGCCTGGCTGCTCCCAAGTGTTTGAAGAATGAGCTGAAGCTCTCTGACTGCTGCAGCTGCTTCTTCTCCACAGCACATATCAGGCTCCATGACAACCTCCATGAGGCCAACTCCTATCAGGGAAAGAGACAGGAGATTTTCAACAATAGCTTTTGATCTTGGCATATTAGAGTGCAACTGGCTAAACACATGAAAGCACTTGGGCTTTTTTTGAAAAAATATAAACCCCCCATATATTATTTAGTAACTGTCACTACGGGCCTAGCTGCAGATTGCTATAAAAACTTTTCCTCCTATTTTTTTAAAGGAACAGACAAACTGGAGACAATGCAAAACCTTTTGATGACATGCAGATCAGAAGGACACATTCTTCTTCTGCCTTTCTCTAGGAGATCTCATTTAAAGCCAATCCGATTCCAGATTTAAATTTATTTATCTTAAATTAACTTTGGAACAGCCAGACCTGTAAACAGATGTGGTCTAGTTTTTAGCTTCAGGATCCAGCTTTCAAGGAATACGAGCAGCCACTGCCCTTAACTTCAATGGACACCAAAGCACTGTGTCCCAGTTAGGCTAGGCTATCCAGGTTGCTGCCCATGTTGTGTGCTAATTTGGTTCATTCCATTTACAATTTCAAAGTTTAAAGAGAAAAATCTGCATTTTTTCAAAGCTAATAATTAAAAGAAATGTCTGACTCATGCACTGACAAATTCCAACAGCTGCTCCTTCTATACACAAACTTGATTCTCTAGGTCTGTGATACATTTTTTTTTTTTTAAACAACAACGCACATAGTGGTAAGAGCTTAAATAGCTGAGTGGCTGTACGTTACTGACACATACAGTTTTGAGCAAACTGGAGCCAACAGATTTCTAACTTGCTATTGCCATCAACAAACAGCAATGGGAAAGGTCCACTGGCCATTAAAAAACTCAAGTATTCCCCCGCTTCAAGCATAACGGTCATTTTGATGAATTTTTATGTACAAGGAGAGAGATATCAGGCTGGTTTTATTTTTCACAGGTTCCCTGTCACCTTTAAAGATGCATCTTACACAGAAAAGAGAAGAAAAATAAGAAAATAATCCAAGCCTACCAGCCCTATTCAAGTCAACGAGAGTCTGGCTCCTTGTGTCATCATGGAGACTCTTTCCACTGTCTTGCTCCAACTGAATTTGTTTAATCCTCACAGTTTTGGTCACCATCTGGCTCATTTTGTTGTCTATGCAGAGATTGTATGACAGACTTCCATTCACCGCAATAGGAACTCTTTGCTGAGTGATTTGATACCCAGCCTGTGAACAAAATTAGCTTTATACTCAAATAAAACATTCACTTTTCAGAAAGCAGCAGCATGGCCAAGTGCAAATATTACAGACTAAGAACAAAACCAAAAATGCAACATCTTCTATAGTGACCTATAAAAGAGAACACATGCACATGTAAATTCAGAAGTTATTTTCCTTAGCTGGAAAGTTAGAAGATGGGTCTAGAATTCAACATAACTGTGAGAAGCTGGGTGTCTGGAAAAAATAAGAGCATTCCTCAGTCCAGGCAAGTGTAAGATACTATACTAATGCAGAAATAATCAATAGTCAACTGCACAACCACTTGCCAAGGATGACATAAATTTCACTGATACTGCCTTGGGGCAGGAAATGGACTAGAAGAGGTTCTTCCACACCTGCGGTTCTGTGATCACGTTAAATCTTGTCTGAAGCCAGTTACCATACCTCCATTCCCAAGCTGGGACTATCACTCATCCTCCCACCAGGCTGAGTATCCCTCTCTGCCTGTTCAGCACTTTACTCATGAGAGAGAAGGAGAGGGGGAGAGAAGGGGAGTGGAAATCAAGAAAATAAGAAAACTCTATTTCATTAACATAGCAGTTTAAAAGATAGACCCTACAACCCCACATACGGCACACAGCTGAGAAATGCCACCGCATGCCTGGGACTCCACTCAAAGGTGAAGCTGCTAGCCAGAAAAGGGGGTGCCAGTGACAAGGTATTGGAACAACTGCAATGATGTAAAAATACAGAAGTGAATCAACTACTCTGCTGAGGTAAGGTCTGCATCGCTTCCCCCTTTCCCAGCCTGCTCATGCCCCCAGTGGTAAGAATTTTTAAAAAAAGCCTGCCAGATTTTAATGAACTGGGAGGAATATTTACGTATTTTGCAGGGAGGACGAGCTTACTCTAAAATGTAGAGATGGTGACAGTGCATTGGAATGGAGAACAATGGTCTGGCCCTGTGAACAGCTCAATTTATATATGCAATGAAGTGCATGACCTTCTAGCCATAATGACTATAAGAAAAATAAAATAAGTGACTCTATGCAGCCTATGTTAATCACACAGCTCTTCCCATCTCCTAAAACTCCTCATTAAAATGATTTTTTTTAAAGCCCAAAATAGTGAGTGACAATAAATAACAAGAATCCCATCTCCCATCCAAAGCCCCATTTTCAGGAGTAACAATAATCCTATTGTCAAACGACCCTAAGAGCTGGATTTATTTTATCTGTTCTATACAGCTCATTAGCCTAAACTCTGCATCTTATTACAGGGTTCCTGACTAGACTGTTTCACTCTGAAATGCAGGTCGGGCAGTTTATTGTCAGTGCTTTAACTGCATAAGTCAGCCAGTAGAAAGACAGAATTACATGTTTCAAGCTAATAAAATGTGTCAGCATCTCCTTGACCAAATTTCCATGCTTATCTGACCAGACGATCCCGTAACTCATGTCTGCAGACAACGGCAGCCCACTTGGTGCTCTACACACCTTCTTCCACCCGCCTCTTCTCCTCTGAACACACAGATGCAGTTTCTTTCCTATAACAACATTCTTCCATATAGCTTCTATGCAGTAGACATCACAAGAGTATGAGACTGTTTTCAGTTTAATGGCAGTAGCACCAAAGGTGCCTTGCACAACAAGTCTGTGATGATTTAGTGTTAATGATGTATAAAGGAATTTTGAAGTCATGTTTATTTTCTGCTATTTCACTTTCTTTTCCTTCAGGTCTAGAAATGGGCTTTAAGGTAGTTTTACAAATACAAAAACCCCACGTATTTGCAATTCAAACTAGTAAGTTTGCATTTCACATTCCCAGTAGCTCACTACAGAGCCCCCAACAAAAGGGCCTCTTAATGGCTCACAAATGTTAGCAAAGTTATCCCCAGAAATCAAATCAGTAATTACATCAACTTCACAGAAGAGCCACGAGCTCCCAACACAGAATAAAACCAGAACAGAAATCTCTTCTGAGATCCAGGTCTCCAGTGGACAACTCTAACACAATTCTCTAAGGTAGGAAGCAATTCTATTTTAATGTGTTTTGTGTAAATTCAAAATACTTCCAATGCCTGAACAAAACAGCAAGACAGAAAGTAGTTTGGTTAATAATACAGCACCTCTACACATTAATTTGGGAAATGCAAAATCTCCTCTGCTTCTCTGGATGTCCAGGACACCTCGCCTAAAGAGAGGATAAGCTAACATGCCTGATCTTTCTCAGATAAAACAGGAACAGATTTTTTTCTTTCAATGCAGTAATCAGATCTTTCACCCCCAAATCAGAGGAAGTAAACCTAGTATCCTCCCTTTGACAGGGTAGTATTAAACTGAACATTCAGAACAAATCAGTTGACAGAAAAAAATAGATTTAAAATTATAAAGGTTTAACTTCATTAAAATAGAAAAAAGGCTAAAAAACTACTGCATCCTGTTGCAATGACAGAAGCCAGGTTCTTAACTTATTTCAGTATTTCTACACCCATATCAAGTGCGGAAAAATGCATTTGACTTCCAGTGACACCTTCTACCAAATACAAAAGCTACCAACAAACCACACTGCAAAGACTCCGTTTCTCAGGTTTTGTTTTTCTTTTTTTAATTTATTGCAACTACTGACTGAGAAAGTTTTAAAGGGAAATTAAATATTTTTAGGTCCCTAAGTACACACAAAAAAAGACACTATTATGTTTATACCACTGGAACCTGTGTTTGTTATACATTCACTTTAGATGAAGGACTATTATCAGACTGCTTTTACCCTAACAGACAATTAGTACTAAACACCAGGAATGGAGAACTTAAGGGGCAAAGCAGCTCCAGCTCCCAATTCAATTACATTAAGCTACTGGAATCGTGCAGCTAAGCAAGGAGTCAGCAATCAGAGCAATCATATTCAATCAGCAAGCACCAGGGTACAGCTGTCTATTCATCAGGGCACAGCACAGCATCCTGTTGGGGTGAGCGGAACGCTGACTGAACGCAGAAAAAGCATCTCTTCACTCATCCCCTATTGCCATCCGTACTCCACACTTGTCCTTTCCTAGAGCCGTAAAGGGACTGGGTATACTGCATACTTACAGGCAGATCTGCATAGAAATAGTGTTTTCTGTCAAACAAGGACTTCTTGTTTATGCTGCAGCTGAGTGCCAGGCCTGTCATCACTGCTGCTTCTACACATCTCCTGTTGAGAACCTAAGGAAACATGACACATGGTTTTGCTCAGATACTCAGTATGTAACAAATGTGTCTCCCACACATTGCCTTATATGGAACATATATTCAATTTTGCTTGCCTTCAGCCACCATTAGATCTCTTTCCTTGTGTGGGTAGTTCTTATTCATCATTAAAGTTGTGGTAGCCACCAATCTGCAAAGCTTTAAGATGAAAAAACAATCCATTCAGTCATTTTGTCATGCCACATAAGGTGGTGTGCACTGTTCTGGCTTGCTATTTTTGCAAATGTTCCAGTACTTCTGAATCTTCAAGGGTGCAAGACAAATCATAGCAAATGATAATTGACTTTTAACCAGCTGTCAACTCATACTGGAAACACAGGGGATTTGCATTAGGGACTGCAGTGCCATTTCAGTAAAACACTTTCAGAACATCTGTAACCACAGAACCACAGTGAACTCATGAGTATCTACACATAAAATTTCAATGCTTTGCTTAACCAGGATGAAATTAAGCACACTTATACGCTTTGCTAAAACAGAACCAAAGAGACATCAATTGACCCCACGGCTAGAAGTATACATGCATGTGCAGTACCCAGGTGACACATGGGATTAAGGTTCTTGCAGAATGCCATGTGATCTGAAGACCCAGCAAGGCCTTCATGAAGAAATAAAGGACTTAAATGCGGTTTCTCACCATGGACCCATCACTTTCAGGGCTGCACCCTTCTATCTCCTCAGCAGGGTCAGAATCCAGGGGAGAAAGAAAATTCCACTCCGAAAAGTACTAACAAGCAATGTTTCAAACATGGGTTTTTTCACACGTGCTCTCATTAACAGTTGGTTTAACTAACATCAAATGGATCAAACTGAAAAGAAAAAAAGACTGAATTTGTCTTAGTACAACTCTGAGATGTTCGCACTTAACAGTATTTTGGAACAGGAACAGAACTTTATCCATCTTATTCTACACTGTACAGCTGCCAAGAAGTCAATTTCCAGCAGGACCATTAAAGGGGTACATTATGTAAAAGAATCTACATTACTTCATCTGCATTGACCAGAACATAAAAGGCTTAAATAATGTTTTCTTCAATGTTTCTGACAGTATTTACTTTTTATATTCTCCAGCCTGATTTCTGAAAACAGATTAAGCAGCTGTACATTTCCCATCATCCCATGTCTTCAGCTGGAAAAGGAATCTCTTTGCTTTACTCATCTAATATTTCAAAAATCAAAATAATAAGAGAAAATATGAGAAACTCTTCATGTAACTGAAACTTAAAAATTGCTTATACAGACAAGAAATTAAATATTTAAGACATTTAACGAGGGAACTTTCAGATCTTTAGTGTAGCTATATATGGCTAACTAGAACACATCATCTGTTCGGGCATATTTTATTTATTAAAAAATTTAACAGATACATAAAGCAAATGAGAAATGAGAGAAAAGGAAGAACAATTTCCCTTTGAAATACTGATCTGCAGCAAAATGAACACAATTAGTCCTGACTGTAATCTAAAGTAAAATTGGTAACAAGGAAATATTAATTTATTTTAGTATCACAGCTGCAGTTCATTATATAGTAGATGCTCCTGTTTTCAACAATTAAATGCTTCCAGACAGCACAGATACAAGCTTCCTTAAACAGTAAAAAAAAGTAACAGTGCTAGTCAAATTGTTCAATGTTTAAAAATATCGTATTTCTAAATACACAGGTAAAAATCTCCTCCTACTAAAGCCTGATGGCATGATCCTATTCAGCTTTACAAACTAGGGAGGACCATGCCAGTCAGCCCTTTAACAACTGGGCACTTGAAACCATTAAGGCTCCATAAGGACTGGGCAGACTCAAAACATTACTGCATCAAAGCGGTGAACTGGTGTCTTGCTACGTTTCCTGATGGTGCAGGGGTTCTGACTGATTGTAATTAGAGAACGAGACAAAACGCAGTTGCAGCCAGTTAGAACCTCATAGCACATTCTTCCAACACAGATGGAGTTTAGGTAACGATTACACTATAACTACTGCCTTTGACCCCTTGTTCTTCAATTTTTGCTTCAAACAAGGTAGAGTGTATCTTACTCATCACCTTAAGGGATAACACAGCTTTGAGGTGAAGGAAATAATTCCCACATACATACTACTGACCCCAATGAGAAACTTTTGCACTACTGCTGCTGAACCATCTCAGTGGCTCTGGGGAAAAAGTATTGATTATTTTCTATGTAGTATTACTAAGCATTTAGATGACCGTCATGTGTATGTGTCCCCAGTGTACTGGGGGGGGTCACACTAGCCAAATCACGGTATATGCACCATTACTCATTCACTAGTACCACTTCCTGGGCTACTTCTTTATCAACCTCTGTGGTGATAGAAGGCATTGAAAAGCACATCTTTCTCACTATAGCATACTGAGATGTCTACCACACCAATCTGCTTGCTCTGACCTGTTCGACTCAAAAAAAAAAACCAAACTCAAAACAAAGTCAGATGACCCTCTACCTCCTCAAAAATCAAAACTTATCTGTTTAATATTGCTCCATTTCTGAAGTGACTACTACTACCCATTCCAGTGATCAAGGCTGTGCACATAATACAGAGCTGTTTAAGCAAACTACTACTTTTCCTTCAAACAAGCCTAGCTTTTCAAATAATCTGCAGTGATAAACATCAATTCAGTATGTGAAACTTCCCATACTAATGACCTAGAATAAGTCCCCCAAGCTTGTTTATGCAGTAAGCTGTTATTAAGTTGACAGCTTTGACTAGCACCAAAGATTTAAATTACTGGCTTGAACTGACAAGCTGCCAGTCTGGTATGTTAGCAAAGTGCTGGCCTTGAAAGAAAGCTATGTAGTCCCTGCAATAGCTATGGACAAAACACAAGAGCCTATAAAGCCTTCTTAAATATTTCTGGTCTTCTAAAATGGAGGCATCTCTCCTAGGTATTTAAAGAAAATCCTAGAGAGCTATCACAAAAGGAAATGTAAATCATTTATATTGGAAACTCATGAAAAACCTTAACAATGGCATCACAACACCAGCACCATTTCCCTTGTAGCTATGCTATCCTGCTAGAGCACCATGGTAACTGAACACTAAAGGAATGAAAGAACAATCCAAACAAGATCTCTCTTTTTCTGATACTCGCCTCTTCTTTACATCTCTTTCACAAGTGGAAAGACTCCTTTTAAAAATTTATCATCTTTATTTGCAAGGTCAGTTTAGTCAAGACCTTGATTTTAAATACAATACTATCCAATAGCTATACAAAACTATACACAATACCTTCAATGGCACAAATTCCCACCAAGAGCATTTTTAACAGCAGGTTTACTCCTTATATTAATACATTAAAGAAAGCTGGCCCTCTTTTAGGTGAAGATGTATGTTTCTATATTTAGTAAATGACCATTTTTACATTTTAAAGAGAGTACGTATGCAGCTTCTTGCTTTGCTAATGAGTATTCTATAGGATAATTGGGGGGAGGGGAGAAGAAGAAACAACTACATCTCTCTCCTGAAAAGAGTTTATTTTTGCTACCTTTAAAAAACAAGTAATCTTTGCCGTAATGGTGGCACCCAGGAAGCCTAAGTTGTGGAACAAAGCATCCCTCGTACTAAAAACAGTAAAATCAAAATAATTCCCTGGAAATTTTAAAAGTTTTTGATTCTAGGTCACACATTTTAATAAAGTAGATTTCATACTGATTGGCTATCTCAAGACCTTCATTCCTACTTCTAATCATGAAGAAATCAGCATTAATCAGATTAAATGTTTCTTAGATAAACAGTCCTGTAGTTAATTTTAGCTCCTTTTCATTCAAAGTAACAGCTGGAAGAAGGAAGTAATGCAATATACTTAGTCAGCTCTCTGTAGACCAGGCAGTAATCTTTCAAAACCTCAACAGATATATATAATCATATTTCCCAGTACTCCCATTTCATATCACTCTGATTTTTATTTGCTTCCACTAATATTCAGTCTTACTATTCTTGCTGTGTTAAAAGTACCAACTTGTTCCAATATACGGATCTTTGAACTGCAATCTTAAGTTAAACTTCAAAATAAACTACTCTTATATCTACTTAGTCCAAATGTAATTGTGGGTGTTCAGTCTGACACTGCAGATGAGTACTTCAATGCAACGTTCTTCCTTGGAATCTTCCCCCACACACACACAGAAGGGCGTAACTGCCTTGTAGCTATGCATGTACAGAATGTACGTTACAATAAATGAAGAGCTAACCATTTCCCAAATGACCCATTTATTTCAATAGGTGTACAATCAGACCCCATCCCTCAAGCATACTGTAAAAATTTAAAAAACAAGCCAACCTAAGTCTTCTCATTTGTTTGGTCTGCAAAGAGCCCACACGTTCCAAAAATTCAGCAGCAGCAGAGAGAAATGCTGACCCCTGGAAGTAAACAACCCAGGAAGGTACCACCAGATACAAAGCTATTTAAATACTGACCAGTTTCTGGGTTTCTCAGCCCTGAGATGGGGCTTGCAAAAAAAAAAAAACCCAACCCAAAACACCTAAGGAAAAACTCATTCAGACCGCTCCATGGGCAAAGTGCTCAATGGTCTCAATGGAGTAAATCTATTTTCTGGGGTGCTAGGGAAGCAGCCAATCCAGTGGCATTGCCCCAAACCAGTGATCTTTGTGTCTCAGATCCCATCACCGGTGGCTACAACCAAGTAAGCTTCTACCATGCAGAACCGGCTCCAAGCAGGAGAACCCACAGGGAAAACCGAACAACGCAACAGCACTGCGTTTCTATAGCATTCCCATCAACAAGTCCAGTATCTCTCTAATATCCATGCCCTTTCTGTTGACAGCAGTCTTCTGTGCTTTTTTTGACCTGTCATAAGGATGCTCCCTCTTTTATGCCTGTTGAAATTTAGACCATTGCTAATGCCATCTGATCCAGCACAAGTCAAATACAGGAACATCCAGTGAAAACACTTCAGTGCTTCTGGAGGTAGGCGACCGAGCAATGGCTAAAACGTAAGTTACAGAATGTGATCAAATCCAAAGTCAACCAGTGCTTTGAGGGGGATCTTCTCAGACCTTTCCCCCCCCAGAGCTCCACAAAAAAGGCTAAAAAATGCTTTTAAACATGAATAACATCTGCCTTGTTCAATAAAACCTGGACTGTTAAACTTGTTAAACAGAGAAAATTCAGAGCACTTAGAACAAAGCAGAGTTTACAAACCAACCCCTACCCTGTTTATCCTTGCAGATGGTCCTTTGCTTGTAGGCTTGGTGAGGGCCAGCTCTGTGTTTTTCTGAGTTCTGACCTTTGATACACATTGTCTGTCATTTTCTACCATTTCTAAGTCTTGGCTATCTGCCCTCTGCTCCTTCTTGCAATCTTTGTGTGTCTGAGAGCCCACACTAAACACATTATAAACTCCCAGCCCTTTGCTCTGACTCCCTCATGCCTTTTTCCTCCATTTGCTGTCTCCTGAAACATGCTTATTTGCTCCCCAGAGAGGTAGCCATCTTTCCCTCCAGGCTGATCCACATGTCTTCAAAGAGCACAACAACTTGAGAGTAAGCCAGAAGTGGTCTATCATACGTAGAGACAAGAATATACCAATTCAGGAAAACACCAGGTGACATAATGCAAGAAGCCTTGCAAAAAGCTATTAAGAAAGCAAGCTAAAATTGTTTTCAACAAAGTTGTTCTGGAACAGCAGAACCAACAAAGAATAATTTCCTATAAATAATTGTCCTAATTTGTTGTCCCTAAGCAATGACCTCACCACTCTCCCCTCCATGATTCCCCCCATCTTCTCCTCATTTCTTCAAACATCCCAAATTGAGTACAAAGAGTCACAAATATCTGAATAACAACAGCCCAAATAAAGCTGAGATCAGTGGGGAGAAGAGACTCAATCACTGATTTCCTCTTCGTGTGCTTCCTAATATACTCACAAAAACCTCTACAAACCTAAAATTTTTTGAGGCAAACTTGGCTGAACTTGACAGTGAAATTGCAAAACTAGCATTTCTATATAGAAAACAGTGGTTGCAGTGGCAAAATCCGCACACCTAATTGATAAACACCAGCTGCAGAAACTTACATGATCCTCTCAAAATCAAACACATAGTCATAATATATTTAAGGTGGCAAGGTGGCTGATAATCAGAGGGAACATAGAGAAAGAAATTAATTTTACCCCAGGAACCAATTACAGCCTAATTGCACCAAGATAAGTTTCAAAGAAAATACATAAACCTGACAGTTACGCAACATTACACACGAGACAGCTAACCATGAAGAGGACAAAGACTCAGTCTACAATTATCTGTCATTACTGTTGGACAATGTTTCCTAAATACCTTTCAATGAAAAAACTCTTCAAAGAAAAAATTGTTTAAAAAAAGAACGAAGAAGCCAGATGTCAGTTTGCAAATTTAAAATGCTGAAAAATTGGTAGAACCATGATTGTTAGAGAAACTTTTGCTTAACAGAGCACTGCTTTCATACACACACACACATATACACCATACTACCTTGGATTTCCTGAAAGGTAGTCACCTGGAACCAGACTGTTTGTCTACAACCTGAGAGAAAAATTAAATCAAATGCTTGAGGATATATAGTGACTGATAACAGAAGTAATAGAAATTTGTCCCAAAAATTCCACTCACGGTTCAAACTTAAAATAAAGACATTTCCAGCCCACCACGAAAAACTACTGGAAAAGCTCATGTCCATTTCAGGAGCAAAGTCCAGAAAGAGGGGACACCGATCTGTCTAGCTGTCGTGTAATGGTTGTGTCATCCAAAAGTATCAAAGATGGCACAGTAACTGCAGTAACAGAACTGTATGAAAGAAAGGAAACAAGATACTGCAAACTCCTGCTCCCCACTAAGCAGCAAAAAACTGTCCGTATAAAGCAAAACGTAAAGCAATAAAAAAAAACCACCACAAAAGGAGATAAGAGAAAATACATAGAGAACATCACTGATGCATTGAAGGATCTACTGAAATAGGTGACAGCAAGATGTTTTATCAACTCAATGCCGCTCTAACTGGCAAGTTTACATCAGCCAGAGGGACCTGTTAGAGGATGAACAGGAAAGCCAACAAGAACAACAAACAGCAAGAGAGCTCAATAGTTACTGAGGTGCTAAGGAGACAAAGCCCTACAGGAATTGTTAGCCTTGACAAAAAAGATTAAAACACCCAGAATGAGTGTCAGAACTTCTCACAAATAAACCAGACATAGCAAAAAGCAAGAGAAAACCTTACAGGGGACTCCTTCAAAGCTTAAGAGAAGAGCAACAAACGTCACCAAGTACTTCAAAGCACAAAAGCAGAGGTGTCTGCAGAAAAATGGCATTTACAGTTAAGTATGAAATAAAGTTGAGCCAAGCAACTGCAGTAACTGAGGAAGTACAACACTTCTCAGACCCCAGTGAAGGAGACTAGTTCCACAGGTAACCCTGGGGCTGTGAAGGATCCTATGAAAGGGAAAGATAAAGACTCAGGAACAACCTGCACCATAACCCAGCCCTGAAAGTCGCCTGAAGCAGGCCTCCCCCATCTTTCTAACACCTCTCCTGACCAGTACAACAGCGTTAAACTGATTAATAGCTTGAAATTATGTAGGCAGGCTTTAATCCATCATGCACTCAAATTTAAGGGTCTATGAACTGCAAAGGCATTCTCAGGGAGCTATGATTTGAAAGCTTATTTCCCTCCCCTAGTTTTTCTGTAAATTATGTGGGGGTTTCTTTTTAGAGGCTTACTGGGACTGCAAGTCCAGCAAGCTGGGACTGTGTGAGCGACAAAAGACTGTTAGCCACTGATGATACAATGCACGTCACAAACCCAAATATTACCAGGAAAGAAAGGACTGCAACAGAAAGGTATCATCAATTTCTAAGAAAATATCTCCTTTTCCCCCCTGATTATTACAGTTTTACTGGAGGAAGTAACAAGCAGTTAAAGTAAACCTAGACATAAGTAAATGGTTTAAAACAAGCATGAACTCACTTTTTCCTTCAGGCACTGCCACTAATTTATTTTTACAGGAGAACTCATGGATACAACAACCTAAGCATCATGTGGTTTCAAAGAAAAGAAGAAAATTTATATAGTGGAAGCTAAACCAACATGCATACAGAGATCAGAAGATTGCCCAGTTTCCCAAGAAAGGTACATGCAATTACAAACGTAGTTATTGAAAGTCAAGTTAAGAAGCAGTTTTTTTCAAAGCGAAGTAGTACAAGAAGGGAGTAAATTCATATGCATGCCAGCAGGAATGTCAAAACAAAACTGAAATCACAAGTTGGTAAAGCAGCTGTTGCAACCACCAGATTTAACAGGCACAGGATATCAAAAAATCTAGCTTCAAGTTGTAAAGTATAAATTCTGGACTCAAATGCTGTTTCTGTTCCAATATGCATAGCTGAAAGACAGGTCCACCAAACTCTCACACAAACCTCTTGGAGCCTTTGAAAGCAAATGCATCAGGTAAATTCTGTATATTAATAACATCTAAAATTCATCATAAAGTCTGATAATCTATCACCCAAGACATCTGAAAAAACACTGGGTATCTCCCACTGGATGGATGCAGTGTCAATACAGGAAGAGGAACTAAAGCACCCACCCTCTACATCCCTAAACTGGGTATTACCCCTGTAGCCTCCCTGGGCAGCACAGCACTGCAGGGTGGGGAAGGCAAGAGCATGATACATGTGCTCTCTGCTACTGCGCAGTGTTGCAGTGACATTCCTCAGCTTTGGAGAAGCCAGAGTTTGGAGTTTAACTTGCGAGCAGTGCAATACCAGAAGGAACAAGGGTTAATAGCTGTTCTAGTCCCGCTTTCTTCCATGGAAAGCCATACCTGGTTGCCCAACTGCCATTCTACAGGTGAGAGAAGATACAGTAGGACCAAAATGCTTCCTTCTACACTATTTATAGAGGGTAAAGTAAAGGAGTTTAAAACAAAAGTATATGAAAACCTCAGTACAGCACAGCAGCAGTGAGTCAGTTGCCAAGCCCTCAAAAATGTTCAGTGGAACAGGAAAAAATTCTATATTCAGATAAAATCATACATGTCATGATATTCTACAGCAGTGTTCAACACAGATCTTACTCTGTTTCTTCTGAGGTCAGAAGGTATTTACCTTTTCTTCATTAGAAACAGAGCTTGATCATTACCAAGTGTTTCCAAAAACTCATCTTAAAAAAAAAAATTAAACATGCCGTTCACACTGTGAAGAGAATGAAATTCAAATGCATGAGAAGGTGTCAAAAATTTCAAAATACTTAAGACTGTAGGGCTAACATTCATTCAAATCTTATTAATTTAAACCTTGGTTATGTAAATCCTAGATTATGCCTTAGTACACTTGCCTACAAAGAAATAGGATCACGCTTTCACTTTAGTCATGCAGGAGACAAACGTAAAATGTGCATCTTTTGGTGTGATTAGCAACAAAGACTAAGAACAGACAAAAAGGTTTCAGCCTTTAGCTACTAGATCTACCATCTTATTTCTGTGGCTGAGCTATAATTAACCTTTTAGTCAGCCACCTCAATCATGAGAATAGATAATCATGGATAATCATCTCTTTCTGTGAGCCCAGTCTTATCTTTATAAACCTTTATAAAGATTCTCAGAATTTTCAAAGAGGATAAATCAGACCGGGAGTGCAAACACCTTTATGGATCCTCAGAAGAATTTTAGAGCAACCTGCAGGTATGATGCATGCCATATGCCACAACATGTAGCGTAATACTTCCTTTGTAACAGGTCCTCTGAAGACACCAAGTTAAAGTCATTGCAAGGTCCATTCACCTGGTAAAAAAAACCCCAGGCCTTTGCACATTTCATTTCATTTCATTACATGAAATGTAATGTATGTAGTCATACATAGTCCCAAAGACAGGAAAGCCCTACAGTAATTTGAGTAAGATGCCATCTGGTCTAGTGGCGAGGGGCTCCATCACCACAGGGCACAAAAAGTACGCAGAGTAGCATGGGATGGGCCATCCAGTCTCACTATCTCTAAATCTACTTTTTTAATCTAAGCTTTGCCACATCAATTCTTCTGTCTCATGCCAAACAGAAGTGTACCTACACAGCTGTTCTTGCCTGTAGCTGTCTGTCAGAGGCACATTATGAGAGCAGCATAGTGAAATGGCCATGACACTAGCACTGTGATGGTCCTCCTAAGGCGTACTTGCAGCAGAAGCATAAAATAAGCTGTATTACAGTACAGGAAAAAAATATAAAGAGGAAAGATGGAGGACGACTAAACACATTCCTCTAGTTTCCCCTCTCCTGTGCAGAACACAGCAAAGGCTCACGCCCACACTAATTAATGACCCAGAAACATATAGCAACCAGAAAAGCTCCCTTTAGCACCATTCTTTCCGGTCCCATTGGGAAGCAGCAAATACTAGCATGGTTGTCTATCATAACCATCTCATTGTACCACAGTAAATTTAAGTCCCTGTGACATTGAATACTTTCCCAAAAGCTCCCAGTTTATAACAGCAGTTATTCTCTGCTACAGACAGCACAACTACTATATTAAAACTTTGCTCGTATTTTTTTAATTTCTCAACGGAGTCAAAAGGAAAGGCCAAATGTTTACCTTCTGAAGAGACTTATTAGGCAATAATCGTAACATTTGTTAAAAGTTTTTGGTTTGTTTTTTTACAAATATTCGGAAATTTTCAAAAGCTACCTGGCTTCTCTCAAAATCCACCAAAATCCAATTCTATTTCAAATGCTATTGCCGTGTACAAATACATATAGTTATTCCCAGAAAATAAACGCAACTGTTTGATTCCAGAACAAACACTGGTCTCTAACATTAATTCCTGTGCAGCAAGCACAATGGGAAAATAAAGCTATGACTACTGACTGGACTTTGTATCACATTCTAACATGCAAGAACATGTATTTTGTAGCATTGACTTTCAACTCTATTTTCACCAGTACTACAGTGAGAAAAATCTTTCTTCTCTTTGAAGAGATAAAAGCAGATGGTAGAAGCTAACATAGCATCACTACTTTTAAATTAACCTAACCATCCTGCTTTTTGCTTCTCAGGTGCAGTTATATTCTCTGCCAAAGCCCACGTGTACTGGGATTTTCCCACAAAGGTCACACCAAGCCTCATTTGTAGAGCCCTTTACCAGAGGAAAAATCAAAAAAAAAACCAAACCCAGATAAATAGTAATGTACATAAAAATGAATCTCTTCATAAATACTCATTTTTGTTCATTCAAGAACACTTTTTCTACTTGACCGAAGGTAAGCTTCAGACAATTTACGAGAATTTCTGTGCATTGAGAGAACATTAAACAGAAGGTCTAAAACCAAAATCTTGAACCCTTTTACATTTTCTGACTATTAACTCCCTAACCTAGCCCTGCCCCCAAATGAAAGGAACTCATTTTCTGTGTTTAAGTCAAACTAGATTCTTCTAAAACCAAATGATTGCATAAGATTTCCATTCTCTCTGGAAAGCTTTCAAAATTTCCATATAGTTAGATCTGAAACTCAGCCCTGAATTGCCACTGAGACCAGAGTGAAGTCCAAATTTTATCAGCACCTAAACTTCACTTCCTTACATTTCAATACCTTTGCAAATACAGAATGGATATATCAACTCATTTCTCTTTTTAAGGATCACATGGCATATATTCAGAACCTAGAAATCCAGACATAAGTTAATTCTTCATTTCAGAATATTATTTAAGGCTGTACTATGGTGATGAAAAGCTTTCTACAGATTAAAACAATTATCTGCAACTGGAATTCAAACCTCCACTCCAATAAATATACTCAATGAAACACTTTTGCATTAAGTAATTTGACCACATTATAGTCTCTGCATGCTTGTTGCATGAGGCAATGCTAAGTCTATTCAATATTTACTTTCACTGTAAAGTAAGAGCTTATGTTATTCTTTTTAACTATTATTTTTATATTCAACATCTTTGATTCCCAGAGAACTCTACAGCAGTACCATCATAGCCATCACAGAGTTATAATTAAGCTGTGACTTAAAAAGTCTGTTACGTTGTCACTAGTAAATCCCGTTGCTAAGTGCTGCCTAGCTATTCTGACTTATTAGTCCACAATGCCTCACAGATAACTTTTTTTTTAAAAAAAATAATTGTTCTCCTCTGGAAACAGGAATGCTTGACACTTTCCTAAATCAGAGACTTTCTACTTAGGAAGCAAAGTACCTCCATAGTGAGACATTCCAAATGGCAAATGACAGCTACGTAAACAAACATATGGCAAAGTAACATCAAATGGCCATTCGGAAATCTAAGATGTTCTTCTCTCATAGGATTTTAAGTATCTCTCATATTTAAGGAATTTCCTGTGTGGCATACTAACCAAATACACCCACTCTGGCCTCAGAGAAATACCGTGATTAATTCAATATGTTCAAGAGACACTCCTTATTTTTTTCCTTTGCAGAGGATATCAAGTATCTGTAGTGATAACTGTAGTGATAACTAGGGAGTGAGTAAACTGAAAAGAAACAGTACTAGGCATCTCATGTTATCTAACAACCAGAAAATAGAGAAATATGTAAAAGTAGTTCTATAGCCAAATCTTCAGAAGAACAAGACATTAGAAATATACTCAAAGTTGTCTGACATTAATCCTGCTATAAATTAAGCTGAAACATAACTTACCGGTAATGTTCCTGGTAAAGAAGCATCAAAGAAAGATACCAAAGAGTTAGGAGGTGCTGCAAACTGGACTTGGGAACCAGAGAAAAGTTTTGAGTTGGAACTGATCTGTGCATGAATTTCCAGACCCACAACTGGTACCCATTGAGCAAGACTGAAAAGGAAACAGGAGAAGGGAAATAAAATTTAAATATAGATTACATTAAACCCCATAAAGATCTAAAAATACAAGAATTAAGAACTTTTTATTCTTTTAACAAAAATTAAATTGTAAAAAAATGCAAACAATGTTGTAAATACATCTACAGTGTAATGACAGAAGTTGCGCTGCAATACTGGAGAACTGAGACTAACTGCCAATACATACAGAGGGGACTGTATGGCAAAGCATCTCTTCATTACATACAGAAAAGAAAGCCATAAAAAAGAAATGTAATGGTCTGAAATTTTTAATTTTTCCTTACATAAGAAATCTTAGAGAAATTAATGAGGCAAACTTGCATGCTGGATGAACCCTAATTTGGTACCTCGTGAAAATCACAAAATCATCATAAATATCAATTACTTCTCAGGTAGTTTGATAAATCTCCAACAGACAGGTGGCATAATTAATTATGTATTCTTTATTGGCTAGTCACTTGCATGCTGGGAAAAAGGGTTCTCCAGAGCAGTGTTAGTAGCATATTAGCATAAACATTAGTAATCTGGTAATAGAGAAATCATCATTTCAACTAGAGAGCTACTGCTCTCTGAACATATTCCACAGAATAAAGCTTCTCCATATCATCTAAAAAGTAATTGCAATTCTCACATCCATAACCTCTATATGGACAAGAGAAAAAGGTCACCTTTACAGTATGAATTGCTTGACAGTTTCTGCAAGTAATTATCTGGCCTTGTACAAATGAAGTGGCACAAATAATATTTCAGTGATGAAATCACATTTCTATGGCAGAATACTTCAGCAGTGTAAGTACCCACATAGCTATAGGAGATAAGCAAGCTACAGAAAAACATCAAACAAATATATCAAGTAGAGTGTTCCTTCCAAAGGTGAACATAATACATTGCCAAGATTTTAGGTCTCTGTCTGCCCTTCAACAGCTGAGGGCATCCCTACAAACACCAAACTAGCAATGCAGATGCCACTTAATGCCGCTGCTTGAGGCAGAATATTATCATTACGGATTACGGTTCAGATGTTTAAAGGAGTAATACATTTTCTTCTACTGAAACATAGTACTTTCTTTGGTACTTTCAACTATTCATAAAAATTCCTCAAGGTTTAAGAAAAAAAAGTTGTTTCTTTTTTTTAATTTTGGAGACCAACTTATTTCATTGTTTCCTGCATTCTTCAGAAATGCATCCCCATCACATCATGGCATTAAAAATTACACGAGTCTTCACTTAATCAGCGCGTTTGCTTACACTCAGATAAAAAGACACGCACAGTCAGTCAGTCCTGGAGTCTTACTACCAACACTGATGAAAAACCTGGAGTTTCTTGCCATGTTTGTTCAAGGTTTACGTTCTAAAGACTAACAGCAGCACACTTCTACCTGCACTTCTCGTAGGTGATCAGCTGTGCAGGGAGAAACCTGAACCTCACCAGAGAGCATAAAAGCTTTATACAGGCCGTAAACTTTCAGTTGCGGCAGGAACAAAATGCCCTGTTCCAGCCATACTCACAAAGTTCCACAATTTTCCACTGGAAGAGAAAGCTTCCTTTGAGCTACAATAACCCCTCAAAAAATGCTTATGAAAAATGGTGCAGCCCTTGCCGTTTATACCCCGAACACCTCAATGCTAACGCTAATTTGCTTGTATTGTGTCTGGCTCTTCTCACGACCAAACGCGTCAGGACACAGCCCTACTGCCAAGACAAATACTGGGGGGGGGGCTGCTAAGACAAATACTGGGGGGGGGGAGGGGGGGGAAGCTGTGAGATAAATGCGTGCTGAGAAAGCGCTGCCAGCCATCAGCAAGCTGTGGATGCCTTACACCGCTCAGAAGACGGTATTTAAAGTGGGCGCCGCTGCTACCACCACGCCGCCACCGCTCAGCTCCCGCAGGCACCCAAACCCGGCGGCCCTAAACCGGGCCCGGCCTTCACCCTACGGCTACACCCTGAGGGTGGGATGCCCCAGCCGAAGAACCACCTCCACCGGCCCCTCTCCCCTCAGCCGTCCCGGCACCGTACCCGCTCTTCCCCGCCCCACCTCTCGCGTTACAGGCGGTGGCGGCAGCAGCCCACTGCCCGCAGGAGGCGGGAGCGGGACCCCCGGCGCCGCGCTGCCACGCCCGGCACCAAACCCCACCGCACCCCCGCGCCGCCACCGCCGCCGCCATTTTGTCTTGCTCCCTTGCTCAGGGGCTCTCGCAGCGCCCTCTGGGAAATGTAGTCCGCCGTGCGGGGCGCCTGCGCAGAGCGGCGGGGGTGGGGTGGGGTGAAGAAGGACTACAATTCCCGGCAGGGCCCTCCCCCTGGCTCCGCCCTCCCCACACGGCCCGGCGCTTCGCGGGAGGGGCGGGGCGTGTCTCCGCGCGCCACCTGAGGCGAGCGGGCAGGCGTTGTGGTGTGGGAGGTTGTGGCGAGGTGAAAGGTCTGTGAGGGGTCTTGCTGCTCCTCAGGGTAGGAGGTGGGAGCCGGCTGCAGGTACACACCTCACCGCCTTCACCAGCGGCTGGGTGAAGGCCGGCTCCGCTCAGCTTGAGGTGAACGTGGGGCTTTTGTCCCTCAGCTTTGTTGTGGAAAGGTGTCCCCCGCCTTTGTGGCTCAGTGTAATGGCGCCCTGTTACCAGGGAGGTGCAAGTCCTCCTCATGCACAGCTGTCCTGCTTACCTCCTTCTGGAGAGGTGCTTCTCCAGGCGCCCAAAAATGTGGTAGTGTTAGTGTGGGAAGCAGCTGCACTACAATGTGAAGGGGTTTTGGGAGGCCTTGATACAGGGATCTATGGGTCCTCTGCTTAGCCTGAGGAAATTTATCGTCTTAGAAATGCTGGAGCAAGAGACAGTGATTGCATTTGTGTTTTTCTTTTAGCTGTTCAAAATGTCTTGTGCTCAGGTCCTCAAAGGGGTTGTGTATGGGTTTTCCTTTGGGTTCACACTGATGCAAAACCAGCTGCTGTTTTATAGATGGCATTTTGTAAATCTTGGGCATCAAACGATACAGTACCATTCAGCTGAAATCTTGGATCTTAACTCTGTGTATGTAGAGCAGCAAGGTCCAGTCTCTGCAGGGCCTGGGGGTGTTACTGCTGTACAAATACATGGTAATAACACATCCAGGACATATGCAAACATCTTAAATGCTGTTTACGCAGCTACATTGCACAGACAATAGAATTAACAACCTTCTGTCCTAAGCCACAGGCCTGTGGTGCTTAAATGGGAATGTACATTAGTTGTTGCTTATGTCATCTTTGCTCTGTGTCAGTTACTACTAATAGAAGCTAATCAGCCACAAACATATGAGTAAGACTGATTTCTTCCAGCAGAGGACAGTGGTGCACATAAGCACTTCACAGTATCTTGCAACCTTTATACCCTCTTGTCTTCCCAAGCTCAAATACGAGATGCTGAGTGGTTCAGAACCATGTGGAAGGTAATTTATCCAACTAAGAAAATGTTTTATAATGGTTGTTCCATAGCACTAATTTTCTAATATATTTATATTTTAAATGAGTTACATTAACAGGAGGTTCTTTATAAGAAGAACCAGTTGAGAGATACCTTCAGCAGACACTGATCTACAGTTACTTGTACAATATAGCTTAGTTTAATTAGTTTGTCGCATTCTTTTTCTTGCAGAATGTCCCTCCCTTGTACATCAAAGTGCAACCGAGACAAAATTCCTTTCCAGTAAAGAACTGGCCACAGGCCATCTCAGACACATTGTGGAGAATGAAAGAACATTGGAGTGACCCTTTTCCTTCTCTTCTGTTGTAAACCTCTTCACATATGAGGTAGCCTAATGTAAAGCCTATATAGCAGTCTTTTAGCCAATGAAATAGGTGAGAGGTTTTGGTAATTTTGATATGAGGAAAACCCCATTGTCTTTTGGACTTAGTGGGGGCCTATGCAATGTATTGTGACAAAGAATGCATTTCAGGCTGAAGCTTTAGTATATGATTGTTATTTCTGCAACAAATTTATTCCTTTAACAGTTGTCCTCCATGAACTTTGGATTTAATTATTATTTGATACTTTGTTGGGATTGACATCATTTTAACCCAGCTATGAGGATAGGTTCTGAATATAGCTCTAAAATGTTTTTACTGGTGTAAAAATGGTAAGTTTTGGATTATTTTACTTTCTTTTAAGCCTGTTATCCTGATGTAATAGAAGATTTCATAAGTAATTACTAAGAAGTTAAAACCTCATGAATATTAAAATCATGTTACTTAAAGCCTTACTTTGCCTTGATTGCACAGACTTCTGCCCTTTGTGCATATTATTTAAAAGGGAATAGACAACACAGAGGGGTTGAAATCCACTTTCTGCATCCCAAACAATTCCCTGGGAACTTTCAGCTGTATGGATGTTGTCTTATGTAGGGAGGAAGATTGGAAAATGCCATTGTTTGTGATTTAAATTTTCTCAATGCTATTTTAATTCCTTTCTCAGAAAAAAATCCTAGTAGAAAGACCTTTTTCTTTGCAGCCCTGTGCCAATGACCAAGTAGGTAATAAATGAAAGCTCACACATCCATATACAGGAAACTGATCAATCACAGACAAGCAGGGAATAATTGCCTTTCTCAGCAGCTTACTTTGAGGTAGGAAAGGCTACATATTGTTCCTTATGTACCCTGGGCAACAGCCTCTACTTTGCGGTGTGTTTATAGATCATGCTGTGGCTTGGAATAGGAAAATATCTCCAGCACTGCATAAAGATTTGTACAATGATAGTTCAGTACTAACTATGGAGACTTCTGTTTTAGAGAGGGTAGATGCAGAGGATGGTTTGCTGTGAGTTTCTTATTACTGTAGGAATTTAACCAATGCCTGAGAGGAAATTGGAATTTTGGAGAGGACAAAAACCCAACAGCATATCATTTAAGCTATAAACATACAGTCTGTCCCATTTATTTGAAA
The DNA here is from genome assembly GCA_017639485.1 of Pluvialis apricaria. NCBI lineage: Eukaryota > Metazoa > Chordata > Aves > Charadriiformes > Charadriidae > Pluvialis > Pluvialis apricaria. The sequence goes on along the minus strand of CM030010.1, from coordinate 50,379,560 downwards.
GAAGATCCCTCTGAATTTCAGTTTATAGAGTCTGAGCTCTAAATTCTGCTTTCTTGCAAGCCATGTTTAGCACAAATATTTAGTCCTTTTGTGGGCTGTGAGATATCCTTTTGGTATAGCAGGGAAGGGGGTATTCAGACTAGGGTGTTTGTTAGATACCTCACAGGCTGCTTGCAGTGTCTTATTTCAGCATGTGAAATAAGGAACAGGCAGGAACCTCTGTTAGATTTTGAAGCAGAGGGTGTGGCTTTTGGAAGAGTAGATCTGTAGTCTATCAACTAATCAGACATTGCCCTACAGGGAAGAGTAATGAAGAGGATTGTTAAGTTTGGAAGCAAACTATGGTAAGGGATGTTTTCAAACTTTTAGGCCCCTAAGGTCACCTGTGTACCTTGAAAGCCTTTTTTTCTCTACAGATATAAAGAGAAAAATTTTATTCTTTGTCTGCAACTTTCAACTAATAAGGGCAATGATTTTCAGCCTGAACTATGGATTCAATTTGTCGATCTACCAATAATGTGAGATGGCAAATACAAAAAAATGTACCTGATCTTGTGGATTGGAAAAGGGTATTTCTCTTGACCACAAGAGAGAGTATTGAGGGAGCTATTAGAGCTGCCACGTATGATCTGCTGACCACGTGTGCATGCATGCATGCAGTGATAGGTTGGGTAATATCAAGGGCCTCATGGTTTGAAGGGTCTTGTTTCAAAGTGTGTTGATGTACAAAATGGCATCGGTTTCTATTGACAGACAGGTAGTGCCGCTTTATTTCATAAAAGTGTTATTACTCATGAGTTGAAAATAAGGGCCATACTCAGCTAGAAAAAACTACCACAATAAATAAGCACAAGCAATTTCTATAAACAGAAATGGAAATATAAAAGTAACATGCTGCTACTGATATTACTGTAGAAGGTGAATTCACTGTTCGTCAGAGGCTGTGTTGTGGGAGAGAACCTGTATCTTTGGTTCAGCCATGAGAAACGCTTACACTATGGCTCTTCTGTAGTGGTTTTCACACGGCACGTCTTGCCTGGGAGTGCTGCAGTGAGCAAGTGACTGCACCTGTGATTTGTACCAGGTGTTGGCAATCTTGAAAACTAGCATCATAGTATGTTCCTTGTGTGTCATCACACTGAGTTACTTGGAAGCAAAGTGGTTACTGGGCTTATCGTAGCTAGGGAGTCTGATAGTCCATTCCCTGAAGGCAAAGGTAGTGTTTGTTTGAGGGAGTTCAGCACTACTAACCTTGTCTTATGGTAAGTGCTACTGCTAATCCTATTGTTTAATAAATTAAACTTTTCTTTTTCCAGTGTGAAGTTCAGCTATTACAGGCATAAGAGGTTTTCCTAGTATATCACTGCCATATTGGTGTTGTATCTTGACTAAGTTATTAGAAAATTCACATTATGAGCCTATGCTACCTTTGGTTTGATTTCCAGCTGCCTAGGGTTTAATTTCTTTCAGTTGGAAGTCAGTATGATTTACTTCCAGGGTGATTACTGCTTTTGATTTGAACCTGTTATAATATACAATGTTTTCTCAATGCTTGAGTTGTAATTCAGGAATCATGTCAGGTTTATATTTAGATACAGTTCAGTCTATAAGGAATATGTTGTGGTGGTGGTGGTTTTCCTTTATAGTATGGTTTTCAAGCAACGGAACTACATTTGGAAACAACAGAGACTAGGCTAAAGTGTCTAGATTAGAGAAGAGTCTATAATCTTATTGTATAAATATCATGCATGTACTGTCTGTGATGAAGCATGTAGTGGTTGGTAATATTTCAGCTGATCTAAAATTTAGTAGTATATTCTCTCTAATTGTATTGGCATGCACAAGAAAGCCTGTAAAATGTCTTTCCAGCCTTTGGCTTTCACTTTATATAGTAAAGGACAAGGAAGGAAAAGTATGTAGAAGTGAGACTAATTTGTTCCTGTGTTTTATTATTTTTTGCATTGCATTTTTGTGTATTCTGTTTCTTCTGTTTACAACTTTCAACTGAAATTTCAAAGAGCTGTGTTATATCTGAGGCCTGTTACTTCCTAAATTAAGAGCCACAACTCTTGTTGCAGGCTATCTATGACTTATGTAGAAAGTCAGGGATATAAGATTTCAGTAGCATATGTTTTCACATAACCAGTACTCGAGCGAGAACTTTCTCCCTTGACCCCAGGATAAGGGAAGGAACTAAATGCTATTGTACAAAGTACAAGACTAAATCCTAAACTTTTGTTTCTGAAGATAGCCTGACGTAGGCTTGATGCTAGTCAAAGTATTTAATTTTAGACAAACTATACCTTCCAAACTGTACTTGAGGTATAGATTGTCCATTCTGGTATCATTTTAAATTGTTTACAGCTTCAGTTTCATATACTCATTTATAAGATTGCAGCTGACAGCCCCACCCCAGGAAAAAATAGACACAAAGATCTATGCTAAATTTGTTAAAGAAGAAAAATTTTAGTTGAACAGTCAAATCAGAAATATGCATCAAAGTGTTTTCCCTGTCTAAGAGATGGCATTAATAATCAACAAAACCTTCAATTACTATTGACTTCTCTGTCACGAATAAAGTGACGGAATTGTTTGAAAGAGTTGTCAAGCAGCATAATTCTTGGAGTAAACCAGTTATAATAATGACATTAGTTTAGGCTAAAATTAATTTTTTAATCAAACCCAATCTAAAGATAGTCTCAAGTGTTAAATCCTATTAAGGTGCTGCTTTTCAGAGAGGGATTTCTTCAAAATGTGAGATTACTTGTAGGTTGAAGCCAATTTGAAGAGATTATATTTTAAAATAAAATTATATTCCAGAGCCTTAACACAGTGCTTCTAGGGGCTGCCTTTATTGTTCTTAGGGCTAAGGATTGGTTTTAATTGTCTGAAGCAATAAGAATGTGAACTAAAACTGTTGACCAGATGGAACTTTGTGATTAATTACTGCACTAAAAGCACAGCAAAAATGTAAATGAAGGAAAAGAAGGGAAATACTGCAGAGAAAGGCTCAAAAGCTTTGAATAAGGTTCCACATCCTGAAGTGAGACAGCCCTGTCTCACCTTTATTTTCTGTGCAACAACACAGACTTTTGTTTTGCTTGTTTAGGATTGATTTATAAGAGGTTATTTCTTTTCAAGACTGTTTGTATGTTCCTTGTCTTCAAATGTATACATCTATAGGTTGCATTATGCATCACCCAAGTGGGCTTGACAAACACAGGTTGAAACCTTTATCCTGCTGGATATAATGTCTTTACTCTGGGACATAATTTATTTTTATTTTTTTACTTGTATAGTTGCACTGCTGTCTTCCTCTTCCCACAGTGCCTGTGGCATTTGAAGCAAAATTTGATTTATGTTCTGCCTTTTTTTTTTTTTTTAATAAATGACAAGAATGTGGTGTGTGTTTGTTTTTTTCCCCTTCTGTACTGTATTTATGCCATACCTATGTGTTTGGTAACTTTCTTATAGTGAAATAAAAAATGTAAACATTGCTTTCTCCTGAGAATGAAAAGAGAATGGCAGTGTCCTTGAAATTACTAATTCATCTCACAATTTAAATAATACTTATTCCTGTATAAATGCCAAATACTCACATACCAAAGTGGCAAGCGAAATACAGGAGAAAGTAAGTACCGCTATTTAGTAGATTAGATGGAGAGATGCTGTTTGGTTTTTTTTTTTCTACAGACTAAGAAAGGCTCATTGCTTTTGAGTCCTGGCTATGATTTCTCCATGGACCTGATACAGATAGTTAGTGTGTTAGTCACAGGCATTAACTGAGAGCTTGTAAACAGAATCATATTGTGACAACCTGGAGAAATGGGTGCCTTTGGGTAAAAAACAGGGCAGAACACACAGAAGCAGCATAAATGTATTTCCTGTTTTGTTACTTGGGTATCTAGTGTCCTACTGGAAAGGACTGCTAACAAGTTGAATCAAGTATTTCATCTTGTGTAGTTTATTCTGTCCTTGGGCCTTCTGTAGTACCATCAGTTCATGCTGACTGGTGTGAACTGCTGCCTACCAGTAACAGCAGCCTGCCTCACATAAGCTGCTGACTAACCAGAATCTTTTTCATTTTGTTTTGATCTTGTGACCTGGTTGCTCGTGGGATAACTTGTCCCGATTGAAGACTCTTGGGGTGGTGTTTTGTATGTATTATATCACAGAGCTTCTGTTTTCCAATTTATTCTTTAGAAAAAGTATGAATAATAGTGCAGTCATGTGGACAACAGCCATATTAAAGCCGTATGCCCATGTATAAAATATATTGATAGTAGAATACCTCTTTTACTATTATTTTAAAGGTCAGAAAAATAATTGAGTGCTGTTTTTTGGGGTGTTTGGTGTTGGGTTTTGGGTTTTTGTTTTGGTTTGGTTTTTTTTACATCATGTCAGATTTGCCCCTTAAACTTCCAATTATAGAAGTGAAATTCTTTCTGTAGAACTTTTATTAACCGATCAATCAGTAACTGCTTTGGGACTGAGGTGCTTCAGTAACTGATTAGTAAATTGCAGTCTGAAGCCAGAATGTAAGAGGTGTTGTGTGCTTTGCACATGTTGAGGCAATGGCTCATTAAGTTTTAATAAACTGGATAATCTTTGAAGTTTATATTTCCTCCTTGCCTTGTCCAGCGTAGCAGCATGTGCAAGGAATTCAGTACAAGCCAGCAGCAGCACAGTATACTTTGACTGCGTCAGAAAGCTGCTTCTACAGGCCTTGTTCAAAGAAAACTCTCAGGAACTTCAGTAAGAGTTTGGGATCGATCCCAAAACTGCTGCTAAAGCAAAATCAAAAGAGTTAGCCTGTGTTACATAATTGCAATAACGCCTTTGCCTAAGGGACTTTAGAGACCAACCTTTCTAGCTTTGCCACATGCCCTTCGTTTCTTTCCTCTAAGTATTAGCATTTATAGTATGGTAGCATAGCTTTCTATCTACTCTAGTAGTGTTTTGTCTTCCTGATGCTCTCTGTAGTGGCATAAGTGGTGGTAATGGCATATGACTGCATTGCTGGCTTTTGTTCTAACAATACTTTTGATGTCTTTTCTCTGCTGTCTTTTTCTACTACTGTGTAGATTAAGGCAATAAATACGTGATTGCATAGAAAACCTTTTTCCATCAGAGTAGTATCAGTATGAGGAGAAATGATACTCTACCAAGTCACTAGACAATTCATATGTTTCTAATGAATGTACAGAATAACCTTTCTGCTAGAGCACGTATATGGTAGCGACTGTGTATTGGAAGGCTGTTTGATGTACCTGGCCTCAACGGCACACTTTGGATTACTGCTTCCCGCATTACTGAGTTGGAGATTCAAGGAGATGCTGTTTTGAATGGATATACAGCTGCCTTATGCATGGATGAAAGAAACATATCTGTGTATCAAGAGACACTATTTTTCCAATTATGATCCGCTATCTCATGGTACTAGATAGGAGCTTTCTAGTTCAGGGAGCATTTTATTACCATGATATGAGTCATGCAAAACCTACTATTTCTTTCAGGTCCTGAGAGGGAGAATTTAAGCTTCCTCTTGGAGTCCTCTTCCCCAAAGCTTGTCTGTTGTTTTTCTTACAGTGTTCTAAAATGTGGAATTTAGCATTAATTGGAAAAAAAACCACACAAAACAAATGGACAGAAATTAAAACAAATGTTACTACTGCCACTCTTTCAGTGATTGCAAAATTCAAAAGACAAGGAAGCTGTGCTCTGAAACATGTGAGTCTGGACATACTGTATTGTAAGTATGTGTATATAGTGTTTAGTAACGCAGAGTAGCTTATAACCTTAATAAGAAGGGGTAAACTGCCTTCCATGGTAGTTTCTGTGTGAATTCTGATGTCTTATAATTACACAGTCTTGCTTGTGGTCACGTTTACTTGGTCTTTCCCAATCACTAAATGTTTCCCAGTCTCCAGCTGTTTCATTTTAAAATCCATTTTTATTGTCATACACAGAAAGCAAAGACATATATTTAGTCAGGATGATTTTACTCTAACTGAAGGAGAAGAAAGAATGAGAAAATTTCCATGAAAAATATAGTCGGTGTATTTGCTAACCTCTTCAGAACTGAATACAAAATGAATTTGTTGTCTCTTTGTACCAAAGAGTGCTTGAAAAATTTGCAAATGCATGGTAGTAGCATAATAAATAAGCAGAGCATTGTGAATGTATCTTTCAAAGGCCAAGGAATAGCTTAAATACTATTTTAAATTGTGGTTGATATAAAACACTTGCAGTTGGATCATGTATAGAGTAATTACTTTTGACAAGTTAATTTTGCAAGTGTCCAATTAAGCTATTCATTCATAGCTTATCTCTTCACAGTGTGGCTGTGTTCACTTAGATGTTCAGGCTTGATTTTTCTATTATGCACTTAAGTATGGATCCAAATCCATGCAATGTGAATTCACTGAAAGGGCAGTTCTTAGTGTTGAGAGTTTGAACCTCCAATCCAGATCACAAGACTGGCCTAAATCGAGAGGAGTGCGAGACTGGGTTTTGGTGGTTTGTTGGTTTGGTTTTGGTTTGTGGTTTTTTTTTTGTGGTAAGTAACAGTAGTAAGTGTTTGGTTTTTACTTTCTTGGTTTCTTTTTTCATTTTTTTTTAAGCTGTTAAGATTCATATGCTCAGTTTTTCTTTAAACTCACTTTAATTAACAATATAAAATCAAATTTAGGGGTGTGGTTTCTTACGAATCCACCAGACTCCCAAAGCTAGGAATTTAAATGCAGAACCAAGTATCAAAATGTACCTTAGTATTAGAAGATACAGAACTACTGATGCTGTATAAATGTTACAAAGTAAATATGAAGAGAGTATGGAGTATTGAATCTTTGAGATCCCAGGATGGCACTAGGTGTTTTCAGTTGGTAATGGGAGCTGTTGATTCACTGTAGCTGATAGAAATGGAAGTAAACGAAGTCAGGAGCATACTGGAATTATTCAAAAGGTTCAAGGGCATCTGTAACCTGCTTCAATCAGTCAGGTGTTTGGTTTTTAGGAATGAACTAATCATATGCATTAAAGATGGACTTTGGCTTCTAGAAGCTTTTAAAAAAGAACTTAAAAAAACCCTAGTATCCAGTGCTTATCCTCTGAGTGAGCAGAGTAGGATTAGGGAACTGCCACACGATTAATCAAGCTAGTGATTATACCAAACTGAAAACTCAAGGGACCAAACTTACTAGGCCCTGGGCAGGTAATTTACATGATCTGTCCTGGTATTAGTGAGGTGAATTCAACAAGATGTATGGTAGTGATGGTAACTGGTGTTTCCTCTGTCATCTGTCCTGTTTTTTTACTTGCACAGAAATGTCTCTAGTGGTAATGGAACCAGGTCAGAGCGTAGCTGAACCTTTATGGTTCTGTGCTGCTGGCACAGAAGTTTGTAGGTTGCTGTTCTAAATCACCCTGAGGAGAGAGAGAAGCATCTTCATCACAGACATGACAAAACTCAGACTAATGCTTTTGGACTGCTCTTTTTTTCTTCTCCTTCTCACAAGCCTACTGCCCCAACTTGAGAGAGACATTGATTTAGCAAGCCCATCCCCCTTCCTTCTGCTTAAATTCAGATTGGCACTCACACACACTCAGGTATCTACATGGCTCTTTCCAGTCAAAACTTAAGTATTTCCAAGTTCTTTCAATTCTTTTATCTGTTTTGAAACTTAACCTATAAATGGATCTTGGCAGCAGATCTCACACAGGGATCAAGATATCAGGCTGTATCATCCCACACAAATATTTGGATTAATTCCATATCTATTTTGCATCTCTCACATTGACACCTGTTTGAACACAGCAAAAGCTTACCTTTCCCTTGCATGGCTGGAAATAACTAACAGGAGAGGAGGGGCAGGCCAGGCCAGGAGAGCATGTGTTGGGAAAGATAATTGGAAGTTTTGAATGTGACATGGATTTCTAGGATTAACAGGTGAGCCCAGCAGATTTATCACCAAGTTTCATTAGTGCCACCCAGCAATGCAGTCTGTAAGCAGCAGTGATTCTTTTTCCTAGACTCCGTGTAGCTTGACTTTCTCAGAAGCTCTGCACTCTGGAGAAGATCCTCCACTATAACTTGGCAGGTGTTTCAGGATGCCAAAAAATCCCGTCTTTTCTAAGGCTTTGGAGTTTGTGTTTATCTTGCACACTGCTATTTAAGTACCACTGACCTAGGCTTCCTAAACATGGCTTGTCTAATGCTATTTATCTACCTACTCATTAAACAAAAAAAATCTGACCTTCAGTATTTGTCTGCTGGGCTATTTGTCTGAGATTAATTTTGTAAGAGATAGCTGAAAATCACTTTATATATTGGCTTTCATATCCAACTGTGGAATTATCTAGAGGATAATAGTAATATAAATCTTCCACCTGGATTTTACAGCATTGTTTCTGCTTTTTCCGGCACAGTTACAGTAGGTCTGGGTTCAGGTTCACATTGTTCCCTCTTGCATCGTTGCTTGTATGTGAGAAAATAATGGCAAAAAGCACAGTGTTCCAGGGGACAACTCTGTTGACCTCTGTTTTGGTACAGATAATGTGATAATTGCTGACCAATAATACAAACACATACCAGTTTTAGTATAATTACCCTTAGCTGAGGTGAGAAAGCTTCCCTAAACTCCATTCCAAGGATAGCAAAGCAGCAAACAAACAGAACTCCTGTGGCCTGAATTTTAGTGACAATAGCATTAACAATGCAAAATAAATATATTTTGGGGGGCCTTTGAAAGGACATTATACCTATGAGGATTTTCCAGGTAGAAACGCATGTTCAGATACTGCAGTCTTAAGCAGATTTTCCTGAAGTTGGTGTGAGAAAGCTGAAGAGGTGGTAAGGTTTTGGCTGAAGAAATAAAGCATTATTAGTGTTCCTGTGAGTGTTGGCAATGCAGGATTTCAGACAAACTGGTTAAGTATCATTGCATTAAAATGTGATTTAAAACCAACCCGTTGCTCTTCTAAGTTGTAATGGAAGTCAAATTGCTTCTCAGCAGTCCTGGATATTTACAAAGTGGCATGAGTGGCAGCAAACAGAATTGTGGTGTGGTTGAAGCTTGGTTTTCAGCAATGCTAGTTTAAATCAAACCTTGTTCTAATGACAACAGTGTCATTATAGCCATATAATATGAATGTAGTTTAGGCTGGTATCCAGTCTAGAAAGTCTGTTTGTTGGGTAGAGGATTTTATGAATTGGCTGCGCCTGCTCTGTGCCTAGAATTAAACTGGTGAATGCAGTGCCTAATGTCTTATGGCTTGGGCTGCATCCTGCGTGGACTACTGACTTGCCACAGCAATTATTACAGAGGTAATGCAGTAATTTTGTATTGCATGCTGGCAATGAGTGAGTTGCGTATTTGTTTTTGATATCTAGATTCAAAGATGTTTTAACCTTCAGTTTTAGAATTTGTTCACATTTCATAAAGGCTTCATTAGTAAAATTTAGTACTCTCATTGTACTTCCTATCTTATGTCGCTGCACTGGTATTTAATTAATCTTCATTTCATTAGTTATATATTCATTAGCGTAGGCAAACATTTGAGGCTGGATTCATTGTCCATGTAATGGGTGGTACAATAATTTAAATGCAGGAAAATGGCTCTCTAGAGTATTTAAGTGAAAGGGGAGTGTAATTTACATATTAGGACAATTCAGGTCTAGCCAAACAGTGGCTGACAACCCATTCAACTATGTTGGAATGGAAATGGAGGGAAAATATGGTCAGCAGAGGAAATGTGCTTTATTGAAATGTGTGTGTATATATATGGGCCTTTAGGGAAGTCCCTTATGAAACGGGAAGCGAGTACCCTACCTGTTCTTCCCTTCTTATGCAAGAGGGACGTAAACAGCCTCTTACAGTCTGACCTAATCTGAATATAGTCACTAAGTGGGTCTCTACTAGGGCAAGAGAGGCATTGTAACCTCTACTACCAGGTCTTGGGGGCAGGCAACTTTGACTGTATCTGATGTTCCCTCCACCTGGATGCCAGGTGTAAACACCATCTCTCCTGCAGCAGAGAATGAGGCCTGTGTCTGTGCTTTGGTGTATTGGCACAAGCCGCGGCAGAGTGTAGGTTTGTGCTAGTGTGCTGGGCTGTGAGGAAGGCTGGCTGAAATCCAGTCATGGTTTTGCCATCCTGTCTAGGATTCTAGTTGTGCTGCTTCTACATTTGCTCCAGCAGTAGAATAAGCTATTCACATACTCTATGGCTTTGGCATAGGCATGTGAGACTAATGGCACACTCATCCTTTCAATTCAGTGAGACTGAGGTGTAAATTACTACTCCTTATGAATATGTTGTTTGACTCTGTCCTTCACAAAAGCAGATGAAGTTCCAGATGCTGATAATACTGTTTGTGTTGAATTGTTACCTCATTCCACAACAAATCTCAAGGATGGAGGAAAAATATTTTGGGTCAAACCCTTCAGTCTTTTCTAACCTGGGTAATTCCTTGATTGCACAAATAGTCCCATAAGATTTCATACTAACAGGGACTATTCACTTAACTGGACACATATATCTTAAAATATTTTTTTTAAAAAAGAAGCTTATAATGTAGCAAGTTTTTAAGATAAAATAAGCATAAGTAGCAATCCAGCTATAAGATTGATTAACTTGCCATGTTTGTCCTGTGTAGTTGCATGGAATTTTGTAATGTTCATCCTACTGGAGCCTGTAGGCATCCTGTTGGTTGTTGGTTCTTACTGAAAGATAAATAACATAATGAAGCTAAGAGGTGCAACAGCTATTTTGTCAGTGTGCAGTGCTTCAAATAACTCTATTATTTATTACTAAAGTATTTGCCACATCTGCCCCCATGCTTATTAATGCTATTGTGCTACCCATTAATAACCCTTTTCATTCACTCTCTCTTATCTACCACCTCCTCCTTCCAGAAATAAATACCAGAGTTGCTAAATCATGTATAAGGGAAGAAAAAATTCTTAAACGTTGTGAGAAGTGAGTCAGGTTATCTGTTTGGTGTGCTGTGATTTGTTTGACAAATGAACACAGAGGAGGATAGGGCATGCAAACATTGTGGTGTTCTTGCTTTGTCACTCTTGAAATTTCTCTTTCTTAATTTCCTTTATTTCAGTTCCTAAACACAATTAGTAGGTGCATGTATGTGTCAGGTGCAAGATGATGTGTATGTCTTCCTAGAATTTACATAGCTTTTCAAATTTTTTGAAAGAGAGAAATGAAGCACAGTACACTGGATAAGTTGACAACTTTGATGTATTGCTTCTCAGCTGCAGAAATGCATAGCTTTTGTTTAGCAAGAATATTCTCAGGCCTTTACCAGCTCTCAAGAAATCTTACAGTGGATTGTACTTCCTAAGTTATTACTTTATTCTTTAGACTACTTTTTTTTTCCCTCACAAATTCAGGTATTTTCAATAGGATTTTTATCCAGTAGAACTTTCTTTAGCTTAATGCTAGGCATTGGTTTTGAGTCCTCAAACCTGGCAGTTCTGATTGCAACAGCTTTCAGTGCGTGAATGAACACTTGTGCTGTCCTAGGCCAGAGAGTGGAGATGGGCTAAAATGGTTAACAATTACATGCTACAAAACACTTTGAAAAGGAGGAGAGTATGCAAAGAATCAGAAAATACTCTTGGATCACAAAAGGTCATCTGTGCCTGGGCTTGTACGCTGGTGGTGTTCCTGACAGGTGTTTGTCTGACCTGTTCTCAAGGACTACCAGCAGTAGATATTTCCTGCCTCACAGGCAACTTATTTCAGTCCTTCATTATCTTTACTGATGCAAATCTTTTCCTAATTGTCATGGTTTGGGCTGGACTGGCCACTGAAATGAACAACAGATGCTCTCCCCCACCTCTTCTGTAAGGGAAAGGAGAAAGAGACTCGGAGTTTAGAAAAAACTGAACTACTTTAATGAAGCATTAATAATAAAATAAAAAGAAAATAAATACATACAAACCCACTGTCGAGCTTCCAGGATGATGATCACATCACTGGCAGCACTGGGAAAGTCCCAGACTGGACCTAGCAATGGATGGGAACTAGATTCCTGAACTGGATTCAGGAATGCATAGATAGGGATCAAAGGCAGATAGAGTCCTCCTCAGGCATCGGCCATTGAAGAAAAAGAGCTGACCCTTTGATCTCTCAGCTTTTAGACTCAGCATGATGCAGATGGGGTGGAATACCGTGTTGATCAGTTTTGGGTCATCTGTCCTGTCCGCGTCTCACCACAGGTGCAGCCCCTTTATGCTGTTCTGCGTCTGACCCTCCAACGGGACATGTAACAAAGTTAGCTGGCCTTGGTTGTTATAGCAGTAAGTATGGGTAAGAGCCTCTTTGCAAACCATTCTTTGGCATAAATTATAAATAATCAGGTCTTATCACTCTAGGAGTGAACAGTGTCTGAACAATATGCTGTGAATTTCAGAGGGTTCAGTTAGTTAGAAGAGGCTTAACTGCAAAGTAAAATTATTGAACAGAAAATTGGTTCTGTTTTACCTCAAACCAGGACACTAATATTTGCCACAAATCTATTTTTTGCTGTGATTAAGACTACTACTTTGTGTCCTATCCACAGTGAATGGGCAGAACAAATGAATCCCTTCCTCTTTACAGCAGTCCTTTATAATCCAGTAAGACTCTACTAGTATGTTTCCATTTGATGTCTTAAAGCTAAATAGCCCTGTGTCTGTCGTTCCTCATATCTGATATTTTTTAAATCCCTCATCTGTCTTCTCCGAACTCTTTCCACGTAGTCTATGTTTTTTCTGAAATGGCATGCCCAGAAGTGAATCCATAGCTTAGCTGATGCGTTACTTGGCTGAATAGAGTCACTTCACTTGTCTTTCAGCTTATATTTATGCCTACAAATGGCACATCTGCTTTTCTTATTGTATGGTACTAAATGAAACATAACATTATTTAATTCATATTTGTGGTCCAATGTAACCACCAGATTCTTCCAACAGAACTGATACCTAACAAGCTGTTCTCCACTGTGTGCTTTAAGCAGTTGTTTATTCCTGCCAAAGTGTACGAACTTCTGGCAGGAACACTTTCCAATTACTATTAGAAGTTATGTAGTTTTCCTTAACGGGCTAATTGTTCTGCTTCAGAGAAGGCAAGTTCTATCTCTTTCCCTGTAAGAGAAATGATTGCAATACAGAAATAATTTTTGTGATGGTAATTGAAAAAATTAGATGGTGAGTCAGTCTTCTCTAGGGGATTTTTCTGGGATTTAATGCTGTTGTAGTCCATTTGACTTCTCGGTAGCACATTAAGATTTCTTTTTTGAGTAGTTTGTGTTTTCTTTTTTTTCACGTACTCTGAAATAGTTGGAAGAGGAGAATTGTTTTGAAAATCTGTCTTTGCAAACTTACAATGGTCTTGCAATCAGAGGTGATGATCGCAAAATTTCCACAATATGGCTTGTGTCCAAAAATGTCCTGTCATGTCCAAAAATTGTCTGTTAAAATTTCAGAAGCCTATAGAATCTTTTAAGCTAGTTTTCCTTCAATTTCATTTTATAATGTTCCCTTATAGGATTGAAATATGAGCGTAGATTTGAATGTTAGAATATGCATGTGTTTAAAGAGTTGGTTTTAGAGAGAATCTATCCTTTGTACGGAAGACAACAGAGATGGAAATGATTAGCAAAGAGGACTCTAATGGACTGGAGCTTGTGCAGGAAAGCAAGCTCTGCCTATCTGGCTGGGGCACTTGAACTGCGTGTGATAAATAGATTGTAAGACCTCCTCTGCCCAAAATTCTGGAGAAGCTATAGTTGACTAGATGGAAGGAACACAACCTCCTCCCAGATAATAGCGAATGTAGACTTCCTTCAGAGGATCAACTTTAGAAAGAGAAAGAAGAGCAGCAAGTCTTTAATGCCCTAAGCAGGGAATTTATTTTTTAAAAAAAAATCCCAAACAATATAACAAAAACTAGAGAGGAAAGACTGAAGTGGTGCCAGTTGTCACAGGAGTCTGGGAACTGTCCAAAAATTAAAACGCTTTTTCCTTTCTCAGTCATTTGGGTATTTCCGTCAGCATCCTTGGTCACTAAAAAGCTGTTACTTTGAGACCTCCATGGGGACGAAGATGTGTGACATCTTCACTGTCACTGTCCAGCTGATCCCCAGATCTGAGATGGTGAGGCAGGCTTATGAGACTGTGATGTGGCTTCCTAATATTTACTTTTGCTATTATTATCGTGATCTCATGGATTTAATGAAAAAGAACTATAGCTGTTGTGAAATTCAGTGACTGATTTGCATATATTGTTGCATAATTGCAACAATAAAGATTGAGGTGAGATGCAATAAATTGCCCTAGTGATGATTTTTAAAGCACCATCTGTGGCCTGATACTTCTGGGTCTTTAAAAGTGGCATTGTTCAGAAATCTGTTATGTGGCATACAGGTGGCTCATTCTGTGTATTTGCCTGCTAATCAGCAGTGGCCTATATTGGTGGGGATACCTCCAGAATGAAAGACAATGGTACTTAGCATTGGTTTTGGAACAGAAGCACTCCCCACAGGCTATAACGTAGTGTTTTATTTTGATTGTCAATTTCCCACAAGACTGAGTTTCCTGAAAAGGGTGAACAATAAACCAAATGCTCATTATTGGGCTTCATGTATTTGAACACAACACAGCAATCTGATATAATTGATTCAATTCTACTAAGTAGCATATGATGATGTTGTTATTTTAGGTGCACTGTACAGGGAAAACAGTAGGAATAAAAACACTCTAGTGTCATGTCCTTATCTAGTGACCTTCAAAGCTGACAGATCTGTGTTACTGAATCTTAAGCCCCCCCAAAAAACAACAATAGAAAATACAGACAAAAAGAACACCCCACTCTACCCAACACTCCAAAACAAACACAAAAACCCCAACGCTCAATCCGTTGAGAGTAAATCCTGGATCCCCTGAAGACACTAGTCAAAGTTGATGTCAAGGAATCCTTATTTGCGTGCCTTTCACCCCTCAACTCATTCTGTTGGCTTTTAGTCCTTTATTGGACCAAAATCAGCATAAATTGTATTGCCTATTCTGTGCCAGTTTTACAAGCAGAATCTTACAGGGTGGTAGCAGAGTACAGGGAGAAATAAGTTCCTATTCCAGGGAATTTGAAAGTGATGTAAGCATTTGACCAGTTATCTTTAAAGGGGACAGTTTAGAGTGAGTCTTGCAATCTGTAGTTGTCCTTAATGTGGTAGTGAGACATACCACTAAGAGGTATGTGTTACGCCATCAGCTAAACCATCCAGCTCCTTAAATTAGCAGGTGCCCCCACAGGAAGCCTACCACAAGGAAGGCAGACAATACTTTGCAGGGAAAGCAAACTTAAAAATGTTAATTTTACTGCATTGCTGTGCAGGGGTGGCACTTACTTCTCAGACAAGCTGGCATCCTGTTGTACTTGAGTCCATCTAAAATAATGCATTGAGGTGCTAGGCTGAAAACTGTAGTTAAAAGATAGGGGTACAGTGTGGGCAGAGCAGAACTTGCAAGTAACGTGTGCTACAGTGTGGCACGTGACTATATTATTCCTGGTAATCGCAGATCTGTGTCCAGCTCTGGAGCCCACAACATAAGAAGGACGTGGACCTGTTGGACTGAGACCAGAGGAGGCCACGCAGTTCATCAGAGGGCTGGAGCACCTCTCCTATGAGGAGAGGCTGAGAGAGTTGGGGTTGTTCAGCCTGGAGAGAAGAAGGCTCTGGGGAGACCCTATAGCAGCCATCCAGTACTTAAAGGGGGCCTACGGGAAAGACAGGGAGAGAGCCTTTATCAGGGAGTGTAGCGAAAGGATGAGGGTAGATTTAGGTTAGGTATTAGGTAGAAATTCTTTACCGTGAGGGCAGTGAGACACTGGAACAGGTTGCCCAGAGAAGTTGTGGAGGCCCCATCATTGGAAGTGTTCAAGGCCAGGCTGGATGGGGCTTTGAGCAACCTGGTCTAATGGAAGGTGTCCCTGCCCATGGCAGAGGAGTTGGAACTAGATGATCTTTAAGGCCCCTTCCAACCCAAACCCTTCTATACTTCTATGATCTCAGTAGTTTGCAATTTTGGCATTTGACATGGCTTTCATTTACAAGATCAATACTTTCTTCTATTGATGTCTCACCCATTACTGCTGGGCACTTACTTGTCTGTAGTATCAGTAACATAGATGTATTTCTATCATATGTTAATGAGATGGAATTTTATAGGATTAAACACAAGATGAGTATTGATACGAGCTTTGGAAAAGTTTCTTCCAGTTTGGCTAGGTTTTCTTATTTACAAGGAAAATGTTTTTTAGAAAAAAACCCCAAAACTCGCATAGTATTTGCCCAGAGCCTATCGTTGACCTGTTGAAAACTGTACTTTTGAGATACTTCATTAACACTAGTTAGAATTCATGTTGTGTAGCGCTGGTCAGTTAGAACTTGCTTACTGAATGACATAGTCTTCCCACCTCATATGCCTTAAGATAGTGAATGAGAGAAACATATGACGGGACCAGAGAGGATAGTAAATTCTGAGACCTATAAAAGAAAGGAACTTAGTAGAAGGTGTTTGTTCCCCTATATAATTTGAAGCCCATTGTACTATTTGCAGTGCATTTCCTTCAGCTACAAAAGCTAACTTCTTATCACTCTTATTTGGAAAATAAGATTCCACTCCTTTCTGCCCTCAAGTTATATTTTGACTTGTTTATGCTAAAGCTTGATTCAGTAGTTTTTGAAATTAGTATGTTGTTAAAGAAGATGGTTGAGGTTGAAGTCTATAACAAAACTGGTGGAAAAGTTTTAAGGATTTGCAGAATCAGGGTGAAATGTTGTTGTTGTTTAACCCCAGGTGGCAACTAAACATCATGCAGCCCTTGCTTACTCCTTCCCCCACCCCAGTGGGATGGGGAGGAAAATAGAAAAAAGGTAAAACTCTTGCTTTGAGATAAAGACTATTCAATAGGACAGCAAAGGAAGAGAAAATAATAATAAAAGAATATACAAAACAAGAGATGCACAGTGCATTTCCTCACCACCTGCTGACTGATGTCCAGCCTGTCCCCGAGCAGTGATCTCATCCCTCTGGCCAACTCCCCCCAGTTTATATACCAAACATGATGTCGTGTGGTGTAGAAAATCCCTTTGGCCAGTTTGGGTCAGCTGTCCTGGCTATGCTCCCTCCCAGCTTCTTGTGCACCTCTTTGCTGGCAGAGCATTGGAAGCTGAAAAGTCCTTGACTTAGTATAAGCACTACTTAGCAACAACTAAAACATCAGTGTGTTATCAACATTATTCTCATACTAAATCCAAACCACAGCACTGTATCGGCTACTAGGAGGAAAATTAACATTATCCCAGCCAAAACCAGGACAAATGTCTTACAGGAATCTTTGTTGCAGATAACCTTAGTTCATTGCAGAATAGAAACTACGGAAAATAGCATTAAATCCTACAATGATAAGCAGTAAGCCCTGAAGAGTCTGTATTATATAATAATTTGTCTTTAATCTTAAGAAGTGTTTTAGCTTATTTCGAGTGTTTTTGCAATGCTTCATTTCATGTCTTTTGCTATAGGCTTGAGCCAAAACCTTTTAAAGTCAATGAGAAGATAAGATTTCACCTTTACATCAATCGGCTTTGGATCCAATACTATGACTCATGAAGCTCTGTGGAGTTCTTATTACTGCACTAGACTGATAATACAATGGCCATTCAAGTAGCCAGAAATTTAGACAGATTTAGAAAAATTAAACTCTTCTCAGCTTGCACACAATAGAAAACGAATTTGGATTTTTTTTTTTAATGTTTTGCCTTTCTTTGTAAAGATGTTCTTTGGGTATGGTCTGTACCATTGCAGATAATGCAAATGTAGTATCAGGCAACACTTAAATCTCAGTACCCATCTGTATTATTTTATGTGAAGATTAAATCCTTAGATCACTTGCCCATGCTTGTTTTTGGTAGTAGCCTTTTTAGCAGTCTATAACTCAAGTAAAATAAAAAGGATTGGGGGAACGAGAAGTGGAAGACATGCAAATACTCAAATGTAAAAGGCCTCTCTTCAGACTGATACTGCTATGTTCAGGGAAGGCTACATTTTGTGAACAGGTTCTTTCTTAGGCACCTTCATAGTGCTTGGTTCCTGTGCCTCGGAGTGTTCTGACATCCCACACATTCCTTAAATAAAATAATTTCTTTCTCATGAATGTCACTCACCATCAGATCAAGCTTCCGGACACTAACAATCTGTTTTTATATGCGAAGGGCATATGAATGAAATCCAGGCTGTGGCAACATTCCTACTAACTTCAGCAAGAATTTGTTGGTTTTGTCTTCAGCAGCAGGGCGTGTTACTTCCCTGGATTGCTGTTTTGTTTGTTCACATTTTCTCTTGTACTATTGGTGGTGATGAACGCTGGTGGGATAATATGTGCCACCACTCTGCTGTCTGGTTGGTTTTTTTTTCCAGTTTGTCTTTTCTGCCGCTTACTAAACTTAGTATTCAGTAGACAGTCTAGTAGATGGGATCTCAGCCTTACATTCTTATGTCAATCCTTTTACTTCTAGGTTAGTGTTTCAAGCTCACATCAGCGCTAGTATCATCTTGCTCTTCAGTAGCCAACGTGAAATACGTTGCTGATCAGTGATGTTTATAATGGATACACTGGGTCACTGACCATCACTGCAGCTGGCACATGGGATTGGCCTGAAGAGGATGGAATGTGGAAGCTCCTCTACTTTCTTATTTTATTGGAGAGCTGATATGAACTTCTTTCATGCAATGTTTTGTCAATGCCCTAACTCTGTGCTTAAATTCAGCTTTCGCAGTTTTTTTTATCTGCCCCCCCCCCCAGTTCAGTACAAATTACACTGGAACTACTGTTTTTGGAACGCAAAAGTTTTATGTTCCGTAAGGCTTTTAGTGCTGGGATCTTTTGTGTAATTGTATCTACTTCAGTAGAAACCTGCAAAGCTTGAAGAAAATAGAAATCCCCCCACATACGATGTGATCCAAGAACTTCAGTGTGATTATATCCATTGCATGTAATGTATGCCTTGTCATACACATCTCATACCTTGCGTGTTCTGCCTGTTCCCCTTCTAAGCCACTGTATAATGCTTGCATAAAGCTATTCCTTGATGCCTTGAAGAATAAAGTAAATGCAGCTTGCTTGTTTGAATGAGAAAGTGGTATTTCAACCTTACTTAGGACTTTTTGCCATGCAGTGTAATAGTTTAATTTGACTAGATCCTCAGAAATAAGCGGAGGAGGTGTTTTGGACAGGTAATTATTAAGATGAGTTTACAGCAGTGATCACAAAACCATTTCTAAACTGCACCACACCAGCTGCCTAGAAGAACAAAGTTTTGTTCTGAATGCTATATTAATTTGGGGGAAAGCATTGAACTTTATTTCTTTGCCATAGAAAAGGAACCTGTTGTTCCAAAAGTTGCTTTGTTTTGCTAGGAGGGGAGTTGGGCGAGAGAGATGCTGATGTTTCTGCCTGTATTCGAATTTCATGACAGTATGTAAGCAGTTCTATCTCTCCTGAGCTGTCAGTAGCTCAGTCTTGTACTTTGATTAGACCCGTGACTAAAAAAATTACCATAATCCACTGACAGGCATGAAAAAAGCCATAATAAGACTGATAACAATGTGTCAGTTAAGAGGCTATTATATTTTACTGCCTTACTACAGCAGACTAAAAATCCATTCAAACTTACCATTGATATAACTAAAGCCTTTTGAAAATCTGCCGCCTGCCCTAGTCTTAATAATACTTATTATGCCAATGGGAGAAAGAACTAAAGTATGCACCTGTTTACATGAGCGTTTAGATGTCGACAGTTTTACTGCAGGCATACAAGGTAGCTACCAATAGAGCGCCTTGGTTTTTTTCTTCTGTAGCTACAAATAGAGGGCCTTGGGTTTTTCCTTCTGTAAGCAGGAAACTTAGAGATCTGGGCTAGAAAGAAGCTCAGACGAAGACTATGGCTTTGAAACACTATGCAGTGACAGCTCAGGTCTGCAAAGCCCTTTTTTGTGGCAACTTCACAGGATACTAGATATCTAGAAAGGTAGACAAGCTCTCTCTACTTCAATTTCTACTCCTTTTTCCTGTCATCCCCTACACAAAAACGTTTTCAGGGTAAGTCAGTACAGGGTTTTGGAGGCCTTATGCAGATGGAGCCTTTACTGTAACTTTTTTTTTTTTAAATTTCTTGGTATTTCAGTTGGAGATATTTTACCTGGCTGTTGGATTAAATAAGACAAATTTCAACGTTGATAAAAAGGTTGGTGGCATTAGCTGTCTGTACTTCGGGTGCAAGGCAGGTTGACCAGGGAATGTGTTGATCCTCTGGCATAAATTGAGCAGCTCTAGGACACAAATTTGCAATGTACTTTTCCTGAGATCCATTTGGAACCTCCGAAGCTGCAGATTGTGGTCAAGACAGCTTGTTATATCATCTGCCACTGCTAAGAAGACTGTGGCTTCATTAGCATTGTATCCCTTCTAGCAACCATTAGTCTCTTCATTGAACTACAGAAGCCCAGCTCCCTCAATTGCTCCTTACATATCACGTTCTCTAGGCTGTGGCCAACTTGGTGACCTTTCTCTGGATGTTCTCAAATTCTCCATGTCCACCTAGAACTGGGCACAGATTCCTTATGCTTTACCAGCACCCTGTAGAGGAGGATAATAACTCCCCCTGATTTGCTGGCAGTGCTTCTGATACAGTCAAGTACTTGGTCTGCCTTGGTCATTATGAGTGAATGTTTGTTTCTCGTGTTCAGCTTAGTCTCTGCTATATCTCACAGATTCTTTTCAACAGGTCTGAAACTTACGCAGCTGCTTCCCAGCATATGTAGGTGCATGTGTTTATTCCACCTCAGGTGCAAAACTTTGCATTATTCTGGATTCTCATTGTTATTGCTTGACTGTCATTGAACAATATGACCTCGGTATCAATCCCTGGCATATGTTTCCCACTTTTGACTGCTAACCGTTGAGCAGTACTCTTTGAGCCCAGCAGTCCGTCCTGTTTTCAGCCTACCTAACAGTCTGTTCTTCCAGCTCATGTTTTTTCAGCTTCCAAAAACCTTAGTAAAATCCAGATGGATTATATTCACCACTCTCTCTTTCTTCAGCTAGCTAGTGTATAGGTTGGCTAAGTATGGCTTACTCTCAATAATTCAGTGCTGACTTTTCCCGATTGCTTTATTTTTTTGTGTGTTTGGAAATGTACTCAAAGAGGATGTGCTTCATGATTTCCAGGGCTTCAGGTGAGATTGTACTTTGTGGTCTCCTCCTTACATTTTTTTTAAGAACCAGCGTAATGCACTTTTTTCTTTTTTTTTTTTTTTTTTAATAGGTGACCTGATGACCATGAATTTTCATAAATTATAATAATGATGTTACTATCAGATTGGCTGATACTTTCAGCCCCTTCAGGGCTCCAGGTTATGTCTGGTCCTGTGGACTTGAAAAAATCCTGCTCCTCTAAGTAGTCATAAACTGTGACTCTTCTGTTGTTGGCTACACCTCTCCTTTCAAGTCTTTTCTGATACGTGCAAAGATCTGGGAGCGAAGTCATCTTGTGAAGATGAGGGTTGGGGGGAGGGAAGATACTGCATTGTCCATTGCTAGGTTCTATAGGGTTTGTGATACAAAGCTCACAAAATTGCCTGAGAGATCTTAATTAGCTGACAACTGATGTGTTCAGTAGTTAAGGAACTTCTAAAGAACACCACATTTTTTCATTATTTCTGTATCTTGTATTTCTCCCCCATCTCTTCATCTGTATGACGGATTTCATTGCTCATTTAGAAAAATTGAAAACAGTTGGTCAAAAAGACCGAACCTGTCTGCAGGTCAGTAAAACCTTTAAGATCTATTATGTTGCTAGTCTTTAGCATAAAAGACTTTTTTTTTTTTTTTCAGGAAAGTTTAATGCAATTTTTCAATAAGGTGTGGGAAAGGAGTGGACTTTGTGACACTCTTCAGGTGAGCATGTTAGAAGTAGAAGAGTGCATGTCAGGGTTCATATGGATCAAAAGATCTCAAGATACTTTTGGCATTTCCATTCAACCCTGGAGTTTTCAAGAAGATTTGAGAGAAGTGATGATGGATAGTAGTAAATATAATAGTGAGGTCCTCTAGGGTAAGCATAGACTTATTTCTTTTGACTAGAGGAATTGATCTACCAGAAACTGTCTTAGCCCAGAGAGGTGGTAGATGCCTCAACCCTGGAAACATTCAAGGTCAGGTTGGATGGGGCTTTGAGCAACCTGATCTAGGTGAAGATGCTTATTGCAGGGCGGTTGGACCTTTAAAGGTCCCTTCCAAGCAAAACCATTCTATGATTCTATAAAGCCCATCCAAGAGATCTAGGATGTAGGAAACTTCCAAGTGACACTTGAGACTTTTTCCTTGTTTTTTTTTTTTTTTTTTTTACTAGTCTATTTAGAAAACAGTTTTAATATTGACAAGCAGAGTGCATTGTCTGTAGTCTTTGGTTTGTCTTGGTGAGGCTATTGCACTTTCCCTGCTGTGGTTACTAGATTTGCTTGTCAGTCTAGAGCTAGCAGTCTGTTAATTGAGGTTCTACTTTCTCTCTGGTTTTTATTGCACACGCACATGTGCATGCAGAGTGATAGTGAGGCTCACACAGACAAAGAAATAATAAGGATGAACAACTGACATTCCCTTTGCTAAGTATGTTGTCATGGCTTTTATGTAATATGCAGAATGTGCTGAATTCTTTTCTTGTGCTTCTTGAATCTTCATCCTGTCCTCTCAAAACCATCCTAATTCATTTCCATAATCTCCAAAAGCTTCACTCTTAGTCCTCTGTCTTTCAGAATCTCATCTTTTGAACATCTGATTTCTGAATAGAAATGCGTACATCTTCTGGATGCTGACAACATACAGAAGTATTCTGCAGCTTCTCTGATGAAACTAAAATCTTGGCCTATCTGCTTGGGCCTGTCTGTCTACCTGCTGAAGCTCAATATAGCTGCAACAGAAGCCTTAGTCTTCCCTCCCAGCCATCATTATACCTTTTTGTTGTATCCCTTGATTATGCCAGCAACCTTTCTCCTAGCCTTGACAATGCAGTTTTGACCCACTTGTGTCAGTGATAACTGCTGCTCTAAAGATAATTTCCTTAGCTCTCAGTTTGATGTCTGTGACTTCTTTCCTTGACTTCATCAACTAGCTCTATTTAACCTGTAACATTAAATATGAGATGTTTGTCTTTTGTTTTCAAGGCTCTCTATTCTCTCCCACCTATCACATCTCCTGCATTATTATAACATTTATTTCTGCCTTCAGTTGACAATCACCAAACTTGAAAACTTTTAACACTACTTTTTTTTTTTTTTAAATGCTATGATTTATTTCATAAGCAGATGCAGAGCTGCAAACTATCCTCCTTCAAAACCCTTCTAAAAAGTTTCTTTAATTATGGTGCCTACAAAAGTTTACCACCAGGTAAGCAGCTGTGTTATGCCAAGACCACTATTCTTCATACTGACCAATGTTATCCAGTTGTTTCCTTGTATATTCCCCTTTTGCCATCTGCTGTGTCTCATTCAAGTTGTGGTAGCGGACTTTTCCTTCTTCGTCTTTGTTCGTACAGTGCTTATGAGAATGGCCTGAGTTGCCCAAGCACCATGGGAACACTAAAAGGGACAATAGTTAGGACTATGGTGTTCTTTTCCATCCGTAAGCCACTTCTTTGCATACTATGTTTGCAAACCTCCCAGAGAATAGAGTCTGCAGAAGACGAGTTAAGTCCATCTGACTGATGTTTTTTCTTGCTTAGCATTCCAGCTGTAAATTCACAGGTATAGCAGAGAAGTGTCATGTGCACAACTTGTGCTCCCTGGTCTTATTAGGAACTTTGCTTCAAACAGGTCAAATTGTTGGAAAGACTTAGTGCACGTGAAGCACTCGTACAATTCACTTGCGCCCATTGCATTTTGGGCTTTCTCTTTTAATTGCAAGGCATCATTTTAACATCTCAGCTTCTGTATGAGCCCCAATGCCACAAACAACTAGTCAATTTGATTGCTGTCTGTCAGTGAGCATTATCCTGTTTTGCAGACTACAAGAGAAAGTGCAAGTGTGTGTTGCAGCTGCGGATGTGCCATTTAGTGGAACCTTATGAAATGGAGCACTTCTGGAAAGTGTATTCCTCAGTTGCTGACTAGTCTCGTGCTCTCCTTTAAGTTCAGAACATTAGATTTGTGTCTATCAGATGCTTCAGTATCATGACCACGCATGATGATGGTGCAAACCTACTCAGTAGAGCCTTATTAGAATTTGAGTCAGTTCTCATTGCCCCCGTATGCAGTTCTTTAAAGGTGGGGCATTTATGAATAGATGATAGATTTTCAGCAGGCCTGGGGTAATGCAAGTCTTGTACTAGATAGATCTTATTTTTTGGCTAGATAATTTGCTGGTGGAAGAAGCAGACACTTGATATTTGGAAGGGTATGCTTTAATAGTCTCCCATTCTTCCTGTGTATGCTGCTTGCTGTTTTAGATTCTGAATCCTCTAAAGCACTGATGGAATCTCTGGAAATCATCCCCTGGACTATGGGTGCAATTGTAATTCAAATTAAATAATGGTGATAATAAGACTTGATATATTCTGACTGTATGTAATGCAGCAGACAATAGGTTGATATGTTTGCTATATTTGGACCTTTCTCTGTGGAAATTAAAGATTTCCATTTTTTTTTTGTAGCAGGCTGTATTTTGTTCTAGCTGTGTTCAGAATTTCACACGTATCAAAGCCTAATATGAACAAATTACAATGTTGTCATTGCAGTGCAATTTGCAGGCTTCTTCTTGCTTTTGGGATTGCTTTTCTCCCTCTCTCCTCTTTCTCCATTCTCTTTTTTTTCTCCAAGGTCTTTTCCTTCGTGCCTCTGAGTGGGTGTGTTTTTTCATCACTCACTGATTGCTTTTGGATCCAAGCACCAAAATAGATTATTTTTTTCTTTTTAAATAAAAATACCTGAACTTATCTGGGTCTTTTGCACTCGGAGTCTGTAGCCTTCAGTGAATGTATTCCTGTATTGAAATGAAAATAAAATTCAAATGTGAATTCTGTTTTAGCTGGAATGCACAATGTCATTATTACATTCTAGATTTCATACTTACTAACCTGTGATTTTTAGGGGCTGTGACAAGCTGCGTATTAGCTGCAAGAAATGTATACTGCCATCATCATAACTCTTCTCTGCTTTAAGCTACTACTTTATTCTTCAGACTTTTTCTTGCACCATATGTGCTCTTGGAACAGCTTTTCTTTGAGCTTCTCTCTATCAGTCACAGAGAGCTCTCCACATCTTAGCATTCTTGACTCTGCCATTAGCCAGATCTTGGAAAAGCAGTGGAAATATCTTTACCTGTCCCTAACCCTGCCAAAATCACAAACTGATTTGAGTCTTGTGTTTTAACTACACTAGATCATTCAAGAGAGGTGGAAGGAGAGCAAAAAACAACTTTGAGGAAAAATATTATCTGTATCTGTACAGATTACATTTTTTTGTTTTGAGGCATTAGTAAAGCACAGCCCAGGAGGAGCATGTATATGGGCTATAGAGCATGGATATATTTTCAAAACAAGATGGGAACTCTGCTTCTGAATCTGAATCCTTTCTGTGCCATCAAATGACCTTTGGGGTATTGGCTGGGCTCAGCAATCCCTGTGTGCGTTTTGCCACTGTTTGCACATCCTTTGTGAAGTCCCATAAGTTTTCCGTCTGTTCATTTCTTTGATAGATTTCTTGAGCCAACCCTTTAGTTTCTTCCAGCTGCCTAATAACATGCTTGCCATGGCAGATGCTCTGGCTTCGTTCTTTAACACATATCCCAGATACTTCTATCTTCTTTTTTTGGATAGCTTGGGAGATAAAAGTTGTCAGACACTCTACTAAACTTCAGCATTTGTTGTCAGTTAATTCAATTTGACAGAATATCTAGTATTTTCCAGAGGCGTTTGCTTTGAAAGGATACTTGCATGTCTTTCTGTCCCTCTGTTGGATTTCTTTATCTTGTGTTCATATGCGAGATGAATGTTTGCAGTTCAGTCTGTAGATAATGGCCAAATTAGGAATGACTATGAATTCAGCTGTCTGTTTGTGACTTCATTACATTATTTCCTCTGGTCATTTCCAGTGGCTTCCACTATATTTCCAGACTACGGGGATAACTGATCTATTGTATTCCTTTGCCTCCTAAAAAAGCACTTACTTGAGAGACAGTAGGACACTATAAGTCCTGGCATTAGCTTTGTGGTGTTACACTTGGGTGGTGGAGGGGGGGCGGAATTTGACTCTTTACTTAAGATTTTTGTTTATTTTTTAATTTCCTTACTTATTTTTGAGATGTTAAGAGGCAGACTTGCTGCTAACCCAGGGCATTGAGTGTGATAAATAAGCTTCTGGAACATGTTTCTGCTGCATTAACTTGGCTGCCTTCATGATGGTCTGCCTGTCAGTACACCATCACTTTGCAATTGCATGTAGCTTCTCTGGGTGTTTCAAGCAGGCAAATCAAAGCTTACTGGCATGTTTTAGTCTCTGAGCTGTGTCTGCAGTGCTCTTGTATAATGGTTACTTTCCTTCAGTGTTTGGCGAGCGGTGCGTGTTACTGCAAATGGGAATGACATTCCATACATGTGCAGTGGCAGCTGGAGCATGCCACAGCTTTACAGAGGTAAGGCAGCCTGGCATGCACCCGGGGGAAAAAAGTTCCAAATCCAAGTGCGTTTTGAGGTCATTAATGTGTCGCTGGCAGCGCTATAGTTAGAGGGGGTCATTTAATTAACATTAATTGCTCATAGCTCATTGTGCAGCTCATGAAGGATTTACTGAAAAGCACCTCATAAGATACATGTGACTTTGAGGGAAGTGCATCTTCTCTTATGTACTCAAGCTCCATTTATATACATTTTTCCATGTGTGAGGCAGTGGTATCAATATTATTTTTATTTGCATAATATTTGTGGAATGTTTGAAGTATTTTAAGTCCAAGGCGTGGCAGAAGAAAGGAGAGTCATGGGCAGAAGCCAGCTTCAGCATGCATTGTGTGTTAGAGTCATAGGGTCTCTTATTTATTTATTAAATAGCAGGAGAGTAGAATGTCCTTTGCAGAGAGAGCAGATTTGTCAAGTCTCTTATCTCTCCCTTTCTTCACTCTCCTTTCTCCTTTGTTCACATGCTCCTTTCAGCTCATTTTTGTATGGGTGGTTTTATTCTCTGATAGAGACTGCATTTTTTCCCTTCTTACAGCTTGTTGGCTACAAAGAGGAAGAACTGACAGGTTTGAAATAAAGGTAATGATAGGTAATGGTTCATATAACTCTGCCAGTGCAATCAGAGAAAAGCACTCAAAGCACTTTCATATGATAGCTCCAGCACAAAATAAAGTTAGCAGGTTAAGATGAAAAAGGAAATTAACGGTGTAAGGGAAGAACTTCGCTGTTTTATTAGAAGAACTAATGATATTTTAGGTTTAGGAATGTGCTTTTTAATATTTATTGATATCTTAATCCCATCTGTCTGCTTTTTATAGCCCTTCTGCTGTTTTCCTATTGATTCCTATTCTGTAACTTATAAGTTTTGGACTTGAATCCTGGTCCAATTGAGTGGTCCTCTGAATGGATCTGATGGCACAAACAGGATTGAGTTTTTTTTTTAATTGTAGATTTTGCCTTTTACTAGTGTGAAAAATAAATAACAACAGTAGTTATGAAAAATCTCTTTTTTGTCACGTCTCCATGTCCTCTTTTCCAGTGAAAATGGGCCATGACTGCCTGTACTTTTCCTCATAACTTTCATTGTCCTAAAACGTCAGTGGTCGTATGTAGTAACATCCTTTAAGTGTAGCAGTGCCCATTTGTCAGTGCTCCACAAATCTTTCTTTTTAGCTTAGCCTTTCATCTTTGCATTTGTATTATATTTTTAAGTAGACCAGTTTGTACCAGAACTGACAACCCTGCAATGCTTTTGCATAGCTACATCCCAGATCCGATTACTCTTTGTTGCTGTCATTGTTTGTTGTGTTATATCGTTTTTGGACAACACAGTGTGTAGAATCAAGGCCTTATTTCTACGTGAATTTTTTTTGTGCCATGGTGATCCATGATGTATATAACTGGCGTAGCTGGATGTGAATTTCCCAAGTTTTAACAAAAATTAAATTTCCAACTTTTTAAAAGAAATTTGTATTAGTAAAGGGACCTATGCTCTAGAACAGAATAGGGAAACTGACTCTGGAACAGTTTCCACACATCACAATTGTGTTTAGAGTCTTTGGTCTTCCTAGTTTAGATGAGAAACTTGCGTTTTTGGTGTTACATGCAAAACCCAACCACTCCAATGGGGAGACTAAGAAGTCTCCCTAAGTTGCTTCTTCATTGAGATATTAACTATTAATCAGGTAGGTTAGTGTTTCTTGCTTTATCTAGGCTTGTTTTCATTTGTGGCTTCAAAAGGTCTTAGTTATATACTAGTGTACTTGATCTTCAAAGGATTTTACTGACTTTGGATTTGATACTATGTGATGCCAAACACATCCTGTGAGGTGTTGCATGCTTCTGCTTATACTTTGCACTTTCACGCTAGTTGGTCCTGTTACCTAATTAAATCATTTTCTGGCTGGATCTCTTGATTATAAAAATAGTTCACATACTTTATACCTACCTTGTAGGTTCTAATAAATGCTTTCTACCATTTCCTTTTTAAATATTTTTTTTTATTTGCTACTATGTTGTGATAGCCTCCCTCCAATTAGTTTACTTTCTTTCCCCACAAATAACGCTTTTTCTTAATCATCACGCTGTATGATTGTTCCATTTACCACATACTCCCACACCAATTATTTTACATTTTTCTACACTGAACTGCATTTACCATCTGCTGGCCTAATTACCTAAATGATCCAAATCCTTTGGAATCTGATTGTATTATTCTTCATTATTTGCTCTGACTCTAATTTTAGTACCATTTGAAAATCTGGAGATCTTGCCACGATTGCTGTTCTGTAAACCAGTGGCATAGGTGATGATTTGACTAATGTAAGCATAAGTAACATTTCTCTCTTAAATTTTAAAGATAAGTTTTGCCCTCAAATAGACTACATTTGGTTACCAGGTATTTGGTCTTCAAAGAGCTGTACAGCTAGGTTTGATCCTGCAAGGCACTACTGCGTATTGCAAGGTGCTGAATGTCTTCTACTTACATGGATACTGTCTAGATAATATGAAGTTTATAAACTGAATCAGTTTCACAGTACTTTGTGAGGCAAGTGGATATTTCCCTTCTGGGGATGCCGAGGCAGAAGGATGTGACACGTCACAGGATGTGGTAGAAAGCAGGTAGAAAAACACATAGATGTCATGTCTAGAACTTGATTTATCAGTCAAAGTCATCTGTCATAGTATTAACTGTGAAACCTTATAATAGTGTTTTCCCTCTGCTTTGTCAATATTCATAGGAAAGGCACTTGCAGACTATCTGTTTAAGGAATATAAATGTCAAGTAGGTTAACTTCCATATTGATGAGTGTGTAATTTTATCCATAGTTCATTATTGATTTGATTTTGAAAATTAATTTTGTGATAGGCCTAACTGCAGTGGCAATTTTGCAAGTTAAATTAACTGCAAACACCTTATATAGCATTAAGATACCCCACAAGT
Organism: Pluvialis apricaria; assembly: GCA_017639485.1. Classification (NCBI taxonomy): domain Eukaryota; kingdom Metazoa; phylum Chordata; class Aves; order Charadriiformes; family Charadriidae; genus Pluvialis; species Pluvialis apricaria. The sequence goes on along the minus strand of CM030010.1, from coordinate 50,349,831 downwards.
TAAGTAATTAATATCCTATATGCCCCAAATATTTGCTGCCAATCAAAAACTGTGCTTGCGTACAAAAAAAACCCCAAACCTCCACAGCATAGCCCAAAGACTGAATTGAGGCTTTTTGAAAAAGTCAAAGCTGGTATTTATATATCTTCAACTTATTCAGTTCTGTTTTTACTGTTTTTGGAGTGGAATCTGAATATTGCACTCATAAGGAGACTTTCTGGCTTGTGCAGTGCTCTGCACAGAATGTGCTTTTCAGCCTGGCATTTCACTGTGGAAAATAGTTGCCTCCCTACTTATCTTAGCATCACTCCTGAAATGCAACAGTATTGGCAAACCTTCATATAGATGTAGGTTATCCAGATTCCCCAGGGATTGTAAGCTATTCTGCCAAAATGTTCTTTTCTGGTAAAACTGAGTAATTTTAGAAGTTTTTGTGTTAAAATATCCTTTTTGGAAAAAAAAAAAAAAGTAAAAATCACACTACCATGTTGAAGACTATCAATTAGTGGCAGTCTCCATGCCATAGTGAATGACTGTATGAAGTTTCCCCTATTGATTCAAAAATGTCATGCGTATCTAGGTGTATGTGTATCATGCTGGCATGAATTGTGGAAATGGACTTTAGGTCTAGTCAAAAGTAGCACAAAATATTTGTCCAACTTCTCTGATAAGTGTGTAGCTTTTCTTTTGTGATAATACAGTCTTTGGTGAGGAGTTTCTGCCATTAATGCTAACCACTTGCCAGTGCAAAAAAAGTGCTTTTTTTTTTTTCAATCCACTTATCTATATCAAAGGGAAGGGAAAGCACATTTATTGTGCTTACCCCTCTGAAGGCTTTTGAGAAAGAAGCTGTAAACTGCAGGTGAGCCGCAACTGAAATTGCGTTGGTTTGTCTCACTAGAATAATTTGCATTCGCATATCTCCTATACCCCCCCACCCCCAGTGTTTGCTCTTGACTGGTACTGCCCATTTTTGAAGAGGTATTTAGTGACTGAGGAAATTCTCTTGGAAAAATGCACTCCATCCCCTGGAGCAATAAATCATGGATTTACAGGGCAGAAGCCATTGTCACATAGACCTAAATATAGCTTTTGGCTTTTAAATGTTATCTAGGCAGGTTTGAGGAGATTGAATGATGCCTGGCATTTTGTACTGTCACATTAATTGTTTGCCTTTTCCTTTTATTTACCATGAAAAGCATAATTTAAAATATCTACCCAGTATATTGCAGTTTTTCACATAACAGCACTATCAAGTTGAACAGGAGAAAAGTTAGCTATTCTTACAAGATGTTAGTTTCAAAAGGATGGCTATGGCTTTTGCAGACCGTAAACAGGATGTCCAAACAATTCCCATTTTTATCTTGCAAACAGAAAGCAGTAATATGTAATAGAAGTGCTTGACATTCCTGTTAATACAGGAAGTTTCTGAAGTTTTACCATCTTGCAATGCATATGTGAAGTGGATTCTGGCTTCTGTGTTGATTGACAGCCTAAGAAAGTATTTCCAGTCCCAAATCCTAGGAGCTCATGCTCCATAATTCCACTGTGTGCTGAAATACAGGGGAACATTGTGTATGGGAGACTAGGGATCAGGGCTTATGATCTCATGAGTTAAATCCAGTTGGTGGCTGGTCACAAGTGGCGTCCTCGGTACTGGGGCCTGTTCTGTTTAATATCTTTATCAATGATCTGGATGAGGGGATCGAGTGCACCTTCAGTAAGTTTGCAGATGACACCAAGTTAGGTGGGAGTGTTGACCTGCTTGAGGGTAGAATGGCTCTACAGGAGAATCTGGACAGGTTGGATTGATGGGCCGAGGCCAGTTGTATAAGGTTCAACAAGGCTAAGTGCTGGGTCCTGCACTTGGGTCACAACAACCCCATGCAGTGCTACAGGCTTGGGGAGGAGTGGCTGGAAAGGTGCCTGGTAGAAAAGGACCTGGGGGTGTTGGTCAACGGCCGGCTGAATATGAGCCCGCAGTGTGCCCAAGTGGCCAAGAAGGCCAATGGCATCCTGGCCTGTATCAGAAGCAGTGTGTCCAGCAGGACTAAGGAAGTGATTGTACCTCTGTACTCAGCACTGATGAGGCTGTGCCTTGAGTACTGTGTTCAGGAGGGACACTGAGATTCTGGAGCGTGTCCAGAGAAGGGCAACGAAGCTGGTGAGGGGTCTGGAGCACAAGTCTTATGAGGAGCGGCTGCGGGAACTGGGTTGTTTAGCCTGGGGAAAAGGAGGCTGAGGGGAGACCTTATCGCTCTCTACAACTACCTGAAAGGTAGTGAGGTGGTGGTTGGTCTCTTCTCCCAAGTAAAGGCAATAGGAGAAGAGGAAATGGCCTCAGGTTGCATCAGGGGATGTTTAGATTGGGCATTAGGAAAAATTTCTTCACTGAAAGGCTTGTCAAACACTGGAACAGGCTGCCCAGGGAAGCGCTTGAGTCACCATCCCTGGAGGTATTTAAAAGATGTTTAGATGTAGTGCTGAAAAACATGGTTTAGTGGTAACTTGGCAGTGCTAGGTTAATGGTTGAACTTGATGATCTTAAAGGTCTCTTCCAACCAAAATGATTCTATTCTCTGGATGTGTATGTCTTCTTAAAATCAATGTGGTACTCCATACCCCTCCGTATCTGCTTCATTCTATAAAAGAGCAATCCATAGTTTCTGGGGTGACCTGTAGGCACATCATTGCAGTTTTATGGGACAAAGAATAAATACACAGCCTGGATCGGGCTGCACAGGTGTCTTTCAGTTAACTTTAAGAGCTAAAATGGCTTAATTAAAGAAATACTTCAACTTTATTTGAAACTTGAGCATATTCAAATATGATAATTTTTAAAAATAATGAAAGTTTGTAGAGTGAAGCACTCACCAAATCTTCTTCTCATCATTTTGTAAAATTCAATAATCTGATATACATCAGCAAATAAGAAATGAAAAAAGGGTCATGAAGAAGAGAATTTACATTGTTTTCTTCATTCCTGGATATGAGTCATTGAGAAGACAAATGGCCTTTATTAGATTGAAATTTAATTTAAGATTCCTTCTGAATGAACATTTTTGTCATGTTTTATCTATTGATATACAGTAGATTGAAGAACTCTTGAACTGATTTTTTTGTTTGTTTGTTTGAAGAAGCGATTTCCCACATAGTTAGTCATTACAGGGCATCAAGTTGTCTTTTGTTGTTTTGGGTTGTGTTGTTTTTCTAAATCCTTCCTACTGCATAAAATAAAAATAAAGGAAAGAAGACATTAAACATGCGTAGGAGTTTATTTTCAGAACCATATTCCCCGTAAAGAATAATGTTCCTGTTAAACAGTGTTTGTTATGAATGCCAGCTCTGATGCATCGTAGGTTTTGTTACAATCTTAAATTTCATTTAACTGCTCGAGTACAAACCACTACTCATCCAAATGAGCCTTATTACAGTTATAAAAAAAAAAAAGAGTTAAAGGAAATGAGATATGGTAACAGTGGTGTGACAGGCAGTTTCAGGTGCTGTAGTGGGTGTACATAATGAGGTAAGGTGGGGACACTACATGCTTGAATATCTGGTGGACTAAAGAAGTAGGATTTAGATTACAAGGTGCTCAGTGTCTGCATCTTTGAGCAACACCAGTTATGGAGAGGTGAAATTTTTACTGTTTCCCAGTGGGAACTGAAAGCACTGACTGTTTCACAGGAATAGCTCTCTTCTCTTTTTAAATGCATTCTTTTCCTTGTCTCTCAACCCTAGCACTTTAACTCTTTAAAGAGTAATTATGCGCTGTATGTATTTGAACCACTGGCTGTAGGCAAATTGAAGCTGGCATTGCAGAAAGAGGACAAGGCATTATAAACTCCTGACTTTTTTTCACTGCCCATAGCTATTGTAGCTGAGGTCATCTAGCCAGTCAAGCAGCAAGTGCACATCACAATTGAGCTAACAGACAAACAAACAAAGCAAACAGATGAAGCAGCTGATAAGAGACAACCACAGAAGAAAAGAATCACTCTTCTCAAGACTGCCACAATTTCATTAAGGAAGTAAACACTGTTTGTCATTCTTTTTAACGTTTTCTTTCTACAAGCATCACTTTTACAAAGAATTCTACCATTTAATCTTCTGACTAACAACACTGCCAAGAATATTCAGATACATTCAGTGGACACTGTACCTATAATTTTTCTTTAGCAGAACAAAAGGCAAAAGATGACGTGGTCATAATATGATTCCCTCTGAGCTTAAAGGAAAGGTCTTACTCTCTTGTACAGGAATTCATTTAAGAAAAAAATGTATTTGTCTTGATGACACGCGCTTCCTCCTGGCAAAACGAGATCATTCCTCTTGGAAAAGGGGTCAGATAAGATTTGCCTCTATAGGTACCGGACTGTGGAAAAAAAACGTGTGTGCTGCTCCTCCAAGTTAACACATTTCAGCTTACTAGTTCTCAATAAATGCTGACACAATTGCTTCTTTCCTGTTCTGCTTCTATGTGTATCTTTTTCCCCACTAGCCACAGCATTCAATTCCATTGCATGTGATGCAGAGCTGTCTCTGCATGGGTAGACTTCCTAAAAATTTCTTCCTGAAAGAAGAGAACTTGTCACGACTCCTTGAATTATGCATGATTGTCATATGTGTCCTCACAAGGTGGGGTTGATATTACGCATATGTAGTGTTACATGATCTCATGAGTATTTTTTTTTGTGATGGCTGATGCAAGTTTTATAATAGGAGAAGAGGTTTCAGTTATGGTGAGAATAAATGTTTCAGTTTGTCTGCCTGTCCCATTTGCGCTGCCTGAAATAGAGCCACTGATCAAAGTTGCTATGGGGGAAAGATGACAGCATCTTCTAACAACATAGTAATGTTTCCTCAGGTGCAGGTAGGGGCAAGTATCTGAGTAATTCAGTTTCCTGCCTGTTATGGTTTGAGGAGCCCACAACAATTTATTGTCATTCAGACAATTATTCTCTCACCCAATGACTCTTCCCCACCCAGGAATGGGAATCAGGGAAAAAAACAAACACGAGGGTTGAAATGTAAACAGATTTAATAGAATAAGACTAACTAATTAACATTACTAATACTAAAGAACCAACATTGATCCCAATACCAATATAAAATATACAAGGATTATACTCAACCAATTATATCAGTAAGAAGCTGTGCCCCCCCAGCAGTGGACAGCAAATGTCAGACACTGCGAGTGCTACAGCTTCAGGAGGAAGGGAAGGCCTCAAGGGTCTGGCACCGGGGCAAGAAGTTCTTAGGATCGCAGCTGTCGTAGAGAAAGTCCTCAGCAAACTTTCTAGTTTATATTGAATGTGATGTTCATGATATGAAATAATCCTGTTGGCCAGCTTTGGTTAAGTGCCCAGTCTTGCTCCTCCTCATCCCTGTACCTGGTGAGCTCGAAAACACTGAGACCTTGAAACCCACATACCACAGTTGGCTTTAGAGTAAATATTTTCCAAAATTCAGACACTAGAGTCTTCTAAAAATGCGGTTTTCCCTAGCATTACAAGAGACCTTACTGAAAAGTAGAGTTACTGAAAGATAAATTAGTCCTGTGTTGCTCAAACCGGGACACTGCCGTTGTTAATCTCACTGTTCCTTAGGAAGCAACAGATCGGTCACTTTGCTGCTCTGTGCTTCACTTGCTCAAGGAAGTTGAGTGAGAGGGGAGCAAAGGAAACCTAAGTACCACGGTCAGTCTAGAAGAGGAGAAAAAAATCTGTAGTGTCTTCCCACCTGCTTCTTCCAGGATGCAAGGAACAGCAAACACTCATGTGAAGGTTTTGCAACAGCAGTTAAAGAAATCAAGTTACCACAGAGTTGAGAAAAGGCTATTTTGTGGACTGCAAGTCAATTAAAGACTAAGAAGCAAATGGTGGAGTCTAAGTGTAGTCACTTCTTGGATCAAAAAAAAAAAAAAGTCGAGAGAGGGGTCCTCAGGAATCATCATCAGTGAGTCAGAGGAGATAAACATTGAAATCCCCAAGAGTGCAGTTGCTAAGCTTGTTTCAGAATCAAACGTGGTGTGCTAACAGTGGGGAACTCCAGCAGGGCCTTCTGAAGCACTGGGGGGGGGGGGGGTGCGAAAGGTGGCAGATCAAACTTCAGAATAGATAAGTGATATGATGCATCTAAGTAAAAAATAATCTAAACCATACCCACACAATGCCAAGCTCAGAACAAGCAATTACAACACAAAAGGAATATCTCAGAGTCGGCTGAGAGATTTCTGAAATTGTTGGCTGAATGTACAGTTGCAGCAGCCAAAAGAACCAGCAAAATGGGGGGGCATTATAACAAGACAGAGGGCAGTGTCTTGGCACTATATGAAGACCTGAACACTTCTGGGTGGAAGTGTTGATCTGCCTGAGGGTAGGGAGGCTTCGGAAGGGGATTTAGACAGACTGGATCAATGGGCCAAGGCAAACTGTATGAGTTTCAATAAGGCCAAGTGCGGGGTCTTACACTTTGGCCACAAGAACCACTGCCAACGCTACAGGCTTGGGGAGGAGTGGCTGGAAAGCTGCTCAGCAGAGAGGGACCTGGGGGTGTTGATTGACAGCCGGCTGAACATGAGCCAGCAGTGTGCCCAGGTGGCCAAGAAGGCCAACGGCATCCTGGCCTGTGTCAGGAATAGTGCAGCCAGCAGGACCAGGGAGGTGATTTTACCCCTGTACTCGGCACTGGCGAGGCCGCATCTTGAGTACTGTGTTCAGTTCTGGGCCCCTCACCACAAGGAGGACATTGTGGCGCTGGAGTGTGTCCAAAGAAGGGCAACAAAACTGGTGGGGGGTCTGAAGCACATGTCCTATGAGGAGCAGCTGAGGGAACTGGGGTTGTTTAGCCTGGAGAAAAGGAGGCTCAGGGGAGATCTTATTGCTCTCTACAATATCTGAAAGGAGGTTGCAGAGAGGTGGGAGTCGACCTGGTCTGTCAAGTAACAGGTGATAGAACCAGAGAAAATGGCTTCAAGTTGTGCCAAGGGAAGTTCAGATTGAGTATGAGGAAGAATTTCTTTCCTGAAAGCGTCATCAGGCATTGGAACGTGTTGCCCAGGGCAGTGGTGGAGTCCCCATACCTGGAGGTATTTAAGGGTCGTGTAGACATAAGCCTTAGGGACGTAGTTTAGTGGTGGGCCTGTCAGTGTTAGGTTAATGATTGGACTAGATGATCTTCCAGGTCTTTTCCAATCTAGGAGACTCTGTGATTCTGTGACCTGGAGTTCTACACAGCAGGCAGTGAACTTCTGGAACATGCTGTAAGGAGCTTGTAATAGACAATTTCAGCAGGTTCAAAAGGTTTTAGATTAAATCACAAACAACAGGTCAATAAATGGATCCTAAAGGATTAGGCTGGGGGAATATTAGAGGAATGGATGGCAGGCAGTGTCAGCCTTGCTTGTTTTTTCTAAATAGCATCTCCTAAATGTCATTCACAGGGACAGGACCCTGGACTAAATGGTCTGCTGCCACAGGGCAAAGGCAATGAGGCAGCTAGAACAAGTTGGGGACTGAACAGATATGCCACTGAGAGATGGAAAGGAGGGGAGTACTAATGGGGGGGCTGGGAAGCAGAAATGTCATGGTGGGCAGGATGCTGAGGAATGAGACAGGACTGTTTTGTGAGTTTGGAGGGTGGAAGGAGGGGGGAAAAGAGGTGGGCCAATGATTGCAATGTGTGCAGTGGAAAATGTGCTGGTAGCAAATTTACCTTCCTCAATAAGCTGTGTAGAGTGAGCAATGATGATTGTTCGTCTAACACACGGAATGGGTCCATTGAGGTCCAAAATGAAAGAACAAAGATGCAATGTAGTAAATCTCTAAGCTAATATACAAGTTTTTGATATATGGGCACGATAGTACTTTGGTTTTCTTAGAAATCAAAAAAAGCAATTTTTAACATTAGATTGCTACTGCTAAGATATTAGGACTCATAAATTATTCAGACAGTTACTGTAGCTTAAAACGTACTTTTTGTAAGCTTCAGTAACTGACAGTTGCTGTGCCATCTGACTGATGCAAAGGTGAGGAAATACATTAGAGGCTTAAGCTTCCATATAAGTAATATAAAAGCTACCATGGCTGAAGATTTGTGAGAAGCCTACTAAATGCTACTAAGTGAAGAAAAACACTCACCAAACCAGTAGCTTGATGAGCTTGTTAGAGCTGAGTTTTCTATATCTGGTCCAACTTGAGATGTGAGGGAAGTATTGCAGCATTCAGAAAGCAGGTCCATGAAGCAGAGGATCAGATTCCGCAGAAGCATGTGATATATTAAGTAAATAGTTTCTTATCGAGGCCCCAAGCAGGCATACTGTACCTCCTAATAGCACTTGCCTGTGCTACAGCACACCTGCTGTGTTACAAATCCCCAGTTAAGTACCACACCACTCTGAAAGACTCACAAGCTCATGTTAATGATAGTATTGTCAGTCCCCCATATTCAAAGGCAGAACATTTACTGGCCTGTTCTGTATGCTATCAGTACAAAAAGAAGCTTCCTCCATTTTTGAACTCCCAGGTTCTCCTGAGTTAGCTAGTGTGTTTTTGTGTTAGCTAGTGTTACTGACTTCCTCAGGTTTACAGTGTGAAGTGCTTTTGATGCTTATTATAAGGACCCCTCTCTGGACCGTGTAACTAAGTGATAGGGCAGACGTTCATATGATATGCTGCCTTACCATATACATCTTGGAGCTTCATTCGGGTTCTGAAGGTGTAATTGTCTTTCCTTGCCTTTGTTCACTAACTTTATTTTCACAGTCCCCTCTCAATTTCACAGGTCTTCCTTGATCTTGTGTGTTCCTTGTACTATTGTAAATTGCATGTGGAACTACAGGCCATTGCTTCTCTGAGGCCAGGGAGGGAGAGAAACAAGAACCCCAGAGCATTGTATGTTTCCTGAGAGTCAGAGCTATTCTCAGTCCTTTGTGGTAGTGGTGTGAGCAGCTCCCCAGTCAACACCACCTTGACTAGACAGGCAGAAAGGGGGAGCATCAATAATATTAATAATTCTACCAGTTCTACCTCGCCCTATTGACAGTTCTGGCTGATCTCTGCCTCCTGAGGAAAAGCAGCCATCAGAAAAGGAGGTTGTACGCTATGTAAGCAAAAAACACCTGTGGGGGCCCTGGGCTGTGGGCACAGTTGCTGTCCATCGGTTAAAGACAGCAGCTCTGCAGCTGATGTTTTTCTGGCCCTCCCCTGCAAATAGAGTGTGAGCATTCATGACAGAGTCTGTTGCCAGTTACGTTCAGCAGAAAAGATAAAGGTCTCTGACTCCTGAAGTTTCTAAGGTGAAAAGCAAACAAGGAAAACTTGTATCTCTTTCTCAAAGAGCATACAAAAAGAATACTTAAAAAAAAAAAAAAATAAAAATCTATATGTGATGTTTTCTGTTAGGGCTTTAAATTCAAGACAGATTGCAGTAGGTTTGTCTTTCTTTTCTGAGTCGTATCAGAGCTCTTCATGGTCAACGTAGTATTTTCTAGATGTCTCAGCCTCAATTCTCTGCTCAACATCAACATTGGGGATGAAGTTTGTTCTGAGGTCTTGGACCAGATCCCCATTATATGTTGGAAGTTTTTAAAGTTTGCTCTTGTACTCTTGAGGCCACCTGGGACAGTTGTGGAGAAGATCTAGAACCATAGAATGGTTTAGGTTGGAAGGGACCTTGAAGATCATCGAGTTTCAACCCCCCTGCCACAGGCAGGGACACCTCCCCACCAGACCAGGTTGCCCAAGGCCACGTCCAGCCTGGCCTTGAACACCTCCAGGGATGGGGCTTCAACAACCTCTCTGGGCAACCTGTGCCAGTGCCTCACCACCCTTGAAGTGAAAAACTTCTTCCTAATGTTTAATCTAAACCTGCCCTCCTCCAGTTTAAAGCCATTCCCCCTCGTCCTATCACTACATGCCCTTGTAAAAAGTCCTTCCCCAGCTCTCCTGTAGGCCCCCTTTAGGTACTGGAAGGTCGCAATAAGATCTCCCTGGAGCCTTCTCTTCTCCAGGCTGAACAGCCCCAACTCTCTCAGCCTTTCCTCATAGGAGAGGTGCTCCAGCCCTCGGATCATCCTCGTGGCTCTCCTCTGGACACATTCCAGCAGGTCCAGAGAACATGCCTGAGCTTTGAATGTGTCTCCAGTATCAAAAGCAGTATGCCGTGACATGACAGTGCCATGCTCCTTCTGTACAAGGAGCTTTGTTGGGGGTAGTACTGCAGTGGAAGATTAAAAAATGAAATGCTAAGGTATTAAGTTGTGAATTAAACTACAAGCTAAGGTTATGCATGAAGAAGAGACTAGAACGTTCTCTACCTGTACCTTGTGTATGGATTGTAGTCATTACAGAAGTATATGAGATGCTAATAAATGTAAGTGGATTCTATTTTAAAAATAAATTAACTAAAAAATATGTTTTTACTATGTAAGGCAGTATTTTTGAGCCCTATTTTGAGGGAGCCTTGAAGAATTAAATGTTCTTATCTCCCCTTTATCTAGATTCCTAAACATGCTATGGAAAAGATGGTGGTGGCCTGCGCGTTTCTTCTGTACACCATGGGGCCCATCCGCTCCTATTGCAGCAGGGGAGGGAACAGGGAAAAGCTCCTGCAAGGGCAAAGAAAATTAGAGCTGCTAAAAGTAGGAGGTTGTGTACGAGGAATTTTTTTTCTTGGCCTTTTTTTACTGCTAATAGTAGATTCTGTGGGTGTACAACTGCTGACAGCCACATATAAACACTGCTGCAGAATTCCACTATCCCTGCTGTAAATTTTGGGCCTGTTGTGCTGTAATTTCAGAGCTTCTGTTTTCATGTATCCAATTATAGATCTTATTTTGGTGTTGAAATTTCAGCAGGTGGCTATAGTAGGCACAAATCTAGCTAATTTTTATATATGGAATCATAAAAGCAAGCAGCAGAGACAAAGCTGGGTTGTAAACTGATTGTGATTTAGCTCTTTCTCTCCTATTAAAAAGAGAAGGCATATAAATCCTTATAGATTTGGACCCCTCTGAGCAGAAAAGTTAAAATGATATGCAAAGTATCTGTGCTCCACACAGACACTAACATTGCAGATATGTAAGAAATGATAAACAAGAGTTAATTGTGTTGTAAGCATACATAATCTCATGAACTGTTCTCCACTGAAGTCATAATTAACCGTCTGCATGCGTAGAGCTGCCCAATAATGTTTCCTAGCAGCACTTATCATCAAGGACTTGGCATTAGGTTAGAATGGTTTACATAGAGCCAGTTAGAAATTGTAATTTTCATCAAACAGTACAGTACTTTTGTCTGTTCTGATTAAGAACAACACTCATTTTCTAGCTTAAGATGTAGTGACAAGTGTCAAAGCAATTTTTTCATTTAGCAACATATTGAAGCATCAGTGCTACTGGTTACAAACAGACAAAAATCGTAGTCCTAATGCAACAAAAAAAAGAATGGATGTAATTGTCATGTCCATAACCTGGGATTGTTGGGTAGTAAATTTTCAAAGCTATGTAATTTGAATAGTTGAATGATCTTTTTTTCTGCCTCAGCCGCCCTTCCTCTTAGAAGGGAAAAGCATCTCTGTTTTTGCGTTGCATCTTATTTTAGCTAACTAGTCAAGGGAAATGGAAAGAAATTGTATTAAATTTTCTAATGTCACACGCTCATTCAGAGGCAGAACAAAGAAATTAAAACATTTTTGTAACTAGTTCAAAGGTAATCTCTCTAGTGATCATGTAAAATTTAGACTTCAGCGTGAGTATGATCATGAAATGCCTTCAGATATCAGCCCACATTACAATCTGCTATTTTGTTTTGAATGAATGTGTCGTGACTAGAAGTTTAAGTGGTAACTACAAATAAGATTGAATGCAGCACTTTAATGATATCCCTTTTCAAGTTAGCTGCTGGAAATATTTTCATTTAATTTGCTGAAGTCCATCGAGAATATAATTTTATTTTGCTTTACATAAAATTAACAAACTTGTGATGTTCAAAAGCCAGTGCCAAAATCTTAATTGAAAAGGGTGGTTGTTTTGTTGTTTTTTTTTTTTACAGTCTTAAGCGTGTTGTTTGGAAAAGAAACATCCTGTCTTGAAATACTTTTATCTTTGATCTTTAAATTCTGAGACAAATTCAGTTGGAATATTTTGCATGTGTTTCAATTGTGTACAATATTTGCTTTGCTATGCTACTCTTTTAATATGTTGTACCATAACACCATTAATTTAGAAGGGCACCCTTGCTGGGTTTTGTCCCAGAGTGTTCATTCTCATTTTCCATAGTGGGGTGGAACTGTTTTATGTTCATTCTCAACAATTTCAGTAACTCTGATTTGGAATACTGTATTTGTGTTAGTGGTAGTAAGATCACTTCAGCTCAAGTATTTTAACCTTTATGAAGTGCATGTCTAGCTTCTGGTCTGTAGGAGTGCAAAAGTCTTGTGCAGTGGAATTGGCATAGTTTCATCATGCAGAAATGAGATGTGTGGGAGGACAGGAACTGAAGGTTAAAATCCAAAGAGATCAAAAGAAGGATATACATATCTTTTGTTAATAAGAACTCAAATCTGAAATAGCATCTTTTTGATCCTGTAAAGGACAAGAGGAAAGTGGTGAAAGGAGATGGGAGGCGCTGGCTAGGGGAGCTGGCACAGCATTTCTTCTAGTCCTTTCTCTGCCATCCTCTGGGGCAAATGTAAGGTGCAAACAGACTCTGGCTTGCTCTGCTCATTCTCAGAGCTGGCCACACGTGAGCTTGGTTTGGTGTTAAGCTAATGTGCTCTGTCCCTCACAGCCTTTTGAGGGCATTGTGGAAGAGCTTACATGAATCTATACGTGTTCTTGTAAATGGGTCCAAAAAGGGAACCCGCACCTCTGTATTTTCTCCATGAACAGAGCTACCTATGTATGCTGGAGCTGGGAAGGGGATATGAAGCTGAGACGGATGTTGTAGTTTTCACTCGTAATATAGAAATGCCACTACAACTGAAATAAGTACTAAGGATTTTTGTCTATGGTTTTCAGATCAAACCCTTTAAAGAAAACTATCTGTTAGATCTAAGTAGATGCAACATTGCTCCAAGCCCGTATAGCAGTGATATTTCCCAAGTTTTATTTAATTGGATTTTTTCATACTGTACTCCAAAGTTTTTTTTGAAATGAGGAATAAGGATCCACTAATTTGCAGTCCTTACTAGGACAGCTTCTTTGGGCTGTTGCTTCCAAATAATCCAAGTAGCATTTGACATATGAATCTAGTTGGCAAGGATGCCAGTGTAGCTATTTCTTGACTGTGATGCTAAGTAAGACAGTGAAAGCATTTTCATACTGGCCAGCTTTTCATTGTTATTTACCCTAGGGTCACATTCAAATAGCTTTAAAAGAACATGTAAAGTAAATCTATTGTGCAAAGAAGTTTGAAGATGACTAATTATTTCATAGGTAGATAGGATTTGATTACATATTATTATCATCTTTATTTCCCTTCAGTATTCCATATGAAATAAAAGGGTTTACTGTTAAACAAAAACTGGAAAAAAACCCACCCCAACCCCCTAGACATTTTTCCAAATCAAATTTCATGCCATGGTCACTGGCAGATAAAAATTCCTTTTCACTCAGATCTGTTACAGTCAGGGCAAAGTAGTTCCAGAGACTGGACAGAACTTTCTGAGTTATTATTTAAATGCAGGTTCAGATATGTTTTTACAACATGAAGATGTTTTGTGACTGAAGATGACCCTCCATCTGCCCTCTCCCTTTTCTACCTTGTTATAGATTTCTTGAAGTTTTCTAGGTATTAGACACTGAATGTGGAACATTGCTTGATGATAAACTGCAGAGCCTTTGTTTGTGACCCTGTATGAGGAGGAGTCTGAATTTGGAATAATGAAGCTCTGACCTTCAGTGTGGAGCAACGCTCTTACTGATTGTATGCTTGCATACATCTCTTTCTGAATGACACGCTCTTTGAGGAAGTGAGTGGCCTGAGAAGCAAAAAGGTGGTGGAAAAACCTCAGTAAAAAAACCCAATTGCTTTATTAGGTTGGGGTTAGATTCTTTCACCATTATAGTATATCATAAAAAGGGGCATTAAAGTTTAGATATTCCTAAACTCATGCCTACTAGAGCTTTTCTGAGGGTTGATCAGTCTTTATCATTTGGGATCTTAATTTGCTAAGTTGGTTACCTATCTTCTTGCTTTCAAGGGGAGCTTGCTTAGGTGTCCCAATTTATTAATCATAGAATCATAGAATGGTTTGGGTTGGAAGGGACCTTGAAGATCATCGAGTTCCAAACCCCCTGCCACAGGCAGGGACACCTCCCACCAGACCAGGTTGCCCAAGGCCACGTCCAGCCTGGCCTTGAACACCTCCAGGGATGGGGCTTCAACAACCTCTCTGGGCAACCTGTGCCAGTGCCTCACCACCCTTGAAGTGGAAAAACTTCTTCCTAATGTTTAATCTAAACCTGCCCTCCTCCAGTTTAAAGCCATTCCCCCTCGTCCTATCACTACATGCCTGAGTAAAAAGTCCTTCCCCAGCTCTCCTGTAGGCGCCCTTTAGGTACTGGAAAGCCTCAATAAGATCTCCCTGGAGCCTTCTCTTCTCCAGGCTGAACAGCCCCAACTCTCTCAGCCTGTCCTCATAGGAGAGGTGCTCCAGCCCTCGGATCATCCTCGTGGCTCTCCTCTGGACGCGCTCCAGCAGGTCCATGTCCTTCTTCTGTAGGGGTCTCCAGAGCTGGATGCAGTACTCCAGGTGGGGTCTCACGAGAGCGGAGTAGAGGGGCAGAATCACCTCCCTTGACCTGCTGGCCACACTTCTTTTGATGCAGCCCAGGTTACGGTTGGCCTTCTGGGCTGCGATCGCACACTGCTGGCTCATGTCGAGCTTCTCATCAATCATCACCCCCAGGTCCTTCTCCTCAGGGCTGCTCTCCAGCCATTCCCGGCCGAGCCTGTATTTGTGCTTGGGATTGCCCCGACCCAAATGTAGGACCTTGCACTTGGCCTTGTTGAACTGCATGAGGTTGGCTTGGGCCCACCTCTCCAGCCTGTCCAGGTCCCTCTGGATGGCATCCCTCCCCTCCAGCGTGTCTGCCTCGCCAAACAGCTTGGTATCATCAGCAAACTTGCTGAGGGTGCACTTGACCCCACTGTCCATGTCGCTAACAAAGATGTTGAATAGTACAGGCCCCAGTACCGACCCCTGAGGAACGCCACTCATCACTGCTCTCCACTTGGACACCGCCGAGCCGTTGACCGCAACCCTTTGAGTGCGACCGTCCAGCCAGTGATTAATGTGATTACAGCCTTCATTGTGTTATTTTTGCAGGGGCCTGAGGTTATGGGACACTACGTTACCCCCTGCTGCCTGCTAGGAAAGAGAAGTCGTTCATCCAAGCTACTTAAGAAAGCTGGCACTGTTCTTTGACTTTCTTCTCTGAAACTTCAGGAACATTTGTCATAGTTGAGCAGGAATGGTTTAGCACATCCGAAAATTTGAGTTCTCCTCTCCCCATCCTTCCTAGGTAAAAAACGGGTCTGTCCCTCAGATCCTCATTCTTTCTCAGCCTTTTCTTCTATGCATGTAACAGTAATCTCTGAAAAAGGAAATACCTTGGTGAAGTTCACCCCCATGAAAACCCCAGGATAGTAAAAGACCCCCTGAAATCGCTTTTTGCCACACTTAGAAAACTGAGATGAGTGTAAAACTGTATTAAAAGTCTGTATGGGGCAGAATGCAAGAAGGAAGCATGGGTTCACACCAGGAGTGATGAAAGGCAGGGGAAGTGGCAGTGTTGATGTTGCCTGGCTGACTGAAGTGGAGATGATGGCTGAGGATACAAAACTTTATTGATATAAGTGCAGAATTTATACGGGCTTGGCATAAGCATATGTTAGTGTTGTACTGGGACCAGCACGTGTTACATGGTGACAGAGAGGCTGCAGTTAGGATTTTTTGGGGAAAAACTATGAATGGATATATATGCTTCATAGAAATACATGTGCTGTCATCTCTGTTGGGATTCATCTCAGGATGGCTGCAACAAGGGTCAAAAATTGCATTACTAAGTTTATAGTTGTGAGGGTTCCAGTACCATAATTGTTACACATGGTGTGCATGAGGAGGGGGCATTAAAAAATAACATTAGACAAACCACAAATAGGATATTTTTAAAAGCCTTTTATTTTGTAAGTGTCTTGTAATTTTGGAGACAATCATAGAATCATTAGAGAGTATAGCTTATAATAAAACCAGTCTGTCCCCTTCACAGTGTCTTCTGTTAACATAGGAAAACCTCCCAATCTACATGCTGTGAATTCAGTACTGAGACGAGCATTTTCCTCATTGCTCCAGCCTGGGATGCTCTCACTTAGCATAGACTAGCAAGAGGTAGCTGCCTTTGCTGGAATTGTGGAAACAGCGAGAAAGGCCTTTCATCACAGACTGGAGGTGGCATGTGGCTGAATTTTCTGGAGTTCCCAGGACATTGCACACTGAATCTCGAGAAGAGCTCATCATATCGATAGTACACGCTAAGGAAAGGAGTATCAACTAAAATCAATAGCTTTACACCACTGTGATCCTCTTCCACCTGACAAACTCTTTTGTGCAGAAACAGGCTTTGATCAATGTCGTCCTTACATATAATGAATATAGTTCTATTTCAAGCTATGCTATTTTCCAGAAATATTTCTTCAAGAACTACACCATACAATACTGGTTTTAGCTTTAAAATTATGAATATTCCTATTTTAAATTGTAGAACTATGATTCATTTTAGTAAGCTATCATATCTTTGCTAACTGATAGACGAGTGCGTATTCAAGTTTCTCAAGAATATCTTGTTTGCTGCATAGGAAATTGAACTCTGTCTTTCTATCAAGTACATGCAATCAAATATCTGACTGGGTTGACATTTTAGCCTGCTTGTACAGCATGTTCTCTGCTGCAACTCTAGGTGAGACATTTTCTACTCGGGTAGTGTGTCTTTGTGTTAAGCTAGGTACATGGGGGCAGGAGTTAGAAGCAGCACTTGTCTTGCAAAATACGCTATTGAGCTGTATTGATTTCTCTTTTAGCTGTATTGGGTGTTCACCCTGGAAATCCATCTAGGTTTCTAGTTGCTCATGAGAAGGCTGATTAGTATTATGTTATCTAATGAACGCATATAGGCACCCAGGGCTTATGCATCTTTTATGCACTCTATTAACAAACCAGAAAAGACATCTATATGAAATAGTAAACTGCCCGGCAAGTAAATCGTGGAGCTTGTTAGATTGTACAATTAAGTTATTTTTCAGTTTTTAGAAGGCAGAAATAAACAATGGATTAGTTGTTTGGTTATTTGTCTGTTTGTGTTTTAAATCAGCTCTCTACTTTGAGATTCTGCAGCATAAGATGAAACAGAAGAAACACGTGATTTGGAAACCTTATGAATCAAGTTAAGTGTACATGGCCAGAACTTTCAGCTCCACTTGATTTGGTGTCTGATTCAGGTCTTGTCACTATATGACCACCCAGGAGTTCCAGATTTCTGCTGAGGGTTTTCTACCTTTCATATAGCTTTTCCAAATATTTCTTGAAGGCAATGTTGGCCCGTCTTAGGAACGCTCTATTATGCTAGCTGCTGTTTGGCTGTGAGACTAGATCTGTAGGCCAGTACCCTTGCTTGTCTCCATTTCACATGAGGTAGATGTCAATAGTGGGTGTGTGGCAACTACTTTTTAATGAAGGTCAGACAGCTAGTGATGAATTCAAGCTAGACAAAGTATTTTTTCTACAACCAAACCAGCAGTTATTGTTCTGGATCACAGAAAGTCAAAGTGTTTTTTCCTGAGTGCCCAAGTAAAGTGCTTTCAGGAAGAGGGTGATGGAGCACTCATGTTTGTCTCTGAAATCCATCAAGAGTATCTTCCGTTCCATATTCTGCATTTTTTTCTGCATGGTTCCTTTGATCATTGTTGCAGGGAGTGTTCCTGATTTTCAAAGTTAATGTTCAGTTGTGTATGTGCATTTGTTGGAAGAGAGGAATGTTTCATTCACTGCCAAGGTATGCTTTTATGAGTGGGAGAGTTTCATTCTGTTCCTAAGGACGGATTGCACATCACATCAAACAGGACATGCAAATTTCTGCATGTTTATCTTAATTTTAATGTAAGAATTTTGACTCAGTCATTTGTCTTAGAAATGCTACCAAAACAAGTAGGAAAACTGAGGCATGTGCTATAATCATAACAGCATTGCAAAACATTCTTGCATTCTTTCTTCATGAAGTATGCGGAGGAGATTTTCACAAGGAATAGCAGCAGTCTAGCCTACCATTGTGGTATTAGTCATGTAATGGCTATAAAAAGTAAATCGTTCAGTGATAGTCTCTTCTAGATTGGACATTATCCAGTTTTTCTAGTTTCAGATTTGTGTTAATGTCTGGGAATTTATAATTTCTTGGCCATATTTTGCATTCCAGGAATGAGCTTGGAATTTGTCTGTGTTACAGTGAAAAAGATTTTGTTTATTTAATAAGAGCTTTGTTGCTGTTTGGTAAATAAGAGCTGTGCTTAAGAATACTTGTTTCATCTACTGTATTGTCATACCTTCATCTTCAAGCAGTTCAGAGACAAAATATCAGGCAGATGGGCTATTGGAGCAGAGGGAGTGATTCAGGGGAAGGAAGCTAAGGGAGTTATTTGCAGGGGCGGGGAACAGAGGGAGACAACAGGCAATCAGAGCCATGGGTGCTGTTGAGACGGTGATTCCTGGGGTAAGCTTCCATGTAAATAATGCTGCTGATTTCAGAAGGTTTATGTTTGGTTTTACGTAAGCTTGAAGATATGGTGCTTATAACTTCCACGCACTTCGTATTCACAGAACTTCATACAATCTAACTGACAATTGTGCTTCCTTTTTAATATAGAAAAGATGGGTTAGAGTGCAAACAGGATAAATTTGAATTTTACTTTTAAATGACAATTGTTGTTTACAAAAGCAATGATTTTTACATGGAATTAAACACAGCTTAGTCAAAGGCAATACGTAACATGCTGCATACCTCTAGAGCTGTGGACTTATTTCCATTGCTCTCACCTGATCATACTATACTGTCCAATGAGGAAACTCTTCTGTTGATTTCATGGTGCTTTGAATCTCTCTTATATGAAAGTTTTTATATTATAGCTGCCCCAGGCATGATGACAGTACTGGCAGTAGATTTCATAAATAATTGCCCAGTGAAGCTTAATACAAGCATGATGCCTATATAAAACAAAGTTGGTCTTGTAAAATAGGGCCTTTATAAATTACTGCAATGGAAGTAAAAGGAAAAGAATGAACATCTGAGCCTATCGCTTACAAAGCAAACAAACTGCAAAAGGAAAAGCAGTATCTTGAAGAAAAGAAGGGGTTATAGGATACTCTTGAGAATTTTAGCCAAGCAGAATTGCTGTCATATTCAAGTCCAGCAGTCAAACCCTTCCCTAGCATTAGTTGTTTTGATTTTATTTCATACAAACAAACTGAATTTTGCTAGCCACTAATGGTGTGGCTTCAATAGCTGGACAGATGACTCTTTGTCCTGCCAAATGTGTTCTCATCTATGGTATCACCATCTGCTATTTTAAATGGGAGAAGCATTGTTAGTGTCTATTGCCAGATGTGGTTTAAATCTCTCATTTACTCTGTGGTAATAAAAGTGCTTTTATAGGCAAGAGAAGGTGTGTCAGACTTGGTTTGTATAGGTGAGATGAAGTCTGCAAGGTTACTTCTGTTGAAAAAGAGCTGAAAAAGGTGATACCTCGACATAGTGTATACCATATACTCATAGTGGAGATATGCCTGCCTTTCAGTATCATATAAATGTTTGCAAAAAATTAATCTTTAACGCCGAAATTTTTTCAAATAATTGAATGGAGCTTATTGCATTGCAAAAGTTCATTTTCAACTTTTTTTATTGTTTAATGTGTAGACCACTCTTAAGCTAATACATATATTTGAAAGTAAAAAACGTAAATATCACTTTCTTCATAACAACTTGTAAAATATTAAATGAATTCTGCATTTTGGAATCTTTTGTGTTTTATGTTCCTATTTGAGTATTGTTTACTCTTTAACATATTCAGGGTACACTGAAACATTTTATTCTTATTTTTAATTAGCATTAGAAACAAAATAATTTTATGTTTTTAGATGAAGTAATTTTCAGATTAAAAAGCTAGTAGATTTCATTGGCAGTGGACTCATAATCTCTAGAACAAATTCCTTTCTTCCTGGGTTGATCTTTTTCTTTTTCTTTTGTTTTTTCTTTTCCTTCTATCTCCAAATTTCAGATTGACGCAGGGAAGTATTGGTTTTGTTTATTTTTACCACTGTGACTAGGGATAATTGCTGAAAGCCTTGAAATCATAGAATCATAGAATGGTTTAGGTTGGAAGGGACCTTGAAGATCATCGAGTTCCAACCCCCCTGCCATGGGCAGGGACACCTCCCACCAGACCAGGTTGCTCAAAGCCCCATCCAGCCTGGCCTTGAACACCTCCAGGGATGGAGCTTCCTCAGCTTCTTAGGGCAACCTGCTCCAGCGCCTCACCACCCTCATAGTGAAAAATTTCTTCCTGATAGCTAATCTAAATCTACCTCCTTCCAGAGTTTAGCTAATTTAGGAATGTGTTATTTTAGCTATATGATTACATCACAGTCGGGGGGCATATCCCACCTGTGGTCTCTCCCCTCAGTTCCCCAAGAGGATTCTTTCCAACACTAAGCTGTGTTTTTCTCAAAAAGTAGCCCTCTGCTTCAGTGTGTTCTAGGTTGGATCAGCAGGCTAAGACAGGTTGTGGTCACAGTGACAGTGACAGTGGCAGTGGCCTTCCCTTCTCACCTTCTCTTAATTGTGGCCTTCTGGTGACTGGTTAGGTAACATCTCTTCTCTCTAGGTGAAACAATGCAATTCCTCTTGGGCTAAATTTAGTTATAGAGAATAGCCATCCAGTTTGGCCCTCTGTGCTAATGAAAGTGGCAGGCGCTTCTACACCTTTCTCCTTTGGGGAGCCTGAGACTGGTTGCTGATTACAGTGACCAAAACTTTTTCAAAGCAAGTAGTATTTATTCACTTGAGAGTATACAGACTGTTATTATTTAACCCCTATTTCTAATTGCTGTCAGCATGTTTTGACTTACCTTTGCCTTAATCTTTCTCTTAATCCTTAGCAGTAACCTTCACCTATGCATGTGGGAGGAACCCAAAGGAATTCTTGGGGCTTTCAGTCGTCACTCCATAAAGACCCGTGTGCTTATTATTCTTTCCTCTTCCTTTTTCTAAGGATGTATTTTCAATGAAACTTTCTCAAGGCAGTAGTGTAACTCTACATGGCTCGGAGCAAAACATCTCCTCAACTATTGGCCCAGTTCTTGGTATCTTCCTCCTGTGCAGATTTCTGCTTTGAAGAAATGCCTTACTTCTGTTTCATTTCTTTGGTCCCACATCATTCTGGACTAGCAAGTAAATAACAAGGAATTAAAACTGAAACACATAGCATGCTGTATACTTAAAATATAGATAACGACTCACTCTTCACTTCTTTAGTGGGTAGAGCTTTCTGTCGTTGCAGGAGTCTATCAAAATAATAAAGTTTGGCAAAAGAGAGGAAAACATGACTGTACAACCTGAGCTTAGAAAGGACACAGGTTTTGTGTTAGCTGCAGTGAGAGCCCAGCACTGAGTATCAGACCATAAATGAGCAATAAATGTGATCATTAATTAGCACATTGGTTTATTTCCCTGTTTAGTTTGTCACCTCCCTATTCCTTTTTGGTGTGGGGGGGAGATCCGATACTATAAATTCTGAACAAATAACATCCAGGCAAAGAAAACTTATTCTATGACTGGTGTTTATAAATTGCCCCTGATATAGTTCCTCCTGGGAACTCTGAAATCATGAGTGTTTTCCAAACTTGCTGATGGTGAAGGATGGTGAATAATAATAATATTATTACAATATTATTATTTATTTAAATGTATGGATATTTATTTATATTAATTTAAAGCTTATTATTAATAATAAACCAATTCCAAGTTCATCTCTGATCACGTGTGTAAGTTATAAAATTGCTTGCTTTGGTGTATGTTGTCTGAATCCCAAGTGCCACTATATCTGTTAGTTGGTGGCAGTCTTTTCTGGCTACCTTTTTCCGTTCTAGCTACCGTAAATTCAGTTTATTCTATGTATAACTGGACCTCATCTCTTTAGAATCTTGTTTGTAGTACATACACCTAACCAGTATTTCTACCCAGTAGATATTTAGTTTCAGTTTACAACTTAATGTTTGACCCTTCAGGATAAAGATGGAATGTCTTATGTAAGGTGCTGAATGTCTTAACTTTCTGTTTAATTAAACGCACAGGAATAGGCTTAGATGACCCAGTTCAAGCTTTCTGAAGATTTAATTTCCTTTGTATTAATAAATCTATTTCAGTCTAAAAGGAGTTGGGTCCATGGAGAACTACTATCCGTGTTACAATTCTTAGTATTTTTGTCTGTAATTTCGAGAATCGGAATCGCAAAAATTGAAGAAATGCAACTATGGTGACTTGAACTGTGGCTTCAAATACTGTTTTCTCAACTAATATGTCTTCCCATACAATAATTACAATAAGCAATGTAAATAATCATGCACAAACAAAAAAGAACAGGTTATGGTTTTTTTGAGACCAGCAATTATTAATAAAACACTGAAGTTTTTGCATTAGTTAGTGCAGTGCTAATGATGTTTCTTTTGGGGGACACAGAGAGCATCCTTCTGGTAGGACTTATATTTTACTGTCATCATTGGAACTTAGTAGGCATAGCATTGCACAGTGAAAGCTACAGTGCTACTGATTTAAGAGATAATAGTATAGGCCTGTCCCAGCGTATCATACTAAACTTTTCTGTGCTGATTTGCAGCACAAAAGGGAGAGGTTTATAATCTTGAAAGGTACAAAAATTACACTGGTTTGAATAGAGCTATGGGAAACATATCCATTGCATGGATCAGAAAAAAAAGGGGTTTATGGTCTGGGAGGGAAAAATAATCTCTAGGAAAATTAGTTTTCCCCAGTATTTGAAAAGTTGGTAGCAGGTTGGGCTATGCACTCGAGTTGTGTGTACACTAAGTCAGCTTTTTTCAGCAGGTGAAGCTTCAGACTTGAGGATGTTCAAGAGAAAGCTGTATATGGGAAAAAAACTAATAAGGTTCAGTCACTTATGTTAGTAACAACAGGTACTACTTGTCCTAGCAAAAATACAGGCTGTGTCTGAAAAGTGGTATCTTAGAGATTTTAGGAGTTTGGAAAGGGAGTATGGTTATTTTTATCTTTAGGCTTCTCAATTAAATGCAGTCTTAGTAGTGGCCATAAATTAATTTGTTAGTAGATGGAAAATACTGACTTAATTGGTCACTGTGGAGTGGATTAGTGATACCAGTCCATTTCTTTGTGAAGAAGCGTCTGCACTAGAAAAACTTATCATCCAAACTGGCACTAATTCCTGTCCTTGTTTTCAGCCTCAGCAGAATTGCCAGGAATGAATTGGTCACAGACTGATGCATCTATTAAGTCCTGAACACAGTACATATAGATTAGGGTTCAAAAAATGTTAGTATGTCACTCTGGATAGCAGCTGAACTGTCTTGTTGCTGAACAAAGGATTTCAGAGCTATTAATGAACTACCTTGAACATAACTGTAAGTTCATTTGAATGTAATTTTAAAAGTTAACTTGCAATATGGAATGTAGCATACTCACTTTCAAACTCCAGGTGACTGCTGTTCACAAAAGCTCTGTCACATGTAAAAATAACGAATTGGAGATACTCAGCTTGCAGCAGTGTATGGCTTTAGTATAGTACGGCAGGGCGAGTAAAACAGTCTTCAGTTGAAGCCTGTTAGCACATCCACAAGTGTTCTGTGGTTTATATTTTTTTTTTTTTAGTTATCAGCAGCAATGGCATTTGAAAGGTTTATGTTCTGGCTGGTAAAGGAATTATTATGTCTGATGTCAAAACACTGGAAAAATGGTGTTGTGCAATGTCTATTGCCTAGGCAGTTGATGGGACCTAGCATAACCAAGAGCTGTAGTAATGGAGTTGGAAAGTATTTTGGAGGCTGCCCAATCCTTCAACCATGTCTTTCACTGCTGTGTACCAAAGGTAAAACATAGCTCTGATGGATTCTAGCCAGCTCATTTTTCCTCATGTGCGAGACTTACTCTGCTGTCTTTGCAAGGTGTATGTTCATTCTTTTCAATATTCATAAGACATATGGAAGGGCTTAATGTGATTTAAAAAGGAATAGGATTAGCCAAACTGTGAAAACTTAAAGGATTTGAATAGCACTAGAAAAGGGTACTATCAGCAAAATACTCTTAGTTTAACTGTCTGTAGCCACAAGTACACTTGAATAGCTGAGAGCAATAAGCATCCCCCAACTTTGTACAATACTAGTTTTCCTTTTAACCCCATTTCACTCCTGATCAGTTAGAGAAGGCCTTCCAATTTGTGACCTGGAGTTATTTCTTTGCCATGCTCCTATTCTTTTGTACCTGCACCTCCTGTTAATGGTTGGGAGGAACTGCTATTTCTGACAACAGCAACAAAGTCTGTTTTGCTTTTTATCTGCTTAATAAAGAGAAGGCCATGTAGTAAAGGACTGTCTTGCATTTCAGGAATTACTGAATCTGTAAGGAGAATGTTTCAATTGAGATGCTGGGCTGAGATTCAGGAGAATTGTTTTAGTACCTGACTGAGAGAATTCTTGTGTGAATTTTGTCTAGTGTGATTTTTCTTGGCGTAAAGGGTGAAGTAAAGGAGAGTTGTTCATTTTGCTGCCACTCCAGTTCCTTGGGGAACATGCCGAAATATTAACTAATATGTTTAAGAATTCTCACATGCCACAGAAAAAGGGGTCCTGTAAATATCTTCTGAAACACTGACTTCTGTGGTCATGAAGGTCATCCATTTCTACCTGTGATGTAACATCCACATTTTGTCTCTAATAAACGCATAAAAGTTGTACAGTACTGGCATGGCAAATACTCAAGGCATTAAATGTTGGTATAAGGAATGATGTTTTAAGGACTGTACCTGTCACATCAGTATAGCCCCTGTGCTTAGCAACCTTACCAGTGGTGGGGAGGCTGTAGGCTGAATGCTCAGATTGAGTTATTTTGCAGATGTCCTCCTTAACTCCATCCTTTGGTTCCTTCATGGAGCCAGCCACTTCCAGGAAGGGTTTATCTTTACAAACGGAGTAATTTTAGGAGTAAATGTTGGTATTTATAGCATTGAAATATATGTGCCTCAGATATTGCAGGCAGAGGTGATTCCTTTAGCTCCAAGATTAAAAGGCTGAGGCTCAGAAACAAATGACAAACATAGTCATAAACACTATTGGTTAAGGCAGTATATTGCAGAGGGAGCATAGAGTACTTATGTGCAGGACCAGATCCCAGGAATTAACCTTGTCTGTTTTGCCCATTGGAGGATGACAAATCTCAAACTCAGCATCCACTGAACGCTATTATCAGTTGTGCTGACAAATTATTGGTCTGTAGGGAAAACTTCTGAGGACCATTTTCTTTAGTTCAGCTACCCTTGTGCTTGTATTGTGATGAAGTACTCGGAACACACACTGCATGTAGTTTATTTTTCCAGATATTCCAGTTCGCTATTCTTTGTGCATTAATTTCTGGCCTGTATGTGT
Organism: Pluvialis apricaria; assembly: GCA_017639485.1. NCBI lineage: Eukaryota > Metazoa > Chordata > Aves > Charadriiformes > Charadriidae > Pluvialis > Pluvialis apricaria. The sequence continues at coordinate 50,324,094 of CM030010.1, read as the reverse complement.
TTATATGCATATACACACTATTGTCAAAAAAAATTCTGCAGTGAGAGCCATTGTCAGTTTTTAGTTGTAAACCAAGTCAGTGAGACACTAGCCTTATAGTTTGTGTTTTTTTTGGTTTTTTTTTTTTTCTTTTTTGTGAGCTGCTTATGCTTTTCTTTTTGCTAAAAAGCTTAGCTATACAATATGAAGAGTTGTTCAGAATTACCTTTTGATATCTTACTTACTGAAGAATGGAGAGAAAGGCGGGGGGGAAGAGCTTTTCTCTGTTGCACATACATAGGAAAAAAACCTCCTGAGAAGCAAGAAGCATCATGAAGTTCAAACAGTGCTGTAGTGTTGAGGATTTGTTTCAGTTCCTGAGAAGAGCAAGAAAATATTTTATCCCCTGAGGCTAAGAGGCACAAACGACTCTGGAAAAGCAGAGTTAGCTACACTTCTTAACCAAAGAGTAGTGGGGTGTGTGTAAATTTCTCCTCTACTGACTGTCCTGTTGTTGTGTGCAGTGGTCAGAGTACAGTATTTATTGCTAGTACAGCAAAATTAGTTTAGGGTACTGATTTGACAGAAAGTTCCAAATGTTCCAAACTAGAAAAGCCACAGAAATTTGGTCTTATAATAAATAAATAAAAAGATAAAAGCAGTCCTAAACTTGAGGATAAATACATAAGGAACAACTTAAAGGGTGTTTATAAGCAAGGATCTTTAATAAGCTGTTCTAATACAAAATTCAACACTTCAATTCCTATTGATATTAGTGGAAAAACTTGCTTGGGACATGCAGTTCCCAATCGGAAATGGCATATGGATCTGGCCTTTTACCTATTTCTATAATAAAATCTAGGAGGAAAAAAAAAAATTAATTGCCAAAGGTGCGGTGCAATAATAAAATTAATTCATGTTCACTCCCCCTTATTCACTTCTACCTCTGATAAAACTCCTGCAGAAATATCATGTGCTACTATATTTATAATCCTCCTTAAGACGTATATAAAAATTCTGTACTCACAGTAAGGAAAGTGTGTTAATATATAGTTGAGGTACAAAGAATACTAATGATGTTGATCTCTATTTTTCAATTTGTGAGTGCTAGAAGGCAAGTCAACTGAAAAGAACAAAAGATTATCTGGGTTCAAAACAAGCAAATAAAAATGTTGGAAATTTAATTAATCCCCTGCCAATTTGTCTCAAAAATACCTAAACTTGGTTACCTCTGACTCCAGAATTTTGAGAGAGATCATTCAACTGCTGATGCAATTGAATTTAAGCAATTGGATTTTAAATTACAACTTTTTTTAGTACATCTAATTGGTAGAATTAGAAAATATAAACAGTAAGGGGAAAAAAAGGAACAAGGATGCAGTTTTTTTTAATGCAACGATTCAGAAATTTGTAGAACAGCCTCTTTTGATTGCTGACATTAATTTCAGATGTGCCTTAATATAATTCCTAGCAAAGGATTTTGCTCCTAGTGCAGTCTATGCAAAGGCAACAGCTGAGTGTTTATGTGGAGCTCCATGTAGTAGAAGACGTGTAACTGCAGTGATTTAAAAGGAGTATTGAAATAATTATGCTCTGAGGGCACAGTATTCTGCTAGCACTACTTGCAATGCAAAAGATTAGAGGAAGAAGACAGTATCTCATATGCTTCATAGATTATCCTTACCTTAACGCCATAGCCAAAGTTCTGGTCTTAGGAGGGAGAAAGCCTGCAACTACTATTGGGTTTATAACTTTTATTTATATTGGTCATTCAACAATTGGGTTCTGTGTAAGACCTTCTTTCCTCCTTATCCCTGGTTCTGTGCAAAAGAGAATGAATTGTAACTGAAATCTTCAGCTATGTAGTGGCTGAAATAGGGCAGTACTGCAGAAATTCAGTGTTAATTCTATACAGCTCTACCACCCTGATTGTGTTGGGCTTCAGTCAAGTACATTTTTTGAACACTGACACCTAATGAGTAATCTATAGACTTGATCGTGACTTTAGCTATAGGATTAAGCAAAAATAATTTGATTTTCAAGCAATGTCCAGGTTATTTTATAGATAGAATATGAGGTGGTTTTGACTTTTGATTTTAAAGGTATGACTATCATCCTAATACAAAGATAAATTTATTAGGATATGTAATGTTTGGAATTCATTGTATAACCATCTTTCTTGGTTTTTTTTTATTTATTTTAGTGCTACTACGCTTTGGTCTTAATTATACCAACAAAAATTTAGAGAAACTCCACTGGAGTTAATTTTGCTTGCCTTATAGGTATACAATATGCTCTCTGTAAAAAAAAAAAAGAAAAAAAAATATTTTCTATGCCCCAAAATCCTGCAGAAAATCTAATTATCTAAAATCATACTTTGCTATTAGGATCAAAGAGAACAACTGCAAACCAAAAAGTAATAGGATGCTGAAGGTCTAGTCTGTTTTAATCGAAGATACATCATGATATTATTTTCATTCCAGTGACTCTAGCCAAGTTTATCTGCATTACTGTTCACTTCTGTGGTCGGGACAGTATAGGTATGTTCTTACACTGGAACTTTTGCTTACAGGATGTAGGGTCTGAGGAACTACTCCTATTGAACTGTCATTTAGAGAGATTTTAGCAGCAATGTATAATTTAATTGATTAAAAAAGTTAAAATTAATATTTACAGATCTCTAGGGTGAAAGCTATCTACTCAAGAGTTTTAAGAGATCTCTCAGCTATGAAACTATTGAGCTAAGAGGTGAAATCTCTTACTTACAGTGACCTCAGAATTTAGAAATAAAAATTTATGCACATTTTCAAAGATCCGTAGGAAGAAAAGAAAGTCTCACTTCTACTCTGGGCATGTTGGTAGAAAAAAACTAATTTTAATTCTCTTTTATGAACATGAATTAAACATGCTTATGAAAGGGATTTTGATTTCCCCCCCCACACCTTGAAGAAAAACTATACCTCACCAATCTACTAGATTTTTCTTTTCCTAGAGTCTTTGAATTGTGTCAATGAGCATGAATGTGTGTGATCTGCTTAGTACATTATGCTGAGATTCTTCAAATGTCTTTTGAAAAGAGCCCTTATAAACAGCTCTTGAAGAAATTAAGCTTGATGAAGTGGAAAGGTCTTCCTGTGGATGAATAGTTACTTAAAGACAGGAAATGAAGTTGAGGTAAAAATAGGCAGCTTTCACAATGGAGAGAGGTAACTGTTAGAATCTTCCTTCTAGCACTTCCATTCTGGGATTTTGCCGTTTAACATATTTATGAATGAGCTGGAAAGGGGATGAAATAAAAACATACTTAACTATACTTAACTCTGAGAAACATGCAGATAAGAATTTTGTATTGCGTGTTTAACAGCACTAGCCATAAAATACTTCTTCCAATGCATCTTTACAACCGTGTAAAGTTGCCTAGGGTACTCCTGACATTTTTGTAGTCATGCCTGTAGTTTCTGGACATGAGTTTAGCTGCTGCATTTAAAGAAAAGACGTAACTATGGCTTTCCAAGCTCGGACAGTCAGGTGAAAGGCAGCTTAAATGCATGCCTGCTAGGCTGTCGTGAAAGTTCTTAGGCTTTCAAAGTAGTCCAGGATTTGGGATAAGTCACGTTTGCAAAAGTTCTCTAATATAGTAGACAGGGTAGGTGAATACTATTGAACGCCTTCATTTTCTTGGTGTGAAGGATACAAAAGAAATGGAAATATGGGGTGTAGTTTGCTGGGTTTTTCTCCCCTCAAATATTCCAGGTTTTATGCTCTAAAATAGAAATATGAACTCCATTTTGTGTGTCATTAGAATGAAGGATTTTAAGGTTGGGGATTATTTTATGTTGCTGATCGCAAAAATATTTGAAATGAAATCCTATGTTCTTGCTTTCCTATTGTGTCTCACTTGTCTAGGTAAATGAAAGTAAAAGTAATAAACACTTACTTCAATCAGTAAAGGCTGAATAGAGAAAGGGAATAGATTGCAGTGCACAGAAGTAACACCTTCTTATTTTGAGAGTAGAGTAACTGTTTAAAATAAAGAATACTGTATTCCTAGTTTAACAAGGTTCATTGGTTTGAAAGTGATTTCTGTATTTGAAAACGTCTCTAATTAATTGAAACTTAAACCTGTCATATCTTTTTTTTTTTTTTGGATGGCATTGTATTTTCATTAAAACTTCTGTCATCTTGTCATGTGTATGAATGCTTTTTCCTAATGGTCAGCTTGTCACAGTTAATTAGTCTTTAGACATATGAACAGTCATAAAGCAATGTGACTTTGAAAATTATGTTTCTAAACACCCGTAACTTTGAACTCTAAAGAGATAATGTACTCACTAGATTTTTCTGCTGCAAAGCAGACTGTAAACTACCTTCATTCACAAGGGCTGAGGGACCATGCAGTTTTTTGTGTGGAACACTTACTGCATTTATATTTAAGTCTGCTGCAGGCAGTTTTGATTTCTTCACTGTTGTTTTTTTTTAATTAATGATGTACAATTGCACAACTAAATTTCTGGATTTTGAAGTTCTTTCCTGAGCTCCAGAAAAAAATACACAAAAAATTACTAGTCAGTATTGACTATCTCAGTTTTGCATGTCCTGTTTGACATCAGAAAGCCCTGACTGTCCTCTGAAAACCAAAAAAGCATTATATGGGCATCAGGTTGCTCCCTCAATCACTGACCATCTGTAACAATTTTGAAATACCATGAATTTGCTGTGGGATTTGTTTAGATTAATTGGAAGGGTACGATAATTTAAAAAAATTTGGACCTGTATCCAGACTTGAGAGAAATCTGACATTAGGTTTTTTCATTCTTTTATCTCTTGTTTTTAACTTCTCGATGTTCCATACAATCATCAGTGTGATGCTGGCAATATATACGGGATTCATCTTACAAGAATGCAAATGAGCTCTAGGATGTGCTGGACTCCCTTGATCCTTGTTTGGTTTAAGGGAAGCTGAAAGTCCTTCAGAATCCTGTAGGGGATGTGTCATTTCCCTATTGGATTGGGCTTTATGCTATAAAAGAAAATGGGGAAAAGAAAATGAACCCAATAGAGTAAGTCCATTCATAAAAAATCATAGCAGACGCTGTAGCAAATGTCTTAGTTGCCTGATATTTTTGCAAGAGGCTTTTTCTACCAAAGGTAATTCGTGATGTCCTACACTCTATTCATCGTCTTCTAGATAAGGCGATTTCCATTTCACAAGAATTAATGCTTCAGCATATAGGAACCAGTTTTAATAAAAATTTTCATTATGGTGTTCTGAAGAATAGGTAATTGCAGGAAGATCAGAAGCTAGTGGTAAATGTATGTCTGTAATGAATTCTACTCAGTTTCCAAAAACATAGCAACTTATATGTCTTAAATTATAAGATGCTTCTCCTTTTTTCAGTATAATAGTCTCAGTAGACTTTAAAAAATATTAATAGGAATGGAAGAACTACACAAGGGGAGATGCCATGAATAGCTGATGTAAGAAGCTGACAAAGTGGGCTATGGGTACATAGAAGCATTTTCTTTTTTAAGAGTATTCTAAATTCCAGTAGACAATTAATACCTCATCGATCTCCATGTGTTTGGGAAGAATGAGTAGCTAGTGCCTCCTAAGCCCCCTTCCCTCACTTTATAACCTAGTAGTTAATTGTCTTCTGAGTTTTGGATTCTGTATGGGCACCTGACACAGAGTAGGTGATACAAATACCATTCACTAGATGCTGGTAAATGCTTAGGAAAACCAAGATAATCTCTAGCATCTTCCCTCAGAGGTGTGGGAGAGTACGCGTCCAGAGGTAGCCGCAAACTAATGAAGTTGGTAGGAGAAAAAGTAAAGTAGGTCTGTATGACGTGGGAGGTGACCATCTGAGGTGATATGGAATCAAAGACCTGCTGACAGACCTTTGTCCAGCAGGTTTTGGGATTAGAGGACTTGGGAAAGCTGTGGGTTAAGGCCTGACATTTGGGTCTTTTACAAGAGGTCCTTTCAGTCTTAAGAAATTTAGAGAACAATCAATTAGGGCAGATCTTTAGAGAAAAAAGAGGTAATCAGAGACAATGTGACTAAATCTGTCAATGGCCAAATGGTGTTGTTTTCCCAAGGCTGTAACTCTGTGTGGAGCTGCAGCTTCCCAGCACCTGTCCAGTATTTTACAATCTTTTCACGTAATACAGCTATCCCTTTCTTTGAATCAAGCATTCAGCCTGTAGCCTGACTGCTGTATAACAGATCCATGACAAAATTACAGAACATGTGTAACTAGTTTTATGAATCAAACTCTAAGCTCTCTTACAGCTCCATGTACACCCTAACAAGCAATAACACAAAATGTCTTAGACGTGAAAACAATTTGCCAAAAGCTGGGGTAACAGACTAAACAAACATTAACAAAATAGAATCCTGCTCTGATAAATACATGGTACATTACATTTTGAAAATGAGACTCTCAGGATCGGATTCTCCTCATCTGATTTGGACCAGCTCAGCCTCATTAACTGACATGAATTTACACAAATTCTGTAAAAATCTGAATCTAAAATTATGGATTTCTTGCCTCCTTAGGGATGATTTGCAAACCATGTTTCTTTTATTCCATATGGTGTTTTGTGACTATAGCGCAGAATTCAGGCTTGGCCTTGAGAAAAGCAAAGAATCTGCAGCTTGCCTGGACCAAATTTGGTCCACAGTCAGGGAAAGCTCTGCTGAAACAACATGATGAATCAGGAAAAGGTAGCTAGCTGATAAACAGCTAGGAGATCCTCAGGCTGTCTTTTGAATGCTGTTTTTGAATAGATACATCATAAATGCAGGTTTTTCCTATAGGCAGTGAAGGTTCTTCTCTGAAATCAGGGTTGACAATAAGCGTTCTAAATTGTTTTGACTCTGCAGAGATTAAGTATTAGTAAGGCTCATATGATCGCTATTAGATGTAGTTATAGGTTATCCTGTAGCTTCTCCAAAATCTCAAAAATATTCTTTGTATGTTGTGGTTTTTAGCTAGCTGCCAACTATAGAGTACCTGGCAAGGTTTTCGGGACACAAAAACATCACAGGGAATAGAACTATTGTATGTGTGAAAGCACCTCTAGTCATCCAGCACCATCCAGGCTTGCACAGGTACTTAATGGAGGTTTGTGCATTGAGCAATATATATCATAGAGACGTTCAGATTGGGAGGCACCTCTGAAGGTCACATGCTCAGTGCAGGGCCAGTGCAAAGGCTAGATCAGTTTGCTAAGAGCCTTGTTCAGTAAAGATTTGCGATTGCAGCCCAGAAGGCCAACCATGTCCTGGGCTGCATCAGAAGTGTGGCCAGCAGGTCAAGGGAGGTGATTCTGCCCCTCTACTCTGCTCTCGTGAGACCCCACCTGGAGTACTGCATCCAGCTCTGGAGTCCCCAACATAAGAAGGACATGGACCTGCTGGAGCGTGTCCAGAGGAGGGCCACAAGGATGATCCGAGGGCTAGACCACCTCTCCTATGAGGACAGGCTGAGAGAGTTGGGGCTGTTCAGCCTGGAGAAGAGAAGGCTCCGGGGAGATCTTATTGCGGCTTTCCAGTACCTAAAGGGGGGCTACAGGAGAGCTGGGGAAGGACTTTTTACAAGGGCATGTAGTGATAGGACGAGGGGGAATGGCTTTAAGCTGGAAGAGGGCAAGTTTAGATTAATCATTAGGAAGAAGTTTTTCACTTTAAGGGTGGTGAGGCACTGGCACAGGTTGCCCAGAGAGGTTGTTGAAGCCCCGTCCCTGGAGGTGTTCAAGGCCAGGCTGGACGTGGCCTTGGGCAACCTGGTCTGGTGGGAGGTGTCCCTGCCTGTGGCAGGGGGGTTGGAACTCGATGATCTTCAAGGTCCCTTCCAACCTAAACCATTCTATGATCTCTAAGAATGGAGGTTCCTCACATCCCTGTGCCATGTGACCTAGGGCTTAAGTACTTTCTGCGAGTATGCCTTCTTGAGCTGGGAATAGTCATCGTCTTCAATTTAAACCTAAATATTGTAGGACATTTTGCTGCTTCTGTCTGTACCGACATCAATGGACCTCTGGCTTCAGAGGTTTTGTAGGTCCACTCTTACTGAATCTCACAATAAATTGTTGTAAGGAATTTGCAACACTCAATTTTGTTTGTTTGTTTTTAGTTGGCATGCAGAGGTTGAGGAAAAAAACCAATTATTTGGCAGAAATGTCAAATGAAACAAATCAGAGGTTACTTCAGGACAGATATCCTTGTTCTGAGTCCTCTTGAACGTAAAGCTCAGCTGAGGAGCAAGACTTTGAAACTTACTTTGCTCAAGCCTATGTCTGCAAGAAATAAAGGAGGGGAGAAGTAAATCTAGTATGGTATATGCTATTTCAGCTTGTGTCAGTTGATGTCAGGACATCAGCTTGTGCGTGGTTTTGTGCTGCAAATATGTTGTGCAGTATATTGTGTACTGCAATATACTGTGAGATCTTAAAAGTAGGTGACACACAGCTGAGAGAAAAGACCCAACTGCAGTCCTCGTGTTTTCGTCTCTGCATCTAATTTAGAGGAAACAGACCTACAATGTAATCAGCTGCTGATCTGAACAGTTGGAGAGGATAAATTCATACAAAAATAATGATCTCTTGCTAAAAGAATATTTCCCTGTTATAATGCATTTTACATGCTAGGGATATAACTTGATATCTTGAATATTTCTCTCCAAGAAAAGTAGAGAAGTGCTTGTGTTGCACCATTTTTTTAAATTTTTTTCCCAGGGTTGTTGGGGCTGCCAGTTTCATCCTGCAGTATAATTCAGAGGCTCTTCTTCATTTCATTAACTGACTGCAGGCTTCTGGGCACATTCTGCAGGTTCATCTTGCTTTTGATCCTGGAAATTCCTTTGAGATATTTAAATGGCGACGTGCTCTGAACTGTTCTTGTTTGGAACTTTGTATACTACCAACTGCCACCATACTTTCTTATAGTAGCTAACAGTTGCCTTTTGTGCAAATGTCTTCCTTATATTGGCTGTAGTTCAGCACAAATCCAGATTCTGACAGAATTTTCCATGCTTGCTATTTGTCCTGGTTTCAGCTAGGATAGAGTTAATTTTCTTTCTAGTAGCTGCTGTGTTTTGATTTTGGTATGAGAGGAACGCTGATAGCACATATTGTTTTAGATCTTGCTAGGTAATGTTTATATTAGTCAAGGACTTTTTCAGCTTCCCATAGAAGCTGAGAGGGAGCATAGACAGGACAAGCTGGCCAGGGGAATATTCCATACCATAGACATCACGCTCAGTGTATATGTGGGGTTGGCGAGAGGGCAGGGATCAACGATCCCTGCTCCGGATGGGCTGGGCAACCAGTCATCGGGTGGTGAGCACAACTTGTTTTGTATTGTTTTATTTTGTATATCCTTTTACCATCATTATTATTATCGTTTCCCTCTTCTGTTACTGTTCTATTAAACTGTGTATATCTCACCCCACAAGTTTGTTTCTTTCTCCTCCTTTTCTCCCTCTTCTCCCTACCCTACTGGGGGTTGGAGGGGATGGAGCAAGCGGCTGCGTGGCCCTAGTTGCTGGCTGGGGTTAAACCACGACACTGTTGAAGGACATCATTATCTCCTATGCAAAAGTAAAAAAACTTCACCAGTTGTCTTTAGCAGAATTGCGTACCAATAGTTACAACACAGAGGCCTTTTACCGCTTTCCTCCTTCCTCTAGAAAGACCAAGAAATGTGCTCCCTGAAAGTGATCTGAGGTCTATGTGAATCTGAGGAAATCAGATGAAAGAAGATGATGTGGAGGAAGTACTACAGTAGCTACATCTCTTCGTCTGTCCTTCTATCTAGTTCTCTGGACAGTACATCCTATTGAAGCTAAGGTGATAGAACAACTGAGGTCTTTGTACGGCAGTTGATCTAGTGGAAGCTGGTACGTCCCCAGATGAATTCTCCTTACTTCTGGTAATCTTTGGAAATTCCCCAAAATGCAACCTCTGAACATACCACAAGTTGCTGATTTTTGCTTCTAGATCCCTGTTGTGAATCCTCTGGTATTTTTAAAGCATTTACAGCTTTTTTTTTTTTTTTTTTAGAATCATATATACTGAATTTGGAGTTCAACTTTAACTTAAAAAAAATCAGCTTAGGTTTTAACAAAGCATAGATTCTCTCACAATTGGGTTAAAAAAAATTTTGACAACCCAGGGTGGGATTCAAGGTTATTGTAAAATCTGAAACTCTGCAAGTTTTGACAAGGTTTGATGGTTTGATAAGAACATTCTAAGCACTTCTGAAGATACCCACACTTCATATATTTGACACAAAGGATTTTCTCTATAAGCAGTATTTTCCAAGTCTCAGCTATGTGTTTGAGACATTAATGAAAATTTTCACCTTTGTTGCTGGCATATTTGTTTGCCAGAAGCAAATTGGTTTTCCTTATTAGCAGAACATTACTGATACCCTTAAAAGAACCAAACCAAACAAAAAAACCTGCTAGGTGAAAATACAAAAGAGTATTTACTGTTGGTAACAGTATGCTGATGGTGTCCTTTCATCTTCATCCTAATTGCATATGGAAGGCAGATACCGTGTTATTTAGCCTGAAAGAGCTCCCTTTCTCTGCAGTCTTTTCCTGGTATCTGTGGGGAAACAAGAGTATTGCTAATACAGTAGAAGCCACATAGCACATACACACTCTGTGTAGTGGAGATGTTTCCTGAATGCCACATGTGACCAAAAACCAAGCAACTGTCACAGCCTCTTCAGTTCTTTCTGTGCCAGCCTTCTGCTTTCCATGTAGGAGAGACTATGAACAACTTCACTTCTGAGACACAAACTTCAGTTAAGATTTTAAGTGTTAATTTGTCAATTCATTCAAGAGCGTTGTAGTTACAAGCCCTCACTCAGCAAACCATCTGTGGGATGCTGCTGGTTGCTGGGCAGGCTTGGATTGTTTGGCAGTCGTGGTGATAACACTAGCCCTTGGCTAACAGTGCTGGATCAAGAGCTCCAGCCTTGAGGGTTGCCATGTGTGAAGCCTGGTCATTAGGAGGATGTGGAACTGGGCACTGTGGCCAGATTATTTAAGTGGCTCACTTTCATCACTGTAGAGACGAGGCCAGGCTGTAGCTCCAGTAAGGAGTGCACGTGGAACCCACTGGCACTGAATCTAGAGCAGGTTGCTTTATGAGATGTGGTGGACTTCCTTGTCCCTTTGTTCCTGGTGTGGCAACATCAGGTCAGCTAAGTGGGTGTATTTGAAGAGGGGTGCCGCGGATGAGAGTGGGGGTCAGTGAGGCTCAAGGATAATGGGAAGTGCATGTTAAGGAATCCAGGTTGATTAAGGGTACATCCTGGACTACCTGAGTTTCTTTTTCTCCTCTGCAATATTCCAGCAAGGCAACTTTTATGATGCACTGAGTGAGGTTCGAAGCCAGCACAGCATGGGCAAGCAGCAGATTTGGGCTTTGAAAGACACACCTGGGCACTGTAACAGGGGAGTGTAGACACAACTTGTTAAAATCCTCCAAGGTTCCTGTGTGTGCAGGAGGAAGAGGGAAGGAAGAGTACCTAACAGGAGAGAAATTTGAGTCTGGAAACTTTTGAGGAGTCAGCTTAAGCCCCACAGAGTAGTCTTAGTGTAATTTACTTGCCAATAAAACTTCTGAAGTATGTCTTTCCCAGTCTTGCAGTTAATCCTGATCTCTACAACTTCATTAAATCTTTTAAGAAAACTTTACTTGGGGTTTGACAGAGAGGTCATTTTTGAGATAAGATGACAAATTCTTGTTTGAACAAACCTTGACAGAAGAACTTTTTCCTCCTAAGCTTCCTATTTAAAAAAAACCCAACATATCAGAATCATCTACAGTTTGGATAGAAAATAGTCTCCAGGATGGTCACATTGCTGCTGTTGTAACATCGGAACTTATTATAGCAAAGGGAGACTGACTACAGAAAATATTCTTAGTTTTCCAGTTTGGTCGTTCTGTATAGCTTGTTTGACTACTTCTGGTAATTTTTCTATTAGTCCGTTCATGTTTTACTGTCAGGACCTTTCTGACTGACAGCATTACAAGAAGGAAATTATTTTGAGGAAAAACTGAGGTGGGTAGTACCCATTGAGATTGAAAGGGAAAAGATTCTGACTGCAAAAGTCATATAAATTAGCTGAAGGACTCTGGGAGCTGTCACAGTACTTTCAAGGCATGGTTTGACTAGATATCAAATTTGATTGTGTTCCTTTCTAACTCTGGAGGTATTAGAAGTTCCCTGTAATGAGCCCTAAGGGAAGTTTGCCTTGGAGTGTGTTTTTCCCCACTGTAACACTTCCGTGATGTAAATTGTGGATGCATGATTGCAGTCTCCGGTTGTGACAGGATTCCTATGTTTTAGCTTTAATGAAGCTACATGATAGTTATTTGGCAATATTAGGGCTCATTTAAGAGACTATATCGATGATTAAGTGGCAAATACCACTATATCATTGGGAAATCTGTCAGCAATAGTTACTGTTTCCATTGCCTTTAGCACATTCATCAAAGGGATAACAAACAGATACTTTTTTGAATTTTAATGGAAAATTGTAGTGCAGTCATGTGGCTTTAAAATTCAAAGGTCTATAAATAATGAATTATTTCAGTGATGGTTACTGTTTCCCTATCTTTAGGAAAAATAGCATCTATATGTTGTACTTTGTTGCTAACAGCATACTTTAATATTTATGAACTGCCAGTTTTCTATAAACATCGAAATTCGGTAGTTGTCACTGTAATGGTTTGTTATTTATATGCTTCTAAATTTTACAGAAGCAGAATAATATTAGTATATTAAATTTGAACTAACCAGAAACATTCTCTTTTACTGTTACGTTGAACACAGGAACTTGAGAGCTACGGAAGCGCTGTCATATGGCCTGTCATCAGGAAATGGTCCATGAGCCTCGGCTTGAGAGGGGTCAGTGGGACTGTGTGTGTGTGTGTGCAGGACCTCAGCCTGCAGGCAGGAAACATATTAAAGAAGCAAGGCTTTCTGTTCCAGTATGATTTCTTATCTCAGGATGAATGGAGTCATTGTGGCAATAACTAGATTACTTGATTAGCAGATGGATCTTGCTGCAGTTGTATAGAGCCATTTTCTAAGAGGGGTTAATGTCATTTGAATTTTATGTATACTGTTGGTGTTTTGAGAGGCCTCTGAACATGTTATAAAAAGACGGTGATTCACTTCCTCTCAAGCTCAGTTTGTTTGGATGTTGCAACTTTAATACGTACAAGCATTTGTGATTTTCTAAATCACGTTAAAACCTTTTAAATCGAAGAATGTAACAGGCCAGGCATGTGCACTTGTTCTGAAATTTCAGTTCACCTCTGAGACTTTTTATTTGATTCAACAAAATGGCATCTCAGAGGTGTAAAGTGAACCTTCAGCATCATTCTCTCATTGAGAGAGTATTTTAGCTGTCCCGAGGTGTTTTTGTTTTGTTTTGTTTTGTTGAATTACCAAAGGACTTGTAGAAGTTCTTCATTGTTTGACAATGGTAGCTGTATATATGTTGCTACATGCCCTTTTTGGAACTTGTCTGAATCGTAATAAATATGCTCTCTACATGAACTGTTCCATCATTTTACTCAAGAAGTGTCTAGTTCAATGTTTTAATCATTTTTATCTCTGGACAAACAGCTAAATTATTGACTGTGTTCTTTTTGTAGATGAAGAAAGATGTAGTGTTGCTTCTAATGTACAAACCGTTGAGGCATACTGTTTGTTTTGTTACTGAATGGCTTTCTTCTCTTCCTCTCCATCTTTTTAAATGTAGCTCCTCTGCTGCCACTTAAAAGGGTGTCCTTACAAAATATGAATTGTTTGAATAAGAGCTTCTGAATTATGTTATGTAGGCCCTAACTTTTAGACATTAGGCACAGGGAACAGAATCCAGAATTTAGAAGGAGATGCTTAAGTCACCTAAAGGGGGTGCAGGGAACAGGGAGGAAGAAAGCATCTCTGAAAGGCAATGCAAAGAAACTCACGTGCTGCCTAAGGAGCGTCTGGAGCAAAGAATAGAAACCACTGTGGTGGCTTCTGTCTTTATCTGCACTCTAGCTTAATCTCCACTCTCCTTTAGAGCCTAGCTGCCTGCCAGCAGCTCCAAGAAAGGTGCTTTGCTGTCTCTTATCTACAAACTAGAATAATTTTTTATGAACTGGTTCCTGTCAGTCACTTGTTTTTGTTTTATTCCAAAGAGTTGAGAAGAACTGACACTTTTTAGTTTTAAAATAGGAATTGAAAATCTACACATAGGTGCCTGATTCTATTTTTAGATACCTAAAAAGCTTTGTAATTCTGGCACTGAGCACCACTTTTTTTTTTTTTTTTTTTTAAAAAAATGGCATTTCTGAACATTATGCTATTGGCTTAACTGTAGCAGGTAAATAAGGGTTCATAAGGTCTGAAAAGTAGATCTTAAAAAAGAAAACCATTTAAAGATGATAAGACAATAGGTTTGGTTTTCTCTTTTTACTGTATTTACCTGTTTGATAAAAATATTTACCTTAAAAATCTCTGAAGAACAGTCCACATTGTGTAAACAGTTTTATTCTCTTTGAGAACGAACGAAATGTCCATTCGTTTCTATTTTCTCCATAGTTGCAGGACCCTTATCTGTTCTGTAAATTAGTTTTCATACTAGTTTACAATGTATTAGAATATGAATAGTTTGGATTATGATGCACAAAGTCCACTCCAATGTACTTGAGTATTCTATAATTCATGACAAAATTTGATTTGAAAGGCTTTGGCCATAAAGATAATGTCTGACTCCATTGCAGATCTTGCAAAGCACAGGTTTTTTAAATGTAGGTTCCCATACACGTTCAGTGATTCTTCAGAATACTGCTCTAGACTAGAGGTAAAAAGAAAACCAAGAATGAGACAGATAGCGGGGGAAAAAAGACCCACCACAATCCACAAAACAGAAACAAGGGAGGAAGAAATTCAGGCAAATGCAGAGCCTCTCCATAAGAAATATATATGCAGTGAAAATTCAGATCATCACTAGCTGAACCAGTGAAGATTGCATCTGTATAAAGCATAATGTTGCTGTGTAGTTTGTACTTGCTACTTGATTTTGCTGCAGTTCCGCTCTTTATTTGTATGCAGGCTCCTACTCAGATGTGGGTACATAATCCACGGTTCTCCATGCATTCAGTCTGAAACTGTCAATCAGTGGCTTTTAGGAAATTTTGAATTAGCTTAAATGAATCAAAGGCAGAGACAATAGTTGTTCAGATGCCAAAGTTTCTTGCAGTATATAGCCATTCCTATGATACATTTCCAAAAGAGAAACCTTGGTGAATGACAAGCATTCAGTGTATTAGAGAGACAATTCCTACTAGAGGTGCTAAAACAGAGGGAAGTGAGAGGCAGTGGTAGACTTTCCGGTAATATTAGCAGTAAACACTACAATCAGATTTAATGTAACTCATTAATGGAATTAAATTTTCTACTCCCCTAGCATGGAATAACCACGTTTATGCACTGCTTTGCTGTGGTGAGGACCACTGCTGGTCACGACTTTGATACAGGCTAGTTAACTGAGTGATTCTTAATCCTTTTGTTAAGCAACAATGACTATAATGCTTTCAAATGAAGGTGACTTTCCTGTATTGGAATGAAGAATTGTCTAAATGTAGTTATGTGGAGGTCTCCTGTATTTGGCTCTGTATAAAGAAGTTAGGTCTGGCTGAAATTGCACTCCGTATTTTTCAGTAAAATAAAAATGATGAAGTAAGATATCTCGAAAAAATGTCTGGATACTGATGGATTTATTTTTTTTTTCCCCACTTAAAAATGCGCATTGAAGTACTAGAATCTTGGATGTAAGGTGCACTCTTTCGGGTCTTGTCAGGATTGGAAGTTCTCATGCTTCCACCCTCCTCAGTGGACCACAGCTACATCTCTTAAGAGGCAGTGAATCCTGGAATTCCCACAAGCATCCCCTAAGAGAGGAGGAACAGGCAACGATACTGTGTTAGTTCATGGGAGATGTAGTCACATGGGAAGAAATGAAGTTTTTCCTCGTAATCAAAACATGTTTTTTCTATCCTGAAAAGGAATTAAAAAAAAAAATTAAAAATCTTTCTGGTGAATGCAATTCTTAAACGACCTTTTAGAGTTCATAAAAATGTTTTATTCTTAAATGCTTCAGGTATAAATCTCTTGTTTTCTATGTTAAAACAAAGCCTGAAACTGTTTTTCCCTGTTTGCTGTTTGTTGTTTGTGTTTTTTTTTCTTACACAATTACAACCTATTTCACTTTTCACTAATCACATTTTCTGACAGCAAAATGTTCATCTGGATAACTTCTAATCAGTCTGGCATTGTCATCTGTTAAAGCATCCCAGACCGTAATGGAGAGTCCCCAAACTGCAGTCTCTAGAGGCATTTCTGTAGTGTTTCTTTTCTAGCATAATCCAAATGTTCAGTAAAAATTAAAGTGGAGGGGCTTTTTTATTTGTTTGTTTCCTTGAGATCAAGTCCTTTCTTTATGATCAGCTTTTACTTATCCATATCCATAGAGCTGAATCCCTACATCAGGTCTTAAACATCTTCAAACTATGAATCTGAGTTGTGATCAACCTGCAAACATAAGCAGACAGAAGTATAAATTATTTCATTCCCTTTTTTTTGTGGCTTTTTGTTGTTTTGTGGGGTTTTTTAATAACAGGAACACAACATTTCAGAGTGGCAGTATCATTATTAACATGAGCTAGTAGCTTACTACTGAACAGCTGTTACAGACATTTTAATTCAAATATTACAGAAGATCAGAGAAAGGAAATAACAGAAGTTACCATAGGCAGGAAGAACAAGTACTGCACTTCATGGATCTTAAAGAGAATGAATTCAAACTTCCAAAAATTCTGCTTTGTAATAGCAGTAAGGGCCTCTGTATCAATCCTTTTTAAAGCTGGATGGGGACAGACTGCACCATCACCTCTGCCAGAGGCCCTTAACTAGCCTTGATCTTTATTTGCCAGAGGCTCTTAATCATCCTTGGTCTTTATTTGACAGATAAATGGCTCATACCTTGGTTCTTAATGCTTTGTTTCAAACTTTGAGAGAAGAGGGGAAAGTACAGCATGCTCTCTACTTTGCCTAACATAGATATAAGATGCTTTGTTCTGGTGAAAATATATAGTGTCAAACAAATCTCTGGAAGGACCTTAATAAAGAGAGCTGACACAACTATATGCATTGTCCTAAATTTCAGAGTTCCAATAAAAAAGGTCTCTAATGGCACTGAGCAACGCTGTCAGCTGGGCTGAGCACAGCCTCCCTGCAGTGGCAGCACTCTGAACCTGCGGAAAATGGCTCTTCTCTATTTATTTCTGCATCTGCAGGATGCCTGAATTTTGGCTAGATCTAATCAGCTGACTTTTTATGTGATTTGCGTCAAGCAAGTAGTTAGAATTACTGGTTGTCTTATCTTTACTTGGGCGCTGGGACTGAAGATGGGCTCTTTTCTTTTCTAGGCAGGTTCCTAAAGTGCCTTTCCCTGTTTAGGTTCTGATGGGAAAGGTGTAGCTGGCATGCATCCTGACACATGCTCCTTTCTGTGTATGTGTAACCTGTTCTTTTGTACACATGTGTTTGTTGTTTAAAAAGCAAATAAATACTATAGCTCGTTTTCCGTGCTTAGGTCTTTCAAAATATGGAAATTCCTTTCAGCTCAGCATGAGGGATCTGGCAGTGCCTTGCTGAGGAGGCTGAAGCTGGCTGAGAGGCTCCCACAATGAACAATGACTTGTGTGAGTTTACTGGTACTGTAATTCTTGCAGGTTCCTTGTTACTTTCCTTTGTATAGCTGTAACAGTTTAAATATTAGTCACAGAAACAATGCTGTCTAGCTTGTGGTTTGTTTTCTGCCAGCTCCTGGTTTTTTTTCTTGCTTTTTTTTTTTTTTTCCTTACTGTGTGACTTAGTTGATCTTTTTCTTAAAGGCCCAGCTCCATCTGAAAGCTGTTACTGCTGAGAGGAGAATATTATATTATTTTTCCACTTTAAAGCACAGGGAAATGTAGGGGGGTGGGGGGAAGAAAACTTACAGCTTGATGACTTCAGGACTTCCCAAATGCGAAAGCTTAAGATCTCCTGTTTGGAGAAAGCAAGTCTGAGTCACGGCTGATATTCTTCAGTACAACATCTATTAGCACTAGTAAAAGACTTTTTCTTTGAGTGGGAGACAGTTTTCTTCCTTTAGGTTAGTACCTAACCTAGTAAATTGTATATTTAATACTCACTTTTGACCAAAAGTTAGACACTGCACTGTTCTAATGCACGATGTCATTGTCGCTTTAGAAGAGATGATGCCTTACTTAAGGGTACTGTGAAGAAACCTTGTCACTGTTTATGAAGTAGCGTCTGTTTCTGTAAAGTTAGTTTGTTGTAAAAATTCCATTGAATAAGTTTTAATTGTGATATAGCAGTACAGAAGGGGTATTGTATTGTAGGGATTTGTGTATTTTTAATGTTAAATTAACATATAATAATATGTCATATAATGTGAGCTTCTAGCTTCTGCTGATGTAGTGGTAGAGCATGAAAATGCCTGAGTTTGTGTATTTTGCACAGTGGTAAGAGAGGCTACTCTTCTCAGTGTGCTGGAGTCAGCCATGGACCAGGAGTACTAAGATGCATGAGATTCAGACTATCCAAAACCCTCCCTCATGACTTGATTAGAACATCTCGCTTGCCTCCCTTTACACCCTTGAGTAATTGTCCTTTTCATTTTAAGTCTTTGCTCTGTTGGCGTCTCCTTCTCTGAGCATCGTTACCGTTATTTCTGTTTGGGAGAGACAGACCTTTTTTTCTCTGGGAAAGAAACCATGAAACCTCTGATCTGAAGATGAAGGATTTTGTTTTCAAGTAAGTGTTCTTGTAGGTGGTATCCAGCAACTGATTGAGGGGAAAAAAGTGAAGGATCCATGTTGTGTGTTCAATGTATCCATAGCAGCTGTATGTAGGTGAGAGTGATTGCAGGTCTGCTGTGATTTATGGCAAGAGCTGCACAAAGCCTGGATGAATTTGGGAACTTTTCCCCACACATTTGGAAAGAGATTTCTGGAATTGCTTCTGCAAACTGAGTTAAACTTTATTAATTTTTTGCCTACAATTATGACACATTGATCAGATAAGGAAACACTTTTTCCAGAGAGAAGCATTATGGGAGATTCTTGTGTGTGCTCTCAGTATTTCTTGCTACAAATCCCAACAGCAAGGCCTTCAGTTCCTCTGTGGTAAAATAGAACAGAGTTCATCTGTGGCTTTTGGAACAAGTTTATATAAACTGAAATCTGCCATTTATGGCCTCTCTATCTGATATTCTCCATGATACAGTGGAAAATATAAAAGCATTTGCAAACTCTTTGGGGTTTTATTCTGCTGTGCCAATTTTATTTTTTGTGAGTGGTATCTTTTGTACACTGTATGGTTAAGTTATATGAAATACAGGACTAGGTTATATATTAAAATTTCTTTGTCTTTGCTGAGAAGATGCTTAGCCTCTGGTTTGATTATGTAACCAAACTTGTATTTTTTGAAATCATAAATTAAGTATTAAAAAGTATTCCTAAATTGGAGTGTTACACTTGAGGTGAAATTTAAATCTCTAGGGAAAAAAAATGAATTTCCAAGAATTGGTTGTCTCCTCTGAAGTCTGTTCACCTTTTCACTGTAAAACTGTAAGTGTCAAACCTTCGAAAATCAGGTCTTAAAAGATCCCTAGATGCGATACAAGTAGGAATGCCTCAAAAGCCTTTGATTAACAGAGAAAACAAATTTCAGTTGAAGTTCAGGTGTACATCTTGAACATCGCTTTATTTGGGCTTTGGTGTTTGGTGTAGTTGTACTAATACAAAGCCCTTGGTAATAGCTACGCTCGTGCAAACCTTTAAGGTAGGCAGGGAGAGCTTCTGATTGTTCTAGTTATGGTTATTTCAGCCTTACAGTGGAGTAGATTCAACTAATTTCATCCAAAGTTATCAACAATGAATTTATGCAAGCTTGCTATTGCTATCTTCTTGCTAATTCACACCAAACAAAGGCTTTTAGAATGAAGAGGTAATTGCAGACTAAAAAGTTCAATATTTTGTTCAAGCATCGCTACTCCAAACCTCTCTGTAGGTTTCAAATATCTTGAGAATAATTTTGGTTTTTTTTTAAGTGGGTGGGTTTTGGGGGTGGTGGTCGTTTGTGTTGTTTTGTTTTGGTTTTTTGTTTTTTTTTTTTTTTGTAGTGCCCAGCAGTTAGGACAATTCTTGATTCTTGTCTCCTCATACCCTAAAAGTTGACATAAACTGGCGCTGCTTTTGAAGGAGCCATATACAGCCCCTTCTCTGTACATAAACAAATATTCGTGGGGCTATGCAACAGGCGAGATCTGGGAGTTGATCTGTATTTTAAAAACTAACCTGACAAATATCCAACGTTGTTTATATTACTTCAGGACAGCTCCCAGATCCTGCTCACTGAATACACGTGCCAGAAGAGAAGCGATTGTACATGGAAGGGTGCAAAAGGCTGTGGGTGGTCCTTTTGCTGATAGTGTTGGCTTAGGCTCACATAAGCTTTAAAGTGCCTAAAGGGTGCATCTAACTGGACATTACCTGCCTGGAAGAAAATGGAAGAATTATAGTTATCTAAAATCAGAAGGGTCTAGAATCAGTGAAGATCAAATCAATCAGACTAAAGGTTTTCTCCAACCAAGAAAGCTGAAAAGGTCATAAGGGAGAGGCAAGTTGAGATTTAAAAGCCTGCTTTTTGTGAATCTCAGATGTTTAGAATGTTATAGTCACGTTTAGATCAGTCCCTGGGTTTTTCTGAGTGCTTATCCTAGTGGAAAATGTTTCCTTTTGAGTTGGATTTGGTGTCAATATTTTGAGAACAGCACTGTCTGTGACAGGCCTGCTGTTAAGCATATAATTGGCAATCCATTTTCTCTTCCTCATCATAAGTAGCTCTCTTTTTATGGAATGTAGAAACAATATCCTTAGAAATCTTATAAAAAAAGCTTTCCAAAACTTCCTGTGTAACAAAGCTTATACATTTTCTGTATGAGGTTTCATGCATGGAGAATTATAAAAGCACTTGTGTATGTAGAGTAGTGAATTTTTTACTTTTGTTGAATACTGTTTGCTAAAAATATGGTTTGAAATTGTTGCAACATGGTGAATTTGACCTAGATTTGTCAAATTTTGCAAATATTTTCTGTAAGAGAGGAAAAGGTGAGCTGTTTCCATGCTGATGTTAGATAGAGTGCTCCAAGTATTCCCTCACTGATGCTGGGGAAAATACGTCTGCCAGCTTGTGAGTGCAAGTAAGTCAGAGGCAGGTATGATGGAAGCAGCGATTTTTATTGACCTGTGCAAACTGTGGTGATCAAGCACATGACTGCTTGACGGGTACTCTCGTCAATTCTGACTGATTGATTTTGCTATCTTTTATAGCATTTTCTCCCCCTTCCCCCCTTGCAAATTTTTTCTCTCTACCACTTTCATCCCCTCCAAAATAAACATTTACTCTTGCCCCATAGGTCCTGATTTTGCTAATTTTTACACCTTTGTTTGGTATTTGGGATATCATTGCCCAGGTAGTTTCTGCCATGGTTAACAATTCCATTAAGCTGGTACCCTTGTTATTTTATCACGTTGCTCATTTCTGCCATTTCTCATGTTGTTATCATGTTAGTGTATCCTCAGGTCAGAGTTACCTTTGCATGCATATGACTTTGTCTTTGATATGAGGAAGCTATGTCAGTTTCTTGTGTTTCTAACTTGTTAATGTAGCCATACATTCAGGGTGGACTATTTATTTGCATCCCTTAACAGTTTCAGCGGACAGTCTTTGGAGAAAGCGCCCGATGACAATGCTGCGCTTTGTGTATGCAGTGGTTAAAACATGCAGCAAGAAAACAAGTTCAGTTCTTTCATCCGTCTTGAGGGAGTTTGTATCTCCTACTGCTGTGGAAAATGCCCTATCCTGATGCAGTAAGGTATTTGGAGTCAGTGGAGGCACCCACATTGTTCTGCTTTGCAGAAACAAGTGCTCAGTGGGATCCAGCTGAAATTTAGAAGAATGAAATATGTAGTTATCTTCTACATGTATTTTTCCACACTGGCTGTGAAAAGGAAAATCCGTTATATGCACAATCCTAGGTGTCTCTTGCCAACAGTAATTTTCTACCACTGAAAGATTCTCCCTACAAAAGAGGAAATTCCAGGGGGCCAGATACCAGGAGTTGGAAGTTACAGAAATGTAGAGCAGCTGGAAAGAGTCCAAGAATCTGGACCCAAAGTATTCAGTGGTTATGTAGTATTTAGTAATTCATATATTCCTAACTGCCAAGACTTGAAAATGGAGACAGCAAAGAGATTTGAAACTCATAGTGTGCATTTCAGAACAGTGCAGAAGTGGCAAAAAACTGTGGAAAGAAACACACAAAGATGAACATGCATTTATCTTCATCTTGAGTGATAAAAGAAAGAGAGTGTCAACAAAAGCGTAAATCAATCTCTCTGTGTTTAGTTCTGGCTTATTATGTGTGTTTGAAGATAATCAGTTCCAGCATAGATAGAAGGTGAATTTAGACTCTCTCATTAAATCCAAATTATTTTATTCATAGAAGCGTACCATCAGTATAGAAATAGGGGAAAAGTGAATGTCAATCTCAAAATGCCTATGGCTCAGGAATTACATATGTAAGAATAGGCACAGTTGGGCTTATTCACCTATCCCACTCTATAAGCATCCATAATAAGTGTTAAGGGAAGGAGGCTGTTCCAGAGGGTGGTTTAGTACTATCTCAGGTGTTCGGGATTATTCCCTAAACTTTTAACTAGCTTTGGACCCTGGAGGATAAATACCTTCCAAAAGACTCATTTCTCCCTTTTGGTCTTCTCACTTTGTAGTGTCCTCATTATACTGTTAAAATGATTAGTGATTAGCACAGCAAAACTCTGAATACACATTTGTTTTGTGGGTTAGTAATTGTACATTTGTTTGAACCTATATTTTCCAAAGTTTCAAAATGTTGTTGGTGGGGTTTTTGGTTTTGGTTGGTTTTTTGTTTTGTTTTTTTTATCCTCTCCTGAAGTTTGGAGTAAAATGAAGCATCATGAAAGTAAAATGAAAATAATAACAAAAATCCACACCAAACCATAAAGAGATTCAAGAGTTTGGAACTCCAGTAAAGAGAGATTAAGTTTAGAATTAATTTTAAAATGAAATGAGACCTTTTTTTATTTAGCAGTAGTGATGATTGATCAGTCATGTCTTGTCCAGCCCATCTGTGCCAAAGAAATTCTGGCAAAATTTTAGGAACATTAAGCTTCCAGATCTTTTGTCAGCTTTGAAGCACAGCAATTAAGACTCCAGGATAGGTACTTTCACATCGGTTACATTAAGAAACAGTGGAAACTAGAAGCTATCAATATATGAGAAAAAGGTTACTGCTGTGGGTGCTTCCTTGAGAGTTGGTAAGCAAGAGAGAATATTGTGATGGTTGGTTTTCACCAGGCTGGCAGTACTGAAATTCTTGGTACCTCTTAACTTCCTCTGTATACTTAAGGGATAATTAATTCCTTGTAAATATATTTTGTGCTGAAATCTTTTGGCATTAATATAAGATAAGAATTTTCTACTGATAAACAAAAAAAGTGTATTAATTAATGTTATTCACAACTTGAGGCATGGCTGCTAGACCATTTTCTAAGGGTAGTAGTGTAAAATATGGTTGTTAAGGAAAAATAAGACCAGGACAAAACAGATTATCTCTACCAATCCTTTGAAAGTTCTTAAGTAATTTGTGTCCATAATTTCTTGGCAGCAAAACCCAGAGGTAATCTCAGCAATGCATTTCTTTGCAGCTGTGGGATGCAGAGTGTAGTGGCGGGGTTTTTAGCTTTTAAATGTTCTTCCTCAGACATTAATTTCATGGGAAGTGGGCACAAACTGCCATGTCCCATGATGTGTTTGCAGATGGATTCCATGCCCTCTGCCCATTCATGTGGATAAGGACTGTGTCTGCTGTTGGTAACTCCAGTATTTCTTGCGTCAGTTCCACTGATCTCAGGGAAAAGAAAATATAAAAATAGTAATGTCAACTAATTAAAATAGTGTTTTCAATTAATTTAAAATTATGTAAAGGAAAAAAAAAAAAACAAACCCAAACAACGCCCCCCCCCCCCCCTCCAAAAATCCCCAGAACAAAAAAAAAAACCCCAGCCAATCCCAAACTTTCCCAAAGACCTAACTAAGCTCATTGATTGCTTAAGTGTAACTGCTTGGTGTATTGGAAGGTTTGGAGTGCTAGATACTATCCCACTGTAGGCTTAGACTGTAACTTAGTTGGAATGTGGGTAAGATACTAATGGCTAAGGTCTCATCTTACAGCATTTCTTTTGTAAGGAGATCCTTGCCACACGTGTTTACCTTAAGTTCCTTACTCGTGTAGACCACACTGCAACTCAACACAGACATTTTCTGCTGTAATATGTTGTTCTTGTTGCAACAGAAGTGCTACAGGTGTGAAAGTGATGGCTATTGCTGTTGTCTTGGCTTTCAGCCACTACAGAACTTTAGAGGATTTAATGTCTCGCTAAGTTTTCTCACTTTTTTTTTTTTTTTTAAATATCCTCTTAAGCCAGATGAGTGTGGAAGTGCATTTTGGAGGCTGCAGCTCCTTGAACTGTTGAAGGGTCCTAACTGCTGTCATTAGAGGCAGGAAGAGAATTCTTTTCTTTCTGCCTTCCTCCCCTTATCTCTCTTTCAGATCATAAAGATTTGAGTCCAATAAAGAAAGTAACTCATGACTATCTCTCTTTTCTAAGGCTCTTAAAGAAGAGAGATGTGTGGAGGGAAAAAACTACATGATACTGTTATGGAATTTTGTACAGCCGAAACAGTAATTCCTTGAAAAGTGATACTTTATTTTCTTGGTAGAACCAACTTCTTGAATCCTTTTCCTGATTCCCTCCCCCAACTAAATTCCATTACACACAAGTTAGTTGTCGCTTTTGAGACCTTCGGGGCTATCCACTTCTGTATCCACGGTATTTAATTTGTTTTTGAGGCACCTGTTGGCTAGTGCTGCTAGTCTGTCTTGTTATTTGTTCAATTCTACACAAGCACCTTTATGCTTTCTTCCAGAGTGTCTCTCATGCTTGGAAGATACTTCCTATAATTATCCACAAAGCTACCTTATCATCACACTTCAACTCCTGTCTTAAGTTCTCTGTCAGGATGCCTACAGTGTTCCTTGGTTTGGCTTGTATGCCAAATGCACAAGTCCTTTGGAAGCTTGGATGTATTGTGATTCCAATCTCCTCCCATGGAAAGTGCCAAGCCGTATAGCTAGCTAGTTAAGAAAGGGACTTGGTTCACCATAGATCTTTTAGTCTGATGCTTTCATAAAGAACAAAGTAATTTATTATATCATTTGTAGAACAACTAAGGTTTGAATTTAATAGATGTTGCATTCACAGTTACTTTGTGGGCAACAGTATGGATGCTGTGTCTTTACATCCCTAACTATTTCTGATTTTCTTGCCATTTCAGATTTGAATGCATATATTGCAAATTCTTTATATTCATGAATTCTGACCTCTTGTTCAGCCTTGCTTTTAGAAATTATGATTAAAAATATGCCATTGTTAGTTTTCAAAACCAATGTATAAGATATATTCACAGCTAAGACTTGTTTCCTTCTATGTAAGACTTTTAATTTTAGAATTAGGTAGCTATGTGTGAAATTATAGAATATAGACCATTTAAATCTAATTAAACTGTTGTTTTGCTGACTGTGCATGTTGTAGATTGGCTTGACACTCAGGGTGAAGTATGCACCCGGTTTGCATTTCTCTGTTGCTGTTGCCTTGATATTAAAACCCACATAGCTCCTTAAAGAAGTGAGGTACGTTGCATGTGTGAAATACTTCTGAAAGATCACAGAACACAGCTGATCCATAATAAAAGCATGTGAGGCAGAAAAATGTTATAGAAGTGCTATTTTCTTCCATTGCTAAGGCTAATTCTTGATTTCAGGGTGATTATGAAGGAGAATTGATACTAATCTGGCTGAAGTGTTTCAGAACGTGCTTTTACCTCTGCCTCTAATGTGTAACTTTCAGCACAGAACTTAATATCTTTGTACATAAGTTTGTGAGAACTTGGAGAATAATATATCTGGCAAGTAATAGAAGAACACAAATCTTTGGTCTCAACTACATTGATTTGGTTTGGATAGCTGATGCAAATTACTGAAGTGTGAGGGTGCTGTTGTTATATTAGACTTCTAATATATTAATGTGCCCCCTTTCCTCAGAATTTGGCTGAAATTTGGACATGAATTAAAGCAATTTTATTTCTGAATGACAGAGTCCACTGAATAGTTTAAAGCCATTTTTTAAAAGACACTTTGCATTCACTTCTTCAGTTAATTCGTATTAACTTTCTACAACCTCTACCTGTGCAAATTCTGCATTAAACTACTGCATCCCTGTGTGGAGGGGCATTAACAACAGTTCTTAAATAACATGATTGGAGATGTAGACAGCTGACTAAATACTCAGCAAGTAGGTGAAGAACTTGAATTTTCTCAAATTCATGATATTAATGTGTGGGTTTGGTTCTTGCATTTCCCTTCAAGTTTCATCTTTGCAGTGACAGTGTGCAGATACTTTAACGTCTTGTGCCAGAGTCTTACAAGTGAAGTGCAGAGTAATGTATAGCTAACTTGCTAAAGACGGTCTTTTAAACATCTTTGTATTAGAAACAGCTATGGGAAAATTCCTGACCACAGGAATTCCAGATAACTGAAATACCAGGACCAGTAATTTTGTCTCTGGGCTGTAGTAAACAGGGTATATGATACGATTCTGTGCTACAGTATCCTTAGCTATTTAGCCAAAACATCCACCAAAGCAGTACTTGATGTTTGGATAATATTTCATCAGCTTACAAATGAACAGGACAGCTAAATATATGGTAAACTGAAAGACAAATTACAACAGATCAATTAAATTTCCATATATTACCAAATAGCATAGTAAATTAATCTTGTGTGTGTTTATCTGTTACCATAAAAAATGTCACTAGTCCATAGAAAATGCCACTACTTCAATAGTTACTAATTTTTTTCTTAATTTGGTAAAAAACTTCCTAACTTAAACTGAAAAAAAAAAATAAAAAGGAAATCTTTCTATTTGACCTTTTAGACCATGTTGCCTGCAATAGGACTCCCATTTTTTGTTAATTAAAGTTTATTAACGGCTTTAGAAACTGTTAGTTGATATGGTCAAATGAAGTAATTATTACAATGCTGGAATGTTGTGGTATGGCATATGTTAAATGCTGATTGACGTGATCATGTGTCTGCGTAGATACCATTCCCTATAGTACAGTAAATTCTTCAGGTGCAGAGTTCATGAAATGATAGGTTAACTGAGTCTCAACAATATTTAGAGATTATGTAGAAGTGAAGGAACTGTAAAATTTACTAACTATAAAATTACAAAATTTACATGGCTGTTCATCAGTACTTTTCTGGGATGTGTTCAGCGTCCTGCCTCCTGATGATCAGCTCAATATTTATGAGGCTCACCAGGGTTCCTCCTGAATGCAGTCAAGTTTCCAGGTGACAGCTAGCCCCTACTTAAAGCACCTTATTATTGCAATTAACATGCGTTGACTTTGAAATCCTAGGCTGAATGTGTAGGTCTGGCAGTAAGCGCAAGACATTTAATATATTTTGAGATATAATGCACATAGAAACCCATGAAAATATAGTGAGAATGGGCTATTATTTTACATACCAGCAGAGGGTTTTTATGACCTGAGCCACTGCTGGGACTGCCACATGGCTGCAGAGTGCCATGCCTCATGCATGACACTGTAGTTGATTTGTGAGTGCTGGGGTATAAGACTTACTAGCGATATGTGTGCAGTGGAGTTTGTGCTCAACACCAGCAACTTTCTGGGTTTAGACTGAAAAGCTGCCCATTAGGTGCGACTCTGTGGATTGTTTAAGTCTTTGCCTGGGCTGTCTTGGGCTTAAACAGTTATGCAATTTCCTCCCTTTTCCATGATAGTTGTTGCATCATCTGGCACAGCCTCAGTCAGAACTTCTATGCTCCTGCGGTGCAGAAACGAGCAAAATACTGGGAAAAGTTTGTAAGGGGGTAGCTGCAAAGAATACCTGCATCAAGTGACGTAGTGAATTCCTGCAGTAGTATCAACATTCCTGTAACATTTTCTTGGGGACCCCCATGTGTATTTTTCATCCAGAGTTTAGCAGAACTGCTGGCTGATGTAACTGGTGGGAGTTTTAATGAGAAGCACAGATGAAGACAGTGGGATACGCCCCCACCTGCAGATAACCTTGTACAAGTCTGTGTCCCTACCAGTTCTGCTTCCTGCTGGGCCAGGAGGTGAGACTGCATCGTGTCTTACCTCTGGCTGAAAATTGGAAGTGCTCCTTCAGTTTTCTTTAGGAGGGACTCATACGTCTGCATAAAAACAATTAGAAGGGAAAAATGTAATGAAGGAGAAATGCGTGTTAAACCTGGTACTAAAAGTACAGCGAGGAACCACTGGTTGAAGTTTAAAAGGTATCAAATTCATCTTAGCAATTAGGAAATACGTTTTGACGTTATGTACGATCGGACGGTAGCAGAGTTTATCTAATAAGGTACAACAGCAATAGCTCAGCAGACAGGAAAAAAATAGCAGTATGGCAAGTACTGTGTGGAGTCCCTGCTGTCTGGCTCAGGCTGTATTAGATATCCAAAAGATCCCTTCCTTAGGATAGTTGCTATTTTATGAAGCAGTGGCCGTTTCAGAATTGTTATCTTAATTTAAAAGAATTTTTTGTGCAGAGTCATGTCTTAAACTCTTGTTAGAAGAGCCAGTCTTGGTAAGGTTTTTCACATTCTGTTGTGAAAAGTATGTATTTTTTTAAAGCATAGTAGCACCTGTATTTTAGTAATGAAGTGACTTAAGTTCAGGCAGAAGGCAGTCAATACAGAATTGGTGTCACTCCTTGAATTGCATTCTGTCTTAAAAAAAAAATAAAAATCTAACCTTCCCAATATTTGCTTCACCTACGCCTGGAGAATGTTAAAACACTGTGTAAAGGCATGAATTCTGTCAATGAATAATGAAAGCGTGTTATAGAAACACTCTGTATTCTTCCCAAAGCATAGCACTAATAACCTTTTAGAGCTGCTTGATAAAAGTAGAGTGGATTTGATACACATCAGCTAATGTTGCTTTTCATCTCTTTTACATCCAGCTGGATCTGAGGTTTCCTAGTAATCAAATAAATTTAACAGGAAAGACAGTGTCGTGGTTTGGAGAGATTTAATTCTGCCTTCCTCAAAGGAAGAAAGTCAAGAGGGTAATACTTAACGGTATTTCCTGACTTTTTTTTTTTTTTTTTTAAGAAATGTTCATCTTTAAAACAAGGTATTCTAGCCCAGAACCAACTCATAACCATAAGCAAGGAGGATAAGTGGTGCAGGTCAGTATGAAAACCCCAGGCATTTTCTTTTAGTGTAATGGCATACTACTGTTATTGAAACCAATAACACAAAAATGCTACTCATTTGGAAATTGAACAGGGCTAGGATTTACACAGAAAAATATTTACAAGCCGGTGTGTTCTTGTTTGTTTGGTTTTGTTTTTTAAATATATCATACTTTTAGAAGAGTAATTTTTGGAATAATTTTCTCGCACCAAAGAAATACAAGTTTCAAGACAAAATGTTGTAGCTTGAAAACTGGCTTTGTTGTAAAATTCATTCTGTAACACATTCATTCTAACTTTTAAAGCTTTTTGGAGCAACTCATCCAGTTTCAGTCATTCGTTGCATTATTTTTTCTGTCTTCGTGGTCTCTGAATGGTGAAGTATAGATGCTAACATCTTTATACTCCCTAATGGAAATGCACACGTTTTTATTTCATATTAGAGAAGAGCAAACCCAAGACTGAAATACCTCATATGTCCAAAATGGCATAATCTTGGAAAATTGTGTCAAACATTAAGTAGATCAGAGGTGCACTGAATATTATTACATCACCAGTATTCCATTACTGCAAAAGTAGCATGAAAATTGCTATGTAAGAAGAGATTATTTAAAAAAAAATAAAAAATATATAGGAACATTGGTTGGGAGGAAGGATAGCATAACTTGCATCTTATTTTCTTTCTGTTTTTGAAGGTCAGTATTTCTACAGTATCTATGTGAACTGTGTAGGATCATGCTGCTTTCTGTAATATAGTTTAAGTAGTCTGTTTATCACGTTGGAGACTTGCTGATCAGATTGTGGCTGAGTGCAGTGCATACTATTGTAGCAGGTCCTTTTGGCTGGCATTTCTGCTCTGAATTCTGAAAACTACTGACTTTGGCCTAATTTAATACACTGGTGTCTAATTATACAGGTAATGTTCTTGCTTTTAATAATCTTTCTTAGAATGAATCATGAGTAAAGAAACAGAAAAGTTGTATACCTTGCCTAGATTAGGAACAGTAACATGCAACTTCAAATAAATAAA
This sequence comes from Pluvialis apricaria, assembly GCA_017639485.1. NCBI lineage: Eukaryota > Metazoa > Chordata > Aves > Charadriiformes > Charadriidae > Pluvialis > Pluvialis apricaria. Next base: position 50,293,527 of record CM030010.1, on the reverse strand, counting down.
GGTGTTTGATTGCTTCTGTTCAAGATAACTAGCTCTTTGTTAGTGCTCCTTTTCTTTTGAAAACAGCTTAAGGCCTTTACTTTAGACAAGGAGAATAACAAAACGAAAAACAACTAAGACTAAGCTGCATGCTGGAGTGCAAACACACCCATTTGCCTGGTGGAACTACTTGAAACAAAATAGGCATGAAATACTTCTCAGGTTAAGAGTGCTCCTTGGCATTAAAAGTTGAACATACTGAAAATGAAAAGCACATCCCTACACAGATTGAGAGATGATTGTTTGCTGGGGCTGATTATAATAATCCTCTTCCATAATAAATGCCAGTGTCAGTATTCTCATCCCACCTACCCTTTTAGTTTTGAATCATGATGAATTTTCCCATCTTATTTTTCTGTACTGGGTGATAGATTCGGGGGCAGATTTAATTAGACTTGCACAGGCTGTTTGAACTGTTCTAAAATGTCTGGTGGTTAATGTTGCAATACCTTTTGATATTTTAACTGGTGACTAGGGTCACAGGTTGGATTAATATCTGAAGATTTTAATACTTGTTCTTTTTAAGGGTTGCACTGCACATAACCTTTGACCCTCTTAGCAGTCTCTTCATTCTCATTAGATCTCTTCAATAAATTCTGCTCTTTCCTATTATCGGACTTCTTTCTTATTCACACCCTTCAGGGAACAGAGGGAAGGAATAGATGATTTTGTGTGTGTGTGAGAGGAAAAAAGGGAACCGCCCTTTTTTCCCCCCTACATTTTAACATCTGTAAAAGGTAGATCTTCCAGAGCAAGAGAATACCATGAAAAAACATTTTCTGCTCAAGAGGAGATCAATTGTAAGATCCAAATGGCTTTTTTGCATCCTCCTTTGCATCCACAGAATGCTGTGCTGCAAAATACTGGGTGAACCTCAAAGATTTTTCTAAGTGTACGATTGAGCTCTCTTCCCTGAAAGGCCGTTTTGTGTTAGTTGGCTTCCCAACTTGTGCATTCACAATGTGAAAAAAAAATCCTGACATCATCCCTCTTGAAATCAAGGTTGATGCAACGCAAAATGTATAACTACATTAGATTTAAAGGAAGCAATAGTAAAATTGTCAAATATGCTTCATCCTCTTAAAAAGGAAGGGGTAGTAACGTTAGGGTTTTTTGATAACTTTTTAGTTTCGGGTTGTGGTTTTGGTTTGGTGGTTTAGGTGTTTCTTTGTGTGTGTGTCTCGCTTTCCTCTTGAAAATCAAATGGAATAAATAATAGGTAAATTTGGGACTGGCAAGCTTGAAATATCTCATTCTGGAATACTCAGGAAAGGGTTTCCCTCATATAGTACAGCTGGCAGAGCTGCTTCCTATAGAATAAAGGAGCTTCAGTATCTTCCATTGTGTATGTCAAAAAACTCTATAATGAACTGTGTACTAGAAAAACTGGCTAATACAATTTGTGTAGTTAGATTTCTGCTTGCTGGCATAAAAATTATCATCTCTTAATCTTATTCGGCGCAGGAAGGACAGAATTGGCATTAAGTCATATGATAGTGTTCAGCCATCTTGCTGCATTTCTTTTTGCTCTTCCCCCCGTTCCTGTTTTACCAGTACGTGCCAGGAAACATTGCTGGTCCATTGGGTTAGTCTCGTTTTAAAGCAGCATAACTGAGAGCAGAATAGATATTTATTAAATAACAGCCAAGCCTCATGTGTTTTGTTTTCTTTGCACTTGCCATTGCAGCAGAGACTTTTGAATATTTTTTTTTTTTTTTAATATAAATTCTTCACTGAAAAAGGTTTCATGCCTTAGAGTAGGTCTTAGTCATGTTGGTGACTTTTAAGCTTCTGGCTTCTTTGACTAGAAGAGAAGTGAACTTTAAGATTTTTCCAGGAATAGATTTCCTTCAAGTGAGAATTTTCAAAATTGCTTTCCACTGAGATGGGGTTCATGAGGCTATCCAAACAAATATTCCCACTAAGAGCAAGCTCTGAATTCTGCTGTATGAAACAGTAGATCTGCAGCACAGTTGCAATGAAAAATGTTGTTTATGCTCCTTAAAAGCTTTAAATGCATATAGTCAGGGTTGAGCTTGATGCAAAATGTTGGGGTTTTTTTTTGTTGGTATGAATTACAAATTCTGTTATCTTCTTCATCATCATCATCATGGTTTCCATGCCAATCTCCATTCAGTGGTAGGTTGGCCTTGGCCAGCTGCCCACCCAGATGCTCTCTGTCCCCCTCCTCAGCAGGACAGGGGGAGAAAATAGGGTGGAAATACTCATGGGTCCAGATAAAGACAGGGATATCACTTACCGGTTGCCATCAAAGGCAAAGCAGACTCGACTTGGGGTGGATTGATTTAATTTATTGCCAATGAAAATAGATTTTGATAGTGAGAAACAAAGACAAAAATTAAAAGAACAGCCTGCTGTTTGTGTCTTTCCCCCCTGCCCTGTGCAAGGGATGGAGAACATGGGGTTGCAGTCAGTCCATAACAGTTCCTCACTGCCACTCCTTCCTCCTCACGCTTTTCCCCTGCTCTGGTGTATGTCCTTCATGAACCATAGTTCCTGCCAGGAGTCTGCTCCAGCATGGGCTCTCCACATGCTGCAGCTTCTTCCGGGCTATGCACCTGCTAGAAAAGTGTTTTTTTCATCTTGTCTTGCAGATGACAAGGACGAGTTCATGTGGAAGGTTACTGGTGCTAGTGAGGCTGCAGTTAGACATGATGTTCTTACTGAATTCAGAGCAGGTTAAGAAGATTCAGCCCTGTCTGATTGGCTTCCATTACTGAACAGGTAAATGTTCTCTAATGTTATTCTGTCAAAATGATTCAGAAGAGAAAACTCTTTTACAGTATGTCCAAGCTAACCCAAATAACAGCCATGTTAGGAAGTGACTCAAAGTACAATTGTGCCAGCAGATCTGAGGAAGATATACCTTCCATCAAGGGAGATGGTGGGAAGGAAGTAGAGAGGGTGATGAGCAGACTGAGGAAAGCCCTGAGGGTGATCAGCATTCAGTAACACACCTTGATAGAAAGTGTTAAGCATTCAATTGTTAGTCATTTCTGGTAATAGATTAGAGGTGGATGTACTTCTGTGATGGAAGATAGTACTCCAGACTACTGGCTGGATTGGCAATAACAGTAGTAAAACTATGGGCTAGTTTAACCTTGATTACAGTACTGATACAAACACACGAATTAGACATAATGGATGTTAGTACGCTGTAGCTGATGGTCAGTGGAAGAATATATGCTCTGTGCAGTCAGGAATGGGACCCCAGAAAAAACGCTTTACCGATGGGATTCATGATCTGAAACTCTGAGGATCTCTAATAACGAAAACAGAAGGGAAAAATAAGGAGACAATGAGGAATATTTAGGATGCGGGCAGGCAATGCTTCATTTAAAAAGGCGTGTGCTGTAGTCTTCTAATAGGGGGAAAAGCTCTCAGACTGCATTTCTCAAAAAAAATCAAACCAAAACAAACAAAAAAACCCAACCTAGAACAGAAAACCTGCAACTGTCGTCATTGAGCTATAGGAGAAAAGGAAGTAGCTGTAACAAAGATATTTTGGAAGGTAAGCAAGGTGTAAGACCTGGGCAGACCACAGCCACAGAAGACAGTCTGTGTCTGTTCTGCTAAGTTGCGTTGCTGCTTTCCCATGCTGGTCACATGCTGCATTCCTCTGTCTCCAACCATAGTTTTTTCTCATTTTGGTTCCCCATTTCCCTCTCTTAATACTGTTTCTCCTCAGTACGTCTACCACCTTTTCCTAAATAGAGCTGTTGCCCACCAGTGATTGTGTTGTATAATCTCATTATTGTTTCTTTTACTGTGTTTTTTCTTTCCTTCTGTTGTACTGACATGCATAAAGCTTTTGCAAAGATTCAGTTAAATATTATTAAACAAGCAGACTGTTCTTCTTAGAATGTTTCCTGAGACCTGTGAAGGGAAATAAAGTTAACCTGTGTGTCTATGTATTCTCTATAGATTGTTTCTCAATGCCTTTTATGATATAGCTTTTTTAAGATACGAAAGCTTGCCATCAAGCTTCTGACAATTATCTGTACAGCTCATGTCTGCACCAGCAGAAATAGAGAGAGATGCATCACCAGTATCCTGTACATGGATATTCAGAAGTATGGGAAAGTGGGTTGCAGTTCCAAGTATTCTCATTTGCTGCACCAGTGAACAAGCGCAATTCCTAAAAGAAACACTTGTCCGGATGTTGATATCACCCAAAACAGTTGGTTTCACTACTGCAGAGAGTTTAGTAGTGATAACTGCAGCGTTAGGCTCAGACTGAGGCTCCCTTTCACGGATTCCTGGAGCTGGTGGAATCACTTGTACAAATGTTGCCATTAGCGTGCCACAGTGATGTGGTAGCATCATCCATTTGCTTGCACAGTATTAGAATTCATGCACTGTAAAATGTTGGTTACTCATCTCTCTTAACTGCACAGGCACAACTGGTAGTCCCTTCAATATTTATGTCCATGAAACTACCCGACATGCTTTATGTACCATCAAATCCTAGAAATGATGGGGAAGGGAGAGATTCGTAAGCAAACAAGTGAGGAAGTTGTGGATAGGGTAGGCAAGCCCAGGGCCTGGGGTGGTGGGAACGGAAGAGACACAGCAAGAAAACAAAACAAGCTGAAATGCAATCACTTCATGCATAGGCATGTAAAAAAGAGAATGCCTGTGGAACAGCCTTCTTGGGTACGCTCTCATGCTCATTCTGGAGAATTGGCATGCTTGGGTGCCTCTCTGAAATGCCTCTACACTAAAAAAACACAGCATGAGGAACAAACAGGAGGAATTAGAAGTCTGTGTGGTTACAGCGCTGTGACGTCATTGGGACACACTGGGATAGCTCACACAGCTGGAGTGCTGCAACACACATACAGGCTCCTTGGGAAAGACAGTCTGAAAAGGCAAGAAGGAGGAGTTGCCCTTAATGTGAGAGGGCAGCTGGAACGCATGGAGTTCTGCCTTGGGATGGGTCAAGAATCATCGAGAGTTTATGGGTCAAGATTAGCAGGCAGACCAACACGGGCATTGTCATAGCAGATATCTGCTATAGCCCTCCTGATCAGGAAGAAGTAGTTGAGGCCTTCTTCAAAAATATGGAAGAATCCTCACATTCACAGGCCCTGGTCCTCATGGGGAACTTAAAATCCCCTAGTATCTGCTGGAGGGAAAACACAGTAGGGCACAAACAACCCGGGAGATTTGTGGTGTGCATTGATGACAATTTCCTGACACAGTTCACTGAGAAGCCAACAAGGAAGCATACTGTGCTGGACATGATACTTGCAAACAGGGAAGAGCTGGTTGGGAGTGTGAAAGTCAGGGGCGGCCTTGGCTGCAGTGACTTGTGAGATGAAGTTCAGGATCCTAAGAGGGAGCAGGACAAAAACCAGAACCACAACCCTGGATTTCAGGAAAGCAGACTTTAAACCCTTTCAGAGATCTGCTTGGAACAAAACCACGGGATACGACCCTGGAGACAAGGGTCCAGGAGAGCTGGTAGGCATTCAAGGATCACCTCCACTGAGCTTGAGAAGGGTCTGTCCTGACAAGTAGGAAAACAAGCAAAGGCAGCAGGAGGCCTGTGTGGCTGAGCAAGAAAATCCTAAATTAATTCGGACATAAAATGATAGTGTACAAGAGGTGAAAGCAGGGGCACATGACCCTGGAGGAGTATATAGTTGCTGTCTGATCATGCAGGGATAGGGTTAGAAAGCCAAGGCTGACCTGGTGTTGAGTCCTGCAAGGAATTTGAAGGGTAACAGGAAGGGATTCTGAAAGCACATAAACAGCAAAAAGAAGATGAGGGAAAGCTTGGGCCCCCTGCTGAATGGGGCAGGAGACCTGGTGACATATGACAGGGAGAAGGCTGAGGTATTTGATGCCTTCTTTACCTCAGTCTTTACTGATGGGACTGGCCTTCAGTAATTTCAGTTCCCTGAGACCAGAGGGAAAGTCTGGAACAAGGAGGAATTGCTAGAGGAGGACCTCATTATGGAGCAACAAACCAGGCGTTGGTAAGTCCATGTGGCCTGATGGGTTGCACTCATGAGTGTGGGGGGATTTGACTGATGTCATTGCAAGGCTGCTCTCCATTGTCTTTGAAAGGTTGTGGAGATTGGGAGAGGTTCCTGAAGACAGGAGTGGCATTCAGTCTCTTTCAGTCTTCAAGATGGAAAATTCAGGGAACTAAGGGCCAGTCAGCCTCACCTCAATCCCTGGTAAGCTGATGGGGCAACTAATCCTGGAAACCATTTCCTAACACATGAAGGACAAGATGATCGGCAGTAGTCAGCATGGATTTATGATGGAGGAATTACGCTTAACCAACCTGATAGCTTTCAACAATGAAGTGACTAGCTTGGTTGACAAGGGGAGAGCAGTGGTTAGACAAGCTGGCAAAGTGCACGTTAGATAAATGGGCAGTGAGGTGGAATACAGGCTGAACAGATGATTGCCATCAGCAGCATAAAGTCCAGTTTGGGGTAAGTCACTAGTGGTGTACCCGAGAAGATATATGGGGGCCAATGCTGCTTAACATCTTGGTTAATGACCTGGATGATGTGACAAATTGCACCCTTTCCAAATTCGCACATCATACAAAACTGGGAGGAGTAGTTGATATACCAAGTGGTTGTGCTGTCATTCAGATGAACCTCAATAGGCTGGTGAAATGGGCTGAGAGGAATCTTGTGAAGTTCAACAAAGGGAAATGCTAAGTCCTACATCTGAGGAGAAGCAACCCCAGGCACCAGTATGTGCTAGGAGCTGAGTGGCTGGAAGGCAGCTCTGCAGAGAAGGACCTTGGGAGTCCTGATAGATAACAGACTGATAGCCAGCAATGCACCCTTGGGCCAAAGAAGGCCAGCAGCATCCTGGGCTGTGTTAAGAAGAGCCTTGTCATCAGGTCAAGGGAGGTGATCCTTCCCCTCTACTCAACACTGGTGAGGTCACATCTGGAGTGCTGTGTCCAGTTCTAAGCTCCCAAATACAAGAAAGATACAGACTTACTGGAGCGAGTCCAGCAAGAACTGTGAAGATAATTAAGGGACCAGAGCATCTCTACTATGATGAAAGCCTGAGAAAGTGGGGACTGTTTAGCCTGGAGAACAGAAGGCTTGGGGGGAATCTCATCAAGGTATGTAAATACCTGATGGGAATACAGATGAGGGAGCCAGACTCTTTTCAGTGGTGCCCAGTGGCAGGACAAATGGCGATGGGCACAAGAAAACACTTTGCTACTGTGTGGGTGGTCAGACACTGGAACAGGTTGCCCAGAGTGATTGTGGAGACTCCAGCCTTGTTGATACTCAAAATTCAGCTGGACCTGCTTGAGCAACCTGCTGTACCTGACACTGCTTGAGCAGTGAGGCTGGACTAGATGCTCTCAAGAGGTCCCTTCCAACCTAAATGATTCTATGATTGCGTGAACACAAATAGAAGCAATAATTACCCTGAGCTCTGGGAGAGAATCTTTGGGTTAAAATGATGTAGGGGCTCATTGCAGAATAGGTCAGAATATATCTCTGAACAACCAGTTTTGTCTCTCTTTCGTTCTGTATACAGTTAATTTAGTACTCAGTCTTATTTCTTTTATCCTTCATCCTTTATGTCTTTGCTGCATTCTCATTTTTGTGCCAGGAGGGAAAAAAACCTAGTATGAAAAAATAGTGCTAGAACTGAACTCCTGCAGTTTAAGAAGGGAAAAAATAGTGAATGGGGGAAGGGAAAGAATGTCTGGCACAGCTGTTCCCAAGAGCTTTTGCTCACCTTGAGCAGAGCTAATAAATATGACAGGAGCATTAAAGTATTATTCATCTTTTGGTTTTAATGTAAGGTTAAATGTATCTAAATGCAAATGTTTTTATCCAAAGACTTTTATGTTTCAGGATAATTCACTGAACTGTGAATTACAGAAGGGTTTAAGGCTCTGGATCTTAGGCAAAATGCAGAAAATCTTCTAATATCTGTTACATCTGTACATCTTGAATAGTTTTCTCAAGGAAGGATCATCTTTTTTTTATAAAATGGGGGAAAACGGAAGCAAACAGAAATTCAAAGAACTTGCCTAAATTCCCAGGGTACATGAATGGTAGAGCCAAAACCAGAAAACTGATTTCCAGTGTGGCTCATTCTATTTGATGAAAAGGTTTTCCTGTCCTTTTAGTATTTACATGCTTTGTTCTGAAGTAAACACAAATAGTCTCTGCCCTCACATGCTACAGTCTCAGAGCTAATGTTTCTCCTCGGATTCAGCCTCTCAAATGTAAAGGACAATTTTGTTTCGATACTTTCAGTGTCGGGGACCAACCACCTTTGTGCTAACACGAATAAGAGATTAATGTTCCTAACTGTTCTGTGGTAGAAAGGTAGAAAAAAGTTATGTCAGCCTGTCAGTGCTGGAGCTGGGATAATGATGCATGTTTAATCTCGTTGGCAATTTTGAAATCAATCTCACTTATTTGGGGGGTTAAATGAGCCCTTTACTAAATTGTTTTACTTATCCTTTGACCAATTTTTAAAATTTGAAGGTTGTTTTTAATAAAAGTGAAGAAAAATTCAAAATAAGTCAATCATAATATTAATAATGAAAGCATTTAGAAAATGTTGTCAAAACAGTTGGGCTTTTATGTTTTTTTTTTAAGGTGCTTTTTCCCCCCTAAGCAATTTGATGAAATTGAAATTAAATTGAAAAATGCCTTAGTGTTGCTAAATATCACCTGGGGTGTTTGGTTTTGTTTTTTTTTTTTTCTTTTCTTTATTATTTTAAGCTTATGAAAAACAAATTCACTCAATTCTGTTTAACTTACTGGCAAGATTCCTGGAGGACTGGGTACTTCAGAGAATGTCAATCCTGCTGCTTTGCCTAGTCCCTATTTTTGACTTCTGCAGAGTGATTGTGACACCAAGAACAAGCACTTTTAGTTTATCTGTGAAGGTGGAAAGAATCAGTGAGTCTTTTTTTCATTCCCTTTTCGCCTTTTGGAGCGGGACATGCTTGGCTTCTGCTTTGCCCCTTCAGTGGTCTACTTCTTTCTACAACCTGTCTTTTTCTTTGAAGAACAAGAATGTTGGTGCCAGTGCTGTGAGAGTTATACACCACAAACACAATAAGCTTCTGTGGAGAGGGGAAGTGTCAGTAGCAGTAGCATTTATTTCATTTTTTTTTCTGCCGAGTGAAGAAACTTGCAGGGATTGTGAGTCTGGTGTTTGGGAGTCCTGTTTAGAGCAGGCTGGCAGGTTTCCCTTTTGCTCTGCGGGTTATGTAAGCCTCCTGTTCCTTTTGCAGAAGATAGGAACAGTATTGATTTACTGCTCCAAGTGATGGGTGTGATTTATGACAAGGAACATACCACATAGTGGTCAGGATGGGTTTCTGATATTCTAGGCCAGACAAAATAAGTGGAACCCATGCAGGGGTAGTATACATATTCATCCAAAACCTGATCCTAGCACTCATTTAGAACTGGAAGAGTGCAAACAGATATGAAAATCCAGCTTAACAGCAGAGTGCTGCCTTTATTAAAAAAAAAAAAAAAAAGCAGAAAAGGAAGTTTTACACCTTTTTTTTGCTTGATCCTTCACGTGCTCACTCGAGATCTCCTTGGTGCAGTTTTGTGTGTGTTCCTGTGGCAGGTTGTGGTCCCACTTTTGCTTTCACCTTGGCTGTGTGTTCCCGGCTTTTTCCCTTCATTGGTGCAATTCTGACTAAAAGGTGCTGAATACCCTTATTTTGCCTTAGAAGTTGACACACACACCCCCACCACCCTCCCTCCCTCCCCCCATTTCAGCTCAGATCCTGAAAGGCTCACCGCAAGGGGAGGGGGCAGAATGGAGGCTGGAAGAAGGAGGAGAGGCTGGAGAAGAGGGAAGGAAATATTTCTTCCTTTGCTTTCTGGCAGTAATCCAGTAATGCTGCATAGTTATGTAGAACTGCAGCCTGAGAGTCTAGTTCTTTACCAGGGAAAGCTACACTATGGAAGAGTGGTAACGTACTACTATGGTAGTACAAGATTGAGGGGTACACAGCCTGATTCTGGGAACCACACGTCATTATCTAATATAGAGTTGAGGAATCTATGATTTTTTTGTTTGACATGCATGGACTATTTCTCTCTAATTGACTCAAAGATGAAATGATGGTCAAGGAACCGTCCTGCACATTAGAGAAAACAACTCAAGTTTTCAGCACAGAAATAGGAAGGGAGGGGATAAATGTATCAAGCTGGCTTTAACTGGTCTATCTAGGAAGGCAAATCCTACTAAAGCTGATACCTGAGCTTTCTTATTTCATCTCTTTTTGTCTCCTATATTTCCACACTCCTAGTATTGAATTAGTATTCAAAACCTTATTAATCATTAGTCTCCATGTGCCAAGACAGTAAATTAAAATCTGTGGGATAATATTTTATCTCATTTTTATTTTTAAGGCTGATGCTGACAGAGTATAGGTATGGGATTAGGAAGATGAAAAAAGGGAATAAAGCATGTGTATGTTCAGACTAAACATATGTTATATGCTATATTGTATTGTCTTGGAGCATCCCCAAACTCTCCCATTGTTTTAAGTAGAGCATGAGGGAAATTTCCAACTACCCCTTCCAAAGCTGTCGAGGGAAAAGTTTGCATAGCCCCATCAAAAATACTTGTGTATCTTGTTCCTTTTTTCATTTAAGCTCACTGAAGTGTTACAACTTCTTTTTTGTCTGTAACAATTTGTGAGAGGTAGTTGAAAAGTAAGAAACTGGGGGGGTTAGTTGTGTTTGGGGTTTTTTTTCCAGATTTTCCAGCTAGTGTTACTATTTATTCAGTTACTGTCTTCATACTGACGGCCTACTCGCAATGTTTCCTTTCCCCAGCTGCCTTTCCAAGCCAGGGTTCTTTCCTTGATGCACCTTTTGGTTTATCTGATACCTAATACTAGCTCCTCAAGATATTATCAATGTTTTCTAATTGTACACACACCTTCATCTAGAACAGTAATACTGAAATTGTGTTTCATGTGTAACTGGAATCATGAAGTGAAACGTATTATGGTCTAATGAGAAAATTTCAGTTAAAAGACTTCTGAAAGGCTGTATTGACAACTTTATAATCAAATATGTGATCTTACATCCTTACAGTAAATGTCAGTTTTGTTTATGTTACCAAGTCAGGGTGATAGGTCCTAGAACATAAAAAAAAAATGAGGTTCCTAAAGAAATATCACATCATGGCAGCATGATCAAAATCAAATATTAAAGAGTGCAGTGTATCTGAATATTGGACAACATGATGTACCCCATCAACTCATACCTTAAAAAAAATCACAAGATTAAAACCTTCCAGATGGCATGAGAAGTGTTTGTTATATCCATGGCTATGCATTTAAAAAAAAGTAGTTTATTTAACTACAGTATTGAATACTGAGACAGACAAGTAAAGTAGAAATCATGCTATGGAGGCAGAAAACAACAACAAAAAAAAAGAATATCGCATGGACCAAAGATGACTATTTATTATTGCTGATCACCAAATATGTATGAACAGGTTCTTCATGATGTGGAAGCTAAGCAGACAGAAGCAAACGGAGGGAGTAGTTATGTAAGGCTATTTAGCAGCACTTTCAGTTTCCAGAGACAAAATAAGAAGTGCCAGACAGTTCAAAATTTACCTCTGCTTGTCAACTTTCTGTGAGGACCACATTTCAGAGGGTCATTTTAATCAAAATGAAAGACACATCCTATTAGGACAGCTTTGCTGACAAATAATTAAGATGTATTACTGCGTACACTTGTCCCAGATGCCTTGTTGATGTCAGTTTGTAGGAGGCATGGGAGGGCTTAGAGTATATGCTTTGCTCTTTAAAAGTAATTTAAAATCGAAGTTCGCCATTCTAACTAACTGAAAAGAGCTTAATCCTAGAGCTGTCACTAGGCACTATTTTCAGATTCCTGACACTTCTATACTGAAACAGTTTATATGTAAAGTTAATGGGGTCTAGAAGTGAAGAATATTTCATTATGTAAAACAGTCAACTATTTTTGTTAGAACCACCACATTTTCTCTGCTTGGAAGAGGCAGTGGCATAAAAAAAACAGAACTTCTAAGTTGGCTCCATTGATAAGCTTTTATAATATTTATCAAAAATAGTTCTGGGTGACAATTTTTTTGGTCAACAGCTGGTGGACCTTAGTCTTGCCTGCGTAGTGTGTAGGTTGTGATGTTTAGTGGCTGCGCCTACTGTTTTGCTCCCTCTCACCCCCCAATTCAAATTCATGTTGACGTTTCTTTCTCTGAAGGCAGTGAATATTATATCGTAATTAACTGTGGAAGCTGGGATATTTGACAGGTATTAAATGACAAGTTTGCCACTTTCAAATATGATCAGTATGCTGCCGTGCCTGAGAAAAGATCTCATTGTATCTCCATTTAGAAACAAGAAAAAAAGGTCATTGGGGCTGCCTTGCGAAAGTCTCTCTGGTGTTTTGACCATTTCACACTCTACCCAAACACATGCCTTCAGACTGATTCAGTACATTAGCTATGAGTCAGTATTAGAAACCCCTACTTTAGAGGAAGACTTCAGATTGCTATGTATGTCTCTTCTTGCACTGTAAATAATACAGAACAAGAGTAAATATTTCATTCAGAACACAGCAGTTCTCTTCTGTTTTAAAACTGGCCATAAGAAACTTTTCCTTTTGGAGAACTCTGCAATCCAAATAGTTGCTAAAAGTATATGTGATGTTAAGGGTGTAAGCACTTTTTTTAAAAAATATGATGCAGATGAGTTTCTAGGAGTATGTGAAGGAAAGAGATTCTGTGTGGGAGGTATGCTATACAGTACCATCATCTTTATCCTTTGTTTTGCATCTGTTAAGATGTCTTTTTGCAATGGCATCCCAAGGTTTGTCTGTTAACTTGTTGGAAATACTGCTGTGTCCCTTGGTATTAATACTGGTTGATTCTTGCTCTTTCCCTTCAAAGCAAGGTACGAAGCAGGCTGTGAGAGCACAGCTCCTAGGGAAATTGTGGTGCTGCTTGGCTGGAACAGGGGGCTTGGGGCTCACCATAGTGGTTATTAGTTCTGTGGAGATGTGTCTGCAGATTAGGGATCAAGGGAAACATTTGACAGATAGGACACTCCCTTGGAGTAATCCGCTTGCATCTTTCATCTTGCAGTCAATGACTCCATGTCCAAGTGTCGAGCAGTGACAAGTGGTGTTCCTCAGGGGTCGGTACTCGGACCAGTGCTGTTCAGCATCTTTGGCGACATGGATGTTGGGATGGAGTGCACCCTCAGCAAGTTTGCTGATGACACCAAGCTGTGTGGTACAGTTGACATGCTGAAAGGGAGGGATGCCATCCAGAGGGACCAGGACAGGTTTGAGAGGTGGGCCTGTGCAAACCTCATGAAGTTCAACAAGGCCAAGTGCAAGGTCCTGTGCATGGGATGGGGCAATCCCATGCACAACTACAGGCTAGGCAGAGAACGGATTGAGAGCAGCCCTGAGGAACTTAGGAGAATTGGTTGATGAGAAGCTCAACATGAGCTGGCAATGTGTGCTTGCAGCCCAGAAAGCCAGCCGTATCGTGGACTGCATCAAAAGCAGTGTGGCCAGCAGGTCAAGGGAGGTGATTCTGCCCCTCTACTCTGCTTTTGTGAGACCCCACCTGGAATATTGTGTCCAGCTCTGGAGCCCCCAACATAAGAAGGACATGGACCTGTTGGAGCGAGTGCAGAGGAGGGCCGCACAGATGATCAGGGGGCTGGAGCACCTCTCCTATGAGGAGAGGCTGAGAGAGTTGGGGTTGTTCAGCCTGGAGAAGAGAAGGCTCCCATGAGACCTTATAGCGTCCTTCCAGTATCTGAAGGGGGCCTACAAGGAAGCTGGAGAGGGACTTTTTACAAGGGCATGTAGTGATGGGATGAGGGGTAATGGCTTCAAACTGGAAGAGGGTAGATCTAGAATAGATATTAGGAAGGAATTCTTTACTGTGAGGGTGGTGAGGCACTGGAGCAGGTTGCCCAGGGAAGTTGTGGCTGCCCCATCCCTGGAAGTGCTCAAGCCCAGGTTGGACGAGGCTCTGAGCAACCTGGTGTTGTGGAAGATGTCTCTGCCCACGGCAGGGCGGTTGAACTAGATGATCTTTAACATCCCTTCCAACCTAAACTATTCTGTGATTCTATGATCCTTTTGCAATGAAGTTGCAGTACCTATCTTTCTGATTTCCCTTCTAAATAAGAAAAGGAACGTGGTCTGTCAGGAACTGCTCAGTTGTTTCTGATAACTCCAACACTATGCTAATCATAACTCTGGCACGGTGTTCCTCCATCTGTGTGGAAGAAAAGAGGATGGGAGGGGGTGGCGGTGGTGACGATGATAACACTAATGCTACAACATTCACCATAAGCAAGATTTCGTTAACATACCATAGCACGTTGTTGTTGTTGTGATTAATTAGTCCCCTCAGTGGTACAGTGTGGTTTGTATATCCTGATGCAAGAAATAAAATAAATGACAGGCAGTGTCTTTCCCTACCATGGTACCTGAGAATTCTCTGGCCCTGTTACGGCTGTGCTGTCTGTATCTTTGCTAGATTTGTTCGTAGCAAGTTTATTTTCTACAGGGGGCAAACTTTTGTCTTCCCTAGAGATGCAGTGGGGATCATGCTTCTTCATACATAAGCTTTTAGCTTCTGTTTTGTTGCCTGTTTCCTTCACAGTGGGGCTCCTAATTCTTGTTGCTGCATTGATGATCACCTTTGGAGAAACTGAATGTTCAGTAGCATGTAGGAGAAGGGAACACAAACAGTAATAAATTCTGTTACATTGTCTTATTTCATGGCAAACAGAACTTGACTGTTTGATGCCCCTTTCTTCACTGACGCTCAACAGAGGACCTTTCTTAAGTTACAGGGAAAGGAAAGTATACCTTCGACAAAGGAAATTGTGGAGGAAGCATTCCGCGTGGTGAGAGTGTGATGCTTATACTGCAGTCGAGATGGAATGGAACACAAAGACCAAACGTTTGATGATGTGAAAGGCTATGTATGAAGTGCTATTACTGTCACGATGATGACTGAATGCATGTTGAAATTACCTTTACAGGAATAGCAACAGATGGTCTCTGTATCTACCCCTCCTACTCATCCAAAGCTCTCAAGGCTGCATTCCTAATCAACCAAAAGCAGGCTTCCCACACCCATGCTGCGAGGAATAACCTGAGCGTGCAAGCTCTGCTTTGAATTAGATGTTAAAGGCATGCACCCTATATTGTCAGGTAACAAGAACTGAAAATATAATGATTAATTCAGTTATAATTCTGTCCATCTACACTTATGTACTGTTACTCAAATTCCAGTGCTGCAAACAAAATTCTCATTAAGTGCTAATGATTATAATCATACAACTCTTTATAGCATATTGTTGTCAATAATTATATACACACATTCTTAAGTTGGAATCTTTCTTTATTAAAAATACATTCCCTTTTAGGGACTTCAGTTACTTGAATGTGGAGTGAAAGTAAATTAGGCTGTAGCAGGCGTTGCAGCTATAGTTACTACTTCTTCCATTATTGCAAGTTATTATAAGCTTGTATGATTGAAACTGCTATAGATAAGCATGCAATAATATTTTCACTGTCACCATGATCACTGACTGAGATAAGAGCTTGATGGTTCTATTTTTGTTCAGGATAGAGAAAAACAAGGAGGGGAAAATGGGGGGAAAGGGCTTCATGTCTTACAATGATATGCAAGAAAAAAAAAATTCCAAGCCTAAAGCAGGCCCACACATACGTCAATGATGACACATAGCGCTGAGAGGATTTAGTGTTAAAGGGACGTCTGTTAATTTTATTTGCAAGAGAGAAGAGAAAGCATGCACATTCAAGATACTTGTTGTATCATTTTTAAATCAAGGCCATCTTTTTCTCGGTGGTAAACGTGAAATGTTTTTAAAGGCCAGACTTAGCATAAAATCTATTGGTTGCTATGGAGACCACTTACCACACAGGACTGCACTCTGTGTTCGACTCTGTGATTTTCTCTATTCAAAGGTTCGGCATTGTCAAAAAACAAATTAGTTTTTCGGTTGTTTATCACAAAGTTCATTATGAGAAAGGTAATAAATAATAAGGTATTTTATTTGTGTGTGGATAGGTGCCATATGTGAATTAACCGGGGCACTATTTCTTAAATTTGCTATTTTAAAATAATTATAGCAAAATTGGCTATTGTTAGGAAATAAAACAGATTTTGATCGTTCTATGTATATGAATATGAAGCAAAGCAGGTAGTTGGAAGTCTGATCCCAACAAAATTACATGGTAATAAGGCTTTTCACACCTACACAGCACTTAGTAACAAAGCATTGAAAGAGAAAGAAAGATTAAGCCCTGCTAGAGTAAAACTTTATACCTGAGGTGCATTACTTCTCTCTTTATGAAAGGAAAGGTGGGTTCAGGACCCAGTGCTCACTGAATTATTCATGCTGTCTTTTGCATCTCAGATCTTTAGGGTTGAAACTGGTAGGGGTTGTTATTAGCAGAAGCACAAATCTAACTGGGTACAGTAGTTCAGTGAAAACCTGTTCAGCTGCTTCTCCTGAAGTGTTTGTCTAATTACAGCAAACACTTTCTGCCAAACTGCGTAGCACACCCACCCCAAAAAGAACTCATCCAGGGAGGAGGTGCAAAGCATTTCCTCTGGAGTTTATTTGAAGCTAAGGCTAGTCAACACCTCCCGAGATCTGGGTGAGAGCAACGATTTATAGAACTATCAAGGGAAGCCTTTTATATTACCTAAAGGTATTTCAAAGACAAATTGGTGTCAGCAAGTTCTTCCTCACTTTTTTTTTTTTATAACATTTTAGTCTAATTTCTAATTACTTGAGCAATATATGAGTACGTTACTTTTAGCACTTAAGATTTGCTCTTGTCACCTTGGTGCATTCTGGAACCTAGTGAGCCAAACTCAGAGCTGCTGTAAGTGGTGCAGCTTCACTGGCTTCAGAGAAATCCTGGTGCTGCTTTCAGTGTGTGGTCTCACTCCCATTATAGGCCAACAGTAGGACTCTAACACAGCACGGTAACAGCAGGTCTTAGCTCAGCTCTGAGGTTTCTGTGTGGATTTTGTGTGTTAAACTATTTGTTTGGCTTTTATGTAATGGGTAAGTTTTGCATAGTGTCGGTTTTCTTTAGTGATTTTGTAGGCCCATTAGATAAATGAAAGGATATCCGAGACATGGTGATTTATGGTGGTCATTTTTAGTAATTCTGTGGGTAATGCAGTAAAGTTTGCTTATTTGCAAATCTAATTTGTTGCCAAACATTTGTGTACATATAAGTTATTTAGAAGATTTCACTTTCCTAGTCAAATCACTTTTCTACTAGATACCAACTGTACTGTGTCAAGCCCTGATAATTAACATGTTGCAAACATGCAATTAAGACAAATCAGATTGAAACACATAAGAAAAATGAAAGTATAATTTAATTCCAGCTATTGTCAGTCTCCAAGAATTATTATGCTGTTGGCCTCCTCCTGTGCAGCTCTATGTTTTAGCAGAGTGTGCACTGTTTCGCACTGCATGCAAAGTAACTAAAAAGAAATGAGTCTTTAAAAAGGAATGCTCCAGTTTAAACAAGCCAGTGGGGGCTATTTAGTCAAAACTAACTGGTGACACTGTGTTTATAGTAATAGACAATAGTACCCAACTCATAAATGGTGCAGAAAAAACATGCTTGATAAGCTTACACTGAAAGTATGCTATTATTATTAATAATAGAAAACTTCTCCCCCTTAGAATAAGCTTTTCATTTTTCTTTGTAGTCGGGTTTTTGTCTCAGCTCTCCTGTTAACATCTTGCCTGTGTTTTTTCTTTGGTTCCCTCTGGCTCTTCCAAACAACTCAGTAGGGACCTGCTTTTCCTTCTGTGTTCTGCCAGAGTTCATTAGGGTGCCATAGACTGTTAATAAAACAGAATCTTTCCCCTACCACGTAGAATGGAATAATATTGTCTTTAATCAAAAGTAAATGTACTGGGAAGCTATGCCTATCTGCTTCAGCTCTCCTCCTCTACTTCTAAAGCAATGTGACAAGGGGCAGAATACTAGACAAGACATTTTTTTTAGAATTACTTTTTCAAGTGAATGAAGCATTCCTCAAAGGTGCCATACGTACAGCATGAAAGAAGTAATCCCTCTGCTCACAGTATAGGGAGAGACCATTCAAAATTCCCATGCAAAATTACTAACCTGCTAACATGACCCGAACCAGATTTAAAGCAGATTTTTTTTTTCCCCCATTTATACCTGGAATGCTATCAAAACTTTTACAGGAATATTCATGGATAGGAATCTGCTTCTTGCTGCATTCAGCAGTTCTCAATCACTCTGCTTAAACTGAGATCTCTCTGAAAAATGTAGGCTTGGTTTCATACCACTAACTGTACTCTGGATTCTGCAGAGCATCAATGTTGTTGACAACACAGTGACTGACATCTTATAGAGATGCAAGTTTGATGTTTTCAGTACTTTTCAAAATGCTGCAAATCAGTGCGTAGTTCAATTTGGAAGTTTCACTTGGGTTTTACTGTGTCCATACTTGATCATAAATCTTACTGAAGTTGAATGTTTTTCCTCAACAGAAACTAAGCAAGGATTTTGTGATTTGCCACCATGTTTATAGTGAATTCTATTTATAATTAATTCTCCTCTTCTGGAAAGGTGTTAATGAAAAAATGTGATACCATTTTTAGACTGGAACTTACCTGTTTCTAGTAGTTAGTTCACTGCAGGACTCAGTCACGGGATTTGTAGTGGATTCTGTTTGCAATAAATATTAAGAACAAAGAAACTCTTTATGTTCAGGAAGCAGTGTCTGCATTCAAAAAGAAGTGATGGTTTTTCAGTTAAAATCTAGACCGCCCCAGATTACATTCTTTATTTAAAGTTCAGTAGTCTGAATGAGTTCAAATCAGGGGAGGTGCTATGTGCATAAGTTCAAGGTATTTGTAGAAAACAGCCTTCAAATGATGACCTAAAATGCAATCAGAAAGAATGAGTCTACAAAGCTTTGTTCTGTTATTATGGATTTTACTATGTTCATATAGGAAAAATTGCAATGATGGAGAGGAAAAGGTTGAGAAACAGGAGCTGAAAATTTAATGATGGAAAAAATTCCTTAAAGATTTGTTTGATGGTGTCCTGGCTTCAGCTGGGGCAGAGTTAATTTTCTTTCTAGTGGTTGCTGTGTTTCAGATTTGGTATGAAAGGAATGTCAATAATGCATATTGTTTTGGTTGTTGCAGGTGATGTTTATATTTTTTCAAGGACTTTTTTCAGCTTCCCATAGAAGCTGAGAAGGAGCCTAGACAGAACAATGGAACGGCCAATGGAATATCCCGTACCATAGATGTCATGCTCAGGATATAAATGGGTTTGGCAGAGGGGCAGGTACTTGCAATCACTGCTCAGGAAGGTACCAATTCACCGGGTGGTGAGAGTGACTTGTGTTATTATTATTGTTATTTTCTGTTACTGTTCTATTAAACTGTCTTTATCTCAACCCACAAGGGTTTTTTCCTTTCCCTTTCCCCTCCTTTTCTCCCTCTTCTCCCTGCCCTTCTGGGGGAAGGGGGAGAACTGTGCGAGCAGCTGCATGGTCCTAGCTGCTGGCTGGGGTTAAACCATGACAGATGGACAAGTAATATACCAACCCAAATAGTTGAATTGTCCAGCCCAGGCTCAAAATGGCAAATAAAAGAAACTATTCTTCAATCCTTTACCAATTACTAAGTAATCAACTTACTTGATCCAATTGATCTTTTCTATCCTATTTTTTCTAATTGTTTGATATTTCAAAAGTAAGCTGTTCTATCAAGATAAATTAAGTAATTTTCTGAGTCTGTAAGAACATAGCACTTGCTAAACTATTTGTTTAATAATTTTGAAACGTAGCTTTGGACAGTTACATTATTAATAGAGAGTAACATATTCTTATATGACAATCTTTCCTTAATCTTCTCGTTGTGATTGGTTAGTAAGGCAGAATAAACTGTAGTATCTGTGAGACTCTGTAGTCTGCCTTGTATCTTTATGCTGCCATGCAAATATTTTAATTACATGACCTTTTCAATAAAAACTCCATGCAGGCACATATGTTTGGGTAAACAAAACATTGGCATTGCTTGTATACTGTATCATCCATCTAGAAAAGGTGAATCAAAGAACATGTACGCATAACAAAAATGCCTAGAGCTACTGCAGGAAAATCCTTACTGTTTTCCTGCATGGGGTGGATCTTTCTTAAAAAGGAGTGATTCTGTTTCCTTTTCTCAGCCCCTACTATCCTTGTGTACACCGGATTTGGAAGAAGACAGTGTTTGTAGTCAGATTCTTAAGGACTATGAGAACTCCATTTTTTTAGAATACAAGTCTAGGTTGTAACTTTACTAGCTGAATAATAAGCACAAATCTTGGCCTGTTTTTCTCCTGTCTGCGGTAGTTCTGAATATCCTTAGCTTCAGGACCTTCCTGTCTCTAAGATCTCAAACAGTATTTATTCTACTTACTACCCAAAGGTTATATGGAAAATGCTGACTGATACTCTTCTGTGAGGAATCTGGATTGTGTGGGGCTCCTACAAAAGATGGTGTTAATAGTGGAGTAATGGTAAACATAAGTAAATTTGCAAGAAGATGAGAAGAGTGGTGTTAGAAAGGAGAGAGATTGAAATAACGACAGTTATTTCTGTGAGACTTCTGCAAGATTTTTACTATTTTGGGTTGGATTTTGGATCTAAATTTATATCCAGACTGCCCTTGGGAACTGCAGTTCAGCTATCAGATATCACTGGCATTTAGCATTAGTTTGGGGAGTAGGTAGGAAAAGAGCCAAAGCTGCATGTCAGCGAGAGAGGACAGAAATGGAACTGAGTAAAGCAGGCAAGTGGCCAGCCATGATTTATTAAGAATACAAACCTGATTGTACGTATTTGTGGTGCTTCTTGCAATGTTCAGTGTTTTCTGTTTAGTCACAATTTCGCTACCTTTTTCCCTGCATCCTTTTGGATTTGCGGGAGGAATTCTTTCCCCAAACTGCAACCCAGTAGTGAGTTCTGGGATACAGAAGTCTCTGCAAGCATTGCACCAAAACTCACAAAGTAAGTAAAGAATGGGTAACCTCACTTTTTGGAGACTGAGTGCGATTTTGTCTTGTCCAGGTTAAAAGTGGGAAACTCTTTTTCCTGCTTTTACTGTTGCATATACTTTTCATCCACAATACTTTGAGGTTAAACGTATGTATCTATAAAAAGTTTTCATCCAGACCTCCTGGGCAAGGAAATCTTTTGAAATGCTTTAGGAGTCAAACAAGCTGCGTATGCAAAGAGTCTCTCTCTATACAGTTGGCCTCTCTTCCTGTGAAAGAAAGTGCTAATTTAATTTATTGAACATCCAAATCAAAACAGAAGTAATTTTTTATTGTTCTGAAGAGCAATGGGGTATCGAGGTAAAGATCCACTGTCTTGTGTTTTTCTAGTTTCGAGGTGCAATGATTTCTAGGTAGCTACAATTCACTTAATAAAGGGGAAAAAGCGCAAATATATATAATCAAAATAATTTATTTTAAAGTGAAAACAGAAGTAAAACTTTCTCAAGTGCACTCGAAAGGGACAGGGTGAATTTACCAGCTTCTGTGAGCTGTAATTATTGAAGTTGATTTGCTTCACTTCACTTCAAGAACAATTGCTTATCATTGATCTGAATTCATACAGTCTCTCATATAGACCTCACAATGCCAAAAGACTGAAGGTGGGTTTAGTTAATTTGCCTGTACTATCAGGGACATGTAAAGTACAGAAGAGGGAAGTATTGAAAGTATATTCACATTAAAAATTTACATAAATCTGCATTTAAGCCATGGCTACTCAAGAAAGGGACTGTTGTGACCAGCTGCTATTCAGATGCACTGTACTGAACTTGGTGCAGTAAACCTTCTAACACAAAGTGGGGGGAGGTTACTGTCCGGATCTGAGAACACTGTACAGTACAAGCACACCTTCTCTCTATTCAAGATTGAAGATTTTTTTTCATTTGTATGTCTTGGATTCCTTTTTCTGTCAAATGACAGTACTTCTTTAGTTGTTATCAGATTTCTAAGCAACTCACTGATGAGAATAATTTTTCCCTAACTGAGAAATGTGTAGGTTTATAAGCTCTATTTTTTTGTCATGATGCATTGAGAAATCATTTGGATTTGAATTTGCTAATGAATATGACATAATAAATGAAAAGCTGGATTATTTCAGGTAGATGTGTCACTATTGTTGAAAACATCACCTTCTTTGGGCCAATCCATTTGTAAGTTTAATACCGTGCGACCTTGAAACTTGCAGGCTAAAGAGTACTGCTGTCTGCAGTAGAGAAGAGCTGACACTAGCAAGCACTGGTTGGCACCAAAGTGAACAGGATTTAATTGCTTGAAATACCTTTAAAAGAATAAAAATAACATTACCTTCTCCCCTCCTTGTCCCCCCTGCGAATTGACAAGACAGGCACTAGGCTACATAGGCTCTCCATTCCCTGTCCTCCTTTTGTTTTGGGACAGTTATCTGTCCATTGAAGTAAACACTACTTTCCAGAAATCACAACACACTGAATAATTCCTCAGTTGAGGCATAGCCAGCTGTTTTGTAATGCTGTCTGTTCATACTAATTTCAAATGACTGTTAAAACAGAGCACTGCACACCCACATCTCTACCATATTCCTTCAGCAGTACTTAACAAGTTGGCTCCACAGAAATCATTGTTCTCTTCACTGAAGAGTTGCTGCTCCAGTGCGCACAGAGAAAGTCAGTCCTGTGCCACAGAAACAGCTGAAATACTGGCATTCTCTTCAGCGAAGTCTGTTTATAACTGAGAGTATTATGGTGTCCAGAGCTCAGATCTCGACTAGCCATCTCTGCTTGTAAAAGTTGTCATCACTTCTTTCCACAAGAGAGAGCAACACGGAGCAAGGCTTTGCATATGGACATGCATATGTACATAGTGTTGCACTTGTCTCCATTTAAAAATGAGTTTGAGGGTGGAGGAATACTTCCTCCCAATGATACTGTTGCTCTCTTAGAAACTGTATCTAAACTACTGTGCCAAAAAACCTGAATAATTTTATACAAATGAAGCCTAGCAGATACTGTATGTTCCTGTAATGTATATGCCTAAAAGAAGACTAAATTATGATGATTTCACTGTGTCAGGAGATGTAATTGTACAACTTAGACCTTAAAATAGCAACAAATCTACCTCTAGAAGGAGACTGTAAGAGTAACTGTAATCAAGGTACTGCTTTATAAAAATGCATATTTGAGTTATGAGAAGTTGGAACTAATTCCCATGTGTGTAAGCACAGGTACAACTTGTAGCCCGTAGTCATTTTGTTTATAGTCCAGAGTGTGTATTTGGATGTAGGTTCCATATTCTGCAACAGAATAACCACTCTCTCTGAAAGCTGATGGGGGTTGGGGAAGGGGAAAGTAAGCTCAATATGCAACAAGAAAGATTTAGCCTCTGCAGAAATGCTGGATTCTACTAGACAGTGTAATCAATGAAAGGATTTAGGAGAAAGAGCCTATGGAGCTCTTTAAAGCACAAAAAAAGGGACATTTATCTGCATTATGTCCCTTGCTGCAGTTCACATTTTCAGCTGGCTCAGTGTCAATAGCAGCTTATCATTCTGTTAGCTTTACGCAGGGAGAAATCATACCTAGATGATAGATGTCACTTGTGGATTTTTCTTTGTCTTTTTTTCCCATGCACTCGGTCTGCAGTGTATTAGTGGGTTATTCTCATGTAATACTCAAAGATGCATGGCAAAGGTAGTTGGTAAATAGGTATATATTCAATTTACAAGCAGTTCTGAGTAGTTTAGCGTTCTCGTGGCTTCTGCTTATGGCATTAAATTGAGGTGAACAAATGGATGGCATGAACTAAATGAAAGAAAAAATTGCCTGATTTTAATGACTGACGTATAGTGGGATATGTAAGACTGGTAACTCCGAGAATAGCAGATCATACTCTCCTGTCATGGAATGGTGTGATTTCAAGAAATGGGTTTTAAAGGGGAGGTATTTGGCGTTTTGTACATTAGCAGATTGGTATTTCCTATACATACCTGAAATAAATAGATAAGCTTCGTACACATTTGATACAAATTATGTTTTCTCAGTTCACCTTTCCACATCGTGCCCCTCTGTCTGAATTTTTGTTGAACAGAGGAACCTGAAGTTAAATTATGCCGAAGCGCACACTTGCTGTGTCAATCACATTTCTGTAATGTAAATACAGACAACTTCTGAAAGATCAGAGGGGAAGGGTTTGTGTACTGTAGGTACTGCAGCAAGCAACATAACAGCATGGTGTTCACCTAGTCTAGGCCTGCTTGAAGTAACCGTTTGTTAATTGCCCATGACTGAATTTAATTGTGTGGTGATCTTTCCAGGTACTGTCTGCAATTAACGTTATTTACTATTTTGACTTAAATCAGGGAAGCATATACATAGGTGGTAATTTTAAAAGTTAACAGTGACAATATAGCATGTGATCTGTGTTTGAAATGTCAAATTTGTTAAACTTCATTAGAAAAATTAAGGAGAAGAATTTGAGAGTGTGATATAGGACTGCGCACATACCAAATATCACTGGTGCTGTTCTTTGTACCTGAAGAGCAAGTTTCCACTCCCTTTCTCTTTCCCTTATCCCCGACAAAAAGAAACACATTATGAGGGTCACCAAAGACGAGATCAGACTGCAACAGTGCTGTTCTCCATCCTGTTCAGTGGAGGGGACTTGCTGTGTCCTCTGTGCCCTACCAAGGTTTACCCCCCATTCCGTGATGAGCACTCATCTCAATTCTACAACCTGATCCTAAGTCTGTTGTGGAGAAAGGGAGTAGAAAGTGAGCTTATGGACTTCCTCCTTGTGTCTTGAAAACCGCTGAATACTTCAAGGAAGGGTTCAGTCCTTCTATCAACGGCAACTAAATTTCTTCAGACATTCAATAATATCTGGAATATCATTAATATAAAAATTACTGTCAATAATACATAAGAAATACTTGTTCTTGGGCTGATAGAAGTGTGGAGTCTTCAGTTGCTGATCATCATAGCAACAAGAATGTTTGTAGAATAGTGGTATCAGAAGGAGTGTGCTTGTTTGTAAAGTGCTTGGAAAATACCCCAAGAGTTAAGTCTGCAGTGCTGATTACATGTACTTGCTCAGTGTGATTTTTAGCAATCTCTGTTTTCACACGTTTCAGCAACAGTGTGAGAATATTCTAGTTGCAGGAACTTCTGCAAAGGATTTAAAAAAAATAAAAAAATCTTCAGTATGTCTTAGGGGCTTGTTTCAAAATATAAATCACTTTTTGTCCTTTTGTAGGCATGCCCATCATGTTCCTTATCCGAATTCTGGGGACTTGAACTTCTTCCTGTAAGCAGTAATCTGTGCTGTTTTCTACTCAATTTGTTTCTCTTGGAGTGAGCTGATCACCTTAAGGAAGGCCTTTGTATAATTTTGGTTTTGTCTTTATGTATGCAACCTGTAAACAACACAGCTGGGCAACTACTGCGTAGTTTGCCAGCGTGCACTGAAAATGTTGGAGCCTCTCTTTGTTTGGTTTTAATGCTACTTCTCAGACTTTAGCGTCTTGCAGCAATGAGTGGCTTCATTGCTGATTCATATGGAGATGTAGCAGTCTGTTTTGTAATGATGACTTGAAATTGGAACTATAATACAGACCGGACACAGTTTCCCGTAAGAAAAATAAATAAAACATCTTTCTTCCTTTCCAGGCACTATTAAAAAAAAAATCAATGCAACTCTCTGTAAGGTTATTATAAGATCCATTAAAGACAGCAGCTTTGTTTGAAATGGCTAGAGTGCATCTTCATTACCTCTACTATGTGTTGTTCTCAGGTATGACTTTGTTTTCCAGCTGAAAGAAGTCCTAAGTTTAAACACAAGTCAGAAAGTTATTTGCACCCCAATTATGTTTTTTTAGTATTTGAGGTGTTTATAATCATATCACAGAATTCAAAATCAAAGGTGGTGTACATCTACTGAGTGGCTGCAGAGATCTGCTCCAAGTCAAGGTGTTTCTTTAAGCTCAGTGACGTGGAAGCTTCTTTTTCCCTACATGTTTTCCCTTGATGTTCTTTTTGCTCCATATCCAAGCACCGCGTCTGAGCCAACACTATGGAGAGCATCCAGAGAAATTTGGAAGAGCAGCTTTTCCCTCTCTGGAGCTCTTAACTCAGCTGTTGCTTGTGGACTGCTGTTGTGCCCTTATTGGCCTTTTTGATTCTACCTTAAGGTGGGAGCAAGCACAGGAGCACTGGGCTACTATGACAGTGGGTTTTGAGGTACTGTTGCATCACTGCTATGGAGTCGGGAGCCATGACATGACGCACAAACATGCCAAAGTGTGCTCACCTCCATTTCTGCAAACCCATGCAGATCTTAAGTAGCCATGTCAGCAGTAGCTGGTCTTTGTTCAATGTCTTAATGAAAATACTAACATGATGATTCATAGTCCATTTTATCAAGCACTGCTCAGGGGTGGAGTGTGTCTGTGTCGAGGGGAACTTAACAATAAAACAGGTTTTCCTCTTAGTAGACTATGAAATGGCTTTTCTGATTAATCTCCTTGAATAATACTTTCAAAACCCTACTTTTAAAGGTACCTGTAATATTAATGCCTCCTGAAAACAGTATTGGCCAGGGGAGCTGATAAAGAAGCAAGCAACTTCATTGATGTGGTGTTGTACTTGGCTTTTCCCCAAAATGTAACTTAAGTTTTGTGTGCTTTGAGTTGTCTTACCATGAGCTATGAGTGACTGTGGGATGGTGGACAGGTCTACCCAGTGAGCCTTCTAGACTTCACTGTAAATTTTGATGTTGTCTTAAGTATAGAGCAGCATACAGAATCTGAGGATAAGGGTGTCTTGAAAGTGGTTCAAGCTTCATGTAGCTCAGATGACTTCCTATTTAACTTGCTTAGGCCTTGAGAATGGTAAAATCGGTCTAACTCCTCGAGTCCAGGAATCAGTTAAATCAGTCTGTCAATTCACATGATAAAATCTGGTTTATTCGTGTATTGAACATTCCATGGGGCCTTTTCAAAATGGGGCATGGAAAAGGGGCTGAACTGTCATCTGGTGTGCATATACCTTAAATGAATGCAGAGTCACATTGTCCTCTCAGTTCAGTACGAGGGGGCTTCAACGTTTTCGAGTATGTCTTCTTACTAACATTGTTTTCCCTCTTTTTTCAATGACAGTCCTTATTTTTTAATGTACCCGTTGCATAGATTCCTGGGTAAGTTTGTGGATTTAGTTTAGTTTCCATGCTGAATTAGATGGATCTTCCTGGACTGTAGTCAGAAGACACCTGCAAAGATTTTCACCATCTGAACTTCTTCGTCCCTCAGTTGTTGTGACAGTTTGTCTGCCATGGTATCCAAATTTTTTCACTTCTGATGATAAAAAGCTTCAGTTCAAGGCTCTAGCTGGTTCCTCTTGTCAGGTTCATAGCATAGGCAATGTACTTAACCCAGCTATTCAACTATTATATTTGAAAACAGTTTTGCTGAATGAAATAACACCAATGCTTCAACCCTCGATTAGGCCACTATGTTGCAATGTTTCTGCTAATCAGGTTGGTTCCTAGCAGGCTGGCTTGGGCCAGCCTCACTGTGTCTTTTATCTTTTATATTAAATCTAGGGCATAGTGTGGTGTCGAGGACGGCTCATTATAGTGAGGCTTTATCAGGTTTAAGATGTTTCTGCCTTGGTGGTTACAGAGAAATGCAACCAGGGAGAAGCATGTGGAGATTGGTAGCAATTCCCATAGTGAAATAAGGCAGACAGCAGCTGCTGGTCTTGGTTTTATGTCATGGCTGATGTGTTTTTTCAGCATCTGCTATCAAGTCTGATTTAATCATTGGACCAGATCGTGTGTTTGAAATGGTAAACTGAAGCTTTCAGCAACTTGATCCACATAAACTATAAAGTTCATGCCTGGGTTTTGTTGTGAAACTAGCACTGTCATCATCTGGCTGCCTTCTTGGATGTTACTAACTGGAAAAATTGTTTCTGTCAGCTATTACCTTGGCATTAATTAGATGTAACGATAGGGCCTCAGTGTAATGGGAGATGCTGTTTATTGTTGTACAGAGAGTCTGATATTCTGCTAAGTTCTTCTTGAACAGATTAATTGTATCCATGCTCATTTTTTTCAAATGGAATGAGAATGATAAGTGGAATTAGAGGGATTCAGGGAACTTTTCTAAAGCCAGCCACTGGCAGTTGAGGCTATACAAGGAGAAACTCTATATATCCTTGTAAAACACTATAGTGTTGATGTAGATGGGACTTGTTTCATCTCCCGGCCTCAGCAGTGTAAATGTTGTAGTTTTTCATTTGTTCTTGTGATTTCTGGGACTTGAGAATCACTGTCTTTTGGATCCTTTTTGACTGTGAGCAAGAAGTCAGACCTAAGGACTTGCCCATTCATCTTTACTGTTCTGGAATTTCCACTGCAAGGTCCTAGTGGATCAATACTCTGTGATAGGGCTTCCTTTTCTACATGCTACCCGAGACCTTATCTTTGCTATGAACAGATTTAGGGTCTTGTTCCTGGCAATTATATCACTGGCTTCTGTCCCTATTATGACTGTGAGGAGATTTCTTTGCCTTGTGTTATAAGCATAAGATTCGTATCACACAGGATCGGGGAAAAAATTGTATTGGCAGGGACCTCTGAAAGTCTCTAGTCATGGGACCACTCTGCAAATAACTTTATATATAATATAATATAATATACAAGCCTGGGAAGGACACATGGGCACAACTTACAACAGTAAATGTTAAAGGCAAAATAAAGTAAGCCCTGTGTGTATGCATACACATGCATGTGTAATCATCTAAACTTCTCATTTCCAAGGTGAGAAATCTTGACGAACAAATAGATTTTCCCTTACCCAGATCTTTGCTGCTAGCACAGCCCTGACTATAAATAGTCCCTTCTGCAAATGGCTTCTGAAACCCTAGAAGTGGGAGGAGGGTCTTGAAAAGGGGAAGAAAGTTCCTTTAGAAAATAGCAAGAGACAAAGATAGGTGTCCAGATACTTGGACACAACAGATATTTACACTGCTTGCTGAACTTACAGACCTACTCTGTCATGCATATTTATTTGCTGATATGTGTGCCTGCATCTGTCACACACATTTCACTTGGAGGTTTCCCTGTCAAAAAAACCCATCTTTGCTCACCTTGTTAAAAGCAAACAAACCAACCCAACACAGACTCAGAGAGGAATGCAGATTGGTGGGGACCCCTGGAAGTTTCTAGCCAACCCCCTGCTCAAAGCAGGGCTACCTTGAAAGCTCGATCAAGTGGCACAAGACCTCTTTCTGTCAAGTCTTGAGTGTCTCCAGAGCTGGAGATTCTGCAGCCTCTGTTGGGAAAGCCTAACCCTGGGATTAACTACCCTCTTTGGGAAACTTTTTTCTCCTTATACCCAGAGAACTCAGCCCCTGCTCCAACTTGTTGACTCCTGCCCTTTTACTGTATCCACCTCTGAGAAGAGTCTGCCTTGGTTCCCTCTGTGGCCCCTGGAGGGTATCTGAAGAGAAAAATTCCATCCCCTCAGTCTGCTCTTTTGCACGGTGTGACCCACTTTTGCGGCCCTCCTCTGAACTTCCTCCAGGGTGTCAATGTTGCTCTTGTTCCAGGGGGTCTCCAAAAGTGGACACACGGTGTTCCACATGAAGCCTCCCAAGCTGCTGAGCAGAGGACAATAGTCCTTTCCCTGTCCTTGGCAGCTACACTTTTGCTCAGGACATGGTTGGCCTTCAGCACTGCAAGGGCATGCTCCTGACTCATGCTTTCCTTCTTACCCACTAGGACCCAGCCCCTTCTCAGCGGGGCTGCCACTGGTCTGCCAGCATGTCCTCAGTTCCTTCCAAGTTGATGTCAACTGAGAACCTCCTGAGGGTGCACTTTATCCCCTTGATTAGGTTGTTGCTGAAGATGTTAAGTAGTGCTACCCCCAGAAGTAACTTATGAGGAACACCACTTATATTTGCCAGTCAGTAGGACTTTGAACCGTTGGCCAACAGCCTGTGAGCCCAGTGGTCCAGACGGCTTTTCAGCCACCTTGGGTACTTCCCTGGCTGTCATAGAATCATGTAGGTTAGAAGGGACCTTTATCTTAAAGGTCCATTGAGTCCAACCGTTAACCTAACACTGCCAAAACTGCCACTAAACCATGTCCCTAAGCACCACGTCTACCCCTCTTTTAAATAACCTCCAGGGATGGTGATTTGAACACTTCACTAAGCATCCTCTTCCAATGTTTGATAATCCTTTCAGTGAAGAAATTTTCCCCAATATCCATCCCAAACCTGCCCTGGTGCAACTTGAGGGTTGTTACTTGGGAGAAGAGACCAACCACCACCTCGCTACGACCTCCTTTCAGGTAGTTGTAGAGAGCGATAAGGTTTCCGCTCAGCCTCATTTTTTCCAGACTAAACAACTCCAGTTCCCTCAGCTGCTCCTTATAAGACCTGTGCTCCAGACCCCTCACCAGCTTTGCTGCCCTTCTCTGGACACGCTCCAGCACCTCAATGTCCTTGTAATGAGGGGCCCAAAACTAAACACAGTATTTGAGGTGCGGCCTCACCAGTGCCAAGTACAGAGGTACAATCACTTCCCTAGTCCTGCTCACCACACGATTCCTGACACAGGCCAGGATGCTATTGGCCTTCTTGGCCACCTGGGCACACTGCTGGCTTGTATTCAGCTGGCTGTCGACCAGCACCCCAAGGTGGTTTTCCATGAGGCAGCTTTCCAGCCACTCTTCCCCAATCCTGTAGTGCTGCATGGGGTTGTAGTGACCCAAGTGCAGGACCCGGCATTTGGCCTTGTTAAACCTCATACCAGTGCAACTCCTGGCACTGTTTCCTCTAAGATCTGCAGTGGGTATGAGCTTTTTCTCTGTAGCTTTTGGATTTAGTACTATGGTAACAGGGAATTTCTGGGAGGAACTTTCTGATGTCCTGGAGTCTACCTAGACTAGAAGCCTGAATATGGGTTCACCTTGCCAATAAGATGATTATGATCAATTGTTGTCTTTTACTGTGAACCCACTCTCGCACATCTGATGGTAAGTAAAATCAAATAAAAGTGTTTATTTAGGAAACTCAAAATAGCACAATTGTAAACCTGGGAGACATGACTAAACAGAAAAGAAATGAAAATTACACCTATATTTGACTCACATTTTGCAGCCGAATTTCCTTTTATAGTACAGAGCTGTTTATGAAAGACATTTGGACTTACTGGTTCTTATCATAATCAAAGAGTGGGTTTTACCTTTCTGCTTGGTTATGTTCTCAAGTTTTAGAAATACATATGTCCTTTTTGGCACAGCCAGATACAGTTATTACTTGTCTACAGGTAAACAGGATCATAGAATCATAGAATGGTTTAGGTTGGAAGAGACCTTGAAGATCATCGAGTTCCAACCCCCCTGCCACAGGCAGGATCACCTCCCACTAGACCAGGTTGCCCAAGGCCACGTCCAGCCTGGCCTTGAACACCTCCAGGGACAGGGCTTCAACGACCTCTCTGGGCAACCTGTTCCAGTGCCTCACCACCCTTAAAGTGAAAAAATTCTTCCTAATGTTTAATCTAAACCTGCCCTCTTCCAGCTTAAAGCCATTCCTCCTCGTCCTATCACTACATGCTCTAGTAAAAAGTCCTTCCCCAGCTCTCCTGTAGGCCCCCTTTAGGTACTGGAAAGCCACGATAAGATCTCCCCGGAGCCTTCTCTTCTCCAGGCTGAACAGCCCCAGCTCTCTCAGCCTGTCCTCATAGGAGAGGTGCTCCAGCCCTCGGATCATCCTCGTGGCTCTCCTCTGGACACGCTCCAGCAGGTCCATGTCCTTCTTATGTTGGGGACTCCAGAGCTGGATGCAGTACTCCAGGTGGGGTCTCACGAGAGCAGAGTAGAGGGGCAGAATCACCTCCCTTGACCTGCTGGCCACACTTCTTTTGATGCAGCCCAGGATACGGTTGGCCTTCTGGGCTGCGATCGCACACTGCTGGCTCATGTCAAGCTTCTCGTCAATCAGCACACCCAGGTCCTTCTCCTCAGGGCTGCTCTCCAGCCATTTCCTGCCGAGCCTGTATTTGTGCTTGGGATTGCCCCGACCCAAATGTAGGACCTTGCACTTGGCCTTGTTGAACT
Organism: Pluvialis apricaria; assembly: GCA_017639485.1. NCBI lineage: Eukaryota > Metazoa > Chordata > Aves > Charadriiformes > Charadriidae > Pluvialis > Pluvialis apricaria. Next base: position 50,261,199 of record CM030010.1, on the reverse strand, counting down.
GCATGAGGTTGGCTTGGGCCCACCTCTCCAGCCTGTCCAGGTCCCTCTGGATGGCATCCCTCCCCTCCAGCGTGTCTGCCTCGCCACACAGCTTGGTATCGTCAGCAAACTTGCTGAGGGTGCACTCTACCCCACTGTCCATGTCGCTAACAAAGATGTTGAATAGTACAGGTCCCAGTACCGACCCCTGAGGAATGCCACTCGTCACTGCTCTCCACTTGGACACCGAGCCCTTGACCGCAACCCTTTGAGTGTGACCGTCCAGCCAGTTCTTTATCCACCGGGTGGTCCATTTATCGAATCCACGTCTCTTCAATTTAGAGACCAGGATATTGTGTGGGACAGTGTCAAACGCTTTGCACAAGTCCAGGTAGATGACATCAGTAGATCTTCCCTTGTCCACTGCCACTGTAACCCTTTTGTAGAAGGCCACCAAATTTGTCAGGCATGACTTGCCCTTGGTGAAGCCATGTTGGATCTCGCCAATCACCTCCTTGTTTTCTGTGTGCCTCAGCAGAGTTTCCAGGAGGATCTGCTCCATGATCTTGCCAGGCACAGAGGTGAGACTGACTGGCCTGTAGTTCCCCGGGTCTTCCTTATTTCCCTTTTTGAAAATAGGGGTTATGTTTCCCCTTTTCCAGTCGGCAGGAACCTCACCAGACTGCCACGACTTCTCAAATATGATGGCTAGTGGCTCAGCGACTTGATCTGCCAGTTCCCTCAGGACCCGCGGATGTATCTCATCAGGTCCCATAGACTTGTGCACCTTCAGGTTCCTCAGGTGGTCTCTCACTCTATCTTCCTCTACAGTGGGCGGTGCTCCGTTTTCCCAATCCTCTCCTTTGCAATCTGCATCTTGGGCAGTGCGGCTGCTGTCCGTGTCCGTGAAGACTGAGGCAAAAAAGTCATTGAGTACCTCAGCTCTGTCTCTGTCCCGGGTAACCAGCTCTGGCGTTTCCTTCCGGAGAGGGCCTACATTTTCAGTTTACTGTTATTCCAGCACTAGGCTAAACCCTCATGCAGGAGTGAGGTATAATGCCTTGTACCCTTTTTCTGGCCTCAGGTCCAGTCATGAATTAGTGCAGGTATCTGAGTGGGAGTTCATCTTATGAGAACCTGCTTGAGCAGGATCCAGTTGTTCTGAGGAGCAGCTGCCACTGTGTACCTGGCCTTTGCTAATGCCTCCCTCGGATCTGACCCTGCTCAGTCTCCTGTGTGGGAGAAGCTGGCCAGGCCAGTGTCCGTGCACCTTTAATGGGACCTTTGCTTTTCATGGGTAGATTCAGGGATGTGCCCCACCCCCAGCACTCCTGTTGATATTTTGCAGTTTGACAGGCTTTGAGTTTGCCCAATGACAGCTCCCAGTGCAATCCATTGAACGAATTCATCTTTTTGTGTAAAGCATTTCAGCTGAGGAAAATTGTTTCATCTTTGGAACTGTTGCAGAGTTCTGCATTTATTTTTTTGTCTGCGTTTGACCTGTTTTAAAAAGAAAATCTGCAGGGAGAATCTTGCTTGATGACTAATTATTTGTTTGCTAATAATCTTTTAATTTTCTTTCATCAGTTAATTCACTCCCAGCTAAATTTTCAAAGCCTCATCTACTAGGATCTTCTAGAAACCCCACTATCTCTTAATTACAGTTTATCTTCTAATCCCTACAAAACAGCTGTAAAACTAACTTCTATTGAATGTCCTGCTGTTTTGGGGTGTTTTTTGAGTTTGTGTGTATACGGTGATAGTTACTCCTAGGTTTACTTATGATTTGAAAAGTTAGCTTCAGATCTTTTGTGAAATTTACCATCACAGTTATCTGAAGAGACAAGATAGCTTACTGTAACTTCAGTAAAATATCGCTTAAGATCTTGTGGGGCCATAGTATCAATTTCCCTTGCACTCTTTTGAGTCACTAATAAAGCTGCTTATTTCTGTTAGATTTGATGTTTTATTGGGAATGCAACCTTTCATACTGGTGTGGCTTTGCTTACATTGTGGTGTTCTCATTCTTTTCCTCATTTACATATTTATTAAATGTCCTATGAATTTACTTAACTACATGCCATGAATTTCAGTAGTTGCATATCATGCACAGTCATCACTTGTAGGCAGACCCTTTCTCTAGCGAAGGCTAGAGATGCTTTCAAAGAAACCTAACCAAAACTGGGGCTTTTTGTGTGCTAGGTTACTTTAGGTTGACGTTTGCTGTCTCAAGATAACATACCTAGGCACACGTTCATGTTGTGGAAAGCTTCCTTGGTACTAGTCAGTTTGTTGCTGTATGTGGAATTAATTTCCTGCAAAAAATCACTGTCTCATCATTCATATACAAAGGGTTGAGAGTAATGCATCTGTCTCAGGAGCTTAGGGATTAATACAGGCAATTCTATCAGAAATTGCTCTTTACTAAAGAGTGACCTGGCAAACGCCAGGGAATTCAGAAAAAGAAGCTCTCCCTCCTAGGAAATGCAAGTTTTATTTTAATCTGATTTGGTTTTATCATTTATTGTTTCTGTTCTGATTTAAAACTTTCTGGAAGTATACCACACACACAAAAAAACCCAAAACAAAACCAACCTCCATGCAAGGTTTTGCTACTACTTTCTTAGCATTTTCTTAAAAGGTTTGTGTAGTTTTTTATACCATACTCATCACCATAGTTTCTCTGAATGCTTTCCAGAGGATGCTAAGTGATGTGCATAACATCTGACACATGCAGTTTGTTGTTTTTCTGATTGTCTTCCCAGTGGGAAAATTGTGACTGCAGTAGTATGTTTACTTTTGAAGGAGTTTGGGGATAAGAGACAAGTTTGTTTAGTTTCTGATTGAAATTCCTGGTACCTTACTGACCCTTAAGCGATTCTTCCTGAATTACAAGGCAGTTGGTGGCTGCTACCTTTTGCTGTTAATCCTAGCAACAGGCAGAAGGCAATAGCATTTCAGTATTTATTCATGTTCGCTTGAGGAACGTTAAATGACGGCTGACTTCTGTGTTGATTGAGGAGCAATAAATGAAACAGCGAGATGACAAAATCCAGCTTTCTGATATTAAATAGTTCACCCTAATGTACTTAGTGTGTATATGGACTCACAGTTTCTACTATATTTATAGTCACACTGTATGACTGATGCCACGCCTAACTTGTTTCCATTGTATGTGGAGGGTATATAGTCCCAGGTAAGGAGAACCATGGCTCAGGCAAGCCATTGGCAGGACAAACTCCACATGCAGATGTGTTTCACTTGCTTTGCTCACACTTTATGGTAGCAAAGATAGTTTAACTTTCCAGTATTGAGCCCACACATCCTAAATGTTTTCTTGCCTTTTAAAGATTGAGTGATTGTTTTCAGTAATGGTCTGTCTAGATGCAGGGAGCTGTATCTTTTAGCATGATGAATACTTAGCTGTACCTGTTCTGGCATTGCAATGGCATTTCTTGTTGATGACAATAACCCATCTCTCCCTTCCCACACAAACTCTGACCTCATTATGGACCTCTAGCATGGACTCCACCTTTCAGAAAGGTAGAAACAAAAACAAGACCCAGACAGAGTAAAGGTTAGCAAGTAATTTCTTATTCTGTTTGTAGGTGTTCTTTGGTGTCTGTGTACATGTTGACTTGTACTTAGCCTGGAGAAGGATCACAGGTCAGCAGGAGAGCACCTGGAGTGTAGCATGAAGGAATTCCAGACAATAAGTCAGCTTCATCATGGGCCCAACTTAAATGCCTCTGTGCAAACGCACATGGCATGGGGAACAAAGGAGTTAGAGATGTGAGCATGCCTGCAGAGCTATGATTTTATTGGCATCGAGGAGATGTGGTAGGATGGCTCCTATGACTGGAGTGTTGGAATGGAAGGATACAGGCTCTTTAGGAAGGACAGGCAGGGGAGACAAGGAGGGGGTATTGCCCTCTACATCAATGACCAGCTGGAGTGCATGGAGCTCTGCCTGGGGATGGATGAGAGCTTATGGGTCAGGATTAAAGGGAGGGCAGGGACAGGTGACATTACAGTGGGGATCTGCTCCAGGCCACCTGACCAGGAAGACCAAGTGGATGAGGCCCTCTATAGACAGATAGGAGCAGCCTCACTTGCTTTTGTGAGACCCCACCTGGAATATTGTGTCCAGCTCTGGAGCCCCCAACATAAGAAGGACATGGACCTGTTGGATCGAGTGCAGAGGAGGGCCGCACAGATGATGAGGGCCAGCACAGAGGTGCTGGAGCACCTCTCCTATGAGGAGAGGCTGAGAGAGTTGGGGTTGTTCAGCCTGGAGAAGAGAAGGCTCCCATGAGACCTTATAGCGTCCTTCCAGTATCTGAAGGGGGCCTACAAGGAAGCTGGAGAGGGACTTTTTACAAGGGCATGTAGTGATGGGATGAGGGGTAATGGCTTCAGACTGGAAGAGGGTAGATCTAGAATAGATATTAGGAAGGAATTCTTTACTGTGAGGGTGGTGAGGCACTGGAGCAGGTTGCCCAGGGAAGTTGTGGCTGCCCCATCCCTGGAAGTGCTCAAGCTCAGGTTGGACGAGGCTCTGAGCAACCTGGTGTTGTGGAAGATGTCTCTGCCCACGGCAGGGCGGTTGGAACGCGATGATCTTTAAGGTCCCTTCCAACCCAAACCATTATATGATTCTGACTTTCAGACCTGTTAATATTGTTACATAGAGCTTGAATCCCTTTGTCTTTCTCGGTTTTACTTTTTTACTGGAAGCCTCTGGTATTTGTTACTGTATGGTTTGATGCAGAGCCAGGCTTTGGAGTCCAAGAAAGTGATTTTGCAAACTATTAAAGTAAGAATTAATCTAGCTTTTTAAAAAACAAATGCATTTTTTCCCCTTTTTCATTTTGTTTCCTAAATTAGCCTTGCAAATGTAGCATTGGGACTGTAATTGCCAATATTTCCTCCTCCACAACTACTCCAAAGGTCGAAGATGAGTCATGGTCTTTCTTAGAGTGTCTTGGGGCTTGGCAAGCCTGATGATTTGAAAGAAAGCCTTGATAGACATAATCAGTATTTTTTAAGCCCTGCTGTCTGACACAACTCTGGGTTGTTTTCTAGAGGGTCGTTGCTGCTTGAGCTGCTTAACTGGTCTCTGAGTTGTGATAGCTGACCGGGACTTATGGCCTAACTAGAAGTACCTAGCATGGGGCAGAGGTTGGTACTTAAATGGAGAGGAAGAGGGAAGATGAAGCTGATGAACAAGAAGAGATTGCACTTTCTGTAGGTGGAGATGCTGAGATGTGCTGCATGGGCAGTATTAGTCAGAAACGGGAAGAATAAATAGTTTGCACAATAAGGAGGTGGAAAACAGAGATTAAAATTTCAGGTATAGGCAGCATGGCATGCTGAACTATGGAAATAGGTCAAATGCAAAATCTGACTTCCAATTATTAATTCATTAGAAAGCATATTGCAATTAATTCCTGCTATAAGCTTTAAAATGTATTTGCAATTGTAGAAGTATATATGGGTCTGAGTTTATTTTATTATTTTATTTTATTTCATTAATATTCTAGGAAAGGCATTCTGGTAACATCCTGCTTATGTATGCTCCCTTCAGTCTTTACAGGTGTTTTCTATCATGAGATGCTCTGAAAGACCTGGGGGGCTGGGCAGATAATCTTTATTACTTCAGATAAACATTTATTACATCTTTCTTTTCAAAGAATGAGAGAGTACTTTTGGCCCCAACACATCCTGGCCGGATTTATTCCACATACACTGTATTGTGAAAGGTCCTAATTTATTCATCTCATGATTGAATTTTATATCCTTTCTATTAAAATTATTCTGCAAGTGATGCAGTCCACTAGATTATGGGATTATGAGTGCTGAATAGCATTTGTTACAGCATATTGTCAGAAAGGGAGAATTTCTTGATTTAAAGCTGACAATCAGATAAACTCCAACAAAATAGTTTTAGGTGCCTCTTTTTAATACTGCATGCTTGTCACTTACATGGCTGTATGCATGTAGAGCTCTTCTCAAAACAGAGAGGCATTTTTTTTCTTGAAGGGTTTCATCTGACACTCTGATTTGTACCAAGTAATGCCCTACTGATAATTGATACCATACAGAAGGTTGGCAGGCTGGGTTTTAAATGAAGATGAGAACAAGAAGGGATTGCAGAAAAGAAAGAAGAATGATTTTTAAAAGAAAAATGGAGAAAAAAAAAAAAAAGAAAAAAGGCAAGAACCAGAACTTAAGATCACACAGTTATTTGGGATTTCAGTCACCTTGAGTTACAAAATGTTCTTTTATTCATACTATTTTAATTTGAGCACTAAACAGATTAACAAGAACAGTTCATACATAAGTCTTTTTAAAGAAATGAATTTTGAAACGAGGTGTAATGAAAGAGACTTGTGAGAATGCAAAATAAACTTTATGAACATGGCACTACGGGAAGCGTTGTGAGACATAAGTTGCCATCTAACTGTCTAGGCAGTGGATTTTGTTTTCCTTTTTTTGTTTTAAATATTCTTGTATTATGACTTCTTGCTTAGTCATCATCATTCAGCTTCCTATGTGCAATTTCAGACCTTGGTTCCAGGATCCAACTGTGCTGGGTTCCTACTATCAAGAAGTGTTTTCAAATTGGTTATTCATTTCTGGTATTTGTATCCTAATGGATATGAGTATGCAACTCTTATACATTACTGTCACTTAGCATTGAAAGGACATAACACATCAGCCCTGAGGGTAGGAATTCTTCTATATGCCAGCAGTTGTGGGAATCACTGCTCATTTTGTCACTGCGCTATATGCCAGCAATACTAACATAATCCACCTGGGTGGTTTTTACAGGAATGCTTTTTCTTGCATGTCGATACAAATTACAAGTTAAAATCTGTATTTCAAACAATCAAACAAAAAAATCTTGCACATTAATTGCACTCTTTAATACTTTATCCTTCTTTTCTGGATTCTGGTTTCATGTTTATGAATTGCAGGTAGTCCTAATGCTTCCGTAGACAGATCTCCACCTGAAAAGCTCTGTTCTCCATCTGTCCCTTGTGTTTCACAGTTGGCATACTTGGATCATTGCTTGTTTCTTGTTTGTTTAGTTATTTAAAGTTCTGAAATATTTCTTATTGTTTATCTTGGGGGAATTGATGCCAACCTGTTGTATGTCACTGCAGAAAAGCTTTTGCAAAGGGAAGGCCTTGTGTTTCCCTTGGTGAGTGAGCTCTGATTTCTGTAGCCAAGGGAGTTCTGCAGTTGAAGGCTAGCTCTACCTTACATTTAGATAGTTCCAGTAGTGCACCTAAATGTACATACTGTTTTACCTAAAAAAAAAACAAACCAAAACCCAACCAAAACCAATCCTGCAAAAGTTTATCTGCACAGACCAGAGAACTCTGTTCAGAACATGGTCAGACACACTTAGGCAAATTAATCCCTGGTGTAATTTCACTGACTCGGATAGAGTTGCAACAGAAGGTATATTTTGCTTCCTTTAAAAAAGCAATAAGAGGAGAGAAGAGAAAAGAGCCCACAAATAGCTCTACAAATAGTTATTTTCAAAAATTGGCCAAGATTTACACACTTAAAGGAGCAGAGTGATGAGGGAATGGGGCACTAGGTACGAATATTAACTCTGCACCTTTTCTTTTCACTGGGATTATTTTACAAGTGTGGCATTCAAAAATCTGACTCCTATTAACATTTTTATAATTTTCCTTCCTTCTGGCCAAAACATAGGGTCTTTGACCATTTGTAATTTTACAGTACCACGTACAGTTAACTTTTAAAAATATCTAGCTGTTTAATGCTGTCTAGTGTGTATTCTCAGTTACCGTGCTTTAAGCAAGACAGAGATATCTAAGAACAAAACAATATAGTACATTTTACAAGAGCTTGGATTAATGGACATGATTTCATAGAGGAAGTAAGAATTTTTTTGTTTTCGTAAACAATACTTTGCTGCAGTGATCTGAAAATAAGAGTATAAGTGCAGCTTCTACTATTCCAAGTGGTCAAAGGAGCGCATTTTTCTTAATAAGATGCTGACCCTGATACTAGTGAAGAAAGGAACTTAAGTAAGGCAAGAAAGAAAGATCTCCCTGTGTTTTCATGAACTGACTTGTGGAGACTGGGAATCTGGTGGTAAATGAAGGATACTCAGCTTATGGGACATAGAAACTGTCATATTACTTCAGGTCTTGGATCCCTTTAGTTTTGCATCTTTGACCTTGACAGTAACTGGATCAGCTCCTTCCAAGAAGGTGCAAGGAGCTTCTGGTAGCTGTAGTTTCACCTGTTGGCCAGATTTTTGATATCAGTACTGAAAAGATCTAGTGAACAAGGGCATGAAAATAAGCAAGGGAGAGAAATAGACTATGAATGAAATAAGCTGGCCATACACTGGCACAATCCTGTACGGTTTATGAGTTCCCGCCTCTGAAGTCACCTTTTTACCTGAGTTTCCTACCTTATTTCCTCAAAGGACCTTTGATGATCACTGGGGTTGGCAGAAGCAAAAAAGTCCAGTGAGCCTGTTAGGATGTATTTTACATTGAAACTTGGGCAACAGTTAGAGAATGGACAACACAGGTGTTCCTGGAGTACAAAGGTAAGGGAAAGGGTCGGATGTGGAATGTGGTGTGATTGGTTAAAAGAGGCCAGGACTGGCAGAGCAAGGAGGACATGTTCGTTTAGTCTGTCCAGTTTAGCTCAAAAGAGAACGCTGTCCGTGTTAAATAAGCTGTTGAAAAGAAATACTCCATGGTAGATGAATGATAATTACAATTAGAGAAATGTTTACCAGTAGTATGTAAAGGCAGATATCTAAGGGTCTTAATAAGAGCTTTTTTGGGCATAATATTCTAAATTTTTTTCAGTTTGTTTGTGGATGCCATCATTCCCAGAATTACCTTCAAAGCGAGCAAGCTAGCATTGTATTTCAGCAATGAATATGGTCAGAGCAACCCTTGTAAGTATATGGCTGTAATCTGACATGTAAAAGTCATGACATTTAAAAATGAGGACAGTTTTTAATGATGAAATGAGTAAGGATCATGGGATGGAAGGTCAGAGCAGAAAGACCAGTCCCCTGAATGTTTATATCTTGTCCTTAATGCAGTTGTGACAGACACCAGACTGTCTTTCCACGCACCACAGTAACAGCCTGGTTTCTGTGATCTGTTTAAGCTAGTCTAAGGTCACATGGCCACTGAGAGATGGTCATCGTCTTCTCCCCTACCTGTTCTCATAGTAGCATCTGTGTTCTCAGCTGGATCGGGGAGCTTGTTTCATCAAAAACTAATTGATTTGTTATTGGTTGGGGCTGGATTAATTTTTTTCCCCTCCTTCTGAGCTGGTTTTCAGCAAGTTCAGTTTTCAAATCCAGATGATGGCACGCCCAAGTAACCATGCTGTTGCCAGCAGTAGGGAGGCAGTGGAATCATGCAGGCAGGGCAAGTAAGGGCTCCTATTTTTCAGCAGCAGCAGCATTAATATAGGTTAATTTTAACCCATTTTGATGCTGTACATTAAATTATACCAAAACAGATATTTTACATATCTGCCTAATGCAACATGTGAAGGCAGGAATACCATTATTTTGTTATTTATCACAACCTTTACTGCGTATGGACCAGACCTTGGATGACATTTCATTAATTTGTACAGCTGCCGTATATATTGCTTATCTGTGATGTATGGTTAGAAAAAATCCATTTACTTTACATATTTCAAGACATTAAAATCAATACACTATATTCGGTACTAAAATGACTGTACGAAGTGCCATCAATACTTTGTGTTCTGTCTTCAAGTACATAAGGAATTTTTAGAAACTTGTTTTTTTAAAGAGAATAATATATGAGCTGTAGGGAGCTGTAATGACACAGTTTCATCAGAAGATTCGGTAATCTTTGGTATAATTTGCCACTAAAGCCCTAGGATGGAATTAATTTTGTCTAACTTGTACTAGTCCATTTTGTTGTTTCCCTCTGCTTTTGCAAATGGATTTGAGACAGATTTCAAGTTCCAAGGCATTTAAAACTGATAAAATATTTACCAGCACAACAAACATCTAAAATGACTGCAATTATTATAATGATTCTGGACAAAATCCTACAAACTATTGAAAAAGCACGACTTGGAGCCAACTGAGAATGGCCTTCTGAATAGTACAGTGAAGGCAAATGTTTTAAATGGGTCTTGATCATCTTACGGAAATTTAAGTGTATAACCAGAAGAGAACATTTCTGACACAAGAAATTCAGTGTGTGTTGTGGGTCCCTGGTTATCTGACTTTGTTTGTTTTGCCTTGGATCTATCAAAGAGAGAGGTTATCTTCCTGGATAGAAAGGTCATCTTCCTTGAAGGAAGTCTGGATAACTGTTTTTTTGGAGGATTTATACTGTATTACTCCAACACACTGATGTTTTTCTGTGGATCAGGAGGGATTTTTCCTGCCCCTTTCCCTTCTTGCCCCGTGATGCACAGTGCTGTTGCAGCTGGTGGCTGTCTTGAGGCTTATTTTCTTTCCCTTCTATTTGTTGTCCCCTGAATCAGCTAGACTGGTTGCAACTGGAGAAGCTAAAATCAGGATATATGGGTTCTCCTCATGACACTGAATTGTCAAGTACCTGGTTGGTGTGCTTTTGTTTCAACTGTCATTGTCTTATTCAGGCTCAGCAGGAAATTTGCTCTGAGAATGGTATGGCTGATTTTTTGTTTGATTTTTGTGGATTTTTTGGTTTGGTTTGGGTGTTTTTGGCTGATTGGCTTGATTTTTTCAGTGCTCTGTAATGTGAGTCATGAACCTTTTCAGATCTGCTCAAAGTGTTATCTAAATAATACAGTGCCATTTCAGGGAATTTAGTCTCTTCTATGTTCTCTATATTCTCTTCCTATGGCACATTATATTTCTGTGATTTTTTTTTTTTTATTTTTTTTGTGTGTGTGTGTGTCTGCATGTTTTACTGAAAGACATGATTTATGGTGCTGTGTGGAACAGATGTTGTGAATAAGACATCTCAAGTTCTATTGCCTGTGATTGTGGGAATCCAGTCACAGTGGCCTCAGGGATCATTCCCAACCTGTTACAAGAGATTTGTCTGAGTAAAATTTACATGCTGTAGACATTGAACGCTACCACCTCTCCTTACCCTTGTACAAGAAAGAAAGATGAGCATCTTCTGCATGGAGTTTGGAGATAAAAGCTATTTCCTTCCACCACCAGCCTTCCTCCCCATCCTCTGCTACTTCCTGCGACAGGAGGGGAATCTATGGGAAAAAAAGGGTAGTAATTTAGAGGCAAACGTTGGGTCACGCTTTACCTGCTTCTCCTCTTTGACTTGTATGTGCAGAGATTCCTCGAAGAAACTGGCACAAAGTCATGTTATGTCAATTTTTTTGGTGGGGTCTCCATCACAGCCATAAGAATCAGAGGTATGGGGGAGCTTTGGCCTGAGCTCCCTGCTGGGTTGGGAGTTACCTTGGTATCCTACGCGGCGCTTTGAGGAAGGCACAGGGAAAGAAAGCTACAGGAGGATTTTTCCAAACAGCTTCCAGCAGGTTTAACTGTGATAGGAGATAATCAGTGGCTGTTAAAGTCTGAATGCAGAAAAACTCTGGCTGAGATTTGACATCTTCTTTCTGAATGGGGGCTAAACAGAGAATACCAGCTTTGATCTTATAAAAATATGGAGGCTGTTTTTTTAACTGAAGGCATTCAAACTGTATAATTCCCCAAATACTTGTGTAGTAGACACTTGTCGTTTTATAAAAGTGGTAAATAATCCTATTATGTGCCATAGTTGAGATTATAAAGGCTGAGTTAGGGACCTAATTCCAACCTGTTTATTCAGAAAAGCACAAACTGTATTTTGAAACGTACTCTGCACAAACTGGAATCTGAATCCATAGAAACAGATACTGCATACTGGAGTGAGCACAGCTTCTCTTGAATCATACTGTATGTATCACATACTGAACAGAATGTGTTGTTTAAGGAGTTGTATATTCAGTGGTTACAGTCAGCTTATAGCCCCATCAGGGGCTTCCTAGAGTAAGCGAAACTTATTTGAGACACTTGTCTTTTCTTAGATACAAAGTACAGCAAGAATATTAGATTAAATTATGGCATAAAATACTTTAAAGTTTGTAAGTTATTCTAGTCCTTTTTAAAATTTCTAAGCCATCCTTGCTCCCTAAACTGCTTTGCAGTGATTGATGGCAGGTGGCATGGGGCTGTGGGTTGATGGACTCCTTAAACAGAACACCAGACAGCTTCAGATATACCTGACATTGGGAGGCAGGGCTTATCAGCAGCTCTGTCTTGTTTTCTGGGGAAAGGGCATAGGAAGTATAGTATAGGAAGTAGAGACATTAGGAAGTTTCATTTTTTACCTGTGTAACTGTCAGACCTCAACAAACTGTGAACACAGATGGGAATCCAGCCCCGATTGTTTAAACAGATGGATGATAGTCTAAAATTATGTGTATAGTTAAAAATGTCCTCATAATCAAAGGCATGGAGTGCATACAATGTTGATTTACTCACTTCACCAGTACTCAAAATTGCCTCTGATTTAGGAAGTTTAATATGAAATTAAACCACTTTGTTTTGCTAGAATTTCTTTTGGGCCATTCTTTGTGCCTTTTTGATTAGTCACACTCTTCCTCTTTTTCTGTCCTTTGCTATGTTTTTATGCTTTGTTTTGGTTTTTATATTTGGGTGGACTTTCATGTCTTGTGGCTTTTTAATGTCTTGATAGGGTAACATAGCTCCATTATTTTCTCTCAGTTTTCACCTGTTGTCTGCCTTCGTGGCCACCATCATCTGCCTCTTCTTTTTTCTGTCCTGATTCTTTGCCATGCCACGAGTGACAGTTTTGACGCAATATGGACTAAAATGGCAATGATGGACAAAAGATAACTTGTTTTTGTATCCAGAACAAACAGCAGGTACTGCTAATCACCCATAACACTTGAGATTAGCACTTGGCTGAAGAGAAACTGACAGTGAATTCCAGAAAAGCTGAGATGATAAGGGTGGAGAAAGGAAGTCACACAGCACTCGCATATAGCATTTCCAACATTTCCACTTTCAATCTGAAGGCAGTATGTTAAACTACCTTTACCTGGATTTGTTTGGGTTTAGATTCTGTTTTACTTTTTTTTTGTGAGAAATGGTCTTCTCTACAAATTGCATTTCTTTTTCTTTTTTTATTGAAGTTCAGTCATGGTAATTTTCATATTCATGACCAGGTGCTTCACAGCTTACAGAAGATATGGTAAGTCCAAAATGCTGTGCACTACCTTTTCCATGATGCAAACTGACAAAATCCCATGCTTTATTAGTTTCTGTCTTCATGCCACTTCTCTTGAGTTATAGGTTGAATTCAAGGTTTTGGCCTTGCACTTAATTTAAAATTAATTGGATTCATAAAGAATGTCACGAACAGTATCATTATGTCAACTATATTCCATCTGAAGAATGAAATTGATAAGTATTGAAGTGAAAATAGTGTTTGTGGGAGATGGATGAAGTCCTTTGGAGCACGATCAGAGTACTTATAAACTTTTGTGCTTAAACCTACATCTCTGTCTGCCTTTCCTGTGATACTAACGCAGACTATTTAGCAACAGTGATAATACTTCACTTAATCCTTAACCTTGTCCATGCCAGTCCAGTGTCCAGACCATGATCAGTTCTTTTTACACATTATATTTATCCATGGAGGGTCGTTCTATTAATAATCGCATTGCCAGTTGGGTTAGATTTTGAATAAAAATTACTGTGAAGTCTTCTGCTGCGCTTTGTAAAGGTGAACGGGTTTCAGTGGTGGAACAACCCCTGAGGTAGAGCCAATTTCTGCATTGTTGTAGCAGAACAGAGCAGTCATTCCTGGGGAGGATACTTTTTGTCTGCTTTCTGCAGTCGGTTGAACAGAGGTCAGATTTGTTGGAAGCTGCTTAATTGTACAGGCAGCACTGCTCAGACCATGGAGCACAGCTTCATGCTGTTCTCTCAGCTGTCTGCTCCTTCTGCAATGATTGGCTCTGCTTCTTTTCAACTGCTAACATCTCACTACAGGCCTTCCTGTGAACATGCTGCCTTATGGCTTGAGACCAATGTGTGGGCACTAATCACCATCTGGAGAGAGAACGAGATTGAGGGCCAGCTGAACTTGGCTGTAAGTAGCGTTCGAAGTGGGGCATGGGAGGCTGTATACCAGGCCACCGCTCTTTTATCCTGAAAAGCTTTGTTCCACCGCTGTTCCCTAGCAGGAGGTGGCTCTCCAAGTGCCTGCAGGAGCTGTGGGAGCAGCTTGCTTGTACTGGGGCAGGATCAGCTTGTACTGATCAGCCGCTCCAAGCAGGGCACGCCTTCCTGCTTCAACTGATTCCTTGGGGATGGTGTGGGATGGGAACAGCCCCTGCACAGAGGAGTGAGATACCATAAGTAAGGAAGAAGCTTTTGCCTCACTAGAAGGCCTGGTGGGCTGTATTTTGCCACCACAACAGACAGTGCTTCTGCTGAATTTTGGATTGTGTCCCCATCCAAAATACAAATATCAGCAGAATACAGGCTTCGGAGAATGAATTAATGCATGGCAGAGTATCTTAGTGCCTTTGAGTGGAATGGTTAATTTCTCCATTGCTGTCAGTTGGGGATGAGGGCTAGTATCACATGCTTGTGATTTTTTTTAATCCTACTCTGAATGCTTCCGTAACTTAGAAAGGAAAATAAAATTGTATCACATATCATACCACTATTTTCCATTTGTTAAAGACATACTTCTACATCAGGAATAACTTACTGCCCCATGGCTTGTCTTACAATCTGCCTCCGTTTTCCTTTGCTTAACTGGGTCCAAGAGTATTTGCAGGGGAGAGGCAGGAAAGGAATGCAACTGCTAAGCTCCTTATGGCCCACATCACTGCCTGGCAGCATTCTCCAGCTGTTAAGATGGATGTTTTATGTACATGGAAGTAGAGGTGGATTGTTTTCTATGTGAGATGTATGGTTTTATTAGAAAATGCATGCGTCTCATTATGTGAAGTTATATGCATTTCTGAACAGAAGCATTTGAATTATGTTCTAACAACCCATCATATATCGTGTTTGTTCTGATTTCAGTTAAGTTGTGATAATCTCATAGGATGCTTTTCTGAGTACCAGAGTTATTGGCACCATCCATATTTTTCATACAGCTTAGATATATACCTGAAGAGTCATTTGTTTACAAGAGTTAAGAATATCGTACACTTGATAAATCTATCATGAACAGCAGTGAACAGACTGCATACATTTTTGATTGATTCTGATACGGATATTTTATCACACGTACGGACAAGCCTTGTCCTCTTTTGCACACGTGCTCTCTCTTAAAATTTATTCTACAAGGTGCTTCATTATTACTACCTAGGTTTTCTTCTAAGGTATAAGATGCAGTGCTATTCCAGAAACAGAATGAAATCGCTTGGATGGAAAGCAAGGGTACCTTGTGTCACCTCTGATGAAATTCCAAAGTAACTAAGTTTGGGATACATGCCTCTCTGTTTTCCCAAATTTGATTTCGTAATTTTTGTAGAGTAGGTAATATGTTTAATCTGTTATAGGTTGTACTGCTGGCAAAATCTGTGATTATGTTTTCTGTAGAAAGATCTGTATTCTAGCATTTTTAATTTTGTGAAACTTGCAACACTCAAGCTGAAATTAGCATAAGTTTAGTTTGCCCCTGACGTCCCTAAGTATGTGCAGTCCCAGGACTACGCTGTTGATCAGAACTTCTCCTGCAATTGCTGCTTGCATATAGCGGGATTCATGCCAACTGTGAATGAAACACTAAGTACGGAAGGAAGTAATACTTGAGAGCATATTTCCCCTAAAACTTCAGGCATTTGGAAAATGCTGAAGACTTCTTAATTTTAACACCTTCTACAACTAGCAAATGGCTATGAAAACTACTTTGAAGGTCTGTGTTCCAAACACCCTTACTACCTGGTCTTCCTGAGCAATAATGACCTGCTACCTCTGTGGCTTTGTTAATTCGAGCAGCAGAAACTTGTACTAAAATATATCTAGAGCTCTCAGTATTATGTATTGTTCTGCCTAAAGAAATTTGTATTAAAAGCCCAGGCACTTTTAAGTGTAATTTCATACATTAAATCAATGCTAATATTGCAAAAGTTACGTAGTCAAAAGTTAAGAAATGTTGCAGTTGCTGCTGCACTATAATGCACTATTTTATTACATGCTTTTTTCCCTCCAAAAGTCTCCAGCCTCATTAAGTACATTGAATGGAAGTTGCTTAGTTCATTGTTGCAGAAACGAGGAGGTGTGTGGTGAAAGGATGAGGGTTTTGTTAGAAGAGTGGTGTCACAGATAAAGCAGATAAATGCCATTCTTATCCCTTGTAGTCTATTCCTGCATCTGCTACAAAATAACCTGGAGAAGTTTCTTAAATTTTGTTGAGTAGTCACTTATTTTGGGTCTTATTTTCTACAGACGTAACTCAGTGCTGTAAAAGTACTGAGCTCTCGCAACCGCAGCTGATGTCTAGTGGAGCTTTGCTTTGAAATCCAAAGTGCTTTAAAAGGCTGTACAATCTGATAAATGAAACTCTGTCTTTCAGTTTAGACCATGTATTCTTGTGCTTTTCACTTCCACTGTACCTTGGTTCCCTTGTCTGAAAAATGGGGACGAAATGGAATAGCTGAGGTGATTAGGGGAGAATACTGTCGAAACAACCAAGAGAAAATTGGCAACTCTATAGTCAGCATAGCAAAGTCTGTTGTGTAGTTAATAAGGCCAAGGGCCAAAATTTGAGTGAGCATAACCAAGAGGTTATAACAACTCACTCTCTGAACTCTGTCTATCCTGAGTGCTGAATGAGACGGGAGTCCAGCTGAAAAACTGTATGCATATAATTAATAATGGTATCATAACCTCTCTGTAGAGTGGAGCTGAATTAAGACTTCTATTATTGCCTATTCTGAACTCTTAACTTTTCAACTTGATGCCCTTTTTCACTTTACACATTTTATTTCCTGTAATGAAAACTTTGTACATATAAAGCATGAGAATATATGAGTAAGTATGCATCTGAATATAAATTCCCCCAAATTTTTATGGCTACCTCTTACACATAAAGAATATGCAGTGCAGACATATAGATGGTCTTTCTTTCAAAGGAAGTTCCGATTTGATAGCATTGTTACTGTTAATAACCAGGTTGCATCCATACTGAATGAGCAGCTGCAAAGAATCAGGATATTGGAGATGATGCTTCCCTCTGGGTTGCTACAATAAACTCTTGTTTTGGTGCTTTGATTTAAAGCACTGAAAATCTCCAAAGGAATGTGTCAGGATGCTGGAGTATTCTTTTCCATTTGCAGTACAATGGAGAAAATATTCTCAGGCTCTCCAGAGAGATAAATAGGAGATTGCAATACATTTAACTGTATTTAAAATGAAAGTATGTTGAAAGAACTCTATTGAATATTAAGTAGATCCTATTATAATATAGCTCAGATCAGAGTATAGTATTTTCCCCCTAATACTTTGAAAGCTACTGCTTATCTTAACTACAGAAGACACTCTATACTAAGGCTCATTTTCGCTACAGATTCAAGGATCCTAGGTCTAATATGGCCTGTAGGATGACTGAGCTGCAGTAGTACTTGCTGAATGATTCATTGAGCAGTGTTCACATCAGCTTCAAAGAAAAATACTTTTCCTTTCTGCTCACTGAACAGAAGGAGCTGCCGTGAATATGGGTATTGACAAGAGGCTAAAGGAATCAAATGGATAATATGTAAAGGGAAGAGAAAGCACATCCATCATGTTCATGCAGTAGGTAATAAGTAATATTGCTGTAATACTTACTTTTCCAAATGAAAATGGTTTACATTTATATATACCTCATACCCAGACTGAGCCCCAAATATTTTTTTAAATTCATAAACAGCATAGGAACTGTATGTGTAAGCAGAGAAAACTTATACAGCAAAGTCAGAAACACAGGAATCCTAAATGCCAGAAATGGACTCTGCAAATTTATGTGTCACGTATCAGCCAAACAAAGCACTTTCTAAATAATTGAATAAATACTATTTTAATGAACCATTATGACAAATGACGTGCTACGTAGGATTTGAATCCAAAACTTCAATGCTAGATTTACAGCCTTTGTTATTTTGTGTTGATGCAGTTACTATCAGACTGCAACTAGTGTTGCTTTCCCTGACGGCAGCAGCAGTAAACCGTTATTCTGTGTGGAGAGTCATAATGGAGAGCCATACAGCACCGCAGCGGGGACACCTATTCTGCGGGTAGTATAGAGAAGCATCTGGATTTGGTAACTGGAAAATTAACCAACCCAGATTTGAACCTGCCATGTTAGCATCAGTGGAGGGGAAGCTGTGCAGTGTAAATGGAACGTAGAAAAAACTAAATTCCTTACTGAGAGCTTCAGCATATCTAAAACTGAGTGTTTCGTGTGTTTGAATTAGGCCAAATTTGGACACATTTTAATGGCACCAGAAAATGCACATCATCTTTTTCACGATTAATAAATGTTAAGGTCCTCCTCTGCCAACGTTTCCAGAAAGACCAAATCACTGACATATCACTGACGTTCTAAGCTTGAGCATCTCCAGGGTAGGTTCATTAGGCCAGGTGCTCCTCCCTGCCATCTAGAAGAGAGCAGACGCCATGACATCCATTACAAATAATCTTAACCAATATCAATTTTCTATTAGGTTTGTGTGGCTTTTGATTGTTCTCCATAGTAGCTCTTTCTCTTCTACTGGGTGGTGGTGGGAAAACTGCAACTTGTATGACCCCCAGCACTACCACCAGCACTCAGTTGTAAAAGTGCCAGACCTTTATCCAGGAATTGAGGCAGCTCAGTGTTTCAAGGCTCTGTAACTGTCTCTTTTTTGGATTAGATTTTCACAGCATAGCTGACTGTTACTCACTAACCTTCTCTCAGACACACTAATTTTTACCCTTTATATCAAGCCTTAGTGACCCACTCTGTGGAAGCTCATCCCCTTTATACAGTCTTCCAGTTATTATGCCTGAGGCCAGCAAAGTCAAATGATGAATATCTCAGGCAGTCATCTAATCAGAGTGATTTGTAGGCACTCTGAGAGGAACCAAAGTCCAACTGGTGCCCCAGTGATAAAAGCCCACTGATTAATCCCAAGGCTACACTTTGCTGTGATTTGCCATTTGTGCAGAATAAATAAAACATGATCCATTTCACGGTCAGCTGCTGGAAAACGGTTGCTTGTTAAATTCTTTCACTCACAAAAATGAGAGAGAGAAAGAGAACTTGTCTGGGACTCTACCCTAGCCTTTCTTCCCCAACTAAGGTTGTTAATGGGTAGGTTTGGTGTTCCAGAAGTGTTTCCTAATGAGTACATGATTTAATATAGTAGATACTGGTGGATGGACTTAATTTATTTTTTTTAAATTGGTTTAGACAGTATTGTATACCCATCCATAAACAGCTTTACATGCATGACAAGCGTATCAAAGGACTGGCTGGCAAAGAGAAAGCAATCTTTCTGGAGGCCCAAAAACTAGAAAACTCAGAATGTGACTTGTTGCACAAGCTACTGATTTCTGTCTATGAATGTTTGACTGTTGTGGGGCCTTTCTTTTTCTCTTGAGAGTTCTTTTGTCAAAGGAGAAACAAAATATTTACTCAGATACATTTAAATTCTTTTTTTTTTTTCTTGCTAGTTTATTTATTATTGTATTATAAGTAGGGCTTAAAAATGTCTCCTGGGAATAGAAGCTTTGTCTTACGTAGTCCCCCTTGTATTGCACTACAACATGGTTGTAGTCCTTTGGCTTAAGAATCAAAAGTTATTTTCTCTACCATAACCACTAATGAAATTGAAGAGGGTAATTTGCATAGGTAATTGGAGAAAGAGACTAGTTTGCATCACTTTTCGTAATTATTGTGCCTGAACGTCACATGAATTTTTTTATGTGGGTATAAAGCAACAGAACAGTACTTACTGCATCCTAAGTGATAAATACATTGTACAGGAAAAACAGTCTGTTACTTTTGGAGGGTTTTTTATGCAAACTTTTTTTTTTGGCAGAATCTAGTTTGCTATTAAGTTGCCTTCATGGTTCAGTGGGAGGTGACATCCTGAATCCGGGATGCTTGTGAGATTATAGAGCGCTCTCAGGATACCCTTACAGTCAGATATGAGATCATTTGCTGCAAAGGGAAGTGGCTTTTCATGAACAGTAGGAGAAGAGCTACAAAAAGGACTTCTGTGCTGGGCAATCACATGACTGGATGATGCGAAAGGCAATGTTATGGTTGGAGGAAAGAGTGCAGACATGGCATGTCATTTTATGGCCTGAAGTTAGAATGAGGCTCTGTCGTAGAAGACAGACAGTATTTCCCCTACAAGCTAGAGCTGCAGGTGAGTATCACTGGCCAATGGAACTCTGACTGGTGACTGCAAGCCATGACTGGGTGCGCTGCAAAGAAGTGAGAAATAGAAACGCATATTTTCCCACTAAGTGATTTAGTAGAAAGGTAGGTGGAGAAAATTATCAAAAGACCACTGTTCTAAGAACTGTAAGAAAACAGGCTTTAGTTTTAGTATAGTCTGAATTTGCTGTTTCTGTTTTCCTAAGTAGTGCTGTGTTTCAGAAATAAATGTCTGTAACAGTTAGTTATGTTTGACACTCTAGCTTTTCTGGTGTGTATTCAAGCTAGTTTGGTTCTGCAATTTCATTAAGGGCACCTAGGTTTTGAATTAGTCCTTTGTTCCTGTCAACAGCATGTGACAGAAGAGTTAGAAAGACACAGCCTGATCTGGAAGGAGTCATCCTTAATTCTGAAGAGACACTAATGCAACCGTCTCCAGAAGACATGAGCACCTCAGTCTCTAAATCAGCCCAAGAGAGTTCCAGATGCTCAGGTTGAAACTAAAGACTAAAGTACCCCTATCAATTTTTATGTCCAAAAAGATTTGCCTTCTGTGTGCCAGGGCAGACTATAGGATCGATTCAGAACTGTAGGGGTCCCTTTCTCTCTCCTATTTTTCTCTCTGCTCAGTAGCTAGAATGCTAGGTAACACATCATCCAAAGCTAGCAGCATTGATGCTAATAGTGGCATGTCATTTTAGAGGAATGGAATGCTTTGTTGACAGTATAGCTTTTTGCTTTATGATTTGAGCATGTTACATGCAACAAGATGTTTGTAGTGATGTCATGAAGGTCTTACAAGAGCTTTACCTAGGTTTGTGATCGCTGCCAGAATTTGTCTGTCGTCAAACTCATACCCACATTTTATCTTTCTTAAGATAGTAGTTCAGTCCAGTCTTTTATAGATCTTTACATACTTTTTATAATACCGTGTTAATACTTCTCAGCTAGGAATTTTTGAAAATTAAAAACCCTAACCCTTTCCCTCCCCACGCATCTATACATTCAGCAGTTCTTTGTTCCATACAAAGGAAGAGTATTATGGAAAAAATAAGTTTTTCAGGGTTTTTAATTTTGGTCATTAGGAAAGGGGAATCTGATTTTTCAGTTAATTCTTGGGGCTGCTTGGGCACCTGTCCACAAAATTACTGTTACTAAAATAGCTTTTATTGAAGATAAATCCTTTGCTGTGTCCTGCAACGCAATGTTAGTAATACACAGCCTCACTGGAAAAAAAGCCTGCCAATATGAGTTTGGTAAGCATTAGTATCTTCTTTCTGCTTTTCCAGTTGACTACCAATATTGTATTTCTTGCGATGGAAGATTTTCCTCTTTTAATGAGCACAATTGTTGCAGTCTTTCTAGGTTTTCTTCCTAGTGAGATTAATGCCACTGAACTGTCCAAGAATGACAGGGCACTGCAGCCCCAGTCTGCCATCACAGAAGTAGCAAAGATCATCATTCGGGAAGAAAAAGGGATTTTACCTTTTCCTAAGGTCCTTCCTATTGACACACACAAATGAAACTCTCCATACAGAGAAGAGAGAGAGAAAATGTCTAGCTTTATTTCCCTGCACAGATGTTTCTTGACTCACAGCTTAGAATACGTTAGGGTTTTTTAAGTTTTACTCTCTATATTGTTAGCAGCAGTTAAAAATCCACTAGAAAGACTAAGCAACGTGGCTAAGCAATCGAGCTTTACAGAAACGGTACAGTTAATCCATGGTAGTTCCGAATTACTAATTTAATCTGCAAAATATAGGTTTCTGTATTAGTTTGGTAACTAATTGGCAACTATTTCTGGCCAGCATCCCCAAATACATTTTTTAAAATGTATTTCTACCAACTACTGACAAGTTAGCCTTCCCCTTTCCCCTGATACCATATGCTTTTGCAGTGATACTGAACTTGGCATCTATGTTGTTAGTAGGAAGAACCTTTGAATCTGTATAAACGTTTTCCCTTTTTGTTTGTCCATGAAAACATCTTTCTGGAAAGCTATTAGCTGGGAAAGTGAACATAATTGAGGCATTAATCGCACATTCTCTTAAACCTTTCGTAAGGACAAAATCAGACTCAAAAATAATTCTGAATTCTTATTAAATGTAGTGTCAGAGTTTCTCCTAAGTGAAACCACTAATCTGCCTGTTTTTTCATTTGTTTTCTGAGCTGCATGCCTCCATCTATGACTGCTTTGCATGCCTGAAATGAGGTTTTCTTTGTCTGGTTTGTACTAGCAGTGCAAGATGCTTTAGGAACTCGTATTTTTGAGTTTGTTGCCAACTGGTTAAGGAACCATCTGTTCCAACATGGCGGGTTCCTCCCTGGATGACCGATTGTGTGAAAAGGCATTATGAGATAGCTGGGAAGGAGCATCCTGCTCACTCAGCAAGAACTGAAGCAGCACTGATGGCATCCTTGCAGAATGTACCCATAGCTACCATGTGAGCTCTGCTCACACTTTTATTACACGCAGTGCTCTTGCTGAAACTTTGCAGTGATGCTTCTTCTGGGAGCTCAGATCATCAGATCTTCAGTCTTTATTCTTCCTAGGAATTTTGCCATCCTGTAGGTAAATGCTGGGGTACTGCTTGAAATCAGACACAGTATAAATGTACATATAGAAAAACACTTGAAGGAAAAAGATGTGCATGGGGGGTTTTGTCGTGGTGTTGTGTCTAATTATATGTTCACTTCTTCACTGCTACTCCCTTTTATAGGATGACAAACTCTATGCTTAATGAACCATGGCTTCAGATAAGCTATCGATACTGCTAAAGTAAAAAAGTCTCTGGCTTCCAGGGTTTTTGTTGTGGTGCATCCATAATGTGAATACACATATAGACAGTACACATCAAAGAACAAGGGCAGGCAAATAACCCATCCTTTTAATAACTACCTTTGTTCTGAAAGTGTAAAAACTGGATTTTCCATTTTGTAGGAAGTTTCATGTCTTTAAAGTCTGTTTTGTCTCAAAGCAAAAATAGGAATGAAAAATTTGGGGAAAAAAAATACTTGTGAAATGCCTTCCCAAAACAGTGTCATTATGGAGAAACTAGTTTAATTTTAACAAAAATGTTAATGAAATTTTAAATTTGGCTTTATTTTGAATAACTGTTTTGTAAACAGAACTGTTTGTGGTGGAATCTGTATATTTTTGCAAAACTGAGTGCTACTTTAAAAAGATTAAATTTCATCAAACAGGTATTTTCTAGTGGGAGAAAAACCCCAAACAAACCCTTAGTTGGGAATTTTTGAAAAGTCCTAGTTTTACCCAAGAGGCATTCTGTCTTGTACCTTGTTCTTCGGCTCCACTAAGGGCTGATTGCAAAATGTCAGCATGGTACATGAGGAGGTTTGGAATCCCCAGAGCAGCCAGTGGTGAGAACACACATAAATCACACAGCTCCTAGACTGGAAGGGAGGAGAAGGGTTACCACTGGAGTTACAAATGAGGAATCTTAGCTAGGTTAAGTAAATGACATCCTAGTTTCTCCCTGACAATATAACGGAGCAGTCAGAGACAAAAAGAAAGGTTACGTACAGGAATTGGCTGGCAAGGTAGAATTTTCTGAAGATTTGCATTAATTCATTACTATGTTTAAGACTTCCAAATTGGGCTTTTTTTTAAGGGACACCTCTTATCTTTTTAAGCTCCTTGAGTCTATGCAATAATTTATTTTTTAACACAAGTAGTTAGCCTTTAACCTTTGAGAGAAATCAGATGGATTTGGTGAGCTGATTTAGAACTTACGCTTTTGGATGCCTCATTTGCTACACAGTATTGTAGGCAGAGGCTTTTTTTAATTCTCCCAAACTCTACCTGCATGTGTTCTAATGTCTCCTCTTATCTGCTTGAATGATCCTCTCTAGTGCTGCTTTATGCAAACCACAGCACAGCCAAACTCTTCTCAGAGATTGAGTGAGTGACAGTACGTATTTTCAAGGTACACTAAATGAGAAATGTGCAATTTAAGCAAAGCATTCACACATTTGAATGAAAGACTGAAACTGTTGAAACTGCAGCTGCTGACAGGAAATTGATGTACCAGTTGCTATTTACCTAGCAGAAATTAGTTCTCTGCGATCAGTTTTATTAAACTGGATGGAAAAAGCAAGCATTCCCTTAAGAGGGTTAAAAATATGTTCACTTCAAAGTTAAGTTAAGCGTGCTTCTTCCCTGTGTCATTGCTATTTTCTCATCATGTCCCTTGTTGGTTTTTTTCCTGAAAAATACCACTATAAAATAGACTAATAAGCTTTCCTAGTTGGCATTTAACCCCATCAAGAGCCTCTCCTTGCACTTTGGGAACGGCTGGTCAGTGACAGGAGTGCCACAAGAGGAGTTTCTTTAGTCAGAACATTCCCCTGTGGGGCACAGGCAAATGCACTGGGGCTCCACCTTTCATTTGCTGAGCACACAAGCCAGACACCCTGCAGTAGGGCATAAAGTTATGTCTGAATAAAAATGTTATTTCCTATTCCAAACTGGTAACTTTTTCCTAAATTGGACAAGTCCCTGGGAAAGCTCACTGTCATGAAGAGGTTCAGGTGGTTTCACACTCAAATGCTTTCAGAGCTGTTTGATCTGTCAATTTTTCCCTACTGTGGGGATGTAAATGAATATTTATTATTAATATAGTACTGCAGTGTGCAAGATGCACCACACTTGTTAACTTTGCCATGTTAATCTGTGTCTCAAAGCATTTGTTTCTAGAAGGGAGAAGATCTGCATGTGTCAGATTTTTGGAACATGAAGGGATAAAAGAAGCTCTTAAATCTGAGGCTGGGATAAGGTTTTTAGGAAAAAGAGCACAGAGCTGGTGTAGAGTCCAAAGCAATGGCAACCACTCCCCTTCCTATAAGCAACAAAGGACAGGGTGCTGGAGCCACAGTTTTGCTCAATGGGAATCCAGTGGTTGCAGCTTTTCCTAATTGTGCCCAGGCTCTCATACACATGTGAGAGTAGATACATGATAATTAAATGATAAAAAGTGCCTCATGTTAGTATGAAGGACCAGAGTGGATCTATGTTATTTAAGGCCAAGATGGCTGTTACCTGGGAGATGTTACAGAGTCCATTATTTTTGCAGAGTGAGGGCTCTTCAGTAGTTCACTAAACCAGCTTTATCTTAACTGTCTACTTTCCTAGTAAAATGTAAAGCAGATGGATTTTTGTTTTTTGTCTAGCTGCGGTAAATCTATCTGGGAACTAACCATGGAACTAATCACTTGTATTTTTCAAGTCTGCATGCCTAAAATTAAACATCTGCATCCACATCAGTCACTTCAGGCACTGGAAGGAAAAAATGCATCTTACTTTTCAGAGCAGTTAATTCAGTGATGGGACTTGCAAGTACCAAGGTAACAATTAATGACAGATGAAAGTACTCAGCACTTATAAAATTCAGGATTCTAGGCAAATTTTTAACAGCTATTTTTGAATGTTTGGGCCACAGTATTTCTTTATAATAAAGATTTTCCTCCTCTTCTTTTTAATTTTTCCAGCCACTTATTTTAGGGATTTTTCCTTCCTTTCAGTCTTTATTTGAGTTGTCATGAATCTCTCTTATTGTTAGTTAATCACAGGAGAACAGAATAATGGAAATATGGCTGGAAGAGTTATTGAGAGATTGCCTAGCCCATCAGTTCTTCCTAGTGAGGAGCACTGATAGTAAACCTGAAAAATGCAACAGAACACAAAGTAAAAGGCTCTTCCCTGCCTTGTTAGCTTGGGCTGTGTACCCATGACTGTACTGTCAGAGGAAGGCAGTGCTACCAGGAGATAACAAAGGGACGCAGTCTGAAAAAAAAAAAAAACAATTTGAAGCAGCAGGGTATGTATTTCCATACCAAGGAGGCCCTCAGCATCAACTCTAACATTTTATTTTTTTTTCCTCATAGTCCTACCTCAGTTTTAAGGCACTGCTGTGAGGAGGTAGTTGCAGGGCTTCAGGAGGACATGAAGAGACAGTGTCTGCAGGTTGTACATGAGGCTGAGGATGCATGAACTCAGAGAGAAGGTAGAAATAATGGAGGCAGGCAGAGCAGGAGATGTGCTAGCCAATGTGACACCCGTTATTAGCCAATGTGACACCCATCTACAAGAAGGGCTGGAAGGAGGATCCGGGAAACTGCAGGCCTGTCAGTTTGACTTCGGTGCCGGGGAAGCTGATGGAGCAGATCATCCTGAGTACCATCACGCAGTACACACAGGACAAACGGATGATCCGGCCCAGTCAACATGGCTTTATGAAAGGCAGGTCCTGCTTGACTAACCTGATCTTCTTCTACAACATGGTCACCCGCTTAGTGGATGAGGGAGAAGCTGTGGATGTTGTCTATCTGGACTTACGTTAAGCCTTTGACACAGTTTCCCACAGCATTCCCCTGGAGAAACTGGCTGCTCATGGCTTGGATGGGCATACGCTTTGCTGGGTAAAAAACTGGCTGGCAGGCCAGGCCCAGAAAGTGGTGGTGAATGGAGTTAATTCCAGTTGGCGGCTGGTCACGAGTGGTGTCTCCCAGGGCTCGGTACTGGGTCCAGTCCTGATTAACATCTTTATCGATGATCTGGATGAGGGAATCGAGTGCACCCTCAGTAAGTTTGCAGACCACACCAAGTTGGGTGGAAGTGTTGATCTGCCTGAGGGTAGGGAGGCTCTGCAGAGGGATTTAGACAGACTGGATCGACGGGCCAAGGCAAACTGTATGAGTTTCAATAAGGCCAAATGCCGGGTCTTACACTTGGGCCACAACAACCCCCACCACAGCTACAGGCTTGGGGAGGAGTGGCTGGAAAGCTGCTCAGCAGAGAGGGACCTGGGGGTGCTGATTGACAGCCGGCTGAACATGAGCCAGCAGTGTGCCCAGGTGGCCAAGAAGGCCAACGGCATCCTGGCCTGTGTCAGGAATAGTGCAGCCAGTAGGACCAGGGAGGTGATTTTACCCCTGTACTCGGCACTGGTGAGGCTGCATCTTGAGTAGTGTTCAGTTTTGGGCCCCTCACCACAAGAAGGACATTGAGGTGCTGGAGCGTGTCCAGAGAAGGGCAACAAAACTGGTGGGGGGTCTGAAGCACATGTCCTATGAGGAGCAGCTGAGGGAACTGGGGTTGTTTAGCCTGGAGAAAAGGACGCTCAGGGGAGACCTTATTGCTC
The DNA here is from genome assembly GCA_017639485.1 of Pluvialis apricaria. NCBI lineage: Eukaryota > Metazoa > Chordata > Aves > Charadriiformes > Charadriidae > Pluvialis > Pluvialis apricaria. Next base: position 50,233,604 of record CM030010.1, on the reverse strand, counting down.
TCTACAATATCTGAAAGGAGGTTGCAGAGAGGTGGGAGTCGACCTGGTCTGTCAAGTAACAGGTGATAGAACCAGAGGAAATGGCTTCAAGTTGCGCCAAGGGAAGTTTACAGTATCACAGTATCGTTAGGGTTGGAAGGGACCTCTGGAGATCATCTAAGTCCAAGCCCCCTGCCACAGCAGGGACACCTACAGCAGGTTGCACAGGATGGCGTCCAGGCGGGTTTTGAATGTCTCCAGTGTGGGAGACTCCACACCCTCTCTGGGCAGCCTGTGCCACTGCTCTGCCACCCTCAAAGGAAAGAAGTTCCTCCTCATGTTAAGATGGAACTTCCTGTGCTCAAGTTTGTGCCCATTACCTCTAGTCCTATCACTGGGCACCACTGAAAAAAGACTCTTCTCATCTACCTGGCACCCTCCCTTTAAGTATTTATAAGTATTGATAAGATCCCCCGAGTCTTCTTTTTTCTAGATTAAAAAGCCCCAAGTCCCTGAGCCTTTCCTCATAAGAAAGATGCTCCAGCCCCCTAATCATCTTTGTAGCTCTTTGCTGGATTCTCTCCAGCAGTTTCCTGTCCTTCTTGAACCGGGGAGCCCAGAACTGGACACAGTGCTCCAGATGCGGCCTCACCAGGGCAGAGTAGAGGGGGAGGATGACCTCCCTCGACCTGCTGGCCACGCTCTTCTTGATGCACCCCAGGATGCCATTGGCCTTCTTGGCCACCAGGGCACATTGCTGGCTCATGGTCATCCTGTTGTCCACCAGGACTCCCAGGTCCCTTTCTGCACAGCTGCTCTCCAGGAGGTCAGCCCCCAACCTGTACTGATGCATGGGGTTATTCCTCCCCAGATGCAGTACTCTACACTTGCTTTTGTTGAACCTCATCAGGTGTTTTCTGCCCAACTCTCCAGCCTGTCCAGGTCACGCTGTATGGCAGCACAGCCTTCTGGCGTGTCAGCCACCCCTCCCAGTTTTGTATCATCAGCAAACTTGCTGATGGTACACTCTATCCCTTCATCAAGGGATATCGTTGTTTAGATTGGATATTAGGAAGAATTTCTTTACTGAAAGGGTCATCAGGTGTTGGAACGCATTGCTCAGGACAATGGTGGCGTCCCCATCCCTGCAGGTATTTAAGGGTTGTGTAGATGTAGTGCTCAGGGACATGGTTTAGTGGTGGCTTGTCAGCGTTAGGTTAATGATTGGACTAGATGTTCTTACAGGTCTTTTCCAATCTGGGAGATTCTGTGATTCTGAGATAAGGAGTGATGAGGCAAGCAGAGCTAACTGGCAAGGAGCTGATGGTGGTTACTCTGGAACTTTCCCCAGGAAAGGTTGGAGACAGCTGTTTTGGTTTTGTTTTTTTCTCTGCTCCAAAACAGGATCAGCTTTATCTTAAGTATTCTTGAAAGATGTTTGCCTATGTGTCCTGGTTTCAGCTGGGATAGAGTTAGTTTTCTTACTAGCAGCTGCTTCAGTGCTGTGGTTTGGATTTAAGATGAGAATAATGTTGATAACACACTAATATTTTAGGTGTTGCTAAGCAGCCAAGGACTTTTCAGCTTCTCATACTGGCTGCTAACAGGAAGGCAGGGGGCACCCAAGAAGCTGGGAGGGGACACAGCCAGGACAGCGGACCCAACTGACCAAAGGGATATTCCATACCATATGATGTCATGCTCAGTATTTAAAGCTGGGGGAAGAAGGAGGAAGGGGGGGACATTCGGAGTGATGGTGCTTTGTCTTCCCAAGTAACAATTAGGCATGCTGGAGCCTTGCTTTCCTGGAGATGGCTGAACACCTGCCTGCCAGTGGGAAGTAGTGAATGAATTCCTTGTTTTGCTTTCCTTGTGTGCGCAGCTTTTGCTGTACTTATTAAACTGTCTTTATCTCAACACACGAGTTTTCTCACTACTACTCTTCTGTTTCTCTCCCCCATCCCACCAGGGCGAAGTGAGCAAGTGGCTGTGTGGTGCTTAGTTGCCAGCTGGAGTTAAACCATGACACTGTGGAAACAGCGTAGTAGTATAGGCATTTAAGAACAGTTTAGGCAACCTATGCCTTACGTTACTATCCTTAGTATTCAGAAAGTTTTCTCAGATAAGCCTGTCTGTCCACAGCCTGCCTCCTATTACTGCCATTGCCTTCTGAAATAAGTGTTTTATTTCTCTAATGGTAGTCCGAACACAGCACACTCACTTTGTTTGCAATGTTTCAGCATCTCAACTCATTCTTGTCTTTGACAGTCTTTGATGTGTATGGGCATGATTTTAATGGGCCCAGTTGTCTCTGGCATTGTGACAAATGAACCTATGAACCTCATTTTTCAAACCATTACAGTTTCTAAAGCTGGATTACATGTTTCCAAGAACATCTAAAATCTTAGGACAAATATGAATTTTATTAATTCAAAGTAATAAACAGCGGAAGAGTATTTTTTTAATGTACTTGCTATAAAGTGTCACTAAATAGATATGTGCACAGCTCTTTCACAGCTCATGGTTATGAGACTTTTCAGCATTGCTTGAAACCTTATGAAATTAAAACATAAATTTAAGCCACCGCTACCACAGTTAAGGTAGCAATTGAGAGTGCTGTTTGCTTGCTGTTGTTACCTGTTGGCCAACAAAAGTGGCAGGCACTGCCATAAATGTTTCCATGGTTAGTATCATGCTAGTCAGGTAGCTGAATTCCTTACGCTCAACTGCGCTGCTAAGCAATGGGTCGAGGTTGGTGGTGTGAATGAGCAAGTGTAAGCTTGTTTCTGAACAGATGTGTAAACAACTAGTGCCCTGTCTGTTTCCTAAATGGCATTTTTTATCTCCTATGCAGACCACTTACTTCAAAAGCACTTCATTCCATACCTTCAAATAATGGTAAACGTGCTCTTTTTAAACAGCAAAACATGGTCAAAGCAAATGTGGCAATCCCTGTTTTGGAAAACAGCCGTGAACTCCATTGGGTGCTGATACTACTGTTTTGGAAGTGCTGCTCTCTTAGTTATGTCACTAAAGATAGAAACAGGTGTTTTTCAAAAATGCGGTGGAGATTGCCAGAAAAATGTGAAGTTGTATGTTTTAGGAAAAACTTAGTATATATAGTTGTCAACTAGCTGCAAGTGAAACTGAGGATAAGGCCAATTAGACTAGGGGTGATAAAAGGCACTGCAGGCTTGCTTTCATTCATTCCAGAACACAAAGAACATGAAACTAAGAACAACTTTTAGTGCACAGCAGCAGAACAAAGGCATCTAGAGAGCATACTGAGCAGACACACTCCCTAACAGTTTCCTTTACTTTTTAAAGGAGCCCAGAGACTCAGACCAAATAAATTCAGCTTAGAGGTAGCATCCTCACAGGTTGAATTTCTCCTGGCTACTGTTGTGGACAATCAACTTGACCAGGTCCATGGGCAAGGCAGGGCTGTATGAGAACAGAAAAAAATGCAGCAGCTTTTGAAGAGCAGCTACAACCTGACAGACTCCAGGCAGATATGCCTTAGGTGAAAAGCAACAAGTATTGGAAAACAGAGTTGTGCCATCAGCATGCTGTAGTCCCTTATATTTGTGAGGAGTTGTCAATTCATATCTTTGATGGACTGTGGGAGAGAACATTGAATACAGTCTGGTACCCCAAGATGCTGAGCCCTCTACAGTTGACAAACAGACCTGAGGCTTAGTGCAGGAGTAAGACACTGGGGAGAGGATGGTATAGATATGTATGTCTATAATACAAGGTTTGAAAGCAAACCAGATGAATGTTGTACTTGTAATTCAAAGGGTGCAAGGGAAGGTCCCAAGACAGAGAGCTGATGACAAGCTCCCAAGGACCAGGCAATGGTGTTGGGCAGGAAACACTCAGCCACCCACAGGATTCTCTGAAAAGTAAAGAGGGAGTTGTGTCCTAGAGGGTAACACGCCGAGTAAACTATTCCACCATTCTTACTGACACCTTGAATCAGAAGCAGGGAGACTCTTTTAGGAAAGGGTCGTTTAGGATCCAGATGCAGAGCTGTTACCTTTGAGGTATTAGTTCTGTTCCTTGTTTTGCTGCAAGTACTTTGTGAAGCTCAATTATTTTTGTGTTGGTTTGCCCATCCATAATCCAAAGATTAATAGTATTCTGTGCTTTACAGAAATTTGCAGATACTAATGAATTAAATTGCTTAGCCATCTGTAGGTTGCTTGTGATCTAGAAGCAAAACATTTTGTTCTACAAAGCCTGATAAAGTTTCTTTCATGGGAACAAGCTTCTCATCCTGCTGTAAGATATAAAAAGTATGAAAAAGGATGTTGTTTGCTAAATAATACTTCTCTAAAAGTTGTCACCCAGGTGAGACTGTAGAGGAAGAGGATTTGACCAACCTTTTAAAAAGTGTTTGAGTCAGGGATATAAATTAGCTTTGGGAAATGACTAATTCTCATCTAAATTAAACAAATTTCCTAGTATTGCCAGGAGCATTAAAGCCAGAGCCAGATCATATGTGATACTCCTCCGTCCAATCAAAAGCAGCTAAAAAATGCTTAAGTACCATTTTCATAAATAACAACAATGGAAGATTAGATTTTCATCAGATTTATTCTTTTGGGCTGTAGAGGATACACGTATATCTGTGTTGACTGTGTGTCTGAGTTGGCAGACAACACATTAGGGGCTGGTTTCCTTGCCAACCACTGCTTATATGTAATGTTTCCTACAACAAAACAATAGTAAGTGTGTGCGTGTGTTTTTAATTAAAAAAAAACTCCAAAAAATATTTGTACTAAATGACTGGATCTTCCCTTAGTATTCTTAAGTCTTTAAAAACAAATCTGAAATAAAGGGCACAGTTTTTCCCTGCAGTGTGGACTCTTAGACCCTTCCCCCAATATTTTGTTTTGATGACTTTGCAAGACAAAGTGGCAAAAGGTAGACTTGTGGATCAAGCATGAACTCAGGCTGTTGAGGTTTTTATTCTTTGCTTATGGAATTAGAGTATTATACAAATCACGTGGCTGTGCTCGCTTGTCTTCTTGCTTACGGGTGACCTCGTCTCTTACCCCAATTAGGGATGAAGGGGAAGCGTAAAAATAAATATATCCCAGTTCTAAAATACTTCTCAAAAGCATTCAGATGACAGGTGCTGTAGCAACACATTGGAATAAGGGGTTTTTTTCAGTTGATTATACAGTTTTAATGGCTAGTACTTTCTTGGTTTTCTGTCTGCATTGGTCCGGTCACAGAAGAAAGCCAAGCAAATTGTGTGCATTAATTCAGAGTGGTTGGTTCACATCTGCTGTTTGAGGTCAGGGCTCTTTCCTCATTTCTGCATTTCTGCTATCCAGTTGAGCTCCCTGTTCCTAAATCAGCACAACAGATACGGGTACCTCAGGTCACTCAGCTTCCTTGTCATTTGGCGTTTTCACCGAGCTGAAGCACAAATAACAATTTTACTCCCACAAGTAAATAAATGCTAAGTCAGTGTCTGGTGATTCGTCTGAAACCTGAAGATGTCTCGTAGCATGACTGATAGATTTGATTAAATGGCACCCATAAGACTGTTGTTGCAGAAGAATGATTAAGCCTAAATTATCTGAAAGACTCTGACTCAGGATATAAACAATGCAAGAGCAATTGAGAGACCCTGAATCATGGGCTGTGACATGATATATCCTGGAGTTCAATAAGCTAATGGTGCTATTAATGACTAAGCTAAAGCAAGCAGAGGTTTTGTTTGCTTCTGATTTCATGTCTTCCACCCTCAGTCTCTGCAGGTGGCTAAACATACAAAAGTACTTATGAAGCTGGGAGGGGAGGGGGAAGAGAGGGAAATACAGAAAAGGAGAAACTAGGAGCAGAGAAGCAAAGGGATTTATGTTTTTGTTTACATCTGGAAATTTTCCCCATGTCCCTAGGGTAATGGCATTCACAGTGAGGGAGGGAGGAAGGCCCACAAGCTCTTGTGGGGGAGGGGCATAAAGAATAGGGGGCAGATAAGGAAACAAAAAGCAGAATATAAAATACAGCCGAGGGAAAGAGGGCATTTTTTCTCAGACAGGAAAAGGAAAAAAGAAGAGATGTCCAAATGGTTGTCAGGATTCTTTATTGTGTCTCCCAGAAATACTCTTAGCAGTACTGGCAGCAGGGCACAGAAGTTCCTATAGGGGAAAAATAAGCCAGTCAGTAGGTCGCTTACAAATTGTTCTCCTGAATAATATACAAGAAAAATCTTACCTGAAATTTTCACGTTTATTGGCACAAAAGAATTTATTGATCAAAAATAGGCAATTCTCCCTCCCTTTTAGTGTCTGATGATGACAGGAGAAGCTGAATAGCTTGCTCCCTTGGGAAAACCATGTTATTTCATAATAAATAAACTGAAATTTCAGTGACAGACCTGACAGAGGGTTTTTATCTTATTTTCATCATATCTGAAAGAGAGGGGAAGAAGTGGAGTTAAGTCTCTCTTATTGTTTTCCTCAAATTAAATGAAAGGAGTAGGGAGGGGGAGGGAGAGGAGAGCCCACTACTGAGCAACTAAGTTATCCTTCCAGTCATTTCTATGGCAAATGAAAGTGCTTCTCAAGGATAAGTAACCTAATGAAACCTTATGCAGTGGTCATAGGGAACTGCTGCCAGAACTGGAGCAAAGTGAGAACAAAGAACTGAATATTAATGGCAAATGTCATTAGGTGTTTCACTGTAACAAGCAGGTATTTTTCCTCATGCATAAATGGTAATTTCATGGGGCACACAGTAGTGACAAGCGGTTCATCTTTCCTTAACTCGGTGTCCTTTAAATCATGACAAAACTTAATACTAAGGGGAGAAGAACGCTCAGTCTGCTCTTAATGAAAAATGCTAGTAGCCAGGTCCTTCTGTTTGCCTTCAGGTTGGCTATGAATATGTAAAAATGTTGCCTATGCATGAAGTATGAGCACGTATTCATAATGTGGAACTGTCTCTTTTTATTAGTATTTAAATAAAGATAAAACTACTCTGCATGACCGTGTGCAGACAAAATGAACAGTGAGAGAATCTTTTTTAGTTCTTCTGACATTAGATTTACCTGATTAGAAGCTGACCAGATATCAAACCCATAAAGCACTCTCTAAAATTAAAACCCTTAATGGCTTCATTAATACTGTGAACTGACATCAAGCTTCAGGCACACGGCTTTAGTGTACCTTGGCATCTTAAAAGGTGCTGTCTGGGGAGCAGACAAGCAGGGAGAGCTTGCTTCAGAACTGCTGTCACCACTGGTATACTTAGGGCCGTGATATAGCAGGATATCGCCGTCTGTAGTTCTTTGGAGTATGGCAGTCTGTCCCCTTTAGTGGTGGAAAGCAGGGCTTTACTTTGCACATCCTTTTCAGAGATGCTGCATGTAAGTGATAGCAACAGCATAAGCTCACTGGCTGCTGTCGGCACAAGTTGTCTGACTGCCACCAGGTTTGTTTGCATAATCGGTGCTGGCAGCCTCATCTTCGACAGAGCAGTCAATCCCGCAGTGAATGGCGATCGCTTGCTTTTTTTGACTAAAAAGCCCTGGGAGTCTCTTTTAATCTATCTGTATGTGCAGTGGGGTGGGCCTTAATCCAAACCGGATCTTGAGGAACTAAAACAAAAGAGATATAAAGTCTGAGCGCTGATAGTCTTACTGGTTACTGATCAGAATCACAGACCTGCAATAGTGCCACTCTGGGCATCTCTGCAGAGGAAGATCAAAAGGAAGTTGAGAATTGTAAGCAGATCGGACTAAATTAGAGGAACCAAAAAAAGGCTGGTTTCGAAGTTCAGATTGCATCTTAAAAAAGGATGTTTTTTAATTACCATGTCAATGTTGTGATAGGCAGTGGAAAATCGAATTAGTACACAGGATATTTGGAAATCTCCATGGTTTTCAGAGAAGAGATACAAAATAAAGGAACTCCACTGGGATGAAGCTGTGCTGGGTCAGCCAATATCCAGCAGGCTTGAGAGCCAACCGTATCGTCTGCCCTGTGGCTTTCCTTTCAAGTGTTTTCAAGTTTGGTGTCCAGTAGTTGATCTGGGGTGCCAGCTGCATCAAGGCAGAGAGTGTCAATGTGCTTCAAACACAGCACACGGGGTGACAGAGTTTGGAAAACAAGAAAAAGGCACAGAATTCAAACTGAAATTTCAACTGGTGAATTTCCAAATCTGATTTCATTTTCTCAGCATGAGATGCACTGACTGGACAATGAGCTCATTGCAAGCATTCACTGTCAGCATAGCTCCCTATGAATACCATGTTGCATTTATTAGTAGCTAAGTATAAAGTCCTCTGGGGTTAGATGGGTTTGGGGCATATCTTTCGGATCTCAGATAAACAGTGCTCTTTTAGGCCAGTATCCTCATGCTGACAAAGTCCCATCATGTACTGTAAGCAGTTTTAATTATGTCTCTTGCTGTATTTAATTGTCTGGTTTGCTATTAGTGACAAATAGGTAGGTTTATATATATAGCTGCTGTTTGATTAAGTACTCTGGATGCGATGTCTGTGGTTTTGTGTGTATTTACACCAGCTAAGTATGTATAGGCCTCCCAGATCTCTGTGCCTAGCAACAGAGATTTTTGGGAGCAGACTTTGGTAGAGGAGGACTAAGTTAGGGACAATGTAAGCTGGATGTATAACGTCCATCAGATAGGGCAGGTTGCATCTAAGGATGCTGATGAAGTAGGCAAATACCATTGTAAAGCTGAATGCTTATATTTGAGAGATCATGGAAATCAGGGGAGGTTTCTCTTGGAAAAAAGGAAATGGTACACCCGTTTTCAAAAAAGACATAAAGGAACATCTGGCAAACTACAGGTCGGACAGCTGTATGTCTCCTGAGCCCTGAAAATTATGGAGCAAATACTCGTGGATGCTATTTCCAGGTATGTGAAGGATGAGAAGGGGATTGGGAACAACCAACACAGATTTTTGAAGGGCAAATTGTAGGTGATCAACCTGAATGCCTTCTGTGTTGAAATGACTGGCTCTGTGAATGAGAGGAGAGCAGTGAGCAGATTTATTTTAGCAGGGCTTTCAACACTGTCTTGTGTCGTATCCCCATAGTCAGCTTGAGGAAATACATACTAAAATGGATAGAATTAGAAAGTGGGGGGGAAATGGCTGAACTATCAGGCTTAAAAGGCCAGTAGTTTGTACTTTGGGTGAAGGCTCATTACAAGTGGTGTACCTCATAAGTCGCTTCTGGGGGTAGCAATACTGAACATCTTCAGCAACAACCTAATCAGTGGGACAAAGTGCACCCTCAGGAGGTTCTCAGTTGACATCAACTTGGAAGGAACTGAGGACATGCTGGAAGGTCACAGTCCTTCAGAGGGACTCCTGACACAGGTCCCTCCCTGTCATTCAGAAGGCCCTTGGCAAGCTGGAGGGATGGCTTGCCAGGAACCTTAAGTGTGTAGGAAGGAAAGCATGAGTCAGGAGCATGCCCTTGCAGTGCTGAAGGCCAACCATGTCCTGAGAAAAAGTGTAGCTGCCAAGGACAGGGAAAGGACTATTGTCCTCTGCTCAGCAGCTTGGGAGGCTTCATGTGGAACACTGTGGGTCCACTTTTGGAGACCCCCTGGAACAAGAGCAATATTGACACCCTGGAGGAAGTACAGAGCAGGGCCACAAAGGTGGGTCAACGTGCAAAAGAGCAGACTGAGGGGATGGAATTTTTCTCTTCAAATACCCTCCAGGGCCACAGAGAGAACCAAGGCAGACTCTTCTCAGAGGTGGATACAGTAAAAGGGCAGGAGTCAACAAGTTGGAGCAGGGGCTGAGTTCTCTGGGTATAAGGAGAAAAATGTTTCCCAAAGAGGGTAGTTAATCCCAGGGTTAGGCTTTCCCAACAGAGGCTGCAGAATCTCCATCTCTGGAGACACTCAAGACTTGACAGAAAGAGGTCTTGTGCTACCTGATCGAGCTTTCAAGGTAGCCCTGCTTTGAGCAGGGGGTTGGCTAGAAACTTCCAGGGGTCCCCACCAATCTTCATTCCTCTCTGAGTCTATGTTGGGTTGGTTTGTTTGCTTTTAACAAGGTGAGCAAATGCTTTTTTTGTTATTATTTTTTTGACAGGGAAACCTCTGAAACCTCTCCAGCACACATTCTCTGAATGAAACATGTTTGTGTGACAGATGCAGGCACACATATCAGCAAATAAATATGCATGACAGAGTAGGTCTGTAAGTTCAGCAAGCAGTGTAAATATCTGTTGTGTCCAAGTATCTGGACACCTATCTTTGTCTCTTGCTATTTTCTAAAGGAACTTCCTTCCCCTTTTCAAGACCCTCCTCCTCCTTCTAGGGTTTCATATGCCATTTGCAGAAGGGCCATGCAAGCAGCAAAGACCTGGGTAAGGGACAATCTATTTGCTCATCAAAATTTCTCACCTCGGAGATGACAAGTTTAGATGATTACACATGCAGATGTGTATGTGTACACAGAGGGGTTATTTTATTTTGCCTTTAACATTTGCTGTTGTAAGTTGTGCCCATGTGTCCTTCCTAGGCTTATATATTTTATAAATTTGCAGAGTGGTCCTATTTTCAAGCTCTTGTTAACTTTAAAACCTTTTCAGTGAAGTGTAGTTAGATGCAGTGATGCTGCAGTATTTTGTATCCTTTTAATTCCTTGGGCATGAGTCTTTCCAACCCTTTCATCACACTTACTCCCATTTCCCTGATTTGTTGTTGAAAAGTTTGTTAAAAGCACTATTCATTTCTATAACCTGTAACGAAGCTTGCTATTTCTTTTGTGGTTTAGTAAGAAGAAGAAAAAAAAAGAGGTTGTATAAACATAACTCCATTTAAAAAAGAAAAGCAAATGCACCAGCATGTTGTAATGAGAGCTATTAAAATAATTAGTCCCTATCCTAGGATGATTGCAAAAGAAAATAAGTAATGAAAGTGAAACATATAACAACTGCATTCTAAAATGAACAACCAGCATAAAAATTGAATGAGTCAAAAGTTTAAACCAGAATGTGACGGAGTTGCAGGATAGTGTAGGAGGAAATGTAATTGTGCTTATTCCATGGCAGTTTACTTGAACTAAATGTCTCTGAAAAGTGTCTGAAACGTGCGTGTAGAGCTTGTACTTTCCACAATGTATCACCATATTTGATTTCAGGACAGTCAGTGGGTCAAACTGCCTAAGGCAATCACAGCAGCTTTAACAGCCGAGTGCTTAGAGGAATGGGATAAAATGTCTGCATTTCTGCTTTGATTTGATCTCACTCCTTATTTTATTATGGCCTGCTGGACAGGTCTGTGTTCACTCATGCTATAGTGTCCAGTGCTTCCCCACACTGAGAGAAGAAAGATGGGTAATGCAGGCTCACCCCCAGTGCCAGCAGTTCCTTCAGCCTCACGGGGCTTATCAGCCACAGTCTCACTCTGGTGCTTCCAGTAAGCCTTTTTGTTGTTGTGCGTATCTCTGTATATACAAATTGTCATACTCTTGCCTTAACACAATATAAAACAAGAAAGATACTGTTCTGTTGATGCTGATGGCTCAATATTACCAATGTCAGAGATGTCACTTTCCTGTAGTGTGTTGTCTGAGGCTTTAATATGAATATTGTAATGAAAAAGCTCTAATCCTGGTTTACATGCGCTGAGAAAACATTCCTGGTAATGCTGTATGAAAACTCAAAACATATACTGATCAGATGGATATCTTGTCCTTTAACTAATTAAATATAAATATTGTTACTATTTATGAAATACTTTGTAAAACAATTTAGAAATTACCACAACCCTTTTATTCCATCTGATGCTGTAGAAGCCCCTGTTCAGAGACCATCTTTATACTGTCAACCTGTAAAAGGGGTTGAGGTGTGCTTGGGCTGTAATCAGTGGGTCGAAGCAAGTTGGACCAATCTGTGCACCCAAGATGTCCATCTGTAATCTCATTTCCCCCAAAAACTATATTTGTGCACAGTATTATGTTCAGTATATAGCACTAGAATTAAAACAGTCTATTTAGAAAACTCTCTCTGTGTGTATTTCCCAGCAAAGGTTTTGTGAAAAACTGTAGGATCGGGCTAAATGGTATTTCAAGAATCACGAATTAAAATTCCTGAAGAGCTGAGACCCAAACCTAGAAAAATATCTAGCTGGGCTCTTGTAATTTAGCCCAGATTTTTAAAGAAGAGTGTTTAAGCTAATCTCGGGGAAGCCATACTATTAAGAACAATGTTTTCTGTGAGTTAAAACAGTCTAGCACCACCACACACTGTAAATAATGGTTCTTACATATTTTATTCCTGAAGATAGAAAGATTATATTCATGTAATAATAGTTATAGCTGTGTAGACTTGTTCTGCTTATTCGTGGTTGTCTTTGAAGTTTTAGAAAGCACTGATGAGTGTGCTTCAATGGATTTTTACTTGTCTTGTCTAGGGAAGCAAACCAACTGCGGCAGGTTTAATCGGAACTAAACCTTGTCTGAGCCAACGGAGGCTACAAAACCGAACATGCCGAACAAGTTACAGCAGAGTTAAGGCCTGTTCTTTCAGCTGTTCCAGGGTGTGGTGTTTGGGGAGGGGGAGAGTGTCTATACACATACTTACATGGGCTGTATAAAGTATCCCTAGTGCGTAGGAGGCTGGCATTCATCCTGTATCTACTTGCCTATGTGACCTTGCTCCCAGGGAGATTTGCTGCTGGGGATGCTCTGTTTAGCAAGGTATACCAGACACCAAAGGGACTGGTAACGAGAATTCAGCAGTGGGCTGGTTTTGAGTTGGGTTGCAAATAGTGGGCTATGAATTAATCCAAGGATTTTCAAGTGTCACAAAAGCCACATACTCATTGGTCTTCAGTGCCTGTTGCCCAGTTGCTGGCAGAAAGACAAAGAATCTTACTTGCATCATGGTTTGTAAGATAAAATGAGAGGCCCTATTTAATTTAAATTGACATGTTTCTTTCAAAGTGCTGTACTTTCCCTATTATTTACATTCAGTCTAATCCTGTGGCAAAATCAGCTCTAGGGGAGGTAGCTACAACCACACTGACATTTACATTTCATTTGTTTATACTGGATCTGAGGTTATGTCTGTGCATTTTACCAGTGGCTGCAGAAGATGAGAATAGCTTTAGGAAGGAGTCTGCACATTGATGAAAGAGTGGGATATGTGCTTTCCATAACTGTGTTCCTGACTCATTATTCACAGCACAAAGAATTCTCTTGTGGCTTTCCACTTCTTATGTGGTTGGTGTACCACTCCCACCTTCCAAAAGTCTCAGTTGCTCAAACGCATAATTTTCTGAAGTATAGGCTGTAAAATGAAAGGTTACATTTCAGTTCCACAAGTGAACCAAGTTACCTGGCAGTTTTAGAAGAATGTACATGTGCGTAATGGTTCAGAAATTAGACACAGAAAAACCCACCCTAAACCAACCTAACAATAGTTCAGAATTAAACCCATTAACAGTAGAGAATTCAGAAGCTGATACTCTAATCTATAATTCCACCCACTGTCCTGCAGCGCGTGTTTTACCATATATAAGGTCAACCAGTGCCCTAAGGGGGCTGCCCAGCTAGGGTGGTAGAAGGGTGAAGTACATACTATCATGCCTGTTAAAACTTTGGATTTCTTGACCTTTATACCTTTTACAATTTTCTCAGTGAATGCTTAATTTGTGACTAGTCAGGGACTGCTAAACCAAAACATTTTATTTGCCAAGTTTATTTTTTCATGCAGTACTCTAGAGAATGTGTATTATCTCTCTTACCTTGTAAGTAGGATACCTCGTGGTTTTGATTTTCATGTTCCCGTGAGTTAGGGAAATAACTTTTATCCTCATTTTATGGCTGAGGAACTGAGGCACAGGGGTTCTAAAGGTTCAAGATGCTAAGCATGGTCACCTTCGAGGGTAGCTAGCTTTCATCATTTTGTGGGCTAATAGGCCTTCAGTACCCTTAAGTTATACTAGAAAAACCCGTACGCTAAAGGAACTGACCCGGAGAACTCCGTACTGCTGGTATGAGAAGAGCTCTGTGTTACTCATTTCTCGGTAACATAGATACAGGGGATTTGTGAAAGGAAAGGGGTCTTACATCAGGATGGGGCTCAAAATAAGGATCGCAAGTCTGCTTCGATGTCACAATGACACAGCTGTGGTGCCCACAGCACCTCGGCAGAGTGTCTCCCAGAGCACCCTGCTGTGGTGAAGCTCTTGTTGCAAGCAGTGTGGTGGAGAGGACAGTCCTGTCTCCTTCCACAGGGAAAGGCTGGATGTCTGGGAAGCTACTCTCTGCAATTGGAATACCAGAGAGAGCTGATCCAGTAACCCGTAAGCAAGAGTTAATGTGGTCCGATCCCGTGCTAGTACGTGGGATTTGTGAATGTCTGGATGCCATTAAGATTTTTTTGAATGGTAGCCAGGTGCAAAGCTGATGGTGCACTATTGATAAAATGTTGGAGGTTATTCATAGGTATTGATAGAATCTGACGCGTCATTTTAATGGAACCTATCTGCTTTTTCTTTGATGTTTTAATAGTTTATAATAAACACACAAATGAAACAATTCAGTAAATGCAACAGAAGTACTTTGGAGAAAAGCTAACAAAATGCACGAGCCTTGAGATCTGAGTCCAACCAGTAAATCGACAAGGCTACTTTGAAGGTCTCCTCAAAGTGCTGTTTCACTGATTCTGAAATTAGTCCTGTTTTGCTCTAGAGGTGATGGGAGCATATCAGTGAGGAGCTTGATTAGTGTAGAAAAGAGCAAGTACTGTCGTTCAGGGCCATTTGCCCATCAAGATTCTTTGAGTGGCTTGTTAACTGGACTGTATATGAAATAAAGTAGAAGTACATGGGATCAAAACAAATAATCTGTAGCCTGTTGTTTGCCATTACCACCATTCTGGTTTCACTTTTATTGCAAACTGAAAATGCCCGTGATGTTATTCTCTCACAGTTGTATTGTGGGTCTTCCCCTTGTTTAGACTGAGAGACACGCGTTGTAATAACTGGGAGAACACGGACTCTAGGTGAGGGTACTCGAGCAACGTGTTTGTGAGTAGGTCAGAAGCCAGGTCCAGATGCTAACAAGGGCATAACAAGACAGTGGTGTCAGAATTGCTGTGCTTGCATTCCTCCACAGAGAAGAGAACAGATCCTGCCCAAGGACAGCCACCAGTTGCCTGTCAGACTGAAACGCTATTAGCAGTGGGCCAGGCATGTGCCTGTTGTGGACTGTGTGTGGTCTACAGGCTATGAGTTGGAGCTCAGTAGTCACCCTGGTTATTTCGGTAGACGTAAGAGGTTGTGGCAGTTGCAGACTCTCGTGAAAGCCAGACTTGACTGCTTTCCATACTGACAGCAAGACTAGAGGGACTGCAGCTCCGTCTGGAGCCTGCCTTTGTAAGCAGACCAGGCCTTGTATGCTCTCGGAGAGTACAGTAGGCTAACTTATGCTGGAAGTCTAAAGCTGCCTGAACAAAGTAGGCTGCGGAAAGGCAAACTGTGCTAACAAGCATGTTCTTTAAATAAAACGGAAACATAACCAACAGATGTTACTGGCGGTTCTGCAATGCACTCTTTGCTTTTCTTTTGGTTTCATGGAGTATGCTTCAAAATTATGAGAGCTGAGTTTCTTGAAGACCATGCGGCCACAATTTGTCCCATAGTCTTTTCTTGTTCACTATCCTTGCCACTGATGCTCTGGCTATCACTGTGGTACAGCTGACAAGACTAAATTTCAGTGCCGTCCTTTACTTTTTACTCATGTTTTGGTGAGGAAAAGTTGTAAAGTATCTTTTTGAAGGGTAAAAATGCTGTATCAATGAAGAAATATGTCCTGTGTGTATACACATGGGAGCTATGTGTACAAAAATGTTGATGTATCTGTACATTTATTTTTGCCTGTAGGGCTTTTTAAAATCTATTTATTTTAATACTAGGCTGAAGTAGGAAAATAAATGGTGGTAGAAGCAAAACTTGAATCCACAGATTTTATTTTTTTTTTTAAGAGATTGATTCCTGGGCAGTGAATAAACATTTCCGGCTTAAGGTGGATTTAATTAAAATATGAATTATAATCGCCTTCAAAATGATGTTTAAAATAGAAGCATCCATTGATCTTTTGTACACAGAACACTATATGATGCATCTTATATACACACAATATAATAAATGTATAACATTCATCAAGTTGTAGGATGTTTAATCTCTGAAAACAGTTGTTATATTTAACATTAATGGTACTAGGACTATTGCCCAGACTTATTTGTAATTTAGAAGGCAAATAAAACGTTATATATACACATAGTTCCATATTTTAAATTAACTTTATATTCTTGAAAATATGTATCGATTATTACAATTTTATTGCCAATAATGAACAACAGCTTTAGAACAGTTATAAAAAAATGAAAAAGAGCACACAAAAACCCAAAGCTCTTCTGTTTCTGTGTCTTTGCATTTGGAAGAGTTTTATATAGACAAAGAAGGGAGTTACTGTAATGTGTATTTATGGTCTTCTCTAAGAAACCATATATATGTTGCGTTGTTTCCTGATGAACTGGTGCATTTCTGTGGGTAGCCTTCAGTATTAGTCTGAGAAAAGGTATATATTATATTCAAGTTGCATAAAAAGAGATGTTTCTATGAAGACCTCTAAATGAAGCCCACTGGTTACATCATTCATTCACTCAACCACTTTCTCCCTTTGGTTTCCCGTCATTATTTAGAAAAAGCTGTAGGTTTAGATACTCTAACCTGGTGTTACTCAGCTGCTTTGCTTCTACTTTGAAAATCAGTTAACAGACATTTTAGCTAGATTTCCAATTTGGTTATTATAATTTGGTTTGGATGAAGCTGTAAATATGGAACTACATAGGGTGTGTATACAGAGAGATTGTCAACGAATGTAAATCATCATAGCTGAAGTCAACAAAACTACACCAGCTTGCAGTAGCTGAAGAACTGGCCCAGGAAGTTTGTAATACAATTATTAAAAAGCCACTTTACCTGATCTTATGCTAATACCATGTAAAAACCTATCAAAATGTGAAAAATGTTACAGGTTTCTAATCCCCTTTCTTTCTGTCTATCTGTTGGTCTGTCATAGTCTTTGAGTATTAAATTGCAGAATGAATATCACAGTGGCCCAATTTAACTTCAGAACAAGGAAATATTTTGAATTCTGGAACTGCTTTTGGTCATGTGAGACAGTTGTGACAAGTAATGTCTCTTTAAGGTTTCAGTGTGTACCCTGTTCACAGCTGTTGCAAGGTACAAAATACATTGCATCCAGACTCTGCCACCTGTTGTAGGCGATTTGGAACAGAGCAAGTTAATGGAGATAAAAGAACACATTTTGCCTACTTGCAATGATATTATCTGCATTTCATTTAGCAGCCACCTACTGCCTTTCTTTCACGTCACTATTTTGCAAGGTAAACGCTTGTTTTTGCAGCAGTGAGAGTAGGTTAGTAAACTGAAAATTCGTAGGTGCTTTTTCCCCAGTCCTTTGTCGCTTTTTCATTCTCAGCTGCAGTAGGCCCAGCCCCAGCTGAACCTCTTTGCTTCTAAATTAAAAGTGAGCTTTGGCAGTATCCAAGCATCATCTCTAGTTTCACCTCTGCAAGCACTCTCTTCTCAGAATGGAAGGGGCCACTGATGACTGTCTGCTTTCTGTTGAGCTCTGCTCAGTTAGGTGCAAGACAAATAGATCTGTGTCACTCAGAGTATGTGAGAATTGCTGACATGTGAGGAATAACACTCACCTGAACAAAATTCCCTCCCTTGAAATCCTTCCCATTCTTGAAGGTCTTCTGAGTTCTGGCCAGTGTTTTCAGAGGCCAGAATGTCCTGCCTCCATTTCTCTTTGCTGAGTCTGTTACCCCTGCAGATGTCAAGACCTTTGTTGTACAGACTTTCTTTTAAACCAATTCACATATTTTTCTTATTTTTCTGAAATTTTGCAGGTTCTGGCTCTTGAGAGTGCTGGCCGGTGGTCATTAAAGGTCAGTGACTAACGCTGGTCATCACCTAGGGCCCGCTACGGTAGGGTCATTTCAGCTGATAGCCCAGCTTTGCCCCTTCCATCATCGTGAAGTTTTCCACCACAAAGTAGCTCTAGTCCACACTGACTTGCTGACTATCAAAGCACAAAATATATTCAGAGCATCCAATAGAAGCTGTACGTGGATAGGCAGTTTACTAGGCTGTCCCAGTATCCCTAACCTTTTGTCACTGAAGCCTGTAGTCTGCAAATCACCTCCAGCTCTTCTTTCTCCTGTCCTTGCCATGTAGGCTGGTTCTAAATCTTAATGTGGTTCAGCCCACTACCATGAGAATAAAGCTTCTTCATTCTGTTCAGAGAGCTGTAACTTTTATTGAAGGCCCTTCTCTTTGCTCACCTTAATTAATGAAATCCTATTTTCTCTGACCTCCTTGATTTCTTTGTCATAGGTTTCTGAGCAACAGAAAACACAACTGCTAAAATCATCCTTCTCGACTTTGAGCAACCTGGTCTAGTGGGCGGTGTCCCTGCCCATGGCATGGGGGTTGGGACTAGATGATCTTCAAGGTCCCTTCCAACCTAAACCGTTCTGTGATTCTATGACTCTCACAGTTGGGTGTGATGGCAATGGCAGTTAGAAAAGCTGCTTTTCTCTTCTTACCTGTCTGATAGAAATCTGCCTCGTGTGCAGAAAGAAACTACATTTGTTCATCTCCTCATCCCTTAAGTATTGCAGAAGACGGGGGAGGACCAGGGACACTAAAGTGATTTCCCCTCCTCACCCTCTCCAGCTCCCTTTCATTCTCATTCTATGTTACTGCTCTTCAAGTCTGAGTTATAGCTGCTGCGAAGGTCTAACATGTAAAAGCCAGTCTGGGCTTAGAAATGGCTTGTAACTCTGGTCAGTGCGTTATCTTTGTGGATTACAGGTGCTTAAATGAGAGCTGCATTAACTGTATGGCAGAGACATGCTTACCAACTGCCAAAAGAGGAACAGTCCTGACTTCTGAGGGAAGTAGTGTGAGAAGTAGTGTGACCTTTCAGGACCTATATGGGTTTTTGTTTCCTGTAAATTCTGTCATTTAGTGCAAAGGACTGTGGTGAGTTTGAAGTGAGATCTACAGAACTAATACAGGGGAGACACCAGATACCCATGAGATGACAACAATTATAATATCTACCCAGCTAGTCTGGATTTGAACTTGAAACATACAAAATAAAATCTCACTTGGTTGTCTTTTTTCTTTTAAGAGCTAATATTATAATTTCAGGAGTGAAAGGGGTTTTTTTTTTATTTGAAAGATGTATTTACTAATTCAAGGTTTGACCTCTCTTTGGTTTATACCATAAGTCTTTTACACGGTGAGCTTAAACAAATTGTAATTTTTGGTTTTAGTGACTTCTTTTCCTCAGTTATCATCAGTGTTCTACCTGATTCTTAACAGAACAACCTGAATTAAGCAAAATGTTATAACTGTAAGTGCTAAAAAGACTAGAAATCAATCACTAGTGTGAAATCTAAATCAAAGAATAAATAGCTCTACATTATAAAAATACTTCCACAATGATTCACACTGCTTTGCACTCCAGTTGAAGTTGAGCTGCATTCAAATTTTTAATGAAAAACAGTTGGTAGAGAAAATGTAATATGGACTCAAACCCCATCTTTCTACATTGGATTGTGTTCCATTTCTTTTTATTTCCTTTACAAAAAGGAAAACCTCTCTGTGCTCATGCTGTTATATCTATTATACAAGTGTTACTGTTGATGTGTAAATAGTCTTATAATTCATGGGGTGTATGTGTGGGAAGTTTTCCTGTAGGGTCTGATTTATAAGGTGGCTTGCTATAACTTCCTGTACCTTGGACATCTCTGCACTTAGCTGATATGAGTGCTGTGCATGTTAAAAACAACAGGCATAAACCAAGAGACTAAGAAGTTGCAACAACTCACCTACAGATAACAGCACTGCTCAGAAACTCTGCAGGGCAATGTGATTTAATACAAGTGGCTCTCAGATACCTCGTACTATGGTGCTCTCTCAGCTCCGGCATACTGTACGACATGGCTTTGGCTAGGTACTTAGGAGAGGTTTACAGCTGTCTTTCACAACACCTATAGCAGGGGAATTGCTGTCAATCTGCGGAAGTGTTTTGAGATCTCAGGAACAGATAAACACAAAGATGAGAACACATCCAAGATCTCTTCAAATTCATTCTTGATCTGACAAAGGAATTATGGATATTTAGCAGTTCTGGGGATGAAATTTGCCATCTACAAGAATGCTACTCTGTGTGTATCCATGTGTGGCACTGCCATTGAGTGTGCCTATGACATGCTAGCCCACTCTGCTGAGCTCTTATTTAAAATTAGTATACTTAGGATCTTAATAACTGCTGAATAGTGTAATTAATTTCTTGACAGTGAACCCTTTGGTTCTTGGCCTTATGTTTAAGAATTTATTTGTCACCAGAAGAAGTAAATTTCAGTCACAGAGGAATGAGTTGGTAGATGGGGTGCAGAGCCTATGGAAGGAATACGGTGATTTGACACCTATCCTGGAGTAAAACCACTGAGCTAAGGGCTGAAATGCCTGTACCACTCACCCGAGCTATGAGATACGGGGCATGTTACTAAAGGTGTGCCAGCACCCCAGGGATACTGAGGGGTGAAGGCTGAAGCTGTACAAGTGCACATCTTTAGAGTGCACGTGCAGTTATTCCTTACAAGCAGGATAACTTTGACATACCAAGGCAGAAACTATGAGTACTAGTGCTTCCCAAACTTTGAACCTATGGACTACTGCCAGCCCTCATTCTTATGGACACCAGTGTAACCACATGGAACTGACAAACTGGTAAATGTTATTGTTGTGTAGGTTTTGTGAATCAGATGCAGAGCACTTGGTATGGCCTTACAGGTCACACCTGGGACCTGCTGTTTCAGAAGCCTATCATATACCACGTTGCCTGGTATCACAAAGAGTGTATATGAGCACACTGCATTTGATGTACATGTGCGTGGATGAGTAGGAATGCAGGATCAGCAGGCAGCATCTGGGCAACTGAATCCTCTCTTTCTTGCTCTGGCAGACAACCATACGGTAGATACTAGTTCAGAGGAGTCCATAGATCATCCTATGTCACCAGACGCCATAATTCTCAACACTTAAGAGAGATTTAAGATTTAGTAAAAGTCTGAAAGCTGCACCTGTAATGTGTCACATGCAGAAAGCAGGAGAGCGGAGGATATTACGAGCCTTTCAGGTATGTGTGCTAGCAAAATATTTGTAAAATTAACTCCTGTGTGATCCCAAGAAGCTGATCATGCCCTAAATTACTGTTGGGGCAAATAAAACCCCTCTGATCCCTGCTAATCTGAGTTGGAGGACAGATGTCCTCCTGATCCTAAATCTGATGAATGGCTTAATCCTTTGTGTGTGAGCAGGACACCATTCGTCTGAGAAATTTACGTCACTAGGAACACAGCTGTACTCTGTTTACATCCTGGGTTTTGTGTCATCCCATTTCCAGAAGCCAAATGATAGACTAAGGAAGCAAAAGAAAATTTCTTTGTGGTCCACATAAGTTAGAGTCTTGAACCATGAAGTTAATACAAGCATAGTGCAGACACCCAGCAATCCAGTTGGCTCTCAAAACTCTCTGCATATGCTTGAGGATTGGATTCCCTAGGAATCACATCACAGAATTAATTTCCTGGTTTTATGAGTTCTCTTAATTTAATTTACAGTCTTTTCTGCAAGTATGTCTTGCTTCCTACATTTCTTGCTCCCTGATCACATTTACAAGGCTTTTCCAGAATTTCATTCTTGAATAAATAAAACCCTTCCACTTTCTAGTGCAGATTTACTTGTGACCAGTTTATTGCAACAGATGAATCTGCCAGACCAAATGCTGAGAACTTCTGAGCTGAGATCCTAGGAGGCCAAAATAACCCCAGATTTTTTTCCATGTGTACCTGCACCCAAGCTAAATGATAAGTTCAGATAAGTAAAATTTTACAAATTGTAAGGTCTCTGTGATATCAAAACACCTGAAACTTTGAGCAGGAAGATTTTGAATGGAAAGCAAAAGAGAGGACTCATGGATCTACTGTATCTGTTCTCTGAATTCTCAGCAAGTGCTGAGTTCCAATAATCTCTGTCACCTCACCATGTTTTCCACAGTGCCATGTCATGGCTATTATATATAATTTCCTTAGACAATGTCTGCCAGCAAATGCACTTACTTTTTCTTCAACTGTTTTTAACCATTTCTAATGTATTTATTAGTATTTCTCACTGCTGTAATTGTTTCTTTTGTCCCCGAAATTGTCCACTGATTTTAATTAAACCCATAAGCCTAGAGAATTTGACAATTTAATTATTTTAAATGCAGCCTTATTGCAAAGCAGGGTTTCCCTGCAGCCCTCCCAGCTGTCGTTTTTATAGAGGAAACAGCTTTGGGTGTCATACCGTTAACTGCATTCAGGTACTTTTCTTCAATGGGCATGGCATTTAGCAATAATTGAAATGAACTAATTTAAATGACCAGCTAGTGAAAAACAAATACAAACTAAGCCTAGTCTAAATACAAACACATTCTTCAGTGTAATCACTCTTTAAAAAAACCTAATAATTAATCAAGAGCTGTTGTACAAAAAATATAATCTGTACAGATCTGTATGATCTGTAATTGCCACACTTGAAAAGAGAGAGTTCTACAGTTTGGAATTTTTATTTTCTTTTTTCACACAGGATAAATTTTTTATCTCATGATCCAAATCCTTTATGTTTTCTGTAGAATACTTGAAGTGAAACAATGCATCTTTTGCCACTGAAAACAGAATAAATGGGTCCCTGAAGGATTTATTTTAAGTCAGATGCATTTGTCATTCTATATTGATAATCTTTGCACTTCATTATCATATTCAACTCACCATTTATATGCAGATGACACAATCATTTATGGTAATATATTATACTAGAAGAAAGCTTAATATTATCTTCAAGCTGATTTAAATGAGCTTTAAGATCATCTGGCACAATCTAAATTACTATTAAATATTAATGAAACAAAGATCATATTATTTGGCTCAAAACAGAAGTTGGGTAAACTGAACAACTGGCAATCAATGCAACCTTGGAGACAGTTAGCAAATGTCAATGGTGAAGAATATGGATACATCATTTTTCACCGTATGACTAAACTATTGATTAGCTGTGAAGATTTGAAAGAAAGCCAAGAACTTTATTTGGGCTCAGAAAATTTGTTGACTTAGGGGAAAAGAAAAGATTTGTTTTCTTGCATTTTCAGTTTGTATTATGTACTTTGGGTTTTGTCGATTGCTGCATGATGTTTGTTAGGAAAGATAAAGCATCTTTAACTTGGTTATCTAGGCAAATTTGCTTTGAATTATACATTTCATAAACATCACTGTCATTTTAACAATAATTGGCAAAAAAATAGAAAACTGTCAACATTTCATTGGTACGTTGTCCTTCTACTCTCTCCCTCCTCCAATCCCCTATCTTTGGATATGTTACAATCATCAGTCTTCCACATTTTCTGAACAGAAAAATTAATAAGAAAACTAGTATCTCTGCTTCTTCATCTAGAATCAGACAGCTGTGAATTTGATAAAGTGGGTCAGGAGATTCGGGTAGATGCAGTATTTTGTATGTGTTTATTTTTACATAGGTCATCCTGTGATGTCCTCAGCATGTTCGAGCAGACACAGATTCAACGGCAGTTTATGTCAGTTTCCAAGATGACAGATAAGGGACTTAGTGCTTTCCAGGAGGTGTTCTTATTCTCAGAGACTCAAGTCTATAATCCCATGGTGAAAAAGAAAAAACCCTGACCTCTGTATTTTTCAGTTTATTAAAAATGCAGAAGACCTCCTGCATTTAAACACTGGAAACTCACCTCCTCTTTTGTGTAGCAAGATGTTTCACACTAGTACATCCATTGTGCCAGAAATGCCAGCTCTTTTGACATTATAATGAATCTCATGGTATGAGATATTGTTTGTTGTTACACTCTTTGTGTAGTAGACATAATCAAGAACAACGTGGAAATGTTTTCTGTTCAGGGCATCTACTATTTCCTCTTAACATTTTGCTAGTCTGTGCTGAATCAAGCTGGGCGTGATTTTCTTTGGG
Source organism: Pluvialis apricaria (assembly GCA_017639485.1). NCBI lineage: Eukaryota > Metazoa > Chordata > Aves > Charadriiformes > Charadriidae > Pluvialis > Pluvialis apricaria. The sequence continues at coordinate 50,209,463 of CM030010.1, read as the reverse complement.
CGTTTGCATTCAGGAAAGGGGTCACAGCCATTTATTTGACCCTCATCTGGATCTTTGCTACCCTCCTGATAAAGAGACTTTCTTGTAGTTTCAGGAGATGGAGACCTACTCTGACAGCAAGAAAATACGCAGGGAAAGAGGAAGATGCAGACATTTGATTTGTATATTTGGGAATGAGGCAGGCTGAGAGGGGCAGAGCTGCTGGGGAACTGTAGGCCAGGACAGAAAAGTGATTTAAAAAGGACGGTGAGGGTTAGGATAATATGATGGGTCTGGGAAAGTCATTGTGGGAAAATTTGTGTAAGTAGAAGGCAGAAGAGTCTAGATGAGTGGAGGGGTAGGTGCTCAGGTAGGAATAAGGGGTCAAGAGGAAAAACAGAGGAGGAGAAAGCTGTGAAGTAGAAGATTAGTGTTGGAGGAAATGAGGCGTGGGCAGGATAAAGTTTATTGCCGAGATTACCAGAAATTCAGGTCTAAAGGAAGGATTTATTGGGTGATGAGTTAAGACAATGAATACCAAATAGGATAATCTGATGCCCAGTTCATTCGCTTACTTGGAGCAAAAGGTCTGGATAGGACCTGCTGAAATTACGGGTGGAAGAAAGAGCAGGGCAGAGGGAAGAATTTGTATCTTCCTTGCTGCAGGCATTTGAGAAAAGTTACTGAAATCTCTGTCAGAGCAATTGCAGGGAGGAGGAAATTTGTGTTTTATTTATCTATTTAAAGATATTTTCTAATTCAAAGTTAGTATGTCATATGTTTCAAGTACAGGTGCCTTCCCTAGGAGATAAAATAATCAGGCAGACTTCTACCACAATAACTGGTGAATTGGTTTTGGAATTAGCCTTGCAACTGATTTCAAAAACTAATTCAGCAGATTCAGTCATTGAATTTCTTGATTAGGTAACACCATTTTCCCAGTCCACCTAGACCTGTCCTGGCAAGACACTTAAATAAATTCTGTTGTCCCTTTGTGCCACCAACTCTCTTTGAAAGGATGGGAGAATCCCAGGAAGGGGCCCCGCTCTGAACAGTGAAGCCATACTTCTATATCATCAGTAAAAACCTTGTTCCACACTGTAATAATATCAGGAGGAGGCCCTTTTGAGCCTGTGCATGTTACCTAGTGATAATATAAGGTTCCTAATGAATACAGATATTCTTCAGTGTGATTAATGTTTCTACTCGCCACTTGCTGTGTAGGTAAGAACCAGCCCCGTGTTGCAGTCGCGTGTGCTTGGGAGTGCTGCTGCGAGTTCGGTAATGAATGAGCTCTGACTTTTACTGCCTGGATTTGCCAGCACTGTTGCTGCCAGATGAGTATGATTCTTCTTGCCAGAGAGTGATGATACTGCATTGCATCCCTGGGCTCGTTCTGCATCCCCAGAGATGTCTTTTCCTTTGGCATGTGAACCAAAGGCCCTCCTGCAGGCAGGTTTTCTGTCTCGCCCCTGTCTGAGGACAGGAGACCATTTTTTTTTCCACTGAGGGGACTCCTCCCCTCTGGAGTATTTTAATATTCTTTGTTTTTAAAAATATGTTCTCTCCACCTCCCAGTGAGATGGAGGTCACCTTCAACCTTCCTCCGTTATATTCCAGTTAGAAGTACATTGCTCCATTAGCCAGTCAGCTGTGCCATTTTACCCCACCCCTATCCCACTCCACCCATACCGTCCTTTCCGTTGTCTGACCTTCCCCACATTCATGTATTGCTGTCTCTAATTATTCCAAACTCTCCTATGTTTAACAATGTATATACTTGATTTTCCACTTTCCTAACTCTTACCCAAATGTTGCACTTGATTTCCTCACTGGATGTACTCTGGCCAAGGTTTCATAAAGCATCTACTTGCTATTGGCGTTCAGGGCTATTGCCTTAACTACCTCCTTGTTCCCGAAAGAAGCACCTTTTCCTGCGTAGCCCATCTCCTCACGGAGCAGTCAGATCCTTTCCTTGCTATGTAACTGGGAAGCCTGAGCTTTACGGAAAGGAGCAACCCGTGTCTGACTATAGACATAGTGAAGCTACCAGGCTGCAGGCCCGAGCGCAGCAAATGAGAAGGAGGCAGTCCCTCTGCTGCCAGACTGCTGACCTCTCTGTTCACCACTGTCTTCTGATGAATATTGGATGCTTCACATGAATCTAGAAATCAAAGGAACTTGTGAGGGAGAGGGAAAGATGGAGAAGAGGGCATCTGGATAGAGTTTTACTGGGGCTCATGTGCCTACTCAAGTCATACATTATGACAGCGCACTAATGCTGCTTACACTCCTTTACTATAGAGAAAATGGAAACCTTTTCAGACTGAGATGCTTAAAATAGGCTCCTAAATCGATGCTTAGGCATATAAATAGAAGCAGTTTGTTTTTCAGCTGAGTGTTCTGGAGATGCCAGTGTGGAAGAAAATGCTTTGTGTACAAAAGTGCATTATTAGAAAATGTGGAGGTTCAAGAATTGTTACTTACAGACAACCAGTAATCTTTTTTGGGGTCAGCTGGGCTTGGCTCACCTTTGGCCTCTACCTTTCATGTTTTTATTGATGATTTGATGTAAAAGTAGCATCTGTTATTAGTAGGTATTTACATCTACCGTTTGGGTCTAACTTTATCACGAGATTGGAAGAGAAAGTGAAGGTCTTTGCAAGCTTCATAGTATTGCACTTCTGTTGCATGGTTTGTAGAGATGAAATGTCTGTTGCCATACCTCACTGATCCTTTGGCTGACTCCAGCTCTCACAGAAACTGTGATTCACGAGGCTTCTAGTTTTTACCATAGCGGTCCCTGCAATCCTTTCTAAAGGAGTGCAAGAGAACCATAGTTGAAGTTATTGTAACCTTAACCTGTGCATACCGCTATCTACATCCAGAAGGACCTTTTGTTTGGTTGATTTTGCTTTTCTCACGTGGATTCTGGGGGGACCTCACAGTAAAGCAGCTGCCTTCCCTGATTCCTTCTGTCTCCTTCCTGTCAGCCTCTATGAACATTTTCTGTAGAAATTACCCTACTGTGAAGTGAGCAGACTGCTCTGAGGACACACTTGTTTTTACATGCACGCTCCACTCAATGCAATAATGCAGGATGGTGAATGCACCAGGATGCTGGATCTAAGCATGGATAAATACACCCTCAGATGTACCCAATGCTACGTGAGTTGTGGGCACATTTACCTAAATACAGGTTTTGGCCCCAAAGCTTAGTCACTGAAATGAATTTTTGAGGTGTCTGGGAATGCTATAAAATTACAGCTTTTTTTTTTTTTTTTTAAGTCAATGCCACTGAAGTCGTAACTATGAAATGCAGTGGAAAAATCAAACCACTGAATGGAGAACTCTCACCTGTCTGTGTAAAAGACAACGTAGTAAAATGAATACATTCCATAACAGCAATTAAAAATAGGATGGTTTTTTTTCATTTCCTTTGGAAAGTGAAAGCAACCTAATGTAGGTACTGGCAAGTATGAGTCCTAAGGTGTTTCCCTCCGAAACTTCTGTTTGACTCTGATTAATTCCTCTTTTAGGATCATGAGGATTCTGTTTCCATTTGTTTTTTGTTTCTTCTTAGAACAGATAATTTCATACCACAGCCTTCATTCGCGTCAATAGTTGAATCCATGAGGTTATTTGTATTAGTATAGCCTGCAGGTTAGACTCTTAAAACAGAATATAACCAAATTAATCATAGCTCAAAAAATTACAATTTTTATATGCTTAGCTTATTTTATAGAAAAGTCTTCTTGTATTCTTTCTACTAATGCAAAACTTCAGATAGATACCAATCAGCTGACTCGTACTCAGGAGCCTGGGTTATTCTCTAGGTCTAGATCCTTGTCAAATACAATGTCACAAGAACTTATTTCCTTGATGATATATTGTAAGCTGTAAATATATTCTATTCCATGTAGTGCTAGAAATAACACTTAAGAGTTCTCTCATATTTCCTCATGTGTTTAAAAATGTTCTTATGTGGTAGAATTATGACAGTATTTTGTGTTTTATTTGGAGGTGTTTGGGTTGTTTGTTTCTTAAATGTTTAATGGCAAGTTGAAGACATCTTTTCAATGTTATAAAATTTGAAAAAGTGACAAGGAAATAACTTTGAAAGTTCACAAAGAGGTTATAAAGAAGATACAAAGAATGTAAAATGTTATAATAAGATTTATAGTCATTTGCTGAAAGCATTTAAATATATTGACCTTTTTGTTAGTATAGGACTTTTATTATTAAGTGAATACACGCTTGATTTTAATTGCTTCTTTCATGTAAGAGTGATTTTATGAACTTGAGCTTATAATGATTAACTTAGAAATCTTACATATGATGGGCAGTTGAGATAAACTTAAATTTAGATGAAAGAAAGGTGAACCCATTTGTGATTCAAACAGGGACATAAAACAGATGATACTGATTATATCGGTGGGTATAGAGCTAAGTCATATCCTGGGAGTGACACCGCACAGACTGCAGGGCAGGTTTTCTTCTAGCTCAGATCGCTGGGAGCCCAAACCAAATATTTACATCACTGAGCTCAGCAAGAATAAGCCAGCAGACCAATAGCCTTTATTAACATAGATTCTTCCAAAGACATAAAGAGCACCATTGCAGGAGCGGTCAGACAGCAAAGTCCAGATCCCTGAACATCTGCTTCTGGCTCTGTATGTGTTATTGAATGTCTCAGTGCTTCTGGTTTCTATTTATGAAACGCGACTAATATTTATTTACTTTTTCAAACACTTCAGGATCCAGAATTGCTTGATATTAATAAGCTGTTTGCAGGCCAAGCTCTGGCAAATCTCCTTTGTACTTCTGGCGTTGGAGTCACTCTGGCAAGGAAGTGAGGTTGGGGTGACCTGATGTACCCTTGTAGTGCTGAGGGAGCTCAGGCCTGCTTTGCAGTTGATACATGCTGTCCACCAATACAGACATAGTATTTAGTGCAGAGCAGCCCTGAGACAGCTGGGAGCAAGGCTGAGGGCCTTTTAACACACGAGGGGCAAAAGGAGCGTGCCGTCCCCATTGCTGCGTGCAACAGCGGGACCGTAGGTGGGCAGCGCGGACCCTACCTGCCTGCTCTGCTCAGGAGAGGGAGGGCACCTCCCCAGGCCAAGGGGCTGAAGAGGATGACAGGTGAGAAATGCGGTCAGTTAAATGAAGGTGAAATAGTGGAGACTGCCAGGCAGACTCTTTTGGTAAAGGCTGTGCCGCATGCAGGGTTTGTTCATAACAAACTGGTATGTTAAGCTCTTTCTTGTCTGATGGTTTCTTAACCTTTTTTGGTCCCCAACTAGACTTCTTTATACATATCACTCCTTGAAACCCAGTGAGACTCTCAGGGGCCTTACATGCCCTTGTACCTCAAGGCAAAATGTGCAGAGATCATGACAGCGGGCAGTATTTGACTTTATGTGGTCCCCTCCCACCCCTAACTGTTTCATACTTCTGGGCTGCTTGGGCCACGGCTGCTGCTGAGTTTGAGCTCTCCTTTCTGTTCCAGTGTTGCTCAGTGGAGGCAGAGCAACTCAAGTAGCCGCTAATGCAGATCCTCTGATAAAAGGCATTACAGAAATGCAAACGATGATACTGTTAGTGTACTTAAGTATCAGTACTATTCAAAGTCTCACACAATAAATGAGATGATGTGTAATTCTTGTTTCTCTTTTCCACAAAATAACAATCTTCTATTACAGTGGAAATATTAATTAAATTGAAAGTTAAATTGATTCTGTTGATAGCCCCATTTTCTAATTCAAAACTTTAAATAGTGGCATTAGGCTCATTGTACAATAACAGGCCAATATGATGTCAAAGGGAATATTACTTTTCCTGGCTGTTGTTTAGGAGTGAAGAAAAACAGCAAGAACTTGTTTACATGCAAATGTCATCTGTATAAAAAGCAGGGAAATGCTCTAAAGAGAAGATATTATTACAAAGGCATAATTTTCCGGAGGGAGAAAAAACAGAGGAAACATTTTATGGTCATCAGCAGTCTCTCCATAAATCTGTACCATCAGGCATGCTGTGAGGTTGGCATGTATACTGGTCTAAAAAAAGCCTGAGACCCTCAGCCTGGAAACCAAGAAGAAGGGGAAACGCGAGCAATGTGTCAAAGAATTTGCCGTCTGTGCTGAGCAGAAACCAGATGTTTTTGCTAGTAATTATTATTATGATAATTCATTTAAGTAGGAATAAAATAGGGCATGATTGTTTACTGCAGCCTGTTTTCCCTAGACAGGCTGGGAAATGAGAAAAAAAATCTCAGAGGTTTTACTCCTGGTTAAATGAATAATTTTTTCATTTAACCAGGAATAAATATGGCAACAAAAATAGTTTTCATGCATAGTGCACGGTAGCTGTGAACAGACATCAGACACTTTTTTCTTCTAGAAAGTCACCAGGCTGTTGAGGAATGTTAGGGAAGGTCACCTTGAATTTATTTTTTTTACACATCTTGCCTCCTGCTGAAATGGGAGCTGAACAGTAGAAAAACTGGAATGTCCAAAGACCGGCAAAGAATCAGGAATAATGTACCTTGGCAAATCCAGGTGGTCATTTCAGGTGAGAATCATCTGTTGGGAACGGATAGTGCAGGAAAGCCTGTTGTGAGCCAGGTTTCTGTGAGTTATTGCAGGATATCCATTGCATTTTGCTCTAGCATCTCTTACAAATGCTGATTTCACATGTGTACAAAAGTTTAGAAATATTAAATCCTTCTCAGTTCCTTGTGTTCAGTTAGGAACTCTTAGTAAGCAGAAAGTAATTTTTTCTCTGCTCCTTACTCCCACAGGATATAAATAGCTACCAGTGGTTTCTTACATAGGTTAGAGAATAGTGTCAACGAAGTGCTCAGCAAATATAAATCTGGTTGATCTGTTTAGTCTGAGAAGAAAAAGTATAGTTTTCAGCTGGTATCCCTTCTGCAAACATTACGTTGGAAGCTTTGAGAGAGTTAAATAAGTCCTATAGAAAAATTAAAATCTAAACAGAGTCTGGAGGAGTTTAATCGAGCAAGTGCATTATTGGGAGTCTCTCTGACGGTGAGGGTTAATTTATCACCCTGAATCCAATCACTTTATAAAAAGCCAGCGTGGGTTTCATTTACTTTGATGAGGTTTATTGCAAGATTCCAGAAAATCAATTTTACTGTGAGCCATATTAAACTCAGGGGAATATAAACACTATATGTACTACACATAACTTTTTGTTATTGCTTACTGGATCACTGGGGAAATTATATGTTTACCATGAAGAAGGGTTATGGCTACATTCCTTGTCTTGGGTAACTCCCAGCCTGCCCATCGTAGTGAAATAAAACAAAATGGTAGAGTTCAGAATCAGCACTTAACTTGTCTTCACATAGCCTGAGGTATAGAAACGCTCAGCAGTAGTGACTTGATTTTCCAAAGGGCTTTAAATAACTGTTGTGTTATACACTATCACTTTGTTCTTTCACAAACAGATGGTAAATGCAGGCAATACATATGCTGCTGCTGGTTGACCAAGCCCAGGCAATTCTTGCTCCCAGAGCTTCTTGAGACACAAGGCAGAACTGACAGGCAGTTAGCTTGGAAATGGTCAAGTTTGATCTGCTGGTTAGGGACTTCAAAGAAAATTTGCAGTTTGCAGGAATTTATCTTGTGTTTACTCTCTTTCTGTCTTCCCTCCCTATCTGTTTTACATACTTCTTGAATTTTACGTGAATTAAAAAATGATAGGAAAGTAATTTTGCACAAGAAGATTATGTTTCCTCTGGTGATAGCAGGTCAGAAACTCATTTGGGGTTGCGCTGAATAGATGGTTTCCTGTTTTACAGTTTCGTACGTATCAGTAAGGTCCTAACATCTTTCAATTATTGGTGATTTTTTTCTCCTTATCAGGCCTTCCAGATGATGACATACTACTTATGTCGAAGCCGGCATAATGGACTAAAATTAGTAGGCTTTACACGAGGAAATTTAGATTGCAAATAAATATACAGAAGTCATTTCCCATATAAAAAGGCATCAGAATTCAAGAAAGTAAATTTCAAAATCAGATGTGTGTAGCCTGTTTCATGGTGATTTTCATTCTCCTTTTTTCCCCAGTGTTGGCCTCTGTTGTCCTGTGAGAGGAAATGAGCAGTTGTCTGGCTTCAGTGGCTAAAGTGAAAGAGCAGAGCAATACATCTATCTGTCTATCTATATTTCTCCACGTGAGTTTCTTAAGAACTAAGATGGGATATCTGAAAAGTTCTAAATGTAGTTAAATATTCAGTTTTGTCTAGTTTTCGAGGGAAATGGGGAGCCTAACTCCCTTATTAACTTTTGAGATTTCTTCCCTAAGATGTAATGCATGTTACTGTTCATAGTTTTGTTTACACATCGTATTTGGTAGTGTTGTAATCTGAAAGCTCTTGGTTGGGCCAAACTCCTTGTGAAATATGCTTGGAGTAAGAGAAGAAAGAAGTGAGATGTACCCATTATTTAAAAGTATAAAGTCTATTGTTGTTTATAGATGGTTGTAAAAATATTGTAACAACAAATATTGAAGAACAATGGGAAAATTATATCCCAAAATACTTATCTTAAAATTCCTTTTGATACCTATGTATCTATGTATGTTTATTTGGTGTTTCCAAGGGGTTGCACATGTATGAGTTGGAAGAACGGTTAACAAAATTTGATTCACAGCAATATTGTCAGTAATCTTTTTGTCTCTGTGTATGAAAGAAGTTACTCTTTTTAATGATCTCTTCTATCAAAATTTCAGATAATGACATTTTAGAAAATCACATGACAGACTAAGTATAACACACAAATTCAGTAAAAGAAGAATTATCATGGAGCTTACCAGTTAGCACTCTCATTATCTTGTTGCCACTCTTCCCCTTCCCTGTGTCTTGTATGTTGTATTTTTAAGTGTGAGTTCTTGAAGTCTTGGCTCTTTCTTTCAGTGCTGTCTTGCAATTGTTTTTATTATGCAACTGAGTAAAAGTGTGAAAACATACAAGAGCGGTTAAAAAGGAATGAGCACTTGTTCTTTTTTTGCAGTGTTCTTTTGAATCTCGTCACTGGAACTTTGGTGCAGAGTGGATTTCAGAAAAAGGATGTGGATTTGTGACGGGCAACCCTGGATTTGGGTTTGATTTTGCAAATCCAGGGTAGAGTGTGTGGCTTTGTATTCTGAACTGCTGAGTTCATTTCAGATTAGATTTAGCTCAGTCGAAGGGAAATCAGGCTGAAATACCAATAGCTTTGAACATCCTATCACATCCTATCCTACAACATTTCTTGTACTCTTTATAGGTGTGTTTTTTCTTTGTATACAGAGCATTCGAGCAAGTACAAACTAGCCTAGAGCTGGTGAATGCAGCAGAAGATGCTTTCTGAATCTGGAGCTTGACTATGCCCAACTCATATATTTCTGAGGGTGCAGCACGTGGCTGGGCGGATGTCAGTATCTTCAGCAAATGAACAAAAGCATGAGAACCTGACACCGCACACATTAAAGATGCTTTGGTATTGATATCCCTACATATCTTTTTATCTCTAATGTCTAAAGACTAGTTTGTATGCACATCGATGTCATACACCACGCACAACAGAATAGTAAAAATCTTTAGTTTTTGTAAAATATTTTGTTCTTTCCTTCATTCTTTTCTTTGTATCTGTGCACCAAGGAACTAAATTATGCTTCAGTAGCTAAACAAATTATGCAAAATTATACACCATGAATGTTTTATATTCCAAACCCTGAAGCAAGGACTTTCAATGGCTTTATGTCTTCAGCAACCTGTGTCATACCCAGATGAATTCCACAACTGCTAAGTTCCCCCTCTCTCTAAAACTTTACTCAGTTCTTGATTTCATTTTTTTCTTGCATTTGTCAGTGATTATTAATAGGAATGTCTCAAGGGTTTTATTGTATGTAAGAAAATCGAAGTTACTGCAGTCGGCCTTCTTTCTACTACCGTATGAGGCAGGCAAGTTATTCCCTTTATAATTCTGAATTTATTTAAAATTTCATAGAATCATATAAAGAAAGTAATGTGGCAAAAAACAGGAGTAAGTTTAAAAAAATAGCCAAACCACACTTCGTCTGATGCTGGACTGCACCTACTCTGATCTGTCTCTGTTTTAATACTTTTTTTGTATGCCAAATCATATTTCCTTAGAAATATATTTCCCCTTTTTCTATAAGACTTTAATTACAAAATCACACAGGCTTGTGTAGGGCAGACTGTAGCTATGGTGCACTGGAAAATGAGAGCAGTTTATAGAAAATATTTGGAATTTTTCATTATTTAACTAGTTTTAATTAATGATCTCGTCCTGTTTCAATCTAATACTAAGGAGCTGGCATCTTGAGATCACATGCATCTGCCCCTGAAGTGGCTGGCAAAACAGAAATCTTGTAATTATAACTTAACAAGGATTCTTTGGCACTGCTTACTGGTTCCTGGGATGCAGAGCCTGTGAGTTAATGCCATAATTTTGACTCCAAGTGGCACTGAAACAGGGGGTGTGGGTACATTTCAGTGTGCTCATTAATCTTCAATGTGTTCCAATAACTACATGTCGTATATTGGCAAATGCTGAAGTGGGAGTGTAATTTTGGGGGGTAAAGTGTACTATTTACTATTCATTTGATACCACTAACTTTTCAAGAATGTGACTTGTACAAAGTCTCCACTAACTCATCCAAAGAATCTCAGCATACTTTTGGAAACAGTTTTGGGGGTAGTGTACCTGTTTTCTGTCCATCCCATCCATTCCATGCTATTTGTTGATGCCAATGTAGTTCAAAATAAGGTGAAATTTATCAGTTACAATAAAAATACTCACTGCCACAGGTAATGCTAACATATTAAAACATTTATACTTTTATGTCGTGCCTGCTGCTTTAGTATTTTAGTATTAATCTGTTTGTCCTCTTTTATGGTTGAAATTGAATGTGCTGTTACAGACAATACAGTTGATGACATAGGTCCCTGTTTCGAAAAGTGTTTGAGAATTTATTTGTTTTAGGTATATACTGAAACACTTTCTTTAGCTGGAGCTGTAAAGAGTAGCTATATGCTCTGATGTCTTTGGCTTATACCTGCTCTTGTGGGTGTTCACCACAGGAATGGTCCATGCCAGTCAATTAGAAAACACTGCATAGCTGTAGTACTCCTAGATTTGGTCTTATTTTGGCGCAATTTGCAAGGATTGTTACTCAAGTGAAACGTGCATTATTGTTACTGTCTGCTGGCCATCATGAATAGTACTACTCCAAAATTAGTTAGCCTGTGTTATTAGGTAAACAATAAACAATATATATAACTGTCTCTTACTGCCTGACAGATTGTGTACACGTATCAGTTTAGAATCCAGTATATTTATAGAAAGGAGGAGCAACATATTTTGTTTTCATTTTACAAAACTAATCTATGTTAACGAAAAATTGTGTAGCTCAACAGTTTTTCTATAAAAATGGTCCGATTGTGCATTTTTATTTGTGCGTTGTAGTGATGTTATGGCTTAGGTGTGACTATTCAGTGTTTTAGGGGAACATGAAAAATAGAATTTATATTGTTCATTATTTTTACAGCTCAGTGGAAAGTGCAAATAACATTTATAAAACATAGATGGCCAGATAAAATTATAAAATATCATTGATGAATTAACCTGACATCCTGATCATATGAACCCAATGTTTGGTTTTTACTACAGGATGTCAGTTTAGACTGAGAAAACACAACGCTAATATTACAGTCTCCTGATGACTTTATGGTATTTTGCTTTTTAAAATGGCTTTTACATTGAAATATGGAATGGTCACTAATGTCATAACTGATCCCATATACAGGATACAGGATTGCAGAAATACTACCTCTAGACCCTTATAAAATAAAAAACCTGATTAAGAAAATTCTATTTAAACAGTTCTAAATACAGGACCTTTTTGAAGAGAGAAATTAAATGCAATGTTTTTAAGAGGGAGCCTCTGGCTTAGCGTACATAACAGAAGGTGTAAGGATAGTGGATGTATTTTAAGTGAGATATATTGAATGCTTAATCTACTTGAAAAAGCAAATTGGAATGTCCTGTCCTTTACATACTTACAAATGCAGTATTTATTTGTGTAAATTCAATAAATATTTCAGAGGAAGGAAAAATGTGCACAACTTTATTCAGAAGAATTTTACAACAGAAAAGTGAGATTTTGAACAGCTTTTAATAAAATAGTTCATATATTGGTTGCTTTTTTGATGGACTTTTTAAGAAACATTTAAGTGTGAGCCAGTTGGAATAGCACACACAGCTGCAGGAAAATAATGCAAATTTTGACATTTGAGATTCAGTAAGCTGAAGCTTTGTTAACTTTTATACCAAAAAGCTAGTATTTTGTTGCAAGCAAGCAGGGGAATTAAAGAGACTACGCACTGACCCTTAAAGCGAAGAAAGTCAGGGGATGTTTGGTTTTCCTGAAGCCTGAGCATTTAAGTCAACAGACAATTACTTACTCTTTTCTGAAGAGAACTACTACTTATACATTTTTCAAAACTTTTTTCTCTGTCTTTCCCACACTATATCTTTGATATATTAGACCCAAGACATTCAGAGGCATGTAAAACAAATAGAGGCCCAACTCCTGTTGGAATCCAGTAGAAGCTCAGTATCTTCCTCCTTCGAAAATCGCAGCCTACGTGATCAATGTGTCTTTTTTTTAATCTTCGGCATTGTTATTAATTGTAACAAAAAAAACCATTAACAAATACACGGTCAGGGAGTGTAACTTAGATGAGGAGGAGTTTGGATGTTTGAAGGAGGATGATTAAATGGTCTGAATTAGGCTGTGAAACATATTCTGGCTGTGGGAGGATAGAATTTGGCAAGAACGGGTTGGCAGGACAGAGGAATCCGAAGCTTGATTCTGACTTCTCCTGTGATTCAACTTTATACCAGAGAGGGGGGAAAAAACTTGAAGACTGCCTGTGAGGATGAGGGAGGAATGAATACCTGCTCAGGGAAGAGGATTTCAGTATATCACTGTCACTCACCTTTTTGACCTCATGTGGGAACAGGTGGGAAGATAGGAAGGAAGATTATCATCTAGATGGATTTATTAACAGCTATAATATAGAGGCTCTTAAGAGAGAGATTTGCTAGGATATACTTGTGCTACAATTCTTCTAGGTATCCTAAGGGAATTGAACATGTAATAAAATCCTTTTGAATGTAGATCATTGGAACTTGGGTTCACTGATAAGTTACTAAGTTCAAACCAAAATCAATGTATTCAGTAATAATTATGCATTAATGGTGTGTTCCAGGGAACTCAGGTGCTCAAGTAGTTATTCCAAGCCTCTTTATTTTTTCTTCTTGAGATAGCAGTATGGGTTTATTTTTAGACTATATTCTTCTTGTTAACTCGAATTTAAATGGCTTCAGTCCACCCTAGCATCAAAATAAACATTTGTATGTATTTGATGCATGTAAGATCTCTTCTTGTCTTTTGAGGTGCTAATGTGTAGTTCTTTGAATGATCTTTTCTAGCTCTAGAGACAGCATTGTGTAAGGAATCGTGGCGTTTGATATTTACGACCAGTACCATTTAACACTGATTCAGCAGTTAAAACTGGCCAGCTTCACCATCTTGAGTTTAATATTCTGTTACACGAGGTTTTTATTTGTAGTGAGAAATCAAACAAAAATTTCTTACGGATGTGGAATGCCAAGACAGTTTTCCTCTTTTACCTTTTTCTTCTGAAGCTGTAAGAAGGGATTGGTGAAGAGAGTGTGAGGAAGCATAGCAGAGGTGGAGGCTCCCCTTGGTCAGGCAGACCTCCTTTTAGGAAGTTGCTAACCCATATGGTACACTTGGGATAACTAAATTCCAGCACCTAAATGTGTGGAATTGTAGGAAGTATCTGATTTCCTGTCTTTAAGGATGGGGCAACTCACAGAAATCTCTAGATCTGTGACTCCCCAAGGTCATCTATTCCCCGTAGCAGCTTGCTATAGAAAGAAAGATCCAAGCTAAAATTCTTAGTAAAGAAATCATAGGATAAGATGCCTTCAGGTCATTTTAGAAATCTTTCTTCCTCCCCAGCTCCCACAGAAATTCAGCTCTGTTACCAAGTTGAATGTTGTACTGGTTTTCAGCCAGGACAGTTGGAAGGACTGGGGGTCGCTGATCTAGGATGTTTCAGAGAGATGAAGCAGTTGTACTTTGGGAGTTCTTTTAAATTGGGAATCCAGTAATACGAGAGACTCTGCTGTTGCTCACATGACGTGTTGAAGGACAAGGTGTGTCCTGAAAGGTAGAAGCACTTGATTTCATTTCCTAATGTGTACATCCATATGTAAATGATGAAAGAATTTTGCCTTTGAGGCACAAAACTTGTACAGAATGTAAATTAACTTCAAACTGAAATAATTCATGGTTCTGAGGAAAAATAAGATAATGGTTGTTATAACCATGTTTATGAAATGCTAAACTTTAACACACAGCAATCAGCCAAAGCTATAAGGCAGTGTAAAAGACTGCACACTTAATAATTGTAGATGTTACATGAGTGCGAGTTGCTTGATTAAATTTATTAGAAATGTGTTACGAGCATTTTAAGAAATAAAGCATTTATCACAAAATGATGATTTCTTCACTTAAGCTCATTAGGAAATCACACATCAATTCATGCATAATTACAGGGGAATTTCTGCCACTCACTACAAATCATTACCACATTAGCTAAAGTTGACTTAATTTATCTGTGATTTGGAAAAGGTGGTATCTAAATAGGAAAATTAGCTTATACAGAGGATGAAACTATCAACATCGGCACAAAGGACTTAGCCTCCTATTTGTTAGACAAAGATGCACCTTTTAACTCTTTTATATGTAAAGCTCGTACTTTTCAATGAGCTCTAAAGCTTTTCTTTCCATGTCAGAATCCCATATTATGGATCCAGTGCCAGGTACTTAATGAATCGTTGATAGTCAAGGCACGTATACTTGCGCCAGACATACTCATTGTTTTTAATGATCATTGCAGTTTGAGATTGAATTGAAAGGGTTTGGGGGAGGCTGGGAGATGGGGAAGGAACAAGTTTTGCAAGTGCTGGTAAGCTAGTCCCGCAGCAGCAGAGCAGAAAATGAGCATTCTGCCAACACCCGCAGCATTTATGCTGCACTGTGTTTACATTCCCGCAGTGTTTACGGTGGACATAGCTCTCCCGTGGCCTGTTACACCTTCTTTATTTCCCAAACTTTGCGTAAGTTTGAGGATGGTGTGTAATTGATAGCATCCAAGCTAAAGGTGTGACTGGTCACCGGGCGTTTTTTTTTACAGATAGTTTGCATGTTTTCTGTTTGTTAGTTCGCAAATGCTCTGGTGAAGGGGTACGTTAGGCTCAGAATAATTAGGCTGTGTGGTCATCTGTCCAGGAGGCATGTGGAAATGCAGTCTGTGAGACTCAGACCTGTATATTTAGGGAGCAATTGCGCTGTAACTTTACAGCCTTTCATTATGTGAGGCATGACTTAGTTCAGGCATTTCCCTATTCTGTATTCAAGCACTGTATCATTCTTACTATTGGAAAGTATTTATGTCATAGTTATTGGCTCTAATTAGAAGGGGGTTTTTGTCTTTTTTAATCTGGGGCATTTCTGTGATATGTTGTACCTCAAGCAGTCGCATTGGCACTTTGCAAGAAACAACGGGCTGTGCGTGGAGAAGTGAAGGAAGGCAGATGAAGAAAGGATGAGCGAAGTCAGATTCTAAATTGGCTTCGCTGTGAGAAATAATGTACCTGGAAATACACTCTGTTTTGTATTGAAGTACTCATACTTTGTTTTCAGCAGCCCTCCTGAGGGGTTCTTATTTGTCCTTTGTTTGGGGCTTTTGTATAAGCTCGGGATCTGCAAGTTGAAAGTTATGCTCCTCCTTCCACATTAGTACCTCACATTTATAGACTGAAGCATTGTTTCCTGTTTCTTTCTGAATTTATCTCCCTGGCAACGTGAGCCACTTGTGATTCTTTTGCTAGTAACTTTTTACTTCATTTATGGGCTCAAATACAATTTTCAGGGCTGTTATTTTCTGAGTAAGATGTAATGTTGAATCATATGCGGTAAGTTAATAATTTTCAGTGGCATTAGCACATTTTCATGTTGTTTTTCACATCCTTTAGTAAGGTAGGATGTGAGGTTGCACGAGTTGGCTGTGCCAATGAAATGGCTTGCTGCTGCCAAAAGGGGTAGTCCTGCTCCCTCCTCCTTTCTGGTTCCTGTCTGACCCTTTGTTGAGCTGACTCGACGTACTAAACTGACAGAGAAATGTTCACTTTTTTAAAAAAAGAAAAAGCTTTCCTACCAGTGTTGCAGGTTGAAAAGCTCCTTGAGAAGTCCACCCATTTCAGTGCCTTTGAATTAATGGATTCGTTCAGGTGTCCTAAGAAACCTCACATATATAGCCACAATGTCTCTTGAATGTGTTTTAAGAATTATTTTTTTTTTACCGTTGTTCCTCGTTCTATTATGATAAATAATAATTTCACATAAGAATGATGATTGTCATTGAAATGGATGAATATATTATAAAAATAAAGTAAATTTGATGAGAAATCTGCCACTTCCACTTTCAAGAAGTGTAAGGTATCTACCTACATCCTAAATTTATAAGCAAATAATTATATCACAGTATCTTCTTAATACACACATTGTCGATCCATTTAAAAACAAAGGTTAGAGAAGGGCTTCTTAATTTGTGCAGCTCTTACTCTTTTAGAGCATTTTTTTCTTTAATCTTGGAATAGTCGTTTGTAACCAAATTAGTGATTTGATATACTGAATGAATTATGTTCTTAATCTCATTGCATGCAAAACTCATGCTATATGCAGAATTCGTGTTTTCAGCTTTCATTGCTACTGGAATTTCAAGTTGGTTTTGATTAATCTTGAAGTGGGCATTGCATCCTAGGTAGGAGGCAGTATATTTGACAAAGAATGCCAACTTTGGCAATGGATGAAGACATTGTAATGATAAAAAAGGAAGGGGGGGGAGAAATCCAAGAAACCAATTTGAGCAGCCATTCTACTGCGGTGACAGCAGCAGTTTAGTACATTGTATCAAAATGAATGGGCTTTGCATAATTGATTTCAACATACTAGTAGCCTGAGGTCTAAGCTGCTCTAACCCAGAATTTATTAGCCATGCTACAAAGACAGGAGAAAACTGTGCAATCTGCTACAGGGGAGGTAGAGAATAGCGTTGCTATTAGAGTAAAAGCTTTAAAAGTAGGACAGAGCTACTAAGAGAAAGCCCTTTTGTATATTTATTGGGGTTATTCTGTTCATCTCATTCAAATATCATAAAAAGCTATTTTAAAATCTTTGTGCAATACCAAATACTGAGAATTAAAATCTTACTACTCAGTAGGTTTTATTACCTAATTCGAATGGCATCCCTGCGCAAGGGTAATAGCTGTGTTGTGAGATCTCTTGTAACTGGGATGCATTTTGAATAATCTCAGCAAAAATACAGATGCAAAAATAAGTAAGATGCTCTTATGGGATCCACTTTACTTGCTTTTTGTTGCACATTCACACACTTATGGATACTAGTTTTATTTAGTAATGTTCTGCTCTGTTGCGAATCAACAAGTACGTTTCTTGGAGCTTCCTAAAGAGAAGAGGATTATGTGCATCACAGAAGCACATACAGCTATATTACAGGATGTGAAAATACTAATAGTTGGATATAAAGTTGTTGTGTTGAACGAATGAGAATATGTAATTTTAATGTCCCGTTTCCTTGAAGCATTGTAAAAACTATGTTACTGCATGTTGCCTGTTTTGCTTTGCCTCTTCTGGATGGGTGCTTGTGAGTGTAGGGAGAGACTGGATTCATGCAACAAACTCCTGAGAGTAAAGTGATATATTTGATAGAGGAAAAAATAGATTAATTTTTTTTACTAGAATCAAAGATCGGTAGTTGCAGGTGAAGGACTGGGAAATGAGATTTGAATGAACTAATGTGTTCAGTGTCAGGATTCCCAGGCTATTAGACGACTTCTTTAGAAGACCATGACAAAGCTCTTCATTAATGTTCGTTACGCTTCATCCAGCAATGTGAAATATTGACAGTGGCTCCTTTAAACATGAGTATTCTGCATAGATCAGCATCAAGCACCTTAATTATGCCTGTGCTCATATAAGAGGCTAAATGGTATTAAGAATAATATTGTACATTTATCAGTAGTGGTAGTGTTTATTTTCAGTGGATCCGGTGCTGTGATTGACTGAATGAGGTTCAGTACTCTATAATTAGCAGACTTTATAACCTATTTTTAAAAAGTTTGACTAAGGAAAGTTTGAGCAAATAGAATTCCATGTTACTGGAAATGTTTTATTCATTTATTTCTTTTATTTGCACTACTTTCACAGCATCTTCATAACCTTGACAGAACTGTAGAGGTTGCTGAAATATCCTATATTGTTGAAACAGAGACTACCTCAGAAAGACAATGACGTGACTCTGGTCATTTTTGTTCGGTCTTAGACTACTTAAGTTCGTGACATCCCTCACAACAGAGAGTTATGAATAGGTTCAGGTGACCCATTCTAGTGGATGTATTGATCTATAGGACCCGTTTTTAAGTATCTTTTCTGTTCTGGTAAATCCATCAATTTGTTTCAGAGCTTGAATCATGGTTTTTGAGATTTATGCTGACCTTGTTGAAGGGGAAGAATATAGACCAGGTTGTAACAGCTTTAAAAATGTTCTGATATTGTTCTTGAGAATGTCTGGCAGAGCCCATCAGGAAACAATTGTGTGGCAGTTCAGCATTGCCTTGCATGGCAGGTTTGTCTGATAGTTAGGGGAAATCACTGTTAATAATAATAGTGATAATAATAATAGCAATAATAATAATAATAATATGATGATGATGAATGTCCTGGACGTCTGGTTGGAAGCAGCAGCAGGCCTGCCAACTTTTTTTTGCTTGTTTGCAAAGAAATCTAAGATAGATTTAATACTTTTTTACATTAAAATAAACATTAATGGAAATTTTGGGTTAGTGTAACATGCTTTTTCCATCAAAGAAGCCTTGTCAAATGTTGGTGAAAAAACTCACAATTCCAGTAATTTTTGATGTAGAATTCTTGCTCTATGGAGGTCAGGATGTGACATACGCAGATAATTGCTTAAATTGTTTTCACATCTTTTTTGTGAAGTTTGTCCCTCAAAAGAGGAGACAGGCAAAATAATCAGGTTCAGTTTTGAAATGCAGAAGCCAATTGTGCACTGTTTTGAGCACCATCAAATCATACTAACATCAGTGGGGAGCCAAGAATCCTCAAAATGAGTGGTCACAGGAACATCGAACGAGAAGGAAACATACCCTTGTTTAATTCCTTCCTGTTTCAAGTGGCTTGCAACATTTGCCCACATACAGACATCTTTACCAGCTTCATCTTGGTGAAACGGTCTTCTAAATAACTCTTTTCAAATATTTTGAAGAAAATATGGGAGGGGAGATACAGAGAATCTTTGATATGAAGCACAGTCTGTGCCTTCTTGCATAGCTGGTCATCGAATCTGTTTAAAGACCTAGTAGGCTGGCCTGCGTTCCTCCTGCAGAACGAAATAGTGCTGACATAAAACAATGGCTAGATTTTCAAGGGTGATGTTTACAGTAGCTGTAATGGCAAGAATGTGGAGAAAAATTAAAAAGCTGAGTGTGTATGTGCTAATTATGAATGAAGATAGTGTAATCTGGTGCTTTCTGTTATAGAGACTTTGTTTTAAATTGTATACAACTTTTCAAATTACAAGCATTTGGGGTGAACTTCTTCAAGCCAAGTGTCTGCCTCAGGCTGCATTGTGGGAGGGTTTCAAGTAAGTTTGTCCATTTCTGAGAACAAGTTTAAGGAGTGAAGATGTTTTGCCTATCCTGAAATAAATGCATACCTGTTTTGCTTTTGAAGCTCTAGTCTGTTTTCAAGCAGAGACTTGAAATTTGTCAGGGCGTCCATCCAAGTCTACATTTAGCTGTGTTAAGTTCTCCATTTTTGGTCAATTTGTGAGCCTCTGAAAATCTAAGCTAGCTCGCACAGCAGGCAGACTTGTCAGAACCTAATGGCTGAGTTGAAGATTCACAAAGTTGTTCAGTCTTCTGATGAGTTGTGTAGATTTGGGGGGCGGGGAAGTAGACATTTAGGTAGGAGCTGTAAGCCTAAATACATTTGTGCCTATTGCTCTAGGGCTCTGAAGCTTCTGTCTCCATGCAGCACATCCTGTCCCTTCGGGTATTTTTGATGCCCACTCAACTGAATACGCTTTATCCTAGGGCTTTGGGGTCTGAGTTGGTTACTCTCTGTGTTTAATCTTTTCCCGTTGCAGCAGTGTGCAGTGCCAGGACTGATTTTCCCCTTGTCTTCTCAGAGCTCTTGCTGTTGCAGCCTGAAGGAAAGCTGGCATGACTGCATGTGGAGGGGGGGAGGTTGGGTGCAGGAACCCCAGGAGGGGCCTCAGGAATTGGGGAGAGCAAGGAGGGGGGGGCAGGAGCTGGAAAGGGGAGGGGGGTGTAGGTGGAAGAGAAGGTAGGAGAGGGTCTTTGGAGGAGTAAAGGCAGAGGAGGGGAGACTTGTGCGTGGGAGAAGAGATAGCAGGCAGGGTGAGGGCAAGCAGAGCTGAGATTGAACAGGGGATAGGAGGGCAGAAGCAAGCAAGGTGGTTGCAACAGGAAAAAAGGAGCAGGAGCTGTAGCGGGTGGGTGTGAATGGAAATAGAGGAGAAGAACAGGAATTGTGGCCTGGGGTACCAGTTTTTTTCTCAGCAAGTAGAAATTTGAGAATGAAAGAGAACCAGAATTAACGCTTTCTTGGTGACATCTCTCATGTGCACGTTAAATATTTGGTTTAATGGGATATTTGTAAATATGTGCTTCTGTTAAGAGTATAGAATCTTTGGGGCTCTGATCCTGCTTGATTATGATTCGTAAAATATTGTGTATATTTTTGGCACGCTAATGTTTTTATCCTGTGAGAATAAATACGCAATCATTACCATTTCCTAGTTGCATTACAGTATTACATGTTAGCAGTTTTACTGAATCTCTCTCCTGTTCATTGTTTTTGGTATTAGGTGTGAGACTCTTTGTGTAGACCTGCAACAGTGGGCTGTCATAGGTGTTTTTGTTTCTACTAAACACGATAGCTGTAGTGAAAAGCTCTTTCTTCCATAAAACCATCTTTGTTTTTTCCTACTCTACCCTAGTTGCAGGGAAAATCAGTTTAACAAAAGCATACATGTGTACCCAGATTAAATCCTTATTTCTATTCCATGATCAGCAGCAAACTGGTGCGTTAGTAATAAAGCATGCCTCTGCCATGGGGCAGAGCTGAACTCAGAGGCAGGCTCATCCTCCCACACCAGTGCCAGCATTGCTAATTAGATAGCTGCCATGGAGAGCTGTTTGGGGAGGGGGAGCTTGTGTGAGTGGGAGGGGGAAAAAAATCTTCCAGTTTGCTGAATGCAAGAGTAGATTGGGTTCCCCTACCAGCTGCTGCTCCAGCGCTTTATATTATTTGTTCTCTTATCATTATTTCCCTCTTATCCACAGCTAACTCCCAGTAAAGGCACCTTACCTCCAGCTAAGAAAGCAAGAGAGAACAGGTATTCTGCCCTGAGAGCAGTCTGACAAGGATTAGTGTAAGAGTTGTGCAACTGGCATTCCCCTTCTCCCCTCCCCAGACTTCCTGTGCTCACTCATGATTTAACGTTATTTCCTTAGGCAGCAAGTGGTCTGGGACCTGGAGTATGGAGTTTACATCCAAGCAGGGGGAAGATATGTGACAGTGGGTGCAGACATAGCTTGCAGTGTGTATCCCCACTCAGTCAGCTCTCCTTGGTTTTCTGACTAGCTTCTTATTGACTGTCTCATTTCAGAACGCAAAGAACCAGCCTTCTTGAGGAATACCTGTGACCTTCTGTTGTCTTTGGTGTGATACAAAAGGAATTCTTTTACCAGAAAATAAAATTACTTACAACTGACATACACTCATTTTGCTAAGAATGTTGGAAGTGATGTTTCCCTTGGTGTTGGATGACTTTGTTCTTCAGGCCTGTTAAGAATTAAAGAGAAAAAGATTCCTCATCATGGCTTCTCTCAGCATAACAGTGAGTTTGGCTCTGCCATAGATGATTTTCAACTAGAAATTGTTGGTCTGTTTGTGTACTCATCTACAGTAACACAATATAAAAATTAACGATTTTAGTATGCTTACCTTAAGCTGTCTTGCTTTCAGGTATTCATACACAAAGTGGCTTAAAGCATCTCAGCAGTGAATGCAAAGTTGTGCTTCTCTGCTCTGAGGATGAAGGCCAGGACAGGAAAGCCATTGCTGTGGTAGGGAGAGAAGCACTGATGTGAGCCACCCTTCCTTCCCTCTCCAGGTAACTGCTGCCCTACATACTCCAGCCCCTTCCTTGCTCAGTCCCGCAGGAGCAGTTGCCAGCATAGCTGTAGCTGTCCTTGCAGAGGTGAAGCGAATTAGGAGTTGGAGCTATATTGCTCCTCCCAACAGTATGGTACCGTATGGAACAGCTTGCTTTTCCTGTGGGTAGAGACAGCCCTCCATAAGCAAACCTTTACACTGCAGTTATTAGGAAAAAAATAATTTGTTGTAAAGCAATAGCAACTAAGAATAAGTGACTGGTAATTTTTAGTTCAGTGGTTTGGCTTAGTTTTGCCTAAAGTCTCTGAATCAAGCTACTGGAATCCTTTAAAGTCCTTGAAGTAATGGTTCAAAACAGCTAGCAATTGGTGAGTGGCAGGCAGGATTTCTTTTTTTCTACCCAAGTCTCTCTACTAAATGTTTGTTTCTGCCTGTTGTTGTCTGTATGCTATTTCATCAAGTAGTAGTTGTGAGCTGACTAAACAAGACATGCATCGTAATCTGCTGGGGAGGGTGGTTTCCTTGGAAGCTGTGAAAGTCTCCACATAGCTGAATTGATACCTAAGCTTCAGCTTCCAAATCTATATGCAATATCCTGTTTTTTCCATGGTTCTGAGCAGCTGTTGGTCCTTAACAGTTTTGATACCCAGCCCAGCTGTATGCATGCCTAAGTAGGACCATATTGCCCTTTTGTAGTTAACAATATTACTGTTGTTTTCAGAGCATTCCTTACCTGCATATGTTCTTAGGTATGCATGTGTTGAGTTTAGGAACTAGAAAAGAAAGTGACTTTATAGCTGCCTCTGAGTTGTACTATTTGAGTGTGGAAGTAGAAGAAGAGCATGCAGTCCTGCTTACTTTGCATTTGTTTTTGCTAATTTAAAGGAAGAAAAATCTCTGAAGAAGCTGAAGTGAGTGAGGGTGAGCAATTTTCTGAGCTTCTGCATATTCAGTTGCTGGTAGGTAATTCTTCTGAGAATTTCTTGGATATATACTGACTTGTGGATCTTTAACTCCAGATGCTAATTGAGAAGAGTACTAATTAAACAATGACTATCCTTCCAACCTGCCCCTCTAGAGGGATTTCAAATCCAAAACTGCACAAAGAAAGTACCAAGGTTTTAATTTCCCTAACAAAATTGTTGCACAAAGCTGCCCTAAACCTCCAGTCCCAAACTCTCTACAAAACGTGGTTTATTTGAAAAAAAAAAAAATTGAATAGGAGACGATATTGAGGGTTACATAGTAGTCTGTTACTGATGCTACAGAATAATGTGTGTAACTTCATAGAGGCTTGCCTTTCCGAGACAATGATTTAACATCTTGAAATCACGTTTATATAATCTAGTTTCCTCATATAATGGATGTGGTTTTGGGAAGAGCACTGATGAAAGCTATTCATTGATTGAAATGGAAATTCTAAACCACCTTCAGCTAAAGTGTAGGTATAGGATATAAAACCACCTGGTCCCTGTGGAACACAGTAAAATGCAAGTCAGCCATTATACCTTTTAGTTCATCTATTCCCTCTGCAGATTTTACAGCTATTAAAAAGACCATCTTTAGGGCTAAGTGCTATGGAGACTCTTACCCAAACACTATCTGATCCTGCATCTTGAATGTGGAGATTATAGGAGGGATAGAGACCATTTATGAACCTTTGGGGACTGAGTGCATGGTCAGTACTCCCCCCCCCTCCCAAGAAATTCTATAAAAATCTTTCTGTAACTAGAGAATTAATGAAAGAAATGCCATGCTACAATAGTAAATTTTCAGATAGCAATGGCTACCTTGTTTAAAGAGATTAGATTTTAAGGACAGATAATACTAAAGGATTATAAGGTTAGCTGCAATCAGCTAGTGGTTGACTAAACAAAAATATTTTCTGCTGTGATAGTTAACTGACTCTGAATGGTTCATTGCTAAATAGTATTATTTTGGAAGGACTTCTTCCTGACCTGGGCAACCACATTTCTGTAGTTGATGGTCTGCATTCAGAAGGAGTTGCTGCTGGCCAGGAGCAGGGATTCCAGAGTGCAGCAGAGAATTGCCTGGGGCAGTTATGGGAAATAGTGAGAAGTTACTCTTGTCAGAAGTGGCAGCAGTGGTTTGAGAATATCATAATACCCAGCTGGAGCCTATAGAAATCATTGTCCTTTGATTTTCCTGAGGACATAAAGAAGAAGGTGAATCGGGTAGAAGCATGTGTGAATTAATTTCCCTCGCTCAGCAGGGATCCATGTTTCTGATGACCAGTTTTCTTCCCCGCACCTGGATAAAAGCAGGTGTCAAGGGGAATAGCTGTATCATCTCCTTCCCTAACAAGATGAGTAGGCCAGTGTGGTTCAACTGAGAGCCCACAGGATGCTTTTGCCCAACTGACTGCTTTATTTTCCCTGGAGGAGAAAGGGAGTTGCCTCTAAGGGGGTGGCGTGTTCCCTCCTTTGCTTGTTCAGTCTAACAAGGAGTGTCGGGTGATGACTGGAAAGGCATGAGGAGGGTGATGAGGAAGGGGCTGTTGCTGGAAAGGGAAGTTTCACTGCAGCAGCACCTACTCCCCCTATCAGCAGCAGTAGCAGCACCCTGAATCTCCGAGGTGGCAGCAGCAATCCCACCATTTCTTAGAGTGCTGAGGCAAGAAAAGACTTCCTCACAGGTGACAGTGAACATGTCTGATCAGTCAGAAGTATTTCAGACACATTCACAGTGAGTGCACCTGTGTTGTATCTGGTGGGATGGTCTTGTGAGCATTGTCTATTTCTGGGTTTCACATCTGGCATCCACTTTGTCCCTGAGAAGCAGCAGAAGTTTTTGTCTAGTACAGGCAACCTACAAATCCCATCTAGCCTTACAACAGGAATGTCAGAGACTTCTTAAGAGAACCCTGAAGACTGTAAGTACCTGCTTGATAGAGTGTATAGGATAAGTGGAGCTGTGCAGAGTGACAGCGCTCTTTGCACAGCATGTGAGTGCACCTATGGAGTGTTCAAAGGACTGAATGCACCTGGCAATGTTGGGGATACCGGAAGCGCTGTCCCTGATTTACCATCCCCCCCAGACACTCCCACTGGGAAGTAATACAGTCAGGCAACTGTTTTGGCTGCTAGGAAGCCCTCCAGGCTTTTCTACAAGCCCTGCCTACTTATCTGAATCAGCTGAATAAAAAGTTATTTTTGTACCTGTGTGCTAACATTGGCTGCTGCTAAAATGATCGTAAAGGTGCTGAGGAGACAGTCTCAACACCAGCAGTACGTTAGGGAAGGGACTGGATGTGCTTGTTGGTTAAATGTCTTTTTGTCATTTTAGCTATGTGTGATATTAATAAGGCCCTGCAATATTTCCCGATTGTGTGCAGCTATGTCCTAGGTCAATGATGTGCAGAGAAGAGAACTTTCTTCTGCCCAGAAAAGGATGGTCGGGTACCTGCAGGTTTTTTTCTGGACTGACAAGAAACTAAAAGATGTATTTTTATGCTAGGGGAAAACAATTTGACTGCAGTTCTGTATCAAGCTGGTTTAGGACTGGGCCTGTAATTGCCAGTTTAGATTTTCCTTATCAATTAACAATTTCTGTGTACTACAAACATTTTGGATGAATTCTTATAGGTGATTTCTGTTGATAAATGTTGATAAGGACTTACCAACTATGCATAGTAACTATTTCAAGGTATTTTTTTATTATTTTGGTAATACATAGACTTATTACCAGCATCATGCCTTATTTGGATATTTCTATCTATCAAGGGAGCCAGTGGGTAGTCTGGTCGATACTGTGGTAAAAGTAATGTTGCTAATGCAAAAACTGAAGATGTTTTTTATGTAGTTGCTATGGACCTACTGAGTCGCTACATACAGAGCTTGAGTTTTTGCTGTCTTGCATGTTGTTTATACCCTGTAAAGGCGGTAGTCTAACTGCTACCAAATCGGAGTGGAAGCATTTTGCACTTGGGTTTGTTCAGGTGTGAAGCAGTGCTGGAGGGAGGAGGCTCTGGAGAATATAGCCATCAAATTCAATCATTATCTGTGAGAAGAACAGACGCTGCAGTCTAGAGGCAGGCAGGAGTGTGAACTGATGTGGTGCACGTTCATCACGGTATGCTGCTGATACTAGTTAAAATCCCGACTTACAGGCACACTGTTCCTCGGTGCTCCTAAACAGTGCAGTGCTGCTCAAACTGTGAGGTGGGCAAATGGCTTCAGGTGTGGACAAACATACTCATACACTCAGGTCTCACACCTGCAGGTTTTTGAGTGTAGCCCCCTAGAGAGGAAAAATTAATCTGTTAACTAATTTCACAACAGAGTACCAAACATTTCATAGCCATTAAAGTCCTTGTATACCGTAGCTCTCTGGCTGGGTTCCAGCTTTTACTGCCAAACACTTCCTTTAAATTAGCTGTCTTTTAATACACTACTTTTGCAAGAGCCTGGTGATGCAAAATTTCAGGTTAAAGGAATACATGTTGTTGGATTTTACACTTCTTTGCTATGCATATTGAAAATGTGCTTGACAGCTTGATTTAGCTGGAAAGAGTTGGGGGGAGTAATCAAACAGAATAAAATGGTTATTCTGATTGTTAAGTACTTTGTGCCTCAAAGTACTGAATCCGCTTACTTGTTTTGTACAAAGTTAGATGCTGGTGCTGCGCTACTGTGGAGGCAACCATTATGCACCCACAACAGTAGCTTGCACAAATAGCCTTGGGGATTGCAGTCATCTTTATTAAGGAGAGTTGCACTGTGTATTGTGGTTTTGTCTACAAAATCTTGCAGAGAGATGCTGGAAAGGCTTGAATGTCTTGTGAGCAGGGTGGCACTTGTGATAATGATCGGAGCTTATCTATAGTACTGCTTATTTGAGAAATTAAGCTCAAGACATGGCGCAGACTGCTTATGGTACAACTAACTGCATCTTGATGCTGTCTTTCTCAGAGAGACCACTGAATCATATGGCAAATTCAAATTGGATCATTACAGCTGTACAAAAAGGTTAGAGATACAGAATATAAGCAAAATAAGCATCATAGCAGAATGGGAAGATGAGCTCACCTGCCTGTTTAGCTGTGTTTTTCAGGAGCTTTGTTAAATACAGGCTTACATTTCGGATGATGTGGATCATCCTTTCTGAAAAATCAAGGCCTTGTAAATTTGCCTCAGGTTAGACATCCCAAATCAAGACTTTGATACCAATGTTCCTCTTATTTTTCAAGGCTGGGAAAGATGGGATAAGGTCTTCCCTTACATACATCACTATCGCGTCAGTCTCTTTGGGCCTTTGTGTTGATCAGAGACTTCTCGGGCATTGGTCTGTACTGGACAGGTCTCTTGCCTTCCCTAGTCTAATTGCCCCTTTTTTTCCTTCCTCTCACAAGACTGCTGCCTGCCCAGAAGCTTCTTTGCAGGGCATAATTTTCAATCCTTCTGATTCTAGTAAGCAAATTGGGGAAAAAAAAACATCCTAAGGTAATACTGAATTATAAAAGTTAGATAGAAGGCTTTGATTATGATGGTCTATTTTCCTGTTTGGTAGAAACACATTCTTGATAGTGAAGTCTATGTCACAACATGGAGAGGTTTGCGGATTCCTGTTTGTACTTGGTATAACTAGACACTTGCAAAATTATGTTGCACTAGAACTGTTCTCTACTTAGCCGAGACTAATGTTATTAAAAGAAATGGTGGATAAATTAGGAAATGAACATCCTGTTGCCAGGTCAACCACATTCCTTATTTGTAAGTATCAGTGTGTGTATGAGGAGGATAATATGTAGTGAGGACAGACAAGACCGGCAAGCTCTCCACAGCACCGTGGGAGGGAAAGGTTGTAGAAAATAATGCCTTTAGCAACAGTGACCTAAACCCTTCATTCTCTTATCACTCTGTGTACATGTCAGTGAGAAAGAGGGAGAATTATTAGAAGGATCAAAAGGCAAAATTCTGTTTCTTAATTAACTGTATCTCAGTTTCCTGAGGATACACACAACATATTTCTGTGCGTTTTCTCAGGTTTCACTGGTGATGAGGCACAGTGGATCAAAGATATTGCCTCACTTAAACTGCCCTCAATTTCTTTGTGTTTACAGTAGATGATTTACTGCCTTTCCAGGTTTTGACTTGAATCTTGTAAATGTTTTTTTTTTTTAGGGTTTCATTACTAACCTTCTTGTGAAATCTACTTGCCATGCAAAAAAAAAAGAAAAAAAAAAAAGTGCTGTTATGATGAAAAAGTGTAGTGGTCAGAGTCTTTCCTCTTTCTAGGCTGATGGCATTGGAAGTGTAAAGAGCTATGGTTCATCTGTGTGAGAAACAGTGATGTTTTAAATAGAAAGTTTAAAGTAAGTCAGTTGCACCATTAAACCTATAAAGTGCTTATTTGGGGAGTATGCCTGGTATCTTATTGGCACTGTTTTCCAGAAAATTAGATATGATTCTAGCTCTGGTCTCTTATTTCCCATATGCATAAGGGCTAGGAATACTGTGGTGGGAAAAATGTGCTCAGGCTTGAAACAGAGGCAGTGCCTGTCTCTTCCAGCAGGTATTCTTGCAGCCTATTAAGAGTTGCACAGATGGACTCCAAAGGGAGTCTCTTTCAGTCCTTTAACTGAAATGATACGAATCAGGATAATGTTTTAAAAGTGACGTTTAAAAGTTAGGCTTCCAAATAAGTGCAATTTTTTTTCCTGCTTGATACCCAGCAGTTCTTGTTTTAATGCGCAGAGGACTACTAGGTGCTCAGCATTTAAGAAAATCAGGGCACTTACATAAGTACCTACATGCAGATATAAGTCTGACAGGCACCCAGTTTTCAAAGTCTTGCCTACTGGGTGCAATGTGGGTGGTCGAGAAATTTTAGGTAGGCTCCTTGGGGCTGCGAGATGGAACTGTTGATATAGAACGCTTGTTTTCTAGCTGGCAATAATTTTATGAAAAGTGGCTGTTAATCTTTTCTACTCTAATGTGTTTCCCTTTCCTTCCCTTGCTTCATAAGGCACTCTTCATTTGACTGTGGGGAAATCAAGCCTAAAGTATTGTTGTATCATGTGTTACAGCTGCTCCCATATAAATTTCTGTTCTATTTGCTTAAGCCAGAACAGAATTGAAGTACTGTTCTTTCCATCAAAGATTTCTGTTATGGTGAGAAGGAAAAGAAAACCAACAACTTGACTCATAGGTTTAGAAACCTGTAGTTTCATCTTTGAAAAAATGCTGTACAAAACAAAGGGTAACAATGACTTTTACGGAGATTGTACAAGAGAGTACCCAGGGAGAATCCAGGGTATTTTATTATTTCTAAAATGACATTGCAGTGAAGAAGGGACATTTTTCTATACATGAAAGCTCTTTTTTTTTTTATTTTCACCCAGCTCTGAAGGTAGTAATACAGTATTTGTCTTCTGTTTAGGATAAGCACATGATTGACATTAAGTGTTCAAGTGTGTGTCTTTCTTTTATCTCCCACAAGTACTGTTTTCCTTCTTTCTGTTCAGTTATGTTCTGTATTTTATGCAGCCTAGAAGAGGCTCTGTGTTCTTAATCTTGTTATCTGCTTTCTCAGCATTTATTCATTTTTCAATTGCCTATGGAAGTGGAAAGGTTAAGAGACAGTAACTGGACTCTGATGGCAGAGTCTTTCTTTGTAAAACTGCTGCTTGCATTTTCTTCTCAATTTGCCTTTTGTTCTATACACTTCAGCTTTAGGATAATCACATATTACATTAGAAACAGGCCTTCTGATCTTCCGTAGATGCGTATAGTGTGTTCATGGAACTGAATATAATTATGATGTATGTAGGCAAGATGTAACAGATGTGCTAACCTGTAAAATATATGACGTTATTAGTTGGAAAATACGAACTGGCATAAGTTATTCATTACAGAAGGTGTCATGAAATTGTCCATATCCTCCTTACTGAGTTTGTTACAGCAGTGTGTGTACACAACAGAATGTTACTGAGGCACCAAGGTCTTTGTTTTGATACCCAGAAGTGTTGTTTGGGCTTTGATTTGCTTCCCTGTGTTCTGTCACACCCTATTATAAAGCTTTGGGTAGAGAATGTTCCCAGTAAAACAAATTAGGTCTGCAGACTGTGTGCTTTTACTAATTATTTTCTATATTATCTGTTAGATGGATACTTTTCAGGTTGGTCTTACTCTTATGGAAAATTGTCTTGATAGATGAGTAGCTCAGAGCAACATCTGTAATTTATGGATATAGAAAACGCAAGCAGTCTCTCACTGTCTTTACAGATGTGCTTTAGGGCAAGTGAGATGTTCAGATAATGGAAAGGGGGAGTGTTAATAAATCTCAGTCAGGAAGACAATACTTACATCTTGTCTTTAAAATAAATTCAAAGCTGAATTCTAAATTACTTTTTTAAACATCATTGGTACTTTTTCTTCATACTATTGCTATTGTTAAATTGAATGCTAGATAATATGCTTGATGTGTAATTTAAAAATATAAGTAATTAGATGGTGAGATTTGTTTTCCAAAACAGAACTGGTAAATCACTCAGACCCCATAAAAATGTAGACTAGTGCTTTTGATTAGTTGTTGGAATCATTTAAGTTGCTATCGGTGTTTGTTTCAGAATTAGAGAAACTATTGCTGTATATTGAGAAAATGACTGCTGCAGTATTAATAACATTATTGTAATCTGTAAGGACTGTGAAGAAAATGAACAACATAGAAATAGCTGCTCTGGAACAGACCAGTGATCCGTACAGTCTAGTATCCTGTCTCTGACAGTAACCAATATGTGATGATTCAGAGGAAGAAATACACGCAGCCAATTGTGTTATAGTGTACCACAGAGGAAAATTTCTTTCTGGCCCCAGATGGTGCTCAGTTTATGCCTTAAAGCATGAGGATTGATAGCCATTGTAAATTTTACCTTAGCTAGTGTATCCAAATTGAATTGCTCCTTGTTGTCCGTAACCTGCCCTTCACCTGGCCTTCGCAGAATTACAGTCCTGTCCCTTATTGCTGGATTCATAGCTTTTATGTTTGCTGTTTTAAGCAGATGCAGTAGAAAATCCAAGGACTTGTGCCACTATTTTCCATGATGTCACACACCTCTGTATTTGTCATTGATAACAACCTGGTTCAATGCTTTTGGTTAAACTGAAAATGATACTTTTCTGTGAAGCAGAGCAGACGCTGCACTCACTCTGTGTCGATTCTCTGCCAGCTTGCCAGCAACTGTCTCCTGTTCTGAACACAGGAGCCTTGGTCATGAGAAAAGTTGAAGAGTATGCCTAGAACCGACACTCTAAGACTTTTGTGTCATTGCAGTGGCCTGAAAGGATCAAAATTGGGTTCAGAGTATTACCCAACCTTGCAAATCTTGACCTCCACAGCCTTTGAAGGGAAAGTCAGTGTCGGTCATTCTGTTCTTTCACTTTCTACAGCCTGCAAAACGGATGTTTTATATCCCCAGCTGAAGACACTGGAGTGCAAGGTGCTGTTAGAGAAACTAATACTGTTTTATTGCAGTGCATATGTGACATTTGGACCAAACCTTATGAAAGTTCCCTGGATTGAGCTGCCACAGAAGCAGGGACCAAGGTCTTTGTATTAAGCCTTGGTACATTTCATTTGTTATGCACCCATCTAATAAAACCCTGTAGTCTGAGAGGAGCTTTCTGACATCTGACAGTCTGTTAAAATAGTTGTTTATTGCAGACAAAAACTGACCTGATTTTAGGCTGCCATTCATAATGCAAGGCAGTGCAGGCTTTTGAAACTGCTTACACTGATGCTGCTGCCCTTCCAGGTCTTCTTTGGTACAGGCTAGTTTGATGGATAACAGCGCTGCATGTCTTACTGGTTTGTGCATTGCCTTTTAGCAAGTTCTTCCCTGCGTCCAGGGTACGAAGAATCTGCAACAGTACTTATGCAATCACTGTCCTTCTTGTCTTTGCCTCTGTGGGTGAAGATCAGTCTCTGACTTTACAGATAATGTTCAATAAGCAGCAAGCAGTTATCACAGGAAGCAGATTTTGCTCAGCAGCTTACAGACTTGTCATTAGGTGCTGCCTTTCAGCCTTCCAAATGCACGCTCCACTGTCATTTTGCTGCTCCTTGGGAGATAATTAAACAACTCATGTCTCCTTGCCAAATGACCAGTCAAAGCCAGGGAATCTGAGTTTCCTGAATGACAGTGGAACATCATAGCAATCTTGGGAGAAAAAATTCTGTTTCTCACTGAAGGAGGGAGGCCCAGCTTTGTTTTAAACTCCTTCAGTATTAGTGCTGATGAATCTTCCAGAGGGATCGTCTAGGCTTTAAATCAGCAGGAAGAAATAACCCTTTTGTTGGTTGGTAAGTGACAACATGTCACGTGGCCCATCTGTGAACCTCAGCTGATCAAATCCAGCAGAAATTGTCCTTGAGGTGTCAGGCTGTATGAGCTGGCGCGTTGCCTCCTCCTTCATAGGAGAGTCCAGTTCTACCAGCACTGCGGTAGCTGAATGCTCACTTGAAGTCCTGACATTTTGTATGTTAGTGAGGAAGTCTGTCTGTCTTCTGTGAAGGAAGGGACTTGTGGTGGTGATATGCTGCTGCCTAAGCTTTGGAAAAGGCTCCTGTTGTCCTGGACTTCCACAGGCAGGGTTGGTCCTTGTGGGCTTGCAGGGTCATGTCCCCTCACTCCGCCTTCCTTTTCTCAGCTGAGAAACAGGACTGTAGCCAGAGATGCTACTTCAGGTGAAATTCCTCCTGCAGCAACCTTTAGGTTTTCTTCTCTAGTACTCCTCCTTTCTCCAATCCCATATTGGTTCAGCAACAGGGCAGCTCACTCAGAGCCCATCTGGCTGTGCAACTGGAAATCTGGATGCAGCGGTCCCTGTGATCAATGACTGCAGAGGGACGGCGTTCGTTTTGTAGCCGTGCTATCTGACAACGGGAAATTAGCATTTTTTTGCAGAAGAGAAATGGAGTTTTATATACGAGCAGATGAACTGGAAAATTCTGATGGCTTAATCTCAAATCCTAGATTTCCTTACACTTCTTGGGTCTTCCATATAGGTCCACCAAACGTTTTCTAATACTGTATAGGTATGTTTCCAAGGTAGTTGCAGTCAGTGAACTGCGTACCTTGGGGGGAAAAAAAGTTTGGTGTGGTTTATAGATGAGATGCACCAGGTTAAAGACAAGAAATAAGAGGACACCAGCTCTGTGGTTATTCATATATTGGACTAACATTACGTACATACGAGAAAAACACTTTTGAGCCTTCAGTGTGCAAATTGTTCACTAAGTAAATCCAACGCTTCATAAAGCTCTTGCTCTCTCACTTGCTCTGTGATATGCTTTACCTTGGTCTTAACTGCCTCACATTTATCTTCATTTTACTTACCTTTTCTTATGTTCATTTACAAATTTCAAAATTCAGAGATCCCCAGGCCATAGTTTTAAGAAGAAAGCATGTTTTTTATATTGAATAATGTGGGTAAGCATGAGGAGGTTAATGTGAATGCAGGACCTTCTGCAAAGTCTCACAGTTGAGCTTTGTACCCCATGCCTTGCTGGGCTTTTGTAACACTGATGAATGAGTGCTCGGACAAAAACGGTGGTGGTGGTGGGTTGTTGAACTCTCAGGCCACATCATGGGCTGGGGGCATGTCCTGCCATGACAGTTTGGCAGCTGGAATAAGACATGCATGCCCCTGCCTACCACCCAGCAGTGCCACATTTCTTTGGCTTTGAAGGAGCTGGGGAGAAGCTGCTGTGCCCTGGAGCACCCTGGATGGTGGGAGCTGCCAGCAGTGTGTTCAAGGCACGAGGGAAAAACTTTCAACTCTGAGCCCCCCTTGGTAAATTCTTGCCTACTTCAGGCAAATGAAGATGAATGAAATTTTTCTTCATGGTCTCATGCAGTCTTTTTTAGCCCCTGTTGACCTCGGCATCTGATGAGGGTTGCTTTGACCCAACAGCCCCTCCTTGTCACGGAGGCAAATTCTTACCTCTGGGGTTAGGAAGTCTCTGGGTTCCCGTTGACCTCAGGGTTCAGCTCTGCCACGGGAGTGAGATGCTGCAAGTCAGCTGTTTGATGGCATCTTTCAGCTGTCCGAAGCAGCGGCCTCTTGGCCCACACGCTCAGCAGTGCTGCAGGAATCCCAGGGCAACTGCAGCTCCCACTACATTTCAGAAAGCTGTCTGAGCAACACCCCACGTGTCTTAGCTCGTACCCCACATGGCTCTGCTAGCTTCAGAATAAAATGGTGGGGGGGGCATAATTGCTCGATTCGGGTAGGGCTCAGAAAGGGGACCTAGTGCAATGATGCTGAATGAGTTAACATATGCTCATGGAGTGGTTTTTCAAAGGAATGCAGGGAACTTTCCTGCTAGGTAAGGTAAGAGAGCTGCTGTTGTGTATCATGTCCCAGCCAGAGCTGTGAGAAAGAATATTCTTTCTCTCACTGATGCGTATTAACCTCCCTTTGCAGGGATGGGACTCATGTGGTGGCAATGTCTGGATGCTGCAGATTACCCAGGAGAGCATGTATTGTGCAGGCATCAGGTTTCAGCAGTGCTGGATTTTGTTTGGGATTTTTTTTCTGCAGCGTATCAGCAATGTTAAATTGATTTGCAGAAGCTATGGAAGCTGTTCAATGGGAAGAAGGCTAATTGTCCCTTCAGTCCGCTCTTCTCCTGTCCCTGCGTGTGTCCAGGGAATTTCAGACCTCCCAGTAATCCCAGAAACACATTCACACAGTGAGGTGGGGTTTGTGTTTGATGCACAAAATGGTGGTTCATTGTAATTTCCCTATATGCGTACTCAGGAGGTCAAACCTAATTTTTATTTGGCTTGTCCCTGAATGCTACTGAATGGACTTATTGTGCGAAATAACCGTGAGTGTCAATCTCTGGTATTTCACCTCAGAAATTAATAGTACTTTCTTGAGACAGTCTGCCTCAACTGTCAAAGCCATAATACTGCTGAGCGGTCAGGCCTGGAGGGGGTTTGGGGAATGAGCTGCTCTGCATAGGTGTGATTGTGATGTCAGGGCCAGACAAACTGAACTAAACACACATTGCAATTTGCTGTCAATGTTAAATGTCCTTTCAGGAAAATGACTGACTTCTTTTCTTTTCCTTCAATTTTCCTTCACCTTTTTTTAATCCTATGTGGCAAATCTACATCTCTGTGACTAGTTACCGGCTACCAGAAACTCCCCTTCCGGAGAAACAAAGCAAACCCACCCATCCCCAGCACTTGCATGCTATTAGAGTCAACCTAGATTTGATGCCAGTTGATAGTAAGAGGTGCTATATGACTCCTAAGTACTTCTTGTTAACACTGAGTAGAGGGGGCACAGACATGTCAGTGCTATATTTATTGTCGAAGTATGGACAGCATGAAGCTATTTTCCTTAACAAAGTTTAACTCATGAAAATATTTAACATTAATGGCCAGAGGTATGTTATTAAGACTGTGATAGTTTATTAATTTGTTTGCTGTAATGTTTTTAAACCAGGCATCCTAGCTGGATAGCACTGTGTGTGCCGTGCTCAGTCAACTGTACTGATAGGGGAAGGTCTGTTACATCTGTTCTCATTAGCGCCTTGGATTTCATAGGAGTAAGTATGCTTTGGAAAAAATCACTTCAGACATTATACACAGAAATCATTCATTTCGTCATCCTGGAATGCTTCTAGAGAGGGCCTGCATGTCTTTTGATTCACTACTCTGTCTTTATTTATCAGTGTCATTCCCTAAGACACTGTGTCAGTGTTCCTGTGAGAACGTCCTCTAATGCAGTGAAAGCATTAGCATGCACTAATCTCTTCTAAATTGCTTTTTACTGCTTTTGATTCCTGAAATATGATAAAGTCAATAAAATTGTGGGCTTTGCTTGTTTCTCTAGTATTCCATGGATATTGTTATTATTTACTTTATTTATAAACAAATGCAGGCCAGCACATTCACACACATACAATTGAAAGTGTCAGCTTATAATATAGCCTTGCTGTTGCAGGCTATATTATATCAAGCACCACCATTAATGTAGTGACTCTGTTTTCTGATGGATAAAACACCTTGAACACTTTCTCCTTTTGCTCCCTGTCACTGCAGCGCTGGCAGGCATCATGAGTGCATAAAATGCATTTTAATCCTAGGCCTCCTTGGTGGTGTGGAGTGGCAGGGGGTACTGCGTCTTGTACCCAGCAGCATGGGTTGGTTTCTTAGCTTCAGATGCTCTGATTGTCGCTTCTGCAACCAAATTGTCGTAATACCTGAGAAACTGCTGCTAACTTACAGCCTAATGGCCAGTTTATACCTCCTTTATTCTTGTGTGGCTTTTTTTCCTGCCTGTTTACCCTGTTCTAATTACAGATAACATCCCAGTTGTCTATGAAGCTAAACATCTCAGCTTCTCTGTCCTTCTCTTGTAAGATATGCGCTTCTGGATTGTTGTGGGAGCACTTCTCTGCCCTGTTCTGTTTTGTGAATCTCTGTCTTGAATGTTGAAGATACTATCACGTGCAGTTTTTGAAAGAAAGCCCTTGTACAGTGGCATTAATACTTTTCTATTTACTGAAAATGACTTGATTGATGCTTCCTAACATTACATTTGTCTCTCTCATAGCCGAATCCTACAGACCATACATTCTCCATCTTAGTAATTTCTTGTTGATGAGCTCTCAGCTTCTTGCAGGAGTGTTTGCAGTTAGTTCCCAAGTGCAGCATCACAGTATTTTTTTGTTCGTGTGGGACTCATTTCACATTTCTTGTCACCAAAGAAATCCATTTCTTTTGGGGTAGTTACTGCAATCCTTCTCTATGTTGGCAATGATACCCCACATTGCTGACTCTCATTAGCCCACTTGTTTATGCCAAAGTTAGAAAAGAAAATGCTAAACTAGATTTATCCTTTAAAAACTCCAGTAGCCAAGCTCCCTGCTGTCTGACATTCTTCCCCTTAATACTTCTTGTTACTGTTTTTCCTTCACCCAGCTGCCTACCCACCAGGTACTACTTTCTAAATAGACAAATGGTTTCCACTGGAAATGCTTTACTGAATTCCAGCTATATGAGACTGACTGAATTTCCTTTGTCTTTGTCTAAAACATGGATTATTTTACCACGTCAGCCTGGAGAACTCTCTGAATTTTACCCCACTTTGTCTTTATGTCCATGTCACTCATTAACCTTCCTTTCAAAATTTGTTCTAAATTCTCCGATACTCCTGAGGTCAGACTTACAGGACTGTATTCATTTATATTACATTCCTATTCTTAATACGGGCATTACATATACTGTTCTCCAGGCAAATGATATAACTTCTAACTGGATAGGCTATTCTAAAAATACTTGGTACAAGACCATAGCAGACTATTATTTTATGAGGTATCATTATTATGGAGCTGTGAAAATGAAAGGTGTCATTCTGTTTAGCTTTATTTTCTGAAAGGAACTTCTTACCATGAGAGTTCAGTTGTGTGCTATATGGGTGAGAAATCCTAGGCTGTTTTTTTATTTAGCCTTTAGTCTTTTTAATGTATGCATTGGTTTTTATTTCAGTGGCTGTTTGCAAAAACAGATCTTCTTGGAATAAGAATGGAAACAAAATGAATAATACAGTGGTTTCGATTAAAAAAAGAAAAAAAATAATCAACCGTTGTCATTATACACGAGAAAGGGAAATGACTTTGGTATCTCACTTCTCACCAGCTGAGTCGGTAATAGAAATTGAGGAACACTGAAATAATGTTCTTAAAAGGCTGTTTTCATTTTGATAGGGCTGTCTTTT
The DNA here is from genome assembly GCA_017639485.1 of Pluvialis apricaria. Lineage (NCBI taxonomy): Eukaryota > Metazoa > Chordata > Aves > Charadriiformes > Charadriidae > Pluvialis > Pluvialis apricaria. The sequence goes on along the minus strand of CM030010.1, from coordinate 50,171,283 downwards.
TCTTGCATTTTAACGGTTCTTGAGCACTCATCAACTATCTTGAATGTGACCTGACATGGCAGTACATGTTATAATCTTTTATTAACATAGGGGGTATGATGATAAATTATGCCAGCTGTATTTTCATTCACAAATTGTGGTCAGCAGAATGTAGTCCCCATATCAGTCTAATTTTAATGACTCTGATGGGAAATACTTTCTTTTTTTTTTTTTTTTTTTCTCTTTAACTTCTTTGCTTAATTATAAACTTAATCTTAGCAAGGCAGAATGTCAACGTCTGAATTGAGATTTGGACAGTGTTTGGACAAGACCTGTTCTCCTTTTAAGAAAAAAGCCGTGAACTATTTAATAGACCTAAGTGATGGGGGGAGCACTGCTTTACATTCATTTGTGTCATAGTGCTAGTACCTCAGTGTCCCCTGGTATTAGGTGGGAAACTGCTGTTCACGCACTGATGCGGAAAGGAGAACATGTAGTGTTGAGTCACTGGTAGCCCATCCGTGAAGGTGTCTGGTAATAAGCTGACATCGGGGAACTTGCTGCCAGATGGTCCAACTATGGACCAAAGGATGTTCTTTGGCTTTACTCTATCTTACATTTTAGTTTTAAGTTTGCTGCGTGTGGATTTCATGGATGATGGTGTCTGTTGAAGAGGCAGTCTGACTCATTTCAGCTGAACTACGCACATGAATATAGTAAGCAAAATTCGGCCCATTTTGGTTCATCTTCTTGTGCCTTTTATAAATGGCCTTGAGCCAGAGAATGTCCACATCTAAAAAGATGTCTGGTTGAGCATTTGGTTGTTTTTCCTTTTTCAGAGCTTTGAAAACGGGGTGGGGGAACCCAACAAAATCCCAAGCATGGTTATCACCTGGATTGCATTGCATGATTAACTCTGGAATAATAAGCATTTCTAAGAGAAATGTATAGGCTTTGTGTAGAAACTCAGTGAAAAAATATGATTTACAATAACTTCTCAGGCCCCAATTTTGCATTGATGGCAGATAACAAATAGTAGAAGAATGTTTCATGGCTTTGTTGCTACCATGTGATGCAGAGCTCATGCACATATTTAATACATTTTTAAATCAAATAGTAGAAGAATGTTTCATGGCTTTGTTGCTACCATGTGATGCAGAGCTCATGCACATATTTAATACATTTTTAAATAAAAGAGGCAGTTTGATAAATGGGTGGCCCAGGATTGCAATTACACACAGAATGGACAGCTGTACTATCATTTCCCCATCAGTAATATAGGGTTTACATTCGCATCAGACGCTAATGTAAATGTCTTTACATTTTCCGTTGGCTTATATATAAAATGATTTGGGTAATGGATTCTTTATTGCACTATGCCTTGTGGCTGTGCAACTGATTTAATCTGGTACCTTACCTACCATTTTCTATGGTAGGTAAGAAGATTGTCTAGTGTAGAAAGCTGTAATTTAATAATTTTTTTGAGACCTCGAAAAGGTGGTTTGCCTTCCAGGGATATCCAACTCAGTTCAAATATTTGCATGGCTTCACAGCTAAGTGTTGACAGGGACGTGTAGCTTCTCATCCGTTGGGGCATTGCACCTGAGGAGGAAAAGAATAAAAAACTATGTAAAGCATTTTTTTAATTCTTTTTGAAAGCTTTCTAATTCTCTTAAGGTAGCATCCAAATATCATGCTTTTATTCCCCCTCAGAGGTGACCAGCCTTTACATGTTTCTTGGCTGGATCCCATACTTCATTTATGGATATTCACAAGTTCTCTAATAATAAGCAAAATGGAGACGAATGTAGACCTTGTAGCCTTTGCATAGAACTTGAAAAGACTGTAAAGTGCAAGGAAGTGTTAGCACTAAGCATCCCAAAAATGCACTGTACTGTTGCACTCTGGTAAGTACCTAACGGCCCAGATAACCTTCCTATTGCGATGTTAGACTTCTCTTGCTTCTCTTAAGACTAAAGACCTGTCGTCAATGGTTTGCAATTCCTTTTGGTACTACAATATATTTTTACAAATAGAAATCTGGTAAGTATAACTGAACTATGTTGCACGTAGAGATGAACTTACCCTTCTATACTAATCTTTCTCTGCAGGTGTATTTTCATACTAGTTATAGGAGAGAAGGATTTTCTAGGTGACCCAACTGTGACATAAGATCACAGATTTCATTTAGAAGCAATTTGTAAGTCTGAATTTTTGTTTTGTTTTGTTTTTTTAAAAAAACAAAACAAATTCCAGGTGCACTTTCATAAAACTCATGACAGTTGGTTCTGTACCTGCTTAGCCTTTTAAGGGCAGTATGGTGAGTTGTCCTTTTCCACAAATCCCAGGTTCTTTGCTTGTGCACCAGCTGGCTGGCAGCTGAAACTTCTGCATTTCTGACTTGAGACACCTCACGAGCCTGAATTCACAGAACTTTTAAGCTCACAGCTCCTTGGTGCTTCAGTTCCTACAGTCCTCAGCTATAGAGTCATCTAGCAGCATTGACTTACTTGAAAGGAAATCCTGAAATTCCTGTTCGGTAGGAAACACAGATAATTTAAATTTTTATTCCTTTAGGGAACAAGTGTTCCCTATCTATGTTTCAAAGGTTGGTATTGTTTGTGGAGTAGAAACATGAGAATTCCTGCCCAGCTGTGCTCTGAAGTCCCTTAGATGACTTTTGGAAATCCCATGCTGAGTCTTTGGCTGCATTCAGAAAGGATCACAAGCAGGGAGCAGTTATTGCCAAGCTTTCTGTGGCAAGAAGGAGAATAATGTATTGATGAGTTAAATTTGAACTTTTGCTTCATTTTACCATTTGTGATCATTATTATTGCCTACACTAGAATAATTCTCAGTTTGGCCTACGGCTACAACTATTCTGTTCCATCTGTTGTAGAGATGCAAATTTAAACAGGCAGAAAAATACCATCCCAACTCAATCCATGTATTACTACATCACGGCAAAATTTGCCACTTTTCAGTATAAGAAAATTTACTTTGGCAAAAAGGTTTTCTCTGTCTGTTCATCTCAGGTGATTTCATGGCTCCTTCTCATAATACATCTATTCAGTGCTTCGGAAGAAACAACAGAGTGGCAGGTGGTGTAGTGCAGAGAAGGCTCTTGTGCCTGCTGATGCATTAGCTGTACCAAATAAACCTCCACTGATTTTATTAATACAGTGGTACAAGTGATAGAAACTGCCTAAGGCCTTTTCTGTTCCTTTGGAGTAATGGTAGCATTGGTGGGACCTTGCAACAGTGGAGCTATAGGGCGAAAATGATAGGCAGATAAGGTGGTAGCTGCTGCTTACTAAGTAAAATAGGGAAAGACAGCAGGTGCCTTGTGTTCTGTGTTTCCAGTTTGGTAACTGTGGTACTTCAAGCGCTGTGGCTGTGTGAATAAAATGTTAGCATCAATTTGAAGGATGTTTTAGATCATACCCCTTCAACGTTCAACGTAAAAGCTGAAGGGACAAGATCCACATCCTTTTGCTTCTCTGTGCCCTTCCTTCTTTTGCTGTCCTTAATAATAATTTCTCTAACTCCCCCACCCTCCCTTATTAAGCAACCTGTCACACCTCCATTGTTTCTTCTATCCCTTTCTGCTGAGGATATTGTATTCTCTTCCTACGGCTGTTAAAGTGATGCACCTTAAATCTTCTTTACAATGTTGTTCTGCCTGTTGGAAAGCAAAGCATTGACTGTGGATATAATGCAGTTTTGTTTGAAGTGTTAATTAAATAAGAAGCAGTATATTGGGAGGCAGAGTTGCCAAGTGCCCAAGAAGGGAGTGGAAATTTTAATCTTTTCATGGTCTTCTGCCACCATTTGCTTAGGAAGGTAGAAGGCATGAGATATCTACCATCAGGAAAGCAGTTCTAAATTAAGTGTTGGTTTCTATCTAAGCTACTGTTTGCAGCCCATTACAAAAAGCACAAACCTCAAAAGCCACTCTGACTTCAGTTCCCAATGAAGCTCACATTTGATTATTTCTGTTTTCCAGTTTCTTTGACAGCTCAGCCTCAGTTCTGCCTCCACCTCACACAATTTTAAGATCCTGTTCAATAAGCAGAAACAAGTATAAACATGGTTCTGTACTCCAGTTATCCGGGGAGGGTGGGGGGAGAAAAAAAAGACATGGAAATGCACAACATGCTCAGTGGGGTGTTTGAACAAGACAGATCACTTTTCTTTAAATTCGGAGTGTTGCCCTAACTTTCAAATTCTTCACTCTCTGGTCTGTCCTGACTAGCCCTGGGTCCTTTCCTTTCATTTTTGTCTTCCCAGCCTACATTCCCCTCCCTCCCTCCGCAAGCACTGCTGACTCTGCTGCCTCCTGTTTCTCCCTTGCCTACGCTCTCAGAGTATCATTGGCTCCATGCCTTACTCAGCCAGGATAGTGTCACGAATACTGCATACTGTTCAAATGTGCATGTCTGATGTGCAAGTTTTAAAGTAAATGCTTCTGAAGATAGAAACTGTGGGGGGAATATCACAAACCAAGAAAATTGCTGTGTTTTCTAAAGAGAGAAAACACATTGAAAATAGTCATTTGTAAATGACACATATGCCTGGTGAGTGAATCATATGCAGCGTTCTAAAATCTAGGGTGTATAATGAAAATCATGAAAAATAGGGACCTCAAGATTATCTGTTTAACTCCCATCTCCAGGGCAGTTCAGCTGTACCTCAAATATTACTACAATGTTTATCTAACCTTTTCAAAGAGATTTTCACTGTGGAAATTAAGCAATATCCCTAAGCAGCGTATTTAGTTTACTGGTGGTTTCTTTTACCTCTGAACATAAAGGACATTTTGCTGCTTCCTCTTTGCAGCAACACTTCATATACGTTATATACGTTAGCTGACTTCTCAGTCTCTGTCTTCCTCGCACGCCTCTCGTTCTTTCAGTGTTTGCTCAACGGGCCTCCTATGCAGACATTGCTCATCCTTGTCTTCTTGCCTCTAGATTTTAAGTGGTGTACAGTCAGTGGCTTTTTTGAAACGTAGCCTTAAACTGAACAAACTACTTCGGAGGAGGCTTTGTTAGCTCTTAGCGCTGTAATGTTTGGGGTGTTTATTTTCTTTTCCCAGCAGTGTGACAGTGATGATTGATGTTTGATTTCTGAGCCATTTTCACCCCCCAGGTCCTCTGCTGTCTCCTCGCCAGTCGTTTTGCATCCAGTATTTGTGTAGTTGATTGTTGTGACCTTCAGCTTGCTGACAAGATCTGAAGTATAACACTTAGCGTTTGTCTTTACTAAGGCATATCCTATTTATTTCAGACCACTTTTCCATTTTCTTATGATTGTTTGGGATTCTAATCCTGTTCTCCAGCACTTTTTGCCCTTTGCAACTTTATGTGGTCTGCAAATACAGCAAGTGTATTACATCATCCAAGGCATTGATGAAATGCCTGTACACTAGGAGTCTCGGTAAGACAACAAGATAGTGATAGCTATCCTTCAAATACAGTTTATCAGCTAGGAATGTGCCTGCTTCATGTTACTCATATTCCCTTTGGTTCACTATGAAAATGTTGCACGAGGTAGGTTAGGGCATCATTGGCAGATATTCTAGTAATGTCATAGGAGTTTCGATTGATGTCATTTGTCTTGACTGCTACTGATCACCTTGCTATCTTCTCCGTGTCTGTAGATTAAATCTTTGTTGTTCTCTAACCTTGCCAGCAATTACAGGTAGGTGCACTGAAATCTGATTCTCTCTATTCTCCTTTTCCTACTCTGTGTATCTGCCTCTTTCCAGTCTTTAAGTATCTATTTGTCTTCCACAAGTTCTTGAAGACTTTTCCTGAAAACTTTTCTTGCCTACAAGGTTATTGTCATTGCTTATATCAGGCTGACACTTTTTACTTATGCTTCCTTGTAATTATTTTCTTGTGGGTGTCAGATAGTGTGCAAGAAAATGTCAACCTTTCAATTATTATACTGGTTTTAATTACTCTCACTGCCCCCTTATTTGGCAAAGCTGTTCTTTGATAGCTTTTTGTGATGAAGGCTGTTGTTCTTTTCAGCTGTTTGTGATGTACCTTTTCTATTTTGTTCTGGAGTCTTGGGGCCAGGTTCTGACCTAACTTCAGTGCCTCAGTATCTTTGGCTGTCAGGAGACGTGATCTTCAGTCAGAATAAGCCAAGAGCATTTAAACTGTCTTAAGGTAAATCATCCTAACTGTGCCCCAGGCCACACTTAGGAGGTGAAGCCATCTTTGCTTTTTGCCCTTTAAGGCAAGCTCAGCAGATATCTGGCTCATCTGGGAAATGAGCTCACTGAGTTTACATGAAATACTTCGTTGACTTAACTTTTCTCTCCTTTGAATGTAGTACTTCTTTAAAATGCTTTTACAAAGTTATCTTTCTTCCCTTCTACCACACATTACGGGGTGAAAATCTTACCCCACTGAAATCACTATGACCTTCAGTTAGGTCAGGAGTTTCACTCTGGAATTCTAAGTATGGTTATACTGTGCAAGCCTAAAGTAATGTGCTTCATTTTGCTAAGCTCACTTTTTATCTCTAACCACTCTTCAGTCGTAACTAAATAGGGAATACGGACAGCAGTGCATATAATCGTGATTTTTGCAGAGACAAAACCAATCTTATATGAATTTTTATGTTTTTAGAACAAGGCCAAGTTCTCTGGAATCTATTTCATCACATGTTAAATAAATTTGGATAAAGAATGGATTTGTGTCTCAGTGAACGATCCCAGGAAATCTGAGTTGAATTGATGACCCCGACACTGGTATTATTTTACCATGCTTTCACTTTTCCATCTGCAAAATGAGGATAATGATACTGGTATTCCTTTAAAGCCCTTGGAGATCTTTGGCTGAGAACTTTTGGCTATATTCCACAAGTGACACTTCTTTACTTTCCAGAAGCCTTTTCAGGCTTCCATTAGAAAAAATAAATGTGTTCAGCTTTTTGTACTGGCACTAAGACACTTCAGTGTTGCTAGATCTGTGAGATCTCTTCCAAAAATGAGCGATAAGAAATGCTCTTCCTTTTGCAGCCCTTGGTCTTCGTGCTGAGCTAGAGAAGGTTGGTGTTTTGCCTCCCAGCAGGAACATCCACCAGTGTTGATGCTTCTAGGGCGTGACAGTTGTCTTGCACTTAGAAAGTGAAGTTTGTATAGGGCTTTTCTAATAGAGAGGTTGTTTTGGAGTCCCAGTAGAGAGCTAAGTGCCTTTTAGAATATGTTTAAATTAATGAAGGGATTAAAGGATGTTGGTGCTTACAATAGCAGAGGCCTGTTCTTAATGACATAGAATAGTGGTTCCGAAGGGAACAGGACTGACTACATCATTACATAATAAATAAGGGGAAAAGAAACCAAGTTTGCTTGAAGATCAAAAATTCTGCGTTTGTAGGAAAGGAAGATAAAGAAACCGAAAAACCTTATTATGTTGTGGCAGTTTCTGGACTATCAGAGTGAAGGTTTTCTAATTATCAGGAGGGTTTTGTTTGGTTGGGTGTTTTGGGGGCTATTTTTGTTTTGTTTTGGTTTTTTTTGTTTTTTAACAGCTGAGGATTTTAAATGAGAAAAGTAGCTGTTACATAACATTTAGCACTGAAACATCCCGAGGTTTTTGTGTGACTCCCTTGGCGTGGAGTCAAATAGGGATAAAGTACTTACGTTTCTATGTTTCTTAAAATGACTTTTTCAACATGCTGAATGGTTCTGGGCTCTCAGGGGAGCAGCGTAGGCCAGACTGACAGCGGAGTTGCATCACAGGCTGCTATCCCAATGGAAATGGGAATAAGCAGACAACTTCCATTAGAGGCCACCATTGAGATTACAGCAGCGTGTCGGAAGCACTGTTTGCGTTCCAAAGAGTAATTGCACGTTGCTAGAACACGTCCCGTGTTGGTGCATGGTAGAAATATTCAATATTGGCTTGGCAGGGGAAGGAAAGAGAATGGCATACTGTAAGTTGGAAAAGCTTTAGACCTGTGTTTCAATCTTATGTCATATTCTCTGTGAGATACTTTCTTGCGGAGGACTCTAAACGCATGTGCACTTCTATTCTCAATGATTTACAGCCTTATATGTTTTCCAGGTTTCAGATTGAAATTGTTATTCTGATATTTTTTCTGACAAACTTTTAAAGCCAAGGTTTTTCAAACTTCAGCTCCTTGCTTTGGGAAATCGTTCCACTGCCTATTAAATTTTACTCTGAAGCATCCTTATCCCAATGGTCTGATTTTTCTTAATTTCTTCCTATTATGCTTAGATCTTTCTCTTTATTTTAACCTACAAAATTCCTAGCTTCACATCTTCAGGTATTTGTACATTTTATGTAATCTGGTTTTGTCGTCTACATTTTAGGTCTCTTGGGGTCTTTGGATATCTGCCCTGTGAATCCTTGTATTGTTTTCCCACATTAAGATGACTGGCACTGAATGCATAGTCCTAAAATGATCCTTTCCTTGTACATATATGTACATGTTCCACTTATGCCTCTGCCTTTGCATCCTAATCTCTCATTTGGCACTTTGTTGCCAAAGCAGTTGGGAAATCTGTATTTCACAAATACCTTTTGCAGGTCATTTCTGAAAGTTTTTTGCCCTGCTCTGGTGCCAAAATGCAAGTTAGCTAATTTAGACTCTTAAGACACATTAGCACAGAGAAGTGATTGAAACATATATTGGGCAGTGGAAAGCTTTTAGGTTAGTGGTTGTGCTTTCAAAGGTAATTGCAAAGAAGGGAAGGTGGGGAGAGAAGAGTATCTGGGTAATCTCTGCAGTTGAGGAAAACCTATGGTAGCCTGTGACTGCTGTAGTGAGCCCTGGGGCCACTGGTGGTTGGCATCTTTCTGCTTCTCTTCCTTGTGCTGGAAGGCTGGACCACCATGAAGCAAGTCCAAGGTGGGTAGAAGGGTGTAAAGGATGATTTAAAACTGCAACTGCATTTTGCTCCCCGTCTTTACTAAGAATTTTGTAGTGAGAGCTAACGATCGGCATTGCTGTCTCCCTGCGTACTCCGTCTTCGGAGGGTGTAGGCCTCAGCTCGAGGGTATGCACCTCATGCAGCCCTTCGTAATTGTGCAAGCATGCTAGCCTTATTACAACTTGTGTTCGCTTTGCTCTTTTTGTACAAGGGTGAATGATCCTGCAGAATATGAGACGATAAAAAAATACATCAGTCGTCTTAATTTCTATCTGATGTATTTGCTTACTTTTTTTTAAGATGTGTCTTCTTTTTATCTGTAGTTGAGATTGCTGCCTTCCTAAGCGTCAGCATGGCGTTTGTCTTTTCTCTTAAGCATTCAGGGTATTTTCCTAGTCTGCATTTCCTTAGCCTAATCCTCATAGCATTTTCCAGTGAGATCATTAGTGAGATATATAAAGGGGGCTTATAAGAAAGATGGAGAGGGACTTTTTACCAGGACCGGTAGCGACAGGACAAGGGGCAACAGCTTTAAATTCAAAGAGTGTAGATTTAGATTGGACATAAGCCAGAAATTTTTTTTACGATGAGGGTGGTGAGACACTGGAACAGGTTGCCCAGAGAAGTTATGGATGACCCTTCATTGGAAGTGAATGGGGCTTTAAGCAACCTGACCTAGGGAAAGATGCCCCTGCCTATCACAGGGGGATTGGACCAGATGGTATTCAAAGGTCCTCTCCAACCGAAACCATTCTATGACTCAGTTCTGAAAATAATTTGACCTATTTGATGGGTATTTGGATGTTGGAATTGATGTCTGTTCTTTGTTCACTGACGTAATGTTTAATGTCCTGTTCAAGTTATCCAAATTCAGTTCTACGTTCTTTTTCTCAGCCCAGGAAGACCTGGGCTGAAACAGTTTTCTTTCTCGGTACTAATGCTTGATTCAGCTGTACAGGTTCTCTCTGCCTCTTTTGTCAGCCTAGGAAGACACTTATGGGAAAGTGCTTGGGTTTCTGTCATACGCTTCTGGTTCAGAGGAATGCTTTGTGCTGTGTTTGCTTAGCTAGAGGAAGAAAGCATTTCGATTTCAAACCATTCGAGAGAGTGTGTTCTGCAAACCAAACTTCTTTTTACCTTGCCGCATTACTCTCCTTGATGGCATATTGATTTACTTTACTCAGCCAAGTTGGGCCAGGCCCAGCTTTCTGCCCAATTATATGCCTCGGCATCTTGCAATTTCACATCTTAAGCAGGGCTCAGACTCGTTCCTCCATCAAGCTCTGTAACTGCAGGTTCTTCCTGTCCATTTCTTTTGGGCTCGTGATGAGCAAACACGGTGCAGGTATACCTGGAGGCAGAAGAAGCAGGTTCCACCCCAGACATTGAACAGCTTCTCAGCAGCGTGTGGGATTTCTGCTCCTACAGCAGCCTCCTGCTTTCCCATGTGGAACAGGGACTAGGCACAGAGATGAGTTTGAAAGTGTACTGTATAGGTGCTTGAGTCCTCTTCTCTGCAGAGGCTGTGTTGAGAATATGCAGGCTAAGGTATCTGGAGCACGGAAGGTCTCTCCAGCCATTACATTTCCTTCAGAAGGTTTCTTTCTTTGTATAACGGCAGCGTGTACCTTGGTGTTCAGAGTTTGGGCTAATTATCTAGCCATGGACATTTAAGTTAGGGCAAAATTTCAGATCACTTCTTTAAAAGCGGTTCAGTTTGGTCCCATGTTATTGTGATGTTTGCTGAGATGGTTAAGCTGGTCAGAGGATGTGGTTTGAGCTCCTAAGCTGATCTGATTGCTCACTGTTGCCAGAGGGGTTTAACCATCTGAATTGGGGTCTGGGTGTCAGGTGAGCATGAGAATAAGTGAGATGGGAGATGCAAGAATGAAAGAGTTGAGATGAGAGCAGCACCCCCGCTTTCCCAGACAGCTTTGAGATGTTAGCCTGACTCTGTGTCTCCTGGGGTTTTAGCAGCTCTCTGCTGCAGGGAGAGGCAGACCTGCCTTGCTCCTGGCCACTTGCTTCCCGTGTGTTGGCAGCTAACTGAACCCCTTGAGCCAGCTCAGCTCACTAAACCTCCAGAAAATTAACTATTTATAAAACTGTGAGTTCTCTGACTGTCTGAGCAGATCACCTCAGCACTACAGCCAGTTCCAGAGGGCAGCAGGGTGTCTTTTAGGAGCAAGCATCAGCCTGACCACTGTCCTGTGAAACAACCTCCTGTCCTAGCTCCTTCCCCTAGGCTGCCGTTTGGTACTTGCCCAATGTCTTTACCCTGCCTCTAAACCTAAGAAAAAAATAATTCACTGATTTAGCTGCACCTAGATCTCTCCTAGTGTAGATAAAGCTCCAGTGGAGTATTACAAAAGCTGCTTTGACATTCGTGCTTCGTTTTTGACAGAATAGTTACTGTATTTTTAAGTAACATCTTACAATGCACATGGCTGTATAATTTACAAATTGCATATTGCTAGCCCAGACACTAAATTTTGTATTCAGATACTGTGATACTTTTTGTACTGCTTTGTTAGAGCATCAATTTTCAGTCTGAGAAATAGCGATGTTTTCCCAGTTCCTGTTGCTGGAGGTTGGTCATACAGGGCTGCCCTCAGCAGAAGACAATACTGTAGTTCATACCAGCAATTCAGCTTTTATGCAGTAATAATTAAAAGAAAAAAGTTTGTCTTTATTTGCTGGCCAATTATCCCATTTTTTAAGATTGGTCTTCACTGCAAGATAAAATGAAGAGAAATGCAAAAAGAAAATTAAGTCATTAATGTACTCTTTGCTTCTAGCTTTCACTTCATTTGATTGTAAATTGTTTGCAGTAAAATTGCAAATTAGTGGCTTGGGTAAAGCTCTATAAATTCTTTTGGTATCAGACTTAAATGAGGAGGAATCGGGCCTCTAACCTTCATGGAGTATAACTGTAGCTGGATGCGTTCCTAGGGGCTAATTATCCATTCCTCCATATCATTTGCTTGAACTCTCAATTGCTCGCTGTTTAATGCACATTGGGTGGATGCTGGAAAATGCCTGAGAAGATGTGAGTTGGAAACTTAGGCAGAGAGATGCTCTCACTACCAAACACGAATCTCAGAAGACATGCCGCATCCCACAGCGAGCTTCTGGATGGGAGTGGCTCTTAAAAACCCGTGTTGCTTTCCAAAAGTATTGCAAAATTTGCATCCTGAGCTGGCAGAGAGACAAGGGTTATGCTGCAAGTAGGTTTTCTACATTTTGTAAGAAGAGCAGGTTGAAATAGCCATCTCTCCTGGAAAGGAAAAATACCACCTAAATTTCACAGTCAGTTGTCTCCGTATCTCTTACCTAGGTACAGGGGGAGCATCCTCAAATGTAGGCAAGCTAAATTTTGGCTTAGTGTGACATATTATTATTGTCACTTCATTTATTTTATGACTGAGATAATTTCTTCTGTATCGTACAGGTAAAAGAACACTTCTTCCATTCTCAGGCCTGTGAAGCGTTGTCTTTTCTCTCACCTGTATTGCTTTTACCAAAAGCCAAAGTGATAGGAAGAATAGTCTTTACGGGCAATATTCTGCATTTTTAGAGAAGAGACATGGAGAGAGAGACCCTTTTATAGAGGGTCTGTTGGGTGTGCGGCGGCTGTGACCGGCCTGGAGGGAAAGGGTCGATGGCTGGAGATGCATCTGTGTGTGCTCAGTTCTAGCTGGCTGTATGGGAAGAGGGCGCTTCTGGGGTGCAGAAAATTTAAGCTTCAGTTTGTGTGCATAAATAACTGGATTCAGGTATTAATTAGAAAGCATAATTTGTTTGGAGAGTCGAAGATTAAAGGCACTCTTGTCTTCCTGTCAGAACAATTTTGTCTTCATTGTGCTGTCTGATAAATCAGATTGCATAATGGGGGTATTGTGTGGATTTTCCAAGAGCAAATCAGTATATGCTGATATTAGACCCATGCTTTTTTTTTTTTTTCCCCTTCTCTGGTGCACTCCTTATATCTATGGAAGAGCTTCTGCTCCCTTTACTGTCAGATTTAACTGCTTTTGTACACTACACGGTGGCTTCTGTTAGCTGTACGGAGTATTACTCCAGTTGTCAGCGGGGAAGGCTTCTTTACCTCAGGCGTTTGAGATACAATGCTAGTCACGTGTCCTGCTTTTTGCACTTTGAACCTTTGTCTAATTCTAACTTATTTTCTCTGATGCAATGATCCTTGAGCCTGGAAAGGATAAGCAGCAACACTCATCTATTGTCAGCTTTGCTCAAGCCGTGGGGAAGTGCAGTAGTTGCTGTTCTGTTCTGTTTGTAAAACAACAAAAGCAAGAGCAAAATTCCTGAATAGAGTGAGCAAAAATAAAAACAAAACCGTGAGGCAAATCTGATTTATCTTTCTTACTGGGAAAATCCAGCCATACATACAGTCTGTGAGTAGGGTATACATAAAGCTTGGGCTTGTGTACAGGTGGGAATGTGTTTGCAAGGAGAGGAGGTCACCTGCAATTGCTAACAGTATTATTAAGCTGAAATGAAACAGGGAGATAAAAGATATGGGGATTTGGGTTTGAGCTGCTGTTGTTGTGTCGGTTTTGTTTGTTTGTTTGTTTTTACTGCTTTTTATTCTGCAAAGATGAGGATGTCTTATCTGCAGCTTTGTTGCTTTGGACACAGTTTGTGTCCTTCTTAATAGTTGCTTATCCTTTTGAATTGTTATGTTGGTTTAACATTATGCAGAAGCTAAGTCTCAGAGAAGTGCTGCATGTCCCTGGCTTTTTTCAATTGGATATATTGTGTCACTAGAACAGTTAAATTTTACCGGCGTCAGGTTAGTATACCCGGTATGCAGTCACATTGTATGCCGGCTCCGGAGCTTTTATTGCCTACGCTGTCACTGCCTATTAAGAATTAGTGAGCAATGCACACTGGATTGTTTCAGACGTGGTTTATATATTATTCCTAACATACCCTGACAGACCGTGCTATCCCAGCTGCGCTGTGTAGGTAGTACTGGAAGGAATATCAGCCACTGTTGTTAAGTTTGGAATATAGGTTCATTTACAGTCTCAAATTCTTACTTATACATAGCTTTATGAAACAGGCATCTGTTGGGTTGATAGTTTCTGTCCAGAGGTGAATCTGTCTAGAGGCTTGTCACCAAAAGTAACTTCCAAATTCTGCACAGATTTAGAAAACCATGTCTCACCCATGTTTCATAATGAGGAATATTTTCAAACTTGCCTTTACGTACTAGATTTCCTAAGGAGCAAGAAAACATGCTTTTTAAAGAAAATACTGTATTTTGGCAGAAAGCAGTAGAGAGAAGGCTTGATGAGTATTGAATTAGGCAATACTTGTTGCTCAGTTGTTTGTGAAATTGGGGGTAAACTGGTCTGTGCTTAGAGGGCCTGATCCGATTGCCGTTGGACCATTTGAGTCCTTCGTGGAGTGGATAAACAAACATTAGATCTTTAATGTGGAAGCAGACAAATAAATGATTTTTTCTGAGTGCTCTGTATTTGCTTCCCATCTGTCTTACGCACCTCCTGTATCTCTTATATCTATAGAGTGGTGTGAAAAAGACTCTAGCTCACCAACTCAGATCTTGGAGTGAAGGGGGAGAGAAAAGTTGGCTATAAGAGTTTTAAGCAGAGAAGTTCGCGGATGGGGAAAGATGAAGAAGATAAAAAAAATGTGAAAAATAGGGACATGAATGGTAAACATGAAAAGAAAAACATAGGGAACAGGACAAAGGAGGAAGTGAAACATAAGGAAACTGAAGTGCGAGTGTCAAAGAAAAGAGAAAATGAGGGAAGCAAATAGAGGAAAACAGAAAGATTATATAGCTGTCAAGTCTTTTTTTAAATATGTAAAACCAGAAGTGTTTCAAGATGTGAATGTGTATGTATAGAAATGAATATGTAGTTTGAGCCTTTTAAAATACAGGCTGTAATCTTGAATTTTTCGACTACAATTGGAGTCCTGTGGGCTTAATGGAGCCATATCCCATGTAGTTACACTAACAGATGGCCACATTAGCGATATCTCACATACAGGTGCATCCCTCTATCTTATTGCTCCTCTGACCGGGGTTGTCCTTATTCTGCCATATGGCCAACAGTGATAAACGGTGAGGTCTCAAGAGCTGGTTCTGCTGGTAAATGACTGCCTCCGAACAGGTGAATCCAGACAGATCAGTTATCTGGTTTTGAAATGTAAAAATGTGCATGAGACTGAAGGGTGGACACAAGGAACATAGTTACTCTGTTGTTTGGGATGAAATGGGGTATTTGAAGTGTGGCAGTAGTCAGCAGAATGGTAAAGACAGGATCTGTGTGTGCCTAAAGCATGCGCTAAATGGGCAATAGAAACACAAACAGAAAAAAATCAAGAAACTTTTCCCCTGGGGACAACAACATAACATGTTTCTGTAAAACTTGTTTGTTTGGGAAAATGTGTATGCTAGTTAATTGAAACATTCACTCCTGTCAACTGAGAATTGACAGGAGAAACACCAAAGCAGACAAGTAGCAGCAAACTGTCTGAAGGCACGTTTTTGGAGGCCTGTCTAGTCTGCAGCTTTTGAGTTCTTCCTTTTTTCAAACTAGAATGTGAAAATTTAAAATCGGCAATGAAATACATCAGGAAATTTAAAAGCAAATGACAGTTTGAAAAGAGAGGGGAATGTAGTATTCAGACCGTCTGTATTTCAGGGTAGAGGAAACATGGTTTATATTGTTTGTGTATCTGCAAAGCTGTGCTATTATTAGAAATTCATTTCAAACTGAGGAGCTCAAAATAAAACACCCATTTAGGAGGAGTTGTACTGCTCAGTTTACCATACTGATATTTACAGCCAACTAATCTGAATCCCTCTATCCCTTAGAAATCGTCAATCCTTTCGAAGGTGTGAGCATCTTCCCACACTGTCAGATTTGAATATTTAACCTAGAGAATGAACTTGAGTTGAAATGCAACTCCTTTGGCAATGGAAATGTCCTTTGAAGTTTTTTGGATCTTCTACATTCCATGTTTCCTGTTTTAAATTAAAAGAACAAAGCATTCTCGAATAGCGCGCTGTAAGCACCCTGCGAAACCTGCATCTCAGACATCTGGCCAGCTGACGTGAGGAGCCAGACAGAAGAAGGAGGTCAGGGGCATTCCATTCATCTTCCCATCAAACAACCTGCCCTAGGTAAGAGAAGTTCATGCAATTCAGAGCTAATGTGGTTGGTTGTATCCTCGATTACAGGGCAACCAGACTAAAGGCTTCATAACAAAAGTTTACCTCTATGCTTTGTTGATGAGGGTGATGCAATACCCCACACTACCCATTGTAGGGCTTACACTGATGATCTCTTGGGCAGAAAAAGCCTCAAATTCATTGCACCTGCCTTTCTCTGAATTTCATAGGCCATTTCTTATCCAGCTCACATAGACCTTCCATATTTGTTTGCTGTCCATAGACCATGCTCTCTCCCAGCTTCCAAGCAACAAGATTCATGATCCTGCTTAAACTGTGAAGCTTCTTAGGATGTGCCTGTTTTGCAGGCGTGGGGAAGCCCAGTCCAGATGAGGTTTGTGGCATTAAAAGCTTTGTGTCTGAAAAATTAAGGAATTTAAATCAACTTGAAACATACCCAGTTGGACCAGGTCTAGAATATTATTTTCAGTCGAGACTCAGGGTGGTAATCATTTTAGTAACACTGATGATAAATCTCTCACTCTGGGCTGAATGATGTCTTCTCATCTTCACGTACACTACCTTGGAGCATTCTGTGTTAGCCCAAGGTCGTGCTGTCTCCGTGCAGAAAGTGCAGTGTAGGTTCCAGCAGCACAGAGATGCAGACGACAAATAGTTTAGCCTGTCTTTCACCAAAACTGTTACTGGCCTGGAGGGTTGGACAAAATCAGCTTGTGAGTAGGGACCGGGTAGTTGAATCTGGATCTAAGCAAGGCAGAGGTGAGGAGAAAGGAGAGGAGAGCTGGAGGATGCCTTTGGCCAAATCTCATTTGTCCCGTACAGTGTATGGTTTAGAAGCACTGTTGGATTCTGCTGCGCCATCGAGCTTTTGAGTGGCAACCTTTGTGATTAAGGATTCCTGCTGTCTCTCGTTGGCGGGGCGATTCTGTCCTAGCTTAGTTATGATTTTATGGGACTCGTCCTGTCTGCGCTAGAGCAATGTGGCATATGTGGGCATAAAACTGTTGGTTCTTCGGCAGCTGCAGTCACGCAGAGTGCTGCAGCATTTCCCCTCAGCAGCCCGTACTCGTGGTAGCACCACGCACCATTCCTTTTCTCTGAAGTATCGCTACAGCTGCTGGGCCATTTGGCAATCTGAACAGGGAGCGAGAGCCTGTACTGGCTGCCGACTTTTTGGTGACACCCAGTTTGTCAGACTATCTGTCTCAGAAGGGATCTGGAACAGCTTTTATGTTAAAACATCTGTTGTATTTATAAACCTGCACTGATGCTTGAATAGATGTTTGAAAAATTGTACATGCCATTTTAAGGTGAAGTTTGAACAACCTGGTGGGTATCATATAGATCTTATACTTCATGTATAATCATAAACATCATATATCATCATAAAATACTAAACATCATCACACAGCATATGTATCTTTGCACAATGTCAGGGATCAAGGTTATAGATAAAATGGCAGAAGATGGAAAGAAAATACTCCCACTTCTATTAAAGATTCAGTGGTCAGTATGTTTGGCTACTACCCTTTAAGTAATTAACAGTTGTTTGGTCAGAGTGACTCGAGTAATTACTGGCAAGGCTTTTTAATTGTTGTAATCTGGTTCTTTTGCCTATCTAATTATGGAATTTTGTGATTTGTTTTTCTGAGCGATTCAGGTGTTGACTTGCTGGTAGAAAATTTTGGCCAGACTGATAGTGACAGATTTATATTTCTTTGAAACTGGATTTCGTAATCTGATCAGAAAAACCTCCTCATAAGCATGCCGAAAGAGAGCTAAAGGCATCCGAACTTTTTTCACTGGCAAAAACTCTGTAGTGGTATCAGGCAGATTCTGTTTTTCTGCTGGATGGGAGCTGGTTGCTGATTACGAATTGGGAGCCAGGGGTGCTGCGGGAGAGGGTTTGTGGAAGGTTATGCCTGCACTAGCAATTAGTGCTGCGCAGCGGGAGCAGAGCTGTAGTGCCAATCTGCTGGTCCTGAGGACCTAATGTCCACATGAATGTGGTGTTGAGGTGTTGGACTCGCTCCGGTTTGGTGCCACGTGCTCCACTAGTGGCTTGGAGTGCCTGGAGAGCTGCTCCAGGTGTAGTTATACCCCAAAGGAATCCCATTTGTGGACTCCGAGGCAGCACTGTGCTCTGTTGGGTGAGCTGCTGATCTGAACTACGAATTGGTGTAGACACAGCTGTTAAACGTCTGGTCTTATCTCTTGAGTAAGTAAATTGAGACCATAGGAACAGGCCCTTGGAGGAAGTGGCACCACTAGTTCTGACTTACTGTTAGCTAAAATCAAGGTCCACTAAGAATAACACATTTTAAAAAAATATCTCTTAATGTTGTTGACTTGGCTTCAGATACAGGAGAAAATGAGGAAGCTCTTTCTGGAGCTAAAACAGAAAGAAAAACAGAGAATCAGCATTAAAACAAGAAGGTAATATGCCAGAAACACCAGCGCAATTATCTCTCTAGGATAGCTGCAGATGATATTTTGACATAGCCTACGATGAGTAAGCCACTAGATTCAACAAGTGCCTGTGTGCTGAGAGCATAAAGCAGTTACAGTCTTACGCTAGTATTCTTACATGTTTTTATTTAAAAAAAACAAAACCACCACCACTCTACCCACCATAAAATCAAAATCTAATTACATGAAATGAAGACGTTTCCTTAACAGTCTCAACTGGTGCATGTGCTGCCAAACTGAAGACTCCAGACCAAGCGAACTGTGTTACGGTGAGTGTGTCAATGTAAAGGGGGGTAATAAGGAGACTGTGAAGAAAAACTGCTTGAACCGTTTCTTACAAGTGATGTGTTTACTACAGGCCCATTTTTAAATGCTGTCACTTTAATAAATTAACAAATTTCTGCTTATTGAGCTATGTTGTTCAGGTGTCTTATAAACACCATCAACTCCTACAAACCTAAACAGACTTTTAACGAAATAGAATTCTTTAGAGCGCTAACACAATTAACTTTTTGACAGTCCCTCATATCTTGACTTTGCAGCCAATACAATTTTTTTTAAAAACCTAAATTAGGGATGAAGACAGCTATAAAAGTGGTTTGCTTAACAGGTTCAAGTTACTCTGCATCCATTTGAACATAAGGTAGTGTCGGAACTACACTATCAACCGGAGAACTGAATTCTGGTTAAGCACATTTTGCTCCTGGTCATACTGGCTGCTTAAAGTACTGTACTTAAACACAGCTTGAACTGATTTGGATTTGTTAGTCTTCCTCTTCTGTCATTTCACTCTTCTGCCCTGATTTGTATTCCTGCCCTCCAGCGCAACGTTACGCAGAAATCTCTCATTCTCCTGCACCGTCAGGCCAGCGCCATTGCTCTTTGAAAACATGTTGTTGCAAACTCTACAAATTACGGAAAAAAAATTACATAATCTTAAAAGGTATTGCTCTGTTCCCTGCATTAAATATTCATATTTTTACCCTTCTCCTTCCAGCCCCTCTCACAAGTAGCTCAGCCCAGACTGACGTACCTTCTGTCATCGGGGGGCTGAGGGTCCTGGCCTGCGTTCCCAGCAGAACAATGTGAAGTCCTGGCAATCTTTCACTGTCATTTTAGGAGCGGATTAGCTCTTTAATTGTTTTACATAAATACCAAGATGATCATAGCTTTTATAAGTAAGTCAGTGCTTGCTGCAATTTTTTTTCCCTTAAACACCAATTCAATGAACAGATTTTTACAATTTGTAGCTGCTCAGTCATTCTGTATGGCTTTTTAATCTCTAGAGGCCAGATGGAAGCGTGATCCTTCAGCATTGCTTGTTTTGGGTAATGTAGGGATTGAACTGCATTTGAATAGTACACAGTCATAGATGTATAAGTATATAAGTATTTTTCTTTTCCATCCCTGCATTTTCTCTTCTAATGTTTTGGTTTGGTTTTCTTTAATGACAGTTTTCTACAGGGAAAACTGTCACTGCCGAATATGCCCTGACAGAAGCCCTACACAGAAGAAAACAATGATTTTTGGTCAAGGAGATTTAAGAGGGAACCTGACACTCAAGTGGTAAGTTTCTTAGACAGCTGATGACTTACCTTGGTTTCAGGGCACTGCTAAAACTGCTGTTGGACTGATCTGGAATGATGTGTTGTTTTTTTTTCTTCTTCGTTACAGGCTTTATTTCAAGCTTTCCTACAATCCTAGCTTTTAGTTGTATTTATGGATTTATTCTCTGCTGTCACACTGCAATCAATTGATTAAAATCCATAAGTTAATAAACATCAATTTTCAATTTTAGATGCAGTAACAAGATGCTATTGAAAGACGTTTCAGTACTTGAGCAGCTTTTTATAGTTAACTCCCTCCAGAGTCAAATCCTGACATGTTCTTAGCAACAGGAAGCTAATGGCTTTCCCGCATGTTTGTCGAGGCCCATGTGACAAATGCTATATGGCAACTGCAGGAGAGGACACTCGCGCACCTGTTTGTGGAAGCGTTACATAAAAAGGTCTGTGACATATTTTAGCATCTACAAGTACGCTGAGCAACTTGACCTGCTTTACCCTTTGTAGGATATATGATAGTAAATTAACAAGAAGAAATAGAAAAAAAAAAAAGGGAAGACATGCTAACATGAAAAAACACATTTTATTGCACTTAAGTTATAAGAAAATAAAATTTCTAAGTGAATCAAACCATAGACACAATCCCTTTAAAGGTTGTTTTCCTCCATCATGTCAGGTTGTTACATAACTAAAATTAACCAACTGGAATCTGATTGTTTTAAATCAGACTATAAATAAAACAAACAAACAAAAAAAAAACAAAAAAAAAAAGGAGGAAAAAAGATCGCCTAGGATACAGTGTTAAACCACTTTCACAGTTCAGCTTGAGTTGTGGCTCTTGGAGAATCATAGAATGGTTTAGGTTGGAAAGGACCTTAAAGATCATGTGGTTCCAACCCCCCTGCCATGGCAGGGCCACCTCCCACTGGACCAGGTTGCTCAGATGAATGAGGCAAACCATTCGACTCTTTCAGTTCTCATTTTGTTTGCATGTGACATCTTTACAAAAACGTGAGTTTTTGCTCTGTCAGTTCCTCCCAGCAATAACTGTAACAGTTGTTTTTTTTTTTCTCAAATACTGTAAAACACTAAGACTGACCAGCAACTTTATTTTCATTTTTGTATTTTATAATATTTTTTAAAAATTTTGTCAGTTTTTTAATGTATGTTCATTCCATTCACCACAGCCCTCACAAAGAAAAATTTCCCCACAGAACAGGCTGCAATAGCTTTGTTCTAAGGAATGTGTTTTAATTTTTGCCCAGAAAAAAGAAAATAAGCTTTGCACACACACTCAATTCTTTATTTGCAGGCAAACTTCACTCTTAATTGTCTGAAACTCTTCCACTCTCAGCCTCTTAGAGGCACAGTTGGCTCAAGTTTCAGTGGCAAAAAGTCTTTTTCTGTAACCAAACTAGAGCAAATTTGGAATTCAGTCTGGGACTAAAACGTCACAGCAGAAAAAAAAATAAAAAAAAATAATTTGCTTTTCTTTCTTTCATTTAGCAGCATAAATAAGTTTGGCCACTGGGAATACAGTACAGGGGTGGGACAACAATCCCGTAATTGAAGACCTACTTCTAGCACCAGCATTGCGAATTAAATCCATCAGAGGACTCTCAAAACCCAGGACAACTTGCCACCTCAGAGCAACTTATGCGTTGAAGAGTGTAGATGGAAGCAACAGTAAATAGATTAAACAGAGGCTAATACTGTGATTGACATTGGCAACGGTTGGCAAAAAAAAAAGAGGAACAAAAGAAAAAAAAAGAAAAAGCTCTGATAAAACTGTACAAAACAATTCACAGTAATATTTTAGCTTTTCCACACCAGGAATGGACTCTTTGTTTTTGTTTGTTTGTTTTTTTTTCATTGCAGATGCTCTCTAGTTTTTGAAAGTCAACCAGTGACTGCTCGTAGAGGTTGGACAGGACCGCTGGAGGTTGTCCGGTCCAACCCCCTGCTCGGAGCAGGGCTAAGGGAGAGCGCGTTGCTCGGAGGGGCTGCCGGGACCCAGGGTGGCCCAGGGGTGCACGAGCAGGCTCGCCTGTGCAGCTTCTTTCAAGATCTTTGTGGTAAAATAACCTGTTAACAAGAACTGTAACAATATATTTTTTTTTTTCACCTCCAAATTGCTGAAGGAGCAGTTGGAGGAAAGTAAAGAAATAATTGCACCTGGTTTCATTTCAAAAGTCGTATTTTTGCAAAGCTGCCCCGGTCAAAAGTGAAGCCTTTTTATGTGAGGAGACAGCAAATGCCTCTCTTGTCAGTTACAGTTTGTCATCTTTGTCTTCTCCTTCGTAGTCTGTAGGTCTCTAGGATCTGTTGCCCCAAGCCAACATCCTGCACCACCAAGGACAAGGGATTTTTTTCCTTTTTCTTTTTTTCTTTTTTTTTTTTCAGGGGGAGGGAAAGGAGAACATCGTCTACACGTTTGGACAAATTCATCTTTCTGCCCGTCACTTCATATCGACGTCAAAGTCCAACACCAGCAGCTTTGTTTCCTCAGTCCCATTGCGGCTCCCAACCGCACACACTAGCTTTGTGTTAGAAGCTCTGATCCGCCACACGACGCCTCCACTTCCCCCGCTCTCCAATGTGACTAGATTTCGGATAAATTCACCCGTTTTCAAGTCCCAAAGTTTTACAGTCCCATCGTCTGAGCTGGTAATTACAAAGTTCTTGTTGAACTGTAAACAGGTCACAGCACTCTGATGCTTGTTGGGACCTGTAACAGTAAACCAAACCATTTTGATTTGTAATTAGAAAGCCATGTCAGACAGCACCGCGTATAAAATACATGCCTAGCTATTTGCATGCAGCTTTTTCTACCTAGAAGCGTTAACTCAGTTTTTGTCCATCAAAAGGTACAGAAGCCTCGCTGTGCTTTCATTTCAAAAAGTGAATGCAGGTATAGAAAAATCCCCCAGTATTTCCTTCTTTATTGCAGTGATCTCGTTTTGTTGTATGCAAACAGTAGGGCAAGCGTGCACTTGGACATTCACGAAAATGAACTTAACCATCCAGAATGAGGTGACTGCTGTAAGCGTTTGTCTCCAAGTCCCTTTGAAGAGTTATTATGAGATTACTCTATCGGTAAATATTGACAGTTATATATTGACATATAAATATATACTGTTAAAACAGCAGTCTGCTTTACAAGGAAATTTAATTTTCTGCTCCAGCCAGCAATGCTGCATATGTTAATGGGAATGATATAAGACCTTTTCTGTGGGGGGAAACAGAACAATGTGTTGGTGTGCATGATGCCTGAGTGGCAACTGTCAGAACAGAAAAGGAAATCTTTCTTCTTACTGAAATAAAGAAAACATTTCTCTTGATTTATTGCAACAGACAGTGTACTTTGCCTCCCGATCCAATTAATCAGTAGGCTTTGAAACATCCAAGTGACCCCTAAATAAATACACTGACTGACTGTTTTGAGATGTCATTTCCTACATATTTCTGTGGCTTATTAGGCTAATATACCCGTAGCAAATTGCTATCAGCCCAGACCATCTGCCTTTCATAATAGGCAAGTGATTTGAATAGATTGCATTAAATACATTTTGTTCTTCTAATTCAGAGAAAGATCATACAGCTGTCATCAGAAAAATCTTTAAGTTGTAAGTGGCCTGTGCGTTTCGTTGTGTTTTTTTATATTGAATCCGCAGCATGGATTACTGCAGGCAGTTTGATTTACATGTAGCTTAAGCTCACCTTGCAATGTCTGTAAACATTGTCCTGTTTTAATGTCCCAGATTTTGACGGTAGAATCGGCATTCCCAGACACGAGTATATTGTCCTTGAGTTCCATTCCACTTGTGAGAGACTGGTGGCCTGTTAGCGTGTGAATGCAGTTGCCCGTCTCCACATCCCAAACTCGGATGGAAGTGTCGAGAGATCCACTCACCACATGGATACCATCAAACTACAAGAAAGGTAAATCTATTACAAACAATTATATTAGGATCTTGCGATGCTCTGTATGAAGAAAGCTATCAAGCATTTAATTCGCTAAATGCAACATTAGATACTATGTGTATTCAGCAGCTGCACAGTAAGATCTCAGCCTAAGCAGAGATGGCCACGTTTGATGTCAGAGCAGGGGATTCGTGGTCAGTGGAATTTCCTGTTGCAGACAGGGTCTGTGAGGTACGTGGTTCAAGGAGAAAGACTCTGAACCGTTCGTCTCTTACATGTAATACAGCTCTGTTAAACACAACAGAACCCTGACTATACTGCAGTGTGCAATAGGAGGAGAATGTCGTTTTCCTAATAAAGACATTAACAAGCCAAACCTGCTTTTCACAAGTCAGAAGCTCCTGAAGCTGGAGAAGGGTAACAACACTAATCCAAAATCATCTACATAGAAGCCAAAACAGGTAAATGGAAGGGATGTAATTGAAAAATGCTGGGTTTAGCCATTTTATAATCATAATTGTGTTCAGTGAGGAACTTTAACTTCCTAGTTATTGTTGGAAAAGGTATATGGGCTAACAAGGATATCCAAATTCTTGGATTTTCTGGGCAGATGTATAAAAATATGCAGAACATGAACATGGAGAGAAATCAGCTAAGAGATGAGACACTTTTGACCAGGAGGACTGAACATGTAGAGAATGTAAAGGTGGAAAGTAGCTTGAGTGATGGTGACAGTGACAGAAGAGTCCAGAATTCTCAAAAGAGGAAGGAAAAAGAGCAGTAGAATAAAACCAGTGGACTTCAAGGAGGAATACTTCAATAAATTGAGACTTCCTTCCCATGAGGTTTTTATGTATCTATTCTCTTGAAGGGAAGAAGAGTTCAGGAGAGTTGGCACTTTCTTAAAGACACAAACTATCCTTGTGTGAAGGAAAGATAGGAAGTGTAGTAAATTACCAAGACCCACTTGGCTAAAGTACAAGGAATTGTACAAAAAGTAGAAACTAGATCAATAGATGCGTTTAAAAGAGCACACTGGGACAAAATCAGAAAGGCAGGGCACAAACCAAGATAAAACTAGCAAGAGCCGTTAAGGATGATAAAACACTGTTCTGTAAAAAAAAGAAAAAAAACCTCCAAAAACAAGAGGAAGGCCAAAGTAAAAAAGCTCATTTATGCTCAGTGGGAAGGAAACACCAAGCCAGGCCAGCTATTTAACTTCTTTTGCTTCAGTCCTCAGCCATCTGAGTGTAGGCTCACAGCACTAGCACCACTGACAACCGAGTACAAGCTTTTGCTAGAATGGGAAAAAAACCCGCAGAAGGCGAGTTGTTTTAAGACAATCTCAGAGACATCTGCTGCTATCTTTGAGAACGCAAGGAAGACAGACAAGGTTTCAGATGGCAAATACAATTCCTCTCTTTATTGAAGTGGATGATGACGGGAGATGGGGAATTATGGATTGGTCAGGCTAACTTCAATTTCCAGAAGGAACTACCAAATAATCAATGTGGTTGTAAGCCCTTAGCAATGCAGTAAGTAGTAGCAAACAGATTTGTGGGACAATGATCTTAACCAATGTGATTTTTTTTTTTCCTGTGACAGAGTAAAAAGCCACGTGAAACAGCAGATGTCTCAGTTGCATTTTCATAAAGAGGGAGGCAAATGTGACGCAGGGATGCTAGCTATCTATCCTGTTCCCAGCATTATCAGAGATATCAGAAAGAGTTTGGGATTGGGGGTGGGGAAGGGAGGTGCCTGGCATTTTAGTATTTTCATTATGATTTGAGCGACATTTGAAATGGTAGACCTGACCCAAAGCAAAGAGTGTAAAAGTCAAGAGAAAATTGTGAAGATCTGAGCTTGGCAGGGAATCGATGAAGGTACAGCTGCAGCCTGGGAGAATGATGGCTGGGCAGGAGTCTTTGTTACAGCTCGGGCAATCCCGCGCTACTTGTCCGTGTGGACTGACTGGTATCTAATAACGGTGAAGAAAGAACCCAATTACAGGAACTCAACTATCTGAGACTGCTTCTTTTTATAAAACCTGCAGAAAACAAACATCTTAGATCTCTATGATCAAACATGGTTGGGCATGGCACCTGGGTTCAAAAGAACGCAGGGAGTGACTGGCACATACAGACTGCTTATCTGCTGTATACATTGCATTTCTGGTGGAAAATATACTTAAAAAAAAAAGACACTCTGGTATCTGAAACAGAAGTATGCTATATAAGGCCTGTAAAATAACTTTTCACTTCTAGTAAGCATTCATAAGACTTTGACTGGAATTTTGCATCCTGTTTTGGGCATCCTGCTTTCAAAAGAGGATGTGAACAAATTTGAGTTCAGATAAAAGGACGAGGAGCGCTAAGCAGCCCAGCAGACTTGTTGGGTGGAAACACTACAAAATGTTTTTCTTCCCTAAACACAACAAAATCAGATTGCCGTAACAACTTTTGAATTCTTCCCCCCCTCCCTTCCCACAAACTAATTCTATTCCATGTACATAAGGTATTCAGGAGGAGAGCTTTAAGGCTGGGCATCAAGAACTTCGCTCTGATACTGGTATAGTCAAACAGACAATGGTTTGGATCAGTGGTTGAGCCGGTATCCGTGAACCCTGGGCATCTGTGGATTACTTCAAAGGCAGCTAAGCAAGAGTAAGAAAACACAAGCTGGTCCGTAGTTAACTGCTGCCTAAGGACCTCTGGAAAATGTTAGGGGGTCTACAAACGGGGAAATACTGAGGTATAACAGAACCTGCCACGGAGCGGGGACAGGGAGGACATGCTGGTTACTCAGCCTGTTTATTCTATTTATGGGAGTTCTGCTGTTTGGGGCTGTTTCAGGCCAAAGGGCAGGAGCTCACTACGCAATTTTGAAGGCTCTTTCTATGCTAAAATTGTAAGCACCTGTAGCCTCCTGCACCCCAGAAATTTGTTTCAGAATACCAAGTTCCATTTACAGGGTGTAAATAGTATTAGGGTGTGTAACATAACCCAATTATTTGAGCCGTTATTACTACACTATCAGAGCACAACATGGATATTCATAGGCCAAAACAAGAGCCACTGGTGAAGATAAGGCGGAGTAACACACACTGTTCCCAAACGGCCCTAGGTGAAAGAATATTTTTAAGAGATAGGTAGGAAGTACAGCATTTTTAACTTGCTTGCTGCTTGTCTAGAAAATACTCCTCAGCGTACAAATGTAAGAGAAGGGCTGGAGATTTGTGATAAATTTTACTACGTATTTTGGGAAAGGAAACCAATTAGGTATTTTGTTCACATTTAATCTATTGTGGTGAGATACACCTTATGAAAGATACACTTTATGAAAAATGTCTCTAGCACCAAGCTTCACTTTCTGAGCCATAAACCAGAGCAGTTACACGCCGAATGCAATTTTCCTATTTTGAACTGTCTTTGTTAATTTCTTTTTCAAGTCCTGCCAGATTGTGGTGAGAACAGGCACAAGCATGAAATTAATTTCTTTTGCCTTTCAACGCCTGGAAGTGATGCTTTGACTCTATGAATGAACAAGATGATCTTTTGGGTTGGTAAAGGTAAGAAGAGCCGACACGAGGTCTATGTGTATCTTTGCCAGCATAGTTCTGATGAGCAGTGGGGTGACTGGTAGGCAATAGAGCCGTGCCACAGCGCAGTACCGTAATAACCTCCATCTACAGTAACATGTCTCTGTTGACAAAGCCTCACAGTTGTAGATCTGGCCTCTGCTCAGAGAAGAGGAAGTAGAAGGCTGGAGATTTACATTGGAACATTAAAATGTCTGGTTCAGCCTTACTGTGAATTACAGCTTGGAACTGGAAGATGAGACTACAAAATAAGGACAGACAGATCTGCATAATTCAGAACGCTAATCCAATGGGGTTTTGTGCATTTTCAATTACTAGATAATCTGATTTATTTAAAATAGTAACATTAGAATTTATTTGGGAAAACCAAAACCGTGACTCCAAAATACACGCAAGATTTTTTTTTTAAAAAAACCAAACAACCCAGAATACTACTTAACTTGCTGGTGTAGATATTTGGGCTTTATTGTACCGGGTGCTTTTAAAAAAATATCACCTCTAAAAAATCTCAGTCTCTAAATTAAAACAACCTGTAACTAGTGTAACAAAATGAAAGACGGGACTATCACAGCTGCATCTATATTCTTGTGGCCTGTATAATTCTGGAGTAGGTACCCACAATTTAATAAGCAAGGTGAAATAAACAGACTTTAAGCATTACTTAAGGAAACTAAAGCAGCAGACAAAAATCACATACCTGTAATGAGTAGACTCTGTTAGTATGCCCTTGCAGCGTGTGCAGACAGGTCTCTGTCTCTGGATCCCACACTTTGACCATAAAATCATATGCACCACTTACAACCCTTCTGCCGTCATACTGAACGCACCGAACTGCAGCTACGTGGCCCATCAGAACGTGTAAACACTGGCCCGTCTCTATGTCCCAAACTCTCAGTGTAGCATCTCGAGAACCGCTGACCACTCTGGAGGAACAAGAAAACCCCTCCTGTGCTTAGCATTGGACATAGAAGTATTAAAACAATTAGACTTGTGTATCAATCTGTTACGAATTTTAATTTGGGACGTTAGAGAGCATTAGTCCACCAGCCACCAAAGATCTGGTTTGCATGACATTTTATTAGGGTCGCAAATGACTCGAGTGTTTTTCTTCCTTGCTTCTCACCTCCTTGGGATCTGTCTATTTGAAATAATTAGCAACCAGTATTTAAAAAGGTCCTTCATTCCTGAACAGCAAAATGATGCCGCAAGAAATTAATATGGACTGTTCTATCTATCTGTGAAAGCTTAGGAATATGCTGAGCTCAAGCCAGTGCTATGAGCATTCTGTTTTAATGACCGAGTTAACTATTTATAACAACTAAACAGAGAAGAAATTTAGAAGTTCTACTTTTAGTTAAGTAACAGTTATTCTGCTTGAGTTTCTTAAAGTTTATACTTTTAAAAGCTTTTTTAGGCAAGAATAGAAATGAGAAGGAATTAATATTAATGGAACTGATAAAGAAAAACCTCACCATTCTTCAAAAAAAGAAGGAATGCAACCAACAGGCACTCTGTCAACAGCTCCATACCGCAGCCAAGTAAAAGAGCTTTGACAATGTTTGTTGGTTGAATCAAGACATGATTTACTATTGTAGAAATTATGATATAATCACTTAAAATTGTAATAAAATACTGCAATGACAATACTTAAAAAGTCATTCTGTAAAATGAGTAAAGTTTGTAGCACAGACAAATCACAGAATGGTTTAGGTTGGAAAGGACCTTAAAATTCATCTAGTTCCCACCCCATGGGCAGGGCCACCTCCCACCAGACCAGGCTGCTCAAAGCCCCATCCAGCCTGGCCTCGAGCAATTCCAGGGATGGGGCACCCAGAACTTCCCTGAAAAATTACGCAGTGTGGGAGACCGGATCACAGCGTAACAAAGAATGTTTTAAAATAACATAGAATGTGACTTTATAAAATACATGACTCAATTTTCTGTTCTTTAATTAGTACTCTTACGCTTTTGCTTCTATTAATCATCTGCTCCCTTTTGTTGATTTATGTAGTTTAGCGTGAATGCTTCGCCTGGTTTGTATTTCACTCCATGTTGGATGAGGTACCCAAGTTTAATAGGTGTTTTCTGGGAACACAAGCATAAATTACAAGCCGAACTGTGGCTGTAGCTTTGGACAAAGCCCTACCTTTTCTCATGGAGATGCATGCACCGCACGGTGGAGGTGTGTCCATACAAGGTGTGTATGCATTCTCCAGTCTCAGCGTTCCAGACTTTCAACGTTCGGTCTGTAGATCCACTGATGATGATATTGTCCCTCATCTGTGATGACCAGACTCCGCCTGTGTGCCCAACCAGTGTTCTCAAACACTGAAAAGAAATATTTTGCTTAGTTACCCTTTTGACAGAGCTGAATGGAAAGTTAAGTAATCTAGGAGGTGAGAGTAGCCTCTCATACCAAGAGCCAGAACGTCCCCGGAGACTGCTTTATGATTTAACTAAAAAATCCCACCTTTTAGAAAATACTCATCAAATTTCTCTCTCCATTGTTGGTACTTCCACTATACGGAATTCTCCCTATAATCTTCCCCTTGATAAACTAAACCGTTTTTCCAAATTTCTCAATACAGGGCATGTTCTGCAGCCTTGAGTCATTTTCCTGGCATTTTTCTGAGTCATGGCAGGTTTTCCAATAGCTTTTTAGAACATAAGTGTTAGAACTGGAGAGAGCATTCACCGAGTAGTTTTACCACCAATCTATAAACCATGTAGTCTCATTTTACTTTTCTGTTTGTTTATCCAGGAAACATGGCATTCTGTAGGCTGTAGCTACAGCATCAGTACTGTAAAATCACGTTTCAAACCTTTTTCAGACTTCACTGTTGCCCAGGAGAATCCCACACGACATAAGCACAGCCCACCTTCTTTGATCCCAAATGCACGACATGATTTCTCACCATGTAGAGACAGCGTTTGCTCACACCTACTTCTATAAAACCTCCGTCACTCTGGAACAATGACTTGTCTCCGTCTCTCAGCCTGTATTCCTTACAAGTAATGAGTATATACGCTTTCTCGCCAGGCAGCAGTGAGTGCTAATTAGCACAGACAAGAAGAGATCCTTGCAAGACCCCTCTAGAAAGATACTCCGTGAAGATTCTGCATTTACATTAACAACATGTTCTCTATAATTACCCGCTTTCTAACCCATTTAAATATGTGCCATGTTGATTTTTGCATTGCTCTTTTTTTCTTCAGTCGTGTCATGGGGATACAGTCTTGCAGTGCACAGAGCCATCTATTTCTGCACTATTATTTTTATCAGTCAAACCCGTAACTGCACCAGAAAAGAGGTCAAGACAGTTTGATGATCTCTTTTTCTGTAATCTAATGCTAAGTGGCATTAGTTTCCGTGGCCTTCCCTGAACTGTTAGTTGACTCCTCTTGATGTAGTCCAATATTTTTTACCTGAGCTAATGTATCCTAAATACCCGGTCTTTCAGTTTACTCCATTTAAATATTGACACATTTTAGCTTTCTGGCCATCCTTTGGATCATCTCCTCGCGCTCATACCTTTTGAAAAAACACCAATTTTACGCCACAAGTTACTTTAGAAAAAAATCATCAAATATAGATTATCTGGATCAACTGTAATACGAAAAACCATAACTTTGGTAGCTGTTGTTTAACATCCTTGTGAGTTTCCGCTGAAATAAGTGTTCCATTATCACTGCATGCTGCATTTCCATCACATGAATTTTCTCCCAAAATAAATATTTTTTCTGCATCAGTGATAGTATACTAATTTCTGTTATTAATATCCTGTTCTTTCGAACATCCCTGAAAATGTCTTGCTTTTTTGCTGTACATAGATTTCCTGTTCTTTAACATTTTTTACCAGTGTTCTGCAATTCCTGGCTTCTAGCTCAATTCACCGCTATCAAATCCATCTTTTTCAGTTCCTAGCTGTTATTCACTTTTACAGTTCCCATTTTTTTTCAATTTCAACCGATTTGCTCATATTTTAAGAAATCATCCTTCTAAAGCAGTAAGAACACAGAATCCTTATTTTGGGCTTTACATCTGTCAAGGGGATTATTTAGTCATGTTCATTTGCACAAACCAACCTTTAGGGGTTTTTTATTTTATTAATCCTTCAGCATCAGTAAGCACGCGGGCTGATACAGCACTCTTCCATCTTTCATATACCATTTTTGGCTCTCTTAAAGGTTTGGGGTAAATAGTCGCACTAGGATCCGTAATTACTTTCAAAAAACTACTGAACATGAATTGTTAAGTCATGCTTCTATGATCCGTTCTATATTTAAAGGAACATTTTACTTTTGAGAGGGTGGTAGGTACAAAGGAAGTATTTTTCATTTGAGTTTAGGCTGCCTTTTTCAATTAAGAAAATGTAAATCTCAGTACGGGTTGGTTCATTAGACAGTTTGTTGTAGGGAAGCCAACAGCGGCAGGGTGACGCTGCCTATTGCTTTTACTTTTTATTCTTCCCCACAGTAGTATTTACAGTCCCGTCAAGGACCTTCTAGGCATGCGAAGGCAAATGCTTAATACATTCAGCTTCAACCTTATAAAGTGGATACCTTTTACATCTTAAACACGTTATCCTCAATAGCTGCCCTGTTGTTCATGTAACTGTATCATTAAAACAAAGCTAACTACGCACAATACTAGTCTAGAAGGAAAAAGTGCTGTTTCCCTGAGGCCTTTTCTGTATCCTTGGAGTGTGGTCAGTCAGTCACCTTAAAACAAAAAAATCTGTGCGCTGAGTAGCTGTGATGTTCTAACGTGAGTGAAATGTTCAGTACTGTCTTTTTGATTGCACATACTGTTTTGCTTCTCCAAGCCAAAATTAAATTATTGAAGCTTATTAAATTCCTGCCTGAGCTGGATCTAATTTAATAGGAAATATTTAAACCTAAAGCAAGTTACTTTTTCTTTTTTTTCCTTTTTTTTTTTTTTGGTGGCGGCTCAGCAATATAGTAGCTTGGAAAGAAAAACAAATTCCGTATTTGAAATCAGAGCCAGTAAAATGAACACCCCATTTCAATAACTTGAAAACAACAGAAAGAATGCTAGAAGACAAGTGAGAAAGGGAGATCCAGAGGGGTAAAAGCAGGCTAAATTAAGCTTTAAGGAAGATAAAGTAACGTATCTGTCCAAATTCTTTCAAATCCATGTCACAAACGACTCCACAAGAATAGCAGAATTGCCAAGAGAACGAGGATATATGCCAATGGTAACATGAGCAGCATTGCAATTTCACAGCAAGGTGACTTTTTGGAACTTGACTACTTCTGTGTAGGAAAAGACGACCCAAATGTTTACTGGTACTTTTTCCGATTCTTGCACCAGACGGCACCGAAGACCACTCTGCAGTGCAGTCTGATGGCGCAGCAGCCTTTTTGACATTCCGGTGCTCTACCCGTCACTCACTTCCTAAGGAATTCAGCAAAATAACCAACTGACTTACCTTGCCCGTAACCGCTGACCACACTTTCAGTGTGTTGTCATCAGAGCCGCTCACTATTCGGTTCCCGCAGAACTGAAGGCATGTGATCACGTGGTCATCGTGGCCTTTGAGCACCTGGCGATAAAGAACATAAAAACGGACAGTCACAATTTAACACAGGAGATTAGACAAAGGCAGGAGAAACAAAGTGCTCTTCTGATTCATGAATTATAAAATGCTAGAGTTGCTTCAATAATAATAAGGCCCCTTAAGCCCGCGTGTCAAGTCTAATTTACCACCAGCTGGGACCAAAGAAGGTATTTTCCTTCTTCCGTGGAGTGATAGTGCATTGCTTAGCAAGCTCACTACAGTTACTGTAAGCCTCCTAATAGTACCAGGAAAAAGCAGAGTACCAGTAAAAAGTAAGCTCAGTTAGTAACTGGACACTGCTCAATTCCTCTGCAGTTATTCCATCTCTTTATTTTTCAGTTGATTTTTTTTTCTCAGACTTTTAAGAGTTGTTTCAATCTATCTCAAACAAAAAGGATGGGGTTGTATTATTGGCTGCATATCTGCATTTCAGTGGTCAAGGCTGACTGTATCTTTTTTTTTTTTCCTTACCAGCCAAGCACTTCAATGTATGAAATGCTGGGCAACACCAAACTCAAAAACTGGAAAACCGTTAACTCAATTAAATACAAACAAAAGTGGTGATTTAATGTGCTGGAAATGTGGATTGGAATGCTGCTTTATAGAAGTGGGATTTTCAACGCTTGATTTGGGAGAAACTGCAATTCAGTACATATTACCGCAATACAGCAAAAAAATCCTCATCAGAATACACAGGATGAGAAAATTTTTTATTTAACATATCTGAACACTTTTCAAGATGTTCATCGAAATGAAATGGGCATTTGGATAATGCCTGAGGCTGTAATTTTAATAATAATTCCAAGACAACGTGATGTGGCGTATCAAGGCAAGAAATACAGAGCCATTGCCAGAGATGTACATAAGTCACGGCCAAAGAAACAGCAGGATATAGCCATAGGTTTTCCATGGGCGGTTTTTTTGTTCTTATTATTTTGTTGTACAGTAATCAAGAAAACAGGCAAATTGCCTTGAAACGCTATGAATATGGTTTTTCTTCATGTTTCTGACTGCTTGTTCAATACGAGGTTTGATTAGACAGTTGCTGTTTTATTTTACAAAAGGTTAAGTATAGCTTCACATCTTCATAGTGGAAAAGATATAATAATACTATATCAATGTCATTAAAGAATTTTAATATTTTTTTGTTAAAAATCCTAGCATGGAATGAAGTTGTCTTGTGCTGCTCAATTTAGAAGAATATGTATAAAAATAAAGCATGAAATGCTCGCAGAAGAATTGTGGCGTATTTTTATGTTGCGACATGGCCCAGCTCTACAAATACATACACATATATATGTGTTTATATATATTATATATGTGTCTGCATGTTTAATTTTAAATCTAAGTATTTCCAATCAAGTTTCTGAGATTTTCTGTTTCAAAGAGACTGGCGTATTTATAGGCATTCACAAAACCATACAGAAATTTTTGGAACAGCAGTGGAAGTATTCTGCTGTATGAAGAATCACATTTTGATTTGCTAATATATATGGTGCGCTCTGAAATTAATTTAAACCCAGGGTAAGCTAAAACACAAATTATTTTTTTTTCCTGTAACAATACATTGCTTTTTGTGCATGGGTAGCCTGGCTTGTCCAAGGAAGAAGAAAAACCAATGCTACGAGTTGATCCTGCTTTGTTCGTGGCACCATGCACACAGCTCAGAAACTTACCTTGGGCGATTTAAGTTCTCCTCGCCGCCAGTTGGTATCAATCCTGTGTTGTCTAATGTAGGCGCTTTTCCACGGACTGTGTATAAAGCCCGGTTTTATTACTTTCCTCCTCTTGATATGTAATGGTTCATCAATCCCTAAAATGAATTTTTAAAAAAAGCGGGGAGGAGGAGAGATGAGGCCACCCCACGTAAGACAACTTCTCCCCCCCCCCAAACCTTTACAGTGACCTCTGGCATTAAATACCGCATTGACGTAACAACCTCTCGCATGCCAATATTTGCACTGTGTGTGACGCTGCCCTGCTCCTCAGCTCTCAATGCTACTTTCCTTGTCATTTAAGCATAATCATTGCAGTAATCACGGCTGAAAACGTTCTCGTTCATCATTCCTTGCTGGCAACCTGCTAGCTTGTTTGGAATCCCCCTTTCTGAGGCCGCGTAGCAGCATCTCGCCTTTTTCAAACGGGCATGGTCCAGCAAACTCCATAACCACTTATACGCTCATTTTGGAACCCTTCAAAAAGTAAACCTTTCTGTCTGCTGTCCTCCTCTCTGGTCACCCAGCCTCATTACCTTTAAGTTCACTGTGACTCGGTATTAGGGAGCTCTTAATTCTTTTCTTGACGTGAAGACTGTGTGCTTTTGGCATTGTCCTCTCCTGGATGGAATTTAAGTATAGCTTTGCCCTTTCTGAATTGACACTTGAGTGGTAGTGCTTTGTTTTAGCTTTTCTACTGCAGATACTGGGGTTTTTTTGGGGTTTTTTTGTGGTTTTTTTTTTTTTTTTTTTTACAATTCTCTCACCCATCCCTCTCCTCTCTCCACCACATCTCATTACTAGCAGATGAGTCTAGAGTCTTGTCTCTTGCCAGTATGTGGATTTCACCCCTGCTTTTAGCCCCTTCTCTGGTGTCGCCATCTGCAAGTCTTGAATTAACTGCTCCTTCATATGACTGAGCACCTCGCTAAGTCTAAGCAGGCTACAAGAATGTTTTGTATCTCTGTGCTCTCATGCCTGGCCATATTTATTTTTACTTCTAAGCTCACAAACGTAGGCACGTTCCCCTCTCAACCATCTCCTTTTTTCGCATTCTGTCCTCTTAATGCATTTTCACTGACATTTGTAAGAGGAGAATCTTTAGAGAAGATTTAAGAGGTTGACACCTGGTTTCCATTGCAAATGAAAACAAATTAATTTAGGTGCCTTTACAGCTAGCCAGCTACACTCACATTGTCACATTTTCTAAAGCCTTTGCATCCACCTCGCACGAGTTCGTGTCTCCTACTCTGAGGCAGCCTGGCCAGGTCCCTGTGTTTGCCCGTGTCCGAGACGGAGACTGCTCTGGGATCCCATGCACGTGCTCTGCCCCCCAGAACAGATTCCTTGTTCATATAATTCTCTTTAAATGAAAAGCTTACATTCTTCATGTGCTCAATGATGTGGCTACTTTCCTGGCAGCCTTTTTTTGCCCATTCATATTACTGCCGAATCACCATATCTTCCTGATTTGGCACGAGCAGGTTATGATAGCCATGCAGCTTAGGGACTGCATGTCCCTCTCTAAGCAATCAAGTTAGCACCTTCTCCCCCACCGTGTGCCATTTCTCTGCTCGTTTTCCTACAAATGATGTGAAATTACAGCATCCCTTCTAGCCGGCCACTGAAACAGTTTTTCCTCCATGTTATTTACAAACTGCAAGACTATACTACTATCGTTTTCACATCTCAGCTCTTATTTGCTTTGGTTGTATTTTGAATAAAAATAATCCTTAAAGCAAAAATAATTGTATTTTAAAAACATACACCTAGTATACTTTATAAAGACGACGTTCGCACTTAACTCTAGTTTCATTCCTAGTACTCCACGGATTATTTCTGCTTCCTACTTTCAACAGAGATCCATACTGCATAGCTCAGAGCATCACTAGCAGTAAATTTAAAGTCACACAAATTGCCTTTGTAAAACTTTAAGCGTATTATGTAAATGAACTGCACTTTTTACAACAGCAACACTTTGACCGTTACAGCCATCTTTTTGCTCAGCCTTACCTTCCTCTTTGCATTTCTCTCTCCAGAGAAGATTATCTTCAGCCAGAATTCTCCAGTAACGACATGTCTGGGCTGCCTGCAGAAGGTCCCTGGGTTCCAGGAATGACAGCACATACAGTGCCAGCTGTAAAAAAGAAAAAGAAAGTGTATTTTCCGCAGTGCTTTTGAAAGAAAAAGCAAAGTAACTCCAAGTATTATCACACATCAGGGGCTGAAATACAGAAAATTGAAACAATAAATTATTAAACAATCATCTCAGACACTTAACAGAGCTGGTTTATTCCAGTGGGCACATGAAAATATAACAATCATCTTAAGTAACTAAATCCATACAGATCACATCAGAAATCACTCTTGTATTTGCAAGAGAGTAATGATGTCAGCTGAATTCACTATTATTTTTTTTAAATGTAATCCACAATACTTTGAACGACTAATGGAATTATTATTAAAATAATTATGTCTATGCTATTTTAGCTAACAAGTACACCAAAAGTTATTTTGAGAGTTTAACTAGAAAATACAACACTCACCGTGTGAGCAAATAGGAAAGTTTGTTGCAACGAATAACGCCGCTCAGTAAGCCTGAATCCAGAAAAAGTAAATGCTACATGCACTTGAGTTCAAAAGCACTCTGCAGCTGTAGGAAATGCAGCATACGTATCGCTCATTTCCTGATTAGAACGCAAACACACTCCTAAGTGGAGTTACGGGGAGTTTTATGGACTGGGATGCAGAAGGACTGAAATACGTAACTTTGATAGCGTACATGCTCTGCTACTAAAAACACAGGGGAAATCCCACTGAGCACCAGAAGATGAACAGAAGATGAACTTTTCCGTGTGACAAAATCAAAAGTTAGTGATTGGGAGAATTCAGACCTCAGTTGACTGAGCTAAGCCGTATAATGACCACGATAAACCCCCTAAAATCCCCACAACTATATTCAGATGTATTGAAGTCTTAAGCAGGGACAGAGCCACCTGAAACACAATGCAGAATACAGGGACAGCTCTCCTTAAGGGTATGATGACCAAATACGGTTTTTCTACTCAACAGCAACAACGCATCTCCCCACTCATGGAAAATGCAAGAGGCAGGGAAGTCCCTTCCGTGGCTAAAAAACTCTGCAGAAAGAACAATTTCGACAAAAAGTGATGCAGAGGACTACTGACAGGCTGAAACAGCGGGGTCTTTGTCAGTAACTAATAGGATGCAAAAGTTGTCGGGGAAATCAGATCAGCCACTTTTACTTCTGCTTGACATATCTTTTTGCGTTTAGGATTTTTTTATTTAATTTTTAGCTGGCATTATGATATATATAAATAGAACCTGCCCTTCAAAGCAGTACACGCTGAAATTCAGTAAGGAAGTCATAACCGTAGGCTATTGACCTCAGCAGATTTTTGACCTTATTATGTGAGAAACGTTTACTTTCAGTAATCTAGCCCAGCCACTGACTGAGCCGGAAATAAAAATTCAGTACACCAGAACTGTTTGCATTTTGACTGCACACACACCTTGTTTGCAAGTCATCACCTGCAGCTCACGTTGAGCACATAGGACTCCACGTTTGAGGGACCCGCGTCTTAAATTATGCATTAGATCCCATATGGACCCCAGGCCATAAAGCTGAGGAATCTTCCTTCTGTCCCTGCTCCGGGAGTCAACATTTAGGAGCCGGTGTTAAGGCGCTCTGTTGCAAGAGCAACAACCGTACCCGTCCTTTTAGACCTTCTGTCTTAATTCCTGGTATGTAAAATTATTTAAGAACGCACAGCAGACAGTCCTGCATGCAGCAAGACTCAAACATGAAAGAGATCCTTTCCATTTTTGCAGGATGTTCCTTAACTGACAGCAGAGTTTGTTTAAATATCGCTTGTGCTATCTATACAGATATGGGCGCTTGCTAAGATGGTGTTAATTAAAACCTGCGAGCCAACCGATTCTAAACCAGGTTACATATGGGTGACATTTATTTTAGACTGTATTTATCTAAATAGTCATCAAGGGTCAACACAGCCCACAGTTGACTTTAAGATTAGCAGTGCATAAAAGATGACGTCCCTTTGTCTCAGCTCATGGATCTAGTTATAAGAAAACGTCAGGCAGCAAAGATCTGACCTTTGACTCAACTGTGACTACTCTCCGCCGCAGTGTTAATAATACCCAATAAAAAGGTGTCTCTCGCCTTTTCTTCACTTGCACACACGGCACCAACAAAGTTTCTTTGGCTGACTTCTGCAAAACTCCTAATCTGTCGGTTTCTAGACCTGGTTTTCACAAACAAGTAATTTCAATAATTAGTTCTAAACTCTCGGCAAGAAAACAGGAGTATTCATTCCAGATTAATTGTTTGACTGCACGTTTCCTCAGGAGGAAAGCAAACATCTTGGTAATTCAGCTATTAAGTTACTGCCTTTACATTGCTGAAAACATTTTTGAAGAAAAGCCCTCCCGTCCAAATCATCTTCTTGTTCTGCTTCGGTAATAAAACCCCTGCATTGCATCCAGCAGCACTGGAAATAACTACAGATGTTAATGCGGAGCGACAACTCGGGAGAGCGTGTTTTCACAGGACGCTGGCTCTGATAGGGAAGCCTGTTTACAGAATTACTGACCCTAAAAACTCCTTCTTGCCCCCCCAGCTCAGTTCGTCACCCCCAGCCGCAGCCAGCGTAAGCAGCTGGGGACGGCGTCGCTGAGGAGACCTGGGTAAAGAATGATCTTCACAAAGGAGAGGAGATGGTGGGGTTAGCTCGACGGGCTTTTTCGTTTAAACTTGGTTCATTTTGGTGACAGTGACTGGGGGTTAGGAAGCTAAAATTATTTAAGCCAGCTTCAGTGGTGAAGTCAGCCTTTCATGAAGCTAAACGCTTGACAATATTCTCTTTTCAAGAGGGAAGAACAAACGCTAAAAATAAATTAAACAAATTAAACATAAGTAGCTTACAATGGAGTCAAGAAACATAAATATGAAAGAAATTTGTACAGCTAAATAGCATATCTTTTCTGTGAAGAAATTGCTAAAACTGAAATAATGCCACGATCATTAGTTACAGCGTAACTACACCACTGGTTGTACTTGAATTAGTTTTGCCACTAAATCGCGCAAAGACAACTGAGCTGTGTTACTGTTACCAATTCTGTATTAGGTTTCCAGATTTAAGAGATGCAGAAGTGGCAAAGTATCTTCAGTCCTCTCAAAATCTAAACTCTTGGTCCGCCTCTGAACTGAGGCTGCTTTGGGCAGCTTCTCTAGAAACATGGCAGCCACGCAGAGGTCTTACAAAACTCTTCTTCCCCAGCGTCCTTCCCACTGATGAAGGCAGCTGCCACAGGAAGCGCTTCCGTAAATACTCATCTCATGGCACGTGTATTAAGTTAATATTCGTTGCATAAATTGCTTCCAACCCTTACAAATGCTAACCAGTGAGGGAAGGCTCTGCTATTACCTGACTTGTGAAGATATGACAGTATATAACAGAAAAGAAAGGCCTCGTGCATCTAAGTATTCAAAAATAGGATATACACCAGAAAAAATGTCAAGAAACAGGCATACAGAACAGTCTTCAGGCAGTAAGACCATGTTAAACACAGCAACCAAACACTAGCACTAGAATATCTTTTAAGAACTTGTTTTATAACATGTCAGTAACCGAAGACTTACAAAGACTTCAGCCCCCATCAAAATTTTCCCATGGAAAACCCAACATGCAGTAGATCTGGCAAAAGACAGACAGACTTCCTCCCCACGCCAAATAACAGAACCATTTCCAATTCCCTAAAATCAATCAAGGTCAGAAGTAATGAAAGTAAAGAAGTAAATGGACTAAAAACCATTCATTTAATAATTGTAGCAAACTGGGTTTATAATCTTTCATATCCGCCCTCATGTTCTCACTGTGAGGACGTCAAGAATTATCCTTCTGTGGACAGCATTTCCTTACGCACGCTGAAAAGCTCATGCGCCGAAATGTAAATCTTAGTTTCTCTTTAACCTGATACAACATGATCTGATTTGCAGTAAAGGATTTACTGTAAGACATCTGCTTGATTAAGGTTTGCCTTAATCCTTAGTGAGAAGCGCTCTTCTGGTTTTACTTCTGGGTTTTTTGGTAGAGATTTTAGGGCTCAGTTTGTTTAAAAAAAATTCAAATACCATGTTCACAAAAACCCCACCACTTAAAGCATTACACAATAATGCTTACACTTATAGAATAATGTGCACAAAGGTATTGCATCCAGAGGAAATTTTCATGTGTGCGTGCCCTAACAGAATTCATTCTAAAAAAATCAGCCCAATTAACACAGAGACACTTTTAAAGCTACTGGGATTTTGTTTAAAGGAGTCATCTGTATTCCCAGGTACCTAAACGGCTATCGAGAGACAAAGGTGTGTTAGTCTGAAATTACCGTTGCCATGTTATGGCCGTGTACCAAATTGCGGACCACTTTAACATCCTTTTACATCAGTAGGTTGGCAAAACTGAATGCCATAACTAGCAGGGAAGTTTTTAAAAGGTGGCAGCTGATGTACTGCATAGTCCAGGATTAACCTATATTTCTCACCTCTTTTGGGAGCAAGGAAATGAAGTCTCTTTGAAACTGGGGCTCTATCACTTGCATCATGTGTTTTACTTGTGTTGGTTCACAGCTATCAATCAGTTCATCTAAAGCAAGTAATTTCTCTGGTCCACTCCAGCTCTGCAAGGAAAAAAGAAAAAAAAAAAAGAAAAGAAAGAAAGGGTAAGCTTAGTTTAATATACTGGTTTGGTTTGGTTTATAAGCACCACTGCTTTGCCAAAAAGGCAAGTTAAGTTTCCTTGTCGACCTATATACAAGCATATAAATAGCATATAAAAAGCCAACAAGATAAATGCCCATGTTAATTACACAAAAATGAGAAGTTAATCAACACAAAATATTGAAAATTGCTACATTGATTCGTAAGCTAAGAAAGGATTTGTTATACACACACATACAGATTAGCAATTAAATAGATAATAATATTTAATAATAATAATTAAATTAATTAAGCTTCTTTTGAAGTTGATGAAATCTACACACATATTACTGACAATGAAGGGGTTGCAACAGAACACGCTCCCTCTGTGTCGTTCTCCATTGTGCATTCAAGTGAGACGATAACTTTTAACCTTTACGTTTCATCAGGTAGACCAAAAACTTTAAATGAAACAAGAGGAAAGGAAAGGAAAGAAACTTTCTCTAAAAGCACATTAGCTTTCTGCCTGCTTATTACTACGGTATGTCCCTAAGTGACAATGCTGTAATTTCAGAATCCTGGCTATAAACCAATGTATATTTTCCAAGTATCAATTTACACTTGAATAAACAGGGAATTTTGATTGGTAATTTTCTTACTCCACATTTTTACTAACGGGCACCATAAAATTTGAAGATTTTAATAAGGCACTCATCTGAGAGCATAGCAGATTAGCAGCACCATTTGTAGGAAAAAATTAATAACTGAATATACTCCACATCTGAAAAACACGTCTTAAACTCATCAGTGCTCATCAAAGAGTTTTCATTTGTTACGTGAAAACAATTTTATGAAAAAAAGAATTTCTACAGGAAAAACAATAGCCACCACTAACTGATTTAGCAGAATTAGAGCATGAATAAAGCCTTAGAGAGGAGAGAAAATAAGACATCACCATTTTTTAGAGCAGATGCACATTCACATTCTTGAATATCTTCTAAAGTGACGTTTACCAGTAAATTAGCACGTACAAACGATAGCACAGTTATGGTAAGAGGCTAACAGAAACTGGAAAAAAAAAAAAGGCAAGATACCTTACAATTAAGATTTCTGTATTAATCTGCCATGTATCTCAGGACCTTTATTACTCACGCTCTAAATTTCTGTTCTCTGGATTTGAATCTGACAATTAACTCTGGTCTCCACAATACTACGATGTTTGTGTATCGTGAAGTTTCTGCAGAACAATGGGGCACGTGAAGAAGGTGGAACTTTTAACAGTGAACGCAAAGCAGATAAACACCCCACTTTACTCGATGTAGAAACATCATCGTGTTGCATGGTTTCTCCCTAATTAAAATGTCAAACTACTTTGAGTGTCAAAAAAAGCATCATTTACCCACACGACGACCCACCTGACTTTCAGGTGACCCCATTCCATCAGTGCAGTGAAAGCAGCTTCAAGCTGCCTTAATTACGGAGTGAGCACCCGCCGGGACAGTTGTGAGAGCGCAGGCGGTGTCTACCGCCCCGTTCGCCCTGGTGACATGCTCTTGCTCTACAGCAACCGCGTGGCAGATACTGGCCAGCCCGCCCCAGCTGGGGAGGGGAAGGAAGTTCCTATGACCTGAGCCTTTCCGCACACGGTTGGCAATTGGTAAAATGGTTTAAGCTGGCAAGAAAATATTCCCCATCCGCATGCGCGTATGTAGGTTGTCACCACATGAGATGAGGGTTTCCATGTCTCCTTCCTATCCAGTACCTCAGAATATTGAAAGGAAACAAGAATGTCTCAGCATAAATTGCAGCGGTGCTGTTATAAACAGCTTTTCTTCTCAATTTCTTTCAATAGAAACATTTGCATCACAGAGCAGTTCTCCATAAATCATGCACTGCAGAACTGTTTATCTCACCAACTTTCCAATGGCTGTTTGTTTCATTAACCCAGAGCTTTGCTGGTGTTAGGTACAAACATTTGCAATCTTTAATCTCATCTGTCAGCCATGTTTGAATTTAGGAGAATT
This sequence comes from Pluvialis apricaria, assembly GCA_017639485.1. Lineage (NCBI taxonomy): Eukaryota > Metazoa > Chordata > Aves > Charadriiformes > Charadriidae > Pluvialis > Pluvialis apricaria. The sequence continues at coordinate 50,127,585 of CM030010.1, read as the reverse complement.
AAAAAAATGGAAATACCTGTGCTACTTCCTTATAATATAAATTTCCAAGGTCAGTCTACCCTTAATTTATAAGCAGCTGCATTTATTAAACTAGAACAACTCAACCAGAAGAGCATCGTTTTTTGCCATGGTGAACATTGCTAGCAGTTCTGAACACGCTGATTAATAATTTCACCATACACTATCTTAATCTATAACTCTCTCACACTTAAGACATTTCTGTTTTTAAAATATAATACAGATCTGAACAGAAAAGGGAAAAGGTTCAAGAATGGGAAAGAGATGCTAATGAATAAAGCAGTACCCTCTTTCATCTGTCCATTCATCGTTAGAGGATGGCTACGGGCGGTTTCCTGAGGCTCTTTTTAAGCAATCAGCTGCTACAAAATGTTTTCTCTAGGACATTGTCCCCTTAGTCTTTCACTTAAGCAAACAAACCTCCAGCTACAGTTGGTAAGGGGTCTCTGAGGGAAATGTTTGGCATGGAAAACTGGGATGAAGCCTTGCCAGATGAACACAACTGTTTGAGTCAACGAAGGCAAGACTAGTAAATTACTGTTTCTGGGCTCCATAGCTTGATCCGTTTGCAAAAAATTTGCATACAGCACATTGAGTGGAGAAGGGACGAAATTAAGTTTGTGGCTTTGACGAGAAACAACAGTGAACAAATGTCGCAGAAGAGAAAGAAGTAAATGTGTGCCAAACAGTCTGCAAAGTTTCAAACATTGCAGATGACCAGAGACTTCTGAGACAGGTGGTGTAGTGTCCAGACACCTTGGATTTCCACCAGGTGATTCCCTTTCAAATTAAAGACCCTTGTAAAGAATATACTTTATCTTTAAAATGCATTTCCTTAATTGGTTTTCCTTGTCTTCAAAACTTGTTTAATTTTAATGTAAAATAAAAACTTTATAGCTTTTATTATGGGCAGGGGTTCTGCTAGAAAAGGTAACTCCAGGATTCATTCACACCCCCCTTGGGAAGCCAGCAGGGACTGCTGATACCGCTCGTTGAATGATTTGAGATTCCTAAACAAACATGCCCCCTCTTCCCTCCCATTTCCCCAGGGAGGTGTTGATTTGTCAGCCAAGGCTTTTTGGTTGCTTCATACCATTCCCTCCCTCAGTGACGCAGTTGCTGGGACCACGGCACTACCTACTTGAAAACTATCCCTTCGTTTTCCCCTTTGCTATTATGTTTAAATGTCTGTCTTCTCTTTTTCAGGCACGCTAAACAGCTTTATAATCGACATAAACAACAGCTTTGCTGCTTCTACAACGTCCACTTCATCCCTCCTGTCCGACCTGCCACCTATCTTTTCACCATCTTCTGTTTCTGTACCCTCTACTCTTCCATGATTTACGCTTTTCTATCACACAGCTCTCATCTGCTAGCTCCAATTTGTACAATTACAGTTTGTAGCAATTAGATCCTTTTTCTATGATAGGTATATTTAGGACACCTATTTTAAAGGGTTTAATTTCAGGGTGCTGTGCTCCGTTACTGAGTTCTGTTAACGGAGGTCTGTCGTTAGAGACCTGCAGAAAGGGCTCTTCTTGATCCTGCTTCTGTCTGACTCTTGGATCGGTTACTGAGATCCCTGCCATCCTCCACCGCAAAGGCATCTTGGTCTGGATAAAAATAGCACACGAGCAAAATCCACTGAAAGAAACACCGTTGCCATCAGCGAGTAGTTTGTCACAGCAGGAGGGGTTCAGGAGCCGCTGGTGCTGAAGCCCCCACATTGACCCATCTCTAAGACCCAGCCTGGTCCCCCGGGCTGGACATCTGCACCACACGTGATGTCAACCTGTCTAGAGGAACAGCGACGGGCTCACATCCTTACGTCCCCACTATGGGCTTCACGTAGAGTTTCTTTGAAAGGAGTCTAGTTTGTATCTATCCAAACTGCCCGGAGAGCCAAACCAATGGGAAATAAGCAGGGACGGTCAGGAGATCTGCTTCAAGTCTGTACTATTCCTCTGAAACTAATCGATAACGCTGGTACGGCCAAAAGGGTTATTTGGTTGTCGTGCGGATCTTCCCATTCTGTGCGTAGGGGTTGCACAGAAACACCAAACCCTTGGCCCGGTCCCACAAGATACAGAGCAGAAAATGCTGCAGCGCTGTTAGGGTACAATCTTTACCGCCTGCTCCACTTCACATAAGAGGTGGACTACTCGGTTGCGCATTTATGCATTCATGAGCGTCTTTGGAAGAATAAGAAATGGAGAATGGCAAGTAATTTGAATTAAGATGGCTTAGCCAACTATTTATGTAAAAGCAAGGAACAGTACTCTTGCGAGCCAGAAATGGCAAAAGCATTTTGGATATTATCTAAACTGCCGATAAAAAAAAATGCTTCCAATTTTAGGTAAAATAATAGCGTTCACTAGTTACTCAAAGTGATTGCTTATACTGTGTATTGAACAATTTTTCAACATCAATACTCCAAGAAAATGCAAATTTTTTAATCACATTACTTAAAATAAAACCCAACACTGAGTATGTGAAGTAGAAAAAACGAAGAGAGAAACAACTCAATAATTTTTCAAGCGGACCATCTTTGACTGAACTTAGCATGCAGCTGGATTTTTTTTTCCCTGTGGCAAGCAATTTGGTGACTTAAAAAATATATCCTGGTTCAGATAAAATCAAGTTTCTTGTAAAAGAAAAAAATCTTGTGAAGATACACTTGGGCCCCGAGTTTTAAAAATCTTATAGTGGATAATAAAAAGACCTGAAGCCAAGAGCCACTGCAAAACAGAAAAAATAAATAGGCCTTTAAGAAATTAAATGTTTTGAACCTATCAAAATGCCGTTCTATTTTTCTTTCCAGACTAACATTTCATTGAAACCAATAAACATCTTCATTTTTAAAAGGGAAGTGCAACTACCCTTCCAACTGTTTCTCCTGTCTGCGTTAGTTTTTTGTCACTTTCAAAATGAAAGGCTTAGATCAACTATAAAACATAACAGCAGCACTAATGTATACAAAATTAATTAAAAAAAACCCAAAACCCAACCTTAAAGGCCATCTTAAATTTTCTTAATATTTGAAGAGTGGTCTTGCTTTTTGATTTGAAAAGGTAACACAGGAGAAGGACTGAAGGCAAACGTACAGGTGAGAGACCTCAAAATAACCGAGTATCACTTGTTACTGCCAGCTTCTAATGCCAAAGGACAGTGCTACCTTGAAACAGTACTAATGTCCAACTAACATGCCCCTGAAAATTTAGCTTTACAATTAATTGGAAATATATTTTCATATAAAATAAGACAGTGCTATTAAGCAGGCTTAGCAAGCATACAGTACACAAAGGAAAACCCTCCCATTTCTGTTCCTGTACAGGAAAAACTTTGTATTGGAAGCATGATGCTGCTCGGGCCATTTAATTTGGGCAGAGCCAGCTCCCCTGACTTTAAGAATGTGCACTTATCACTTGACTGTTTAAGACTTGCCCCTGCCCTAAAATTCACCTGGAAAATAAGCACACGGGAAATAAAGCACCTTGGCATTAGCCAAGGAGATGTGACACTGAGATGCAGCTACGTGACTTTGAAAGCTTTTGGTTCCAAACTAAGGGCCTCCCTTTTGTGAAAACACTAAAAACTACCCGTGACAGAAGTGATCAATAAGTGCTACTCCATGATCTCCAGTTATGAGAGAGAGGCCTCTCTCTCTCTCTCTCTCTCTCTCAAGAGTGTAGATGAGCATTTAGGAATTTAGTACTGCAACTAAGTATTTTGGAAAGTCAAAAGTATCTAATAATGTATTTATTAACAGCATGCGTTCTACATTACTAACCCAAAATTGGGGACTCTAAAATAATAACAACCTAACTATAGGCAAAATTTCCATGGGTTTACAGACTTCTTTTCCTTATCCTGACCAAACAGGTGATAACATTGCTTTTACTGTCAAGCATGTCTGCACCACATTTCAGCCTTTCATAATCTCTTTTTTTTTAAAATATGTAACTATTGATAACTAGCAATCTTATGTGAGAAAATACATGTTGTGCATTGGAGATAACAAAACAGCTCCTGTTAGTACAAAGGCATTACAAAATGTTAAAATACAATGAAGTCTTACATTATCATATATACAAAGTACCCTTCAAATACGATTCTTAGTGGTTAAAAAGACATAATTCTATGAACAGTCTCAAAAAAGATACACCACAATAATTAAATGTGAATATTTTTAAGAAACTGAATGATGTGTACAAGAATACCTTAACTCCAAACTTCCACTGTTTTAAGCAGATTATAAATGTGTAAAATTAAAGAGGGAAGGAGTTCTACATTATTATTTTAATGTTCAGAACTGACAGTGATTGAGATCAATGGTATTATGTGGCAGCATGAATCAAGCCAAAAGCACGCTTCTGCCTGCAAAATTGTATGCTCGCTACTGGATCTCCAATATTGCTCTTCTATCTTTGCCTGTTATAGTAACTGAAACAATGCCTGTATGAAGTTACTTACTCCTTTTGAAAATGTTTTTAGAAATAACAGTTTATTCATCAAGCTACAAAGACATAATATTTCCATTCCTCAAATCAATGACTAGGACTCATCCCCGCTTCTTAAAAATACAGAGCAAAACTGTACAGCAGAGACCTCCACGCCCCAGGCCATGGAGCGGGAGCAGAGGCCTGCCCCAAACTGTGTTCGTACTAACGTACACAAAATCCGCTTAGGTGCTACCAGATCAGGTGTCCATTGTGCAGTTCAGTTTCAACCCGTGCAAGCGGTGCGTACCACTGTCCTTCACACCTTTTCCCTCGTCAGATTGAGTTTCAGGCATTGCTGAAGGCTGTTGGAAAGATACAGAACACCTCTTTCCCCCCTCCGCCCAACTGTGCACGCGTGCACTGGCTGACACTGCGTTCAGTGTACGAAGATCAGGAAAAATACACATTGCTCTTTCTTTTCAGCTATTTTTGCTAAACTTTTCTTTCTCTTCTTAACGACAAATTTAGTGCTACACCTGCACTGAAGCAAACCATGCCCTAACGCTTACTAGTCTCCAAATGAAAATGTCTCAGGTCAGCTTGAGGCCCCGGAGGCAGCTGCTACACGCCGGACAGACTTGGCAGAAAATGGGAAAGCATCAAACAGGAAAAGTTATTTTATTAAGAAACCAGAGAAAGCAGTTATTTTTTTTTTGTGAATCTCTCTACAGTAACTAGCTAAAACAGGGAACAACAATTCCTTAAAGCTGATGCCCATTTGGTTTTGCAGCAGCACACAGTATCAATGACAGAGACATTCTGGGATGTGTAAGGGGGACTGCCTTTACTGAAGCAGCCTTTTCCTTAAATCGCGGAGGTAAGCTGCTTCACGTGTTTATTTCTCGAAGCACTGCTTACCTGAAACATTTTCAGCCATTCCTGAAGGCCCGTCGGTGGCTGCACAGATGTAATGCGGCGGCGCTGCTGTCCCTGGCCATTGGCTGCCCTCAGGTCCCCAAAAGTAGTAGGTGTGGCAGAGCATGGCACCAGCCCCGTAGTACTACGATACAAATAAAAAGTGACAGTCCCATGTAAAACGTTAAGGAAAAATCAGAAGTCTACTGCAGAAAAGGAAATCTAGTACAGAAGTTGCAACTATTACTTAAACTTCATGCAAAAGCACTAAAGCACTAACGTGAAAAATTGCTCTGCTGGTCACTCAAGGGGTCAGTTCCCCCGCTTTCATAAATCTGCCCGTTTCTCTCACTGCAGTACTAACCCTCCAGCTTGGGGGGGGAAACGGGCATCACCTCTAAAGGCTGAAAAATTACCACTCTGTTAACGGACCAGCGGGTTGCCTGTAAAGATGCAGGTTTATACACTCCTTTCCTTGCCAGAGTATTTCCTTTCCTCCTGGGCTGCATTTGTGCCTTCTGACTGGTGACGTAGGAAGCCAGAGCTCAGAGTCTCACCTGTATGTGAAATGCGCTAGTGCTGCTTCATCGCCAAACAGAAATAAAATATATCTATTTTTAGCTCTTAATATATTTTGTTGACAAAGAGCTGGTAATACCAAGCAGTTCTAGTGGCTTAGCGGTTTGCAACTGTGCTTTGAAATACTCCGTACAGTATTTTAAAGTTTGCCTGTTGATGGAGTGACACAGGAATTAAAGGGGGGGGTGTGAGGTGAACAGGGAAAAGGAGCCAAAGGTGCTCCCTGGATTACAGTTTGATTTTTTTCACTGTGACATGTTAAAAACCAGCTCATTCATATGGGATGGAGCTTTTATAAGAGCTAGGATTAAGCTGCTATTGTAGAAGTCTAAAGAAATACAGCTGACTGGGTTTTCCTTTTTTTTCCCTTTTTTTAACATAATGTAAAGTACTTCGTTCACAGAATATCAAAGTTGTATTCCCTAGCAGGAAATTTGGAACTCCAGTAGTGTTTGCACAAGCATGGAAATTTTAAATACAGTGTGGGACTCCAAAAACCGCTTCGCTTTTGTGTATGATAAATCCAGCTTTTTAGTAATGAGCTTTAGGGTTTTACTGACTTTTCAGTGGCTACAAGAATAGCTTCAAATGATGCAAGGCAAGTTCCTTTTAATATTTGTCTCATCATAATCTACAAATATTTCACTCTACTCTTCCTCGTTCTGCAGGACAATCATAGCATGTCCTAACATTTACCCAAACTGGTAAAGAAAAGTAAAGATTGGTTTGAACAGGCTTATTTTCAACTGTTACTTTTACTGAGTAATAACAGAAACAGAAGCTGATCTAAAAAAGCTGTTTCACAGATGAAGGATCCTCTTAATGACACCAGTTTACTGGTTTTACCTGTTACATGCAAAGAAAGTTCATCAGGCCTGTCAATTTGAGAAAGTGCCCGATCCTAGGGAAAGTGGAAACAAGCAGGCACAAGAACTGCATCATTTGCCTAAATATTATTAAATAAAATATAATCAAACAGTTCAAAAGAGAAAGGATCGGAGGTTATTTAAGGATTCCTTTAAGCCAATAATGACTCAAAATCCAAGCAATGTCAATTCAAAGTATTTTTAAAATAAAATCTGGTTTTACAGCTTACTCGTTCTCATAACCTGTACAGAGACCCAGCAGAAGGCCTGTCATTTAAGGTCCAAAATAAGGCTCTTAAAATTGGCTTATATTGGATCTGAGCAATACGTAGCCCTCAGCCTGCCCCAGTAGAACAGTTATACTTTAATTTCTTCTGCTGTAAACTGGTTCTCAGTCAAAAACAGTTATTCAAAACAGGATTTGAAAGCCTCTCTCCTTTGACCTGAGATTAAACCGCAACATTTTTGTTTGTGTTTTATTTTTCCGGTATGTTTTCATTCCCCTGAAACAGCCAGTCAGGTTTCTGTGGAAGCTGGACAAGTCCAGCAGTTCCTCTGAATGCGACAGCTACACTTGACAAAAAGGGTACTTTCTTTGTTGCTGAACTGTTTACTCTTATGGGAGGGCAGAGACCGGTGTGTCACGTGGAGAACTGGTGGCCAACAAGAGTGTTCTTCCATTAGACTGACTCAGAAACCTGGAGAAGCTACCAACTTGAGAGGGACGCGGAGTCCGCAACACGTGCTTCTCAGCAACAAGACATCACCTCTTTTTCTCTAACTGCGGCGTTTACACATCTGAAAAGCAACTCTGGAGCCTGTTTCCCCACACTATCCTCACTTTTCACTCATCACCTGATAAACCTCTTAAAGGAGGAGAAATAAAATATGAATCACTTTGGAAAGATCCATCAGTGACTGAATGCTACTACAGCACGTTCAAAAGAAATAACATCCCCAGACAGTTTTGGGAAGCAAGAGCAATGCTTGTGGGAGGGCTGATGCTTATTACAAGGGAAGAAATGTGAAATGGTGTAAATTCAAACAGGACAGGAAGCAGCGTGACATCCAAGCACGATTGTTATGGCAACTATACAGTAAGAACTGCAGTTGTAAGGCGTGCACCCAGGGCCCTGCTCTACCACTGCTTCTCGCGTTCGGGAGTGCTTCACCCCACAAAGCATCTGACCGGAGCAGCAGCAGCTACTGGTGTGATCCGGTACCATTTAGGTGTAGTAATGAAGCAGACTACATAGAACCCATAATAATTTCTTTTGGATAACAAGTACGTGTGTGTTCCTGTTAAGATCAGATGGTCTGCTCTGCCTACATAGATTTCCATTCCTGTTACCATAGCAAAGTGATACATTTGATCGCAGTTTGTAATAGTCTTAGGGTTTATCATTATGTCCCTTTTTAAAAACCTGATTGATTTTATTCCCAGGAACGCTTCAGCCCTCAAAAAGTCTCAAAGTAAACGGGCTATATTTAGAATGAAACACAAACCTCAACCGAAGAAAGGCAAGTCCGGCTACTTCATTAAAACTCATCTTCAGTTCACGTAATTTAAATTAGCTAAGCAACACACAAATCCTGATACCACCCTTCCTCTGCTTTACAGTGCTTTAACATTAAGAGGAGCCGTGAATCAGGAACAGCAATTGGAAAGACGGGATATATGTGAGAATCAGGATCCAGTGATCTGTTACTGCATTTAATTACCTTGTGTATTCTGAGACTTTGCAGGGTTTCTTTCCCAGAGAGAAAGAACGGACCTCGGAGCCATGGTCCAACTTTCTCTTCATCTGCAAGGTGAGGGAAAAGAGTAACAACAGGGATTTAGTTACATGACCAGCCTTACTTGTGCACACTTCTGTAAAATTAAGCCATTTTTATCTTTTACTTTAATATTGAATTTCAACAAAGTTGACACAAGACGATTTAAAGCAACATTTCAGTTTCTCGCTTCAACAATATTGGATACATGTTTTATATGGTGCATGTATATATTGTTGCTGTTCTGGGGTCCAAAACCTATTGGAATTACATTCTTTCAATTTCCAAATTTCAAATGTTAAAAAGCATACAGAACTCATGTGTTGGTTTATTTACTAAACTGCTCGCTCTCTATTCTCCTGGGAGGGGAGGGAAAGAACTAAACCAAATCCCTTCAGTCTTTGTGTTCAGGTTCACTGCTAAGAGTCTCATGGAAATGGTTAAATTTTAAGTAGCCTATCTGCATTATCAACCAAATATTCATTTTAGGGCCTAAAAAAAGAGGTAATTCAAATATATTTTTTCTTTTGTTTACTCTTTTATTTTAAAGTTGTACGTTGAAAACCTTTATAAAACTGCAGTAAAACTGACAGACAGATTAACCATCATTTTTACAAGAAGGGTAAGGATGAAAAACACTAAACCTCGGTCTTGAATGTCACCCGCAATTAGATATGATCAAAACCAAATAATGAGCAGGGCAGCGACTAAAAGGGGAAGCCAGTCTGCAAAAATTGCCAAGAGATGGAAACCAGTAAAAGCCATATCTATCCAGCCAGACAAATAAAGATTACTTTCTACATATTTGGGTAATCTTTAACCACGGGCTTTGGACTCAATGAGACACATGTATGCCAAATGCAATTTCTGAGTTTTTTGTTGGTTTTCTTTTTTTAAGATGTGATACACTAAAACACTTTAGCCAGCAGAAGGATGTTCACTGCTGTTTACGACTGGGAGCTGCAAAATGCATAAACTACCTGTGTAACAATTCCGGCTTTAGTTTGACCATTTGCTCCCTTTCTTCAAATTTTTGTATTTAAGATACAGTTTAAAAGTTGGCATCTTTTCTACACCACTGATTTGATCTTTTTAAATGTTGCACTATAATGGAGTTATTTAACCATTTACTGTATCAGGCTACCTGCCTAAAAACAAAACACCAAAAAAACAGCAGGATCCTGTAAAGCTTACGGTCCATATACTTTTGTTGGGTTTATTTTTTACTTTTAAAATATCTCTATGGCTTTCCCTAAAGACAGTCACTGAAGATCTTGTGCTTTGCTTCATTAGTGATTACAAAGGAAAGCTAAGTAAGGTTAACTAGTCTCGTTTTTACAGTAACAGCTACAAGGCAACCAGAAGAGCTTGCCTCGTAGCCGTGTTTCCTTGCCCGTGCCTCACATGGGACACTCCACAGCATTTCACCAGACAAGCGTTCAGCCAGAACCGCCCCAAGCGCCGCCGAACCACCGACCTCACCCTCGCCGCTTCCCCACACCCCAGGAAGAGCAGCCCCCCGCGCTTCCCCCAAGAAAACCAGTTGTAGGCATCACTGCAAAATAACGGATACCATCTTTCATCGCCGTGCTAGACGAGCGAGCCATCAAAATTACTGGAAGCACGCATGAGATGTTTGAGCACGAATTTCAGTATTCGCTGATAGACTTTTCAGAAAGGATTTTTCCTGTTCGAGGAAAATTTTTATTTCCAGCTTGCCTTTCTGAGAGCTTATCATCATCATATTCCTCTTCTGCTTCTCCTGAGAGGGAGATGCAGCTTTCCAAAAGCACACCTTAAAAATACCAAGTAGGAAGCCTGCAGTAGAATGAGCAGCTATAGTGACTTATTCTTTTGCATTAGCAAAGAAAACAATATGCAGTTCTCCATACTGTTGCCTAATAATGATTTCACCCGTTTCTTTTGGTAGGTTCCCCCCCCGCCCCCAGGTATTTTAGGGAACTTTCTCACGGGGTCCCCCACGCAGCTGGACTTTCAGCATCTCAGAAGGCGTTAAGTAAATACACGGTCAAAAATGTCGTTTACCACACGAAGAAGATAAAACTTTCTCTACAGCAGAGAGGTCTAGTGACGAGATTTAGACATCACTAAGGTATCTGTATAACCGAAAGAACAGTAAACCACCGAGCAAACCTCCCCCATAAATATTTACCCCGTCGCTAAGAAAACACAACTCCTTTAGACGACGTTTATTTATCCCAATAACTGAGATTGCGGCATATTTAAAAAAAAAAAAAAAAAAAAAAAAAAGGAAAGGAAAGGAAAGGGCAGCAAACTGCGTTCCGCATCCCCACCCGCCACCGAGGGCTGGCAGCTCTCCCCGGCAGCACACACTGCAGCGACAGCCCCGCCGCCGCCGGCACGTTCCCGCCCGCGGACCGCCGGCGCGGAAGACGCGCGGATCCCCCCCCCCCTCCGCCCCCAACCCCCTTTCCCTCCTTCTCTCCCTCCCTCCCTCTCCTTCCGCGGGCGCGCAGCCGGGACTGGTGCGGCCACTCACTTTGTAGAAGATCATCTTGAGGGTGCCGTAGAAGCCCATGGTGTCGGCGCGCTTCCCCTTGCGCGGCTGCGGCGCCCCGCGGGCCCGGCGGCCGGGCAGGCGCTGGCAGTACAGCCCCTTCTCCGGCAGGTAGGTCACCGCCTCCCGCGCAGACATGCTCGGGCACGGCGGGCGGCGGCACGGCGGCGGCAGCAGCGCGGCTCGCCTCGCCTCGGCCCGGCTCGCCTCGGCCCTGCCCTGCCTGCGCCGCGCCGCGCCGAGCCCGGCTCCCCCCCGCTCCCCGCCCGCCCGCCTCCCGCCTCCCCCCCGCGCCCGCCCCGTCCCCTCCCTCCCCGCCCGCCTCCGCAGCGGCGGCGCGGCACTGCGGGCTGCGCGGGCCGGCAGGGAGCCCGCCGGCGGGAAACCGCCCCCGCTCCGGCAAAAACAGAGGGGTGGGGGGGGGAAAAATATCCCCCCCAGGGCTGCGTGGGCTGGGGTTATTCCCCCGCTTCTGCCCCCTTTCCCCCCCGTCGGAGGCCGGGGGCCTGCCCCCCCCCCCCCAGCCCCAGCCCGCCCTCTTGTTCCCCCAGTGCCACAGGCTGCACGGTTTTTCCAAGCGGGAGCAAAACAAGCTCATTTCCACTAATTATAATTATACCGTCGCCCTCGGCGAGCCTGGCTGGACACGTACGTGATTGCACGCCGTGGACGGACGCAAATTAGTCCTTCAAAAGTGCAGTTAATTTTAGAATAATTTGAAATACACTACAGTTTTGCCAGGGAAAAAAAAGATGCTGAAATACCCTCTATTGGCTAAACAATAGAACAAACGGGCTTGAAGGATTTCGGAGTTGAAAGACCCGAATCCAACAATTATGTAATATACATTAAAATATTAATTCTCAGCATAGCGGCGGTGAAGCTGTGAAACGCAGGAGCAGGTCCAGGGTTTCCCCAGAACGCAGGCAGCCTTCCCCTGCTCCTGCAACAGCCTGCGCGCACACACGCTCCCCTCGCTCCGAAAAGACAGCCCTCCGGCGACACCAAGCCATCTTAGCTTGGTCTTCAAATACAGCTCCCACGGAGGAGTCTCACCTATGGTTCAGTGCAAGCGTAAGGAAAGCCCTAGGTAACCGCTCATGAGAGAACGCTCCTGGTTTGGTCACTTCCTACCCTCTACACATCAACAAATCTCTTCAATTCACCCTTACAGTTTTGATTCAAGGGCACTGAAGTTCCCGACATATGGTTGGGCTCTCAGACAGATACCTGCAAGCAGCACAGCAGCCAGGCAGCTTTTGCTTTGGTGGTTTTTTTGTTTTTATTTTTTTTCTTTTTTTTTTTTAGTTTCTACACAGACAACTCAAGAGACTCCAGCTTCTGCAATTTTTCCTTGGGTTTCTTTTGTTGCCCCCCCCCCCCCCCAAGTTTTCTACCCAAGTTCAGAGCAGAGCAGAGCATACCCAGAACATGATCTGAAGCCAGAATGTTCCCCTATAATTTTCCTCAGGTGCGGTGGGAGCTGGAGCCGCTCAGCAGCCCTCCAGACCCAGGCACTCAAACACAAGCAAACGTGTAGTCAGTTGACCTGAGGGGAAACCATCTTTTTCTTTATCACCCAAACTAGTACAAAAAGATAGCAAAAAGAACACCCATCTAAAGGAGTGGAATTACTTTCTCTAAAACTTGTCAGCTTCCTCATTAGTACCTTAACCCCCCCCCCCCCCAATCTCATATGTATTATTACTTTATAATAGCTAAGCGTGCCAGGTGTTAGCACGCTCAGATAAGGCAAAATCACTACCCCCATAGCGCACAAGATCCTGCTTCTGTACCGTTTTGCATATCTCCCATCCAACACTGAGTCCGCGTAGTCTTTTTCGTCTCCCAGTGAAAATGGTTCTGCCCATCAAACCTTGGCATTTATGCCATTATCCATTAAACTGCAGTGCTGTATATTTTATGAGAACAAAATGGTCTTGAGTTGACTTCATACCTCAGATATGAACAGAGCTGTACATATCCCAGGAGACTATTACTGTCTTCCTTTGCTAGCACATCACACGCAAAGGGGAAGGGGAAAAAAAAAATATAGGCTGCACATACACATTAAATAATCACAGGAAGCAAATTAATACCCAAATCATCAGAGTAAGAAAGAATTTGAACATTATCGCTGTGGGGATTTAGAAGTACTTGATACACATGCATGCATAATGCCCTGTAACGTTCACAGCTCGCTCTGCCCCTTCTCCAGTCCACGAGTGCACTTGATGCAGAGGGGGGATGACGGCTACTCTTCCTCCAGCCTCGCAGCAAATCCTCAGGGATCAGCCTCTCCCCCAGCCCAAAGGCAAGTGTAACCTGGCAGCGTAACCAGATTTATCTTTTGAACAAAATGTGCTTCGGAGTAAGCACTCAACGAGTTGAATAATAATTAGAAATTACTGTTTTCCTCTCTTTTGGAGTACTACTATTGCCGATTCCTTCTCTTTTGATAATGATTGGCAGACATTCTCTCACGGTAAAACCCCACCAACTTAACTGCTAATCTCTTTGCCTCAGTCAGGACCCAGGTAGTAACCCCAACAATCATTCACTACTAGTAGAAAACTTGGTATATCAAGTATTTATTCTGCACAAAAGGTTTGGGGTTTTTCCCAAATTTAGATACAGATTCCACAGACAGATTTTGTCATTTGAACGGTGACCACCTTTCGTCTAGCAGCCTGCCTTTCTCAGAGCAAGAGACAAAAATTGTATATGAATATGGCTGTGGCTCTCACTTATTTAGTACTTTTCTCTATAGCGGTACCACTTTTGATTCTCTACAAATTAGGAATCATCCTCTCTACCTCAAATTAAGTTTGATAGTCTCTGGGTAGTTGAAAGACTATTCTACTTGGGTATCTTCTCCTTCCCAAAACACCTAACCACAGCCTGGGCTCTCTGTAGTCGATGGAGAGGAACATGCTCCACCAGAGGCTAAGGGCACCTAATGTTAGGCTCCCGCTCTAAATTACTGTCCAGAAAGGGCTTTCTCCCTTGACTTGGAGAACTCCTCTGTCCTCGGAAAAGTTTAGTGTCGTGAATACACCACACTCTCAATTCTAAGAAATTACTTAAGGCTTTGCAAAAGTAGCGGGGAACTGCCCAAGCCGGGAGGACTGAGCAGCCCCGCAGGTCACACAGCTTCGCTCTGCACCTTCCTGGAAAACACAACCGTGGAGGAATAAGACCCTAAACCCACCGATGCTTTTGAGCCCAACAGCAAGTAGCAGAGGTGATGCACTCGTTTACATCTCTACTGATATCTGCAATAATATTTATTGCAGTAACTTAATATGCTCTAAGAATACTTAGTTAATGGTATAAAGTAAATGCTCATCACAAATTCAGGCACACTGAAGACGACTATAGTTGATAAAGCAACGTTAAGAGAAAATTCAAAAGTTGTCATGTTTCTTTCCCTATTTGATATATATATTCACCTTCAAAGGTTGGTTTTATTTTGTTTAAACTGAAGATAATTTTTCACGTTTTCAAAACCACAAGCAGCATACAATTCATGACATTTAGAAAAATGTCTACACCAAAATTACATAGTTTCCAGTGGACACAAGTCCGATCTTACTTCCCGTCAGTACTGCCAGCTCTTAATTAATAAAAATCCGCACCATCCAATTCTTTTCCTGTTGGCAACATTTCTAGCACCTTTACCAGTTTGTCATGTGGCATGCTGTAATTAAGACCGTCTATTACTTCTAATGAAAGACTAGAATGAATTACAGAAATCACCCACAGAGCTATATAATCCCCAGAAGAACGGAGATTACAGTGCAACAGACCAAAGAAACAACATTTTTGTTTTTTTGGTTGGAGAAACATTTTTGAGTGGAGAGACCACAGGATGGTCTGGCCATGGTAATGGCCAGTCAGCATTTTAGAAGTACACTGGTGCTTAAACCATGGAATGCAAAAACCGCAATTGACATTTCACATGCACATTTGTGCGTTAGGAGCATAATGTGTGCAGGAGGAACTGTGGAGCAATATGGTTTGGTATCTCCATTAATATTGGTAAATGCATCATTCAAGACGGTGCCAGAAGGGATTCTGTGTACTCTGCACATTTAGCAGACATTTAGCAGACTGACTCCTTTAGAAACATTTCAGAGGGATTTTTGTGTGTTGTCTAATAGGATTGCATTTTTTTCCACCCAGGAAACCAAACGCCCTAATCAAATGGGGCCAAATCCTTAGCTGCGCAAGGATTTACCCTGCGGACAGCAAAGACAACCCGGGAAGGACAGTCACGCTTAGTTATTTTTTCCCTTTCTCAAATTTGGACCCACTTAGGTTTTAAACACTTCCCTTCTGCTTGGTAATCTAGTTAGGGCAGCTGCAGCAGCCAGTGCTTTGTCTTCTATATTCGACCTCTTCATCCGACCACATACTTCATTTAATTTGCCAAATGCTCCCATTCAGGCAAGAATCTAGCCCCACAGAGAGGTACTTCTGCCATCTGCTTTAGACATTTAACTGCAGCTTAGCTTAGAACACCTACATTTCAAAGCCTAAGTTCCCCATTCAGTCAATGAGAAAGGCAGATGCAAGAGTCCAACTTGTGTGAAGTCTTAGAAGAGGAGAAAAAAAATCCCATATGATAGCAAGTGTTAAACATGTTCCAAACATTATTCAGGGCAGGCCTTTCCTCTACAAAAGGGCACAACTATTATTGTCTGATACTTTTCTTTTTGAACATACTATGAAATGAAACAAGCGATGCACTGGGATCCTGGAAATCCCACCTTCTCATGGTTTCTCCTGGTTCAGCTTGGGCTAGGCAATAACCTTAAGGCTGTTGCTAATTTGAGATTTATTAGCGTGCATCCTAGATGCTGAGCTGGAGTGATTTTACGGGTAAATTCCATACCTGCAGGCAGAGCGAGACAAAGTTTTAGGACACTGACCAATTAAGGAAAAGTGATGCTTGGATAACACGCAAAGTTCAAGGGCACGGTGTAGGATGCACCTTATCACGCAAGTGTAACCATGTGTTTGTGTAGAATATACAATTAGTATTGATGCAACAGAACAGGCTTGAAGAAATGAATTTAAGTGCACCAGTTTGTGACGAACAGCTGCTACGCTCTGAGTATGAAGGAAGAACAAGTACAACTTAGCTCCCTGAAAGCAGTTTAGAGGGAGGAATTTCTGCTCAATTCACTTACAATGCCTGCAGCAGGCTTAGAGAGGTCCACTCCAGCATGTTTGCCTCAACATAGTTACCAAAAAAAATTTAAGCTTATGATCTTGTGTAGTACAAGTCAAACACAATCCTGCTCATTGCAGTGTGCACTGATCAGTAGCTCAGCGATCAATGACACATTTTTGTAGTATCGAGGAACTTAAGGTTTGGGATGAAGTAGGGAAAGCAACAGGAACTCTATTATGGGAGGACAAACAAGCAGAGACACTACAGTAAATTGTATGAAGTCTTCTAAAGCTTACTTAAATGGAGTGGAGAATACACATTACAAGTATGATAGGTACTACTGAATTGTTTTACTAATTGTATAATGTTTCTTGGCAAAGCATTTTGAAGACTGCTTGCAAACTGAAATTTCCCACACATTATTCTTCTTTATTTCCATGCAAAGTAAGGTACTGTAGTTAAACAAAATCGTAAACAGCCTCTAAGTTTAGTTTTTGCAGGGAAAGATAAAGGCCTAGATAGCAAATAAAAAAAAATCAGATTAATACTTATTAATAAATCCTGATTTTATCAGAATAGTATGAGCTTTGATTATAAATACCATTTTTAAAGGTATGTATCTGTAGCAGAGATTTCCCATAAACCACTTCAACATTTGCCTTTTTAAAAAAAAAAAAAGTTGTATATATACTGTGATAGGATTCAAAAGGCGTGCTAGTTAATGGCCGCAAAAATAGCTTTGAAAAGAATTTATGCAGGAAGTGTATGTAACAGACTTCAGCTTTGGATATTTAGAATAAACTTCAAATTATGTTCTAAGAGCAGGGAGATTGCAAAGACAGGCTTAATGTAATATGGCATCACCGCCTCTCCAGCAGAGCAGAACTGCCCTCTGAAGGTCATGCTTCCTGTCCTCTTTGTTGGTTGCCTGTAGCTGGGCACAGAACGTGCAACATATGCCTCCATGCTTAGTTATTTTAAAGGAGTACAGCCAAGGCTGTCATACGCCCATGCGCTCTTTCTTGGTGGCAACACCAGCTTAAAGATGTCCCGATCTCACCTGCTCACTCCCATCCCCGCATGGCGCTCGCCCTTATTTCTGCAGGCAAACGTCTGTAGAAATGCTCTGTGACTGAACCAGATCCATTAACTGATGTGGGGTGAGGGGAAATAATTTTAAGCTTTTTCCTTTGGGGTTTTTTCTTAGAACTAGTTACTGGTTTAATTTTCCACCATGCCTTCACAAACAACTGAGCCAGCAGAAGCAAATGAGCAATTCACAGGCAGGGCACAAACTTCTTGAGCCAGCTACACCACTGAGAAAACGGCACGAGGAACTGTGACCCGAGTGTCCCACACAGAGAGCGTAAGCCTATTATTTACACCTAGAGGCATCACTCTCTCAGCTATAGTCTGATGTGCATTTAAGCCAGCACAGCCACTGAAAAGAAAGCAGTCCACTGCCCTTGGCCATTCATTTCCACGCTTGCGTCACCTCAGGTGTGCCACCACTGCCTTCATTGTATGGCTGTGTGGTCAACTGGGGTGGCAACTGACCTCGGGACATTAGTTTTGCTGGGCTATTTTTCAGCCAGGTCAGATTCCCCATCTCCCTCACTGCATGGCCACACAGATGTCTCTGCCAGCACAGCGAAAAGGAGAGCAGGCTGTACCTCTTCACTTCCTCAAGCCGCCAGAAGGGCTACCTTAAACGCTTGCCAAACTACAGCCTTAGGTGAAATGTCAAGGAATTGAGGTTTAGGCTTTGTCCTCCCAGCCCAGGCGGGTTCATTATTACCACACAACGACTTATTTGCAGTGAAAAACATACTTAAGTCTGTCAAATAGAAACGGACACTTAAATATTAAAGTTTTACCATAAAACAAGCACAACAAGGTGAGCCACAGGCAGGGGGTATAAAGTCAACCTTCCTTAAACATGTCATGTTAAAACTCCAGGGAGCTTGTCTCGTTAGAACTGTGTATTATTTCACTGAAAAAATAAGCAACCAAAACATTTTCTTCCCAAAGCATTTTTTTCTTATTAAAGAAAAAGATAAATGAAAACAAAAATATCAGTGGAGCTAGGCTTCACATTGCTTTTAATTCCCTGTGACAGTAACCATATGCAAGTTTCCTACAGAGAAATCTTGTATGGTTTGTTTTAAAACTAGCAATATTATCATATAATAAACATTTTTTCATAATGCATATTCATAAGGAGCAGAGTTAAGGTTGCTAATGCAACCTGCACTTTCACGTACTTGACTGCTTTCTGTGCAACAGGAACATTATGAGTTGCTTTTTTGTGTTTTGTTTCTACACAGTATTGTTACATTATTCATTTTTCAAAGGAATAAGAAGGTATTACATATAATGCATCTTGCAAAACATTCACTAATGGCAGCAGATCTTCATAAGAACTGCGTCTCCATTCATTGTGCTCCTATTAAAGTTAACTGTAATCTATTTATTATATCATTAAACTTAATATATTGTAAGATGAATTCTATTTATAGATGCAGTAATAGCTGTGCTAATCACTCAAGTTCACATTGAACAGGGCTGTGCCATCTGAGGCACAGCAGTAGTTGCTTCAGAGACCAAAGTACAGTCCTAAATTTCCCAAAGAGATGACCTTGCGCGCTCCATCCTGCGCAAGCCCCAGCGGCACCGCGCGGGTGGCTGTGGCCGGCCAGCCTGGTGTCACCCTGCCCTACCAAACAGCCCCTGACACCTGCCGGCACCCCCGCTTGCTCTGTGGAGGAAGCTGGCACCGCGCATCCCAGCCGGGTTCCTCCCCTGGCCCGCTCTTCTCCCGGCTACCCTTACACGCCGCTGAAGCCGAGGGCAGTGGCTGTCACGCCCCAGCAGCCACTCGGGCACAAGGTACTCGGTTTGGGGCAAGTCAGAGGTAGCAGTCTGCATCTTACTCTTTGGGTGCTTATATAGCCATTTTCTAAAATACCACGCCCAGGCTCCGTTTTTAGTAAATTTCTTTTATATTCCTGTTATAGTCATTGCACAGATCCTGCCCGTGACATAGTCCATAAAGTTAGAAAACCATGCACTTGAGACTGTTTTTAAATCCTACCATAGGTGCACAAAGCACAGGCCCTTCTTGCTGATCAACAGATGACGACCACAATACCAAAAAAAAGAACCCCCCAAACCCCACCCTAATAGGGATCAGTTCGTTTTTGCAGTATTTCAACCACAGAGCTGAGTCGGTTTTGTTTATATAGACAAGAATGTTTCCAAATTGGTGAAGCGTGCATTTTTGCCTTTGAACACCAGTGGTCAAACTGTTTTCACTCAAATAGAAGCAGGTTGGGAAATCACCTTTGTACAGAAAAAGGAAAGTCTGCTTGGACTTGGAAGGCTTTCCAAAAATGTCTGTTCGTTGCACTGAATACAAATAGAGCACTGGTATCTGCTGCCTGTTTTCTGATAAGTTTTCCATTTTTATTTTCTTCAGAGATAGCTTAATTTTGATTGCCAAGAAAAGTGCTTATTCATCTGGCATAATCTATAGAAATCTATTTACAAAATAGTTTCTGTCCCTCATCTGTGGTACATGAGAATGATAATAGGTTAGCAGTGAGCTTTTAGACTACAGACAGAAGAATTCCTGGAATTATGGATTATACCACCAGAAGGATTTAGGAAGAATTTGAAGAAAAAACTATTAAAAATGTCAAATCTTTTTTCCTACCTGCGTTACCTAAAGAGCATATAAAGGTTACAAAACCAAGCATTCAAAGGGGTTTGAAATGACGGGTGTAAGATGCTGTTACTCCTAAAAAGCTGCTTACCGAGACGTCCCTGTGCATGGTGCACACTAAATAAAACACAGATTCTGTGGAAAAAACAGAGTCTGAGCTTGTAATTTAAGATACATCGTTACCTACTTGTGCTCTTGCATCTACCCACTTGTGCACATGCATCAAGTTTGCAAAGGCAAAAACTTGCGAACGTTTTAGGCATGTCCTGGCAGGGTTTTATAACGTCAAGGGAATTTAATTTCCCCCTCCATCATGTGGCAACACAGTGACTCCCTGCTCGGGTGGCACGGAACAGCCTGAGCCCCCACATGATGCCCCACCGCTGCAGGTAACCAGCGGTGAGGAATACAGCAGGATGCCACCCTTGGGACAACAGCACTAGAGGAAGGTGAAACATGATGTGCCAGTAAGGTTCAGGGCAGCCTGCTGATAGCAGAAGGACAGGACCCATGAATCTCAGCTTCGGAGAGGAGTTTGTTGTGTTGAATGCGTATGAATCTCCTGGGCTCTCCCCATCCCTTCCTCATCCTCGCTCCTCTGTAATCACCTGCTCCAGTGTCCTCCACTGCCCTGCCCTCTGCGCCCTGTATCAATCTCCTGGCTCAGCAATTCCCCATTGGTTTCCTCCCTCCTACCCTCTCTGCAGCATCTCAGTCTAACAAGACTTACTGTTCCACCTTATTGCTTCTTTCCCTTTCCATCCTCTTCCATGTTTTCTCCTTCCCTGGAATTCAGGGGAAGCGTTTTTCTATACAATGTCCAAGCATCAACAAGGGGGTGTGTGTCTGGACTGCCCGACATAGAGGATATTTGGCTTCCCCCACCCCCCCAAACTTGGCCACATCTGTGGAGCAGCTGGAAGCAGCCACTATGGGGAAGATGCAGCTCTGCCCACGTTGCCTTTGGCTACAGCATGCTCGGTGAGTCCAGGGCAAGGGCACAGGTCAGTCCGGCCAGTGCTGTGACCTGGTGGGACACAGACTCCTCACAGCCCAAAGTGTCTCTGGTACAAGTAAATGGTAATTTTTCCATGGCACACACTGCCCTACCAGCGAGTGACGGTGGTGGTTATAAAAGGGACAATTACACATTATACCTGCTTGATCCAGCTGCCTTTTCTCACCACAACCCATGCCTACGGTAGAGCAGAGAAAAGGATTTACTCATCTTCCACAAACCCTCATGATTTATTTCCATGACAACTCTCCCCTCTCCAGAGGCCTGGGGGAGCCACAACGAGCTGGTTTCTCCCAAGTACATTCTTCAGGGCCTCGGGAGATTTGATGCCAAACCTTTGCACAGCAGAAAGGAATGCCAGGCATGCCGGGGTCACACCAGATGCTTTGAAGCCTTGCTAACCCACTGCCATTAACCTTCTGCTGTGCAATTTCACATCAAAAGGGGCTACAGGCAGAGGGAGCATGCCAGCAAACCTGCCCTATCTAAACAAACTCTTCCCTGAACAGGTGCTTCCAGTCCAGAAACCATACAACACGCTTGCCTGCCTCTACAAGAAATGTACCACTGCATAATTTAGGGTAAGTAGTCCCTTATCCAGACAAGACGGATAAGAATTGTTAATCAAATTTATTTTTTTTTTTAACACTGAATCTAGCATTATTTAGGTAAGATTAGGGATAGATACCTCTGATATATCCGAGCCAGACCAGATATTTATAACAGGCATCTCTCATAGAACACAAAAAGTGTGAAATAAGGTGGCACATTTCACAGTGCTTCAGAGAGACTTTCAAACAGTGCTACCTGTATGAAACCTAAGAACTGCAGCATAAAAATGAAAGTGGCCATACCTGTCCACTGTTGTGTCTAAGCTTCTCTTGGGAAACCATTTTGTTCAGTAAAAACTTATGCTCCCTTTATCAAGCTATAATATTTATACTTGAATTAAAAAATTACCAGTCAAAGCCCACTGTTTCTACCCTCAAGGAAAACTGCATATCGCAACCTTTACATAACCTTAGACATCACATCTTTAATCATTTCTCCAAAACTTCTTCCAACTTGTCAGTTCAGTGTGATGCAAGTGATGCACTCCCTAAACCAATCCATTCACTGTGGGATAAGTAGCAAGTCAGTTATCTAAATTCCTGGGTTCTGAAACTTACAATTTATTTATTTACAGACAGGATGGAGCAAATTAGAGATTTCAGAAATTTTTGGCTAGCTGCTCCATTCACTTGTAACCACAAAATTAGATGGCAACCATGGTTTTAAAGTTTGTAGTATTATGGATACTTTTAGTATTTCACAAATCCAATTACTGAAGGAAACGTAGTCCATCTAATGTTACTGATTTACCAAAAAAATGAAACCAATGAAATACAACAAAGCAAAATGTCTAGGAATAGTCCAAGTCACCAAGGTGGTAAACTATTCCGATATTCTAGAAAGATGCAAAATATTACAAACTGTTACTTGAAATTAGTATATAAGAAGAGGGATTAAAGATGCTGCAATAAAGCCTGTGCAAATGTACGTCCTAATTCCTTTTCCTCCTCTTTTGCTGAAAGCAACTGCTAAAGCATGTTATTAGCTATAAGATTGCTAAAGTGATGCCAGCGATGTTCTGACAAATCTCTAGGGGTTTTTTTGCCCACTTTCCTTTTATTATCATATTCCATCTCTAATATTCAATCAGCGCCAAACCGGTTTATGTATGCCAAACTTTCTCACAGAAATGGAAAAAGAAATCCCGCTATACGTCGTAGGCCTGCTGATGTGACAGAGAGAGACTGAAGAAGTGGGAAAAGGAAGCGGGAGGGAGGAGTATGAGACCATGAGTCTACAGTCTGGTATTTAGCAGAAGTCCCAGTTTTCTGATCAGAAAGTTGGCAAAAATCAAAGTGCAGAGTACCATTAAGTTCCTTGTAATTTAACCTTCAACGTGAGCTTCGCACATCGTGTGGTCTCTTCCCTTCAGTCTAATTTCATATGCAGAGCAAACTACTGCCTTGAAAACTGGCCAGATCTAAATAATCCCCATTTTACTATCTGCCTCCAACAAAACGTGCTACAAGCCACTGACCAGATCATGCGCTTATCAACCTAAATTTAAATCTCTATGCAGTTATTTAAATACAGTCCCAGTTGTTGGCTGAATTCCCCCTTGGGACAAGGTTTGAAAATGTTCACTGTTGTCCCTTGTAAAATCATAGACAATGTTTAGGAATATTTGATGAAAAAGAAAATTCTGGGAAGAACTCATTTGGCACTTGTATAAATTTATTTCCTCATTAAAATTTGATAAAAACAGCCTTAATGGAATACTACAACCTCATTCATGCTTTTGAGTAAAGTGATTTAAATTGGCAAGAACAAAGTTTAAACACACTTTTTCCCAGCTAACTGTCAACAGCTTTTTTACGGCCTGCAGGGACAGGTATGACTCATGCCTAGGCTGTTCTTCAAAAACTATTTTAAAATGCAGATTTTTTTCCACTGGTCTATTGTGCTTTACAAGTAACTGCAAACTGAAAGAGACTAAAATTAGAAGGCAGACCACTATCACCAGAGGGATTAGAAACTCCTAGGCTATGTTGATTCAAAAAGCCGAATTGGTTGACCAATAGGAGGGACTCCGTTATGTTGGTTCCTACTAGATTTCTGGCAAACTTCATTCAAAGTCTCTCCGGGTTACAAATTATTTGAAATCCCTGTATTTGGGACCAGTGGATGGTCTCCGGATTTGCATGCAACATTACACTGAGCAACCCTCTTACTCTCTGGTATGCAAGAATGAAAAAATGAAGGTGTTCACCCTAACCTAAGTAAGTTGGCACGAGAACGCTACCTGGTCACAAGTCATCTAGCAAAAGTTCAGGGTTTTTTTTTTTAAACCAACAACTGTAGCAACAGCCTTTTCATGTGGTTTATGAAAGTATGCTAATATTTACTGATTCTGATTAACACAAAGTAAGTCTGGTAGAAAGGTAATTTAAGAAGGAATCCAACAGCCTCAAGTTTAGCCTGAGCAGTCAATCTGCCAAGGAAAACAGAGCAGAAGATACTAACCTCCCCTGTAATTCAGAGCGGCATTTTAGGTACTGCTGACTACTGGGTTAAAAGCTAAAACAATAAGATACATTTCAACTTAAGATAGGGATGTCAGCCTCCTTATCAGTACAGTCCTTCAAAGAGTCCTCTGAAATCCTCTTCCTTTTTGACAGGCAAGCCTCAAATCTGTGGCAAGATGTGTGGGTAGTGAAAAGCCACCGATTAGGTGCTCTCAGAGTAATGTCTCGTTAACCAGAAAATCTGAAGAGGCTTTGTGCTTCCTCATGCAAAATACTGAGGGGAAAAAATGCTAAGTACTTAATTTGCCACATCACAGAGGGAAGTTAAGTATCTCTCAGCAGGTGAGGATACCAAGAAGCAAGAACGTTTACACTAACTGGGATTCGTTCACTTTCCGGTTCATGATAACTAGTTACATTACTACATTACATGCATCTAGTTTAAGAATGGATTTTTTTTTTTCTTTTTTTCCTTTTGCAGTAGGTGGACAGCAGGACATTTTGTGTTGCACTCTGAAGAGCTGGAGAGATGTGAATAGTGAGCTGGGTTAGCTGTTCAGTACTACACACTAAATGTGGGAAAGAGAAGAGAGGAAGACTCAGCCAGACCTGCATTGATCTAAAGCACGGGTCAACAGTTCCAAGACACGGAAAATCCAATTCATTTCCCATTTCCAAGTTCGAGGGGACATCTATTACAATCTAAAAGGTATCTGTTTTGAAAGCTGTGATCCTAAAGCTGTTCTCTAAGAAGAGGCAGCGTACACCAAGGTTAAAGAGATGGCTATAGCAAAAGAAATCTCATCTCAGAAGAAAAAAAACACATGAGAAAGACAATTATAATGCCCTCTCCACCCCTGCAAAACCTAGACTTTTTTGTTGCAATAGAAAGTGGAACTCTAACTAAAGTTTAGCAGATGCCCAAGTACGAGAGAATAGGGGTACCAGCCTGAGGAGCCGTCATAAAGACTATGAGAACAACCAGCAGGCCAAATCCAATCCTCTCTGGTTTTTGAAGGCTATTTTCTTTATCTACATCTGGCACTTAGTATTTGTCTAGTTTTATAGCTACCTAAATATGCAAATAAGGAAAATGTCTGCAACTCCTGAGGAGAATTTGCACTGAAGGATACGTAATACCTACAGAGATCCCAATGAGTGGTTCAAATACAGTCAATCTTTTCTCTCTACCAAGGTACTGTCAGACTTAGCACTTGATGAAACAGAACAGGTAACTGGTCTCCAAACAAGACTCCACCATGCAACCAGCTGGCTGATGGTGTCAAGAAGTGTTCTGAGGGTAGTTTGAAATCAGATGGACAAAGGCTGCTGCAGTATCATCCAGCCGGCCCTCTGTCATGTATCTAGCTTATGCTCTCTAATGTAAGTTGGAACAGTAACATCTATATCTGAACAAATCCAGTCCTGCCCAGTGAAAACCTCAGCCTGAATGAAATTACCAACTGATTGCTTCCAGACAACACAAGAATTTCAGGAATGCAAATTAACCACTTTATGCCCCTGACAGGTCTTTCTAAACCTTCTACCAGTTCTTCCAGCTTTTCATCTCCCCAAAACAAAAATCACAGTTCCCAGAAATACTCTGGAAGAGCACACAGATAAGAAAAAATTTCCCAGTGCTCAGATGTTAAGCCCCCCTCCCCCCTGCATTAGTGTCTTCAAAATGTTTTTAAATGAAAAGGAAAAGAGGAACAGCTTGCAGTAGTTTCCATATAATGCAATTATACAACCTTTTATCTGTATGGATCCCAGCACGGAATTGCATTATTCCTTTCAAGGCCTTTGGGAATGAGGTGAGAATATTATCTTGATCTGCATTAAACCAGTAACAGAATTGAGTATATTTGCTTCTTCATGTTAAACTAATTTTAAGGAGCTCCTAATACATTTGTTAGCACTTTTTGGGAGCGATCTCAAAGCTGGAACAGAAGAAAACAGATAGCTCAATGTGTATAATAACGGCTTGTCAAATAACATCAATATTCCTTGTAATAAGATTGCCCTTTCAAAGTAAGAACTACTTAAAGATACAGTAGAGACCCAGCTCAGTAGGACCAAATGGAGCGAGGGGCCCACAAGCTGAGGGCTTAACAAACCTAAAGGAGAAAAGGACTAAAAACTTGGCTAGGAATCAGGCTGTGTCTTCATGCTGTCATTTCCACCTTTTGGTTGTAAAGAAACCCTGGGGCAATGGCTGGGAACAGCAAGTCTGCAAGTGCACACTCTCCCTATTAATGCCTCTATATGGGCCAGAGAGGATGACTTTAGACTACACCAGTAGAAAACAGCAGTTGACAAGAAAATAAATCTTCTAGAAGGGGAGGATACTGTGATCTTCCCAGTTCAAAACCCATTTTCAAATCTATGGGAAGATGACCACTGACAATCAAACATGTTTTGGATCAAGAACAATCCTAACCCAGAGGCCTATCTACGCCAGAAACATTCCTCATGCCTACTGCTACCTCCTCCTAATGAAATGCACCCCTCTACAGATTTGCTTCACTGTAAGACAGGGACTGAGCGTACCTTTCATAAGCTTCTCGGAAACAAACTGGTCAAAACCAACTCTCGACACAGAAAGCCATGGCCATATCCTCTTCCGGATATAGCTGTACCAGAAGAGGAGGTTACTCTTCCCTCCTTAACCTGTTTCAGTCAGTGAGCTAAGTTGGCTTATACAACTATATATAGTAGCAGATCTTTGGCAATAAATGCACTTTTTTCCCCTTAAACAGGCTAAGAAGTGATGACATGAGCAGCTTAAGTGGCAGATCTGAAACAGCAGAAGTCTGCTGGCAGGATCCATGACAAATACCTGCAAGTAGCCTGAAGGGTGGCAGTTTATTCAGCCAACATAGCTGAGTTGGAAGATGACATGTTCACAGTACCAACTGGTCAGGCTCACAGAAGCCAAAATACATTGGATTCCCTATTGGTAGGATAAGTGATCCGAATTCATTGGGAACTCACGGTATTGCCAGGATTTGAACCAAGATCTTATAACCCCATATTACTGCTGCTTTAACTATTAAGAGCTTCTCAATCTGATATGTACAAAGAGTGGCATACCTGAGTTTCAAGAGTGGCTTTCTTTGAGAAATTCTAGAGGTAAACAACTTAATCCAACATCAAGAGATCTGTTGTAAAATTCAGTTGTGTTTCCTATCCACTGTTGCAGTTACAGGACATTCTTCTCCTGTACCAGCAGTCCCAGCTCATTCACACACACAAAAAATAGCGCCCACCCCTTGTGTGATAGGGCAGACCAAGTCCTCTGTTCCACAAGTGCTTTGAACAGATAGATACACAGATAGCATTGCTAGAATACATTTCATGTATTCAGTTCAAAAGCCAACTTAGTTGAGTAAACAAGTCTTCGGTCTAATTTATCTTTTTCTTTTTTGAAAGGAGTCCAGAGTTCTGTTTCTTGTGCTGCTACATGCGACTTTGTGCAACATCTCTTGGCTCTGTGAAGGGAAAACTATAGCAACCTACTCAGAGGACAGACATACAAGAGACCTATGTTCAGTTAAGACTTACATATTAGTAAATATACATGGAGTCAGCTTGTAGATAGCTAACAGCAGCTGGTTGCAGTGAAGACCTGGATTCATGGGCCCCTGCTTTCTCAGTTTATGACACAGGTTAGAGAAGCAGCGAGAAACAGCAGCACAAGGTCTAATACATACTAGCAGATAAAGTATAAACTTTTCAGAGACCCTAGATACATGCTCTGAAGCCCTCTCCACAATGATTCCCTTACTACTGCTTAGGCCAGCTAAATGAAATTGCACTTTCATTCTGCAGGCATAAAATGATACGTCAGATAAACAAACTCTATTAGCGTTTTATTGATGTGTTTTGGAAGTGGTTTTGGTTTCACCAGATGGAAAGGTTTTCCAGTGCAAAGTCATTCTGCTCAGATATTATTCATAACGTGCATTTGCACCCACATAAAAGTCTCCATTTCAAAACCAACTGATTTTTATTAAGGAACATATAGGTATTCCAAATCCATTGATGAAATATCTACAATGTCTTCAAATCACACATTTCCTTCACCCCCTTCCACAGACCTTGTACTGCCATGCCAATTCACAAGATGATTTTACTACAGAGCCCTTGCTCCTGCTATACTGACACCAACAGAGCCTGCCTAAGACTGCGACTACTCTCCATGCTGACACAGTTACATTACATTACATTACTGCTGGAAGCAGTGCCCGGAGTGCCCCAGGTGGGTAAGAGGCTTGCCTCAGTGTCGGTCACTCTCCCTCTCCTCTGCAGCCCCCTGCACCGGCCAACAAAGCAGCTCTCACGCAAACAGCCTTACCTAATCCACTCCAATCAAACAAGCCAGGCTGGCAGAGCCCAACTATTTAAAATATCCATTTCATTTTGACAAACAACTTTGCCAGCAAATTTGAGAGGGCATTTCCTTCAAACAGAGGGCTTGCGCTGAGCTTACTCAAGCAAACAATCTACCAGACTTAGCCACGTGTTTATCAATGACTGCAACAGTATAAACTAAGCCCCTGGATTTTGTAGAGACGTGGCTGTGGAGCATTAGCATATTCCTTCTACCAGTTGTGCTGTGGGAGCACAGCGCCCACAAACAGCTGGAAGAAATAGTATCTTAAGCTGCTACAGCTTCTTGTTAAGACTGGATCTCAGCTCTTTGCCAACAAGTGCTCTTCGCCCAGCTTAGCTGTAACCAAATCAAGAAGTTGGTTAGCTGAGAAACAGAAGGTAAAAATTGGGATTTTTCAAGGCATAAGACCTTACGGTTACATCAGCAAAGCTATTACACAAACAATCATCACTTCTATGAAAAGTACTCTGGTAGAAGCAACCACACTCCCTTTTCTCTTTAACCAGAAGATCTCTCTGTATGCTATCATGAAAGCATATTCATCATCCATGCGATTTGCCTGTAAAAGTATAAGCTGTCACAGATGACCTCTGAATGGATAATGAAAAATAACACGCTAGGCTACAATTTAGACCATACTTTGGCAATAAAGATACCAAAAAAAAAAAAACCCACCCAAAAACTTTGACAGAGCCTAATCTGTTTACAGAAGTTTAGGACATCTGCTAACTGACTTGAAGGACACCTTTAAAGGCTGTATCTGCAAGCTCTTTAAGAAATCCACTCATGTACAGAAATCTGCAATAGGAAAAAAATCCTGGGAGGGAGAGTTCAAATATACAAAAAAGTACAAAGTCAAAGACAGTACAAAGAATTTATGACCTTCTCTCTCTGTGTGTCTTTTTTTAAAACTCCTGTTTGAATACCTGATCTTCTTTTTGGGTTTGTGAGTTGTGTTTTTTTTTTTTCTCACTTTCTTTTTTAAAATCTGTTCACTGGTAAATAAACAGAACAGGCAATTCCTCTCCCACCTATTTCAGGGAAGTCAGAATAATAAGTTATTTTTTTGGAAGTTGCCTCAGACATGAGGTGAAAGATTATTACTTACTTGAACACAGTAGATTTATTTGAATAATTGTTTAATCAGTAAAAACAAGGATTTCTTTAAATATGATATACTTTTCTTGAGATGAGAAAGCTCCTCTTTACCCCATAAATAATTTTCCTTCCATTTTAGCTAGGATCAGTTTCTTGTGCCAAGATGGGTGCAAAAGGCAACTTATACAAATATTTTTATGTGAAATACTCAAGATAGTAATTACACAAGTAACTTTACAAAAGAAAGTGACTTTGTGTATAATCAGAATCCAGAAATTGATGCTAGTATTTAAACAATATGTAAGAACTTTACCACAAAGAAATATAACACATTGACCTCAGCTAATGGTCAGAGACAGCTAACATTTCTTGTACGTTTGGAAAAGAAATCAAAAGAAAATAGTAGGAAAAGATATTAGCTTTGCTTCTGAGAGCTGAGAGTAAAGAATTTCTATACTTATTTTAACCTGTGTCATAACTGAATTCAGCCATTATTATTTATGTCCTTTTAGTTCCAAAAATGGACTGGAACTTTACTCTCGGAACACGAGAAGTCATAAAGACAACACACAAAGAACTGGGAATGCGATGGCGCAAGTAACAAGAGTGTAAGTCTTAAGTTCAGTATGTGATTCTCTCTGTTATCAGTGAAGGATAATTTTCTGCTATTTTCTGCAGAGGCTTCTTTGAACAGAACATTGAAGACTGATTATATGTCCAAACCTTAGTAAAATGTCAAAATCCACTGCTTCATTGTATCTGCAATTATGATGGTTTCCTCCTACACATGGGATAGGAAAGGATACAATTTTGTGTTCAGGGTGTTCTAAGCATTATGTTTTAAGTTGTGGCTTGATGTAAATCAGTTATTTGCCAACTAGAAAACCATTATTATAACCTCACATTTTAATGAAAATGGCATTTTTGTTCTTAAAAATACTGCTTCAGACCTTCAATACACTTCTAGAAACTGAAGATTTTTTAACAGTTAGTGGCTCTCGCTGCAAAACAAATACCGTGGCCAACAGCTCGTGTCACCGCTACAACAGGGACGAAAGACAGCAGGCTGGGTTCTCCTCTGCAGTTTCAACTCTGCTCAAGTTGAAATGAGAGAAAATTCCTCTGGGGAAAGAAGCTGCAAAATCTCTGTTTTGGCCTCAGAGCTTCTTTCTTTTGCCAGGGCCAAAGCTCACACCTCCGAACTCCAGGTTCTGCCCAATGCCAATGGAAAAAGCAGCCGTACCCGACCAGGGTGGTCCTGCCCCCACCTCCCGCTTCAGGTGCTGCTCTCAATGCCAGATGCTAGATGGGAACTACAGGCAAACCAGACCTGCCAATCGCTGGCACCAAAGCAGCGCTGGCCCTGCTCTCTGGAACTCCCACCATGTGACAGTTTTCACAGTCAAGGTGAATTATATCCTAACCCGCAGGCTGAAATTCCCTCATGTATTTTCCATAGCACAGATAACATCTTCTGACAAAACAGAACCAAACATTTAATAACGATTTCTCTCTGTGTTTCGGATGGACCCTCTTTTTCCGATGTGGACGACCGCCTGAAAACTTGTTACGCAAAAGCAACAAGCTCCTCAGGTAAGATGAAGTATGCTTCTCTTCCTTTTTTAATCATGCTACTGTCTACAGACCGTTATGTTAGTATTTTTTCCTCTCTGCTGCAGAAAAAAAGAATCACTCTTTGAGCTTCGACAACCAAAAGCACTGCAAAGATTGTACACAATCTATGCAGTTCCCATCGCAGAGGGAACACATCAAAGAAAACTTCTGTCAAGGATGCACAGCTAAATGTTGATGGCTGATACAACGGTATTTAGTCAGCTTTTGTGCAGTGGCTGCTGCATAGCTGAAGAGCAAATCTTACCACAACCTTCTTGCCAGGAGATTTAGCCCTCCTAAGAGTTGGGCTTTGATGCGTCAGAGAGGAAAGGATAATTCTTGTATTTTCCTTGGAAACAATGCAATCGTGATTGCGAGACATACTTGTCTGAATTAGATGTATAATACCAGGTCTCATAAGAGACGCTCTAAACTTCTAAAGCTTGCCTGACTGTGATAGGAGCTATTAAGGAGTCTGCTTTAAGGGATAAGAAATACGACAACTCCCACTGAGAATCAACTGGTGCTGTGCTGGAAGGACTGAAAGTGCAGTCCTACCGTTGCGCTTGTCCTCACATGGGGAAAAAGAAAAACACGGTTCAAGTTAAGATTTCCAAAAGCGTCTGTCCTAGTTTTTGTTGAGAACTATATGAGTGAAGATCTTCGACTTCTTATATCCCCGTCTAAAAGAATTTACTGCAATTAATTTAAGAACTTTTTGGTATTCCCCAAATATAGGTAAAAGAGCATTTGCAGTGCAAATGTTAACCACCATTTTGAACCTGGTGGCATTGAAAAGATCCTTGAAATAACAGATCTTCTTGGTGAGGCAGAAGCATCAAGTAAGTTCACCACCAACTTCATCAGTCTGAGAACCATTGCTCCATCAGCCAGTACCGCGTTTGTCTGTGTTAGTCCTGCTCTGAAAAATGACATGTTGCATCAAGACTATCACCAGTTTTGTGAGACAGTTTGTTTTCTCTTAAATCCTGACAACTAGGGAAACCTAATAATAATCTTATTGCTGCCCCTTGCCCACTCCCCCAAAGTAAAAAGCTCAACTAGCAGCCTACTGAGCAGATTACCAGGGGCATGGATACCCATGGACCAGGAGTCACACCAAAATTCAATTTCAGCCTGGTAAGCCATGCTGTCTGACGTACGTTTTTCATCTGATTTATAGCACACACTGCAATAGGAAATTTCTGTAACCAAGAGGAAGGTGATTATCTTTCTGCTTTGGAAATAGCTGAACCCATGATGGCTATTACTTATAAATTCCTCATCAGATGATGTTTTCAACTAACCAGAATAAATCTATTATCCATAGTTTCAAGACCTCAGTGAATCACTGCATTGCAGCCAATGGAGGCTGTACTCTTACTCTTCCTGGTACACACTGCCTAAACTAATACGGACCAGAGTAAGTGCTTTCCATTATTCGCAGCTGACATCTGTCATAATAATTTGTCTTTCTGTTTCACAAATGGGGGACATCTTTGTATTTCTCTTATTGTTTTCAGAGGGGACAGGGTATTTATTTCTTTGCACCTCCTATTTTGAATTAAGGCCATTTTCAACTCTTTTATCATTATTCTCAGAGGACAACTTGCTCCCCACAGTATTCTCTTTCAGTAGGGCCTTCAGGCTGACTCCTCTGACACGGTGTATCCACCCTGCCCTTACTGGAAATCCTGATACGCTGAAAAAATGTATCAATTTGATTCAGCTTTCCCTCCATACATCTGCAAAACTAATAGGAATTAGGATTGCATTTCCTTCGCTCCTAAAAACAAATGTAGGATGTAGGAGCAGAAATGATCAAAACAGTCACTAGCCATACGCAAAATGAGAGAACAGTAGGTGGATCAGGAGTGTGCTAAAACCCCTCTTGAAGAGACTTGATAGGAACAGGCTGTATAATTCCATCCTGAATTTTTATAAAATGTCCTTCGTAACCCGAAGGTACTTCCAGAGATTGCTCAAGACCTGAAGCAAGACAGAACGACAGCACCTGTGACTTCTGCACAGCTTCACAGAATATATTTACAGGATAACATCTAAGAATTTTATTTAATCAGTTATGGTCAGCTATTTGGTGACTAAATGAATCAAATTGAAGGGAGTGGCACCAATGTAAAACTAGAGAAGGGCATATGTCACAGCAAAGCGATTATTGCAAGGCTAGTGAATACGGCTGCTAACCACCTTCCTCCAGGACTTTGACGCTGTTGCAGGTATAGCTTGCCTAGTGGTATTTTCACCTGGCGTACATCTGCTATACTTCTGTTTCAACAATACACATGAAGGGCCAACAAAGCAACAATTTCCTAATTATTTTAATTTGTCTCTTATTGTTTTGAGAAGGTTTCCTAATTGAATACTAAGTATCAAAAATGACTCTTCATTGGAGCAAGACTGAGCTCTTGAGTTTAAAGTACAGCTGTTAACACAGACTCCAGGGATGCAGGATTGATGTCTTTTTTCTTTTTCTGACCAACTTCACTGGGTTGGACGATTTGTCCAAACCTCAGTGTGCTGAAGGCCCATCAGCAGAGTTCTCCAAAGCAGAAATACTCTCAACAGGAAAACTGAGCTAAAAGCTCATCTTCTACTACAGAAGCAGACAAGCTTTAAACAAAAGTGAAAACTTTCAAGAGGGCATTCTGTTGTCAGCAACTGACAACTTTGGTTTTGCCCACGGGCTGCAAACACAACGAAGCATCCAATGTAGGAGATCCAGGACCTCAGTGTAACAAAGACAGAACCACGTCGTCTCTAAACACTGTGAAGTTTCGGTATTTCCATCTTTTCACTGAAAACTATCTCCGATGTGTTCTCATTGCCAGTCAGTTGCTTCAGATGTTGATTACTCATTACATTGATTTCTCCACTGTTTTCAGTTCCCACAGATAACTATGCTGCTGTTCTTTCACTGAAGGTTTTATTGTGAACTTCTCTGAAACAAGTCAGTATTAAACACCTTTAGTGGGACAAGGTTCTGGATGGAACTTCGTTCTACTTCATCTACAGCAGTGCCTGCTGTCTGTCTGCTTGTTAGGAATATTTCTTTTAGTCTTTAATGCAAGATCATCTATTACACTTAAGATCCTTACTCCAAGCTCCATCACAAAACTCATGTGTAGACAGTGTAACAGGCAAAGACAGATAGCTCAGGATCTCTGAATCTGTTCATCTATCAATTCTGAGCACCAAACATTAATTAGACATTAAGCAAACATTAGGTAGTCACACGCATTATTTTTTAAATAACATGGAACAGAAAAACTATACACCAGCAAAAATTATAATAATGCAAAGGAATTCTGTAAAATTTTCAAAATATTTAAGGTAGGAACATGCAACAGGCTTTCCAAGAGGTGGTTCTTAGACAACTTTAAAGATGTAATTTGCTTCTCATGAGTCTCAGTCATTTGAGATTCCCTACCACAAATACAAAGACAACATCATAGATCCAGAAGATTCTAACTTGTACCATGACTGTAATAATTTTGTATTTGGTGTGAAAAACTTATCTAGACATTCTGACTTCTTTTATAACAAAAGCTTCAATTATTTACCGGCCAAATACTCCCACTGAATTAGTTTTACACATGAACTGAATTCAAATTAACATTGAAATTACATTGCGCTTTTAAACATCCAGACTTAGATGATAAAGCTCCCTTTTACAGCCTATCCACAGCCTGCAAAGTACCTACTGCTTTCTGCTACGCAAGAATAAACCAAGTTAATTTACAGTTGCCCTTCTTAGTTTACCTAAAAGGACTTCCAAAACATATTTGTAGAGTCTTTTATTCATCTCTACTCATCAAGCCACTTCACAGGAAGCTTTAACATTTCCTTAACTTTAAGCCACAGGGTTGGGCACAGTGCTGAGTAGGGTCCTTACTCAACATGCCGCCCATTTGTCACACCTGGACACCACGCAGCTTTTGTACGACATCATCCCCCATGTCTAGCTGTGCCAACAGAAGATGTTACTGTCCCCACTGCAGAACCAAAGGAACAATCCACAGGAGAGTTTTTAAATCCACTTTAGGCAAAATTAGCTGTGTTAGCGCAAATCACCCATTTAAATTGGCTAAGCTTTTCTGGCTGATTGCCCCACAGCCCATGTGGGAGCTCTGCTGGCTCAAGTGAGGCCGTAACCGCCACCGAAGGGGCAATAGCAACCAGCTAGGGGGAGATGAAGGTTTCCAGTGGCATGGATTTCAGCCAAGTGAACGTCTGTCTACAACCTCCAGCATGTGATTTTTAATCAAAGTAGCAATACTAGCACAAGCAGTCATAGGAGGGCATTTACGGTGACAGAAATGCGCCACGGATAGATGTTCACTCTGAAAACTTCAACAGTTAAAGATGTTTTACCCCCGGGTACTCTACCACCTTTCTGCAAGAGGTTACTGACCTTAGAGCTCTGCTGCTCTTTCATCTCCTTCATGCAAAAGATTTTCCAGGTAGCTTAAATCACTTTTGATAGCCTTTTAAACTTAACTAACTTTGCCTAAAGCAAATTACAGCATTTACAGGATCCATTTGCCAACAAAGCTGAAGGGAGGAAACAACTTCTGGCAGGGCAGCAGTACTGGGAAAAGAGGTAGAAACGAGGAGAGTGGGTTGAAGGTAGAGGTGTGCAAATAAAGCCTCCAGCCAAAGCTGGATCCAGAAGATGGCAGCTGTTCATAACCTCTTCTTGTACTTTTGTATAACTGCATTTTAAGACAGATGTGCAAAAGCAAAGTGCTAGAGTTTATAGACTCAGGGAGAGGAGGGGAACTACCCCTGGTGGAGCAGCTATCACAACAGGGTCTTACTTGGGCCATCACTTTTTTTTTTGCTCTACTCAGTACACATTAAGAATTCCAAGAAATTATATTTGATTTAAAGAACTTTAACGAGTTACAGTTAGCGAATTCTGCACTTCACTCTTGCCAAACACAGAGTGAATGTGCTTAAAACATGAAAGCTAACCAGTGAACAGCATTTAACTCGCAACTCAAAACACATATAAAGCCCCACCCTAATCTTCAATTTTACCAACATAATTCTAAACATGATCACTCTAACTCATTCAAAGCAAAAGTCTTTGCATCGTATTTTCCACATGTGTAGCTCACGCTATAAAGCAGCAATGGTATTTTGCAGCTGAACAGTGTTGTTCTTGAAAATCTATGAATGCTTTCTAACTATTCTTGAAATAAAACCCTGGGCAAATAGTTAAGTAGGTAAGAAGCATCTCAACTTGATTTTTTCTCTCCAGGACATAAAAATCTGGCCTACGTTGTACAAACATCTGTTAGCAGGCTTGGAATCTGAGCTCATCTTCTGACTTCCAGGCACTGGCTTTAGGAACTACAACAGTTTGCTGCGCTGCAAGACCAACATCTACAAATACAGCATGCCTCCTTATTATCAGTTAAGCAAGGTTTACAGGTAGAGGCAATATCTTTCCCTACCCCAACTAATATAGCTGGGGCAGGATGATAGGGAGGAGAGCAAGAAGTTGAGCTGACAAGGTTTCAGGTATGCTTTTGAGACCACCTGGTCTGCTTTTAGGTACACATCTGAGAATTTCTGGTTCGCACCGAGCACGAAGGGTAGTATTAGCAATGGAGAAGTAAGGAGTTTGTCTTCAATGGGAAAGAAAGGGGTGAAATAAGGGAAAAACCCCCCAAGATTATAACATGCCATGAAATCAATACCTCTATTGAGCCTATCATTTTATTGTCCCAGGCCCAATGCTTTGGAAAGCATTCTGTAGCTCTTCCTGGAGGGTTAGGACTGAGAGGGTCAGAGACAGCGTGGGTATTCTGAGAAATGTTAACCCAGTGGGGTTTCCACCGCTCATCAGCTGTCAGAGCACTCCATCTGTGTGAGGTGACTGCTTAGTCACCCCCGGGGTGTCCCAAGGGGCTTGGAGCACTGCACAAATGCAGCAAATTCCAGAAGGAAGCCAGGAATTTGATGATCCCGTTACAAGGGCCATGCACTAGACCCATGCAGGGCTGTGCTAGCACAT
Source organism: Pluvialis apricaria (assembly GCA_017639485.1). Lineage (NCBI taxonomy): Eukaryota > Metazoa > Chordata > Aves > Charadriiformes > Charadriidae > Pluvialis > Pluvialis apricaria. The sequence continues at coordinate 50,090,301 of CM030010.1, read as the reverse complement.
ACCAATTACCTTGTATTTCAGACAGTAAATGATTAACATGTATGTCTAAATGCAGAACACCTGTTCTCAGCTTGCACTTAGCCTCAAAATTTCCTGCTTCCATTTCAGGCCTGGAAGAACAGCCCATATACGAAAAAGCTTGTCCCCCCTTCCCAGCTATGGCAATAGATCCAGTAGAAGACATACCAGCTCCAGACACAAACTTTGTTCAATTATCTCTTCAGATCATCTCAGCCAGTGCAGTACTACCCATATTGCTAGCAAGAGAATCAATTTCCATGTATATGTAAAGGGTTGGCTTCTGGCAAAGATTTATATAATTGTACATAATGTGAAGTTCAGTCACAACATCAAAAGGAAAATTATTTTTCCTTTCATGAGATCTGGGATTTTACTGTTTGTTCACTCATTTGTTTTGGCAACAGCCCTGATCACGAACACAGTATACAATCCCGTGGTTTTTTTTAAAAACCCCACAAACCAAACCAGGAGATGCTAAAGGAAATGAACCATAAAGCGGGGGCAGCAGGATAGTATCTAACATTTCTGCAAACAACCCATTTGTCACTTTCATGGACCGGGGTTAATTAATATTCTATAAAGGTCTTCCAAAAGCTGAATACCTCTCAAGTTCTGAATTCATGGGGCTGACCTTAGACTTTCTCAGAATGATTTTTAATGCAGTCTGTTATCAGCAAAACCCGTTTAAACACATGTCCCATCTGCCAGTACCCCATTTGCAAAAGAGCTTCTTATACTTGCAGACAGTAAAGCTTCTGCCTGCTTCCCTCTCTCCTCTAAATACCAGCTGTATGGTAATGAGCACAAACAGCTGAAAAATACTGCACAGTAACAAAGCTGGTACGAAGCGGGCAGAACAACGCTTCCACTCAATGAAGCAGTTGTAGCATGAATTTAGCAGATTAGCTATTGAACAGGGGTGGGGGGAGGTTTGGAAAAAATGTAAAGGGTCTGCACAGATAGCAAGAAAATGAAAAGAGACCAAAGGGGCACAAGCTACCAAAGAAAAGCCCAAATTCTAAAGTACTTTTGTTGAACTGCATGAACCGATTCTTCAAATTTTCTAAGGCTTATTCCTCGCGTACTAATGATATGCCAAATGCTATTCTGATCATTTGCAAGTTCAGTTAGTTTTTAAAGGAGGCAACTTGTTAATGAAAGTTTTCCATTCATTAACAAATCTCTTCATCGGCTGGGGGTGGGGGAAATCCTTAAGAACAGGAACACGCTCTTCTACTTCAGTTTCTGGTACTTTCAGCATGTGTGACCAACAAGCACCATATTATCTATTAACTTTTTGCATAATAGCCCTCTCAGCCTCACCATTTTTGTAAAGCCATTTTTAAAAATGCCGACAACATCCACGCTACCCTCCAGACACTGACAAGCTTTCTAAGCACTGAGCATAAAAGACACTTGCTTTTAAGAAAATTTGTGCGCAACTGCATTCAGCTGACATGTGCGTACGAGGCATGCAGTTGAGTATTTGTTTATGCAAGTAGCTAATTAGATATACGCTGTTTGCATAAAGTCTAAAAATTGCACATGCACTTTTGCACTTGAAATCGCATGCATCTATCTACCGGCAGATGTGACAGATGCATGCAGTTTCCATACATAAGGCTGATGTGAAAATATGTGACTTTTTTCTGGTTTGCGATTTCCCAATGACATCTAGTGTTCCTGTTGCTTTTGAAGAACTGGAGCCTAACGCTTTCAAAGAAAAACATGTAAAAGGATGGTGTATTGACACTGCCCAAACAAGTGCTCTGTCAAAAGTTTGATACACAGGGCTTTGTTTATTGTTGTTTGGCTTTTTTTAATTCCTAATTTAAAAGCCTTACTGTTTCAATCCCTCAGCATCCTAACATTTGTCTTCTGTGACAAGTGCAGCTAGTAAGATATTTTTCAAAAATTCATCTAGTAAGACATACTGAAATAAACCCACTACATTGCTTCTAGAAGTAGTGAAAAGTGAAACCCTCCATGAGAGGGGATTTACCTGTACGGTCATCACAACACAGCTCCTAAGAAAGCACAGACAATCTTTTAACCTTTATACATCACACTTAGAGATTTAAACAGAACACACATACAAAATCGGCTGTGTTACTGACTTCTTTTCACTGGTGATCACAGAATAAACAAAAAAAAGAGAAAGCAATTTTCTCAGGGCATGAAAGAGCTTGTCATGCAGCTATACAATGGCATTCTCAAATGACATTTTTATTGCTTATGTCTATCATAATCCTGTAATAGATAGAAGAAAAAAAAATTGCTATTAAAGTTCACTGGAAGTCTCCACCTAATTTCAAATTTTAATGTAGGTCAAATCTATTGACTTTACTTTAAAGAACATGTACTTTGATCTTTCCTGGAAAATTCTAGCACACATTTCAAAGTATTTCTCATATTTTAGAGCACCTTAAGGAAATAATAGACAAAACAGGTAGACATCTTTAACACACAGAAATGAATAAAATACTAATGAGTTATCAAAAGCCACTTATTGGCTAAAAAGTGTTAATATTCGGTCTACACATTTATTATCAGTCATTAAAATTATCAGTGGTTCTCAATGTTCTGTACTTAAAAAATATCATACATATCACTCCTAGGTCTTATTTTTTAACCTGTTCTCCAAATTGTTTAATATGCACCAGGATGAAAACCATTTGCTTTAGACACTAACCGAAAGTATTATATTATAAAAGAATGTACAATATTTTATAGATGGAAAAACGACCTGCCAAAATGACTTTGGCTTTTTCCAGATATATGCCTTTCTTCAGCTCATCAGCACTGCAGGCGAAAGCAGTATGATACTCCGGAAGTGCTGTATCTAGATAGTATTTGCTATGCTACTAAGCCAGGTTTGCCTTGCTTGTTATCTTCAAAAGAGCCTGAGGTTCTCAATATCACTATTTGCCTTTTCAGACTATGGTCCTGATCTACAGACTGAGGTGCTAAAGCAGAGTCAATGAACAAGGAAAGCCGCACTTACTGCGGAAGATTTAGACTTGAAAGATCCAAGACTTTTACGCGTCCCATATGAAATCTTTTAAGATTTAATGTTTTACTACTTAGAAACAAAATTAGACATTCACAGAAACAAAACTGAAGTTGTCGACAAAAAAAACCCATAAAAATTTCAAAAATATGACAGCATGCAAGAAGAAGCTTGCCACTGAAACTGGCAGAGCTACACTCACTCATTTCTAAAGTTTAACCTCAAAATCTTCATTATTATATCTATTGGACAGAGTATCAACTGCACCAACCAGTACACTATTGCAAGAAAAGACTGTAGTGAATGTTGACTGTTGATGAAACAGTGACATCAGAAATAATCACAGAAGGGTTTGGGTTGGAAGGGTTCTTTAAAGCTCATGCAGTTCCAACCCCCCTGCCATGGGCAGGGACACCTCCCACTAGACCAGGTTGCTCAAAGCCCCATCCAACCTGGCCTTAAACACTTCCAATGATGGGGCCTCCACAACTTCTCTGGGTAACCTGTTCCAGTGTCTCATGGTCCTCATTGTAAAAAATTTCTTCCTTATAGCTAGGGCTTGTATCTATAATCATTGTTTCAGATCATACATGCCAAGATGACGACCCTTCTGTTTGTGATGGTGGTTTCAAGAGACACTGACATACTGCCTGCTTTGGATACCAGCTTATTCTACTTGAGAAAAATGTATCAGGCATCTCCAGTAGTTCAGTTCTGCAGAGTCTCAAGTAATGCATATACAATAGTTGCTATTAACTGGGAAAATGTACTTCAAATGTACTATAACATCCAAAAGTTTTTGTTGTTTTTTTTTTTTTTTTTTAAAAAAAAAAAAAAGGGAATCAAAGCTGTTTTGTCAATACCCTTTATATTTCAACTCTAGCTGTACTTTGCCAGCACTTGTCCATACTTTTCACGTGCTTCTAGCACATGGAAACCTTTAAACACTAACAGTCTTGAAAAAAACACTGAATATTATTTATATTAATCAGTATAAACAGTATTGAGGAGAAAACGGTGACTCATTTTAAACAAGAGCTATCTTAACTGTATTGACATTTCCAGGATATTTCTTTAACTTAAAAGGATTAATATACTTCCCTTACAAGTAACGCACGTACACACAACAGAGAAAATCACATTTCAAACCGTGATCTTCCAGAACAGATTGAAAAGATGAAAACAGAGGAAGATTTATAGACAACGCTACACTGCCCCTTCACGTCCACTACAGAAACAACACCACAAGTTGCAACATGTAAAAGAATTCACTGAAAATTAACATGGTAACCATGTTAAACTGTAATTTTCTTAAATTTTTATAGTTGACAGCCTCCCCCCCCAACATACAGACAAAGGAAGAGAATTAGAATAAAATTAAACTTTTACTTTAGTGGGGAAACCACCTTTTTTTTTTTTTTTTACTTTGATATTCATAGTCGTTTCTTTTTAAAAAATATTAGTGTGCTTTACTGTGATTACATGGTGGATTACAATTTAAGAATGAAAACAATACAGTTAAATTTAACATTTATCTGGGGAAAAAAACCCATACTAAAATTGATATACGTAGCCATGAAAAAGTTTTAATTTAAGAACAGAACAATAAAACTTCCATCAGCATCAACTCTTAATGGCGTAAGAAATTGTTTATGAGTATCTAAGCTATTCCATACTTCTTATAAATTCCCTTAACTTTTTATGGAAATGTCAGGAATAATGTTTTCCAAAGACTAATCTAATAGTTTCTTATTTTGTCGCTGCTTTGTTGACTTAACCTTCCTGTAAAGATTATACTTTGAGAACAGTGTAAAAAAGAATAATAAAAAAAAATCAGTATATATTTACATCTTGTGGCCAAGATATGAATTTAGAGTCACAGATTATTTCTAAAAGTCTTGGTAGGATGGTAATACATTTTTCTGAGAAAACATAACTAGAAAATTTCACAGAAAATGAGGCAGCTGGCATCTTCATTTGGTTTGCAAGTAGGTACCTAATAACTATAAGCACACAGTATTTCACAAGTACATGGCACATCCACACAACTGAAAAACCTTTACTGTGTGGAAGGTGAACTTTATTCATAAATAATTCAATCTTCTAATGCATAAACCCTCATTCCACCCCCCTTCTCCTTTTTTTCATTACTAATGATATTAGCTTTGGATAACCTTCTTGCCGGTTTAATCTCTCAGCCTTTTCAAAAGCAAGAACTTAAATCACATACAAAAGCAAGAAATGTATTATAATTTATTTTCTAGGGTGAGTAAATCTGTATTTTCTACCTCTTCAATGCAGCAAGCTATTCAGTTCAAAACTGCATACTAATCTTGAGAAATTTCAAGGCGCGCTAGTCCAATCTTCATGCTGTTCTTAAACTACGTGAAGACAACAAGACTTTGTAATTCTATTCTGAAGAAAAATAAAGGAATAACATAAGGTATTACTTTTCCGTATGTTCTACGGACATGTGGCAAGACAGAAGTATAAGAAGCTATTTTCCATTTCTATAGCTGCAGCTTGCTTGCTTGCAGTTGAAAACTGTAACCAAATAAAGAGGAGCAAAGCATGATATGAGTAGATTTATTACATTAATAAATAAATTTCTTAGGTTTTATTAAAATTAATAGTGTCTGGTTGTGTGTAGGACTATATGTTATAGTTAGCATTTCTACCCAGACGTGCTAGGATAAGTCTTTTGCTATTTTAGAATAAAGTATATTACTCGTTCATGTTAATAGGAAAAAATATGTATGTTCATACCATTTATTCACATAAACTACATAATATATTTTCATCTCCAGAAATTAATGGATGACTTTTCTGCAGAAAATCCATAAAGTATAGAAATAAATGGCAGAAATTAAGTTCTAGCTCTTTTCAGTTCAGATTTCAATATTAGAGAAAAGCAAAATTCAACTTTTTTTCCTTAAGAAACTGGTCTTTGTAGAAAAGATCACTACAGTGACTTGAGGATTTCCCCAGTATTATGAAATCCCTCTCAAGCCAGGACAAAGACTTGCAGTTCCTCCTAGCCCTTCCTACAATATGATAAATTGACATAAAAGAGATAAAAACATAAATGTCATTGCGATCCAAAATTGTATTTTTCATTATGAAGACAAAATGGGGTACACAGTGAGACCACAAAGAAAAACATTGTATTGCATAGAGGCAAATACCCTTTTTTTTTTTAAAAAAAGAAAAAAACCAGAATGGCATAACTTGCAATTTTTTAAAATTTATGCTGAAAATATTTTGTGTGCTACAAATGTTCATATGGTACATAGGATAAGGATAGCCTTAAGCAGCAAATGTGCCTTAGAAATCTCTTCTGCTTATAACATACCCTAAATCTATTCTGTCCATTACATTGGTACAGTAACGGTATACAAATGGTACACCAGAGTTCTTCCTTCTATGTGCGCTTTATTAAATCCATGGGACGTTTTAGACATGCTATAGTTCTCAAGAACATCACAAATGTCTCTCTGGGTCAGGCTAAAAATCCATCTATCTTAGCAGAGTCTGGTGGTAATTTAATTTTCATCATAGATTAAACCCATGTCTATTAGACTATTCGAGTCACCTGCATACAAGCACAACTTTTTCAAGAAGAAAAAGGAAGAAATTAAGTTTGGATTATCAGCAGTTCTGAAAAAGGGTGCAAAATGGTTCTCTGAATGATGTATTTTGGAAATTTATGCACTGAGCGACTTCAAAATTCAGTACAATTTGCATTCTTCACAATATTGGTAAAAAGGACACTTAAGGACGATTTGCCATTTTTTGAACTTACAGCACCCCCCCCAATCAGATCAGATCCCCTCACTAACAAACTGTTGCAAGAAATAGTTTCTAATAAAAAAAATCATAAATAATGCCATGCTACGTATAGCAAAACCCCATTTTTCATAATCATAAAGATAATATCCAAAGGATTTTCTACCAACAACGGGAAAACAAAATTCAAGATTTCTCCTCTGACTACATGCAAGTAGAACCAAGGGGACTTAAAAGATGAGACAGTTGGTTTATAATAAATCTTGAAAAACAGTTATTACACTTATTTCAGTGACAATATCTGCGCCATTATGTATTTTATTTTCTCCTCTGCCAAGCCATATGACTTTTTTTTTTTAACACTGAAGCGTCAATCAACATACTATGTGGGATCTTTTCTTTAAAACACGCGTTCTGAGCTTTGAAGGCAGCTAGCACTCAAGGGAAGCACCATGTCCTCTTCAGGGGTTTCTCCTCTATGAAAGAGGTTGCTACTTACAACTTCAGTATCAGGTTAATTGAAAGGTTTTTGATTAAGAACAGGGGGTTATATTGCTATCATACTGGTGGCACCTAGAGGTCATATCTCTGTACTACAACCAATCCAGCTTTGACTCTGCAAGCAAAACCTAAAACAAGATTAAAAAGGGAACCACGGCATAGTTGGGCTGTCTAACACTCGCTGTCAGGTCTTCTTTTTATGAAATGAATGAATTCGCAAACAAGCCATGATATAGTCTTCCTCAAGAATATATTCTTGTTAAGAGAGTTCACTGTATAATCTACAGGGTCACTTTTAAAAATTATATAAAGTTCTTGTCAACTGAGACTGCCACCCTGGGAGTACTACAAAAACACTTCAATACCCTCTACCACTACAGAATTTTTCTATTTTGCTGGTATCTATACACTGAAACAGCCACATTTTTAGCAATACAGCTCTGGCTGCTTGGTACTATAGCCGCTCATTTTTCTAGTTCTGCCTTTTGTCAGTCTCACTTTCTTTATCTCATGCCATTTGTAGCCAATGAAGCAATACTGTATCTACGCCACAAGCCTGGGACTGGTGTGGCACTGCCTGGCTTTCTCCACCCTGTGACATCTATAATATTGCTAAACGGTCTCTGAATTTGAAGCATCCACCAGAGAAGCATAAAATGCCATTTCCCTTCAAGCAACCGTTGTAAAGGAACTAAATCCCTGCTAAGACCACACAAAGCACAGCTCAAGTTCCATCTGTAGATAAACTGAATCTCCCACAATTTTCATTTAGAGTAATCTACCAAATGCTCCTGACCACTTCTCGTTTTGCTTTTAGGTGAGAATCAGTTTTAGGAATTTTTGTACTTTTATGAAAATAAACACAGCTGTGAATCAGAGCTCAAACATCCTCAATTCATAAATGAAGAAAACGCATTCTGCTCTTTAAATGCAGTGGTGATTTTTCAACACCTAATGAATTTTGTTTACAAAGTAGTGCTCTCAAATTCTCTTTTCAGAGAGTTTCTATGCAGCAGTATTTCTCATCCTCCTGCCTACGCCTTCTGTTACTTCTGTATGGAAAAACTGTCTTTCTCCAAATGTTGATCCAATGAATACTAACTATTTGGACCCAATGAGGGTCCAAACACATTTTCAGAGGCAAAATTACACTTTCAGAAAAAAATTCTTATATCGCAGACATTTTTTTCCACATTCCAAATTAAATATATAACACACAAAATAGGTTAATTCCAATTATCTCCAGTTCCATTTATACATTGAAAATTTCTTAATATATTTGGTAAAGAAATATATACAATTTTGCTTGAAACAAGACAGCAAAATCTGAGGAAGATTTCAGTTTGAAACCATTTATTAACAAGCAAGTTACACTGATGCAACAACTGAATTTTACTTCCACAAAACCAAATACACTCCTAAAGCCGCAAGTATGGAAACTTGACAGAAGAGAAAAGTAGAAAGGATCACAGGACCTTCAAGTGGTCTTCCCTCTCAGGGGAAATTATACTATTCCCAATGGGATTAGGACAGGATGGAGTTGGTTTAACTGCCTTTGGCTTTGTGCTAGATGCCTTCTAGACCAAGGACTAGTCAGAATAGCATGAGCGTCATTGAAACATCTTTTCTGTATCACCTCAGAGACCTCCAACTTTAACTTGTTGCAAACTGAGATGTGGCCAGCATTCAATACAAGTTTTTTTTTTTCCATTTCGGTTTAGTAGGAAAGAAATCACTTCTGCTTTTCCAAGTCAAGCAAGGAAAGATGGGGCTTCTTAGCACCAGCTGTTTGCAAGTTTGGAAACTATGACAGCAGCCATCCATGAGGTGAAAGAAACAAGGAAAGGAAGGACAATAAGGCAAGAGTACCTTAGTTTCCAGATTCGCTTATAACCTACATTATTGCTTACAACTATACCTTGGTTCTTGTCTCCCCTCTTGTGCGCACAGAATAGAAACTGTATACTGAAGGTAAGCTGGGAGAACTGTTTATTTCATTATTAAGATGTAAGGGGTGAAGGACTGGAGAAAGAAAAAAGTTTCCTTATTTATAATACATTAAAAGACAATGTTCACGGTTTTTCCCATTTAATATTTTTCCTATTGAAAACTGAGCTCTTGTTTATACTGAAAAAAACTGATTACTTTAAACCTAGAATATAATATATAGGGAAAGAAAAATGAAAAGGAAGAACTTAGGGTTTGTCATGCTGGATAACAGCAGTAAATTTGCTAATTTGTCTATTTGTGAAAACCCTTAATGAAGGCACACCTAAAACAGGCCAGATAAAGCCTTTGACTTTGACACGGTTTTTGATATGTCCGTGAGAACTACACAAAATCAGGGGCAGAGTCTTATGAAGCAGCACTGCTGCTACTTACTGGCAAGAAGCTAGAAGGAAATCTTAACACTCTCCCTGAAAGAAGAGCATCTATATCTGTGTATGTATTCTGAGGATTGCTATTAAGTAGCATTAGATAACGAGATGCTATGACTCCCCAATTCTGAATGGAAGAAGAAAGGAAGCAATTACCTACTAGCTTTAATATTGCATGCTACGGAATGAAAATTATATATTGTATTTTAAAAATAGACCATGAAGTTCACAAGCACTGTCAAAGGAATTCAAAAGTTCAGAAAGGTTTTTAGCATATTTATAAGTAGCAACTGACATTCTTTTAGAAATACAAAGATGGTTGCATATATTAGGTTTTTAATAGGGCAACAGCTTTGTGATCCATGTCATTACATGCTTTGGAATGCCACATCCAATATCTGGCACCCTGATTCTTCAAAGACAAAATACATTTGTATGTCCTCTCTACTGGAATGCATACTGATTTTTTGTTCTTTGAGAGAAAATTAAAAAAGCTTATTGATAACGCTGAGCTAATTTAAAGACTGGAATGAAATAGTTGAACAATACTCTCGTAAGGTACATACAATATAGAGGGGGCCACATTTGGGAAAAAAAGACCATTTATTCAATTGCTTTCGTTTTGTTGGCTACCTTGCAGCAGTAATTATTTTACTGCTTAATTTCAGTATTTGTTTTAGAAAATTAAATTGGAAACATCTATAAAGGAATACAGTCTCTTCGAAGTCCCAATGTTTGCATTTAATTCCCTCTCTCTACCACCTCCTTCCTATTTTCCCCCAAATTTGTCTCCTAGTAAGCTAACCCCCCCGATACTTCAGATTTTCAATAGTCTCATGACTCCACAGAATACTCATTCCCCATATGTCCACATACCATCAAAACATGAACTATTTCTCAAAACTCTGTAAAACTCCTAGTAAAGAGAAATCAAAGCTTCAAATTTGTGCTACGTTACAGGAATACAGAAAAAAACGGATCAAGAACAAAGTGTATGTCCTGTGTTGCCTTACAGCAAGGAATTTCTTGCATGAAAATGCACAAATAGGTTCTGAAGGCTAAGCAAAAAGGTAGAACAACTCTAAGATACAGGCACCCTGAAACTAAAATTAGAGAAACGGTGGAAAATAGTTTAGATTACATTTAAAACTACTGCTTAGTATATTTCTTTATTTTTCAATAATTTTATCTTACACTTCCCCCCACCGAGGTTTGACTTGTGTCAATGCAAGTGCCTTTGCAAAAAGAATTCTATTTACCTTCCTCCAAATACATATACAAATACTCTAAATTATGCATACACTCAAACTATGTTAAAAAAATGTACACATTTTGGTGTTTATATCCTGAAGATTACAGTTATCTCTTCATAGAGAAGACAGTTCGATGTAAAGTGTTTTTACTCACTAACATTTTTCATGCCTAAGTAGTGTAAAACTGAATTACAAATCTTAAAATCACCAAGAAAATACAAGGCCTTAGGGCCAATTATTAAATAACATGTCTCAATTTTTATATCAACATACATACGCAAAAGACTGACAACGCTAAGAGCAAATAAACACAGATGTCTCTTGAAAGATTAGTTTTACTAGGCTTGCAGTACCTATTATGACTGGGTAACTATGTCTGAATAACCTCAGGGGACATAAGTTGTCTACTGAAGCCCAAAGAATATACTGAAAATTTTCAGCAATTATGAATTCACACAGTCTACATGTCCACTGCAAGGAGCTGCCAATGCTACCCGTTTCTACAAATTAGGTCCCTCAAGTCAGAAAGGCACTCTAAATTAGTGGAGAAAGGTGCAAATTATGGTTTTTAATATTCCTGCACTTCAGTGACCAGTGAGAATTTTTACTGCAGGTTTCCCTCTGTATGAGGAACAGAGAAAGAGAGAAGTTGGGGGTGGGGGTGTGTGGTAGGGGGGCCAAGGTTTCCACACCCACCTCTCCTCACTGGCATGTTTTCAGAAATGAATTAATTCTCTGAGGATGTCTTAGATGCCTTCAAGCATTTACTTTCTTCACATACCGGAAAGAATAGGTCACTTCTGATACATGTTCTTCCTAAATCGAGAAAGGTAAGGCTGGACCTGCTAACCGCTGCCATAAACAGACAAATATGCAGTATTTCTGGACATGTAAAACATTCACTTGTGTGCTCAAATTAAAATGGGCCAGCACTTCAGAACAAGAAACTATTTCCTCTTGACCCTCTCAGCAGTTTGGATGCCGTCCCAGAAATCTCAAGACTGGCGCAGGGCTTAGTACTGTGCCTGCAAGACAGCTGCATCTGGATACAACCCTTCACGGGAATGCACAGGACAAACCAAGGAAGACAGGTTGAACAGATGTAATAAACTGAGGTGGTGCCAGGTCCAGAAAGTGATCCACATTAATCAGATGTTCCAAAGAAATTTCACTCAGTAAGGCAGCGCAATATGCAGCCCATTTGGAAAGCTAACTTGAGTTGTGCCAACAGATCTCGTGGAAACCCACGATCACTCACACAGCTTGGTACCAGGCAGTTCCAGCTGCCTCCTCCTCTTCTTCTGGGAGGGAATTGCTACAACTCACTGGAGTTTCGCCCCCCCCCCCCCCCCGATGACCAGCTCTTTATGCAACAAGAAAACAGACGCAGAGAAGAAACTAAAAGAAATTTACAGCAAACTAATTTGACAATTAAATGGAATAGTTCCAATAAAATTATAACAAACTTTCTGTAACCCATGAAGGGGGAGAGGTGTCTTAAAAAACATCAACAAACCAACCCTAAAATGAATCTACTTTTGCAATTTTAATCCACATAATATTACATATGAATTAGGCACCGACCAAAATAGCTGCTGTTATTATTCTAATCCATTTTCTTTCTAAAGTGAAGAAATACTGCTATGGACATATGTCCTTAATAAAGCTGGAAATTAATTTCAGCCCTCACATTAATTGCAGTTAGTGTCAAATTTTTATAGTGCAAAGTCACCTCAACACATAATGATAGTTCAAACATGACGAGAAAACTAACAATTTCTACCAGAAGCAATTTTATACCATTAGATAAATCTCAGTCAGAAATAGCACAGACACCATAGATCCTGCCATAAGCTAAACGGATGATGTAGCCTCAGTTTCTTTAATTTGTATGATTAGTTTTTTGCCACGTGTAGTGTCTGTTAGATAACCTTACTTATTTCTTGCACCAGTGTGAATGGGAACAGCAAATAAGCAGCAAGTTTTCATGTCTAAGACATGAAACAAAAAGAAGATTATTATTGTTTAAAATAAACATATTCCTCCCAAAAAGAGAAAGGTGCACAAGCATCTATTCTGGGTGCTATTCAAGAGAAGAGAATCAGTACCAACTATGAGGGTTTATTGTCTGTCTGGAGATAATAAGGCGAGGGTAAGAAGTGGAAATGATTGACATGTAATATTTTAATACTTAATTTATTATACTTAAGCCTAAATGCATGCATTTTAAAAATTAATTAATAGAAGCTGTAGCAGCTGTATTTTTATATTTCTTCAACCGCATGGCTTATCTGGTTCAATTAGGAAATATTAGACTAGCCACAGCTACAGATAATTCCTCATTTCATTACAGGATGTGAGTGGGCAGGAAGGGCTTCCCAGAACTGCACGCAGCATAAGTGGAGAGGCAAAGGACAGGAACACCGTGGGTGTAAAAACGCAGGAAAGAAAAGAGAGATGCTTTAGAAAAGCTATGTGGACAGAATAGGCACTAGGCAGTAGAAGGCTTGTTCGATAGCTTGGTATCTAGACAGGATATGGAGAAGAGGAGGCAAAAGAAGGGACGACTGCGAGGCCATGGAGAAATTTATGGTAAGAATTCAGTCTGAAATTTCACTGACAACGAACCACAGGAGAAATGCAAGATGGAATGTAGTAGTGCTGCAAATATGTTAAAATTGCAAACATTCTTGCCAGCTGCTGCTGTTATCATGAGAAGTAATCTTGTGTTAGGGTTTATTAATAGCAACATGCTTTGGAAGAGACTGCCATTTGTACTTACAGAACACTGTATCATGCAGACTGACTTAGAGCAACATCTTAACTGTTTAAGTATAGTAGTAAGTTTACCTAAACACAGGGTAAGTAGGGGGAAAAAAAAAAGGCACTAAAAACATACCAAAAATATCTTTCTAGCACCTCCTCTGTGGTCCTTTTTCAATTTTCAGGAAGTAAAAGTCTGTTGGGAGAGTATCCTTAGGAAGAAAGCAGTATAGTGTCACCTACAGACTCCTGGCCTATGAGCCAAGGAACAATTTTCTGTTTCTCGAGCTAACAACACATTATGTTTCTATTCCCGTTTTGTCTTTTGTCTTTCATCTCTACAAGCAGTAAGATCTCTGTGCAGGGACAATTTTGCATACAGCATTTAGGGCAACATTATTATAATACAAATAGTAATATTTGTAAATAAAAGTATGCTTTTAAAATCCATGTCTGTATATATAAATGGGGGCACCTAAATCACAAGGAAAGAGCCCACATGATACCATGTAAGAGCAGTATGCTGCAACTTGTTACCTCATTATACAATAGCTGAAATATATGCTGACTACAGAAATGGGAGTCAAATGCAATTTCAGAAATTCCACAGAAAGGTACAGATACTAAAATATCTGGTCTCAAATTTCCATGTATTTACATATTCCAGATTCCTAAAATAAGTCTTTTACCTACCCGAGTCTTCTACATACAAGTTGTCTCTTTTTCACAGTTTAGAAATAAAATTTGTCTACTACCTTGCATATGCAAAGCAATGCAGCATATACAAAGCAATGCAGCATATACAAGATTAATAAACTATCTGAAATAACGAACCATCTGAAAAAGAGAGGAAAGAAGCATGTTCTACTAATTACAACACAAAACATTTGCTGTCTTTGACACATTATTACACTATTCCCCATAAAACAAAACCATTTCCCTAGCTCACAAAGAAGTTTAATATCATTTACCAAGCATTTACCAAGTGTTACGAATTCCTTTGATACTAAGTATAAAATAAGTTGGGTTAAGGAATTACTGCTAAACTCAGATAATTTGTAAGAGAAGAACATATATAGAAGAATATACTTAGACTTTTAGTATCATTTAGGCATATCATTCTTATTCTCTCCTCCTTTTATCAATCAGTTTAGGACCAGTGGATCTTTGGTGGTCTTGCAATATGTATTAGAATATCATCTACAAAACAAATGAAGAACACCGCACACACAAATCTTACAATGTTTTGCCTACTACTTCAAAATGTTATGGTAGCAGCAAAGTTATTAAAAACAGATTAACTGTATCACCTTCTTGCACAGGATCAACATTTTCAGATGACATACATAACCAGCACTTCTCTTTCACAAACATGTATATTTGCAGCATATAAAAAATGTAGTACAGTTTGCAATTATCATCTGAATTTTTAAGAAAAGTCATTACCCTACTTCACGGATTGTATATTTTACTATTAAAATCATGTCCATTTGAGAGGCGAGTAACCAGGGAAGTTTTTCTGAAATGTGGTTGAACTGCACATGACTACACAAGTGATCTGCGATCATTTCAGTCCTCTCAACAAGAAACCTTGCAATCACACTGGTTGCTCAAAAAAATATTTTAAGGAACACAACAAAAGTATAGGCTTCCTTAACTGAAAGTAAAGAAAGGGAAAAGTCATGTCAACTCCAGTGTTGTTTTGTTGCCTTTTCAAAGCAACTGAGTAACACTGTAAAATACCCAAATAGAATTTAGAAAGATACTGCTGTTGTCCCTATGCAAAACTATATTTTCAAATAATTTTATCATGAAATGAAGATATATAAGCATACCAGGAGCTGGAAAGAGGGCAAAGGCAGAGAGAAAAAAAAGAAGCCCACTTTTAACAGACAATGAGTATCAATAAGAAGCTGTAGGGAGAAAGCAAAATTAGCAGGCCAAAAACTAAGTGAAAGGCAAGTGAGATAGAGTAGACCAGAGCCTCAGAGTTTGGAAGAAATAAACAAGCTGAGCAGTGAAACTAGGAATGAGATGGGATCTTCGCTCTCAGGACTGGAACTATTTAAACTGGTAAAACCATCATTCCCTCACAGTAAGGGTTCAGCACATAAGGAACGACAATAAATCGGTTGTGATAAGTGGCAGAGATCCGAGAGCAAGACGCTCATGCTACAACCCTGCTGATGACTTGTCTGGGTCTCATTCTCGTTCAGTTCTACTTTCACTCAAAATCTGGCAAATGTCAGAACAAAGACTGCCAGTTAAAAATAGTTTTCCCTCTCTGTGTTTCTGTATTAAGAGACAGCCATGACACAGCAGAGCATTTTTTCCTCACAAAGGATCCTTTCCGCATACCTGAAAAAGCTCTGTTCAGGAAATTAAAATGGCTTCATTTGTTGTAGAAGGACAAAAAGCGTTTACTTAGTGATACAAGGGACTGCAAAAAGAGAAAAAGGAGATTCACGGTAAAGGCAATTAGGTTTCAAAGCAATAAATGATGTATTTAATTACACATTTCATGAGTTCCCCTCCGGCATGATCAATCAGCAAAGAGGCAGCTGGGTCAGTTTATGGCATCACTGCTGTCTCCCATTCCCTCTTTTCTTCTGCTCGATGCTATAACCTCCGCAGCTTGAGACAATAAACCAGACAGACTTTAAGCAGGTAAAGAGCTTTCACAAAGTAAATCCAGCATGTTTGAATAGCTCAACGTGAATAACAACAAAGGTTTCAAAGACATCTAAACAACTGGGCACAAAGGAGTAAAATTGCCCAGGCAACCTTCCTTCTGACACCTCCTGAAGGGAAGTGACTGCAGAATCCTCGTACCATGCTTTTAGCATCTGCACCCACGCATCAGGCTGTAACAGACAGCACTGCTCATTGCACGGAAATGGAAGTTTTAAATGCATCAAAACCACAAAGAAAAACATTTTAGCTAGCGTTAAATATAAATGAGTTTCCGATTGCTGCTTTTATCT
The DNA here is from genome assembly GCA_017639485.1 of Pluvialis apricaria. Classification (NCBI taxonomy): domain Eukaryota; kingdom Metazoa; phylum Chordata; class Aves; order Charadriiformes; family Charadriidae; genus Pluvialis; species Pluvialis apricaria. The sequence continues at coordinate 50,073,605 of CM030010.1, read as the reverse complement.
TGGCCAGAAATAGGTAGAACAATTTAAATATAAAAGTGTTTCTCAAAGAGTCAGTATGGATTCCTGTGTATTCTGAAAAAGCAGTCTCTGGGAGTGCTATGACATGTGTTGCAGCGGAAGTTTGGAGAAAAAAAACAAACCAAACACCACCACCCTACACCACCCCCCAAAAGCCCCCCAAGCAAGTTGTTAGAGGTTGTCCAAGTATTTTGACCCAGTACAGCAGGCTGGACTAGATATGCACAGTTCAGCTAGCAATTTTCTTTTTCCCAGGGGATGCAGGGAACAGCTGTTTGAACAGCAAACTAAGTTCTCCCTCCTACAAAGAGCTATCTTAAGCCCAGAGCTTCTGTAACACCCCACAGAAGGGGAGGGGTAGACAGAAGAATCCTTCAGCCTGTATCTAGTTCTACAGAGACATAAACACTGACTATATCTGAGTGTATCCATGGTTTTGAGGCTTAAAAAACCCCCAACCAAACAAAAAAAACCCCAACAACAAAATAACCAAACCCCATGGATTTTGGTATGGCTCAGCAAACCTCTTGTTAGCATAGCCTTGGAGACCATGGGGCTCTTCAGCCGAGTCAGGCTGAACCACCCTACCTTCAGTTGACCACGTAACTGAGAATCTGTCCACTCTTTTTCCACTTCTGTGATTCCTATTTTATTCCCTCTCAAGTACAGTACAGAATCAACTGGTTTGCAAGCAAAATGAAAGAGATAATTGCAGAAAGAAGGAAAAAAAGAAGGGTGAAGATCATTTTTAGACTGCCTCTGCTCCACATTGAGAACATAAATAACATATCGCTTTTCTTCAAGGCTATCACCTCACACAGGAAGAACTTTTATTCCCCTTGTGAGAGAAGATGAAAGGCATGGGAAGAGCAGATTCAGAGTGGAGATACTACATATACTTAAAAAGGGAGAGGAAACAGTTCATTATTCAAGATTATTTATCTTCTAAAAGGAGTTACCCTCTAGGCAGTGTTACACAAGACTTAAGTACTGTTCATTTCTGTAACTTCTCAGTATTCCTTTCTTTCCGCTCAAAGCCATCTGTCTTTTCAGTTAACTTCCTTCTGCTGGACCTCTGAAGCACTTCCATTACATTCCAAAGATCTTCCAAAACTGAAACTCCAAAAACAACAAAAGCAAGAAAACAAACACTATAAATTAATTTAACAATGAAAACTAAAACCTCCATAAGGCTGACTTTATTGTGAATATTTGGATATCCAGAGCAATGGATACACTCCTTTATAAGAAACAAAAGCAGGGGACAAGAACAAATTTCCTTTCATGAAGACATCAACTGGTATCAAATTCTAATACAAACAAGGGAATTTGAAGCAAAGGCTAAACTAGCTTTGAAAGATTTCTGACAGCCACTCGAAGACGCTTCTTAGCACCAGTGGCAAAAATGCAAGCTCCCTGCCACAAAACCCAGAACCAAAAGGTCTCTTGTAGAAGACACAGGCATGTGGGAGTACTCTGATTTGTCCAGTGACAGACTCGTAAGACTCCCTTAAGTTTTAAATTTAAAATATTACACACATATACATATATATATGCACATTTCCACACTTTTTTTCTTTATGCTCTTCTGACAGTCTCTCCTTACCAAATGGTAAGAAATTTCAAGGGGAAAAGAGGTAATTTTTTCACTTTGTGTTTAAGGGAAAAACAGTTTAGTAGTTCTTCATATTGCTCAGGACATGATCCGAAGTCAGCCAAACTACAGGGAAGCATAAGATACAAGGATACACCATCTCAGAGAAAGCTAAATAGTTTTTTGTCCATTAGGTAACTTCTTGATGTCATTCATGAAATAACATGCTGCACTCAAGCAAGAAATAGGATTTTTTTGCAGAAAAATTCAGGACTACATTTCCCTGAAAAACTGAACGGATGGACTACTTGGTTAAACTGCTGGCACAAGCATTTACATGAATTTGACTGACAATGACAAGGGTGTTTTGGTTGTTTTAACACAGAAATGAAGGGATAAAGAAACAAGTCCAAATAAGTGAAATTGTTCATGCATAAGACACATTAGTATTTCAAATAAGTTATCAGCATACCAGTCAACCAGAGGAAGGAAAAGGAACTAGAGTCTCGTTCCAAGTGCTCTACTGTAGTAACAAACGGACCGATACCATATGTAATCAGTAAGACCAGTGGATGCTCTTGGATATAAAAAAAACCCACAGGCTGGCATATAAATCAATTCTTAAATACTTTGTCCTCTGTTCACCTAACACACAAGTACATCCTACAGAGGGAAGCATTTCATTGATGAACTAAGTTCATGAATTGCCAGAATCTGGTCGGACACATTTTAAGGGTGAAACATACGTGCATACAGCAAAACTATTCTCACAAAACCACATGGTATAACAGAATCTTCGTCGTTTCTGAGACTCCAGGCAGTGAAAATGGATACACTTATTACCTTGACTCGTCTAGCTTGGAATACCACAGGGTGCACATTGAAACCCCTGCTTTATAACAATTCAGGGCTGCTTTAAGCCACTTGAAATCATGGAATGCTGCCAGTGAACAAGTCACTTTCACAAATTCTCCAGCTTATTAGCACTTCTTAAAAACATATATTCAATGTGATGAAATTGTTATACGGCAGCATCCAAGAGCTACAAGTACTGGAATTTTCAGGAAAAAACATGGGAAAGGAAAGAGGGAAGAAATCTATTTTTAAAGTACGGCTTTTGAAATAGTCAAGAACTGTAGCAGTACAGAAGGGACAACACTTTACTGTTAGTCGTTTAAGAGCAGTCTAAGGGAAAAATCGCACAGTAAATTAAGAGACCAATTTTTTGTCAACTGAACCATGGCAAGCAAAATAAAGCACTTTATTTTGGAACATATGTGACATACGTGACCACCTCTTAAGAACGTTCAATGATCAGCTGCAGTTACATGGCACTGAAGAGCTAAATGATATTTGATACCTGAAGTGTGTACTAGTTGAAAGGCATTCATTGCTTCTTCACATTATACTGCAAAATCTACTTCAGTGCCTACAAAAGATGTGTTAATGGCTAAAGAGGACCATGGCTATGTCTACATTTGACGATACTGCATCAATGTCTTCAGTGACAGCTTTGAAAGAATACATACATTTACTGTCTAAGTACAGCACTTTTAGAGCTATGCACTAAAGTTATTCTCAAGTGCTACACAAAGAATGCTAAGTAATAGTATTTTTAACTGGATTCAGATTAGTAGTATTGCAGACAAGTGTTTTAACTACATGAGCAAACTGACAAAATGCATAAGGGCAAACTGTTAAGTCCTGTGACCACTTATAGTGCACTTTTTGATAGAAGCCCAATATAACTAATGCAGAGGATGCAGAAGCTATGAATTGTCAGCTCTCATAACGGAAGTATTTTTACTCCCAAGTATCATAGTACACATTTTAAAGATGTTTTGCTTGGTTTAATGTACAATTAAGGAGGGGAAGAAATGAGTTCAAACAAGGAGAAGGTCAATAATCTTTAAGTCAGGTCAGTGTTTGAATAGCCCAATCACACACTTGCCCGGAAAAAGTTGGTATTGACATATTACCAACTCAATAACATAGAAGCACACTGTAGCTCATGTTCTAAAGCACATCAAGTTTAGGTCTGAACATTAAGTCCTAAGTAATTCAATGCATTACTTATTACATGAAAAGCAGAACTTAAAAAAAATATTTAAGAGTTGCATATTGGTGAAGACTTTACATCAGTACTCGTGTTTTACATGAAAGTACTTTTTTGGTTCTTACTGTTTACTAAAATGATAAATCTACATAACAAAAGTATTGATTCTCTCACCTGTTGATATGCAAAATTAGGTGGTTGCTTTTTTTTATTTAAATATGCAGAAATGGAAATGCAGATCTTTTATGAAACCTACGTGTGCTGGCATGGAAGGAACCCAATATGGTAATCGCTATGAGTTACATGCATGCTTTAAGTGCCGCAAGGCATGAGACTAAAGGCGGAGCTCTCATCTTTTCCATTATCAGCAGCCATCATACTGAGAATTATTAGGTTCAGAAGACAAGATAAACTTAAATGGACTGGTGATATCTTAGCTGATAAAACATACTTACAGCACTTCTTAATTTCCACCTCAGTCCTAATGATAAAAGAAAAGCAGATGCTGAACAGCTTCTTAAACCCTCCTAGACCTCAATCTCTGAGTCATTAAACTGACTGCTTGAACGTGGTGTAGGACAGGACAACCGAGACAGACTGTGGTCATTTTGGAACAATGCAAAAATCTCAAGAGAACTGCTTTAGAAATTATTTTTTCCATATTTGTGATAAGTTAATGTGTGACCACACTTCTCATTACAGAAAATACACACATAAATCATCAGCATTGAAGTTCTAACAGTGTAACATATTAATATAGCCACAAAAAGACTTGTGAAATATATCTAAACTTATCTTCTACGCTGCATATTATGCTTTATCCAAGACAAAGAAACTAGAATTATCCAGATATACGCCAAATGCTTATTTTCAAGCAAACAGTTCCCAAATCATACAAAAAATTTGAAATCACATGTATTTAAAAATAGAGGGTTACTTTATCACTTTCATTCTTATGAAATGTTCCTATTCAATGTTCAAATGCATAGGTATAATATCTAATTTCAGAAAAAAACCACTTTTCTGAAATGCACATGATCCAATATTAAACAGTCATGTATACGTATGTGCTAATTTTTGTGTTGCTACAGGTTGATATTATGTTGCTAGCTTTCAACATATGCCATAGATTTTTACATATAAGAAACATTCTCAGAAATTCAAAGCAACATAGTAAAAAGAAATCAAGTTTTCAAGGGTGATCTTGTCAAATTTAAATTTCATCTGTGATTTGACTAAGTTTACTAAAAAGGAGTATGTTGACATTCAAGGAAAGCCAGCACATTTACAAAAGCTGAGCTAGATTTTAAAACTTGCATCAATAAATGGAAATAGTATTTATTCAGAAGCAATAGACAACTCAAAGTAATATTGGGAAAATTCATTATGAAGAGCAAATTTATTTATAATTTTACTGAAAAAGTGTTCCAAAGAGTAATAAACAAGAAAAATTAATTTTAAAGAATATGAGCTCAGCAGTATGCAAACTGAGTAATGAAATCATGACGTAAGTTGATTTGAAAATATTCACATTTTATTGAAAATTGTATATTACAGAGAGAATGAAATTTAAAAGACTTTTTTTTTTTAAACGCATGTAATGTGCTTTGAGAGCCGCTTTATTCATATAGTTCCTGAAGCTGTAGCATAAGACCCGTGATAGCTTGTCAGGCTAGGATTGTCTATATATAAACTATATCGCAACCTCCACATAGTAACATGCTATTTTTATTTTCTGTAACAGCAAAAATGTTATCTCCATTACTGAGTTACAACAGTATTAAAATCGTATTTTAAGAATTCTTACTAAAATGTTTAAATATTAATTAGTTTAACATCTCTAAATTCGCTTTAGTATCCAACAAGTTGCATGTACCAATACAATTCAGAACCGCATTCAACAGATTTTACTGCAAACTATCTACATCACCTAAAAGAGTGAATAAAAGCAAAATACACATTTACGAATGCAGCTACTTTGTACAGCATTTGTTTTCATCTACATGGTTTACAGCTATAAAAGAATCTCTGGCATGTCCCTTTAAACGAGTAATAGCTACGACAACATGTACAGATTTTAATTAAATTAAAGCACAAGAATTATTGAAATAAATGACCTGAGGGCTCCTCTATGGCACCCTGAGTAAACAGATAATACAGATATAAGTATCTCCTCATGGAATGAATGCACCATGACAAAGCACAGAGCTACAAGCCAAGTGCTCAAAATTCAGGTTTTAAAGACTTTTACACTTACCCGCCTGCGGCAGAAGGGCAGGCCCTGTGCAATGATGCTGATGCTAAATATCTTCATCACGGTTTGGTGTGGTAGAGGTTCTTTGGCACTTTTAAGATCAACAGGAACCAAGCCATGGTTGATGGCAGTTTTCCCAGGTTTGGACATTTTATCGTTCTTACTTTGTCAAGTCTACTAATAATGCAAGAACATTGCTAAAAACTTTGCTTCTAAAGTTGCATGATTTCTTTTTTTTTTTTCCCCCCAAAAAAAGTTTCAGACTGGTGATTCAGCTCCCCAGAGCCTGCTGCCTTTGTCTCTCAACCTTCTCCTGCCAAGTGTCCTGACCTGTCTGCTGCTCAGTGAAGTGCAAGCTATCCTAGTATAGACAGGAATTAAACTACCAAGGGGCAGGCAGACTGCTCCTGCCAGTCAAACAGCTGGTGGACCTCCCCTGCAATGTCAGAAGAGCCCTTCTCCAAAAACGGATCCACAGAGTGAAAAAGAAGAAGAAAATCATGACTGCCAGGAGTTTTAATAGCCACAGATGCTTACGCCTGCGCTTTAAAGGAAGAATTTTTTTTTTAAATTATTATTTATTTTTTTGAGTCAGCATGGTGCTTTCAGAAGGAGAATCCAAGGAGATTGCAACCTTCAGGCAGTAACAGTGCTACTGCAGGACCAACTCCACTGCTCACCAGGCAGACTTCTTCTGGACTTTCAATAAAATTTCACAGCTAGTAACTAAAAAAAGTGACCCTGACTTTGCTCTTTCTCAACCACCATCTCCACAAACATAATATATTGCTAAGTCCAAAAGTTAAAAACAGAAACGAAAATGAAAAGAAAAAAAAAGGGGGGGGGAAGAAAGGGGAGTCCCCTAAGATGAAGGTATTGGCTCAAAACTTGTTCTTTTAATGAAAGTAGAGGCTATAATTGTATTTTCACCTACATTGTCTTTTTCAGCTCCTTACTGGCCCTCCTTACTTATGCATAGGTACCTCAGCCTCCACAGCCCCCCCGCCTTCCCTGTTGCTGTGGGTGAAGCAGCATCTGGGAGCTTTGGCTCTAAGGATGCAATGGTACTGGAGCAGTCTTCCCTTTTCTGGTCATCACAGGTTTGGGTACCAGTTTGCTCACGCTGATGGAAAGGAGAAGCGTCCTTCCTCTGAGAGCAGTGTCCCCCAAAGGACGCAGGGGGAGGTCTGCCTGCCCTTACCAACAAACCTGACCGAGAGCCATTTTTCAGGAAAAAAGTTCTTACTCCACCAAACAAAGCTAGAACAGCAATGTCTATTACTCAGATTATCCACAATTAGTTTATTGCCATTTTAAATAATTTCTTGATCAAATCAGCTTTCCTACAATGCCTCTAGGTTCCCACAATCTCCTTCCCTTCCCTATACTTGGACATGTTTCTTAAAAAATATATTCAAATTCTGAAAACCTTTTTGAGCAAAAGTAAATAGGAAGACAAAAGCCTGTGAAAATGTCTTATGAAATTGCTGATAAAAAGATGTAGAAAGCCATCAAAGCCCTTGTATGAACTGAGTCAGTACAGTCCAAAACACAGTGAATAAATGACCATCAAGAAATCTTACAAGTCCCTTTATGCACAGATAATTAACTGTATAATTATACGAGGGCAAAAGAGGGAGTGTAATAATGCTTTAATGCTTGAAGCACAACACTGTAACTTGACAAAAGACAGCATTAAAATATACCTATATTAGCATCTCCACTTAGCCCTTTGTTTCCCCTTCAAAAAGCCAAGCTATAAGCATGTCTCACTCGCATGCAGACAGCCTCCCCGACCAAACATTTGCTTGTTGAATGCTTTTTACAAAAAAGAAAAAAAAAAAATCTATAAAAATCCCTAATGTTTCATTGAATATATACATTACAGTAAGCATTCAGTTGTAACAAAGCATCTTTCTCAGACAAACAACAAATTTCTTACTTCTTTACAGGTGTTGCACATGGAAACGTTGTTATAGAATGCTGGGTAGCACAGTATTTTCATGCACTGATTATTTTTTTTTCTCTTTTCTATCATTCCATTCAAATACTATTCTAAAGCACATTTAGACATACATTTTCTTCTAAAAGACTCTTTTACATTTCCTTCTTTATACTTCATCCTATAAACTCCAAAGCACAGTTTACGATTAGTCTGTACTCAACAGTGATATCAGATCACAGTATGTAGCTTCATTCTGAATTACTTCATATTTTATACAACAAATATTAGGCTTTCATCTGGCTGGATGACTTTGAAAAGGTGTCTTGGGCTCTCAGTTTCACTCAAATAAGAAAACTTCCCTGAAGTACTCCAAAGAGGGAGAAAGAGCAGCCTTTAGTTTCTACTCTGAATAACTGAAGAACAGAGCCAAAACCCCAAAGAGATCAATTCACATATCCCTATTGATGTATCGTTCAAAAATAAGCAACAGGTCAAAGTTTTCCATTTTTGATATACCAGTCGCCATCTCAATCGTTCCAACAAAGTCACAAGTCTACCAAAATGTATTTATATTAATATAATTTGAGATTTGAATAGTATGCACGTAACATGACAAGATGAGATACAGTATTTCATACGAAGCAAACCTCAGATCTTAGTTTAATAAATACTCAATATTTCATACAATTGCATACAGAAATGTCTTTGTGTGTGTGTGTATGCACTACGAGAAACTGCTGAAAAACTCAGTTTTAAAAGATTATTTCATGGTGCAACTGCTGAAAGGAAAATTTCAGTGTGGCAGATCACTATTTTAGTACCAGCTGTTATTAGTTGATATTAGAGCCTCGTATTTTACTACTTTACACACTTACTCCACCCATTTAAAAAAAAAAAGGAAAAAAATTAGCTCCTAACCAAAGTGCAAAACAGGAACACAACTTGGCCCATTTACACACAATTGAGCAGACAAAACTGAAGTATGGCGTTTTCCAAGCATCGCTCACAGCGCAAGTCTCCAGTCACAGGTTATTCTCACACCTCTGAAAAGAAAACTCTGATTGTCAGCCCTTCTTCTTTTGCCATGCGAGATGAAAATCCCAAGAGTACATTAGTTTTTCCTCAGGAACTTTCAAACTATTCTAGAATAATTCCACAGGGACACACTTCTACCTGAAATAAAAGTATCATGTTCACATTCAGTGCAGTCCCCTTTCTAAGTGGATGAAGCCAAAGCAAAATAAGGTGCTTTTTTGTCCCACATGAAATTACAATGGTAGATTTCACACGTTACCATAGCAATTAGGAAAAGCTTCAGTTTTATCTCTGACTATTCCCCCCCCTTTTTTATCATCGTCTCCCAGAAAAAACACTTGCACTAGCAGATGAGAACTTGTTGGCCCAATTTTATTTCCATGTATCATCACTTCTTTTTAGTCTTAGATTTGCTGCACATTACTGACTGTAGGTATTATTGTCTTACAGTAATGTTTAAAGGCCCCAAGCTATGCTGGACAGCTATAAACATTTAATAAGTGAAAGTCCTTAGCCTGAAAATACAACACAGTCTAATTTAAGCAATAAGAGGGTGTAACAGGAAGACAAAAATGGAACGGGCTGGCTATCTTAAAAGTGTCGGGAATATACTGCATATACTAGATATCACTTATTTTTGTATTTATTACACATATCATTCTAATTTAAGCTCTAAATGTAAAGTTTAATGAGGTACTCTGTTGCTTTTATCTTTAAAAGTATTTTTTATATCATACAGGGTGAGAACATGTATAAACTTGACAAGTGTGAAACTGAAAATTTGAGCTTTAATGATCTGTAACACATTTCTCTAACATCCGGTTTCTAAATAAAGTGGGGCTGATTTCCAATGATGCTCTTTTTAAGTGCCTGCCTGTCATTTTAATCAGAAGATCGCGTTTGAAATCAGATCACTTTATTTAGGTGCATACAAGTGCCCAAAAACTTGAGTTTGAAAATACTAGTTTGAGATTGTCATGGACTATTAACTGTAAAACTTAAGAATCCAGAACTCCTCTTTCTTTTTGGCTGGTCCAGTGAAGAGACATCTTTGTAAAATGAAAGCATGTAGTAAGGAGCGATAATTTTTATACCTTTGGTGTCATTCAAAGTGATCCTGTAGCGGAGCTTTTTAGGCGCTGTTTACCAGAAAGCAAATGTCATGAAATTAACTAGCTCATTCAGTAGACTTAACTCAGAAAGGCCATGGGTTTAAGACACAGATCTAAGAATTTATCCTAACAACAAACCCCAGCTTACTCAAACTTTACAGAATCTTCTCCTAGAGCTGACAATTGTTCTGCGTATTAACATTACTGGGAAAAAATAAACAAACTCATGACATTTTAATACGTTGATAGAATAGTATAAGATTTAGAGAGACCTAAATAAAGTATTTGCAAGTATAGAAAGATTAAAATGCAGAAAGCAGAACGCCAGTTTTTCCACAGTTAACAACATCCGTGGTGAACAGCTGCCCTCAAATGGATAAAGCAGAGCACTGCAATATTTAAAAGTCACCTTCTCAATAGTAGTAGCATAGTAATCCTTTGAATATATTTGATAATATACTTCCTAAATAACATTTTTAGTAAGTTCTGTATTGCCATAGCATACAGAATGGATTATAATTTACATCACACACAAACTTTATTGCTCCCTTGATACTCATGCTGGTCCCTGCCCATGTGTAGAAAGAGCAAGAACCATTTTGTTAGCAAAGCAAGACAGTCTATACTACACTAGTAACTACTTTTAAATAAACTTGGGACCACAGTCTCTATATATGTGAGGGATTTCTGGTACCAATATACCAATAGCTCCCAAATGATACCTGGTACATTAGCCTGCTTTGTACAGGCAAATGAATAAGCTGTATAGAAAAAAAGGCACTGCTGTACAAAACTAACTGCAACCATATTAGTGGTGCTGCACAGAAAAAAAACCTATTGCTCTAAAGAGTCTCTATTGTATCCAAGTTTACCCAATACGAAAATCTGCATGTGTAAGAAAACATAATGACCCAGACCCCTGAAGGGGGTATGGAGGGAATCAATGGGAGAGGATCATTTTGATCTCACAAGATCAGAATTTCCTAAAAAATGTACACTTGAATAGTATACAAAAGGGGCAAAACTACTGGTAAAACATGCAAACTGATGGCTTTCTCTGTACTTCATGGGGAAAAAAACCCCACAAATGTAGACCTGTGGTACCACAAGCAACAAAACAAACAAAGCCTGGCTCCAGGTGAGATTGCCAGTTTGAATTGTGCTGGAATCGCACTACAGCTTCTCCAAGGCCTTACAGTCCCAAAACATCAAGGGACAGACATAGAAGAGTCATTCTGAACAGTCCCGCCATAGCAAAGCTTTATTTCAGGTTTAAGCCTTAGTACGAGTTTTGACAAATAAATGGCTTCTATGGTGTCAAGTAAGGAACAGACATGTTTACAGAACCTGTTCACACGGTCAGAGCAAAACCCAATTCCACAAGGATTCAATGATGTCTAACCAGGTGACAGTCACGCCAGAGACTTCTTCCTCAGCAGATGCATTAATAAGTCTCTCCCTTTACTACCTACCCTCTAGTTACCTTGAAAATTTGTGTAATCTTAATCTCTCTCTTTGTCAAATTGGTGAAAATTAGTCAAGAGATGCATAAACTCTGGAAAGGAAGAAAGACAATGACAGGCAGATGTCTCAAACTGCACAAACTTTGTTTTCTTTGGTAACAAAGCTTAATAACATAGTGAAGAAGAATCCACATTTTCTTAACTTGGACTCACTCAGATTATACTTCCTGGTTATAATTCTAGCTTTGGAATCATTTTGAAGCACGGCCATTACTGTGATGAAAGAGGTTGGTGTCTAATACAAAAAGTCTACTTTAAAATTTTTGCCATGAAATGGCAAGAAAGAGATATGCCTTCACAGCTGCTGGTGGAAGATAGTACAACTTGCACAGAATCACAGAATGGTTTAGGTTGGAAAGGACTGTAAAGATCATCTAATTTCAACCCCCCTGCCATGGGCAACGGACGCCTCCCACCAGACCAGGTTGCTAAAAGCCCCATCCAGCCTGGCCTTGAACATCTCCAGGGATGGAGCATCCACAACTTCCCCAGGCAACCTGCTCCCAGGTTGGGAACTTTTCTGGGCATACCTTTTCAACGGGTATGATACTCCTATACTGATATAAAAGTTCAAATAAATATAGGTAAAGCTGCTGTCTGGCAAAATACTTCGCACTCCACAAGACAGCATTCCCCAGAAATCCACTAGTAGAGGCCAAGGAAGATATGAAATACCAAGTGTATCAGTAAAGGGGAACTCATCAAATAAATGCATCTACTAGACATTTTTCATGCCTATGTGCATGCTTATATCTGTTTAAGCATCCTGGTATCCAAGTGTGAGTGCATGGAGATATGTAATCATACTCACATTTGACCTACTGTGTTTAATACTCATGTATGGCATGTAACTGCACTAGCCTTGCCTGCCGGGAAACCCAGCTCAGACCAAACCAATAGCAAGGGTTCCCCAGGTTCAGTTTCTAATTGCAAACACCAATGCAAGTAAGTTTGAATTGACTGTCAGTAAGAAATAACACATCTCCATCGGATCTGTTCGATCCCCCAGCTGATCTTCTTTGGCCCCGAAATGAGACAAACAGGTCAGCTGGAGATTCTATCTAGTAGCAAAAGGAGAAGAGTAGCACACACACACACACCCCCCCACATCCCACACCCACCCCCGCCCTGATGCTCTAGTCATTTTATTCCAAACTCTTCCTTAAACTGGCTGTAGAACTTGTCGGGTTTGTGAGCTCTGAAATGACTCCAGTAAGCAGGATACCTGAAAATCCTCAATTTTTGCTGCTGCCGAGTTATTTTTCCACTAGATTAGCAAATGTAAACAGCTCACAAAGCAGCCAGATGCATGATGAGACAAACATAAGACATACAGCAAAAGTGTCCGGAAGTGGAGGGTAGTCAAGATCACCTCTCTTTGTCCATGGATCCCTTAGTATGCAATACTGGTCCCGAAGAGACAACAATGATAAAAGCTTCCTGGGCATCTCAACAAATACAGGATTTCATCTCAAAAGAAAGGGAAGGGAACATGCAGGTACATGCCACTATAGGCATGGGATCTGCCCTCGGTCACGATGGTACTAGTGCAAAAGAGCATTTGACAAATTAAAAGGGACCATTTGCACAAGCTAACTTTTTGTAAGGTCACATTAAGTGTTTATGAAAGAAATACATAGACTGTCTAGTAAACTGCATATTGGTAAGACTATATATTATCAATACTAATGAAGCTATCATATCATTACAACATATACTTAACCATGCACATTTTAGGAAAATAATTCCTACCACAATTAGACATCCCTGTAAACGTATATAATCATTTGTAACCAGAGGCCTATATAATTTGGCTTTACTCCGCAAGCCTCCTAACTTTATTTACTGTACTATATCATCTTGCTGTCATTGTCACTTTTTTTTTAAAAAAAAAACTCTTTAAAGCATGTGTCTTCATTTCTTCATTAAACATTTCAGAAAAATATTCCAGGTATGTAACAGAAATCCAGCTGCATCATCTTGCGTTTTACAAATATTCCAGAAATGTCTGCCCAGTCCTCATTGGCTATAATATAACTTGTTGGATAAGCAAGTTTAACTCTTTGGTCTAGTCAGAGTTGCACCAGCTGTTAAAAAGAATTGCTACAGCTGCTCTGCAGGAATTTATTTGCTGACCACTTATTTATGCTGTTATTGCACCTTTAAATAAAGCTGAGACAAGAATTAAGAACTACAACAACAGGTAGAGAAGTCATGCAGTATTTAATACTGGATTAAAATGCAAGTCAAATTCCTAACTGAGGATAAGCAGGGGGGAAGGGAAAGCAGGTGGCTTTATTAGTAAGGAGGCTGCTTTTATGAAAAAGGAAGATAGGAAACTGAACAATTAGTTTTCTATACAGTAATTCAGCCTCTTATCACTGTATCACTCTTCCATGTAAAGTGCAAGACTTCCAATGAGAAATTCTCTACTTATATACATACACACACAAAATATACACAAGGCAGTACCCAAGTATTTAAAAGATTATTATCAGTTTCTGAAGTGTCCAAAAAGCACTGCCAAAAATTAGTTTTGGACTTAGAATTTTCTTCCTTTCTACATATTAAATGGGAAAAGGAACAATCCCCAAAGCATCAGAAAGGCGTGAAAAATATTTCTGCCACCCAACACACTTAAAAAGTTTTTTTTTCTTCCATAGTGAAAAATTCTGTCCAGATACTGTTTATTCAGCATTAAAAAAAATTCCTCATATATGAAGCCTGACAACAGTAACACTCTTCATATTAGCTACATTATCTACTGTCAAAGTAAAAGGTTGAACAATACAAAGTATTAACATTTCGTATGTTTGAAACAATATAGATATCAAGGTCTATTTTGATACAAGATTGTGTTTTTCTTCCTAGAACTGTAAAATGCACATAAATCTAACAAATGCAAATAACTGATTGTTATACTGGCATTCATTTGATAGCACCAAATTAAGCTATATAATCCTTTTCAGCTGGTTAACAGCATACTGCAAAGGGGTGTGAGGCTATTTATAAAGCTCAAGATATGCGAAGCAAAGAATGCCTAAGACTACAGAAAAAAGCAGGTAGCCTGTGGAAGGGCTGGCACTCTTGGCTGGTATGGTTGCCACCTTTTATCTGTCTTCTTTCCTTTTTTCCACCACCCCCCCCTTTTTTTTTTCCCTTTTTAGATGAAGGGGAAGCCTTGCCTGCATTTTTATTTAACACTGGCTTTCTCTGATTTGTTCAAATATCACTTATTATTTAAAATGCTTATAAGTATTTAATAGAAATTGACTTTTTATATATGGACAACCAAATCCAGCTTTAAGTTTACTGGCTGGCTGAAACTCCGACTTCAAACGCTACCAGCTAAGAACTGCAGCGCAGCAGTACCAAAGTCTGACCAGCACAGCGGAGTAAGAGTTTCAACAGTCCGTCCTCCAAAACAGACACACACGCACGCATGTAAACACAGCACTTAGCGTACTTGTCGTAGGTCATGTAATACTAATGGTTTATACCAAAGCCAAAAATTGTGCAGGTGAGTGAACGCTTTAGTGTAGTAACTGAAAGTGTCCTCGCTTTGGATGAAGTCCAGCTTAAAGAGAAGGAACAACACCATTACATTTGGCAAGAACAAGGGATCCATAATGAATGATGTTAAGTCTCATTTCTTCCATTTAGGTGTGTCACTTCCAGTTTCTTAATTTCATTTTTATTTATTCATTTTAATCAAGTGAATTATTTTCTGTGTGCTTCAGAAAATCTGACCAAGAGATCAGAACTGAAGGACTTATGACATTGGTAAAAAAAAGTGTTCATTATTTGTTGGGGTTTTTTTTAAATTTTTTTTTTTTTTTTAGTGCTCAGTATATTTAAGTCAATAATGATCATGGCAGCTGCCATCCTTAAGGGACACTCCATAATTTGAGAAGAACAAAGGGTCACCTGGGCACTTCCAAACACAGAAAACCAGTGGCTGGATGACATAAGAATACGAACGTGATCTGCACTTACAGGAAACGTTGCTCTTGCTTTACTTAAAAGTAGTAATGCCTTCTCATGATGAATAAGGTGGAATTTAACCCTGCTGGCAATCTGTGGTGGTGAT
This sequence comes from Pluvialis apricaria, assembly GCA_017639485.1. Lineage (NCBI taxonomy): Eukaryota > Metazoa > Chordata > Aves > Charadriiformes > Charadriidae > Pluvialis > Pluvialis apricaria. The sequence goes on along the minus strand of CM030010.1, from coordinate 50,057,978 downwards.
CAGTACATTTTTCACTTCAGCAGACGCACCAGGGATTGAACAAATGCATTAAAATTTAATAAGCATTAACAGAGTAACATTTCATGACACAGCTGAAAAGCATAGCCACTGTCTCACATGACTGAATTACTCTGAATATTACTAAAATTCACTATTTGCTCTTTTCATATTATGCAATATACAGTCAGGTAGTAAAGTCAGTAGAAAACATCAGCTTTTAGTAAGAACAAGCATAAAAAGAAGTAAGGTTCTGTAAAGAAGTAGTTGGTTTGGACCAGCTTGACTTGGCATAGAAATCTTTGTAGTTCCTTAGTAACAGTGTCCTCCTCAGATCCTCTCCCTCTTCCCAATTCTTACTACAAACTAAAGAAACAAAATTTAGAATTAGCAAGGAGAGGAGAAAGGATAAATAAGAGAAGAGAGAAGAACAGAAGAGATGCCTGATAGCAGTATCTTCCACTTCTGTTTCAGTGCTTATTCTAGAGACACCCATCTATGCACAAGAACCTTTAAAATCTCAATACCAATTAACTATATGTAACATTACAACAGACGTTTTACTATACAGAGTCAATGCACACAAAGTTTTATGGAGATTTTTTTTTTTTTAACATAAAGCACATTTTACAGTAATTTTGTGAAGTCTTGAACTTGTTTGGCCGGGCGAGAATGAGCTGAAATCTAGCAAAATTTGCATAAAGTTGAAGTTTAGACAGTATTCTCGTGAACCACACTATGGACAAGAAGGGAGAACATGCTTGCAACAAACAGAAGAGTTTGTAGAAACATTGGTTCTAGGCTTTATATGGATCTTTCTAATAGAAATTTCACCAATAAAGGAAACCGCATAACATTTACATGCAACATAAACAAAACATAATGGCAGATTAATAAATCTACAAAAAATGCACATTATATCATTGCTACACAAGCATAGCTTCATGCATATACCACCAAAGAAAAACACTTCATGTGTCAAAAATCATTCTTTGTCAATAGACATTAGAAGCTGCCTGTTCAAACATTCTGCTGAGACAGTTTGGAAATTTTGGTTTTAAGCATTCTGCCTGTTCAGAAATGATTAAACTAGCATAGAAATTGACATTGTCTAGTTTGCCTCCTTGTACTCAAGAATTTGTAAAGATATGTAAATTACTTTACTGTGCACAGTTTGCTGAATAGCAACACATTCTACACACAATGAAAAGTCTCCTACAGAAATAAAGGATGTACTGCTATTTTGCAGATTACAGTGAGTGAGAAATGCATCAGGAAAAAATGTTAGTCCCGCAGCAGCTGTTAAACGTAATTTTGGTCCTCCTATCACCTTCTGTCCCTCTGGCCCTCTAGGCTAATTTCAGATCTCATAATTTTTAAGTATAAAACAGTAAAGACAAGAAATGTACTGATAATAACTTATATTTTCAAATGCACACTTCAAATTCATAGCCAAAAGAATATTTAACACCTTCCATTTGGGAAGAGGGGGTGTCAACAAAACCGAAAACTAACTCACCAGCAAAAGTTTTACCTTCTTCACACTTCGATTCACCATTTGCATCAAGTTTCATAACCAGTAATATCAACTGCGGTTAAGCCCCCAAAGGTGAAGCAGCTTAAAACTGACACTCAGAGCAACAGCATCCACTGATAAAATGCTCAGTAAATACAGCTGTATCACTACAGGCTGGAGATATTTGGGCTAACGATCACATCAGGCAACAGCACCTGCCACATAGTCAAGAACAACATAAGGAACAAATGGCATATTTAAGTGGGGCAGAGCTCCCAAGTGTATTTGTTACACAAGCCATGTATCCCAGAGTAAGCATACTGAAAGTATTCTCAAGCACATTTTCATGTTTTCTATTCCATTATGTTGTTGCCACATAATTGGTGAGCTGAAATGGTATTACTTCAATTTTATTTTTTTTTCAAAAGCTCATTTTCATTTTCAGAACAAAGATGCAGAGCAAAAACCATGTAGCTGCCTAACTGACACTGATTTCGAAGCCTATGAAAAAGCGTGCACATACAAGACACTGATTCCAGTGGTTATCCCGAAGGTATCAATTTAATTTCTTCTATGAAAAGTAAACGGATATGGCAGTTTGAGTAATACAGGCAAGTTCCTTTCCAGTATTTACCTTTAAGGAGCTCTGCATAGGCCAAGCAACTAAAAGACAATTTAAGTCAATACCACCCTGTGGCAATGCATCAATTCTGAGCAAGTCTAAACCAAGAGGCTGTTTCCCTGTCCACAGACCACCCCCCACCCCGAAAGGTGGCTGGCATCTTTTCGGCTTTAGGGAACTGCTGGAAATACACCTGTGAACAACCAACACGGTTACAAAAGAATTACACGCATGTTCAGGAGAAACAACTGGACGTGTCTGGTAAGAACCACCATAAAATAAAGAAGGTATACGCTCCAAGATGCAGGCTTCACTGCAAAGAAGGTGCAACGGTACGTTGTCAGATACCTGTACAGACAAATCCCGCACAATCAAAAGTAGAAAATTGCTTGTGCCTTACGCAGCTAGGTCATTAGTCTAGTAAGCAATCTCTGTAACCGGAAACTAAATGAGAAACTAAATCAGCACTCCCTCTTTCCACATCAAAAACACATGCATCTTTCTGTAATAAGGGGGATGTGTGTGTGGTGTCAATTAAAATCTACTTCTTAAATACAATCTTGTTGTCAAAACTAGGATCCAAACTCTCAGCATTAATGTTTTCTGTTAAACTACTTTTCTTCCTTCCCAGGCACTGAGATTCTTGACTTTCCTTTCTATACACAGTTACCTACTTCACAAATCATACATTAGCACTGTCATTTAATTCCGTAGGCATATTTGTAGAAATCATATTGAAAAGAGGTAAGACAGCCTTCATTAAGGGAAAGAAAAAACAGAAATTATAGAAGAAATCCCTGTCCTTTGACTGCAAGTGACATTTTAACATAACAGTTAAATTTAATTACCAGGTATTTCAAGAACTTTGCATGAGAAAGCTGAACTAGATAGCCAAGTTCTTAGATAAGCCACCAACTGTATCAGGGATAACCCCACTACTACAAGTAGAGCCCACCTATTAATCAGCAAGCTTCATGATCCGCTTACATAGTAGGGAAAATTAGCAGAGCACCAATTACTTAACACCAGTTTTACCTGCACATGAAGGTGTAGGAGCAATTCTACTTACAAAAGGCAAGAGTACAGCAAAACCTCTGAAAGCCTGGGGCAGCAAATGACGCCATTACTTAACACAGTCAAGTAGAAGCAGAGCAAGCCAGAAGTACTTTTCAAAAGTGTTGGTATTCGTAGTAAAGCAGCATGCTGCAGGTTAGTGCAGATGGGGAAGAACCTTGCTATCTACAGAGAAACTGAGAATCTGCATTCCTTCCATGGATGCTTTAATATTCAACAAACTACATCTTAATGACAGTTGCATAACCTTTCCAAATGATCTCGCATGCTTGGAATCATTAGCAACTAAACTGTGTAGTATATAAATGAGAAAGAAGTCAAAGGTTAAAAGTGTTGATTGATATTAATCTCAGAGTATGAATATTTCTATTGTTATTACAGAACCTTATTTTTATATCGGACTGTATCAGAAGAGTGGAAAAAAAAATTAAGACAGCAAAACTTGCTCCAAAAAACTAAACTGTCATGGTAATGCAAAAGTAATTCTGACTGGCAGTTGTAAAGACCATTTATTGTTTATCCTAACTCATTTATTTATTTAACTCATTGTATTTTAGTGCTGTAGTTCAGAATAACCAAGAGAGGAAAAAATTGCCAGTTCCTAAGCTTTTAAAGAGAGAGATGTGAAAGAAGCTTTAATTAAAAAGGAGAATCCCAGAGAGAAGCAAAAGGAAAAAAATAAATCTATTGCCAATGTTTTGGGTTTGGGTTTTTTTTGGTGGTTTTTTTTTTTTTTTTTGGGTTTGTTTTTAACAATCAGAGCCATGGTTAACATGTATTCTTTTTCACACAGCTTTAGCTGATTTATTACTTAGTTTAAAAACTCCTTAAAGCATTAACTGTTAGACAACTCAGGAGATGAAAGGCCTGAAGAATCTACATATCCTATGTATGATCCCTGTAAAAAAATAAAGATAAAAAAGAATCGCTTTTTGTAGTATAAAGTTTTTCCTCTTTCTCCTGTGCACTCAGAGCAGAGAACTATATGTTGCATTCTTATCACATAAGCCATCTGAAAATGTTTAAAACTTATTTTTAAAGGAAATATTCCTACATCGTTTCACATACTGGAAACAGATTTCTTTACAAATAAAAAATATTGAGTCCTTCTGTTCCAGCTGTATTTATTCCGTAGACTTAAAAAACATGCTTCAAGTTTTTAGCTGCAAGAGCGGGAAAAACCTTTGCAAAGGAACACTGCACAAGTCTCCGCAGGGCTGCAGCAAAGCAATAGCAGCCCCCTCTGCTGCTCAGAAAAGGAGAAAAATATTAACATACACTGTTACAAAACCACCACCCCACCTATACACAATATTGCAACCTTCTCTCAATTGCCTGTGCTTTACACAAAACAAAAAACTGCTTCCAGGGACCAGCATTTCTCTAATCATCCTTTATTTCCCCCATCCCCACAAAGCTTTTAAGTCTATTAACGTTCTGACAGTAACTGCAGACTTTCACACAGCAGTCCCTTTTCACTTCACATATGCACAAACTTCCCAGTGCGATCTTAAGTTTTCTTTAGTTTTAAAAGTTAACGCTATACTTCCATACAAAGCCAAAAATCATTGAAAAATAAATCCTTTATTATCCTTGTGGCTCTACGTACTAGCTTGGACCAAGCACCTCACAGTAACAAATTCTGGCCCAGTCTACGCTATTCCAGAGCTCAAAGCTACGCATGTGAGCATGGCTTTAGATTTGTTTCAGAACTGGAGATGGGTATTTCAGCTCCAAGGGACAGGTCTGCCTCTGGTACATCCTGTCCCAGCTCCACTGAAGCCAACCCAGCTTATTAATTCTGTCTCTCCCCCCTCCACTCTCCAGGGTCAATGAAAAAACCAAGAAAAGGCACTCTCTGAACAGCACTATTACTTACACATGCACACCCAGTGACTTACAGCCAGACAGTATGCTACCTGGAATCAGAGGATGCTGCAATCAAAGTACACCATTTTTACATGAAAATTAAGCTGTTTCTCAGCCTTCACCATTGTTATATGTAATTTATGTTATGGCATCCATTAAAAAAATAATCTTATTAATCTTATTACCTTTAGTAAAGAAGCAAATGCTCAAATATGACAACTGCTGAAGGGGTATCAAAGTGTTTTTTGTGGTTGTAGATCCAACAATACAAGAATTTTTCATCTTTGTTTTACCTAATCTGTTTTCTGGTTCTTAGGAAGCTCTGGTTAACCAATAAGGTAATTACCATCACAGCCCACAATCCTGCAACGAGCAAACCTGCGTTTGGAGAGGACACTAACTTGGAAATTTAGTGGAGGGTTCTGCATGCAGGATGGCTGACCACTTACGAGGAGTCACCATCGCAATCCAAACAGTTAGCACACAAATAATGGTTCACATTTATATATCCCAATTTGCTAAGTTTAACAACAGCCTCAATAGAAGAAAAGGAAATAAATGTTTAAGAGGGGTTTTGTTGCAAAGACTCGTTGAACAGTGCCTGTTGTCCAGAAGGATCGAGCGTCTCCCATATATGGGCTTAAACACTCCTCCAGACATCCCTCCAGACCAGCAGAGCAGACACATGTGTTTCCTGAAACCCAGAACAAGAAAAGTGGCCATGCACCAGCTAACAATCCTCCTGCTCTACCCGCTCACTCGGATTTTAAAATTCAGGTCCCTACAGAACACATGAAAATACCTTTAGTGCCTTCTGGTGTATTCTCCCCTCAAAACACAATTTGTGGAGAAATATGAAATGGCTCCTGGAATCCCACCTGGAATGGGAGGGTGTGGTACAAAAAGAAGCTATACGAAAATTCAAGATGGCATCTGCCTAAAGTGAGAGGCATACTTTTAGGATGAAAGAGGGCTGCTATTTGCATAACTCCCAACAACTCTTCCCTACACATACAATACAACTTTTTGCCATGGACACAGTAAATTGCATCTTCTAGTTTCTGTATAACCTTCAGCTTGTCTTCCTCTTTTCCCAGAAACCAACTTCAAGCATGCAAGCAGGAGTAAGAAAAGAAACATGCCTCGATACCACAATTTGACCTAGAGCATGTATGTATGTGCCTCTGGAAATCTCACACTTGCTAGGCTGATATGACGTAGTTATTTTGCCTAATCATAGGAAACTGTGACAGTATTCGCTGGAATGAATGCAGCTAACGCTTCTCAGGAATTCATGGGTTTAATTATTTTTATTTTTTTTTTTTACGTGATTGTTTCCTAACTGAGGTGGCTTCAACATTAGACGGATTCAATATTAAAAGTATTATGTAATGTAGAATTTTAGATAAAGTAAAATTAATAGAACAAAGTTAAATTCATGGTAGCTTGGATAGAAGTGATCATGACTCCCCCCCTCCCCCTACAAAACACGTCAAATCCAAACCAAAGCAGAATGAACCTGTAAATTATTTTAAGTGTTTAGAAACAATTTCTTTCCAAGATAATCAAGAAGCCAATATTTCTAGAAATAAGAAAAGTTCACAGCAGTTAAAGAAAACCAAGTCATCTTGATGGAAACTGAAAGCCTCAATTAAAACCAAAATATTTAAGTACATTGAAGATGACAGTCATCAATATTTAAAAACTACAAACTGGGAGTTGTAGATACAGTTAAGCAAACAAAAAAAGGAATGAGTTAAAGATTATATACATTATGATCAAAATTATTTTAAAGAATTAGAACAATCTAAATATTTCCAAAATCTCAAATAAACCTAACGATATAAAAAAAAAAACAAACAAAAACCAAAAATGAAATAGAGTACAACCTGGATAACCATAGGCTGGAAGCCAGGTGTCAGTCCAAGATAAAATAATGCAATGGTTGACATAGAATAGGATTAACAGCATCGATGCCAATTTTTCCATAAAAACATGCTGGTTATCACTTATGTCATAAACACCAGTTTTCATGAAGATAAAATATTGCTGGCATGATATATTGGTTAATACTATGATTTCAAGAGTATGAACACAGGTAGACAAACAATTTAAATCTAAAATAAGCGAGAATGTTAATTTGCACGAGCAATTTCCTAGTGACAGTAACTACCAGTAATAGGCTCTTGTCCTTGCAGTGCTACAGAATCCCACGTGTACTGAGAGATAAAAGCATTTAAGGGCAGTTGCTATGAAATATGGCACGCACTGTAAATGTATTTGTTTGCTTATGTTGTGGTTAATTGTTACACGACTATTCCCAAGGAACTCAAGAAATACAAAGTCATCACAGAGGACTGGAAATGGATGCCACAAATACGATGCAATCAGTGAAGAATCAGCATCAAGTGCATGCTTCTGTAAAAGTCCTGCACATATTTTTTACCTTGCCTTCCTGTGCTATTTTATATTTTTATATAACAGACATGATAACATTCGATAGGACACAGATCAGTTCCAGTAAAAATTAACAAATAGTAAAGGATCTAATGAGGGACACTGGATGTGAGAAAACTATAGTCCCTTTAATACAACCAAGCATCAATTCTTATCTCTAGGTACAAAGGACACAAGGCCATACTTAGAGAACAGAAAGCTCTCTGAAGAAGGCTTGCATCATGTTAGACAAATCAGTTGAACGTGAAATCCTAATGCAGTGCTGCAGTCAAAAGTGTTAACGGAATCATTTGTTATATAAACAGGTAAATATGTAGCATGAACAAATTTTAACTGTCATTGGTACAGTTGCTACTGGAGTTTTGATCTCAGTTCTGATATCTATGATTCAAAATGGATGTTCAAAAATCAGAGACAGCCTTCAGGGAAGTTCCATAACAAGAACAAAAAAATAGAAGAATACTCCCAACGGACACAGTGTCGTTATTATTTACATTTAAGAGACATTTCAGGAGCGAACTTGATTGCTTTATGTATGCGGGGGAAAAAAAAAAACAACCCTGCTTGTTAAACAGCTCTTCAGTGCAATACAAGAAATAATAAATTGCAATGGTCAAAACAAGACAGGTAACAGGAAGCAGGCAGAGTAGAGTAAAGGTGCAGAAGTTTAGACACTGATGATAACTAACAAACTATTAACCTAGGCTTGAGATAGATTTGCCTTGCTGGACTGTTTCCTGTTTTCAAATGGTGATTTTTTTTTTCTAAAAATATGCTTTAGCTTGTACAGAAGTCAATATAAAGCAGCCTAACATTTTATGGAGGAAATTGTAACAGGTAACCACAGGGACCGTTACAGATTCCTGGCTGTTGCTGGTGAATGCAACGAAGACTCGTCTGAGCTACCATCCTTCTCATTTCAAGTGCACATGCCCTTTAGTCATAACATTTTCACAACATTATGGCAACAATTAGCTCAGTTAATTGCATGTAGCAGTAGTATGAGGCAAATATTTATATATAATTTTATATATCTATTATATAAACATTATCTAAAACATGAATATATATAAAATTTATTTCTATATAAATATAATGGGGTTTATGCTTCTGGTGAAATTTATCAGGTAGAACACAGCGAGTTTGCTGTCGTCAAGTGGAAGTCCAGGTGACAGGCAGCAAACACGATCAGGATACACTGTGGTGTTATGCGGGAACCTTGCCGCTTCCACCCTTAACCGCACAGGATCCCTCAGGCCAATTAGCAAAAAAAAAAAAGTCAGATTAGAAAGAGACTTTATTCAGCAGTTTATGAGGAAAGGAATAAAAAGTAGATGGAAAAAAAGATATCAAAAAGTTGATACGAGCTGCACGATGACACCCATGGCAGTAGCAGTTGCTGTTTATTCAGTCTCACTATTATCTCTTGGTATTTGGTAGCAATGAAAACTGTGTGTTGCCAATATTACTGCATACAACCAGACCAAACTAAGTAACTATGTTGGATCAGGATTGTATGCTTCCGAGCAGCCAGACACGCAAGCAGTAAGCAGCAGATTCAGCCATCCCAGACAATGCTGGCGGTGCAAAGCAAGTTTCACAGGAGTACAGCATATAGCAAGGGAGCAGGTAACTCAGCCAGAGTTATGAGAGAATTGTACTAGACTACAAAAGCTGAGAAGCATACCTGAAAAGCTAAAATAAGTCTATCAGGTTCGAGTCTCCTAGGATGAGTCTGTCTTCAACAGGTAGAACCATAAATCACTTGTAAGTACAACCTATGAATCTACAAACACTCCTTTTTCTTCTCAAAAGCAGCATACTAATTAGTCATGTTTATTTTTACTTGGCTAATTCATTCATGCTCCAGCACAGCTATATTTCCACAACATTTCTTAACACAGAATATGTTCCTATGGTTAAATGTTAGTTTCTTAATGAATTGGCAAACACTAATGTTGCATTATGTCAGTCTTACTATGTAACCATGACCTAGAGCAGTGCCAGATCAAACAGCTTTCTAACCTGTGCTGATCCTTCAGGTACACGGTCAAAACTACCTAAAATAGAGTTGTACCATGAGTCAAGAACAATTCCCAAAGAAGGTTCACTACCTAGCTCCCCAACAGTTCTTACATGAGCACAGCCTGGGGACAGAGCACAGACAAAAATGGCCAGCACTGCACGAAAACAATACACAAAGCAACTATCAGACCACACAGAAATTGTGCGTCTATACAAAAGAAGTCTTTCAGACAACTTTCTTCAGGCTAAACCAATTTGTTTCAGTTTACGTCAAATACACCTAAAATAAGAAAGAAAAAACTTGCATTCGTTATTGGAGATGATAAAAAAAGCTTCAGGACTGACCAGCACTGAAAACTGTGCTCTGCTCTGTCTGTACGGTTATTTACAAAGCACTTAGAAAAGTCTCCAATTCAGAGACTTAAAAAATGTATTTTTGAGTGCAAGAATTTCCTACATTAAATATCAAGTCCATACTGGATGCAAGTTGTTATACAATATTCTAAGTCATACTAAACCCAAGAAAACCAAAGCACTGGAATAAAAACAAGAATTTGAGTTGTAAAAAGCCAACTGAATGACATAAAATATGGCAGTATTTCACTCCAAATTACAAAGAATACACTTCAGGACCCTGAACAGTAGAATTATCAATAGAAAACTATATAATTTACTAAAAATTCATGTGAAAACGTGATGGTTTTTGAAAAATATCAAAGATGTTAGTTGAGATACTTTAAACATGCAAATGAATTACCTACTAATCACTATTACCAAAAACACTGCTGCAGCTTCCAGAAGCAAACGTTCATCCTATTTACCTGTTCTAGACATCAAGACCGATTCTCCATATCTATACATTTATTTTCATACTCAAACACATAGGGAACCCTGTCACGTTAACTGATTTTTTGGGAGTTTTGTTTTGTCTTACATCAAATTGTTGGGGTTTTTTTTAAAGTACATTGCAAAAATTTGAGGGGGTTTTGTCATTTTGTTTTCTGAAAGGTGAGATGAGGCTAGGTGTTCTATCACCAATTAATGATTAAGAAAAAGAAATTGGTACATAGGCTTAGGAACAACATTATTCCACAAGAAGCCTTGCCTGCTCCTCTTTTTTATTAGTCTGTATCACCGCTTTCATTATTCTTTCCGTTTTTGCTGCTGCTAAGAGTTAACACAATACCTACTTCCTGAAGAATTTGGAAAATATCCTGACCTACTAATGTACACTGGAGTTAATACTCCAAAAACTTTTTTTTGTTCTAAAATATTAGGTGATAAGTAGCAGTAAAAATGAGTATTTATTAACAAATTCTTATTACAAATCAGAAGTTTCCAACAACCATTGCAAACCATTTACAAGGTCCTCAGAAGCAGGATACCATACGACATTCTGTAATGACTTTGTAACTGAATTACCGGCTAACACTTTTTAACCTGTATTTTGTCACTGAACTCACTATAACCAGGCCAGAAGCAAGAAGGTGCTGTTTCTGTAATATTCCACCCTATTTTTTCATTACAGTGTTTTCATGTCAATGAACCAGATATTCTCAGAGAACACCACATATGCACAATTGCTTACCTTCCTTCTTGCCTGCTTTGAGAAGGAAAATATCATAAATAATGCCAGGAGGGTCTTATTAAGTGTATGAGTTAGCATGTAAAAATATTTATAAAGAAACACCTTGATCTTTTGAACAGAGTCATCAGAGCTCTATTCCTTAAAACATATAGGAGTATTTGCTCATATCAAACGCATGCAAATAATTTGATTATAAACAGCTGAAACAGTATCATTTGTAGATTGCATAAATTCTTCATAATGAGCTCCTTAGGAAGTAAAATCTTTGCTTCACTGTAAAACTTTAAGTTAAATATGCAATTTTTTTTCCAAAATCCAGAGTTAATGAGGATTAAGAACACAAAAAAATGTAGTCTCTCACCTTTGTCTTTATGTAGAATGGCGATGACTGGTGAATGGGCAAGTCCATGAGGCTATTGGAATTTGTGACACTGTTACTGTTAGCGTGTTCGTCTTCTCTACTGCTGTCGTCAGACTGATCGAAATCATCACTCTCCTGGTCCATTTCCTCCTCCTCTTCCACCTCCTCCTCTTGATCACCAGCATGTTCATCATCTTCTTCCTCTTGGTTACAAGTGGATTCTTCATCCACTGTAATAAGTCTATTGTTATTTTCTTCTAACTGTTCCTGCTGAGACTCATGCCTGTCATCAAATCCAGGTTCTTCTCCTATCTCCCCATTCCTCCCAGTGTGCTGCTCCTCTTGTTGTCGTCTTTGCTGCTGCTCCTCCTCTTCTACAACCCGATTCATCTGCTCCTCATCTACTTGGCTTGAGGAAGCATTACCTCGAAGAGATCCACCAGTTCGTCGCCTCTTGCTGCCCACAGAGAGCAGTTCCTGATTCATTTCCAAAAGCCAGCTTGCTACTTCTTGGACCTTGGCTAGGCTATCTGAAGATGCAAATGCTTTCACATTCTAAGGAGACAAAAAAAAGAGAAAAAGTTACATTTTTTTATTATATCAAACATTAAAAACTTATTCCATGGAATCTGAAGTTGTCAGGAGTAATACAAAGACACAAGGAATAATTTCTACTTGAAACACAACTGGAAAAACCCAAACAGATTGCAGACAACTTTGGAGCAAGACAGTTATTTCTTCTATCAAACAGTCTGATCATGATCTCTGTAAGCACACCACATGTGTGCAAGCAATATACAAAAACAGAGGGATATAACACAGTCCAGCTAGATCTTAAATTTGGTATTAGATATCCAGCTATACAACCTTTCAGGCTGGCACACTGTCACTCCAGTTCCCCTAGACGCCAGTGATGTGTCGAGTAGGTGAAGTCAGACATGAACTCAACAAGTAGTCGATTCACAGGTTGCACATGAAAACGTGTGCAGAGAGAAAATAACCAGCTTTTTCATCGTGCATAGAACCACTGTTCTCAGGTGTCCACAGACCACACTACACACTCAACAGGCTACACTGTGAGAGAGAGATTCAGAAAGCACAACAATACAATACTGGAAGGGAGTACGACTGCTGAGTAGGAGTAGGAGCAGGGAAGGATATAAGTTTCCATGAGTACTTCAGTATAGGAAGATATTCTAACCTCTCCCAATCTCATCCTCCACATCCCTTTTTTTTTTTTCCCCAGAAAGTCCTCTACCTCTTACAGTTTAAAAAAAAAATAATAAAAAAACCAAACTAACGCCTTGGATGATTGAGGCATGGAACAGACAAACTCCAACTTTGCTCCATGACATCTGCAAAAACATTCAACGTAACGGTGAGGAGGGAATAAAGTACCAGAAACCATAGCTCTAAGGTAATTTTCATTACACTGTATCATAAAAGCCACAGAAACACGTTTACAGATGTTTTTCAAGTCTTGCATTGAGAAGGATTCGTACATGGGATTCCACACACTTGTCCCCTCTTCCTCAGGGAAACATTCCTTGCATCCCAAAGACATGTTCTCAAGTTTCCACATACCTATCCAGACCACAGTTGCCCTGAAATAAAACCTTATGAGCTCAAAAGCTGAAATATATATTCCAAAGAAAGTGTCCACTAGCAATTAGGTCTAATCAGTGAATGAGAAGCTAATACTAAAGGACAATTAAACTCCACATGTCAAGGCAAGGACATGATGGAAGCAAGCAGAGACTGTGCTGACTCCTGCTTTTATCAGTGGGAAAAATGCATTAGGGCACGGGACGCACATGACCCAAACCAGAAGCTAACAACTCCAACCTTGAGTGCAAAGGGCATCAAAAGCGAGTGTGTTTAATTTGCTATATATAGTAAGTAGAACTTGAGAAAGAGTGTACTCTTTGTGGCATCTAAGAGAAATGTTATCACTTAACATTTTCCCCCAAAGCCCAGAAACCTTAGCATATTTGAGAGATGTTTAATAACTCCATTTCATCAAATGTCAAATTTGGTTGCATACATAATCTGAGGTTGGTACAACCTATTTATCAGGCTTGCTACACAGTTTGGGCATAATGAACATGACAACACTACACCTTATTTTCTCATGAAAAGAGAAAAGATTTAGATTTTTTGAAGCATTAAGTCATGTAAATATCAGTAATCATAAAAAAAAGACAAGAGATTTACATCTTCCCGATCTAGCAAGTTCAGCTTCCACCACAACTGATTCTCTAAATAGCCATGAATGAAGCTTAAAAGTTTTAATCATGCTTCTTCAGTATCAAGATTATTCCAAATATATACAATTATTGGTTTAGGACTTGCTTAATAAAACTGCAAATGCTGCATTTGTTTCCATAATTTAATACCTACTTTCAATTGGTACCTATAAGCAACTAACATGAAAGGTCAGCACTGAAATACTTAAGTAATAAAATGCATGATTCTGCTAAATGCTTAAGTGACAAAATAACACCATTGTTACTGTTAATATACCCAAATAAAATTCCAGTCCATTAAGAAAGAACATTCACTAGTACTATTATATATTTTTTAATTATTCCCACGTTTTTGTAGTGACCATCAATTCACAAAATTAGCTTCAGTCATAAATGATTTTAGTTTTACTCTGTATTTGCACCAATAAACTCAACTTGTTTTTTCCAGAAGCCTGTAAAATGCATTATCAAAATTTAATTACAAGCAGGGCTACATCAGAAATCATCAATATGCAAAGAGGTGATGCATTTGCTAAAGAACAGATGGATGTACATTATCTGAGAGATTTGAAACATTAAAGCTGCCTTCTGTCATGTAAGTGCTTTCAAAATTAACTACTGTCAGCTAATACACAAGATATGATCATTTCCATATATATATATATGGTAGATAAGAAGTAAGACAGGATTATTATTTTGCAGGAAGAAGTGTATTTACAAATCAACTACCAGAGGGCTAAAACGCTGTGTTTTCAGGTAGTACAGTGCCTCCTTCATTTATACTCTGAGCCCAAAATTACTCAGATCAGCTAAAGCCCAGCAGATCCAGAGAGGAAAGCTGTTGCTTTGCTACCCACCTCAGACCACAAAGAGACTGTTTTTAGACAGACACCAAAACATTGCAGTGCAGTGGCAGCACCTCTCATAAACATGCAAAACTCATTAAACTTGGTCAAGGAGTCAAACTTGGCAACTCCCAGGTGAGTTTCATAACACTTGCAGCTGCTTGTATGGAAAGGCAAAATACAAGGAATCCCTAAGGAAAACTGAAGTTCCTGGACTGATCCCACTGTAAATTCAGAGCTGAAGAATGCATCCCCCATCTATATTGAAGATTAAATGCTGCTTAAGCAGAAATCTTCAGCTTTGTCCATTAAATTTGCACAGAAGATAGATTATAAAAATAACCCAGACCAAAGGTTGCTTCATTACACAGGATGGCAAACTTGATCATAGTAACAAACTCAAGTCATAAAATTCTGAGTTGCATACATTGTACAGAAGAGGAAAATAAACAATCCTGTATTTCATCAGCACAAAATGTTGCTTCAAGCAAGAATAACATAAAGCTTTAAAAACTTTCAGTAACTTTTCATCAAAATAAAATACATCATTAACAATGCATCTCATTCTACAAGCATGCATGCTTTTTCTAACAACGATAAACTACTACTTCCAAATATACATACACCTCAAATATCTTGGTCAGCTCCAAGCTCTAGAACAAATTTGCAGCTAAAAAGATTCTCTGCTCCTGCTCTATCGCTCTGCCAACACTTTATGGAGCAGCACACCTGCTGCTACCCTGCTCCCTTTTTACTCGCTCTAGATTCTTTAACAATCATGTTGTTTATTCAGTGAAAAGTGGTCAAAGTAACCAACACTAAATAAAAGTGCTCCTCTAATTACTTATATCAAACACAAATCTGACAGCACACAATAACTATATTTAATATTCATTAAATTGAAAAAAAATCCCACAATTAAAGTTTCCTGTGCAAGTTTAATTAAACCTAGCTGCCTCTAATCTTGTATGGCCAGTTTTAATTATACCCCTCCCTACTCTAATCTGGCCCCAACCTTGTATCTACCTTCTGAGGCTTTTCATCAAGTCCTTGTGCCCTAACCTTCTCTCCTAAATGTTTCTGAACAAAGACAATTTCATTTTTCCCACCACATATGGTCTACTGTAAGATGTGTCTCCCCTCTGTTCACCTGCTTCCATTAACCCCACAATCCTATTTCAACAGACCTTATTCCTTCTCTCCCTATTTCATCATCCCAACTTACTTTTTTCTCCCTGGGCTGCCTCTTAACACAGCTCCCTCTCTAATCCCAGCCAGCCTCCCAAGCCCTTTTGGCCCACAGTGCTATTTTACAGTCCCAGACACTTTGCTCCATTCTGATCCATTCCCCGCAGAAAGTGAAGGGATTTAGATGAGAGACAATAGCTGACGATACGTGGGTAGTAAGAGCACAACAGAGCAATGTCCCCTTCCTACAAGTTATGGGGACAAGCACACAGAAGCCATTAAAAAGAAAACTTTGTTTTAACTCTGGGCTGGAAAGACAAAGGGGTATGGAGGACCCATCACATAATCCTACCTCTTTTGGTGGACACGGGTAAAGTATTTAATATAGGATAAAATAAGTATTTTAAAAGTATTTAATATAGGATAAAACATGAAATAGCACACAAAACCGCAAAAGAAAGAGGACACAAAAAGTAGTTTAGGAAATCAGTAATTGCTACAAGAATTAACATATATTTAGCAGTACTTCAGATGAGTGGCGTAAGAAAATAGCAGAGGTAGAAGAGAGATGAATAGACCTTTGGGGAGCAAAAGTTTAAAAGAAACAGCTTGAGCTACAAGCAGTCAACATTCTTTAGATTATGATAAAATAGGTATGATCATGTCTAAGTACTTTATACAGATTAAGATACTTTGTATAACTAAGAAAACAAGAGTCCAACACTGAAGATTGCTTCTGACCTTCAGCTACATTTACACATAGACTTCCATCTGCAGATGTCCAAACCCTCCTTAAAACTCAACTGCTGAATCAAAGATCAGATTTTCTGTTCAATAGACCTCTGTCCTGTTAGTGTGGAAGAATAAATTCTTCCATTTTACGGATCTATTGTTTCTTCTCTTCACATTAATTTTTTCCATAGGGTGTCCGCACGATCTCCATTTGCGCACATTTAGCATCATCCCAGAACATTAACTTTTAATGTCAATTCTTTATTCAGAAACAGGTAACACTGTATTGCACAAGTAAGCGGATGGAAAAAACCTCTTTTCAGCCATCACTGCAAAAGCCCAGTCTCATCAATACAGGTTCACTCAACCCTCACAGGCAGCGACTGCAGGTAGAGAGTGGGAAAAGCTGCAAAAGGTGCAACACGCTTCCTTGCTGTGTACAGGCAGGGCACACAAGGGTTCATCCCGTCCATGTGGGCAACACAACCACCTGCAGGGCTCACGCCCACACAAACACAGAATCTGGAGGTATTACAGCTGAAATGGATTCCACGGATTCTCTGTGCACCAGCAAAAGGAGTGTCAAGCCTTAATGCTTTAAACCAGAAGCCCTTTTCTTCCCCCCTCGTGCGTTCTCCTCAAAACCAGGACTGCTCTGGCTAAAATTTTACATAGAAGAGTAACTCAGAAAGACTTCTTGCGGGGGGGGGGGGGGGGGGGGGGGGGACACAAAATAAAAATTAAAAAAAAAAATAAAAATCAATCTGAGTTAAAGCAGTAGCAGTTTTTAACACTCTAGCACAGAATCATGCTATAAAATGTATTAATAGAGACATGATGACAAAATTAAAGCAATCGACACAAAACAGGCAGAGAGGAAACCACTGATATTTCTCCATAAGTAATTTGTGACCTTATTTCTTGAAGTGTTAAAAAAATGCCTGCATTTTCCTTGATTCAAAAATGAGAAAAATATCATAGCAAATAATTAGCTAATAGTGTGTTACACAAGTTATATTTTTACCTTAAAATTGGACACTTAAAAAAATGAGAGTTACTGTGAGATATTGTGGTAAGGATGGGGTGGAGATAAGAGGGAAATGTGAAAGTGACCCATGAGGAAATTGTTGAAAGCCTCCATCACCCAGTAATAAGAAAACTGTATTAAAAAAAATTAAAAAATCCAAAGTCCTTTTCCTCAAAGCCGTATCCCAACTGACAAGTTACTAACACCAGTACAGTGTTACTGAAGTGGGGCACTCATGTCTGTTTATCAAAAATCCCGTTCATTCCTCTTAGCCCCCTGAAAGCCAAGACCAACAGTAAAAGTACAAAAGTTACTCCTTATTTTTAATTCTGCATTGCTGTGTTTTCATCAAGAAGAGTGAATGGATATAATTTAGAATAAAATAATTTAAATTCCATGAAAGATATCATGGGAAGAAACAATCCACAGTAGGAGGAGATGAGTATTATCACTGATCTTACTGTGTTCGTATAAATAATCACATTATTTTCAGTAGTTGTATTAATGACTGTTATACAGAAGATGGCTGGTTTGTCTTTTCACTAACGACTCTTTAAAGAAAAAGGATTAAGCTGTAAAATGTGACAAGTTAACTATCATGTGCGACTAATGAAAGGCTTCTCTCCCCTTTTCCTTAGAAAAGGGAAAGCAGAAAAAAAGCTTTGAGTTATTTAAAGGGTGCCAAGTTTTCCAGCAACTATTGAAAACAAAACAGGCAAGTTCTCCATATAATCCTCCATGCCTCCACTGAATCTTTAATATCAAGCAGTGTCCATTTTCTCATCGAAAGAATGTCTGTGATAGACAAGTAAAGCACACAATTTTCAAGTACATTGTCTTACCCTTTCTGCTTTGACAAATGTACCATTACTTGGGTTCCTATATTAAAATTTTTACCTCTCGAAATAAAAAATTTTTACCTTGCTTAAATTAATGAATACCTGTTTTTTCACAAATTAGATTACTACAAGAAGCCTGTACTACTACTATTGCAAGCGAGATAGCACAAGCCCGCTTGTTTGCTCAATTCCAAACAGCAAGTTTCTATCTGTTAATATTTTGGTCTCGTGTAAACTATGCCTTCTGCGCATACTAACAAGGAAGAGTTTCTTGCCAAAAGCAAACATTAGATCATACTTATAGCAACATAAACTGAGTATCTTCAGTTACATTAGTTGAGAAGCACGTGAGCTGAAAAATTCTCAGATTAGAAAAACAGGCAGGCATATTATACTCCCTTCAAATGTAAAGATGCTGTTGCATGCCTACTTAGCAAAGGCTAGAAATGTACAAACAGAATCATCACAACTCTTACTTCATGACAGATACACACGTAACATAGAATTTCTCTACAAAAAAAGATCACAAATCCTCTTACAGTGCAACAGGAGACTAAGTAGTCCTTAAAACTTAACACGTTTGGATAATTTCAGAGTTCAATTCACTCCTCTTCCCCAAAAGTAAGTAAATTAGGTTTGTAGGTCTGCGGTAGTCGTGATAGCTTTCCAAGCTGGCCAAAAACCTCCACAGCACTATGCACTGTGTTCCACTTTCTACATGTGCTTTTCTGCCCCCAAACCAGACCACCCGTATTCCCTACAACAAAAGTCCTCACAGTCAGTTTTACAGCATCGTCAACAGCACTGCATACGGGGACATCGCCAGCTGCCCGAACAACAACTGTGTAGGATGGTTTTATGCAGCTCGAGGCCTTTCATCCATAGGAAGGGAGCTTGAGGAGTAGCAAGGATGCCACTGCTAGTCTTGCTTTCTAGTGGTCAACTTTGGTTAAGCTATGCTGGAGTGTTACTGTGCCACGGAAAACTCTGAGTTAACACACCTTTTAGGCTATAGGTACCAACAGGAGAAACCAGAAATCTCAACTATGAAGTCCAGAACAAACATTTAGTAACACTTATGTTAAGTAAACTGGCAATGTGATTACTATGCAGAAACAGCTACTTTCTCCCAACTATCTAGGTGAACAGGGAATTTATCTAGTAGACAAGAAGCAAGATCCAATCACTGAATGCTGAAATGAGAAAAATCCAAATGGAATTAACTATGAGGATAATTATTCACTGTCATACCTTACTAGGAAGACAGGAAATTAATCACCACTCTAAGTCTTTAATGAGAAGCATACTCCATCTTGGTTTAACACACTGTCCTGGTTTCAGCGGGGATAGAGTTAACTTTACTGGCAGCTGGTACAGTGCTGTGGTTTGGATTTAGGATGAGAATAAAGTTGATAACACACTAATATTTTAGGTGTTGCTAAGCAGCCAAGGACTTTTCAGCTTCTCATACTGGCTGCTAACAGGAAGGCAGGGGGCACCCAAGAAGCTGGGAGGGGACGCAGCCGGGACAGCGGACCCAACTGACCAAAGGGATATTCCATACCATATGATGTCATGCTCAGTATTTCAAGCTGGGGGAAGAAGAAGGAAGAGGGGAACATTCAGAGTTACGGCATTTGTCTTCCAAAGTAACCATCAGGCGTGGCTGAGCCCTGCTCTCCTGGAGATGGCTGAACACCTGCCTGCTGATGGGAAAGTAGTGAATAAATTCCTTGTTTGGCTTTGCTTGCATGTGCAGCTTTTCCTCTACTTATTAAACTATCTTTATCTCAACCCACGAGTTTTCTCACTGCTACTCTTCTGATTCTCTCCCCCAACCCACCGGGGTGGGGGGCGGTGAGGGAGCAGCTCTGTGGTGCTGAGCTGGTGGCTGGGGTTAAACCACCACACACATTCAACAACTGCAGAACATGCAGCACAGGCACAGCTACCAAGGCAGGGTTAGCTGACCGCCTCTCCCTGGGAATATACACAAGCAAGAGCTGCTGTTGTCACCTCTTCTCTGCTCTCATGGTGACACACAGGCAAAACGTGTTACCGAACTGCTGATTAAAACCTGCCTAGTTCCAGTGCAGACTTACTTCACAACCACCAGGCTTAACACACAGGCTAGCACGGTACGGCCCAAACAGCCTTAATATAAATTTTTCTTCAGCATCCACAACAGTGCTGAATGTGGCCCTGGGGCTGGAATGTATTTCCAATGGGAAGACCTACAGACCTTAGCAGTACGATATGTTAAACCGCTTTGTGGATCCATTCACACAGTCTGTTACTTAGCATGGTGCAGCTTTGCGAAGCTGTATCATAAGAGCAATACATAAATAACTTCCAAGTAGAGTCGCTCATTATTAATGCAAACTATTCTGAAGGCAAAAGCAAAACAGCATTTGGCAGCAAGAACACTGCCATTAAGACTTTTGGTCTTAAAACCTCAAAGTGATTTAGAGAGTACCCAACTGACTTCTCTGTCTCGGTTTCTTTCCTGTCCACTAATCATAAAAGTCATTTTGGGTACATTTCCCCAAATTACGGGTTTTACTGATACTGAATTGTAATTTTACCAGATGGCTGGTGTCAGCTTCTGGCAAAATGGTAGCATGATTTCTTGGACTAAATCTCCAATTCAAATGCTGCAGAAGTGCAGCACAAACAAGCAGACACGCAGAACAGCAGAGATAGCCAAAAAACAAAAAAGGTGAACTTAGAACACAGAGCAGAAAAGATGGAGCATAAAAAGGTCATCTTTAACACAAGTGGGGGAATAGGCCTTGAAGACAAACAGCGACTAAATTTAGTTGAATTTAAACTTAATTTAGTTAAATTTAAATGGGAAGAAGGGGAGGAAATTAACACCAAGTACTAAACTCTCCCCTACCTCAGAGCTGTTTGAGATTGACACCTCTAATGTGGAATGACAACACACAAACAGATGGAAACACATATACCCTTTACACTGAAAAGCATTCTAGTGGTTAAAAAGAGAGCAGGATCAAAGCTGAGGAAAGTGAGAATCAAGAGCAGTGACTACTACCTAGGAGCATTTGTATTTGAATGATTAAAAAAAATTTAAAATAAATACCCCCTTTTCAAGCAGCTCTTATACTATCTCTAATCACGAGGAATAATCAACTCCTTTTACTCCCAAAAAGCTTCAAGGCACAGACCAGTATTTTCAAACCTCTTAATAATGACGAATGAAGTAAAGGAAAAGCAATGTAGGTTATGCCATGAAAAGTGCAATCTCTTCATTCTGCTTTGACGCAGTCTTCTGCATCAGAGTAGCCTTCTAGAAAAGATTATCAGGCTACTGTAAAAATAAAAGATACCCAGTCCTTCTATATTATTCCAAGCACACAAAAAGATGACAGACAAGGGAAAAAGAACAAAAACCCCAAGTCTTGCCAAGCTATCATCAACATTTTCTACCTCAAGATCCATAGTGGACAATGCTTATCCCAGGCTACTGCCAAAATTTTCTATTTTAATTTCCTGTTTTCATTTGCTTATTCTTTAAAAAAAGTCTGAAGGACTATTATCTATAATATTCAGCTGTCACATAGTCCTAATTGCTAGCAAAAAACCTGAAGCAATGCTATCAGTACTGTTAAAGCAGCTGGGAGTAAAAGGCTGTAATATATTATGGAAAAAGATAATTTCTTATTTGTGTTTAGTTCAGCAGAGTTATAAACTGAATTTCTGAGATAAGAAAAAGTAGCTCGGGATCAGGTTAGGGTAGAAAACATGCTTCATGGAAGCAACACAAGATATTATCACTGGTGTATTTCACCATTTTGGTGGGAAAAACTACAGTTCAGCCTTATTCCTGTGAGGTTGCTCTAAAAGAAAAGTAGTAATATATATTTCATGAAGAATGCCTATCTTTCCACAGTCCCGATTCATATCTTATGAAATGTTCAGCTGTGTACATTCGATCAGATTTTGTGCAGTATCTGCTGGGCAATATTGTCTCCATTCTGAATACCATATTTCAAAGATGAACTCCGAATCATGTACTTTCTTCCAGAGCTAGTCAATGAACTTGTTAAATGCCTTTGCATCAACATCTGATAAGAAGCCTTTGATCTGCACTTTTTTTTCTTCTAATAAAAGGAAGAAATACAAACAGAAACAGAACGACAGCATTTATCAGACTTGCTGAAATCTGTTAATACACTGGTTTGTCTGCATCTTCAGAATCTTCAGCAGTAGAAAGACATAAGTAAAACAAGGTCACATACTGCCAGGGCACAGGAGAACAAATTCCCCTTCCTGGTGTCTCACTTAAGAGGGGAAAAAAAAATAATAAAATATGGTCTCCACATGGTATTAAAAAAAAATAAAATGCCTTCTCTTTAACCTCACGTCTCCAGAACACTGCCTACCACACATTGCTTCCTAAGTGCTATGTTCTCTGTGTCACGGGGAAGCTTTCTGGCAGTAATGTAAAATCTGACCTTGCAGAACAACAAGGCACTTGCTGACAAACAGCATGCGAGATTGCCAGGTTTGAAGGAAGATATCCCAACCTGTCTAAAAGAATTTGGCCCCGGCCCAGACAGACTCTTAGCAGGCTCCACTGGAGAAATGGAAATGGTTGCATTTATTGTTATTGATTTAATGGCCTTAAAATGGTTCTCTGAGAATCTTATTTCAGTAACTGATGAAGCAGTATGGTTCAGCAGCAGAGAATTTGCCTAACAACCTATGGAAACCTAAATTTGCTTGGCCAAACTACTTCTAGGACTGGGAAAGTAATTTTTTTTGATCTGCTCAACCAGAGGTGAAAGTAGGCGCTTAAATAAGAATGTAAGGTGGCCTACGATACTAGTGTTAGGCAGGCATTCAAACTTTCTTTCAAATCCTACGAAGCCATCAGCTCTAAATATTTTGTTTCTGCTCTACAGCACTTTCCTACTACAGAAAGGTGGTATGGCCGTAAAAAGCTGAGTACAACACCGGAAAGCACTGACCACAGATACGGTGAACAAATATATGATTTACCTGAACTAACAAACTGCAGGAAATACTGATACAGCCTGTACAGATATAAACAATCTTAAAATTGGAAATCGGGATCATAATTTGAATGGATTAAAAACAGGTTGTAGAGAGACATCCTTGTCAGGGACTAATGTAATTTAAGATGCTGTTACCACCCTGCCACAGGATCTTTTCAGTGGAGCTTCACTGAAGTCAACTGAGTGCCACTTAACCTATTCCAGACAAAATTAGGCAAGTCAACATAAACTTACCAGTTTCCTCTAATTTATATGATTTTGCTGGCACTGGATTAAGAATGACTGATGCAAATTGTTGTAAGGACAGCAGACCTTATACCCTTCCAGCAGAGAGCAGGTAACAGCTAGGCACTAATCAACATCTTACACCACTGCAAAATAAACACTGACCCACAAACTTAAAGCTACACTCTTCGGTAAAAGCAAGCCATGCATTATGGACCTAAACTTGACTGTTGTCAGAAGTCTCACCAAACCACCAGTCTGCCAGAGCTGGCATGCGTGAGCCACCATGTCTCATGCCCACGTGGAAAGGCGTGCAGGGCTAGGACAGTTTCTTTGCAACAGCAAACCCATCACATAATAGCAGCTGCAAAGAAGAGGCCCTGATGTCATTGCTTCCACCCACTTTTACTGCAGGCCAGTCGATGTTCCTGACTTTCCAAGGACATTGTCGGTGCAGATTCATGTAGGTGAAGAGTAATCACTATCCTTCCTGGACAGCAGTGCTGAACAGCATCAGCTGCATCGATTGAGCACAGACAGCATTACTCCCTGTCCAAACCTGGTGTCTGTCCTTGCTGCTACACCAGGTGTATAGAATTTCGCAAAGGTCAGCTGCTATGCCACACAGCTGCCTTGCGGATTTTGGAGACCAGCACCTTTCTGAAGCAAGTAGATGAAGTTGCTCAGGCCCTAGTGAAGTGTGCATTGATGTTCAGAGGGAGAGACTTGCCAGATTGCTGGTAACAGGTGGAAATCCAAAGCAGCTGAGATGGTACAACCTGTGAGACAAGATGGTTTGTCTCCTATGTGCCACAGGGACCCACAACATGATAGGGAAGGGAGCATGAAGAGTGAAACCCTGTTGACACAAGAGAACAAAGGTCTGGATGCACTAAACAGGCAAGGCACATTTCTGGGCTGGTTGTTTATTTTCTAACAGAGAAAGTTGTTCAGGAAAAAGACTTGTAAAATAACTGACTGATTTAAACCAAATTTTGAGGCTATTATCCAACTAATTCACTACATGGTTTTATCACTACTATGTAAGAGCGATGTGTGGAATAGTCCAGCTGCTAACAGTTGTATTTACAACTGTTTCTACTGATAGAATGCCAAATTGATGACTTTCTGAATAATACATTGGTTGTCGGTGGCAACAGCATCATCAAAATCAGGGGGTCTGTATTTGTCCTTACTGGAAAACCTGGCTGATTAGGTTACGTCCTATGACAGCTTGAAGCCTACAAAACAGACCTTACAGTAACCATTCTCACCGCAGCAGCCCAAAAAGGCTTTTAGTAACCGCACTGAAGAGCTCAACTTCTCACAATGTCTAGTCCTCCACTGAGGAAAACAGAATATAGTACAAACAATGCTGGCAACATGAAGTCCAAGTCATCCATCGTGGCCTTCAAGTCTGTGTGTATCTTAATTTTTCTTATAGTCTACATGTGGGCTTCCATGTTCTCAGATGCAAGGCTGATTAACCATAATAAAAATAGTACCATTCTGTCCAGTTCAGAAATCACTTTTTGGTGACCAGGACATAGGAGTCAGCTATTTGCTCAACAGAAGCAATGACTAGGTATAAATTGTAAAATGGCACAAAAAATACAGTTGAACTTTCTAAGGTTTCCATTCCCATCACCTCGACACCCAGGAAATACCTAGCAAATGAAATTTCTTTCTCCAATAAGAATCCTGGAAAGAAAATAGGCTTTAAGAAATACTTTCATTTCCTAGTGACATAACTCATAGACTTTTATCAAAGCCTGGCAAGAATATATTTTCTGCTTGTAACAGTGCAGGGCTCACGTACTGAACTAATTCCCATGGAGTTCATAGCCATTCTCAAAGGTATTGCAGGTAACATGGGGTAATGGCACCAATGCAGTCCCCAGATCTGCACTTACTCCTCAGATACTAGCGAGATCAAGCATACATTTCCAGGATATCTCACCTTCATGGGTGACCTGGAACCCCCAAGCTCTTCCAGGTGCTTCTGGTATTTTGTTTCAATATGTGAAATAACTACTCTGACACTGAGAGCACCAACTGTTTCAGGACTGTGGCAGTTCTCAGCAGCAGTTCCTGCACTCCATGTTGACTTATCCGTTGAGGAACTGACCGTCTTAAAAGTCCAGGTCAGTGTAAATTTAGGCAGTTGTGGTTCTTTTTGGAACTTCTGGGCCAAAGCCACTTTTTACAGACTGCCCAGATATAGTCTTGCATGTCCTGATTTTTGAGTCGGGGGGGGGGGGAAGCCTGCTGCACATCTGGCTCAGAAAGTGGAACTGTCCCAGACAGCAACATCTGCCACACTCAGGGTCACAAGAAAGAAATCTTAACAGATCTGGAGCTGTTTTAAAGAACTTGTTACAAGTGGACAGGAGGCAGCAACTTAAAAGTCTGATCTCAACTCTGTTCAGTCCCAGACAATAAATTTACAACACAGAATGCATTCAGGAAAACTTTTCCTGAAGAGTCTATCATCTGGAAAAGGCTTGACTCACAGTAGCAGGACAGCAGGCTGGACATCACTGGGTCTTTCTGCCACTGGTGAAGGAACAGAGACTGGATGATGAGTGCTCCATCCTTTATACCCCACCATGGAAGAAGTATTAAGCAGCTCAGATGCAGGCACCATCCATCAAGAAGAACTGGTTGACTTGGTAGAAATCACATTACCAACCTCAAGAAAGCATGAGATTTTTATGAGCTTGCACAGAAATTTTCCTAGTTATGCGACAGAACTTGGTGACATCTCTTTGAAAAAATGAAAGAAAGCTTCAGCAGGTTTTCTAGCAGGACTTCTTCAACATCTTTGTCGGTGACATGGACAGTGGGGTAGAGTGCACCCTCAGCAAGTTTGCTGATGATACCAAGCTGTCTGGCGAGGCAGACACGCTGGAGGGGAGGGATGCCATCCAGAGGGACCTGGACAGGCTGGAGAGGTGGGCCCAAGCCAACCTCAGGCAGTTCAACAAGGCCAAGTGCAAGGTCCTACACCTGGGTCGGGGCAATCCCAAGCACAAATACAGGCTCGGCGGGGAATGGCTGGAGAGCAGCCCTGAGGAGAAGGACCTGGGGGTGATGATTGATGAGAAGCTCAACATGAGCCAGCAATGTGCGATCGCAGCCCAGAAGGCCAACCGTATCCTGGGCTGCATCAGAAGTGTGGCCAGCAGGTCAAGGGAGGTGATTCTGCCCCTCTACTCCGCTCTCATGACACCCCGCCTGGAGTACTGCATCCAGCTCTGGAGTCCCCAACATAAGAAGGACATGGACCTGCTGGAGCACGTCCAGAGGAGGGCCAAGAGGATGATTCGAGGGCTGGAGCACCTCTCCTATGAGGAGAGGCTGAGAGAGCTGGGGCTGTTCAGCCTGGAGAAGAGAAGGCTCCGGGGAGACCTTATTGCGGCCTTCCAGTACCTAAAGGGGGCCTACAGGAGAGCTGGGGAAGGACTTTTTACTCGGGCATGTAGCAATAGGACAAGGGGGAATGGCTTTAAACTGGAAGAGGGGAGGTTTAGATTAGATATTAGGAAGAAATTTTTCACTTTGAGGGTGGTAAGGCACTCGAACAGGTTGCCCAGAGAGATTGTGGAGGCCCCATCCCTAGAGGTGTTCAAGGCCAGGCTGGACGTGGCCTTGGGCAACCTGGTCTGGTGGGAGGTGTCCCTGCCTATGGCAGGGGGGTTGGAACTTGATGATCTTCAAGGTCCCTTCCAACCTCAACCATTCTATGATTCTATGAAAATATAACAAATCAACTTCAAAAGTCTAACAGCAGTTTTTTAACAGGTATTTTTGAAAGATCGTTTAGTTGATGTTTCTCCTTTTTAGTTGTGTGAATACAATTCCAGTGGAAACTGAAATATTAGCAGAACTTTTTATAGCTAGAGATATACTAGGACTAAAACAAGCATCATGGGGAAATCCTAGCTCACTGAATTGAGAGCTAAAACTGCAACAGAACACCCATATATGCTTTAAAAAAAGTTTAGAATAGGTAAGGACTAGCAGCTAACAGAAAGCAAGTGCTCAGCAAGCTCCCCAGCATGCTTATTCTGTACAATATTTATTTTGCTTTCAAAGTAGACTTCCTGACACATTAAAATAAGCTAGTTAAAGAAACTTTCAGAAAGAATATTGTGTAGACAGACATGCATACACTCTTCCTGAGGCGTAGGTCAGCCTCCCTCACCCAACCTGCTTATCACTGTATCCAACCAGACCTCCTGGCGTACCTGCGCACATAAGCATCACTAATCCGCTTCAGTCAGAATGAGCCAGGTTAGCTTACAACTTTAAATTCTCAGCTAAGCAGATTCGTTTTGCCTGAAATAGATTAGGAAGTACTCGCACGAGCAGTTCCACAAACAGATTAGACACGAACAATCTCCTTCAGCAGGGGGACAGGACAGGCAGCACGTGGCTGTAACGTGCGATCGGCCCACCTGAACTGAATGCCTACTGCAGTCCAGTAACGTCCACCTGGGATATCAGTAAGAGCTCACTTCAGATTCATGGTCTGTTCCGTTTCACAGCTTCCCTGTGTTGATAAGACCCATCAAAAGTGAACCAAAGATACCAACCCTAGTCTTACAAAGTAGCTGGCATCTACAGCCTACAAGTTTTAGATATAACACGCATCTCAGAAACCTTAAGAACCGTACAAGTGATATTTAGAGATAAACTGCTAGCATTTCTCTTATTTAAGCAGACAACAAGCTATAAATGCAATCGAGATGTTAAATATTTTCCAAGGGACAAAATTATTTTATTGCTATCTTTGTTTGATAAATAAACAAGGAAAAGAGTACTGGTCAACTGGAATTGCCAGAAAGATCTTATCTCACTACTCTAATTTGTGGGCTTCCTGCTTCTTTGTCAGTTACTTTCATAAGTGACTATCCTGACAAAGCTCATGAGGACAGATAATTTCAAGGAAAAAAAGAAAAAATAAAGTTGATGCAAATCGCAGACTCACCACAGAATTTACTACTTGGCCAGAGTGCTTTACTCCCAAGTTATAGAAGATTCTTTTTTTTTTTTCCTGAACTTCCTCAAGTTGTTAAAATAACCTCAGAAGTTTAACAAAATAAGCCAAGTCTGCAAATACTCTGAAAGCATAAAAAGGTATCACCAATCCCTTCATCAGTAGCTTCAAGGAGATGTGCCACGCAAGGGCATATGCAGTCCACGACTAGAATTATGACAAAGGGTCTTTCTAAAGGTAAAGGATTTAGTGGTTTTGCCACCATTATGTTGCATTCACATGCATCTGCTTCTGTTCTGCTACCACTTCTTGTTATTCATTTCTCCAAGAAGGTCTGAGAGAACAATTTGGCCCTAGCATTCTTTACCTGCAAGTAGAAAACAAAGCGGTAAGAGCCTGAGATGCAGACATACAGACAGAGCAGCTAAACCATTCAGATTGATGACCAAAAATAAGGAATCAAAAAGCTAAACCTCTAAACCTATTACGAAAAAAAACCCCTATCCTTTTCTAAACACTTTCCATGTTAACAAGATTGTGCTGAACCATCCACTGAACAACTGGGTGGGAGAGGCAGGTGCTTTTGTACTCAGAACATCCCTCAAGGAATTGAACACCACCCCCCTTTTTCTTTTTGTTTTGTGTTGCTGTTTTTCTAAAAAAAACATGGATATGTGGGAGAGATTAGAAGGTAAGATACTTCATGAAGATGCAATAAATTTAACATGACTAAAGAATTAGGCATTGTTCAGGAGTACATGCTGCTCTTATTAAATCCTCATCAATAAGCAGCGCTGGGAAAGATCACAACTGAATGTAGAAACAGCTACAGGTTTTTGATATTCACAGATGTAATAAAGTAGAAGAAATAAAATATAGGTCAATCTATGCCAACCGAATCTCTCCTGTTCTGGCAGCAGCAGTGCCATAGACTATTTTAAAAGTGATGTAGAATCAGCCAGCCATTAACACAAAACCCTCAAAAATCAACACTTGTAGATCATGCATTCATTCATATTTTATAAAGGACTTATTACTGTAAGTTTTCAAGATGCAATGATAAGTCCAAAATAACTGAAGAGAAGATTCTTTGTTTATTCTGAAAAGTATCTGCAGTTGGTTTTGAGCATCCATTTATTTGCTTATGTAATGACCACACACTTGGTGACTGTATGCTTCAGTAGTAGTGACAGACACTAGGGGTACTGAAAGATGGTCATGAAGTGGCCTGTAAAAGCTCTGCCGTATCTTCTGAAAGAAAATCTGAGGGGGAAGAAAGACTGGCATATCTTTCCAAGTGTTAACATATCCTACAAAGGCTCTAAGAAATGAATCTATCCTCGCTTGTTCACATATTACATTTACCATTTCCACTATACAATACCCCATGGCTGAAATGCTCAGTAGTGCTCCGCAGGCTCAGTGCATCTCTGAAAAGTCTGTTCAAGTCCTTAGGATCTGCAGGAGTAGAACAACCACAGAGCTACGTGCACATAGCACCTCCAAATTAGTTACCAGTAAGCTTCATACCTAGTACATAAAAATGAAATGTAAATGCAGGTGTTTTCATTTGTCCTTCATAGGGCAAATCATTTCTCCAAGCACGGGTTTGACAAATACCAACTAGGATCTCCCACTGTCAATACACACATACCTTCCCAGAGAGGATGAGCCAAGTGGCTCTTGTACAAAAGAGTCCATCATTTATACTGTCTAAAGGACAGATTTTGCTTAACAGAATTCGCAAATCTCCGACCGAGAAGGAATATGTAAAATCAAGATATGCTATTAGCTGCTTGCAATGGGATAGCTATGCTGCCTATAAGTTCCTCCAATACTGTTTAAGGAAATTAGAAGTAGTAACACAGGTAAGTGGGACTTGATGAGATTCCAGAAAAACTGTTTTGAAAAGAAATTGGAAAGTGATGCTAGAAGCTGTGTGACACAACAGAGAATATTCCAGGCAGATGTGGCAGCATAAAACTAGAAGTAAAGTAAGCATAAAGGGATAGTAGGGTAAAAAAAATGTGAAGAGTAGAATAAATTATACAATATAAGGTCTGAGACGAATTATAGATAATTCATTACTAGATATAGAGTAAACAGGATCAGATCTGTTCAGCGCCTGTGGCCAAGAAAGTGCATTATTGATCTACTGTATTATGCAGGGCCTGGAAAAAGACAACAACTCAGGAGTAAGTGTTCCAGCATATCAATTTTTATATTTAGTAACAGCTGAAACAAGCAGAAATGGACACTTCATAATATTAGTACTTGATTGTTTGTTTTATGCTTCAAGATAAATTAGCTTTGTGCACCCAGAAGAGGAACACTGTCATAAAGGCCAAGAACTCAATTCCTTAATTTAATAATATTTAAAGCTTCCCTAACAATGGAGATGAAGGGAATCCAAGTAGCATTGTCCTTGTAGCATACTATTGACACTGCTAGGACAAGACTTTCACAACGGAAACTAACAATTAAAATGTTAAACCAGTCAGCCAGTGAAGTTCACCCACTAGACTAATTCACTTCTAAAGGAGCTGCAATGTTTAGAAGCAAGTATTTTCAAAAAGTCTTAATCTCTCCGAATTCCTTTTATTTGACATACCAAACACGTGCTTGTGTAAATCTGAATACAATCCTTAAATATAAAGGCTGCTAAAGCACAACCCATACATCGTGTGAAAGCAGCAAAGTCTATTCAGCTCTGCATGGGACTCTTAGCAAGAGCCAAGTTACGTAGAGCTGGTATGACAGATCTGCAACAGGATCCAATGAGAGTTATTGACCAAGTAAATGAGCAAAACCAAATCCAAGACTAGACAATTACAAACAACAGGCCCTCTTACTGTGACTAGTAGAGGCAAAAACTTGACCTTGTGACAGCAATTGATTTTAGAGAATTAAAAAACATGAAATACTAAAATAATGCCTTTTTGAATTCTACCTGAGAAAATGCAAAGACTGTACTACAATCCTTGCATGAAAATGAAATCAAATGTTTTGTTTGTGACATGTTTTGCCCAATACCAGAAGCTGTTTGTCAGCCATTGGTACAATCATTAATATAAACCAACTAAAGAGAAGACAAAACTCTTCATGTATTAGCACTATGGCCTATTTTACAGTCGTACTAGGTTTTACTGTGGAAAATAGGGGACTTGTGGTTCTAGGAATATCAATCCTGCTACTGTGATAGATGGCTTGTCAAGATACAATAACCACTGTATACTTGCACATTAAAAAAGAAGCCTAAACATATATAGCAGTATTGCCCGCCTTCCTCAGCACCAAGGATATCCTACCTGGCCATCTGAGAACTTGCTTTTTAAAACCAAAAGTATAATTGCATTCACACAGCATGAGTAAATGCACAAAATCTGTTATTTGCGTCTAGAAGTGGCTAAATAAAGTGCATAAATACCAGTGTGTCCTTACTGTTCCCTCCTCAAAAAACTATGCCAACTGCAACTGCAAGTGAAGTTTGACACCATCTGTCACCTAATTACACCTTACATAATATATGTCATCAGGACATTCACCATAGCCATCACTCTGCAAGTGATGGCACAAGATTTACGTATTCAACTACCTACATTTTTAATGCTTATGGAACCAGCCACAAACATCTGTAAAGCTGCATGTGCTCATTCAGAACCTTTTCAGATGCAATGGCTAAAATAAATTGCTAACAGTTAGAAAGCCAATGAACTGCCATCACCTTTTTATTTCTCAACTATTCCCACAAGCTGGTACTTGTGGTATGCATTATTTTCAATAGTTTCTACACTTAGAATTCTAATTCTGAGAGTCAAAGATCAACTACACACATTGGAATAGCATCCACTTCATTCAGTATGTGGAGATCTAGCACACATAGGAAATTTTAAAAGTGTGCTTCTCACATCAGCAGACAAGAGAGGACATTAGAGCCTGTTCTGTAAGTTACAAGGATCGGGTGCCACTGGCTTTTAGCACTGCTGCAACCCAGTATTCCACAAACAGTCACGCTGCGTAGTAACGCTCTGTAGTAACACAGAGTGAGCGAGCCTCATCTACTGACTTGTAGAGAAATCAAATCCTGGGCCCACTTGCTGCTACTGGCACATTCAGTGCATCAAGTGACAGCTGAAGTGCTTGGGACTTATTAAGACTTTGTTGTGAGAACTTCAACATGTTTTATGCTGAATTTGGCTGGATCTATATAACAAAGTTTACACTGACTTAAAAGCAGACAAAATCCCCCAAAATGTCCTGACTAAATTATTTAGAGGCTCTGCATTCTCTTAGCTCTACTCCTTTACCTGTTTTACAGTTTGCTTTCATGTTTCATTTTCCATGTACTTGCAGAGTCTGAAAAAAGTATCAGATTCTTCTCTGTTCAAGAAAAGATGAAACTTAGCCACCCATAACAAAGCTGAAGATAAGTAATAACTGTTAGAAAATGCCAGACTACCCTGTCATGTATTGGCTGACCAGGGCCTTTGCATAAAAGCACTCACCTCTCTAACAGAAAACAATGCCTGCTCTATGCTATAGATTCTCTTTACTCTGAACATGCCATCTCCTCCCTTTACTCAGATATGACGCAACGACTAAGGTACAAGACTCGGCTTGGTGTGTTTAGAGAAAGCATAGTCACTGCCATAAAACAGGCTAATGTCTCTAATATATCAATACACGTTTTGTATCTTTGTTCTCTCAGCACAGGATTCATGGTTAGTTTTTGTTTGGTGGTAGTGGAAGCATTGTTTTGTTTGGGGATTTTTTTAGATGCCATGGGATCATAAAGGATCTGATACATTCCAGAAACCAAGTCATTTTTGGTACCTTTGCTGGGCACTGAGTCAGAGTAACAGCTCAGAATATTAAATGTAGTTTCCAACAAATCCCGCTATGCTGCTTTGCCTATGTTTTTCCACAGATTGAAGGCTGCTATTTTAGTTTACTTTACTGACAGAAGTAAAGGAACTCAACAGCGGAGTACTACTGGGGGAAAAAAAAAAAGTATTTTCACGTAAACAACTAGCTTCATAGAATAGCGAAAGGATTAATGTTCTATAAAACAGGTTTGAGGAGGCTAGTAATTTAAGACCAAAACATAAAAATCCATTATATTCTTCATAAAGAAAGATGCCTCTTCTGTAGGTTTGTCCACAATGGTCACCAAATGACCAGGAACTTCTCAGTCTGGGAAAGATTACTCCACATTTCTAATAAGAATCAAACTGGGAAATGGCAATTTTTTGTTTCTTCAGGATGACAATTATCCCAATGCAGTATTATTTCTTCCCCCAGAATTCTGTGGGTTTAGAAGCTCTACAAAGATGGAAGTACAGCAAAAGCATGGTAACTACCAATTCTTCTAAAGGAAAGACTGCCAGGCATGCAAAATGTTAAGATACACAAAGTACTTAAAAATTAACTTATATATAGGCAATCAGTGTTCCCATCCGGTCATAAGAAATTTTTAAAGGAGAAGCTACTAATGTATACATACACATAAGCAAGATGAAAAAATCTTTGTTACAAAATGGAACAAGTGAGCAGTTTAGACCAACAATACTTGCAAAACTTAATTGGTTTGCAATTGCTGTTTGTTGCTTTCTTGAGCTCCAAAACAAAAACTGACACCAAGTCAGCTGCGAGTAGATGCATAGAGACTTACAGATATTTAAAATAAATGGATAAATAAATAAAATTGAGCCTCAAATGGGCACGAGGAGCAGGCAGAATGTATCCACATTACTCACTTGAATTAGGTTAAGTGGCTTGCCAATTCATGTTTTGTTTCAAATTCAGCTGGCACACCACTCTAATTCTGATGCCCTGCACTGACTTAGCAACATGATTTGCACATCTTAAGATCTTGAACTGCTCGTGTTATGCAAGGTAGAAAAAAGAATTAGTGACCAATCTTTCATCAGTAAATTACCACTCAAAATTAGAGGTTGTTATAGCTTTAGAGAAACAAATTACAGAACTGCTTTCCCAGCTCCTGTACTATCCCTCAGTCCACGTTATCTAGCTGTTTTCTTTCTTCCTCAATTTATGCCACTTAACCAAAACCTGCTCAAGAAAAATATTTTGTTGTCACTCCAGATATTGTGAGAAATAGCTGTGGCTGTGGGTGGAAAGCAGATGGAAAATGCTTTTGTATACATTAAATTATGACATGTTCAGGAAGCCTCTTCTACTCCCCATCCTGAATTGTGAGTATGGGCATAGGCGTTTGGAGGAAGGAAAGGTGTAATCTGCATCCTTTGGCGGGGGGAGGTGGGGCAAAAGGACAAACTGACTATCACTGACAACTATGCATCTGGGAGCCAGCACAGTGGGAAGTGGAAAGCACACAATGGAAGTGACCATGCAAGCAGATGGAGCCAAAAGCTGGGGGGGGGGGGGGGGGGGGGGGAATAAACAAGTGACAGCTGCATTAGCTGGCACACAATCCCCAATGGTTGGCAAAGACGCTACACATGTACTTGTGAAAAAGTGGCACAAAAGAAACTGAAGCAATAAGATCCATCTTTCCGTAAAGAAGAGGCTACAGAAACCATTTTGTTAAAAAGCGTTAAAAAGATAGGAATCAGATCTAATTTTTATCGCATCTCCAGATGTGAGAATATAGGTGAGTCACTGTCTTCCTTGTGCCTTTTTTCTGCAGCTATACCAAGTAGAAATCACCTTTTTAAGGTACCCAGAACACTCATACAAATGTTTTGCCACCTTTCACCCACTTGAGATTTAACTTTTCTCTGTGCTTTTCCCACAAAGGAAATACTATGCAGAGAAAATGTGAGCTAGTGGGAAATATAGCTGAATTCAGTCTGAGGAGACCTGGTTTCCATGCTCAGATTTGCCAGGGGCCTGAAGAGAGACCTTCGGCCTCTTCACTTTCACACTGTGTTTCCCCATTTATAAAGTGAGGTTTATTATGTATGCATCCCTGCAAAAAGGCTTTGAAAAAGTGAAAGGTAAATCGAGGATCAAGAACGCCATTGCCTTGTCAGCCCAACTTCTTCCTGCACGTGCATTACAGTAAGGTCTCACGGATCAATTTTTGCCCTCAGGGCCTATCGACATGCCCACAGAATGCAAACAGGGTGTATTTAGTGAGGTATTTTCCCACCCTTATTATTTAGTGGAAGTTTCCAGGGTATATTTTATTATCTGTATTTTCTAGGTTGCTCGATGCTATGGTACATATGTACATTTCATAGTTAACTGATTTATCTTAGTGACAAACATAAGGTGAAAGAGTGATTTTGGCTCCCTTGTGCAGACAGCCCTGCAAAGGTGTCAGCAAGGCCAGCTACATCGAACTTAACTCTGATATCCAGCTCCTGTGAAATCCAGACTTGTATCCATAGCCATGTCAGAGTTCAAAGCACAGCTACGCTACAACTCTGACTCTTCAAATTCAGTTTTTTGAGCACTACACTTCCTTCCCTCTTCTTTTCATTTGTTGCACCCACCACCAGTTGCCTGTGCTGATCAGGTTTCTTTTCCCTCTAGCATTCCCATCCTAGGAGGGTCCAATGACCAGGCTAACAAGTGGCCCTAAAACAAAAAAAGTCAAAGGACTATAAGGTCTGTATGTCAGGTTCAGTTAGACAGATGAGAAATGAAGAAACACATACACACATTATTTGATGAGGGAGACCTAAACCAGCATTTCCTTCTCCTCAGTACAGCATTCTACCAAGAAAGCACAGAATAACAGAAGGTATGAGGACTCTAACCAGTCGTTAGGATATCCGCTAGGAGGGAAAGCTGGGTTTTAGTCCTGCTCTTTCTGCATAGTTGTCAAATTTTTGAGAGAGGCCTGGAAATAAACACAGGGAGCAGATTCTGGTACTCTGGCATCTCCTTCCCAAACTGAGGGCAAAGTACATTAAGTCTGCAAAATCATGTTCCTTCTTGCTTTCTTCCCCCTTGATCACACCGTGGCCTACACACCACAACAGGGCTGGAAGATGCTCCCACCCAAACAATTCCTCAGCACTCTTCTAGGGAAGAAAGGGATGTGTGTTTACGCCCTTGTAAGGTGAGGAAGAAACTGAACTAGGCCTTGAGCTCTCTAGCCATTACCCTTTTGTGCAAAGGGTAGGCACTACCACTAACACCATCCTGGAAAAAACAAGTCCTGTTCACTTAGGTTCCCATCATTAGGGAATAGCTCTGTGCCCTGGATCGTGAGCCAGCATGGATATCTAATGCACAGCCATTTCCAACGGCCTCAGTATGCAATATTAGAAACATTCTTTTACAGTAGTAGCTTTATGTTTTACTACAAGGAGAAAATAATCCCTATCCGCCGCAGACATTACTTTCTTATGTGGGATCAGACATTTGGTAAGTATACATATAGCAAACAACACAACTGAGACAGTCGCCCTTCATTCTCATTAGGTCCTCCTCAGAGACACTGCAAGTTGGGGAGAAGGGACAGGAAAGGGGGGGGGGGGGGGACCCAAACAAGACAAAGAGGCAGGCAGGTTCAGGAGCTACTGTAGATTTCTTAGAGATGCCCAGAGAACGGGACAATGAAATCTGCTGCTTATTAAATGCTGAACGACACTATCACAAGTATGAAAAAAAAGCCTTACAAAAAGGAAAATATTTTGAAAATTGTATTGCAGGCACACGTAAAGAATCTGTGCGTAAAAGAAAGTTATAACCTTTCATTAACTCAAATTTATCTGAATAGTTTTTAATATAGTGAACTCTTACTGACTCACCCTGAAGACTAAGATCTTGCTATGATTTACCTCAAAGCAATTTTTTATTGTCAGTATTAAGTTGCTGATAAAAATGAAGGATTTAAAACGTAAGTGCTGACACAACCCTAACTACAGAGCTCTGTACAGCATAGTGGCATAGCTATAATTAAAAAGACAGCCTACATCAAGTAAAAAGCTTCACTGCAAACCTTTTTAGTGGATCAATACAATATCATCAGTGACATCTCAACAGAGAGGATAAAGGAAAAAAAGAGGCTTCTTATGGAATTAAGAAAGATTGTATGTATTAATAAAAAAACCCATCTGTTTTAAAGTCTGTGGAGAACAAGTTGTTAAATTTACAGTTTAATTCTAATATTATCCACAAAGCATAACATACCAATATCCGAGATGTTTGTTTCTCTATTTTTTCTTGCACTGCACTATAACTGCAAAGATAGTTAAGGCGACAGATAAAACGCTACTAAAACTGGAATAAAAACATGCTGGGGAAACAACTGTTTGAAAGCTTCAGAACAGAAGCTTTTAAAAAATGTACAAGAAAAAAAGTCTTTGCAATCACTTTACCAAAACAGTAAGCAGAGTACAGCATTCAGCTTACAAGGTAAGATATTTCTAAGCAACTGAAAGTGTTGCAAGAATGACCACAATGGTTCACACTGCATCAGCTTTGTTCTTGATGTGTCCCTGAATACCATCGACTAAGGCTGAAAGTCAACAAGCTCTAAGTCATAGTGTGCAAAGTCCCAAAGAGTAAAACCTGGTACTTAGCAAAATGACAACTCATTCACAGGAGAAGCAGGAACATCAAGCTATCAGTTAGGTGAGAAGTTTCTTGGAGGGCCTTTCAAAGCAGCCAATCCAAGCACACGTTTCATTTTTGCTCCAGTTATATTATTGCTCAAGAATCTGAGGACCTCTTATCGCTGTGATGACATTTCACTCTCCACAACTTAGTGCTGTCTTATGTTATTTAATGAGTAAAAATCAACTGGGGAGAGGGAGGAAGAATTGGGGGGAGACTTAAGATTGTACATGAAAAGCTGGTTTGATTAAAATTGACAATATTTAATTTGAACCCCAGAATATCACAGTCTTTAATACTATTAACAGATAGTCCTTAATAGTATTAACAGGATTGTCTGTGTTGTAGCACTTGTAACACCATGTAATGTAAGAGAATGATTGTACTCAAATCAAGACCTGCGATGTCAGCCTGTTGGGAGGAAGAAAGACTCCACCGTTCTGGTAAACTGTCCCAATTCAGACTTTTGGGAAATCTCATTTATTTCTGAAATTGATCTTTTTTTTCTAAATTCAGCTTTGCACAAGAGGATATTGCAATGGTTTTGCTATCTCTTACACTGCTGTTCTTCTGATAATGACAATATTGATGGCGGTAATAGCATTTTACCACAAAATGTTACTGTTTACTGGGTTGTCATCATTTTTGCCTTTTTGCCAACAGCAGGAAAGAAATTATGTGCTGCTGTTTTAAAAAATAAAAGAGAGAAACCACTTTAGCTTGACAAAGACCAAGGAAAATCGAAATGCTAATATAAAAAGGAATCTTTAAAGAGTTAATAGATGACAGTGCAACAAATGCTGGATTGAGGCTTT
The DNA here is from genome assembly GCA_017639485.1 of Pluvialis apricaria. Lineage (NCBI taxonomy): Eukaryota > Metazoa > Chordata > Aves > Charadriiformes > Charadriidae > Pluvialis > Pluvialis apricaria. The sequence continues at coordinate 50,018,953 of CM030010.1, read as the reverse complement.
GTGGTACAGAACAGCCTGCATCAAGAGAATGAGCGGTACGATTTAGCTCTGAATACTGTTACAGTTGAACCTCAAACTCAGGGTTACAGCATGGGTGCAATCCTGCGCTGCGCTATGCAGATGGTCTGACTAGATAATCATGATGGTTCCTCTGACCTTAAAAATCTATTTGTCCTTTCTCCCCCCGCTCAGTTCCTCGGCGTAGTCTGTTGTCTCCCACACACAGAAGGCTTCCTCCATCTCAGTTCTGCACCCTTACCACCATCTCCTCATTCAAATAACACCAAGGAAGGTTCTCTGCCTCCCAATTATTCAGAAGAAAAGGTCTGTTGCTATTTAAACTTATTCCTTAGGGTATTCACAATCTATTTTACCCTCTCTGCCCTTCTGATTAGAGCAAGGCATCTTTTCTGAATGCGTAACACCATGCCCCTCCAGTCTCCCATATATCTGCAAGACTCTCTCACTTTTAAGCTGCTGGCAGACAGAACAGCCCACCTATGCTGAGAAGGACCAGCTCAAAACAAACAAAAAAACACCCCGTAAATCAACATTCATTCATAAAAATCATAGGCCACCATACTTCGGAATGCAGCAAAATCTTCTCTCTCCTGTTATGATTACGCTAACCCAGAAAGTGGACGTTAAGATGGCACAACTGAAGACATTCCAAAAAATACATATCTGCTCACTCAGCTGAAATACTTCACGCCATTGTTACATGACTTGGCTTTGTTGTGCCATATGCAAAATATGGGAAGTAGGTATCTCCACAGGAACCAGAAGTTAGGAACTTTCAGTCTTCAGCATCTGTATGACATAACATTTAAACACGAAAATCCATTTACAAGAAGAATTAATATTAAATTTAGTAAAGGTCCTGACCTAAAAGGGCATAACTGTGGGTTTTTTTATTGGATATATCTAGATGTGTATTTTCACTTCAGGCTACCAAAAGAAAGATTTGCTTTTTACCTTTTTTTTTTTTAATATTATTCACAGCAGAGCTAAATTTAGCCATGTGGCAGTTACCAGGCTCCTTTTTACACACATTAGGACTGCTACCTAAAATGCAGAATTATGATCACAAATTTTATTTCTGAGAGAATGAAGCCTGACATTCAGATCCCATGATAAGTTTCTAATGACATCAATTTGGAGGGCAGCTGGAAACAAACAAGAAAACACAAATCCCAACTATAAAAGTCTGGTGTGTTTTTATATAAACACACATACTGCATGTTATCTGCCAAAGCAAAAACAAAACTGATTCAGCAGCTGTGCAGGATTCATACATACACAGATAGTAACAATGGCTTACAGCAAGGTTTTCCACCCCCCAATAAAATGTTTTAGTTCCTTGCAAGTTACTGCTTCTCTCCTTAGTATCCCGTCATTAGCTTCCTCAAGATTTTTCTAATTTCATGCAGGATTCCTAATTTATTTTTTAAAATATTTCTTTTTCTCCACTACTGGTACTTTTCCAGTTTGAGAGGAGGGCTAAACATGTAAGAATACAGGCCTCTACATTCTTGTAAAATAAGCATGTCTGACAAATTTTGAGTTGCAAGATACGCCATGCATCCATTTTCATAGTCACATTATTTTAATTCAAGTTAGGTTTAGATGAGGCCCTAAAAGGATCTGCAATCGCCAGTGAACTAGTATTTGTTCCTATTGAAATCACCAGGAACTGGGGAAGCTATTAATCAATCTGCTTAATTCCTCATTAAGTAACCAGGTTCAGAAGTCCTGAACTGACCTGGAAGGTCAGGGAGAGTGAGAAAACCAGTTAAGGAGATCATTATCTTTTGTCTTTAGCTACACAGACATTCACAAATAGCAAAGCGCTCACTGCAAACTATTGGACAGTTTCACTCTGCAGTTCTGCATTAAAAACAGACTTTGCTCATTACCAATATCCCAACCCTACTATATGAGTTAAGATCACCAGAAATAACTTACTCTTAACCCAGCTATGTTCCTCCCACAGTCATGCAAAATTTCACTCGTTTTCTAGCCTCGCCCTTTCTCATCCCAATTCAGACACCCCCAAGTACGGCACAGAGGGGTGAGCATCCCAGGTAACAAACAGCCTGTCCCCCAGAACTGCTCCCCTACTCAGCCACTCTCTCCCTAAAACATCTGCTCCTCTGAGCAAGTGCTGCCCAAGTGAAAGCCGAGACCCTGCTTGCCCTGCTGCAGACCAGCTGGGGAGGCTGTGCTGCTTCCACTTTCAGTGGAGACCGATGACGCCATTATAACATATGTTTTCTACTGGTGACGCCATTACAACATATGTTTTCCATGTCCAACTCTTCATCAAGTGCCACCCGTATCACCATAACACTAACTCAGAAGGGAATGAAGATCTATGTTCCACTTCCAGAATATAGAGAAAAATAGTAGAACTTCATAACCAGAGGACTGAAATATTTCAGAAGTATTACGCAGTGATTTTTTCACTTAATTTTCGCAAAGAGATCAGTAAATACAAGTATGGGGTTTCTCCTCTTGGTAACAAGCATTTGCAGTGCGGTACCAGTTCCAGTTCCCCTAGAAGCTAGTATGGTTATACAAACTAGTACCATCACATTTCAGCACAATCAAATTAAACTAGACTGGTTAAAAACTAAAGTCCTTCCAGGCACCATCATTTTGTCAGTATTTCACTGGGAAACACATCTAAGAGTTCTGTTAAAGCATGTAAAAAGTATATTAGCAGCATTGATTTTTTTAAAATCAATATAACTCACTCACATGCTTTTTTTTAAATAAAAGAATTTAATATGTTGAAAGATTAATTTTGCTGACACTTTGGGAGACACTTTAAATATGCAACAATTTGAGTCTACAAAATCATCCCACTAAATGGCATGCACAATTAAAAACAAAAGTTGAAGCCTAATTACTAAGGTTAATTTTCAACAGTGAAACCACCCGTTAAAATAAAGCCAGTTTCTTCGTGACTTTAATATAGGTTTTTACTATAACATTTAGCCTAACGTTTCACACACACAAAGTTTCATCCTCATGACAACTTCTTTAGAAAACAAGTCTTTTTCAGGGCTGTTGTAGCAGCTACCACTACTAATATTTTCTGGCTGAATAATATGATGGAAACTCTCATTTTAAACCTGGCAAAGTGCTGGCTGTTATTTATGAGAGCACCACTGAGGTACCAGGACCTAAGGACTAGCTGCCCCATCCACGCCGGACATAACTGTGCGGTGGGAGCTGGGCGCCAACCCTGGGGACACAGCAGGTGGCCAGGGGCAGGGTGGTGGGACAGGGACACCTCGGACCCACCGTGTTACCCAGGGGTCACCAACATGCACTGGAGGCACTCTGACAAGTCTCCAGCTGAACTTTCAGACTGCTAACCCTAATCTGAACAATTCTGATACTACCATTCAATTAGTTCGGTTGCTCCTTCTGCTCCATCAGTGCAATAGTACTCCCGCTGCACAGATTATCAGTATTTACTACTATTTCAGCAGCGTATCACTCTCAACAGAAAGGCCCTTTTCTCTTCCCCACCCTAGCTACAGTTTTATGCAATGCAGTTTTGCACATGAAAAACTTTTACAAAAACACCTATTTTCAATTTTCTCTAAAAAATGCAATGCTTTCCAACTATTTTCCTCAGCAACTTATAAAGATTTTCCTCTTGAACTTCAGAACATAATTCATTAGCTCTTTATCAGTGTGTTTAGAATCACAAAATACAGCAGATCATACCATCTTTCTCGCAAATACTTTTATAAAATACAACATTGTGGTGGCAAAATTCTTACGTAGTATAAACTGACCTTGAGAATGATGTATAAAAATAAAAACAAAGTAAAAGCTGACTATTTAAGCTTATTTTTCTCATCAAGTTAACTCCTTTAAATGGAAGTGATTTTTAATTATTCTCTCTCTTAAGTCAATAGTTCCATTTCCTATTGCCTCTTAAGGCAATTTGAAGTAAATAGCTGAAACACTGCGAGATTGTTGCCTCTCCCCCCTCCTTTTTAAAGTCAAATCACTGAACTCAATAATCACTAAGTAAATCCTGCAACCCGAGCTCAGTAAAGTGCTACCCCTGCCACCATCACCACCTTTGAACACTACTCCTCTTCAGGTTCAAAAAACACTTTGGGGCTCATTCTGCTACTCTAACACAATGACCAGTTCTTTCAGACTGAAAAAACGTATTGTATGCTGGAGAAATGGGAATTTGCGCTTCTTTTCAAATGTATAAATTGGTGAGATAGACACCTATTTCTGCAAGGGGACTCATGCCCATTTCACAATGTAAAAAAAAACAACAACCCACCAACATCCAAACCAAACTGCTGAGAAGAACCTGAATGTCAAGCTATACACTATATGAACAAACGTGGAAATAGTAGTATATTCTCCTTATTGGGAAAAAGGTGTAGCAAATGATGAGTGAGAATCAATTTTCTTTTAGTTACCTCCTCTGACGTATAAACAAAAGAAAAATATTAAAATGCATTGGTTTAAATCAAATGTTTCTTGCTCACTGATTTTTAATCAAGTAAGAACTGGCTGAAAGATCTTAACTTTTTAGTTTAATCATGATTAGGTTCAACAACTTCAAATTCAACCACCTTGATTTACTTCGGGCCATTTAAATCACTGTATATATGATCACTTGAGAAATTGTTACGTATTTCATCTTAGTTATTAAGTTATTTAATCGCCTGTTGTACACAGCATACTCGTGTCCTCAGGCCAAAGCGAATGTCATCCTACAACACTCAGCATACTGAAGTTATCTTTTGACTGCTTCTTACTTTGAAGTCCATGTGAGACTCTTCTGCTTCCTGATGCAATTTCCCCCCCCCATCAGTTTTCACTCCAAAATAGGCACAACAACAATCAAAAGCCATTCTTAACTCAATGGGGGCTGTAGGGGTGTGGGTGTGTTTAAGTTTTCATTCTTATATGATATGACATATAACAGTGAACAAGCACTCAAAAGGGTATGTTTATTCTTGCCCAAGAATTGATCAAAAGAACTTTTTTTTGAAAACAAAAAGAATTAGGTATAAACTACTAATAACCACTGTAACATACTCTCTGCTCATACTACTCACCAATTAACCTGAAGATGAATGGTGCACTACATAGCTTAGAAGCACTAAGAGTTTAACAACATGTTTCAATTTTATCAGCCTAAGACAGCTTGGTCCAAAAGGTAGACCCAATTAAGCTCCCCAGTTTCATTCACTGGATCACAGCTCCCAGTGACTTTTTCTACAGTAAAATCCATATTCTGATATGGAATATTTTTTGTTTACCTTGGTTTGGTTTCTAATTAAAGCCAGATTTCTGCTTCCAAAGCATAATATGTTAACAGAAAAACACAACACAATAGCAATCCACAAAGAATTGTTGTATACTGTCCTCTAGGCACAGAGTTGGACTACATTCAGCATGGACCAAATTCTCAGGAAGCACATAAAGCACATGCGTTAATGTGTTTTAAGGAACTATTAGCAAAGGGGCTAAATTGACATGCATAAAAGTTGACTAAGACAATTTCCAATTCTACGCAGAAAGGATCTTACAAATCCGAAATCTTAAGAGTTAGTATTTTAAAAATTCAGTGACTATCCGATGTTATTGGACAATACAGCTAGAGAAGTTTTTATTCTGACAAATGAGACATTACATCTTTGAGCATCTAGCAGACTCGAGGCTGCAATCAAAACATCCATTAGAGTGCTCCACGTTTCAGAACAAGCAAGCAAGTGGTTGTCAGTGCAGCCAGTAAATCACCTGATCCTATTACAAAATCAATTACTGCAGCACATTTCTATTGCTACACAACCTGATAATGGCAAAATGATATTGGATAGCTACTGCAAGGTCAAGAAAACTGCTAAGAACATCTGAAATTTGTCTTTTTATCATGTAAGTCCAAATTATACAGCATCCTTTTAATGGTATAGTTAAAATTTAAAACACAGTTACCTTCTTTGGCTGATTGAGACATTCAATGGATAGTCTCTGCAACTGCTCTGATGTATGACTGCAAGATAGAAGATTGGAGCAGCAGGTCGAACAGCCCAGCCTCTTCATTAAAGAAGAAATAATGCTGCAGCCACAGCCACACATTGACTTGCTCATCAGACGAGTTTATTCCTAAAGAAATTAGGACCGGTACTGTCCCATGAACACTCAAAATTGACCAGCTGCCTCATTCTGCAGCTCCCTGGCTGAAATTAAGACTGCTAAACAGAAAGGAAAAAAAAAAAACAAAAACACCAAAAGAGTGTTTCTCAAAAAAAAAGTCAGCCAGTCTCATCAGCAAGTAATACCTCGCATTTTAAAAAAAGTGTACGTTTTTTTTCCCCTCTACTCCTCCTTGCAAAGTAAGCTGCTTTGAAAAGACAGACAGCTGTCTAGCAGAGGAGGAAATTCAGGGATGGCAATCTCTCCAAACTGCTCGCTGACTATCCCCTCCGTGGCTCTTGTCACTTCAAGTGTGTTTTACCCTCCCCAGCAGCACAGCCTATCCAGCCTGGGCCCCGGCCAGAGGAGGCTACGCCAGCAGCCAACAGCCGAGAGCCCCACCCCGCCAAGCCCCACGCGCTCGCCCACAGCATCCTCCGCTCGCCCACAGCATCCTCCGCCGCCGGAGAGGGCCTCCACTCCACTCGCAGCCACAGCACAGAGCAGGTTATTGCACGCGTTCAGAGCTGCCAACCTTCTGTAACGCCTCTGCTTGAAAAGGACCTTCCAATTACACAGGAGAACAAGACCTGTCTGACTGCTACACGCCGAGACTATTTGCAATGTCTGGGAGGGGAGAAAAAAAAAAAAAGTCGTCTTGCAAAGTCAGAATGCATGAGAAAAAATGCTACCCGGGTCTACCAAATCCTGAAATAAGAACGGCTGCTCCAAAAGGTACGTGAGTGAGAACACCACTAGGAAAAGCCAACAGAAATTTAAACCCAGGAAGAAAAAAGCGTGAAAGAATTTATAGTAGCATGTCAAAAGGTACCACAACCAACTCTCAAAGCAAGTTAGAGGCAGATCGTATAAGCAGCTTTAATAAAGTCTTTGAGGAGCCTTTGCTCCAAGAAAAACAGAAAAGGTAAAACTAATTCAAATAAGCAGTCAGACATAAACAGGTCTTCTAACCTTTAAAAAAAGTGTACTCTGCTCAAAATAAGATATTGAATACCTCTCTAATTTGACACACACAAGTAACTTACTGCTGGAAATGTTTTCTCATTTGCAAGAGATACTAATGCAATAACTATATACTTCTTTTTCCTTGCCATATTAAAAAAACCCACAAGTAATATTGTAAAAAGCTCATTTTAATTGGTTTAAGATGGTATTCAATACTATTTCTGAAGGTAGAAGGTCTCATATTAACACAACTGCTTAACCTGATTACGGGATAATCTGACTTGAAATAATTGTCACTTACATTTATAGAGCTATCAGTGCTTGTTCAATAGCATCCTCTTTAGCAAAAGGTTAAAAAAATGCAAGTGATGTGAAAGCAGCTGAAATGAATATAATCACAAAAAAACTTCTCATTTTCACACTGCATTGAAAGCTTAATTTCTCTCCTGCTCTCTCTCCCCTCCCCTTTATTCATTCCCTCTTTCCCCCTCCCCTTCCTTGGTTTAAAGCTGAACTGAGCCTCTCCCTTCACCTTGCTCTGCCCTTTTGATATTCATGTTTCTATTAAATCAATTTCCAGCAGTACCTATATAGAAGCATGCACAACAAATTGAACGATAAGAAGAAAAACCTTCAGTAGATAAAGACTACAGATGCAAACAAGCAAAATAATGCAGTAACCTTTTACTCGCCTGCTGGAGGTACTGTCTGCTGCATAGAATTTTAAATCCTCATCTGCAGATGCAATTGAGCTGGTATTGCCAAGGACTTTGCTCTTCCTGTGCTGATTCTACACGGCTATTCATCGAAAGAGCACATTATATAGAAAATTTAAAGTAATATCAGGTGACATTACTTAAATGGCTTGAAAGGAACCAACTTCCAAAAAAAATCAGCTATGGCTCTGACCAGTCACATTTCAGAGATATGTCAGACACATTAGTGAGGAAAGTCTTATTGCTGATGCATGCTTGCCAGCAATGTGCAGGATGTGGAAGCAGAGAGAGCTAATGAAAAAAAATTAATACACAGATTTAAAGTGCAAGGATCATGCTCTAATGCCTAACATTTCACATGTCCTGCATACCACAAAAACCTCTTTTCACAAGCATCTATTGTTTACAAAGCTAAGATAACCTTAAAAGCAACCTCCACATCCCCCAACTTCAAATCCTAGTCTCTCTGTAGACTGCAGATCAGTTCTAATACAAATACTCTTACTGTACCTGCGTTTCTGATAAATAGAAACGCTAGCTTTTTCCTTTGGCGGCATGTAGTTAAGGATTACACAGATACATTTCTTAACAAGAAACAGACTAAAGGAAAGCATCAATATTTGGGATAATGGTTTCCAGTCTAATATAAGGTTAGGAAGTACAAGGGTACTTCACTAGAATTTGTATTATTCTTGGTAGACATGAAGCGCCACCAGTGAAGCCTGATATTCATTATTTATGAATTTTTCCCCTCCTCATGTCAGTTCCCTAATGTAGTATTGATCCCAGGGTGCATGCAGATAGAGCCTGTGACTGACAAGCCACAGTCTCACAGAATTAGTATCTGCACCATAAATTAATACTTTTAAGAATATCGAAGTAATATCAGTATGGGATTTTTTTTTTCTATCTATGGACAGCAGAATTGAAGTACCACTCATAATGACATAGTTAGTAGTTAACAAACTTTTTTCCCCCCACCAAAAGCAGCCTATAGCATCACTTAAAACAGAGGGACTTGCTTAAATTTTACATTGGTGTTACCATTATATTTTATTTCTTCTACTTTTCTAGTGTCTTAGCAGTAAAAATTTCAATAGATCTTTACTCCCTACAGTGTTTCACCTGAAATTAGAATTGCTTGCTATGAATCTTTTTTGTTACTTCCCTGTTTCCAACTAAAGTATTAAATGCACAATGTTCTCCTTCATGATATTCACTAACAGAACAGAGTTGTGAAGACAACATCCTCAGAACTGAGGTTACCTTTCAGAATACCAGCTATTTTTATCATTATGTTAACTCTCATGAGTTCCAAAAACTTAGTCAAATCCAACCTTAAAAACACAGCAGGATTGTTTATGGTTTTAAAGAAACATTTATCCAACTAACAAAGCTTTCTTGCAATATTCTCCGTGACAAGCCACAGAATTTTTCAATTTAAAAAAAATGCAAAGGAGAGATGATTTCATGCTAAACTAAGGCCATACTCTCCTGTATGCAAAGTCCCAATGGGCAAACAGCCAGACACTCTCTTAGTTAAAGAGCCTGAATGAAATATCACTTGGACACGGAGAGTGGAAAAGACTGTAGACTATGCAAAGTGTAAGTAGCAATAAAGAAAATTATGTGCAGAATATATACTTCGCTTAATTGTTCACAAGGATATAGGTATAGAAACGATATATAAATTATGAAACACAGTTACTGAACAGATAATAAAATATATACAACTCTGAACTGGGGGAAAGCCTTCCTACAAAAAGAGATTCTTGCCAAATCAGTGCAGCACACGATTAGGGCAAAACCACTATACTATACACAATTCATTGTAAAGTTTAAATGTCCAAACATATTGCATCTGAACATCCAACATGCTTGATATACAGTAAAATACTCAAACTGAAAAAAAGGCCAACAGGTTTATTTGTTACATATTTAGAAAACAGCAAGAGAATACAAGAGAAGCTACAACTCTAAAGGGCTCAGAAGGATGGAAGATCCTTTCCACAACAGATGAACAAGTTTTAAGGTATCTCTCTGACAGACAGTGGGAAACAGAGACCCCTGGGGCTGGCCACACAGCCTGGCCAGATCCCCTGTCCCGTCTGCAGCCAGTTCCACTGTCTCAGAAAGTAAACCCAACATGCGGAGCAACCACCTACATTCTACTTTTCAATAGCTGGTCAAGAAAAGGGCTGGCTGGTTTATTTCCTTGCAAATGAATCAATCTTCTCAAAGTTAATTCTCAAATTGTTGTTTAAAAAAAAAACAAAACACACAACACACAACCTGTTTTCAATACATACCTAACTTTCAATACAGTCAGAATATACATTTGTTTGTGCAAGGCAAGAATTAATATAAGTATGTAGGCTTTTAAAAATTATTTTTCAAGTGAAGATGATAGCAATCTGAAAGAAATTCTGTAAGTCTCATTAGAGTAATAAAAGAACTTGTAGTGCCATGAATTGAACCTAAGCTATGTATTTCTTTCATAATCCAAAAAGCTGCTTTATTGGTACATATAAAGGACTAAGAGTCCTTTCATACACCAGTACAATAGGTAAATAGGTAAAAGATAGCTTCTAATCAAAGGTTTGCTACTGGTAGTAAAAATTTCAAAAAACCCTCCATTGGGAGAAGCAGCAAATTGCTTCAAGAATTACATCATCTGCAGCACTCTGAAGAAATCAGAGAAGGTTCCAACTTAAAGATGTGAAAATGTTCTTTGGATGTTTGGATTCTCATGTCAAAGACAATAAAATAAATCAGAAAGATTTAAAATTTGCTAAAAGCCATCACAACAGACAAGTACACTGTCCCCTGCAACAGGCAGATTTCAAAGCAGTTACAGGAAGGATATAAGAAGGGATGTCCAATTTCACCCAAGACACAATGCTACAGAAGTGGTGGTTTGCAGCTTCATCAGCTTTTCTCAAAGCCCCTTCTACCTGGTTGGGGTGAAGCGAGATGAATAGGTAATCAAACTCAGGCTCATTCTTTCCCCTCTCACACAAGAACCAACACAAAAAAAAGGCTGAAAAAGTGGGAGACTATTTTGTTGAGAATTGAACGATTTGTACAAGCTCATGCAGGACAAACACCAGCTGTACCTCCTAAGACCACCATCTCGTACCAGAACCCCTTTGTTGTTGTTTTGTTTTCCAATTTGGGAAACAAAACATACAAACAGCGCCTAGCTCCAAAAACCAAACAGCAGTAGTCTTCCCAGCCTCACCCGTAGAGATACAAGGAAGAACACAGTCCCACATTTGCAATACCGGGATGTGTTTTCTTGAACTCCTCTGGACAGCAGTGGACTTGCCATCCTCCCGCGCACAGTACAGCACGTGACCCAAATCCTGGCCTCCAAGAGCACGAAAGCACTGTAATGCTGGGAGGTCTGGGCCCTGTGTTTCAGTCATCTGCTCCGAGGTAAAAGTCCACACCACTGCCATTCGCATTTCCTAACACCATTCGCTGCGGGAAATGCAGTGACATAGCCAAATAACTGATGTGACAAACACCTCAGTATAGATACATCATCACTGTTACCCGTCCAAATTAGAGGCTCCCTTTGCCTAAAAGTACACGCACACTGCCTTCTCATTAACTCCATACTGTGTTCATATTTTCAGTATTCAACTTGCATGCTGTCCCTCTACCTGGACTCTCTGTTGGAGAGAAACAAAGGTGGCAGGATACCAATTCATTCTCTGTAATTTCATAAGAACCACTCCATCACTTACCAGATGTGAGATGCGTTTATTCATTATATCTGAGAGACACCCACATACCAACTGAATTTCTTTGTCTCAACTTTGCTATGATACTCCTCACAGCTGAAACATCATTTGATATTTATTGCAAGTTGATGCAGCAAGGAAGAAAAAGTTGTTCTGTATATGATGAAAGTATTTTCAACAGTTGCTCCAACAGACTCATAAACAACCTAAAAACCGTTAAGAGTGGAGGGAAAATTAACATATCTTTTAGAGTCAAGGTATTTTGCACTCTAAAATTTAATTGCTGCAATCCACAAGAGTTGCACACTATACAAAATTTTAGTAAAACTTTTGAAATTCAGGTGTCCTGTATTAAAAAGAAACAAAACAAACAAACAAACCCACACACCATGTAAAACAGGAGAAATCGCTAGCGTTACTTTGACTGGGGCTGAGTGCTCCAGCCACTGGTCTTGCCTCCCTAGCTAACTTCCCTACCCTATGCTTCACTCCTCTGGGGAGTCATATTTACCTCTTCATGTGGGCCAACTACCTAAGTAACAGTCACACACCTTGAACAATTCCCAACACCTGCTAAACCAGAGGAAAGTCCTTTCTACCATCTTCCAGCTACATGACAGAAAAAAGGGTTTAGCCCACACAGTGAGTATAGTCTAATGAGGGTAATCAGTGTTGGGCTTGTGAGGATGTCTCCTGAGTGAGCAGGAGATGATCCAGTGGCAGATTTCTGGATGCCTTTTCTAGTGGGCTTAAGGACAACAGATTTCATAATTTGGCTTGGGAGCTAAAATCACTTAGCTTAAGTAGTGCTGTTGATAGACGTGTGGTTCCTGGCATTAGATAGGAAGGCTACATTTGAGTCATGAACACAGGCAGCAGCAATCACTCGCACCAAATTAGGTATGGAGCTATTACAGCAAAATACAGGGACATCTGCACAGGAGTTGTTCATCTCCTCCAGTCCTCCTAAATGCACTTACGGCTTTACTGAGTAGTCTCTACTTCCCCTTCTCTTCTCGCCTCTTCCCTAAAAACCATCTGTACAAGACAGTTTTTTATACAGCACAGGAAAACAGCTGGAAATCATAAACCTATTGAATACAAGTCAGTAATCCTTCACGTAAAGAATAAACTCACACTACCTTATATTACCTACTCATTTTCAGTATGCTAAAATATTACCTCATAAGTATTAAAAGTTAAGATATCCACATGTGCCTGTTTTTAACAGCTGATGATTGTTCTCATTTAGAGCTCTGGGAAGCAGTTTGGGATAAGCACTTAGCTGACTGCCAAGTTACAACCCAGTATTGAAATAGTTAATATTCTCCTCAGAGGTAACCCTCAGTGCAAGCACTGAATGTTTCTCTCTTTCAGAGCTCTTGTTTCAGGCTATCTGCTGATTTAAGAAGGAAACACTATCAATTTATGCTTGGTGCTTCTTTTTAAAGGTGACTTAATTACGAGTGCTGCCCCTTTCCAAACAAAGGCAATGAAAAAAAATTCCCAAAGAAGTGTAAAAGAAAACTGACGTCTTATGGAAAGAGGGATGCTGCTATAACGCCTTAGCCTGTAATAAATAACAGAGAGGAAGCAAGTGGCTCGCCATTTGACTGCAAATTTCAGAGCCACCCATTTCCATCACTACTGATGGGGATGAGGATGAGGACATCTGACTTCTCAGAACAGCCGCACTGTCACCACTGACAGGATGGTAATTTTTCCACAAGCAGCACAGGATAGTAACCAGGCAATTCCTGCTACGCCCTTGGAACAGAATGCCTCTGACCTGGCAAGGCTGAACACGACTCAAAGGGGTTGAAAACCACCATTTATGTAGGGATTGCCACAAGTAACAGCATCTGACCCCCAGACCCTTTGCCTCCTGGGGCAAATGGGGAGGGATGAGAAGTAACATGGACATACTCTTGTATTTATATGTCATGAAAGCCTGATGCTAGCAAAAAGTGTCAGGCCTGCTACATATGGGCAGACTGACTCCACTGCCTATTCATAGGCAGGGTCCTGCCAAGTGACAGGGAAGGAGAGACCACACTCCCCTCGCTGCTTCTCAAAGTACCACCACATCATCCAGCAAGGTGCATTTCTGGGAAGAACAAGCAAAACAGGAGAAAGGCTCTCTGGGAAAACAGCCGACCCCTAGATACAGAAATTATCATGTCCCCATGTCAAATCACACCATAAAACAAGACCTGTAATTCTTTTTGTTCGCTGTAATTTCAAACAATATTCAGAACTACTAATTCTTTTAAAAATCTCATCCATAATCTAGGTTTTCGTAGAGCTGCAGATAGAAGTCAACTTTATGAAACTCAGCTTTTCAGCAATATTTTTTGAAAATGCCAAAACAAACAAATGCAAAACACCACACCAAACCAAAACCAAGAAATATGAGATTTACCCATGTCTAAGCATAGAGGAAAGCAGACCTGCACTTCCTGGTTAACCAGTAGGAATAGTTCAAATAAGAAACCTTATAAGCTGATTTCAAAATTCAAAAGAGAAGGACAAGAGCCTTACAAAGATCAACGTTCCTACTATATTTCATGTTAAATCAAGAACCACAACAACGATGAAGCTATTCTAATCCTGCAGGGTGCAGGAAACAAGAGGATTGGCCTTTATTATGTTTAAGACACAGAAAACTCCTCAGAGATGATGGGCTACTTCAGATAAAAGCTTACAACATTAACATAACCATTATCAAATAACTGACATTTTTTGCCCCATTTCTCCACTCAAGCCTCACGTTCTACCTACAGGCTTACAGTAAGGCAAAATAATTACTATAAATATTACCTTCTGCAATACTGTGTCTGAAGTTCTTATTCACTGCCAAATGTGTTTTCATTACCCCTTTGGAGGTCACGGTCCAGATCTTTCTGCACAGCCTTACCCACGGCTATAGTTAATACAATCTGTATGAGTGAGTCATGTGGAAAAATGCTAGCTTAACACCAGAAGGTTATCAAAGTTTAAAAAGCTATTTTTAATTTACATAGAAGTTCATCACAACACACAATTATGTCCTATGCCCCTGTTAGCTTTCTGGTGAAAAGCTGGGGCTTCTTAATAGGAAAAACCGGCTACATTTAACAGCAGAAAATATTAACAGATGTTGATGTAACAGGATGAAAAAAGCACCTTGTCTGTACACTTTTTTCATATGAGGTCATCAATCTGGTAATCCTAGAAGGGAAACCGTGTCCTCCAGCTAAAAAAAAGTGAAGGTAATCCAAAGCTATCAGTCATAAAAAGTGAGCGTTTTGCAAACTGTACTTCCTAGAGGATACTTCACATTTCCTTAACAAAGACTAAGTGAACTTCAACTCTAAAAGTGAAACAAAATACAAAGTCCAATCTAACTCAAGGTAAACAGAAATTACAATCTTTCGTCGACCTCCTCCTAACAAAAAGGAGGTGGCAAAAAAAAATCCACATACATACAGATGCAGTGCAAAACTTGTTCACAAAAATATATAGTATGTCAGTTCTTGAACTGGGCTGAATAGTAAGGAACAACCTACAAGGACATTCCATATTTATGACTGCTATATACTGAATTTCTTAATACATTTTATAATACTTTCATCCATTCAAAAATCAGACTGATACAAAAAGAACTGAAGAAATAGTTAAATCTTTTCTAGTCAAATATATTTGTATTTATCCATTTATCTACAGGATAGAAAACAAAAGACAATCAGCTTCTCCCCACCTCTTTATGCCATACCATCTATTTTCTACACAGAAAAACTGAGGTATTATCATATATGAGCTTAACCTAGACAACAGAAGTACCAATAGCAGTACAGATGCTACAGATGCTTCAGTACAAGCTTTAAGTGTGTGCCAGGATGCAAAACTGAAGCACTCTCCATCATTAAAGACACTAGCTAAACACACACTAGCACAGGCATATTAACTCCCGCTACAGTCACATCTTGAATTTTGCTGAGCTAGAGTAACCCAGTGTCAGTGCTCACCGCAGGGAAGTTCACCTGAGGCTGCTGCAGACCGACAAGCACTGGCAGCAGAACCACTTACACTAACTTCAAAAAAGTACTTCATTCCCCTCTCAGGTGTTTCCACCCCCATGTCACCCCTGGCCTTGAGCTGGCACAAGAATCTGCGCAGCACAGACATTTTAGACGTTCTCTAGATAATTCGTTTTAACCTGCAATAGTTCTTAAATCTAGTTCACTGCACAAATGCTCCAAAACTTCCAGAAGTCAAGATTCAGAAGTTGATCAGAAGAATTTATTTCAGTAGCACTATCTACTCTAAAAGTACTCCAAAACTATGGCCTAACACTAGTTTCAATCTTAGCAGCAGCGTTGCTTATGCCAGGTTATACAGCCTTTGATCCCTCATTTCAATCCCCTCTCCCTCCCACACAGAGGGGAATACAGAGGTATAATTGTTCATTTAGTTGGACAGGGAAGAATAGGAAAACTGATTTGAATGAAAAATAACCCAGGAAAAAAAGAAGGCCACATTTCATAAGATGGCCAGTCTAGATCACCATGCTATGCTACACATGACTTCATCAACATAATAGAGGTGGACGGCGAGCTGGAGGGTAGAGGAGAACAGGACAGATGAAGGGGGCCAGGGGAGGCTGGGTATACTGCTCTTTGAGCCAGCAGGGTTATCACAGGAATTCAAGCACAACCAAATCCACAGCTGTCATACGCTATACTGACGAAATCCTTTTTTTACTCTGTTCTTCACTTCCTTGTCTATAAAATGGGACTAATGCTTACCATGCTTAGGGCACTCCAGTACTGTAAAGAAGTTAAAGGCTAAGTTATTTACTTACTATATTAGTAATGAGGGGATAGAGAAGGAGGGATACAATTCTTCTTGAAGACAGGACAAGAAAAAACAGCTAACAGGAGAAATAAGTAGTGTATTTCCTTTTCCTGTGACCAAAGTATAGGAAAAATAAATGTTGCGGGTTTTGACGTGATGGAGCCAGCATGCCAGAGAGAAAGAAGAGCTCAAAACTGAGAGCAGAGCTGCAGCAGTAACTGTTCTGAACCCTGTTCAGAGGGAGCTCAAGCTGGATGCGCTCTAATGTGCTACTCAAAGCACTTCAGCCCTTGAATCGCCCATGGTTGCCTTTGCATTTGAGTAGCAAGTGGACCCCACTGCATTACAGGGGAAGAAGAGAAGAACTGACTTAGAGGTAGCACATTAGCTGTACAGGGTAATTAGCCATCAGTGTAACATCTTAAACAGACTTTCACTATGTATTACCAAAACAAAATTTTACTTCTAAATGACGGCTAGTTCTTGTGTTTTAAGGCTCATTATTTTCGTATATGTTAACAAGCTTTAATTAATATCAAGATGTGAAAGACCAATTAAGTAGTGAGGTCACAGTGAGGTCACCTGTGCACATACTGGGATCCAAATTTTACATACACGCATCTCTGCAACCACTTAGCAGTAAGCAGCTAGTGCAGATGAAGCAAGCCATACAAAGTCATGTAAGGTTTAACAAGTTAAAATGATTAACTGGAAGCAGGAATATGTATACAAGGATCTTGCAAAATTCACGTCTGATTATATGCCTTTTAGCAGTTTTTATTTTTATAATTAAGAGGAAGTATTCAATTTCTCTACAGTTCTGAACATCTTTGGTCCCAGAAAATACAATTTACAAGCCACCTTTAGAATAGATAAGACTTACTGGTTTTCAAACTTCAGGAAGTACTTTCTCCCTAAAGCAATACTGAGATGAACTGATTAGCGTACAAGTATATGCAAGAACCCTAAATGACAACCACTTCACATTCTAGGTTGAGGAGCAGAAAAACTAGCAAAAAATACCTGAACAACTGAGATCCTAAAAACCAAGCGGTTTATCATTCCTGTTAAGATCATGACATTCTTTGCTCCAGACTTCAGACCCAGGTTTGAACAGACTTCAGAAAAACATTTTCCTTGACCTATGACATCCAGAAAAGTTAACATGCTCTGCAAAGCCTTGACAATCATATTTCAGCTAATTAGCAAGACATCTGCCGACACCATTAACTAAACCCCCTGAAAACAGAAAACAATAATATATTATGACATTACTATTGTCATAATTTATTAACTAAATAATAGTACAAGTGGAGCTCTTACCAACATAATTCTAAGGTGTTTACCTGCAACACAGAATGCTTTTCTTACAGATTCTTCACCTAATGGGATCTTTATAACATTTGACAAGCAACACATGGGTGATGCAATATACTTAGTACGATGCATCCCAAGTAACACATTCCCAGCTCAGTTTGCTAAGGGTCATACTGAAGAAAGTAAAACCTACAGAATAGCACAGGATCTTGTTAGGCCAGCTGGTTTGTTTTGTTGTTTGGTTTATTTTTCATTGTTTGGAGGTTGGGGTTCTTTCCTCTTTTTATTTAGTTGGGAGTGGGTGAGAGGGAGAAAATGACACCAAGACCTTTTAGGACACAAAGAGAGTCTATTGTCATTCATTTTGTGTAGTCACCAGTCAAACACAAACCACATTTTACTTCATTTGTTGTAGCACTGTAAATAGAGTGCTTAAGGACACAGTCAAGGTGAAGTCACAGTTTGCTCATGCTTTTTTTTTTTGTCTGCCATAACTAAATCAACTTCAATTAAATTAAATGCTTAAGTTAATTAATCAGTGTAACGAATTTATCATTTGCTATTTACACCTAAGAATTCATACACTAGAAAATTCTGCCCCTTTCCTTTTTGTTACCTGGTACAATAAGAGATATTACCCTTCTTCCCTCTCCTGCCCCTCACTGCATGACAAGCCAGGTCTTACTCTCACTACTCTACCCCATCACAGCTGCAATGCTGTTATGATTTGCTGTATCCACTCCTCAGACTGCCTAGTATATGCTGTGTTTCACGCATTCCGTAACAGAAAAATTTAAAGTAATTCTAAAACTCTTAGGCACTAAGCTTTCAAACTGGCATAAAAGAAAATATATGCAATCCGGGCACAAATATTGAGTTTCTCAGTGACTAAGATTTAAATCAACAAGACATGAGGAAAAGTTCTCCCATACTATTTCTTGGAGCTTTTTAATTGATGTATCTTCAGTGTTTCAGTTTTACATAAACATTATACTTCCAGACTTCACCAGCTAGGAATGGCTTTATTAAAACATACAAATAATATTTATTTGCAATTCTATGTTACATTTACTCAATCAATGACCTTTCCCATAAAGGAGCACCACTGTCTCTCCCGGTATTAGATTCTAACACCTGGATACATCACCTGCATCCATGGCCCTGGTTCATTGCAGTCCAGTTCCCAGACTCTTTAACAACCCAACTTTAAGTATTGCCATTTTCAATGGTCAGCACATCTTTTATCACAATGCTCTTCAGAGCTGCTATACAGCTTGCCACTCCTGAACGCAATGTGGACCTTTCAGAGCAGATACCTCCAACCATTTTACACACTCATCTCAGGACAGACTCTGAATATTACTCTCCGCAGTTAAGCAGCAGTATCTTTGGAGTATGTCAGATAAGCTGAAGTTCTTTAGGGAACTCTTCATGTCATCTTTAGGATCTCAAAATCATATTTTCTTAGCTTTCTTCAGATAGTTTCTATTCCTATCCACTAGTTTTTCTACTCAGTATTTTAATGCAAGGTAAGTAAGTCTTCATGGAAGATGTCAGCCAGTCACATATTGAACCCATTAGCCAAAAGACTGTGTCAGTGAGAAGCAAAAAACATCATATAGTCACCTCTAGGTATGAAAAACACCCGTAACTATTTCAAACCCTCTCCCTCACAGTTTTCATTTGCAAGACTATTTTTAGCCTAACATTTCATACAAGTTTAAAAGTTCACCCAAATTTAAGGAAGCATTTCCCTTAAATTTTTCCCAAAAGAATCATATTCTTCTGAAGTTTATATTCAGTTAAATATTTCATCATCCTCCAGTAGCTGGCAAATCAGCATATACTTCAAAACTTCAGTTAAGGAGACAACTGGAAGTATGTTATTAAATATTCATATATTTTGTGCAACTGAAACTGAATTATAAAAGCAGCTTTCTGACCCAAACTAAATTGGTGCTTGTTTACCTTAAAAACGTCTGACTGTAAATTGCAGCAGTTCAGGAACTGCTTCATAAGCAGCTCAGTCCACAGCACAGGCAGAGGTGTCCTGTAATATCATTAGCTGTCTCAATTAAGACCATCCCAGCAGGCAGTCTCAGGATGAGCTTAATCCATGAACTATCCTGCAAAAGGTCTTCTTTTGCCATCCCTGCAAGCAGATGGCAGCAGCCACCGTGAAGACAGGTGGGTTGTTTTGTGTCGGGGCAATGATGGCTGGTCTTCAGTTCTATCTCACTGGAGACAAGTCATCTTCCCAAAGGCTATTCAATGAAAAGAGGACAAACAGCAGCACTCTCTTTGCAGACATTAAAGTAGGAAGGGCTGGCTATCACATTAAATCACTAACTGCAATGTTCTCTTACAAAAAGAGACTTTGACAGCTAAAGAATATTTTGCATGATGTTCAGCTCTGGAACGAAGTGGAGTAATACGCATTAAGAGCCCCTCTGGAAACGTACTTGTGGTTTCCCAAAGAAAAAAGGGAAAAACGTACACAAAGTTACTCATCTGTGTTGTCAGAAGTGTTAAAGTTAAGCAACAGAATACTAAACTCAATTTGCAATCGGTATCTAATTAATTTGTTAGAAAACACCCAAGATCTTTCTGTGGGTAGTAGTCTATAGTGAAAGTACAGTTTCATTTGATTATTCAAAATACATCTAGCTCAAGATTTGAGCAATAGGAAACATTGCACAAAAAGATAAAAATATTTTTTAAATGGAGTTCCAAAGAAGGGAGAAAAAAAACACAACAAAACCAATCACAATACTGAGTTACTACAACTACTTAAAGTAATCATCAACAAAAAAGCATTATTTTTTCAATGACCATCCCAGGACATCCAATTTCAAAAAAAAACCAAACACCAACCATTACATCTTTTTCACTGAGAATACTGGGCAGAGGGAAAAAAAAAAAAAGGGAGTGTTAAATTCTCAAAAGAAAGTTACTCTTCAAGTTAAACCAGAGACAACTGGCAACTTGCTGGGCAACTTCACCTTTGCACCTTTTAATTAAACATATCAAATAATCAAAAATGGATTTCTAGTAAATATCTTTTGGACATAATTAGCATTATTTTAAGTTAACTTCATTTTACTGCAAAGTATTATTGCTGACAAAGTTTACAATGCACACAATTCACATACCAAGTAACACAAGCACACAAAAGGTCCAAACAAGGATCAGGCTTGATAGACAGATGAAAGCACAGAGGCTGCAAGAAGGGGCTGGTATTCCTAAAGTGAGTGTGACCCTTGGCCAAACCCACCAAGAGCAGCTCTCTTTAAAAAGCTCATTCATTAACTACCAAGGGCTAATGATTCAGATGCCTTCAAGGAAGGCAGCTAAGAGCTTTGCAAGTCTAGTAACCGCTGGCTGGCAGTTGAAGGAAAAGATGGGAGGTGTCTCTGCTCTCTTCCACAACTTAGATCTCCTGTGGGACAAAAATTCAAAGGTTTTGGAGTTTAGCCTGCTTTGTATTAGGTAGCACAGGCCAAGTAAGAATCTTGCATAGATTCTAAAATTATGAAAGACTAGTTTTAACAGCAGACAGAACAACGAACAAAGAATATTTCACCACAATTTTACCCTACCCTTGGCGTTACTGAAGACAAACTTCTCTCCATATATCAAAACCCCCAAATAAGTTTACCTTTGAAAGGTACACCTCCCATGAAGACAAACATCTTCCTACACTAATTCATACCAGTCAGAGCAGCTTATACCATACCACTGCTCAAATTTATACGCTTGCTACAGAAGGTCCACTGTATTTATTTTCATGTCTTAAAAGGCATAGACTAGAAATATTTTCAGATAATTTCATATGTTAGAGGCTTTTTACTGCCACAGAAAAGTAACACAAAGACTTTAACTCTGCATAATTGACAACCTATCCTGCAGAGAGTCTCTCTGGCAGACTCTTGGAGGCACGTAGTGATGGGACAAAGGCTACGGACACAAGCTGCAACAACACAAATTCTGACTATGTGTTCTGAAAAAAAGTTTCACATCATAGGCAGTCAAATATTGAAGCAGGCTGTCTAGCGAAGCTGTGGAATATCTGCCCTTGGCAATATTAAAAACTTAGCCTGAGTATCAACCCTGAGCAACTTCATCTAAGCCAGTCCTGTATTGAGTGGGGGTCTGGGACTAGATGACCTTCAAAGTCCCTCCTAATCTAAATTGCCTTATGACTCCATGAAACTGAAAGGAGGATCAGAAGTCGGGGGGAAGAGGTGGGGAACAAGTCAACTGTACCACATTGTAAAACAATACATTAACATTAACACATATACACCAGTACACCAGTATACAGACCAATGTTTGATTTTTGCCTGAAAAATGAGGGTTGGAGACACCCTGTTTTAATTTTTTTTTTTTTTTTTAAGATAGTCTACTCCATCTCTCCAGTGTTCCTCTGTTCTACCTCCCTATAATCAAAATTGAGGCTTTTTTTTGTTTTAATGTCAATAGTCAACAACATCTAACTAACAAAAATTCCGATCTCAAACTTATTAAAAAAAAGTCATCACTTGCTTTTACAACAGAAGATTGATAGACCTTTTTACAATCTTATCAAATGAACTGTACTGGTCTCAATATTTTAATAATTCACAGCTGACTGCCAAAATAGGGAGAAGCCACAAAAATTCTTATAAAAAAAATTACAAGCAGTATTTGTTTGATGTAGTGAAGGTGAAGGAAGGCAACCATAAGCACAGAGGCTTATGTGAGAGATGAGGCCAATACAATCTAACAGGTAAGAACGGAGGTTATCAAGGTGGGAAGCACGTATCAGTAATGACGCTCAAGACACTTCAAAGTTCTACATCCTCCACAGAGGATGGAGTACGTACATACTCAGAGCCAGGTTCTCCTGCATCTGTGCATGTGCACTGAAGCACATCCTAGTACTCCATCCAAAACAAGCAGATAGAAAAATGCAGGGTATTTCTGATATATTTGCTTGGCGCTCCTGTACACTGATAGGAGTCAGTAGAAGCTGAGCTCTTGACTCTCTATCAGATTAGTCCCCCAGCACTAAAGCTTTGGCCCCTGCTACTGGCTATAGAACCAGATTTTCATTCTGCCCCCCCCCCCCCCCCCCCCCCCCCCCAAAAAAAGGAAAAATAACAGACTAGTTTAGACTGAAGGGATCTCAGGAGGTCTCTAATCCAACCTTCTATTCAAATGATAGTTCAATACTGAATTTAGAGCAAGTTACTCAGGGTTTTGTCCAGTCAGGTCTTGAAAACCTCCAAGAACGTGGTAGAGGGTTTGCACTTTGCAGTGCAAGTCTGTCGATGTATATAAAGGCTTACCAATTAAGTACGTAAGAAAAAGGGAATACTGTAAGCAGAACTGAAATGGATTTCAGTAAATACAACAGCCTGTGCAATTAGAAATGCAAGAGGAAGTCTAATGAGTAAGTGATTTTTAACAGTATAAAGCATTATATATTCACATTGTGTGTGTATACATATATACACACACACACAGAGGCTTTATATATACACAAACAACAGCACAAAAAAGATTTCAAAATTACATGGCTTGACATAGAGCCAAAAACCAGTTGGTGTGAACAGTCATGGTATCTCCTCCACTACCTCCTGGAAGCATTGCCCAAATACTTTTGAAACGGCTTGTTTTACAAGAATAAAATTCAGCATGCAGCAATAGTTTGAGTTGATACAGCAAGAGCAAGACTGCATTTGTAAAAGCCTGATAAAAGGATGCTGCAGCAATCATGATGCCAGATGATGAGAGCTGGGATGAGAGGCTTAACCGTGTGGATAGAATACGAATCTCTCAGATTTTCTGCAGGAAGAATCACGGTGATTGTCTGTGCAAAACAACAGCAGCAGTTTCTTTGTGGAGATACGCTTTTTTCCAAACCTGTATTGAGACAACATGAAGTGATGCTGAATGAGGGAGCACACCTATGTTTCTCACAGTCTGTCTGTCCAGTGGGCTGCTACGGACACACAGACAGTTCCTTAATTACTGATCCCACCAGTCAGGCATAAAATGACCCCTTCCCTCCTCTAAAAATGCAGCAGGGTGGTGCTTCTCAGAAAACCGCTTGGTCTGGCATTTGCCATACCAGCGAACAGAAGCAGTGAAAGATGTGCCACTGGGAGGAGCTGTAGTCATACTCGACTTTAAATCCTAGCCCGCCACTCCAGAGACTGCAAATCTGAGAGGAGTTACCATTGCTGCACACCAGGTTCTGCCAAGGAGACAGAAGCTGCCTGCTTCAGCACACAAAACAGCGACTGAACAAGCACGGAGAACTAATCCTACGTTTTATAAAACAGAAGTCAGACTTTTGGACATTAAAATAGTCTGTCATTTGTGTTCTTCCCTGGGTCAGTCCAAAGTTCCGTCTGAAGCAAGTGTAGAGAAATGAGTAACCCAAGTATGAAAAAGGTAGCAGCTCCCCTGACTCCACAGCTGTGAAAAATCAAACAGTTTCTCCATAACGCCACTTCCAACAACAGATGAACTACTGCAAATGCAAAAATAAAGAAATCTTATTGATGTTTATTCCTTTGACCACACCTTCACAAATTGGACAAAAGAAACACTTCAGTCTTCACTATCTTATCTATGAATAGAGGAAACAACAACGATCAAAAGCCTGGAATGGCAACTTACAACAAAAGACTGAAGAAACTGGAGTTGTTCAGTGGGCAGCCGTGCTTCCCCACCTTTTGTTGCCGAGCCTAGCCCAGCGTAGCCAAACCAGGGAGGTTCAGCATGACTCCTTCCACAGCGTACCCCAGGCCACAGCCACCCTCCCACCCCCTGCAGAAGCCGTAAGGTCAGACTCTCCTGCAGTCACCGTGCCACCCTGGCAAGGTCCAAGTCATAAAGCACCAACTCCCGAGCACTGGCAAGGGACCACAGCTGACACACAAGCCACCTCAGAGCACTATATGGCCCAGCAGAGCCCCAAACTGACATTTTAGACGCAGTTATCTCAACCACTGGATGCCCACACCCATCACCACTGGCGATGCTGCAGTGCCACAGATTTGTTAACCTTTGGCTTGAACGACAGGAATGAGGAAAGGAAAATAACACTCATTAAAAGCAAAAAGCAAGTGGGTATGGAGGAAAGAAACTAAGTAATATTTATCCTATCTACAGCAAATATAGAGGGGGAAAAAAAAAATACGGAACTGAGCTGCAGGAAAGGTGACACTGAGAAGAAGGAGGCAAAGCTGTAGGGCAAGTCTATAGATCACAAAGTGGCAGAAGAAACTGGGTAGGGAAAACACGGACTTTCCATCACTGAAGACTTAAAAAGAGATCAAAACTTTCCTGACAAACACTGGTCTAGATACAGTAGATTTTTGTCTTGAGGAAGAAGAGTCTCAATGGTCTCCTGAAATCCCTTCTGGCCCTAGTTTCTCTTAATGAGCGCATGTGACAAGGAGGTTAGTACAATTCCTAATGGCATTTTACCCAAGATCGACTGTCATGTCACAATAAGCATTTTGGTGTATACATGAGAGGCCTTAGCAGCACAGCTGGTAGTGCTCTCTAGTGGAGATAAAGGAGGAAACGCTTCAGAGTTCAAAGCCATGGTGGCTTCCTGAAACAGAAAATAAACTCATTTTGCTGTATTTCAAAGATTTAATTTAAATAATCACAATTCACTGTAAACATCAATACTGCTATTCAAAGCTGGAGAGGCAAAAGCAGAGTGAACCCCTTCAGAGCGCAGGTTTTCTAAACATCTACAAAAGATAAAGGGTTGATTTTTTCCTTTATCAGCTCCGTACATTGCTTCCTATTGACTTACCTCGCTACACACATACCATAGGACAGGGCAGAGGCTGGACAACATCATTATGCAATATTTAAAGTGTGCTTTACTACACATATGCAAAAGCAATGGATACTACAGGTAAGTACTGCAAAGCTTTAAGGTAGATGGATGAAGTAGAGCCCCTCTAGTGTACTACTCCATTACTAACATCACAGTTGATGTTGCTTCAGAAAGGTGACATCATACAAACACAGCACAATATGTCACTCTAAACAGAGCAACAATAAGTTGCAACCACAGGCAGTTTTTATATCAGGAGTCAAACAAGCTAAAAAGCTTGCTAAGAACTCTGTCAAACACATGCATTTTTGAGTGCAACACTTCGGTGACAAAACAAAAAGAGTATCATTATCACCCTGCCATGGGCATAAGATCTCAGTTGCATATTTTTGAGATCTTTTGACCCCCAGTCCATACACACTGTAAAATCTTAACAGTATGCCAAAATTACTTTCTCAACAGTACAGTTATACATCCAAGGTAACAGGAAGGGAATGAACTGTTCCAGGTTGTCTGTCAAGATGACCTAGAATTCAGCTGGAGATTCAGAGCTAAATCTTTGAGTTATTGGTGGTGCCTCTTCCTTTTTATTTTGAAGGAGGAAATGAGACTGCTGAATAACTCCTGTGGGCTGACTGAAATTTTGGATCAAAGTGGATGCTAATTATCAGATCTGGTAACAGAGAACAGAATGGGAGTGTTGAGATGATCTTTCTGATTCCATATACAGCAGTAGAAATTCTAAATCCCAGTGAGGTCCTTGGTTATATCTGCACAGCCTTAAAATCTTCAAATCAAAATTTTCAATGCAATCTGAACTTACTTTTTAGTACAACTAAAACTATATAACCATAAACAGAACTGAACAAAAGTTGCAACTACTGGACAAGAAATTATTTCAGCAATTTAGCAGTAACATGAACAAATGCATGCCACAGCATGCACATGAAGCTACAGCGAGAATAATTTCAAGTTAAGTTTACAAAGGCACCAGAAGTTAAGCTATGGTCACTGTGGAAGATTAACAGTTATTTGTGCATTTTGATCCCCAACTGTCCAAAGAGACACTCATAAAGAGGTGATGCATTGCATAAAGCTTGTCCTGTTTGAAAGACGGAGATGATTTAACAGATCTATGAATGCTGGCGCATGCTTACAGTTGTTGATGTGACTAGGACAACTTTGGTGGAAACATTAAGCAACAAAACGGCCTACACATTAATCCGTGTATTTTCTCAGTTTCCTATGAGAAAGTTTCAACAGCCACCCTGAGGTCCCTGCTTAATCATTTAACAGAGAGAAGAAAGAAGAAATTGCATGCAACCTCACACAGAGAAATACAAAACACTAATAGGCCATTAACAGAGCATTTAACGTTGATCTTTTGATCCCATCAAGGGCTCATTCTCCTACAATCCGTATGAAGCTACCATGAATGATACCTTAGCTGCAGAGGATTTTTATTTTTCTGTTTATTTTTTATAAGCATTGGAATAACCAACTTTTCAGGATGCAACAGTTTCCACGAGTAATCCGTGATAACCTCAAACAGTTCCAACCCAGTAAATCAAGCTACTCACACAACTTCATTTAGCAATTGGAAGAGAGAGTAAACAGAAATAGCAAGGCTTTTTTTTCAACAACGCTTTCAGAGACCGAGGCTCAGATATCCTGGTATGGGTAATGAATGTAATGTAACATTTTTTCTCTCAGACTTCAGAAAAACTACTCGGTAGGCAAAAACTTGTTACTGACCTTGGACACCAGTCTTTTAATGGCTTATACGCCATTAAATTAGGTACATAAAGTTAGACAAGCTTATTCTCTGTTACTGTTTTAAGGCAGTACTCTCCATACCTATCTTTCAGACCATGATTTACAAAGAAGAAACCTCACAGAGCAACACAGGTGCAGATACCTGCAGAAAGGCAGCTAAATTTACAGTGATGGGAATTTGCACTATCAGAAGAGATAAGATGCCAGGTTTTCTACTGGAACAGTTGAAGAGCCTAGCAATCAGTCTCTGATATTAAGGAGGGTTTGCAATTTTATTTTCTGTTCAGTTTAGTTTGCAGAAGATTAAAGAATGGTGTGTCAAAGCAACCCTTAACAGTCCCTGGGGTCTTTCAGATTCTTTGAACAGTTAATCTAATTTTAGCACCAGGTATGGAAAACTAGCAATTCTGTTTACTTACCTTGTACCAGCAGACAGAATAAATCTCGCTTTCTAGGAAGCAGAACATCACTGAAGTGGATAAACATGAAGAAATTCCCCAGCATGGTCTTGGATGAGAGTCTATACCAAAGACATTTAACGTTTTTCTGTGTTAATATGGAAGTACAGCTAACTGAAAGACACAAATAGAGTAAGCACTCTGGTCTACAGCACCATACCTGTCATTCTACTGTATGCTCAGAATCCAATGGACCCCTTTGAAACAGTTAGTCCATTCATCTATATATATATATATGATTTCTCATACATGCAAGCATAGCCGATCCAGGCCTTTGTTATTTTAAGATTGAACTACCACAAAGTACTGGATAGGCGAACAATTCTTGGGACAACTTTGAAACTACTCTCAATGAGAACATGTCCCAGGTTCTCAGTAACTTGCATACAGCCACCCATTTTTTTGTGCAATACTCTTGTAAATTGAGGTATTCAGATTAACAGCTAAGTCTGTGTCTGCATCCAGATTCATATGCAATATTGGTAAATTACCCTGCAAGATCTTTCAGTTCTGTGGCCATCTAAATATTTTTATGATATTAGTATTTAAACAGGAGAATAAATAGTGCATTCATTGTATGCCTCCTTCTATTTTAACTGGATAAAACTCAATTCTTTATAATCCATGACAACAATTTCCAGTAGTTTGAGGTACGATATTATCAGTATAATACTAAATTCCAATCTCAAAAAAAAAAAAAAAAAAGAAAAAAGGGAAAAAAAAGAGAGAGAAAGTATTACTATAGGACTTGGCAAAGCCAGTAAGTCTAAACTAAGAAAAGACAAAAGAATCTCAAGAAGACACCAGGCACCTTTCAAAATAAGAAATTTATCAGTAACCTTATCCATTTCCCACAACTGAGACATTATTATCATTTCCAGCTTGGCTATCAACTCAAGTTTGGCCCATCACATAAAATTCTATCTAACTAATAAGAAAGAATAATGGAAGCATTTATTAGAGAAGGAAGGGCTGTTTGCTTTGTACTTCCCATTTGTTTGCTAACAAAACATTCTGTCTGACTTTATAAAATAGCAGCACTCAGAATGAACAAACAGAAAAGAATTAAAACTTAAAATGGCATACAGTACTCTCTCCCAGTAACCACCACACTTCAATAGCAAAGCACAAAAAGGGGAAAAATGAAACTGACTTTAAATTCACCAATCTTGTTAAAAAAAGACGACTGTCTCTGCTAAAAGAATTTTACTTTAACAATCTAATCTGAGGAGTATTTCTTTCCAAAAATCTGGATGTCCTTCATACAAATTCCCAAACTCAAAGGAAAAAAAAGTCAATCCTTTCTAATGGCATACTGCCTGCTAGACCCTCCTGCTGGCTCCTGTTTAAATTAGCATGACAGTATTCAAAGACCTGCAAAACCTACACTTCGAAGAAACAATATGCAAGACAGCTGATGAGCACCAGCTCAGATTCAGGTGCTCCAGACACCAACGTCCACCAAGATATGGGTGCCTGCAGCTCTACTTCTGCTCGTGTTCAGGGACTGTAATTCTACCCACACGAAGCAGAACGATCCCATTCCTTCATGCAGTGCGTACGGGAGCATTTGTAACACGTACTATTTTTAGAAGCAACTAGCCCACTGCCAGCTGAGAGAGGAACGAGGAGCTGCAGGCCGGAACGTCGGATCTGCCCACGAGCTACTGCTGTATCTGACCCAGAGGGATGTATGTGTCAAGCTCCCCCTGCCCTTCACTACTACCTAGAACACGGACTCAAACTGAGACGAGCTGGCTAGAGGCATTTTTTTTTGCCTCTCCTCACCTTGCTTCAAGACCTCCTGGACGCTCACAGCAGTTTTTGCCTGTGCTGTTTCCAGCCCCATGCAGGCAATGCTTTATGAATTACGCTCCGATGATGTCTGCAGGCTCCTCTTTGCAGCCCAGGGGCTTGAGCATTTTGTAGACAGCTCGAGGCTTTGATTGTATTGCGTGATGGCAGGTGCCAAAACCAAAATTTAGGCCTATATTTCATATGCCTTCACTTAATCCTGTTCACAATTAATTTGACCCACAGGAAGATACATGTGTATCCGAGCACCAAATGATTTTCCAGGCTTTTACGTCTACCCCTAGAGCGCAGTACCATTATTCGTGGCTAAACTGTACACTGCAAATCAGAGTAAAGCACTAGTTCATTAAATGACAGTTCTAAACATGAGAAATTTTCAAGCATTAAAAATGAGCATTTCTTCTTGGCTATTTCGTGAAATTCAGTTCAGACATTGGAAACGAGCAACATTTTCAAATAAAGTATGAATAGTCTTTCCTACAGACAGGGATTTACGGGATCCAGATAGGGCATATAACAGCTCTTAGAAGTCAACCCATATTCAAAAGAAGAAAGGTAAGTACTAACATCTTTTCTCAGAAGTCTGAGCATTTTGACAAAGTTTCTTCAGAGTTCTTTACAAACTGCATTAAAAATTACAGGCAAAGCCTTCACATCAGAAGAGGGAGAAAGGAATAAAAATTATTGTACCTGACATTTAGAGTTGAAAACTCCACAGAGCTCACTTTCTAGAGATTGAGTCACATAATTGTACCTTTCAAATTCTAGCAAAAACAACTGATGTTGTTCGAAGATCCTGCATTCGGTTTCCATGAAGCACCAAACTCAAAGATACATCAAGGTCTTAGCTTCCTTAGGGGGAAAAGAAAAAAGCATGCAATTCTAGCAATAAGATATCAACATGAAAACTTGTAGCAATGCCAGTCAGGATCCCCTTGGAGGAACAAGACTGTGATTGAACTGTCAGTAAATAGTTATCAGTGTCAATAAATATCGATGCATTCCTTCTTTCAATTTTGTCTTTAAAGCTTTATAAATCCACATGCAGAATCTGCCAGCCCTCCTTCAGTTACCGGTACAAGCCATTCATATGCATTTGTTGCAATCAGGAATAGCTTGATTCAAACATTTCACTACATGTAAATTACATGGGAGCTTCAACATGAAACATACCTATACAACGCTTAATTTCAGAAGAGTCTTGAGGTCATATATTTGTGCATATATGCTGCCAGAGGTGTGCTAGGTATACCACCGTAGAGTTGTACACTGAACTGACATAGCTCTTACCAAAGCTGGAGGGTCAGCATTCATTTAATACCATATGATATTTAATGCAGGCCAATTGCATGGATTTAAATAGTGGCTCAGTTATCCCTGCATTTGTGACAGCCGAAATAACAGGAAGAACAACCTGAGCCTGGGGAGTTGATTGTTTGGTTTGTTGGTGTGGTCTTTTTCCTTGAGGAGTAGGAAAAAGGATATAATCACACCTTAAAATTTTACTGTGAAACTTCAGTGTGTATGTCTCACACATTGAGAAAGGCAAACACGGAGCCATACAAGAGCTCTACCTTATTTTTAGCATAACTATTGCCCACAGTGCACTATTGAGACATTCTTTTTCTTCTCTCTGCCTTCAACCCCTCAAATAAATCCCCTTTATTGGATTATGGATTAATGCAGCAACTATAGCAGTAAGCTGTTTCCAAGAGAGTGAAAAAACGTAAGACGCGGACCATTAAGCAGAGTAACTTCTCATTTGGAGTTTGTGGGTCTGTCTTGGATATTACATGCATTACAGGAAAACAATATTTATGTTTCATTAAATGTGTTTTGAACAATACCAACAGGACAGAAATTTATCACCTGCTAAAACAGTTCCACAAAGACTGAAGTAATTAATATAAACCCCCATTTTCATTAAAACATCTCATGTCCAGTAAAACTAATAGCAACTCATTTTAAGTCACTGGTCCCATTATACAATGAATAGTTATACATATGTTGAAGACCACATTAACTTCAGAATATTACAGAAGTTAGAGTGCCATTTGTATGCAGAATGGTGAACTACTGGTGCTGCTTCTTTTTCACAAAGAAATAAAACTGTATTATTACACTATCATCACAGACTGTGATCCCTTGAAACAAATACTCAGAACAGCATTTACCCAAAGATCTCAAAACGTTTTACAGATGTGGCTAAGTACTCTCATTTTACATAGGATGAGGCACAAAATTTTGGAATATTATGCTCTTAAATAAGAGAATCTCAGAGAAAGTCAGTTGCAGAAGCCAGGAATAGAAACCCAAGTTCTTCCAACTCTCATGCCACTGCTCTGTCTACATCTCCACCCCCAAAGGACTGATGAAAAAGGCAGCTATGGGAGTTAAAAATAACTTCCGATTAGTGAGGCAGTAATGAAGACAGAAGGCCTATGGAAACCAAGTGAGCCAGAGTCTCACTCAAGGCAGAACGAGACTCTAAGCTGGGGAAATCGAACATTGTAAAGCCAGGTTAACATTCTGCTCAAATTAAGTGAAATTGAGTTTTTTAAGACAACATTTCTGGTCTGGAGGAGAGTGTTAGAAGCACTGATACTACAAAACAAAAATTCTTTTCTAGTAGTCAAACTGACACAGCTGAAGAGACCAGGTACAGAAGGCCTTCATATTACAAAAATACAGTGAACAACCTTCAGAACGACTTCAAGTTGAGAATATGAGCTCTGATTCGATCTAGGCTATGCTAATTAATATGAAGTGGCTGAAAACAAGAGATTTTTCAAGGAAGATGGGAAAAATTAAAATGCCTTTGTTGTTCAAGGAGGGCAAAATAGACAATTACTATTTACCTGTGATATACTGAAGATTTAAAGGAATGGGAAAGTTCATGCTATTCCAAAACACCCCTCTCTTCAGGTCAAGATAGGCTGCACAAACCCATACTTAGAGACCCAGATTTGTTTTCTGGTGGTTCCTTTCAGCACACCTAGTTAAACTCCTACTACCCAGTTCCTCTTGATACCTTGCTTACCTGAAAGAATAGAGTGGTCATTTGTAGATGGAAGTTCATTTGGGTGCTCAGCAGTTGTTTGCTTTCCCTCGCTTTACTCCCGTAAGAACGTTTGGTGAACTGTATTGAGTACATTGCATTCTGGTGTGTGAATATGTAAGACCCACATATTTTGTTGATTTTAGTGGGGAGGAGAGCAAATATTTACTATAGGATGGTGAAGATTCATTGGCAAGCTTTGCATTTGTTGTTCTGCAGGGCCTGGTACTATTGATGCAAATTCACCTACAAAAAGTTTGGCTCTGATCATGAACTTGATGGTAGGGGATTATTAGAACGCTAGCAAAGAAGGTCAGAGAGGAATTTCTTCCACACGCATTTCCCACTATATATATATATGCATATATATATATGTGTGTATATATGTGTGTGTGTGTGTGTATATATATATAGCTGCTAATCCTTAATCATTTTCTGTATAGATTTCAAGGCACAATGCTAAGCCACAACAGGATTTTTCTTGTTGTATTGCAGCAAGTTCTTGCATGATATTCAAAAATTTTACTATTTCTCTAGAAGAATAGTGTTCTGAGGTATATATTTTGAAAGATGAACATCAAAGGCACTCTCCTTATTGCAGATGCAATATCTAAGGGCTAAACAGTACACAGTATGTTGGGAGATGGTTGCTGGTTTTAAAACAAAGAGAAGTTAGTTGTGTCTTCTTTCTTCAATACATGCAGTTTGTGGGCTGCCATTTGTTATTGAGATGGATGTTTAGGAAGTTGATGAAGAAACATATAATGAAAAAGCTAACCGCAGTAGAGCTCTGGACAGCTAGAATTCTGCAATTGGTTTCATTTCTTTATCTTTACTTAATGTATCTTTCCAATGAAAACTGCACCAGAACAACCAGTTTTCTTTGACAGTTACAGCTGGCATCAGTTGCCGTTGCATACCCAAGTTACAGATGGTGTGCAATTGTTACAATATCAACACAACCTCAAAACCAGTTCCCCAACTGCAGGCTGTTAAAACATAAGTTTCCACATAGTAGGATGAAGGGTTAAAAAGTATTATTCAAAGCCATACAACCTCTTCCATTCCATTACTCATAATGATACTTTGGACATTAAGAATTTACAAATATGAATTGTGTTTAGTCAACTGCTGCCTCCGAACTAAATTTCCACGTTGACTACTCTTACAGTATTTTTATAGTAACCATTATAATGTCAAAAACCTCAGATACCTTAATTGATTCTAAACAATTCTGAAGGCATAAGTTACCTTTTAATTTTGTACATCAGGGAGCTGAAGTACAGACTCAGTGGCAAGCACGGAGTTGCTGAGGAACATCTGTGAATGTCTGACAGAAGGGTGTGCTAACATGGTCTCTGGAAGAAGTGGCTCCTTCAAAAATCAGGGCTCACTCAAGCCATTTTTTAGGCTCACAAAGGAAAACCAGTAATTTTGAAGATGTATAACATTACTGAAACAGCAATAAAATGCAAAACAAGGGTGGGAGGGAAGAACTGGACAAGCAAGGGGGAGGAGGAAAAAAAACCTGCAGCCAGAAGGAGATACGGAGATAG
Organism: Pluvialis apricaria; assembly: GCA_017639485.1. NCBI lineage: Eukaryota > Metazoa > Chordata > Aves > Charadriiformes > Charadriidae > Pluvialis > Pluvialis apricaria. Next base: position 49,984,668 of record CM030010.1, on the reverse strand, counting down.
CACCAATAAAAGAATGCACTAGAGAGCAAAACAAACCTCCTAGCACATGCTGAGAGATCACAGACAGAGAGATGAAAAGCAGGGAAGGCAGTAGGCAGAAGAAGCAGGAAAGAGGAGAGAACTCCAACCCTTCTCCTCACGGGAAGGGGAAATGAAAAACCATGCTTTCCTGCTCTAAGTTTCCTCCATGCAAAGCCATGCAAATTTTACATTAATGACATTTTGATGCTATACGATTCAGAAGAAAACTAAAGAAAGTCAAAAGGTACTTCCTTTAAATAGCACTGCAAAGCTATAGCTGCTAACCAGAGCGTGATGGCAAGCCGGCTCCTCCCTGAACAGGATCGGCAATGCCCAGTCTGAACACATTCTCAGTGTGCTGCTGCTCTCAATGCATTCATACACAAGCTCACCCAATCTCATTCCTAACCTCAAAAACAAGTTTACAGGGAACAACTGTCTCAAAAATGAAATCTAGATAAATTTACGCAAGGACAGCTTCACTGCCTGTCATAGTTTTCCCCAAGAAATTGTCTCAGGGAAAACCTGCTTTCCTGAGGAATAAGGAATGCATTAGGGCATGAAACTGCTCCATGAGAAAAACAATAATTCAAGCACTATATTGTAATACAAATAGAGACACTAGGCCCAACACATCATAACCACCAAGCATACAACACTACTCAAGCATAACTACAGTGTAAAATATATTCCAGCAGCTACTCCCACCAAATGACAAGTGCTCCAGTGCAAAGCTGCAAACCAGAAACCAGCCAGCTACAGAACATCTGAGCTGCACTGAATTACCGCACCCTAAAGTAAAAAAAATGTATTTGCAGAGAACAGTAAATTGTTCTCGTACAGTGCTTTCATTAAAAAGAAAGTTCCTAATCCTTTTAATCATGATTATAACTTCACGTGTTATGTAATGTAAATACATTTGGCAAATCTATCTGAATCCCCAGCTGCAACTGCAACACTTATTCTACTTACAGGAAGATACTCATCTTTTACAAGTAAAATGATATTTTTTTTTAAGCAATCTGATAACTGCAAGAATGAGCTGAGGGACTGCAGTGTCATCCCACCTGATTTAGCATCCTTTCATTACACAGACAACAACTTTGAGAACTACTTATTTTTGCTAACGAAAGTCTAAAGCATCTAACAAATTTCCTCTTTGTCTTAACCAAAAGGAAAATACAGCCAGAAATAAAAATAAATCTATTTGCTCATTTAAACAAATTCTTAGGAAGTAATTCAAGAAATAAAATAGGATCACTTGATTCACTCAAAGGCTATGGTTAAGTCATGTGTGTTAATCACTAACAAACCAAACAATAATAAAAAAAGAATTTTTTTGAAGACTAACACACTTTCCATTCAGAACTCAGTACCTACTTGATATGCTTCCTTACAGCTACAATACAAATACCTTCTTACTTTACACACAGGTTCCATGAAAAACAGCCTTCAGAAAGTCAGTCTTGCCTTTTCTTGTTTCAGGTGGTTCACTATACTGAGCCACCTAGCAAGAAAAGCAACAGGAGAGGTACACGGTCTCTTGATTTTTACATTGCTGAACTCAAGTCAGAGAACTGCATTGCTCTTTTCCCTGCACACTTTCCTTCTTCACAAAAAACTTTTTATTGTGCTTTAACAGAAGGTCAATGGCTATCACTTCTCTGCTCTAGCACAATGGTGAATTGAAACAAGAACCCATAGCTGTTGGGACCGACAAAGCAACCAGTATGTCTAAGCCAATAAAGCGATTTGTTCATTAAAGCTACTAATAAAGCAACCTTTTGTTAGTCTATGAAACATCAGAAACCTCATAGAATGCATTTAACTATGCTTTCTTAAAAATCACCAACTCAGAAGTTCTAAGATCTGTTAACTTCTCCACTTCCTTAAACTGATAATAAAAAACCTTAGCACTGACTTTTTAAAAGACAGTAAGTGGAACACAAACTTTCACGGCTATTCATCAACAGAAAAGTTTAGGGTTCTTGGTGAAGGTATCCCCCCTGCCAAAAGCTCAAATTTATCATGTTAATGATTTATGCAGAGCTTCCTATGCAACACTGACATCATAATTATGTACTACAACAACAACAAAATCACTCAATGGATGCACTTAGTTTGGATCCAAAGTTTCACTTGGATTTGACAAACAGAAGAAACGAGAAGAGCTGTAATGAGCAAAGATCCAAAGTGCTGTAAGTGCTTGTGTCAATTGCTTTCAATTAAACTCAAGCAAAGTTTGAACTTATTTCCCCAGTGCTCAGTGGTGTTGCGTGGGGTTTTTTATAACTATTCTTGATAACCAGCTCTAACGTGACTATGGCCACAAACTTCCTCCAAGCAAGATCATATTTTTTCCCTAATAACTTTAGCTGTACAGTATCAGCAATCCTTAACAGAATTAAAACAAAGTCTCCCTTACTCATAATTTCTAAACTTCCTTCGTTAACAAGTCAACTCCATTATTCTGTGAGTAGAGACTGGGCCAAAAAAAAAGAAAATGAAAAAAAAAAAAAGAAAAAAACCATCTTTCCATCTTGTCACTATCAGCTAGGCAAAAAGGCTGGGCAGAGGCAGATATAGTTTCTCCAAACCCCTATATTTAGAATCTGTGAAATACATACTTACCAGCAGTAACATACAAGTATTGTAGCTGTGTAACACATTAACACAGACAATAAAGCAAAACAAGATCTGCGGGGAAAAAAGTATGTATATGCAGTCTATTACACTGTTAAATATGAGTAATACCCCTTGTCCTAGTGGCAAGCCAGCGTGGTAGCAGAAAATTATTTCTGATTGCTTCTACTTCTCATCTGCTTCTTTTTGTCAAGCACAGTGTACTGGGGTTTTCTATATGCACAACTACCCAAGCAAAAATAAACAAGCAAGTTTCATCCTTATTACTGCAGTTTCTCAGGGACAAGATTCGCATTTGTTACACTGGATATAGCATTTGAATTCTCAGCAAAAGTTCTTGTAACAGAATGATGGTAAAGTATTTGTCCCCACTCAGAGATATTTACAGTTAGCCAAGGTTCTGTTCTTTGCTATTCAGAAAAAAGAAAAAAACCCTACATTTATAAAATAAACAAGTGTCCTATCTAGGACAGTGATAGCATCCCTCCACCTACACTGTGACTCTCGCTATCAAGCCATGAGATTATATCCTCCTTTTGAAACTAAGCACTTATTCTAACAATAACACTTCAATAGCATGTGAAACTTCAATTAAACAGTTGTCAAGCAGCCTGATAAGGCACAGAAAGACAACTGATAGCTTAAACAAGAGTCATACAACAAGTTTTGCAGTCTTCCTAGCTCCTGCCAAACAATTAGTTAATAAATGAGTAGTCAAAGAAGCAAACAAACTACCATCGCATTTCATAACTGAGACAGACAGGTAATTTTACTGAATTGTAGTTTCAACCATCTTCTGAGGTTTTTATTAAAAGTTTTTCTTGGACTTTGGAGTCTTTTGCCTATTATTGCACCACTGATGTGCTGGCAGAGAAAACAGCAGTACAATAACTATCGCAAACACACTGATTCTAAAAAGACAGTTACACAATGCTTTTCCTATATATTCCTTGAGAGCAAATAAACGCGACTTCTAAACAGCAATTAAAAATAAGTTTAAATATAATGCTCTCCTAATTAAGTTCTGAATTCACATTTTGCTAATTCTCCCTGCCCATACCTAAACAAGTCTTTCAGCAAATTTACAGTCAGATGTTCATTTAGGCTTAAGTAGATTCGTACAAGAATGAGACCTCCATAACACAACACACTGCCTGATATTTGTGACCAACTGCACTTTTCAGTTTGCTTAACTTCCAAAATTAATCCTCTGCTTCAGTTTCATTCTACTTCTCTTACACTACAGTCAATGGCATTTACGTTCCTATATGACTTGTGTACGTGGAAAATCCTGCTCTTCAGAGATTACCTTCTTGCTTTTCCAAACAAATAAATACAAGCTTAGAATAACAAAAAGGTCCCGGTACTTTTTAGACTGTGTTGTCAATGAAAAACTGACAATCAGTTTTGTTCTGAGGCAACAAAAGTATGTCACTAGGAAGTCTGACAAATTTGCATTTGTAGCTACTGATGCAGCAAACATTTATGCAGACACTTAGCCTTCTACAGGTGACCAAATTTAAGTGTGTACTTCAATGACTGCAGGATCCAGACCTGGATTTCATTTATCTATTTTCAACTGTACTCCGCAAGAACTGATATGATAGCCTATCGGTAACGGCAACAGAAAATTAACCACTGAGTTAAAATGCATCACAAGTGTCTTCAAGATGTGTATCTTCATGATAAGGATCAATTTGACAAAAAAAAAATAATCTATGATTATTATTTCAAATCAGCTTTTAAAGAAACACTAAGTTACAAGTCCCTAACACCTTAGTAAGACCTCAAGATGTAGCTCGCAGAATCTATTTCTTACGGATTTATCTTTTACAAGCCACCCATTAAATAAAGGTTTTAGAGGTTTACAGAAAACCAGTAAGCATCAAATTTACTTTTCTTCACAAAAGTACTCATATATATGATGATAATGAAAAAATTTAAGTTGGCCATGCACTATTAACAAAGCAGACCAAAAGACGACTTCAATTGCAAGAGCTCAATTTTTGTTTGCTTTTCCTGGTTGCAACAATTGCAATACTGACATAGGAAACTTGCTGTTTGTCATTTCAGAAAGATCCTAGTGTTTCTTCATTAGCATTTTTTATGATCCATGTCATCAAGACAACGAAACTTAAGAGTTGCTAACCTGATGTCCTAACCATGTTCAAAGATGGCCACAGGAACAGCGATATAGGAATTGCAGTTTCCTGGAGACACAGAGAATTCCTCATCCTTACTTTAGTACCCGTTATTTTCACAGGTTCAGTAAACATCCCCCCTACAGCCTAAACTTCAGTTGCAGTTGCTATTCATAGTATTGCTTCAATCCTGAAACACTAGTAAGCACTGGTACCCAAATAGCACCTCTCCTTTTCAATTAAAAAAAAAAAAAACAGAAATCAAGCAGTTGGTGAAGAAATATCTGTCTTCTTACAGACATGCACTATTTCATCAAAAATTACTTAAGTATAGAACTGGCATCCGAAAAATGTTCTCTTTTGGACCAAAGCGCCCAATTACAAGGGACTATGCCAGAGGCAAGTGTCATGAAAAGCAAAGGATAGTAACTGACTGTTCATTGCCCCTTCAATACAAACTCCAGTCAGCAGCTAAAGCAGCTAGTAGAGCCACGTTCAAAACCCAAGTGACTCTTCAGGCTAGTAGACCTGTGGAATTGTGAAAGGATGCAATGGAGATGAAAAATTTACATGGGTTCAAGGAGAAACTGGACAAGTTCACCGAAGAGAAACCATTCAAGAGTTTCTGAATAAACAGAAACAAGTACTGGCTCAGAGATTCCATGAGCTGAAAGTAGCTGGAGACCAAGCACGAAAAGTAAAGTATCTAACACTTATTTGTTCTCAATGTTCCCCACGCATCCACTTACAGATGTTTTTGAGATGGGCCATGTGAAGAATTGGGGAACTTCTGGGTTCCTGTACATGATTTCATCTTTTATGGCTACTATCAGACACAGGATACTAGGCTAGAAAGAACACCAGTGTGATCTAGTGTGGCAATTCTTCTGTTTTAAAATTATTTAATAAACGCATTTTAAAATAGAACATTCCAATTAAAATATAGAAAAAGTATTTTAATGTTTGGATCCCCCTCCCAAAACTGCTAGCTTGATAAAATACATTAAGTTCAAATGTTTTCATGAGCTTGACCTTGCATTCAAAATATTAGTTAAGAAGTTATTACATCTATACTGAAATAACATCACTGATTATTCTCCACCAAAACATCTACAGCAGTTTCATAGCTTTGCGTCCTACACACAGTGTCTGTGTAAGCTCTTAGTGGGCAGGAGAACGGTAGACTACCGAAGAGTTCTGGCTGCCATTTTTCTCCTTGGAAAAGCTAAGTTACCCATTCTGGGTTGGGTTTGCAGGTTGTTTTCCTTCCTGAAAAGGGATACAAAAAATAGACGGCAGAACATGACACAGGCATCAGCCTGTTCACTAATTAGGGAGACCTCTATACTCCCGTTTGTTCCCTCTCCACTGTACCTCTGGCAGTGTTTGTCATCTGCATTTAAGACCTCTTAGATCCCAAATTCAAAGTCTAAGAAAGACTACATGAGCACACGCATTTCTCGGCTGCACTACTCCACTGCACAGTTTGGGGGAGCAGAACAGAGCTAACAAACCTAAACCATTAACACCTCATTTGAAGAAAATCTGGTACTTCCGCATTTTCTCATTTTATTATCAGAAGTCAGAACTGGGTTATGTCAGAGGAGCAAGAGAAAAAAAGTTAATTTGTAAATATTAAAAAATTACATTAACCTCCTACTAAAAATACCCAATACTAGAATGTGAGAAAACACAGTACTTGCCTACCTTCAAAAGAGCCAGTAAATATGACTTAGCATGTTACAAACAAACAAACAAACCAACCTTTCATGCATCAGCAAGCTAGCTGAAACAATTGTTTAGAGAATGCTATTGTAAAACATATGTAGCATGTCAAGGTGACTATTCTATTCACCAACTTTCTGGCTTTTAACAATGAATTCAGAAAGAAACACGTTCACTCTGGATAGTAGTCCATTGAAGAATGACATTCAGTTTAAAAAATAAAGTTAGAATGTATATAAAATGTTTTAGAGAATGTTAAAATTGGTGCATTACAAACTGAATACAGCATTCCAAGCAGGCAGACAATGTAATAAATGGTTTGAAATGCTAATTAAACTAAAACAGTTTTAAAAAAAAGTGAAAGTTGATGACAGTCATCTTAAAGGGGATGCCAAAAAGCATGAGAAAGATCAGGTATGTTAACTGTAACTGAGAGATGCAGAATAATACACAGGAAGAGGTATAGAAAAAACTTAAGAACTTTTGAGTTCCACTGGAGTTTTATAAGAATATATTCAACTAAACCATGGGGTTAAAAACATCATGAATAACACAAGACATCACTATGAAATTCATCACTAATACAAGACAATTAATTTCCATACAATTGCTCAGATCCCCAAACTTGGTTAAAAAAAAAACAACCAAACTCCAAACCTAATGCACTTTTAAAAAGGATTACATGTTTTACTAAACAACATAATAAACTGTAACAATTAAGACTGATCTTGAAGAATAGTGAACTACTAGAAGTTTTACACACAAAACTTTTCAGTGGCACTACACACCTTTCCAAATAGTGATTCTGAAAAGAAAGGAAAGACCAAAAGATGTATGTCCTATAATGAAATCTTAATTCTTTGCTGGAGATGGCAACTAACAAGCAGAAAAAATAGCACAAAAGTTAAACTCTCAGCTCTACAATCGGTAGAATTCTTGAACATGAGGTTTTTTTCCTCTTTGGCAGCAGCCAGCAAGCATACACATAGCTCTGCAATAATCACAGCACATGCTGCCTTTAGCCCAGCTAGCAAACTAAAAAAAGCTTGGTAAGAGTAGCAGAGTAGTGAGACTGCAGGATCTGAACATATAAGGGAGGTCACAGAAGATAATGGGACAGTAATGAGGACTCTGTTACTGCAGTGGTGGGATACAGCAGCACACAGACGATACAAATCCACAGGAAACCAGGTTTTGTTAGTTCTGTTGCTCATAGAATAATTTGTTTCCCTTGTGTTTTACAGATTTGAATACTAATATTTCTGCACACTGTAGCTTTGATCACTGTGTTAAATGTAGCTCTACTGAATAAAAGGATGTTTGCCCAGATTTGCACAGCTATGACTGTGATATGAAGAGAACTCCAGGGAAAAACCTTTGAAGATCAAGTGCATGCTCAATTTTGTACGTTGAATTGGCAGTAGTAGCTGAAGGTGGTTTTTGTCATGCATATCGTTTACAGTATGATACAGATGACAATACTACTGCAGTTTAGTATATGGATCATAAGCATTTTTAGATTCCTTAAATTTGTCTTGCTGTTAAAAGGGGCAATCCCACCCTCCCCTTTCCCAAAAGGCCAAGAAGTCAGGCAGCAGTCGCACTCATGTCGGTTCACAACCAGCTGGATTTGAGAAGTGGACAGCACAACTACAAACGCCAGAAAGAGGTGGGAGGGAGCAAAAGCAGCCCTTTTGGTTGCAGCACATACCCTGCACCGACCTCAGTAGATCATTGAACGGCAACCGCAAGGTTTCAGGGCACAGTTAAGCTGATCTAATGGCCAGCCAGCGCCCAAAGGATTCACTACCAGCTGTGCATCCCCTGCGCCAGCTCTAACGCACATCCCGCGTCACACTGAGCCAACTCAATTTGATTTTTAGTTGCCTTCTCACTTAAATTCAGGGGACTAAAATGGTGGAAAACCAACAGCACAAAAGTAATTTCCAAACAGTCCGATTAAGCCAGTACCTTGCACAGGAAGAGGCTGGGGGTGAGAGAAGCTGTTTGGAACTGTTCCTTTCAGCAGCAACCAAGCAGGTCAAATGCACTATAAAATGACAACCCTGTAAAGGACAAGTGAATATAACATCTCAGAAACCCTCAGTCTTTGCAAAGTTTGAAAAGACTTTATGAAGGAAGGGTAAATTCTTTCAATTTTAAGTTTCTCTTTTTTAATCTTTGCTAGGTCCTGCCCAACCTAGACAATCAATTTTGTTCCCACCACACTGCAGTGTAAACAAACAATAGGAATGAGAAGGACAAAAACGTTAACATTTCTTTTGTGCCACCAAACAAGCTTTTGTTTTTCCAGTCATTCCCAGCACCCTTTCGAAAGGTTCCCACAGCCCATATAAACAACATGCAAGCCGAGCGGGATGACTGTACGTACCTCCTACACCGGCAGCCAGCAACCGCAGCATGTAGCTCCCCTAACTAGACAGCCACACATCCACCCCATGACATGGGACACCACCCACCCCTACCCTTGAAACAAAAAAATCTGGCCTGTGCTCCTGAGTCATACTGAGTGTTATCTAGTGCTCCCACCAGGCACAGCCAAACATCAGTAATGGCCGAGCTGAAGTTTGACCCTTGGTTATTTCAGCGTCAGCCCACTTCTTTTCTGTTGCATATCAGGAATGACTTGATTTCAAAATAGTCAAGCATAACAGAATTCAAATGACAAATAACAACAAAACAATTTGCAAGATTTACCATGGCAATAAGCTATAAAGCTGGGAATACAACACAAAACCTGAAATGAAGAAACAGTATGTCCTGGAAACAAATCAAATATAACCGTGAATGTCAAAGTTGTTTTGCTACAGCAAGCCATGTTTAAGATCCACCCGAGTTCTAGTGCACTCTCAGGTACGTAAAACTTTCAAAATTAAGTTAAGCATTTAGACAAGCTAAGAAACTGCCATTATGGAGATAATCAGGGTCATTAACACAAACACACTTCTGTATTACAGGGTTGAAAAAGCGGAAGTTCAGACACCTGTCTAAATTATTCAGAGCCCACCTAAGATTAGAGCCAATAAAAGATACTCTTCATAGGACCTATTTCACACATATTATCACTTTCCTGAAGACACATAATGTCAAAACAGGGAGAATTACTACCATGTTACTAAAGGGCTACCAAAGACTGCATGCTACTCTTGCCATGTTTCATGAACATGAAGCGGCCCTTCAGGACTGCGTGCCGCACAGCTGGTAGTGTGGAGCAAGTCCAGGGCAAGCCAAAGTCCAGCAAGCCAAGAGTCAAGCAGTGACCAAATCTAGCTCTTAACCGGATCGGAGACAGCACTCTCAGAATCCACCAGCTACCACAGATAACGCAACTAATACTCCATGAAAGCAGAGGGGTATAACTGCCACCCTCTACCAAGGGCGCACGTCCACCACCGTCTTGGCTACACAGAGAAGTTTAAATGTGCACCAGGTGGGCAGTCTGAGGTGGGGGGGAAGCACACCAGGTTGAATCATCTGCCTCCTCTGGGACTCTTGCAACCAGTAGCAAGTTAGGAGAAAAGCAATTCCCAAACACAGCACCCCAAACAGATTATTTCAAATTCCATCTTGCTGGAATATCCAATAGGGCCTGCAATCTCGGTAAGTGAAGAAAGAAACAGTGTCAAAAGTTTCCTGGCAAAAAAAAAAAAAAATAATAATTACACATCAACTTTGCCTTAGCATGATTTAAAGGATGTTGAGGATGCCCTCAAGATCCATAAAAACTGTCACTATTGTACTCGGCAGTAAAGAAAAAAAAAGTTACCTGTCATCACAGTGATCCATCCACTCACAAAAATGCCACGGATCTGAAGACATATTCATCAGCTCTGGCAACAACAGACAAAACTGCCACAGCAGAACTCAGGAACAAATGTTACAAGTAACTTAGACAAGGATATCTCCAGGATCACAGTTTCAGGGACCATTTCTATTGTGCTAGAAGATCTCTTGCTCTGAGCATCATTGCATGCATTAAAACAAAATGACAAGATATAAACAGCAAGAGAAGTAGTACTGCACTCCTGGCAAACTGCAGGTTTACTGCCTGCCTGCCCCAAGCTCAGGGCCACAAGTAACGCTGCTTAGTGAAGATGCAGCATTTGGTAAAGCAAAGGTGTAGACATCACCTCTTCAACAGATTCAAAACCATGCCAAGCCACGTGGGACGACGCTTGCTGCAAAAGATGAGTAACATTTCTTCAGAGAGGCCTGAACCCAAAGTTGTCGTTTTGGTTATCATTATTAAGTGGTTACGGCCTTGAACACTGAAGAAAATATTCTTTTAAAAGCCAGCCTTATTAGGCAATGGAGAATCAAAAAAAGCATGTACCCACTATTGTCACATGTAGCAAAGAAATGCTAGATTTTGCAGCTACTGCAATACCTAGTGAGGGACCTCTCAAGCATGAATGATGCCAGAACGCTGAAAGGCTTGCACTCGCCGGGGAACACACTGAGCAGCTTACCCTCCTAGAAAGGGAAGTTGGGAAAAGGCTTGAAACCTTTTCTTCCCCATTGGCTTTGCACTGTGGTGTTTTGGGCTCGTCAGTCGTTTACTAAGACAAGTAGCTTGTCCTGAAGTAGCCTGCTTGCTTCTGAAAACACTGCAACTATTTTCATTCCTGCAGATATATAAGGACACACATTCTGTCCCATAAAGCATATCACATTTTACAGAGAACCATATCCTTTCATGTGCAGTTTGTAATATAGCAAACTCCCTACGAGCAGATCGTGCACACTGCAGCCGATCCAAACATAACGTTTCACCATAAAGAAAACATGGTATACTTTATCCTGAAAACCACGTGCTCCAAAAGTATTCACCAGCATCTGTGAGAACACAGAGCCAATGCATGCAGTAAGGACATTGTGTCAGTTAAAGAGGGCAGAGTTAAGTAGACACTGTCAACAACACGCACCCTGGGTTTCCAGTTCCTGTCCTTCAGAAGTTCAAAGCAATTGCCACAACCTACAACAACACAAAACCACAGCTGAGTAACCCTAACTCTGCACGACCAAGTTCGGGAGTATTTCATTCCATCAAAAAGACCTCCCAACACGCCACATGCAGTCAACTCTTCACCACCACCCTTAAGCTCTTTGATAATCCCAGCAAGGGGACACAGAGGGGAGGTATCTATCTAGTGTCAAGGTCTCCTCCCACTTTCCCAGCCACCTAGAGCAAGATTTCTAAAGGAAGAAGTGCTGAAGAGGGAGAACAACAAGCTTTGACATCAAACCAAAAGGCTGAGGAACTAGAGAAGGGAACATAGGAACAAGCATAAGGATTATCCCAGAATCACTGCAGGTTTCTAATTTTCAAAGAGAGACCCATGTATAAAGAGGGGGACCAGGGAAGGGAAAGAATGAATCCATGATTATGACTCGGGATACTGCAGTGGCAAGACTCACTGATTGAGGTTTAAGAAGAGTTTAGAGGAAACTATTGCAACTCCTCCTCCCCTAATGTCCCCTTCCCCACAGCTCCAGCTCCACAAGGCCAGGTTTCACCACAGCACATTCACACCTCTCGGCTCCACCTGCGGGCAGCTCTCCTGCCTTGGTAAGGAGGCAAATCTTGTGCTTAGAAAGTGTTGGTTCAGCAGTATGCCCTGCCCTCTGAGTACACCTCACCTCAGCCTGCCCACGCTGAAGAGCTCACAGACTTCTCAGTGCTGCTTCTTCAGAGAAGCAACAGGCCGTTCACGCCATCCATACTGCTGAAGGGTTTTCAAGAAAGCAAGCACTTCAAAACATTCACATTTTGGACAAGTTAAAATAGTCAGCCTTTAAACAGGAAGCATTACTTAACCTTAACTACCTCAGAGCTGTCCCTCTGCTATAAGCAGCCATCCAGTTTCAGGTCACAAGACAAACCAGATTCACCCAGGCCGGCTTAGCCAGTCACCACCTACTACAGGCTTCCCTGGCACTGTAGGTGCTAGGAAGCCGTCTTGTGCGACCAATCAGAAACATAGATCACCCAATTTCAAGCAGCACATTACTTTTTCACCCCCACAACATCCCAATGACCCCATGCCCACATGACATCTAGGGCACATCAAAATGTTACTCACTATCATAACAATGTATTTGTGTTACAAAATCTAAACAGCACTCTCAAACTTTTGTGAGACCATTAAAGGGAAACTGCTTTTCTGGTTTTTCTTTTTAAATACAATCTGAGGTAAATAGCATTGCAAAATGTATCATACTGGAACAACTATAAATTACAGCCAAAACCAAAAACAGCACATACAATTAAAACATCCCATGCTTCTCCATTTTAGGGCCTTATTTGTGGTTGGTCAAAAAACTAGACAAATTTTACTAGTTTATACTGCAATGGCCACCACTGATCATGTTGGAGTGGTTTAGGAGGGGGGAAAAAAGAGCTGGTTGAGAACAAATCTTGCCCTTGTAGCTACTTGTGAGCATGAACCTGCTGAAACCATCACGTCAGAATTGTACCAGCAAAACAGCATGCACCAACACTCCTCGTCCTCTAGCGCAAAGCCAAGCGCTCATCTCAGCTCAAGATGCAGGCAAAGCTTATCTGAGCTAAGCAAGGTAGTTTTGGCCAATAAGGAATATTTCACACACCACCTCTTACCAGGCAAGCCATGGGCACTGTGTTCTCTAGCCAAGGGTAGTACCTTCAATTGCCCCAGCAGATGGGGAAATGATGCTTGCAGGTATGCTAAGACACGACATTATGGAAAAAATACATTGTTTCGCCCCTGTAAGAGTAACTGCAGTTGTTTCAGAGAATATTGAGAAAACAAAATATTGACGAGCTACTGAATAATAAAGACCTGTCTGCTTTGCAAAGATGAACAGTCTTGAAGAAGAGACGACACAGATTTTGTCACGGTGAACACGAACAAGATTGAATGCAGTAGTTCATTTTTATTCTGACATTCCTTACTTTTGAAGCATTTGACCTTGCAAACTAAACTGTATTATAGCATATGGGCGTTATGTTTCCAAATGTAAATTATTTTGATGAAGCTCTGAAAAGAAGTGCACTATTTCAGACTAAATGCGGGGGGGGGGGCACAAAACAAAACAGAAACCCCACAAACAAGTATTAGGCTTCTTTAAGCATAAACTTCAGGTATATGGGCTGCAAGTGGAAATGCTTCCAGACATAAATCATGCCCACATTACTGACAAAAACCAGCAAGGATCTGTTAGAAAACACTTAACTGCAACGTATGGATTGATACAGGATGAACACTGCAGTGGCTGTTCAGAACTGCTGGTAGAAAGAACTAGGCAGGAGTCACAACATCGCAACAGAGTAATTGCTCCCGTTCCCTCACAAGAAAGCTGCAGTGCCTCTAGCATTTATTACAGCCAAAAAATGTCTTGCATATGCAAAGTTCTCAAAGGAGAGAAGCAAATATGTACTTTAATATTTAAGTAAGCACCTAATCAAGCCGTTATGTTCATTTAGTGATTCCAGCTGATCAGAGAACGGAGCTACAAAATTACAAGTTCATTATTTCACCCATAATCTATATAAAGTGAAAGCTGGAGAACCATATTTCGTTTTTTATGGAATACAAAACTGTGACAGGTAAGCAAGTGGACAGGGATCAAGTATTCTTCCTCTCTCCCCACAAAGGAATTAGAAGGTATCCAACACAGCTGGCGACTCGTATATTCAAAACAAGTCACTAAGCAGTGAATTGCCCACTCTGTCCTTGAAGCCATGAAACACATTCACCCAAGAGGAAGCCACTAAGGGTCAGCAAATGCACAGAAACAACACAGCCCTAAAACACACACTGATAGCGACTGGAAGGGTGTTCTGGGACAGGGACTTGTAAGCACATAGTGCTGCCTACAGTCCTTCACGGACATCCACTGGTGACCACTGAGAGATACAGCATACTGGGCTAAACTGACCTTTGATTTAGGCCAGAACAGCCTGTGTAATAACCAGTGGCCATACCACCACAAAGCAAGACCAAGAAGTTTTTTAACAATAAGTTAACTCCTACACTTACATGGTTCTAGGTCTTCATCAGACAAATTTTTGAGGTCTTTGTAGCCTTTGCTGTCGCAAGAGACTGTCTTAAAGTCCACAGAAGCGATCCTGGTAAACAGATTTTGTCTATCCTGTGACCACACGGAGCATTTCAGTACAAAACCATCCATCAGTTTCCACAAATTCACTAAATCACAATACTTTCTGTAATGGAAGAGCATTTTCAAGAGCAATTACATGTAATCCTCATCATCGCTTTCAAGAATTACCTGATATAAACAGCTAAGAGAAGGCTGAAGCACCTCTGCAGAGAGGGTCTTTGTCTTACTTTTATTTCAAATGCAATGTACATATAGTCAGTTAACAAGCACATGTTCTTCAGAAAAAGATCCAGAAGATTAAACATGTTGATTAAATACAGCCTGAATTTAAAACATGCTGACCAAAAGATACTTAACTAACTTAGTTTACTTTAAAGAGACAGAAGAATAGCATTCCTCTCTGTTTAATAACATTGCCAAGCCTAAATCATCACACACCATTCCTTTCCTTTACTGATTCAGAGACAACAAATTCCATTGAAGTAATTAACAAAACTTTTGCAAAGCACCACATGAGTACATAATGGGGGGAAGTAAAGTTAACTTGTCAGTCTGAGTCTAAAGATAAAAATGATTTCTTTACCTAAACTAAAAAGCTACTTATTATAAAAGCTTCTCTAACAGTTAACGTAAATGAAATTCACATACTTTCTAATAAACATTTTTGTTCCCAAACAGACACTGCTGTAATTGCAAATTATTCAGCTTGAACAAATGAATTCTATTGATTAGATCTAAGCTGCAATAGGAGGAAAAACTTAAATCTTGACAAAAATAATTTAAATAACATAAAATGATATATCTTCTTGGGATATTTATGAACCTGGAACACCAACAAGAATATGTAAGTGCCACCAAGAGACAGAACCAGGCTGCCATTAGCAACCGGATGATGATGGAGTTGGAAAGGGTAGATTTAAGTTTGGAACCAGGAAGTGACATAAAAGCATGTATAATCACCATATTAAAAAAAAAAAAAAGACATAGTGCCTTTTAGCTCCCGTAGCTATCAAATACAGCATAGCATTCACTATCTCCTTAACACTACAGCCTGAAGAAAATGCAACTTCCTTTCCTGACATCCTAGTTCCGAGGCCAAGAAAAGCAAAGAGTGAACTGAATAGAGAGTTCAGCTTCGTTTACCCCCCTTTTTAAAACAGCAGCAATGACAGGAAGCTCAAGATAGACAGTATTTTGGTCTAAAAAAAAATAGTTGTCTTACCTGTCAGCATACTTGGTCTCAAAAAGAAACTGCGAAACGTCAGGTGCCCCATCTACCTTTGAACTTCCTACTGATGTCTAGGTTTTCCCCTGAGTTTTCAGAGGCTGTCTCTTTCTCAGTGGCACAGACAAGTACACAGTTGGGAAACTCTCTAATTTGAGAGTACGTACAGACTGTACGTACTCTCAAATGCGCAGCACAAACAAACTAAAGCACAGAGTGAGCACGCACTGCTGGAATTCTGTAGTATGGCTTTCTGCTCATGTGCATGTATTTTAGACCTTCAGCCACTATACGTTTCTGCTACATTTTTCTTTACTTTCAATTCCATCTGGTAAAGACAATGCAGAAGAGCAGGATCCTAGCAACTGACCCACAGGATGTTCACAGGCTGCTTACTCTTCTTTTAATGAAGAACCAGACAAATCCTACAACTTTTTCCTTCAAAGTCTTTCTAGACTCCATCAAGAGAGATGTGGAGAGGAAGCAGTGCCGAGGCTAGACTCACGCAAACAGTTTTCGCACAGAGTTACGATTGCTGGATCTATGTCTGAATACTGTCTCATCAAATAAACGACATTCAACCCACTCTCTTCACTTTTTAGTACATACTCTTCATACAAAACTAAGCATTGCATAAATTTTAACTCCCGAACAGTACAACTTAACACCGACAGATGTAAACGCTCCTTCCCTCACTAACTACTGCAGTGGTGTTCTCTTCAGTTAAGAGCAAGTTAAGATGCTTTATTAAAACAGGTAAGTTTTGCTGTAGTTTTTGCTCAGAGGGGAATCCTGCAGAAACGCTAAAAAGCAAAGCCAAACAAACCCCAAGCAGACAGACAAGAGTCCCATTCCCAAACGAGCCCCTTCGCTCCCCTGCCTCAGAGCGAGGTCTGGAGCGAGGACAGGGGCACTCGCCCCTGCTTCGCGAAGAACCAACTTCTCCCTACAAACAGGAAGAGTCAACACTACTTCTGGCTTTTACAACTGCATTTGAAATAAAATTAAAAAAAAAAAAAAAAAAGTAATGAATGCTTTCCGTGCAAAAGCAACTTCTCAATAACGTTTCCCCGTGACAACAACAGCAGCATTTTCCACCCAAGTGTTATGCAAATGAGCAGGCAGGAGGCGGCCACAGGGTCTACGAGGAGCCACTCAACCCTTTAAAGAAAATTAAAAAAAAACAAAAACAACAAAAAAAACCAACCAAACCACAACACAAAAAAAAAAAAACCCACGAGAGGAGGGGTGTGGGTGGGTGTTTGAAAACCCTCACGCCTTACAGCAGCACCGCGGCCGCCCGCTTCGCTCCCGGCCTTGCGCAACTTTCCGCCGGCGGTGGCGGTTCCGCTCGGCTGCCGCGCCGCGCCGGGCGGGGAGGGAGGGAAGGAGGGAGGACGGAGGGGGTCCCCCCGGCCCTTCCCCTCACACCGCCCGCCGCCTTTGTTCGCAGGGGCCGGCGCTGCCGGCCCGCGCCGCGGCGGCTACAAAGAGGGCGGCACAAGTTGGCGGAGGAGACCTCAGCCCTTCCCGGGGGGGGGGGGGAGCGCGGAGCACACACCCCCGTCCCCCCCACCACGCCAACCCCCCGTCTCCTCAGCCAGAGGCGGGCGGGGGCACCAGACCGTGCGCACCCGGCAACGTGAGCCGCATGGGAAGCGGCGGCGGAGCCGCGCCCCCCCCGCCCCGGCCCGGCCCCCGCGTGCTCCGCCGGCGGCCCCGGGGTACCGGTCGTGTTCCGTCCCGTTCCCTCCCCCGGTCCCCTCCCCAGCGGCTCCTCCCGCTCACACTCACTTTTCGGGACGGGCTCCGCTGGGCTCTCCCTCCGCTCGCGGCGCGCACGCCTTCCCGCCGGCGGGGCGATGCCGGCGGCGAGGCGGAGCCCCCCTCCCCCGGCGGGAGGGGGCCCGCCGCCCCCTGCCCCGGGGCTGCCGCCGGGGGCCGGGCGGCTTTAAGGGGGCAGGCGGGTCCAGCCCCCCCCGGGCGGGCTACGGGGCAGATGGTCCTCGGGGCCGGGCCCCGGGCCCGCTCCCCCGCCGGCTGCGGCTGTCCCGGCGGCTCAGGTGCGCCGCCGCGTCCTCTCACATGGAGCCGCTGCCGCCGCCTCACCGCCCCTCGCTGCCCCCCGCGCCGGTCCCCGCGCCGCCGCCGGCCGGGAGGCGAGTGGCTCGGGCCGCGGCCCCCCGCCCCGCTCTCCCTCTCATGCACTGCGGGCGCCGCCGGGCCCCGGCTCCGGCGGCGGGGGGGAGGGGGGGGAGTTACCGCTAGGGCCCCAGCCGGGCGGCGCGGGGCAGCCGGGCGGCGGGGCTCGGCGCCGCGGCCGCTCCGCTCTCCGGCAGGTGGGAGCGGCGGCGCGGGGCGGGGGGGGGAAGCGGGCACGGGAGAGGGGGGTGTGGGGGGGGGGCGGCGGTGGGAGCGGCGCCCCGGGATCCGCTCGTTTCCTGCGGCGCCGGGAGGGGGCGGGGAGGGCGGGCGGGCGGGCGAGAGAGCGAGCGCGGCGGCGGCGCGCGCGGATGACAACCGTAACCCAGCAACAGGCCCCTCCCCCGTGCCGGCGCGGGGCGATGACGCCAGCTGAGGGGCGGGGCCCAAGGTGGAACCCGAGCAGGTACGGCCGCGGCTGCATAGTTCAGCCCGGGACAAGGGGGCGGGGGCCTGCCGACTGCGGCTGCGCGCGGGCGGGACCGCTCGTGGGCTCAGCCTGGGACGGGAGAGGAGGGCGCAACGCTCCCTCCCTCCCTCCCTCTTCCCCGTGACGTCAGGGGCGCGGGGAGGGCGCGAAGCTCTTGCCCGCGCGCACGTGCGCGTGCCCCCGCCCCGCCGGCGGGGAGGGGCGGGCGTTGGTGCTGCCATGGCAACGGCCGGGGCGGGACGGGCCGCGCCGCCCTCCCGACGGTCCCCGGGGCCTTTGTGGCGCTTCGCCTGCGTAAACCCGTTGGCGGTAAGGAACGGCCGCCGAAGGTGTTGGTCACCCGGCTGCTGTTGCCGCGTCCCCGCGCCGCCGGTGCTTCCCGAGCCCAGGGTGTGCCTGTCCCCGGCAGGGCCCGCACTCTGGGCTCGGGCTTCTCCCCAACGCCGCCCAGCTCCGGGCGCCTCCAAGGCGGTCGTCGGGATAACGGTTGTACAGGACCTGCTCTCCGAAAGATAAAACAAAACAGAAAAATAGTGATTTCAGGAGCCTCTCACGTTTATTCCAGAGCTGTGGCCATTACACGAGAGCTCTGCCGGGGTTGCTTTAGTACGGGATGCAGAAGATACCACGCTGTTCGTTGAACACAAGGAAAAAAATAAAATACGTAATTGCCGCTCATTAACTGCGTGGGATGGCTGCGCTTCTCTGCGCACCGAGAAAACCTTGGGCCCTCTGGAAAAAAAAAAAAAAAAAAAGCAGTATTTAATCCTGTTGCTATCATGAAATGCATCCACAAAAGCAAAAATAAGATTACTCATATAACTTATGTCTGGCATTTCCTACCTTTGGCGTGCCAATCTCTGCCGTGTTAATGTATCCCCCGGGCAGACCGCGGACAGACAGCAGTGGCTCTGCCCGGACCCCACGCCAGCCCTGGGCCAGAGGCTATCTAACCAGGCTAAAAGACTTCCGATTGCCCCCTAGCTTTTTCCCATCTGCTGTTCAGTTTTAATACTGCCTCTTACTCTCCATCAGCTTAGGCTGGATGTTTCTTCACCGTTTCCCATAACCTCCTTTACCTGATTTTTCTCTCCCTGCTTATTAAAAATGGATGTTTGACCTTACCTGAGTCTCCAAACCTCTCCCTTGTCCCCGCTGGGACAACGCAGCAGAGGAGCACTCTCACTTTTCAGAGCTCCAGCCAGGTCCCTTCCTCACCAGCTGAAGCTCCACACCTCAGTCACTGCCCAGCTTACGCTTTTTGTCACAAAATTGGCAGGAGGTGTTTTTGCAGACAGCAGCCTCCTTCACTGGCGAGCCCTGCTTCCTCACAGAGCATCACTCACCTTTCCCACAGAATGACAAAGCAGCCCTGTAATAAATACATAGATTAATGTGTAATCAGGTAATTCATTTAAACTTTATATTCCTGGAGCAGGCAGGAATTAAGTCTGCATGAGTAATCTAATTCTAAAATTTTCATTTTGGTAAGTTTTTTTTCTCCTAAGTTTACAAAAACGCCTGTGCATCTTTTGCCTTCTACAAAGGAAATAGCGGTGCTAAAACTTTTTCATCTACAGTATGGATCTCTGCCCGTTGAGCTAAGAGAACGGAGGTCTCTCCCCTCAGACCTCATCCACATCAAGGGGTTACTGGTTCCTATTTCTTGGACCTATTGCTTATTCTTCTGGCTTTCCATTTTATTGTGGTGTTCTCCCTCTGCCAGCTGAATAATAGATTTACACATAGATCAAAAGTATCTGGGACACTAATACTGAGTACATATTACTTGGGAGTGAAGGAAAAAGTTGGCTGTCTAATTGGTGTAGATCACTGGCAATGGCAGATGCATGGCTCAAGAAACAGAAAATCACTACGCTGCCAGCACCGATGATAGTGCCGAGACTGTATGTGGATTTAATGAAAATGTTACAATTTTTTTATTAGTCACAGATTAAAATGGTTCAGCGCCTAGTCTTTAATGGAAATGTGGTCATGACTGACTGCACTTCAAACAGTGGGGATAAAAATAGGAATCGTACTGCAGATCAATGCGTTGGCAGAACTAAGCAGGGAGATTAACAGTCGTGTGCCAGACTAATGCCACCACACATACAGTTTCAATAAAACTTATTTTAAAAATAAAACATAGAACAGTTTTAATAGAACTGTATTGTTTTCAACATACAATCCAGTGAGAACACACAAAAAAAAACTTGCCAGAGGTTATTACTGTGCATGAAATAATGAGAGAGCTAGAGAAACACTGGTTTTCAGCACTCTGTCTAGAGGCTGAAGGGATACCTGCTGACTGTCTGGATGTATTTTCTTCCCGTGGTGTTTTTAATCTTGATGGACTACTATCTGTACCAGAAGTTGGTATTAAGCTTAATGGCAAGACTGCAATCTATCATTTTTTTATTACGCTTAAAATGCACGTGTAAGAAAAACTGCACTGAAATACATTAAAACTTCCCCACGACCTTGGTAACTGAAAAGACTACATGCTAAAAGGCATAGAAAAATTAGATGATGATTTGAAAATGTGCGTTAGCTGGGAGAGAGAGGGCACATGCATTAGTAACAAATCTATAAGAAAATTGTTATTATAGAGGAAAGCTGACCCTGTATTGTAGTATGTCATCTTTAAAGTGACATAAATAATAAGGTGAAATAACCAAATGAAAGGAGCAAATTCAAATACTAAACCACCATTTTTAAAATCTGATTCATTTGCCCATATTTCTGGTTTTATCAGATGTCTATGATAAATTTTGAAAGCTTGAAGTACTGTTTGCAGATAAAGGGAAGCATAAAGGATTTCTTTGTGTGGGAAAACATGGACTCAAATGAAGTTAATGCTGAAGGAGGCCTTCTGTACAAGGTTTAGTTCATTTTGACTAATGCAATTTAAATTCACATCCTTACTTTTTTTAAGACTATTTGCCCCGAGTGTTTACAGACAGACGCATCCTAATGGCTTGCAGTGCTGTGCATCACACTGCCTGCAGAAATGAGAATGGAAACAGAGTGCTGCCTCAGGCGGATGCTTCAGCTTCTCTAACCTGCCCGTGTCTGAGGCTCCACATGTCAGTGTTTGGGATGGGAGAGGCAGGCAGCCCGTGTATCGGGGTCACAGGCTGGGGAGGGTTTCTGAGGCAGGGTTGCTGCCTGAGAAACAGACCCTTTAGCAAGAGTCTTGCGAAGAGGCTGTCCCGCTAGACACAAAGTCCTGGCTTGCAGTGTAGCGCTTATCCGCGTTTTGCATGCCCCCTGCCAAGTACAGGCCAGAGCTGTGGGGAAGCTGTGCTGCTGCGCTGCAGGTGTAGGAGGTGGCAGGCAACTGAGCAGAGCGGGGGACGCCGGATCAGCAGCTGGTCTTAATCACAGCGTGTTCTGCTGGGCGAGAAAAAAATCTCAGGAGCAGACAAAAGGTAGCAAAATGGGCAAGATAACCAAGTGACAAGGGAGTAGAGCCACGCTTTTTGTTGTTTGTGAAATATAGATTGGTTCATCTGTCTCAAACTCCACTCTACTAGCTGCAGTGCGTACGTTGCATGTAGGTTGTCAAAACCTTCATACTAAATCTACTAATTCAGACTGCCTGCTGCCACTTCCTAAATGCTATGAAACATCCTATCTATCTGCTTCATGTAAGGATATGACAGACTTCGAGTAAAGAAGCAAAGAGCTCCTTCTTTTATAGGCAAGCTTCCTAGCAAAGTCACAGCTAGTTCTACCTTTGATTCCCAACAAATGAAACTGCTGTCCTAGCTGACCTTGGGGAGGTCATTTTAAATACCCTGCATGATGGAACTGAAACCTCCTCCCTCCCAGCAGCTAGACGTTTGGTTCATTTCTGTCTTCTTGCTTTTCTTTTCAATAATGTTTTTAGAGTGACTGCTGGGGCATGGTTCACATTTCTCCCATGGTTCTACCGAGTATTGTAAAGCTGCGTGCAGGCAGGTTGCACCAAACTTCGACAATAAAATCATGGTTGTAGATAGAATGTATTGCATTAGAACAAAATATAAAAGATACAACAGAAGTGACAACAAGACACCAAGAAAGAAAATCTTCTTTCATCTTCATTCCTATAGGAAATTTCCTACAGGAAACAGGGACTCATGGACATACTGAGCTCAAGCAGAGTTACAATGTAATTTTTCTGTTCCAATAAAAGGAACAGGTAATGAAAAATAGAGCTAGCCAAGATCTCATTTTCGAGAGTTGTAACAGCCTGACACTTCCCAGTTGCAGATAGAAGGTCTGGGAAAGACAGAAGAAATTTCTGAGACGGATAAGGCCAATTTTCATGGATGCATTCAAATAACTGGAGCCTATTTCCCAAGCCTCCTCCCTGCTTGGAAGACAAAGGGAGTAAATTTACTGCAACCACTGTCGATGAAAGTTTAGCCAGACATAACTACAGCAGAGCCAGGATCAGGCTGCAAGTAAAGATAAAGGACGATGCTGTGACAGCACCAGCTCAGGAAGCTGATAGCACAGGTGATCTCACCAACAGGGAATTTCAATCTCAAACCATAGGTCTTGGTGACAACCCCATCCTTTGCCACGGACATCTACTTATACATTTCATAGCAGTAATATCATATCAGAGAGGGTTTGTGAATTCTTACCCTGACTCAGGAAAACTCAGGAGGGGAAAAAAAAAAATATATAATCTTACCCTTACTGAGGAAACTCAGTTTCTTTACAGTACTGTTGAACACTGTGTGCAAAATTGTACTTTTAAATGACACGGCTTTAAACAAAAACACTGGGTTTTGTGAAATGTTTGGAACCGAGCCCCAGTTTGGCCTGATCTGTGCAACATTGCAGGCTCAGATCTCCAGTCTTAGAAACCTTACAGGCAGGTATTTAACTCCATTCCTACTACTAACACGCCTGATAACGCGCTGAAGTGAACCGATTTCTGAATATTTTCCAAATCAGCACCAAAACACAAAGTTTGTCAGGTCCTCCAAGGCCATGATTACAGCAGGACTAAACCAGCACTAGAACCTCATTTAAAACTAACTATATCCTGGAAAAGTCGGGGCAGACATAGCAAGGGTAGTGCAGATCAATGTATTGGCAAAACTACGTTGGGCAGCTTGCCTGAAAGCTCACTGCTAGTGAGCTTTGTCGGTCTCTTGTTGCTGTTGGACCCGAAATTAATACCAATTAAAAGAGAGCTTAGATATCCAACTAAGAGCAGCTACTTGTTCCCGTAAAAGCCACAGAGGGAGCACAGAAAATTCCCATGGGAGAGCGTCTATTCTGTGCCTCTGTTAAGTACTAGTTTACAAAACATCAGCCTATTTATAGTATTTGTCTGAGTGTGTGCTTGAACTTGAAAGCATTAGCGTCTTTCTTCTATAATCTATATTTAGCCATGGTAGTCTAACTTTCATGGTAAGCAAAGCAGGTTTGGTGGGAGCAAATCCTAATAAGGTATCCCCCGGTGTTGAAAATAACTGAGTCACAGTTGTAATATTTAAACTATTTATAATACCATCAAACAGCAGTTCATAGGAAACCACTGTGGAAACCTGTTTTCAGTAACATTGCTGGGTTTTGTGACAGATTGGTCTTAGTGCTGAATAACCCCAAGCCATAGCAGGAAACCAAATTTTTTCAGAAATTTCATTAATTTCTAGTCCCCATCTCCTGAGGTAATTCCACAAAACTTAAGATTCATGTTTTGACTTAAATTTGAATACCTATATTTCATCTTTCTTTGAAATACTATCTGACACTGTCCTGCTCTCCAGTATAATTAACATTTTGTTCAGCCATCTCATTTTGGCAATCAACAGCCCATCATCAGCATATGTTTTATAAAACAATTAATCAGCATATCAGCTCCTGAAAAAAACGCCTGCACAGATGTAAAAAAGACAGTCTTAGGAAAAAAAAAAAAGACATTGGACTTGTATTCAGCTAACTTGGAGAATAACCACTATCTGTAACAGGCAACACGGCATTCTCATCAATTAAAGTTTCTGAAGCCAATTCTACTTTTGATTTTAATTATGTGGCTATAAAACTGGACACTGAAGTTTTAGGCAATCAGCACCTGGTCCTTCAAATTAATAGTCAATGGAATGGGGGTAAAGGCACTTTCCCAAAGCCTATCTGAGCGAGACAGCTTTCCATTTATCTGAATTAGGCTATTAGTACTGCCATGGAGTGTCAACAGTATCTCATCAAATTCTAGGCTTTGAGGCTTTTCTGAAATTACATTTTGCAATCAAAAGTACCAGCAAATGAATATAAGACTAGAACTTTATTTCAATTAGCTTACATGCTCTCCAGTTAGCAACTTGTTTCCTGCATTGTTGTCTTTTACTTGGTAGCACATTCTTTCTTCTCCCATGTCTAAGCAAATCAAACTCTCCCATGACTGAATAAAGTAGAATCAAGTTTCTGTAGTTGTGCTGCACCAGAATAAACAGATTTTAATTTAACTACTTATATTTCAATAATGATATTTTAATTATATATACAGAAAGAAAGAAAGAGAACAAGAACAACTTTTAGAGTACATAGCTGTGTACTAAAAAAATCAAGACACAGCTGTTTTACACAAAGTTGTACAATACAATCTGAAAACTATAGAGATTTAGCAAGCCTTGTGAAAAAGGAATAATCTTCCTATCTCTTAATGGTGCAATCCAAAATAATAGCTTTGGTTAGCCGGTCATGCTGCTACCCTTTTTTATTTAGCTTCAGCTAAATTAAATTCAGGCCTCTAGGAAGAATGGAAAGATGGTAAGGTTTAACAATTTACACTTCCTCAGTGCTCTTTGGGATAATTTTTCAATAAGTTAGCAACAATTTAACCAGAAGTTATTAAATTATGTAATGAAGAGTGGCTTCTGCATGGCAGGTATAAAGCACAGTGCTACACTCTCTGGCTTCCTTGAGAAAGTGCCTTTTCTCATCAGATAAACCCGTATCACATTAAGTCTAAAGGCAACCAAAAGCACTGAGAAATGGAAACATTCACCACATAGGGAGAACTAAACATTGAAAGTATCTGCAGCCAAGAGCTAAGCTTCACAGAGAAAATTCCCAGACTTGCTTTTCAAAGGCAGAACCCACAGACATTACCTGAGGAACCAAGCAGGCGGCTGTGGGCTTGTTCCTTCTTCAGAGGACACTTTTGCTGTAGGCGGGTAACACAAAATTTTCCAGCAGACAGCAGTGTAGAGGGCTAAATAGGCTCCCAGGGAAGACCCTGGTTCAGGGGAGGGGAAAAAAAGGATGCCATAAATTTGTGTCAAATACTGTCTTTTTCCCCTGAAAAAGGAAACCCTGAAGAAAGGAGGTGTTACAGCCCTGACAATCACCACAATAAGTGATCCCTTCAGATTATTGTGTTCCATCTATTTCAGATATAAAAGTTAGCAGTGCAGCATAAAGCCCCTTTCCAGGAGGGAAAAGCTGGAGATCTCCAAGCATCAGCAGGAAAGATGGTCCTGAAATGCAATGGGGGGGGAGGCAGGAAGAGAGAAAAAACATTTTTGATTCCCTAGTGCTTTCAAGGGTTATTCTGAGGGTCATCATCACTTCTGGAGATGGCGCTTCTGTACAGGCTATATCATGCAATGTAAAGTGCTTAAAAAGTTTTAATTAAAGAAACCAACCTGAAAGCAACTGCCTATTAGAAGTAGTCTCAGCTGCCTGAGAGGGAAAGCTGAAGGCAATTTCAGGATGTTCAGAGGCAGTCCAAATAAGTTTCCAAAAATTTCCAGGATTCTTATGTAGCTGGACCCTCTTACTAACCATGTCATTATAAAAGCAACATTTTTTTTTTTTTTTTAAATGAACGTGTTTATGGGAATCAAACTGTTAGTCTGAGTATCTCAAATATGGTTCTCATTAGCAAGGTGTTACCACAGCTTTCTTGACTAGTAGCTGGTATTCCTTTGGGTAATATTAACAGCTGCAATCAGAGACTGTTAACTATTACCCAGATTAAATAGCTTGTCATGCAGATTTATGTAATAGGGGGGAGGAAATAAGGATGAATGCCATTCTAGCCCTCACAGGTCAAGTATTTATTGTAGCTTAGCTAGTATAATGGGCTTGAACCGTGTCATGGGCTTGAACAAAAGCAAGATAACATAATATCTCTTCTGCAGTTCTGCTCAGGTCAGGTTCTTCACTGTTTCTATTAAGCAAAGCAATGAGCCTACACATGTTATTTTGCCGAATTACCCCTTAGCAGAAGCAGTACTAGAAAACAACTTAACAAACAAAAATTCCTCAGTCAGAACATCTCCTCAATTATCATCTTCAGCATTGCTCAGAAGGCTACCGTGCAATAACTTATCCTAATTCAGCAGGAAACATCAAGATGCATGTTACTTGTAGAAAAGATGCCTAGAGTTATAGCACTCAATCAGTTGCATGAATATTAATAGCGCCGAGAGCCTTAATCTAGATAGTTCTAAAACTTTGCAGGCTCATTCAGCATTATGCTCATCAGGCCTCCTGGGAGCGTGCTGCAACGACACAAAACTGAGAACGCTTTCTAGAGCTGAAGAAAAACTTGTACTGGTTCCTGGCACTGCTTGTGCTGCAGCTACGCACAGTTTAGCCACAGAATTTGGGAAGGGGGGTGTGGGGTGGTGTGTGTCAGGAAAAACCCCAAACTCCCACACACAAGGCTGCAGAGGAGAAGCAGCGTGCCGAGGCTCAGCGGGCAGAGCGTGGCTGGGTGCATCCCAGCAGACCGCATCCCTGCCTTTCCCCGGGAGCCCGGGCTGCGGCGGGAACCGCTCCTTCAGCCTCCAGTTTGGCCTGGTAGGTGATGCTGCACGCAAAACCCGATGCTCCCTCGCAGCTGCTGCCAGGCAGGGTGCAGCCTTCGGGATTTTTGGTAATGCTGCCACCGAGGAAAAAAAAGCCATCGCTTTACTGTCTGATCAGCTGGGTTAGCCGACGTGAAAGGGTAAAAACAGTCGCAGGGGTTTGGCTTTTTCACTCAAGAAACTGAGTAGTAAAATGTGCTTTGAAATCTCAGGCGCCACTTGGGATCTCTTTATAAAAAGTCAGGTCTCTCTCAGTTTTGCCCCCTGACTTGGCAGCAGCTTCAGAAACGCAGACCAGGCTTTCCCCCGTGCTATTGCAGAGGACGGGGCACCGAGTGTCATGCCGCAGTTTCGGCACGTGCTGGCTCTGGGAGCCCCTCTCACCTGCACGCCGCACAGCCCTGTCCCCGCCCCGACTGCGATAACAGCTTTGCGTACATCCTTAATGAAAACCAGATCAGAAATAATCCCTTCTTGGAAGGTTTATTTTGAAGCTTGGTCAGCGAACTGCTGTGTTTTTTCCCAATGATGGGGCAATGCTGGGGGCTGGTGTGCTGAGCCCGCCTGAGAGCAAGCGGCCGAGCAAGCAGGATTCCCAAATCCAGCCTGCTATGGAACCTAGCGTACAGCAGGTTGCATTTTGTAGAGCCTCCCAAAGGCTTCACTCACTTCTGTTGAACGTGTGTTAAAGCAAATGTAAAATAGAGGCTCCTGAGCAGTTGGCAGCAGTCACATTGCCCTTACTAGGGCTGGGACTTCACCCACTTACATAAAAGGGCAATCAAATATTTCTTGTGGTGCCATCCTAAACTTACCTGTTCCCAGGCCGCCATAAAGCCTTCCAAGCGGGATATGGCCTGATCTTCTAACGCAGAAGATGAAAGACCATGCATTTCTTCAACTTTCCAGCAGGAAGGAGAGTGTGAAACTTGGTTCATTTTTTCCTGTCGGTCACTGAGATTTTAAGCACTTGAGATTCAGGGCTGAGTCTCTGAGCGGGTGGGAAGTTTGTGCCATGAAATTCAAATCTGTTCCACGTCCTTTGGATCTGAGTTTTAGTTTCACCTCTGCTTTTCTTTCGGCGTTCGTATTCCATACACAGTGCTAACTGATTTTTGTTGTTATATTTCCAGGAAAGTTGTTGAATATCTTCTGATAAACGCTGATATGCTTACGTCCATGTTTGTGCTTATTTCTGAAATCTTTAGCTGTAGTTCCTTAAAGTTCAGCTACATCAACAAAACCCACAGCATTCACTTTCTTCATCTTATCTCTCTCTACTTAGCAAAATTCAGCAAGGGATCCAGGTGAATAACACGCTGAGGATTACAAAGGATTTCAGCAAACTGGCTGCAGAGCTCAGCTTTGGCGTGCAGTATTATGATGGAGAACTACAAACATTTTATTGTTTAAATTATTACTCTGAAAATAGTCCCCCTTTAACATCTTGCTGCATAAGAACAGCTGATATTTGTTTAAAAGGTATAGAATAAGCTGAAATTTTTAAGTAACTGCCTTAAGTTTGTCATCAGATAATTAAATCTGATGCTTTATGATAACTACAGGAACCAAGGAAGAATTTTTATTGTTATACACCCATGGAATCTAGACATACTGTAGGAGGATTTGCTCCTTGAAGCAGTAGTATTTGTCACAGGCAGTGTCAAGATACTGACCTTGATGAACAAATTGCTTAATGACATATTTTCCTACTTTTTTCCCCCCCTTCATCTGTCCGTCTTTACCAAAAATAGGTTACAATCTTGTCTATCATTTTTTTAATGAAAAGTAACTACAGCATGTTTCATTAAGATCCATCTATGACAATTCTAGCTTTGGAAGCATGGTAGGGTTAATGGATTAGGCTTTCACTGATGAAGTCCTAAATTCTGTTACAGAATAGCTCCCATGTGATGTGAATTTCATTATTTAAATCTGGTTTCTAATGGCCACAATTAGTAGTCTCTGTTTAAGGGAGGACCAGCACTGAAATGTCAAACATCTCTGCCTTTTAGGTTGTAAAAGGAAAGAAAAGATTTCTACTAAGCCAAATAGAAAGGAAACCAGCATCTGACAACACTGAATGCTTGAAGCCTCTCTCACTCTTTACTTTCTCATCAGCCACAAGCTTCCTATATAATCATAGTGAGATGCTAGAGCCACTAAAGAATTCAGGTGCCTGAAATCTAGGTAAGGCAGTGACCAACCTTTGAGGCTTTATCTGCACTGGCATCAAAGCCTGCCCTTCAAACCGTCCTTCACCTGAACCAACCAGGAGCCACCTGCCATGGAAGCCCTCATATCTCAGCCCTTGGGAGCAATTCAGCTCAGCCTCAGGAATGAGTATCACCTGGCATGACCTTGCCCACAAATTTGCTTTGGTGTGGTCCTCTTATGCTGTAGACTTCAAGCAGGAGTGCCACAACTTTGTGTTCCTGGCTCACAGCTGTGGCCTGAGAGTTGAGATAAGCATGGAAATAAAAGCAAGGTTGATTGCCTCAGGGCTTCTGCTAGTGGAAGTAGGCAGCATGATACTAGTTCCTGTGGCTCTAAGGTAAGATGCATATTAGTGAGTCTGGGCTGACCAGACCCTAAATAATGGTTTTTATGAACCTGTTGAAACTTGCACTAGAACTATGGGTTAGGTGTGTTGCTGTTGTGTGGTGCCAGGAAAACAGCAGATGCCTTGGAGTTTGCTTTTAATAAATGGCATGTTGGATTAGAAAGTAGCCGTTCTATGTAAATGCTGAAGAAAGGCTTTCTACAAAGTCTCTCTTCTTTGTTGTTGTTGTTGTTTCTTCTGTGTTCTTGGAGCTGTTTTCAGTTGGCCTGCTTTTGTGTTAGTCTAATGAAGAGCAAAATAAGAATTTGGATGTATCCCTGTGCTGAGTATTTCTGTTGGTCTGTTCTCAGCAGCTCCTGGCTCAGCACATGGGTCCTCTGGACTGTTGGTCAGAGGCCTCTTTGGGAGTCAGGCAGTCTGTAATGTGACTAAAGGGACACCAAACAGAGAAGACATCAGGTAACAGAGGTCCTATTGGCTACATCACTAGTGTTTTGTAATGTGACAAATAACGAGTGCATCATATTGTCTTTGTTTATTGTTGCTACTAAATGTATCTAGCTGCCTGGTATTGCTTGAAATTGGGTATTTTGAAATATTTCAATATGTCTGGGGCAGCAGAAGAAGGGGAAATAAGAAGAATGATTTTAAGTGTATACCTAGAATCAGTTGTGATCTGACTTGTGTAGCCTGAAATACATTGGCAAAAAGGTATCTGTAGCAAAACATTTGTTCCAGCTCTGCAAATTGCAGGAACAGCTCTCTGATGCCTGAAGGTATTTGCTGAGTTAGAGGGAAAGACTTATAATTCTGACTTCAATGGCACTACACAGATTTGCATCAGCTGAGGAGCCTCTGTGTGCTTTTTAGCTTTATCTGCTTGACAACTTGTCCATCTTCTCATGTGACTTGACTGTTTTCTGTTCTTAGGCTCTAGTCTTCTGCACATTAGTGGGTGTCATGGTAACTGAGGAGCAACCACACGTAGCAGGCTAGGAAAAAGCCCAGAACTGCTGAAGGTTAAGAAATAACTGAAAGGAGTATTTCAGTAATGTGAAAAAAAAAGACATTTCAAACTGATCTTTGTGGGTTTTGTTGTAAAGTAACAGTGGTAATAAATGAATAGCACAGCTGGGAAGTCTAACAGCAACGTGATG
Organism: Pluvialis apricaria; assembly: GCA_017639485.1. Taxonomy (NCBI): domain Eukaryota; kingdom Metazoa; phylum Chordata; class Aves; order Charadriiformes; family Charadriidae; genus Pluvialis; species Pluvialis apricaria. The sequence continues at coordinate 49,953,612 of CM030010.1, read as the reverse complement.
GTTCAGTTAAACATGTTGGCAAGCAACAGGGTATGGGTTCAAATTTGGGTCCTTCCTTCTGCCTATGTAGGAAGGAGGCTGAAGGCAGCAAACTCTGGAAATGTCTAGGTTCATGTTTTGGTAGGTGTCTATGGTAAGATGAAACTTGCCTTTGCACAGCTAGGAACCAGATAAAACCCCTTATAGCACTTCCCAATGGGGATATAAGAAGTGCAGTGGGAGCTTGCTGTGGTGTGGACTTGTGAGAAGGAGCTGCAGGGTGGGATGTGCCGGAGTATGACCCACCAGGTGGTTGGGGGGTGGCTTGGTGATGGGGGGTGCCTCAGCAAAGAGGTTTGTTGTGAACTTTAATCCAGAGTGATGTGTGCTGAGGGATCACCAGTCTGAGAAATGCTGAGTTAAAAAAAAAAAAAAGTGGTTTACAATTCAAATCCTCTTAATCTACTGACTTCTAGATAATCTAAAGATAAGTGGAAGACAAAGAATGAGATTGGCCTATAACTCCAAGATCTTGGACCTTCACCTGTGCTAATATCGTCCAACAATACTCATGTGTCTTTGGAAAATAGCCTCTTTTCCAAGTGCTTTGTAGATGGTGCACAGGAGGCATCTTCATAACTGTAGGACCTTAGGGATGTTAGAAACTCTTCTAACCGTGTCTCAGCCAACAACTGTCTCTACGTTAGCCAACTGCTGACAGTGGTTCAGAGTTTCCATGTCATGGAGGGAAAGTGGAGATTTCTTCAGAAGAAATCTTAGAGTAACAAATGCATCTTTTTTTATTAGAAATGTTTTGTCTTTCTACTTTGCATTTGTCTAGCTCTAGCTTTCATCCATTGGATCTTTTAATACAGACTATAGATTCAAGAACTCTCTATGGTAAAAATCTTTCAGTGTTGAGATATATGAAATGCTACAATTCTAACTGAATGTGTCGTATGGCAAAATAATACCTGAAACATAGTATTACTTTTTATATATAAATCATTCTTCACTGAGGCAGATTTGTACTTGGAGAATTACAGGCTTCACATAAGGCATCCGTCTGGCAACCTCTTCTTCTAATGGCACCCAGACAAAGCACTCTAGAGCTGTAAGCACATCAAGTGCTGAAAGGACGTTTACGGGAGTGAGGTGGCTGAAGAGCTTCTCGCAGGTGCTGTAATAAGAAACCCTTTTCTTTCTCTATTGGTCACTTTCAGACTGGACAATTTGAAATCACTGTGGTGTTCTGTTATTTTTCACAATAAAACTAGTAACTGCTCTGCTTGCTTGCTTTCTATCGGTCACTAGAAACTACATCCATCTATATAAAGGAAGCTATCACGGTGTGTAGGTGTCATCCAATTTCAGTGCCTTCCCCCCCACCTTAGAATAAAGATTCCATGAGACAGCAGTTGGATTCTTTAGCTCTTGCTCTTCCCCTGCCTTTTTTCCTGGGCTATTACACCAGGGTCTGTCTTGTATGCTTTCTTTTGGATGTTTCAGCCTTGGCTTCCCATCCCAATATTTCCCCTGGGTTAACTGCCTTCAACAAGTGGATGCATTTTCCTCTACCTAAAGCGTATAGGTTTAGACATAACCTTGAGTTTGGGAATGTATACATTTAATTGGCAAAAGAATAGCAACCCTGTTGGCTTTATCTCAAAACTAGTGATGAATACAGACCTGGACATGCTTGTGCAATCTGTTTATAAAAATCATCTTCTGCCCCCCCCCTCTGCTTATAGACATCCAGTGGCTCTGTCTTTCAGATGCTGCTGATGCTGTGAAGTTGAAATGCTCTCCCTGCCACTCTTAGCAGCCCCGCTAAGTGCGAACCCCGTCAGTAATTCGCAGCACTGACAGATTGGGTGCTGAAGCTGTTGGGTTGGGTGAGAGGAGGAGCGTCTCTCTCCTCTGCACAATGCATGACTGCTCACCCCGGCTGCCCAGGAGGGCAGGGTGGTACCTGGGGAACCACTGTGCTGCAGCTGTGGGAGAGCACCCTGCCCTGGGGAAGGGGGGTGGTGTAACATCTCTGTTGCCTTTGCCTCAGAAAAAAAGTAAAGAATTGAACTTACTGTCACTGCTATCCAGCTGCATCCTTTATATGGGTGGAGTGAAAGATAGCTTTAAGCTGTATTTCTGCTTCTCCCCGGTTCAAACCCAGGAGGAGTAAAACCAGGCCCCAGTATAACCCAGCACAGACTCAGTCCCTGTGCCGCTCCTGTGTGGAGAACTGGCATGCAGAGTCCTCAAACCAGGATGGGAGTGAGGTGAAAGGGGAAGAGAAATGGAGCAGCACATCATGCCAGAAGGAACTCTGTATTGTATTTATGAGGCAGTCAGGTTGGGGACCAAGGAATGAGATGCTTATGTGGTAATGGAATAAACTCTATAAATGCAGTTTGCAATGGATGGGAGGATGAAAACAATTTGTTTAATAACTTTTAATTTTATCTTTATATTCAAGTGTAAAACACTTTATATGCACAAATGCAAGAATATCCAGACTGAAAGTAAAAACAATATATGTGAATTTTCATATTAATTTGAAAGAAGTCAAAGGGTTACTGCTGGAAGAATCAATGGGGGAAGTGATTTTTTTTTTTTGAAGCAAAAACACGCAGGCCATGTCTGTCTAGAATCAAGGATTGTGTTAAGAAGGCAGGCAGAGAAACATCAGGAAAATAAATAAAGCACAGAATTGCATGCAAAAGAAAACAGCAAGCAAAACCATAAATTTGGGGTCCAAGGTAAGACCTTACCAAGGGTAACAAGGTGGGAAGCTACTGGGAGTAAAGTGCTAATGTGCATGGATGTGGTCAAAACTCTGAAAAGGATTTCTAGAAGAGAGGAGGAAGTCATTAGGGTCTATATTTGGTATTTTGAATAGACTCAGAGGAGGAAAAAAGGCATGGGTAACTGGGTAGGTCAAAGAGCAGATGGCTGTAAAGTTACAAACTGCTTTGATTCAGTTCCTCAATGTAATGTGGGAAAGACGCTAATAATAAAACTGTAGATGTCTATCCAGTGTGTCTCCTGTGGGCATGAACTCCCCTCTGCTCCATGCCTTCACGATGTTTAATGAGTAGGGGGCAGATGGACAGAGATGGGATGCAAGGCTTTCTTGTCAAGTCGTCTGTGCGGCAGTGCTGCCTGGACGGAGCCTGAGGTGGGGAGAAAGGGCTGGCTTTGGTGTGGAGGCGCTTGCCAAAGCCCCACAAGCTGCTGAGCCCTTGGAGCGGCCCTGCCTGGGCACAAGGAGGGGACAAGGGGGGCTGACACTGGTCACTCTTGCTTGGTGCACAGGGGTCACATTGGGGAACAGTGTGACTTAAGAGCTGGCATAATCAAAGTCTCCAGTTTTAAAGTCTCCTGGTTTTAAACAACAGTTTTGTCTGGTTCTTTTTTTGGCCTGTGTTTCCCAGAACTACACAAGTTTAGTCAACTTTCCCAGTTGATAGTTAAGGACACAGGGATGGGAGGGAAGCGAATCACTGAGGCTACAGGAAAATTTATTTACAGGAGAACAATAATGCCGTATATCAACAACTTTTTTTTTTGTTCTGTCACTTAATAGCTCATCAGCCATAAGGCAGCAGCTTGGGATCTCTGTCGACTGAGAGCAATGGCCTGTCTATACCTGAGTTATTTGAAGATTAGGAAGGGCTTCATGATACTTCTGTGAGAGTCGTAGAAAGACTCCTATAGAGATGAATGGTAGCTGGACTGAGGCCAAAACCATCACATGCCTCTTTGTAGTAGTTGCATAAACAGAGGATGGGTAGATCATTTCCCACTCTCTTCTGCTCTTGTTTAAGATCTTTCTTGTCATAGATAATTATAAATCAAAAATAATGAACTTTCCCTTCAATACATTTGAAGCTTTGGCATGAAGTGATGTAAACAAGTTCTGAGGACTAGTGTGCAGGAACATTAAACCTAATTATCAATAAATAAATAAAACTTGATCAAAAACCGAGGGAGCAGTTTAGGGCTGGTGTTATTTTGTGTTAATATGTATATCCATAAATAGTATTAACTCGAGTCTCCTGTGACTAACCTTGTGTTCACAGAATAGATGCAATCTGTGCAAAATAAATAGAACAGAAAGGAGCCAGTTTATTGTGCTGCCTGCCTGGACCTACGAGTCCTCCCCCAGAACTCGGCTCTTCCTGTGCTCCTGGAATGCACAAGGATAATACTTCGATTCATGCCTCCTTCTGGTTTTTGCTTTCAGTCCAGCAATTTGGCTCAAGCGAGGTAACACAAGGATCTGTCCTTTTTAGACTATGGTCTTTTGAGTTGACTAGTTCTGCTCTTATTATGTGTTTTTTAAGTTTTCTTACAAGGCTGCTCATGACACTAAAAATGGAAAAGAATTATCTATGGTTAAATTAAGTGCTAGCAGTATGTTTAACCTTAAGTATACAAATTACAGTAAAAAGGCATTTCTTTGTTCCTGTGTTTTTCTAAAAATAAGTCTCTTCTGTGAATCCAACTAATGCATGGCTATACAAATCCTTGTTTTTCCTCTAGGGTTATAGGCTTATTTTATATCTACTCTATTTCTCCTTGGTTACCCCTTTTATCTGTGTACTCTGACAGTCACTGCTCCACAGACAGTGATGCTCTTTGCATGTATCCCTATAGCATTGTCATCCAAACACTGGGTGAACTAGCTTCAGAAAGACTTCCACTTTACTGTCTCCATGAGTCGTATTTTCCCTCTTTGCTGTTTGGGAATAAAGCATTAAACTCTGACAGGTCTGGCAATATAGTGACTGAAAGAAACTCGACTTCTTAAATCAACCTGCTCCTGAAAGTTGCTGTCTGATTTCTTCTGCATTAACTTTGTGTTCAAACACCTTACAGCCTAGCAGATAAGAAGCATCTATTTTCCCCAAGGAGAATGCTTATGGTTATTCTAGAGGAGGAAAAAAATATCATGTTTCTTTGCTTTCTTTAACTGGTCCTGTTTTGCTACAAAATACCCTTAAGATTTATTTTAAAATCATGCGATACTCGGGAAAGTAAATGCTGCTCTTAAACAATCGGGGCCAAATTTGCAGTCCTTACTTGGGAGAAGTTCTGTTTAAGTTGCAGAAAAACTGTCAAAACACAGATTGAATTTAATTTTCAGTGCTTTGAGAAGTCTCCTTGTATTGTTTGGACTGGCCTGCAGGACTAGTATTGAATAAGACCAAAAAGGTCTGGCTGAAGATCATACTGCTCTAGTGTGCTGTGTGAGTCAAAGCCACATCTTCCTGCGGAAGAAGCTTGGGCTGTGGGCGATCTTCCCTTGAGAAGAGTTTTCCTCTGGCTGTGGCACTGAGCAGCACAGCTTCATCCCCTGGGGCGATCACCCTTACAGCTGACCCCAGCAGCACAGTGAGCCATCTCACTGCCCCACAGCTCCAGCGAGCCCTCAGGGTGATGGGCAGATAACGAGGGTCAGTGGTGCTCCCCAGAAAGTGATGGTCACCCCTTGGCTGGGGAGAGAGCAGTTGGCTTGTAACCAACCCGGCCCAAACCCTGTGGGGAGCAAGGCAGCCGAGCCGGTGTGTCCTGGGCAAAGAGCATCTTCCCCTCCCATCCCCATGTTGCAGGCAGTAACTACCCCTGGACCCTGCGTTCCTCCTTTGGCTCCTTCTTTCAGTCATGTGAAGTACAGTTGCACGTGGAGTATGCGCTGCAGTGAAAAGCACTTCTGCGGTTGCAGGTTGGGATTCCCTCCTGGGGGTGGCACTCGGAGTATCATTTCGAACCAGAGCGGGATGTGCCTAAGGCAGAGCAAAGCTCCTCTGAGGCAGAGCAAAATGCTCCTTTACTGGTGGCATGGGGGCTAGACAGCAAGCCTCCAGACGCTCGCTGGGAAGAAGATGCTTTGCTTCATTGTAATACCATGCCCAAATATATATATATTTTTTTATATTTTCAGGAAATCTAAACAAGGGCTTTTTGATAATGTTATTCCGTCCTGTGAGTAATTCACTTGTTTCTAATAGTTTACTGGACATTTCCCTGCGGTGAGTGCTACTTGCTGTATTCTGCAAGAAAAATGTGAAGCAGGACAAGTGTGCAGGCACTTTAATCCAGAAAGGGTTTATGCTTATTCTTGATAGCTACGATCCAACTACAGGGTACTGAATAATACAAGTTACAGCTAATCTGTGGTGAATGGTAAACTTGGAGGTCTAAGGCAGATAAATTATTGCTACCATTACATCTACTGCCTGAATGCATTTGCTACAGAGGTTGGAGACACTATAAAGATTTTTTTTTTCTGGGTATTATTTGGGCCTGTTGTAAAAGAAACCATTTTTCAACAAAAAGCCCAACTAGTGTGCCTGAGAGTAGAAAGCCAATGAAACTTAACTACTGGGGGGAGCAGCGGGAGATTTACTAGCTAGAATTACTTGAATAAGGAATTAACAAAACTGCTGCTTCTGTTGGGGAAACCTCTTAGTTCTGATGCCTTGTTGTACAAATCCCAATGACAGCAGCATAACGTGTCATTTGCTCCGTATTTCAGGTTATAAAATATAACAGTAGTCTGCTTACAACAAGCAAATTCCAAGTATATTCATGAAACCTGTCAAATCTGGTAAACATCAGAGATAAGGCAAGTCTTCAACTTCTATTCTGTGTGTGTGTGCATTATACAAGTGTATAGATGTCTTCAGCTTGTGAAGAAAAATAAAATTGAGATAATACTGCCTTCCTGGTGCTGACTAATGTGTGTCTTTATTAGGTATTGCTTCCCAAAATTAAATATGCAAGTTGAAACTCAGGCTTGATTTTAGGTTTCTGTGTTGGTATTTTTAGCAGTAATGTCTGGGTGGGTATTTTTGTAGTCAGCTTTATTTCCTCTATTTTAAAGAGCGCAGAGTCTCAAACATTAGCTTCTCCTGTGAACTGAAGGAAGAACAAATAAAACTTGAGTTGGCTGGGGGCAAGGGGGAAAGTTAATTGAATATGTTTCACTCCACTTCTGGACTTGATGTTAGTATTATATATGGGAAAAATACTTTTGCTTTGAAACTTTCTCCCAAAATACGTTGAGAAGTCCCTTTTCAGTAACTTTTAAAGTTTTTGCAGAAGTTAAAAACCACTGAAATGTCTATATTCAGAAGTGTTTGGTTTTGAGAAAAAACAGCCTTTTCATGAAAGTGCAGCTAGTCAAAAGATAGCCTGATCCTTCTATTGAGATCTCCTTTTTTTTAAATCAAAATTAGCTGAGTAAGAGCTAGATGTATTTATGTTCCCCTTCTATTTGAAAGTTACAGCACATCTAATCTGTTCAAAAAATGGGGGAAGGAAAGAAACCTTATTTTTGTGCCAAAAGCCTCTTAGTGTATATCAAATGGCTTCCTGTGTCTTTCAGGTGCCCAAATTAGCAATTTTTATTTCTCCAGCTGCCAGAACCAATCTGACAGTTCTCAACCTACAGTTATGCATGGCTGGTATAAAAATAACCATTGAAAACCTGGTAATAAGAAAATGCAATTTAATATCCAAATAAAAACCTGTAGGAGAGTGCAAATCAGGCTGTAATAATGCACTACTTAAATAATCCTCAACTTGTGAGTGTGTTGGTGTGATTGTGGCTCTCATACCAGTGTGCTTGGGGGGCCTGGGTGTGGAAGTGGGGTGCAGTTTGCTCCTAGAGCCATTCTGTGTTTACAACTTTTCTTCTTGTGAGTGTTGTTTCAGTTATGCTTTTAGCCTTTGTTTGCAGAGAAACGTGATTTCCCATAGAGCAGGTAATAGCAGTAGCACTAACACACATGTAAAATACCCTATGTCTGTGACCGTTTACGCAATTGTGTGAACCAACTGACCCTGCTTTGTATTTTGCTTTGCAGAGAGGGGGGGTGTGATGATGCTGCCAGTCCCCTCTGCGCACCCCTCTGCGCTATCTGCTTGTGTGCTTGGAGGGTTGGGTACCCAGGAAAGCACTCCCAGCACTCAGCATGTGGGATCCCACCCAAAATCAGGCCAGGGAACTGATCCAGCATAAAACCAAACCTTGAAGCAACCACGTGCTGGAAGGGCACGGCAGCCTGTGGGACAGCAGCTGGTGTTGCCCTTCATTGTTGTGTCAGACCATGCCACTACTATTTTCTTTTCACCAATGTTCACATAAAGTGAGTTAAGCCCTTCTCAAAACCTAAGCACAGAGTTAGTGCTTGGGATGCATTTCCATGTCTGCTGATGATCATGTTGGTGCAGGATTTGTCCTTTGCCTGTCCCTCATCTCGTCTTCCCTTGCCAAACCAGCTGCCCCATGACCCCTTCCAGCCTCCTCGTAGTGCATGTTGGAGGAGCCCCTGGTCCATAGGGCAGCACACAGAGAGGCACCTGCTGATGGGGGAGTAACTCTGCGTTACTCCTCAAGGTGTCAAAGTACCTCCTGAGGCTCTGTAGTCAAGTCCTCTCTTGCACCTCCCTGGACAAATCTTGCCCCAGAAGACAGATTTGCTTTTTTTTTTTTAAGAGTCTGTACTTGTACCAAAGACAAGTTTCTTGCTGATGTGATGTTTAGGTGGGAGAGAGAACTAGTTTCTACCTGGTCATTGCTACGATGCTCTTGTATTGAGGTTGTTTGAACATTAAAAGCATTGCATAAAATCAAGACTGACTTGAGCTTTCTGGATACCCCTGAGGCCATTCTGTTCCCCTCTAATGAAACGGTCTGTTGCAAACGTGGATGAAAGTAATGCTCTGCTTTATTAATCTTTTCTAAATCTCTATCTAGGAATTCCTCTCTCTTTTAATCTTTTTTCTTTTTCCCTTATATCCACTGAAAATTATTTTAGCAGCTTTATCAATTTGGAGACTCCCATTTTGGTGCTTAACTGGAATAGCCTGAGAAGCAATCCATCATTAAAGAAAGATGGCTACAGTCACCCAAGGAGAAATCATGGGGGCGTTCACCAATTTCACTGGAGCCAGAATTTGACTATTGATAAAGACAATTTGGAATATCCAAATAAAAATATAATGAAATATAAAGCAACTTATTTTTGCTTAGGAAAAACAAATGTCAAAGCACTTCTGTCATTTGGAAAGGCTAATGCATTAGCCTTTAGGCTTTGTTGCCTGAATTTTAGCTAGCTGGTAAGAGTAGCATTTCAACATACCATATATACCTTTGTACATCTTCTAAGGCCTGAATAATCTTGGCATCAACAACAAATAATTAGTAACCATTGACTTGAATGGATTAGCAGCATTGTGGGGAAAAAGAGAACCTGTAGACAATAAAACCTGCTATAAACCTTTATTAGTAAAGATTCTTTAAAATTTCAAACTCTTATATACAGTTGAGCAATACTATGACTTTGAAATGTTTAAAAAAAAATAATTTGAAACAGCTATTTGATAGAACAAATGCACATACATCAATTTCATATACAGAAAGTAAACAATCTGGGTTTTTTTATAGCCTTCCATCAGACTTATCATTGCCAAAAAATTACTTTTTTTATCTCATAGATCAATAGCTATCTATGGATCTACGACTTACGACTACCTAGAAACTAAAACCAACATTCTCTTTTGTTGAGGTTAATGTAAGGGTTATGTGCTTAACAAGTGTGTGACTCTTTTGGCATTAATCAATTGCTGGTAATACCGCTAACCTTGTGTTTGTAAATTTATGGAGGAGATATTTCTATTTTGTTGAAAAATTCTCTAAGATACTGATTTCTAGCATGTGTAGGAGAGATGCTGGTTGTTAATTACCCTTTTTTATCTGTTTATTTCTCAATTTCTCTTTTGGCTTTCCTGCCTTCTGTAGGACAAAAAGTGCTCACACCATAAATTAGATGTCAAATTGTCTTGAGCAGTGCTGGATAACTACTGAAATACTGGAAGAAAGTGGAAGAAGAGGTAACAGTTCCTTAGGGATCATCACACTTGCTAAACATTTTAGAATAATACATAGTGCAAGTGACTTTATTTGTCTTTTTCTCAATTTCTACTGAGAGATAATAACTTCAGTTGTGGGTGGTAGGTGTTGCAAGATGGTGGTGAGATGGGCTGGCTCAGATCACGCTGATGATGAGGATATTGCGGCAGAGGCATAAAAACTGTGTAGTGTATGGCAATATTAAGATACTAGCAGATTTTTTTTTAAAATCATTTTATCTGCTGTCTGGTTGTTCTGCTCTTTGTTTTGTAGGTTAGAGGACCTTACGGTGTGCATCGTTTAGGGAAAATTAAGGTGCATCAACAGAAGGTGCAAAGGTAATAATTGCCAGCTGGAATATTACAATGTTATGGCTGAACTAAGAGGAGTAAAATGGTCTAAATCCCCTGTAATTCAATCCACCTACAAGATTAAAATATTGAGATAAACTGTGTGTCAAAGAAAATGACTAGGAAAACAAACAGGAGCGTGAGGGGCACACAAGTAAGCAGAAGAGGGAAATACCGAATGGGGTGAGGGAGGAGAGGAGCCCGGGCAGGGACCACGCTGGAGCTGCGCCCACGAACCCGAGCGCCACAGAAAGGCTCGGCCGTAAGCGGAGTGAGCAGACACTGGGGGGTGGCCGTGGAAAATGCAGATGTCGAGGTTAAAATGAAGGGGGAAGAGAGAGACCAGAGGGGTGAAATGGGGCAGTGCAGAGCAGGGGTGAGGTATCATAGGATGAGTGATCTCCTCCATAGCTTAAGGCTAGCATTTCTCTTCTCAGGGGAAGAATAACAATGTTGTAAAAATGCTTAGGGAAACTAGAAATGCTAATAATTGTATTTGTCTAGTACTAAGGGAATCTTTTGGAAATACCCATAACCATACTGAAATGCAAATTATTTGACAGGTGGTCTGTTTCATGTGGGGAGCGTAAGATTTGATGAAATGAGATCTTTTTCAATAGCAATTCAGCAACTACGAGACTTGTATTTTTTCAAAAGCAGTAATACAGATAATTTATATCCAAAGTTGGCCAAGGAAGTGTCCAAACAATTTTTTTGTGTTTTGCAGTGCTTAGAAAGTTCCAGAAGTAGAAAAGAAATTTTCTAACATGCCAGATCTTGGAGATGCTAAATGGCGTAACCTGGATGATTATAAAGCTGTCACCTAGACATTAGCTCTGTACAAAATTGATTCTAAAGCTCGATGTAGAATTTGATTAATCATGAACTCTGGAGTAAGAATTAATGCTTGCTAATGTCAGTTTACAGAATATGCATTTCCTTAAGCTAAACCTAAATCTTTTTTTTTAAGTGAAACTAAATGTCTGTGAGAAACTTATTTGAAATTGTACTGCGTTTTATCTAACAAAAGGACGATCTGGGATTAAAATTAATCCCAAACAAACAACAAAACAGGGGCATGACACAGCCTCTTCTCAAATGCTGCAGCAGACTGAGTTACTGCGTGACGCTATTGTGGTGGCGTAGCTAGGACAGGGTGAAGCATCATCAGCATCTCAGAGCTTACATGCCATGTAATGCCATTTTGGGGGGGGGGGCGGGGATTGGGTAGGTTTCAAAAGTAAAAACAATAATAAAATAAAACTTTAGAAAAAGGCAAGGACTCTGATTCTTCTTTGTCCCAGCTGTACTTCAACTTTCTTCATGGCGAAGGCGGTGGCTCCTGATGTGGAGCTGCAGGGCCTGAAGCAAGGTAGGGCAGGAGTCACCACTTGGACACCGATGCTGCAAACTGCTGGGTCACCACGGACTGCTCTCCAACCACACAGCTGGTAATGGTCTCAAAGTACATCTTTTTATCTTGTACTGTTAACGAAAACATTCTCTGTTTTGGGCATCTTCAGGCTACTGTTTTGTAAACTGTAGGAAATCTGAGCATAACATCTTCATTTGTTGGGAAAGAGTTGCTAACCAAGCTGCTACCAGAAACTATTCACTTCCATTTTTAAAAATTTTCTGTATTTCGGTCTTTCATTTTTTCCCCCTTGTGACTGCATTATTTTGAATTAACATTCTAGAGAATGAGTTTGGTGTCAGGAACTTGTGGAAATTTAAAATGAAAACAAAATTGTGGAAAATGAACTTAAAACTCTTTTTTAAAGTTAAAAATCATCCAATCAGGGAAAACTACTTTACCATCACTCAATATTAAATCCAAAATTAGCAACAAATTGCTTTGGAACAATGAAGGAATCCTCTACTCTTGGAGGAAATTACGAGTCGAGTCATATTCAGTAACAAATGAATATGGTTAGCTGCAAACATTTTCTTCCTCTTTATATTTTGACACATCCTCAATTACTCACAAAGCTGAACCCTCCTCTGTATCTGTCACCTGTTAGTGACAATTTGTTGTCATCCCAGAGGCTTGGAGTGTTTATTTGCTCTCTTTAACCAAGCTGTGCCTGATAACATATTAGTGAAATATTTGCAGGCAAACCAAAACTGATCATGTTAAACATGCATTGAGTGGAGAGAAATTATACATTTAAAAAGAAGATGAGGATAGGTAGAAAATGATAGGGTAGGATATAAGATATGGTAGGATGTGAATTTAGTATTTTAAGTAAGGTGGGGGATGCTTTGCACAGACAAGGATCCACTTTCATGTGCGTGTTACATATTTAAACTACATCCATATGAAACATGCCACCTAAAATCAATGAATGCGATTACAATATTTATAATCCCACCCTGAGATATCTCAGGAGTCTGATTTATTTCTTTTTTAGTGTAATGAAAGGTGACCAGGCACATTTAGAAGTCAGTCTTTCTGATATTCCAAGATCAATATTCAAAAATGGAAGAAGCAGAAATCTTTCTGCATCTGAAAATCTTGACCAATTAGTTATGCATGACATGTACTTAAAGAAACTTGTGTTTGGTGTGAGTACTGAATTGTTCAATTTTTCAATATATCTTATTTCTTAAGAAAGAAATATTTTCAAGTTGGATACTCCTGAAGGAAGTGGTTGTTATAGAACAGTACCAGGCAGGGAGGAGGGTTAAATGGTGAGAGTGAGCCCAGGGAACTAATCTGTGCAGATAACTGAACTGAAAGGCAATCTTGAAATAATATTTTTCATTTCTATGATGCCTTTAATTTGAAAACCAAAAAAGCAAGCTACAAAGACCATGCCCTTGCTGGGCTGCAGTTGCTTCCCTTGAATCTTCTGAGAGGCTTTTCGGCTGCTCTGTCTGTCCTCAGAGCTGGTCTGTCAGCTGCAGCCTGGTACCTCCCCAGCAGAAGTCCTGTGCAAATCAGTGCACTGTTACTGAAGAGCAAATTGTAAAACAAACCTTGTACACGCGTGAGCTTCACATCCACCAAAACAGCGTAGTCCAGAATTATGGATGCTCTTTATATTTTTAAAAAAGCACATAAATACAGAAACCCACCAAATTTGGGACAAAAATGGTTCTGCACGATACACAGCTGAAGAACTAGACAGAAACATGAACTATTTTGAGAACGTTTTTCTGGGGGTGAGAGGCTTCTCTTCATTTTGTGATGAATCTCATGGCAGAAAGAATTTAAATCAGCCCCTAATCTTACTATAGTGCTTTTCCCTTTCTTTTCTTTTCTTCCCTTTGGTGATGTTTCCTTTCTGAAGACTGTATGTAGCAGGACACAACAAAAGCATTTGCTTCTCTGGCCTTTTGAGGTGAATTATATTTAAATCCAGTTTGTCCTATATCTGGAGGATCGTGAGCTTGTGTGCTGCTTCCCTTTAACCAGTTCTTCACTGTTCTGACTTCATGATTCACCATCACTGTGTATACATGGAAAAGAAAAAAAAAAAAACAACAAAACACAAACACACCAGTGTCATGCTGTTGGGTTAAGTTGTGTCAGCAGGGAATAATATGCAAAAGTGTCTCTGGAGTCCATGAGAAGGTGTTATTGGGAAACAAGTGTGTCAGCCATGCAATGCGTGAAGTGACCCCATCTGTGGTGCTAGATGCTGGCAGCAAGGGCTGCTCTGATTTCACCACTGGTTAGTGGCTACCCAATGCACCCTGTCTCTGGCTCCCAGGCGAGGACTGAGCAATCAAATTGCCCTCTTTCCACAGGGAAGTATAACTTTTGCAGGTGGAATTTTTGTATTAAATCTGGCTTCATAACAGGTGAATCTTCCTTGTCTCGCTGGTTTTTGCCTAGCTAGCTTGCTCACTAGCACTTTATTAATAATGTTTGGTTCACACCAACATTAAAAATGCAACTGTTTTTTATCATCTGGTTAGATTTCAGTCAGCACTAACAGCAGGGGTTTAAACCACCTCTGAAGTTAAAAGGGCCACTCATAATCTTAATATTTTGCATGTTTTTTTAAGTATCTTGCCAAACTGAAGCACAGCCTGCGAGAGGAGTATTTCTCTCTGTACTGACTTATTCCCCACCCAGAACACCTCTCCAGAAGAGAGAGTCACCCTTTTTTGGACAGAAAGACTAGAAGGGTGCCCAGGAGCACCCAAAGAAAATCAAACCCCCTCAGGAGGTGTGATAAAGCAGAGGGGGGAGTTGCTTCATCACGCTCATGAGCCAACAGAAACCCACGCTGTAAAGGGGACAGGCTGCGCTTCTGTTTTGCCGGGGGAATAAAGGTCCCCAGAGAAGAGATTGGTCTTGCACCCGCTTGTGCACTGCAGGAGCCTCAGCCCTTGCCTGCCCACTGCCTCCATCATGCATGGGATGGGAACCCCACCCCCAGCAAGGCAGGGGAGACTTTGTGGTTCTCTGCTCAAGCACAATCAGGATTTTAGCACGAGCTTTCAAAGGCGAGATATATTATATTAAGTGTATATATTAAAAAGTAGATACACAATATATTTTTAATTTGGCTTACTTGCAAGGCAGATGACCTCTACCTATGAAGGAGCCCAGACTGTCATATCTTGCCTCTTGTGCATAAATTTGCAGCCCTGATGCTCATGAGTACAAATTTTTGCCATAATAATAGCTTGTTTTGTTTTACTTGGTAGTTTTTCATTTTTCTTGCTCAAAAGAGCTGCTGAAAACATCTATTTATCTGTCTGTTGTTCTCTCTGATATTATTTATTCAGCTAAGAGTTTGGTCAGGAAAGCAGCAGATCTTGGTCTGATAAGGTTCAATTGCAGCAGTAAACAGGAATCAATTTGTTTACCAGGAAATCCCACCACTTCAGATACATTTCATTTTGAAATGAAGCATGTTTCGAAGTTTCATGTAAAATGAAATTTGAAAAAGTAGTTTTGCGTGAAGGGAAACACTTAACTTAGAAATATTTCCCCACTGCAGGGTTCTGTTCTTTAAACCTTTTTAAAATTTTATATTAAAAAGTCACTTACTCTGAAAAGCAGTTTTGGAACAACTTTCATTCTGAAAATGTCAAAATGTCATTATTGAAACATTTAGTCTCAAATGCTTTCAAAATTATAACTTATCAAAAGCACTTCACAGTTCAAAACATTTGGGTCTTGGTGAACTCCCCCCAGTGTCTTTATGAAGCAGGAAAACACCACTCAGCCAGCTGTGCTCAGTGAGGCCTTGAGATGTTCCCCATACTGAAATATCATCAATAAAAATCTAAAAAAAGGAATTACCATAATTTGAGAAGAAAGCAGTCTTTCAGAATCTGAAATTGAGCCTAATAATCTTGCACTTTGTATTCAACTAATATCCTTTGAGCAGCTCTGAATGTTTTAGAGATAAATCTCCGCTTTTTATTTGCATTTATTTGCCTTTCTATAATTTAGAGGCAAAAATTTCTCTATTGTCTGATCCTAAGACACCAGCCATAAGAAAATACGCTTAAATAATGTGTGTACCTTCACTCTGACTGAAGCATACTTATCTGACCAGGGCTGCTTTTTTGCATCAAGGCTCAAGCCTTGCTATAGTGCTTTGAAGTGACAATATCTCTATTTTACAGGTGGGGAGCTTGAGTTAGGGTGTAGCCCAAGGATACCTTTTGCCAGTTAGGAGCAAAAACTCCACCTTATGATGAGGTTAGTGCAAATCCAGTGCAAAAGCAGTTTAGCAAGGAGGGTATTTAAAGTGTCAGCTCATGCTGGTACACCATGATGATTCATTTTTTTCTGAAAATGAGCTGTTAACATTTTGGAAAGTAAACCTAATGCTCAGGGTGGTGTTGTGCCTAAAAAACCTTTTATAGCATGACTGACTTATGCTGGTGTTAGCATATGGCTCAAGCACACTTTGTCCTGTATTTGCTCCCATAGCCAGTGGTATGATCAGCAAATCTGTTTTTAGAGAACCACTGCGCAGCTGCCTCTCCTTACCAATTTTCCCCCTCTGAGTTATCATTTAGAGGCTGGAAGGGGAGACCCAGATGGTTAGCAAATCCAGCATCTTTTCCAGCTGCTCAGGGTAAAATTATTGTGCTTGCTTGCATCTGAAACCTAGGATCTAAGTCTTTTTAAAAAAAAAAAAATCCACAACACAACAACAATTTCTCTTGCAATAGGCATAAGCAGAAACCTTTCAAATACAAATAGTTGCAGTGGAGCAGCCCCATCTAAAACCTACCCTGAAACTGCAGATTTGGAGCAACTGAGCTACAAACTCTCCAGTAGCGGTGATTTAACATCACCGCTATTTCACAGAATCACAGAATGGTCAGGGTTGGAAGGGACCTCCGGAGGTCATCTAGTCCAACCCCCCTGCCACAGCAGGGCAAGTTTCACTCCTGAGCAAGGAAACTCGGAAAAGAGGGGGACTGGGATATTATAATGGTCTACAGTGGGAGGTGCAGCTCTGTCAGAAAGGTGTGTTGAGCTATCTGGTGCCACGGGAAGGGGAAGACCTAGGTGGTCCTCCTGCCATCCCTTCCTGCTCCCAGCCTTGCCTGATTGCGTCCGCTGCTTCCGCTGCACTGGGGATTCTCTTGGCACACAGGAGGGTTTAATGGTTTGCTATCATAACCTGGCACAGAGGAGCTGCTTTGCCCGCTCCCCAAAATGCAGCTGCAACACAAGCGTGCAGACAGGGGTGATGTACAGCCTCTTGCTTCTAGCGGGAACCAGAATTTTTAATTAGGGAAAATTTGAGTTTGAGAGGGGTTTTAGGGGTTCTGGCCAAAATCCTGAGGAAACCATCTAGAAAGCTTTTAAGTTTACAAGCTCTTTGTTGCGGTTCCTCTGGGATCTCTGCTTGGAAGGGGAAGATCCCTTTGGGTTTCTCTTGGGGTCAGACAAGCCCCTGTCTGGCAGGTCACAGCTCCAGCCGAAACACCTGGCAGTGGTTCTCAGGGACCTACAGGCACCTGGTGGCAGAGGGGAGCTGGGTGTCTGCGCCGGTGAGGAGTGCCAAGGAAGCTATGCTGAATGCTTGTATTAACACCTTGGGAAACTGTGATTAAAGTCTGATCAGCGAATGAAACTCCATCTGTGCCATCTGGTTGTCTGTCTCGCACAGGTTTACAACCGCCAGATTATTTAGTGGTGCAATTTACAGGCAGGGACTGGTTTAGAAATAAGAGCATCAAACCTTTTGTTTAAGACAAAATCAAAGTCTCTCTCTCTCTAAAAACTTTAAAACTTAAGTAGACCAAAGAATCACTCTATTTATAATTACATATTAAAAAGATTACTTTGGAATTACATTGCCCATATTTTTTCAAATAATATAATGAGTTAAAAGTACCTTGGGTTGGCAATTGATTCTTTTTCTTCTTCTCTTACAGTAGGCAAACATTCACAGTCAGCTGAAAAAGGGTAAGAAAGACGACTATACTTACTCTTGGCAGTTCTACATTTATTTCAAAGTTGCATCAACTTTTATCATGCAGTCTCTCTAGAATGTAAAACTGCAGATGCTCTTTTGCAGTCTTTTATCTGTAAAATCTGCATGATCCCCACAGCATAAATGTTATGTGGTTTTAACTCCTCCAACACCAAATAAGTGCTGCTGTTATTTCTTTATATATATTTCAGTTGTTTATGTAGCCCTAAACAAATGAACTACTTTTGAGGGCTGTTTCCTATAAATTCCCATGGGGAGGACTATTTGTTAACCTTCCACTGCTTACAGTTGCACCTATGCTTTACAGTCCAGCTGGGAATTTGGGGCTGGGGTTTAGCGAACACTAACAAACAAAAAAAACCCAACCCCTTATGTAAACTATTTTCTCCCTTCTGTCCACACAATTTAAAAAAAAAATATATTACAGCACTATTTCCCATTGTACTATACATACTGTCTCTATTTCACTCCCGCTGCTTAGCACATGTTTTCTGCTAGAGCTTGTGGACCATGAAGGTCAAAACCCCATCGCGTGGAGCACTGTGCTAACGCAAAGAAATGCTCCAAAGAGTTTTATGTCCTGAAAAACAAAGCATCCCTAGGAGGTCAGGCAAATGAGCCATTTGGATGTGAGGCAAGGGACCAGGAATGAAAAAAAATATCAGGGTTTCAGCATTTCCTAGCCAGCGAAAAGCTGTTAGCAGTTGAAAATCAGGCCTCAGCTAATTCACGTCTTACCAAAGACCTGCATTTTTTGAGGACGGCCTTGAAGGAGGATGCAGGGATCTTAGAGATTTTGGCTGTGAGATTTCAGTTGGGAGGAAAATGGGGGTG
This sequence comes from Pluvialis apricaria, assembly GCA_017639485.1. Taxonomy (NCBI): domain Eukaryota; kingdom Metazoa; phylum Chordata; class Aves; order Charadriiformes; family Charadriidae; genus Pluvialis; species Pluvialis apricaria. Next base: position 49,935,103 of record CM030010.1, on the reverse strand, counting down.
AAAAAATACAAGGCAATTAGAAGTAGCTGAGAAGGAGCTGAAGATGCTGCTGGTGGTAGTTACTGCGGGTACCGATTGCTCCGTGGGCTGATTGACAGACTTGCAATGTGAACGGTGCTGGCAGCAAAGAGCAGCTTGTGTTTCATGTGGTAGAGATGGCAAGCGAGGGAAAGAACGCAAAGAGGGGAGGGATGTATTCATAGGATCCTGGCAGCAATTTTAAGTAAATGGTGGCCCGAACTATGGGTAAATGCACGCTGCTTCTACAATAGCACAATGTGGAGCACAGAACTGTAGAAACTCTGAAGACTCAAAAGAGACTAGATGCTTCAGAGAAACTAGTATTTTGCATTAAAAATGTGTATTTAAAAATATAAATACCGTTCACAGCTATACGTGTATTTAACAAAAGTGTCTACTGGAAACTCAAAACATTTATGATATTCCATCATGTGTTAAAAATAAGCTCCCACACAAACTAAAATACTCCTCTGAACAATTCCACCCCTGACATTTGTGCTGCTATTTTAGTATCAGGGAGTCAAGAACACAACTCAAAATGTTGGGGAAAAGCAGTGACACATACAAACTGCCTTACGTTCATTTTCTACGCATGGGATCTACGTCAGCTAGAAAGAGAGGGATGATGGAGGAGAGGGGTTACTGTGTACCGTTTTTGTTCATGCTGTTCATCCATTTATCAAGCTCTTCCATTTCTATCTCCATAACAGAGGGTGTGTCTTCTTCAAAAATAGGACTTGAGAAGAGGGAGGAAAAAAAAAATGGCATTACACAAAATGCTTAATTCAAACAACTCACAACACAGTAATTTTGTATGAGTCTTTCATAATTCCAGACACATATAAATTCTGGAAAGCCATCTTAGCCTAGTAATCTGAGGAGATGTCAGCCCAACGGGTGTGAGTGAGATGGCTGCAAACTGATGTGAAGGGGTGGTGGTGAGATGCTGGTCCTGGGCAGAGGTGGGGCTGCCTGGGACATCGCAGGCAGAGGCACTCAGATGGTGCAGTCTGGGCTATGCCAGAGCACAGGACCACTGCAGCTGGTCGAGAACTGTCCCTACGCTAAATAGAAAACTGAAAAATAAAATAGCTCATCTCTGCCCTGCTGGAATACGTGGCAAAAGTCCTGTTGCTCCAGTGATAAAAGCAGAGGGCCTAAAGTTTTGTCCTAGCTGTGACTGACATTGGCAGCGACTTCAAAAGGAAAGGTCATGAGTAGAGTAACTCTGCATTTATTTAAAGGCCTCTATTTAGCTTCCCTTTGCTGATCATTCCTGGAGTCGCAGGGTAGAAAAAAATATTTTTAGCAAAACTCCCCTTTTATTTTTTTCCCCCCACGAAGCCAATTTAATAACTTCCAGCATTGATTAGCAAGATGGAGCTCAATAAAAGATAATGATAAAAATTGTCACTCTGATGAGAACCATGCAGCTTTTGGCTTGTTCTCCCAGCCGGTGAGGCATTGCTTCCATGGCAGCTGGGCGAGCCTTTCTGCCTCACCTCAGAGTGAGAAGACAAACTTGAAAAACAGGGGAGCAAGACACAGAGCTTGTTCTGAACAGCAAAAACCTATGATGAGCCTGGGAACTGATCCCCTTTGCTCATGGAGCACCTTGTACATCCTGTGGCGTCTTGTGGCTGGTGGAGCCGGGGGTGCCCGGAGCAGGTGTAGGGGCGGCTGTGGGCGGTGGGTGCCGGTGCGGCAGCGCTCGCCTCGGCCACCGTAACTCCTGTTCTCCTGCTCTAGTCTTACATCTTCAGTTAGATACTGAAGTCACACTTCAGCCACCTCTAGAGATAGTGAACTGGAGTAACTGATAGCAAAAGGCAATGGTGTTTAGCGTACAGTTAAATTAAAACAGGTGGTGAAGGAGCCCAGAATTGTAATATGCTGTTAGAGTAAAAGGATCAAAACAAAACAAAAAAAAGTGATGTTCATAAACTTTACCTTTTCACATTTTCACTTCCCAGCTCATCTGGAAAAGAAAAAAGTTGGTGTTCATAGTTCTGCTCTTTGAATACACAGGGCCCAGACTGCAAGCAAGCCTTGAATATGGTCACGTAAAACAGGTTGCGTTTTCAAAAGGTGTAAGAGTTAACATGTAGGTGAAAGACAAAACATTTCATCCTGCCTGTCATTTTCAGAGGAACTCATGATTTTTAATCTTGAACACGCTAAGAGCAGCGCGTTATTAGCTCAGCCATGCTGGGAGGAAAGCGACTGTTAGTGTGGCGGTAGGCAGGACACGGCAGATGCACGCTTCCCTGAGCAAAACAGATGTCGTGAGAGAAATGGGATCCTGAAAAGGAACCACTGCTACAAAAAAATTGTTTACTGGAAGCGTCGGGACATTTTGCTGCAGACTACACGCAGGCAATCCGGCTCTGCCTGGAGACTCTGGGAGCCGCTCATGGAGAGAAGAAGGGGGGGGATGGACTTGCATGGCAGATTAAATCTCAGTTAGGCAAATGAAGCTGAACTAGCCAGATGTCAAAAGCTAGTTATGACCCCAAGACAAAGTAAAGATGGGGAAAAAAATAGTGTAACAGACATTATTCAGATAAATATCTTCCCCTTAAAGAATCAAGTGACTGAAAAGCCTCAGCCCTCAAAAAAGAATGAAGAACTACATACAAGATTCATATTGTATCCTGTCTTAAATCAGCTTATTTTTAATTCAGTGTCGCCAATGGGTGCTGACGCTTGTTCCAGCACATTCCCTGCCTGCAGAGCCACCCCAGGGCCACAGAGTCGTCTGCCTCTGCCTTAAGGATGCCCAAAATCCCAGCTCCAAGCAATAGGCACAGGGCAAGAGATCCTAGGATTGCGCTCCTGCAAGGCACCACATTTGCCATCCCTCTGAATGGTGTGTCTGCGTTTCAGGTCCTCCAGAAATAGGCAGGCAACAAGGTGCCTGGTTGTGACTTCAGAGTTTGCTGCCAGAGTGACCTGGTGATAAGGCAGGTGCAGCCTAAAAATGACTTGGAAAATAGACTTTAAATCTATGTTGAACATATGCCACTGTCTGCAGGCTGAGGAGCTTACAGCTGCGCTCTTGTTCTGTAGGGACACCGATATGACCATTGCAGGACTTCACTTACCAACTGTGTGGTTCTAATATGACACCTCAGTTTGTTTTCTGTGGTATGACACTTCAAGTTACCCATTTCTTTGCTAATAGATCAAGGTACCTTCCTGAAGCACTGCTCTCCCTATCGCAGCACCCAGGCAGTCTGACCACAGGATTCCTAGCTCATTTACTGTGGTATCTTCATAGCTGCCACCACCCTACAGGATCCCTTAAAAGCATTCCTTAACATGGTTTTGCTTGTTCTTATTTGATTGAGGGTCCGAGCAGCTTTACCTTGCGAGCGGTATAGGCAATAGGAGCATTAAATTCACCTTGCGTGAAGTTATTAAGCCTAAAGACAGAATAAGCGTTTGCAGCCACATGGTTACATCCATACGCCGTTCCCGCCGCTGCCAGGAGCCGGCGCTTGGTGCGGTGGCTCCCGTGGGAGTCCAACGTGGGCAGGAGGTGCCAAGAAGCCGAATTAGCTCCCGCCCAAGGAGAGCTGCATGCCCAGATACCACAGGCCGGGGGTGGATCCCTTTCCTAGCTGTCAAACGTGCAACTACAACCAGAGAAGGACATCCTAAATGTGGCATCCCAGGCCTCCAAATAACATTTCGTTAATGACGAGCACATCCTAAAAATATCTTTCTGATGCGTGAGAAGACAAATTTACCTTGCTTAGACTTTTTCCTTTTATGATGTATTACAAAAAATACGGTGACTAAAATCAGCAGGACCAGTAGCACAACGGGGACAACGTATATCAAGATAGACTGTTCTGCTGCTTCTAGGCTGTCCTGATTGTTCCCGGCATTCAATTCAGTACTCAGAGTACTTTTTGTTTCAAAGTTGCATTCAGTAGCACATGCAGTGACAAGTACAGGCTCGTGGTCATCTGCAGTTGAAGAACGCGTAGCAGGAGGAGGCGTTGCTGTGACAGTGGATAACATTGGTGATCCATCTCCTGAACCATCATTTTCAGGGCCTGCCAAATATATGAGAACAAATTAACATTTTGTGGGTTTTACTGGTATTATCAGTGAGTGAAAGCATATGGCTTTAATATTTACTTTTCATTTGATGTCTTAAAAAAAAATCAGCAGATGCCCCATACATACAGATTCAAAATCTTGGGCATCAGATCACAAATTTGTCACAAAATCTTACCAGTCTGTCCTGACCACGTACTTTAGCTGGCTTTTACTGGGACACATCAGCATGCGTGCTCTGTCTGCACGCAGCTGTCTTGCACAAACAGATTCTTTTATCCTTCAGGTTGGCAAACGGTGTCAGTCTCACATAAAAGTCTTCTGCCTCTCACTAAACCACACCATCCTGCTTTCCTCCTCAGCCTTGGCGTGTACAGCCACAACCTCTTTCCTCCCTCCCCTTACCCAAGGAATTGGCAATCCCTTTGGGGAGACCAGTAGCCCTGGTTCACCAATTCCTCCAGCTCACTCATCTCCCCGTTTCAGTGCCTTTCTCAAATGCGTTATATTTGTACCACTGTGAAAAACAGAACTGGTGAAAGGAAGTCTGAAGCCTGCAGAAGCTGCTGACTTTCATTCTGCGTGGACTAGGAGAGGTACTAACAACACAGGGACTTTACTGGATGCAAATGCACTTACCTGCTCCTCTGTCTGATCCTGCGGGCTGGGTAGAGGAGCCTACAGTGAAGAGTCAGTGCTGGGTATTCCTCACAAATGTTAAATCTGGGGGGTTTGAAGCTTGATTTGGCTTTTGGTTTCTTTTAGCATATATTTTGCAAGAAAAGTAGCTAAAATTGTCTGTATTGGTAATAGTGAAACAAGCTGCTTTTTTTTTTTTTTTTTGAGGCTAATTCACAGTCTATATTGACTGTCACGGGGTTTAAAGCTTAACAGAAGTACAGCAAATTCTCAGCTGATACTGTATTCCATACCAATGCAAAAAATCCCGTCGTAGCCAAAAGTGCAGGAATCAGTCCCTAGACAAATTACACCAACATGTTTCAGAATACAAAACCTTCAATAATTTCCTTAGCATGAAATTAAATGATGATTTTTTGTGTTATCTGCCCTTTCAGGTACAATGCTGGCATGGCACAACTCTCATTTTCTGCAGTAAAGCAGCACGGGATTTCATGACTTTTACAATGACATGTTTCTCCCCATTCTTGTAAAGTGCTGGGCAGCCATAGTTTCCACTAGAGTTAGCAAGAGCTTAAGGTTTTCAGCACCTCAGCGCTGGCATTTTGAATCTCACAGGACTGGAACCAGAAGTACTTAGCATTTTAAATGCTTTTGTAAACACATTAATCTTCATAATGGCCCTGAGAGATGAGCAGTTATCATCCCATTTTACAAATGAGAAATCAGAAGGACAGGGATGCTGTCCTTCCCAGGGCTGCCAAGTGAGAGAGGAAAACTGGGATTAGAGCGCTATCTCTTGCTTAATCCACTCTGCAGCATCTCCTCTCCTGTCAGATTTGTCTCGAAGAGGAGATGAGTATCTCGTGAGGCTGTATTCCAGGAAACCTAATTTCAAACGAATAAAATGATTTGAGTGTGACAGCAGTGATTTATCTAGATTTTAATGCCGCACTAGCACCCAGGCACCTGACTGTTTCATCCTTTCCTAAAAAATAGGAAAGAATTTTAATACTTAATAAATAATACCTAACACTTGAATATAGTATTTAATACTGCAAAGCACACCAGACTCTTTCACCACAATCCGACAATGAAAATGTTAGCTCTTCAGCAGCAAAGCATTTCGTATCAATAGTCTCTCTGTTGCTTTCTTCTGTATTTAGTATTTTAGTCAAGAGCAAACCGCGACCTCTGCCTCCCTTGCAGGTAATGAGCCCTTACGCGTGTGCTCCTCCACCCCTCCCCGTGATCTGCTGGCTGTCCTTAATCCTGTCGCAGAGGACGGGAGGGAGAACTCCTCTCCCTTATTAGTTTGGCCACTTGACTTTTCTTTCCTGACATAGTTTATAGTCCCTGGTGCCTGCCGCCGCTCCATTTTGATTGCCACAAGAGGTATCACTAGAGATGTCTGCACCGCAGACCGCGGCGTGATGGACCGCGCCACTGGCGGAGCTGACGGACCACCACGGCCTCCCGAACCGTGTCGATGACCTTGCTTCATTTTCCTCCTCTAGCCATCGCCCTTGAAACCTGTTGTCTGCCACATTTGATATACTGACAAGGACAAACCCGTTGCTTAAAACAGTACAAATGGGAAAGGGTGTGGGGAAAACACCTTGGTTTCCATTTGCTCGTAGAGCTAAAATGAATTTTTCAAATGTCTAAAGCATGGTGTGACTGTAAAGCAAAAGCAAACAGTCACGCCTCATTAACTGCAGGGCTAAACTTTCAGCTGCAGCGTATGCGGTGCTTGATTTCCAAGAGAGACACTTCCAGTGTCTCTGGTACTTTTTATTTGCCTGGTTTTGAGCTATGAAGCACATTTCAAATAATTTGTCTCTGTGTGAAATAGAATTACCTTTTCTAGTCTCTAGGCAAAGAAAATGGCAAATCACAGGGAGTGACCTTGCTGCCACATATTTTTGTTCACTTTGCATAATTCCAGGGACAAAACAGCATCTCTTCTGCAAACACCATTTCCTCTTACAGAGATCTTTTCTCCGAGTGAATTAAATACGTCTTTCAGCAGAAGGGCAGCCAGTTGCACAATGCTCTTGTGAGGATATTGCTCTTATTTCCTGCGTTTCACCTGCTGCCTCGACGCATTTCCCTCCAGCAGTTCTGCCCGTCACCTCTGAGGACCAGAGCTCAGACCCAAGGGATGCCCTGCTTGTCACACAGGGGCTGCTCTCGCTCTTGGGCCACCCACACATCACATTTTTTACACCATGAGAAAATCACAGCCCCCACCCAGGGTGGGCCTGGTGGCTTGCACCAAGGAAGGATTCCTATCTCCAACCTGGCAAGGAGGGACAGACTCAGGCCTCCCGGTGCAGGCACGGTGCTTGCTGCAGCCGGCTGCCCAGGCCATGTGAGCCCCACGTGGTTGGCCCCAAGGTAGTCGTTGTTTTTCACAGTGTTTCAGCTTAAAGCGCTCAAAATAGTGGGCGGGCTGTGTTGCAGCTGGCCCCAGTGGCTGTTTTGTAGGGTGAATGAAAGCTGGACATTGCAAGATTTCAAGCAGGGCGGGAGAGTATCTGAAAGTTGGAGATTTTGTGAGATGCTATTCAAACATTTTCTCCATGCCTGGAGGGAGCCAGATTTGCTGTGGTCAGTCATACCATGAACTGTCTTGTCAGCTCTGCTTCTGTTTCATCTTGCAGAGATCACAGAATCATAGAATAGTTTGGATTGGAAGGGACCTTTAAAGGTCATCTAGTCCAACCTCCCCTGCAATGAGCAGGCACATCTTCAACTAGATCAGCTTGCTCAGAGCCCCGTCCAACCTGACCCGGAACGTTTCCTGGGACAGGACATCTACCACTGCTCTGGGCAACCTGTTCCAGTGTTTTACCACCCTCAAAGTGAAAAATTTCTTCCTTATATCTAAAGTCTTCCCTCTTTTAGTTTAAAGCCATTACCCATTGTCCTATCACAACAGGCCCTGCTAAAAAGTTTGTCCCCATCTTGTTCCTGTAGGCCTCCTTTAAATACTGAAAGGCCGCAATAAGGTCTGCCTGGAGCCTTCTCTTCTCCAGGCTGAACAACCCCAACTCTCTCAGCCTGTCCTCATAGGAGAGATGTTCCAGCCTTCGGATCATCTTTGTGGCCCTCATCTGGACCTGCTCCAACAGGTCCATGTCTGAGCTGAGGGCATCACAGCTGGATGCAGTACTCCAGGTGGGGTCTCACCAGAGCGGAGTAGAGGGGCAGAATCACCTCCCTGGACCTGCTGGCCATGCTTCTTTTGACGCAGCCCAGGGTACAGTTGGCTTTCTGAGCTGTGAGTGCACATTGTCAGCTCATGTCCAGCTTTTTCATCCACCAGTACCCCCAAGTCCTTCTCAGCAGGGCTGCTCTCAACCCCTTCATCACTCAGCTTGCATTGATAGTGGGGGTTGCCCTGACCCTGGTGCAGGACCCTCCACTTGGCCTTGTTGAATCTCATGAGTTTCACTCCCTCGGAAAGGGAGCCTGACCATAACATAACGTGCATTCAGGATGAAAAACCAAGGCCAATTGAGCGAAACAAGTAGCAAGACACATCTGACCGTGTAGATACTTCCTTTACTTTCCAGAGCACCTGCCCTTCCTCTTGCTGAGCTCAGTCTCGTGCTTTTGGCCATGGTCTGACATCTGTACTTGGCCCTCTGCACATCTCAGCCAAGGAGCAGGTGCTCACACAACAACTGCATCGGCTTCAGCTTTGTCTGGACTGCCTGGGACATGGGTGCTGGTGACTTCTCCCCATGTCAAGGGAAGTGGAGCCACAGCTTCAGCCCAGCCCTTATTGCCACTTTGCATGCTTTCAAGAGCAGAAGGGAGAGGGGTTGCCATGCAGCTGCATCCCACCCTGATGGGGAGCTGGGCACAGCTGCAACTAGAAGCAAAGAAGCTGGAGTTGGAAGCTAAGATGTATTAGAGAATCTAGTCATCAGGGGACCAAAATGCCCGAGCAAGCACTAGCAGTGGCTCAAAAAAGGTTCCATTACAGTTCTTACTAATTAGAAAAGGGCTATGTGCCTGTATGCAGATACCATGGTATAAGATATTATTCAGAATGTTCCGCTTTAAAAATGTGCTCAGATTACTGATGGACTTTGTGTGAGTTTTGGAGGTGCTCCCAAGCCTGCCTTTAAAGGGAGATGGGGGGAGCTGAATATACCAAGCAGCTTTATAGACTAGAATCCAAACAACTTGCATCTCAAACAAACAAACAAATAACATTTCTGTTGTTGCAGCATTTCTTCCTCTGAGGCTTGTGCTGCAGCACTCGGAGGTGGCGATGTGAGCTTCTTGATGAAGTAAGTGGGCAAACAGGTTTCTGATTTCAGTTGGATGCGAGGCAAAGGAAAATAGCCGGCAGTCAGCACATTCGGTCCTGCTGTAAATCATCAGTCTCCCTGCTGCCTTCTCATCAGACTTGCGGATTGGGGTCTCTGAAGGGAATTTTTCACATTACACTACAGTACCTACTCACAGAAGAAAAAGGGATGGGATAGAGGAAAAGCAGGAGCTAAATCAATGGTGCAGTCAAGCTTATTAATTTGAAAGAGAATTTTCTATTTCTCCAAACCTTCCTATAAGCTATAAAAATGCAGCGAAAGGAAGGCTTACGAGAGGGTGACAACACAAGAAAAGGCTGAAAAGCTGTGTATACTGGAGTGAAGTTACCACATCCTATATGATTCTGCTCCGTACACTCATTCCTTCTGGTGGTACAGTCATACGACTCCATGTGGTCCGTATGATCCTTTCTCCTATTGCTTGACTCATCCCTGTTCTGTTCCTCTCGCTGCGTTTCACGCTGCTGTAAGAAGGGCCGTTCCCTGCCGTGGCCAGGGCTTGCCCAGCTGCCTGTTGCGGCAGGTCCCGCCTGTCAGTCTGGCTAGAAGAGGAATCCATAAAGCCTGCAGGCTAGCTGTCGGGCGCACACGCTCTCCCGATGAGACAGCACAAACATTTCAGGATGGCTAATCTGCAGACAAGATCCTATTAAAATGGGGTGCTTAGAAAGTGTTATCTAGGTATAACCTGAAAGAGGAAACAACTATTTAAGTTCATTTCTAGATGATGGAAACTGCTTTCTCCTCACAGTACTTCCATCCAGCTGAAGCGCTGCCTTAACTGCCGGCGTTGCAAATTCAGTCACGCGCCTCAGAGTCAAACTGTGAACCTGTAGTCTCATTTCCTACCCCCAGTACTATTGGTTTTCCAGACCAATTCATGCATTTAGTTGCATCTACTTAATCTTGTGGCCTTCCAGCTCTGCATCAGTGATACCTGTATGACCTCACTGTGATGTGAATCTCTCGGTGCTCCTTGCTCACAGGAGGACCATGAAATTAAAGATGCAAAAGCTCCGGAGGCTCTCCAGCTGTCATAAAATCTCTTGAGGGAACACAGCCTGGGGTCACTGGCTGAAGTTAAGTATACAATCCTGCAGACATAAAGGAGAGATTTTCCGAAATGTCCCTGAAGCTCTTGAATAAAACACAGTGGAAGTTTGTGTGTGTGGATAGAAGGGATGAATAGGAGTAAATACGTACAAGGAATTGATGTGTTCAGTAGAAAGGGTTTTTCATCTGCACTTTAGGGGTCTGCACTTTGGAAAGAGAGGAATGTAGCAAGTCCGCATTTCCTATATTGTTGCTTTGCTAGAAAACTGTAACAGGCAACTCTGATGTGTTCAAACCCATTCCCGAGTTCATTACTGTAGGGGGGGAACAGGTCAAAAATATCACTCCCTTACAGACCTTGGCTTTGTAGGGGACTTTCCCTAAAAGGCACTTCTGTGCCAAAGAGAGAGCTGCTGCCTCCACTCATGGCACAAGCTGCTGAATATCTGGATTTTTGATAGCAGCATTTCTTTGAATGACAGCTCAAAACAATAGCGCAGAGACACAGCCAAATCAAAGCACTACCTGCAACCATCCCAGCTCTTCCACTTAACGACTTTACATGCTTTACTGCTCCTCTTCCTCCCGCGTTTTCATGCTCCCTGTGTCAGACCACCTACACTGCAATTTCCCATGCAGTTCACCGAGCGCGGAGGGAGATGGCGTACCCTAGGAAATGCCCATAGGGTCAGAGCCTTTTCCTTTAAACCTTAAAGGAAGGGCCTTAATACTTGTTCCTTAGGGGTCATCACACACCTAGATAGGTCTTTAGGTCTGCTGCGAGTCTGAGCAGTGACCACCATCACCCAGAGCAGGGGGGGCCACTGCTGGCCCTCAGCAGGTCACCAGCAGGGCCTTCTGCCTACATAAAGCAAGGGGATGGGCACGGGGAAGGGGACTAGTGCAAACCCCCATGTCCCCTCAGTGTGGAGCCAGGAGAGGGCCAGCACCCAGAGCTGGGACCTCAGGCACGCTCTCAGAGCTACCAGCTTAGAGTAATTGTAGCACAGCCAGGAGAAACCTGTCTGTTAATCATAATCCAAATGGCAAGGCTAGGGTTTTACAAGGCTCCAGCAGGGTATGGGAACAGAACTTATAAAGACTTCAATCTGTCTATGCTGCAAGATTTAATCTTACTCCTATCGCCTATTTTGTAAGTGGTTTCTAGACAGTAGAGGTGAGACCTGGGAGATCCCCAAGAGCTTCTGCTCCCCTTCTCCAGCAGACCCCTTTAAAGGTGAGCTGTGTCTGGGACTGGAGGACAAGGGAAAAAAGCTCCTTTAAAGGTCCTGTCCTGTTGATCTGTGGGCAAGCAGGGGTGAGAGCAAAGGATGCCCCCTGGCCGGCTGTCCTCAGCAGAGGGGTCTCGACCCACCAGTGCCTATGGGGTACACAAGCCTCTACATAAACTCTTCCCCTTCCAGTTCAATTTCTCCCCCCAGGCCCAAGTTCACAACTTCCCCCCTCCCACCCTTGCAGTCAGAGTAAGCCCCAGGTATATTTTGGGGCTGGTTACGCAAGCAAAAGCCACCTTTGCGTGGGGAGCAAGGGTCCCTGCTCTCCTCCAGGCGGGTGCTCTCCTCCCTTTCCCCCAGCAGCTGGGGGCTGGCTCAGGAGAGCCAGGGCTGACAGCGGTCGGGGAGAGCTCTGACAGGACTGACTCACTCCCATGGAGGAACTGTTCCAAAATCAACCAGAATTTAAAAGTGGACCTACTGGTAGGAAGCCTCTAAAGGCAGTGGGGAGTGGGTGGGGGCACCTGGTAGGTGACATCTGCCCTGGTGCTTTGTGCAGCCCTGTAATGCCCATCGCAAAGAGGGGTGGGGGGTGCCTAGCTGTGGACTGGGGGGGTTGGGGACTGAGGCATCCCTCCACCCTGTGGAGATTGGTGATGAAATACTAGCAATCGGTGCACTGCAAATGAGCCGAGGAAGCTGGAGCCTGATGGCTGCGTTGCTTGCGTTGTGCCCCCCCATTTCCCTGGGACCTCCGTTTTGCTCTGTCCATGGCGTGATTTTTCCCTCCAATCACTTTGATTCTGAGCTACCTTCAATGCTTGCAGCATATTTTCCTAACGTGACTGTAACGCAGCAGGGCTGTAGTGACGCAGACAAGGCCGAACCATTTTATACCTCGCTTAGCTCACTCTTAGAGCTAAGCAAGACTCTTAACTGTGGTCAGCTCAGCAGCATGCTGGGAGCCAGCAGCCCAGTTTTGCACCCTGCTTACAGTACTGGTTTTCAGGGAAAAAAATACCCATGTCATACCACTTATTTCACCAATGCATTTTAAAACCTTAACAGAAGAAGTCCAGTGATAGCTGAGAGTGACCGTCCTCTCTCCCTGCTTTCTGGAGAGCTCCCGCTCGCTACCGCAGCACAGTGGCAGCAAACACTTCTTGTCCACGCTGAGGCACTTCAGCAGTGATTTGTTTGACACCGAAAGGCATATAAGCACCACCTGGCAAGGTTTTCCTAAAAGAGCTGCCGGTCTTGCGCAGTCGCTGGCTGCCGAAATGCCAGTGGAACAAACTACCTCCTGCGAACGGGTGAGAGCCTCTGCAACGACACCCCAACACTTCAGCATTTTGTCACACGTGGCTTTTGCACTTGTGGTTCTTCCCTTCCGAAGGTCAGGACCTAAACCCACAGTGCCGACCACTTTGTTCTGCAGCCGAGAATTCAAAATATTTGTCTCCGGATCTGGCTGCTCTTTTGTTAAACCGGTTTCAGTGCACCGGCACTACGGAAATCAGCAGTCGCCTTTTGAATGGAAGCAGCGCTCCGTCTTCAACTTTACTATTAAATGGTGATAGTATGGACATGGGGTTAGAAAAGTACAACAAATAATTAAAATTAGAGCCAAAATGCCCAGTGGGCCAGCACGGAAACTCCGGTTCCCTACACACCTGCAATTTAGGAAATTAAGTAGGGATTGTAGGATTTGGTTGCTGCCGTTCGGGGTTAGGACTAAGGAAAAAAGTCAAAGCTTTGAAAAAGACAGGCGGCTGAAAACAAGAGAGGGTGAGCGCAGCTAAAAGAAGCGGAGAGCAAGTCCCCGCAGATCTTCTCCTTGCGCTCAGCCGGGAGGGCGTGTTGCCCTCCGACTCGCTGCCGTCGCTGCAGGCACGAAACGCGGTCCCAACCTCGGAAGGCGCAAGGCGCTTTCTTACTCACCGTTCCCGGCGGATCCTCCGGCCAGCGACAGGGCAGAAAGCAGGGTGAGGAGGTTTTGCTTTCGCATGCTGCCTCGGCGGCGCTGCCACCCGAGGGGCGCTGGGGGCTGGCTCCCGCTGCACCCGAACATTGACGTTTCCTGTTTCCTGCCGGGGTGCATCTGAGCCGCATTTCTGCAGGAGATGGACTCTCTTTGATGGGTTTTAGGAAGTGATGTAATTCCGTCTGGGCCTGTCAAGCGAGCAACGATTGCAAAAGAAAGAAGAAGAAGAAGAAGGAGAAAAAAAAAAGAAAAAAAAGAAGTTGCTCTTCAAGCGCTAACTCGGCTGAAGCACCTTTATGCTGTAGGTGAGCGAGATCCTACACTCCTCCGCTTTTTGGACTCCCAACTTTGCTACCATCTCCCTTCATCAACATGCAGTGTCATGGGATGAACATCACACAAATACAAATCTGACACAGAAGGCCATTTATGTGTGCTAGCAGGAAGGTTTTAGGTTGCTTTCCAGGGTGGTTGAGCAAGCAGATTTCAATAGTGCCTCCCCCCAGCCTTGGTTTCCAAGCTGTCATTCTCACCCCAGCGCGGTGGGACACTGCGTGCATTTGTGATCCCAAAAGGCAATGCCCCCCAGCGGGGATGTCTCCAGCAAATGGAAAAAGTGGCTGGTTCACTTGGCAGCCTTTAACGGAATATTTTGGGCTGGTTTGAGCTGGGCAAGAGGAAAAATCAGAAAACCACATCATTTTTTGTTCGAAGCAGGTGGCTTAGCTGGAAAGCACTTAGATACTGGCGTGACGATGGCTGCAGATGACAGGGGACAGAAGGTCTTGAGCCCCACCAGGATGCACTTCCTGGTGTGGGGGTCCGCGGTGCCACAGTTGATGGAGGTGGCGACGGCGCAGGTAACTCCTGCCTCCCTTCCTCCTGATTTTCGCTCTCCTCCGATGGTCTCTGGCTGGGGGTGCAGACCGTGGGGCACAGCTGTGGCCCCCCCACCGCCCTGTCCTCTTCACCCACCACCCCACCTCATGCACATCTCACTCACTCAGAAACACACGAGGGCTGACCTATCGCCTGTCACTGGATAAGAGCAACAGAGGAGTTCCACATTAAAACCAGTATTTTCAATTGCTCTCCACAAGTATCTGAAAGGAGGTTGCAGAGAGGTGGGAGTCGACCTGTTCTGTCAAGTAACAGGTGATAGAACAAGAGGGAATGGCTTAAAGTTGTGCCAAGGGAAGTTTGGATTGGATACTGGGAAGAATTTCTGTACTGAAAGGGTCATCAGGCGTTGGAACACGTTTCCCAGGGCAGTGGTGGAGTCCCCATCCCTGGAGGTATTTAAGGGTCGTGTAGATGTAGTGCTTAGGGACATGGTTTAGTGGTGGGCTTGTCAGTGTTAGGTTAATGATTGGACTAGATGATCTTCCAGGTCTTTTCCAATCTAGGAGATTCTATGATTCTGTGATTCAATTTCTTGCTATACGGGGTGGGCAGAGCCAGGGCTCAGAATTTTGACCTGGGTCTAAACCATACCTGTCCCCGAGCAGGGAGGGTAGTTGGATCATAGGTTTGGTTTGTTCCGCTGTACAAATACGTACTATGTCTGAAATGTATCCTTCTGAATCCAGGAGAGTCTGCACCCCAGATTTTACTCTGGACCATCCCAAGTTTAAGCCATTTTACATACTTGTGTAAAATTTTCCGGTATTAAACTGAGAAGAAGAGACGTATGCTGGCTGTGTAGCAGCTTCACGGTACTCCCCCTAGACATTGGTCTCTGTCAAAAACTGATTTCTGGTGAATTAGTTGAAGCTGTCAGTGATGAATCTTTCTGTTCAGATTGGTGGGAGCTGCTGAAGTGACCAATTGTTGCTCTCCTCTGCAGCACACATATGCACACACATTTCTCTTAACACACTGATGCTTTTATAGGTCATCAGTTATAGTTTCTTAGCTTGAGTAGCTGAGAAATAGGTCAGTGATTCATTTAATGACCAGCTTGTTAATAGATTTAAAACAGTTGAATGATTTAGTTAACTAAAAATCTGAACTGGTTGCTTAGTATTGGCAATGTACTTTTAAGCACTTCATGAAACAGTGGGGAAAAATAGCAAAGCTACAAGAAGATAAAGAGGCGCTCTGAGTTATGAAACCACTCGCTGACTAAATATTTCTAGGAGACATTCTTTAATACATTTTCATAGCCATACAGGATAATACTTACCAGACAGAAGTGTTAGAGGTGAGACTTGTGATTGCTTTTAAGATTTTCCCGTTAAGGAATTACAGAAGGTCCAAGCATTAGTAATACTATCTATCTAATTGATATAGATATTTTCAATTATGAAAGATACCCAGGCATCTCCTATGTGCTCAGAGGTGCTGTGGCTTTGTCTAGTCAGGCAATGGGAAAACTGATAATCAGCCATTGAGGCAGCACAGGCAAGGACTGTCTGTGTTTTGATGAGCGTAGACTCATGTCCTAAGGCTGTTACTGTTGCCCAGCCTCAGTTTTTCTGTAGCTTTAGTCAACAGTAGGCAAAGTTATGCTTTTTAACCGTATTTTTATCTGTCATTGATTTAACGCATAAAGGATGTGTTATCCTCCTTGCCATTTCTTCCCCATCTTCTTCCTGGGTTTGCTGCTCTCAGTCTTTCCAATACCACACAGGCTACAAACATTTTCTCTTGGTTTGTTCTGCCCTGTGTTTTTGGCTGTTTTGCCCCGTTCTGTAGACTTAGCCCAACTCACTCATCCCTTACTAAAACATAAACCTAGACAGAAAGACTGGAAGGGAAAGAGGAAAGGACTTGTTATTTTTGCTTTGGATCTTTGCTACGCTTTATCTCCTCTCTCTAATGTACAAGGCTATATCCTTTCTTCTTTTCCCTTCCAGTCTGTCTGTATAGGTTGTAGCATTTCCCACCCAGATTCCCATCAACTACTTTTTACACACGTTCAGTGAACAACTCATTGCTGCCTCTTGAGACCAAGATTGCTGCCCACTGGTGTGTACCCATTAATGATTTCTAAGGCAAATTAAGGAAATGTGACTTTGTGCCGTATCACATTTTAATTAAGAGTTTAGAGCGATACAAAGGCAACTTGACACAGATTTGACTATTTTAATTTTAAAAAAAGAATTGTAGAGAAGGAGGAATGAGATATTTTGGATGCTGACGAATCGGACTGTCACGAAAGGGCAGCTACCTCGGTGCATCCCCACCAGCGCTGTGATCATGCTCCCCTGAAGCACTCCCAGCAGGCTCCCTTTTGGCTGTGTGGGAAGCCAGCTTAGTACCTTCACCTCGGTCGCCATCTTCAGCTGCATGCTTCTCTCTTCACAGTACAAATACGGAAACCAAAAGCTATGGTGACAACCTTGCTGCAAAACAAACTTGTGCTTTTGGAAACCCGGGTGGCTTCAGTCACAGATGATCTTTGTAAGAGGGGTAGATTGTATCTGATAGTCTCATAGGCCTTAGTGTATTCGCAAGGATCCATAACGCACCTTAGCAAAAATAAATGTCTTTTCACAGATGAGACAACTAAGGTTCCTGGGTGTTTTCAGTGTATGTTACCCAGCTGGAAACATCTGCGCATGCTTTCAGTACCATTTCATTGATTTTTATGCTATAAAGGGCATTTCTGACTGCCTAGCTGGCTGTTTGCTAATGTTGTTCCCTAATCAGAGAAAAGTTTGCATCACTGAGATTACAGGATGTCATCAGTGTGACATTTTCAGAAAAACAGAAATGTTTTGTAATGCTGCAGCCACTTGACTCATGCTTTTCTTGTTCCTTTTTTCTATGAAAACTCCAACACAACAACAACAACAACAATGGCAGCTAAACTTTTGAGAGTGATGGAGCAAGCTGCTGGTTAGTTATAGGGTTTATATTATAAACTCTCCCTAATGCAGCTTGTCTGCTGCAGGTGTCAGCAGCTAATCTGCCTGCTCTGAAGTGCAGGCAGGGGCTAGCACCAGTCAAGTTCTGCTAGTCCCTTAGTCACTTATTTCTGCCTCTGACATATGTTGGGAAAGGACAGATAAAA
Organism: Pluvialis apricaria; assembly: GCA_017639485.1. Taxonomy (NCBI): domain Eukaryota; kingdom Metazoa; phylum Chordata; class Aves; order Charadriiformes; family Charadriidae; genus Pluvialis; species Pluvialis apricaria. Next base: position 49,917,736 of record CM030010.1, on the reverse strand, counting down.
TTTTCCTATAAGTCACCGTGAAAGAACGGGAATTTGCACTGTATTGCAATTCACTGCAACATAAAAAAAAAAAAAAAAAAAAATCAATCCCCAAAGCAAAGGAGGGTTTGCAAAGCTCACAGGGATCTTCTCAAGCCAGCCTGAGTGCCAGCTGCAATGGTGCCTCTGTGGGCTGCAGAGATAAGTAAGAGTTGCAGAATCAAGGCCAAAATCCACAGCATCCTTGTGGAGAAACCTCATGTGGATCGGGAACCGCATCCGCGGTTGCACTTGTTTCAGAGTCAGCATTGCCTGGGTGAGCTGCAGAAGATAAAGCTCTCTCTCCAGCAAACTCTCTCAATTCTGGATTACATGAAAAGACAAGTTACATTTTATTTCAGCCACAGAGGGGCTCAAGAAAAAGATTGATACCTTTCTGAAACCAATGACACGAGTATAAATTAGAACAACTCTTGGAACAATGAGATATTGGCCCTAAATGGGTACCATAAAATAATATAACTAAAATTAGAGTGATAATAAAAGCATAAAAACAAGTATCTGCCAGTTTTAAGTACCTCTCTACTTAACTGGGCTTGTAAATTTCTGCTTTCTTTTATTGTCTTTTTCCTTATTATCTTCCTTACACGCAACACAGGCCATTAAATCATGGCTGTAATATTCTGGAGACTTCAATAGGAACAGAAACAAAATACAAAACTATACTTGAAAATATCCAGATGTTTGTATCTAAGTTTCCTTTAACAAAATGAAAAATGGATTCAAAGAGAGACTTCTAAGATTGAAAAACTCCTCTGAAATGAAAAAGACCGCAGGGTACAACTAGGGTGCTGGCAGACTTATGTCGAAGTGTAGCTGGACACTTCATTTCTACTCTTTTTTTGGAAAGCGGTACATGGATTTTAAATTTCACCCATGCCAAAATCTTCCCAAGTTATTTGTAACTTGTGTAAAATCCTAACATAGACGATGCCTGTGTGACGTTGCAGTACTGACTGTGTTTTGAAATACGCTTCCCCCTGGGGGCTCAGCTTTACTTTGGCCAAATCCGCAGCTGAAGGCTGCACTTCTGAAAGGACGACCTCTCTTCAGCAAAGTCATCTTTGTATCCAACTGCCAGCGAAACACAGTGTTATGATGTGATGTAGGTAGTCGCAAGCAGGGCCTCCTCCTAGCCTGCTGCGGGGTTTGCCCATGAAATCCTCCCCCGCCGCGATCTTCCAAGACTCCTGCCATTGAAATCCAGGTGAGACTCCATGAGATGTATCCTTGTCTCAATGCAGGCTGGATAAAGGTGGGATGAACCTCCCAAAGTACAGCTTCGGGGTTTGTTTTCAGGGAAACCCTGTGCTTACCTGAGTGCTACCACCTTCACATTCCCTTTGGCAGCTAAATATAAGGGCTCTGTCCCAACTTTGCAAGGTCCGAGTGCTCCCGAGCTCCGGCAGCAGCTGTGCACCCCTATCGCCACCCTCTTCTGCCCCCAAAACTCTTTGTTTTAACATGGAAAACATAGGCGGTTGGGCCAGGAGGCTGTGCCCTACTTTATTTCGAAACTATGCAAAGCACCCTCGTGAGATATGAAGCCGTGAGCATCTCAGACAAGCAGCCAAGGTCTGCCTAATGCAATTCTGAGAATCAAGTTTTCAGGCACTTTTATTAATTCTGCCAATACTGCTATTGTGACAGAAATCTACAATTTATTAGTCTCTTCCATTTGGATCCTTCAAGGCCAGGAATGGAACGAAATTGAAAAAAAACGCATCAGTTTTTAAAAGGGCCTGGGTCAGTTTCCTGATCTTTTATGTATGAATAAATTAGGGTTTTGCTTCTTTGCAGAGCAGCACAGGGAATTACTGGTTAAAGGTTTGTCTCGTTCTTTGAAAATAATTAACGTAAATGATGCACTACAATGCTTAGGGTCTAGGGTGGAATAAGAGACTGAATGATTTAAATATAAATTTTCTGCAGGCTTGCAATGTATCCCAAACACCTTTGGTATAAACAGTCCAAGATAAACTAATTTAAGGAACAAGTGGTTCATCAGGGAATTGCAATTCTGTTGGCCGGAGAGGGTCCCTTTCCCCTCCCCGCCAGAGGTTTGGGAAGATGTCTGACCAGAACTGGACCCCAAAACTAATGTTGCATGTGTATGGACGTAGTAAGCTGCATCTTGGGCTCAAATGCCTGTGCGAAACAGGAGCTGACAGCAGTCTCCAGTACCAGGAATAAAGTCGTCTTGTATGGAAATGACTGCGTAGGCACAGGAGGGGAGCAGACCTCGCAGTACAGCCAGACACAGGACGGACGATACAATTGTAATGCTAAAAAGAGTATCTGTGCAATTTGGAAAAACACTTCAGAGAATGGAAATTCTCTGTGACTGCCCCCCGGGAGCAAGAGAAGAAACACTGCCTGGGTGTCCGGCACAAGGATCAGAGCCTTGTCTGGCCACAGGCTTTCATGTGCCAGCTCAGTTAACAGATGCGCAGACAGCAAATTAAACGGGGAAAAAGCCGTCGGGTGGTGAATTATCTTTACATGAAACGCCAGTACGGCGTGTCTTACATGGAGGTGCCTACTCATTAGCTGTCACTTTCAAGTCAGTGTTAGCTTAAGATTTGTCTTGAAAAAAACCCACAGTGCTCTATCGAAATTGAAACATTTTTCTTAAAGAGATAATAAAAAGTGAGGTTGATGAAGTAAAGGACTGAAAAAGCAAATATAAATCTGCCTCAGGTGTCTTCATTGGTGAATTTAGTAAAATGAAGAGTAGAGAAGCAAGGTACTTGAGGGAAAGTAAACTAGATTTTTTTTAAACCCTTCTTATTTTTATTTCTAGGGTGCTTCAGCTGACTGATTGAAGGTTCTTTTCTCAGCTGTGAATGATTCATAAAAAGAGAATAAAATCTGAAAAGCACGTTCTTGCAGTAACACTCTACCATAAGAAAAAATACCAGCACATCTGAACTGTAACATGAGTACTAAGGTTTTTCCAGCCACACCTTAAGTATCTGAAGATAAACTTTGATGTCCTAAAATAATGCTGCTTAAATGTTGCTTGATACTTTTTTAGGCTGTGGCAGCTCTCATTTGATCCTCCCATCTAAGTCCCTTTCTCTATTCTTGAATTAAAATCTTCTCTACTTTTTCCTGTGCATATTTTCACTGTAATTACTGAACTTTACTTCACAAATAGCTAATATAGAGTCCAGACTAAAAAGAAACATTAAAGACAAGCTTTTTTTAAAGCTACTTAGATACCTAAAGCTGCAAATAAGCATTAACTGCTTTCAAGAGTATGGATATATCTGATTTGGGGCAAGTTTGGTTCCTAGACACTTTGAAAAAGTGTATTTTCCTAGTAGGTCATTTAAATATCTTTAAAGGATCTAACCCAGGTGCCGAGCTCTAGTCTAGTGTTACGAGCCACCATTTAAAATCATGGAGGCAGCCTCCAGTCCTGTCTTAGTCTAGCTCCGCAGAGGTTGTGCACATATTTAAGCATGTAAATAGTCCCAGTGGAATCAAAACGATGGCATCTGGCTAAAAACAAGACAGATATTAAAGGAAAAAAAGTGTGAGAGTCTGTAGAGAGATTGTATTTATAATGTGTATACCAGCAAGAGGCTAAATTAAGGCTGTGTGGATGGCTTTCAGCCTGCGTGTCGAGCATGTGCCTTTTTAACTTCAGGTCCCTGTAGCAAAAAGTGTTGATGGTCCTGAAGGCATTTTTGACCGTTCTTTTACGCCAGTGGAAACTAGGGCTGACGCAATGAAGCATAGGTAGTTATTTTAAAATGAACCTCAGTATATTTTTGAAACACGATTTTTAAAAATGTACGCAAATAAATGATTTTCTATGGCACTATACTGTTAATACTGGTTTGATCATCGCAGATGCTAGTATGTGATACATACCTTTGTCAGTGTGGTCGTATTAAGCACACAGATTGTTAACTCTATGAGTTTTCTACAGTCTTTGCAATGCCAAGGACGCTATTTCAGGAATTTGTAAACTTCTGCATGGTGTCTGAAATCATTCATATGCCATGCTGAAATCTGGAAAGTCATGTACCTGCACCCTCATTTTCGGGAGGCAATGTGAGTAGTATCTTGCCCACAATTCTTAGTTCTCTGAAAACAGTGCCCTGTCCCAACACATGGTGTATTTAGTCCCTGACCAGCTCTTCATACGGGTGATAATATTTATTTTCTGATACTTTACTCATCCAAAATGCCATCAGTCACAACCCAGGGAGGGATATGCTAAGTGGCGTTATGGCAGAAAGCACCACTTCTCAGCACCCTGTGTTTAAATCTAACTTTCAGTTCAGTATAGCTGGCTGCAGTGTTTCAAGACTACCTGGGAAAAAAAAAAAACATTTGCTTTGTGTCTTTTCTGCTACTTTATTTTTGTTTCTTTCTGAGATATGCCTTTCTTCATTCCTCATGAGAAACTATGCTGGTTTATTACATGGTTAAACTCAGTTTATGTTTTCATTTAGTTGGAATACACAGAATGGCTCCATATTAAAGTCGCAATATAGCTGTCACTTAGTGAAACCGTAAGAATTTGATTAAGTTGTGCAAGTGCTGAGCTTACCAAAATGTCACTTAGTGAAACCTCATGAATTTGCATAAATTGTAGAAATGTTGAGTTTGGCAAAATAAAAGCAGCTGTCTATGTCCCTTTCCTCCTGCTTCAGTCTGGTATGGGGAGAAATCCTTTCCAAATAGATGGGTTAGATGTGCTGTAGATCATTTTCAGGTAGATCAATTTTTTGACCGGTATCATAGAATCATAGAATTGTCTAGGTTGGAAGGGACCTTTAAGATCATCAAGTCCAACCACCAACCTTACACTGTCAAAACCACCACTAAACCATGTCCCTAAGCACCACCTCTAGCCGTCTTTTAAATACCTCCAGGGATGGCGACTCCACCACCTCCCTGGGCAGCCTGTCCCAGTGCTTGACAACCCTTTCTGTGAAGAACTTTTTCCTAATGTCCGATCTAAACCTACCCTGGTGTAACTTGAGGCCATTTCCTCTTGTCCTATCGCTTGTTACGAGCAAGAAGAGGTAAACCCCCACCTCTCTACAACCTCCTTTCAGGTAGTTGTAGAGAGCGATAAGGTCTCCCCTCAGCCTCCTTTTCTTCAGATTAAACAACCCCAGTTCCCTCAGCCGCTCCTCATAAGACTTGTGCTCCAGACCCCTCACCAACTTCATTGCCCTTCTCTGGACACGCTCCAGCACCTCAATGTCCTTCCTGTAGTGAGGGGCTCAAAACTGAACACAGTACTCGAGGTGGGGCCTCACCAGTGCCGAGTACAGGGGGATGATCACTTCCCTAGTCCGGCTCACCACACTATTCCTGATACAGGCAAGGATGCCATTGGCCTTCTTGGCCACCTGGGCACACTGCTGGCTCATATTCAGCCGGCTGCCCACCAACACCCCCAGGTCCTTCTCTGCTGGTCAGCTTTCCAGCCACTCCTCCCCAAGCCTGTAGCACTGCATGGGGTTGTTGTGACCCAAGTGCAGGACCTGGCACTTGGCCTTTTTGAACTTCATACCATTGGCCTCGGCCCATTGATCCAACCTGTCCAGATCTCTCCGTATCTGTGACAGCAGTGCAAGTTGGCATACCTTCATGAGATTTCTTTTTTTTTTTTTTTTTTGGTTGCTGGATAGAGCTGTAACAGTGACATATACTTCAGTATGGGCTAGCAGCCCAATTACATAGCCTAATAGCGCTATTACAGGTCTCTTCCAACCAAAATGATTCTATGATTCTACGTTTCTATACAAACTGATACCCTTTGACTCCTACGGCTCCTCTTCCCCGTGCCTATCCATGCCACAGTCTCACCTCAGTCCCAAAGTGTAGGTGCACCAAGCGTGGTGTGAAGCGAGAAGTTCCTGGGTCTGACAGGCTGCTACGCTGCCTAGATGCTGCTCTCTGAAGACTGACCTGCTGTCAGAAGGTACCATTTTTATACTTAGGTGTACCTTGCATATGAGGTAAGCAATATTAAAATTCTGTGAGAATTGGCACCCGTCCAGTTACAGGCCACTGCATCAAGAGTAAAAGAGGTCGATGATAATGGCTGGTAATGAAACCCATGATGGAAAGAACCACAGATATGATCCTATAGGAAACAGAGGCTTCCTGGAAGCGAATGTATAATTCCTCTGTTAATCCATTTTGATTCTGACTACTTAATTGTGAACTTTTACGTCTCCTACCATGTCTGCGAAGGTCAATCCACACAGAGCTTGAGTCTACAACCCCCTTGAAAGTCAGTAAGGGCAGGTCTCTGCCTGGTATAAATTCTTATAATTGTATCTCCACATGGAGAGAGGAACATGGAGTTCTTTTGAGGTCCACAATTCATTCTTTTCCCCTTAGAGCTGGAACTGCTTTTAGGGAATGCAAATATATGGAACTCAAAAAAAGCAAAAAGATGCCTGCCAAATATAGGAGCTATATTTAAAGCCTGTAAATCAGGCGGGTGGATGGCATGGAACTATCTCAGGTTTCTGAACTGGAGGACTGATCGGATCGGGCAGGCGGCTGACGGGGAATTTTTAATCTCCAAGGAGCTGGAATGGCAGACAAGAAGGAGAGTACAGGATGAATGATGAAAAGCAAACCAGTACCCGCATTTCTGCTTTCTGAAGATGTAATCTCACAAATATGTGCCTTGCCTGAGGAGTCAGCATCCCAGTAAGAGGCTGGCTCAACCCACTCCGGAGGCAAAGCAGCAGTTACACCTCCCACTGGCAGGAGCATAAGGGCTGTTTTCCATACGTTGCAGCATTTCCTCCTAATTCTTGCAGACTAATACGCTGGCAAACACTAGCAGAGCTCCCCACAAAGGCGCCTTTTCAAAATGATCATGCTACCCGTGTGAGACTGCACTAGTGCAAGCCACTGGGTTCTCCCCTCTGTGAGATGAGGTGAGAAGATGCAGAAATCTGAAGGAAGTTTTAAATTCATAAAGCTCCCTAATCCCCATTCTAAATAATCCTTTAGGAAGCTTACATTAATGTAAATTTCATATAATCTCATTGCCCAGGATGATATCTGCCATCCCAGTATTAGTTCTTGACAGAACAATGCTGGCACTTAAATAGGAATATGGGTTTGCAGCTGCACATGTGCATTCAGGCTGGCTATACACAATGGTGTAGGTATTCTTAGGGAATTATCAAGTCTGCTATTTTCCTAAAGCCTCTTTGTTGCTATTTAACCATGAACATTTAAGATGCAATCGCAAAATGGTTTCTAACCATCCAAGCATTAAGTTTGCCAAATGCTCTCCTGTTAGCAGTAGTGGGCAAGTTGCTGGCATTAAATTAAATTTTGACAAATCTTTGAAAGTGCTGCCTGATTTAGGGGACTGTGCAGGTGGCCCCCTTGTAGTAATGCTGCCAACTGCACGTGGGCTGAGTACAGGCCAGGTAAGAACGTGACATAAAAACCTACAAGCTTCATTGTGCATTTATTTCAGCTTTACCTTTTGTAGTTCTGGTTTCTGATGCCAACTTCTATGTGCTACAAGGGTTTCATACCCTTGGCACAACATTGCCAAACTAGCAAGAAAATCTCAAATCTTAAATATCTTTCAGTTCATAAGAGGATTTGCTTTGCTTTTTGAAAAAAATGGGTTGGTAATGGGGCATGTAGGGACAGCCCTTCTGATGGGGCATAGGACGATCCTTCATAGTCATTCAACAAGCAGAGCAGAGAGCCTGTAGCTCTGTCTGCCTGTACTTGTCTTTTCCGTCTTGCTGTTGCATGTCTACAGCGTATGCCACGTCTGCTCCTGCTTCTCCGCAGACACTCACCACCTGTGCGCTGCACCTGGTCACCCCCAGCTCTCACAGGGAATTGAGGGTCTCTCTCTGCTAGAATTTGAATTGTCATGTTTGTCTGTGCCATGCGTTGAACATACATGTAACGCCCTTTGCCGCATTTTCTGAGAGCTGTAGAATTGATAGGCATCAAGCCAGCTTTTCAAAAACAGTTCAGTAGTTGTTGGGAACTGCTCGTAATAAGGATCTCTTTAACTCAGAGATCCCAAGTCCGTACTACAAAGTGTCTCTTGGTAGCTTCTGAAATGCCAAGCCGACTTTCAGGCTCATCTGACCCTTCCTGTGACTTCTAGACTATACAGAAATACTGCTCTTACACAGAAATGCTGTTTCAGCTTTGCTTTGTCCCCAGGCAAATCTCTATTTGCTTAGTGAACGCAGGTGAGCCCTGGGCAGTGCGGTGACATACGGTTTACGGTGATCTCTAAGGAGATCACGTCTCCTTAGCTCTGGGAAAAAAAACCCTGCATCAATTAATTCTGAAGCGCAGCTGAATTACGGGTGGCCTTTTCTTGCCATCCTAAATTCAGACAACCTGTGGTGTTCTCTCTCATATCAATTTTTGTGGCTAATTTGTGTATGGATGTGGACTTTCAGAGGACTCTGAATATTGATTTTAAATAAAAAGTTCTGCTGAACCTGAGTTACAAGTTCTCCTCAGGTTCCTGCAGGGGAATCTCAATGGACCAGGACCTCACCTTTTAACTCCTCTTTTATGATCTACCTGCTTTTCTCCATGATCTCAGGCCACATGGGCTGGCCACGAAGCCAAACAGGGCAAAAATATCTGAAAACTCACAAACAACTATTGAAATAGGAAAAATCAGAGTGGAAATAAACAACATAAAATGTAAATTCAATTAAAAACCTTGATAGAAACTAGCTAATGCCTGAGCTGGCTTTCAATCTGATTCATTTTATGCAACATTGTAACACGGTTAGCTATGTAATCAAATAGCCCCAAACTCTTTCCTTGTTCAGGTTTTGTCTGTGAGTTTGGGGTTTTTTATAAGCTTAAAAAATGAATTAAATTCATGCTGGTGATCAGGAGTGCAAAAGAAAGGCTCAAGCAAAGGAAAGACTTGAAAGTGCTAGGGATAAAGAATGGGAGAAAACAACATGCAGGAAGGTAAATTTAGGGAAAAATAACATATTTTTAATCAATACATAATCTTTGATCTAAGGGTATCATGAAGACACACCAAGTAAAATAGAAGGTAAAAACCTGGTTGTCTTCAGAAAGAGTTAAACATTTGTTTTTGGAGAAGAGAAATAGACATCGAATCATGGAAAGGAGGAAAAGGGAGTTTGAAATGTAGTTTAAACATTAGATGGGGCCAGTAAAAGAGGAGGGAAGAAAGATCCAAAGAGCTGAGATTAGGGGTATGATATTTAGAAATGGAAATGTAAAAGTGAACTGTGGTAAGGATGCTATACAGGCAGATAAGGGTAAGAGATGAAAGAGAACAGGGAATGGTTTAGACGAAGATCCTAAATGTCAAACTGAGAATCTCAAAAGTACAGATCAGAAGGGACCACTGACAGAAGGAAAAATGGAGAGAAAGATTATGTGTTTTATTACCAATTCTCTCAGACATCCCGGGCAACTGCTGGAAAAAGCACCGCTCACCCTCCTCTGCAAAAAGAAAAGACAAAAAGAAATCTGGACACACTCAATGTTCTTGGCTAAATGAAGCAAGGATTTGGGAAGACCACTAAATACAGCAATGGAGAAATTAGGGCCTGAGATCACGAGCAAGAGGGTCATACTAGCTGATACATGAGATGATTCAAAAATACCACCTGCAAAAGATAATATTAGAAATAGGGAGAGTAAGGAGAAAAGCAGCTTGCTGGAAGGTTGTGTCAATGATCCTAACATTAACACTAGAATTAGCAGGGTATCAATGAATATAAAATGGTAGAAAGCAATGGATGAAAAGGTGGAAGAGAAAAGAAATACAATTTTGTATAGCAAAGTATCATATGGCATCATTTACACAGCTTAGAAGTATAAGGCACCAGCACTGCTGGAAGAAGAGCACTGGTTTCAGTAAGTTGTCTCCTTGTATGCATGATACGGTGGCAGCCCCACAGCACATGTCTCAAGAGAAGTGGATGACTTCAGATCAGAAATCCAGAGCTAATTATCACACAGGGAAGTGATCCTTCTTGAATAGCGAGTGTTCCACAAGAACTTCTCCAGAGAGTACAGCTCTTCAGCTTGGCTACCGAGCAGGGGCCAGGAGAGCTGAGACCTCTTACCACCCTGATGTCTCTATCAGCAATCCCGGGTCCCACAAAATTTTCAAAGAGCCAATTAATATATTATGAAAGCTGTTTCATTGGCACTTGGGGTGAGGTTGCACTGTCCCATCGGACCACAACTTTCTCAGGCAGATGAGATTATACCCAAGTGGTTATTATAACCAGGTGGTTATAACCAAAGGCTCGCACAGGCACACAAAGCAACACGAACGCAAGAGAAGTGGAGGATGCGAACCAGCTCTGGAGCTCACCTCCCCGATGACATGGCCGATGACCTGCGTGCAGGCCGGCAATTCGCACGGACTGCAGCTACGTGTGCGGGGAGGGGTTTGACCTGTTCCCCTGGGCGCTATTCACACACGAGGCTGCAAAGTTGTGCCAGAGGTAGGATGGCACGAAAGCTGAGGAAGAACGTGGCTTTCAGCTGAAATATTGGAAAACGCAGTAAGGCATTTTGACAATTGTTGTAAATACGGCATCTTCTCACTCAGCAGATCTGGTAATTCAGTGGAGTATTCGTTCACTTTATGGATCACAGCAATTTGTTGTTTATGCTTTTCCGTGCTGCTCAAGGAGCAGAGGTGACACAGCTGTAAGGAAGTCAGCAAGACACTGCTGGTTTTCCCACCCTGCCTTAACCCAGAAGTTGTACGGTTGAACTAGACGGACACAGTTAAACAGCTGCAGTTGTAAGACAGAAAATACGTCTCAAATGGAGAAACTCTTCTAGCAAGAAAGGCAACGAGCTATGCCTGAATTAGTAATCTCATGTAACAATTATGTGGTTATATCACCGCTAGTTATGTTAGTAAAAGGCAATCGTGTCCATACATCACTGCTTTAGCAACACAAAAGCTGTGTGTAAAAACAGGCTGTCAGGCATAAAATTGTTGTCTTTTCATCTGTTGCAAAGATTTTTCTCTTGTTAATGAATATATTGATAAGAAGTACACTGTCTCTCATCACGTCGCAAAAATTTCAGTTAGAAGAGAGTTGTTTGCTTATTAATTGACTGATTTTGGTTCTGATTTTCAAGAAAGGAAACCCCAAAATAGCCAGATTAAAACATCTAGATACAAATACTGACCTCCTTGCCTCAGTATAAAATCTCTTCTCTGGCGATAGCCCCAATAAGAACTTTGCAAAGTCCTGCTTTAACAATTGCCTCCCAAACCCAGGAAGCACCAACTTTTACTGATATTAAAGGAAGAAAATAATGTGAAACACTGTCATTGCATGCCACGGTTGCCCGGTCACCACACGTTTTAATTAACTGTTAAGTAGGCCAATATTCATGTTATCATTTCAGTGACCACAACCACCAAAACATCTTGAAGGTATTTTACTAATATTTTATTGTTACCATTAATGAAATTGTTGCAGTTAAATTTGACTAAAGCGGTTCCTACTGTTCGTTGCAAATTGGTTGCCTCCCTGAGCATACTTGTACTTTCCAGGGCAGTAGAGAGAACAAAGAAAAGTGATCTGAAATTAACTGAAATTAATACTTGCATATGATTGCTGTTTTCTCCTGCAAGAACACTAGCTAGCAAAGTAGTATGGCATTCCCAAAACTCAAAATCTCTAAAGATTCTGCGTGTTTGAGACTATCATTCTCAAGCTCTACATAATAAATAATGAAAAACCATCTACTTATTTACTCCCTCGGGGTTACTTAGCTATCAAAATGTATAGATCTTGGGTACAGAGGCACATATGGATTGCTCTCCTATAAATCCCTGGCTGACCCCTCTCTTCCATTTTTGCCTAGAGGTGCAAAAACTTGTTAAAGTAATTCCTTTTTGCCTTTAGAGGTGAGTAACATTCCTTTGAGTACCAATTTTAAAAGGAGGTATAGTTTTATAGATCTAAAAGGTATACAGAACCACACGCAATAATCAGAAATAGTGTAGTATTTATTACAATTTTCAAATGCAGATGTATTTGGAAAAGTATACCTACTTTCACACATTACTTGTCTCAAGAATGACGCCGAGAATGCTTTTGATTATATCTAAGATACATTCCAATTTTTTTTTTATTATTTTGGCCATGTTTGGAAGTTACTTATATTCTTAAAACTTTGTATTTTCAGTTCACACTTCTAGAATTAACTTTGGGTTACTTAAAGTGACTTCACTGACTTGATGCCAAAGTATGCAATTATTATCTAGCTCTAGCATAGAGTAGAAAAGTGCACAGGAAAAAGCACATAGTTGTCCAAACTAATATCTGAAGTATTAAAGCAGATGACAGCCTTAGTAATCTGCCTCTTGTAGAAAAGGCTCTTATTTTTAAATATGGTGCAGTCTAAAGCAATATTCTTCCTCTCCCTCCAATAGATACCACCCCAGACATAAAAAGCCAGTGTCCTGACGGCTTACCTAGACAATGTAAAAGAAATCTCTAGCTCAAAGTGTGCACACAGGCTGCAATGACTAACATTCACATAGCGTACCACTTCCTTTTTCGCTGCTAGCATTTCGGATTGCAGAAGTCTGCATTTCCCCGTGAACAAATACCTGAGATAGCAACAAGCTTCAAAATGGATTTCACGTTCTCTGTTTGACTGTAAACGTGACCAAAATCCAAGTGAAAAGAAATATTTGGGCTCCTATACAATTTTGAAAGCTATAGTGTTAGAATATAAAGTGTCTGACCTAAAAAATAGTTTCAGTGAGTGCATTTTTAGCACGACTTCTCAGAATGACCTAGGAGGCTACGAAAAAGTCATAGATTCTCTAAAGATATGGGATTTCGATGGGCTGCATGTCATTTAAGGCAAGTTGCACAGTTCACCATCAAAGTCCAGGCCAAATTAGTAAATCCCTCCTGTTGTTTTCATGAGGGAGTATAACAGCACTCAGTAATTTATTTTCTTTGTCATCAGCTAATTCTGTTATTTCAAATCTCCTGATTTTCTAAGCCTCATCTTGCAAAGACTACACTTCTTGTAGATTGAACCCTTGTTTAACCGAGGTTTGCTGCTTACTTACACAAGTCTTTCTCACTCCAATCAACACTTTCACGCTCAGAATTCTCTCAGAATGAAACAGAGAGTCTCCTTATCTGGGTCCTGGGCTGATGAGGTCCACATGGAGTTGAATCTTAAAGAATACACGAATTTACTATATGGATAATAGAAACTTTTTCCTAAACTTGCCTTTAGCAGGAGAAGCTGTTGCAAAGAAAACCATGGATTCTAAATCAAAGGATTACTGTAGGAAAATTATCCGTAGGGCTCTGTGGGATTTATATGAACTTCAAATAACCTTAGCCAAAATAAAAAGTACTTCTCATAAGCTTGTGCTAAAGTATTTAAGCAAGCAAAATGTGTTGATTTATTTGACACAGCTCCTGAATTTAAAAGACTTTGCATCTGTATTTTAACAAAATAAATAGTTAACAGAGATAATACAGAGAGGTACCTCTTTCACAGAATCTCTAAATCTCTTTGTGGGACTTTATTTATTGGAATTTCTACAGAAATTTCTTACTTCATCAGAATATCCTTTGGATGGAATTCACATCAGACAATAATTCACATAATAAGAAACCAGAAGTTCATGGTGGTTTTTTTTGTAGGGGTTCTAGTAAAACATTCATACAGTTTAGCCATAGGCATTTTCTCACCCCACCACCCCCCGCCCCCCATTTTCACTGTCTTCCAACAATTCAATACATTTTCTGAAATGCTTTTAGAACCGGATAAACCGTCCTCCACCAGAAAGAAGAGTAAACAAAGCTTTAGCCAAACTATTTATTGAAAACTGAAGATTCAAGTAAGCAAGAGATTGCTTCTCACGGTTTAATTACAGACACCTTAATAGATTCTTTATTATACAGGTTTCCTAAAGGGCTTCCACAAAATATTTTATTCTTCCTCTAAAATAGAAGAATAATTATCTCTAACTTTTGAAAAAATGAGAATTGGTATATATGGAAAATATTTAAAACAGGTTTTGAAAAAAGTCACAAATAGTATGTCTCAAATTGAGATTTTTGGCTCTGGCATGATTACATTGCTTGAACCATGAAGACATGTACTGTGATTTACTCAATTTCACACTGCATCCATACAAACAACACCCCTGTTAATGGCACCTATAATAGTGAACTGCATTGGTGCGTTGACTCCTACAGCAAAGCCTTCAAGTAGAGTAAATAAAACAAGAGTTCCGTAAGGTTTTGAGTGCAAATACTGCATAAGCTGATTTTTTTTCTGTATTTACTATAGAAATACATGGAGTTGCACAGAAGGACCTACATCAAACCCAAATACCAAAAAGGCCGAAAGGGAGAGAATGACCTTCCTTTTTGCCCCCTTCAAAGACCAAGTAAAGGTTTGTTTGTCTTTTGACTCTTGGATAAATGATTATGCCATTCGTGTGTACCCACACATGAGCAACTTTAAGAAAATAAAAACACATCCAAAGCTGCTACCTTTCTGCTGTTCATCATCTGCTGCAAGAATAAACTATGGCCAGAATTCTTGAAAAAGGACCAAAAAAAATTTATTTTAAAAAACTCTTAGTTCTCAGAATTTAAGCATGTATTTTCTGTGTTGTTCAATTTTTTCTTTAAGTATCAAAAGCACCAAGCTCTTCCACTGTCAACAACACCAAAGACACTGGTGAAATTATCATAGAATCATAGAATGGTTTAGTTTGGAAGGGACTTTAAAGCTCATCGAGTTCCAACCCCCCTGCCATGGGCATGGACACCTCCCACCAGACCAGGTTGCTCAAAGCCCCATCCAGCCTGGCCTTGAACACCTCCAGGGATGGGGCCTCCACAACTTCCCTGGGCAACCTGTGCCAGTGCCTCACCACCCGCAGAGTAAAGAATTTCTTCTAACATCTAATCTAAATCTAGTGCTATTCACTTCCTGAAGGAAGAATTCCAAGTGGGCACCAGTTCATCCTGAATGCACTGAACTGCTCAAAGAATTGCTTTTGCCTCCACTGTACTTACTACAGTTATCATATTAAAGGTTCAACTTATTTCCTCTCTCCACCCCAAATTTTGTGTTCTTTCCTCCTGATTTTGTGGAAAACTTACATTCACAGCCCTTTTTCATAATTTCCTTTTGCTATATACATCTAGGCACCTGAGCAAGGCACACTAGAGAACATTGCAGCAACACTTGTTATTAAACTGTCTATTTTTGTTTACTTACATAATTCTTTTTTTTTTTTTTTCAGTTACATGCTCTCACACTTTGCTAAAATACTTATTTATGTCCTACATGTTGAATAAAATTCTCCAGGTCAGCTAGGGACTTGTGAAGAGAATCATTCATGTCTTGATTTCTGAGAAACTTTCGAAGGGTATCTAAAGCACTCAAAGCCTCATTTTTTGATGGTAAAGGCTGTTCAGCCCCCTGAAATCGATCACCTTCATCCTCATCTTCATCACCAACAAATCTCCCAGCTTTATCTGATGTGCTTTCTTTGACACACATCCTTCCATCATTTGTAGGCACTTCGCAAGTTACCAAGCCATCATCTAAAGCTGCATATTCCTCCAAAGATAAACCTTTTGGAAACTCCACTCCAGCTGCCTGTGCATGTGCAATCAAATCAAAATCACTCTCAACCTCTGTGTTGTTATCATTTGCCTTGGTTTCTAATTTGAAACCTGCTTCTTTATAACTTTTTACACAAGTCTCTGGTGTTACTTTCCTCCAGCACAGGTGCAACATCTCAATTGCATCAAGAATAGTCAGCATAAACTCTTTATTACCTTCTACGCAGTCAACAAATCTCTTGATAAGACAGCGCCTGTATTTAACCTTCAGACTTCTGATAACCCCTTTTTTCGTATCTACCCATGAAGAAGAGTCTGGAGGAGAGAACACTAATTTGACAGACTTCAGATTCTTTACTTCTGTGTGAGCTGGGAGAGAATCAACAAGAATAACTACTTGTCGCTGCTGTGCTTGAAATCTGTCATCGAGTTTATGCATCCACTGTTCAAACACTTCTGAAGTCATCCACGCCATGTCATTTGCTTCATAATCCACAGGTAACGACTCCGCATCTTTGAAAGAGCGAGGACTTTTGTTTTTTCCTATAACAAGCAAAGGAAGTTTCTCGGAGCCATCCATATTTGTACCCACTGCTATAGTTATTCTCTCATTGCTTAGTTTACCTACAGAACAAGTTTCCCCTTTAAATGCAAATGTGTTATGCGGTAACATCTGATACAACAATCCAGTCTCCTGTATAAAAAACACGTTTTTTGGCTGATAATCATTTAAATAATATGGAAGGACATCTTGGTACCAAGGAGCTGGAGCATCCACTGTAGTACTAGCAGCTGCTTCTACAGGCTGAGCTCTGAAAACTAAACCATACCTTGACTTGAAACGATCGAGCCAGCCATTACTGCATTTAAAATCACTATGTCCGAGCTTCTGGGCAAAATCATTAGCCTTGAGGCGCAACATGGGACCATTTACTGGCACATTCAAGCACTGAGCCATTCTGTACCACTTCATCAATGCCTCCTCCAGGTCAGTATAAAAAGCAGTCCTTAGCCTTTTTCTTTTAGGATCAAATCGTAAAGATTCAAAGGCTTCCAAAACTTTCTCTTTATTCTTCATAATTGAAGACAAGGAATTCTTCTTTATGCCATACTTGGCTGCAATGTCTGCCTTCTTCTTGCCACTCTCCACAGCACTTATGATGTCAATTTTTTCCTCAATGGATATGCTTTTTTTCCTCCTCACTACGGGCTGGGGTGGAGGGCTGCCCGAAGCCTCTGCCATGGTACCCAGCGCCGTCTTCCCGCCGCCCGCATCCACACCCGGCCAGGCACCCTCCCGCTCCGCCGCTTCTTTGCTGCGGGCGCCTTCGATGAGGCTGGTTTTCAAGACCGAGCTCTGATCTCAGGGGCATGGCACTTGGCAGAGGCAGGAGGAGCCTGATACCGGTTACAGCTGGCACACGCACGCCAGCGCCGCGAAGGTTAATTCTGCGAATGCCCTCGGCTGGGGAGCTTTGCTTTACCATAGCAGTGGGTACAAATATGGATGGCTCCGAGAAACTTCCTTTACTTGTTACAGGAAAAAACAAAAGTCCTCGCTCTTTCAAAGATGTGGAGTCGTTACCTTTGCTCCCCAGCCGAGGGCATTCGCAGAATTAAGCTTCGCGGCGCTGGCCAGCTGTATTCGGGATCGGGCCCCCCCATCCCTAAGCAGCACGCCCAGCACCGCGCCTCAGGCCTGAGCAGGCCCCGGCTCCGGTTGCTATGGCTACGGCCCGGCCGCGCAGCGACCATAGAGAGGCGCCCCGCAGCCTAGAGAGGCCGCCGCCCGCCACCTCCTCCCCGCCGTCAAACGGCCTTTCCGGCCAAGCACTTCCGGCTCCTGCTGGTACCGGAGAAGGAAGAAAATAAAGCTGGAGAGGGAGCACCGGCGCCGCCTCGCCCGGTTTCCTCCTTCCCCCTCTTCTTCCCTCCGTCCCATCCTCCCTCCCCCCTCAGTACGACGCCTCCGGGGTGGCAGCAGGTGAGGGACGGGGCCTTTAGGCCTCGGTTTCGGGTTGGGCCCGGCCCCGGTAGCGGGGCGGGGAGGGCCGCACCTCACCTCCTCTTCCGTCCCGTTTTACGTGGAGCGCGGCGGGAGCGGCCTCCGCTTCCCTGTAGCCCCTGGGTGCGAGCAGCGGGCGGCTGGGCCTGTGGGCGGCGTTGGGGGGAGCCCGCAGCCCCTGGCGGGGCCCACCCGGGGGCTGCCCCTGCCCGCCTGCGCCCGTTTCGTCCCGCCTGCCGCCCCGGGTGCCCTTGCCGTAGGGAACGGGAGTGCGGTGCTGGTTGGGGTCTGCCCTCTCCTTGCCTGTCTGCGGAGTTCACGGTGGGGTCCCGGCTCTGGGGGGTGGTGGGCACCCGGAGAGGGCGGGCAGAGCCTGAGCTTGATAGAAGGTGGGTTTCACGAGAGGGAAAGGGAACCTGATTGTTGGTGGAGGAAGAAAACTGTAAATGCTGCGTGAATTTCATGCCCCTGGGACTTACTCCACACCCTGACAATTATTGTTTTAAGTATTCCAATTTGTCTTTTGCAGCTGGCTTACTGTTCTTAAAACATGGAAACAGTGATGGTGTGTGATAAGCAGGTGTTGCATCTGGTATTGTTGACAAACTATATGCAATTCTTCTGTTGTTGCTTATAGTATATATCTGATCTATCATTTTCAACTGGAACCCCTTCATAGCCTTTCATCTTGCATTCCCTGAACTGGATGTAGCTTCAGTGTCTAACGTGTGCTTTTTATGCTTGGTGGAACTGGTCACAAGAAGTTAGTGCTTGCAGTCAGTGGCTTTTTTATCTAAGTGTTGATAATCTAGAAGAGATAACAGAAGGGTTCTTTTGCAGGGCTGGAGAAGGATGTCATTTGATCAGTTGCTTATACTATATATCTGATCTATCATTTTCAACTGAAACCCCCTCATAGCCTTTCATCTTGCCTTCCCTGAACTGGATGTAGCTTCAGTGTCTAATGTGTGCTTTTTTGTGCTTGGTGGAACTGGTCACAAGAAGTTAGCACTTGCAGTCAGTGGCTTTTTTATCTAAGTGTTGATAATCTAGAAAAGATAACGGGTTCTCTTGCAGGGCTGGAGAAGGATGTCATTTGATCAGTGCAACTCCAAAACTAAACGGCTGTCTGAATGATATATATGTTTATATATATGTATGTACACACACAATTAAAGTCGTAAGGAATAAGTAATGAAGAAGAACATTAGATTGGAAAAACTGGAAGCTGAGGCAATATCTTGATGAGCTGCTTCTTTCTGTTTTGGTAGAAGTTGAAACCATAATGGGAGCCCATGCCTCAGCTAATCTGGAGATGAGCAGAGCGTTGAAGCGCTTAGAGGGGCAGCTTGACCTAGAGTAGGGAGTGTGGTAGTGGCAGCCCTGTTCTCCAGTCCTTATCTCCATCATGTCTTGCAAGATCTAATTATCCTTGAAAGTTATAAGTGGAGCAGCCAGGGAATTCAAGAATGTGAAGAGGAAACTATGGTGTGATTGCAGCAGAAAGTGTCTAATACAGTTCCTTAAATTCTTTTTAAAAAGGTATTGATCTTGATAAGAAATAGTAATAGTTGTCTTAGTTAGAAATTGAAATTAAGAAAATATGTGTTAAAACATTGTTTTCCACCAGCACTTACATTTTCTGCAGTGTTACGAAAACTTTGATGTCTTACCTATGTGGTGAAGTAATAAGACAACAATAAAAGTGTGTAATAAATTTTGTTTGGACAGAAGTTATCTAGTTTTTACCTTATTGGTGATTAATTTAAGAGAAAAACTTAAGTGAAGGAGCCAGTGCATCCTGCTTAGAAAAGCAGATGTAATTGTTGAGAATCCCATGGTTCTTGTTTCTGAGACTGTAAGTCATTTACTTATGTAACTATATTAAGAATAAACCGCTTTTTCAAAACGAATGTATTGTTGATGACATTTAGTTCCTATCTGTATGAATAAACAAATATGAATTTGCCTTTTTTTTTTTTAGAAAAAGTCCGTAAGTGTGCTCTTATAACCACTAATTATAATTGGTTAAATGTCTCTGAAGTCTTCATCCTAGAGGAAGCTTAGTGTGGTGTTTATAAGTTTTTGCTTTGCTTTTTACTTTGCCAGTTGAAGAAATGATATATAAATCCCCAGGACTTAAAAATGGTCTGGTTTTATTTATGGTGACCAGAACTTAAAACAACTGAGTTTGTAATCTGATATGCATTTAAGGTGGCTTTGCCATTGGGGGGAAGATTCTCAGTCTATTCTGTCTCCTCTCTTCTACTCTTGTACAGTATTTGTGTGGATTTCCAGAATTGGTATAGTGGGGGGGGGGGAAATGAAAATCCAAAGGAGCAGGAGTGATAAAGTCAGGGTTTCAAGCTTAAATTCATGTCAGAATATGGATCAGGCATATTTTTTCCAAGTAGAACATCTCTGAGTTGTAATTGCAGCTGATTGTAATGAATTTTCTGGTACACTGAACAGTCACCTAGCACGTTCTAAAGTAGTGGCTACTTTAGTGAAAAAATAATTGATAATGCAGAATTCATATGTTACTGAAGATTAGCACTCTGTTATAATGAATGATTTTCTCTGACATATTCAAGAGAAAATCAGGAGTCACTGAGATATGAAAGTCTATATGCATTTCTGCAATAGAGCCTTTAAGTAATATATGTATGTAGATGCCATGTTTGCCACCATTTCACATGAGTGTCTTAAATTCTGAATCTTCATAAACTTGTAGAAAGCTTTCGTCTTTACATCCAGCATTTGGTGTTTACATCCCCCCCCCCCTTTTTTTTTTGCTATAGATGCAGTCATCAGGCAATTCTGTAGTGAAACTAGAATGTACAGTTAAACTTTGTACAAAAGCCACCTTTAATCTACAGTTTTCCCCTTCTCATGTTTTAAAGTTGGTCAGTGTGACCCTGCAGAGCTGTGTTGAAAGTGTTGATACTGCTTGCAGGAAAAGAATACTATACAAAAAAGGGGGGGGGGGGGGGTGTTGTAACACAAATGGTGAATTAATTTGGATTTTAAAAAACTAATTATTTGTCTTTATGCAGTGTCTTCTACCTGGGTTTGTGAGATGGTTCTTACTTCTAGATTAGGTTATTAAGAGTTCTTAAGACTATAACGAAAATATTTTTGCTGTTTATAGCATTTAATAGTTTTAGAGAGTGTTGCCATGGTATGTAAGTTTGTATGTGAGGTACAAACATAACTCCAGGATCAGCAATGTGATAAAACTGAGGTATGGATTGTCTTAACTAAGACTGCACTACAGGATCAATTTAGCTTCGTGTTTAACCAGCAGAGCAAAGAAATCGCACTTACTCTTCTAGTCCTTAATGGAAACTTTTCATCTACTCAGAAATATGCTGTTAAGAATGGAGGCTGTTTTCAACCACAAGCAGAGTTTGGACAGGACTCTCTGGGAAAGCAACACCTCTGCTGTATGGTCTTGCCTATTCAAAAGAATTATAGAAAATTGAGAGATATGTAAGGAAGTTATACTTAATTACTTAGAAAGGAATTTTGTATTGGTCAGAGAAAAATCCAACTTCATTCAGTGATGGCCCTGAATGAATTGGTCTTCTGGGGAAAATCTCTTTTTATGTGGTTGGTTTTCCAAAGGAAGGTAGTAGGTTATCCAGTGTAATATGATCTAGATGGTTCAGTTTCTCAGCCTTTGTGTCCTTAGTTTATTTCCCTTGTCATGCAAGCTGCTTACCTTATTAATTAATTGCTTTAATGAAAAAGTTTATAGCTTGGGAAATTGAAATACAGTATGAATAGTGATCTCTAGAATTTTTCTTAATCTGGTATGTGGCTGAACACACATAAAATAGTGCAAGACAATAAACTGAAGTCACGTGTGATATACTCAATACTGACAGACTTGTTTAATTTTTAATGTTTGGTTGTCTCCTCTCAAACAGCTGAGTGAATTGCAGTGTCACCTGTAGTTACCAGCTAGTTAGAGTTAGATTTAGATACTCTTCTTATTTAAGGTATACTAGGTATGTAACTTACCTTTCATGATCACTCTAATCAGAGGTGATGTCTTGCACGGGTGCTCAGTGTTAGTGACTTTCTTTGCTACTGTAGGTGAGATTTTTTTGAGAATAAAATGAAAGGGATTCTGTTTCTAGTTAGGTGTAACAGACTGAACAGTTTACTAGGTTCCAGTGGCTTAACATCAATATAAACCTGCAACGCTTGGATAAATTTCATGTCTTAAGAAAATTGGGATCTTTGCAATGGTAGGATACAGTCAGTGTATTGTTGCAGGTAACAGTAAATATCAGCTGAAGAATTTTGTTTGACTTCCTGGTTTTTATGTTGCAAGCTTTGCTGTCTGTGTGGGGAAGGTTGCTTTGCCAATGGGAGCTTATGCTAGACTATATTCCTGGGTTTGGTTAGTTTTTTGGAGAGCTAAAGATATGGTAAGCATCAAAAGAGGGAGCTTTCTCTTTGCTTTAGCGGAACTTGTGAAAGAAATGTTTTCTGAAAGCCTGCTTCGGTTTCTGTAAGGTGCGACATCCAGCTTATTTCACATCAATTAATGCATGCCAAACCTATTTTATTTTCAGGTATGTCAGAACACAGCAATGAATCCACAACACTTGATGAATCTCACCCAGCTGCAGAAGAGGTCCAGTCTGACCCTGAGGTGATTGGGTGATAGTTATATTAGTGTACAATCAACCAATCCCAGCAACAGTTTCAGACTGCCAAAAATTCTCATATACATAGCACAGTGAAGTTTGTATGGGGATATGAGCTCATGCACATTATCCTGAATGGGCGGGTTTGGTTTCGAGGTACTATTAAGAACAATGCAATCAATTCATTCCAAAGGATTGCTTCAACCAATAGTCTTTTGCTGTGCTGCAGTATTTATTTTGTAGGCTGAATAGATTTAGGCGGGGTAGAGTCTGAAATGGGTAGGTGCTGCAGGAAGAAAGGGTTGGTACTTGAAAGGCAGCAGTCTTTGTGTAACCTCGCTATAACGTGGGATTCTAGCTGCTGCTGGAGTGGTGAATCTTTTTTCTTGGGTGCCGATACAGCTTGTACCTTCATTGTGGAAAACTCTGTGACATTTTAAAATAATGAATTCCTAAGGTTCTTGATAATATTTAGTCAACCAGATGTGTTTGGGAGGCTGTTTCAGAAAGGTAAAGAATACAGTTTTCCCTGGCTGCTTAAGGGTGAGAATGAAAAAAGGTGATGCTGACTTTATCATGATTAGAGTTTTAGTACCAGTGAATTGTCTTTAAACTTTCTTATAAAAGCAGAATAGTGATTTTATAGATATTTAGTATAGCTCCAAATCTGATATTTGCAAACAGATGTGCTAAGAAAAAAGTTACTGAAGTATTAATATATTTTTCTAAATAAAATATCCAACTCAAACTTAATAATTTTCCATTATGCTTATTTCATTCATGCCTAATACATCAATGCAGATTGAGGAACTTCTTTGTATTTAGTTTAGACTCTTCCTACATATGAGAAATTTTCTTCTGAGGATGCAGTTTCTTTATATACTTTGTTTCAATTGGCTGTGGGCTGCGCTTACCAAAGGGACGCTTCATTCAGCGATCATACTCACTGTTTTAACAGAAATACTGTTGTGGTTTGGTGGTTCAGGTTTCTCTCAGATCAGTAAGCTTATCAAGATTGCGTGAGGTTGCAGCAACATGCGTCCAGGGGTAAAGAGAAATGGCCACTGGTTTTGGCAGTAGTCTTCAGTTAAAGTATTTTGAGATACTGCACTGCTGAAGTAAGCTGGTGCTGTGGCCAAGAGCAGTCCTTCATTCTTAATAGTGTTTTATTGCATTATTGCACCCTCTGTTTTGTAGGTACAAGTGTTGGAGCTGTGTGAGGAACTGTTACGGAGAACCGATTTGAGTGGAAAAATTATACATCACCTTTTTGGGCATAGGTCACCTTCTTTTAATATGCTGTGTTTCCGCGATCTTGTTTGCTGTACAAATACATTGTTCTGGCCCAGGGAAGAGGTGGGGGGATGGGGGAAGCTGATGGGGGGGAAAAGTTAGGGGTAAAGGGCAAAAAAAAAAAAAAAAGGGAGGGGGCGGCAAGGGACTTTTTGTTCTCGGCAGCAATGCTAGCTTAGACTGTTGGATAAAATGGAGATGGCGATTTCTTGTTATGGCTGAGCCAAATTAGCAGTTTATCTCACTTCCCTTTTTCAGCTGCTCACTTCATGTCTTTGGTGCTTCCCTGACCTTATTGCAAACTGATTCAACTCACTGAAACTGTGGAAAATTAACCTGGTGAAAAGGTCTGTTGTCAGGCTAGCAGGTTGAGTCTGTTTAGTGTGCATTGTGGTCAGTGGCAGGCAAGTGTGGTTGGGAAATGGGACGCTGTGTGGCTCATAGCAGAGACTGGAGAAGAGCAGTAGTGAAACATCCTCCTTTCAGCAATGGAAGATTGTGTTTTAGTTCAGACGTAACATGAAACTGAAGTTAGAGAAAGTAAAAAATTACTTGCTGAAGTTGATACGTAGGTTTGCCTCAAGTAGAAACACCTAAAAAAAAACCCCTTCTGAATTGCTTCTAGGCCTTTTTAGATTTCATAAGTTGTCCGGAGAAGCTAATGGTTTTTTTCTTTTCTAATGTATGGATATGTGTGAGGATGGATATCTCTGAATAAATGCGTAAACATATATCAGTGTACAATATTAGCAAAATTATTTGAGATTTTTGATGAAAAGCACCCAAGCCAAGCATTTGTTTTGCCATTAATTAAATTTGGGCATTCAATTCGGTTTGTGATTCCTGCCAAATGTATCCCCTGACAGTACAGGACTTCTCAACACTGTGTTTTCTGACAATTGCAGAAAGAAGAATAAAAGTAGCTATGTTAGCCAGTGCTAAGGTTTCAGTATTGCACAGGTAGCTGTGGCAGGCCAAGTATTTTGAAAAATACCTCACTTTACTGTATTAAGTAGAAGTATAGTTCCTAGCAGTGTTGGCGTTTAAGCAGATGTGAGACTTAGAGCAAGCTTTAGAAGCTTGAACTATTGGACAGATTTTCTAAATGAAAATCTAACATGGCGGGTAACTAAACATTTGAACTAATGATGTTGTGTAGGGACCCCTTGTGAGGAGCGCAGAGTTGGACTCGATGATCCTTATAGGTCCCTTCCAACTCAAGGTACTCTACAATGAAATGAAACAAATTACTGTTTCAGAGGTAGTCATAAAATAAATATAGACCTTTTGGTGCGCTTCAGTATTTTCATTTCAATATTTTCATTTACTTAAAAGCTATGAGCTTGTTCTGTTGTATGAAGAATGACCCAAAAAACAGCTGTTCTGTGTTCTGGTTGTGGGTGAAGACTGGACTATATGGAGAATTTGGTATGCCATGCCAATGTGAATATATGGCATATGAGCTATTCCTTCCCAGTGCTGAAAGAAGGCGCTTACTGGATCCTAAATGAGAGGTATTGATGGGGTAAGTTAGTGTGTTATAAATTAAAAGAAAGTTACTTTATAGCACACTGACATCTTCTTAAATGGTTTGAAAACTATTCTGTGTATTTAGAATTTGTTTTCAAAAGCTGTGCCTGAGTTTGTTGCTTCTCATTTTAGTGAAGTGTTTCATAAAACACTATTTTTGAAAGAGTAGCCTTCAATTCAGTTTTGCTAAGTTGTAGAGAAAGTCTTGATCCTCAAAAGGGGAAAATGTATCACCTCAGATGGTATTTTATGGGTGTGCATCCACGGGTTGTAGTTCATAGGTATGGTTCTTAGAGTGGCTTGTCCTTGGTCTTTTTCTTTCTCTTCTCTGTATGGGTAAAAGGCAGCATTTACTGAGAGCCTGATGGACTTCGGTCTCCTTGGGTGGTGGTTTTTTTTTTTGCGATGGTGGTGTTTTATGCTGCTAATTGAAGAAGCTTATTACACTTTCAGAAATGTAAGTCAGATTTTGTAGATACCAAATAAAGCTTGAGTAGTGAGCTCTGCTTTAAAAAACCAACAGAGGTGAAGTCTCAGTAATTTACAGTCTTTGGAAGAAGTTACAGTAACATAGGTTTGAAAGCTATCTTGAGTTGATGGAGCCATCTTTATTGGAGTCCACAGACAGTGGAGACTAGTTAGAAAAAAGCTTGGGAGGCCTCCAAACTTGCTAAGGAAATCAAGCATACTAATGTAAATGAAGTGATAGGTGAATCCAGGTGATCCAGGATGACCATGAGCCAGCAATGTGCCCTGGTGGCCAGGAAGGCCAATGGCATCCTGGGGTGTATCAAGAAGAGTGTGGCCAGCAGGTCGAGGGAGGTCATCCTCCCCCTCTACTCTGCCCTGGTGAGGCCACATCTGGAGTACTGTGTCCAGTTCTGGGCTCCCCGGTTCAAGAAGGACAGGGAACTGCTGGAGAGGGTCCAGCAAAGGGCCACAAAGATGATTAGGGGATTGGAACATCTTTCTTATGAGGAAAGGCTCAGGGACTTGGGGCTTTTTAGTCTAGAAAAAAGACGACTGAGGGGGGATCTTATCAATACTTAAGGGGAGGGTGCCAGGTGGATGGGAACAGTCTTTTTTCAGTTGTGCCCAGTGATAGGACAAGAGGTAACAGGCACAAACTTTAGCATAGGAAGTTCCATCTTAACATGAGGAGGAACTTCTTTCCTTTGAGGGTGGCAGAGCACTGGCACAGGCTGCCCAGAGAGGTGGTGGAGTCTCCTTCTCTGGAGACATTCCAAACCCGCCTGGACGCCGTCCTGTGCAACTGCTGTAGGTGTCCCTGCTGTGGCAGGGGGGTTGGACTAGATGATCTCCAGAGGTTCCTTCCAACCCTGACCATTCTGTGATTCTGTGAAAGCAGGGGAAATATTAGCAATGGGGTAAGACAGAAGATGTTGCTAATTAAGAATGATGCAGGTGATCCTGAGTAAGTACCAGTAAAAATCTTTGTGTTTTAAGGATATCCTGTAAAAGCTTTACCTGTGGTTGGAGAAGCTGCTGATACTTCAGCCTGATCTGAGACTGGGCCTCTTCCTGACCCTTTGGCTGAAAAGAGCTAGTTTGGTTTGATGATTAGGAGCTTTAAGGGACCTTTAAGTACCAATTCTCAAGTACCTGTTGATGGTGTACCATGTCTTGCCAGTCTTGCACAGGTGCGTGGGCTGGTTTGAAGACTTCAGACAACTTTTATGTAAGCGATTTAACAAACACTGCTTCAGTTGTGTGTTGGGTCTTCTACTGTTTATGTTTTAGTTGACTAACGAAGCTGTCATGCAGAGTCAGGGTTGGCTTTTTGAGAGGGTCAAAATTTTCAGTTTCTCTTAGTTTTTGAGCGTATTAGGGTGCCATTCCCTCTTCAGGTGCTTGTAAACGGTGTGCATTTCTTCTGGAAATGTCTCTTCTAGGTCTTCTTAGGTCATTCTTGAAAGCAGTGGTTTCACAGCTGGTGCTACAGTGTGTAGTGCAGCTGCATTTTGAAACTAACTTTGATTTTTGAATTGCATTGGTGCAAAAAGTTGCTTCTGCATTTTACTCTACATTTACTGCTGTTGAGTGAATGAGAGTTGCATACCAACAGTTTAATCAGAAGGTGGCACTATAGTATGATAAAATGAGAAGCAAGTTAAACTATTTGGAGCTTGGAACCATTACTTTTCTTTTTGTAACACATGATTAAACTCATTGCACTCCTCTAACATTTCTTGCTTATCATTACGTAGTACAACTTTTCCTTTTTTAGCCAAGATAATTTTTTTTATTTTTTGAGATACATAAACTACTGTGAGGGTTAAGTGTGCATAGAAAATACTTGTCTGGTCTCACGCGTCTCATTTATCTGACACCCCACACACACCTGCCCCTGCATCAATAGGTTCAATTTCCTCTTAGATCTTGAAGCTTTACATTACTGCTGTCTGAGCTGTGCTGGCATATTAATGTGATTTGGGTATGTGATGAAATGAATGGATACAGACCTAGTATATCAAAATATTACCAATAGGAGTTTGAAATAAAATCAACAGTTGTAAAACCCATACATCAAATATTTTCATATAGATCACCCATTGGAATTTTAAGACAAATGCTAACCTGTTTCTTCTTGTACTATAGGAAGGTGCAATGGCTCAAGAGTCTCCCAAAAATTCAGCAGCAGAAATTCCTGTAACTAGCAATGGACAGCTGGAAGATTCTCATGAGCACAGCTTTAACAGGGTAAGAATTTTCTTTGCTGTCTAACAAGCTATCATTATCAGAAATGCTAAAGTTACAATGCAATGCATAGCAGACTTCACTTGATATAGTTTTCTAGAGCTTTAATGGAAAAACTCATAAATCATTGTTAAAGTTGACATAACGTAAGGTGATTGCACATTGCAATAGCCTTTTTTTTGTATAGGCATGTTAATAGTGGCAAATATTTCTGAACATGAACTAGTGTAAAGAATTGGGCACTATCAAGTGTATCTGCTTCTACATTCTTGTCTTTGATCCTGGAGAATACTAATTTTTAATCTGACAATTTTATTCATAAAACAGGATACCAAGCATTTTGAAATATGAGACTTAACAGGTCCTGTGAATTCAAGCTACCAAATCTTAATTCTTTTTCATGAAGAAATGTCAAAGTGTTCGAGGCAAGCTACTTCTCAGGGGTATTAAGTTTGGAGGCAATGTGCCTAAAGTAGAGATAGTCATGTTCTGATTTGAAGTCGCAAAAAACGGGAGAGAGGTAGCTTTTCTTGTGTTGAAATTGAAAAATTACTACTGTATTGCTGTATGCTATATAGATGACATGCATCGGAATCCATCTTATTTGTTGTATGTTGACCAAAAAATATTATACTTCCATAATCATCTTTATGCAATTTTGAGTTCTTTCCATTAACTTCAATATATTTTACTATCAGTTTGTCTTGTGTTTGGCTGTCCAGCAGAGGGTGCTATGGTATAGTTTATGGAATTCGGGGTTGGCTTTCTTTTTATTTCGCTTTTCAGTTGGAAATATGAACACTAGTTAATTATCCACATTTATTTGATATCTGTTGAGACAGATTTTAAGGAAATCTCTAAGCTTTAATAGTCCCATGCTGACTTATGGTGCAGGATTATTTCTAAAAGAAATGCTGAGCAGAACTTCAATATTGTATTCTGTCCTACTCAAATGTTGATTAGAGGGGGGAATCTTCATAAGCTTAAAACAAATTACATATACATCCTGAATATTGGTAAAATAAGCATCTGCCCAATTTGTCTTCTGGTTTTAGCTTTAATAGAAAAACTCCTTCAAAGGTGATAAATTATTGTTAAAGTTGACTAAAATGAAGCAGGCACTGCACATATTACAATAACTTTTTTGTATAAAAGGTATATTAGTAGTGGCAATTCTTTTCTGAATGTTAAATAGTGTGAAGTATTGGGTGCTCTGTAATGCACAATCAAATGCATACACTTCTAATTATTGACTCTTAAGTCTTGAGGATACTGATTTTTAATCCAGCAATTTTATTCATAAAACAGGAAAACAAACATTTAAATAAATATTAAAAAGTATATGTTAAAACATGTATTTATTATCATTATAATTAAAAATGATACTTAAATATGTAAAAATACATATTTTAAAAAAAATATTGAAAAGCAAAATGCATCCTGAAAACAACATCTGAGACCATTTGATTGCAGAGTAGCAGTATAATGAGCATGGCTGTAAAAAAGTATAAAACTTCATGAGGTGGAAATGCATCCATATTTGAGCTCTTACTGAAAAATACTGCACTTGCTACTGCACATTTTTGCTATTTCTGCTGAATGGGCCATGATTATTATTTTTTATGCATAGCACTGCAGTGAGGGAAGGCTTATGTTTCTTACGAATTGTTGTTCAACTAAGATCTACCAGGTAACATAGTGTAAAAATCAAGATGATGTTTAAGGAAATAAAGTTAAAACTAAATTTTGATAAAGATGTACCTATGTTTGAGGGGGTAACAAAAATATACCTTGAAGTGGTAATGAATTTGGGTTCACCTGGAAGCAGAGAAACAGATTTACTGTTTTTAAATGTGACAACCTTGATGCTGCTATGACTTGACTGCTGTTTAAGTTATCTTTCCCTTATGTAGAATTGCTTCTGCAGTGTAGTGCCTCCAATACTTATTTATTAGTTGCAGTAAATCGAACTTGCACTCTTGTTGACTGGGTCAGAGCCCTTGTTAAGTCAAAATATAGTCACTATTTTCTGTGGAAAGTAAAAATATTAAAGTAGTTTTTGTTAATGGCCACATACAAAAGTTGAAGTGGGTTTTTGCTGGCTTGGAGTTAGCTAGATTTGAGACTTCCACTTTCACAAAAATGGGTCAAATATTTGGTCAGGGTGCAGAAAATTTGTACTATGCAAGTATAGTTGCATTTGCTGCTGTAATTATTTTCACAATGCTTATTCTGAGATCAGTGAAGATGAAGTGCACTTCAAATATTTTTTTGAACTGTCTTGTACAAGTTAACACCTGCATGTGTGACCTAAACTCGGCATATGTGATAATCGGAGCTTCTTATAAACAAAACAAAGAAAACAAACTTCTTGGAATTAACATCTGGGTCTGTTTACTAATCTGTTAGTCTCAAATTCTAATATTTCGCTTCTATTCATCTTGCTTTGTGTTTGTTATTTCTAATGCTTAATGCTGTGCTTTCTCTTTTTTTCCTTGCCAGGTATTTTTTTGTTTTAACCTAAAGCAATATGCATTGCACCACAATTTCTGTGCCAAGTTTTCAGGGGTCTTTTTTCCTATCGACTTATGGAAATGACAAGCCATGTACTGATTTTTAGGAGGTTGCTTAAGAAAGGGGCAAGAAACCATTACCACTTTAAGTTGTACTGTTACCACAGGGCTTGGTAAGACTATGTGACCACAGCAGAGTTTAGAGCACTCAAACTCCAATATACTGATTTCAATTACACCTTCTTGGGAAGCTGGGGAACAGGGTTACTTTAGTTTCTTGGTTTTTTTTATTGTTATGATCAGGGAGCTGTTCATCTAGATGTTTTATAATTCAGATGTAAACAATAAAGCATCATTTATCCTGTATTTTTTATTTGGTCTTCTACAACTATTTTGTGACAAACACTTGAGCGACTTTGTATGTTTTTGATAGACTCAGTAAAGAGGTAGTTGTACAACCTTTTGTTCAGGGTTCTTTAATTACAAAACTAAACTTTCCTCTAGCCTCACGTTCTGTTTAACACTTCTATCAGATTTCATCAATAAACTCCTTAGGCATGAAAATGCACACTTATTTTCCACCAAATGCAGCATTTGTATGTACTCAAGCATGAGAAGTCTTTCATTTTGCAAGGCAATGCAGTGCAAATGTATTTACCTGGAAATCGCAGGTACGGTTGCTCCTTCTTTGAAGAAAAATGCCATTAGTTGTGCAGAACATCAGACAGCATAGATTGCCAGAATGTCATTTCAGAAGGAAGCATATTAGTTCCAGTCTTGTGGGAATGCAATATAGCACTACATATGATGCATCATCTTGCTTTCTTATATTTAAGAAAAAGAATCAAAAGCATATTTATAAGGTAACTTACATAAGTGTTTACCTAACTGTAGTCTCATTCAGAAATATGCTACTACATTCTAATTCTGTCTTGCTTGTAATAATAAGAGATGCCTGTGGAATTCTGACAAGTTTTGTCCTGCCTATATGATGGATGGAAACTTTTTTAACAAAAAAGCCTGTAACTTCATTTGTCATTGGATGAAATATTTAATGTCCTTTCATTACGAAAAAGCTTGACCCAGTGCTTTTCAGCTCTCTGAGCTCTGTTGGAACTCACAAGCTTTAAAAACTTGGTGTATAGAATCATTTGCCAATGTTTGGATGTTTGTTAGTCTGTTTTAACAGAGCACTTCAGCATTTCTTAATCAAGCATGTTTTTCTTACTACTTGGTACAAGAAAACTCAGCAAAAAAGAAAAGTCTTGCTGACATATTCTTCACTGATTTATTTCACTTATTCCTAACTTCCAGAACACAGTTTTCCTTCCATGCTAATTATAATTATGTGATTAGAATAGTGGTGTTTTAATGTCACTGAGGGGATTGGGAGCTGAGGATTGTGGGAAGGAGTTGAGGAAGTGTACTGTTCCTAATTCAATAACATGCCATATAGTGTGAAAGCTGTGTAGCACTAAATTAAATTAATTGAAAAACTGTTTGGTCTGCCTGTAAAGGTATTCAGGCAGCTGTAAACTATTTGTTATATTTAAACTATTGTACAAAATCTATATGAAGTTCTTATCAGTCTGAGTCTCTGAAATTGTTGTTCCAATTTTTTCCTTTCATTTTAACTTCAGACTCTTCTGGCTCTTTTTGTACTCTTGTGGGGACAAAACCATTATTAAATATGTATGTAATACCAGTAATAAACTTTAGGCTGCAAAAGATAAATTGACTTTGTTGTGAGTCTTCAATTTATCTTACTAGAATTATGAAATAAGCTCTGGGGTCTGATGAATCTGAGTGCATATGTTCAGTTTCTTGTTCTGTAATTTTATTGCCAGACTGCACAAATAGATAAGGTCAATTGTTTTTGTCTTTTGTCTTCTGAAAGAAAACCACCAGGCTCGTCACTCACATTCTACTTGAAACATCTGTGCTCGTCTAAAGTTTTGCTATGTTGACTGGCATAGTTAGATTTTACTTTGGGCAATTGTATTTTAATTAATGTAGACTGATTTTAAAAATATATTTGTGTGTCAGCTCTAGAAAACTGTTTTTAGGAGATGAAACAAAAAGGACCAATCTTTGCCAAGTGGTCTGCTTCATACCGTCTTAAAAACCAAAAATGTGAATGTTAATGATGAGAGTAGAAGGGAAACTAATTCAAAACTCAATGGTGGTATGACATCAGGTACATCAAAAGGGATGTAGTAGAAGAAAGGCTCTTCTGAGTGAAGAGCAATGTATTGGAGAATAGGAGCAATATGTCAGTCCATGTTCTTTGCCACTTCAGCATAGATTAAGGAGCTGAGTGGTATAGTAGGGCAAAGAGAAGAAGAAAATGCTGAGCTCGGCTTGCACATGAATTAGGGTAAGAAGGTAAACTTCAGAGACAGTTATCTTACTGGATAGATGTTATGTCTATCTACACAACATTTTGCTTCATTGTATTGGTATCTTTAAAAGTTTAAACTGTGAACTTTACAATAAGATGTTACACATTTTTCCTAAAAGTAACTTGAGTGGTTTTATTTAAAATGTCATCCACCATCAAAAAATAAACGAGCATATTATTGTTCCCAGTTTAGCTGGTCCAATTTTAAGACTCCTTGAACTAGCTAGTGGTGTGGAGTTTTTAAAATACCTTTATTCAAGGTAGTAAAGGCAAGTCAAACTATGTCTTTAAAATTGACCATGGATACTAAGCAAAAGATAGTGCTTAGTCATGCATTAATAACGGACTGACATAACTAAGAAATTAATACAATGGTGTTTGCTGGCTAGCTTCTGCTGGTGGAGAAACAATACAGTTCTGGTATCTTTCCCCTCTTCATTTTAGATTATTATGGAGAGCATGGATTGGAAGTATCTTTTTGGAAATTGTGTTGTAGTTCAGTCAACATTCCTTCATGAACATGCATTCTGAGCAACTTCTTTGAGTTTACTGTCTCAACAGGATTTATATGTCCAAAATTCATACTGCTTTCTCTGTATGATCTGTATAATAAGCTGATTAATATCCCTGTTAGTCGTGTAAATAAGCCTTACAAAAATATTTTTAGTTTTATATGGTGACTTGAACTTGAATGTGATTTTAACAAAGCGTTGAAGTGGTTTAAATGCTCTATACAATATAGGTTTGCAGTGTCTTGACTAGACTAAATTAAGCTAGTAATAGGGGAATCTGGCCTCACTTCCTGTGTTGTAACAGCAAACCTACATTTGGTGGGAACAAAAAAGAAAGCTATTTTCATTGCCTTCTTACTACTCAAATCTCCTTAAGTATTGTCATACCTTCCCTTAAATATGAAGCTTTGTGCACATCTTTTATTACTCTAAGTCTGTTTCTAAATTATACTTTGTAAATTATTGAAGGGATAAATTGCTTTGTCAGAATGATTACAGATTTTTGGGTAGCTTTTTTGTTTATCTACACTTGTGGAAAAAAAAGCAAGCACAGTCAGTTGCAAGAATGACATGTTAAAAATTGAAATTTACATGCAGAAGCATGTCTCCACGGAACAGTAACTTGCATGTTTATAAACAACAAAAAGATAGTGTATTGGTGATCACTGACTTTTTGATGACAATTCTGGTCATGTATAAATCAACAAATGGTAAATCTTTCTTTTAAATTCATAAGCAAGCATATCTTTCTTCAGCAGGATATATTTCAACTGTTTAATATATGTGTTTAAAACCAGGTTTGAATGCAGTTCTTTACACTGAACTTTGCCTTTTTGCCAATGAAGAAAGTGTAGCTCTATTCAAACAAATATGTGTTTGTGTACATATACAGACACATGTATGTATTTCTGTAAAAAAACCCTGATGGCTATATATACATGGTTGTAGAACTTAATAATTCTCATTATTCAAATATCAGGTTTTTATTGAAGAGGGATGCGTTGTATTGTTCTGATTTATTTCAGTTTGTACTTTGTTCATCCTATGTTTAGCTTCAAATTAGAAATAAATTGAATGTACAGAAGTAGTACGACTGCTTAAGTTTATATCTAAACTTTCGTCTCTACAAAGCAGATGTTCTGCATTTTAACCTTAAATACAGATGATTCCTTAGATTCCTGTTGTGAACATGCTTAAGCAGGTTAGCTGTCTACATTTTTTTGGCTACAAATTTAGATATTTCTGAAAACTATACAATGTGCCAAGGTGCCTTTAGGAAAAAAATTGATGCCATGTCCTTTTTGTTAAATCAGTGCATCTTCTCCTCTGCAATCTGCTTATCCTTTTTCAAGTCTCTCTGCTTTTTCAGCTCCTAGTGACTTGCTACATTTTGAGTTAAATGGTCTATTAGCTAAACTAAGTTGGAGCAAAGGCTTTCCAGCATACCACCAGCACCAGTGTTAAGTCAGTTGTAAAGACTGAAAAGAGTATGTATCCAATGTTGGGATACGCTTAATTTGTGAGATCAGGTTCTTCATGTGACTACTATTTGTTGTTCATCCTGTTTATTTTTCCTTTTTTTTGTATAATGCTTTAGATATACAAATATAGCATAATCTACTATGAAATAGCCGGTTCATGTGGGTGAAAGTATGGCTATAGGAATTGGTTACTGTGATTGCAGTAACATCCTGGGTTGTCTATGTCAACAAGATTTCTGTTCTGCTGGGATTCATATGTTTGTAGCTTTCCCTTTTTTCCTTCTCCCAGGAGTTTGTCTTAAACTAAAGGCAGCTAACTAAATCAGTGGGGATGTGGTCCAAAGCCACTTTTTGACAGCCTGAGCCTGTAGGCAGTATCATTCTTATGCACTGGCTTGCTTCTGGTTTGTGGATCGAGTGTCTACAGTCATATGTCAAATTGGATTTTAAAGGTTGTGTTTTCTTTGTAATTAGAAGCATTGCATATATCATAAATAGTTGCTGCACATGTCCGGGCACTGACATCTTAAAGCTATGTATAGTTGTTCTCTTCACATTTCGCTATTGCTTCTCTATACTTTGTCATCTTTTTTGCCTCTGTATGGAAGCAGAGAGGATGCAAAATAGTACTTGACTCCAGAAACTGCCAGTTTTCTGATTTCTTGATGCTTAATTTTTTGTAGCTGCATTATGCCATTTTGCTTTTACTTTCAGAGTAGCTTTTCACTCAATTTTACTTTTACGAATTAGTGGTTTTAAATTGCTTTGAATACATGAACTTTTTTTTAAAGCACTGAGTATATTCTATAACATCAGAGGCCTAAACTTCAGCCAGATGGCTGGAAATACAGTCCAGGAAACCTTTGGGAGCTATTTGTAGAGGTGGGTAAGATAGCAAAAAAAGGGCAGTAGGATGGTATATGAATTATGGTGTGTGAATTCATAGTTCAGTAACAGGCCTGCATTCGGTTTCTTTGAAGACTTTAGATGCCTGAAAATTGGTTGTAGTAGTTAATCTACCTCTCAAAAGTTAAACGAGGTGATCTCAGTCAATTTTAAGGCAATGAGTTTCAAAAGCAAATAGAAGTAAAAGGCAACTTTGTGCTGTGAGCCCTTGTGATGTAGAGCAGGTGCTCAGAAGGAAGCTGTTGAAGTGATGCCTTTCTGGATGTTCCTCCCATGTCAAATATTAAAGAGATTTCATGTGCTATTTCTAGAAATTAAGAATGCTGTGAATTTTAAAGCTATTTCTTGCTTTGGGTGAAATAATTTTATTATTTTAATCTTTAACATGATGATAGTTTCTTCCACACTTTTGTTTTGTAAAATGTTGTCTGTTCTTAGTCTTAGATTATTCTGTACCCCTTACAGTTTTTGACTGGAAACATTATTAAACTGATATGGTTGTTTGGACCAGCTTCAGATCACATAATGTGATGTTGCGGGCCACATTTTTGGTAACTGCTGCTCTAACAGATGACATTCTAGTTGTTCATCAATATAAAAAAAAATCTATAATAAATACACAGGCTATACTTAAAGGGTTTCTCATTTGTTTTATTTGTGCATCGCAGTAGAATGCTGTGACACCAGTGAAGACATTCCAGGGTAAAGGCAGAATTGCCTGTTTTGAGAGCTGCTGAAATTGCATTATAATACTCCTGAGTTGCTTCTATCTTTTTTTTTAAACATTAACTTTCCATTTTTATTCAAATATTTCTAAGGACTTGAAACGTTCGTTACCAGTTGGACTTGGACTTTCTGAAACCAAAATAACATCTCATGGCTTTGACAGCACCAAAGAGGGAGTTGTTGAGGCAGGACCATTTCCAGGTAAAGGTAACTGCTTTTTTGCCTTTTATTTTTCAACTTAGTCTTTAGGCATATTTTCATATGGTCAGAAGTACAATGTTCTGAGGGCTCTTTGAGCATTTTGGTGTAAATGTACACATTGAGATGTGCATTAGTGGCAACCTGTTTGTCTTCTCGGGTAGCTGGGGTTGTTAAAATAGAGTATATGCTATACTTGTAGTATCTGTCAAGGGACTGGTGGAAGCTACTTAGTGTTAACTTGGTCTGCATTTACAGGAAGGGAAGTCCTTGAGCACATTGAAATGGTGTCACACTGAAGAATATTACTATTACATTGCATTGAAGTTTTCTTTAAATGTTGCAGGTGGTGTTCTGATTTGAAGCATAACTGGAGAGTTATTTCTTAAAACACAGTTCACCTACCCAGCGCAGACTAATGAGCGGAATTCTTTGTTGCCCCTGAGACTTGCCTC
Source organism: Pluvialis apricaria (assembly GCA_017639485.1). Classification (NCBI taxonomy): domain Eukaryota; kingdom Metazoa; phylum Chordata; class Aves; order Charadriiformes; family Charadriidae; genus Pluvialis; species Pluvialis apricaria. Next base: position 49,880,654 of record CM030010.1, on the reverse strand, counting down.
TCTATTTTTTGTTATAGTGCATATATTACTTTAATGTTTTGTCGTTAGGAGTGGTAGCACTTTGGGTCTCTTTTTCCAGGTACTACATAATGAAAAAGTGTCTGTGCTCCTATTTTCTCAGCACAGAGTTGCAGTTGTTTATAGCAGAAGGATTTTAGTTAATATTTAATTCACTATGCAAGCATTAATGTATGTTTTAGAGAATCTAAGCTAGTATTAAACAATGAGAAATACAAAGTGATAAACAAGCCAGTAATGTGTGTTTCCCATCTGTCTAAAAACAAGAGTGCCGCGATGCAGTATGTGAAAGTGGTACTTTAATGAATTATGTAGCTTCGACAATTCCTGAATTTGAAAGGTTTGAAATGATATTGAATGAGCAGCTGTGAAAATAAGTCTCTTTGTAGTCACAGATTTAATTTACATTTTGCTTCATTTCCTGTTTGGTAAAACGTGCTTATGAAAACAGTGATTTACATGCTGTACTTTACATACATTACAAAGTGAATGCTGTGGTTTCTTTAAGTCTTTGAAATTTGCAAAATATCTAACTAAAACCTGGGCAGATGGCAAACTGCTCACCACTTTTGCCTTTTTGTATTCTATTAGCAGGATAACTGTTGCAGCTGTTAAGCACATTAGCCTGTAAGGGAAGAAGTGTCTAAGATGTGTTTCCAGCTACACTAGTATGTTTGAAATCCAAATATTCTCTAGTAAGTTATGTACACAAATGATGAGCTTTGGACATTTAATTTTTAACACTTCAGACATCACAGTTTTCCTCCAAGGATATTTTCTTCAGATTTTTCCTAATGATGTAACCAAATCAGACAGAGAAGTGGTAGAAACTAAGGTGGCTTATGAAACTATGGACAAAAGTAGAGTGATCTCCCTATTTCTAAAAATTCTGTTTTCTGTTTGAGTGTCATTATTAGGGCTTAATTTTTGAATGCCAAGTAGACAATACTGGAGGGGAAGGGCTTTTAGGATTTGGGGAATGTTGAATGATGAAGCATGCATAAGGCTGCTTTAATACTCTGTCAAATGATAAGGATTTTTTAAACTGCTTGTCTTAGCTCGCTTGCTGAAGTGATTCAGTCTTTAGGCCTCTAGCAGGATCTTGCAGTCAAACTTTTATGCCTGGATGAATCCAGTTGCAGCTCTTATGCAATCTATCGCTACAGAAGGACATGGCAAGTGAGCGATCTTTCAGTCTCGTCTTTTCTGTGCAATTGGATCCAAATAGTTGGATTAATTGTACCCCATGTTAGTAGTGCTCTGTAGTATGTTTAAAAGGCAAAGGGTGACTGATTCGGTTACTTTGATATTTTGGGTGTTACTAATAACTAAATTTTGCTGAAACTGCTAAAGTTTAGGTTTGATTTCCTCTTCCTCCAGCATACTGTGAGCCCTGAAGTATCTCAGAATTTCTCAGCAAAAGCAATAAAAGCTCCCCCCCAGTATGATGATTACTCACCACTACAAAGAAAAAGCTAATTTGTTTGGGTTTTAAATCCTGAAAACTTCACAAGAATGCCACTTCATGTTTTTGACATGAGTTGCAAAGCTCTCAAAGTGTAATCTTATAACAGCTTAGAGAACACACATGGTGCAGGTCCTTTAAAGGTGGGTTTCTTTTTCTTAAAGAGAATAAGCGAGTGCTGTAAAATCTTTCTTTTGGGAAGGAGATTACACACCTTAACGGCTAATGGCTCATATGATCTTCAGGATAGCTTATTGCTGTGTGTTTACACAGACTTATGAGCAGATGTTAATCAAGTGTATCTGAAATTGGCACAGATTTCAGAGCTTACTTCACCCCTTAATGCTGTGAGTACCATTCAGTGACAATGCAGAGTGAAATTTACTAGACCTTAAAAAGGAGGTTTCAGCTGTGGAAGCTGTATATAATAATCTTTCATGGAATTTTCTGTTGCTAGTATATACTTTACTGATGAAGCTGTCAGTTGTATTTTGATTACTCTTCCAAAAAAAACCCCAAAAAAGTTTGGCATCGTGACTTAGAGAAGGCTTAAATCATGAAGACTTGGAGTAGTTCACATGAACAGCTGCGCCTCTTGAAAAGCATTTCTGTCAGAAATTCCAGCAACTTGTCTGTGAATGCTTCTATTTAGTGTATTGTTGAAGCAAATGTTTCTTTGTTTTGGAAAAACCCCTATCTGTGTAAGAGTGCACGTTGCCTTCTAAGGGAAGATGATGGATTTTCATGGTTAAATATGTCCCCTTTTCAGGTTTCTCAGCATCACCCAAATCATCTGTTATATCTCCTAGCAGTGCAGCAGCTAGCAGACTGGCTGGACAAGGTTGTGATTTAATTATTCCCACAGGTATCATAGCACTGAATGGATAACGCCCTTGTCTCTGCTGACACTGTACTAACTCCTCCATGTCTATAATAATTTGATTTACTGTTAGTTGGAAATATAACTTCTGGGGTTTTTTGGTGGCTCTCAGTTCTGGCTTTTAACAGTTCACAAAGTAACCTCTGCTTTCCTTTCTGTATGCTGCTTTTTGCTCTATAAAACTTAAAAAATAATTACCAAATATTAATGATAAACAGTAGCTAAAATGGAAGTAACCAAAATCTTTTATTTAGGTTGAAGCTGAAACTTTTGGCGTTTTTTGCCAAAATGATCACATATTCCAGTAGAATAGAGTATGAGGTGGCCATTAGGAATTCACAACACCCAAACTAGGCTTTGCCGCTTGACTCATTTTGTGCCTATGGGCAATTACTTAACATCTTTGTCTGTTTCCTCTATATAAAAGGAGAAAACCTATTCAGTTACCTCATAAGGGTGTTGAGAGGATTAATTACTTAATGTTAGCACAGCATTTTGAAGACGTAAAGAACATAGTAGAGCTTGATGCTAAAGGAGTATCTTGAGGCATCTGCGTAGACTTTTTTCCAAACTCTTATTTACGTAAATAACCTGGCAAGACTAAGGTGACTGTGAGTAGCAGTAGGGATTAGAAGCAGTAGTAGTCAAAATTGTATGTGAATAAATAAAAATGTTGCTTAAAAAGAGGTAGTGCTTTGCAGTTCTTAGTATTTAGGACACAAGGAAATATTTTTGCAAAGTTAAAACTTAGAATCCATGTGATATCCCATACTGGCTTGAAAATGCTAAGTATTGGCAATTAATTTGTGGTGATTGGCCCTAGATGTTTTAATTTGTTGCTTTAAATGTTTTCTTTGCTGTTTTTATATTGGTGATTTGTAGAATTAATTATTTGTAATACAATGAGCTAATAAAGCTGAAATAAATAAGTTAAATACTGGCTGAACACACCTTCTGGAAAGGATGACATTCATTGGAAAAGACAAAAAATGTTTTGAAATTTACTAGTTGTACTCTGTGACAAGTTTTTATATTATATGCTGATAATTTTTGTTTAGCGGTCTGCAGGTTGTAAACAGACTTAGGTTGGCTAAATCCAAGAGGGTGTTCAACTATTGGAATTTTAAAACCTAGATTAAGTAGTAAGCATGTCTCAAACTGTTTTAAGGTTGGTTAGTAAAACTCCATCCATGCAGGTAAGCTTTATTCAGCCTATTATTACACAAAATGCTGAGATATATGGACACTTCATATCAATTTTAAAAGACTTCTTTCTTTCTGGAATTGATTTTCAAAAGCTGCATATTCGTCTTAAGTTCTTACTCTCACCTTGCTATGCTTGTGCACGTGCAATTGCACAAATCTTCCATAGCTGCTACTAATCCCTTAAAACAAAAGAATCCACAGGGCCTTCAAGATTTGTTTTGTGTCTGACATAGGGGCCAGAGCTCAACAGAAGAGTGGACCTGTTGTGTTAGCAGATGAAGTAAAGAATCCAGCAATGGAGAAATTGGAATTGGTGAGAAAGTGGAGCCTAAACACTTACAAGGTATGCAGACGTATGTTTGCGTGTGTGCATGCATGTATTCTAGAAATGAGTTTGCTACTAGATTGGACTAAAGCTTTCAAAGGATTGTACTAGTGCATGGAAGTAATCTGTTACTACAGTGAGCATAAGCAAGAGTGCATAAGGAAGGCTTAGTTTTCTTCCTAGTGTAATGTTCTTTGTAAGCCTTTTTAAATCCCTGGTTTTAAATGGAAAAATTTTGTAGGTATTATTGATTTAATAAGGTAAAGAACGTTCCGTTTCTCATGTCCCCTTCAACATCCAGAATGTACGGATTTCAGCACTACTGCTTGTAATTAAATCTTTTTGCTATCTTTGAGTTGATGCTGATACAATAAAATTTTAGCTGATGGGAAAAAGTCTGATCCATTTACAAGTGCCATACTTGTTAATCGCTATTCTGATGTTTTTATTCTGTCTTGGCTGGTTGTTTTTCTTAGTGTTGGAATTGTTGCTTCAATTCCTGTGTATTTTACTCTTGTATGGTGCTTCTTTGTGATCAATTGGGATTTGATGAAATTAGATTATAACAAAAGAATAAAGAAAAGGTGCTTAAAGCACACCAGTTTGCCAGAAGTGACTCATTAAAAAGGAACAATTGCCAGGGAATACATTACTATCAGGAGTTTTAAACAAAGACCAGTTTTGAAAAATAGGTGGTTTTTTTTAATGCCTGCGACTTAAATGGCAGAGTTGTCGACAGGTGGATTGTGCATCAGTGATATCTACATCAAAACATGAGGGAATGAAGAATCTGTGGAAAAAAACTTCCCTTATAAAACACAGGTCTGAATCCCTCTGGTGTACTTAAGTCCAGATAAGGACTTCCTCCTCAGTGAGAAGCAGGGATGGAAACATTATACCCGCTAGTAAATGCTTATGCTGTTCTTTGTATTAGAATCGGAAGTGTGCATATTTTTTTTTATGTCTAATTAAATGGCTTTTAGAATTCCTACTGCTGTAATCTAAATTTTGTAGCAACTGCAGAAGTCTGTCAGCTATTCCTGGAGCATGCTGCGGTCCAATCAGAATAAGCGCTATTCAGCTGAAGCCATTCTTTAAAATACTCTGTGTGTATAAGAAACACTGACTCTTGAGATTGAATCTGCTTTAATACAACTAAATAGAAGAGGACTTGACCGTTTTTGGTGCCTTGATTTAGAAACCAAAACCAAAAACCTCCCCATGCCTCAATGGCAGAATGATTGCAAACCTATTTACGTGAAGCAATAGCCAGAGGACTAGCAAAGAATGCTGTGAAAAGTGGTCTCAGATCCTTGTGTAGAACATTATTTCTTTGGCAGTAGTCTTTGTGAAGCCTGGATTTTTGTATTTCTTTCTTGGCTTAAACTTCCCCCTCCCTTAAATCCAGAATCTCACCAGTTATGGCATAGCAAACAAAGACTTCCAGAAAACTAAATTAATCTGTTGTCTTGAAATCTATAAGCTTGAAGTTGTTCCCCAAATGTGTTTAAGGAGATAGGTCAGTTATGATCTTTCTAGAGTCACATACTGACTTCTTGTATGGCTTTTTTGGAGGAATAGGATTGTTCAGAGAGTGCTTATGAATTCATTCTGAGTTGAAGGAGCGTTATGCAAACATCCCTGGAGGTTCCAAACACTTGAAAACACTTTGTATATATGCTACATACAAAAAGCATATTTGATTTTATTAAGGACAGTATTTCAGTTTGTGGACATACTGGCTTGCTTTGGTTCACTTTAGGAAAGTTGTGGGAAGAAGCCTCCTCCTTATCTCATAATAGCTAACTGATCATGGGTTAGAAGGTGCAGAAATGAAGGGCAGGAGTAAATGGTTAGTGGAGGGAAGTCAGCAATTGAACCCCTCTGAGCTTAAAGCCATGTTATTCAATGTACCAGACATTAGTCTGCAAGTGGAGTTAGTGGTGAAACTTGCTGTTAGGAAGTTCTTTAGGAATCTGATATGAGTAGTTCCTCTGTCACTGTGTCTGTATCGGGAGTTTTCAAATCCAAATTGTTGGATGCATTCAGAAGTCATACCCATCTGTGAAGAGATGATAAAGTATACCTTCATACGTTTTGAGTACCTTGCTTTTTGTCCTGTATGCATTTCTATGAATGAGACAATTGCTTGTGTTATCTCCCGCTCTCATTTCTGTTTTAAGAAACTGTTTCCAGTTCAAAATCACAGGAGGTTAAAGCTGCTGTTCTGTCTAGCCTAATTTTCATAGACTGTATTTAACTTTTCCTTGTAACTTACCTTTGCAACTGTTGTCCCTTGTCTCTCTCTCCAGTCTTATGCTCCCTAGTAATCATGAATTAGTGTCCAAAGAAATTGCCCTTCTTTCCGTAATCTAGTGGCAAGAGCTTTTTCTGTTCTTTCCCCTTCCCTTGCCTCCCCCTTTGGATGAGGAAACGCATTTTCAGTTTAGCAAGAAGACATAGGTACAAGAAAGTTGTGACTATTCTTGACTTTCAGCAATTCTAATAAAAAGCTTATCTTTTTTGTTTTTCATACAACTTCTTAAACTTTGGAGAAAAAAAAATATACCTGTTTTATAAGCCTCTCTCTAATACTGGGCTACTGGTGGAACTTTTATTTCTAAGACCTGTCCGGTAATGTCTCTGATCTTTTAACATAGACAATTTAAAATAGATTTCTCTTAAATGTGTTTTTGGTGGATTTTTTAATTTGAGAGAGTTGTTTTTCTTAAACTTTGCCTTGTGTGACTTCTTTTTGAGGAGTGTGGTCTTATTCAGGACAGTGTTCTTTATAGATAGTCTTTTAGAACAAAGCAAAATTGAATTAACGTGTGGAATTTTGTTTGCTGGTGAGAATATACAGCAACTTGTGTGTCTGTACTAGTCTGCTTAGAACCAGAGTAAATCAAAATAGATAGATGCATCTTCTTTCTCAATTATTTTTGTTCAGTCTCGGTGTTCAACTTTAGCTACATCTCAGTTTAACAAAGTGTGCAGTCTTTCAAACTACCAGTTTTTCCTCACTTGTCACTGCTGGGGGTTTTTTAGGTGTTTTGCTGTAACTTCTGAAACAAATACTCCTTGATTGAAAATAATTCGTTCCCTTGTAATTTATTCTTCCTTCCAAAAACTTTGCCTTCCCTGATTCAGTTTTTTCTCTTGCATTTCCATAGGTGTGTGTTTGTCTCAGCTTTTTTGGAAAATTTCCAAAATTTGTCCGTCAACTCCATAGCTCCTAGTGAAATGCTTATTTATGCTCTGACCACACTTATTATAAAGCTGTACGTTGCAATTTCTGTTGCAGACTTTGGTAGTAAAGTTGTATTCTATGTTGATACAATTTGTTATGCTCTCCCAAATTTCGGATTCTTGACAGACAAATATCTCCTAGATTAGCTGTGCTCTTTCTTGTTAATTGGTTGAATCTAATGAAGTAGCCCAAATAGTACGTACCTTCCAATCTAAAGCTTATGAGTTATGACCAACTTGTTCTGCTTGATCATTCTTGAGTCTTTCCTGTGTTTGTCTATTAAATTTAGAAAGGACATAAAAGTTCTGGCAGGTTAAATGTGTATTTTATTTGGACATAAATAGAGACTGGATTAAACTAAAGTCCTTGAATTTGGAAACCCTGGGAAATCCAGTGATGTAATGTATCTGGGGAATGTGATAGAAGATAGGTTTGGGGATTATTTCACCTAACAAAATAGCAGCTTTGCACTTAGTTTAAGTCCCTTCAGAGTAGCTGTGGCCTTGACTGCTAACTTAGTTTCATTGTAATTCTGTTTCTAGCAGTAATTCTTCATATGTGTAACTTGGTTATCCCTTCACCTCCTGGGACCACAGATTAACTTCAAGTAACTTACTGCAACAGTAAATAATTCCTGCTTTCCATAGAGAAACTGCAAGGCTTTGCCACACGTCTGCTTTACAAATAGCTTCTCCTATGTCTCAGTCAAGGGAAACCCAAATGTGCATCTTGGGAAGCTCACTGCCAAGTTGGGCTCAAATCTCTGGTAGAGAAGGTGTCACAGATAAGTGGAATGTGGTAGCAGCCTCAGCTGTCCCAGCCATTGCCTGGGTGACAGTGTCTACAGCCTTGTAAGAAGAGCACGTTTTCTGCTCACTTGTGTTAATGAACTGCACATCTGTTAAGAATTTGACTTGTGAGAGAAAAGAAACAGTAAGTCTTTCTGAGACAATTGGCTCCATTTTATAATGTGTCAATAATGAGAAATGCATTTTAATAGTTTTACGTGTTTCTCAGCAGGAGTTCCCAGTTTCCTAGTCAGCTTTAAAAAACATGCTGAAAACCACCACCTCCTTACCCCCTCTCTAAAATAAACCCCCAAAATAACGTTTTTGGAAAACATAACATGGATGATCTGGAGTTGGATGGTTGGTAGACAAAACCCAAAAGATCACTAACTAGATATTTTTATGCAGAACTAGTGATACTCCCATTAACTGACTTTAATGCAGTGGGCTAAATTGCTTCTTTTAACTTAATGAGATTCACCAAACCTAAAAAGAGATAAGAGTTCTCTTACTTGAGAAACAATTAGTTATGCTCTTGATTTGCTAACTTGAATATTCATCTTAGTAGGAGTTGAGACTTGTCCAACTGTTCTTGCTGAGTCCTGATAAACTTCTAAAGAGTGTGTTGTTTTTTCAGTTTGTTGTGCAAACTTATATTGGGAGGGGTGATTGTGAAAGAATTGTGTGTAATTATATGTCCCTTGAAGCTGAAAATGGGTGTATGCTGTGTTGTCTTAAATATACTTGATTCTTTATAATTTAAATTTTTTTTTCCCCAGTGTACGCGTCAGATCATCTCTGAAAAATTGGGTCGTGGCTCAAGAACAGTAGATCTGGAACTAGAAGCTCAGATAGATATATTGAGAGATAACAAAAAAAAATATGAAAATATCTTGAAACTGGCACAGACGCTGTCCACACAACTCTTCCAGATGGTACATACCCAAAGGCAACTTGGAGATGCATTTGCTGACCTGAGTTTGAAATCATTGGAACTTCATGTAAGACTTTTATAGTGTTAAAAAATAAAATGGCAGAGATGAAGATAAGCCAAATTGACTCATGCAGGGTATATGGTAGTTAGCAGTTATTTTTCTAAACACTGTAGTTAACAACATATTACATGCTTTTTGTGTTAAAAGCTTATGTAATTAATTTAAAACTATAGGAAATTATGGAAGTTACTGTAGTTCTTTATTGTTTCTTAAATGTTTGCTTTTAGTTAATGGTTGAACTCAAGAACTGACAACTTTCCTTTGTATAGAAAATGCATTTTACTATTCATTTTGCTTCTAATGAAATGTCATCAAAGTGTTCCAGAGTGTTACGTCATTTCAATTACAGGATGTCTTTGGGGAATATGCCTGGGAGTAAGTAGAACAGGGCACATTACTTCACTTGCACACATTGAGTGTGAGTAAATTATTTTTCTGTAGCATATTCAAGCATTGAGATTTCATCTCAGAGTCCTTTTTTAGTCAGAATTTGCTACTAATAGGACTAATCTGTATTCTCACATTGTTTGGAGTTTCTGAGCAAGAGAGGCAATCTTTGGATGTCTGCATTTGGGTTGTTATGATTCCTTGGTTTAGAAGTTTATGTAAGACTGGCACTTTTTGTTGCTGATAATAACTGTCTGCAGTAAAGACAGAGAAGGTAAATGTTGCATACAAAACACGGTAGCTGGCTTGTTTCTGCATTGATTGTTCTGTACTTCCACAGTTAAAGCAGTTTGATACTGCTACTGTTCCTTTGGAACAGTACTAAGAGGCTTAACGATTCCCTAAAACATAGCTGCTGAAACAGCCTAAATTACCTTTACGAGTATTAAACTTAAAATCTCTGTTTATTTTTCCTTTTTCATGATTGTCTATTCCCTTTGAGTTTTGAGGGAGGAGGTGGAGTTCATGCTTGCACAGAGGAACCCTAACTGGTAGCTAGCTGAAAAAAATTGGAGACTCCTGCAGTGGAGTACAGGAATTTTTGGTATTACAGCATGACAGATGAAAATCTGTGAAAGTAGAGCACTTATAGCAGCTAAGAAGTTAAGTAATCTGCTAAAATAAGAAGTGTTTGATAATCAGTTTACTCTTGACACAAATATGGGCATGTGGTTTGTGTCAGAACTTAGTGATTGTTATGAAGTATGTGCTGAAGCTGGATGTTTCTTCTGAAACTTGGATTAAACCTGGCATCATGCTCTTGTTTAATGAATGTTGGTTGTTTTCCATGAATAGCTTGTAACTCCTAATGGGAATACTGTTCTTCCAGGTTCTTTCAGCATCTTGTACTGGTCTTGGAATTTGTTTCAGTCATTCATCTCTTATGTAGATTACTGAATGGGGCTGTTGATGCAAATCAAATAAAGGTTTCTGCTGCTGTAATAAAAGTTATCTAACCTTTGCCTCTTGGAGACTTGCCTGATGTTTGTCTCTTTCCTCTTTGTGTTTCCCCTTTGTTTAATCTGTACTGTATCACCATCTGTAGCTGTTGGATATTTGGATAGCACTGTTGTCTCTAAAACTTGTGCAAGACTAAAAGTAAAATTTCTGAACTTAGTCTTAAATGTTTAATGTGATAGCAGTATATAAGTTTAAATAAAACCAAACCCAACACCACTTCTTAAGGTAATATTTCTTACTTTATACATGTTAACAAAATGAGATCTTAATGTGGGATGTGCAGAGGTATTGCTTAATGTGAATGTTTTGCTGTTTCTCTTTTGGATACAAAGATAACTCCTGGTTCCAGGCTCATGTGCCTCTAATTATATAGACAGATGAATTCCAATTTTAATTGACCTGTGCACAGAGTGTGAACTGTATGTAAACTCTTGATAGAGGAAGGATTTCCTGTCTGTTTCATAAGAGGTATCCGCAGAGGTCATGGACAAAGCTCAAAAAGTTTTTATATGAAACTGCATGAACCAGCAGAAGGACAGTTTTGGTGGCTAGCATGTTTGCAAGCCACTGCAGTCCCATCCTTCTTACCATCCTCCTTTGAACTGGTAGTGTTGCTCATTTGGGTCTTCGATGATCTGGGTCAGAGGGTCAGCTGGAAAACTAACTGCAGTCCTGCCTGCAGAGGGGAAAGAGATGGGACTAAACACTGCTGAAAGGGGCAGTCCTACTGCTGTTGTCTCTGCCTGTGTGCTCCTACTTCTGCCCTGTGCCAATGCTTGTGTTACTGTGTAGCTGGCAGCGTTAGAGCAAAACCAGCTGAAAAAGACTTTATTTCTTGATTTCAGCAAGATCTGTAGTGATTTGACTTGCTGCTTTAGTCATGCAAGCAGCTGTGCAAAGCAAAGGCGACTGATCTTTAGTGGTGTTTAGAGGATTTAGCTCATGAAAACTTGCCCTAAGTTCTCTTCCTTTTCTCTTCCTTTTTTCTTCTCCCTCAAATTGCTCACTTCCACTGCACCCCTTTTCTAGAGGCTTCTTCACTTACCATTGCCTATTACCCTTACCCTCCTGAAGTCGTTAATGTTAACATGAAATATCATTTGGCTTTGGTGTTCATGTTCCAGAGAGATGAAAAGAAACTGGGAGAATACAGCACTTCTGAGTCAGTTGTTGGCAGTGTCCAAGCCTAAAAAGACCAAGTTCCAAATATGAACCTAGTGTGTTTTACAGCCATTACAACCAGAGATTGTACTCTTTTGTGAGAACTCCCATCTGCAGAATATGAAGATGCCATATGGATGACATAAATATAATAATTGGACTTGTTTGGCATTCATGCATTAGGAAAATCTTTGCAGCCTTGGTCAGGGCTTACACTGCTGTTAACAAAGGCATGAACAAACATATATCCAAATGTGACTGAAATGCCTTAGAAATAATTTTGCTGTTGTCCCTTTAAAATTTATGGCTGAGCTACATTATCATTCTTATTTGCTATCCATTGTAGTGTTTTACTCTTCAGTTATTTACAGCCTATTAAACTGTGATAAATGTTGGAGTTTTTTTGCAGTGCTCTTTTCCAGAATGTAAGAATAAAACTTAATAGCTAATTAATCCTGTGTGCCCTTGGGAATCTAGTTATATTACTGTGTTTAACATAGTGGTGTCTGTTGGTATTAAAGCATTACCTAGACAACCACATGAGAGATGCTGGATTAAAACCCTGCTGAATGATGATGTAAAAATTACATTAGCGCTTACTTTTAAGTAACAGTCAAGACTTCTGACTGCAGAAAAATCACATTATAAAGTAGAATTTAACATGTGTGGTAACAATTGTAAACCATGTTTTACTGATGTTAGAGAGATTTCATAAAAACTGTGAACTGAATATTGTATTGAAATTGTATCTGTTTAATCATAACCATACCCAAACAGAAGCGACAAAACTTCCACATCTGTGTGTTTGTATTTTTTTTATATAGTTGCTGATGACTGTTATGATTTTAAATGATCTACAGTTTTGTTTTCTCTGCTTTTTCTTTGTAGGAGGAGTTTGGCTACAATGCAGATACACAGAAACTTCTAGCTAAAAATGGAGAAACTCTTCTTGGGGCTATTAACTTTTTTATTGCCAGTGTAAATACGCTGGTGAATAAAACAATTGAGGATACACTATTGACTGTGAAACAGTATGAAAGTGCCAGGTAGCTATTCTATGTCTAGCTATTTTTATTACAAACTAATCTGCAGGAAACAGACTTTGTATCAGTTTAGTCCTTGTATTTCAGTGACTAACCTGTCAGATAAAAAGCTTATAACACAACTCTCATGTAATTAGGATTTACAGTTAACTGCCTCATTGCACATATCTTCAAATGTTTTGTAAATGTTCTGTTGTAGACTTAATTTTACCTGTTAGCTCTACATTTAAGAGTAATTACAGCTGTTTTTTCCTGTCTGCTAGATAAAGGTGGCTTTCTAAGCAGCATGACAGTGCAAGATTAACCCTTTTATTTAGCTACATTGCAATAGGTAAAATAATTTCTTTGACTGAAAAACATTTAATCATGTGCTTCTGTTGATGCACAGTATCTGTAATTCACACTTCGATTTTTATGCAGAAGTTGCAGGCTTGGTCAGAAAGGGGAAAATAAAGGAATTTCTTAGTAAGTGAATAATACCTAGCAGTAGATAATGGGTTTCCTGCCTTGGAGAAGGTTACTTTCAGGTATGGCGTAGTAGTCTAAAGTCAGGTTCCCTTCTTCTGCCAGGCTTTGGACTTGTGGTCCTTTTCTGATGCTTGGTTCCATTCTGACTTTCTTTCACTTAATAGGATAGTGTGTTTCTTTTAATTTGCCGGAGGATGTAGTTTATGCGTGTTATTTTTTTGTGATTTTTTTTTTCTAGATCAAAAATTGCAAACTGTTTGAGTTTAAGTTCTTCTCCCCCCCCCCCCCCCCCCCGTCCCCATTTTCATTGTTCTGTTCTAATGCTTTATTTATAAGCAAAATAGTAAATTATTGTTTTGATATTTAGGTAAACTTTCAAAAGGCATGAAAGGCAGAATTAGTCTGAATGTAAAGTATTGCTTTATATTTTATGTTGAAAATATAAAAAAATTGGTTCACGCATTTTCCAGCTATCCCCTTGACGATTTGTACAAAATACATCTGCTAAGATTGTTCTTGCCAGTCATTTTCAATATACGGCACTTCCCTCCTGAAACACATTAATTACTTTCCCTTTCTGGTCTATAAAGACATCAAGTATTTTGCCATTTCAGTAAGGCAAGTAAATTACAAAGGTTCTTTGCTTACATAGCCAGTCTATCATTTTGCAACATGAAAGTAGGTTACATTTCTTTCTTCCCTGTCCCTGGTTGCACTTCAGCATTCATCTGTTCCCCTCTTCTATCAACTCTGTATTGGTTTGTTTCCTTTTTGGGATTAAGTCATAAATTATTTAAATAAAGTCTGACTCATAGTAGCAATGAGAATCAGGAAGAGCCCTGTGAATATTATAATTCCCGTTACTTCTGAAAATGTTTTATTTTGTTTTGGAGCAGTTATACCACCAACTGAAAAGTTGTGTTTATAATCAGTTTTTAATCCTGATTTCTTTTTTCTTCCACAGTTTTAGAAATGTCTGAGACAGTATATTTGAAAAGCCAGGAATAGGTTGGTTTGTTCCACTAAAATTGACATCTATCACATGCTGATATGCTAGGTTCCATTATTTAAAAACTGCACAGAGGTGTGGAAGGAAGAGTGAGGTTTTGGGCAGGTCTGCCCATGACCTTGGAGTGATTTCTGGCTATTGTCTGTTGCTTTACTTGGTCAAGTGCTAGATGGCTGTGAACAAAGGAGCACATCTCATGTAAGAGGAGGAAGAAAAAAGTTAGAGGTTGTTACTACATTTGTCTCATCCACTTGCAATAATGTTTTTAAATGTAAAAATAGTTTCTCTGGCAACGATCCAATGTTCAGTAGACTTGTATGTAACACTGGAAAGCAGCAGATTAATTTAGTGATACAATCTTTAAACTACTAACATTCCATAGGTGCTTTTCCCACTTATAAATGTTATATGTTGATGAATCAAAAGCTTAACTTAAACTTTCTTGGGGGGGAAAAAAAAACCAACTAAGAAAGTTTTTGAAGACAAAACTGTATATTCAAACTTGCTTCTGTATTAAAAGTAATCCTAGGACATTTTGATCTGTTCCATTAAAACAAGTAAGAAGGTATGACTGGGTCATCTCTATTCGTGTAATATGTACAGTCTAATATGGAAGGATATTAAGGAGGTATATAACTTTTTTAATAAACAGTGGTATATGAAGACTAGCTCGTTCAATTAAAATGCTGTCAGGTATCTGCAGGCAAGAGCCTTTCCCATAACATAAATTCTGTGTTTGCTAACAGTATCCACGATAGATTTGGACAGAACAAGAGTAAATTAGAAAATACTTTTCATCTCTCTTATCTGGAAGCAGGATATATATCTTTGGTGCAGAGTTAGCTTAAATACCCAGCTGTTAGTCTTTCTTCTGTCTTTCTCTTCCCTTTTCTCCTTCAGTGGTGGTATTGATCCAGAGAGTCTGACTTCCCTAGGAAATTAAGATAGGCCCTCAGCAGACTATAAATAATGCATCACCTTTTTGCAGCCTGTTTATCCATAGGACAGGCAAGTTCTCACAAAACGATTTGTGGGAGAACTGTAAAACTGTTCCAGTTAATGCATACAGAGAAGCCTAGAGCATGCTGAAAAAGCCTTTGGACAGAGTTTGGTAGAAGAGAGCCGTTGCTCAAACATCTGCCTAAATGGGATGTCCTGCTCTTGGTGCTTCTTTTGCTCTTGACACAAACTCTTTCCTGAACTGATTCAACAGAAGAAGAATAAGATGAAAAAAAGAAATTTACTAGCTTTATGTGGGCTGATAAGCTGGGATGTCCCAGGAAAGGCTCTGACCAGAGAAGCCATCACAAAACAGAGGGTTGAGAGTATGTGGCTGAGACAGGAACAGAAGAGGGAGGGTACTTGTTGAGGCAGCTTTATACAGTGTACTTAAGGCTGGTTTTGCTTGATGAATAGGAGGAGGAGGGGGGGAAACTTGCCCAGGTTTTATATTTTTTCCGTACTTGACTGTTTTGTTCATCTTCTATTGTACTTGGCCCTGTATGTGTTTTGAGACACTTTGCCTTTAGATTTTTTTTTCCTCCTCCTCCTTCTCAGGATTGAATATGATGCCTATCGAACAGACCTAGAAGAGCTGAACCTTGGCCCTCGTGATGCAAACACTCTGCCGAAGATTGAGCAATCGCAACAACTGTTTCAAGTGCATAAAGAGAAATATGACAAAATGCGTAATGATGTATCTATCAAATTGAAATTTTTGGAAGAAAATAAGGTAAGTTACAACTTATGGTGTTACATTGAAGAGTTTTGGCCTGTAAGTTTCTGCTTTGCTAGAAATACTTTAGTTATTAGATCTTAAAATATATCTTAATGTAAAAGAGTGAGCAAAGAAAAAATAAGTTGAATTTTTTGAGTTCTTGCTGTATCACTGGAGGACAGACTTTTAGAGCAGGCAACCTTAAAAGTTCCTACAAATGACAAATACTATGGGAGTAAGTTTCTTGTTGAGATGGGAGGTTTCAAGTTTGGAAAAGCACTACTTTTCCAGTTTATCATGTTTAATGGTTAAATGAGTCATATAATTACTGATTTAAGATTCAAAGTAAAACTTATGTTTGACAACACTGTCATGGAGGATATGCACAAAGAAAGTGAGAGAACTGTGAAGAGGCTTCTTCAAAATTAAGCTTTCTTTAAGCTAATAACGTGAACTGAGAAATACAACTCTATAATTAATGCCCTTATAGTTTCTTAATTATAAACAGGGCTCTTGAACTGTTGGTTTGAAGGTTTGTTTTCCGTATGTGTTTATTCCAACCAGACAATTTCATCTATACCCTCTTAATGATGGGATTCTTGCCTCTCATTCTATCGGGCGAAAATAGAGTTGCCATACAGCACACACTCTTAAACTGTGCTTTTTTGATAAACAAGTCCTCCTAAGTTGCTAGGAATTAGATGTAAAAATGATGGTCCTTCAAGATCTGATTTTTGTTCATACTCATAGTAAATGAAATGGTTATAATCATCTATGACTATTTTTCCTGTCCTCAGAGGGAGGAAGATATGATCAAAACTTAGATAAAAGATAGTAGTTTGTCAGTATGTCTGTGTCTGGCAGTGGATTAACACTTTCAGTATGGATTAATTCATATATTTTAAAGATCTGAATGTGGGTAACAACTACCTGTCAGAGAATAGGCAAGTGGCCCCAGATGACAACAGTAGCAAACCAGGCTCCTTGTGTGGAACGAGGAGACTTTAAAGGAAAATCACGGGGACAGGCTAAACCAATTAAACCTGATTATTATTCTGAATTCTTGAATATATTATCACATATGCAGTTGCATCAGTTACTTAGAATAAAGATGGGAGACAGGGAAGAAACATGAACCATCAACAGATGAGAAGAAAAAAGCGCAGAAAATAAACAAACCTTTTGGTTTCCAAAGCAATATATGCTAAAAACATAGCTCCTGAGCACTGTTACTTCATAAAGGCGTTTGCATTAGGACCAGGGGTCTGGAACCGTATAGCCATTAAGAGCTAATGAACCAGATCATCAGATGATTAAAAACTGGTATTGCCCTGACTTTCGTCTCTTGTTCTTGCTGAACTTGTAGCCCATTAACTTTCAAATGGAAAAAATGCATCTTGAAATTAATTTTCTTGAACAAGCTGAAGTCTAATCTAAATGCTGCTTATGCTTAAATTAGGAAACGCTCATAAGAACAGAGTTGTAAAACTATGCTAGATTGAAAACAGGTATACTGAAGGTGTCTCCTATCTTCTAGTAAGTTGTTTGCTACTAATACAAAGTACTACCATTGAAATTGTTTGATCCTTCCAGCTCATATCTGTACAGGAATTCTGATGCTTAAGTTCAAATTGGTTGAAAATAGCACTTACCCTGCTTTCTCTTGGTTTGCATTAACTATATAACAGACTGATCAATTACATTTATACAGATAGGAAAGCTTCAGAGTGAAAGCATCTTATTTCCATCATGTACAAAAAAGTTTCCATATTTTTTAAAAAAATTAGATAATTGGTGGAACACTAATGAAGTTGTCCTCCTAGTGATAGTCTTGAATTAGATCAAGCATCCTGTTAGCAGTCACAGCCTATGAATTTTGTTTCTGAAAGAGATTGTTTTTTCCTTCCTGCCTTTTCTTTTAGATTAATACAGAGGAGACTTTCGCATGCTTAAGCCTTTTTATCACTGGTTAACATTTCTCAGTTTTGACATTAGAGATGTCAAAATACTTACTAAAGGGTGTATGTAACTTTGTTCCCAAAAGCCATAGAAAGGACTTCCTTCACAGTCAAATATTGGCTTAAATATAATTATCTACTGAGAGCTTCACTTGGGTAAGATTTACTTTGGTGTTTTCTATTTATTGTATAGGATTCTTTATAGTAAACAATATGTAGTCTTAATCCTAATCCTAAAATTTCATTTCAGGAGTGCTTTTTTTTTCCATCTTGCATTTGTCTCCGATAGTTTCTGTTCTTCTGTTGCCCAGAATACTTCCTGGACTGTAGTGGGAGGCAGTGGTTATCTGAGGGATGATGTTCTTACCAATCTGACTTATTCCTTTTTGTGGTGTCAACCATGGGGTTTTTTTAATTAATGTCAATGAAGGGAAGCTCTTGTTAGACCTCATACTTGTCCTGCAGCTACTATTAAGACATTGGAATGCACAATTGATTTGCCAGACAACTATATAGCCATTATAAACATTACTTTTAATTTTTAGCCACATACAAAGTGTATGTGACTGCTCTTAAGTTAATTACTTTTCATATTTTAAAGGATTATTAATAAGTATAGGATCAGTAAGTATAGGAACTAGATTTTAATTTCAGTTAGACTTCATAATCTCAGATGGTCTACTTTTTCCAAAGGTACATAACAGTTGCTGTGATCCATCATAATTTAAACGTCTGTAAATACAGACAACATGTGCCTAACATGAAGGAGAGTAAAAAAAGGAGGAAGAGCATAATGGGTACAGCTGTATGAGTGTGTCTGCAACACAGCTGCTTCAGCTGTGGGAGTAGTGTACTGTTTAGGAGATGGCTTAATCTGAAGACCTTGTATGATGTTGAACTCCCAAGTGGAAGGGCGATTTTGATATTGTTAAGCTGTTACAGTAGTGCCAGGGAGGGAATTATACTGGTTATACTGATACTATATCCTTAGACACACAAAACGGTAAGTTCCTGTTACTATCCCCAGGACAACGTTGGTGCCTATTTATTAGAATGGGAGATCAAAATAAAGGAAGATCAGATGGACAAAATACTAGTTTTACTCCGTCTCTCACAAAGGGCCCTTTTGTAGCCTGTTTTAGAAAGCGTGTGCTGTTGGAGGCTTATTGCGTACAAGGCAAATGAGGGTTAGTATTTTAGCAGTTATATCAAGGCACAGCCTTGCCAGACTCATGTTATGGTATACTAGAACATGCAAATCTCTAATCGTCAACTTTATTAATAGGTATTGTCATGGTGCTGAATCCAGATGTGGATTAATATTTGTTCTGAGTCTAATTAGAGAAGCCTTTTTTAGGTAAGAAAATGGTATAGTAGCCATATAACTTTTCTACTGTAGATTGAAGCCTTTGGGCTTCATCTTGTACATATTGATGCAGGATGTAGTACAGTGTAGTCTCGAGCTTAGCTGCTGTTATCACTTCTGTGTTGAAAACAGAATTGTGTAATGAAACCTTGCTGTAGCAAAGCAATTAAGCAATTTAGGGTTTAATTTTAGATTAGATAAAGCAGTTCATGATTATCTCCCAATAAATGTTTCTATAGTCTAACCAATATTAAATGCTTAAAACCAATAAATTGTATATTTTTTGCCTGACAAATTAATGTCAAAATAGCATCCTAGATGTTCTTTTGTAAATGTACCTCCACTAGATGCATTTGGTTATGTTCTCACTCAAAAGTTTTGTCCCATATTTGGTGAAGCATGGCATATGAGGAGAGCAGGGAAGACTGGGAGGTGATTCAAGCTGCCACTGCAAAAGAACTACAAAGCCTTTCTAACTGGCTGGTGGGCTCCGGTTGGTCTGTGTTGCTGCAGATGTCACCAAACAGCCATAATCTAGCTGGCCCTACATTTAGGGTGGAAAAAAGGCAGTCTTTGTGCTGGTTCTCCTGGGTTCATATATTAATATTTCAATTAAAAGCTCCCAAAGGTTCAGAGAACTGGATTACAGTAAAGCTGGGATTGCAAGTTTCTGTCTAAAACCAAGATATACAAGATTTCTATTCAGTTTCGTTATAGCATTTGATCTTGAAGTTAGAACTGATTTTTTTTAATGTTGCTGCGAAGTTATATTGGTGCTATCCCCAGCTGGCAGAGTTCTGTGGAAGTTTATGGCATTAGGTAATTAGTACAAGAATAGCTGCAATCAAAATCTGTAGCTTACAAATAGTTAATCTTTTTTTTTTTAATAAGGGTGGTTGCCTGTTCTTAGCTTAAAGATTTCTGCCACTGAAAAATTTTTGAAAAGGCTTTGTCTTTTTCAGAAAGGAAAAACTGTTTTTCATGTATGCACTTCAGAAATGTCAAATCTTTCTCTGTAAAGAAAGAAATTGCACTTCTGCGAGTTGTACTTCAGGAGTTTAAATGCTTGATTCTACAAATGAAAGCAGTGTGCAATCTAGTGGAAACCCAGATGACATAACTGTTTAGATCAAATACTTCAAATAAAGATAGCTAGGGGAAAGGATTATGATAGTTGTGAGGAGGTACAAACTGACAAACTTTAGAATGGGGGGTCGTCTTTTTGGTCGTTGAGATAGCTGAAACAATCAATGAGGAGGATGTAAAGGCTGTATTTACTGTGCCACGGAAAATATGGTGTTCAGAGGGAGGTGGGAGGAAGGGGACAATATTTAAAAAGAAATGAAGTGTTAAGAGCATCCAGAGGAAATGTGACAACTTAAATCCAAACCATAGTATCTTCTGTATATGAAACTCAAGTCTTCTGTTTAGGGCATGCCTGTTTTCTATGCTTATACACAAAGTTCAGTTTTGTTTTGAGACTTAAGTTTGCCAGGTCTATTATGGAGTGCTTACTCTGCTCGTAATTAGGAACAAATAGGTGTATGTAGTTAATTAACAAGGAACAATGATTTTAAATTATGTTCAACTGTAAAACGTGATGGCTTTTTGACAAGCATGCTAGTCATATGCTGGAACCTGTATTTTAGCAGCATACCATTAACATTCTTTGAAAGGTAAATCTTCAAATGCTTCTTTACTGGAATAGGTACTACAGCTTAGTGCTCAAGAGTTGGCCTCTAGCACTGTAGTCTGATGGTCACTTCAAGGCTTTGCTGCCAAAAAAAAAAAGGGGGTCCCTTCATCCTCTATCCCCTTCCCCCACATTGCCTTCTCTGTTGTGCTTACAGAAGTGTTTTTGCAGCTGTGCAGAGAATCAGATTGGGGAACTGATCCAGGTTAAAGTGAATATGTTGTTGTTTGGTTAGTTTTAATCTAGATCTGTTCCCTGATCCAACTGACTACATAACTGCATGAATGTTTTGCCAACAGAGGGCTAAGGTGAAACATAGTGTGAAAGTAGGACTGAGTGGCAGGATATGGGAGTGGGCAAGGCTGAGATTCCTTCATGGGAAAACTGGTTAGGTTTGCACTTGGCTTTAAGTGAATACTTGTTGTCCAGTTCTTAGCTGTGATTGCAGGTGTTTTTGCAGTGGACATCAGGTGATTTGAGATGTTATAGCATCCTTTAGCTGGCTGCTCCTTCATAGCAGAGCTCGTAGTACAGCTTCTGTGTACAGTGTCAGACAGTTTAAGTGATCTTTTTCTAGAAATTTAAAGTTACCTAAATGAAGCTATGGATAAGATCCCACTATCACTTTTGGGATTCATTTAGCAGTCAGTTTCTGAATGAGGAGTGCAGAAGTTGTAATATCTTGAACCTCTGCAACCAGTTTGATAACGATCATAAAATTTCGACCACAATGAGGTAGCTCTGGCTTGGGGATAGTACCTCATACAATGAGGTAGCTCTGGTAGTTCAAAAAACCTGACCAAAACAAATAATATTTTTTTCAGTCCGAATCATCTGCCTCTACATTGTCAATTCCTGCCTCTGTGTGTGTGCACACACATACTTAAGCCTAGGCCTGAATGAATTTACAAAATTATCAGAAGTTCACGAAAGCTTTGTGTTAAAAGCTACACTAACCAAGTAGCAAATTTGGCCTCAAATTGATGAACTTGGTCTGAGGGGGTGGATTAATTACCCTTGTTTTATTTGAGTTCCTATAAACAGTTAGAATAAAACTCTTGTAACGTTTTAAAGTGTGCTAGAACTAGCTTGGACTGTGTGCAACCTTGCATGTCAATGATGAAAGAATCTGCTCAAGAAAAAAACTGTACTTGCTAAAATTTTTGCTCTTGACTTTTAAAAGCAAACTCTTGGTATTGTGTTTTCCACTTGTATGACTTAATATTTTTGGGATGAAAATACAGATTTTTATAGATATAAAAAATGTGTTCATGTACTTCTATTCCCACACAAGCTGGAAGAGGCCATCTTTTGTGACTCTGAAAAGCTGAACTGTACATTTGTTGAACAGGGGTAGTTAGCTATATTCTACATCTAAGTATTAAAATGTCTGTCCCTTGTGAATTTAGTGAAGTCCTCTTGCGACAATGTTTTTCATTTGCAATAGAAACGATGTGCACTTTAAACTGCTTTCTAACCATACCCGCCTCTCTCCAATTTCTTCTTGGAGAGCCCTTTGATGGAAGAACCTACCATTTTACACTGTTAATGAGGCAAAAAACCTATTATTTCACATGTATTAACTTTAAATTAGCCTGAATTATTAGGGGAGAAAACACAGGAATACCAATTTTCAAATTGTCAGAGCAATTTCAACCAAAATTTGGGTCACCAAAGAAAGGTTATCACTTAAGAAGGTGCTATGGTTTTGGCTGGGATGGAGTTGACTTTCTTGCTGGCAGCTAGTATCGTGCTGTGTTTTGGATTTGGGATGAGAATAGTGTTGATAGCACACCGGTGTTTTCAGCTGTTGCTAAGCAATCAAGGCCTTTTCTGCTCCTTACACTGCCCCACCAGTGAGTAGGCTGGCAGTGCACAAAAAGCTGGGAGGGGACACAGCCAGGACAGCTGACCCCAAGTGACCAAAGGGATATTCCATACCATATGATGTCATACTCAGTATAGAAAGCTGGGGGAAGCAGAAGGAAGGGGGGACGTTCAGAGTTATGGCATTTGTCTTCCCAAGTAACCATTAGGTGTGATGGAGCCCTGCTCTCCTGGAGATGGCTGAACACCTGCCTGCTGATGGGAAGTAGGGAGTGAATTACTTGTTTTGCTTTATTTATGAAACTGTCTTTATCTCAACGCGTGAGTTTCCCTTATTTTTTCTGATTCTTCTCCCCTTCCCACTTGGGAGGGGGAGAAGTGAGCAAGCAGCTGTGTGGTCCTAGTTGCAGGCTGGTGTTAAACTACAGCAGTAGGATACTAAGGTCTGTAGAGCTGTCAGTTTATGGGCAAAACTTAATTAGTGAAATGAGACTACTCAGTAGAAAAAATAAATTGTTGTATACTCCAAATAAATTTCAACTTTTAGTGCTGAAGATTTTATATACACTCGTGTGCATGCACATATGCTCAGCCCTTTGTTTCTCAAAGTATTTTATTTTAAATGTGTATTATTATGTTTCTGTGTAATAGTGTAAACGTTACTCTTCTAGTGTAAAAGCACATGTAATACATGTTGTCTTTTTAATTTGAGAGCCTTTCTTAAATGAAGGCAATAAAGTATCTCTGTATTGAGTTGCATGCATTTAAGAAAAGCATGTTAACCAAATAACTTGTTAAAACAGGCACGGCTAACTGGTAGGCATAGGCCAAACCTGGCCCAAGGACAGTTTTTCTTCCTAGCATGACAGGGGTAAACCTTCCCTTGTGGATTGTGCTGACAGACAGGGCGGTGATCCAAAACTTGAGTAGAGAAAGCTAAATCTGCTGCTTACCACATCCTCCCGTTGGGCTCAGTAAGCCATCCTGTTCTTCTGTTCTTTTCTATGTTGGCTAGACGCTATTGGGCTCAAGGTCTTGTAGGCTGCAGACAGGCACAGGGCCATCACCTTAGGGATTCGGGCTCTGTCACAAGAGTAAAGTTGTGCTGGGCTGAGAGTGCAGTCAAGACCAAAAAGGAGGGGTTTTGGCTGCAGGAGAAACTGGGCAGATACTGTTTCCAGCATACTACTGTTCATCCTTCACAACTTCAGGTTTACTGGTGTGCTAGGATGAAAATGCTACATTTGTTTAACTGTGACTTCATCAGTGCTATAGCTTGTCCTCATAGACGAGACTGGAAGAGAGAAAGAGCGATGCCTTCCAGCTGCTCTTGTGCTTTTCTCCCCAAGTTTTGATTACTGCTATGACCTGTGTGTTTCATGACTACTTTGCACAAATGTTATAGTCAAGATACTGGCCAAGTGCTGTAAATAATCCTGTGTTACAGGAGATGGGCAAGAAATAATGCTGGGAAAAGAACTTCAGTTTCATTTGACTTAGGTGTACATGAGCTGGAAAACAGCAACTCCCTGCAAGGGGGGGGGCAAATAAATGAACTGTATACTTAGATAATGCATTTGTCATGCACTGTTTCAGGGAAGTCCATTTGGCCTGCAGGAAGGCATCTTAAACAGAGGTTTTGCATCTAATTTCAAGGAATTGAGTACTTGTAACCAAGTGTTTGATATTTGATAACATTATACTGTTTAGTGTATTGCTTTTGGTCCGTGCAAACTGAGTTGGCATTGACTGTTAAGCATACTTTATGAAAACTAAATCGCTTTAATGTTCAAGAATTTTGTATTTGCATTTTGTATTTATATTTTTAAATTTTTATTAAATAAACCTGTATGAAGTCTGATCGTCTCAAATACACCTTTTTTTTTTTTTTATAACTGGCCTGTGATGTTGTTACCATCTGCCTCCTCCTCTTAACCTATCTCTATCCTTGCCTGCAGGTTAAGGTATTGCACAATCAGCTTGTTCTGTTCCACAATGCCATTGCGGCATACTTTGCTGGGAATCAAAAGCAGCTTGAACAGACACTTAAACAGTTCCACATCAAATTGAAAACTCCAGGAGCAGATGCCCCATCCTGGCTTGAAGAACAGTAATCGGATCAGAGAAGAGGACCCAATGTTAACCTAAAATCTTTAAATCTGATGATAATTAAAGGTTGGGGTTGAAGGACTGTTTTAGTGATTCTTGCACAGACAGCTTTAATTTTTTTTCCCCTTTTATAATGCTGTAAAACTGAATTTGGTGGGAAAGTGGGTGACTTTAAGGTAACCAAACATAATTTCTGTCATTTCAAATATATAGAGCACTCGGTTTTTATGTGAAGGTTGGTGGTTATTTCTGTAACTGGGATGGGGGGGGGGGAGGGAGGGAGGGAGGGGAAAGAAAACTATTATAGATTTGCACTGACAAATGATGTTTGTGATTTCTGGTCATTTTGGTGGCTAGTCAAAATATTTCCAAATGGAGGTTTACATGATTTGTACCAACATCTGGTATTTTATAGATGAATATAGAAAACATCTTTAGTAATTTTCATATGACTTTTAAAAAGGAGAGAGTTAAAAGACTATTTTGCAAATTAATAACATAAGGCCTATATGCGATATCTGCATATAAGGCAACAGTAGCGGATGGCTCATTGACTAGTGGAATTGCAGCAAATGCCTTTTTAAAAGATGTACCTTTCCATCACAGGCTCAAAAAAAAAAAGAAAGAATAACACTAAAGCGAGAATCACTGTCAGTCTGAGGCTTCTAAGCACACATTTTTGCTTTGCACCAAGTGGTTTGCTGGGTGAGGCCAACCATGCAATGTACTAATTTCATTTAAGTTTTACTTTCTCTGTGAAACAAATACCGTACTAGCCTTAAATCACAGGTATGTGCCTTTTTATAAGATAATATTTTCCACCAGTGTACATAAACCAAGAACCCTTTCACATAATGGTTTGTCAATTCCCAACAAGGGGAAGGAGACTGTGTAAATGCTGTTTCGTTTTACAGTTAGAGCGAGTTAAAGCTTTTGTTAACCTTCATGAACAGGTATGGTTTTGAGAGAGGAAATTGGGCCAGTATGGTTTTTCTATTTAACTGAAAAGCATACTTCGGTAACAGGAGTAACATGGAGCATACTTTTTTAATTTCTCCATCAATCGTGTAGTCCTTAAATGTAAAGTTCTATGTCAATTTTATCATAGACATTTTAAATTCAATATATTGGAGTCCTCATTTGCACATGTTACGTTGCTTTGTGTTCTATTAAGTAAAATGAAATACTTCAAATATGTTATTTACAACAGTGTGGATTGTATGATTTATGTACTGTATGTTCAAATGCCTTTCAGCTGATGTTCTTAAAGTTTTCAGTGCTTAACACAATTGTAATGTAACTGTAAATCAAACTTTTTAATCATTCCTCATTAAATTCTTGGCCTGACAGAGCCTTCTTTATGTTTTTGTTCTGTCAGAATCTCTTGTGATAGTTCATTTACGTTCCCCAGAATGTATATCCTATGTGAATTTTGTATTCATATTAAAGGTATTTGCAGTCAAACTTCCTTGACTTGTGATGGTTAAGAATACAACCCAGCTTCTGCACTGAAAGTCCCGTTCTTTCGAGTTGCTGCCCCTGCCCAAGAATTTCTGGTAAAGCAGTACTGGGTGGTAATGCTGCTGTTTTATTTCAGGATGATTTATTACTGTGGAAGTTCAACTTGCACGTAAACTCATAGAGAAACAAATCTTTCAGTATATGTAATTCTTAACGTTGTAAAGGAAGTTTACGTTTGCAACTTCTATGAAGCCATTGGCTTCTGCTGTCTCTGAATCTTGGTATGCATCTTGGTATGCCTATGGTATGATGGTGCAAGAAAGAAGTTAGCTGAATAACTACAGTTGAGCGAGGAAATGCAGATAGCAGTGTTCTAGCAAGGATGAAGAATGCAAACCTACTGGCTACCATTGAAATATCAGCTTTCAGACCACTATAGGAAAAGGATATGTATGGAACACGTGCCTTTGGTTTCTATCTCAGATTCATGCGTCTCTGGCTGAGGATAGTCCCTGCCCAGAAGGAGCTGATCCGTCAGAAATGGTAAGAGTGAACTTGAACCTGAAATTGCCTTACGCAGGAATGGCCCATGTGGCACTGCATAACTCTCAAACTTTTGCAATGGCTTAAAACTGCTAAAGTCTCTTCACCTGGAAGAAAAGGTTGGACAAAAGAGATTACTCGCTAAAATCTATGTATTTTTTAATACCAGGGAGAAGGAAGAATGACTTCCATTTTGCTTACCAAAGCAATTGTCCTAACGGGTAGCCTCAGTGGGGACGGTGCTGTGTTTAGCTGATCGATAGGGTATTACACTGATTGCCTTTTGTAGTACTGTAATTTTCTTTCTTTGCACCTGTTCAAATATATGGGTTTATGAAATACATCAAGCTCATGTCTTGTATTCAAAGTTAACTTTTCAGATCTAACCAAATTTAGAAACAACTTCTGGAGATCATACGAGGAAGACACTTCTGAAGTTTCTAATGGGAAGTAATTACGGTTGTCAGCTTTTCTGATACTAATAAAAAAGCTGTATAAAGATCTTAAGATTCTAATGCTGGCGTTTATCTGGATAGACAGTTGTCAGGGTGGATTTTTTTTGTTTGTTTGACAAGGGGGGACATACCCACCTAGTAGAGTCTTGTCTGTGAAAGATCTAATCTCTGTTACAAGTTACCACATTAGTGCTTCTGGTGGTGTTTGAGGCTTCTCAGGAAGAAGAATTTAAAGCAGTTAATAGCATTTCAGATATGCTCTTGTAGCTGCTCTACCAAACTGAGATCCAGGGAGCAGTTTCATTTCTCAGTGACCATTCTGTAAATTGTCTGCACTCCCGGCTTGTTTGAAACTTGTAGCTCCTGTTATTTTGTTTGTATCAATTCTACAAACAGCTCTTCTGCTCTAAAAATGCTCTTTGGCATGCTTCGTGCTTTGTCAAGTCCTTACGTTTTATAACCGAAAGGTTCTTTGTATCTATAGTTATATTTGAAGGGAGGTCTGTGTAAGTAGAATACAGTAACACACCAGTATCACTAAAGTAACAGCTTGATTTCAATCTTCTGTCAACTGGTTTTCCCAGCAACCTTATCTCTGTTCTGTCTCTGCTTCGAAAAATGATCAAAGTAATATAAAAGGAAAGCTAAATGTTCCCCTCGACTCCGTTTTGAACTGAACTGGGGGCATGTTCAGTTGTTATTCTCTGCTTATCTGCTCTTGTTGCTTATTGTGGTGTTACAAGAATAATAAGGTATTATAATTAGTTAGCATTCCTCATCTGCAATTATCTTTAGGATTTTTTTTAATCTGGTTGTCTTTCCCATGCTGTATGCTTGATATGGAGGTTGTACTAGTCACAGATTTTTTTTTTAATTAGTCATTAATCTTTTCATATTTTCTGATTGCCTCCACCCCAAACTTATCCAACTACCGGCAGCTAAGTTGTGTCAAACTGAAAGCTGATTTATTTTTTTTATGAGAAGATCCACAGAGGAGTTGACTGTTCCTTGGTTTATATTTCTTTGTTCTCCTTGTTACTTGTCATACTTAGTAGCTCTTTGACATCTTTGTGTTCTTTCAGGTGTTGCGGTGTTAAAGCGAGCGGTGCATAGAAAGCACGTTTCTGTGTCTGCGATGGTGGTCTCATTCACCTCACGGCGCCTGTTCTCCCCAAGGTCTTTAATATTTTGTCAGTCTTACACGGGAATCAAGTGGGCAGGTGGATGGGGTATGTCACCATGGCAATAGTCTGATGTGAATTAAGGAAGCGCCGTACCCTGTAGCATAAGAGTAGCAAGTAGGATGGCTTGTGCCTGCCTTGGAGAAGGATGGCATAAACTGATGGAGCAGCAGTGGAAAGGAAGAGTGATGTGTTGCTGTTTCACCAGAGGCCCCACGCGCAAATGCAGAGAAGTGTATGAACTTTGCAGAGCAACGGCCTTGGACATAAAAGCTCAATCTATGGTTTGCAAGTCTTTTGTTTCCTACGGGTAAGAGTGCTGGCACAAAAGCATTACTTTTTATACTTCAGCTGCCTTTTGAATAAAAAAGAAAAAATAAGAAGGGGGCAGGAGCAGCAACAATTCTGTGCTGTCCACTATTGGTAGCATATTTCTGTTAAGTACTTAGCAGAATGTATGTTCAACTTCTAACACTGCGGGTGAGAAAAACTTTGTTTTCTGAGCAAATACACTCTGTCTCATCTCTTTATGTGAAGCCATTTTAAAGATAGTAGCTATTGGAGGGATGGAAATATTTGATATTCCAGTAGAAACAGAAAAAGAGATCAAGAATATCTTTCCAGAGTTCCCTTGCACCACTGGGTGGTAGAACTTAAATGGGTACCAGTGCGGCTGTATGATAACATTTCTTAATTAAGTGCAGAGATCAGATATAGAACAGAGTAAACCTGAAACAAATTTTTAGCTTGGGTTTGCCCTGTTATTACTGTTTATGCCAGCATAAATCCATTGGTTCAGTCAGGAACAGTTTCAGCTATCAGCAATGTGTTTGTAGTAAATGGTACTTAACAAATGGTATGTCTTACTGTGCTAATTAAAAAAATAATTATACACCTTGCTACCTTTTAAAGAATACTGAAGGCTGTAAATTCAAGCACTTAAGAGATAAATAATGCTAAAAACTAGTGTTGCCTGTTCAGTCTTGATTTGCCTTTCTTACATATGTGTATGCATCACGCTTGTTTTATGTGATAGTGGTAATTAATTGCGGGGTTTTGTTTCAAGAGGTTAACTACCACAGTGCTTAATTTTGAAACCAAATAGAACTTGGTTTTAATGTATCTGAAGTGTCACAATTAACTTTTTCTCCTGCCTTTGTCCAAACACTGTAGAAATGAGGGCTTGTAATGAAGATGACGACACCTTTTGTTCAGGTGGTATAAATGGCTTTGTTCCCATTAGATCTGTTCAGTCATTAAATTTGTGTTCAGCCTGAAGCATTAGAAGCTCTTTGTGCTCTAAAGAAAAGCAGAGTTTACAAAAGACTTCTTTTTTTCCTATGAGAGAAAAAAAAGTAATGCCTTAAAAGAAGTAGTCATCTTGAAAACTGTCTTGAGCATTTCATTAACTAGAAATCTGAAAATATTAACAATAGGATTTGTTTTCATGGTATAGCAACCCATCTAAATGCTATCTGCTCTAGGGAGGTGCATTTGTTGCTTATTATAGGTGGGGCCGCTCGATCTACCTATTATTAAAGTTGCTTCATACTTCCTACTGTAAAGACCTGTTTTCAGTTGTTTGTAACTTGGATGAATTTTAGCCATGTGGGCAAAATCTTTGCCTGCTGAGTGTTCACATTTTTTTTTTTGGAGGGGGGAAATCAGTTAAAAACTTAAAATTAATTTGCTAACATTGTGTTTTGGAAAAGTTCTGGGGGGAAAAAAAACCCCACAGGGTGAGGAAAAGTTTGAGTTTAACTTCACATCCGGACTGGCTCCCAGGTCCTCTGCTGCCCTGTTCAGTTTTCGGGGTTTTGGTTTTTTTTTTAATACAATGCCATTATGCAAGTCTCTTGTTTGGCTTGCTCTTTCCGTCTTTTCGAGTGAACATTTGCGCTCATGACTGGCAGCAATGAAAACAAGTCCCTTTGGTTCCAACACAAGCAGCTACAGTCCAAGCGGCAACGCGCTTCCTCGCTGACGACCTCAGAGGTGACCCGACACTCTCGAGGAATGTCCGTGCTGGCTCAAAGCTGAGCGTGTCCTCCCCAGCTGCTGTGAACCCTGCCAAGCGGAGATGTTGTGTGGCGTGATATGAATCGCCATTTACCGCAGCTGAACTGTTTTCACTCAGTGAATTTTGAGCTTAAATGACCAGGTTCTGACATCACATTCCATAAATTTTCTTTTCGTTCTAATTTTTTTTTTTTCCTTTTTAAATCAAATGACTCAAGCTGTCTTGCCAGACCAGTAGGTCAGATCTCTGGCTGCAGGACTGTAAGCTGGGGTGGTGTAACCTCAGCCACCACGGGCCTGGGCTCCGTGGCTGGGGCCGGGAAGGCCGCCTGGCCTCCCGCTCTTCCTCCGGTTCCTGCCTCCTGATCCTGGCCGGAGGCAGCAGGGTGCAGGTCAGGCACTCCACACCGAGACGGGACAGGCTTTTGTCCTCCTGCTCTTGCCTTCCCACCCCCGGACGGCCGTGCCAACGTGTGTTCTCTCTCATGTGCTCGGCCCAGAAGCTCTGGCAGCTGATTGTGTAAGGCTGGAGGTGAGGTTTTTCCTCCCTCCCTCCTTTCTCAGGCGAGGAAGCGTTTCTCATTCTGCCTGGGAATTGACCTCCTGTAAAAAGTAGTGCTGGGGTGTGTGGGCCGTGTTTGTTCCTTACAGCTGTGACTGTTTATGTACTTGAGTGAAGTTCTTCACCTTTACTCTTTTTTTTTTGAAAAATGGTTTTATTTTTGGAATGTGATTGAATCTCTTGGCAAAATATTTTAGAACAACGTTTGGTTTTGGTTTTTTTTTTTTTTGCTGTATCATCTGCGGATGCTACTTTGGCTTTCAGGTGCCCACAAGTCATGTGAGCTGCCTCGTGCGACATAACCCAGGGCTGCGCTCGCCTCTGAAATTTGTCAGGAATTCTCGCGCGCTGTCCACTCTGGAGACTGACTCTCAGCCTGCTGCTGACGCGAGGGGCTCTGAAGGCCAGTTTGCACCCCCATCTTGCCTACCTGCTCGGCTGCGCCAGAGGGGAGTGCCTGGGTGAGGAGGGCGTGGGAAGGGCATGGGGAGAAGGGGGGACGGGTGCCTGGGAGAGGGGATGGCAAAGGGGACGGGTGCCTGGGAGCGAGCGCAGAAGGCAAAAGGCTTCAGCCGTGGGAGGTCCCTTTTAACCGGGAGCTGATGGCTGATAGCGCTGCTGTCCTGTTTCTATAGAAATAGTTGCTGTGACTTCGGTGGCAGCATGTGGTAAACGATATATATTTATATATTTATGCACCCATCAGGCAGCTTATCAGGTGCTTGCTTACACCGCGACCCACGGCGGCCGCCAATGCCCACCCCCGCCGCAGCCGGCGCTGGGCAGCGGGGCCGCCCTCCCCTCGCACAGGCCCGCCCGTAGCGCACCGCCCGCTCTCCCGGGGGCCGGGGCCGCTCCTCGGGGGCGCCGCCGCCGCCGCTGTCACCTGCCGCGGCCCCCGCCCGCGCCGCGCCTGCGCGCTGCCCCGCCCCCGCCCGCTCCGGCGGCCGCGGCGCGATGGGAGAAGGAGGCGGCGGCGGCGGCACCGGCACCGGGCCCTGCTGCGCGCGGCGCCGCCTGCTCCCGCGGGCGCGGAGGTGAGCGGTGCGGAGCCGGGGCGGGGGGGTCTGCCCCCCGGCTGGGCGAGGGCTCCGCGCTGCCGGAGGGGGGCGGGGGGCGCGGCCGGAGAGCGGAGGGGGGGTACCGCCGCCTCCCCGAGAGGGCGGCGGGGAGAGCGCTCCCGGGGAAACGGGCTCCCCTCGCCGCGGCACCCTGTGGCCCGCCGCTTCCTTCACCTCTCCGCCTCCCTCTGTCCACGGGCGGGAGGAGCCGCCGCTCCGCTCGCACGGGGGTGTGTGCGGCCCCGCGGGGACCCCCGGTTCTCCCCGCCGGGGCCGCCGCACCGCCGTTGGGTGGGGGGTCGGGGGTCGGGCGCGGCGGGCGCCCCCTGCGGGCGGGGCCGGGCCGGGCCGTGTCCGAGCGCTGGGGCGGGGCGCGAGGGAGCGGCGGGCGCGAGGCGCCGGCGGGTGCCCGGGCGGCGGCGGGAGCCTGAGGTGAGAGGGTCGCCGTTGGTCTCAGGGCGGCATCGCCCCCGCGCAGCTTCCCCCCCGGAAAAGCTCTCGGCGCCCCCCCCCCCCCCCCCCCCGGGGTTCTGCGGCGTCGGGTTTGAAGGGAGTCGGGGGAGGCGGGAGCCTCTCCCCGGGCCCCTCGGGTGGTCCCAGCGGCGCCTTTCCTGCGCCCCCGGCCCAAGACCCGCTGCGGAGGGAAGGTAAGGCGGAGGGGCTGTTCCCCTGGCGGGGTGAGCGCAGGGGCTGGGAGCCACCAGACAAAAAAAAAATTAAAAAAATAGCTGTAATCGAGTCCCCCTGACAAAACCTGTCCGGGGCTCTCCGTCCGTCGCCCGTCCCGTGTGGGGTGCCCTTCCCGGCATGGCTGGCTGCCGGGGCGGGGGTGTGTCGGTGGTGCCGTGTGGGGGGTTTCGTTGGCTGCGTGAAGAGGTTGAAGCGCGAAGTGGTTGAAGCACCCAAAGTGGCTGCGATAGCGCGAGCCGCGTCTTCGCTGTTAACCCACACGCCGTGGCAAGATACGGCACTGGTTGTGCGGAGCAGTGTTTGCGGCTTCTCCGTCTGCAGGGTAGCAACTGGTTGCTCCCTTCACCTTTTTGGTATAGCCGTTTTCGAGAGCCAGACATCCAAATACTGTGGTTGGGCTTTGGTGTCAAAAATCGGCGTTGTTCTCATGAGAATTCGGAGGACGCCTTGACACAGAAACGTGGGCAGCAGGGAACATAAGGCGTGAGTTAAAGGGAGTAATGTCTTGCAGCATGAATTATGAGATGCCCTTCAGCGCATCATGCATTTCACCTGTTAATTTGTGTATGCAAATATAATGTATGTCTGTCTCTGGCAACTGCCTTTTTTGCAAGAAACAAATTACTGTAGAGTGTTTGTCTTCTTACCTGAGGAGAAAGTTGTCCCCACCCTCCAACTTTGAAATACATTTCCAAGTTAGATTAGGTTGGCTAAAACAATGAATGAGACAAAGAAATAAAATATTTCTTTTATGCTGAATATGGACACAATTAAAACATGCGGTAAAGATGTTACTTTAGAGCTCTTGCGCTTCTTGGGCTGTTTTGGATAACAAACACACAATAATGAAGTGTAATTGAAACATCTTAAACGTTTGTTCTTGGATCCCTTGGTTTTTTTTCCCTTTAATCCTTTGAAAAGTGCGGACAGGCTCCTTAGGAGTTAAAATTTTGCTTGGATTTTATTACACATCCCCATCCCGGCTGTATGCCTTGGTAATCTGTAGTTCGCATTCGGAACGGCTGCGTTGTTCCCCACCTCCTCTCACTGTACTTCCTGCTCAGAGGCACCTGCTGATGCCAACAAGCGGCCCAGAGCTTGTCCTGGCTGCCAGCTTCTCTCCTCTCCCACCCACGGTAATGGTGGGGGCGCTGGGAACGTCTTCGAGCCGCTCAGCAGCAGAAGGGAATTTTGACCGGTCTCCTGGTACCTGGTAACTTGAGATCGCCTTCCTCTTACAAGCAGGTGACCTCTGTCACCTGCATCATGCTTATCTGTCAGAAGACAAAGCTGAATGCCAGCCTTTATGCTGTGCCTTTCCTTTCATGCCTTCCTTCCAAATGCTGATTCTTCCCTTTTCCTGGTTCTGAGTGACGGTTACCTCATCTAAAGCAGTACAGGGCTCGTTGGCTTGAAAACAGTTTTTCCTGTTCGTTCTATCTATCTATCTTTACATCTAGGTTGGGGTGTTTTCTTCCCCTTGCGTTCTCCACTCCTTTCACTAGGAGTGTCCCTTGTCTAACTCAGAAGCACTCGGGTCTGAGATCAGCCGTTTTCCACTCTTCTGTGTTAGCACTGGGACTCTGATGATTCATCGCCTACAACTTTGTTTCATTAGGATTTGATCCCATTTTTCTTAAAGCATCTAGCTTTATTGGAAGTTTCAAAATGAGGTTCTTGCACATTGCCCAGAGGCATGGTCGGTCGGTCGGTCTGTCTGTCTCTTCTTTCTTTTCTTTTTTTTTTTTTTTTTTTATTAAATCTGTGGGAACCAAAGTTAAAAAATAATAATTGTTGAATAATGCTTTGTGATGGTGGAAGACTGCCTAATACATTTTTCATTTTTAAATAAGTGTTGGGGAGGAAAAGATTTTTTCCTAGTTGAGTATTTCTTTAAATTAATGCAACACTTAATTGCTTTGAGTGCTTAATCTCTTTCCACCACCTTGCACCTGCTTTTTTATGCCTCTCTGAGTCTATGATCATGAACTTGGGAGGAGAGGCATGAACATACAGAGAGCTCTGTAATAGCAACTGGGTATTAAAGCTGATTTAAATTTGAAACCCTCTATCCTGATCTACTTTCTTTGTAGCTCTTCCCCTTTTTACCCTGCCATTAAAATGTTTTCCATCATTCCTGTGACTTAAACCTTGTACAGATTTTTATATATGTTTTCTATTCTTGCAAATACCTTGATAACGTAAGGTGTAAGGTTAGAAAATCTGAAGCAGGGAAAAGGAGTTTGTTGCTACCTATGCAAGCTTTTGAGAAGAAAAGGTACAGTGGATTATTTTGTATTGGTTTCCATAAACTTCAGTGAAGCTGTGAGTGACTGAGTCCTTGCAGACCAAGAGAGAATTTGCCCTAAGGCTTGTTTCTGTGACTTGGATCTGTTTGTTCGGGTACACTCTAATGATGGATCTCTGGCAAAAATAGCGAAGGTTTTTCATCACTATTATACAATGTCAAATTGATCTGGATTGCTATTAGCTCTATGTGAACCCTGCTGAAGAGGCATATGGCTGAATCCGTGCCAAATTTCTGATTCTATATTGTTCTTGTGCCAGTGCATTACTTCAACTTTCTCTGTTGAGTTTTCCTGTGACTGATTTTCACTCAGAGGCGGTCTTTCCTCTATCTAAATTTTTATTGTGCGTTATCTTTGATTTTTTTGTGAATTCCCCAAATTTTTTGGAGATAACTTACAAATTTCCATAAAATCATGGAATTCTTAATTGGTCTGTATTTGAAATACCTCAATTTATTTTCTCCAAGACTTATGATGTAAATTTGTTTTAATAGATGTGGCTTGTCAAAGTTGTGCTTTTTATGGAAGTCATACTCTTACTTGAAGGTTTACTGTCAGAATCTTCATTTAGTAGGTGACAGTATAAGAAAAATGGCTCAAAAGTATTGTGATTCCTGTTAAGCTGCTTCATGAGGTAATTTAGATGTAAAAGCTTTCCTAACAATTTAAAGTTTTGCATACGTACAGCGCTTAGGATGTGTAGGTTACTGTTCCTGTCGGCTCCTCTGTCCTTTCTCTCTCTGCTTATTGAACTGGCTGTGTTAACCTAGATACTGAAGTAAATTATAAGGGGCAGTTTAATCAAACTGTGGTCTTTCTTCTCTTCGTGCGTTCTGGTAGGTAGTGTAACCGGACCAGTAATGGTAAAATGCAAATAACTATAAGTTTGTGCTCAGTGACCATAGCGAGTTTAGGGACTGCACACTCTTTTTCCCTTATTGACAATTGTGTGAAAAATACAAAGGCAAAAAAAGCAGTACATTAGGCTAAATTGTTAAGTCGTCGACGTATTGTTCGCTGTTTTAATGCAGCTTGGATTTAAGCCATGAATTAAAAGGATTCAAACAGAGTCTGTTTGATCCAGTTAATCCGATACCGTAGTTAGTACTTACGTTTTCTAACTGTGTGTAATCACCTTTATAAAAATAAAATCTAAAATTAGGAGTGGAATAATATTTGTTTAAATTATTTGAGATAAATATATTCTCTTACAAAATTGCACCAAGCTGAGATTAATAGATGGATTTGGTATGTACTATGGGTGACTCAAGAGGCATTTTTATTTTTATATACGTTTTTGAAATCTAGGTATCCAAAGCTATTTGATATCTTGGTGTGGATAAATTTTATACAGTTGTCCTGGGAAAGAATTTTGATTCACTAATTTTTCTTTCTGGATTAAAAACTTGATAGCTTGTTATACCTTAATTTTAGCGTCTTTTCAGTGCAAGGGACAATATCCAGTCTCTCTGATCTGAGTCTCCCTATTGTCCTTTGTTGTAGGTTGCGAAGATGGTACAGTCCCCTCTTGTGTTGCTACTGCTGGCAGACTAGAGTTTGAGAGCGCGCGATATCAGTTGCTGCTGCACTCACTATTCAATGTTTCAAACCGGTCCAAGGAAGTAACACTCTCCTCTTTGGAGAGGTCATAAAATGCATGTTATGAATTGTCTCTCCTTGGTCAATGATAAAGAAAATGGGGCTATTCCAGTTGCAACGGGATTAATGAACGAGGAGACGACGACAGCATCTCAACTTTCGCAGCCTGCAGCACCGCCGCCCCCTCCGCCATGTCCCCTCGCAGGGGCACCCCCAGCCCCTCCGCTCCCCCCGGGGATGCCGCCCCCACCACCACCCCCTCCTCCACTGCCTGGGCCAAGCATACCTCTGCCTCCGCAACTGATAAATGGGCATGACAACCACAGCAAAAAAAAACGAATGCGGAGCTTTTTCTGGAAAACTATCCCTGAAGAACAAGTCCGCGGTAAAACCAATATCTGGACGATTGCTGCGAGGCCACAGTATCAGATTGATACAAAGACAATTGAGGAGCTTTTTGGGCAGCAGGAAGAAACCAAGCCCCAGGACCCCAGAAGTCGACCTTTAAAGTCTTCATTCAAAGAGACTAAAGAGGAGGTAAGGATTGAAGTAAAACCTTTCTTTTACGTAATACTGTAGGAATTGGTGTGAATTCTCACTCGCCTTTCTTCTCTTTCTCTGTCACGTTACATCCTTATGGCAAATTTTTCTTGATTTGAAGGGGAGGGGAACAACGGGCTGGATAAACTCTTTGTTCTTGGTGACACACACTTGTTTTTCAAAGAGCTAACAGTGTTATATTATTTTAACTTGGTAAATGCTGTGATTTGGTCACCTGTTAAAATAAATATAAATAAGTGGAGGGAGCTGAAGGCATCTGTATTTACTTATGTTGGGTAGCCCTTGAGTTTTCAGTGTGAAACACAGGTGTATTGTAACTTTTTTCTCTTCAGCTCTTCCACTATGTCTGTTGGGCAAACAAAATGTTCTACATGCAAACGTGCACCAGGCAGGAGGGAAGAGAATCCTGTTGTGAGGGTTAATGCTGTATATACTCTCTATCTCCTAGAGACATCACAAAGGGCAGTCCCAATATGACAGCAAGGAAATAAAATATAGTGATTAAGAGAATTTGTTATTTAATTGAGATAATTTTAAAGTTTCGGCTTTCTTAAACATTGCTTTTCTGCTAATTAAAACTTAATTTCATCTACCCTGCTTTTTCTGGACACTAAAATAACCTTCCAAGAAGGTCTGAAGATTGTTACTGATTTCTGTTCTGGTGGTGAGAAGGTATATGCCAAGCACTTTCGGGTTCAAACAGTGTCTGGTGAACTGATAAGCAGCTTTTCTAGTTCTTAGATCCTGATTTATAGACAGCATCTTTGTGAAGCCTGAACTGAATTGTCTCAAGTGATCTTTCTGTGAAGTAATTGCGGGGTTGAAATGCAGATTTAATCACTGGTGTGTGTCTGTATACATCTTAGCTTGTAAACAAAATACAGAGGGCATGGGGTTAAGAGATGTAACAACGTACCGGTTTTTAGTGAGAAAATAGGGACTTGAAGTTGGTGGAATCTTTAGGGATTCAGAAGATGTCAAAATAAGATCAGCATGGACAAGGTGAGAGACCAATGTACTGACAGTGTGCATATTGTACATAGACTAAGGGGTTTAAAACAGGGATGTATATTGCAGACTCTGAAACCCTGACATTGGGAAGGAGTAATTGGGGCTATCATCAGAGGTAGTTATTAACCTCTGCGCTGTTTTCAGGATATGTTCATCTTTGAATCAGGATTGCAGTGAGTGGACTTCCTGTACTGCCTACAGATGTACACAACTCTGGCCACATGTGTTTCCTTAGAAGCTCCCCTTTTCAGGACTGCCATGTGGTGAATATCTAGTTATAGTAAAAATGATGATGAGTTTCGTAAACTGAATGTGGCCCCTAGCGTACGGTAGCCGGGGCAGAGAAGACCCTAGCTCCAGAACCCACATGTTTTCATGCACAGCTTGAAACTCAGGGCATCCTGGAGAGGTTAAGAGCAGTGTTAGTGATTAAAATTACAGGCCTGCAAAACAAGGGTTTCTCCAAGATACAGTGCCTTAGAAACAAAAACCTGCCTTGCTACGAGTTAATGTTTTCGTGCATCTGTCTGGAGCTGATACAGTGGTCCAGTGCATCTCTACTGCTTGATGCCTGTCCACCCTGGTTCAGGGCTCCCACGGTGCCTTTGCACATGGCAGGCGGTGAGGCAATAGGACTTGCCTCTGAGTTATGCTACTTAAGTGACAAAATGTTCAACTCCGTTGCTAAGCTTTGTCAAGCATGCCGCAACAGTGTGTCAGGCAGTGATGAGCAATTCCTTGTGCGTTAATGGACTTTGCAGTACCAGCTGCTTAGTAAGGAGGGAAGGAGATAATCCCGAAGAGCTGTGTGTTATTGGAAGTGCGGAAGCGGAGATACACAACAGCTCACATGCTTAACGTTACTACAGGCATCATTCAGCAGGAGTATGGAGATTTGAGGCATAGGCAATGCTTGTGACTTCTGTCATTGGTGCTGTCAGCTGCTCTTCAATTACTTTAATGGTGTGATGGTTATCCCCAGTTCACTGCAGTAAAACCTAAGGAGGTAGAAAGGAGTTGGGGGCAGGCTGAGGTACACAGCATCTGGGTGACCTTGTGGAGAGCACGTTAGCGTAGGGCTGAGGAAGCGGTAGTTCTGTTCCTGGCTGTGTCACTGGCCTGATAAGGGAAGGTGGACAAGACATTTTGTGTTTTAGTATCTCTATTCTTTTTGTGTAAGTAAAACACAGTTAACTTTAGAAAGTCCTTTATGATCTAACAGTGGAAAATGTTCTTTGGAGTTTAATAGTGGAATTAGTCTAATTGCTGTAGTATGTTAACAGTGAAATTTCAAGATAAACTTAGGTATTGCTTTGATCCAAATCTGAAAAAATCAGCTCATGTCCAAAGTGCTGTACCAAAGTGCATGGCCGGAGAGTCTGCTCTTTTGGCTCAGTGGCGTTCTTGGTGCAGTGGCATAGCTTCAGTGGGAGCTGTGAAGAGTGACTCTTCAGCCAGAGTTGAGGGTGCTCCTCCAGACTGTGGTGGAGATACAGTTTTCGTACCTTCTCCAGAGATTGCTGTTAATTATGAAATCATGGGCAGTTTTGGAAAAAGTTCTCTCTTACAGAACTGCACGTCCTTTTACCTTCTCGCTCACCCGTGTTTTATACAGGGAATTTAGATGCCCAACTCAGGTTATTGAATCCCAATTCTGGAGGTTCAGCACTAAACATCATCGTTATAACAGAAGTCCCTTTTGAGATTTGAGTCAAACTCCTACGGCAAATGCTTTCCTTTTTTGTAAACAATGCCTCACCAAACCCTTAGGAGATTAATTAACATGTTTCCTTGACTAAATGCTTAATTTGCCCTATGGTTTCATGTAATTGGAGCCTTTGAAAAATAGGGGGTGTAGAGTAAAGTTTACACGCCAGTTTACTTTCCCCATCCTTTAGTGGTGTCACAGTGTGGCACAACATACACTCACCTAGGCTAGAGCTAGCCTGGCAGTGGAGTGGGCAGAACAGTGTGTTGCCAGCCAAGGGAGCTGGTATTGCTTTCTCCTTTGAACCGTCCCTCTGCTCCTGTCCCTCACCTCCCCCTATCTGTGTGCTGCCTCTGGCAGACATTGGACCCTCTGTAAACAGATTTAAGTCAGTAGCTTAGCAGAATGCTGTTTGGGTTTTTGTTTGTTTTCTGCTGGAGTACTTTTCTGCTATTTTAGTGAGTTTTGATGGCTTGCGAAAGGGCGCAGTGAATTCCAGAGCCTGTACAAGGGCTACTGAGAGGAGGACAGAAGGAAGATAGAAGGGGTGAACAGGATGTCTCTTCTCCCCTCTTCTGGCCATGCCCTCTCTCTATTTTCCCTGTACTGGCTCTGAGGCTCCTTCTACCTTCTTGAGAGCTGATTCAACCTGTTAATCCAGTAGAGGACTAACACAGCAAAAAAACAATGAGATGAGTACCAGTGCCTGCCTAAGGGAAAGAGCAGGATAGGAACGTGACAAGGAGGGTGACATGGAGCGGGACAGCCTTGTAGTAAGCTGCTAGGTTCACTCTGACACACTGTGGAAGTGCACCTTTCCTCAGCCACTCCAGGTAGTGTGTGTGGCTTGGAGAATAGAGGCCAAAATATTAAACTTAACAGTGATGGTTAGTGCGCTGTAAAGTGAAGTGGAAGCTGAAGCAGGAAGCTGTTTCTGTTCTTCCTAACCACCAGTGCTGAGCCTGTGCTGCTGGGCTCTTCCATGCTTGCTTAATTTGTAAACTGTATCTCACCATGTGAAACCCCATTGTTCTTATCCAAAGAATAATGTTTTGCTTTCACTAATCTGTTATAAATCCACTTTGTCGTGTTCCTGTTCCTCATTGACAATCTCATGGTAAGAAACTCTTATTGCATTTCTGCAGCCACTACAAAGTCAGTATTGAAGTGGGGCTTTTTGTGTCTCCTGGAACACTCCTCTGCATCTTTCCTGTTGATTGCAAATTTCTGTCAGAGTTCAGGAGTAGATTTCCTCTTACTGTCATGGCAACTTCACCATGGTACTCCAGCTAAATTTCCCCTTCCTTTAAAACAGGGACTGTTTCAGTGGTGGATTAACATTTGTCAGACTGATGCTGTTATTACCTCACATGATCTGTGCCTGCTGCAGTTTTCAGCAATAGGCTGAGTACTGTGAGGATGAGAAGCAGATTCATGATTGAATCAGCTGTTCTTGCTTCCAAGGTTGCACTGTTTATGAAGGAGAGGTGGCAATTGTGTGAGGCGGTGACACTTGCATTGGCTGGCAAACTGCAGGTGTTGAGATGGTGCAAAGTATCTGAGGGAACTAGTATTTCAAGGGCAGGATAAACAGAAATTTGATAGTTTTCTCTGGCAGGAGAGTTGAAGAAGATGAGAATGGAGAAAGGTCTCCTGAATTTATCTCAAGTAAATCATAAGAAACTATGTAAGAGTTTTCTTTGGTATAGAGGATCCCAGTGAGACTAGGAAAATCTCTTCTCCATTCTTATAGTCCAGTGTAATTTCTTGAGTCAAGAAGTCAAAGGATGTCACTGGTGGACAGCACTTTAAAATCTCTTTAGGTGTTGAACAGAGATTTGGAACATGGTGTGCTGGCACCAGTGCTGAAGGTGTGTATGAATAGAAGATAGGAGCAGACTTTATAAAAAGCTGGGGTAATGTTTAAAGGGTAAAAAGCGACAGCTTGCTAGGAAGTCATATGCGTTTTTTTGCAAGAACAAAATTGAATGAAAGCTCAGTCGGGAAGAAGAGTAGACATTAGGAACAGATGTTAAAGCTGAGATTATGAATCTAATATGCAACATGGTACTGAATGTGAGATGGAAGATACCGTATTTGTGCGCAAGGAGTAGGAACTTTTTTATATTTATGGAGTATCTGCCAGGTTCCCCTTTTTTCCTCCTCACACTCCCATCTGGAAGCTCCTTGAAGGTAGTTAAGCAATGACAGCTTTTTCAATCATTTCTGATAATCTTGAATTGGACACCAAGCAAAAAATGACTAAAAACTGAGCAATGTGTTTTGATTGTGTGCTTGAAAAAGAAAATGGGGAAAAAATAGACCACGATCATATACAGAGCAAGAACTGTGTAAGATCCTTGCACTTAAAAGAGAAAAACAGTTATGACATTTGTTTTATGTTGTGCTGATAAGGCAAATGCAGCTGTATGTGTTGCCATCTGTTGTTTTTCTTCAAGGGAAGATGTTAAAAAAAAATCTCTAGTTTTGTTTGAGTTTGTATTGTAAATCCGAGTTGTGCCATGGAAACCAAAGGTTTACCCAGCTGATGGTCAGTCTTATTGTAATAGTTACCAACTGTGACTGTAAATAATATGTATAGAAGGTTAACTGTGACTATGCTTTAAAAAAAAAAAACAACAAACCAAAAGCCAAATCATGATGGCAAAGCTTATAGGCTTAAACTAGTACAGAGAAGTCAGAGAATTAGGAGTGACCAGAGCAATTGGAGACTGGAGCTGCAGTTTGAGAGGTCATTGAGAGGTCCCTGCAGTAAAACATTTGAAAAAGATTAGATACTGCAGGGGGAGAGATAGTTGAACCCGTCCTATGCTAAGGGGCTTTTCCTTAATGATCTGTTGGGGGCCTCTCAACTCCTAAGATAACAGGAGAATAAACTACAATCTGTCCTCTTATCTTTGCATATGTTAAAACTGAAGGGCTTCAGGCTAGCAGCCATCTAATTAAAACTAATACACCGATATTTCCTGTGGTTTCCAGTCTTTGCTGGTTTCAGAAGAGAGAAAATTCCAAAATTTCAGAAAACTTTAATTTGATTCACAGTTTTCAGCAGATGAGGAGGCTGTCTCCCAGGTGTATGTTGAGGATAGCATGTTAATCAGACCTGTATTTTCACTATTACCAGCCGACTGCAGGCTAATTAAATTTTGTGATGATGCCAACATTGCATTTGTATATGTATTCCTAATTTGTGCACTGTCACAGAGGTCAGGACACCTTTCCAGTTGTCACAACCTCAAACATCATGTGAGTCCAACATCAGTCTTGAACATCTGTGTGTACTGAGTTGTTTTATTGTAGCAGTCGAGTGGCACTGTTCACGAGAAACAATTCTCTCATCCTTGTAAATCTCATGACTTTTGTAGCTGTTATCACCAAAATAACTGTGGTAAAATTTTAACCTTAAGAACATGATTTGCTACGACAGCTCAGACATCTCAGATTTGAAGTTGTATGCATCTACAGGAAGAAAAACTAGTATAAAAAGAATTGATACTTTTATTTAATTTTTTTAAAATTAATTAGGGGAAAATAGTGCTTTTTTTCCCTCTGCTTAGTCTCCAGAATTATCCAGATGATACAGCAAATCAACTTTAAAATACAAAGCGGGAGAAGACTATTAGTTTATTGTGCATTTCTGTTTGCTTCTAGGTAAAGCAAACAGATTTGAGCATTATCTGTCTCAGGTTTTGATTCAAGATTGACTTACTTATCTTTCCATGGATCAGCGTGGATGTTAGTTTGCGTAAATGAAATCAGTAGTGCATACTGACCTCTGCTTAGAAAGCCCATCCTCACATTTGTTACAAAACCTCTGAAATACGTGGGTTTTGAAGTGTGGTGCTTACCAACTGTGGGGCCTCCAAATGTGATACAACGTATTACTTGATAAACAACATTTTGCAGATGCAGTGTTATGAAATAAGTTAGAAGAATGTTTTTACTTCGTAATAAAATAGAACTTATCTTGATTTCTTCCTTCTATAAATTGCTATGGTTTTTTTTTGTTTCACTTGAAAAAAGGTGTTGTGGGTGTGCTGTGTATTTTCTGGATAAAAACTGGTTCTGTAATATATGATCTTCATTGATAAGAAGTGACTATTCATTTGGCTCATGATTTGATGGCAACTGCAAACAATTATCTGTAGCAATTTAAGGAATGATATCTGCATTATATGCTATTTTCTTACATACTAGTAGACTAATCTCTCGTTTTCTCTCTCAGGTTTCCATTTTGGATGCAAAAAGAAGTATGAACATTGGGATATTTCTTAAACAATTCAAAAAGTAAGATTTGATTTTTCCATGCAGCTAGGGCAAGCTACAGATGTGTCAAATTCTTTGTAGTTCTTATCAAATGTAGTGTATATTGTGCTCTGTTCCTTGTGGAGTTTACATTTTTATACAAGTTTGTCATAAGTAACTACATTTCATAATTTGTTTTCTAATACTTTTAGTTTTGAGTGCCGTTGTGACTTAGCAGTAAACATTCAGAGTTTGCTATTGTTAAACCAGTTGAAGTGAATTTTCAGATACAGTTAAGGGAAACCTTTATATCTCATGTAATACTGCTTTTTGTAATACTGTAATACTGAGAGCTGCTTTTTGTT
Source organism: Pluvialis apricaria (assembly GCA_017639485.1). Lineage (NCBI taxonomy): Eukaryota > Metazoa > Chordata > Aves > Charadriiformes > Charadriidae > Pluvialis > Pluvialis apricaria. The sequence continues at coordinate 49,836,178 of CM030010.1, read as the reverse complement.
GTCTGTCTTTCTTTATAGAAGAATTAATAGAAAGGGGTGAGGTGAGGTGTTTTTTTTTTTTAAGAGCAAGCTGATTCAATGCTGTCTTTATTCACTGATAATGTTGCCCTTTAGTAAAGACATCACTGCAAGTGGTGTTAGAACAGTGCTGCTGCGAACACTGATACATAACCTCATTATAATTCCTTTGAATAGCCCAGGCATGGGTTTTTTTCAATTTGTGTATCTATTCACCCTGCAAGTGTTAGAAATGTGTATGCTCAATTGTTTTTTCAAGGTCTGCTGAGTCCATCATTGAAGATATTTATCATGGAAGAAGTGAGCCCTATGGTTCTGAACTGCTGCATGAATTTCTTAAATTATTACCAGAAGCAGAGGAGGTAAATAATGGTTTTACATGGAACTTACTGTTTTGTAGAGTTCTGCTGCCTGGGATTCCAACATGAAGGTTTGTAAAAGAGGAATCCTAAAGCCTTCCTGAGGTCAGAGGATAGGAAACCACTGAGTGTAGAGGTTTGATCTTCATTTGACCTGTGGTATTGAGGTTGCAGTGTAGTCGCTCCCTTTACATCACGTAATTTCACCTACTTTTAAGATGCTGCTTAATGAAGGTAGCGATAAGGTATTTTTGTTTCTCTGATGTCCTTTATGATGTCCCTTTTTTCCCATAAACACTTTACTGAGGCCCGGAACTCTTCTGTGTGCAGTGTAGATAACCCTGCTCTGGGTTTCAGAAAAATTGGAATCAAAGTATATCCTAACACAAACAAATTAAGTTTCACTTCTTTGGCACCCGCCTTGTGCAGTGCCTGCAAACTGAATACTCGCAGCCCTGTGCTACTGTCTCTTCTCCCTTCTCGTTTGCTACCTGTTTGGTGCATCTGGGATTTGCCTGCTCTTGGGCTTGGGTAATTGGTTTCCAACAGAAAGGCTGCTCCACTATGCAGCACCCATAGAATTTACTGACATGGCTTAGTGCTCCAGAGGAGACATGTTGGAAGGCTCAGAATTACTAGCAGCACCTTCTGCAGTGTCCCTGTGCTCACCGTGAGACCAACATGCAAGTGCTGCTTTCTCCCCTCCCAGTCCTAACCTTCAAGTCCATTCACATGATTAAAGGGGTGAAGCTTTGTCAACTGACCGGGGAGCTCTGCTTAATGATGCACAGTTCCTTGTCTGCTCAAGTATTTGCACTGACCCGTTTGTATGTACTTGGGAGAAATGTATACCACAAACTTGACAAAATTAGCATTAGAATTGCTTGACCGATTCACATCAAAGCCATGGCTGAAACCTGGGAAATTGCTAGTTAACATCCACATATAGATCAACCTCAGCTCACATGCTTTACCACTTCAAGGTCATACTGTCAAAGTACTCTGTTTCCTCTGTGCAGCAGCAAATCTCAGATCCAATCAACAGCAAAACACGCTGTATTATTTTGCTATCAAATATATAATCCTAAATTGAGCTGCTTTTGCATGGAATCTTGTAAAAACTGTGTTACGTTATTATACTTGATTAATATGTTTATAAGAGTTTGGGGGGGGTATCAACAAGTTGAAATGTAATTAATCTGAAAAAAACAGGTGACAGCAGTTCTGGGAGCTCAAAACTGTTCCCCCTTCCCTTTGTTTGAATTTCCGTACATATTCCTGTATTAAACAGAATTTGTCTCCTTCCTCTGAAAGAGTCAGGCATAGGAGAACTTAAAGTGACTTCTGGTTAACTTTATATGTATATTCAGCAGATTAGACTGAAAGAAAGGTATTTTTTTCTTCTTTTCCTCTTTCTGGTTTAGATCTTGGTTGGTATTTTACCACAAGTAGAAAATCTTTCGGTTAGTGTACTCCTATGTGATATAAATGTTGTAATTTAGCTAGAATTGTAGTGTAGGTTGTTGAATTTTATCTTTTGGTGCATGACAGTAGTGAAAATGTGCCCTTCTCATAACTATTGGTAGGTGGTGCGTGGTTTCTGCATCCACAGGAGATTGTCTGCAATACTCAGCTAGACACTTTAGATACCCAGTAGGTGCTGCTAAGAGTGAAGAGGTGTATTTATTTCCTAGTAGATGATTTGACAACAGGCCAACCCCTCAAGATAGTGGGTCCAGGGCACTTAAGAAGTGCTTTTAAGGAGGCGCTTGAGAAACTAATAGAAGAGATTTTGTGGTACAGAGGAGTATTAGAAATTAAGGGGCATTAGATGTTAGATTTGTTGCTATTCCCAAGGGAAAGCTGGAAAGAGGCTTGTTCCCAGCGTGCAGGTGTTTGTATGTGTTTAATTAGTTCCACGATTCAGAAATCTCATTGCTCACCATCAGGAAAAGGAAGGACCCCTTTCCCTTTGTTATTCTCCCTGTAATTGTTTCACTTCTTGGGAGGTTTCCGTGCTTCCTGGAAAGTACCACAGCAAGAGCTGGGGTGGGGGCGCAGGACAGGGAGAAGATCCTGAGTGTGAGGGACTGATGCGTCTGTTGGTATGAAAAAATGTTTCAGTGCCTTCATGTACTCATGCTTCAAGTGTTCAAAGAATAAGTGGGTCCAATAACTTGTTTACTACTGCAGCTCCTAAAATTTTAGTGTAGTCAGTTACAAAATTCGTTCTCTTTAGGAGCCTTAGAGCTTTTATTGTTTGTCTTTCTCAGCATGTTTTTTTCCCCTAAATGTATATTAATTGTTCTCCTTGTATATCTCCACCTCTTTTGTTAGTTTGTGGTCTTCCTCCTAGTATGAATACCCCTCTCCTGGAATACTGCTTCCCTGTTTGCTAAGGGAAAGCCATTGGAACTCCCCACATACAAATAATCCAAAATCACTAGAGATATCAGATGAAGTGGTGTTATTTGTTCTGCTGTTCCCTATTCTCTTTAATTGTCCTTAATTTCTTTTTGATCTGGTGGTTGTATCACATGAGATAGCTTTTGCAAGGTGTCATCACATTAGCCTGTCCCTGCAGAATGTTGCACCCATCCTCAGCAAGAGTTTCCTGGGATTACCCTTAGATACTTCCCATTCTTCTGAAAACCTGCTTTGTAGTTGTAGGGGTTGAGAATTAGTCTGAGCAGAGGCTTAAGCAGCCAGGTCCTAAAAGGTTAGTTGTTATTCAGTTACCAGTGCTAACTGTCTTGGTGTAACCATGGGTGCGCTTCTGCAGTTCCCCTTTATATACTCCTCTTTTCAGCAGCTCAGCTATTTACAGTCACGTTTCCCAGTAGCACACTTGTCTTGCAGGTTGGAATGAGAGCCTAGTACCCCCTGCCAGGCATGTGCTCCACCCCAATAACTGTGTTTGGAGATGTCTGATACTTCTTCTTTTATATGGTACCATAAATCTTTAGTCTGTAAAAGCAAAAAGAGGGAGAGAGGAACACCATTCCTGGTCATAGCTGTAGAAAGGGCCACTCTGGACCCTCATGTTTCTTCTTTTTTTACCAACAACCTTTACAGTTTATCTAGTGTGAATAAACACTAGCTTTATACTCCAATCTTATCTTATCTAGAAGTGTTGTGATATATAGTTACATTACCGGAATGTTCCCCTGGTCACCAGTTTGACGTGTGTGACGTATTTTACATCATTTCAGTCATATTATCTCAGGCACCTGATGGACGTTCCAGTGTCTTTGAGATGGAACAGCTTTTTGACAATGGAGGCTAAGTGCTTGTGCTAACAAATACATTTAACATCTGTTGTCTTTAAAATTATTCTTTCTTTTTGCAGTATTGTAACGTAGCAGCTCTGTTAACTTGCAGAAATAGGTGTCAGTACTATCATTTTCTAGCTGTTTTCCATGAAAAAATCTCAACAGCTATGAAAGCTGTTGAGATTGTGTATAAATGGCAAATACTGTCTCTTTGTTGAATGTTTTAGTCAGACTGAGTAAGACCATTATTGAAATATTGGCACTGCTGGGAAGTCTTTTGTCAAACTGAAAACACTTGGGTATTTTCAAATGTTTAACTTGAAAAACTTGACAAGTTCTTGAAGCTGGCAAACCTGGAGCTTGCTGCAAGGTTCCACTCAATCTTTTGTTCAGGGCTGTGGGTGTGGCACCAACCTAGCCATCATACAGTGGTCAAAAAAAAAGGACCAAGAAAAGGTATAAAAATTCTCAATTCATCAACAAGTAAGATAAGATCACTGATTTTGTGTAAGCCTTGTTAGAAGTCCTGCTGTTTGTACTGAATCTCCTCTGATTCATCCCTTTTGCAGCTCATGTTTTTTTCTATGAAGCCTTTGTCTTGACTGAAGCAATGGCCTTCTCTGATATATCACTTCTAAAAAGATTCCTAGCTGTTTATTAACAATACCCTGTTAAAATGGCTGACAGCTGTCATTTACTGGCATCCTGAGCAAAGCAGAGGAGAAGCTTTTAGCTGCTTTTACGTGCATATCATTGCACTCTTCAGCAGGCCCAGACTGGTAAAACTTGAGAGAGTCCAGTGTTTAACGAGCTAGAATAGCCAGAATTTGTACTTTAAATATATACAGAAGAGAGCATATCATACTGCAGATCAGCTCACCCACACACATGCACGCCCAGGTTATCGACACAATGTCTTAACTTCCTTTATAACGTCTCAAGCCTGTCCTTTGCTCATGTACTCTGTTTTTAAAACCCTAGTCATCTGTCACCTGCTTTACTGGAATTGCTTCTGTCTGTCAGCTCTACCCTTTTCAAACCATGTTTGTGTAGTTAACTGCCCCCTCCTTTCCTGCTGTATGTGGCTGACCATCCTTCATAGCTTTCATCTGCTTCCTTTTTCACCCCTCATGATAGCTGCAGGTTTTTCTCCTTTTCTTTTTTTCATTTGCTGATAGAGGTTTGCCACTGCCCAGGCATGTGCCCCATGGTGCCTCCCCACCTAATACACTAGCTGCTTTCCCACGTGCCCTTGTAGTTGGATTCCACTATGATGCCTTTTGGAGTTTTGGTATTTTTTAGCTTTGTTTTTCTTTGGTACCCTGAGTGTTTGCAACGGTATGGAAATATTTAGAAAAATAAAACAACAGAGAAAATGTTTACTCCTCTGGACTATTGCACTTGGCTTTATTTATTTATTTGTGACATGGGGAATATTTCATAGAATCATAGAATGGTTTAGGTTGGAAGGGACCTTAAAGATCATCTGGTTTTAACCCCCCTGCCATGGGCAGGAACACCTCCCACAAGACCAGGTTGCTCAAAGCCCCATGCAGCCCGGCCTTGTGACTGCCCCATCCCTGGAAGTGTTCAACTTCTCTGGGGAACGTTTGACTTATTTGATAGGAATGCAGGGAAATACTTAGTTACAAGCATAGATGAGGATGAGTGGTGTACTGTTTATCCTGTTCTTCAAAGACCCTGAATAGGAGTGCAACATACCTGTTTTATGCCAGAAAGTAAAATCCCGCTAGTTGTAAATAAATGCTACTGGTAGCTCAAAAATGACTGAAAACTTGAGTGGCAGGAATGCAGTAGCTTTCCTGTCTGTGAGGAATGATGAGATACTTGCAATAGGTGTATCTACTCCAGTTGTTCACGAATCAAATCAAAGATCAGGCTTTCTCTTTCATAACTGTTTTTAAAATGAAGCAAATTACATATGTGAGAACCTTCTGTATCTAAAATCTGATTTAGTGTGCATGGGCATGCATGGACAGTGCAAATATGTATTCCATATACAAATATAATGAAAAATTAAATTAGTAGCTCTGCGCCCAATTTGAGTAATACAGAACTCTGCATACAATGTAATTATGCTCTCTTGCATATATACATTACGCTGCCATATCTTGGTACGTGGCTGCATACTGTTGTGGAAAAGATTTTGTTGTGCTTGAAGAGTGGAGGTCACATCCAGAACTGATAGTTTTTTGTTGTGATTTTAAAATGAACCACATATTTTAGCTCTTTTGTGTTCTCAGACTAATTATAAACCTATCACTATATCTGTTAACATGATTAATAGTGAAAATTGTTGTCAGTCCCCATAGTTTCTTTGCAGTTCCTGGTTGCATTTGCTGTTTGAATTTGACCCCCACTTCTAGGAGCCATCAGAGAATCTCAGTTCTCCTTGGGAAGACTTGGACAGCATGGCTGCAGGGCGAAGAGGCCAGTCCCATGGGCTTTTGAGTAGCCTCCCTTGGAATGTGTAGGGACAGCCATCCAAAAATGTGTTTCAGTAATTTTTAGCTTTGGGGTTCAGAAGCTCTTCTTTTATAGGTAGTGTCAATTAAATTAAATCATTTTTTTTTCTGCTTCACGGTGAGATAACTGGTCTTTTTCAGTTATGAAATTTGTAATAAAGAGGAAACACAAAATAAATTGTTGTCCTAACTTTACCTTAGCTATTCCCCAGACTATTTACTGTTTTAAGGCCAAGTTAACAGAGGATTTAGTCTCCTGTGTCAAAAACTTAGATGTGTATGGAGAACCAGTCTATGCTGTGCTGAATTCCAGCATGAAAAGGACCTTACAACTCTCTTGTCTTTCTGTTTTGTCTGTTTGTGGAATGGGTCACTATCCTTCACCTTGGTTGGGTTTTGGGCCCGTCAGGTGAGCTTCTTTGCTGCTTCTTACAAAAGCAGTTTTGGACATCTAAGGCAAAGACAGTGGGGGTTAAGATGGCTGATGTGGGCTGGAAAAAGTGTAAGCAGGCAGTGAGCACATCTTTGTTTTAAGGCTGGTTACACAGACTGTCTTTTGGGTTGACTACTGCCCAAAGCTTTTTGCATTGTGACATTCACACCCCATCCTACCCATCAGAAGGCAGCCTTGTCAATGTCTTCTGTTGTGCATGTATAGGAAGGTTCCTTCTCTGGATGAATTGTAGGATTTAGTACTCCCTTGTACCACTCCAGGAATTTTTCCTAATATAATAAGGTAGAAGAAAGAGGATTTCATCCAGTGTCTGTAAAATTAACATTCCACATAGATAACATTGATTGCGACTTACTGTCAAAAGTATATTTAAATATAGTACAAGTAGCACGAGTAAGTTAATATTCCTATGAGTATCTCAGGATCTCTTGTTGCTCACTTTTTGTGCTTCTAAATCTTATAATTGCATCTTCCTATAATTGTCTGTGGTTTATGTGGTCTTGATTTTGCTGATTTAGAGTGGTTTTTTTGGTGGGCTGCTTTTCCTTTTTTCTCCCCGTCCCCCCACCCCAAATCTGAATGCCTGTATCCTTTTCAGGCAAACTTTGATATTTGCAACATACTAAAATGAGGTTGGAGAATTTGCAATTTTTGTTGTTTCAGTTGCAGACCATTTTTTGGAAGCTAGGTTAAAGAACACCTGAAAATACTGAGATAGTAGATGTCTCCCACTCCCCACTTCATGATGTAGGAATAAGTGTTTATTTTGGTTTTGTTTCTTGCTCGTTTAATGCCTTAGAAATATCAGGAATGTCAAGTCTGGTCTTTCCTGTTTTTTGTTGGTGGACTTCTTGAATGACTCTGTAAATTAGGAGTTTTCTCAGGCCTCAGAAAAATGGGTATGCTGTTTATCTTTAGAAGGACCTTTGTCTGAGTGTCTTGAGTTAAATGGTGGGGGAGTGTGTGTTAAGAAATGGAGTCAGATAGCCTGAATAAAAATTGCTCTTTGATTAGTATTCTCTTTCTCGGTCATAAGTTTTTGTTGGTTTGGGGGTTTTTTGGTTGTTTGCTTTTTGTTTGGTTGGTTTTTGTTTTTGATTTGAAAATGAAGTTTTTTCTATTCTGGTTTTAATTTGTAATTTTTGTTTTCTCATTCTTAATGTGCTTTCAATGTTTCTATTTTTTTTATGATGTGGAAAAAGAATGGGAATAAAGCAGAACAAAGCTGTTAAAGGAATCCTTTCCTTCTGCTAGTCCAGAATTTATTTTAAATCCCTGATTTAGCATAGCATATGTTGTCTTCCACTATAAATCAGTTACTTTTTTACTGTGAAAGCAAAAAAATAACTTAAGTGACTAATTTGGAGCCTGATGCTTTAAAAAAACTGTGGATATCTTGCTAAATCATGGCAACCTTATAATTGTTGATGCCCTGATATAGTGTGCCTCTCTCCAGGATAGCTTAATATGCTTTTTAAATCTGAAGACCATCTGTGTAAATGTGGTTGTGAATGGGTTTTAAGTGTAATGCTGTAAAAAGGAGGGATGATGGGCTGGTGTGTAAATCGGTGGAAACATACAACTGATACTGGGTGTGAACTTGTTGGTTGAATGAAGAAATAGCGTAATTGAGAGTGAGCTCTGCTTTTGGACACAGTTGCCGTGTTGGAAGATGTGCAAGAAATTCCAGTTACACTTAAACATATGTGCATGTATTTTCCAGTTCTATATAAACAAATAGTAAGTATGTGGGCAGATCATGCAAATATATGGATTTTGGTGGAGCTGGGAAGGAAGATCGACAAAATTAATGCAGTGATATTTCCTTTGCATGTAAATGGTGTTCTCAAAGTACTGACAAGAAAAAACTTAAAATGCAAGATTGCATTTATCTTTAAAATATTTTGTACGGATGAAAAAACACACAAACTCAAGAGCAGGAAGTTTATCCCTTAAGAGAGTTTTAGAGGAAATCGTTGAAGCAAGTATCTGGAAAAAAGCCCCATAACTTAAGCCTTAACTGCATTGTGCCAAAGAGATCTAGGCAGTCCTATGCTGGGAATGCTGAACACAGTTAACTTTAAGCTATCCCCAAGTGTATATCACAGTTGTTAAATAGTCGAAGATCATTTTTCAGATCATGACTTAAGCAGCTATTTCCAGGGTGAAACAACTACAGAACAGCAAACGGACAAGTTGAAAGAAAAGAGCCAATTCTACTGGGGAAACTGGAACAGCAGTGTCGTAAACATAGCGATGAGAGCAATCATTGATCAAAAATCAGAACGATTAATTGGAAATCGGAAATCATTGTTCAGAAATCAAAATCACAAATCAGAATGATGGCATTGTATTTTTTCCGCTGGACTGTGTAGCTAGGTTTCTGGGAGAAGAGTGATGTTGCTGGCTTTATTATGTTGTGATTGGGGTGTGTGCAAATTACAGGAGCTTGGAGAGTGAAGCCGTTCAGTCAGTCACTAAGTGGACTCTCTAATGACTCCTGTTAAATTTACTGCTTTTCATGGTGTTTCTTTCCAAAGTCAAGTTAATCTTGATCTCTGATAAAATTCTTTGCTAGTGTTTTTTTTTCTTTTCTAGGTAAAGAAATTAAAAGCCTTTGATGGAGATGTATCAAAACTGTCTCAAGCTGATTCCTTCATGTATTTACTAATCCAGGTGCCAAAGTAAGGAGATAGTAGGTTTATTCTGTTCATGATAAATGTTTTCTTTTGGCTGTCAGTTCTAAACCTGTTTGTTTGTGTGCTCCAGCTACGCTCTTAGGATTGAAGCCATGGTGTTAGAGAGGGAGTTCTCACCCTCCTGTGCTTCTCTACAGGATGACATGAAAATTATAAGACGGGCAACAAAAGGTAATTAAGCATGTTGGGACATGCATAATACTCTTGTTTTTGTTAGCATGTTAATTAGTCTGCATTATGAAGACTAGAGCTTGAATTTCAGGTACCTTAGCTATTAAAAGGAAGCTAACTCCCCCCTGACAAATGCCATCAAGGTGTGCCTGGTGAATCTTTGCTTCCAAAATCAAAAATCTGGAGACTTTGTAAACACTAACAATGAGTTTATGACCAAAGCCTACAAGCATTGTATCCAAAACTGACAGAAGCAAAGGTGTCCATGGCCAAATTAGGATAAATCATCTTTTGAGTACAGTTTGCTCATTCATGCATCACTGTCCCTCTGAATGCGGTTGTTATATTTGTCTGCTCACTCTTTGAGATCCATAGAGAAAATCACTGTATAGTTTCCAAATTTCTCTATATGCCATTGCCTTTTGAGGTGGCAGTATTGGTGGGCTAAAATCTTTATTGAAGAGACTTAATACTATTGCTATTTCTTTGTTTTCTGTTTTTTGTTCTGTGTTTCTCTACGTTTCACAAGTTTTTAAATGCTGCAGCTGGTTATTCGTAAGGTAATCTGGTGTCTTCTATTCTGCACGAAAATTTCCTGGTTTCAGTTAAACATTAATGCTGACCTATTCAAAGTACCAATTTGTCCTGTTCCTCGATATGAAACTTCTATTTCATGCTGGGCAAATTTTTTGACAGGCTACTAGAGTACTGCTTAGACTGCTTCTAGTGGTATAAAAATACACAGTAGTAAAAATATTCAACTATGAGCACCGGTGCTTTTGGTACTCATTTTTAGTGAAAGGAAAGGGAGAAAAGCCTGGTGTGTTTTTCCCAACAGTGGCGATTGAACTAATCCTTCTTGATTCAGAAAAATGTGCCTTAGCTTAGGCTGAGGTTTGAGTTTGGCCTTTTATTGGGATCTCTTTCAAATCATTGTTCTTTGTGTTTTGAGCAACAGACATATGTGAGGGAATATGTTATGTATAAAAGCAGCCGCGCCCTGTTGTCCTTCATGTCCTTCACCCAGGACATCTGTGAACTGATGAATTCATTCCCTCCAGAGGAGACGCTTTGGTTTCCAGCTCCTGCATCAGGCCAGTCACGCAAACCAGACTGACGGAGCTTCCCTGTTTTCAGTCCACTTGTGTCATGTGCTCTTCTCCATTTGGTCTTTTCACTTCAGGGTTTGTTGATAGCCCAAAGTTGTTTAGGAATTACGTCTACTTTTCTATTCCTATCTCCAATATTTCTTTCCTTGTAATTAAGATGAGAGAATATTTACTTAAATTCTAACGCTGATAATCACTAAGAGTTAGGATGGTCTAAATAGCCTGATGGATTCTCATCTAGCCTGCAACTGCAAATGGATGTATCTCATAGTGACGCTGAGCAGGCTCTTACTATGCAAAATCTTTAGAAGTTACCTTCTCCTCTTGGCCTTATGAAATCTGGTATTCTCTTTTGTATTCTCTCCTCTTTCTTCCTCCTTGTTTCCTCACCTATAGCTTGTGAGATCAAAGGTTATTTAATTAGTTTTATGTTTTTAGGCTGCTAATACTGAAATCAAAGATATAAGGACTGTCTGCTTCCAAAATAATAGATTACAGTATTGTGTTGAGCAGTTGAATGCAGGGTAAATTATAGAATGTGCACTTCCAAGCAAAATAGTTTTTAAAAGTATTTACACTGCACTCATAAGGATTCCACCTTTTATTATGTTCATCAGTGTAAAATACTGTACCTTACATTAAAACAAGCTCATGTTATTTTTCTTGCCATATGAGCACTTGAAAATTTGGAGTTATGTGATTTGCTGTGCCACTTGTGTGACGCTAATTTATTAACTCTTTACTGTTCTGAATTTCTGTATCTTATTTCTAAGGCAATCCCTCTGGTGACTTTTAAGCACATGCATTGTTTTGTGTTCGTATGTAGCTGGGTGAAAAGGTGTATAAATTCAGATAGCGCGCTAGTGTGCCTTTTGCAAAAAATGGAAATAGGTACGAAACAAGCTTCTGTGATGGAAAAGCTTTAAAAGGCAGTTTTATTTCATTTGACTCTGCATCTCACTGAATACAACTTTGTGCTAAATCATATTTGCTGTGACTGAAGTAAAATAAATGCTGCTTTGAGTTGGTGATCATACAGAAATAAAATGATGATTCATAGTGGGGGTGGGATAAGCAAGGAAAATTTAAACATTGCCTGTTATCTTTTCAGGCCTGTTGGCTAAGTCTCCCAAAAAAAAAAAGAATAATTGTTCAAAAGCCCAATCCTGGCAGATGGCAAATGAATCCTGCAGGGTGCAGAACACTTGCCTCACACTGGAATTAGTAGGTGGTGACGATATTTAACTGCTTGCATAAGACACTTTGCACATTGCAGGATTAGGCCCCAAATGTTTTGTTAGCTGCCGGGGGTTGCCTTGCAAATACTACACTTGTGAAGCTAAAGCTTGAATGTATACTTGAGGTTTGTCAACTGTGCTTGTGAATTTGAATTATATAGTATCATTTTTTTTTTTCCCAACGATCTTTTCAGTTTGTAGTTTCCTGTTAAAATAAAAAATTTCACCTTTAAAAGCTTGAGATGAAGAGGAGTTTGGTAACTGACTGTGTATATTTCTCAACAAACAATTGTTGTACAGCAATTTTCTTGTTCCTTACAGAGTTAATGACTTGCGAGGAACTGCATTCCATATTGCACTTGGTCCTTCAGGCTGGTAATATTATGAACGCGGTAAGTGACATCCAAAATGGAGATGGCTGATTGACCGAATTTCCTTGTTAGTATTGCAGTCCATTGATGTCATGCCTCAGCTGTTTGCTCATTTCTTTTTAGGGAGGCTATGCTGGCAATGCTGTTGGATTTAAACTGTCGTCGCTGCTCAAGCTGGCGGACACAAAAGCAAACAAACCTGGGATGAGTCTGCTGCATTTTGTTGCTCTGGTATAGAAAAACTATTTTGCTGGTATAAGCAACTGCTACAAATGTAGAGCCATAGATATAGAAGAGGCTATGTGCCTCAGAAAAAGTAGCTTTTTTACAGCTTTGATCCTAATCTTAAACTGTCTTCTGCTGCCACAAAATTCACCAGTTTACCTATGTCTAGTTGTCCTATCCAGAAACTGATGGAAAACTTAAGGGTTTTTTAATATCATGTAAAAGCTTGCCTTCATCTAACTTCCTCATTGTAGGTTTTTTTTTCTTATCCCGCTTTCTTACACTGTGGAAGTGGCTTATTTTGATAAATATTCTTTCAATCTTCCTCTTGAATCTTTTGAGTAGCGTTTTTGGTAGAGATTTTGTTTCTTTTTTTTTCCTCCCACCGTGGCTGACATGTATTTTTAAAGCTGCTGCAGACTTTTTTCAAGTTATTTTTTCTTCCTTTCAAACTTCTTGATTTTAGAAGGGAGAGGATTTCAATGCTTCCATGTGTGACTTTGGTTATCTGTTTACAAACTGGCTTAACAGATTTCCAGTCAGCTAACAATGGAGTATTAATTGGTGTTTGTGCAGGAAACATCGTATCTGCTCAAACAATGGGCATCAGTAAATTTTTCTTTTCCTGACATTCCCTATTAATACATGTGGCTTGTGTTCACTGGCAGAAGCAGCTATTATTGTGTATTGCAAAACTGTTGTTTGAAGTTTCCAGTTCTGATCCCTGCCTTTCGTTAAGGGGTGTCCTCTCCTCAATTGTGTTAGGATTGAACGGGAAGAAAAACAGTGCAGGAGAGAAACTTTTAAGTGTCTTCCCAGAGGCTTTGGAACTGCTGGACTTAGGGACTCTGGCATGGTGGTGGAATGTTAATGGATTGTGTGTGTTTTGGTTTTGTTCTTTTTGTTTCAGGAAGCCCAAAAGAAAGATGCTGCTCTTCTCAACTTTTCAGAAAAAATTAGGGATGTTCATGATGCTGCCAGGTAAGTCAAAAGAAAACAGAGAACTTATGGTTAGACTGTGACTTGGAACGTTCTTTTTTGTGAAGCAGTGAGGCTTAATCAGAGAAGTCTTGGCACAAAACCTGAGATCTTTACAGATGTTTACTATAGCTTTGAGGGCTTCATTTCCATTTGCTAGCAGAAGTATGTCTGCAATGTGCCTTCAGGTATGAGGTTTTTTATGACATGATCTCGGTAGGTTTTAGGTAGTTTTGTCTCTGTTGAATACACATGCATGTATGTTACTTCTAAGGGAGTGAACTAAAGAATGTTACTGTTTTTCCTTAAACGAATTTTCATCTGTCTCTGAGCAGGCTACAAAACTTTTCCAAATCTGGTACCAGGTACAGGTACTGACCCTGGCTTCTGTTACATGCTTTTTGATGTTTTGCTTATTCTCCATTTCTGTCTTGAATGGAAAATCTGAATGGTTTGGGGCATTGTACTGTCTTCATCTTAAAGTCCCTAGCTGCATAATTTTAAACTGAACCTGATTTGTACCTCGATAACTGTACTTGCTTTTGTGAGACAGTGTGATCTAAAGCCCAAAACTGGAAGCTAGCAATGCTGGAGTTCTATGCCTAGTTTTGCTACTTCCTTACTCTTGAGCTTTGGGCAATCTATTTACATTCTTTTCCCAGCTGTAAAATGGATTCAATCTCTTAGATCTGATGCAGGGTTAAGTAATGTTTGCAAAGGACTCTGAAATCTTCTGAGGAAAGGAGTGGCCATGGAGTTAATCAGAAATTTTTTGAGGGACCACCTGTGTGGCTCTCTGCCATCCAACCCACACACCTTTTTGGCAGTCTGCCATGTGGCCTGCTGGGGAATGTAGCTTCCCTCGGCATCCAAGCCCCCTGGCAAACAGCAGGGGAACATGCAGAATCACAAATCTGGTGATATTTTTTTCTAACCACTTTGTTCTTTAATCACATCTGTTAATGCTGAAAATCTTCTGTTGTAACTCATGCTGAAATCTATTCAGGGAATGCACTCTGTACAGGAAAATGAAACAAAACGAAATACATGTTTCACCATTGGGCATGAGGAAGATCTTTATTAGAGACAACTGTCATGTACAAGTTGCTCATAAATCGTCCCAATTAGAGCATGTTAAAACAACTACCATTATGTTCTTTATTTTTTATTGTCTTGCCTTCTTTACTTGTAGGCCATCCTCTTCCTCCTTCACAGGTAGAAAAATAGAGCCTGTATCTTCTACTGCTTTTGTTTTGCAAAAACACCCATGATCTGCCCAGAACAGGGATCTAACCTTTGCAGACGAAGTAAGCAGAGGAAAACCAGTACACATGATAGTCATTTGTGTATACGCTGACAAACTTTTATCATTTTGGAAACTGTAGTGCTTCAGTTCCCAGGCAAAGCTCAATTATCTAGTGAAGGAAATGCCATAGATTTAGAAGCATTTACCTTCAAAATGACTGAGAAGTTTGGGTGGGATCTCACATTGTATGGAACGTGGGTCTCCCAGGATAAAGCTTAGACTGTATCAGATCAGAGCTCTTTCCTGTGGTCTTTGATTTGAGTTACCTCTCCACAGGAGCACCTCTGCTGCTGGTACGTGGTAGAAGGATGAAATATTACAACTGCTGGGTTGAGACTGTGTAAGGCTGCGTTGCTGTGGCTGCGTAGAATGAAGTAACGTGCAATTTCATGATGCCAAGTGCTACTGCCAAAATGGGTAGTCCTGGCTGATGATCGCTTGTGACCCCCTTTTAGTGCCAGCTACTGCACTCAAACAGCCATGTAATCAACTGTACCAAGCAAATGATCCATCTGGAAGCAAATTGGGTTTTTCCTTTCCTAGGTTCATCTTCAGTACACAGATATGGCCGGCCATCTAGAAACTGAGTGCTAGCACAGGCACCAGGGAGAGAAAAGGAATGCCTGGTCAGGGGCAGGGCAGCGTTACCCTTTCTCTTGGTGAGGTTGGGTAGGACTGGCCTGGAGTGAATTGTGAAACCACACCCCATGGGAATCTTTTCAGGTTGCAAATAAGAAGAATTATGCTTATCTCTCTCCTAACTTGCAGTATCTACTCTGGAAAGATTTCCTGAACAGACAGGTCTTGTTTGATAGCCAGGTTGCACCTCATGTTGAACATCCATTTTTGAAGCTTATTGTGGCCAACCTGTGGGCAACTCTTTCCCCCTTAATAAAACATTCTCTGTATATGCTATTTTTAGGTTATCCATTGATAATGTAGAAGCAGAGCTCCACTCGCTGTCTTTCAAGGCAAGATCTGTGAAAGAAAGCATTCGGCGAGACCCAAAACTCTTTCACCAGATGGAAAGCTTTCTCCAGGTTTGTAGGATATCTGTGTTAATGTGCTACTGTCACCTGAATGCAGGAGCATTCCTCTGCTCAGTGTAATTTGTGTGGACGTGTTAATAAACAGAAGCGTTGTTTTAATATGTCTACCTTATCAGTTGTACAAAGGTGTTCCAAGTACATGCTGCTTGTCAAGTAAGAGTGTTGGAAGGGCTATGTTTTTACAGGGAGGGATATTGAGTGTACATTGCCTGAGGCTTGTTAGGCAAGCATGTTTAATGCCTGTAAATGACTGATGAAGATCGGTAGTTAAAATATAAGACAATTTGGATTGGACTTTGGTTTTGTACTTCACAGCTGCCCAAAATGTAGTATCTGCATGTTATGTGATACGATACTGGACATGTCAGTTTTAGCTGAGGTTGTGCTATGCATATGAATTCTGATTGCTGGGTGACTGAAGAGATATTGTTAGAAGCTGGAAGGTTAAGGGACTGTTTTCTCTACTAATTTAACCTTAGCACAGAGTGTATTATTCTGAGTCATACCATTACTTCTGGGTGGGTTCTCCTTTTCTTTTTTGGTACTGCAGTGACTTTATAGACGTGAATGTGCATAGCACTTAACTTTGAAGCAGAGTTCTTGGTATTATCTGAGTACGTGGTGATGCCTGGAGAAATATGTATTATACTTCAATTAAAAGATTTTTGTTTCACCCTGTAGATAATTATTAAAAGTAAGAAAGCAGGTGTTGATCTGGAACTTAACCCACCCTGATTTTCAACTTGCAAATGTAGTTAATAGTCCCTGCAGTTTTTCAGGAGATGAGAAGTTGATGAAGAAGGGGGCGGGTTAAGATTGAAATACTTGTCCTCATTCACTCTGAATTACTGGCTTTTATCCATTGCACCCAGACTCTTTAATGTTATGTTCTAACATGTTTGGGATTTTTTTTAATTTAATAGCTGGTTTTATGTAACACTACAACCTTGTTTAGGCCACATTCCAAAAGAAATGTTGGGAAAAAAAAATCATTTTACAAATGCATACCTTACATAAACACTTCCGGTTTTTGTTTCTAAATTACAGGTGATAACCAAGCTGATTTAAAAGTCAGCTTTCATTATCTCATCCTCATGAATAAGTTACTGCAATATACAGGAGGAACTAATCTTCTATGTATGCTTTTGTCAATTGTCCATTTTATCTTCAATCCAGCTTTTTATTTGGCACTTTCTTTTTTAAAGATTAACAAGTAAAATTTGTTCCTACCCTACTGACATAATTTTCTAAGTAACCTTGTGGCAGCAGGGTTACCTTAAATGGTCACCAGTGCCTCCAGCTGCCTATTCCCACCCTGGTGCTGCAGTATCAGAAGTATTTAGGTGATCATGGGGCCCAGGGAAGTAGTTGAGTTGCCATCCCTGGAGGTATTTAAAAGTAGTGTAGATAATAGTACTGAGAGACGTGGTTTAGTGGTAACTTGGCAGTGTTGGGTTAACGGTTGAACTTGATGATCTTGAAGGTCTCTTCCAACCAAAACAATTCAATGATTCTGTGAGTTAGTGTCAGAGAACAGATTAGTCTGAAAATTAACTTTTCTCCCTGGGTTACTTTGAGCCACATGTGGTCTCTGATCTGGGATTGTGCAAAGATGGGAGTGAATGGCTGGTGATGCAGATAAGAGAGACAGGGGCAACTGCCAAAAGTGTTTTAAGCAGTTCTGCTGCTCAATCTAACCACAGCCTTGTTCTCTTCATCTTGAGAAATCCACTAATCTACTCCAACCCTGTCTGTATAGCTCTACACTTGTGATTCAAAGTGCTACTTTATGGGGACATTTTCTGGATGTCTTAAAATATATATATTTCCTGCGGTTCCTTACTTTTCTGGCATGAAAACCTTTTTTATTGTGGTCTAGGGTCAACTTAGGAAGGAGTTGATTCTGTGATATATATCAATGAAAGTAGGGCAGAGGAATTAATCCATTTGTGCTTAGTTGAAAGTGGCAGGGAAAATAAGGCATGTAGAGCTTTCAAGGAGCTCTGAAGTGGTTTGTCACTGTCCTGGGCTCTGTAAGAGCTCCTAGGTTGGAACATGAATTTTCTAAGTTCCTAATACAGACATGACCTGTTGTGACTTTAATTTTTCTGTCTCGTTCATGCCATACATGTTTTGCTACAGTTTGCTATAAGGCATCTAAAGGAGCTGGAACACCAGAAACGAGAATTACAAAAGGAGGGGAACGCTCTCATTGACTTTTTCTGTGAAGACAAAGAAACTATGAAGTTGGATGAATGTTTCCAGATATTTAGGGATTTCTGCATAAGGTTCAATAAGGCTGTTAAGGTAAGTGCAATGAATAACATTCTCATGTATTTGAAACAGATATTGGCTCCCATGAATTAAATTGGTTTTTGCTTAAGGGACATTTTATATCTTGTGGTATTTGATATATTTGCTCAAATGGCTACAGCAGACTGCCCTCTTGTAGGCATTCCTTGCCGGAAGCCAGGTGGGAGATAGGCACTCTGGCCAGCCCTACGTGCAGTCTCGCTGCTTTGCGTCTTCTGTTGCAGGCCGACTACACCACTGGGATGCTACATCAGGGTAGCCTATTGGCCTGCTTGTAAGTGGGCTCCTTCCTTAACTGTTCAGGCCCTGGCCTGGTAATGTCAGATCACTGGGAAGGCCTTGAGATACGTGGCACCATGTTACATGGACATACCAGTCTGAATCGGCACTAGCTCAGGCTCTCCACTGCCCTTCTTTGCATGACTAGACACACTTTGCCAAGTGAAGTAAGGACTGTCTCTCCTACTTTGTTCTTTCAAATGCTTTTTGTGGGTGAAAACTCAAGAAATTAAACAGGGCTACACTGCAAAGATACCTCATCCCCAGTGTGACCATTCGTTTGCTAATTACCCTGAATTGCTCCCAAATAATTCAAGAAGTATACTAAGATGAAGGAACAGTATCGGCATTGGTTACAGTTTTGGTTCAGCGAAGTCTGCCTATTGTTATAAATATTTTTTAGGCATCTATAAATAGCGTGAATTAGATGGAGCGACACATTTCTTTATTTTTCTAGCTTATGCAATCTGGGTTTGACAGCACTTTGTATAAGAGCTTTGGTTCAGAAAAGAGAGAACAATCTTGATTTATAGCAAGCTGACAGGATGTACAGCTAACATGCCTGTGGTACCATTAGTTTACCTGCCCTTTACCACCCAAGATAGCACGTAGTTATGCATGTGTGCGAACTTTACACAAATTTATGAAACCAAATGGTGGTAACTATTGCAGACATTTTAGTGAGAGGTGACCTCATGCGTACATGTTCAGTTATCTGGGGTTGGGAATTTAATTCAGTCACGCATTACAAGTGGTTGTTGATAGCTATTACTTCAAGGTCCAATGGGGATCTTCCTTCCTCTCTCTGTAGTAAGTAGTTACACTCCAAAAATGACAAATTAGTTTCTTACTTGCAAATATTGAGGAGATTTTGCTTACTAGGTATTTTGTGGGAATTAACCTCTGTCCCTACACAAGTAACAGGATAATTCAGAGTAAAGATTGCAGTTTTGACAAATGAACGTGATGTGTGTACAGCACAACCAGCAGTCTAAAAAGATGGCTCGTACCACAACAGCCATGTGCACATATTTCAAATGTTTAAACATTTTTTTTAACATACCTATATGTCCTTAAAATATATTTTTCGTTTGAATAAAATCTCCCGAAACGTGTTTTGGATGAGGTTAACGTGTTCTGTGTCTTATATGGAATATGATAATCATATCTACAATTGTTTTTAACCATTTGTTTTTACGATGGCATATTAAAGTTGAGCTTTAGCATTTGGCAATAATTCATTCTGGAATTCCATACCTGTGAAAGAAAGCTTCCTGCCACAGACATTTTTCCTGAAATGCGAGTTTTTTTCTTTTTCCTTTCTTAGCTGTTCAGGTTCCTTAGGTCTCTAATGCATCTTATCTTTCACAGCCCAGTGTAGTCTCAAATCCACTTTAAGCGGTGTAGATTAACCCATTCATCAAAAAGAGCTTCAGCATTAGGCTTTTGTTTACTGAAAGCTTTCAGGAGACTTTTTCTAGTTGTGCAGCTTTTCTGTTGTCACAATAATGGGAAGATCAAACTAGACAGTGCTTCAGACAAATGTAGGTGTGTTTTTTTAAACGATGTGTCATTGCTCAGAACAGATGTAACAGCATGCTGGAAAACTATGTAACTTTTGAATCCTCTGTCAAGACGAGCCTCCCCTACTTTCTTTTGCTACAGCTGTACTGGGTCTAGAAAACCAGGTTCTCCATTTCAGAAAATAACCTGGAAAGTTCAACTGAAGGTTCAGATAGATTAAATCTGAAGCCTAGAGGTGACAGTTAAGATGTTGATATTCGCAGTAATCCACTGCTAATGATTTTAGTAAAAAGGTGTTACTGTGTTGTCTTTCAAACACAAACTACCTCTTTGTATGGCTTCCTGAACCAAAACCCCTCAGCCTAGCTGCCAAAATCTCCAGCCTGCCCTGGGCAACCTCTGTGCAATAGTTGGCAGTTTTTGAAGCCAACAGTGAATACGAGATCCAAAAGTGGAATGCGGCATTGATTAATGATTCTTGAGTGGTGTCAGTTGATGTCTAAGTAATGATCGTGAGGCATTGCTTTCATATGCAATTATTTTGCAAAATTTCCAATCGGTAATGTTTGAGTCAGAGGTAAGTAGCACCCTGTAGAAACTGCACTTGCAGAGGAACAATTGCAATTGTAATAAGGGAGGATGGAAGGAACACACTGGCTGTGTGCTCGTCAGACAAGTTTGTCTTAAAATATGAATGTAATGATGAGGTAGAGGTTTGCTCACCTGATAAAACTGCCAGCTTTAAACTTAGTGGGAACTTGAAACTCTCCATCTTACAGCAGGAACTCTTTGGCTGGACTTGACGTCTGCTTGGGTTTGATAGGTCATGTTCTTGGTCTCTTGGTCTCTGCAGGGACTTAGGCTTTTTTTTTTTTTCTTTTTTTAATGCTGAGTAGACTGATGTGTTGCCAG
This sequence comes from Pluvialis apricaria, assembly GCA_017639485.1. Lineage (NCBI taxonomy): Eukaryota > Metazoa > Chordata > Aves > Charadriiformes > Charadriidae > Pluvialis > Pluvialis apricaria. The sequence goes on along the minus strand of CM030010.1, from coordinate 49,815,415 downwards.
TATTAGTTATGCAGGAGACTGCTCTCCATATGGTTAATGGCTGCAGGCTGTGGTTGCCATGGTGATTTCGTGTGTGTATGGGTTGGGGGAGGGTGATAGCACTAGGAGTTAACTTTGGGAAGAAATAAAAGGAAAGATAAACGAGTGTGACCTGTTCTCGTGCATAGGACACTGTCCTCTGAGACATGTATTTATGCTTTTCCTCATCAGGAAAATAAGGAACGAGAGATCCAGGAACTTCATAGTCTGCAAAGGCGAAAGGAGCTGGAGGAGAAGCGTCGATCCTGGGCAGCTGGAGAGCTTGGGAGCTTTGGCCGGAGCAGCAGTGAAAATGATGTGGAGATGTTGACCAAAAAAGGACTTGAAGAATTTCTTCCCTTCTTGCAGCAGAGACCTCAAAGCCCTTCGTACAGAAACCCCAATTCTAGACGCTCTCGACTTTCTTTGGGGATTACTGCAGACAGGGAGTTGCAGAGTTTCCTGGAAATCTCAAAAGATGAAGATCCAAACAAGTTTAACAGCCTTCCCCGTGCAAACACCCGACAAGCAAGACCCAACGTAGCCTGGACCGAATCCAAAGAAACGAGAGATCTCAACTTAAATACTTTGCACTTACACCAACAGTCTGAAACCAAAGTGAAAAGTGGTGGCCTACTGCAGGTGCCTCCAGCTCAGCCCAGTCACTTCAGTGGCTCAACTGGTCCTGGTGCCCGTTACTCACAGAGAAGCACCGACTACAACATGCACACTTCCAACGCATCTTGTGAGGAGTCCACAGATATAAATGCTCTGGCCCTTGCAATTGAGGAGCGTGAACTTGTTAAAGGATTACGTAAGTTTGATATTCAAGGAGCAAAGCCTGCAGATGATACACCTTTAATATTTTTAGAGGACACTGGTGGAACAGACGTGGAGACTCTAGATGATCTAAGCTTTCATTCCATTAGCACTGCCGATGACGACCTGCCTCCAGCTTGCAGAAATTCCAGAGAGGCCCATGACCATAAAGCCAAGGCAGTGGGGTGCAAGAGTGAAGCGTCAGAGCCCAGCAGCAGCAGCCCCGTGTCTATGGATACAAGTGTTTCAGGAAGTAGGGAAGATGGGCCAATGCTCTACGTGTCAGATACGACGACTGATTGTTCTTTGACGTTGGACTCTGAAGAGGGAAATGATTTTAAATCAGCAGGCAATGAAATAAGAAGTGAGGCTGGCAAAGCGCGCTCTTCTGGGAATGATGCTCAATACAGGGCTAGAACGTTCTTCTCAAACCTGAATTCTGCTTCTGCCAAGGATCTGTCTCTTCACACTTCCGCAAATGGTAAGGATGATGCCAATAGCAAGCACACCCTTCCTAGAGAAAAGCCCATGAAAAATAAAGAACCAGCAGGACCAAAGAGAAACTCTCTAAAAGATAGATCTCCAAGCTCCTCAAAATCCAGTGGCACTCGCCCTAGCCACACAACTTCTTCCAGACCTGTAAGAACTTTGAATGCCTCTGAGAATGAAAGTATGAGGAAAGTGGTGCCTATTTCTCGGTCAAACAGAGCACCGAGCAGTGTGAAAAAGCCAGAAACCAAGCCAGCACTTCGTGAAGCTAGTACAGTGGAAAGTCGGCTGTCTCGTCGCAGCTCTGTCCGAGGCACGACAGACACGCTGCCAAGAAGTCCTTACAGGCATAGCATCTCGGTAGAAGAGCCAAAGTTACAAAGGGGCACTGTCACCTCAAGCAGTGCTCATTTTGAGAGGGACAGAGTCTCTCTCAAGAAGCCAAGCTCTAAACCTGTTAGGAGTAATGTCAAATCAAAGGCAGACGAAATGAAGATGTGTCGCTCCAGTGTAAAACCCCAGACCCCTACAGATGACACTAAGGTTGCCACAGTCAGTGTTCCCAAAACACCATCCGCTGTCCCAAACTTTGCGAGGAATACAGTGGCTTCTTCTTCAAAGCGTGCAAAAGTGGATCTGTCCAGCTCGTCCAAACCTCCAACCATCACAAGGTCCGTGTCCCAGAGGCTGCCTAAAGCGAAACCAGCAGCAACCTCTGATGATCCAAGTCCAAAGGAGAACAGTGTGAGTACCTTAAAGAGAGCAAGTAGTGCCAGAGTGGTTGGAAGAAGCGTCCTGCAGGGAGAAGCTGTCGGCACGAGAGTAGAGCCTGCACCAAAGGAGCAGGGAACAGCGGAAAAGGCCTCTCTCAAACTGAAAGATGCAAACCGGACCACAATTGGTAAAATACTGAAGCCGTTGCTGAAATAATGGAGAGGGTTTTTTTGAATCTTGGAATGTGAACACTTGTTCAAGCACTGGATGTCTGTGTCGTGAAATTCCTTAAAACAGGAACATTGCCGATGAGCAACACCATGTGCTCATTAAAGTACGGCACACTGTTGGAAAAGGGCAAGTAGTTGTGTTCTGGTCTAAGTCCTTTTTTATGAATTTGAATGTATTTGAAGCTACTGTGATGCAATGCGAACGTAACAGCAAATCTTTCCATATTTGTGATACAGAAGGTCACCAAAAGCCAAAAAGTTTTAAGTTAAACTATGAGATGGAACACTTTGTGACAGCAAACATGGATAAAGGCCAGTTTTTGTGTACATAAGGTTCTTCCTAAGACTCAAGCCTTTGTGCTGGTTCATTCCTTCTTCGATGTCAAAGTGAATCCTGTGGAAAAGTACTGAAAATGAACTTTGGTGATTGTGCTTTCCGTTGCTTTTAATTCCTTGGATTCAGGAACTCTTTTTGCCTGTTGCAAAGTCCATTGCTGGCAATTGGACAAACGGGGAACTGCTGGCCAAAAAATAGTAAAACGAGACATTTGCTGTTTGTGGCTATCTTTAACCTCACTGAAGAATTTATAGCATGTTTTATGAATGTGTATGTGTGTCTGGAGAAGGCTTTCTGCTGGGCAGGAGGCTTATTCTCCGCGAATGTGGCAGCATTGTCTTGCATGCACAAGTAGATATGGCTGGTGCTGCATCGAGTAGCACGGCCGGAGGCTGTGCCTGGTGGAAGGGCCATCAGTAACCATTGGGATGATGACTACTCCTCACTTGTTTCGGTCACAAGCGAACTTGCCAGCTTTTGGTCGTACAGAAGTGCCATATATTTATGATACATATCAAGGATGTTTGCAGTTCAACTCTTGAAGGCTGCGATGTAGTGCTGAGCACTTTCTTACCATTCCACGTTTCCACTGGTTTATCTACTACCAAATTACTTGAATGTTGCAATGGCTCTGATTGAGCCATTAATTTGTTTCCCTGCCTCCTCCTCCTCCTCCGCCTCCTCTTCCTCCGCCTCCTCCTCCTCCTCCTCCTCCTCCTCCCCCTCTCCTTGTCAACATTAATATTTAGCATGAAACACAGAGCTTACGCATGACAATGTTTTTGTAGATTTCCTTGGTTGCTTCAAATGTGGTTTTTAATGTTTAAAGACTCTAAAGGATAAATGAAACTAGTATTTGATAAGCTTTTTACAAAATAAAAACACCTCTTTTTTCCTGCAGATACAAATTTTAACTCCTGTCAGGTTAAGGTACAGAGAATGAGGGAAAACTTGTTCAGCATGCTCTGCATCTTCCCGAGAGAAATGTATGTAGGTGGGGAAACTGACTGCTGTTCTCCTAAGCATCTTATTTAAAGAGTTGCCTTTTCATTCACTTATGAATGAAGCCTCATTTAAGAATAAAATAAAAAATAAAAGGAAAATCTCTTCGGACAAGTGGCGTTGACTTACTAGTGGTCGATCTGTTTGTCTGCTCTATCCCTCAGTGCTGGGAGAGCGTAATGCAATGAGAACGAGCCGTTTAATTGCTCGCATGCTTCTCATGGGCTAGTATCAGGGACGGCTAGCTTTATGTTTTGAGTTTGGCAAGGGGCCTTTAGCTCTTCCCACGTACCAGCAAATCTTGATGCAGACACCATAAAGTATTGCATAGGGCCTCTTGTTTGAGTCTGTCCCACAGGGGGAATTTATATAGCCCGCTTTTCGGCAAGGGCGAATTTTTGCTTGAAACCCTATAAGCTTTTTGGATACTGCCTCCCTTGTGGGTTAGATACAAAAGCATCTCCTTTCTTATTTGTATCTGTGTGTATGTATGCGCATCTGCAAGAGCAGATGATTGACTTTTTTCCTTTTTTAAAAAAAAAAACAACAAAAAATTTTATTGGTAGCAAGCTTGAAACATAATTTAAATGTGTTTGGAATATGTAAATAAGTTTCTATAAATCTGTGTAAAAGAAAACTGAATGTATTTAATGGAACATTTATACATTTCGGAGTAACTGGGTAGTTTAATAAAGTTCCCATTTACTGGGTATGAGGTTTGTACTTTCTCCTTCCTGTTGCACTCGGCTTTGGTCCTGGATATCTCAAGCAACTGGAGTCTGGGTATAGGTGACTGTGGGAAAGTCCCAAAAGGAAGGACTTTACAGCAGAAATCCTGGTGTTTAAAATAAGTTTGTTTTTGTACTAAGACCATGTGATTTAACTTCCGTTTCAGAACATTTCTGAGGCGGGACTTTCTGCACAGGTTTGGGTATAACATGGAAGGCATTAGATGGTGGATGCAGCACTTTGCGTACACGTTGTATGTTGTGGCCAAGACAAATGTTCATGGCACTGACAAGTCTGGATCTGTCGCTATCTTCATGCCTTTTAGCTTAGCACACTTTATTGAGAAATCCTGGTTTACAACTCCCAGGACTTTGGAAATAAAGACTAGCCTGTTTTGCAGGAGCAGGTGGTGACATTTACACTGCAATTCTGAATTTTTACATTTCGTCCCATTCTCCTGTTATTTTTCCTTCTTTACTGCCTACAAAAGAACATCTATTCAGCAGGAAAAAAAGTGAAAGCCAGCCAGCCTCCTTGTCCTCAGGGAGCACTTCCTCCCCTCTGCTATGGAAATGATTTTTGGACTGGAATTGCTGCTATTTGCAAACTTGTTTAGCCCCTGACTTTTCTCGTTTGGTGAGTGCGTCTCTCCCCCTACGGAGTGGCAAGCACCTGCCGTCTGCCAGTGCTGAGTGATGGCTGCTGGTGGAATCTACGTGGGAAAGCCCTTCACCATCAAAAGGTGTGTCTCAAAAGTTTATGGTTTTTTTTTAAACTTCATTTTTATTTCAAAAGGGCTTATAATTACCAATTCATTATTTAAACTACCAGCTGTCAGAGCGAGCGATGCCCTGTAGGTTTAATTTCCCATGTCATGCAATTTTCCCAAACGCTAACGGGGCTGGCCCGGTTGCAGTCGGTTTTCAAGAAAGAGCCGAGACCTTTTCTCCACCTTTGTTCTGCCGAATGGCCGCTGCTTCTGACTGTGACCAGGGGCACGTCTCTCTCCTTTGGTGGCTGTTGAGGTGGCAGTGAAGTGGGGGAGACCAGGGGACCGTGAGGAGGTCTGGAGCTGTGGAGCTGGTGGAGATTGGGAGATAGGGGAAAGAGCTGTGGGAGTAAGAGGTGCTGATTCATACTTAGAGGAATTTAATATTCACATCTCATGTGGGAACTGCATACAAATGAGGGGCTCAGTGCATCCCTCATTACAACAGCTCATTAAATTATCAAGAAAGACAGAAAGAGTTCCCATCACACCTCCCACAGTGTACAAGTCCGGACTATGTCATTCAAAATAACCCATCGGTATCTTTCTAATCTTAGGGTATGTCTGCGTGGACGGATGCAGACAGCCACACGTTGGCTCCGACCTAACCGACACGAGCCAGCTCCAGGCTGGAGGCGTACGGCGCGTTAGCTCAGCGCTGACCCCGAGCTTGTGTACCGCGGCTGTAATTGCATACCCTCGGCCGGGCTCCCTGCGCACCGGCAGGGCCACCCTGCTTCGGCAGCGCTGCGGCAGAGCCCCGGCTGTCCGCTCCCAGGAAAACCTGTCCTCCGAAAGCCGCTGCTGCTGCTACACGTGAGAACGTAGTCCCCACGAGAGAGAGGCCCAGCTAAACACAGCTCCTTTCAGATTTGGCTGCTCAATGTTTTCCATTAACTTGATACATGCTGTTTACATCCTACTGCCGCCAGCGCCAGAGATAACTGCCCTGGGAACAGCTCCCTACAGGTATTGTTAACAGCTGCTGAAAACAAAGGAGTTTGTTTTAGCCACGTCACTATCTAAATAGCCAGAAATACATTACTTTTTTATTACTCGTAAGCCAATATTAAAAAGTCTGTCTTGTTCTCTTGGCTGAAAGATGCGTTCTGGAAATCTCGCACGCCGTTAAAGCTGGCGGCTGAGCAAATATCCTCACAACGGTGAAAGAAAGTGACACTGAGGCGAAGGACACGCGAAGGTTCTGGTTGCAAGAAAGTGTGTTTCTCTTCCCAACGTTCACCACCAGCATCAACTACTTGCACTTAAGAGAAATTGTTTCCAGCCAGCAGTTCTTCCTTGCCATATAGTTGGTTTCTGTGTCTTTTCAGGCTGACGGCTGCAGGATATGTGTGGCCGCAGCTGGAAACTTGCGCCAATTAAAAAAAAAAACAAAAACAAAAAAGAGAGAAAAGAAAAATCCTCATTAACCTCCAGCTGCTGATGTCCTTCCTTTTAGCACTGAACCATGGGGGAGCACGGAGGGGCCGTTAGCGCATTGGCTTTAGTGGTGGCGTTCAGGGTGAGGTTTGCAGTGGCCGAGCAAGCGCTCAGCAAGGGTGGAACCCGCGTTTCTGAGACCGTCCGCCCCAGCTGAAGCAGAGGCTGCGGACAGACTCCCTTTGAACAGAAATCTGTCTCTTCTGCTTTTGATCGGGTCTGAACAATAGCTCCTTTTTTATCCTAGTCCATTCTTATTTAGTGGGAAGAGGAGAAAAAAAAAAAAAAGGCAAAAAAACTTTGATGCCTCCTCTTGGGTCAAGTGGAGGAAAGATATGAACTCTACCTACTTTCCTTTTTTTTTTTTCTCCGAACAATAGGACTTTGACTGATAAATAGAGCTGGTAGCTGCAAGTAACTCTCCGCTGCACAGGGGCACCAGATATATTCAGTGGCTGCAGTGATCCAGCAGCAAAATAGGCATAAAAGCAAGACCTCTGTTTAGCTCCCGAGCACACCCAAGTGACTGTTTCCTCTTTCCTCTGAAACGCGTATCCCAGCAGCTGAACACAGACGATGTTCATTTAGGCACCCAAAAGGAGCTGGCTAGAAAATACTTGATTCCACTTCTAAATAATTGCTTGCAGTGAATTTTATTCCCCATCACTCTTCCGTTTCACCATCGTTAGAAGTGAAAAAGAGCTACCTTCAACAGAGGGCAGTAAAGCAGGGCGGAGGGGTGCAAACCCACCGCCCGCCCGCAGCTGCATCGCTGTCCTGGTGCTTACTGCTCACAGTCCTCCTCTGCAGGGTGAGGGAAACAAATGGACTGACTGCCTGTGCACGTTTGATAATTTCTTCAAAAGAGTGAGATTTTGCATCTTTCCGGTGGGCTAGCACAAGTTCTGGGAAGGAACTGAATATGTTTCTAAGATGGGTATATGCGCAATAGGTGTGACGAGTGACTGAAGCCCGGTAACTGGCGTGGCGCCGATGGAAATCAGGGAAAGGTGCAGAAGGGAAAATGCAATGATGATATTGGATAGGCACAGCTGGAGACAAGTTTTCAAAACACACGTGGATCCTTTTCTCTCTGTCATTAGCATCCTCATGCTTTCCCTGAGCGTCTGCCATTTCTGGCGAGTCCAGGTTTAAACCACAGCCTCACAGCGTCACAGAATGGTCAGGGTTGGAAAGGACCTCTGGAGATCATCTAAGTCCAACCCCCCTGCCACAGCAGGGACACCTACAGCAGTTGCACAGGACGGCGTCCAGGCGGGTTTTGAACGTCTGCAGTGTGGGAGACTCCACCACCTCTCTGGGCAGCCTGTGCCAGTGCTCTGCCACCCTCAAAGGAAAGAAGTTCCTCCTCATGTTAAGATGGAACTTCCTGTGCGCCAGTTTGTGCCCGTTACCTCTTGTCCTATCACTGGGCACAACTGAAAAAAAGACTGTTCCCATCTACCTGGCACCCTCCCCTTAAGTATTTATAAGTATTGATAAGATCCCCCCTGAGTCTTCTTTTCTCTAGACTAAAAAGACCCAAGTCCCTGAGCCTTTCCTCATAAGAAAGATGTTCCAGGAGAACTGGGGACTCCCCAGTGCCTGACCCCATGGAATCGCTGCAGAAAGCATTTGACTGAAAACGGCTGGAGTCACTTGAGTTTTGGGGCTGAAAATATGACATGTTGCTAGCTTTGTGCTTTGGTTTCTGGTGCTTCTCACGCAACATTTTTAACCGATTCAGATGTATTCCCTATGCAAATCTTTAGCCTCCTTTTTTAGAATGAAAAATGGGTGTAAATGTGGTTTTGATTTTTTCCCCCACCCTTTTACAGCTGTATTTGCCCCTTTACGTCCCACGGCCGTGTCCTCCCACTCCTGTTTCCTCTATTATATTTTTCCATCCTCCTCTATTAAGTTTTCCAACCTCCACTAATAACTCATCCTTCTTCTTTATCTCCTTTTCACATGGCAGGCTTTCTGCGCTCTTCCGTTCGCTTCATCCTGCTTTCTCTCGGTTTCTCGACTCCAGTGGCCGTTTTGCTCGGTCGCTTGCTTTCGTCTTTCTGCCAACATGAGTCTTTCCCCAAACGCCTGTCTGCGAAATCTGCAAGCTGAGACTTTTTGCTGCCAGCTTCCAGTAAGATGTGGGAACAGAGCAACAAAATGGACTCGATTTTTGAAGGTTTCCATGTCTGTATTTTGCAGCTTTGCCTCATCACTGCGAGCGAGTAGCTGGAGGCAGCTATTATCGAGCAGAAGTGCATCTTTGTGTCTTTTCTATATGAACATCGCTCACCCCTTATGCTGAGCAGCCGACGGGGGGGGGGGGAAGAGGAGGGGGGGCTGAGTGCATGGGGTGATTTTGCAGAGGTGGGTGAGGAAAGTTTGTTCAAATAAAGGTGTGAGCAATTTAGCTTTGCGGTTGGAGTCTAAAAAGCCCTAATGAAAGACTGTCGACGACAGCTTAAAAAGCCGTTTGGCGAAGTGACTCCTAACCCCGCCCGTAATCTTGGTACCACGAGCAAATAGATTTCTGCAGTCAGTTCAGTGCTGTTTCACGGTGCATCGGAGCAAAATAATTGTATTATTGTTTCTTAAAGTAGCACGTAGCTTTTCATGGTACGGGTTACGGCCCCAGTAGATTTTGCTTTTCTCTCCAAGGGTGAGGACTGAGACCTTTTCACAACAAGAAAGCACTCAGAAGCCCAAAGATGGCTCTCGGAGAATACAGCCTCTATTTTCCTTCTGCTGGAAGTGACTAATCTCTGCATAAAATGGAGAGCACGCGGAACGCACGCCTAGTGTATTCATATAGGGTATGCACTGTTTATTGCTGCGAGTACTTGGGTTTCACCCGTGTTCTTTCTAAAAAGAACTGAATCCTGTTTAAGGCTGTCTCTCCTCCCAGGAGGTCCTTGCCTAAGCCATTGAATAGTTGAGCTGAGAAGGCACCTCTGGAGGTCACCCAGTTCCAAGCTGGTCACTCCCGCTCCAAGAAAGGTTAACTTCACACATAGGTCACTTTGCTGAGGGCCACAGGGGGGCTGTTCTTAGCACAAAGTGGTTATAAGAGGGAGGCATGTGATTTTGCTACTGAAATACGGGTGCTGAAGATGGGGAAACACTAGGGAAAATCCTGGTCTTCTGTAGGCTACGGTTTGAAAAACATTTGCCACCCAGTCCAAGGAGCAGACTTCAATTTTTAATGCTAGTCTGCCTTTGGTGGCTGATGGTGATGTGAAGTAAGTAAAGCAAGTAAAGGCAGGAGTCAGGAAAGAAATCTGAGGGAAAACCAGTAAGCCGAAGGGAACCTACTGGGTGCAAGACAGAAAGAAAGAAGTTTGTGGCTTAAGAGAAACCAGAGGAAAAGAAACCGCTGAAAGCTGCAGAGGCTTGTGAGAAAAGGTGGACATTTGCAGTTTGGATGAAGACAGAGGAGGAGAGGTGAGAGATGTTCAGTAGCTGGGCACTGAATCGGTCCAGCGCTGCTAACCTGAGGGCAGGCGAATGTGGGCAGCTGCTGGCAGCACCATAATTCATCTGTGGGAAAGAGAGGAATGACCCTCCGGAGCTCAATAGCTCAACCCTTTCTGGAGAACGTTTGCTGACCCTCTTCTTAAAGGAATCAAGGGCCAAATAGAATAGCGAGTTACAGCAAGCATTGGTGATGGCTAGCTTGTGTCCTGCAGAATGGGATGGCTGTTTATCCGTATATACAGCTAAGCAGCAAGTCTCTTGATAAATGTGATACTTCTAATGCATATCTTTTCTTGCAACACAGCTTTACGAATGAAATCAGCACCCCCACACTTACAGTAGAGCCGCTGTGGCCATCCCAAGGGATACGAATGCTCCTGTTGACTGTGTAAAGCAGCAGCTAACTGATAAGCCTAGAAATCTAGCAAATATTTTTTCATTGCAGCAAAATACTGCCTGGGTTGCTCTGGAAGATTCAATGCAGTCTGTTGCCAGAGACTTGTAACTCGACTGGATGGAGCGTGGGCTGGATCACATGGCAGCTCCTGCCGGTGCTTTCAGTGGCCTCTGTTGTATGCGAGACTGGTTCATACCCCAGCGGCGACGGACCCAGATCACGCTCTGAAGGACCTCATATTGAGTAAGGCAGCAAGGGGGTGGCGATAGGGCAAATATGAATGCTCAAGCCAAATCTTAACCCCTGCCCTCCCCCTGTGTACCTTGCAGTAGGAACGTAACTGATTCTCACTGACCACTTGGACCCCAATAAACAAAATAACCAACCAAAACCAGACCCCAGCAAGACAGTTTACAGGTGAGTTTCCAGCTGAAGCTACAGCACAGAGGCAGGGGTGAGTGGCCGGGAGCGGGGTGTTAGCAGAGGGAGCTCTTTCAACTGTGGAGAGAAATATCCCTGAAATAATGGGCTGCTGTTCACCTGCGCAGCAAGCGGAGGACTGAGGCCACCGGGCACAGCCCTGGGGTCCCCAAGGGCCACGGTGTCCCCAACCTGCACAAAGACAGTACCTGAAATAATGTGAAATGCGGCAAAGCAACCCATAGGAGAAGCGCATGTGGAAGTACAGCAGGAGACATTGTATAATTGTGGAAGCAACCGACAGTATTATAAAAGACCGTAAAGCAGAGATTTGTGAGAATGTGTAGCTTGAAAATTCAGCAAAGTGGGTCCATGACTAATCACAGAGGCCCATTGTATGATTGAGTCTAACCGCCTGTTTAATGAAAATACTTCTCTGAATAAGTCTCATTTAAACTACAGTAAATAGCTCTGAATAAAATGTCCAGCCTTAATGTACAACATTTTAAATGACAGAGAAGTCACCCCAACCTTTGGTAAATAGTTTGAACAGATAATCAGGCGCTCTGTTTAAAACTGTCACAGTATTTCTAGCACAAATTAATCGGGGTGGAGTGTCTAATTGCTGGTAACTGGATCTGTTACAATGCTGTGTGCCAAACTGGCAAGCTTTTATTATCGGATTTCTGCTTCTTGGATTAAGCCTGTGCAGGAAAGGAGCTGTGATTTCCCCCAATGAAGACCCGCAGTGGCTCTGGGGCCAGTCCGCGCTCCAGGGGCAGCGCGGGGTCTGGAAACGCCTGGGAAAAGGTGTCCCGACATGCTCCCACTGCTGGACTGCAGCAGGGGGACCTTGTTCTCAGTGGGGCATAGTGGCTTTTGGCATCGGGGGTGGTTCTTCTGCTCGCGGGCGCTGGCTCTCTCATAGGTCCCCCTATGGCTACGTGAGGCCAGAGGCTGCCCTGGGAGAGTGGCTCTGGCCGGCAGGCTGCTGCTTGCCCACTGGCCTCGGGAGAGACCCACAGGAACTATTTAGAAACCTGTTCAGCAGAGTTTATTTTGACACAAGGTGGAAGCTCTGGAAGGTCGGCCCTGTGTTTGCCGCAGTGGTTTCCCAAAACCAGACTTGGTAACCCAAGTTTAGCCTCTGTGACATTAAAGACCTGACTAACAAAAGGGACTTGTTTCAGAACTACATGATGGTTGTGTTTAAATGTTTATTTTTAACTAGGCATCCACTATCTGGCCAATTATGGAGCCTGAATGCTGCTGGAAATCACCAGGGGTGTCCTTTGTCAGACCTGTTGTACTTGCTGTTCCCTTCTCCCTGATGGGGACAATGAGGACGCTGATAAACCCTATCGACTCGCCCCTTTGTTGTCTTCTGCAGCTGGTCTGCAGCTCTTTGGCCTTGTCCTGCTGTCCCTTAAGCTAGGAATATGCTTTTTTTAGGAAACCTCTCTCCTTCCCACTTGGGACTGTGTTGAGCAGTTCTGCAGTTAAGGATACAGTGATAACATCTGATGATTCATTTACTGATATCCTTTAAAAAGGGAGCTCTCACTCTGTCCCCTCTTCTCCTGGCTTTCCTTTCCTCCTTCCTTTACGCTTAGGCTGACCAGGAGCCTGGAGCGATTCTGCAGATTAAATGGCGGCTATGCCACCTGCTTCTCAGTTGACCATTTTTTGACTGCGTTGGCCATTTTCTCTATTTTCTCTTTTAGAAAGAGTGGACTCCTTTTTACTTCTTTTCCTTTTTTTCCCCCCAATCTTTTTCCTTTTTTGGGCCAACGTGAGCCATGCTGCTCCTCAGCCACTCCAGTTGGCTGTGCCACAGAAGTGAAACCTGTCTCAGTTGAGCGTGACACCTTCGCTGCCGCGCCTCCAGGGGACTATAAAACAGATGGCCTCATCCCAGGTCATTTCTCTTTATTGATGTTATTGCGGAGCCCCGTGCTATGGCAACCAAAGGAGTTGTCCTCTTTGGAGCAGGAGTGGGGTGGAGGGAGGAAGGACTCTGAAGTTGCTGTTTGGGACCAGCCCTGCTCCAGCAGCCGCAGCTCGGCAGGCGCCGGCGCCCCGCCAGTTCGCTGCGGCGCGGGTGTTTATCCAGCGCGGTGGTGAGTCACGGCTGCCATGCTCCACCAAAGCCACCTCCGGCAGCTTCCCCGTGAATCACTGCAGCCTGAGAAGACTTGCAGCAATTCCTGGGCCACCAGAAGGATGATCTCATTGCCTGCTGAGGGGAACAAGGATAAAGTCACGTGGAGCTCTGCTCTCGGAGCTGGGAAAAACGGCATCCCAGCAAAGAGCTTGCAGGTGACCTAAGCGGGCACGTGATTCAGTGTTACGGGACCAAACGGGGCAAAGATCCTTCTGCAGGGGAGGAAGGAAGAGACTGCAAGATACATACGAATGACTTGAAGTGGCTTTCATAACGCAACTTGTAAGGCAAGGAGGAATGATATGGCACGGGGTCCATGAAGGACTTAGTTTTAAATATTTCTCTTTGCATCGCCTGTTTTCATTTACTTTTATGATTCTCCAAACAGCATTGCCTATCCTGGGTGATCACAACGTGAAGTCCAATGACATAATCTTTGCATACCATGTCCTGTCCATGGAGCTGAGTTACTGCGATACTGGTTCAGACTCACTTGCCCAGCACAGCTGAAGGATTTACTCGTTTAACTCCAGCTGAAATCAAATGCTTTTGCCTCTTCTAAAAAATTAATACATGGCAGTTTTCTGTTTCCATTGGATTTGTTATTGTGTCAAAGAGATTGCCAATTTCTGAGCAGAGAACAAACAGTCTTTCCTGATCACAAATATAAAAAATAATAACCCTGTGCTCCTTCTCCTAAGGCATATCTTGAAATGCTATGAAAAGTGCTGGTTCTTTATTTAAAATATGTAGTTTTATAAAATCAAGATCAGTGCAGAAAATTGGTAGGGTTTTTTTTATCATCTTGAAATTTCACAAGGCTGAGAATTTTACAGAAAATTAAAAAAATCAACTCGTGTTTTGTCAAGAAAGGCTGATGGGGTGGATTTGATGAAGCTGGAAATTATGTCTGTGACAGTGAAGCAGCTCAAAGCTGCTCCTCGCCTCTGTTGCTGGCAGCCGGAGCTCAGACCTCAGGAGAAAGAGGAGGAAACTTCATCTCAGAGATCCCTGGCTTTTCAAGGTGCTACATGTGCTGGCTCTGAAGCGTGTGCCTGGGCTGCGGGATGCTAGTGGGCTGCGGCGAGGAGCAGTCAGCGGGGACCAACTCCTGTACATGCTCGCTCCTTGAGCTGTGAGCGTGATGGCCGTCATCCCTCATCCCGGCAAGACACCCCTACGTGTTGGTGCTAACTGGATAGTGCTGACAATCCCCGAAGTAGTATTTCGTCAGCTGCTTTCCATTCCTTGACTTCATTAGGTGTACGTTGCTGGCTAACCATGTTTAACAGCGCGGGTTAGATAATGAATCGTTGGGCTAAGCTGTGATAGGACTGAAGAAACCGATCCCAGATGGAACTTCCTCACCGTAGACCATCAGACCGTACAACCAAGCCCACCTCTGCTCACGTCCATTAATTTTCCCTTCCCCAGGCCTGGCATCGCGGAAAAACCTCATGAAAATATCAACTAAGGGTGAATATGGTTGTTCTCAGTGGCACATTGGTCCAAAGGTATCAAGCCCCACATTTGATATACTTGTGAAAATTGGCCTGGTATGTTTTCCTCCTTCTGTACAGCTTTCCAGTCAGGTTTTAACTTTTGTCCATCTTGGGGCAGCCCAATTTCTTTCCAGGTGAAAGGGATGGGCTGCTAAACAGGGGCAAAGGATCCCTCTGCAGCTGCAGGATGCACTGCGTGACCCAGGAAGCTCTCTAATGATTTTGCAGGTAAGATGGAAACTATCAGATAAAAAGCTCTTTGCCTTTTCCAGAACAGCTACCTCGCTAGTGCAACCGTGCATCTGAGCATGGCCCAAGCCAGAGCCGGTGCACCGAGGACGCTATTTGCACGCTCTCCGTGAATACAGGCTCTGTTCTGGCTTGCAGGGGTTCAAGGAAGTGAGCTGCAATCGCGATGACATCAGGCAGCCAACGCCGATTTCAGGCTCGGTGAACTCTGAACGTGCCTGCTCCTTGGAGGTGAATCTGGAGCCTGTGGAAAGGACTTTCCTCAGCCGCTGCGCTTGCTCTTTTGAGTCATAACCGCAGCGTGCACGGCGCTGCCCAAATGCAGCAAATGACACAAGGGTTGTGCTTAGAGAGAGGTGTCTCAACAGCTTTCAGTGCGGCATGTTGGGAAATCTTGAAAATACTGATATCTTCCTATCCAGCGGGTTTTAAAAAGTCGGAGCCGCGTGTGCATGGGAAGGGGTGCGGGGCGGTTGCTGCTCTCCACCTCTCACTCCTACGGGAGCTGGAAGTGCGGCACCTGCAGCTGGTTCCCCGAGGTGGCCCTCGCTCTCTTGAAAGCTTTGGAGACAAGGAGGTGGGCGAAGGAGCAAAAATCTTTGAATCATGGCTATAAATGGAAGAGGGTTTTTGAGATGTTCTCCAGTGAAGTGGCTGAAAAGCAAAAGCGTCTGGAAATGTTCTGAGCGCAGAGGAAACTAGTTGTTTATTATCCTGCAGTTCTCTCAGGCCTGCTTTATGCACAAATATGGCCAAAAATGGTTTTTGAAGAGCTACGTAGTGATGGGCAAGGACAAAGAAGCAAGGAGATCTGTTGGTCGGTTGCCCTGCTCGCCGGAGGGGAAGAGGAGCCCCAGGGGCCTCATGCTGGGGAGGGGATGCTCTGGGCAGGGGATGCTCCCAGGGAGACCGCAGGTGGCCAGAGGTGAAGCACAGCTTGTGTATCCCTAATATTCACCCTAATACAGCCAAAGGAGCCTGCTCTTATTCCTGTACCGACGCCTGAATTTCACCCGTCGCCACTGTGCCGCCTGTTGTGCTGCTGGGTGTTGGTGTGCTGACCGTGACCAAACCCGGGCCACTGTCCCGCCAGGCGCAGGAGGCGGTGTGACTCCCACCTCCACTTTCCGCAGAGGGGAGCGTGGGGGAGAGTGTGTGTGGGGGTGGCCTCGGACCCCTCCTGGAAACTCGGCCCCTGTGCCCCCAAATCAGTGCTCAGCCCTGCAAGCTGAGCACAGGCACCTTGTTTTCATGAATGGGAAAGCTCGGCATGCCCCAATATTTTTTTTTTCTCCCCCGTCTATTATCAGTTTATTCGTCATAATAGGATTATGTTAATGTTCATCTTGGCCCGATCCCAGGGGTGCCTTGTATCCGCTAGGAAAAATCAACAGCCACAGCCAAGCCTTCTTGTTTCAGGACAGATATCTGGGGCTGTGCGAGTCGCACGCCCTAAAATTAACTGTGTGACTACAGGACTGTTTGTTGTCAGCATGATGCCTTAATCGCTGCGGCTTCAGCATAGTCCAGCATCTGAACCAAGGGCTTCCTTTTCGTATGTGCCTGAGTTTAATTAATGAGCCTGAAATGTACCATGCGGCATAAAAATATGAATTAGAGGTCTACACAAAGCACTTTACAAGGCACTTTGGGTGAAGACAATGTGCTGTATGGATATGGTATCTAGCAGAAAACATTTTAAAATTTCCCTCCTTTTTTTAGAGTGTTTTACGTCGCCTGCTGTATGCAGAGCTGTGCTGCTTCTCTGGCAATTTTTGATATTCTGAGCTTTTGAGAAGTAAGATGCTGACACCTTCTAGTGAGGGATCTGGTTCTACTGCCACGCGTTGAAAATGAAGCTTTGTTATTTCTTTATTTTAAAGAAAGAAAAAAGGAGGAACCTGGGGGGAAGAGCATGGGGCGTGAGATGAGCGGGACAGGCAGAGCCAAAGGCATTGACGGATAGTGACCAAGAGGTGTGAAATGTCAGCAGGCAGGAGCAGGTGCCCGGCATGATTCCTTGCAGAAGCTGCTCCAGGAGCAGTCGGGTTGAGGCATGCACCATGTAAGCGGTGAGCTGTTTGTCATTACTCAGGGGAGCAAGACAAATGAGAAATCAATTGAACATCAAACCATTGTTGCTGATTGCCTATGTTGAAAATAAATGATTCATCGAGTGCTTTAATTGATTCATATACGTGGCAAGGAGTTCCAGTCTTGATTTACAGACGTCTCCACCAGTCAGGCAGGAAAGTCTTGCTCCCACTCTATTTGTGCAACAAACATCCTTTTCTCTTGGCATGGATTAAGCCAATCCACTTGCAAACCTTTTTTTTTTCCCCTCTCTGATTGTTTACTTTGCCTTTAAGTGATTGGTAACTCTACTCACTTACATGGTGCTTTTTTTTTTTAATTTGGATTTTACAGCGGATGAGCCCGGAAGGGATGGGGATGGCTGTGCGCACAGCGCTGGGCTCTGTGCCCAGCAAGGCAAGCAGGTGACCCCAACCTCAGAGAGCTGCAGTCTACAGCGTACCGTGGATTTACAGTGTCCACTGCTGAATCGGTGGGAAAAGGGGATATCTGGAGACATAAAAGCCTTTTGTGACTTCTCATCTGATATACTGCAGAGTACTTTGTGTCTTGAAATCTGTATGCCCTCTGTAGATACAAGCGGTTGCTCACAGGGGTTGAAGGAGACTGCGCCTCCTCCCTGCTGCTGTGTCTGTGTTTACCCACCAGCCCGAGGAGGTGTTGGAGATCTGCCTCTGCTTTTCCACAGCAGTTCCATAGAGTCGTCAAAACAGACGGGAAACATGGGGGTGTTTGCTGTAGGTGAGGGGAAGGAATGGGGAGGGAGGTGTATCCCAGCTTGCGCAACCGGTGGGTGGTACGGTGGGGAAAGGCGTGAGGAGAGCTGCAAGAACAGGGAGGTCCCCCCCCTCCCCGGCTGATTCAGGAGGGCAGGTCTCCAGCGGGGCTGGCCGGGGGCAACGCAAGTGGAAAAAGGAGGGGAAAAAGAATTTGACCGTTTCCTCGGAGTTTATCAGGCGGCTAAGGCAGAGGCAGCCTCTCACCAGCCCTGTGTGCCCCCGGCCGTGCGACGGGGAGATGGCCTGCCGGCCCCTTTGCCACCCGAGCCATACCATGGCTGCCATCACCGCTGGGTTGGGTGGTTCTGCCCAGGTTTCTCCATGTGTCCCGGGGCCAGGCTGCAGGGAAGCAGCGCGAGTTATCTGGGGAGAACCTTCTCCAGTCAAAAATACCATAGTGCCACCAAGCTCCTTGATCTGCCCGCAACCACAAGAGAGATGGTGACCAGCAAACTGGGGCTGAAACAGCAAGAGAAAACAACAACAACAACAACAAAACAACGACAATCTCTTGCAGTTATTTGCCACCAAGTAGAAGAGTCATAACCCCAGTTGCCCAGGGGATGATTAAGAATGGAGCCTGACTAGCTTTTAACTTGGTACAGCCCGCAGGTGCTGCTGTAGGATGAACTGGATTGCAGAATTTATCTGGCTAAGAAATAATGCTTTCCGCCAGGTTGTTTTTCAGCTGGATCATTTTTTTTTCACCCATCTCTTTGCGCCAGCACTGGGGCTGGCAGGGCGGGAGAGGCAGCGCAGGAGAGGGGAGCAGCAGGAGCTGCTTTTTTTCTAGCAGTTTTGCTTCGTACCATCACTGCGGGGGCTTTGGCTGGCAGTAATTACACCAGCCTGCCGTAAAGGGTGTCCAGCCTCTGTACACACAGGACGCCTTTGTGATTTGATCGACTGACTTGGCTTGGTCCGTTTGGCAGCGAAACGGCGAACAGCGCCGCCACATATATCTGTCTGGTTTTGGGTGACATGTTTTTGCATTGCACTGGCAGGAGTTCACGTCCTGTGTCAGTCGACTCAGCTTGCACTTAGGAGGAAGCCCTCACGAATGAGAAGAACAATAACCTAGAGACAATTCCTGCACCCGAGCTGTCTCCAGTGCTTGTGAGCCTGAGCCTCCCACTGCCCGACAGCATAGCACAAGTGGGTTATCTGCATTTCTTTCCCTAATGAAACCCTGGGTTCTGCACCAAAAGGATTTGAAAGGGATGGCTCCAAGTCCTTTGCCCCCGGCCGGAGAAGCTGTGCAGGGGGTGGTGGGATGACCCCTGTGCTGCACCTCAGTGCGCGCTGGCTCTCCGGCCGCAGGAGAAGCTGGGTCTGGTTGTTCCTCTCTTTGGTGTGCAACTTTCCTCACTCAGCGGTGTTTCACTGAAGACAGCATGGATTAGGCGTAGCGAGGGATCTCAGGGTTAAGGATTGGGAACTTTGACTTCAGAATAGGGTTTTTTGGGGGGCAGGTAGCTTGGGAGTTCAGAAAAAGCAGTCTGTAGTAAAAAGAAAGGAGAAGAAAGAGATGCTGAGGACGGTGCTCGGCAGATAGACATTGTGATCATATAGCTATGGACGGGGACCAAAACCTGGAAGGATGCCGGTGTGCTTGTGCTGCTTGTTATTTCTTTTCTCATTACTGGTTAAAAGACAGCGATGTAAATCTGGGAGGATTCGGCATTCCCCATCCGAAGGACGTATGTTAGCAAAGAAGTGCCTCTGTAAGCATTGCTTCAGCACTGGTTCTGCAAAGAGGTTGCAGGAACTCATTATTCATGATTTTATCTTGCTACCTGAAATACATAAATAGCCTAAGGGTTCCTCTGATGGACTTCTTCCAGCTCTTTGATGTGCCAAAGATAATTTCTGTACATACTCCCTCAACCTGTCCCCACTCCCTACCTAAGGTTTAATGTTTCTACTTGTTATGTTTACCTGTCTGTACTAGACTGTAAGCTCTCCAAGGCAGGGACCTTGCCATCTTTCATGTTGAAGTACCTTGAAGGAGTTGTAACATCAACAGCTATAAAATGTGATATAAATTATCAAAGCAACGTCAACTAACACAGCTCCACTCTTTGGCCTCTTCTGTGCCAGGCGAGCTTTCCACGGGGCTGCCGGCTGCTCCTGACACTGGCTTGGCATGATCTGTGCCAGCAGCACGGCTGTCGCGAGAGCAGGCGGTGGCTGCTATGACGAGCGGGAATGTAGAGCCTGTGCCCGCCTGTAGCCGGGCTCCTTATGAGGTGCCAGCAGCGGCTAGGCTTTTTGGAAAGCCTCCACCCGAGATAAATCACATTTCCAGCGGCAGGATCCCATGCCTCCATTGGTTTAAAAACTCAGGGCTGTATCCCAGAACTTTTAATAACTCAAGAGCCTCATGGCGCTCTGGACTTAAGTCCCCTCATGTGAGGCCGTAACAGTGGAAGCAAATGGACGCGTCCTGGGCTACGGGAGTTAATGTGAGAAATAGGCAGAGCCAAGCAACGCGTGCTCCCCTGCGCCAGCTTCCGCATGGCTCTTGAGCATCCCCAGGGCTGGAGCCACCATCCCGTGGCGTTTCTGGGAGCCTGCCACTCAGGCCCACAGTCCACAGTGCACTTGCAGTCAGGTCTCTCTCGCCTTCCCTTCTTTGGAGCCGGTTTCTTTGTGCAGCCTGGGATGTGTCAGGGAGAGACCTTGTTTTTATAACCTCCTGTTATGGCTGGAGGTGATGCCTCTGCGGTGACAGCTGGGGAGCAGACTTTGATCTGGTACATGGATGCCTCCTCTGGGAATTCAGGCCTCTGAGTCTTACTTGCCCTGGGCAATAGTCAAGAGGATTTCCCCTAAGTAAAGAGCCATCAAACCTTATCAGCTGTCTTGCTATTCCTGTGTCACCACCCCTTGAAGACAGCATCTGCCACAGAGAGGTCAGGCAGAGAAATCTCTGGGTAAAAGCCCAAGGTGCAGCCCGAAGCAGCGCAGAACTGGGGGGGAACACGTCCTGGGATTGGCCCAGCCCTGTGGCACCCCCAGCAGCTCAGGGACTGGCAGCCATCGGGACAAGAACCCAAGTCCCAGTTATCTTCCCCGCCAAGCACGTGGCCTCTCTGTCCTCCCTTCAACCTGCGGTGCATGTGGGCAGGGTGCCATCAGCAGGGTCTGACCACACACCTCAGAAAAAAACCTGCGCAGAGCCCACCGAGGCCCGGCCAGCGGGCGAGGGGGCAAGCTGGGCCATGGCTGCAGGCAGGCAGGCGTTCGGTCCTGCAGGTGGTCCCTGGCACCCACTGGTAACAGCCTGGGGCCGGGCTGTGCGGCTGCAGCGTGAGCAGGGCTTGCTTTTGGATTTTGCAGCTCTCATCACTGCAGCATCCCAGAAATTGGAGGAATGCGGGCTGGTGGAGGAGCGGGGTCAAGATTCGGGATGGGAAGTCGGGACATCCAAGTTCTGCTTCTGGCTTTACTACACACCCTTACTTTTCCCACCTGTAAAAATGCTGTTAATGCCCTCATGGTTTTCATGCCAGTTTGGTTTCTGAAGGGTTGACCATGATATTTGGTGGAGCTGTAGTGCTATTGCACATACATGTTGCTTTTCTTCCTCGGTGAAGCTTATTTCCAAAGACAAGGGAGTGGGGTGCTGTTAAAGGCCCCATAAAATGGTTCAGACGGGGAGCTGCCGACCCTACGCCCAGCCAGACTGCCTTGCTCGACGCTGGCTCACCATTAGACCTCAGAAGCGCCTGCAGTTTTGGTTCCTTCTTTTGTACATCTGCGCCTGCAGACTGCTCAAGGCTCTTCCATATTTCTTTCCAACAGAGCTATTATTTCACTATGTGAATTCTATTCACTGGTGAATTGGATGCTGTTCATTGCAGCTTGAAATACTTTTTTTGCTGCTCTTAATGCTTCCCATTCATTTTCTGCGGCGATCAGATTCATAACAGCAGATATGCAGCTTTCATTGATACTCGATGCAGCAGCAATACTCTCAGCAAAGGCTTTTTTGTACATAGGGCTCCAAACCTTTCAACCACGCTATCATGGAAAGCCATAATGTCCCTTTTCTCCTTTTCTGCAGTGCCCCGAGCCACCTGCAGCCCCTGAAAGAGGACATTGTTTCCCCAATTAAAGAAACAACATGGGCAGTGTCTGCGCTGGTCGCAAGGCAGGGCTCTGGGTAATCTCTTTTTGCCCTGCCCCCATCCTTCATCCCCCTTCCCCATCCTGCTGGAGGCTGAATTTCAGCCCCACTACTGTTTAAACCTAAATGGAAGGGTGTTTGCAGGGTGGGTTATTCTAGCTGCTAAATGAGCTGCCTGATGTTACGCTACCAGGTGGGGCCGACTCTGCTGGGGTGGCAATCCTGCTGGGAGCGATTCCTGGGTGCTGGGGTTTTACATGAACAGCCACGGTTTTCCTCTTCTTGCTGTCTCTGGAAAACCATATGCCTCTAAGTGACCGGTGGGGGTGGGGGTGTTTTTTCTTTTTCCTTTTCTTTTTTATTTTCCCAAAAAAGCACTTGTGTGGGGAGAAGATGCTGCACTACTTTTGCTTGGAGAAAAGGAGTCTGACAGCTTAGCACTGCTCAGAGACAGGAAAATTACTTTGTCTAGTGAATATTCTAAAGAGATGAAATAACAGGGCACGATCAAAATCCTCTGTTTAAAAGAAGGGCTGTCTCGCTGCTGCTAAGCCAATAATTTCATTGTTTTGCTCATCTTTTGCAGAATAACCTTAGAGAAGAAACGGTGGAAACCTCTGTAAATGCTTTTTGCAGAAGAAAAGGAAGATTCAGGCTGTAATCCGTGCTGGCAACCAGAGGAAAAATCTCTGCCCCAACAGATAAGTGGTGGTTTATTATGGGCATATCCTTGCTGGCACTTGCCTGTTTCACCTACTGGAAAAAGGAGTTGTCACCCACAGCTCGGCGCTGTCAAGCGCCACCCAGCAGCAACGCGGCTGCCATTTGGCATGCTGTGATACCAACGCTTGCTTGTTTTCAATAAACAGAGCTATGTTTTCAGGGGAATGGCAATGTTGTTTGAGAAAAACAGAGTACTTAAAAAGACGGATTATACGCTGAGCTAGAAAAGAGTCCGAGATGGCAAAGATAATCTCCCAGCTGGCACGCTGCAGCGCCCCCCCCCCCAGGTTTCATGGCGCTGGGACAAGTGGCTGGCAGGTTGTTATCCCAGAGCTGAGGGATACGGGTAGGTGGACATAGTGCTTTGAAACCCCTTTTTTTTCTCTGTCCCACATTTTGTCTTTCTTCCATGTGACTGTCTCAGAGGGAGTGGAAATCTGGAATCACCTCTGCATCTCTGGGGCAAGAGAAAGTCACGCTACACCCTCAGCCCTTGTAAATATTCCCCTCCTCCTTTCAAAACCTGTGCCTATGCTTGTGTCCCGCTCTTTCAAAGCAACTGCAGACACAGAGCGGGCACAAGCCCGCTGCCCCCGTGGGTGAGGGGCTGTGGGGAAGCGGGGGTCTGGGGCATCGCCCTGCGGGCGGGCAGGCGGGGGGAGGCCATCCCTGGGCTCCCAGATGCAGCTCCTGCCAAAGCCCTGCGAAAAAAAACCTGGCACGGCAATAGCTCTCCGGGATTCCCCCTTCCTGCTGTTCCTCTCGAGGGCAGAGCCGCTTGTTTATCTTGTGGGAGAAGTCCGCAGCCACAGTTAGCTTTGCATATTTGATCCTGTCTGAGGTCACTTCTTTTCCTATCTGCAATAATGCTATTGCAAGCGCCTGTAATTGTTTCATTGAGGTAATGCTTACAATTGCTCAATGAACATATTACTTCTATTGTCCCCATGATCTCAAATACAAATGTTGTGGCAGTCACCGATTGTTTGGGGACTTAGCGACAAAGGTGCCAATAAACAAGTGCCAGTGCTAGCCACAGGTGGCACTTCAGAGCTGATGCCTGCAAGAAGCCCTGGGAGCCAGGCATGGGGGGCCACCACCCCTCCACCAAAGGCAGGGTCAGCACCCAGCACCTCCAGGACATCTGCTGAGGTGGCCGCAGTCAGTTTTGCTGCACAACCCACAGCAGCAAATTTGATTTCTTTAAAGGATGCCGGACCCAATGCCTTTGGTTCCTACGGAACGACCTCGGGGTTGTGGGTGTGCGGCACTCCTGAAATTCAGGCTGTGCTTGAACAGGAGAGGGCAGACAGACGTGTTGTGGGAAAGATCAGAGATGTGCAATGCTATCTGTATGCGATGAGACTGAATCAGCCTTGGCCTGGGAAGAGAGGACTCTGGGCTACGCTGCAGTCTACAGCGTGATGAATAGGAGGAATGGCAGCAGTTGCGCATAAGACAAGAGCTGAAGGATGTTAAATGAAATCATCAGGCAGACATTTTTTAAGGCATAGAGGAGGAAGTCTTTTTTTCACACAACCATAATTAGTTGGTGGAACTCATTGCCACGGGATGCTTCAGGTGCCAAAACTATACATTGGTTCAAAATGCAATTAGGCAAATTAATGGGACAGCAGTCTATGGAGGCCTGTTAGAGCTGCCGCTGCAGTTGCAGCCTGTGGCTCAGGAAGCCGCTGGGGTGCCGAGCGCTGGGGCTTGCGGGGTTGCGCTAGGCTCTTCCCACTCTCCCCCCACCCCTAACTCCTATGGGCCAGAGCTGCAGAACACCTGTAGTGTGTCTTCTCCTCCCTGGGCTCACCGTGCCAGGCTGGAAATAGTCCTCTGTGAGGATCTTTCTCAAATGTAAAATTCAAGGCACTTCTGAATATCATAGCGAGGTACCAGGAGGGAGGAGAACTTGGCAGCTCTCACCTCTCTGAGATGCGTTACTGTGGGAGGACAAATTGGCCCCGTTTGGGGGAGCTGTGTTTTTGCCTTCTGCCCAGTCCCTGACTGCATGCTGGCAGCGGTGCTGCCTGACCAAGGGCAAGCCGAGCCACCGGGAAAGCCGATGGTGCGGGTGCCCACACGGGGTGCGCGAGGCTGTAGGGGCAGCAGGAGAGAGACGGCAGACTGGATCACGTTAGCTGCTCCAGCTGCACCCTCAGCCTCGCACCTGTACACCTGGACACCTTGTCCTTCACCCCGGCACATTCTACTTAATTGTGGGATGTGAAAGTGCCACTAGATGCAGGTGTAGCATCAAGGAATTGGGAGGAAACAGCCCCCATGTATATACAGATGGAGAGAGAGAGAGAGGGGTAGTCTGCAGGCTGTGATTAAGCTCAGTGCGTTTACATTTTAAATGCTTCAGTACTCAGTCAGTTTAGATAGCTTAATCTTTGAGAATTAGATAGCTTAATCAGACAGAAATAGAAGCTGCACAAAGAAGGCTCTGTAAAACCCCAGGGCTCTGGGTATGGGAGCCCCAAGCTCAACTTCATTTTTGTTTAATGCAGCAGTTTGCTATGCACTTTTTAGACAAGCACAAAGACAAAGTGCCGGAAAGAGATTTCATGTGTAGAGATATGTAAAATGAGACCTGTGATTTGTTTATTATATTAAAGAACACAGCCAGAGCTTTAGGATAAAAGGGTATAAAATAAATGGCATGGGAACCTAAACGGCAGCATTTTTTGCCTGGCAAAGAGAGAGGTAGGACGTGGACTGTGTCAAGTCACCTCTTCTGCACCTGCTTGGGGTTAAAGTGATGCTATTGTTGGCCCTAGGTCTGCCCTACCCAAAGGTCTCCTGGTGCTTTGCAAGGAGCCACAGTTTTGGGGTGGGCCTTTTGTATGTGTCCATCCCGACCCACTGTGCTGCACGTAGGACATGGGAAACCTGATGGGGTGTTCGCTGTGGCTGCAGCGGGCATCCCTCAGGGACTATAGGCTGGGGGTCGTAAGGACACGGACTGTCCTGATAAGGGGACAGTCAATGGATGTGATCTACAGAGAATAAATCCAGAGCGACTCCAAGGCTGTTTATTGCAAACCAAAAATTACCTTTGGAAATTGGTCTTGCAAAAAACCAGAGGTGACAGCTGTGCTTACCTGTGACACAGCATTCCTGGGCTTCCATGGAAATTCATGAGCCCTGCTGTATGATCGGCTCTCTTACTCCTAGTTATCCTGTCTTGATCGCTTGGAAAAATCTGTATTCACCCAGGAAAAATGTCCTCGCCCCAAGGTGTGCAAGCGTGGGATTATTTACCGGTGCCCTGGAAGGGCGCAGCTGCTCCGTGCAGACATGGGCTGTGCGTGCCTTGCGGGGAAGCCCTGCGCAGGCCTGGGGGAGGCCGTGCTCAGCCTTTCCACCGTGGGACAGTAGGCACGCACTTCACAGAACTGAGAGAAGTTGCTGTAAGGAAATACCGGAAGCATCTGCACGGTGCAGGGACATCTGCCTTTCATTCATCTCTTGGTTTTTTTGGTTTAAACTCTCCATCCAGTTAGTATCATACTTCTTCCTTCATTGTTTCTTTCCTCTGTTTATTGTCTTTTTTCTCTCTTTTTCCTCTAGTGATGCTTGAGAAACACCAGAGAAACACTCATTTCAGGCAGTCTCTCCCCCCTTGTCCTTTCTTGCTCGCTCCAAGCGCACTCAGCTAGGCTCCCTCTCCTTTGCCCGTTTTCTGCTTTGAGGGTGGCCCTGGGGTTTGTCTCTGCAAATAAGCCACCCCTGGCAGGGCAATGGGAGCTCCTTGGGATGCAGCGCTGCATCATCACCCCCGTGCCCTCTCCCTGAAGCTGAAGCTGCACTTTGAGGCCTGAAGCGAAGCGAAAATCTCTGCAGTTTCCATCCCCAGCCAGATAGCACAAGGTGGCGGGGAGGGAGAGGCTAATCTATTCAGGTCATTAAGATGTGGGCAGAACTCAGCCTGTCCTAACGATCCCCTTTGAAATCCTATATGTATATAATTCATCTTGTTCTCCGGCAGATCCTGCCTGAAACTGGTATTGCAATTCTAAGCATCTGCTGTTGTATTCAGTACTTTGAGGTAGTTTACATAAATGGGTGGCTTTAATTTGTGTTCCCATTGTAACTGCCTCGAAGCTGTGTGGGGCTGGGCCACCTCCGCCCAATTTTTGTCAGGGGCAGACTTACGGAGAGCATAAGGGGCTGTGGCTCTCGCCTGCAGCCCTCCAGGAGGTACCAGCAGACACGGCACGTGTTCTGCGGCAGGGGATGGGGCAGCCCTGCAGTGCCGCCTGCCCTGCTCCCCCCAGCCCTCCCTGCCGCTCGGAGGGGTCTGTGCCACCCTTGCGGCGTGGAGCAGGGCCACACAGGCGATGACGGTCTGCGTCAGCCCGTGAGGGACACCGAGAGCTGGCTGGAATAGCTTTCAAGAGAACTGGCTCTAATTGTACATGGGTTGGTTTGGTTTCCTTTATGAGTGATTTTGAAGGATCAAATTGTTCCCAGAACATGCTTTCCAGGCTGATCAGATTCCCATTAGCCACGACCTTCCTCGCAGCCGGTTGTTGGCTCCCCCGGCCTGTTCCGCACCAGGGTGGAAATTGTTTGTGGCAGGGTGTGGGACTTCCTGCACCAGCATATCGCTTCCAGCATCTACCACAGCCCCGCTCCGATCTTGATTTGGGGTCTTTGGATGTGACCACAACAGACACCTCGGGAGAGGCAAGGCGGGCCACTGCTAGGCATGAGCATTTCTGCTGTCGGTCGAGAGGCATCAGCTTTATTTTGGCAAAGCAAATATGGCTTTTGCATGCGAAGGCAGGACAGGAAGAGGCTTCCCTGACAGTTGTTGCGCTTTCATCGTTACCCAGCAAAAGGGTCCTGGGAAAAAGACACTATCCTGCTGCCTGCAGGGCATTTCACACCGCTCTAACCAGCTTTAATTTCAGCAGCTTGGCATAACTCTGTGTGTGTGTGTGCGTGTCTTTCATGTCTCCCTTTGCAGTCCAGCTCTGGAGGCTTTGCTGGAGCTTGTGGCCTGGAGCCTGAGTGCACGGCAGACAAACGTGAACAAACGACAGGAAGATTTGTGATAATTGAACACTTTCTCCAACAGTTACAGCCACTGCATTGATCTCAGCTCAAAGCTGAAGCTTTCACGGTAAGCAATAAATAACAGATGCTGGACTTAAAAACAATCTCTCGTCTGTCCTGAGAGGACACACAACTTCTTTGTAAGTGCAGGAACCAGTCTTGGTGGTTATAAAGCAGAGAAGGAGAGGAGGAAGGGAGGAAAAACAGCACCACCATGTTTAGTGATGAACCTGTGGTGAACAGTGTCAACGGGCGCACACACACAAAGAAAAGGCACCTCACCTCACCTCTTTCCTGACTAGATGTTAAAATCACTGTTAGAGCTGGCTGAAAAATTGATTTTGGGGTTTGGCAGCTGAAGAGAAAACTCAAGACACCAAGTACTATTTCTGGCAGACCCAAAAAACAAAGGGTCATTCTGTCTCCATACTGGTCAGCTCTCCTCAGTGTCACCTGTAGAGTGAGCAGCAGAGCCAAAACAACCCTTTGCCATTTCATCCAGGTGACCCTTCTCATGTGCCGGCAGTTTTTAGCCAGGTTTTGCTCTCCCCCAGGCAGGGAGCAGTGCTTTTCCCAGCTGAGCCCTGGTATCCAACAGCACTGGCCCGACAGCAGCCTGGCTCTGGCAGCACAGCTACCCCTGCGCCTGGCTGGGCTCCCAGTTTTGGCAAGTGACTCCCATGGGGCAGAGGCTGCTTTTACAGCTCCCTGTCCAGCCGCCCGTGCTGGGAGGCAGGGAGCCATGTGTAGGCAGTGGTTATAGGGTCACTGTGCCCCGGTTATCCCCATCAGGCCACGGCCTCTTGAGAGATGCCACCTGAGTCCCGGCTTCAGTTTGGACCAGTGTAAACCTGTCAAAGGACAAGGGGTTTATTAGTCTCTCTTCCCCCCACATCCGCCAGTGGGCGAGTCCAGCCCGCCCTTTAGCGAGGAAGAGTGATTTGCCCAATTCCCCAACTAACTGGAAGGTGCTGCAAACTATGGCCACATGACAGAGATTTGGGGTGGTGTTGGAAGTCCTCCCCCTGCTGAAAGAGCCTCTCTTCCTCCTGCTTCCAGCACAAACCACTGCCTTTCAGGGAAAAAAGTATCTTTCATTCAGCTTACTGTGGCGGGGAACGTGCCCTGTACTCAGCTGTGCTGTGTTAGTGAGGGTCTCTGGGTGGAAAGAGAGACACCAGCTCCCCTTGCGCCTCTCCCCACATGCTGCGACTCACCGGCTCTCCTCTTTCATTCCCCACCAGGGGTGCAAGACAAAACCCCTGAACAGCAATACTGATTTATGCTTGCTTTTCTAGTTGAAGTCACAGTAACGTGTTGCAGCTTAAAGGCAGGATTGCCTTTTAAGTGAAAGGTGATCTGAAACTGGCTGTCAGAAATCCTCCAATCGCTCCCTGCCATGTCCCTTAGCGCAGGTGCCAAAATCCCCTATTCCCTTTTTATCTCCTTCTCCCCCTTCTTCTTCCATTTCTTGCGCCGAGTTCCTTGGCTGCACCATGCTGTATGAACTTGTAGCAGGATTAATGTAAGTTGAAGCCTGAGGCTGTATTCAGCTCAGATTTATATCAAAAGGCACGGGGTCTGCGGTGCTGGAAAGCAGGCAGGCCAGCAGCGGCTGAAAGTGCTCCTCGTCACCGCTGCAGTGTGGATGTGCAGGAGATAACGTCAGGCTTAGGGGGCCGGGAACTGGGGAGCCCCTGGACAGGACACTCACGTGGCTCTTCCTCTGGGTCAGTGCCGTGCTGCCACCATCCCCTCGTGCTGATGAGGATGAGGGAGGATCTTCTTCACATGCGCCACGAGCTGAGGTGAAACTGAGCTTTTGGGCAGTGAGGCTCCATGTTCTGGCTGCTGCAAGCCCCTGTGAAACTGGGGAGTGTAGGAGCTAGAGAGGGCCCTCAGCAGTGTGAGGCCAATGTGTGTTTCTTACAGGGCCGGAGCAAATCCTGCAAACCCCCTGGGGCGACGTCTGTGCTCGGGGCAGGCTGCCACACGCTTAGCTCTGCGACCTCCACGCTCTCGCAGAGAGTCACCTGGGCTGCTGGCTGCCCTGCCAGGGCACGCGGGGCTCAATGCCACCTGTGTCCAGCTCCCCCGGCACCGCAGACCTGATGGGCTGGACTTACACAAGGGTACCTGAGTTTTCCCTCTCCAAAGGGTGCCCCGGGGGAGCTGGAAGTCCTGACTGGAGGCTGGTGTGTGAGCGCGCTGGGTGGCCAACGAGTCTCGGCAGGTCTGGAGGCAAGCCTCCTTGGTGGCACGGGCAACGCTGCAGAGCGGGACCTGGGAAACACAGCACTTCTGCACGTTTTAGAGGATGACCAAGGAGGCTTTAACATGACAGCACCACATCAGGGCTTCTGTTTGCCTAAGTCAGTCAGGTAGCACTGCTGAAGTCAAAGGCTGAATTACCCTTGGCTAAGGATGCCATCTAAGTTTGCCTAAAACCCAGTAGGGTAGTGAAAAAAAAGTTTTATTTTCCACTTCCCAACATCAGATTTCAACTACAGTAAATACTGATTTGCCTTCTGAAGACAAAGTTAATTATCAAATTAGATCAGGAATAATTAAAAGGCTATTTCTGTTCATTACGGTAGGGTAATATATGGCCAGACTCCTGAAAGTTACCCATCACAAAATTGTTCACCAGGCACAGAGGGCCCAGTCTTTCTCAGGCCATAATCCTACAGCTTCAGACCCGTGTGCTCCTTGAAGCTTTCTGGTAAGGCATGGGATGGTCATATCACACTTCCGTGCCTGCATGTAGCAAGGCTCACTCATACTGCTATTCAGTAATAATGTGGCTACCAAAGATCACCTGTCACAGGCAGCTGAGAAATGTGACATTGGTGACTCACCCCACGTTCCTGGGAACACCTTGGCCACAGACACACTTTTGTGAGCGTACCACGCCCTTTCCTGCAGGCTTTCACACACCTTGGCTGAAAAGCATCTTAGTATTGTTGGTTTGAGAAAAGTGGTCCTCCGACAGGTTAGCCGCTTGGCTACCATTGCAGAAACCTACTACTGTACAGCCCGCTTTGCATAATGTACCGTTAAAACATCTTGATGGTGTTTGCCTGCAGACATTTGCCACTTAAAGAGCTGGGATGCAGAAAGCATTCATTTCATAATAATCTAAAACTGAGGTTACCATACTATGACACACACATGGAATAAAGAAAGTGAGAGATAATATACTGTATCTCTGTAGATACATCCACCTGATTAGGTAAATACAAAAATAGGTTTATTTTGGAGAATACATTTAGGCTTGGACAGAAACAGTGTATTTGCAGATTCATCCAGTGATTTATTAATGATTTTTTTTTTCTCACATGAACATGTAATTTGTGTAAGTGTATTGTGAGGTTTAAGATCCAATTCTGTTTTCATGCTAGTTTCTCCGAAGTTTATATTGGACCCACTGCAGTGCAGATTTAGCTAATCCCTATTCCCATTTCAACACATAACCTAAATAATGTTAAATGTTACAAGCTGTTGCTGTATTTGCATTCTGCTCCCAGCTCACTGCAGTCCGTGATATTTATTGTCAACAGATATAATTCAAATTTAGCCTGACAATCTGCATCCTAAAAAATTTTTAGATGTTGCTGTTACCTGATTTGCTAATATCTTTTATTTTTACCTTTGCCCCCTTTTGTTTCCACATTCATTTATCCCCTCTGCTTATAACATCTTTTAAGAAGTTATAAGCAGATTTTCCACCACCATACTTGTTTAGATATGGGAGCATTTATAGGTAAATGAGTTTACAAAATGAATGGGATGGTTTTAACCATCTTCAAGGTGGGATAATCCCTTCCGCTGTGGGGAGCTGAGCACAGTTCGCTCTGCCTGCCTCCCAAGAGACGGGGACAGATCACTGCCAGCAATCTGCGTACACAAGACCTGGCAATGTCGCTCCTCTCAGGTGGGGTGTCCCAGCGTTGTGTGTTTCCACAGTGCCAGTTTGCTCCCTCTCGGCACCACTACCCGTGCAGGATGAGAGTGACGGTCATTTTGCTACCAGATGTGCGTGCATTTTGATTGTTTCCCTGAAATTGCTGCTCTGTCCAGACCATGAGGCTGGGTTTTTATTTTACTACTGCTTTTCCCTGTATTTCTCTCTCTCGCTGTGGCAGTACCCCTCACCAAGGAAGACAGGCAGTTTTGTGTCCAGTTTGCTGTCATTGGATCATTTGAAAGGCTGGAGAGGTGACCCCGGGGAAGCGGAGATGCTTCCCGCCTGTCTCCCAGGCTCTCGGGAGGCGGTTGATGAGCAAAGTGTTTCACTTAAGGGCCAAGAGCCGTCAGACCCCCGTTCCCCACATAACCAAAAGAAGCTATTGCAGAGGAGGCTTTTCCACCCCATAAAGCGTGGGGCATGCAGAAGCCCCTCCTTTCGTCTCCCAAACTCATTTCTGGCTGCCAAATCTTCCTGGACTGACATCATCCTCCGCTGAGGGTGAATCAGCGTACTTAGGGAGTACGGTTTTGCAAGCTCTTAATGACAATTCGCCACAGCTTGTCCCTGTATCAACTGGCCAGGGAAACAACATTAGTGCCCAGTAAGCAAGAAACATGTTTAAACCTGTGACTTAGGCAATGCAGCTGATGCTGCAGCTGTGCACATGGCCTGGGAGGAATTTTGTTGCTCAGCTCCACCTAGTGGCACCGTCTTTGGAAAGATGTCTGTGGCCGTGGGAGGGTACAGGGGCCGTGGGGGCCGTGGGTGTCCGTCAGGCGTATTTAATGATAGCTTTTCTCCTTTTGGATAGATGCATGCGTAAGCGTGCATATCGGTGTGTATGTCTATATTTAATACATACACAAAACGGTGCAGAGGAGTTGAAACGATGCAGAATCACCACAATGAGGCACAAAGCTGCTCTACATAGCCCCTTGTTCTCCTGTAACCCTTCTGCTTTCTTTAGGCGATGTTTTGCTCAGTTGCTGCATCTTACCTCAGTCAGAAGATGAACGCCGGGACCACCGCTGCGTGTGCCTGGGCGGCACTTCATGAGACAGGTCCTTAATCCTGAGCTAGGGCGCTCCCTGCTCCTGAAATACAGTAAAGAAGAATCCAAAAGGGAGGGTGAGGTGTTAGAGCAACTAAAACAAGCATGATCCTAAGTAGCAGTTTGGGTCTGGAATCTGCCTGGGGAGCGTTTGGGCTGGGTCTGAGCTCCAGCCCCAGAAAGGACCTGGCCAACAAGCCTGGATACGGAGTCACAAAATGCTCTTTGTTCCTGGCCGGGGATCAGCTGGGCTTCAGTGAACCTTGGAAAGTCAGTTCAGCTCCAGGAGCCAGAATGGATAAGATTCATGTCAACCTGTTGGCAGGTCGTAACACTTTTTCTTTGAATTTTTGTATTTCCCATGGCAACTTAACGTAGGAGAACCAGAAAGCAAGGGTGACTCAAAGCAATGGAGAAGAGATAATGCCAAAATCAGCAGGATTGTGAAAAGGCAATTTGCATTTTTCCCCAGGGATGCTCGTTTTTAATATAGAGAGGTGCTAAAAGTAAGAATATTTGCTTATAATGACATGGGGTTTATGAATGACATCCTCGAATAGGAATTTCTTGGACATAGTATTCCATTTGGAGATCAGGATGCGTAGCAGGGATTCGCACTCTGCACTTCGCTTGAGTAGAGGCATGTTTTGGGTGGCTTCGCGAGTCCTCAAGATCAACAAGTCCATATGAAAGTAATGCTCAGCTTTTACATGCTGCAGAACCTTTCAACTTCAAAGTGCTTTGCACACATTAACTCATCTGAGATGCGTTCCATCATGAAACTGTTATGCCTTTGTTTTTTTGCACCACACTATTATTATATATATTAACCTGGTGCCTAGAGGCCCAACTGAGCTCAGGACTCTGCCATGCACAGATGGAATAAGAAAACAGCTTCTCTCCGGATGAGTTCATAATCTACAAAAGTAGAAATGGGTGGGAAAGGAGAGTGAGGCCGGGGGAAGTGAAGTACGCCCCGTGTCACTCAGCCAGCAGCTTGCGGGGCACAGGCTTTCTGGGTTCAAGGCCGGCACGCAATCCCTTGGCTTCCCTGCCTCCTGTTAATGGCAAAGTTGGCAAGAAAGCCTGCCAGCCGTTTTGTCTCCAGCTCAGAACCGGCTAATACAAAGTTGCGCGCAACACCCTCTCACTACACTAGTCTTTTGCTTGGGTTGTTTCCTTCTGGTCCCTTAATCCAAACTAAGGATTATTCTCATTGAAATTACTGTTTACACATCTTATATACAACCCCCTCTTAGTTATAGTGTCCACTGTCTGTGACCTCAGCCGGACGACTCATACATCTAACTGACAGGGTTGTGTATACATACTGGTGTGCTGAAGTGGAGATTATGTCAGGTTGGACATTTTTCTGCTGTAGATTACTGTTGTACCTGCACTGCCGTGTCTTGAGATCTTGGGCACAGAGCAAGTGGATGGTTTTGCGAAATCTGAAATCTGAAAAATCTAGAAAAGCTTTTCTAGCAGCTTAGATAGTTAATTTGTCCAATGCTTTGAAGAGACAAAAGAAGAGAAAAATAACAAATGTTATTACTACTAGGAGAATTTAGCATAAAGAATTTGCCCATGCTAGTGAGGAGCAGTACCATATATGCACAGTAAACTCAGAAATGTGCATGTGAAGTGCTAGAGGGCTGTGCAACCTGGGGCATCTTTGGGGAAAGAAAAGAAGAAGAAGAAGAAGAAGAAGAAGAAGAAGAAGAAGAAGAAGAAGAAGAAGAAGAAGAAGAAGAAAAGAAAAAGGAAGTGAAGCGAGGAGAGGAGAGGAGAGGAGAGGAGAGGAGAGGAGAGGAAAGGAGAGGAGAAGAGAAAGAGAAGAGAAGAGAAGAGAAGAGAAGAGAAGAGAAGAGAAGAGAAGAGAAGAGAAGAGAAGAGAAGAGAAGAGAAGAGAAGAGAAGAGAAGAGAAGAGAAGAGAAGAGAAGAGAAGAGAAGAGAAGAGAAGAGAAGAGAAGAGCTGCAAATACAAATAAGTTGGTTGCAACCTATGTGTTGCAAGTAATAGCTCTGGAGACAACAGGTACAAGAGTGTATGTCCAGATACTGGGTATTGAACTGCATGCCAGGTTTGGAGACTTGCTACCAGGACCCTTGAAGCAGGGGGACCATGAGCTTCCCAAGAGACATTCTGTGGAAAATCAGCCCTGAGGATCAGGTAGGTCCAAGGAGTTTCCTGCAGACAGGCGACCTTCCTGTGGGATTTGACACCAACTTCTAGTTCTCTGGTCTCTCCAGGTCTCTGGAGGATGGCTCTGGGGCAGTATGGAAAGGCTGGCATTTCAAACTACCTAGGTAGACACTTTCCTCTCAGAATAATTTCCAGTGTGTTTTAGAGTATTATCTTAACCCCACTTCCACAGCTAGTTCATTCAGCTTATATTTTATCCTCCTCTCTCCTACCTTGCACAGGGAGAGTGTCAGTCTTTTTTGGGGCAGAGACTTGTTCTGCTTTTGCATGCCTAATATAATAAGGCCCCACCTTGAGGGGCCCTAGGCACTGTCCTAATAAATAAGCTGAATTAATTGAACGATCATCTCCCTTCAACCATGTGGGAGGAATAATGCCAGTGGACCTTTTTCTTCTGTTGTCAATTTTCCAAAGTTTGCTTTGGATGTTCATGGCAATTCAGGCATGTGCCATGGAACTTGCCCATGCAATCTATCTCGGTGAAGAGCCCCACTCCTACGGCTCGCACCTTTCTGGGGCTTGACACCATTTTTGAACAGTAATCTGCTCTGGTGACTCAATTCCTTCTGACAGCTCTCTGTCCCTCTGACCAATTTGACACTGGCTTGTCAATGGCACCCAGGAGCAGGCAAACGGCAAATCCACAAATTCTCTAAATTGTGGAGAAGCAAATAAATGCTTGTAAAGATTTTGCTTCATTTGCACTTCACCTGTATGTAATTTATCATCTTTCAACGTCTTGCCTGCACTTTTTAATTACTGCAACCCTTCCATCATTTTTGTAATTTTAAAAAAGCCAATTATATGACAATCTTGATTGCCTAATAGTTGTAGTAAAATGTGCACATGTGTAAGTAAGGATGATTGTTCTTTCTTGTTTGTTTTTGTACTATTCGCCTTTCAGATTTCTAGGTTATATAATTGTTCCCCTTGGCTTGTGATCAAGTTTTCAGATTAACGATGGCTCTGCTGTAGTGCACTGGGGAGTTGACATATGGCTAATCCACCTGACAGGCTCTGGCTCCTCATTCCTTAAAAGTGTGTGGATGGAGGATTTTGCTGTTTAAATGGCACTGTCAGTCATACATTAAGTGAAATCAAGGTCCCAATCTCCATCTCTAAACCAGCGTGAAGAACAAGTTCAGTGCTGGAACACGGTGCTACTCCTCCTCTTGCAGACGGGCTTGTGGATATGTAGGAGTCTCAGCTCCCTCTGGCTACTGGGGGGATTGTACATGCTTAGCAATTCTGAAAATCAGACATGTATAAAACCCAAACCCACCTTTGCGTTCCCCAAAGTAATCATAATTTAAGAACACCCTTTCAAGCCTTCTCTTATGTATATAGGACGTATGATGTTTTGTGTCCTACCTCCAGAGAAACCTTACTGGTGAGGTTTCCATGCCTCAATTTGTTACTTGTCATTGCTTATGTGATTGGGAGAATGCTTGGCAGACTTTCCAGCAGGCTGTGACAAGCAGAGATGACAAGATGTCCATACACTTTAAGGGGTGTAAAATTGAGACAAAAAATAATCTGAAATGCACACTTATCTTAAGCGTATCTTTAAGACCACACTTAAGTGCAAGGATGTGACTAGGTTGTGCCCAAAAATGTTTGCAGGAATGCAGGCCCAGGTCCACCCACACAAGCAAGGTTTTGTGTGGGTATAAGGTATGTGTGCCCATGAACAGTAATTTGCAGTGGAGAGATCTGATAAACAGCTCCTTTGCCAGCTGTCGTTGGATCACTGACACAATAAGCTAATAGAAAAATAGCTTTTAAAAATACACTTCTTAGCTACCCCAGGTGGTGCCCCTTCAGATGGAGAAGGGCAGGCTGTTCTGGAACATGTATTTGCATTTTCCTCTTCATAGGGAAGATGCTTGCAGAGTTCAAAAGACAAGTATGAAACAGCAACGTTAAGAAAAATGCTGTTTTCAGGATTTGGAAAATAAAAAGCAAAAGGCTTTGAGAAGGCCTGAGGAAACCAAGAATACAATTAGATTATCAGACCACTTTGCAGGTAACAAAAAAAAACCCCCACCCTGTCATAAAAATTACAGTATGTATGAAAGAAAACAACAGGGAAACACTGAGATGCTGTCTTCCCTGTGAATAACGATCAGTTCATTGCTATCAAACCAAGACATAAGCACAGCTATGCCAGAGAGATCCTGCAGCGTAAGAAGATAGAAGTATACAGTGGCGGGAAGAAATAAGGGGAGGGAGGAAGGGCTCGGCTTGCTGGTGCTGCAGGTGGGGGAGCAGCATGAGGACCGAGGATACTCCAGGAAGAGGTGGGGGAAGCGGTGGAAAAGACAGAGAACAGGAGACCAAGTTTGAAGTCTGCAGGTTAGCCATCATTAGATTTAATAGCGTAGTTCCTGCAGATGTTGAGAGTCAAGATAAGGGGTTGAGACATTACATTAAAAATTGAATTCGTTCACCTACGGTAAGTAGCATCTCTGTGATATAAAAAAACATGTGCTTTCATTTAGTTCATTATATCAGTTAAGTGGTTGAAAGAGGCAATGCATCCAAGGACATCTGAAGATATTATTGTATCTCTTTGTTGCACCCACTTCAGTGTGGTCCTACCACTAAGCTTTGGCAGCAATTCTTAGAATAAAATTGCATTTTTTTTTAATTATATAGCGAATTTGCAGACCTAGATCTCACAGCTGGGGGCAGAGGAGGGGCTGCCTTTGACTTTTGTGTCAAAGCTGGGTTGGGTGCTAGAACTAAAAATGTTTGCCCTAAATGAATTTTCACTCTGTAGATCAATTTGACAGAAGGGGAAAATCTGAGAAAACGCCGGTCGGCCACTTTATGCCTAGCAGTGGGCCAACTCTGAAATTTGCATCCTTCACAAATACAACCTCACATAAACACAAGCAGTTTTTCCTTATGAAAAAAAAAAAAAAAGCCACAACCCTATAACCCCCAAAGCTCTATAAAAATGCGCACTATGCATATACATCATTATTTGTTCCTTCTCTGCACAGGTCCCTGAAAGCTAGCAAGGACCTCCAGCCCAATGCAGCCGTGCAGAAGAGCCCCATCCCGATGGCATAGGGCATTAGTTAGTAGCAGTAATGTACGTTATTATTGCTGCTGGTTTGGGCTGTGGCAGCGTGGGGAGGCCCAGGACACAGCTGTGCCAACTGCTGCCCTGGCACCGGTGCCCTGAGGAGCCCGTGACCCAGGACTGTAGCCTCGGCAATGGGAAAGGTCACAAAAAGCCAGCAGAGGCAGCCATTTCACATCACTTCCCATTAGCAGATGGCATCTACGTTGCTCTTCAGAGAACGCTTGAGAGCTTTTTCTCCTCCTGCTCGTTAATGGGAGAGGAGAGCCTGGCCAAGGTTTAATTAACGAAGGGTGTGGGTGGCAGCGGTCTGCAAGGCTGCAGCTGAGCTCCATCAGCCAGCAGGGCTTTGCTCTTGTGCTATAAATCCCCCCCAAGCAGGATTTCATCTACTATTTGAGGAGGTGCTGCTTCATTTAAACTGTGAGGTACTCCTCTGTAAAGAAAATACTCTTTATTGGGGGGTGGCGGCAGCGGCTCCTCTGATAGGAAAGCCGACTTCCTCTTTTCCTCGTGGTCTCAGGAAGGCGATGGAGGATTTAATCCTTCCCAAGGGCCTTCTCTGCTCTCCAGGCACGGCCTTGCTCCTTGGGGCAGCCCGGCCCGGGGCCGGCGGCGGCTTCCCCCTCACACCCGGGGTCGGCGGCGGTGGCCCGCGGCGCCCGCTGGGTGGCGCCAGAGGCCCGGCGGCGGGCGCCCAACGTCCCCCCCGCCCCAACGGCCGCGACGGTGCCCGAGGGGCCCGGTCGCCATTTCCCTGCGGCCCAGCGCTGCGCGGCGCCCTTGGGCGCGGTGAGGGGCGACGCGACCTGTCGCCTCGGATGCGGGAGGGGACGCCCAGCCGCCGTTTAAAGCTCTCTGGCGGGTGTGTGTTTGGGGTGGGGGGAGCGGGTGGTGGTCATCCATGAACGGCAATTTAATCCTGCAGCTGTTTCTTGTAGGGTGAAAGTCAGGGGCGGACGCCGCGCGTTTGGACGAGGTGCTGAGAGCGTATGTCGCGGGGCACGTTTCGTCTTATGTCGCTGACTGGGCACAAGTTGCTTTACTGGAAGAAGACAGTCTGTGTAAGGAAGGATTTGCAAGGGTGTGTTTCTGAAGGCTTTCTCGCCTACTGGGGCAGAGGGAATGTCCAAGTTACAGGGGGAGGATGTGATCTAATGAAAATAAAAAGTTCATTTTAGTGTGATCCTGGGAGTTCTGTTCAGAATAAAAAAAAAAAAAGTGAAGTCATCTGTTTCACTAATTTTGTTTGAGAGGCAGGGAGTGTGGAACACGTGTGTTGGCCTGGCACGGGCCGTGTGTCTTGTAGTAGCAGAGGAAGGGCTGAGGTCTGGATTTAGGGTGGTTAAAAGTCTGTGTTAGGGCTGTGCTACAGCTGTCATCATGTGGATGCGGGTGATGTGCATTTCCCTGCGTTTTTAGGTATCTGCTTGAAAATGTTACTTTTTCTTTCGTTACATGCATTAAAAATGGTCATGCCTGCTCATCAACTTGCTTAAAAGATTATATATAGAGTGTGTGTAAAAAAACCCAAAACCAAACAACCTGAGACTTGGTAGTGGGAGAAGATGAATCTTAGGTGAGTGCAGGTGACTGATAAAAGACTTGGATCTCAGCAATGTGAGAGGGATCGCGCAACCTCTGAAGCAAACTATGGGCAAGCACCACGAGCTGAAAATTGGTGCTTTTGGCAGAGTTTCAATTTTGTTTTCCCCTTGATCTGAAGAGTTAGACTAAAGCTTCTGTTCTCCATGAAGACATCCAGTCTTGGTTTTGAAACACCAAGCAAAGATGAAAAATCTTCCCCCAGGTACTTTGCTCCTCTGGTTAATCACCTTGTAGATTACAACTTTGTCTGATTTCACGAATTAATTTTGTTGGCTTGAACCACTGGGGTTTTGTGTGTGTATGTGTGTGTCTTTTTCTGCTGTGTTAAACAGCTTGCTAATATTCATTCTCTCCTTAGGAAGGATTTATATACTGTAACCAAGACATCTCTGTCTTCCTTTTGATAGCCTGAACAGCTAGAGCTCCATAGGCGCCTCCTGCAAAGCATTTTTTTGAGCTTTCACCTCTTCGTTGTGTTTCTTTCTGCCTCCTCCCCAGTTCTTAATCAAAGACCTGAGAAACGAGCTCCTTTTCTACTGCTGCTCCCTTCCCCTGCAGCACAGTACAAACACAGGGATTGTACTCGCTCTTTTTGCTTCCTCAGATGTGTCTGTAATCTCTCCATTTCTTGTAAACCGAAATCTTTTTCAAGTTGTTTGTTTTCTAGAATGCACTCTTGTCCTGTGAGGCCTGTGTTTGCTATTCTTACCTGTCCTGGTTTCAGGCAAAACAGGACCAATTTTGTTCAGTAACTTTGCTTCTTAGCTGGGCCTCTTCTAACTACTGAAATTAACAGCATATTGTGCAGACAATGTTTGCTCTCTGAGTGATGAGACCTATGTTTACAGGTGATGCCAAGGCATGGTATGCAGAGAGGCTTACACTTATAGCTATAACAGCCCAGGGCAGCTCACTTTGTTACTTGCCCCGTTGTGGGGTTGGAAGAAGAAGAGCGGTCCCACCTGGGGGGAGGAGTGGACAGGACAGGCAACCCAAACCTGACCAACAGGGTATTCCATCCCATCTGCCTCATGCTCAGTGTAAAAGCTGAGGGATCAAAGGGTCAGCCCTCTTCAATGGCTGATGTCTGAGGAGGACTCTGTCTGTTCGTCTGCCTTTGATCCCGATCCTGAATGCAGATCTGAAATCCAGTTCTCGTCCGTCACTGAGTCCAGTCTGGGACTTCCCCAGTGCCAGCCGGTGATGTGATTGTCATCCTGGGAGCTTGATATGGTGTTGTATATATTTCATTATTTCCTTTTATTTTGTTATTAATATTGCATTAAAGTTGCTTAGTTCCTTCTAAACTCATAAGTCTCTTTTTCCTTTCTCTGCTTCTCTCTTTGAAGAGAGGTAGAGGGGAGCATCTGTTGGTCCCATCTGGGGTCCCCCACATCCCCAGTAGCCGATTTGGCCTAAACCACGACACGGTCTCAGTACGATAAACATACATGTGTATGTATCACACATACAAACATATACATGTATGTACATGTTTCATAGAAGAGTGAGGAAGACCCCCACTTTTATGGGCTATGTACCCAGAATGAAACCCTGCAGAACCCCAGTAGAAACTTCCTCAACTGATCCTGTTTTGCCCACTTTATGTGAGTTTGCCAGTTAGCCAATTTTTAATCCATTCGTTGCGCTTTCATTGGGGTAGGATAAGAGCTACCTTTTTAATCAGCACCCTGCAGCACTATGTCAAGTACTCTACTAAAGTTGTTGCACTTTCATGATTGTCATTAGCAATCAATCCTGCAGTCTCAGAGAATGCAATCAGGTTTGTGAGTTTTCCATATAATGGGGTAGACCAGTCCAACTTATGTTCCCATCCTTTCATTCTTTATTGATTCCATTGTATGTTTTTTGCCATT
The DNA here is from genome assembly GCA_017639485.1 of Pluvialis apricaria. Lineage (NCBI taxonomy): Eukaryota > Metazoa > Chordata > Aves > Charadriiformes > Charadriidae > Pluvialis > Pluvialis apricaria. Next base: position 49,774,048 of record CM030010.1, on the reverse strand, counting down.
ATCTTGCCTTGCACTGAGGGTTATAATTACTGAGGTTAACCCGCTCTCCTCTTTTGTGAGTGTCAGTACTATGCTCCAGTCTTCTGGCACATTCTGAGTTTTTTGAAGGGGAATCTCTTCTCAGCATAATCAGAAGAGGTATGAAATTAGATAATACCGCAGCCCCTAAGTCTCACGAGCAGCTTGATGCCAAAGGCCTGGATAAACAAAAAGTAGTCATGACACTGACGCTATTCTGTCAAATATCCTAGAGTTTGTTGATCCTCGTGAATGCCTTTTGTCTCTAAACCTCCATTTGACCTTCACGTTCCTGTAAATTTTATACTCTTGAAAACTGTAATCTGGAAGGACAAATGTGTTTTATAGCAATGTGTTTTGCACAATCCCTAGCGTGTATTGAAACTCCATTTTCATTCTTAGGACTGTATTTTAGTCTCTTCATGGACTGTGAAGAGTAACTGAAGGACTGTCTGTATCATTTGACCAGGCTGTAATCTTTAACTGGGTTGTAACCAATTAATCTGACTAGGAGCAGACACAGTTATCACAGCAAACAGCCATCTGTTCATATCCTCCCTTTCAGCCACTGTACAAAGTAATTTGGAAGATGCAGAGCAGGAGAGAATGAGCGGATAAACTGGCCTCCAGAATGATCCTCCAAAGTACCTTATCTTTCTTTCCAGCGAGAAAGGGATATGGATTGAATCCTCAAATCGCATTTGTAAAGAGGAGTTTCATAATTAATTTCTTTCTGCTTTGCCTGATTCTGTGCAGTTGGAGCTGTACCTTTTGCTAACTGGGAAACTTTCATTTCGGTGGTGTGCACTGTTTCCCGTTCCCAAACCCCACAGATAGGTGCAAGCAGGCATCTTAGCTTCCAAGATATGGTTAAGCCTTATCCATTAATGTCTGTAAAAATAATTTGAGAGTTTTGGAAGATGTGATTGTCACACGCAAAAGTTTATTTAAAGATGAGATTTATTTTTTTAATGAGATCAATTGTGTTGCTAAATTTAAGAGATTGCATCTGTCCTCTGCACTTGCCAGAATGGACGTGGCAACCCAGACAGAGCTCCCACAAAAACATGCAGCCGTCCAAGTCTCAGGCTGCAGAGAGTGCCAGAGCCTTGCACTCGTAATGTGTGACAGTAGTGAGAACAGCTGTGTGAGGTGTGACCAGGTGGATGATCTGCTCAGCCTGGTGACAGAGCTACGAGAGGAAGTAGAAAGGTTAAGGAGCACCAGGGAGTCAGAGAGAGAGGCTGGTGGAACCATGCTCTGCCCTCCCTGACACAAACAGGAAGAGCCACCAGAAAAAAAAAAAAAATCAAGATCAAGGGGATCCTGTATCCTCCCCCCACCAGGCTGAAGGCAGTATCTTAAAGACAAGGAGTGAATGGAGGCAAGTCCACGCTGGGGGTGGCAGACAAACCACCTCCTTGCCCACTTTGCCTTCCCAGGTGCCTCTGTGCAACAGCTATGAGGCTCTGGATGTGGAAGCCCAGTCAATGGGTAATGTGGATGATGGTCCATATACACCAGAGGTGCTTCTGCAGCCAGAAAGGCCCACGCCACCCCCTGTATCACGACTGCCCCCATGAGGAAGAAAAGGTGGGTTATAGTTGTAGGACGACCCTCTTGTGAGGGGAACAGAGGGTCCAATGTGCTGGACAGATCCTTCTTTTAGGGAAGTCTGCTACCTCCCTGGAGCCCGGGTTAAGGACAGCACTAGGAAACTTCCTAATCTGGTATGGCCCTCAGACCCATTACATTCCATTTGGGTGGTGATGAAGCTGCAACGTGTAGTCCGAGGGTGATCAAAAGAGACTTCAGGACTGTCATGACTGCAGCTGGGGATAGAGTTAACTTTCTTGCTGGCAGCTGGTATAATGCTGTCTTTTGGATTTAGGATGAGAATAGTGTTGATAGCACACCGGTGTTTTCAGCTGTTGCTAAGCAATCAAGGCCTTTTCTGCTCCTTGCACTGCCCCACCAGTGAGTAGGCTGGCAGTGCACAAGAAGCTGGGAGGGGACACAGCCAGGACAGCTGACCCCAAGTGACCAAAGGGATATTCCATGCCATATGACATCATACTCAGTATGTAAAGTTGGGGGAAGAAGAAGGAAAGGAGGGACATTTGGAGTTACCGTATTTTGTCTTCCCAAGTAATGATTAGGCCCTGCTTTCCTGGAGATGGCTGAACACCTGCCTGCTGATGGGAAGTAGTGAATGAATTCCTTGTTTTCCTTTGCTTGTGTGTGCAGCTTTTGCTCTACTTATTAAATGGTCTTTATCTCAATCGACAAGTTTTCTCACTTTTCTGATTCTCTTCCCCATCCCACTGGGGGGGACTGAGCGAGTAGCTCCATGGTCCTAGTTTCCAGCTGGGGTTAAACCACAACAAAGACCTTGAGACGGTTGGTAAGGACATCTGGGGCACAGGTAACTTTTTCCTCTATCCTTCTAGTTGCAGGCAGTGACATTGGAAGAAACGGATGTATCCAGCCATATGTGGCTGCTGTTCACGCTACAATTTTGGGTTTTTTGATAATGGGATGGCCTACATGGCACCAGGCCTGCTGGCGTCAGATGGGATTCACCTTTCTCAAAGGGGGAAGAAGGTCTTTGCTCGCAGGATAGCAGGGCTCATTGACAGACCTTTAAACTAGGCTTGAAGAGGGAGGGGGATAATATCAGGCTTGCCTGTGACAAGCTGTGGGATGACATGCTAAGGTTAGAGGGATGGGTGCTAGCCAGGGCCCTCAGCCTGTTGCTCTGAGATGCGTTGGCTACACTGCAGCACAGGAAGTCTTACAGAGATGAACCAGGGGCTCCTGAGGTAATAGGAGCCAAGAGGGGAACAGCAGTGAAATACCTCAAAGGAATTAAGCTATGTTCCTCTAAGAAAGTGACATGGACGGCAGCCCAGCTGAAGTCTCTCTACACCAGTGCATACAGCATGTGCAACAATCGGGAGGAGCTGGAAGCCACTGTGCTGCTAGAAAGCTACAACGTAGTTGCCGTTACTGAAAACTGGTGGGATGAATCCCATGACTGGAGTGTGGCTATCGATGGCTACAGGCTATTCAGAAGGGAGAGATGAGGAAGGAGGGATGGAAGGGTTGCCCTCTACATCAAGAAATGGATAGATCATGAAGAGCTGTCTCTGAAGAATAGCCATGAGCAGGTTGAAAGCTTATGGGTAAGAATTAGAGACTGGGGCAACAAAGGGAACATTGTGGTTAGTTTCTGCTACAGGCTGCCTAATCAAGGGGAGCCTATTGACAAAGTTTTCTTACTCGAGCTACAGGAGGCATTGCGCTTGCAGTCTCTCATCCTGCTGGGGGATTTCAGCCACCCCGACATCTACTGCAAGAGTAGCACAGTGAGCTGTAGGCAATCCAGGAGACTCCTGGAGTGCATCGAAGACAGCTTATTAAACCAGGTAATAGACAGCCCCACCAGAGGAGAGGCAATACTGGATCACTAACGCAAGTGAGCTAATTGGTGACATCAAGATTGGAGGCAACCTGGGCTGCAGTGATTGTGCACTGGTGGAGTTTGCAGTCCTGAGGGATATGGGTCAGGCGAAGAGTAAAGTCAGGACCCCGAATTTTAGGAAAGCAAAATTCTAGCTCTTCAAGGAGTTAGTCAATAGGACCCCTTGGGTAACTGCCCTTGGGGATAAGGGAGCAGAAGAGAGATGGCAGATGTTTAAGGATGCTTTCCGTAGAGTGCAAGAGCTCTCAATCCCCAGGTGTAAGAAATTGGGAAAGGAAGGCAAGAGACTGGCATGGCTGAGTCGAGACTTGCTGGTCAAACTAAAGGGCAAGAAGGAAATGCACAGGCAGTGGAAGCAGGGACAGGTACCCTGGGAGGAGTGTAGGGACGCTGCCCGGTTGTGTAGGGATGGGTCCAGAAAGGCCGAGGCACAGCTGGAGCTGAACTTGGCAAGGGACACAAAGAATAATAAGAAGGGCTTCTACAGGTATGTCAGCCGGAAAAGGAAGGTCAAAGAAGGCGTACCCTGCCCTGATAAGCAAGATTGGCAAACCGGTAACAACAGACAAGGAGAAGGCTTGACTTTTTTGCCTTAGCTGTATCCTGGACTGCATCAAAAGCAGCGTGGCCAGCAGGTCAAGGGAGGTGACTCTGCCCCTCTACTCTGCTCTCGTGAGACCTCACCTGGAGTACTGCGTCCAGTTCTGGAGCCCTTAGCACAGGAAAGACATGGACCTGTTGGAACGAGTCCAGAGGAGGGGCACAAAAATGATCAGAGGAATGGAGCACCCCTCCTATGAGGAAAGGCCAAGAGAGTTGGGGTTGTTCAGCCTGGAGAAGAGAAGGCTCCAGGGAGACCTTATTGCGGCCTTCCAGTACTTAAAGGGGGCTTATAAGAAAGATGGGACTAAACTTTTTAGTAGGGCCTGTTGTGATAGGTCAAGGGGTAATGGTTTTAAGCTAAAGGAGGGTAGATTTAGACTAGATATAAGGAAGGAATTTTTTACGATTAGGATGGTTGCCCGGAGGAGCAGTAGATACCCCATGCCTGGAAACATTCCAGGTCAGGTTGGATGGGGCTCTGAGCAACCTGATCTAGTTGAAGATGTCCCTGCTCATTGCAGGGGAAGTTGGACTAGATGATATTTAAAGGTCCCTTCCAACCCAAACTATCCTATGATCTATGCTGAGTCTCTTGAGGTGTGCACCAGTGTGATGTGTGTGAGGGGGTGCCTCCCCCCTCATGTCTTTTAGTGGTGAAGTACTTGTGTGTATATCTCAGAGTCTGGAACAGGAGCTAAAGCCTTATTGACTCTAAGGACAGCAATTTCATTATTGATTGGAATGGGAAGTCGCTTACCCATTGATCTTCATAATGTGCTCAGTGAACAAGAGCAGAGGGGTCTGATTTCAATCACATTGGTAATGTTTGGCTTTTTCATTTACTTCTGTGTTACACTGTGTGGCTTTCTGTGGTGCTCGTGAAAGGAAGAAGAGTTTTGTATGACAGGTGCTTTGTGAACTTAAAAGAGCAAGCTTGCTCCTCACCCTCCTCTGATTTTCCTGTTACTCTAGTCCTAGCTTTAAGTCCTTCCCTGAAGCACAGACTCAGTAGTGTTGCGGATGCAGGGTTGTGTGATGACATCAGTCAATTACATGTGCGTCAGAGCCCTGAAATGCAATATAAGCTATTAAGTGAGGCTCTTGGCTAAATTTGTAGCTGCTTTTGCACCCGTACAGGCCCACTGCTATCACTGCTCTGCATGTGGTGCCTGTGGAAATGGTTCTGCTCTGTCACTGGGTACAAATCTGGTGTGTTCAGAAGTGTCCAGAGGTGCACAGTCAAGGGATAAGGGGCAACAGTGATGGATTACAACAATGGAAGTTACAGTAGGACATGGAAAAAAGTTCTTCCCCACGAGAGTGGCAAAGTAACAGAACCAGTGCCAGAGACATGATATCTCAATCCACATCGAACCTTGAGTGTACAAGGCCCAGAATCTCAATATCTAATGTTTAGTTAGCGCTCTGTGGAAAAGGAGTTTGGACTAGGTGACCTCCACACGTTGCATTCTGCAAAATGTTTTTTTCATATGATTCTTCTGCAGTCATTAGTACCCATTCCTTATACCAAAGTTCATTCTGGCTGTGTGTGATAGAAGTCACTTTTTCATCACAAGATGATTCAGAAGTGTCCTTATGTTTCTCCCTGGAATCTATCTTTTTTTCCCCAGTCTCCTCATCTTTGTGGCTCCATCTCAGAAGTCACTCAGATTCCCAAAGCAGCTGGATTCTTGTCTACTTTCCCAGGTGTGGGGTGAGGCCTTACTCTGGAATACAAGCTCCAGAGCATAAGGAATTAACAACAGTTGTTAAAAGAGGTGATTTGAATTCATGGTCTCGTTCTTCACAAATGTAAATCTCCCGTTTACTTCAACTTACAGTAGTTTAGGATCCAAACAGTAAATGTTTCTTTAAGGTAGTGAAGCAACAGCTGTATTTCTGGCTTCCTTACTGGGAGTTAGTGGCTTAGGTAATTGGGTTCATTGCTATTTGGAGCATAATAAGCAAGCATTCATTCTCCGTACAGCCAGCATATAAAATTTGCAAGAGCTGCATGCAGTGCATACTCAATCAATGTAAATCATTTAGCAGACCACATAATGGACGTCTGGCTATTGGACTAAAAAATCCACTTGGTAATACAGGCAGATGAGTCATGAACAAGTTTTCCATTTATATATAAAATGATTATATCCACAAGAGACTCTGAAAGCTGAACAGACTTCAGCTTTCCAGCCACTAGAAGGGAAGATGAAATGCTGTTGCAGTATTTTCATGTATTCTGATGATGTTTATTCAGTAGCAAGATGGCATTTTTCTGCACTTAATAAATATTACTGACATAGCCCAGCTCTAATCACTTGAGGGACTGGGCGATTCTCTTCCGTTCACTGAGGTGTCATGGTGGTGGTGAACATATGTAAACAGATCTGTCTTCAAAGTAACCTTGGACTTTGCACCAGGGCTTAACAGTTGCAGAATCCTCCCTGCCTGAATCAGAAGCTAGGGAATCTTCTCTGTGCTCAAGGAGCAGTGTGCAGTTGTTGTGGAAGTCAGAGCCTTGGTTAATAATTCAGCAGAGATTTCCTGGGATTAAACTATCAGTTAGAGTATGGCCCTCATTTGGACCACTGACATCAGAGTAGGAGTGTGTTGGCAGAGTGTCAGCAGCTGCGAGGGATGCAGATGATGAGATTTTTTTCCTTGCCAACGGATGTCAAATCCCTAAACCTTTTCACTCACTCAGTATCTCTTTGCCAGTCAGCAAACACTCTGAGCAGTGAAGCATAAATTTGAGCTCAGTTTCTTTCTTTTCTTGAATAGCTCCTGTGTAACAGGAGAGGAAACATTGCCCTTTTCCATTACATGTTCATCCTCTTGCTTTCAATGCCACAACATTATGAATCGGCAGGGAAATTACGCATCTTGCAACTCCTTACTTGAAATAAGAACTTGTTTAGCCCCTGTTAAGACAAGAATTCTCTTCATTGTCAATTATCTTACTTTGATTTTTGCCTAGATTCTCATAAAATTTTCTTCTGTTGACTGTATCCTTCCATCCCCTCTCCCGTGCTTGCCTGTGCACCCATGTCACAGGTGAAATGGGCGCATCTTTGTGAGCATGGCTTTTAGCTGGTTTGTTGCAGAGAAGAGAATGTCTTGCGTCAAACTCATTGATTCTTAGCATTTGCCTGGGTTGCCTCATTAAGGAGGATTTGGCCCCATAGGACATAAAGAAATAGTGGTTAATTTTGGTATGAAACTTCAGTTGCAGGTGTGTTTTGGTTTACTTTTGGGGACACTGTGGTAACTTCAAGGCAAAAAGCGCTGAAGAAAGGCTTTGAGTTATCCTTGAAGAGCCTGGGAAACCCTGTCAGTTACAATAAAATAAGAGAAGAGGATCTCTTGAGTTTTAAAATGTATGTACTGGTACTCTGCACTTGTTTTCAGTCCAGGATCTCCAAGCACTCCATAACGATAGAGAGTTAGTAGGCAATACCTGCTGCTTTGGGAGAGGAATCCTGCTCCCACAGAAAAATGCAGTCATGGAAATCTGTCTTTTCTAATGCTGCCACAAAAGGGCAAAGCACTTCACAAAGATCTGGTCTCCCCAGACTCACAGCTCTAACTCCAAGTAAGATAAAGGATAACAATTGCTCATGGATGTAAAAGGAGGAGGAAGAATACGAGAACATGGATTATAGATCAAAGCTGTAACATTTGTAAATGATAACGTGAGAACCTCCTCTAGGACCTTGGATCCTTTTCATGTGATTATCTTTCCTCCCTGACTGGCAGATGGGGCTCTCTGTGCATACTTCTGTTTCTCTGTTTTTCCCCCTCCTCCTCTTTTCATATGCCTAGAAACCTTTGTTGCAGGTCAGGGTGGTGTGAGCTAGCTGCTTAGCTGCTCTACAGGCTCAGGTAAAAAGAGCCCTGCCTGAAAGGGCTGATGAGGAATTTGTGTGAATCTCCCTAAATCCAGCCTCTAGTTCAGTTCTTCAGTGCTATGGAAACGATTTCTCATGTACATGGATGGAATTGAGGTGACAATCAGAGTCAAAGTTGCCCTTTGAAAACATCTAGGGTTTGTCCCCAGGACACGATGTACACATAGCTGCTAAAAAAGTCATCCTGGGGTGTTCCTGGGTACTGTGGAAGCAGTTCAGACTGAGGTGACTCTGATATCTCTGCCCTGTTTTGCATTGTGCCACAGCTTCAAAGCAGTGAGCAACAACCACCCTGAAAGTCTTGAGGGAGCTAGGGAAATTAAACTAAGTCCACTAAAAATGGAGAAAAAAGTCTCTGATAAGGCAATTGATTAGGTTAATAACCTGGCCACGTTTCTTCATTCTATTTCTAGGCATGGAGCAAAGAAAAGATGTAGACTTTTATTCCGGAAGTCACTCTCCAGTAAGAGAAACAAATTCTCCCCAAACTTTGCTGGTGACAGAAGGCAGGGAAGGGTAATTAATGAACCATCGTGCAGATGTTTAGAAATCTGTTAAGATTTATGTGTGAAGACTGTTCAACCCTGAAGATGCAATGGCTTTTGTGAGGAAGAAGCTAACAGGTCAGTGGGAGATAACCTTCTCAATTTCTCTTCCTGTCAGTGTAAGCTGGTTTCAGACCTAGGAGTAAATGGAAAATGGAAAATGAATTGTAGTTCTTGGGTGGTACCGTACTCGGTGCAATAGGTGAGGCTGTTTTTTTCTACATGATTTTTTTGCTAGAAATAACATGTCCAAGTCTGTGACTGGAGTGACACAGGAAGATAAAATCATTGTGTGCAGTAAATATGACATGAGTCCTGGGATATACAATTTAAATGTTCTCATTCAAATATTTTGGTGTTGAGCAATTACAGTGTTTGTGTTGATTAATTTGATGTTTTGTGTCTATGTGTGTGAGATTCCTGGTAGCACTGCCAGGGACTCTGGTATCTAAAGATGCATATAGTCAGCATGAGCTTTCAAGTATCAGGCACTACAGCTAAGGGATGTTTATGGCTTTCCTCCTCTGAAGGCAATAAAGGCTTTGAAGGAACAATTTGTATGGAGCCTTCAAATAAAAGATAATAGAGTAAAAGGCTGTTTTACTTTCTGTGAACGTGGGGGGAAAAAAAGGGAAGAGCGCTATATTTTTAGGACACTAGAGAGACACACAGTTGATAAGGTCTCAGTGTTTTAAATTAGTCTGGTGCTGAATATGTACCTGCTAAGTATGGAAAAAGATACTATCTGTACTGGAGAAGAAAATTAAGCAACTCTTTAAATTTAAACTTTAGTGAATTTATACAAAGTAGTTACCTTACGTACCTACTAAATCACTTTAATTCTTGACAGATAATGTTGTACTAAAGAAAATACAGTGGGATTATAATGGGGTTTGGAGGCTATATACTTTGTGGGAAACCAGACTATTAGGATAAATTTTTCTACTTGGCTTAACCTGTTACCCTGCGGAGCTCCTGTCATTAGAGACTGAGGTAGGCCAGACTCCCTCACTGAGTTGCCATCTTATTCCACCTGAAATGTGCCCTGCTCTTGTACTTCCCTCTGCTAAGATATCCTGTAGCTATTTCTTTCCAGCCCTTTTCCTTCCTTAGACAAAAGGAGGCTTGTGAAGTTGACAGAAAGTGGAGGGAAACCTTCTTGATGTTATGCCATTATCCCAGTTTTTAATGACACATGTCCATCTTGAGACATTTTGTCACTTCTGTACTGCTTTTTAAGGTCACTACTTAACCAAGATAAGCCAATATATTAATTGAGTAGATGCTCTGATGCCCAGATCAGCTTGCAGAATTCATAAATTATCAGAGGACAGGTCCAAATCTGTCAGAAAAAGTCACTGAGATTGTGAAGATGAAGCACAATATAATATTACATGGTACAAGCCAAAGCGGGGTGAGGAGCAGAGAGTTAGGCAGGGCTCTTACATCAGCAGTGAAACTGCCCACAGTGCAAGTGAGAGGACTTGCTGAGAAAGCAGCAGTATGCAAATGCTTTTCTTCTTACCCACAGTTTGCAACTTCTTACTTGTTACTTTTTTTTTTCCCTAGGACATTGATTTTTTTTTTTTTTAAAAAAAAGTTTGACCAGCTTTGGGGGGATCTTAATCTTTAGCCTTTTTTTGATTGCTTGTAAGTGATGTTTCTATGCAGATCTCTTATAATGGCATACTGGTTGCACACCTTGTGCAGCTAATGGTGTGTGGCCAACTCTCCCTACTTTCAGGCCAACTCTGGCTGTTTGAATTATTGAGGGAATGGACTGCTGAATGGAATTCTTTTTGCTGTGCAAATAGCAGTGGGTTGCATTTTGGTGTTCGTAAAATGTTCTGTAAGTTTGAACGCAGGAGTTGAAGAGGAAAAAATGTGGTAGAAGGCTCAGCAATGATGTTGAGCTGTTGCAGGATTCATACAGGCAGAACACTCTGGCTGTATGGATCAAGCTGAAGGTCTAGATAACTTTTGGCCTTTCATATAGGCTGTGTTCTCCTCCTCAATCTTTCTGTTTCAGTCTCTTCTATTTCATTTATTGCGAGCTAGCAATTTTCACTTGTTATATAATGCTGAATGCAGATTGTTTGAACCAAGATCTGCGTCTTGACTTGTTTTTATGAGGTACCCGATACATAAAGTAATTAACAATTAAACTGACAACTCAAATAGAGACGTTCTCCTGGCGTAAAGACATAATGCAAATGTTAATAGCTCTTATTTCAAAAGCAATGCTGTCTTAAGACATAATAGGGAGTAGATATCATTTTGGATGATACCAGTAGGTTACTCAGACTTGGGAAGAATTCTGAAAGTGAGACATGAATTCAACTTAAAAGGCTCAATGCTATGCATGATAAAGGACCCTGGGTGCATGAAAGTTAAGCGTTGCACACCTGACCCTTCAGGGTGGAAACTTCTGCCTCTGGTCCTTGTTCTTGGGTCACTGTGTAGGTCAGCAAGTCTTTTCCTGGATGTATCATTGCAACATGCAAATAGGTGCTTATGGGATGGGAATTTACAGAATGCTGCAAACGAATTATTTTTGTCTGAGCTGCTAATGCAGCTGTTTCAGTATGGTGAATGGTTGGATTGGGGCAGAGGATGTTTTCTCCTGTAAGAGGCTCCAGTGTTCTTCAAGGCCACATAGTCCTGTTGAAGAGTAACCTACAAAATGCAGTTTGGCTGCTTTTGTGGCAATGCCACATGTGGAATTAGGATTTGGTGGTGGAGGGGAAGAAGTAGGGGAAGCATGAATGGCTTACTTTTGACATGACCTAGTTTAGCTGCTGCTGCTGTTGATTAAAAAGGGGGAAAAACACACACAGAAATATTTCTCCCTCATTGTCTATAAATATACATAACACACTAGGTATATTTCTGCATGCTTTTTAAAATTCTGTGCAATGCTCTCTTCTCTGTGAGCATATAGGATTATGCATTAAAACAGAATTAATCCCTCATTGTGAAACACACAGGCTCAGCATTTGCCACGGCTTTGCTCTAAGAAAGGGATTCAGACATTGTGGTCTCCATCAAAGAATGGCAGATTCTTGGCAGAACCTTCTTCCATTTGTTTCTGCGAGTGAAACAGTTAATAAATCAGTCATGCATCATTGCTGGATTAGCAATCACACCCCCAAATGCTAATAACTGTTCTCACTCTTTCTTCCAAAGATTACCCTTAAATCCTATCAAAGGACAAGATGCCTTTTGCCTTGCCTGGCATTAGCACCCTAGTGACCTACAGCCAAAGTCAATAGTCGGTAAACTAACTCTGACGTGGTGAAGGAACAGTGTGCCTTAACCAGACCCACTGTTTCTTAAGATGGTTTTATTTTCTCCTGTCAATGCCTCCACTTTTTATTTTTTCCTTTGTTTTGTTTTTTTCCACCTCAGCCAGTCTGGACACACAAACTGAAGCTGAACAGAAGGAAGTTTGCCACAATGAATCACTCAAGACTCTGTTGCGGGGTCACACAAGCTGGGGGAGTTTTGCAAGGCTGAAGTCTGTGGAGGAACTGGAACACAGAAAATGAGGAGAAGGTAGGTACTTAACAAGTTCGTTCGTTCTTGTTAATAGAGCAGATGAGCTTATTTACCTCTTGTGTGCAGCTGAATGTGGTCTGTAAAACTGCCTTCTCCTCTTGGTATGAAAGCAGAGGAACAGCGCTGGAGACAGGTCATAAATTGATGAGAGGATTCATGGTCTGTGAGCTCTGCTTGTCTGCAGTTTCAAAGGAGAGTTACTTAAAGTTGGATGTTGGGCATAGAAAACATTAAAACACTTTCCTTGGTTTTGCAATGCTTACCAATGAAATGGCTTGGCTCAGCAAGAACTCCTTACTTTACCTTGTAACTACTTTATTTTCAGTTATAACTGGGATTCATTTACAAAATCACTGGAGTGTTTTCTATGCAGAAAACATAACTTGAGTGTAATCTTACACTTTTTCCTATCATGCGTTTCATTTTTAAGGAGCAGATACTTTAAAAATAATTGGGTTAGAAACCTACAAGATGTATATACTAAAATATTGTAAATAGTGATTTATATTCTCATAGTTCCATTATGTTTTTACTGCATGAAGGATTCACGTTAATGTATCTGTTAAATATTTTGCTCACAGCCTTACAATTTTTTTGCTAATCTGGTGTTAGATTTAAGGGATGGTCTGGAGACTTTAAATCTTCTTAGTACACAGACAAAGATAACAGGATATAAACTGAAAGGTATAAATAGTGTTTAAACTTGATCTTGAACACATAACCGACGATGCACGATTGTGCAAGTAACTTTTTCAAGTGCTTCCCAGTAGATTTGCAACTACAGTATGTTTGCAGAGATGTACTTTCTGATACGATCAGCAAGGTTATCTCTTGGAGCGAACTGTTAGATGAACAAATGGGCTAGAGTTCAGATCAGGGCTCACTGTATCTGGCTCTAAATAAGGCATCAGACTGTTTCATTTGGAACTATTATTTCCTCGAATCACAGAATGAAGTCTTCACTGAATTTTTAGTTTATAATGTTTCTTTTCTGTTTTCTAGAGACTTGCAAACAAGGGGTGGGGTGTAGGTGGGGCCAAAGTGAGGGAGCAAAGACCAGTGCAGCTGGACAAAGAAGAGAGGTTAAAGATTTGGGCACAGAATTGAAAAGTAAGAGGAAAAAATGACTTGGGTTAAATGGAAAAACTATGTGTAGGGAGAGCAAAAATGTAAAAAACCAAAATCTGGGAGGCACCCAGACTGAAACCAAACTTTGGTTTGTATCAAAGTACTCTCTTGAATGAAGACCTAAATGGGCCAACTCGCTACCATTTAGTCCTCTGCCCTCACCTAATACTTACTCCTCGGTGGACAGAATCACAGCTTGCAGGCCACTTCTATCTAAACATAAAGGAACAGGTACTTTTAATTTAATTGAAAACTCAGGTTATGGGTTCATCATTATGAATGAGTATTTCAGTGGCTTTCAAACCCTCTCTTCCCTTTTCTGTTTTTCAAACTATGTTTTCCTGGCTGCTTAAAACTCTGCTTCCTGGTGTTTTCACTGACAGACTTGCTGCCTAGCTGTGACTGTTGATCTCCCCACAGACCATGCACATCACCCCCACCATGTCATGCCAAGCAAAAAACACGGCACAGGAACCACAGGGCCCACATGATGTTTCTGCAATGCTGGGTTGCCTTCTTGCAGCCTCAGATCACTTGCTGTGTGACATTTCATTTATTCTCTTTGGGGTTCATCTTCTCTTCAAATGTGGTTAATAACATTTTGCCTGCTGTATAAAAAATGTGGAGGAAACGCAGTGCAAGGGCAAATGTGATTATATAGCAGCGGCTTGGGAAACGGTGTAACTATTTTAGATGAAATATGATTAAGAAAATGGAAAGGTGTTAAGGCTTTACGCTGATAGCTTTAGAGAAGGACTGAGAACTATGCAATTTTGTAGTAGTGTTCAGGACCCTTGAATTGTTTTTTTTTCCCAAAAGCTTGAAACTTCTTGGCTTCTTTTAAAAGAAGAGGGAAATTACAAACATTTTTTTGTGGCCTACCACTACCTTTTACTTGTCTTTTTAAAAAGGAAGAAATTAGATGTGCTGCATGAACACTTACATCTTAGCTTTTAATATGGCATGCAAACTTAGTGTGATATAAGGAAAGGTTGTTCAGGAGAAGTAGACTTTAAGCCCTGTGGCCACCAGGAAAATCTAAATTCAGTTCCTGCTTTGCCACAGACTTTTTTTTTTTTGTATCACCTTGAGCAAGGTGCTTTGTCAATAGGGTCTCTCAAGACCTAGGCTACCTCTCTACCAAGAGGCATCACAGTGATGACTACATAAGGGACAATGAGCTGCTTCAGTATTGCGCTGATGGGAACCATGTGAGTGCCTTCAACAGTCACCCCGTCTCCCTGCAGCAGGGCCTTGCCATGAAGAAGGTGGCTTCATATCTGAATAGATGATGAGTAACATTTCAGTGTTGCGGGTTGGTCCCCAGGCTAGCATTCAGTGGGGAACAGGAAATCATGTGTCCACAAAGAACTCAATGTTAAATGCTGAGCCAATATTGCCAAGCCGGCAAAAGATGCAGTGCTTGCATCTTGTGACGTACAGCTTGTACTCCATTGTGTTTCTTCATTCTCCTCAGCACAGCCTCAGGATACTAGAATCCTGAGCCATGACTAGGTTTTAGAGGTGCTGCAGTAATACAAACACTACTGCTACCACTAACCAACTTGATTTTGTTTTAATAGCGATCTTCTCTGCAAAACCACAAACCCAAGTTAATTACACAAGGCAGGGGAATGTAGAATTAGTACAATAATTAGACCAGGACAGCAGCCTCGGTCCAGAAAAACAGCTTTAAGCACAACTGTGCTGGAGAAAGTTCAGTCCAGCTCATTAGGATCAAATGTTAAGATCACAGCCGGCTCCTGAACTGTCTTTGTAAAACTACCTCTCCTACTAGCTACTGTTGTCTGAAGAGCTGCATTGCCTCTGCTTGATAGCATCTCCTTTTCCTCTCCTGCCCAGCCAAGCTGGGAGCAGCAGCTCCCGCCTAATCGTGACTCTGCCCTCTGCACCTGCCCTGGCCTGGGAAGTCAGAAGTTGTAAACCTCATTCTGTGCTCTTGAGAGAATTTACCATCTAATGTGTGCTTGTGTGCTGATTTGTTTGGATAAACATGGGTAGAGGAAAACATATGTATCTTATCTTTATTTATTTATTTATTATATTTATCTTATCTTACCTATATCTTTGGGGTTAGCAGTTACATTTTATTTATGGCACCTTCTAGTTCTTGAAATTCTCTGGGACTAATGGATATCTTATGTTCCAATAATATTTGTTAGCTCTATCTGCAGAAGCTGATTTTCCAGTTTTCCTCCTTCACCTTTTATGAGTACTGACCTGACAGCTTTGCTCTGCCAAGTGAGACCTACTGGATTTTACACCTGCCGCTCCCTTGCCTGTTTAGAAGCTAGTCCAAATATGACTGCTATCACACTGCCATAGCCAGTGACACCTCACAGGGCTGACGTTAGGCTTTTGAAGCAAATAAAACTTCTAGTCATCCAAGTTACATCAATCAGAATGGAAATTTTTAACTGAAATTGTTCTAAAGATCAGTACAGGATTAGTATTGATGAAATGTTGTAATCACCGATTTCTTAAATCTCCTAAGAGCAGGTTGTGTCCACTGTGGCATCTCCTCAGTCTCAAAAAGCTGCGAGACAGCAATTCTGGGGCTTTAATGTAAGTCAATTCTCACTAGGGAAGGCCAGTTATATCCTTTTTCCTGAATGGATGCTAACTTGAAAGAAATGGGTACTGCCCAGCTGTCCACAGTCTGTGGACTCCAGGAAACAATTTATCGGTTTGAGAGTGGTAGGAGCAGAGAAAGATGATATAAGGGTGAAGAAGAAAAATACCAAAACAAAAAAAGAGGGAACGACTAGATAACGGCATAGAGATGGGGAAGGATGCCTTAGGGAGAGAAGTAAGAAATATGGATGTATTCCTTACGAAATGGGATAGATGGGATTAAGGAAACACTGGGGAAGTAATAGTGAGGAAATGTAAAACATGGTCATATGTAGTAAACATGAGCATAGAAAAGAGAGGGCCTGAGAGGAAAAAGAGCAAAAAAGAGAATATATAATGAAAAAAGTCTTGCTGAGCTGACAGAAGAATGACCCTAGAGGAGAAAAATGCAAAACTATAAAGAATTGAGTAGTATGACAGCCTGAGGTGAAACACAAGCCCTGGCAACAAGGGAAATGAAGATCTTTGGAAGGAGAAAAAGGTAGGTTTTCAAATAGAAGACAAAATACAAACATTTAGAGTTAATTTTAACTCTGATTCTATTGAAGGTTTGTTGATCGGGTATTATGCTAAGATACTTACATTTTCTTTTCCTGAGTAGAAAAATCAATGAGAATTTTAAAGTACTGTAATTTTTTAATAACCTTTTCTGCAAAAGGTCTCACACTTTCATTACCACCACTGAATGGTATGATGAACGACCCAGAGAGCCTGCCACCCAAGGACTTCAATTTATGGGTATGCCTGCAGTGTGACACAGAGGAGAGGTGCCCCAGATGGCTGGTGGCAACCTGAATGTAGTTATTGTCGCACTGGGGTTGAAGCAGCACAAGCCTCGGTGTGGCCTGCATGTGTCTGAGTAACGCTTGCGAGCTGAAACCTACGCTGTTGTCATTACTCTTCTTTCATGTGTACGTCGATGGCAGTCAGGTGCAAGACTGTCGTGCAGGTGTGTCAGGATTGAACTTCATAGATGCAAGAACAATGTCAACATTTATAAAAATGTACTGATCAACACATTTAATGTTCTATGTAATTGCTTCTGCTTTTTCACCCAGAGACACAGCTTTGTGTCTCACTAGCCCTGGCTGCTGCTAGGAAACTAGGTGCCAAAAGAAAACGCCCCATTTTAGCAGGGCTGACTACTGATGGAAGCCTGAGCTCCTGAAAGCCTTCATTCATTTCAAATGGAAAACATAATCTGGGCAGTCTAATTTTTGCTGCTAGGAGCAAGAACACGGTCAGATGATCATCTTATCCTCCAGGACACTGAAGTTTATAAAAAGAATGTTTTTGGAAATTATTTCCTCTGTCTCTAGCTGAGGAATGACACTTCTTGTTGAAGGAGAGTTGCTTTACTCAGCCAAGTTTTTGTTAAGACCAAAAGATTAATCTTCAGGTAGCTCAAACCTCTTAACACAATTGATTCTAAAAATACCTGTTCATAACAAGACTCAGAATGTAACTTAATATTGTTTCATGTAAAAGGGGTAAAAGATCCAGTCTAGTCCTTCATGAGTACAGTGAGTGGTGTGTATTTGTTTTACCTTTTTAAAGTAGCTTTTTCTTAGAGTATCTTATCCCAAACTCTGTACTGCACCTGATTTATGCAAAGCAGCTTACCTATGTGCCAGTGGAGAACTTCAGCTGTTATTCTGAGTTCTTTAGCTTCTTGGTATGTGTTAATTCTTGTATCTCCACTCAAAACATTTACCCCTGTTCTTGAAAGCAGAAAAACATCACTCTGTGTCCTCTTACCTTGTTGATAAATTTTTATTTTTGAAGCCCATATTAAGAAAACAAAAGGATCAGAGAGCAAAACAGAAGTTATTACACAAAGAATGCAGGCAAAATAAAACCCATCTAGGCCTAAAATATTCCTGAAAAGTTAGAGAGTACAAAAAAAGCAACTTCTATTTGTTTCAGATCTTTGGAAAATTTCATTACTAGCTTTAAGGGTCATTTCTGCAAGTTCAACCAAGTTAGAGAAAGTGTTGTTTGTTCCTATTTCTAAGAAACCACATTTGATGAGACTCTGGAGTACTGTCCTTATAATAATCCCCTTGTGTTTTATTCTTGTTGTATTTCTACACAATAGCTCTTTAATGTATTGTCATGCCAACATATGCCTTTCTATTGAGAAGTTTTCCACATACATATTATTCTTGGTGCTTTTGTTGAACAAACAAGCCATGTGGTATAGCTTGTTTCATTTACTCATATTTATGCTTGCTCTGAAGGAGAAACATCTTTGAGAGTTACAGAGTTTGACTTTACCACTTACTTTCTGTGTGACTGTGGTCTTAGAGACATAGGACTGTGTATTCAAAAGGGTTCTTCAGATCTGGGTATTTAGTTTGAAGTGTTAATCTTCGGGCTCTGGTAACGTTTTCAGAAATGCTAAATGCCTGCTGTGATGACAGGCTTGTTCAGGGGAACACATATACCTCTAATACTCAGTCTTTTCAATAGCTTAACCCTGGAACAAAAGCATTAGGGTACTCAAAGAAGTAATGATTTTTGGACCCCAAAAAAAAAGTCTTATTTCTGTAGTGCCTCAGTTGTCTTCAGTAGTGAAGCACAGCCAATTCTTACCAGCCACCCTTGTAAAACCTTTTAAAACGCATGAATGAAAGTCTCTGAATAGGTGCTTTGTCTTGAACCTGATAGTAGCAAATGTTCATACTGTGAGACTCGTATTATTAAAAGCAGCTTTAATGTATACTCTCACTGAGGCCCGTGATCAGTAACCTTACCCAAAGCTTTGTTGTAGCCAGGCATTCATCCTGCTGTGAATGGCATAGCCATTGCAAGTAACGGGACTATTCCTATGCCTTTTTATTTTTATACATAACATCTGACCGGACTGGCAGCACAGAGCTCTAGCTCTTGAGCGGGAGTAACAGTAGCAAGCTCCATCTTATGTTGATGTAAATTAGGATTTGTGCCCCTGACCATCCTGTGCTGTCATTTCTCTCTAGTTCTGATAAATCAAGTTCATTCTCAATACTTTGGAGGTCTGGAGGCCCTTAGCAGATTGAGCTAGATCAGCTGTGCCAGATACCTGATGCACTCTGTGTTTAAGTTCTGTTTGTGCCCTCCTTTGAGAGCACATTACTCGTTGTTGTACATAGCTCTTGATATTTATTCTGCTGTGTTTTTAGAGTTTCCGTTGTCCTTCTGTGAGATTATTGTGTATTCTGCACTCATTCTTACAGAAAAACTTGCGGTATGGGGAGAGGTGGGTAATAAGCATCTTCCTTTGTATATTTAAACTCACGCCAATCCATCCTGATATGTCCCATAGCTTAAGTATGTCAGCTAAAAATCCTCAGCCCTGAGCTCCTGATAGTTTTTCCTGAGAAGCTTATGATCCCCTCCCCCATCTGAAAGGAATATGGGTGCAGCCTCCAGATTTCGTATTAGCTGAAGGTGGAAGAAAAAGTCTATTTCTCGGTATTTTTCCTGCACGCCATTAGCATGGACCTGCTGCTGTATTTTTAGCTACTGTTGCTGTGAAAAATAGTGGTTAAGGCTGGCAAGATAGCGTAAAAGGGAACTCTTGTAAATATAATAACAATTAAATAATTTTAAGCCAACATTCTTGAAGACTCTGGTGGTTCTGCTATTTGCCAGTCTTTAATATGTGTACAATGGTGGAATGGTCATGAAGATGTTTGCAAATCCCAAAAGATTTGCTGTGGAAATCCATTCTCTGTTGTTTGCTATCAATTATTTTCTCTGAAAGTTTCAGCCACCCACCCAGCAAAGAAGGCAATGGATGCATACACATAATTCAAATAGTCAATAGCTGGTCTGTTCGTGAGCAACCAGGATCTGCAAAATGGGCCACCATACTGTTTGGCAAAAGCATACAGGGACAAAATGTGTTCCTCGACAGTGAGAAATATTTGTGAATGATTGTGAATTAGAGAAGATCAAAATTAGTGTCAGCTGGCAAATAGTGTTCAGCCAGCTCCAACACTGGCACTTAAAGTCCCAAAGAAGCTAAATTCCTGGAAGTGTAGAAAATACTCTGCCTGTAGGGGACATCTCTGATAAAAAGATAATGCCTCTTTTTAGTCAACCTTATATAGACATGCTGAGAAGATTCAGTCCAACATAAAAAAATACCAAGTCTCATTTTCTGCTGCTGTGCAACTTGTCCATTTGCATACAAATGTCCAGCACTATAAAGAGCGGAGCATCAAAAGTAAAGCTCATTATTACCTGAAGAAAGCTACGGGGAAAACCACTAAAGCTACTTCAGTATGGTTGCAACGAGGTACTTCATGTCAGTTTGATGTTGAGTCAGTGTAATGTTGTTTCAGCAATGGGATATGACAAAGTGATAAAAGCAAGACTTTTTTTTTTATTCTCTCTAACAAAGCAGTTGCTGGCAAATTAAAGGCCAAGTATAGTGTTGTAAAAAGACATCATGTGCAGGAGGAGGTATAAGTTGAAATTTCTAATAGACCACTTTGGAACTCTTTAGGCATCTGAAATCATAGGGCTGAGCTAATGTGTGAGAAGTTACGGAGACCCTTTGTAGTGAGGTGATTCTCACCCTAATTATAAACTTCATCCATAGGGACATGTAAGCATCCCTTTGTGGATTGAAGCCCTAGTGCCTATATTGATTACTGACTAGAAAACAACTTTCTGAGTTGTTACGGCTTTTGTAATTCATTCAGGTGTTTTACAGAGACTGTGGAGGTGGTACGTAAATAGGATGGAATAAATACACAGGTCTTGGGAGCTACAGCGCTTTTACCATACTGAATGGTCAGCACCGTGTAAGCACAGTATAAAAATCTACATATCACAGACAGGACTGTTCTGTTTCTTCTGTGAATGTTTCATTGCTTGGCTAAGTTAATTGTACACAAGCACAGCATGATGTTCCTTAGCTGCTTCCTTTCAAGCTGGGGGAAAACACTTGATAAAGGACAGAAAGACTGATTTGCAGCAGATCAGTCAAAGCAAATCCCACTTTAATTGGAAAATGTGAAGCATTTCTTCTTATTTAGTCATCTTGCCTGCCAAATTTGTGCCTTCTATCTCCAGCACAAGTTTTTTTACATTCTTTGTGTGTGTATGTTTAGAAATGGAAAAGTTTGTTTATTTTTCATACTGCAAAGTTATTGAACTGCTTTTGCTTAGATTTAATGTTTGTCTTTTTAAAGACTAGCTGGAATTTACCAGCTTGAAATGTGAGTTTCAAAGCTCTTCATAACTGATACTGTAGTATTATGAGGAGATAAGGAGAGATGAAAGGAACTTCCAGTAGAATGTTTATTCATTTTGCTTCGTAGTTAATGAAATTGTTACCTTTTAGTGTTAGTTACCTACAAGGAGGACTCTTGCCCTAAGGACTCTTTGCTGGCTTTTTGTGCACCCAGGCTGTTGTCCCAGGATAGTGTTCTGTCAGTAACTTCCAGTGGCTTATTTGTCTTCGTTTAGTTGAAACTACCTTTCCCCTTGCTTGTGCTAGTGTGACTAACTTCAGACCTAGATCTGTGAAACGGTCCACTTAAAAATGAAATAAAATATGTTCACGTTTCAGTAGAGCCAACCCATTTTGCAAGTCTGTTTTGGAGTGCAGTCACACGAGTTGTTGGATCGTGCAGGGTATTAACTTCTGCTACGGGGCTGTGGCTGTGAGGAGCAGAGCTAGGAACCTGTGACAGTGGATATTCTGTTGAAGGAACAATGACAAGGAACAACAGCCTGAAAATACAGATTCTCTTTAGAATTAAAAGGGCATTATTCTCGTCATTTCTGCAGACTCCTTTATGAGTATTTTCTCCTATTACAATGAAGGAGCTAGTCCCTGTCTTAGGTACTTCCAAGTTCCAGTTTTGTTAGAATTGTGTTTTACATGCCCTACATGTCATGAAGGAGTTGAACAGGTTCTACCTAAACTTGGAAGAAAGGATATATATGGGTTTTATTCTTTTAATATCTGATCCAAAGACCTCTTAAAGGTAGTAGAAAGTCACGCCTGACTTCAGTGAACATTGAATCAAGCCCTAAACCAATAACTCCTGTTCAGCAATAGAGTCATTGAAGGACTCTAATCTAAAGTGGATAGAAGTGCTTTTGCGAAGGATTCCAATCATCAAATGGCTCAGCCTGGTTCCTTATCCTAGGTCCCTCAGCAGTGTGACTGCTTTCATCTCTTTGCCTAGCTTTGCAATAGCCTGAAGCATCATAAAATCCCTCAACCCTATGCCCTTTGTTGTATATAAGCGTATTCTTTGACAAACTGCCTGGAACAGACATACTTCAGCTAGCATTGAAGTCTATCTAAATAGGAATGTTTTGTGGTTCTTTTGTTGCTGCTGTTGTTTTGTGTGGGAAGATGATATGTTTTGTTGTTTTAAGATGTTTCTGCAATTTCAGAGGGTTTTTAGTGGTACATTTGGTGTTTGAAAGCAGCTGGATTCTTTTATCTCTAAACTTGCCAAATGGAATTTATTCCACAAACCCTTTGGCATTTTCCAGAATATGCTGCCAACCCTGACTTTTTTAAATAACTCTGTAGCTTTTTTTTTCATGTGCTGTCATCTTGTTTTCCAGGTATTTTTGGTATAGAATAAAAGCTTGAAAACATATGCATAAAGCCGGCACATTTCAAAAAGAAGTCTGAGTTTTTGAAGAAAAATGGGGTGAGAGACAAAGGCATATCAGAATATAGACCTGCCGGGCTTTTAGGATCAAATGTAGATCATCAGTTTCATGCTGTGGCATGCAGAGCAATCTCAGAACTCGCTTGTAGCTGGTAATTGAGCACATGGAAATTGTTTCGGTGAAAATGGAAAATCATGAAATATTGCATTGCCCGTGCAGTGAACACTGTCATCTTGTGGATCAGTTGTCTATGCAAATGGTTTTTATTTTGTGTGGATTGGTCTTTTCAGTAGGGGTCTAATTCAGAATTCCCAGTGAAATAGGAAGTAAGCCACATTCTGAACATTTGGAATGTCACCACAAATACTTTTGTTGAGTACTGTAAACAGAAAGTCCAAAATCGTGAGAAAAGACTTCTCTATTCAAACATGAT
Source organism: Pluvialis apricaria (assembly GCA_017639485.1). Taxonomy (NCBI): domain Eukaryota; kingdom Metazoa; phylum Chordata; class Aves; order Charadriiformes; family Charadriidae; genus Pluvialis; species Pluvialis apricaria. The sequence goes on along the minus strand of CM030010.1, from coordinate 49,751,080 downwards.
ACAGACTACATACATAACTACAATTCATGAACCCCATAATATATAACCTTTCAAACCTTTATTTTTCCATTTATCTGGATGCTTGTGTTGTATTGATAATCTTAGGAAAGAACAGTGATGATAAGCAAGCTAATAATGCCCCCTAAAGAGGGGAAGCATGGGAGATTGTTGCCTGTATTGTAGTCTTGTCATACATTGCGCTTGTGGTTGATGACTACTTTTTCAGAGGGACAAGTACCTCTTGTCACTGCCGGTCAAGGAGCAGGAACATTCAATACCAGGGGATGTTCAAAACATTTCTGATGCAGTTTAGGAATATACATGTACATATCAGGTTCTTGCTCAGTGCTGCCTGGCTGAGATGGAGTACTATGACATGAATCATTGAAGAGGTCTGGGTGATAACCAAAGTTCTGGCATTCTCCCCATAGATGTCTTGCATGCTGGGATATCTTCGGCCAATGTTAATCAGTGGGGATGGTATTTCTTCCATAGAGACACTCTGCACTGCCAACTTCACAGCCAGGCAGAACGTCTCAGAAAAAGGAGGTCCTCTTCACCCTTTCTTTATTCTGTATGATTACTTGTGGTGGGGTACTGGCACCTTGAAAATGGGTCCAATACCCATGTCTTAATGATCATCCACACCCATCAGAGCAGAATGTTTTATTTATTGCCAGCTAACCTAAAATCCCCCCCCCAAGATAAAAGTGGAAGGATAATTTATTTACATAATCCAAATATAGACAGCAAAGTTTAGTAGGTGCAGAGGCAAACCAAAAGGAATAAAAGCAAATCTTTATATCTACCTGTACTTTTGCTCATCTTCAGCTAAAAAGCAGGCAGAATACTTTGGTGCTTTATGGCTGGGATCCAATTCTTGGACAAAACCCACTGCATTGGTTTTAAATGTTACGGGAAAAGCCCCTCTGTTTAGGGGTTCTTTGTATGTGATAACTGGCTACCCTTTTCTTGGAATTCTGTTCAGATTCAAGCATTCCTTCTCTTTCTCTTCATGTTTTCCTGTAATTCGTCACTTTCTTAGAGGACCACTACTTTGTAATAGCTTAATTTAATAACGTTACATGTGAGAACAAAAAGATTTCTTTGAATTAGTAGCTCTACTCAGTTCTTTATTACCATATGTAATTTCAGCTACACTAGAGGGACTGAATGTTAGTGGAACTATGCTAATGAGAGAAGAAAATGAAAAATAACACCTATTTTAACTTTAGCTTGTAGATATATATATATGTACCATATACCAATTTCCTTGCATACGTACATAGATCGATTAATTGAGAGCTGCTTAAAAACTGTGCACAGCACAGCATAACTGGTAGGAAAAAGAGCCTTATGAAAAACTTGCATTTTACCCATTAGTGTTTATTGTAACTTTTTTGTTTGCAATGGAAAAAAAAAACTTTTTACTTTCTCCTTTGCTCTTCTTCAGACCATAGACCCACTTCTTAAATATTGTGGATGAAAGCCCAACTCCACTGAGGCCTGTAGAAAATATCCCATTGGCTTCACTGAAACCAAGATTTTGCCCTGAATTTATAAAGTGGTAAAGCACTACTAAACCACACACGCCATAATACACACCCAAAATGCCAGTGGTTTCTTTTCAGGGATTGGCAAAAATGCTGTTGTGAGATCACGGGGTACTAGACCAGTGTTTCTGTTGTCAGGTATCCAGCAGAACCTTTGTTGGTATGCAGGGGAATGTTATTAAACACTCCACTCCCAAAACCGTTAATGTCAAATGGACAGTGTACATTTTCACACATTACTTTGGGTTTTAAATATATTTGCCTATTTGCAGTGCTTTGAAATTTGTCTTTTATGAATACATGAGATTTATCTGCAATTGCCTAAAACTGTCAGTATAGTGTTTCAGCACAGTTTCAAAATACCACAATTTTGTGCATGAGCACAGTGTAGAATAACAAGCCTCTGAAGATCTCTGTTATGAGCTTGTCCAATGTGTTTCTGACTTATTTCAGAATAACTTTGTCTAGGCATAGAAGTGGAAGAATCCTTGGTGCTCAGACTTCCAACAAGGATAGTTAACTGTAATTCTGTATGACACTTTCTCCCAAGGAAGTGAAATTTTCTATAGATCACTGTACATTTCAGAAAGTGGTACTGTCCATCACTTCTGAATTGATCTAGATATAAACTACTCATTGAAAATCAAAGAGTCTGTAATTAATACCAACTCCAGTCTGTACTGATGTGCCCAAGAACTGGGCACCATTGTAGTCATACAAACTAGAAGTGCCAGAGGAAAAAAGGAGCTCTAATAGTGGAGCTGCTTCCAGACAGTTTGCTAGGACATGTGAAATAGATGTAGATGCACTGTGGCTGACACATTGAAGACTGTTGATGTGGTTTTTTTCTTGGGTATGCTGTGATTGCCCAAAATTACAGGCCTTCTTATGGATACGTTCAAACCAAATTCCTTTTTGTAAAGGATTCAGCTCATAGCCTATACTGTTCATCTTGTGTCTCCAAATTTAAATGGATTTTTATGTTTCATTCGCTGAATTAAGGAATATTACTTCTTGCGGTGACTTAATACAGAAGGAAGGCTCTCCAAAGGTGTAGTTCTCCTTACAGTCAAAAGATGGTAGTACAATTTCTATTCCAAGCTGCGCAGCAACACAGAGTAATAGCTATGCATCCATTGTTTGCATTTATAGGAAGGGATATGGCAACAAAAGAAGGGTGAAAATCTGTAGATGAGCTCACAACAACCAGTTGTTTATCAGGCAGTGGTTATGACCGTGATCTTCTCTGGTAGTCAGTAATTCTGAATGTGGCCATGATGGCCAGGTTTAATTGGCTCTAGCGCAGCTACTGAGCCAGCTGGTGCCAGGATGGACATGTGTAGTGAAGGGCTTAATGAAAGGCTTAGGGTGTTGAGAAAGAATGAAATGAAAAGTCCTTCTCACTGTGTCTGATGTTTTCAATAAAGTCTCTAAAAGCAACAATTGATGTAATTAAAGCAGCAAGTTTAATTAGGCCTAACTATTGATTAGTATAATGTTAATCCCAAAGTATTTTATAGTGAGGTGCGAATAGTTCATAGCAAGAAAATGGTGCTTCTGTGGGAAAACAGTACTAGAGTTTACTTAATTTAAAAAGGAGCGAAGTAACCATGCACTAACTGCCCAAACAGAGATTTAAGACAGGCTGTTCCCTGAAAAGTGTGGGCTCTTCCCATCACATTTTATTTTCTAGGAATACAAACCAAGTAACGTGCTAATGCTAAAGAAGAGCAACTCTTTGTCTGCTTTTTTTCACTAGTCAACAATGAGATTTCAATCCTATTTTGTCTGTAATCAAACTGCTAATTGTAGCAGAACCTGGAAAACTTATTTTACACAGGGGATACGTGATGTTCTTCAGCAAAGTAGAACAATTTAGGATCTAATATTCATAGCATAGAAATACTTAGATGCATATGATACTGCATCTGAGCTGAGAAAGCATGCTCTGTGTGCAAAGGTTGTGATGGAACATTTATCTCCTTGAATAATATGGGGAATACCTTTATATACACTGAGATGCTACGGTGAATCTGCTTAGAAATAAGACTAATAACTTGAGATCCTATAATACAAATGCTTTATTTTTAGATGTGTAATATCTACTTCAAGAATTCTTCTAGTAAATTATTCTTCTAGTAAATTATCCATGACCCAGCAATGTGCCCTTGTTGCCAAAAAGGCCAATGGAATCCTGGGCTGCATAGGGAAGAGTGTGGCCAGCAGGTCGAGGGAGGTCATTCTCCCCCTCTACTCTGCACTGGTGAGGCCACAACTGGAATACTGTGTCCAGTTCTGGGCTCCCCAGTTTAAGAGAGACAGGGAACTGCTGGAGAGAGTCCAGCATAGGGCAACTAAGATGATTGAGGGACTGGAGCATCTCCCTTATGAGGACAGGCTGAGAGAGCTGGGACTCTTCAGCCTGGAGAAGAGAAGGCTGAGGGGAGACCTTATGGCGTACAAGTATCTAAAGGGTGGGCTGAAGGAGGATGGAGCCAGACTCTTTTCAGTGGTTCCCAGTGACAGGACAAGGGGCAATGGGCACAAGTTGGAACATAGGAAGTTCCGCTCAAATACACGGAAAAACTTCTTTACGGTTCAGGTGACAGAGCACTGGCACAGGCTGCCCAGGGAGGTTGTGGAGTGTGGAATCTCCCTTCTCTGGAGATTTTCAAGACCCACCTGGATGCAGTCCTGAGTAATGTGCTCTAGGCAATCCTGCTTTAGCAGGGGAGTTGGACTAGATGATCTCTAGAGGTCCCTTCCAACTCTGAAAATTCTGTGATTCCGTAATTCCAGTTCTGCACTACAGTGCCTGTAAAAATGGTGCTTAGTCCTAACAGATAAAGCCTAGGCACCAGAATTAGGCACCCTATGGAGTCAACAAAGAGCCTTCAGGCTCAGCGTAGAAGTAGCCAAAAGAAAATGAGCGCAGGACTTTGCCAAATTTTATTGCTTTCAGGAACCAAGGTGCAGTTGAAAGCCACACATTATCACATTTTTCTCCAGAGGATTCCCTTAGGGATGTCATCTACTGCAGCAGGACGGTATTTGGAGAAGGCAAAACAAGTAGTGGTAATTTTCAATTCTGTGGCTTCAGATTGAAAGGTACAATGAGATATATTGCCAAAAAAAGCTGTGCAGGTTAAGGCAGAAGCCTGTTTCTGAGGTAGGTATGAGACCGTTATGCTGCAAAACCAAGGGTTTGTTTTCTGTTCCCTGATTTCAGGCTCAGCCTGGGAGCAGGAGGAAGTTTACAACGCCTAGAGTCAAAAGGTTAGTTCCAGGCACTAGGTTTATCTGAGATCTGTCTAAATAAATTGCTGTATTATCTAGGGAAAATGATGGTAGGAGCAGACCCACACCTTTGATTCCTTCCCACCAAGCCAGAGCCCTCTCGCTTCTAGAAATGAAGGAATGCATGGAGGACTTCTGCAAAATCTGAAGGAGAGAAAAGATACTGCTAACATACATGATTGCAGCTCTTTCCTCCCTCTTCCAATAATCTTCATCTTCATTCACAGTGATTTCTGCAGCATTCTAGTTCTCTGTGGGATTTCATTTTTTTCAGGCATAGCATAGTGTGTGGTTCCTAAATTATAAGTAATCCACTCAAATAGCTGATTTGGACTGGAGTGCTGGAAAAGATTGTTAATGAGTGTTTTGAATAAGTGCTTTCATCATTTCCATTCCACTTGGAAACCCCACATGCCCAGAAAGTTACTCAATTCATTCTAAATTGGAGGTAAAGCCATAAAGAGGTCTAACTAGCTGAATGTGTTAGTCACATTGGAATATAATTCTCCTGGTGGATAATTTTGGTTTGTGTGTTTTAACTTGTTTCCTTGTATTGAACAAACATAAAGACATTCCAAGTAAGTAGTGCTGATTGTGGTAAGTTCCCTCTGGATATCCCTGGAGTCTGAAGACATCCATTTCAGTTGAGAACTTCTAGGGCACAAATGGTGTCACAGCAGGCGACAAAGTGTCTCCAGACTAACATGATGAAGCAGGAGAGCTAAAGGTAATTATTTCTTCTTCTTTTTTTGAGCTCCATGAGCTAAAAGAGCTAAATGGAGAAGTCATGAATGCTGGTTATGGGGATGGTGTTGAGGTACCAAAATGCAGGAAGAATTGGGAAGGTGGACAAGGCAAGGACCAAATTGTGACACCAACTACTCATTTGTTTTCCAAATAAAACTATGTTTGACTTTTCTTTTACAGATACATCTTCCCATGTGTATACCAACACCTTAGTTCCACTTGCTGTCTCTTACCTGCTGTCCTGTAGTAACTGTAAGCAAACCAAACAATCTTATTTAATAATAAAGGCAGGGTAGACCCCTGCGAACAGGACCCTGCATGTAGTGTGTTCAAGAGCCTTTTGCTAGATATAACATCATTAAAACATGTCCAGATGTGGTTGAAATCACAAATGGCTGTTAAAGGCAGAACCTGCAGCACTGAAAAAAGGTCTTTGTAACTCTCAATCTAAATCCATGAGACAGCTAAGAATTTGTTCTGAGCCTCTTGGATGCAGCATGCTCTGGGCACGAGACAAATTCAACAGCAGTTTTTTTCTATTCCAAACTTATGTCAATAGATACAGTCCAGACCTTAGCAGAGAAATATGGAAACTCAGATAATTTTCTGCCTGAATTAGAAACCCTCTGTTCTAGGGAAGCTTGCCGAATTGTTTCCCACTTTTCAATTATAATGTATCTGAATTTCCTGCCTTTTTGGATAAAGTAGCAAGGCAGAGATGAAGCGTTCACCTTTCACTTCTATGCTGATTGACCATCTGAAAGTATAGAGTTCTATGACAAATTTTACTTTTCTGTTTGTCATTATCTTAATGCAGCTGCCTGTGCTGTAGCTGTGTAGACCCAGTGCAACTTCTTTCTGCTCTATCCATTCTGCACCTACAAATCCGACCAAGATTTCTGGCTAACAGTCTTCTTTTGATGTTATGGGGCTTTTTTTTTATTTTTTATTTCAGTTTAAAAGCATTTGATTTTATGCACATTTTATTTGGATAGAATGGGTACAGAAAGAATCAAGTAACACAGAATGTTAAGTGGCAACGTTTCAGGTAGGATCAATTTATTTGGTCTGGTGATGTAAGAGAAAATCTGGAAGCATTTGGAGTATTCTTGGATTGAAAAGGGAAATGTTATCATGCAGTCTTTGTGATTAGAAATGTTCAGATCCACCACCCTGTAGAGCAAGGAAAATTATCAGGTCACAAGTATATAGTAGAACTAGGAGGCTGTTTTAGGTCCAAGACAACCTTGCCATGAGTACAGACAGCTCAGAGAGTTCTTGACATTCTGATATAATACTACTTGACCCAGTAAATGAGGGACCATTCTCAAATATTTCTTGAAAAAATAATCTTAAATGATGAAAGCAATGGACTTTGCATAGGGGGAAAAAGGCAAGGCATGCTGACTGGGATGGACTGTTGAGTTCCTGTGTTGGCCTTTTGCAGGTCTCTTGATTTTTCTACATCACTCCGCCCTCTTAGGAATAGATAGACTTGTATTTAGCTATTCACGGGGTTTACCTGAGGTGAAGCACCTTATTTAGAGATGGTGCTTTGCACCTTACATTGTCATAACATGTAATTTCACAGGGCAGTCTATGTTCCACTCTCCAGGCAGTTGAACATCATCTCTGCTTCTCACCCTAGGGAGTGACTAGTTCATTGGCCATGTCATGCAATCATATCACAAAAACCTTGGGGACTGTCAGTGTTTAATCTGCCCTTAATGAAGCCTGCCAGATCAGCTTACACTATTTGTCACTATTTTCTGGCCTGGCTGCCAGAGCCTTGGCAATGATTTCTGCTTCTAAAACAAGGAAAGAAATAGGCAGGCCTGCAGCTGGGAGTGTTAACTGAAATTGAAATCCATGAGAAACCCAGGCAGAAATCCATCTTTGATCTGTTTCCTGTGTGTTCTAGGCTAGATGAAACCAGATTAGTTTTAATCCCCATAATGACTATTTCCTTGGCTGAACTCAGGCAAGATCCGTGCAGGGACTAAGGCCAGATGTAGGGCCTGCCTACTCTCTGGGGTAGACTAGAGTTCAGGAACCCTGGATCTGGAAGAGTCACAGTGGAGTGCAGCCTTCTGCACAGCACCATGGCTCATTAGTGACCATGCACAGAGCCAGATTGTGTGTTTCTGCACTGAATTCCCCGGCATTTCTGGTTTATGAGTCAGTATGCAGATCCCTGCCAGCTCAGGTGGCCCTGCTCCCACATTGTAGACATGGCCTTAAGTACCTAATGGCCACCTTAAACACTTCAGGCAGAAATGTAGGTCTTTGAAACCTGCCACGTAACCCAGGTGTCTGAAGATGCTAAACAGCAGCAAGGGCTGGGCAACTGAGCATGTCCTCATACCTAGACACGTCAGGACTATCACAGAAGACACTCTGTGCCTGTCCTCTCTGAAGCAGTTAGTCTGACAGAGCTCAGAAAGCACCTGCTGAACCCCAACAAAATAGCTCCTGCCATCAGGGACGCAGAAACCTGATTCTACTCCTAATGAACAGCCAGTTACTGAAGCAGAGATTGGACTTTCAAGGTTAGTGCCTTAAACAACAGCCTGATTATTAGGCTACACAGTGGTCTTTGTTCTCTCCCTCACTCCATTATTATACCAGAACAGCAGCTTCAGGGGGATTCCTACCTTAGAATAACTGAAAAAAATAAAATTAAATAAGGGAATGTTGGTTAAAATTTTATCTGGCTGCTAGTAGAGTTGAGCCCCAATCTGCCATCTCTTGAGTACTGTAATTGCCTCTCATCTCTTCCCAAGTCGGCTTTTGTGAGAAAGGGCAGTTAACTCAAGAGAATGGGTATGTATGAATCCCAGTGGAGATGGGCATTTTCCTGCAGCCCAGAGCAGGATACCAAGTTCATGGAGAGAGTTTAAGATCTCTTTCGCAGCATTTTGCATTAGCTAAGTTAGGCAGCTCTTTGGTAATGTACTGGCTTTTGCGTGTGTCATTCCTGTGGATTGCTTAAGCACAGAACTGTTGGCAGGGGGATCTGCAGACTGTGAGGCACCTTGTGGTTAGGAGCTGACACCCCTGCCTGCGCCTCTTTGTGAATCTGTCTCTCTCTATTTACCACTAAGATTTTTGCCTCATCCAAATCATGTCAAATCCATGCAGATAGAAAGGAGGACCTTTTCTCTATAATAGGACCATGGGAGGAAAGAGACTGCAGTATCAAAAGCAGTATAAATCTGATGAGCAGTCAATATCCTGGAAATAGAAGTAGCTTGTCTATGTAATAGCCTAGCATGGAGTTAAGTGAGGTGATATGTTGACTAGAGATTTCTTTTGGAGTCAGTAGTGTAATATTGTACAAAGGGTTTCTATCGACACTTCTGTCTATCTCTGAGCAAAGCCATATGTAATACTGTTTTGCTAATGTATTTTTTTCATAGGCTCGATGTAATGACATGGGAAAAGATGTGGGAAACATGATAAATACTGCTGGAATGGATGGATGCCATTTTAAATAACCACTGGAAGTCTGCCTTTCTCAGCTGTATGGTAGGCTGCAGGGTTTCTATCACGTTCAGTGATGTGCGCCAAACAATGTCCAGGTCATAACAGCTCAATTACATTTTTTTCCGAGTGTGTTTACTGAGAGACCATTATTGCAGATCCTGGGCTGTCAAGAGAAGCTTGGACTCCTGGAGCGAGCTAACTCCCTGCTGGAAGGAAACTAACAGCAAGTTCACAGGTTACAGCTGCATCTCTGCGTGCCTGAGTCCTGTTGTGAACGTAAATCTCTTTTGTTAGTCTAACGGCCTTCTCAGCAGTATCTCAGCCAGGTCCTTTACAGTGTGATCAGAAATCTGGGTAGTTTGAGATCCCTAGGTAGCTAAAGGCAGAGTTTAAGATAAGAAATGTAAGTGCAGTAGGTTAACTTACGGGCAGTACAGTGGTACTAGTGAGATGCCCACTCCTGAGGTTGGTGCCCAAACACCCTGTCCTATGCCTGAGGAAGCTGCAAGTGTCTCTGAATTGGATACACCCAGGATATTTACACAGCTAAATGCAGATGGATCCAAGTTCATGCTGCCTCCGTGCTGAGCTGGTTAGATGTTACTTGCTCAGTCCAGAAGCCATGTAACCATACCAGCTTTCGCTGTGCTCAAGTTGATAATCTATGTTGGGACAGTTGACAGGGCTATGAAAAGTAGTTGAACCTTCTCATTCTATATCAGGTGTTTGTGTCCTTTTTTAAAATAACCAATTAACTTCATTGCTTTACCTTGTTATAATATTAATTTCTCAGTTTGTCCCTGGTGGTGTCTTTGTGCGATATACTCTTTGAAGTTCAAGGTTTTACACAGCAAAAATGTCAGAACTACATGAGTTTAAGTGACAGCTTAGCTCTTTCTAATCTGCTTAAGGAATGTTTTCATTTTACTGCTTTTCTTTTGAATATATTGTCTCTCCTAGGGCTGCTAAATATGTGTTTCACAAGACATTGTCTAATTATTGTGTAATTTTGTATGTAAGATTAATTCAGAAGTGGATGTAGATGTTTTGTTGAAAATATTTTCTAATTTCAATATTTTTTTGTTTGTTTGTTTTAGAAGGCAAGAGATTGATTGTGACACGTTGTGGTTGATATGTCCTGTGGGTAGAACATGAGAGCCCTGGGGTTCAAAGATCAAACATCAGGGAGGCCTGACTCCTGTGTAGTGCTTGACTAGGAATGTGGTGCTTGATAAATCATAAAAGTTTTAATCATGTAAGGTGCAGAGAGTATCCTGGTGGTGCTGCACTTTCTCAAATCCAATTGAAGTGAACATCATACACCAAATCCCCTTTGTTTTTCTGTGTAAAAGAGCAATAATGTTTAATGCTTTCAGATCTTCATATAACACTTGAGATTCACAGACAAAAAGGTATGTGTGCACAGCCTCTGACTAAATACTGCTCTGTGTGATTGTCAGAGTAGACCTCCTGTATAGGTCAGTTTGGGTATTCAGTGCAATTTATTGGAGCTCTTTCATTTGGAAGTCAAACTTTTCCCAGTACAGGCAAACCTCGTTGGGGGATTTTGTATTAGAGAATGTCCCATCACTTGCGGCACCAGCAATGTTTTTGTGAAACCCTGGTCTTGGTTCTTGAACACCTGCTCGGAGAAGCAACATCCCAAACACCACCTCACCTTCAGGCAGCATCAGTCTCCCTTGCAGAAGTGTCTTCACTACACAAGAAAGGAACATAAACACTGTGGAGTTTGAAGCAATGCTTCTTCCTGCCCACTTTGTCCCACCTTTACACAGTGGTGCGTAGGAGGACCTTGCGTAAGTTTTGGGGAAATGTTCTGTAGGCAGAGTGCTCTGTCTTCTTCATCTTCTGAACAGTAGAGAAGAAAAATCAGTCCCATGTATATTCATGTTGTTCATGCTAATAAAAGTTGCTAGATCAACAGGTCAGGAGACATCTTGATCCACTGAGTCACAACACAGATACACCTCAGAGGTAGGGTTTCACTAAAGTTTCCCCAACGATATTTTTCCAACTGAAATCACTGATTTTGTGTAGAGGTAAACAGGTAACTTTACCTTCTTAACCATTTAACTCTTGATTTGCATTACTGATAAAAGGGTCATCTGCAAGGGTGGCTGCAGGGAGGGGAGGGAGGGGAGACATCTACCTCCCCATTTCACAGGGGTCACAAAACATCTGTGACATGACTACCATTTCATGTCATTCCCAACGCAGGCACGTCTTCAGCTGCTGACTTAGAAGGCAAAGCCCCGTCACCCTGCCCAGCCCCATTACTGGGGCCCTAACCTCCCCGTCTCCCCAATACAACCTGACAGACCTGCCCTCCCCACCACGGCTGTGGGCAGGCTCGTCTCCTCTGAGCTGAGAGGGAAGTCGCATAAACAGCAGTGTGCCTTTTCTGCGTCTGCTCCGCTGCACGCTGTGCCTGACTGACTCGTACGGCTCCTTTCAGGCACTTCCTCGAGTGTTCACGTAGCATGATTTCATAATGTAAAGTAAGTGACTTTGAAGCTGATATTTCAGTTTTGAACCGGGTAGATGGAAGTGGCGTTTGGGCTTACATCAGTAAGTGAGATCCTGGTTGCTGGAAGAATAAACACACAGAAAAAGTTCTACTCTATAAGATGCAGTATTGATTGCTACGTTGACCCATAACTTCAAGTGAGTGCTTCCTTTCCTCCTCGCTTCCCACAAATGCTAAGTAATAGACCTTGTTTACTGGAATTTACAAATTATTTTGTCTTTGTGAGTGATGCAATGACAGTGCCCCCACGCTCTCATTAATCCGTAATATCATGTGGGGGTTTTTATCCTACATTTCTAATGGAATTTTTAAATAACTATATTTCATGCCACCCTGGAGAGATCAGCTCTAATTTTATAATGAGAATTTCAGCGTTAGATTATTTTTAAAAAGAATCTAGGCCATATACATTATGTAAGGTTGCCATAGTGACAGTTTCTCTGAGGGGAAAACCGACTGTCCGTAGTTTCCACAGAAACAACTCCCTGCTGAGACAGGTGCCTCCAAGGGAAGTGAAGGGAATATAAATGAGAGAGAGAAAAAGACGCACACAGATGTCATATGATCTCTGCGGCATCCCTGCACTGTTGCAAAATCAACTGAACATTTCTGGGTTTATTTTCAGTTTGTTTTTTGATTGCATGACTGGCACCTTCTCTTGTCGTGTAAACTCTGCCCACCCTTCCCTCACATGGAACTGTTTTTGCAGCTGGAGGTACGGCAATGCTTCACCTTGGCAGTGAATTGACCACATCAGATTCTAAAATCCAGGGCTCTAGGAACCACTGTGCCTGGGAGAATTTAAATGGTAAATGAGAATTTTCCCGTTTTTTTTATTAACTTTTTTTTTTCCTTCCCCTGAAAGAAGTCAGCAAAGACAGACAGGTATGGAAATAATTCCTTCTGGAGAGGAGTGAAGCTAGACTAATTTGTCAGTTAATGGTTTTGTTCTTTTGGGGTACAAGCATGCACTGCTAGGAAAAATGTGTGCTGAAAGATCAGGATGTAGTAAAAAGGAATTAAGTCCTAGGATTTGTTAACTGAGGGGGAAAAAAGGAGAAATTTCTTCAATGTACTTTAATGTCATTGAGGCAAGTATGGATTAACATTTGTGAAATCTTTTTGCACATTTTTTTTCACGAATAGCAGTGATTTGTTTTATTTTTTTCTTCAAGGGCAGTAAAACCGTGACATTCATTCAAGGCTTAGTGCAGCCATAACTACAGATTAACGCGCTGGCTACTTCATCTTCATCCTGTCATCTCTCTGCTGCTTTATGGGGAAAGCAGGCTGACATGGTTATTAAATCTGGCAGCTGTGTTGTATGCACATGGGAAGCAAGTAGAGCACAGCATATAGAAAATGAGTAGCTTTCAGATAACAGCCTTCTTTTCACTGCTGCAAGGCTTGAAAGGCAGCCTAAAAAGCTCTTTCTCTTCTTTGTAATCATCAGTCGCTGGATCAGTGCGCAAATATCACAAATACAGTTGCAAATGTAAGTATTCTTTGCCTGTGTGCTGCTTTCAGATTGCTAATTAGGGTTTCTACCTCAGTGTTCTGCTTGAAAAAGCAGAGAGATGAAAGCTGAAAACATCCTGACAGGGAAGGCTTCTCTGCAGTATTGTTCTGGCTTTCAGTGGAAGAGCTACTGAGGGAAAGGGATGCATGAAAGCATTCCGGAACAAATAGTTTGCAGTCGTGTGTGGTGATTTTTGGGATGTCCGCTTGTCACTTTGTGAGGGGAGAAGCCAAGCAAATGCAGGAGGTGCTTCTAGAGAGATGGTTTTCTGCTTAGATTAGATAATATTAGACATACAGCGAGAAAGATACTTCAGCAGTACCAGATGGCTTGTGAACGCATGGGAGAGAAATCTGCCATGGTATTTTTCACCTGGAATCTTTTCTTTAAAAATCCATAAATGCAGACCTGGACTTCTCATTGAGAAACTCGACAGCACCTTATTATCAGAAGCGCAAACAAATAGTCATCTTAAGGGGCACCAGTAAGTCTGCATCTGACCTGATAAGAACAATGAACATAGCACGGTGAGCAATGCATGTTTTTCACCAATCTCACTCTGTCTGTACATGAAGATGATCTTTATCTGCTGTGTGGCATGAAGGCAGGATAGTAAGGTCGTTGGGAAGCAGCAGAGTTGAAGGTTTCTCCGTGTTGCGGTGATACTGTAAGGAAGAGAATTGGTATTTGTTAGTGTGTTTTGGTCTCGTAGCACTGAAGAGACAGCATCTTGGTTTTTGTTCTCCTTTCTAATTCAAAGCTTCTGTACTGCCATTGTCCCATGGAGTTTATGGCTACTGAATTCTTACTGTGCTGTGAATGAAATCTGATTATTGAAAACAGGCTGTGATCAGTACCAAGTATAAATTTCAGATAATTGCACAAGAAATGCAAGCTGTAGCCAGTTTGTTTGTGTTGTCACGTCACATTTCTTGCTTTATTTACAGGTTTTGTTATTTCTTAGGGACCACTGTGGTAGTGTAAGCTTTTTATGAGCCATGTGAAAATGTCATTATCACAGTTAACAGGTGACTGCCATTAAGTGACTAGGGAGAGAGTATATATGTTGCATTGTTTGCTGCACAGAGGGCTAAACATATTCATGGCATAACCCCCTTGATAATGCTGCTATAACACACAGGTATGTTTGGTCAATCTGTTGTTTATAAGCTGCTTTTGCAATACTTCAGCCTCATCTTACAGATGTATATGTAGAAATGCCTGTCTTCATTGTGGAAAGTGAAAGGTGGTTTTGGAGCTTCTCTTTCCTTCCTCGTCTCCTTTTGCCCTCATATACAGTCAGAAATTCATAGCTTCCCTGAAACGTAGCTGTGAAAATGGTCATTTTTGATGACAGCTGTGGAGTTAAGCTTCCCAAGCCTGAGTGGCAGCCAGCCAACTGCTGAGACAAGTGGTGACCTTTCAGGACAATGTCTCTCACAAAAATGTCAAAATATTAAAATGGCAGACATCAAATGCCATGTGCACAGGGAAATGTTGTCAGCTGGCAGGCTTTCGGCTGAAGGCAGTTAATCCATTGCTTGCCTGGATTAAACATTGAAAGCCCCCGCCTAAGTCTTTAAAATGTAGAGAAATTATTCATATGTGTCCTGAATAATTTCAGAAGTGGTTCTGGGAAGATCTGAGACATGGATGGAAAATTTCAGAGGTGTTTTATTTAAAATATGCTCAGGGATCTTCCTGACAGGTATCTAGAAAGGCAGCTTTTTGCCTTTTCTTTTGCACTTTGCATCGTATACCAGTTTTCCTCCCGAATCTCTTATCCACAATGTGAATGGATCCTGATGAAACCTAAGCAAAATTCATTGATGCGCAGCAGGATGCTGAAATTCTGACAGTGTGTGCACTGACTTTTTAGGCATATGCTCACTGAATATTAAACAATCCCCGGCAGTTCTTGGTGCTGCAGCCCTGAGCTGAAACCTCATTTGCTATTACATGCATTGATGCTTTGTAACTTTCTTTGAAGGCACTGAGGTGTGAGCATTCCTATGCTCGCTGGTGTGTCAACTTCTCAGATACCTTTATCCCCTGCTAAACAGATCAGTGACACTGTGATTGTTTGCCTTGCTGCTTTTCCCCCTGTCGCATAAATATTTTTGGGAGGCATGAAACTGCCCGATCCTTTACCTTGGCCTATAGGAAAGCCAGGCAGTGTGCATGGCTGATTAGGGAACTAACCTGTTCACCTTATGGTTGACCTCACTTGGAGAATAAGAAAGGGTACACCAGTGACTGCACCAGACCAGCCTTGTCTGGCCAGTTTGCAACTGGCTACAGTTCAAGAGAATTCTCAGTATTCTACATGCAAAGCACAGGGTGAGCTGCCAACACAGGTAACCTCTGCAAAGCGGTAAATAGCCAGATTTAATGGTGCCAAATCCATTGTTACTAACCAAGATGTTGAAAAGGAATATAGTCCTTTCCAGTATTTCTTTCCTTTTTTTTCCCTTCCCTTTCAACGTGATTTCTGTGTCACTCCAAGTTCCCTCTCTTACCACAGGCAAGCAACTTTTTATAACTGTGTTTTAGTGATCTTCACTTCTACTCCTGAGTGTCCTCCCTCCCCTTTAAACCTGGGAACATTGCACCTTCTCTCTTCTATAGTCACAGGAAACACTAAGTCTCCATGTTAGTCTTTTCTTTCCAGTCAGTATTCCGTGATCACTCCTCCTTTCTCCTAATTCCCTACAAGAAGAATTATGAAGCAAATGAGGTAGGTAAGGACAAATTCCCATAAACATCTTACAGAAATGAATCCTTCCTCCTTCCCTTCCTTTCTCTCTTCCTCCTGTCTTCAAATTTCTGTCTGCTTTTTCACAAGCATTTCTGTGATTTGAGACTTAATATGACTTAAAAATCTGTTTGGAAGAAAAAAATCATACTCATCTAGTTAAGGAATAAAAGGGTAGCTGAGATACCAATTCATGTAACGCAAGTGCCTAGGCTGAGTTTTGGATTTTGATCTTCAAACAGAAAACCACATGTAGGCAGAATCTATTTAATCATGCCTGATAATGTTAAAGAAAAAGTAAACTAGGGATGCTGCTGTTTTCTATGGACTTTGCATGAAGAAAAAAATCTGAGGAAAATAACTGAATATATTTATCAGCAGCAGTAATTTTTTTTAAATCCAATTATGTAGGGCTTGGTTGTTTCCTAAGAACCTGTGCAGTGTCAGATCTGTTCATTAAACATCAGTCATTACACCTGATATGAAATTCTGACTTGCACCAATGGCATTATCATCTGTTCTGCATATTATGTTATTGTTACTCTCTACTATTTCTTTAGCATCTAGGAACACTTTCATTGGAAGTTCACCGAGCTAGGTACTGTATAGAAACAGAAGGTAATCCTTGGCCCCAGATTGCTTACAAGCTATTTTTAAAATAAAGCAAAAACCTCTTATCATACAGCTACCACCTTTCTTGTTTGGCTTTTCATCTGAATTTGGAATACAGATGTCAGTAGTATGTTATAACTGAATTGCTCATGAGGATACCAGAATTTGCCTAGACATGGACTTGAATTTGCATGTAATTAAAATAAGAAAATGACATACACTTACTGTGACCTTATTTCGAGCTGTCTTACTGATTCACTTCAAGTATCTCCCTGAGGCTGTTAGTGTTTAGCTATTAAGTTCATGAAGTATGTTAATTGAAATTAACTCAACTGACCAAAACATGACTATAATTACAAAATAGTTGTGAGCTACTGATGAAGATTTCCCTTAAAATCATTAAGACACTATTTTATTATTAACTTAGTCAGTTATTAAGTTAATAAGGCTCATGATAAACTTAATTACTAAGGTAATAATGTTCATTATTAAGTTTAATGAAGCATGTTTACCTGTGGTTATTTACAGGATCTAAATTTCAGTGTTAATTACTGACATGAAATAGCAGCAACACGATGCGTGACCCTCAGACTCATCATGGACTGTGTACCATGATTTCGGGCAGGTGAACAGTGAGGATCATCATGTGGGATTAGAGTCTTTATTTGTATTTTCTGTAAGACCAATTTTTCCCATCTCTCTGCTTGTTACCCATTTTACAACTAGATTTCAGGAGAAGTCACGTGTCTGTTAACATCACCTTTTCTGCTTCCTTTTGTTTGAATGGTGTGGCATAAGGGATGCAGTAGTTTTTATACCTGTAAACTAGGACTGAATCTTCCATCTGAAATCAGTCAGTAGAGCTCCAGTCAGTAGAACTCTCTACAAAGCTATATTATAGTACATTGTTCCATTCTGAAGGAATTTCATTTCTTCAGTTTGTACACTCTTCAGATCTTCCTTCATGAGGCAAGGCTGCAGCATGTGAATACAAGCTATAACTTAACTGAGCAATATAACTGACATAACCGAGCAAAACTGCATAATTATTCTTTCTGGAAATTTATATTGCACAAACCACTATGATTTCTAAGTGCCATTTTTATTATGAAGGCATAAACCTAGTTGTATATGCAGGAATAAAAAATCCAAAGGATCCCAGAGGGCCAAGTTGAAGTTGGAAAGATACAATACCTTGAATTGCCCAGGATTTTTTAATTTCAGTTTGAAACTATACTTTGTAATAATATCTCTTTTTGCATTGACACTGCAACTTGTATAACCATGGTGACATATTAAAAACTAACAGTGGGCATTGGTGCTGGCTAAAATTTAAATATATTCTGACAGTGGCACTGTTGTCCCTTCCATAAAGCAGTTGAAAGAATCTAAACAAATGCAAGCTGCTGAATATGAAGGGCTATTGTACTCATCAAATGTCTTTTTTTCTTTCCATACAGGGAACAATGAATAAAACAGTCTGAAAGATTATTTGCAAGCATGCAATTAATCATAAATCCAGCTTGATCTGAATGGATGAAGCAGTAGTTTATCAATCTGGTTAGCTAGTATTTTGAAAGGATTTTGCAGAACTCATTAGTTCAGGAATATTAAGACAGGTGCCTCTTTTTTTATGAGACAATAATATGATTCCCAAATGGATAAGCTAGAAGGTCAAAGGCAAAATAATTTATCCCCAGGAGTGGTATGGATTACTGTTAAGAACATTCTGAAATCCTGTCCTATCATTCATGTATTTCAAAGCATTCCAAAAAGTAATGACCTAATTTTAAAGACAGTAAATCAGAAATAACCAAATCATTGCAGCTTGTTTGTCTTTTAGAAAGATTTAACTTAAAGGCTTCGGCACTTTTGAGTCTCCTTTATATATCTAGGGGAGTCATTCAAAAAAGTTAAATACTTTTTCTGTTCTGGTCCCCCTTCCCCCTCCAGTTCAGTAGGAATTCACTCACACAAGGGGCCTTTTTAAGAACCAGGAGAGTCTACAGACTGAAAGTGAGCTAACTCTGTTGAATGCATTGTAATGAAGCAGCTTCCATTCTTCTTTAGATGGAAATAGGTTCACTGAAATATGTGTCTTTAGCTCTGTTTTGGCAGAATGCAGAGAAATAACTCCTCCTGGGCGGCAGGATGAGTTTTTTGAAAGAGCACATTGACATCAACTCCCTTAACATCCTGAGTGTTGCCCTACTGACATATCTGAATCCATAGGTTGTTAGTTTTGTTACAGTATTTGTAGCCCTCAGACAGATTTTAAATTAGTCATTAGTTAATGCTGAGGCATTAGGTAATTGCTATGTAAAAGTGAAGCAATGAGGCTGAAAATTGATTAAAGAATTAGATCAACTAACACCCAAATTATTTTAGCATGTTTGCAGTTTCCAGGGCAATATACATATTAACCTTGGACCAAGACATAGCCATCCTACACGTGAATGTCACTTGTACTGTATATTCTCATGGCAAAATTTTACCTCAAAGGGCCTTCCAACCATCACAATGTTCCTACGAAGTGGAATAGCCGAAGTACTCTTTTTCTCTATAAAATTAAAATTGTTCGCTTTAAAATGAGAAAGATAGCATTTGTTCAGCTTTTTTTGGTATTAAGAGCATGCTGAGAGTTAACAGAGTGAAGCGCATAATGTGCATAGCTTTGTGTAGTGCTTCTAATGAATACCATGCTGTGGACATCAGAGGTCTTCTAGAAATCAATAAATATCGATGAGAAAAGAAGTCATTATTTTCATTGTAATTATTAGGAGACTCGTGATGGTTTGCTTTGATTCTGACCTTGATTGTTCATGCACTGAAATAACAATTGCAGCTAATTCCTTTTTCTGGAAATGTTCGTTTCTTCGTCAGCATCAGAGAGTGTAGGTAAGGGAGGACCACCATGCAAAACACTTATTTTTATTTCTTGGGAAGTATGAGTTTGTTCACTTGGGGCCATAGAAGACCCACATCATTGTCTTAGGATAATACTTTTAAAAAATGGTGCTGTCCTTAAAATGTTTTCTGAAAGGTTTTGTTTGCCTTTTGCTTGAAGATGTGAGGGCAGTTAGACACAGAGAGGATCTCACCTGATTGCAAGTGCTGTGGAGGACAGAAGGAAGAAAGCTCTTTGCTCCTTGATCCTCAGCCAGCTAGCCTTCAGAGAAATCGGGGCTGATGCTATGAGTTGGGAAAAGATTGCTTAGATCCTTCAGCAGCAGAGACCCCACACTACTCTAACCCTATCATCTGGAAAGCCTTTTCCTGTAAATATACTTCCCCTCTGTCACCGAGGAAAGTTGAAGTGTTGTCAGAGCAACAACTGGCACAACATCACTATGTCATCTTCTGTGCTTCTGGTGAACTATCTAAATAAAGGTGTTCATAAAGAGAGCTCAAGAGAGCCCTTCAACTGATTGGTTTAATCAGGTATGGAGATTAAAAGTAGGTGTGGGGCTGCCTATCACACTGGCAGTGCAAATTCTCTAGGTCAATGGATTGCTGTCTCTCTACAGGACTGTCTGTCAATGGGTATGTGTACAAAGCAGTCCATAGTGGTTTGTTTATCTACTAATTCAGACCAGATGCTCAAATAGCACAACTTTCATGAAGGAGGAATTGATAAAGAGTGCAGCTGGGGTGTGGATGGTACAAGAAACTCCATCCATCATTTTCCAAAAGGCAGAATGAATGGCTTAATTGTTGCTACTAACAATTGTTGGCCATTTTATCTGCTATAGACAAAGTATGATCCGACTAAGAGCCAACTCTGAGAAATACAGTGATAGGGGAGTCTCTTTTTTCCATTCACTTGGCTTCATTCACTGAACAAATTCTGCTGTCTCTGTCTGGACCAAGACCTTCCACTATTGCTCACCTGCAAAGCCCACTTCTTGACCAATATGAGGTCTTCAGCTGGCTAACATAGCTGTAAATAGGGAAGGAACAGCCCTGACAGTGAGGAAATAGTGTGAGTACAATATGCAACAAAAAGAGTAATATTTCATGTTGGGGATCTTTTGTAGGGCAATATGTAAAGGTACTATCTTCTGAGAGAGCTGCCCATGGGAATACTTACCCTCATACCGGAAAGTTTCCTTCAGTGTCTTGTGAATTTAATCTGGCCTCTTTGTTGAACTGTGGTGGATGTATCTTGTTTAATATCTTCCTTTGCTGCAAGGTTTATACTTAAGGTCATCTCTGGTGCAACCCTTTATGTAAATTTGACTGCAGTACTGATATCGCTAGAGTACTTTACAAAGTTTTAATATTTTTTTACTTCTTGGAACAAAGTATCTACCTGAATGGTGTTTCTATTTTTACCTCTCTACATGTTATCAGTCTTCTCTTTGTAATCATTGATTGAGGCTTGCTGCGTAGGAGAGGAGAAATCACTTTTATGAATGGAGAGGAAAGGACTTTTCACAAAAGAAGTGTGTGGAGTGTTTCCTCTTATCTAATCCCTTCTCCATTCTCTTTGACCAAAAATTTTGTGTCCAAATCCAGGTGTGTGTTATTCTTATAAAATGGAGATGTTATAGTGGTTTGTAGATGGAAAAGAAAAACAATTGGGATTTGACCCGTTACCTGTTTTTGCAATGACGACACAAGTCTTTAATCATTGTCAAAAGTTAGCATTCCAAAGCAGGCTTTCTTCAAATATTAGTACCTTTGCAGCAAAGAAGGCGAATAGTACCCTGGGCTGCGTTAGGAAAGGTATTGCCAACAGGTTGAGGAAGGTGATCCTTCCCCTCTACTCAGCACTGGTGAGGCCACACCTGGAGTGCTGTGTCCAGTTTTGGGCTCCCCAGTGTATGAGAGAGATGGACACACTGGAAAGAGTCCAGCAAAGAGCCATGAAGATGATGAAGGGATGGGACCTTCTCTCCTATGAGGAAAGGCTGAGAGAGCTGGCACTGTTCAGCCTGGAGAAGAGGTGGCTTGGGGAGGATCTCATCAATGTGTACAAATAGCTGAAGGGAGGGTGTAAAGAGGATGGCACCAGGCTCTTTCCAGTAGTGTCCAGTGACAGGGCAAGAGGCGATGGGCACAAACTGAAACACAGGAGGTGCCGTCTGAACATCAGGGAACAGTTTTTCACTGTGAGAGTGACTGAGCACTGGCAGAGTTTGTCCAGAGAGGCTGTGGAGTCTCCCTCCTTGGAAATATTCAAAACCTGGCTGGACATGGTCCTAGGCAACCGGCTGTAGGTGGCACTGCTTGAGCAGAGGCATTGGACCAGATGATCTCCATTCTGTGGAGATCAGCCATTCTGTGGTTCTGTGATTCTGTAATTCTCTCAATGAGTGTCAAATAATAAGGATAAACATAAATAGCTACAAATATAAATACAACTTCAGCATAAAAAAAACTTAAAAATTAGAGTAGTGATATGCTACACAAAGACTAGGAAAGGACAGAAAGTAAGCTGTTTATGTCACATCAAAAATTTGTTTCTCAAATGACTATGCATCAGGGCACAGTGAAGTTAGTGTACGTATTCATGTGATTTTAAAAAAGACATTCTGTGGCATAAAGCCTCTCCCTATTGTTTAGTGTTCAGGCTCCTACTGCAGAGCAGAGGATTTTAATGGTTCTCAAATAAAGGCACCAGAATTTTTATCATGCAAAGCAATCTGATTTTTCTGTAGTCTTGTTCTCAGAAATAACTCAATGATTTTGGCTGTTGGGTTTTTTTTAACGAGGCAAACATCTAGCAGATGTTTGCTAGCAGATCTAGCATGAAAAATTTCACCCCAGCCACTAAAGACTGTCAATCTATTAACTGCTGAAAGCAGGGTCACTTGACGGAGAAATATGAAATTACCGTGCTTACAGATGATACTATCAAAATGCACTAAAAATGCACAATTGACAACAAAATGCTGCTTTGGGCAGACATCATGGCATTCAGTACCTCCATGTAACAAGCAGGTTCCTAAGTATAGCTGTAACAAGATTTCTTAGAAAAATCTGAATGTTAATTAATTCCATTGAGGATGATATTAAATATCTCTGTGGGTTCTTCCCCTTCTAAGAAGTAGTATTGGAAGCCTCTGTAGAGGCTGAGATTACTGTGGATGAGGAAGGAAGTGAAAGGCAAAAGATTGGTCCATACATCTTCAGTTTCTTTTTTTTTAAATGCTACTGGGAAAATTTAACTTTTTCCCTCATTCAGAAGTTAAACAGATTTTTGAATCTGGAGAATATTTCCTTTACAGAGTGCCTGTCCTGTTATTCTGAATTGTGCCCATTAACTCTCTTGAATTCTTTGGAATATCAAGGGGTTCACATGTGTTTTGTCTTAGGCATCGTTGTATCTAGGGATGCCAGTGGGACTAACTGCACGATAAGCTTCCTTTCTGGCTGACTTGTGCTTTTTGCTGTCTTTAACCTGTCCTTAAAATGACCAAGAAATACAGCTTTAAAATAACTGCATCAATCCAACCAATTGCTTAATTTTAGCAATTACATTGCAATTATCATTGCCTCCTTCTGTGAGGTCTGTTTCAGCTTGAGCTTGAGTCCGAAAGCAACCAAGAGCAAACAATCCTGTCAAAGCAAGAAGCCTCCTTTAAACGTGCCGCTTTGCTGATCTTGACAAGCACGCAGAAAAGCACAAGTGAATGCACAGAAATTTTCAAGGCCTGCTGTTCATCCAGACACTGCGTACTATGCAATATTGCCTCACAACAGATTTCGTCCCTTGCATGCAAATAGAGTGTGCAAGCTATAATTTAATCCATGTTGTAGACAGGGTCAACACAAAGGCCCTGGTAGAGCACTGGGCTGCAGTCAGGCAGCTGTGACTGTTTTAACATAAACCAGGGAGTCCTTGCTCAAGGAATGAGGCAGCATATTCATTACTTTTAGAGCAATAAGACTGAATGCTGAAAGAAGTGTTTTGTTTTTGAGTTTTTTTGTTGTTGGTGGTGGTTTTTTTTTTTAAATGGCAGTTAAAAAATAGAACAAAAAGCAGACCGAGATGGTACTGATTTCATATTACTATAAAAATATCATAGTGATGCTGGATGGAGGTTATGCAGGTTTTAATTTTATTTCATCCTGCATATCTTCAGAAAACCTTTACTAATTTAGATAGCATTGGTATTGCTTTTGCATATACGTTTTTCTTTATTTATTGGAGATAGAATACACAATATGCCCAAACTTCTTTGCTGGCTAGGTAATATTTCAAAAGACTTTATGTTCCTTTCCCTAGTTAACATTTGCAAGAAATCTATCTGGACATTTTTATTTGCAAATAAGAAGATATAATTTAATTGATTTTAGATTCACATTGAATAAAAAATTAAATATCATGTTTAATTCCCAGTCATGCCCTTTTACACTTCCATATTAATTACAAGTATGTTCTTATGTAGATTTTTCCCCATAACTTACAGTTGCTATATAAATATACAATCCTATACAAGTATTTTCTCAGGGAGAGTTTTAAATGTGTGTAGAACTCATAACAAAATATATATTTCTGAAGCATTTTAATATTCCATTTCTTTTCAAATCAGTGAGAGGATATTGAACAGAGCTCCATTCTTTCAGTATGCATTAGTTTAGTAGGTTTGCTTGAATTGTATAGACCACACAGAAATTTGCAATAGCATTGGTGGTTTCACTCTGCAGTGAGCTATTTGTCTATAGACTTGTTTGTTGTTCTTACCTTTAATGAGAACCTTTGTGTGCTCAGTCTGCTGATATTGTCTGTTTTCCATTTTTACCCAGGTTCTTATATATGTGATTGACTGAAGAATTACTCTGGGATTATTTTGACCCCCAGTTCCGTTTTCTTAGGCTGTTATAAAATGGCATGACATAATTAAATCCAGGCATGGGGGTGGTTTGGTTCTGATTACATGACAGCTTTAGCCATATGCTACTTGGATCAGGGGACTTTTATATTTTAATTGGGTTCTCCTGCATGGCTAAAGTTTGTAATGTCTTTGGACGTTAAGGTCCTCTTTCCCCCTCCTACTGTTCAGAATACCTCTATAACACAGCTTTGCTTGAAAACTAGCGTGGCCCTATTTTTATAGGGGAATGGGTAATCACCAGGAACCTGACTTGAGAACACCTGGAATTCATCAAAATTCCCTCTTACTAGCCTGTTATAGGAGGATGCTGAACACTTGGACTGTCGCATTTGCTTGCGGGCTTCTATAAGCACACATCACCATCTTTTAAAAGCATTTGTTCATTCAAGTGAATGATTCTGACCTTTATTGTGCCTCTACAGTTCTGTTTCAAGTGCTTAAATTATTTAAGTGTTTCCGCATGCTGGATAACTAGCACACTTTCTCTAGGCTTGCTGGGTAGAAAGTGGGTGTAGAAGTAAGCTGGGTATAGCGTTTTTTTCTTGGTATCCCCCCCTCACTCCAATTCAGCAAGTAGGCAGATGACATAAAACGCATGGATAGTCTCATTCAAGGAGAAGTAAACTGCTGATCTTCACTGGGAGTGGGGAGGGACAAGTCACATCTGCACCATCAAGCGCAGACCACTCTGGCCATTATTCAGAAGTAAGTGTGTGTGTGAAGGGAGTTAATTCCTTTTAGTTCCTGGATAAATCCATGGCTGACCTCATTGATGTGGCAGTGAAATCAGCAGGAGTTCTCATATGCTTAAAAGGAAGGCATGTATTAAAGTGCTTTCTTTGAACCAAGGTCACTGCGTTTCTAATCTGAGCATTTTTCCTGTGATGGGCAAATACCTCCTGGTTTCTGAGCACCCTTTGCTCTTGTTGATGCAGAGGTTTGGTTCTCTGCCAAAGAAACAAGTGGGATATTTACTGCTGAGTTCAAGATGAACAGTGTTTATAATAGGAGCAGAAGCTATCTTGAAGGCAGTTTTCTAATTAATCATATCTATTTGTTGTATGACAGCAAGGTCTTCGCAAGAGAGTTGAATATCTCTCTTGAGTTGTTCTGTGTGAGCAGGGGCACGTCAACCCACAGAGAAGTGTGAGGAACTAGGGAAGCTATTTCTTTTTCCTTGTGAAGAAGCCCACATTGCAAAGGCCATACCTAATAATGGAGATGGCCTCTTTTCTCATGCCAATTTGTCTGTTCCAAAGATACTGCTGGAAATGTTTATACTGTTATCTAGAAAAGCATTCCTTGGAGATGAGTCATCTTGTAATTTGAAAGTAGGGTGGATGTGTGTGCTGGAAGTACCTGACACTCTGAGTGTAGGTCTGCTCTAAAGCCAACATGTTTGTCCTTCTGAAATTTTTGTGAACTCTAAAGCTAATCATAGCTAAGGGGTGTTTCAGCACTGTTTGAAAAATCCCACCAGAAGTGCATGAATCACCCCTGAACAACAGCGGAATTTAAATGTTGTGTCTAGATTCATTCACAGAATTTAATAGAGAAATGCCTGTAAGTGTAGTATAGCATGGCTCAAAGTAGCTTATAGCCAGCTTGGGTATAGAAGCCCAGTTATGGCAGCACGGTGTCCAAGACAGGCTAATTTGCTTCACTTCTGAACTGAGTTCTCTAATAGTTTAGCAGCACATACACTAGACAGCTGTTTTAGAGCTAGCTTTGGTATTTCTTGCCACCCTGCTGTCACAGTGCAGTCTAGACAAACCTTGAGGCTCAGAAACTCTCAGACCACCAAACTACCAGGTGAGATGGGACACTGAGGCCCATAGTCTGCAAGTAAGGTCAGCACACCTGAATGGCAAGTGGAAGGCATGTATAAAGAGCAGTTTGTACTTGAAAGGCCTCCTCTGAGCTCTGTGGCAATTGGGGCCTGTGAACCACCTCTTACCAGGACACGAGACTCAAGGAAAAGAAGGCAGAAAACTTAGAGGTGGGATTTAAGCTTGTGGGCTTACTGTGCTCTACAACCCCAAAGCTAATCTTTACCCACAGTGAATGTGTTTTTGGAGGCGCCTCTCCTTTTATTAGTGTATTTGTGTTACGTTTGGAATGAGCGACCTTAGAGGTGGCAGGAAATTTTAAACAAAGCTTATCCTGCCAAAGTAGTTATCCTGTTGATTGGCTTTCAAAGGATGTATTTCTGAAATCAATGATGAATGTAGTAACAGTTTGTATGTCCAAAATGTCTTCAGTGAGAGCTTCAAAGCACTATAAATGTATCCACACAGTACTTCCATGAAATAGGTAAGACATAATGCTACCACTTTACAGAGGGGTATAAAAGATTAAATCACTAATCCAGATCTAACTAGAACACCAGTGATAGTCAGATGGGACAGAAATAATATGGCAGCTGTTGATGTACATCAGCTATATAACCCTTGTTTCTTTCCACACAGCTTCTAATGCCATAGGGTTTGTATTTTTCGTTACGGTTACAATTTTATAATCGCCTGCTGCTTTTCCACTCCTGTGAAGCAGAGAAACAAGTCCCTGTGAGCAATGCGGCATTATTTACACTATTAAGTTTCAGGTGGGTATCTCTGTTTGATCTGATCCTTGGTGTGGCGTTACTGAGGAGCTTGGAGGAGACATGGCAAGCCTTGAAGAGGAGCAGATTCTGGATGGGGAGCTGGCAGATTAGGGGCAGATCCCAACAATCGTTTAGCGGTGCGGGAAGGAGTAGTTGTAAACCCGACCTTTCTGTGTAGAGAGGCATGAAGAGTGAGGTGCTGACAGCAGTAGTTTCACTAAGCCATTTGGAGTACAGGGATATTTCCTGTTGTCAAATGTGGCCTCCAGGGCTTAGACACATCCCCAGAGTCTTTTCTGGCATTTGCTAGACCTCATGAGGCACCACCAAAGGGTTAAATAGTTCCACAGTGTGTCGCTAGCTCTCTAATTAGGAAATGGTCCAAGAGCTCAAAGTTCAAAATGCACATGGTCTAAGCTGGGACTAAGCCCAAGTTCCCATTGATTGCAGCCTCATATGTTAGTCTGCTGCATCTGCACATGATCTCTTCCCCTTGCCATTTCTGCCATTTGTTTTGCCTTTTTAAAGAAAAATGAAACAATTCATTTACAGAGTTTCACTTCTTTTGTCACTATCCAAAGTCTTTCATTGCTTGAGCTTGTGTGCTTTCTGGGAATAACTTGTGACCCACTTTGTAATTGAAACCAGGCCAGTAAAACATGACAAAAATCTTCTCGCTCCACTCCATTCTGCAGCATCTGCAGCTACTACTGGGGAAGCAGGAGAGGTCTCCTCCCAGCAGAGGGGTAGACATGAACTGGTCAGGCTGAGCCTCAGGGGGCCTGAGGTTCCTTGTTGGGCCCCCAGAGGAGGAGCAGAGGACAGGCAAAATGGCATCCAGCTGGGATTGTGTTTTGAGGAGAAAGGGCAGAATGAGGCTAGGCTGAGGCCACAAAAAGGGAAAGGAAAAAACCAGTTTTACCAAGGAAAGAATAAATACCAGATGCCTGGATGGTAATATGGAAGGGGACAGAGTCAAAATGTTACCCCATGGAGCATGCAACCTAGAGAGTGGGTAAAGTTAAGTTCTGGTGATTCATAACCCAAATATTTTCTGTTTTCAGATGCAGAAAATGTAAATGTTTCCTTTTTTTGCCCCTTTCTCCTGTCCATTTTTTTTTCCCTAGGAAATAAAATTATTACTATGTTTTCAGAAACCTGCTTTTAATTAAAATAAAGCCTCACCTTCCTTTGGAAAATACATTTCAATAAAACATTTTAGTGCTTGCTGGAAATCAAACAAGGGGTTACAGGAGCTTTTGGGACTTTGTGTTTAAAGAGTGGCATGGTTTTGGGGCTCGTAGTTTTGGGTCTCACCCCAGAATGGATGGTAGCTTCTGGGGATGACAGCTAGCTTTCTGCTTATGAAAAAGGTGGAGGTGGTTCTGGTCTCCACCTCTTTCCCTCTCCTGCTTCTAGCCATGTGTGTTTACTGCTTCCCTCCACTGGCTCTTGCGGTGCTTAACGTGGCAGGGAGTTGAGTCAGATTATTAACCTGTCTGAAAAACATACCCAGCAAGACAAATTTGGTCTGTGAGCTTTCACACCGTTCCTGGAGCATGTGTTAAGGGAGGGGGTAGGCCTGTGTAGCTGGGAATGGCGATGAGGAGAGGGGGCAGGAAGACCCTATTGGTAAAAGTGAGCTGTTAAATCAGCTTGGCTATCTCACTAAGCTGCTGCCTGCGTTGGTACTGTTGGCAGTGCTGGTAACAATTTTCCTGCGTCATACAAGACTTAAGGACAAAGAGGGAGATTCATCCTTCATCCTTGGCATAATTCTGTGAGTGGAGTCGCAGGAGTTATACCCAGGGTGACTTTGTCTAAAGTGTGCCTTTTCAACATAGTCCACTAAATCAGCTCATTCTTGCTCTGTCTTTTGTTTCTTTATTTGTGGCTACACTGAATTAGCATCTTGAATAAATTGCCATGGGAATCAGAGATGCAATAGCTAGCTTGCCTTCTCTTGTGCATCTACAAATAGTCTTTTCACAGCAGTCTTTTCACAATCTCATGTACAGTGTTTGGGCACTTGATCCATATCCATCAAGGGCTTTTGATGCCTATTCTGTTCCGTAAAAAGTCTAACAGTGTAAGGTGCGTAACATGGTATATGGTTGATGGATAGAAAATTTCTAGCACATATAATTCATATATTCAGATGAAACATCTCTCTTTCTGGAGTGACTTATCACCTACTTATTGCTCCTTACTCTCGTTCTGATACATTAGATTTTGTGACACGTGGACTGTAGAAAAGAAAGAACAGATAACTTGATTTGATGAAGCAGGGCATTCTCTGCATGGAGGACAAGGTGGAAAAAAAAAGAGAGTTTTGCAGGAAGAGAGAAGGCTCAAAAGACAGGCCTTGTGATGAAGAGAGCTGTGGGAGCGGATCAATAAGAAAGGAGAAACTCTGAAAAGGCCTTGAAGCTCAGGACAAGAAAGCACGCTTTTAATGGGGATGTAGGCAATGTGGCTGCGGTATGGAACAAAAGATGACCTCGGTTGCTGAATTTTCTGTGGAAAGCAATGCAGGTGCGTTGGGAATAAGATTCGGGCTCAGTAATCAAAATAATGAAATTAATCAAATCCTGTGATCACACAGTGGATCTGGGCAGAGATTTACATGTTCAAAATACTAGAAGAAGAGAGCACTGGTAAAATAATGTTGTTAATGTAGATAGCACAGTGTTAACTAAGTGGGAAATCTGGGTAAAAGTATAGGCAGTGTAGGTTATACACTTGGGTGGCAGCTCACGGAGCCGTGCAACTGCACCAGAATCTCAGATATTATTGAAGAACGTGCCTAGTATGTCTCACTGTGAAGAAAAACTTGCAAACGTGACCCCAGCACATTGTGATGCAGCGATATGTGCCAGAACTCGCGCGCAGCCTGTCAGCAGAGATATGAGAGCTGCGATATGCGTGCCCATCTGAACGAGGTGCTAACTTCAGCATCTGCTTCTGCAGGGAGCTCAGCTCCTTTACCAAAGCAGAGGGGGCGGGAAATGACTTGTGCCAAGACTATACAGTAATGAATGTAGTGTGATTGGACTGCTTTAATTTGCACCCAGAATAGGATCTTAAAATTAGGAGCTGTCAAGGCATTTAATACAGTATGCCTAAAACACAGAGTAAAATATGGGACTGCAGAAAAGCAGAAAGCTGAAAAATAGAAATGCATGCTTATAAATCATTGAGATAAAAGTGGTACAGGAACCTGCACAAGCAAACAGTAAAAGCTGGATAAAATGTAAGAAGAAGCAGGGTGCCTTGGGAGTGTGAGAGAGGAAGAGGTAGATGCTGAGAGAAGAATTAGTCAGAAAGGTCAGTGAAAAAACAGTGAAAGCCAGAAAGATGTCATGTTTTTTAAGGAGGATTTTAATTATTTCCAAAGCAGAAAAGAGCTCAAAGAGGCAGAGGCTGAAGTACAAAGCATCGTATTTATGCAGGGAGTTATTATAAGAGACTTGATGAGACTGATTTTGGTGGCAGACAGGCCTCACAGCCAAACTGGAGGCATAAGAAAGTAGGACAGAGCTGGGATGAAATGGGATCAGCAGCTGTAAGCAGGGTATTCAGTTAACTGGGAACAATTCAATTCAAACAACATAGGGGAGAAGAACTTTGGGAGACAGATGGGATCATAGATGGCTGAGGCGAGATCAGAAGGAGCTTAAATTTCAGGGAGTATTCACTCCATGCAATACCTCTTGTCTCTTTGTTAAGGTTACTAAAGTGACAGAGGAGTATTTGCTTCTGTGCTACGTTACCTTTCCTTGAAATGATGGAGGGGGGGGGGGGGCAGGGGGGGAGATGGGGACTCAGGGGGGGCACGGTGTGGTGGTGAAAAATGGGGAGACTCAACACCTCCACTTTTGACAGCATTAAGTTTGTAGATCAACTTGGTTGTCTCACAGAATCTTACCCTAAGGTGCCTGTGTTGTGACCGTGCTCTTTTGGGGAGATCAGGACCAAAAGAATAAGCGGTCAAGATGGAGGTGAAGAGAAGCAATCATAGGAGGATCAATGAAGGTTGGGGGGTCAGGTCAAGAAGGTCAGGCTAAGACATTTGTGACAGGGAAGTGAGAAACCCCAGTATCAGCAAACAAAGTGTGTTAGGAAGGCTAAGAATAAGAATAAGGGTAGAAAGAAGAAAAATCAGAGACTTTGCAAGTGAAACTTCTTTACGGTGAACATGGGCTAAACTTAATTCACAGGTTTTTTGTTACGTCGTTTGTTTATTTGATTGACCTAAAAGGAACAATGCATTGGGGATGCCTGCGGGCTTTCTAAAAGTGTTTGTATGAATATGCAGCAAATATGTGCTTTTCCTGAAGAGACTTATTGATTTTTTTTTTTCCCCCCCTTATGCATTTTACTGTCTACCAGTAAACCGTCAAGCACTAGCCCTTCCCAGTCAGTCCCTCTTGTTCCCCTACTTAAGAATGAAACACAATATCTTGAACACCCAGAATGCGAAGAAGCTAATCATTGGCTCGCATTGTGGCTGGCAGGGCAGGCCCGCCTCTTTGGCTTGTGCTGACAAGCTGTTTATGTTTGTGCAAGGCCACCCTTTAACTCAGCCGCCTGATGGCCATAATGGGACCAACTGTCTGAATGCTGCGGGGAGCTAAATCTTCTGATCAGAGGCGCAGTGAATTCCAGTCTCTGGTACTCCTGCCTGGACTCTATGGAACACTAGTAAGTAGTCTTCTGTCTCGTTGTGGCTTTTCTCCTAAGACTAAGGGCATGTTTTAGCAAGGCAGGTAGGCGCTGTCATTCAGAGAGGCAGCTATTAAAGTATTTTCCTCTGTCTGAAGTAAGAGAGCAGCTACTTCGTATGCAGTGTCATGACTACAAGGACTGCACTATTTCAATATCAAATGAGACCTTCCTGGGAGGCAAGAGCGAAGAAGTTAATAGGGACACAACCCATTTTTTTTTATCTGACGTTAATTAATCTGCATCTAGTTCTCATTTTAGCTGCATTTCCAGTATTTGATCATCCAGTCATGTTTCAAACAGTAGCAGTTTTTGCAAGGTCATAAGTAGTGTTGTTCAGAAAAGTATGAAAGGGCTAAAATGGGATGCTATAAAATGAATGCCCCCCAAAATGCTGATAGGTGCTGTTATACTCCAAGATACATGCCTAGCAGTAGAAAAAGCAAAGTCATGTTCAGAGATTTCCGTCCTCTTTGCTGGCTGCTATTAGGAAACGTTCACAGCTCCACAGAGCAAAAGACTGCAGAGATGGAGGGAGCTTGACTTTTTGTGTCTTTAATATGTTCTTTCTAATGTTCAGAATTTTAAATAAAATATTCCATCTTTGGACAGTATTCTTCAACTTACTGCTGTATTGCAAATACTGATGGACTTTTCAAACTTTCTCTTTTACCCTTTACACCAGCAAAGGAAATCTTAATGTCCCTGTCAGAGCTGGACACCATGCAGAATCTCAGAACAAGCCTGCCCCTGAATTTCATGTGGTAGCTGAGGAGCTCATCTATAGATCTCATTTTATAAATGAAGAAAATAAAGGTATGACAGGTTAAGAGACTTTACCATGACCATAGAACAAAGTAAGCATCAGCACACAATAGTCTAATACTGAGGTCACTGTAGTATGTTATTTCCTTTTCTTCCTTTCCTTTATTTTAAAAAATCCTATCAGACGAGGCGAATAGTAATTTCTAGGGATCACTGTGTGCACCTCACAGAATTCAGATTGGCTAAGAGATATACCTCATGATTTCGCTGCTTATCCAAACTGCTCTGAGCTCAAAATTGGGTGGGAAGCCTCAAGCAGAGTAGGCTGTAGCAATATTTTTAGTTCTTCCTTCTTTTGGCATAGCTGGAAATGTCCCATATGGCACTATGACAGCACTTTGATATTGCCAAGATGGTCCTTTCTCCAGGGTACTTCTTCAGCTGTCTCCTGAACCAGAATTGCCAGGATCTCCAGAAAATTCAGCTCGGGCTTTGAGTTCAAGATACCTGGGGGAAAAGAAAGAAGCTGTCACTGTAAATAAGTGTGTTTGCTATGTCTGTTTTTAAAATCACAGGAATAACCTTACTTCCAAGTTTCAATCAGGTCTGTGTTAGCCTTGAATCATGCCAAAAAAATAAAAGCAAATCTGAAGCGAGGCCTGATGCCATGTTCTCTTCACCTTGTCTAACTTGCCCCCTATGGATGTACCCAACGGGGGGATCCCCTGAGGGTTGTACCCTTGTCTCTGCCATGCTGCTTGTGTTTTGGGGCTGTGCACAGCTTCTGCAGACAGCCCTGATGCAGTCTGGAGACCTTTGGCTCAACTCTCCTACTCATCTATAATGCTTTTAAAGACTGCATCATTCAATGAGTCTTGAATTGCAGAGGCCCAGTCAAGCAATATTATCTGTGGGAAGCAGTGGCTAAGCCACAGTTAGACAAAACTTTCAAATAAAATTGGTCAAATTATGGGCAGCTGTTGTACTTAGTACGTTTTAACTAGATGGGTCTTGATGCTCGCAGTTGTTCAGCTCTGAGACTGAGCCTCCTCTACAGCAATACAGTGCATGCATGGGAGTGTATGAACTAAAGCTAATTACGGCAGTAAGCTGCTTCTGTGCCAGGCTGTGAACACAAGCCAGAGGTTTTCAGTCACTCTCTCTAAGTAGCAGATAGATACTAAGCCTTGATTAGTAAAGATCAAAATGAAATTGTTTGTCTATAGATTAAGAAAGCAGGATCTTGGTACTTAATAACAATGAAAGCCATGAGATACACATCCGGCATAAATGCACACCTAGGAGTTTTTGCTGTGCTCTCTCAGTACATAGTTAGGAATAATCAATATGCTTACCAGAATGTCTCTCTCTCGACTGAAGAAAGAACTCCCTTGTGCATCACGAGCTCAGCACAACATGGCTTGTTCTGTAGGGGCAGACTGTGCCCATTTGATTTACATCAGGATAAACAGGCAGAAGATTAAAATTGATTTGTCTTCCTCCCAGAGAGATAATTTTCAAGATGTATTCACGGGGCTTGCTAAAACAGGATGCTGAATCAACAGCCTTCACTAAAAAAACTGACTACTCTGAATAGAATACGCTATAATTGTACTTTCTGATTCTGAGATGGTAGGCAGTTTGTGAAAAGAAAATGATTTACTAATACTCATTAAGTGAGCTTTCAGATAGCCTGGGAAGCAGATAAGCATATCATCCACAATCTACAAAAGAGGGAAGGGAAATCTGCAAGAAAGCTGGAAATAGAGCTAAGATCTGCTTCCCAGGGCTGTGTTTTTACTGCAATTCCTTTTCTTCCACTGGCTCTGCAGGTGCACTGTATGTTGACTGTGGGATCCCTTGCCAACATTTTCCTGTGGTTGAGTCTTTAGTCTGCAGGCACATTTGCAACATAGCTATTGTTCTGTTATTCAGCAGTTAATTAAGGTATTCATTTGGGCTTGACTGAAATGCTGACCTCTAACCATGACCTTTTACCAGTACTTCCCAAATATACTTACAGTTACCAGATTACAAAGCCTGTAATGTTGAATCTGATCTACTAGATTTCCTTTTCTTTGCCCTTGAGAACGTCAGACCAGTCCCCAAACTGATCAGTCTCTTGGGAAAGAACATTTCTCTAGATTAATAAAAGTTTTGAGTTACCAGAGCTGTAATTCATGACATTGAGCATTTGAATTCTTAGTGAAAGCAGGAAGCTTTAAGGGTGCTTTTCATCTCAGTGGTTTGGCTTATTAGGAGGTGTTCTGCTGATGTGTCCTATATGCTTGACACACATCAGTTAAGATTGTGGTAAGAGAGCGCCTGTGAGTAAAATACCACATGCGCCCCCCTCCCATCAGCTGTTTGAGTCTGACCAGAAAACTGAACTGGCAGGTAACAGGAAAAAGTCTGAGGGACTGAAAGAAGCAGCGGCAGCCTTCTGTCAGGTTTGGATAGGCTTCCTTGTAAAATCAGTCACCATCGGTACTCAGATCTCCATAGGGATGGAGGCTGAGAGTCGCAAACAACCCCTCCTCAGCCTCCTTGGGTAAGTTGTCCTGTATCTTAAATCTGAACCCTCTGATTAATATCCTCCATGCTAGTATCTTCAACTTTCACCCATACCTGTGAAAGCTTTTAAAATCTTTAATTGTGGGGGTGGTTTTTTGTGTCTATTTTCCAAGGTATTAGATCTTTTTCTAGGTAAGGGATGTTGTTGGTTACCAGTAAAGTGGAACATACTGATTGGTTCTAAAAAATGAAAAATGCTAAACATGCAGCCTTTTCTGTTAAAAAAGACAAAGCAGCAGGGTTGTACTACTCGGATCTCACTCATACATTACGAGCAGAGGGTCTCCTACTGTTTGCATTTTATTTTGGTGGTGTTACTCAGAGAAAGCACTGCACTTAGGAAAGAAGAGGATTGTAAGGCAGGTTATATGTGCAAAATTCACCCCAGGAGAACAGAGAAAGTTTCTCCAACAGGAATTTGCCACAGGGCCAGTTCTGTAGGGTGGCCTGCCTGAAATATAATAGAAAACACAGGTCAAGACAGAAAGAAAAGGGATGACTTCCTACCTTCCTTGCCTGTGGCAGAGGGTGAATTGCAGTGGCTAAGTGGTCTTCAGGTCTGTGCTGCCTTAAATCTGTATTTACCAGAGTCTGCTTTGTTTCTTTGGCTTCTCTCCCTCCTGTCCAATATGCCCGGCCTCCCAGCTGGCCAGCAATGCTGAACGAAACAAGCATCAGTGGCATCCAGATACTTGTACTGGCTGTGCTCCGTTCCTAGCCTGGGAAGATGTTCCCTTGGATTCCATGGGCAAGCCCTAAGCTTTCTTCTTACTGGAATTGCTAGCTTACAGAACAGGCTCGCTGCATTGCTTTCACAGTGTGTACAAGGCAGTCTTGCAAACTGCCTTCTTTTAGGGTACATACAGGACTGGTATAAAATTAACTGCAGCCTCCAGATGGCCCACCCAGATTCCTCTCTCTAGCTCACCTCTCTCAGGCCCAGAAAGCAAATTTTATCCCCGTATGTGCTCAAGTAGGCAGGAAATATTATAGATGCTACTGCTCCTTCATCCACGAAGGAGCTTTTAAATATTTCAGCTTCCTTCCTTTTTGCCTGTGTAGCCAGGCCAAAGGTCTAAGAAGGCAGCAATTTAAGCTCGTAGCATAAAATGTCCCTAATTGAGTGGGTAGCTTGCTGTGTTCTGTCCTGGTTGCTGCTGTCTAAAAAAAATTATCATGGCTGTTGTCGGCCTTTCCCTCTTATCACTGCTGGTTCACAGTGTGTGAAACTGAGAAGCACAGTACCCGTTAAGATTTAAGGATTGCACTGCAGTTTCCCTTATGAAATCAAATCATACCGGGGCTCACTTTCTTCCTGACCTTCTTCTCCTTACACAGTGTCCTCGGCTGACACTTTACCTAATGCTCCCTAAGGTATAGTATAACCCTCTAATGTACCCTAACCGTCAGATGTTGATGTTTGTTATAGTAATATCCTGGCATGGAATTCTGCAAGTCTTACTCTGGCAAAACTCCTGCTAATGGCAACAGGGAGACTGGTTCCTTAAGGGCTGAAATGGGACTGTGAGAATTACAGTCTTTTCTCGTATGGGCGGTTTAATTTCTGCTTCTGATTGGGTTGCTTAACTTTAGAGCAGTACCTTTGGCCTTCTTTTCAATTAGTTTTTAAATGTGTAAGAGCAAGCTGATAGGTATTTGCTGAGGTTAATATTAACTCTGGCACTGCAGTGGCTGACTTTTCAGCATATTACAGTTTTCAGACATCGCCTTCATGAGACCATCTATCTAAAGATATCTGCCTCCTTCTCTCCATTTCCCCCATCATCTTCTCCTGATACCACCCTCCTCTATCACTTTGAAATCTATGCTTGACACTCACATACATTTTGGGACCCAGAGCTACATCAAAACGTTTCTTTAACAGTGGCTATGGAAAGTGTTATGCTGTCACACTCCGATACACAGATGGGAAGATGCGAGCCAGGGCTTTTAGTGTCCCCTCATCCTTAGACCCAGTCTCCAGCTCATGCCAGTGTAGAGCTCCTCCCTATGGACCATGTCCCCCTGCCTCAACCGCATAGTTCACAGCCTCTTCATCTTTCTGCCACAACTCCTCCCGTCCTAGAGCTACCTTTTTTCCCAGGCCTCCCAGATCCCATCCTCCTGAACCTCTCTGCTCCATACCACTCAAGTTGCTTGTTCCCCCTGCCTCGCAGTCCTTAAAAGCTTCCCCAGAGCCAGTTGCTCTTTGCCATATTCTCCTCCTACTCAGTCTTTCTCACTACACCCCAGGGTTTGCAGTCTGAGAAACAGAGGGCTGTTTTTTCTCGCCTAAAGTCTCAGGTCCTTCAGTGCAAAGGTCTCTTTTTCCTCGCTCTCGTTGCACTTGAAGGCAGGAAAGTAGGACAGGTCCAGGGTAAACCAGGCACATACTAGCCCTTTGTATGCTGTGAGAATGGATAGCTCCAGGCAAGGTCAGAGAAAGACTAAGCCAAGAAATAGATGTGCAGTATATTTTTTAGAAAATGTAGCCCTTTCTATTTCTCTTGGCAAACAAAGTGTCCAGTATTCAACACATCTTGTGAACCAACTTCAGGCCTAGAGCTGCTTTTGAACTGTTTGCTGTGATTCTTCATGTGCTTATTTCTTTGTGTTACTGGTCACATGCTAACACTTCTGATTCTTGGATGAACGGTGTTTTCAAACAAAAAGGGGGATTTGGACACATTACTTCTGGTTCAGAACTTTCCATGAATGCAGCCATATGAAAATGTATCACATCAGTGTTTCCTGGATACTCGCTTTTGAAAGAAAGCTTACTTACGTGAACACAAGTTTGTGCAAAACAGTAATACTGAGACATCGTGATTTTATAGGAGCCAGGGCTGGTGGTTAATTTCTGAGAGTAGCAGTCTATGATTCAGGACAGTACAGAGCAGGAGCGTGAGGCTGGCACAAGCTGAGTGTAGGCCGGTGTTTAAGGGTCATGGTTGCCACAGGAGTGCGACTTAGAGCTTGAAGTAAGATTATAGTCAGGAGGAGTGTGGGGCTTACCTGCTGTTTCACAGCATATTTTCACAAGTAGCTTGAGCATTTGGCTCGCAGTCTTCTTTCTTCCCCTGCTCTGGTCCATAATGCCCCACGTCCGTGTCAGCTGCAGCATTCAGCAGACCCCTGTGAGCTAATTCACCTCACTCACCTTGCAAAAAACTGATGTATTTTGTCATGGGTCAACTTTCTGTCAGGCTATGAACTGTATCTGGTCACTGGGAGTCCAACAAGCGCCTCAGTGCAAGGAAAGAAGTGGGAGTGTACAGCCAGAGGGGGAAAGTTGAAAACAGTGTAATGTTTGTCTTTTGAAATTACATCCTTCCAATATTTGACCTTCCCTGGTGAAAACCACTGGGGCATGCGCATTGCACGCTGTTTGCTGGCTTGGTACTTAAAGAATACAAAGTATGCAGCCGTTAACTCCTGTACTATGGGCTTCAGGGTGGGAAAAAGGGACCACCATCCCAGGTCCGCTTAGAAGGCAAAAGCATCTCTGTCACCAAAGCACTCAGAATGAGATCATGTGCCCCAGGCAAGACCCAGATCCCTGCAGTCACAGATGTTAGTGAGAATTGATGGGAAAAACGTGGCTTAGTGCTATGCTGCTTCTCCCTTTTTTTTCTGGGGACAGCCAGGGGCTACCGCAGGCTGTAGTGAAAACAGCAGCAGCCGTGGGGCTTCTCCCACGGTGACATCAAGATTATAATGCATTATGGTTTTGTATGAGCTGTGTATTTTCTTTCTGTGGAAATGAAGTGATACATTATAAAGTGAAATACCAAAAGCACTGAAACAGCCCAATCCTCATCTAACAGTCGGAGCAGGCTGCAAAGGATTATCACACTATATTATGTCTTTGGAAGATCAGCTGACAATTATGTGCCTTTCTGGAGGGGGACAGGCTTTTGCCCAATTCAAGTCACTGGGCACCAAGCAGAAATACTAAAATAAAATATGTAGTAAGCGAGCTCAGACCAACAGAATACAGGCTTAGCATCTGAACCCAGATCAAGATATTCCATGTGCTGGCTTTAAAATGCTGGCAGTAAAATGATTTATAATAGCACAGCAAATTCAACTCTAAAAAATGGGTTACTGTCAGTGCCAATATCTACATTATCTTACTTCATTAACAGTAAATGAACTGAAGCTTCGCCTTGAACTCCTCCAAGGGTAGATTTGTCTCAGTTTATCAGACTTTTGTTTTTTCAGTCTGTACAAAGCCTGCCAGCTTGTTTGCATCAGAAGATTCATCTAGGACTTAAACTATGACCAACTAGAAATCTCCATAAAAATATTTTAAATCCTACATCAAGTAGTCTACTGCTAAAATGAAAGGTGAACACACAGCTGTGGTGCATCCCTGGCTTGTTAATCTGCCATCCTGAGCTTCTATGATTCAGGCAATTTCGCAGATGCAAATTAAATAGCAAGGTGCATCCTCCATCAAACCCAGACCTTTCACCTGTCACTTTCTCAGTATTTAAACTGCAAAAAACCAGGATGGAAAACAGGTTGCTTTCATCTATACCTTTGCAATTCAGCAATCCCGATACAACCACACTAGACTAGATGGGAGTAGAATCCAGGCCAAGAGAGATACGTATTCTGCCACCTACTGTGCATCAGAACCTGTCCGTCACTGAGTGAGAAGGGGCACTTTTTCCTTGCTTTAATGAAGATACAATGAGGTTTGAAAAAACCTTTCAATAATCTACATAAAAAGCTGCATATAATCATTATAGCATCTAAGCTGCATCCTTCCCTCCTCTTGTCCTACTAACATTGCTAACATAGCTGACCTTGGTGAAAAATCAGGGTTGTTTTCTACTTACATGGAAAATAACAGGGTTGTTTTGTAGGTGCCATTTGTAAAACGTCCTAAATGGAAGCTGCCATTTTTCTGAGAAGGCAAGTTGCTCCTAGTAGGTTGTTTTCCCTATCTGATCTGTTCTTTGTTCCAGTCTTCCATATGTGAAGTTTTCTACAGTAAGTTTTCTCTCACCATCAAACTCATGAATATCTTCCACGTCTGTTTCTCAAGAAAACTGACATCCCTGTGCTAGATAGGAACATGGGGCTTGACTGCCTCAAAGATCACGGAGACAGAGTGTGAGAAACTGCTTTAGTAATGTCCAGGCAACTGTGAGGGGACACACAGCTAGCCGGCCTGGAGGCAGGAGCTATCTATGGGCAGTAGGATGCTGGTGTATCCCACATGGATGATATGAAAGAGGAAATGAAGAATGGAAAAGAAGGGAGAAAAAGATGGTGAATAAGAATGATCCCTGGAGCCTGGAAAGTGAAACGTCATTTAAAAACAGTCTTCTGGTTTTGGATCTTGGATTTTTTTGAAGTTTTCTTACAGTTTTTACTTGTGAAAGCAGCCTTTGATGTAAATGGACTGTTTTTTTGAGAGAACATATATATGGAAAAGTACCTGAGAGATCAGTGTGAATTAATGCATTTGCTTTTGAGGAGGAAAAAAACATTCAGTCAGCATGAGCATCACAAACTGAAAGTGGTTATTTCTACCTACTCTCCACTTTAACACCATGTTTTAGCAAAAAAAGAGTTCTTATTCCAAAGATAAGTCATTCAACTTGTCTTGTACTATGATAGGACAGTGGGGAAGAGAGCCTACATGTCCAGAAAACCATACAAGGGCTACTTTGCTGTACCCCATGAAATAATTTTTGGCCCCAAACCTGGAAGTCTGCTCTACCAGGATCAAGTCCTTTCATTTAATGGAGAATATCAGTCCTGATAAAAACAAGATGTAGTCAGTTCACCCCACTTGTTTACTAAGTGGGAGAAGAATAACTCAACAGTTAAACCTTGTTTACTGCTGTTTTAAAAAATACTATTTGCTTTAGCTGATGTCTGTGCATTTCAAGTGTTTCGCTGCTTACTACCTTGATGGGAGGACAGAACAGAAGAGAGGAAAAATAGAATGCAGGCCAAAGATGCCCAACTGTGGTAGCAGCTGAGCAGTAGGGCACATGAAGTCTGTTCTCATGTACCTCTTGTTTGTGTGGGGTGCTCTGGTGTCTAATAATAAAACTGAGCTCATGTGTAGCCTTTTATATTGGATCACTGGATTGTATTTCACTCCTCTGGAGGGCTGCCTGCTTTCACAAAAGCTGTAGGAATAGAATACCTTTGAGATCTCTAGCATTCTACCTGATGTGACTGAAATTATTCAATGGGTTGTACAACTATCGGGAGGAATTGTGACAGCGCAGGCAAAAATATATGCAAAGAAAATTCATTCATAATTTTCTCCTTTGCTTCTACCGCTTAGTCTTGATTTTTTTTTTTTTTTTCTTTTTAAATAATTCAGCTGCTTTTGATATTAACAGTCCAGTCATGTCAATCCTGGATCCAGGTACAAGATGAGTAGACAATCAGCACAATCCTAACTGTCCTAACAAGATGAAAAACTGAGCAAGTCACAAGGCTCAGGACTTTTAGGCAGAGTGTTTACAATGGTGTTTTTATTTTGTTAATGACTCACTGTACTGAATCACCCATGCTTTAGTGAAAGCTGCCTCGTTTAGAGATTCTCACTGTTCAAATAGAGTAAGATTATTCCCAGTAGAAAAGCTTGCAAAAGTCCCCTGGCAAAACTAAAGACTAAATAAAACTAGATATTTAAAAGTAAAAGAACATGCAGATAATAACAACTTTAAATAGCTGAAAATAGGGACTGAAAGACACTTATGAGCTTCAAGTCATGGACTTTTCTGGTGTGCTTTTCAAAATTTTGCTTGTGAGACTTTTGGTAAAATGTTAATTCTTGTTCTTAACGGATCAGATCACCCCAGAGGTTCTCTATCAAGCAACTGTCTGCTGACTCGGAGAGTTGCTGCCTTAGAGAAAAAAAAACACCAAACCAAAACACCCACCCCCCGACCCCTCAAAACAATAGATTTGCTTCCCACCTGGAAGCATTAAAGGATGTAAGTGGATCAGCATTCACTTCCCTGTTTATAAAAACCAGGTTGTTCTGAATGACTTGCTAAACTGTTGAACTATTTCAAGTAATGCACTGGATTTTTCCCCGCTTCCAGAGAGGCTGTGTGTGCCGGGAGGGAGGGCTGCAAGGGTGGGTTGTTTCCACGGCTGGGGGGGGGGCGACGTGGCTGCCACCTTCCTGAGTGGTGTGTGGTGCTCTCGGCTGCTGGGGGCTGCCTGGGGGAGCCGTCCGTCATCTGCAGGCGGGAGCCCATCCCGGCATGGGGCTGCCTGTTTATTTTCAAAGCCTTTGTACCTCAGGTTACTTGTAAGGCTGGTGCGTGGGGAGTTCTGCTGGAACTGGACTGTATATATTCCCTGTTTTGCCTGTAATTTGCAGTTTATGAAAGCCAGATGGATGACTCTGTGCTTTGCTAGTTAGTATAGGGATGGGAGCTTCTGACATAAGAGCAGCTTTTACAGAAAACACTGAGTTAAGAAGATTCAGGCTCAAGCTAGATTCCCTCTTCCCTCCCCCCCCTTTTGTCTATTTTTACTGCATCATTGGTATGTGTCCAAGGAAAGTCGGCCATATCATTCGGAAATACAAGGGGATAAACTTTTGACTGTCGGATCTCTTCAGGCTGAGAGACTCCAGAGTAAATGAACTGGGAGAGAGAGAATTAAAAGGAGAGATTTCTTTTAGGTGAACTTTTTTGGTTGTCTGCTCTGCCAACAGCAGTGTAAAATAACGAAGAAACCGCAGCAGTCCTTTCCCACTGTCTTTCTAAATAATGTAAGTTATTTCACACTCGTCTCTTAACTGTCCGTGTGCTTTTTCTGCTTTCGAGTATTTAGTGAGAGCAGTGGTTTTACAGCGAGTGAGCTCTCGCCAGGAGCTCTGCTGTATGAAGTAGCGAATCGCTTTGTCTTTCTTTTCTCTTCTTTCAGTCAGGGCGGTAGCGGGGAAGCCAAGCAGTGTGACACCCCCTTGCTTTGACAGTCGTGCTAGCTCGACTTTAGATGGCTGTCGAAACCTTTAAACCTTTGCAGCGTCTGTGCCGAAATTCGCTTGTAGTTGGTAAAAGACAATAGCAAATGTTGTGATTGAACTGCGTGTGTCAGGCTCGCTGTGAGAGCAGGCGTTTCAAAGGGGATTGTGTGATGCTGCGTAAACAGGACAGGATGTGACAAGGGAAAACAAATGTTTCCTGCTCTTTAATATTTAAAGGAAATATTTGAAACAGAGCCAAGGAGTTTGCCTAGGAAAGAAGTGGTGATGTTTATTCAAAGCAAAAGAATGGCTCTGTAAATCTGAGAGGACAATGCCAAGGTCTAATTAGGGGAGTTTTACTTTTCACAGGTGTGCAGTTTTTTGAAGTTGGCAGTTGGCATTAATGTCGTTGTATTCTGTTGTTGTGCCTTTGTGAAGAGTAACTTGAGTCATTACCGGGTGCGTGGCTCTCCCTTACTTACGTTGGTTGATTTCCCTCCTTTTTGTTTATTTTACTATTTTCAAAATGCAGTCTAGGCAGACTGTCAGGCAGATTGATAGGTTTAAGTACCAGGTAACATACCAAGAATAAGACAAAAATTGCCCTGAAGTGAAACGTTCATTAGGCCAAAACAGTTACAGAAATGTTCACTTATATGGGGACAAATAAGAAAACTAGTGAAAGTACAATGACTAAATAAATATTTCTTAGATAAGGATGTGGCATAAGAAAAGTTGCTTTCTGTTCCAGCCTTGGATTTTTTGCCTTTGAGGGCAATGGATTTATTACCTGGATAACAGTTCTGTGGCCATCTATTGTGATTTAATCATCAGAAGTTTTTTCTTATACTTCTACATTGCTGCTTAGTGTGAGAACTGAAATTAAACTGACTAGCAATACTAATGAGAGCTTCTAGACAATGTGAATATTTGGAATAAACTTGGGAATATAAGCTGTAGGGCTTGAAAAGCAAATGAAAAGGTTTGGTTTGTTAAAATCTGTATAAACTTGTTTATTTTAAAGCTGGTCCCATAATTTTCCAGAGGATGGACTCATGATATCTAAAGCTTGGAATGATTATAGAGACAAGGTACCAGGAACCTACTGTACCTGTTCTTGGGACTGCATTGTCCTGCTAGAAAACAAAGCCAGCAGAAAGAGGAGGTTAGTCCCCG
This sequence comes from Pluvialis apricaria, assembly GCA_017639485.1. Taxonomy (NCBI): domain Eukaryota; kingdom Metazoa; phylum Chordata; class Aves; order Charadriiformes; family Charadriidae; genus Pluvialis; species Pluvialis apricaria. The sequence goes on along the minus strand of CM030010.1, from coordinate 49,706,914 downwards.
TTTCCAAAGTTTTTTTGGGAGCAATCATTCTGTTGGCTGCTGACAAAATGAAATAAGACTTCTGTGCTTTGACCCTCATCCAAAACTGCTTACCATGAACCAAGGGTTTCCTCAAACTTCTCAGCAAAGCATTTGACAAACTTGAGTTGTGAAGAAACTCACTGGTCTGATCTGGACCTGCAATGCCCACAGTTTGGCTATAAAGAACAGCTTGGGATTTTTTTCATTGAGGACTCGTTTCAGTCCTTGAGATTCATCCTTTTTCACGAGAAATGGCTTTGATACACTTTTAATACACCATGGCTTTCCTCAGGGATCAGGTGAAACAGAACTTCTTTGTTGCTTCAAGGAGCACCGCTAACACATGCTGCTGAAGGGCCAGAAGGAAACATGCAGTGGGGTTTATGACAAAACTAATTCTAGATTTGATTATAGGGTTTCTGGGAAGAGGGAAAAATTAAAATCATGGAAACATTTATTTCAGCCAACTGGGAAAAATCTTATGGTTTCTTTGTGTAAGGCATAAAGGGAGACAGGAAATGTATCATGCCAGATACAGAATAAAAATTATAAGTATACATGTTTAATGCCTTTTTGGGGGTCTTAAACATTCATCCTTTTCATGGAAGTTATTTTCCATGTTCTAACTAGAATACACGAGTTCAGTGAAATCTTGGTTTTGAGGCTAGGTTTCAGACAAGCAGCATCCCTGGCCTTGACAGCACACACTGTCTGCATTCTGCTATGTCCAGCAGTGTTCACAATCCCTGGAAAATTAGACCTTACCTGGACAAAGATGACAATACTGCTGGGGGATTTCCCCAGCCCATGATAGTATTCTTTCTCTGGCAATCCTAGTTTTAGCTTGAAGGTCAGGTTGGTTACTGGAAAATCCCAGATAATTGGTGCTTGAAGCCAACATGCTGGGCCTGTTTTTGCCTGATAATGGAATTCCATTAATTCATAACAAAACTAAGATTTGGACAGCTTATATAAACAAAGTGATGCTCCTGATTCCTTTGAGGAAAACTGAGGATCTCCACACTGGAGACATTCCAAACCCGACTGGATGCCGTCCTGTGCAACCTGCTGTAGGTGGCCCTGCTGTGGCAGGGGGGTTGGACTAGATGATCTCCAGAGGTCCCTTCCAACCCTGACCATTCTGTGATTCTGTGAATTAAATGAACTGAAAAGGTTTTGGGTCTCCTAATGCAGAGAACAGTGTTGTGCATTACTATAGTGAAGCTGAAATTTAATCATATACATAAAGTATAAAATATACACAGTTTTGCATAAGCATGTAATATTGTGTCTAGACACACAAACTATTTATACAAAAACAAAGGCACAGTGTATGGTAGGTTAGGATAAATCCTTGAGCCAAATGAATTGGATTTGATCAGTTGGCAAGCATATTGTCTCATCAAAATTAAATGTGTCTGAGGATACGAGTGTAACTAGTTCGAACTATTTGTTTATACACAGCAGCAAACATATCAATTACTCCAAATAGTAAATGCAGTTTATAAAGAATGATCCTTAATACAGTTGCATTACAGAAGGCAATAGCTCTTCATATTTAAATTCTTGTTTTAAGGACAGTGCAATATTCTGTATTATAAAGAGCCATTAATTCCAAAGAATCTACATATGTGCTGAAACTCCAACACGGTGTTTTTCCACCTTTTTTTTAATTGTTCAAGCCCTAAAAATTTTCTCCTGGAATTTTGCCCATCCATATTTTGCAGGGTAACATATATGAAGTTGCTTTTTTTAGTCAGCTTTCAGGGACCACATTGAAGAAGTCCAGTGACTGTCAGATTGAAATCCACTGTTGCAGATCCTACACTTGGCTGACACCTTCAACCAAAATTAGATATGCTATTTCCAGAGACTGCAGGTTGTGGTTACGTTATTGCTGATCTTTGTGGGATAAAAAAAAAAAGGGGGGGGGGGGGGGGGGGAGCTAACCATGTGAAACGCATGACATGAGCTGTTGAAAAAACAAGACTGAAACAAGATCAATATTTATTGAAAGGAATAAATGTTAGAATGGAAGTAATCATTGTTTGGAGGTTTCTAAAATACTGAAGGGAAAAGAGCAGGGTTTAGCATTCACATAAATAGACTTCACCTCCCCATACCTCTGTTTTTGATAGATTACATTTTAAGACACACTTGCTGCTTCTGTTAAAACTGGGCCTGCTCCTGTATTTGTTATGTGACATGAACAGATTGGAGGCAGTCCCTTGGTGTGCTGTAAGGCTTGTGTTGACATGTGCCTGTAATGGAAAGACCTGCTTGGTTGCAAACGCTTAGCAAATGCAATTTGGAAGAACTCCTGTTTTGTGAGAAATTGTGCAAGATTTCTTTCTCTTCCTCTTTATTTTTAATCATCTGGAATAAAGTCCACCTCCACTGAACGAAACTCAGGTTGACCTTTGGAGAGATGAAAATGGCATTTCATGTCAAACTTTCTGATTTATTTCTCTAAATACTCGGTTTTATTTCTGTGGTTTAAATAACTAAATATTTTTTGTATAAAGTGTAACATTAAAGAAATTTCTATTTGTTTTCTACCATAGAATCTCTAGACATTTTCTGTCACAGAATCTGTAGACATATCTTGGCATTGCATGTCGTACCTTGTAATAATTGGGGTGGTTGGCTATATTTGAATTGTGCATTGCTTATTTTAAATGGTGAGTTTAGCTGGAAGTCACTAATTTAGTTTGATCACGGGAATAGCAGTTTGTAACTGGAATAGCATAAAGTGTAATAAATGATGTAACACGTCACTGTAATGTACTCTGTGGGGACAGCCAAGGATCTAGTCAGCTGAGAAGTCTGCTGGCAACCAGGCGGCCTTCCCACTTCCCAGCTGGATTTCAGGGCAATAGCTCAAAAGCAAATCCCATTCAAAAAGGATTGAAAAAATTGAAATAGCAATTGGAATATAGCTCTTGAGGTGCTGAACGGATAGTGTGGCAGGTAAATGTTGGCTGGCTCCATCCATCTCGCTACTAGTTAGTTGCAGTAGGGTTAAAAGAGGCACTGCTAAATTAAGCAGGAGACTAATCATAGACGTGAAAAATGTTAGCAGCATGTATTCTGGCACGTCTTAGATTACATGGTGATCCTATTAACACAAGCATCAACATATATCCTGTATAGCTGGACTGATACAACAATTTACAAAGAAACTGCTGCTGGAATGGCTACCATGATTTACTGTTAGATATTAAATATAGGCTGCGATAACTTTAAGAATATGCCTTGCCACTAGGAGAAGACGAATGACTTCAAAGTGTACTGTAATCGTGCATACCCTAAATGTTCCCCTGGAAGAACCCTGGACAACTCTGCCTTTTTTGGTCGGCACTTTTGCTCATGTGTAAAAGTATTATTCATTTTCTCTCACTTTAAAACCTTCTGAGTATTTTGGATGCATTTTAGGAGCAATTAATTAGGTGGATAGTGATCTTCGGTCCTTATGCCAGGGTGGACGCCCTCTGTGAAAGAGACATAAAGACTGAAGTAGATACAATTACTTTTGGTCAGGTTTTAAATGCGTGAAATGAATGTTCAGCAATCTGCCTGCTCCTAATCCAATATGGATTTATTTGTCTTAGTGTTATTAGTCTGTCTAAACATGTGTATGATCAGTTTATTTCTGGGTGACTTTCTGTTCTTTTGTCATGTAAAGCTATTTGTTCTGTGCTACCATGAACTTCTGTTCTTGATTATTTTTTTCTTTCCATTCTGGGAATGTAGACTGACAATCCCCTTTTTTTCTGTTGTTTTTTTTTTATGGGTCTTGAATGCTAGTTTGAGGATATCCCTTCATTGAATTTGTAATTTGGAAAATTGTCATGTGGGGATAGATGGCTTAAAGAAAAAGTGAAAGTTTTAGTCTCTGCAAAGATTTATACCGTGCCTGCCTCCTTCTACGTCAAATTTTAGTAGAACTTGGTTATTTGTGAGCTTGAAGGTGTGTGGTATCTATCAGTGTATTTTGTGAAGCGCTCAGGAGTTGATGTAGCAAGGAAAGACCAGTGGCCAGATTATTCTGAGCTACATAACTCTGACTAGTATGACAATATAAATGTGCAAAGATGCTTCTGCACCTTGTGCAGAACAAAAACCCTCCAAAGTAGCAATGCAATCTCCAGCAAACACACTTGACACAATTACTTACGGAAAAACAACCAAAAAAAGGGCACTCAAAAGATTTTGCTGCACTTAGAAATGCTCTTGAAAGGATCCCAACAATTATGGTTTTGTGTGCCTCTGAGTGCATTAATCTCTACAGGGGTCCTTGGAGAGACTTAGTATATGTACCGTATTTAGCCCAGCCATATTTGGCTCACGATCTATTTTATTAGAGAACTCGCGTACTCTGTGAGAAACAGGACTTCCAAAAGAGCAGATGCCACCAGGTTCAGCAGTGTCAGGTGTCTGCAAGGCCACCCTGGTTCTTGTGAGAACAGCTATACATTGTAAATACTGTAAATCAGGCTGCTTACAAATTTCTCAGGAACTAAAATGACCCCCAGGAATGAAAACTCAAGACTGAGGAGCAAGCCTTTTACAGCATACAAAAACTGTTCAAGAGGAAAATCTGCCATGGTTTGTCTGCATTTGCACGGTATTTTTTGCTTCCTTTTCCAGTGAGAAAACAGTATTTGTGAAATACCCTTCTATAACTTTCTCTCCTGTAGTCCCTATATTGGTGGAAGTGTTAATGTAAACCTTTAGGGATTAACTCCCCCAAGATAAGCTTCTGCAGGTGGGGTGGGTTTTTTTTGTTGTTGTTATCTTGCAAGCAGATTTAATTTGATATTTAGAGCTCAAGTAATTGCACTGTAGTGGGGTTGGGAAACCTAGGGCCCAAAAATCAGATAGAGCCACAGCTGAATTTCATACCAGTTGAAGTTTTTTTTTGTTCTGAGTGTTACTCTGAGACAATACTATGATATGGGTTAGTGTGTGGTCTTCCCAATGTGGTTGAAAGGCTTGGGACCCTCCACAAAGAACAGGCTCTCCCCTTTACTTATTACCTCATTCTTAGTCTGCTCTGTGTAGTCTTGGGAATGAATGATCTTTCTGCATCTCAGCTCAAAAAATATTTTACAATAAAGAGATAAAATTAAGTGTTGCATTATGAAGGTTTCATCCTATTTATCAAATATGCAGTGGTAATTTTTTTGCCTTGCATCTTGCATTTTGATTGTGAAATACAAACATGTTCTGAGATACTTCATTACTAATTAAAGATGAATAATTTTCCATTCATTCACAAATGTAATCCTTTACTTAAAATCTCTCAGTGGAGACAAGTGCAATCCTTTATTACACAGAAAATAGAAGACGGTATGTAACAGAGGACTGTTTTATAAGAACTGCACTACATGCTCTGTGTAGGCAGACTACCCCCTCATCCCTTAGCTTCGTAATTCTAACTAGCTTTTTTACTATTCCCTCCTATAAAAAAAAAATTAAAAAAACCCCAGATGAGACTGGTGCATGCAAAAATGCTTGTATATAATAAGGTAAATTTGCAAAAAATAAGTGAGTAGTTCCATTTCCTGTGCTTGCAAAGTCTAAAGTATTTGTTTGTTTTATCAGAAGTTGACACATTGGAGTCTTGAATACAACTAAGTAGAAGAGCAGTAAGGCTTCTTCCCATAGGTAACTTTTGGGATGGATTTTTATCTGTGCTCCTGAATGGTGGCCCTTACCCTCTGAACTACCATCGTTTCACCTCTGGGATGTGCTCTTGCAGAAGGCCTGCTCTGAAGGTGTGCACCCCCTGGAGGGACCTCTGTTGAGGAAGGTGGACAACTTAAACTTTTAAATGAAGAGAACCAGGACAGTGGCCAAAGCATGTTTTCCCCAAGCTCAGTGGCATTGCTTTTAGAGTAATACAGAGTGCCGCTGCAGAGAAACAAGACAAATGTCACTCTTAAGGAAATACCACTAGAAGTCCCTTTGGGTTGGGTTGTGTTTTTTTTTTTTCTTAAGGATAAAGTAAATTTGAAAAGGTAGGAGGGAGTGGGGGGAAACGCTAGGCTAGGATTGTATTCACTATGAAAGGGTTCTCTGCTTGGGGTGATGACTAGTCAGTCTCCATTGTTGCGTGTCTTGTTTGTGTGACTTAGAAATGGGTGTACGTGCTAAAGGTACTCTGTGGCCCTGAGTGGCATTCTTCATGCAACAGTAGTGTATTAAGGCAGCTGTCTGATGGATTAATTTCACCTGACATCCTTAAATGGCAGGGCTCTGCAAAGTGATAAAAACAGCCCTGTGGAGCCATTAATGTCCATTAAGTATGCCGAGAGGGACAGTTCTTGTGATGTCTACGCTGAGTATTTTGAAGGTTTGTCTGGGTTAAATCAAAAGTAAATCTAGCCTAGCCTTATAATTTGGGTGGTGGCTGACAGTGGATGCCTACAGAAGGGCATAAGAATAGATCAGACATATCATGGTACTCTTCAGAATGCTCTTTCATCTTCAATGATTTGTGCTTCCAGTTCTGCTTCTGGTAGAGGTGGTGTCTTTGTATTTTAAAATCTTTACTCAATTTATCTACCATGAATTTGTCCTTTTCTCCTGGAATGCCTATGACACATTAACAACTGTAGCACCCTGGGGCAGTGGGTTTCACAGCTCAGAGGATGAAGGAGTATCCAGCACATTGCTGGTAGCCTTAAAAGAGGTTTCTCATCTGTGACCAATAAAAAGGAAGAGTAAAAAGCAATAGACATAAATTGTGAACAACAAATAAATTGGGAATAAAATTTAACTCAGAGTACAGTGTGTTCCACCAACCAAAAACCTAGTGAGTGCTGTTTCATCAGGCTCCCAAAAGCATTTATGTTATTTGAAATACATCCTAACAGCCCCTCACTGTGGTATCTGAGTTAGAGAAGTTCAGTACCTGAGATTGTGCAGTCTGTATGTCCTATTTGTAACTGGTTTTCCACTAGGATTTCTCAATTCCTTTTAACAGCAGTGCCTACAGATGGTTACTTTACTTATGCCCCTAATGGGTTTTCTTGTTTACTATGTATAACCTGTATCAGTAACAGCATGGTACACCTTGTCACAGTCATTGCCAGGACTGCTTCTAAAGTGTCAGGCAGTTCTTATATCTGCTCATAGACTATGTTTGCAAGGGGAAGAGGATGCTAAGATCTGCTCCTGTTCTCTGTCTGCGAAAGATTCAGGCTATATAAACTACTATCTTGCACCTCTTTCGTTACAAAAATAGTCCTTATCCAAATTAATGTCTGGCTATGAAAACTTATTTCATGGTGTAGAAAGGTACTTAGTGTCACAGGTATGGTTAAACCGCCATAGCTGAATTGTGTGTGGCGTTAAGATATGGGCTACCTATGCTTGCACAGGTTCTGTGTTCAGTGTAGGGTTCAGCTTTTTCCCATAACAACAGTTCTTTAAATAGGAGCGCTGGCATGCAGTCAGCAAACGAGTGTCCTTGTTGAGGACTGGAAAGACGTGTTTACTGGGTGAAGTTCAGCCACTGGGTGTTTCCAAGTTTTGAAGTGCTGGAGCTGACTACAGCTAAATCAAATGGAGTGACCCTGTGAGTGCGGAGGAGGAGGAGGAGGACAGAGCCTCGCAGCCGGCTCGCTCAGGCTCTGTGTGCTTGGAGCTCCCCACGGGAGCTGTAGATGGCTTTTTGTAACTGTTGTTTGGGTGGTTCAGCTGCTGTGCCCATGACCATTGTTAAAACCCAAAGAGCTCCTTTTGCCAAGGTTGTTCTGACATTGTTTCTCACTATTGCTGGTGCTGCCAGACTACCTGCTGCATGCAGCTACGTGTTTACCTACTTGCTGTGGAAGTTCAGTGTTGCGTTTTTGCCAACAATAAAGAGCCTGCCTGGGTAAACCTCTGCCTGCTGCTTAACGCTTGAACAAGGTCTTCTCTGAACCCAAGGACGATATAAGTATTTAGACATATCGCTGTGTTTTTGAAAGACATTTCAGTTCAGAAGACTTAGCAGATACAGAAGGTAACATCGCTGATGGGCTCTGGGCAAGAAAATGAGGTGGGTACTGTACAAAAGCTAAGGTAAATATGGAGGTGCAGCAACCAATATTTCATCTTTTAAACAGTGTAATTGCTGCAGAGGATGTGAGCCCAAATTGAGCCTGCTCACACACTGGAGAGGGGCTCTTCCCCCTCCTTCCTAGTCCCTCTCCCAGATGTGTTCTTGGCTGAAACCTTAGGTGCTCAGGCACCCTATCTGCTGTGTGCTGTGCGCTAAGACGACATGAATTCCTTCGCTTTCTGCCTCCATTGTTTGCTTTTTTAACGCTTAGATTCGGTCTGATATTTCTTGCGGGGAAACACCTATTTTTTTTTCTCCTGGTTTTTTTTCCATATGCTCGATCTGCTGGGAAATGGGATTTTGAAAGTTGCAAGAAAAAGGTTCTAAAGGGCTTGCAGTCTCTATGGTAATTTTGTAAAGAAGTTACATGGCACGTGGTGATTGCTGGGTGCTGCCTTCTCCCTTGCCGATTTGAACTTTGTGCTAGTTCAATAAAATCCTACTGAAGTAAATGGAAACAAAAGCAGATGAACTTAATTTGCAGTGGTCAACAGAGAATATATGATGAAGCTCCACTACCTGATATGCATCACCTCTCCTAAAGGGAGAGTTGCAGAACTGTAAGATCAAGTGGAGATGCAGTGTGGGGCAGATCCAGAGGAGTGTCTCAGGAGGGAGTGGAGGGGATGGTCTCTGAGCAGTTCAACCTTCACCACACAGCTCAGTACCAAAAGCACTGAGCATTTGCTACTTGCTTTTACTTTTCTTGCCATTGCTCAGCAACTCTGAAGAAAATGCCTAGAGCATTTTTCAATGATGTAGCTTATATCTAACAGTATCTAGAAAAGGCCAGGTACCTCTTTGCAAATAGATTCCTGCTCAACCTCCTGCTTTTTGTCTGTATTGCCTGTTATGCCGTGCCTGGAGGGGTTAACAGTGATTAGTACGGAGTCTCCACGGAGCACTTTTATTTCAAGTAGCATTTCAGAGCAGATGTTTATAGAAGCAGCAGTGATTTGATGTGCAGTTTTAATTATTTGTCAGTTCATCGTGGTTTGATTTGAGCCTGTGTACCTATAAAGGCTGAACAGAGATCTGTCAGTGTTAACAAAATAGGTAGGCCTAGACAGTTAAAATTGTACAATGTGATGTTAAAATCACTAAGCAGTTAATCAGGGTAGGGTTTTTTTTCAGTATAGATGCTCTGACTCACTGCTTCGGATGGCAAGTGTACAATTTAAAATCCTTTTACTTAAGCCTGCGTAACATCTAGCCCCTGAAATAATTACTTGGACCTACCTCACTGTGGATATCGTTTTTTTTTTAATAGCTCACCTGAGAATATGACATTTTATTAAACATGGAGAGGGCCCTGAATGACAGCTCCGAGGCTGTCATTTAACCTGATACATGACAGTTTAATCCTATCATTTCCCTTGGCATGCTCTTTTCCCCTCATTTCCTACCCCTTCTCTCTGAAATCTCATTTATGAGAACATTGGCCATTTGGTCAGGAATTCCTGGACTTCACTGCAAGCACTCAAATTGTCCTTGCATGTGCAGTAAATCCAGTGTGCTCCAAGCGTGTTGGAATTTATTGTGCAAGGCCCTGACCCAAAATGAGGTCCTGAAAACCTCAGACAGACAGCCTTAAAGTAGGTATCATATCTGAATTGAGTGATGACTGTGTGATCACACGAGCTCTTAACCTGCCAGTCTTGTCCCTTGGTGTGTGCAGGACAGCCACCTGAAGGTCCCCTCTCCATCCAAGGGCAGGACAGTTAGGAGATGGGGTCTGTGGGGATGGAAGCAGGACTATTGCAGCACCAAAGGGTGGTAGAGCAGGGGTACTGCAGAGGGACACAAAAGTTGTGGGGATGGGGAGAGGGAAGAAAAGGGAGTATTAGATGCCAGCCATAACCCTTCCATCCTCTACAAATCAGACTATAAAGCATTAGTAAATTGATGTCTTAAGAGGCCCACCCATGTATTTCAGGTGTTCGCCCTGTTATAAGCTTTGATTACAGGCTGAGGAAAGGAAGGAGGAAAAAGCAACAAAGCATTAAACATGTAAAATTATTAACCAAGGCTTTCATTTATGGCAGTGGCTTCTATTCCTGTTATTCCTATGCCTTTAGCAGTTGAAAGCTTTTAAAAGAAACCTAACTCATGACATCAACATCTGACAGTGGTACTGAAGGTGAGCCCATTGCCGTGCAGAAGGTATGCCAGAATACAGAGCTTGTTTCTGGTGACCATAGTGCCTGGCCCTGCCACCTCAATGGCAAATACCCAAAAGGGGAAAGAGAAAGAATAACACAGAGGGGAGAAAAGCAGTTTGTGTTTGGTGCTGCGTGACTTGGAACATCAGTGCTGGAGACAGGCAGGGAGTGCAGTCACATCAGCCAAGCTTGGGCTGGCTGAGCAGGGAGGTCAGGCTGTCCCAGCCTGGCTGCAGTTGTGCTACAAAAGCCGCAGCCTTGGCAAGCTAAACTAGGCATAAGCAGAAGTTAGGAGGAAAGAGAATAAGGTGGCAAAGGCATAGGAGGCTGGATGCTGGGGGGGCTGGGAAGGTCTCCAGCAGCCCAGCATTACATCCCAGGCAAACCTTTCAAGTTCTTTGCCTCCCAGGCTATGACAAGCCATGCATTGGGTCACAAGCTTCGGGGCAAAGCATCTGCTCCACTGGATCACAAGATGGGGGAGTGATCGTGGCTCCAGGATGTGGCTGGTGGGGAGGAACCAGGACCTAGAAGAGCTCCTTTCGGGGCAGACATGCCCTCTGGCTGCAAGCTCACAGTGGGAGGAAGCTGTGACTCTTCCCAGCCCACATGAGCTACAGTCTGGGCTATTGGAGAACGCGGGGTCAGGGCTGGGAACGTGGGGCCAGGGCTGGAAGTTGCACTTGCTCTGTGGGAGCTGCTGGCTCTGCATGGGTGCACAGCCACAGTGGGAAAAGGTAAAGGCGCCTCCACAGCCGCTGTCTCGTCAGGATGACTAAGGCCCCTTGATTCCCAGCGTGGCATGGTCCCGCAATGACAGAGCTTGGTTGTTTCACCCCACTTGCTTTCCTGGCGCCAGGGTGAAATTAAGGACATGGAGTTGGGTGATGGCAGTAACAGCCCATCCTCTCCTGTATTTGTGTGCCCAAACTAGCCCTCATTCCCAGCATGTTGGCTTTGGGTAACTGATATCTAGTCTCTCCCATCTCTTATTTTTCAGTCTTAATTGCAAGGACTGTATTAGTTGGCCATTTAGTTTGGGCTAACCCAATAATTTTTTTTTTTTCTGCTGACCTTAAAATCTCTTTTGTATAGCAGGCTGAGTTAGACTACTCTCCATTCCATTTATAATAGAAGCTTCAGTGCAGGCCATTAATCTTAACCTGGAGTATTTGGATGACTTATTTAATATTAGAGAAGGATATACCAATATCTACCTATGGGCTGTTAATTAGCTGTGGGATTTTTTGGTAACTTACTATTTATGGGCTCCCTAAGAATATGAATTCAGGTTGTGTTTGGATCAGGGAAAAGCATAGCTTATTTCAAAACCATGACAATTACAGGGGTGATAACAGGGGCTGGACCATTCTTCCGTGGCACTATGAAGATGGCATCTGCTATGTATTTTCTTCCCCAGAACTTACTTCACTAGTCAGCGGTGACACAGATAGGTCAGCAGCAATGATGAGTGCAGGAAACTTCTGAGCCTGTTCTTTTTTTTAAAAAACCCAACAAACCAAAACCAAGCACATAACAACAACCCCCACTCCCATCTCCCAACTTAAAGGACATACCCATACAATAAACCTATTTGAAACAGGCTGGTAGTAACTGCTATGGGGGTAAAGTACAAGACTGACCTACAAATCTATTTCCTCTTCACGAGGGAGAAGAAACCCACGTAGTAACATTCGACATATAAGAACAAAAATCTCGAGGGACGTGCTCTGACTTTTGTGTCATTTTTGTGCCACAATACCACATTTTTGTTTTGTTGAAGCAGCAGGATTATTTGCAGAATATCAGATCACTGTCAGCAGGCAGCTTCTCAGAGTTAATTATAAGAGAACTGCACTTTGAAGCAATCTCTCCTTTGGAGGTGTAGATCCCTGTGAGAGTGGCTGCAGCTGTGACTCCTCCAGTCTCCTTTAGCCATGAGGTACGTTACGGGATCGGTTCTGATTTGAGGGGTATGTAGTCCGTAATACTGACTGTAAGTGGAAATAGTAATTTGAGCAATGCATGTCATTCTGATTTAGTGGATGTGAATTTGATGCTTGAAATGAGCAAGGAAAAGCAAACAGCTAAGTGATGTCTGTGTGCTTCTGTCTGAGAGCCTGCCACCTTGATTCTGGGGTTGCCGCTTCTGAATTTTCCCTCTTGATTTTTGTTTTAAGTGCGTCTTTGTCCCAGTGGCAGAAACAAAATGCTTTGGATCTCCTTGTTGTGGGAGTGAAATCTGTTGCTTGCTCTTTGCAATGGGGGGTTCTCTAGACAGTTTAAAAAGAAAACAAAAATACCCAACTAAACGTAAAAAGCCACCCCTCCAAAAATGTGCCTGAAACCTCTGGGCTTTTTTTCAACTGTGAAACCCACTGTGCAGATGCCTGCTTCTTCTGACCTGCTGAATGTTGGAGCTAAAACGAAACATACCTTGTTCTCGCTCTTTGACAGAGTTCAGCGCGTATTGAGGGAATCAGAGGAGCAGTATTTTGGCGCACACACACACACACATGAAAACATGCTGCCTGATGTTTCATTTCAGGTTATAAACTGGATTACAACATGCTTTCACCCTATGGGCATTACCCAGGGAATCCAGGCTGGATCTGCCTGATGCATAAAACCAATCTGGCTAAATGATTGCCAAGTGGAAAGTAAATGATGTATGCCGAATCTGTGTTTTTAACAGGAATTTAGATTACATCTCAATGATGCTAAATGATTATTAATACTATTTACCTCATCAGTCCAAGAATGGAATAAATATTATATTCTGGAAACTGCTTAAAGAGCTTAAGACAACACTTTAAACTTCTAAAATAACTATATCTGTTCTAATTAAGTCACAGTAGCACAGACAGTATTTAAACCCCCCATTTTTTCTTCTTGATGCAAATGGACCTTTGTGTCCTTTTGTTTGTGGGAAGCTTTGTTAGTCTCAGTTAGCTGAAATACTTGCATATGATTTGTTTTTTCAAAAGAAAAGATTCACTGTATTTAGAGATGCAAATACTACCTTGTCTGCAAAAACCACCAGCTGTTACACTGGAAGACAAAGCTAATTCTATGTTGCTTTACTTCAGTATTGTCTGTTTATTCACAAGCATCTTTTTAACAACTTTCTCTGCATAGCTAAAAAATACCAGACACCAAATTTCTTTTTATATCCTTTGGTAATAGCCTAGTAAAATCTGAATTGATCTGTGATTTTTAATTTTATTTTTTTTTAAATAAGTAAATAGATTAACTAACAGAATACACCTCTGCATTCATGTTTGTACAAAAGTTGTACAGACTGTTAGCTTTGATCCTCGCATTCCTTGAATATGAATTTACTCATTGCTGCCTTAAATATTTGACTTGAGTCTAAGTCAGGTCAAATACATAGCTCTGTAGTAGGAGAAACTGCTGCCGGTTTGTGTGTCAGTAGCACAGCTTTCTGAAGGGGTTCTTTGCTTCTGCTTCAAACATCTGGAGAGACAAAGAGCGTTTGTGAGGTCCTTTGTCGTTGCTGCAAGTTGGAGCAGGGGAGAATTATGTCCCAAGAAATACCCCGAATCCTGGAAAAATCAGAGTGAAATCATTAAGCGTTAAGCTTTATCTTCTTTATAAACGAAAGTGCTTTCGTTTCATCTGTGGCGACTGTCCCGGTAATGGATGTTACGCAATATTTACTTTCCCCTTTGGAGCGAAATCCTTTTTCCGATTTGTGAGTAGTATTTGCATACGTCTTTCTTAGTGGCATTGACATGCCAGATGCACAGTGGTAGCTGCCTCCGCCTGCTAATCCTGTAATAACATTCTGGTGACCAAATTCAATGGCCCTGCGCGGAGCCTCGAAACAGCTGATTGCTGAGTAGGGAGGAAAAAAAAATAGCCCAGCGAATCTCGTTGCAGCTCTCTGCTGCATCCCCATCCCACAATCCCTTGCACCATTTGCTGCAGTCTTTCTACACAGGCTGAGTGAGAAAAAGATGTGCTAAATAAAGATTGATTGGTTTGAATCCTGAAGGGGTCTCCCACTTGTAAATGACCTGGGGGAAAAAAAAAAAAAAAAATTCATGACGACTTCACTGGGCCTCCTCTTATTCTTCCATTTTTCTTTCCACCTGTCCTCTTCGTGGAATGGAGCGTCATTCCTTAGAGCACAAAATCTGTTGTGCATCTAATAATGACTGTGCTGTGATAGGGATTCTTAAACAGTTTTACGCGTGAGGCTTGAAATATTAACAGATGATGGTTTGTTCGTTTGGATTACTGCGGAACTGCAGCTCCGTCCCTGCAAGGATTTTATCCTCAGCACTGCACTGATTAAGCTATTTTTCTACAAAGATGGGTAGGTCTGAAATGCTCAAGTTTGCTCAGTGTTATTCCTGGTGGCTGCTGCCGGGTTGCTCCTCCTGTTTCGGCCCCCGATCGTTCATTATGCTTCTGCATGCTGTAAGAATGAAGAGGGTTGCTGTGTTTTAAACAAGGCACCAAGCTGATTGCAAGAGTGGGAGAGAAAGGAATGCAAATTTAGCTTATCAAGCCTTTTACACAAGTGGACTGTGTGGTGGTGATGATTATTAATTTGCTCGGTGTGTTCTGTGTCAGCTAATTTTGGGGCTGCTGCTAGAAATGGCTTGAATCTGTTCTTTATTCCTAAAGACTGCGGATGGGCGATAGATCTCTTTTAAGGACTTTTAAACCCCAGCTCCCCCAACCCTTGAAGCAACATTATTGAGGTTCCCCACCCTTTCTTACGGCTCTCTCGAGGCCTAACCGTTCCTTTGGAAACGTTGCCATTGGAAACCTATTCATTCATAATACATGAATAGACCCTCCGGGTTGTGAATACCATTGATAAGAAGAGGATGAACAAGCTGCGAGCGATTTGTTCTCCTCAGGCTGTACTTTCAGGCTAGTTGCAGCTCTGGCTGGGTGGAGTTCAGCGATAGCAGTGTATCAGCAACAGAGAATTCTGCTCTTTTAGGAATAAATCCTGGGAACCGAACAGACAGTTATAAGTTTTTCCGATGGCTCTTTTCCTCGACCGGGCCACAGAAATTAATAGAGAATTCAGTAACCATTGAGGAACTCCAGAGCTCACTTGAAGCTACCTGTAGAAAGGGTGCACTTTCTTATTGCATGGCCCTATTTATGTGGAACGGTTCTGCTGGAATGGTTATTTGCTGTAACCCTAATATTAGGGGTTTTTTTCCCTTTTCCAGGACTATAGGAAGTTCTTTTCATAGGGGTGGGGCTGCACCCTGACTTTCGTTCCCAAAGGCATGCATGCGTAGCAGGGCAAGTCTTTCCACTAGCTTAGAGAGCCATTGTTTTCTCCTTTCTTTGCTGTATACTGTATTTTGAACAAAAATCGATAGTCCTATCTCCAAGCAGAAGGAAAAAGAACAATGTTGCTTTCGGGGTGGCTGGAAAGATAACAACCTTTGAGCCTCAAAGGGGGTGACAAAGAATATCCGTTTCAGAACCCTTTCCTGCACTTGATTTCGCAAACCTAAACTGGGTTTCCAGTGTGTGCTGCTTACAGATAAATGGGTGGGGTTTTATGTCGTTTGGTGCAATGTTTCACAAACCTTTGGCTTTGCATGTAAGGTAAGTATAAGTGAAGCGTAAGTATATGGAGAAGTGATTCTCAGACTTATTTTCAAAGCTCATGCTTCAGCTGCTCTTTATTACATTGTGAGACAGAATGAACCTGCATAAAGAGCTCTGGCAGTTTCTGAGCTCAAAAGAGGCTACTACAAAAAAGAATGTTTTTCTTGTAAAAATAGTGTTACTTTGCGCATCTCCCACTGCCAATACATCTGAAACTCATGTTTTGAGGAAATGCTGCAAGCACTGCAGTAAATCAGAATAAATATTGGTTTGGGCAAAATTCAAAAGAATCGCCTAAAATCTCCAGCTTTTCCTCAAGTACTCTTTGTACAGTTGCTTTCATTGAGTCAACAGGCAAAATCATCCTTCTCATAGCTACATCATATTCATCAAAATTGCATCAAAGGAGGATTTGGCTCAGGGAGGCTGCAAAATTCTGGAAATTCCATACTCAAAAAACTTATTAAAAGGACCACATGTGTAAGATGTTATTTTACCAGGTAGTGGCTAAAGCTAGAAATGTACTGATGAAATTCCATTTTCAGGTGCACATTTTAAATCTGATTTATGCGAGCACAGGGGATAAATGACAATCATGGCCTGCTGTCTTCCAGACAAAACATCAGATATTAAAAGCACTTATTTCTGAATTGTTAGAATTTCACTGACAAAACTTAAAGCGTGAACATTTGAAAATTAAAGTGGCTGGCATGAGCTTTGTGTATGAAATGCTAAGAATCACCTGATTTTGCAGTGAGATAGGGAGAACATAAAAGGCTAAGATGAAAATCAGATGAAATCAATATGAAATTTTTCAGGCAGCAGGAGTTTTCCTTGTACAAACACTATTTGCTAGTGTAGCCATACTTGATGTCGGAAAGATGAAATCGCAGAAAATATCTGGTTGCTAGAGAACTTTCTCCTGTGAAATGACAGGCAGCATTCACTGGAGACCTATTCTTTTGTATCTTAAGTACAGGGTTTTTTTAAATAGTCTGTGCTTGGGCTATAACCAAAAAAATTATACTGTCCATAATGTATCGGTATCCAGTTTGGAAACTGTGCTTTTGATAAGAAGCCTTCCTGCTTCTGATTATCTTCCCTGCTTTCTTTGGGTCCCCACCCCTAACTTTTGGTTGGGAGAGTGGGAGGCAAACACAGCTGCATCAATGGTGAACTGCATTTTCTTTTGAAATGCATCCCTGAAGTTCTGCATGTTATACCACCAAATGCATGAATACATTAATGCATATTTGATAGTCTATTCTTTCTACTCCCACTTGTGAAAGATGGATATTTTTGTTCCGCTCCTTGTAAAAGCCATTTTTAACTCAAGCTTTTAAAAAGTAACATGGGTTCCTAATTGGTCTGCTAAGGTTTATTGTGTGTAATTTATGGCATTTAAATAAGTGAAATTAATTTTTGTTTATGCAATTGTCACATTTTATCTTACTATGGGGAAAGAAATTATAAAAGTGAAACAAATGATCAGTTCTGAAATCGTGCATTTTTGGTTCATGAACATTTTACAAGCATTAAGCAATTTTTCACCTTGCAGATTCCCCTTTCTCGGAAAAAAAGGAAACAAAAGGGCCCGCCATAAGTGTTGTGCATAGAATAACATGTCAGTTACTGGTGTTGGGTATTTTAATTGTGAATAACTTTATGCTGTTGTACTTGCTAGCACAGAGATGATTCCCCAGGAACTTGTTATCAGGGAAGTCGGTACAGTGTGATCCATAATCACTGTCATTATACTAGAAATAGCCGTTTGCTCAATGTAGTAAGTAAACCAGACCTGTAAGGCTAAATACACAGCTCAGGAAGAACAGCATGAGTTCAATTCTGCCAGATTAACGTGCCGGGCATTCAGCACAGGAAGAAGATTGGATGTAACGCTGCCGATAAAACGCTACAGGTCATGCAGATCATTGTGGAATTGACCTTTGAATGAGCGCGATCAGCACCAAGGCAGAGGGCTGGTTATTTCTGTCTTGGAAAGCCTGAACTGCCCTCAAGCCAAATACCGAATTGTCTTAAAATGGATGACTAAAAACTGGGGTAGAAAATGTTTAGGGAAGAAGTGACTACCTCGGGAGCGTACCTGCAGTGAAGGAGCCCAGCTGGGCTCGCTGCTCACCCAGAAGAGGAGCCCCGGTTTCCCTGTGGGTGCGGGAGGACTGGTGGAAAGTGCTGCGACAGAGACGCTGCCATCGGCTCCCCAGGGAGTGAGCCTGCGCCTCCCAGTGCTCCAGCCCGCCAGGAACGCTGATGGAGAGGAGTTCTTGCTGGGCCACCCTGCCAGGGCCTCTGCTTGTCAGGTTTTCCTAAGCTATTTTAGCAGGCAGTTTATACTTTTCTCTGAGGTTGCTTCCTTCTTTTTCCTCACCTGTCTTCTCTTTCCACATATGAATTCTGTTGGCTATAACCTGTACCTCCAGTTGAAAAGAAACTAAGTTTTGCTCTCCCTGTGCCTTGTTCCAGGACAGGAGGTGTTCCATTAACCTGTGATTTTAATTCTGTCAGTCAGTAGACTTTCTTCTTACCCTTTTATTTCATGCTTTATATGTCTGGGTTATGAAGAGTCTTCAGTCCTGGAAACATGATTCTTACTATTTCTGCCTAGAATGCCATTTTTCTTGCATTTATTATTTGAATGTGCTTCATGTATCCTTCACCCTATCTTTGCTGGTTCTCAGCAGCTATCAGTTGCCTCTTCTTTGCTCGGTTTCTTTTATCGTGAGGATTTTTGCCTCACTTACCTTAACCCGGTTGCTGATGCAGAATTTGAGTACTTTGTTCCCAGGGGCTGGCTGGTTCTGGAGGTTCCTTCTTGGGGGGTTCCTGGAGTCCAAAACTCCCATGTCTTTGGCAACACCAGCACTGATAAGGGAAAAAACTGTTAGGTGAACCATTTTCAAACTGTGTCTGTGACACAGCCGTTTGACTGGCTGCTGCAGTTCCAGTTCAAGCATTTTGCCAGCGGTACTGTAGATGTAAGAAATCCTATGTTTGTTAGCACTGGCTGAACCTACTGGAGCAAGAATGTTTTTATCGTGGGATTTCTTTAAAACCAGACAGCCCTGTAACTCTTTCAGTCCAGCGGCAACGTGCCTTTCCAGAATGCCTGCTCAGACAGAGGTGCTATGTGTGGTGGTGTAGACTTGGCTGACTGTTTCCCAGGCTCTCATCAGTGATAAACCATTTCAGAATTTTAATTCTTCACTGTTTTGCTTTTATATGGAAACATGAATTCCTGCGTAAGGATGAAACGTGAGTGAATTGTTTGTTGATTTTGTTATTTCATGGAGTTTATAAGCCATTTTTCTTCTTTTTCTTCTTTTTCCCCACCCCGCTGCAGCAGTGTGCAGGGTAGAAGGGAACAGGACCCATATGTCAGTGGTCTAGGATGGCCAGTGAAGGCTCCAACATCCCAAGTCCTGTGGTCCGTCAGATTGACAAGCAGTTTCTGATTTGCAGCATATGCCTGGACCGTTACAAGAACCCCAAAGTACTTCCCTGCCTGCACACTTTCTGTGAGAGGTAAGTCCTTTCCTCATGCTGGTAACTAGGTATTTGTGTCGTGCAACAAGCGCAGAACTCTGCATCCTTTAGTGAATGGGGACTTTTTGCTTGTAAAGGTCGTGTCAAGGCATGATAAAGTCTGGGAAGGCTGGAAAGGCAGGGATGTAGAAAAACACTGGTATTTGTGGGAGGCAGGAAGAAGAGACAGGAGGGGAATATTTGGAATGCGTTCCCTTTAAGCAAGAGTAAATAAAAAGTAAATCCAATTAAACTAATGAATAGAGTTACAACAATGTGGAAGGTAGCAGCAGTCAGAATTTGGACCTCAAATTTATAGCCTCAAATTTATACCAATTAGCCTATAATTAGAAACAATAAAAACAATTCTTTGTTGATTTACTAAGCACAGGAATAATTATCCCATCCTTTAATGTCCAAGGGCTAGACATGATATATACATTATTAATAACCTATGATTAAATGTCTTCATTATGCTGCAGCTTGGTTGACTGAAGTGGAAAAACTCTCTGAAAAGAGATGTGATAAAACAGCAGCCTGTTGTATGCTGTATTCAGCTGAATTACTTGAATATACAAAGTGATACTTTAATGTTATATTATCCATCAAATGGTGGAGAAAAGACAGCATCTGCAGAAAAGACAGCTGAAGAATTGGTTAGAATTCTTTATCTGATGATGGGATGCCACTCTGGATTATATCTTGAATGGCAGGAGAATTTTAATAAATGATATTTTGTGTGAACATTTAGTTCAGCAGATTTCCACCTCTTAGAATTGTGGTATGCCTATCTGATCTTGCACAGGGTGCAAGAAAAATTGTGGAACTCTGAGTGTGTCAGATGAACTGGTCTTTCGTAGAAGAATAGGAAACCCCCGACTTTACTGAAGTCAGCAGTGAAACTCTCACTTAGGTCAGTGAAGTAAAGACTTTCACCACCATGTTTTAAGTTTCTTGACTTCAGTTCACATGCAAGTCCTAAAGTCAGCTTCTGGTTTTCACTGTAATCCTCTTATGCTGATCTGGTTATGGAGAGAGGCTGGAAGAACTCTTCCAGTGTACTGCTGATGTGCAAAGCCTAAGCTCTCCTTTCACAGAGCCCTTACTGGGGTGTCAGGAGGAGGGCTGCTAAGGGAGGATGAACAGTGGGGCAAGCAAAGCCCTTGGAAGTGTACAAGAGCTGTGTAGCTGTGCGAGGTCGTGCTTTCTTGGTTGGCGTTTCATGAGGAATTTGGTGTAACACTGCTCCCCTGAAGAACTGCATTCTGCAAAGCTTCCTGTGCTTACGGGACTATACTGAATTGCCAGTTGCAGTTGGATGTTGCATGCCCAGCAGCTGTTAACTTGATTTTCAAGGCCAAAAGTGGCACTAACTGTCACCTAGGCTGGTGTGCTGCGTATTGTTGATCACAGAACTTTTGTGTCAGATTTACATGCTGGGAAATTTAGTTTTTCTAAAAAAACCCCAACAACCAATCCCTCCACCCACCCTACCGCCCAAATCAAACACAATCAAATACAAATCTCCTCCAGAACTACTCTTAACATAAACTGTGATAACCTAGGACCTGCTCCTCTATGTAGTAAAGAGAGCTCTGTTGATTCTGGCTAACTGCCAAATAACTTTCCTAATTGAAAGAAATGGAAAATTTTCCATTGGTTTCATTGGGACCAGGTTTTAGCTCTGAAACACTAAACCCACAAATACAAGTTAATAAACGGATTGTATTGGAAACAAAAGGGTCAACCACTGGTTAGTCAGTTAAAGACACAGGTTCAAATACTTGATGTAATAACTGCATGTCTGTCAAACTTTATCTGATAGTTTATCATTTTTACTATCCTGTGAGCAGGATGCAGTAGACGTCTGGAAGCATGGATCCACTCTGCACAAATATCTCAAAGAAAGGCACATAACTCTTATAATGATGTCAGCTTATTGAAGCTTTTTTTCATGTGGCAGAGGAAAAAAGCTTTAAAGGAAAAAAAATCCCTATAAATACTTTTACTTCTGAAGCCTGGTGATGTATCTTTCCTTTTATAAGTAGGGGTAGCACTATTTCAAACCAGTTCTTAAACTGAAGGGAGGTTTTTTTTCCTCTTTGATGATACTTTGCCTCTCTCTTTCTCCCCTTCCACCTCCCTTCCCGATAGGTGCTTACAGAATTACATTCCAGCCCATAGCTTAACCCTTTCTTGCCCCGTGTGCCGCCAGACCTCCATTCTGCCAGAGAAAGGGGTTTCTGCACTCCAGAACAACTTCTTTATCACCAACCTGATGGATGTCCTGCAACGAACGCCGGACAACAGCATTGAAGAGTCCTCCATCTTGGAGACTGTCACCGCTGTTGCTGCGGGCAAACCGCTTTCCTGCCCCAATCATGATGGAAATGTAAGTGAGATGAACTCCTGTGATATGTACGGGTACTCATATGTACTGACTGGTGTGGTTTGTCATGGATATTTTGTTCTGGAAAGATAGTGGGGGAACTGGAATCACACTCGTTCTTTGATTTTATAATATGTCAACAAAAGATAAGTGATTCTTAAAATTAACTCAAATGCTCTTAGTGGAGCATCTTAAAGTAGTCAGGCTATTATTTCATCTTACTGATCATCTTTTAGCACACTTGGTCAAAACTGTTGTCCTGCAAGCTCTGAATCTTGTGCCTTTGCCTCTTTGGGAGGGGTTTCCATATCTTTTTCTTGTAGAATCAACTATTGCCATGGGAACCTCTGTGCTTGTTTAGGCAGTATGTGGCAGGGACCTTCTAAGCATAACTGACCTGCACACTGAGGCAGTTCCAAAGGCTATGTAAGCATATTAACATGGAGTCAAATACAAGGGTGTCCTAGCTTAGGATGCTTTGGGTCAGCACAGGCTAGAAACAGAGGGCTTCTGATTATCTGCAGTGTTTTGTGCATATCATGTATCAGCCCTTGGAGGCTGCTTTGTTTTTTTCCTCCACCTACTTTTTTTGCCCAGCATCCCCCTGCATACACCCTCAAATCATGTCAGTGTATTCATTGGCAAGTACCCCCAACTGAGTTAAGTATAGCCAGATTATTACAAGAACATCTCTAACTCTAACTTCACATTTTTCCCTGTTAACCCGTTGTGGTAGGCATATGAGCTCCTGTCTCATAGCCAGGCTTATGCAAACATGGAAGTAGACCACATTGCAAAGCTGAGCGATGCTGTGTTGTAAACCAAATGCTGTGCTTCTATCCAAGGCAAGAAATATGTGCCAGTATTTTAAGATGACTTTCTGGGGACTGTTTTATTTTATATTCAGTTTAGGTATATCGGTTGTATAGGAATAATTCAGCTGATAGGCAGTGATTACTCTTACAGAGGAACAGCTCAGTTCCCTCTCCATTACCGACCTGCTGGAATTAGGTGGACTTGTGGAACTGATTTGCTGTACACTCTGATTAATGAATAACTGGTGTAACTTTTTTAATGTGTACTATACCTATGTATGTGTAGTGGTTACTGATTAATACATTCCTAGTTTTCATTTGCCTTTTATTGGCTCTCCTTGAAATGAATCATAGTTCTTTTCTGATATAGCAATCGTGACAGGAGCCATTTGATTGTGAAATGCAGAAAAAAGTAAAAATGAAGATGTTACTCGTTTTGCATTTTACATTATCAGCTGATGATTCTTTGGGTGTGCTTACTAAAAACTGGTTTGCCTACAATTAAAAATATGTCACCCCATACCTCTCTGAGAACTCCCTTCTAGGGAAAGGTGGATTTGTAAGTCATCTAAACCAAACTTATTTGGCTTGCCTTGAAACATAGCATGCCTCTTAGGAAGCTGAGTAGTGTATGATGAGAATACCTTCTTGCTTCAGTAAGTATCTGGGAGGGTTGGGGACAGGCTGAGGATGACTCCAATTTAAAGCTTTGTGGAGCTGGAAAATTAAAAGCTGAAGTGGGCACATCATTAGTGCTTGTGATGGGAGGAGCTAAGCTTTGGGGATTGCTGCCTGAGGCTGGCCAGGCGGGTCTGGCTGAAGGGCAGGGTGCGCAGGCAGAGGTGCTGGGCACCTCAGGCCTGACTGTGGAAATGGGCTTTTGCTGGCCTCATGGGTACACAGCACGAGGGCACTGTGCGGCTGCTCGCAGCTTTGCCGGGGCCTTCGGGGAGTGAGAGAGGATTGAGATGGTAGCTGCAGGAGAGTGCCTTCACAGAACCAGCAGTCATTCTGTGTTGAATCCTCTCTCTGTTAATTTTTACATCTTCCTTTGGTTAGGGTCAGACCTGTTGTGTTTTTACTATCAAGGGAAAATTTGCATCAAGTATATTTCGTTTAAATATTACCAGACTTTCTTTGTATTAGCTCAGAAATAAGTTTCTGTTTAAACAAGTTTTTTCAATCTTTCCAGCCATGCTGGATTTAAACTTCTCTGATTAAAATCAGATAGAAACTGATGTGCAGATACTTTTTCATCGGCTTGCCTGTCTGCTTGTAACTTACCCTTCCTCAGGCCATGTAGATTAGATACTTTCCATTCCAGTTGGTCTCTTAGTCCCACCACTCATATTTTCCATACACGTGTGTGTATCTACGCGTGTGTGTATCCTATTCCTTCTGTGCACATCCTCTCATCCTGTGTTGCGGCATCTTTGTTGTGTGTGTTCTTATGAAAAATGAAACTCAGCTTGTAGTATCTTAACATGAGAGATGGTTTCCTGTTCTTGAACTGTAAGCAAATACTTCCTCATATTCACCCAGCACAGAGCACAAATATATGTTCTTGTTAAATCAGGGTAATAGGGCATATATGTTATGGAACTTTTGAACCTAACCGAAGATTCTTATCTTCTACCTACACATTAAAATAAGATTGACTTTATTCACAGCTGCTAAACACGTGCAGCTCTTGTCGGATATGGGCATCCTGGTTTGGAAACATTGATCTACAATCATTTAGGGGCAGGTACAACAGGCAGGACAGGGAAGGCTGTGAAATTCTACGTCTGTTACTTCATAATATGTAATAAATGGTGTAGTCTCTTTGCAGTCACCCATCCTGAAAAGTCCATGCTTGGGTTTTATTTGAATTTGAAGTGAAAGCCAGGCCAACATGTAGGATCCGTGCTTTTACAGGAGCAGTGTATTTTCTGCCTATAGAGTGTAACAAGAGAGCGTACCCAATATTAAATTAAATGCTTGTAACAAGAGAGCATGCCTTATCTCTGACTAGCTTTTTCTCAAAAGATCCCAGAATAGCTTGGCAACTTGTCAGGTGTAAGATCTTGTCTAGAAAAACATTTCCTGAATTTGTGCAGGTGTTGCTTACTGCCTGTATGCCTCTCTTAGAAAAATAAAAAAGCACCTATCCTTGATACTCTGATGAAGTGACTTCATAACATACCTTTTAAATCTTGTTTTCTCTCCTCACCTCTGTACTTCCCACCATGTCACTTACTTGTGTATGGCATTAAAGTGTAAATAATTTTTTTCTGTACTTTGCAATATTCAGTGTGTCATTGAGGCTAAATAAAAAGTTCAGAATGTCAGAGTTAGGCTCTTAATGAGAATTAGAACTAATAAACTGAGCTCACTGCTGGCAAAATTTTGTTCTGCCTCACAAGGAACATTCAATACAGTTAGGAAGCAATAGTGTAAATGATACAGTTATATCTGACTAAATTGGAAAGTCATACAAGGGATTTGGGTGGTTCACTTGTATGTGAGCATGTTGCTTAAGTCATGACAATCTTAACAAAATTTTTTTAAAAAATTGCTCAAAGCTTTCAGGTTTACTGTATGGGTAAGGCAAAAGCTATGACTAGGGAGAACAAAACCCCGCATTCTAAATTTTACCAGATATCTGGAAAGTGCCCTCAGGTAATCCAAACTTTTATATTATTCTAAAAGCCAAAACATACAAAGCTGAGGTACACATTAACCCTGGAATTAAGCCCAGAGGAATTAGGCATGTGTGTGAGATGAGGAAGAAGGCTGGTAAAGAGCAGACTCATCCTTTTTCTCTGGACTGTTCTTTTAATTCAAATAGAAAGCAGAGGATGAACAACGTGACTATTCAAATGTGATTTTAGAGAAGGTGGGGGCTTGTGATTGGTGAGAGCCTTTTTCTTGAGACCTGAACGTTGAAGGGAGAGTTTGGAATTAGTGTGCTTTGGCTTTGTGAAATCTAATTCTAGAAGTACCTGCATCCTTGATTATGTAAATTAAAAAGTTTCTGTAAATTCAGTTAAATTACAGTAGTGAAGATATACACGGGTCTCTAATTAGAACATTGTGCTGAAATATGCTGGTCTGGTTTAAGGTGGGAGTTACTGGATGGGATTTCAGAACCAGTGGGTATTAATTCACATCTTGTTACAGATGATGGGAATGTTCTCGTTGACTTCAGTGGAAATACAGCTGAAGCCAGTGTTAGATGCCATAGTATATCCTGCCCAAGAGCTCTCTTCAATTTGGAAAGGAGGGGTTCAGGCAAATGTTTTTTTCTGAGATGTTTTGTAAAGCAATCCTGTTACCATGAAAAGCTTTCTGGGAATGTCACAAAATGCGATGCCCATGTTGGAAGGGAGAGAGGAAAAGCCAGTAATACATATCTGTCTGTAGTTAGAAATTAATATTATCTGATTGAGAAATACTAGACAAAATCTTAGGAAATCAGCTTATCTAGGCACTTGAAGCCTGAATTGTATTAAGTTTTCTTTCTCCTTCAGGTAAAAGATTTTAATGGGAAATTAAAAATGCTTCACTCAAAACATTTTGAGTTTGGCTAAGGCAAAGAAGACTATTTCTGTGCAGACATACCCATTAGGTCTTGTGGTTTGCTTGCTGTTACCATTCTAGCTTATGTGATTTTCTGGTGCTTGAATAAAGAGGAAGAAAGTTGATTGGGCTAAACTTTAATATGCCAATGACATACTTTCTTTCTTATGTATGTTGCTGCAAATATAAGGATGCTTATTATGAGATGTTCAATAGGAAACAGAAATATTAAATTATTCTAATCATTGTATCCAAAGATAAAAATACTGAATAAGTAAAGGGCTTGTTAAAATATCTTGAACCTAAGCATTACATTATGAAGAGATGAACTTTTGACACTCATTCAAAAGAAATGAAATTTTTTGACCGTATAAAAAGACTTAAGAGTTTCCTCTAAATGCCTAAACCACAACACTAATAAAATATTGGGGTTTTTTTGTTGTTTCTGGTTGCAAATTTTTGAAGCCTTTGAAAAGAATTTAAATCCTACACACCATTTAACTCATTTCCTCTATGCACTGTAAGACTGCATCACATCTTAGTGCCTACCAAAGAACTGCCAGGCCTTAGAGGATCTACTACTGTGAGATTGCTAAATTCACAGTGACTGGAGTAATGTTGATGGGGGTTGTCACTGTTTGGAAGGTCTACTTTTCTTTTTTTCCCTTGCTGATATATTTGATCTTACACAGTTTATTTGGAGCAGCTTTTAAATTTTCTCTAAAGTGGCTTACACGAATGGCCAACAAATGACTAAACCCTCATCGCGTGTGAATCCCGTATCTTGTGAATTGAGATAAGAGGGAAGAATGGGAATAAGATGGAAAGGAGCTTATCAGAGGAAAATCCCTATTAATGCTAATAGCCACATGCAAATCATGGTTCTTACTTCCCCCCCTCTAATTCTCAAGACGTCTTGGAGCAGCCAGCTACTTTGCACAGTGCTGTTCCTCTGCTCACCTGAAAACAGATGGTTCTACACAACCATCTTGTTGCGAACTGTCTCCAGTACAACCATCTTTGTGTGAGAGGTCTGAGTGCCAGACACATCAGCTGAGTTATTCACGATTCTGATGCTATGTTCTGAATGCAAGAGAGCTGCCAATGTCTTGCTTTGAAGCACATACTATGATCTTCCTTATATACTTTTAATAAGCCTAAAATGCTTTGTGCTCAAGGACTTCCTAGCTGTAAAAGAAAGTCTCATGCCAAATTTGCATATATGTGCATTATTTTGACTAACATATGATTTTGGGCACAGGACTTTTCTGTTTCTTTCCCTTCATGAATATATTCAGAACTTGGGGTATTTATTACATGTAAAGATCTTTTTTTTATCTCCAGACAGCATCTTACTGTGTACATAACAGGTTGAAACAATCTCCTCCTCTTTCAAGTATAGATCAGCACTCATATTATAATCTCAGATATGAAATTTTGATGGCTTTAAGGGATTAGTAATGGGATACGGAGATTTTCCCCTGCAGCACGTTGGTTCATTTAGGGTGCTTTTCTCTAGCAAATGAACATGCTGTTTGGTGAGCTCTGTTGCGTTCGTGTTTAGTGGCTGGCCCTGTTATGAAAAACAGCCCAAGTTTACGCTTTCTTTGGCAGACCCTCTGGAGAGGCTAAGGATCAAGTTAGCAAGGGGACTTGAATGCCCTGTTTTTTTTGAGTTGTTTCACAGAGTAGTTGAGAGAGACACCAAAACTTATTATTACACAGTTTAAAGATGATGTTAGGGCCAGCCTTGAAGTCCAGCATTCTGTTTCCCAGACTGCTGTTCTGAGACTTTCTGGTAGAATAAAATGCATTTCAACCAGCATTTTGGTAAGAAATATATAAAAATAACAGCCGCCTTTTAGGCAGTAAATTATTGGCGCCTAAGAGAGGAGAAACTTTGTCTTAGAGCTTGTATAATAACATGAGTTCAAGACCCAGTGAAATGTGCTTTGAGTGATACTACTTCTGCCATGTTTGAATTTAAGAGTTGTGTACTTTTCCAGGTGATGGAGTTTTACTGCCAGTCCTGTGAGACAGCCATGTGCCGGGAGTGTACAGAGGGAGAACATGCAGAGCATCCCACGGTACCACTCAAGGATGTGGTAGAGCAACACAAGGCTTCCCTCCAAGTCCAGTTGGATGCTGTCAACAAAAGGTATGGAAACTCCACTGATTATTTTCCATTTTCAGTTCTACCACTGGCTTCCTGTGTTACCTTGGGTAGATGTTTTAATGTGCTGGTACCATGGACCTTTACTTAGAAAACAGGGATAGTGAGGCTAGCATAAGGAAAAAAATCCATTGAGTGTGATGCACTGAGGGATTAGAGAAAAGAGCAGAAGATTCGTATCTGTCTCTCACAAAACAGAGGCCACTAGAAATGCAAGCGTCCTCCAAAGAGGGGGCATAAAATCTTAAAGAGAAAAGTACTAGCCAGTCATGAATTTAATGACAAATAAATAATACTGGATGCTTAAAAGACTAGTACAAACACTTTGGTGGCAGAAAAGCTAAAAAGAAAGAAAAAGTGGGGTAGATCTAGTTATATCTCCCCGAGTAGATACATTTGCTTAAAGGACAGAGGATCCAAGGCCTCCTTGTTGGAAATGCCTAAAGTCTCATGAATTTCCACAAGGGAGGGCCCTGGTTTAGCCTTATTTTATCAGACCAAAACCATGCTGTGGTTATAAAAGGAATGAACTTACTTCTGGGAAATGACCAAGTTTAAAGACAGCCTGCCGATGAGATTGTTTCATCAAAAGATATCAGGGCAAGGGCCAATGTTTAATGACTTTTGAAACAGCAATCTTTGTAATTTAATCCCTCCCTCAGGCTTCCAGAGATCGACTCAGCACTTCATTTTATATCTGAAATCATACACCAGTTAACCAACCAAAAGGCTAGCATTGTAGATGACATTCATTCCACTTTTGATGAACTCCAGAAGACTTTAAATGTGCGAAAGAGCGTGCTGCTTATGGAACTGGAAGTGAATTATGGCCTTAAACACAAAGTAAGATGCATGTTTTGTTTCAATGAAAAGCTATTAATTTAATCAGCCAGTTTTTACGAATTATGCAGGACGCCAGTTTGACAAATTGTGTCTGAGATCCATAGGGGTAATTTTGTTTTCATGAAATCAAGTGCTGCAGAGCCTCACTGGTGGGTGTCCAGCCTTATAAATTGAATCCAGACCCTGTATGGGCAGGTAGCCCTTTGTGCATGGTGTGTGAGGATCTAAAATGGCCAACACACTAAGCAGGCATCTGCTCAGTTCCAACATGCTGATGTGCAGATGACAATAAGGGAACACCAAAGGAAAGTCTGAAATCCTTGGGCTGTAATCCTATGAACCCCCCTCCATGAAAATACAGGCAAAACAATTTCTCCTGAAGAACTGAGCAAGGCTTAGTGTTTTGCTTTAAAGCAGTGTTTTCCTTTCAAATGCCTGGTAGCATATTTCATGTTAAATGTCACTGGTTGGAACACGTGAAGATTGGAGGGACATCTTACTTTTTCAGGGGAATGCAGAGAGCAGTAGGTTCCAGAGCTGTATTCATTCTTTTACTTCCTATCTGAATGATTGAATCCTGTGGTTTTCCCCCTGTATTATAGCCTAAACTTCAGAGGAAGAAAACAGAAACCTGCACAAACAGAAGCCTGTAGCTTGGTGGGTACAGTTTTTGTTGAGGATTAGTGAGCCTGAATCAGGCAAATGAAAGAATTTAGTCCTTGTCTTCCTGGGCATCAGTTGTCTGTTTTATATAAAAGAAAGATCTCTTCCCTCAAAGTAGCCTTCAAAAGAAAGTAGTATCAGCAACGGGAGTTTTAAGAGTGCCTGATACTATTGGCATCTTTGGGCATTCTCTGCGATTACTGAGCAGCTTGAGCATCTCCAGATGTCTGAAGTGAAGTAATGCTGTATTCCTGGATCTGGAACAGGCTTCATCATTAGGAAGGTATTGAACTGCTGGGCCTGTGAAAATTGAGGAATTCTAACATGTGCACAAGATATGTACTTTCAGGAACACAGGGAACTCCAAACCCTTGGAGCACAGAATTTAGTCATCTCCAGACCTAAGCAGCAGCTGAGGAGATTTCAGCATCAAAAATTTGGACTTAGATCCCAGGTTCATCTAGACGTATCCAAGATGTCACAAAAACTTATTTTCTTAGAAAGCAAATATACTCAGGGTGTGTACAAAGTTCACACAAGAAAGAATATGATGTTAAATTATCTTATTGTTGTTTAAAGGGATTTAAAAGAGTTTAAAAATTATTTTGAGTGTTAAGAGAACCAAATTTTTACAAAGCTGCACATAAGCAGTAAAAGAGGCATCTCCCCTGTTTGTATAAAAAAAGAGTGACTGGAGATTTTACTTTTGAATGAATAGTAGTCCTGCAAAATAATTCAAACCCAAATATTCCATCATTCTGATAATGTAATGTATTTGGTTTGCGTGGCAAGGTTTTGGTAGCAGGGGGGCTACAGGGGTGGCCTCTGTGAGAAGCTGCTAGAAGCTTCCCCCGTGTCTGATAGAGCCAATGCCAGTCGGCTCCAAGACGGACCCACTGCTGACCAAGGCTGAGTCCATCAGTGATGGTGGTAACGCCTCTGTGAGAGCATATTTAAGAAGGGGGAAAAAAAGACTGCGCGGCAGTAGTCAGAAGAGAGGAGTGAGAATATGTGAGAGGAACAACTCTGCAGACACCAGGGTCAGTGAAGAAGGAGGGGAGGCGTGCTGCAGGTGCAGGAGCAGAGATTCCCCTGCAGCCCATGGTGAAGACCATGGTGAGGCAGACTGTCCCTCTGCAGCCCATGGACGTCCATGGTAGAGCAGATACCCACCTGCAGCCCGTGGAGGACCCCGTGCTGGGGCAGGTGGGTGCCTGAAGGAGGCTGTGACCCCGAGGGAAGCCTGGACCGGAGCAGGCTCCTGGGAGGTCCTGTGGCTCTGTGGAGAGAGGAGCCCATGCTGGAGCAGGTTTGCTGGCAGGACTTGTGACTCCATGGGGGACCCACACTGGAGCAGTCTGTTCCTGAAGGACTGCACCCTGTGGAAAGGACCCATGCTGGAGCAGTTCGTGAAGAACTGCAGCCCGTGGGAAGGACTCATGTTGGAGAAGTTAATGGAGGATTGTCTCCTGTGGGAGGGACCCCACGCTGGAGCAGAGGAAGAGTGTGAGGAGTCCTCCCCCCAAGGAGGAAGGAGCAGCAGAGACAATGTGTGACCGTATGACGAAAAGACTGCAACCCCCACTGCCCATCCCCCTGCGATGTTCAGGGAGAGGAGGTAGAGAAATTGCAAGTGAAGTTGAGCCTGGGAAGAAGGGAGGGGTGAGGAGAAGATGTTTGAACATTTGGGTTTATTTCTCATTACCCTACTCTGATTCTGATTGGTAATAAATTCAGTTAATTTCCCCAAGTTGAGTCTGTTTTGCCTGTGACAGTAATTGCTGAGTGATCTCCCTGTCCTTACCTCAACCAAAAAGCCTTTTGTTATATTTTCTCTCCCCCTGTCCAGCTGAGGACGGGAGTGATAGAGTGGCATTGGTGGGTATATGGCATCCAGCCAGGGTCAACACACCACATGTACTTTTCAAAAATGAAAAAATGAAAGGGCTACACTTCACTGAAAGAAAGGTGGCAATTGAGTTTCAGTTGTCCAATGGATGATAAGAGGTCTGGCGTAAAATACTGTAAACACGTTTTAAATATTAGTTATGGTAGGGTTTAATATCTTCCATCTTTGTAATGAAAGAAAACTATATTGAGAAAATAATGGTTTTAAAACTTAGCTGCAAATTGTCTTCCTCCTCAGCTTGTGGTTTGTTATCCCAGGCATACGGGGCTTTGTCATCCTGGGACTTTATAAGCTATGCTATCTGTTTAACTACTTATGTCCGTGAATAAAGACAAGGGAGATTAGAAATGCCTTATATTCAATCCTGAGAGGTTTATAGATGCCTAGGAAAACAGGTAACTTGAAATTTCAGTGTAGTATTGAAATTTGTTCATTCTGTTTTGCTTGCAGAAGATTTTGTGTTGTTATCACTTTCCCATATCAGTAACTCATGAGCCTGGATTTTCTCCAGTGGGTGAAAAGCAGATAGTTTTGTAAAATTCAGAAGAAAAATGCCCTTAGAATTAAGTGTCATTACATAGCATGTCTCAGCAAGGGAAGAGTATCTCATAACAATAAATACACCCAGTCTCTAAGTTTACTTTAAAATCAATTGAAATGTTTTGAAAATATTTACTTTACAGTGATGGTCAACAAAATAACTTCTCTGATCCGCAGTAATGTCTGTGCCCTAGTTCTTTGCTGTAGGAGAAACATACCACATGTGTGACTGGGTACTTTGGTTTAGGGATTTCGTCAGTGGAGAATGTGAGGGGTAACTGGAATGTTTGGGCTTTCCTGACTGTCATGAATTTCTCTGCTAGGTTGTTATAATTCAGGGATCCTTTTTCCAATTCATTGCAAAACTGGTTTAAAAAAAAAATGTTAGCCTTGTTCCCAGCCCACACCTAACAATTTTGAGTTCAACCAAAATTTTAGGCTACTCAACCCAACTCTTCCCAATATCCACAACCCATCCTTTACATTTTGCTTTCCTGCCTGCTGAAACTGGGGAAACAACTTACCCTCTTCTGCTGGGGAGACCTTTCCTTTCTTCACTTTTTTAGATCAGGAATCACAGTTTTCCTCAGGATGGATGTACAGATCTTGAGAATGCCTTCTTGTCCGTCTCCATAGAGGAGTAAGCCAAGGTTTCCCTTGGCTCTGAAGAAGTAGTTTCAAGAAGTTTCTTGCAGCCTCCCTTATTAATGGGCCTGGTGACTCCAAAATATCTCTGTCTCTGTGCAAACAGCTCAATTCCCAGTAACTATCTCATTAACTGTGACTGCTGAGAGTTAGATGGAGCAGAGTTCAAGCTTCTACATTTGTTTTTTTGTTTGCTTTTGGTTTTGTTGTTTGTTTTTTTTTTCAAATAGACAAGACAGGCAGGGCACAGTCTAGGGTGACAGTGGATCTGTGAAGACTTGAAGACCCAAAACAGGGTGCATGTTTTGTGTTGCAGCATGATATTCCAAGAACACATAGGGGATCAATGTGGTACTTTTACTAAACTAAAACTTTAAAATAAACTCTAAAATAAAGTACTATAAATTGGGTTTCTGCAGAGGCCTTCAGATATAAACTACATCTTGCTAGGATAGTTCTTGTAACATGCTGCTAATCTGGTGTTTGGTAATGCACACAGGTCCTCCAGACACAGCTGGATACCTTACTTGAAGGACAAGAAAGCATTAAAAGTTGCAGCAACTTTACAGCCCAAGCCCTCAACCACGGCACTGAAACCGAAGTTCTGCTGGTGAAGAAGCAAATGAGTGACAAGCTGAATGAACTGGCCGAGCGGGACTTCCCACTGCAGCCCCGTGAAAACGATCAGTTGGACTTCATAGTGGAAACAGAAGGCTTGAAGAAGTCCATTCACAATCTGGGTACCATTTTAACCACCAATGCTGTGGCCTCTGAAACAGTTGCCACAGGTGAGGGACTGAGGCAGACAGTGATCGGACAGCCCATGTCCGTTACCATCACAACTAAGGACAAAGATGGGGAGCTCTGTAAATCTGGGAACGCTTACCTCACTGCTGAACTGAGCACGCCTGATGGAAGCGTCGCGGATGGAGAAATACTTGACAATAAAAATGGCACTTACGAATTTTTGTACACTGTTCAGAAAGAAGGGGACTTCACTTTGTCACTGAGACTTTATGATCAACATATCAAGGGCAGCCCATTCAAACTTAAAGTGGTCAGATCAGCAGATGTGTCTCCTACCACTGAAGGGGTTAAGAGGCGTGTTAAATCTCCTGGCAGTGGTCATGTGAAGCAGAAGGCTGTGAAAAGACCTGCGAGCATGTACAGCACTGGCAAAAGAAAAGAGAATCCCATTGAAGATGATTTGATCTTCAGAGTAGGTAGGTGACTTGTCTGCTACCTATTGACATACTTAAAAACAGTTCCCCTGAGCTTGATGATACTTAATGAAAAAAATCTAGAAGTTAAATATTTTACAGTTAAAGCTGTAAGTAGAGGAACCTGATAATACCTTTAGGCCTCCTGACTTTTGTTCAGATGTAAATTTTAAAAGAACATACGTTAGAAATTCTGTTTGCAGCAAATATTTAATTGGAATTCAAGTTGAAAAATGCATACATTTGACTTGGGACAAAATACTTGACCACTTCTGTACTCTATTTGACATATGAAAATATAATAAGATTGATGCTTCAGATTAGGTTAAATTACTTCTTTAAAAAGTTGCATGGCAAGAAGGGAAGTAGGAGGACTCCTCTGAAACTATTGCCCTAAATATTAATCTAATTAATTAACCTGGAACTATACATGCTAAATCCTGTGGGCATATATAGTTATTTCATTATGTCATCATAGGATAAAATTACAATTTCTTTAATTTGCATTTTTCCCCCAATATCTAAATATGTTTGGTTCTTTATATAGTGTAATGTTATCTCTAAATCTGTGGACTTCTAATGGCCGGTAAAAATATAACATCTTGGTGTCATTTACTGTGATTTTCTTTCAGGTCTTTTGATGTACTCTGTTTTTAAGCTATATAATAATAATTGTAATTTGAAAAGTCTGTATTTACTGTATTTATATAATATCTGCTTATATAGTTAGAAAATACTTTTCACTTTGCACAACTAAAGAAAAAAGCAAGTTAATTCTTGATATGTACAAGTCAGGATTTCAGCAGTATGTGTTACCAAGTTTGACAACCAGTCGGCAAGGTGGCTTTCCCCTTTGTAGCATAGAATGGGTGGTGGTTAATCCTGGAGGACTTTTAAGTAGTTCTATTGAAAATTCATCTGGACACCACTTGTCAGTTGGTTAGCCCTGTCCATCTGATTTCTCATCCATCAGTATTTCTAGTAGACTCTTTGCTGTGATAAAGAGTACATGCAGTAACATAATGGTTTTATGTCAGAAAATGTATTCAGCAAGTGTGCTTTGCTTGCTGAATAAGACAGTACAATGTAAGCTTTGGATGGAGCTACTTGTAAAATGACCGGCCTTTCCCAGATGGCCGGTGCATTTCCTTGTAAGACAAATGACCCCATAAATATAACAACTCAAAGCATTTTTTCCAGAGGCAATGGTACCCAGTTTTACTGTCACTAAGGCGAAGTTTCACGGTGACTGCTGAGTCAAAAGTTAGAAATACAATGTAGAACAATTCATACTGAAGTCGAGCCAAGCCTACTTGGCAGTAACCATGCTGTATTGTCCAAAGTTGGTAGATGACCTTTGTTAAATTAGTACTCAGGCATAGCCTTCCTCTAGTAAGAGGGTGTTCTTGTTGCAAAAGCTATTGCTGTAGTCACCACCAGCAGAGCCCCTGTTAGCAATCCCGTGGGGAGAGAAGCCCTGGCGTAGGGCAGAGTGATCAACCTCAGGCTCCTGCTGCAATAGAAAGGGACCTGTGGCTCTTCCCAAAGCAGTTTCGCTGCTGGTACTGGTTAAGTGTGGCAGAGGGTATGTATGAATGTAGCCTAGATCTTTTTTGGGCTCTGTTTTGAGACAGGGTTAGACAAAATGGTTAGGAATAATGTCCGAACCCTGTATAGAAAGAAAACATCTCTTTAATCTCTTCTGAAATGGTCATGACATGTTATATGCTAGACAGAGAAGGGGTTGGATGGACAGATTCAGGCAGAAAGTCTCTGTAGGTCTGTAGCAGGTAGGAGCAGGACAGGAAAGCCTGCACAGGTACACTGTGCCTGGAAGTAACAGGGGAGCTCTGTTACACATTGTGGCTGACACCTTCACTGAATGCTAAGTCCTCTTGTTCACATATATTATGCATTAATTTGTCCCAGTGTGGAAATTGTAGCTCCAAATGGATTAAAAAAACCAAACCACACATACCCCACCCACCCCCGAAAAAAATATTTTCTGAACTTCTTTTAAAACTGTTAATATTCTTATTACAAGGCTTTTGTTATGGATTAAAGTTATTTCAGCTTGTAATTTCTGCTTCTGTATCCCCTGCTTCTAGTGAACAGTTTCTAACCTGACTACTAAATAGTGGTATGGCTCTGGTTTGGATTTTGGTGGTGGTGGTGATTTGATTTTATTTTTTTTTAACCATTCTCTCCAATACACCATAAACTCTAGAAGTTTTGAATGTTTTCCAAAAAGTGCAGTGCTTTTTCTTTCTGTTGTAATGCAATCATGACCGTGTGCTTTATTTTGGACTTCTCCCTCCTCCCCTTTTTCATCACTCTACCCCCCCAAAATAAGAAGAGAAAATAATTAGAACAAGAGCTACACGTCTCGGAGCTTTTCCTTGATGAAACCTCTCGGGAGCACCCACATTTACGATACATCGATAGCTATTTTATTGAAAAACTGAGCTGAGAGTAATACTTCATCCTGTTACATGTTCAGTTCTCAGTCACTCATTTCACAGAATGACCCTACTTAGAGATGTCCCTCTGGGCTTCTGTGGGCTCGTGTATACATTGTCTGAAAGGTCTCTTAAGCCATTGCAGCTATAATGCTCTAGATTTTTACACTCTTCCAAAATATGCAAAAGTAATGAAGACAGGTAAAACTTCTGCCATTTTCACAGAGATTGCCTTCATGGATTTAAGAGTTTGTTTAGCTCCAGTTTCAGCTCACTTCAAAAAGCTAATGTTTGGTTCATTTGATGAGGTAATGTAAAATAAAGTTTACAGCTGTTTTCCAACACAACTGCGTATCTCTTATTTTGAACCCATTGTTGAATTCCTCTGATTGCTCTGGCCAAATCTGGATTTTTATTTTAAACTGGGCAAGATAAATCTTATATTTGGGCTGCCAGAAGCTCATACAGCTGTGTTGGAGAACCGTATTGCAATATTCCTATGGGCATCCAAGCATACAGAGTATGCTATTGTATATATGCTGATATATGGGCTTTTATGCACAAGTAGATTGATCAGCTCCTAGCAGGAGATTGTTCTTGTGCTAGTATTAACAGAGATAACATTAATACAACATTAGTACAGTTAAGTGCTTTCGTTCATGGGGAATTGTGCATTGTATCTTTTGCCAATTCTGTATTATTCATGGCTTTTAAAATGGCATGTGGTTCTATTCAGACATTTTAAGGTCAAGCTATTGACTGCACATTCATACATTTGTGTAATTCATTATTTACAAGAACAGAGTATTTCTTGCTTCCTCCTGTTCTCTCTCAATAATTTATATCGTCAACCTTTTTTTTATTCTTTTTAAACAGGTGTGTTCTCTAAGAGTGTATCCATGCAGTATCTGTGTAGCACGTCCTTAGTTTACACAATTGAAAACAAGAATGTGCTTATGATACCCGGAAAATAATTGCTGCACAATGGTTTTTGCTACTGCTACAACTGGTAGGAAGCACGAAAGCGAGAGGGAAGGCTCTTTTCCGTTACCTTGCTTTTGTGCCTTAGACCCATGCTGAGCAGAGGTAAACGGAGGTGAGGGATGTTCACAGTGTCAGCCCTTCCACCTTCCCTGGTAAATCTCTCCCACGTCCTCCAAAGGAGGGTTAAGAGCCGTGGGCGGCATCAGTTAGTTACTCTGTCCAGGACCCCATCTTGTGCTCTAGCTCTGCCATGCTGTGCCATATGCCTTGGTATTTTTTCTCTTCTGGCACATTTCATGACTGGGTTCTTTGACACCGTTTAGCAGTAGTGGTGCTATTTCCCACTTCAACTGCTTTTTCTCTTCATTTATTTATACTTGGGATTGGCATCAGATACAGCCAGATGGAGAGTTGGCTCTCTGCTAGAAAGTTCAATTTTCCTTTTCCTCAGACTGTTTAGTTGTCTGTTCAGTCATGTAACTGAGCATCTAAGTTTAGCTGGTACATTTAATGTGTCTAATTCACTCTGATTAAAAAAAAAAAAAGTGTCTTTAACAGTACCTTTCTTTCAGCCTCCTTAGTAGGTGTAGATATCATCTTCTGGTCTGTTATCAGTGCTGAAAGCAAATAGGAGCCTTATTGTGATTGTTTTCCACATAAAAACTCATGAACAAGGCCTGTGTAATAATAGCTTTAGTGCAGTTTAAAAGCAGGCTTAGGGGGAGCAAAGGGATTCTTGATCAGGTGTTTCTTCTTTACTTTTCCCTGAAGGCCTCTGCCTGAAACTCTGTATTGGATTGTCTTGTTTGAAAGGAACAGGGCTGCCTATAGATATATACTTTCTGAGTTTCACAAAAACACAAGGGAGTTATATGGGTACACATCTCCTTGAAAAAACATGTATTTTTCCAACTGCAGTTAGCCCCCTTGTACAGATGGTCCAGAGGAACCTTCTCCCTGTAGCAAGCAGCATCTGCTTCCTCTCATTCCCCCGACCCGTCTCTGCCTTTCCAGCAAGGTCCAGTCCTGGCCAAATTACAGCCTGGCTAAGGTCACTGGAGAAGGAAGGGATGTGCATGTGTAGTTGTTCCATGTAGTGCAGAAGTATGATACATGACATCCAGAGGCCCCTCTGACACACTTTAATCAGTTGTTCTTCATTCTCTATTTCAGAGCTCTGGAATAAACCCATTAATGAAGAGTATGAAATAGTGAGATGTTTTCTATATGGAATTTATATTTCTGTAGAAATAGGAATGCCTAGCAATGGGGAAATAGAATTTAATCTTCCAGTTTATTAGCTCAAATCCCTCTGAGGCTTGTCATGAACTCTTTACGGGTTTGTAACGGCCAGTGTGAAATTTGGCCAGGCCTACATTGCATAGTTTTACAGTCACACCTGTACTGGACAGGGGCTGCAGAACTCTGGCATCACATTGCTGGCAAAAATCCCCAGCGTGGGTCTGATGCCCTGACGACAGAGACCTGGTCTTGGTTCGACTCATGTCATTCAGGGTTTTGCTGCTGTACCAGCAAAGAACTGCTTCTGAGGTGCGCCTACCCCTAGGATTTGTGCATACCTACCTGTGGTGGCATGGGCTCTGCAAGGGCTCGAGCAAGGCTTGGAGGTGGTCTTGGCCAAGCTTTTAGGGACAGATGCTGTGTAAAGCAAATTAATACAGATCAGCCCAAACTTCACTACCAACAGTGTGTGGGAGTATCTGCCAGAGTTCCTACTGAATTATTCATTCCTCTTTAAAGGTTACAAACATTGTGTGCCTTCATCCAACAGACTGATTGATTTTAAAACTTAAATTTGCATGGGAACTTGGATTAGAAACACTGACATTTATTTTACAATAAGCACATAGCTTGTTAACAGTCTGCTTCGGTGCAATTTTACTACAGAGTCTTTCGTGTTTCAGCTATATCTATTACGAGAGAGGGCATCACATCCTCATAACGTGTAAGCTTTGACTAAATATATTTTGGTGCTCTGAGGAAAAAAGAAACGAAGCTAGGGAACAAGAAAACAACTCCTTGATACCTGTCTATGCAGTATGCATGTAGACCTTTCCATGCTGTTTAGTTGTATCCTTTTTTTCAGTACTACGTAGAGAACAGTCCAAGAAGAAGTATTTGAAGTGTTGTAGGCAGGAAAGAAATGGTACTTACACAACATGTTATGGCTACTAGCAACCTCTAAAGTCTCCCCATTAATCTGTAATCTTTCTGCAGGGTTTTTGTCTCTCAGAGTCCATCCCCTTCCTGCTGGGGGCAGTGACATGTTTTCTCTTTGTGTTTTAGGAAGCTGATAAATCTAGGTTAGCAAGCAGGGAGGTTATTATTCATATCAGTAAAACTTAGAAAGCAAAAAATGTTCCTTCTGTTACTATGAACATCAAAAATGTACATAATACAACAGGTTTGTCCAGATGCCCAGCACTTACAGAGCAGATTCTTATTGCAGTTACATGATGTAATTTTCAACATCTCCTGTGATGTTAATGGGCGTTGAGAATTTTTTTCCCTTCTTGTTAGTGAGATTCAATCTGGCCCCTGTTGTGCAAGAATAAAAGATTGAAATTATGAAGCATTTTATGTGTGCTAGATTGTCTTGAGCTGAAAATGGATACTTTTTTGTTGAAAGCATATCATCAAAGCTAAATTAATTGGTTTGTGCAGGCTATGCTCGGTAATACCAGAAGGAATTAGATAGGGCTGAGGCAAATCTGATTGTTTATTATTCTGTATACAAAGACAGTATAAAAGGAGCTATTCCACAGGCCACAGATCTGCTGCCTAATAACTCTCTTCAGCCTGCCCCTTTGAAAACTCTGCTGTCCTCTCCCAATCCCCAGCAGGTTGCCACAGAAGTTGCAGTAAAATGTCTGTCTTCTCCTCCTTTGTGCCCCACTGTAGCTCAGATCAGGAGGGAGGTAAGGCTGGGCAAAGACAGGCACGAAAGATGCAGGCTTTCATCTCTAAACCAGGCTGCTTGGGAGACACTGGAACGAGGATCCCACTACCATCCTCTGGTTCCAGCCCTGTGCATTTGAAGTGTTGGTGCCTCCCTAGGCTAAGGACTGACTGCCCATGACTGAGAAAAGACAAAGCATGGGCTGCCATGATACAGAGGGGTGGTATCTTGCAGTAAAAGATTTGCTGAAGACTCTCTCTCAGGCAGGTATGTTTATAAGGCAGGAATCTCTGCTTACAGGAAGGAGCTATCATCCTTTGGCATTACAGAGTCAGGATCCTGCTTTTCCAGAAGCTGACATACTTTACTACAAGCTTTCCTCTCATCATCTGAACTGCTCCTGCTGCCTGTGCTTGGATTCAGATCTTTGCTGGCATGGTGAATTATTTCAATCAGAAAGTTCAAAGTTACCTGTTTTCCTCTTCAATATAAGTTAGGAAATAAGCTGTGTTTCACCAACCTCAGCTTTCTTCTTCAGAGAAATGTGTGCCACTGTGGAAGAGACTGTATAAAGGCCTGTGTGCAAATTAGGACCTATGTGATGGGCTTAATACCTGCAAAGCACTGTTGGCAAAGATGTTGCATGGAGCTGAATTTCATCTGCACGCTGTGCTAATAAATTACTATTTCTTAAACTTGCTGTGGAATGTGACTATGGCATTCCTGCATAATTTCTTCTATTTTTCCTTTGATGTATGTTTACAAGGTCCCACTGAAGAACACTCAGAGTAACTCTTTATGTAGGGTCCCTCTTATCTTTAAAAATTAAATTCCTTGACTTTCAAGAACATTTTTCTATGGGTAAAGAGCATACATTCCATAAAGTTTGTGCTAGTTGGTTCCAGATGCTCTAGCTTACGCCTCCTCTTTTCTAACAAATGTTTTCCCTTTACTCTCAGTAGTAAAAGGAATGTTTCTCCCTTTTCATCCATTCGCTTTGGCTAAAAGGCAAAAAGGAAACTCATCATTAGCATATGGTGGAAAAAAATTGCTGCATGCATCCCTCAGGCACTGCTCATTAAAAGAATACACAGAAATGGCTCAAGTCTGGGTAATGTAATTGGTGTGTAACTCACTATTCCCTGAACATGTACTTTCCCCTTGCAGTAAAAAAACTGAGAAGTATTTGCCTTCTTTAGTGGATGGAGCATATGGAATTCAAGAAAACAAGCCTTGAAACAAAGGGACATGCTCGCAGCACCAAGTGCAGAGGAATTAAATGTTACTTGCTAGCCAGTGACAGGAAATATGCATCCCACAGCCATCACCACAGCAGAAAGAAGGGTTGTGAAGAGCGTACACACTCCTAGTGAAAGCTAAATACAAATTAGAGCTAATATGTATGTCTTATACTGGGTATCACAGTCAGAACAGTGTTAATCACTGAGCTCAAGGATGTTTTGGACTAAAATAAAATACAAGTTTTTCAATTAAAACCATATATTGAAACCAATTAGTGTCTGATACGCAGCCAGTGAATGCATGTAAAAATACTCTACTAGAAAAAATAGTGCTGCATCCAAGTCTTGGAAAGAACAGCTTATAGAGTCTTTTTGTTTCAAAATTCATTCATTCATCATGAATAACCTTGGGGTCCAAGATCATAATTGCAGTCTTGTCTAAAGACCCCTGAGCCTTCTTTACAAACAAAGCAGGAATTTGGATACTGTTCCTGTGCTCCAGATGTAACTTGGACCAGCCACTTTAGGGCTGACCTTTTAAAGACATCAGTTTGCTGTGTGACTCTCCTCAGAATGTCTCAGAACAAACATCTATGTAATGAGGCATCTAAACTTAATGAACTTTTGTGAAAATTTGATATTTTACGTCTCCTTATCACCTTAAGCCACTGGGGAAAAGACTTACAGTTCTGTGTAAATCACTATTGCATTTGTCCTGGGTAAAAATGGGACCTCTGTGGGTGTATACTGCTTTGTTAGAACAAACTAAGGTCTTTGCAGAAGCAGTCTCCAGGTGTTGGTCTTCACTGGCTCACATCCCAATCATTCAAAACCAGTTCTTCATCTGAGTTTCCCTTCTAAGGGAATTTTTAAAGCCTGTGACTGCAAACTGTGTATGAGTGAATAGGAGACTTCCCTGTCTTGAAATGGCCCCATCCAAAGTGATCACCGATATGTTTTATCTCAACTTTGTTGATAATTGTGCTAAAACCCTGTCGTCTGTCCAGGCTCTTATCTTAGCCTCTGTCTGAATGTTCCCACAGTACTGCCCCTGTCTTTGCCTTCTCAGTAGAATAAAAATCTGCAATTTAAAAAAAGTCCATCATTTATGCAAAAACGTTTTACTTGTTACCTCACGCAAGAGGCAAATTGTGAACACTGATTTGTGAAGGTCAAGGAGGTCATTACATTGATGGGGGCTTAGATGGCATACATGCCAACGAGTTAAGAACAATCCCTTCTTGTACTTAGAATTGTGGATCTGTTACTGAGATAGTTCTTTGAAGCTGTAGCAGTAATAAGAACTCTTCAAAATAGAAATCTACAGATAAGGATGTAATAAATGCATGTTTGGCATTTAGGTCCCAACTGATTAGTCCCGTCTAACCTGATTTCTTATGTGCTTTGTGTTCAATTTTAGGCACCAAAGGAAGAAACAAAGGGGAATTTACAAATCTTCAAGGTGTAGCTGCATCTACAAATGGAAAAATAT
Source organism: Pluvialis apricaria (assembly GCA_017639485.1). Lineage (NCBI taxonomy): Eukaryota > Metazoa > Chordata > Aves > Charadriiformes > Charadriidae > Pluvialis > Pluvialis apricaria. Next base: position 49,663,611 of record CM030010.1, on the reverse strand, counting down.
TAATAGCAGACAGTAACAACCAGTGTGTGCAGGTATGAGGATATACCACTTCCAGTATTTTTCCTTTTCTCCCTGCCCCAACACCTCTGCCTTCTTTGTACTTCAGGAAAGACATGTTTTGTACAATTCAAGCAGATACAGAAAATACAGAGGAAGTTCAACTTGTTTATCGTCCCTTATCATTCCATCTTCTTGACCTGCAGCTATCTGTTTCAAATCTACACTGTATCTAGTATGTATATCAGAGTTTATTTCCCTTCGTTATGATGTTTGGCAATGAATGAAGAAAACAAGTGGTAAAATAATCTGGAAAAATGCCTTTCTGTAAATATCGTTTTACATTGTAAATTTATCACTCCATATTTCCAAATATAAATCTAGGGCAAGGTGCCACAAATACCGTTTCTTAAGCAAATACAAATAAAAAACCCAAACATGTAGATGTCATTTTCAAATGGCTTTTAGTCTACTTAATTGACTTTTTCTGATATCATGATAAATTCTTTTCTGTGGTAGCACCCCTGACACCCATGATTTCTTGGCTCCTGTAACCAGTGTGAAAATCAAGCTGTGTTTTTTCTTTTGCTTGCCATGTATCTTTTTGTACCATTAACAATTTGTCATCACTCTTCAGGCTGCCCATGTGGTAGTAATGAACAAGGCAGCAGTGTGTGGCTTGTTCTTCAGTATGTGAGAACCAGCAAGCCACATGCAGTAAGAACTCGTTTCCAGGCATCCTCAAAGAGACAGAGTCAAATATTCATCAGCACCCTCACACTCGGTAATTTGCAGCCACTTCAGAGGAACTTCAGTGTCTAATTACCTGGCTTGGGGAGACAACCAGTGGACTGAATTTTGTGTGGCTAAAACATCTCTCAGGAAATGGCCTAGTACTTATCCCTAAGTCACATAATTAAATTTTGAAATTCTCTTTTAGCTTCTATTCCCATCTTTTCTACAGACTTAGTGTTTGACTGTGGCCGAGTCACTCAGTGCCTCAGTTTCCTCATTTCTAATATGGGAACAATACCACTTCCTTCCAGCTGAGAGGGACATTGTGAAGCTTAATTCACTAATGTTTGTAAAGTACTTTGAGATCACTGAAGAAACAGTGCAATGTAAGTGCAGAGAACTTCTTTATTTTGAAATTAGGGTCCAGGTGGAATCCCCTTCTTAAATTAGGCATATCACTTTCAAATATGGACGGTGAAAAAGTGCTTCATGTTCCTAACTCTCTTCCCGACTATAGTGTTCATTAGTGACTTGCTAAAATCTAAGCTCCAAGAAATAGATGATGTTATTATGCAGACTTAATTTTAAAATGAATGTTTTCTGTTACAGATATTTTCCAATGATGGTCAGTTCAAAAGCCGTTTTGGCATACGAGGAAGGTCTCCCGGCCAGTTGCAGCGGCCAACAGGAGTGGCTGTGCATCCCAGTGGTGACATCATTATTGCAGATTATGATAACAAATGGGTTAGCATATTCTCATCAGACGGAAAATTTAAGGTATGAGTTACCACGTGAATTCTCCTGAGCTTTCTCTGTCTTACAAAAGAATGCAAAGTAATGTTTTTTTTTGTCAAGAAACTACATAGTTTGGTTGTAACTTAGTCCAAATTCCATTGTTGTGATGTGAAAACCCATGACACAGCCACGTTGTATAATTAATAGGAAGAGGTCACAGCTGTGATGTTAATGTTATACCAAATACAGACAATATGTTTCATTTTCCAGTTCTGCGTACTAGATGCTTGGGTGCCTTTCCATATAGTCGAGGATAGCTAATGCAATCAGGTCTAGTTGGACTAGCTCAACAACCTTCGTACCATTAGTATTCTGATTATACAGAAAGGTGTGTGCATAAATGTATATACACACAGACAGACATAAAAACTTATGAGGAGGCCATGAGGCTCTTCAGTGACATACGGAGGAGAAAAAATAAGGTAGCAGACTGATGACTTCATCTATTTATTCCATACGTATCAGCAAATCACATGTATAATTCATGTATGATCCTGTCGGTAATAAATGCAAGGAAGGGCAGCCCAGGATGTTGTTCCAGTGCTACAGCATAGACAGGAGTGTTTTAGGTGGGGCAATGTGAACTGGTGAAAGGCAGTAATAATGTCTTAGGTTTCGGAAATCAGAAGTTCTGAGAAAGCACACCTCTTATTTTCATAGGAACTCTCACCCCTTTAATAGGAATAAAATAAGAAGGCAACTACTATACTACACTGATGCTTGCCAATCTGCAATATTTATTTTGTTTGGGTTCAGGTGCGATTCCAGAGAGAATGAAAGGTTGCCTCCACTTGGTGCGGTTCTCTGAATGCATGTTACCAAGTCTGGCAATGCATGCTAGAAATAGCCACCTATAGCAGAGGTTCGCAGTACACACTGTTCAGTGAGATAAAGCACCTGCAGGGAAATTTCTGCCGTAGTTACATAGTTCTAGAGCCCTGCATTGGATAGAAATTGCCTGTTTGGATAATTTTCTGGCAGCCTAATGACCAAAAAGTTCAGGTCCTGAGCTGCTCGCACCTGTACTAAGACATGGCTTCCTTTGAGTAGTCTTTGCAAAGTGACAATGCTATAGCAAATAGGCAATCATGCTTGCATAGTCCTCAATGGCCTCCATCTGGGAAACAGACGTGTGTATGCTTTTAAAAGTATCCAGATCCTGTGTAGACTTGACGCTAAAATAAAACAATACTAATATGCAATGCAAGTGTTAAAAAAAATATAAATTACTTGCATTTGCAGAGAGCATGTGATTTTCCTTGTCAAGTAGTTTTGAAAATGTACGGCTACACAGGAAAAATTTGGTTTTGGCTGAAGTCCTTGAATGAAATGAAGACACCAAAACAAAACCAAAGAAAGATGTGATTTAGTTAAGAATTCAAATACTCTGAGTAACCTAAGTGTGTTTTAAATAATTATTAACATCTTTAACGTGAACTGGCTTGATCTGGACACAGAGCATGGAGGGCTCATTTTCCTTCCTTCTCAAGACATGCTGTAAATCCAGCACTTCGGATGGTGCCAGCTCTGGAGGAAAAAGCCATGGCTCTGCAGGAGCCAGGACCCTATGTGCTATACACTACCAGCAGAGAGACAGGTATTGACAAAAATTAATTATTAAGGTAGTTCCTCTGACGTAGAGCCTAGCTTTTTCTTTAGTCAATGTTTTTGTTGGATTGCAAGAGCTATGTAAAGTTGGCAATGTTTGTGTGGTTAATACAAGTTAACGCATTGGACTTCATAGTTCTTGGGAGCAGACCGATTAAATGAGAGATGAAACATCAATGATATAAAATACTATTTTTAGATTGAATGCAACAGGCTATATTTATGAAAGAAAAATATATGAATGTTTGTAGAAGCATTTTATATACGGAGGGCAGGCATAATCATACAGCTGAAGCACAGGACATGGATATAACAGATCTAGCCTGTGGGAATCTGGGCAAAGCCTTGTAATTTCTTGTGTGCTGGCAATGGTAATTCTTACAGGGGCTTTGTCAGATTAAATTGAGCAACACTTGCTAAGATACACAGAGAGATAGATAAAGGGATAATGGTGTTTCCCTTCAAACGGCTGTGCCTGCAAGTCATCGTATATGACCTCCGATGCAGGTGGTCTGCTAGTTGTTAACTCAGCATTATCAGGGGACTGTTTTGAACTCAACCTGACTATTTTTGGTGTTGTCCCCTTCCTTCTGTATTTACTTACATTTACTGTCCCTTAGTGGCATTTTAATAGTCATGTGAGCCAGAAGGCAAATTTCCCCTGGAGCCAGGCCCAGGCATCTCCCTGATTACAGCACTGGGTTGACTCACCCCAGCAACCTCCACTGCCAGGCAGAAAAGTGTCACCTTCCTCAGTTGCTGGTAGCAACAGAGACAGAGCTCCATTTTCCTAAGGCTGTAAAACTTGCATAGTGCAGAGGTGGACAAACTCTAATGTAAGGTTACACCAAAACATGAGTCTCGTAAAATGAAAGTTTGTGTTATCCTGTGAACGATAAAGCCTCAGATAGGGTCTTAGAAATTGGGACTTCTGTTTCTGGCTGTGCCGCGGGTCTCACAGGCAACTAGTGATCTCCCATTTCACTTCCCAGTGCTTTATTTTTCTCATCTATAAAAGGCAGATAACAGTGCTGGCTGCCTCTGTAAATTACTCTGAAATTGCTTAAGAAAACTGTTAGAAAAGACATATTGCTAGGCTAAGGGGAGAACGCACGCTGAAGCAACAGTACCAGCTTCTGCATCAGTGGTGGTGTTCAAACCTAGTGAAGGAACTGGAGAACAGAGCCAAGAGAACGATTCTTGGTCCTCTCTGGAGAGAATTACTTTCTAGTCTTGAAGGGTTGTATCTAAGATAGCTTGTTATCAGCCAAACACGGCTGCAAGTCAAGGTAAGATCAAGTGTAGATGAGTGGGAAAAGATGAAAGGAAACTTTTTATCTGTCAGACTTTTATTTTTGCTTGTCTCATTAGAAGAATTAAGAAGGGAGCGGCTTGAAACCGGTTGCATGTTCAGATAGGAATAGTTCTGTGAAGTGTGGTTAAGTGATCACAGTTGAAATGAGGCAAGTCACATGAATGATAAATCCATTTATTGTGCGACATTGCAGCGTGTGACAAAGCTGTATCTCCATATTAGGAAAGTTCTCAAACAGGAAAAGAAGGTATGTTGAAGGTCTGTAAATTAATTCCTGACAATTGTGAACCTTTCAGAGAGTGACAAGATTGGTGGAATTAAACTTAAAGCCCTAACACACCAACTTGTACAGTGGAAAAGCCTTTATAAATTTTTATATTGGCTAGCTGATTTTTTTTACCTTTAGGAATATCCCACAGTAGAATATTTTCCACTTGGGTAGGGTGACTTTATAAATACATATTTGAAAACCAGTCTAAATTCATAAGAGCTTATAAAATAATGGACATAATGTCCTTGACTGAATTCAATTAAACACATTATTTGGATTAAGGTTTCAGATGATTCGTTATACTTTATTCATTTCTAATGGCAGAAAAGTCTGAAAATACTTCCATTCATATACTTAACAGGAGTGACTGGGTTTCATAATGTTCTGTTCTAAATAATCAAACCTATAATTCTAAGAAACCTTCTGAAATAAAAATATACAAAGCATATGTTCAGCCAGACTCAGTAATGTGTCATCAGCATATTTTGATCTAAACTGGAAACAGAGATTTTTTGAAAAAGCACTGCAAACTCTAGCTGGGCAAAATTTATTGCTGCCTGCAAATTATATTTTAAATCCTGGCCCAAGAATAGTGATTTTTATTACTCTTCTCAGCACTGAGTGCCCATTAATGTAGTACGTGCTTTATTCCTGATTTTTTTTTTTTTTTTACATATTTCTATGGGCAGGAAGACACTGTACTCATGAGTCTGAGTCATTTTTCCATAGGAATCCTGGAAAGATGGTAAGGAGATGGTGTAACGCACAAGCAGACAAACACATGGGCATCCTAGAGGAAAGAAGGAAATATGATTTAATCACCCTAAAGGAAATAAATCTCCTGATTTGTATTTGGTTTATGCTTTTGCTGCTTTGTTGTTATGCAAACCTGAATACATTTTGTAGGTCTGCTCATATCTTTACCCTGGTGAACACAAAGTCATTTTTAGTAGTTTTCCCTCGGGATATTTTAGCATGATTTAATTAGGTGTCTTTTGCCTAAATATTTAGCAATTTCGAACAGCATATGTACCTGAACATAAAACAGACACATGATCATTGCATGTTGGCTAAGTACAGTCTTGAAGCTGCAAGATTTACTCCCTGGAGTTTTCTTTATTTGAACTGAAAGAGGTTGTGTAGTAATACTGGTGACTTTGTAGCAGACAGCCTCAGGGAACCTAGATGGCTTCATTTTGGGATGACTCATGTTTTTACCTACAACTCCGCCCATGAGAATGTGCTGTGGAATAGGAGCATGAAGCTTACTAAGGGTAGTTGAGCTCCTTCAGATACTAACATGGTTGGTGGTTTGCTTTGAAAACATGAGGGAACTGAGAGAAATGAGTTAGGTAATGGGTCTTCTCTAGGCCCTGTAATCTGTCCCACCTTGATAGTTAGTCACAGACCAACAGAGCTTCAGCTACTCCTCACCACTTGCAGGAGGGAGGGGAGAGGGGCAGAGAAGTCAGAAGCATGGCTTGTTCTAGGTGGTGATCTCTTCCATCCTGCAAAGGCAGCGAGGTGAAAAATGCTCTTGTTTCATAAAGACGATGAATATCTTAGTATCTATTTCATTTAAATTCCGATGGAAACAGGAAATTATGTTCTCCACTAAAGAGATGGACCTCAGTTTGTAGAACGTGTCTCTCACAAATTACTACAGGATCTGAAAGTTCTGGGATCTATAATTTTAACACAGTCTGTTCGGTGGATTGCCTATCCAGCCCAGTAGAGGAGGCTGGCAGGAAACCAGCCTCTTGGAACCAACTGGATAACTGCTTCTAAATCTGTCCATCATTTAAAAAAACCCAACCAAAGCCAGAAAGCAAGTTGCTGCATTCCAACAACAAACCCCCCAAACAATTAGGGGGTATTTTGTAGCCTTTTTTTAAAAGAAAGGTCAAAACTCAACAGATTTTATGTGGATTAAGCCAGTTTCTGGAATCTCTGCCTGAAAAAAGAGCAGAATGGTGAAAAATTTGAAATGGGTTACGAGGTGATCCTAGAATCTTCCTGGGTATATGCTCAGGTAGCTCAGGGTTTCTTCGAAGGCTTTGCCTCAATTTCTGCTTGCTCTGGGCTGGATGGGGTGCTGTTACTTAGATCTGCTTCTTAGATCCCCTTCATTTTGATCCTACTAAAGAATGCTTCTAATGTTTTCTGATTTATTTTGACAACTCTCTAGCCTTTCCAAATAATTCACTGTGTGTGAGTTCCACCTCATCTCCACTAAAGGTTTTTCCATTGATAGAATATGGAATACTGTATACAGCTCCCCTCCTGTTGCTGACATGCTGGCAGATGTTTTTGGTAGTCAGAAGGCCTATTTTAAATGATGGAAATAATTTTATTTACCTAAGACAGGAACAAGCTTTCATTTGTTCAGTGTTTCAAATGTTACTTTATTTGCTGTTTGGCAGCACGATCGTATCTCCTTTGCAAGTTTCAGCTGACGCTTCAGGTGTCTAAGCAGCAAGTGAAGCAATCTTACGTGGATCTGGTGGAAGATACAGATGTTAGCTTGAGCTTTAGCTCTGCTCAAATTCTTCCCAAGAGCACTCAAAAGCTGCATGGTGTCTCACATGACATCATAACTCACATCCCCCCCCAGCTCCGATGCTCCAAGAGTGAGCTCTGACTGCTTTGACGTAGCAGGCAAGGCTAAAGGCATGTTTCCCCATCCATAACCAGGCAGTCACTGGACTCAGGAACAGTATGCAATAGGAGGCAGAAGTCCTTTATGGCTGTCTGCCTGTCCTGCTGGTACACTAGTGCTGGCTCTACAGCCGTTTCTGATGGTTTCTTACAGATGCTGTAGTCACCAAGACATACAAATCTGATGATTGTGTTTCTCATGACCTGTATATTTGGACTCAGTTACTGAGGTGGCAGATTCTTCCCTCTAGAAAGGACATACAGAAAGCAGTCTTTAATTTCAGCTGAAGAAAAAATCATGACATACACAATAAGAGTTGATAAAAATAATAACTTCCCTCTGGGAAACTTTTGATGACAAAAATGTCTCTCTGTCCTGCTGTGTGCCTGTAATACAACCTTTGAACTGTACTAACTTATTTCTATCATGCCAATATATTTTCCTGTTTTGTGTTTTCCCTTTTAGGCCAAAATTGGGTCTGGAAAGCTCATGGGCCCTAAAGGTGTTTCTGTGGATCGTAACGGACACATCATTGTAGTGGACAATAAAGCATGCTGCGTCTTCATCTTCCAGCCCAATGGGAAAATAGTCACCAGGTTTGGTAGTCGAGGAAATGGTGACAAGCAGTTTGCAGGTACACTTGATGGTAATATGTAAATCCCCTTTCCTTGCCTCTTCTGCTCACATTTGCATGATGTTTGAGCATGTTGAAGACGCTATACCCTACTTGTTTTTCCTGGGGGGAAAGGTTCTACTAAACATAGAGCTACTATTCACTTCACCATTTGTTTAATTGGTCAGGAAGACTGCAACATCTGTTCTGCAAATGTAGCTGTAACCAGATTGTTTTATCTACCTCTCTGTGCCTGGAAGCATTTCAGATCAGTGACCCAAGAAAGGCTGATCTTAACTAGCATTTTATAAATGCTTTGTAATGCCCACACTCCGCTGGTCATGATAATCAACTCCAACACTGTGCTTTGTGTTTTCTAGTCATCAGATACACATTAGCCAATGCCCTAAGTGGTATCTTCCGATCAGAAAATGAATGTAATGGAATAGTGTTAAGATGGAGATCAGGAAGACACAGTTATGCAAACGGAAAACACCAGTGTGGTGAAATTGCCACTTATATTCAACTGGCCGCTTGTACACAGTGTCTTTCAATTAGAATGTGCAATTAAGTTTAAAAAAAAAGAAGTTATATTTTGAGTGAATAAGCTGTTTTTTCAAAGTTTGACAGGAAAATGCCAAATTACATATGCAGATGATTTTGCAGGTGTTGGGTCACTCTGAATAAGTAGTTATTCATTGGTTTCACAGCACAAGACAGAAATAGCATAAATGGTATAACTGCTTTTATCTTACTTGAGATCTCCAGCAATGTCTTATGGCACAAGTGCCATATATATATAATTTATGAGAGTTTTGTCTCTAACACCGCTAAGCATCACCAAAATTTTCTGGGTACGTCCAGTTTCTCTCATTTTAAAATTTGTAAGCATACCTCCTGAAAATAAGTGTGCAAATACTCTGTAACAGTGCATTTGAGAAACGTATCACCTTTTCTTGATGGTAGGCTACATAAAACAGGTGAATTGTCATTACTTGAATTTTTTCAGTGTAAAGGTTTTCGCCTTTTTTATAGTTTACACTGATGTACTGTGAAAAATTGAAACAGAATTCTGATCTGTTTAGTAACTCAAAATAGCACCAAGTATTTTGATTCAGGTACTCGCCTGTTTTCAAGCTACCATTTGGTTTTTTATTCCAGTTTGTGCACACATTTCATTCACAAAGTAAAGCAAAAAAATGCACTTTTTTCCCTGACAGTGTTCTGCTAGTAGACTTTTGTATTTATCCTAAAACTTGTTTGCTCGAAGGGTTGTAAGAAGTGAGCACAGTAAGCATAGAAGATTTCAATTGAGACTTTACATGAACATTTTTGAGAACTATTTTCAGTGTATACACAACTTTATGCCTAAGCACTACATGTTTTGTCATGTTAATAAGCACATAAATATCTACATAGTCATGTGTATAGGAGAGAGGAAGGAATGAACAATACTGATAACACTAGCTGACAACTGGTTGAAAAAGAAATTATTTATGATTACAGAAAGGCATTTTGAGCTTCTCAAAACATCAAATGAAATTACTCTTAATTGGAAATTGATGTTCCCAATTTTGCTATTATTGCTCAGAAGCCAAATGTAATATTCTGGCAGGCTGAATAATTTTATTTTTTTATTCAAGAAAACTTTTTGTTTTAGTGGTGGTATTATTTTTATTTTTTTTCTTCCTCTGCATTGCAGGTCCTCATTTTGCAGCTGTAAACAGCAACAATGAAATTATCGTTACAGATTTTCATAACCATTCTGTCAAGGTACTGTCATTAATGGCAACTTGGAATGCTTTTTATTTTATTGTGGTACTTTTTTGGGGAAAAAACAAAAGAGATAACACTGTATGTATGAGGTCTGATATAAGGACTGCACAGAGACCTTTACATGCAGTGCATTGCTTAATGGAGATATAATCCATTGCCTTTGGTGCCACTATAATGTTCTCTAATTCAATTGCTTAAACATAAGTTGTACCTGAGATAAAGAATATCAGCTTAGTTGGTTTCATTAGCTCTCTGCCAAACCTGTTACTCACCCTATGTTCCTTCCTATTTTAAGTAAGTCTGGTAACTGCTTTTGAATTTCCAGTAAAAGCTTCCCACATTTCTAGTTGAATAAAAATATAACAAAGATACCTGATAATCTCTAATTCCATACCTATAAGCTTTAAAATTACTGCATCCGTTTACAACCTGCTACTCTTAACAACTGTGTAACGCAGACCATTGGCTTTCATCCAGTACCTCCTGCACTGGGCAGAACTGGCCACTAGTCCTTGCACCCAGGGGAAGTCCTGACTCATGGCCTGTTAAACACTCATGGTAAGATAGGGTGGTATATTTGTTTGTCCCAGTTATAAAAAACCAAACCAAGGATACATGTTGAGATGTCATGTGGTGGCAAATGTATATGAAGGAGCTGCAGGTCATTTCAGAAATTACTCACCTGTGTATATTGGTTTTCAGGCCATGACATTCCCTTTCAGTCACTTTTTGCGCTCTTTTTCCCTCCCTCAACACGCAGCAGCAGCAGGAGTACACGCGCAGCAGAACGCTGTCCTACCCAGGTTCTCAGGCCACGCGTGCCGGTCCCATGCACCAGTGAAATCCCTGGGATTTCACCTAATGGCTGCCTGGTCTGATTGAACACAAAGGTGAACCCTCAGCCCAGTTCTTCAGTGCTCATAACTGAAATGATAAATCTTATATATTCACCTGAAATAGGAAATCACTGTCTGAGCATAGGCACCCTCGTGTCCCAAGCAGCGCTGAATCATCTAGCTTTTGAATAGCAACCTTGCTCTTGTACCCCTTCGGAATTAGAGAGGAAGTAGGAACCCATGTGGTTTGGATTACAGCAAATCCAAGACTGCTGCAGGAGCCCTAAAGCAGATTGTTTTCATGGTTTAGCAGCAGGAGGCCTATGACTTCATAAATTACCCCTCCACCAGCAGGGCTTGCCATGGTAACAAGAATGCCTGGAGAGAGTTAACAACAAGGGCAAACTAAAATGAAAAAAAGAAACCAAATGAAGAGATGTAAGAAGTGTGGCATCTTAGTGAATTGATAATTATTGCATTTCTAATGAGAACAGAGCGTTCCCGTCTGTCTCTGGTGTGACTCAATGGGATAAAAATGTTACTTGTTATAATTTGGTACTAACTGGAAAAGATTCTTATTTTTGTAGTGTTCTCTAAATTGGTACAGATAATTGTTGACACTTTGGAGAGTAAGTTATAATCTGGGCGATGCTGTTATCCTTTGTTAGATGGTAGGGAAAGAGCAGAGAGTAAATTTTGTTTTAAATAACAAATACATTTATAAATAAATAAATACATTTCACTCGTGTGGGTCCCAAAGCCTCTTCCTGCTACCAGTGTCTTTGAATTAAACATCCTCACTCTGCAACATTATCCTCCCTCCCCCGTTGTCCTTCAAGCAAGTTCCTTCCTTCAGGCATCTTCTATGGAAAGTCCTACTCAGTGTAGGCTTCTCTCTCATTCGGTCACTCACCATGCCCATTTTAACCCAGGGAGTGAGCAATACATCTTTGCCTGCTTTTGTTTCTTACTAGTTGACTTTTTTTCTACTTATTTTCACCATTGGAGGCACCAACCCGGTACTTCATTAATTTCCTCCCCCCAACGCTTTTTCTCGGTTCGCTGTGGGTGTTCAAGAACAGGATGGTTTCCTCACATCTTCCACCTTCTTAGCGCTTCAATGTGCACTTGTCGGGTTTTTGCCTTTTCTTGTGCAAGCCACAGCCGGTCTCTAAGAATGCTGTCGGACCTTGCGGCACAGCTGGGCCTGGGTCCAAGATGGACCAAAATAAATAGAGATAGCTATGGAAATATGTTAAGTGACACATCCTGTATCTCACTTGGTCCCATTGGTGCATCCAGGTCACTGACAGAATAGTCATTGATTGTTTCCATCTTTCTGCTGTCTAAATCTGTTACCATCCTGGAGAATTCAGTTGCTGAACTGTCAATACAGAGAGCAGCATGCCATGATTCCATAGATTATGAAAGTCAGAGAAGAGTGCATCTGCTCAGTTGTGTTTCTGTAGGACTGTCTCCCAGTGCCGTATCTGCACTCAGCTCTTCTTAATTCGGGATGCACAAGCGGCAGAAGGGTTCCTGGCGCCCTCCACCTGTGTCTCTGAGCTGAGTAAGATCTTAAGTGAGAAGGGAAATACTGTATGGAGTAATGGAGGTAGAGGGACAGATGGGCATCTTCTCTCCCATCTGCAGGGGTGGGAAGGGGGGAGGTGTTCCTGGAAACTCTGCAATTCCCAGTTTTGTTAACAGGTGAACTGGTAGTAGTAGATCACTAGTATTTGATACGATGCCATATTCAGGTTTTTGTTTTAACCCATACAGGTATTTAACCAGGAGGGAGAATTCATACTGAAGTTTGGATCAAATGGAGAAGGAAATGGACAATTTAATGCACCAACTGGAGTAGCTGTAGATTCTAATGGAAATATTATCGTAGCAGATTGGGGAAACAGCCGAATACAGGTAGAAATTTCTGTATTTCAAAGGTGCTTGGTTAGGAAAACTAATGGATTGATAACTCTGGCCACTGGAGTCTTCAGACTTCCCAAGAAACAGGATAGCATTAGAAGTGATGTGGTTTCTAACACAGCCTTTTATGTGCCTCATTGCTGGTCTGTCCACTTTTAGAACTGGTGGTGTCAGATCATGGACTTTACAGTGTGACTGTGAGCAATTCTGAGGGTTACTGTGACCAAGGCTTTTGTCTCCAAGTAGTTCCCCAAAAGCTATTTGATGACTTAGGAGACTTGCAAGCATTGCTGAGATGATAGTAATTTATAATCAGCAGAACAGAAGATTGGAAACATGGTGGAAAATATGAAAAAGCAAATGATCTGCATAGACCCTGAGGCAAATGCAGCAGATTTTTATCATCTTTTTTACATGTTGAGAAAATATTCTGCTTTTAAGTTATGAGTTGCGCTCTTTTTATTTTGCAAGTGCTAATCACGGAGCCTTCTTACTTGCCAAAAAAAATCTAATAACTAACTAAGTGTATGTATTATTTGCACTGAATATAAAAATGAGGGAGCTGCTTATGAGCTGTTCTCAGGAAGCACTGTCAACAGTGTATACAAATTCTTGGTTTTCTCTATGTGGGAATGCAAGAGTCATACTAGCCACAACAGTAATATTTGATAGGAAAAACAAGGTGTTGGTTGAGTTCCTGATTGAGTTTGATTTATTGTAGGTGGCTATTTTTAGAACAAGGAACAGATGAGGTGCTCTTTTTATTATTATTTCATTGCACATTTAATTCTTGCTGAAGATCCTGGCAACTTTTGTTCTTTTTAATAAGAAAATCCATTTGTATATGAACTTGTATATTATGAGAATAACAGATCAGATCCTGCCCTTGTTTATTCTAGTGTATGTCAGATGTTTCAGAAATGACAAGTATAATGATATCATTGAGAGCAGACTTTTGTCCGTTGTTTTTCTTTTTTATTCATAACACTTATTCTGTGCTTTCTCGCCCTCAAAGGTTTTTGATGGAAGTGGATCATTTTTATCCTACATTAACACCTCTGCTGACCCACTTTATGGTCCCCAAGGTCTGGCCCTTACTTCAGATGGCCATGTTGTAGTTGCAGACTCTGGAAATCACTGCTTCAAGGTCTATCGATACTTACAGTAGCAATGAGCTCTGGAGCTGGATAATCATCCACCCTTAAGAAAAGACTGGTCCTAGAGATCCAATGCAGGATATCTCCTACTTTGAGTTCATTTTTAATAATGAAGGAGTCTCTTACGGACTTCTCCTGTTAATTTCCAAACTTACCTTGTTTACATAGGACTTGCACCTCTTAGGTTTCTCACTGAACTTTTTGTTGTAAGGGTTAATACACAAAATCCTCTTTAACTGAATTCATAAAGACAATGTGATATTAAACGCAAACTGCAACTTGTGGAACTGGAATTAACTAATTAGGCAAAACTAAGAAAAAATTGGGAAAAGTCCCCAAAGCTTCTGAAGACTGCGAAGGGTAGCTCCTGCTCGGAGCTTCCAAATTTGAAGAAGTATCTTTGTTATGCATTATTTAACCCAGAGGTGATCCTGGGAATCTTCTAGATCTCATTATCATGGTAGGTATTACACTTTTAACATTCTTCAGTCTTGCTATCTATAACAAGTAGGTCCTTTTAGTATAAGGTTAAGTCTCACAAAATCCGTCTAGCTCTAACCGTCAGCCCTAACACAGCTCAACGTTTAGCACTATGAGAATCAATGCAAATTCCCTACTCATGTGGGATTAATGAAGGATTGTTTCACGTGCTTGTTTTTCACTCTTCCTCTTGCTCAGTGTGCTGGAAGGACTTTGCAGAGGCCTGACATTTCTAAAGCTCTGGAAAAACTTAATTGTAGTGATACATTAGTGAGAGCTGAATTTCTGTATAATGACAGACCTTTTGACACCAAACTAGTTCATTAGGATCAGGGTTATTACAATGTCAACTCAATTAACCTCATGTGTGCCACTCTTTCGTGTATGTTCATTGCCATGTTTCCTTAAGGCAACTCATTGTATTAACCAATAAAATAAAATGCAGCATCACACAGGACAGAAAGCCAGAGAGGTACCCCTATGGAGGACCTACGTTATACAACCAAAGGAACTGTGGTAAACAGAGGTTGTATAGGAAAGCCAAGGGTTACCAAAGCTATTTGTTTTTACATGAGAAAAATATGTAACAAATAAGAATGAATTTGAACCAATTCCTGAAGTCCTTCATCAAAGGGAATTTTGTTAGAGGACAAAGTAAGGACTGTGAGATTTGTTCCGATCTGTTTGTTTGTATGTATGTATGTATGTATGTATGACTGATTGACACACAAATAAATAAAAGTAAATGTAGGTTATTGCAGCAAACTGGAACTTATGTATGCCATTTGACAATGGCAGTACTCTGAAAAATGTCCCTCCTTCTTCCTGCCGGATCTCTCTACTGTGTTCTTTGTTGAAGTATTAATTTAATTGGAAATGCTTACAATCATATGACTTGGTTCTGCTTTTAATGTTGGGGTTTTTTAAGTGTGAACTGTCCCTTTTAAAGTGGCACTGGTTTTATTCTTATTTCTAAATCCAGTGGTCAAAGGATGAATCGCTACCGTAGCCTAATATAGGGAGAGTGGTGCTCACTCTTCAACCTTGTTCTAGGCGCTGGTGAGCTTGCTGCCAATGCCAACAATAGCCTGGGAAGTACTGTCTTTCCTTTCTCATTTTTAGGGCCTCGAAATAAAAGGGCATTGGGTTAGGAACAAGGGAGTATTTTAAGCATGTTTGCAAAATGGAAAGAAATCTTTGTTAAATTACTTGTTATAAGTATTTGTCTTATTTCTAAAAGGTTAAAGTTGTTTTAATGGACTTGAGCAAAACAAATGGTTTCTTTGTAAAGATGCATTTGACTTGTAAAAATGCAGACCCCAGGTTCTTAAATGTGGAGTTTGTCTGTTTTTTAATTATTGTTTCTTAAAGGTATTTCCTCTTCTTTCCCTTGTTTATTTTTTGCACATAGAGCAAATTTACAAATTCTCATGCAAAGATAAGTTTCCTTATTTCATTGGAATAAATATAAGGCTTAAGGTTTGGGCTATGTAATGCAGCTAAGAAACTGGTGGTGACGTTTCTGAAATGTTAAAACTGAAGTTTGTTATTACCAAGAGAACAAAATATGCTCTGCTTGAACTGAGTTTGTCCTAAAATTCTGAAAATGGTATCTTGATCATTACACAATAAACTGTCCTATCAAAATTTAACAAAGCTGTAGATCAGATTTTCTGATGATCAAGTGATTTCTAAGTGTCCTTATAAGCAACCTTCTGGCAAACAAAGAACTTCTAACATTGGAATGCCCTTAAATGGCAAATTTATCAATGAAGAAAAGTTAGGTAGCATTTTAACTGTATTTATTAACAAAGAGAAGAGGTTGCACAGGGTCTTTGAGGTAAAAACTTAAAAAGAAAATGAGAAATGTGCTGTTGCCGTCTGTTATGGATAATATTAATCAAATCTAGTTCCAAATTTGGATTTTTATAATAAGATTTTACTAAACTTGCATGGTTTCCACTCAGGAAACATTGCCAAATCCTCAGTTGCCAGAAACTCTGAGAAGCACAGAAATCAGACCTTAACCTATATATCAAAACGTATACTTCAGACTGTATTGTTCCATGTATATGCTTTTCTCCAAAAGATTTTCAGTCCCTTTGACTCAGCATTGTTTACCAGGATTTTATATAACCTATGTCAACCTAGCGCATCCTGATGAAATATAGAATTCTGCACACAACGCCCTTACAACCCAGCTAATAGCTATTAGGGATGATGTGGATTTTTTCTTAAGACTGAACAGTCTTTTGGGTGTTCAGACATTA
Organism: Pluvialis apricaria; assembly: GCA_017639485.1. NCBI lineage: Eukaryota > Metazoa > Chordata > Aves > Charadriiformes > Charadriidae > Pluvialis > Pluvialis apricaria. Next base: position 49,647,170 of record CM030010.1, on the reverse strand, counting down.
TCACCAGAGCAGCGCTTACTGCACCTGAAAAATGTCACTAATTTGGAATTCCTTCTGATAGCAAATGCTGCCAATTACAATTTCAAATTCAGTGGTATAGGGCATTGCCTTCCAAGGTCTGACCTTATCTGCCTGGCACCAGGAAACTGAGAAACATATTGCTTTTATGGTGTGCTTCTGAGGCCAACTTAGCTAAAACGCTTGGCTTACAAACCTTACAAAGAGCAACCAAAGCAGAAATTCCGTTCTAAAAAAACGGCAGATTTTTTTCTCATCCAATTAAGTGCACATCAAAATTGCACTACTTGATTTGCTGAGTTGTTAGCATTTATTAAAGGCTTTATAGGCATTCTGCTGCCAGATTTCAGGTATAACCAAATGTTCCCTCGACTTCCATGGAATGCTAATTGACTAGCAGCACAGCATGAATGGTGAAAGTATGCGCTTCATTTAACTAATCTTCAACTCAAAAGTAATCTCCGAAGGTTATCAGATCTTGTGTAATTTGGAGCATTTTAGGACAAACTATCCAACTGTATGTTCATTGCTTTGTGAATAGAATAAAAGGATCTGTTCAGATAAATCCAATACAAACAGTAGGGGATTTTTACATAGGCTAAACCAGCAGCAATGTAGCTGAAAAGGGAAATGGTTTAGGCAAGCATTTGCCTGAAGGAGATGGGCAGTTATTTATTAGTAAATGCTCTTCTGTTCTGTAAAAACTAGAGGGCTTTTGATTTCATGTCAATATTTTTTATAACTAAGGATCTAGTGTTGCCATAATGAGAACTACAAGTGCCCAATATGTTGTGTTTGCTATAAACAAATGACTTTCAGTTGTGGGTGACAGCTAGTTATGAAATTATGATGTACATCATTGAAAATTTTCTTCAAGAATTATGAGCAGTGATTATTTTGGCCTGTTTGTGGAGAGTGCGCGACAGGTATTTGTGCTATGGAGTAGGAAGATTCCTAACGGGTTGTGTTATTTCCGATGAATGTACAGCACTTCAGTTGATGTTTGTGAGCAACACGGCCTTAACCCTGACACTTTTGCTTTGGCTTTATGACATGGGAATGTTCCCTAAGCTGCATAGTGTATGGCAGTACCCCCTGTTAGAAATCTCTACCAGTTGATACGCTGCAGCTTTTCAGTTCTAGGAGTGAGTCTGTCTTGATTTTTTAAAAAAGTTTTTGTACATTCCATCTTTGTAAGTCAGTCTCGTATATTTTGTGTACATGTAAGCCTTGCACTCTCTTGACAGTCATAATGAAATATTCTTCTAACTTGGGGTTTTTGTTGTTGTTTTTGTTGTTTTGTTTGTTTTGGTTTTTTTTAAATCCCTGTGAGGCTAAATACAAACTTTGTCTCCTTAAGGTCAAGGATGAAAGATGCGCATCAAAGTGTTTGTGTGTGTGTGTGTGTGTGTGTGTGTAGTTTTAGCTTCCTGTGTGCCACGGTATTCTTGATGCTTTAGCTGACAATTAAAAAAACAATTACTCTGTCTTGGAAATGTAGGAAAACCAGAGTCAAACGTGTACCTTTACCACGCACAAAAATTTCAAATAATAAAAATAAAGCTTGTTTCCTCTCTTATTTTCATGGTTGAGGATTTATTTTTCATATGTGTCATACTCACTGTATGACCCTAAAAATAGCCCCATAATGCAGGAAGATGGGTCATTTTTTCCAAAAGGAAACCCTGACACCATGGGTCACAAGCCAAGAAAACTGTGATTGTTTCACGGGTGTTAAGCTTTTACGTAGACACAGAGGGAAAAGGGACTTGGGTTCTGCTTGGGAAGAAGGTGGGGAACTGGAGCTTCCTGTCTTCTCCCTTCCTTCTTCAGTTCAGTCATTAAAATCGACATTTTCATTGGTAGCAGTAAGATTATGAGCCGGAAGCTTTTCCATCTGCATCATGGAAGTATACAGTACCTTTCAGCTATGCTATGCTATGCTATAATCTTTCAATAGTCTGCTGCAGAAAACTAAATATAAATTATTGTAGAAGAACAGAAAATTTGTCCTAGGAGTTTACTCTGACTCCTTTCCTGTAAGAACCAATTTTCAGTTCATGTTAATTTTCGTTTTACGTAGTACGTATGTCCTCTTGGTCACCAGTGAACTCTCCAGACCTGAATCCTTTGAGAACTCAGTGTGATTGGGAACTCACTCACAAAATTGAGTATTTAAGCTACTCCCCTCAATGAGTTGGTGCTCTGCTAGCTAAGCTGTGGAAGCCGTAAGTTTTGGAGAAGGGCCAGCTAGCATTTCTCACCGTGTTAGGTGTTTGTAGGGAGAATGTCTGCTTGCAGTCCAAACGCTCATCCAAGGATGAAATGAGGCAGCAGATGCTACAGAGAGTGGCCTGTGTGGGATACTCATGGATCATACTGCTTCCTGATACCCGGCCACATCCCACCACAGACTGCTTGGACCTCAGAGGAGTTGGTATCGCCTCCCACAGGTGAGCCTCTCCTAGAGCTCTCCTTCTCCATCCTCAAGCTCTACTGAAACATCTTTTTGCTGTCAGTCATACAGATGTTGTGGGAGGTAGCCACAGGACTCAGTTTGCTATCACTTTTCTAGAACTAAAGCGCTCTGCTATTCAACTTGAATTCTTCCCTTCTGCTGAAAAAATAGCCCGTGTAGTTAAAGACTACACTATGGTGCATACATACGAAAGGAACAAAATCAAAGTAGGACAATTTCCATTCTCCTACTTCCTAACCTTCCTGTCTGCCATTGCCACTTTAATGTCCTTTCAAAACATAATTTATGAATGTAATTCAATTACAGATTTGTAAGAGCAAAATGAATGAGGGTAAAAATTTCATCTCATCTAAGCATATTTTAACACTGACAAAGCAATGTATTTTCTCTACCTCAGGAACAGTGAGAAACTGTTTTGGCTGATACTGAAAAATCTCAGTCAGACACCTAGAGTAGAAAATTTCAGACCAATCTGCTAAAGCTTAAGAAAATCACAAGGAAATGAGAACAATCTTCTAACAGAAAGGCACAGTTATGAGTTCCCCTTCCTCAGTATTTCCATCCATTATCTTGGTTTTATCTTAATAGTGTATGAATAGCAGTTTCATGAAATCCACATTTAGAAATTCTAAAGCCCATTAAAAACGTCAGACCTGTATGTATTTTAAGAGTGGTTCATTCCACTTTACCCAGTAATGGAAAACTACCCTCACATGACAAAGCATGAGGTACCTCTGTGTGTTCTCCCTCTGCTTGAGACCTGTTCCACCCAGTGGTCTTTCAAACTAGTTAGTTTTGATCTGGTGCTGCAAAATTTGGGAGGTGTTAAGGAAGTTCTTATTACAGAGTAAATCGGGCCTAGAGATTTGGCCATGAAAGGGCTTCAGGGCTGCCAGCGCACTCAGGGCAGCTGAGCCTGGCTGTCCCCAGGGGGCACGGGCAGTGGAGACCTGCTGAGCCTCCTGCCCCACCATTGCCTGAAAGCACGACCTAACATTTCGGAGGCTGATGTGTCAGGTTGGCTTGGGTGCTGTGATCACGTTCAACTGCTGGAACCAGGAAGACCTTCTTCCAGCTGTGGCTCCAGGTGTGTGCTCCAGCTGCGTGCTGGTCCGTCTAAGGGTGACACCTGGGTCTTTGCTGCCAGTCTACTTTCAGGTGTGATGGGGACACGGGAGCATTGCTGCCTCAAGCGCGCTGAATGGAAGCTCTGAGATACGTGTCCGAAGCCTGCTTCAGAGTGAAACCTCTTCCTCCCTCTCCTCTTCCTCTTCTCCCAGCAGCATGTTCAGCTCTGACACCCACTTGGCCACTCACATGTGTTGCTTGGAGAAAACCCACACCACAAGAGGTGTGCTTTGCAAACGTTGTAGCAACTGTTTGCTTGGCAGTGGTGAAAAAAGGAGCGGAGCTCGGTTTTATCGCAGGCTGTGAAGGAGTGAGAAGGGGCCGACGTCCTGAAGGAGAGGAGTTCATGGTGACAGGAGGAGAACAACGGCACAGGGAGCACAGGGAAATCATCATCTGGCCAAAGGAAGGGAAAAGCAGGGAGGACAGGATATGAGCCCTCACAAGAGATGAGGAGGCGTGCCAACAGACCTCATCGCGGGTTAGTGAGTTGAAAATGTGATGCACAAGGAAGTATGAAAGAACAAGAAGCTTTAAAGTGTTTTGTATGAATGTTAAGCTTCGTATTAATAATGGCCTTCCTAATTTGCATTTCATTTTCAGTAATACACTAGTGCGCACAATGAGGAACGGGATCACAGCCAGGTCTGCGTGGAAGACAACCTCAGGTGTCAGCAAAGGGGCACCTCGCAAAGGTGATGGAGAACCTTCGTGGGGACTGCCTGAACACTTCAGCTTGCGCGTTTGCATTTGCTTGAATTTAAACCCTAGAGTTAGCATGGCAGATACCCACTGCTGTTAAACTGCAAAGCAATTTCCCAGAACTGCTGTGGCTGAAGGAAATTTACAGCACACATAATAACTAAAATGAACTGTAAGTAATTAAAGTCGCTAGAACAGTCACTGCAAACGAACAACTGTTTCAAGCAACACCAGATGTCCCCAGGTCCTTTGCTTCCGTGGGCAGAGAAAGGTTTATTTCTCCATGTCCTGCTGCTCCTGTCATGGGGTAGTCATGCAATACTTGTCGTATTAGACCACTGTTAACGTGTTCATGTGTTACCTTGGCTGCTGGGCCCCGGAGGGAATAAAGAAGAGTCCTGAGTGCAGCCACCGGGCAGCACTGGCTGTTGGACCTCAAACCGGGACACTGGCACAGAGCCCCACTGCCTCATCTTGGAGGGGTACCCTACCGGGGGGCATAAAGCAGACAGGCAACCCCACGGATGTTAACAGAGATTTGGAAACGAGTCTTCCCCCCCCCCCCCCTCGCCCCCCCCCCCCGATGATTAGAGTCAATGGCGGAGGGATTTAAAATATTTTTTAAACTTTTTTATTTTGGAAGTGAATAAATTTCAGTAACACAGCAAGGATATAGCAAAGGTACCACAGTAACACCTGTCAAGAAAACTGCACTTTCTAAACAAAATATAGAAAGGGTAGGTACTGAGAAACACATGAAGACAAAATGAGAACTTGAGAAAATTTTGCTGTCAAGCCTGGGCAATGCCAAATGCCCAAAGTACGGTCCCTACCTCTTCACATGCTCTCTGTAACGTGCACCACACGCAACCCACGGGTAGCCGGTGACAAAAGCCGAGTTTTGCTTCCTAGCTTCACCTGCCCACCAGCACCTGTGTTTGCTATTTAAAAAAACAAACAAACAAACAAATCCGAGATTATAAATAATACATAAAATGAGAGAGCAGGGATCACCTGCTTTCTGGTAGGGCAAGACTGCGTTATAAAAACGCAAAGATCTATTTCTTGGTTGACTGCGTAAAGTATTTTAAAAAAAAAAAAAAAAGCAAAACCCAAACCAAAACCAACAAACCCAGAATATAATTTCAGGCATCTTTTTTTCCCCTTGCTTTTATTCCCGTGCCGCATGTCGGCTGGCTCTGCGGCCGCGCCGCCGGGCAGTACCCGCCCCTCGGGGCCGCCCCTCAGGGCCGCCCGCCGCCTCCGCCGGGGAAAGGCGCCCCCCTCCCGCCCGGCGGGGTTACCGCTCCGCTCCGCGGGGGCGGGCGGCAGGCGGCGCTGCGAGCTGCGCAGGCGGCCTCCCGGCGGCCTTTCCCCTCCCGGTGGCGCCGGAATCAAACCCCGCCGCTCGCCCGCGCTGGAGGCGACATGGTAAGCGGCAGCGGCGGGCCCGGCCCGGCCCGGCCGTTTTCCTCCCGCTCTCGTTGGCGACGTGAGCCGGGCCGCGGTGCCGTGCCGCGGTGCCGTGCCGTGCCCCGGCCGTGCCGGGCGGTTAATGAGCCTGCGGGGCGGGTATGGCGGGCGCCGCCGGGGCCGGGGCTGGGGCCGGGGCTGGGGCCGGGGCTGGGGCGGCGCGGCGCGAGCCAGCCGTTGCCGCGGGTACCGGCCGCCCGCGCCTGGCCTTCCCGGCGGCCGCTGAGGGAGAGCGGCGGGAGCTGCCCGCCGGGCCCGCGGCCCCGCTCCTCCCGGTCTTGGGGAGGCAGCGCGGCTCCCGATAAACACCGCCGTGGCCTGGGCCGTGCGTTTGTCTGGTTGCTCGGAGAGCAGTGTCAATGTAACCGGCGCCTGGAAGAGCAGGCCCGCCAGCTACAGCTCGAGGTGTGCGCGGTGCCTGCTGGGCCCGCCGAGACCCGCAAGGCCGGCCGAGGGAACGGGTGGCTGCGGCCACCCGGGTAGCCGGCTGTGAACGGCTGGGCCGTGCTCCGGCCGTGGTTGTGGGGAGGTGGGTGCGAGCAGAAGGAATTGCCGGTGTGCCCAAGCGCACTTAACAGCATGGGGTACCGGTGGCTGCCTTCAGTAGTGTGAGCAGCAGCAGAATTGACACGCCTGGTGTGTTTTATATACGTGGTGTGGAACACCTGGCAAAGAGGTAGGAGAGAGAAGTCGACGTGAAAATTAATAAAACCTATCTAGAAAACATGTTGATTTGTTACTTTTCTCTGTTCCTTGGAGTGGTGGTGTGAAACTTGGCGCCTAAGGGACGTAGCTAATAAGCAAGTGCTTTCAGAAATGCTGCTCAAATTTCACATCATGCGCATATGGGTTTTGTTCTGTTGCTGCTAACGGTGTTAGGGCTGTTTGGGAGGGCAGGGAGAAAGAATCATAGGATGGTTTGGGTTGGAAGGGACCTTAAAGCTCATCTAGTTCCAATCCCCCTGCCTCCCACCAGACCAGGTTGCTCAGAGCCCCATCCAACCTGGCCTTGAACATTTCCAGGGATGAGGCATCCACAGCTTCCCTGGGCAACCTCTGCCAGTGCCTCACTACTCTGAGTAAAGGCTTTCTTCCTGATACCTAATCTAAATCTACTGTCTTCCAGTTTGAAGCCATTACCCCTCATCCCATCACCACGTGCCCTTGTAAAAAGTCCCTCCCCATCTTATTTTTGGGCCCCCTTTAGGTACTGGAAGGCCACTATAAGGTCTCCCCGGAGCCTTCTCTTCTCCAGGCTGAACAACCCCAACTCTCTCAGCCTGTCTTCATAGGAGAAGAAGTTGAAATCATAGAAGAAGTTGAAGATCAGTTTGTTTTCTGTTTGTGCTCCTACTTACATGGCTGCTTGAGGTCCTAATCCTGTGACATACTGACATCATAGGAGACAGCTGTGATGTCAGTGTGAGGTAGGGCATCACTGCCTAAAGCAGAACGGAGGAGACTTTAACAAATATTAATAGTGCTTTTAAATATAATACTGGATTGCTTCTGTTCATGTCTGTGTGTTACTGTAGCTGCATAAGCTGGCTTTTCAATTTATTTTTAAAAATCTAAATCAATCTGGCTGTTTTGCTCTTGATGCACATTTTAAATGTTATGCTGCCCTGCCATGTGATTTAAGAAGGAAGTAGTAGTTAAGAAGTAAAAAATGGTATTGACTCCATCCTGTCAGGGCTTGGAAACAAACAAGGCACCATGTTATTAGACTCCCTGCTTCTATGGAGTCAAGGGCAACAATATTTATGTCTTTTTTTTTTTTTTTTTTAAAAAAAAAAAGACCTTTGACTGCCAACATCGTATTTTGCTCTTTCTATCCCCCTTTCAATTTTCTGTAGCCACAGGCAGCAGTGCAGGGTCTCACGGCCTGCAAAGCAGGGAGTGGTGCAAGGGGAAACACTCCTGATTCACCTTATGGCCACTGCTTTTGGGTTGTTGAGGTCTATACTAAATGCTATTAATAAAACTCCAATTCTTTGTGAAATATTTTGTATCCTAATTTTACAAGGGCCATGTCAAAATAGTGTCTCTGAAAATGATCAGAGGAGGATATTTCTCAGGATATTACTGGTAGCAGTTTGTGAGTTGTCATTTCTGCATTTTGCTTCTATTTCAATCCATGTTATTTACTGCTTGGTCACACAACTGCAGAGAAAAGAAATAAAAGAAACACAGTATTTAAAATGTGACCTTGAAATTCTAAATTTGGCTAGGAAATGTGAAGAAAGATGTAGTACCTCAAAACATGCTTTAGCTCCTTAAAAAAACCTAGATGGCTTACATATCACACGAGTGTCTCTATATCACAAGATAAAAAACAATTCTAAACAAAAAACCCAAAAGACATTCCTTCTTATCTTTTTAAGGACTATTAAATATTTGGGTGAGTTGTTGAGAATTGGTATAAATACATATTCTTAATCTAGTAAGGTAAAACAAGGAACTGTTTGGGTATGCCAAGAAACGCTGAGGCTTGAGCTGAATTGGGTTGCATGAAAGGTCGGCTTCCAACTTAGAATATGGGTCCCTCAGTTTAATAGAGCACAAGTGGATTAGCTTGGTGTAATGGTTCTTTGGGAAGAGTAGTTTATCTGAAAGTCTGGGGTTAGTGGTAAGGTATTTCAAAGGATGGCAAATACAACTTAGAAGTAAATAGATTTGAGTTCTGAACAGATGTTAATTATTCAAATGGCTCAATGTGTTGGGATTTTTTTTTTTCCTGTTCTAGTCCAAGAAAAAAGGTCTGAGCTTTGAGGAGAAGAGAGTTCGCATGATGGAGATCTTTTTTGAAACAGTAAGTAACTTTCTTATAATTGTCCTGCATTTACATCGGGTGGATAAACAGGTCCGAAAAGGAGATTAACTGTAGATGTAGATGGACGCTCTATATCGAGCTATGCATTTCACTGATGCCCTGTGTCATCAATGTATAAATTACAGGGACAGAGCTTGATTCATGTAGCTTCTGATCATGTAGATGCTCCCCTGGTGGAGCCAAGGCATGAAGATGCGCAGGTGGTGTTAAATGCTCAATGTGGTCCCTATGCTTGGAGCCAAATAATCTTGTTTTGAGTTTGTTACCATATGAGGGATAGCAAGAGGTTAGGAAGTATCTCACAGCAGTTTATGGGCAGGGGGAAGAAATCTGAGTGTTAGAAAAGATGAGAGCAGACCTGGAAGAGGTCACTGGGGAGAAGAAACCTGGAGAACCAAAATCAGAGCTACAATTATATTGGTGACATACGTAATCCACAATGTTTCACCTATTAAAAAAATTATTGTGCTGTTGAGTACTTGAGCGATGTGGCACATCTGGTGCTGAAAATCTAATCTTGGCTCTGTCTGCCCTAAGGGGTTTATAGTCTAACTTGAGACAAAATATGGTGACTTTAGAGTACCAAAGAAAAGAACAGGCCTTGTTACAATAATGGTCTCTTTCTTTTTTTTTTTTTTTTTAATTCTCAGAATGTTCTAATCCTATCAAGGGATATGCAGCCTATTTCCCTCACAAAACATAAACAGGCAATGTATTTCCTACTTGCTTTTGTTGGCATTGATTTAGTGTAAAAAAACTCTGGGGCTTAGATGATGCTGTCATTTGGAGCTAAAGTGTCTTTTATTTTTGCACAGAAAGATGTGTTCCAGTTGAAGGATATAGAGAAGATTGCTCCAAAAGAAAAAGGGATTAGTAAGTGTTTACAAAAGTTATTTCTCTTGAGTCATTAATCATTTTTGGGACAGGTCACAGAGTATAAATTTTCCTGAGTACGATTTTAGGTCTGTGGTTGTAATAATGGAAAAAATAGCTAGAAAGGGAGACTGGTCAATGGCAGGGCTGTAGCATTAAAAGTGACAGCAACAGCATACTCTTGTCTCGGTATGCTAACGTATGTCACTTATGTTAGATGTTAAGGCCAAAATGGGAGATTATTAAAATGTCACAGCTGACTCCAAGTTAACCACTAAAACGTGGGGTGGGGTTTTTCCTATGCTCTGAGGTGCCTGAGTGGCAGTGACTTTCAGTCTATGAAATTGTTATGTGTACTCGGGTAGTGAATAGAGGATTTAAATATCTGTCTGTAATGTCACAAATATCTTAAAATGCTAATCCAGATGTACACAGTCAATGTTCTGTTGAGCTTTCCCCCCCAAAAAATGGCCGGACAGCTGTAAATGGAAGGGGTTTGTCTTTTTGATGAGAGCCCTCCTGATGAGATCCATTGGTTTAGGATTAAGTCCAAGAGGATTTATCTTACGCTGTTGAGTTGTTTTATATGTTCCCCATTCTTCTTAATTCTGTATTTCTTGACAAAAGGCAGGTGAAGTGTAATGTTTGTGTAGTTGTCACTGTCCTTGACTAGCCTATCTTTGTGGCACTGAGAGAGTAAATGAACTTGTTGAAGGAACTGCAGACATACGTGAATATCACAAAGCAGTGTTTTTCAGTTATGTCAGCAGCTAACAGAGGCACTTAAAGGTTTCTGAAGAGATGTGGTGCTGTCTTGATTGATTTGTCAATGCATATGTTTAATTGTAATTTGCAGGAAGAGGATGCAAAACAGTAAATATAAACAATGGAATTTCACATTTAAAAATCTGGAGGGTAGAGTTGCTAAAACTATTAACACCTTTGAAACTGAATAGTCCAAATTCATCCAGTCTCTGAATGTGGAGGCATTTAGCCAAACAACCCAAGCCCGAGTTACTCTGAAAAGAAAAATGTCTAGCCTGTGGAAGTGCCTTCATCCAGCCTATAGCTCCCAAAAGATTGGATGTTCCTGATCTGGGATCCCCCTTAGGCTTGAAATTTTCAAACACCGAAAACCATAAATTAGCTCAAAAGTGTTCATTATCTACAACATATGAGGACAATAATAACTACTTTCCTTTGTTGAACAGGTATCATTCTCAAAATGGTGAATTATACCTCACATTTTCTAGAAAATGAACATTTATGTTCAGAAATCTTTTGGATCCTAACTGCAGATGACTTTCTGTATTGGAACTGAATATAATCAAAAGTAAAATCTGCCCCTCCTGAGTCTGTAGGCGTATGGCTTTAGTGTATCTGCTGCTGTTAAATGCTTTGATAAGCATTACAAAGTGAAATGTAATTACACACCTAATCAAGAAATTATAAATTAATCTACATTAGAATTAAGATTGCAAGACAACTTCTCAAGTACCCTCTCATGACTTTGTTCTGGTATTGCACTGTAATATGCATGTATGTTTTATGGTACTCATGAGCAGTTTTTTACAAACATCTGGTAGCAGACTGTATAGAACGGCAGCCTTTATGTATAAACTGCTGATTTTGAAGGGATCCATTCCTTCAAGTGAAGCATCAGGCATGGCATCCTCTTGAAATTGTCCAGCTAGCTGACATTATAGTAAAATATTCATACAGATGATTGTAGATGGTGGCTTATAGTATTCATAATTCTCCAAAGTTTGGATGCTATGCAGTTCTAACTTGGTATTTTTGCTTCTATTAGCCTCAATGTCAGTGAAAGAGATTCTGCAAAGCTTAGTTGATGATGGCATGGTGGACACTGATAGAATTGGAACTTCCAATTATTTCTGGGCTTTTCCAAGTAAAGCTCTTCATGCCAGGAAGCGTAAAATGGAAGAATTGGAGTCTCAGGTAAATCTATTTTAAGGAAAGTACTTGTTTACCTGAATGGGTTTGCTTTTTCCTTATGCCTTCTTGTCATGTGCACATGAACACACACAGATCTTAATATAGGAATCATCTGGCACACATGGCATGGCTTTCTTACTCATCTTGCTGTCACTTCAGAAGAGTTTTATAGGTTGTTCTTGTTTGAGCTTGAGAAGACTTCTTGTCTGCTTGCTGCTGAAAGCATGTTATTCATGATGCAAAACATCATTTAAGGATTTCCTCTAAATATTAAGGCTGTATATGCTTTTATGTGTCTTTTATATAATGTAGGCCATCATGTAGTAATGATCTAAAAGCCATGAGAGAACTGAAATGGATATCCCAAGTGAATGTGTCAATGGTTCATGGCCATTTTCTTTCCTGTCTGCTTTTATCGGTAGCTTAATTTGCGAGCACTTGCGTAATCCCATATTGCACTTTTATTAGGAGAGAAGAGCAAACTGGTCATGATCTTCTGCAGAAGAGCAAGGCATCTTTTGTTGCAACATTGCTGTTTTATTGATCTGATTTCCTACTTTTTAGGAACTGTCTTTCTTGTTTCTCTTAATTGAAATTGGAAAGCATCTGTTCATCAGTTTATTTGCAACTGGAGTACATGATAACAAGATCAATAAACTGGCTTTATGGTCTGATCGCACCACAACACTGCCAACTTTTTCCATGGTTATTTAGCATTAAGTCCATTCATCAAAGAATCATTTGAATTAATGCAAAATTATTGGTAGCATCTGAACACTTTTACAGACACTAGTTTCTTCAGGTATAGCTCTGCTTTCATCATTACCTTTTTATGTACAGTGTTGTCAACTTCAGCTTCTTCTTTAAAGCTCCAAATTTATTGTATAAAAACATGCTTTTTTCCCCAGCTTGAATTGAAAAAGCAGTTTGCGAATCGGAAGACTGTTCATCAAAGCAGATTAAGTAGCCTGATCAATGCAGTTGAAATTGCTTGTTTATGCATAGTGTGACCAGCTGAGCACTAATCTTGTCAGTTAGTCCTTGCTATATTGTCATTGGTTGTAAATCTCAGGCATTGCTAAACTGAGAGGGTCCAGACCACTGTACTTTTTCAACCAACATAAGATGTTTTATTTCCCTTTGCCTTGAACGTTTTCATTACTGGCTTGGGTGCTCTAGACGACTATCTGAAGACATTTTGTGTGTCTGCTTGCGTGGATCTGACAGAGGGAGGAGAGCACTGGTACTCTGTCGCATGCTTGATGCATCTGCTGCAGTTTTCAAGATCAAGAGTAAGACATGTTTCGCTTTCACTTCCTTTCTCCCTGTTCACTAACTCATGTCATTTTTATGAGCCAGTGATATATTCAGGGGGCTGTGGCAGGAAGGAGGAGGCACTGCAGTCCTGCTCATCATTCACTGGGACTGTGTATTGACAACCTTTCAGGAAGGTGCTTTGGATGACTTGGAAAGTGCGGCTTGAGATAGCTCTTGTGGTACTGTATGGGTCATCAAAATTATAGACTCTTTAATTTCAGGTTCTTCCACTGACTTGCTCTATGTTTTGAGTAACGTTCTCAGCATCTCAGATGACCTGTTAGTACCACAGGTATAACCTGCACCTTGTGTGTACTGAGACTTCATAGAATGGTTTAGGTTGGAAGGGACCTTGAAGATCATCGAGTTCCAATCCCCCTGCCACAGGCGGGGACACCTCCCACCAGACCAGGTTGCCCAAGGCCACGTCCAGCCTGGCCTTGAACACCTCCAGGGACGGAGCTTCAACAGCCTCTCTGGGCAACCTGTTCCAGTGCCTTACTACCCTTAAAGTGAAAAACTTCTTCCTAATGTTTAATCTAAACCTGCCCTCTTCCATCTTAAAGCCATTCCCCCTCATCCTATCACTACATGCCCGAGTAAAAAGTTCTTCCCCAGCTCTCCTGTAGGCCCCCTTTAGGTACTGGAAGGCCACAATAAGATCTCCCCGGAGCCTTCTCTTCTCCAGGCTGAACAGCCCCAACTCTTTCAGCCTCTCCTGATAGGAGAGCTGCTCCAGCCCTCAGATCATCCTCGTGGCTCTCCTCTGGACACGCTCCAGCAGGTCCTTGTCCTTCTTATGTTGGGGACTCCAGAGCTGGATGCAGTACTCCAGGTGGGGTCTCACGAGAGCGGAGCAGAGGGGCAGAATCACCTCCCTTGACCTGCTGGCCACACATCTTTTGATGCAGCCCAGGATACGGTTGGCCTTCTGGGCTGCGATCGCACATTGCTGGCTCATGTCGAGCTTCTCGTCAATCATCACCCCCAGGTCCTTCTCCACAGGGCTGCTCTCCAGCCATTCCCCGCCGAGCCTGTATTTGTGCTTGGGATTGCCCCGACCCAGATGTAGGACCTTGCACTTGGCCTTGTTGAACTGCATGAGGTTGGCTTGGGCCCACCTCTCCAGCCTGTCCAGGTCCCTCTGGATGGCATCCCTCCCCTCCAGCGTGTCTGCCTCGCCAAACAGCTTGGTATCATCAGCAAACTTGCTGAGGGTGCACTCGACCCCACTGTCCATGTCGCTGGCAAAGATGTTGAATAGTACAGGTCCCAGTACCGACCCCTGAGGAACACCACTCGTCACTGGTCTCCACTTGGACACCAAGCTGTTGACCGCAACCCTTTGAGTGCGACCGTCCAGCCAGTTCTTTATCCACCGAGTGGTCCATTTATCAAATCCATGTCTTCAATTTAGAGACCAGGATATCGTGTGGGACAGTGTCAAACGCTTTGCACAAGTCCAGGTAGATGACATCAGTAGATCTTCCCTTGTCCACCACCGCTGTAACCCCTTTGTAGAAGGCCACCAAATTTGTCAGGCATGACTTGCCCTTGATGAAGCCATGTTGGCTGTCGCCAATCACCTCCTTGTTTTCTATGTGCCTCAGCAGAGTTTCCAGGAGGATCTGCTCCATGATCTTGCCAGGCACAGAGGTGAGACTGACTTGGTTGATAATAAGTTGTCCCACTGACAGTTTTTGTCTGCTCCTTTACTGCCTTTGTTGTCAGAACTCTTTTAAGTCCAGACATTAAAGACTTCCTCGATTTAGCTGGATAAGCTTGTACCATTTTCAGGCATGGACTTAGTCTGGCACGGCTGAGCTTAAATTAATTTTTATTGACTGGTAGTAACAATGCAGTGATTCCTCCTCCAGTGAAGTTTCATTTGTGTGAAACAGGAGATCAGTTTAACTGTGCACTGACTTGGAACCGAGTTTCCTATTGAAGTTACTCAACTTATTAGTATATTCACACAAGTTTTAGACCAGGCTACTTACTCTACCAGAGCACAAATGCCAACTGAGCAATTGAACAAAAACATGCCAAAATTCCTGCTTTGTTCACCAAACACCCTGGTGCCACACTCTTGCTGAATGCAAATGTTTTGCTCTTGGATACTTTCTATTTTTGCTCATGCTGCATATTATAGCTAAGTGGTTGAATGAAGGATTTGATATTTGTTGTGCCTTGGGTCCAGTCCCATCATGAATTTTAAAGACAATTGATCAAGCAGGTCTCTGGCTTACCTTGATGAATATCTTCCTTGGAATGTCTTGCAGAATCTGCCTAATGTGCTCCACCATAAGTATCCAGGGGTTATCTACAACCATATGCTGCACTGCTTTAAACGGACTGTTACATTATTAAACATAATACCATCTATTATTATGGAATTATAATAGGCATGCAGTTACTGTATTGTAATGTTATTTTATGGTCGTTTCTGTGTAGGAAATAAACTATGCTGATATAAACAGTTTTGCAATACTAAAACTGTTCCAGTTGAAAGAAATAGTATTGTTACCAGACCCTTATTTGCAAACCAAGTCCTGCTCCTAACATATGGGCTTATGAAGTGCTCTCTTTAGACCATGTTATGAGTCTTTAAAAATACTTATATTCATTACCTTGCTTTTCTGATGAGAATGGAAATGTTTCAACATTTCAGGGAAAAACATTTCACTAGCTGAAAATAACTTCTCTGTTGACAAAGTGGAAAGGTGGCATTTTCAATGAATAGCGCTCTGAACATTTTTACAAGATGATAACAGATTCTGTCTGTGAGTTCAAATCAGCTATTTTAGTGTTTGTATTCTTCTTGATGTGAACACATACAGATTTTCTTAAGGGTTTCTAAATCCAGTCACCAAATATCACAAAGGTTCTTGTCAGAACATGCAAAGCAGAGGAAAAGAGTAAGCTATTGTACCATTTCTGTTGCACGTTGCCTGTCTTTGATCATTCCCGTATAAAGCTTCTGGCATGCTGAGAGACATGTTTTCTTTCTGTGTCTTGTCCACATTGCTTGTTAACTACGAGTTGGTCTCTTTCTTCAGCAGTTAAAAGCCGGAATCAAGCCGCCTTACTTAAAGCACAAGTTAAAAAATCTAGCAGTTCAGTTCATACTGCAATTAAGGCTTTTTACCAGGAGGCAATATCTTTGTTTGCTGAGGGCGTGGGTAAGTAGTGAAGGGAAAGAGGTGATCCCAAATGCTGAACTGAGGCATTTGAAAATAACGTGGAGGAACAGAACAAGCTTCTCCACAATGCAAATTCTTCTATTAATTCATAGCGCTGAGGCTTACGTTTGACAAGTTGGGCCTGCCTCCGGACCTTTTGCCTGCGTGTGTTGGTACTTCGTAATGTTTTAGCAAAGTTGCTCGTAGCTCTCTGCATCTTACAGAGCTTGTGGTCCAGGGGAGGCTGGTCTAGGAACTGTTCTTGAAACAAACTTTTTGTTTCAGATTTCTTTAGTGATTATTGAGCCACACCCCAACTTGGAGACTCGGTAGCAGAGAAGTCTGACTCAGTATTTATAATGAAAAGCAAGCCAGTTTTGTCTGGATGTTTAAAGTTATACCTCACAGTGGTTGTGTATACCCTAGATTTTTTGGGGGGAAGGATTTATTATGTCATCAGTGTGATCCCCTTGTGCAGAGAGATGGCAATTAAAAACAATGCTTGAGGTTAAGTTTCTGTTGACATAGCTTCCCCCCCACCCCCATCTTTCAACTTGCTTTTCTGGGGGCAGATGTTTGGAGAGGGGCACTGACTCCTGAACTGACATGTATGGTAAATCTTGTGCTGATCTGATTAGGATTAGGATCTTGGTGCTGCTGTCTAACCAAGGGTTACTGTTTGGACTTCTTCCTTTTTTTCTGAAAAGCAAGGACAGCGAATATATTTAGTTTATGTAGCATCTGCTGCAAATTTTTTCTACAATAGCTCACAGAGTAGGAATTGCTAAGTAGGTCCCTATGGATTTTGTACTGATTTATTTTGCAGTGGCAGGGCTGCTCTTAAAGGTTTATGCCTTCTGCCAGATGTTTATTCTTTACCTCTTGTTTATGCTCATGCAGCTGTGAATTGGACCACTAGTAAAAGATGTTGGAAGTTGCATTTTGGTTAGATGGGTTTATAGTTGCATCAGTACAGCTATGAGATGGTGAAACTTGAGCAAGTATTGAGAAGTATTGTTTTAACAAGTTTTATAAGTGAAGAAATTTTATTAAAAACTTCACCTTTGTCAGGAGAACTGTGGAAGCTTTGCTGAGAGGGTGTGGGGTTTTTTTTTCCCTTCTGTAAGAAAAGGTGAGAGGATGTGGTTTTACTCTTTATCAATATTTTCCTAGCAGTCAGGTTCTGAAATTTTAAATTACCTATGATCGATTATATTTTGACAAAATGAGGTGTTTATTTTTGGCATAACAATACTGGAAGCTTAGGGTTTTTATTAAACTAAGGAAGAATTTGACCTATGCAGTGTAAGCAGAGAGATCATAATTTATTGATGACTCTGCTGCCTTTTTTTGATTTCGTAGCAGGCAGGCTGCGGAGACTGGAGATGAGCAACTCCAGCATGTTAATCACAGTCATGTTCAATCTCAGGCAAGAGCTGCTAATACGTTTCATACAATTAGGCCCTTGGATGTTTGGTTTTTGCATTGTTCTGGTGTATGTGTTGCTACAGAAGGTATATGAATGTGAAGGATATGTTACCTGCTGAAGACGAGAAGGCACATATGCAACCAAAACCTTGACAACAGTTTTATCAGGTAGGAAATGTCATATCAGTGAGTGAGGAAAACAGAAATCTTTGATGTAACCTTAGTATAAACAGCTTCAGCTTAGATTTTCTTTCGTTTTTTCATCTACGTCTTTGGTAAAACACTTGCAATTGTGCTGTCTGTTTTAGATAAGGTGAATTAATTGTTTCCATTTTGCTTTACTGTGGCTTGAATTAAGTATTAATTAAAGTAACTAGTAACAGTTAGGTCTTTTCCACTTGAGGGCTGACGAGTCTGCAAACCACAACCCTCAGAAGCCATAAGGAGTGTCCCATCTCTCCAGCACATCGTCTGCCATAGCCAGTGTGGCCAGTGGGATCTCGGCTGGAGTTGCACAGGGTGGGTTTAGTACTGACACTACAAGGCTTAAGGGTGGCAGAGGCAATTTCAGTGATCTTTGGTGATGTTGAAATGTGTCTGGCATTCAGTATGACAGGGATATATGCTCGAACCGTAAGGTCACAGAGGACTGCACAGCATCATATAATATTTTTAACAGATAGGGACCTGAAATACCAACTTATTCAAAGATCTTGCAGTTTTTAGGGTAACTATTGACAGTACTGTGAGCACTGTAATTCAGTAGCTTGGGGAAAAAACCAGTTTACTTCCTTTCTCCAGTCTGGTTTTGTGACAGTTCATTTCAATGTTCAGTTCAAAACCATTCATTTCACTGTTCTACTGTTAATTGTCACATCTTATTTCTCATGATGTTGCTTTCTTGTGGGTTATTCTTTTGTATTCTTAGGCTTTGCAAGGGAAAGTTTAACAGCAAACAGTATTATAGCTGCAGTACCTTCTGAGACTGAGAGCAGGATGGTGTCACTTGTACTGCAACAAAGATTAAACAGAATCTTTTTAGAGCAGGGTACAGGATGGAGTTTTTACGCTGTCCCCTGTGCTCACTTCAAGATACACATGAGCAACAGAGAGTTGGGAAGAGTTTCTGGCAATTTTTTTTCTCCCACTAAGCATTGCATTGGGCCAGTGTTAGTTAAGATGGAAGGGATTAGTTGATGTTTCATTCCTTAAATCCCTGCCCTAGGGTTGGTAAGAGGAGGGATTTTCACTTCCCATGACTCATGTATTGAGCCAGGGGAAGAATTTAGAAGTCGGTACATCCTAACTCTCCTTTGACAGCTCGTTTAAAAAAAAACCAACACAAAACCAGCCCAGGAATGAACTTGTCGAAATAGAGTGACTTCACATGTACCCAATTGTTTATACTTATGAACATTGAAATATGACAACAGAAAGGATTTATTTTATTAAAAAAAAAAAAAAGACTCAGGGAGTGCTATATTAGGAAATGCTTTTGTTAGGAATGCACATTGTTTGAAAATAGTTAATGGAAAAAAATAATCATATTGGTGAGTAGTCTGGGTTGAAGTCTCCTGGAGATATTTGACAACGTAACTAAAAGGAGAGAACCTTATTTGTTCAGAATGCGCACACAGAAAATTTTGAGTTTTAACCATCAGAAAGTTCCTTCTCAAATACTGTGACTGGATTACTGAATGCAAGTTGCTGAATAGAGACTGCTTGAGAGCACTGACTGAAGCACAAGAAGCTCCTGCTGTCCACATTGTTTCAGTCTGAGCAGCCTCCTCCTTGATCCAATTGACTCACTCAATTGTCAGTATATTTCCACAGAGTTTGGAGAGTGACTCTGGACTGCAAGTAGGTACACGTGCTCAGAGGTGCCTGGCTTAAAGTAATCAGTCCTGAACAGAGGTACAAATGTGTGGAGATGACAGATGTTCAGTGATGGCTAACAGGCCTGATGGTGCTTGGGAGCTGGGTGACGTTGCTGAAGATGCCGGACAAGATGCATCCTCTGCATGGCGCTTTGAATGAGCTAGGGAGTGCCTGTGGGACCTAGTGCTGTGAAGCAGTCTTTTTGCACTGCTTTGTAGGAGTGTCCTCAGTAGACGGTGTATCAGCCTTTAACAGAGCTCAGCTCTCTATTTAAAATTTCAGCCTCTGTCGATGGTTTTGAATGCAGGGTCTCACTGTTTTTTCTCCTCATGGCAGTGATGGGCTATCCCTAGAGGTACATGTGCAATGCTTTTGGAATCCGTGGCCTAATGGTTTTGATAGAACAGTTCATTTTTTGGGTGCAAGATTTTCACATTATGAGCAATTGAATAGCTGTAGTAATTCAGTATTCAGTATGTTTTTAAAAATGCTTTTTTCATTTATTGAACATAAAGGACTTGTATGCATAAAGTGTCTTAAGGTTTATCATGATCTTAAGCTTTGCTGAAATAACTTTTAGAAAAGCCTACAGCTATCTTTTTAGTATGCATTTTATGAATGTTAGGGAATAGACAGTGTAGTTAAAAGAATTGTCCTCTAAAAACAGAGAAGTACATCAGTACTTTTGCAAGTACTACATGTGACTTGTATTAGGAATTATTTATTTAGACATTTTTCTCTAGTATGTGTGCTTACAATTTAATTTTGTTAGGTTGCACAAAACGTAATAGATTGTCCCTTTCCAGGAAAAATAAAAATCTAATTGCTGAAGAGTTCTCTCTTTTAATGCCCTTTATAATACATAGGCAGGATCCCAATGTGTTGATTAAGCAGTTACGGCAGTCTTCCCATATCCATGCTGGGCCTCCCTTTTCCCCTCATATTTGAGGGCATCTCATTTAGCTTTCTACTTCATTTATTTATTCTTCTTGGATTGGCCTGGCCATTTTGATAATCTGCAGTCCCAGTCTGCTGGGTGATTTCATTCCCTTCTGGCTCACTTTTTTTTTTTTTCTCTCTTGTATAGTGATGACTTTCCCAACAGAGGCAATTAGTGACGCCTCCCTATTTTCAGCCTGCAGGCTCTCACTGACCTGTACGTTTTCTTTGAAATAAAGGACTAGACACATAAAGAAATGGCCAACTGTGAAGCTGGTATGGTATGACTAGCAGACTTCATACCATCCAGTGGGAGCTGTAGCAGTAAGAAGTATCCTAAAAACAAGAGGCTGAGAATTTGCATCATTTAAACATGGAGAATATGTTGATTCTATCTAGGCTCATTTGTTTGTTGATCCTGTTAAGCTTATTCCCTGGATTGGTCTCCTGGAAGATGCTAATAAAGTTTTATTTGAAGCAGTCCAGGGGTTTTGTTACCTCTTTGCATCTTGCACTTGAAAAATGTTGATGTCTTGAAATGATTCTGAATTTAGTACGTCCTAAAATGTCCAGCAGAGAATACTCTTCTAATGCTGTAACTTATTAGAGCCTTCTGGAATTATGTTTAATGGCATGCTACAAAGCCCTGGAGGGTATGCTTAGTTACTGCTGTCATGGCAGACTTCTAAAAATACAGTGCTCTGGAGGCTTCTGTTAGAATTAAGCAACCTCATAATTTGGTGTTCATTAGTTGAATTTCATGCTTTTCCTTTTACTAGCTGTTAATATGTAACTAGATTGATGGCGACTGTGAAGTCTAAGTTTTCCTTTCCTGCCTTCTTCATGAGCATAAGCTAAAATTGGCATGGTTTAAGAGCATTTTTTTTAAAAAAAAAAGCTGGCTCTGTAGTAACTGTGAGGATTATAAAGTAGGTTTGAAGGAAGAATCCTACTATATTGAAAAGGTTATATTGTTACTGTGCCCCAGAAGTGTATATTATATATTCGTTCTGATATAATGCAGGAAAAAATACCAGCTTTTTCTAACAGTGTTTTCCGTGAAACTGAATTTTTCATGAAATATCATCACGCAGTTTACCTTTCCTTTTTGAAGAGGCTTGCGTACTGGCTGCTGGCACCATTCTGGACATTGCAATGAAATTGTTAATCTGAAATGCAAGGAAACTGGGAATAAACATGGGGATGTCACTCCAGAAGCCCAGTCAAATCTAGCACGGATGCAGCCCTATGCCCTGCACATCTCCCCATGCCCCACAGTAGGCATGGCAGATGTGAGTGACAGTTCAGCATATCCGCAGAAACCCGGCATCCTGAGAAAGTGTAACGGCTTAGATGTTCTGTGGTGTCTAGCAAACCTGTAAGTTTGCTTCTGCTGCAAGGCCAGGAGCTTCCAGCCTGGGGATAAGGTGGAGGCAATGCTATTTTCAAAGCTGGACTTGATGGAGAGAGTGAGTTGTAATCTTATTTAATTTGAACTTTGACTTTCACCTTAAAATCTTGTCATTCAATTAATACAGGATATTTTATTTGAGAAAATTAACGTGCGTGCAGGAGGAAAATACTAGCATGCAATTATGTAAGTTTCGCTTCGTAGCACTTTTCTCTTCTGAAAGAAATGGAATAAAAAAAACCCAACGAGTATAAAACCAAAATGTGTGAAGCCTGAAGCAGGGAAACTTTAGAGGAAAGGTCTTTTCCATCACAGTCAAACAGCTCATTATTGTTGAACACATGGTAGTTCCATCAAAGACTATTCTTTGTATCATGAATTTGAGATGACTTGGTTATCTGTCTAAGCACTACTTAAAAACAATGAAATTGGCATAAAGAGTGCTGTCAAAACTCTGAAATTTGATAGATTTATTTTACTGAGGCTTTTTATTTTACTGATAATATCTCAGTGTAGAATTTGGGCTTTTTTTAGAGTCTGTGGAATAAAGTTTTGATTTGTTTTTTTGTAGTCTTTAGGCAGGACTTGAGCTCAGGGAATATCAGATGAATATTGTGTTTTAACTTGGGACTGTCTGTGCTTAGTCCCTGAAGGCATTGTCAGTGTACAGCCCAGCTGGTTAGGATAGCAATCTTTAGAAGCCCTTTAGGGAAAAATTGGAACTTTTCTTCTTTCTCTCCCTTTCTTTCCAAGAGAAAATATTTTTCAGTGTTCTTTCTGCCTTGAACAGACCTGTTAACTATCACCTTGGACTTTGGAGGTTTAGTAAATATGCTAATATGCAGTAACAAGCACCCTTCACGTCCAGGTATTAAAATTTTCTATAGTTCTGTCAGTCATGCAGATGCCTTTTGGCTCTTTCAGCTTTCCCTATTAGACTGCTTGCATTTGTGAAACAGGGTTGAAGAATAAGGCGTTTCAGCTTTTTTTTTTTTTTTTTTTTTTTGGTAGGTTGATTGGGCATACTTGGTATTTGTATCTGAGTAGACAGCCATCTGTCCCTCAGGTCGTGCCAATTATGCCAACTCTGAAAGCAGCCAGAGAAATTCAGTGCTTTCATTCAGGCTGCACAACTGTTTCTTTCACCTTTTGTCTATTAAGGAGATTGGCCTGGAGTGGTTATTTTCTGTTGCATAACTAGTACTTACCGAAGGGTGTTGCAAATGAATGAAGCAAAAACAAAAGCTCAACAGCAAGACATCTTCTCTAAGTAAACTTTCACTTAACTCTTATGGCAAATCTAGAAAGAAGGAAAATAATTGAATTAAAAACTACTTTTTAGGTAGAGTGGTATAGTGGTATAGTAAACCATATAGTAATATATATATAGTAATAATCTTTAAAATAACTGCAACTAGCAATATAAGGTTTGTACATGGATGGCTGAAGGTTCCAGTGGAGGGGGGGATTCCTCATTCACTTCTTCTGGATACTGCGCACATTCTGTTTTCTTTATACAAAAGCAATCGCAGGAAGAAGGACTCATCTCATACTTACCATGACCTGAGAATAGTCATGCCTAATTTACCTTGTGATATTTCAGTCTTTCTCTTATGTGTTAGCATGCTAAATAAATCAGGATTATAGGGCTAAATTTAATTTTGAAACACAAAATGGATTGTGTTTGTAGGAGGGGCAAGTAAGTCAGTGTTACCCACATGAATACTCTAGCAAAACAGAAATACTGCTTATGAGTGCAGAGATCTAACTTCAGAATTTTTTTTTTTTTTTGAGAATCTTTATAGTGCTTTGTCAGGCAGTTGTGTGGAGAGTCAGATATTTGTTCAGGTAGTTCCCTGAAAAAACCTTCACTTGAGTGTCTGATACTTTTTTTTTTTTTTAACACTGACATAAATTACAATCCAAAACTAAGAAATACCCGCTCGTTACCTCTTCAGTACTTCTTCAAAAAGGCAGAACTTGCACACTGGCAGAATTAATAGCATGATATTTTGGAACAAGTATTATTCACTTAACAGAATCAGTGCACCAGCCTTTCACTTTGAATAGCAAATATAACTTGGTTTGGGTCTCCTTTTTCTCCAGAAAACTATATTTATTCCCTACCTTCTCCCAAGTTTTTGAACTGACTTTTTCAAGGATTGCATTAAAAATGAGTTAATCTTTTTATGGTAAAATTTGTAGCATACATAAAGAGAAGAGAGTTCCTGTCTTGAACATTTCTCCAGTACCTATAATGCAGTATTTAAGAAAAAAAATTCTTGAGAGTACAGAAATACGGTGGGCTCTAACTCTGTCTCTTCTACACTCTGTTTCCCATCCATTTTATGGTGTTCTCTTGCTTAAAAAAAAATCTTTTTGTCTATTCTTCGATTTCTGAGTTAAAAATTCTTATTCTGTAGTGCTTTAATCTCTGCTCTTGTTCTTACCTGTATTTATTTAACCATTGCAGTCTCTCAGTTGCTTCTCTTATGCTCCTTCTAAGTCCCAGCAAACATGATTCCCTACCTCGTATTGCTGAAGTGACTTGTAATGACTTGGGGTAAGACATTGCATACTTCTTTTCTCATACTTTCACAAATGTTAAAAGAAGAAAAAAAAGCTATTTTAATCTTATTCACATAACAAGTGTGTTTTTGCTGTCTGTACTTCACTAAGAGTACATCACATCCCTGACTAAAGTCCCAGTGAACCTGGGACCTGCTCCTACTGTAGTTCAGTTCACTGGGTGCGTTATATGCAAAATGGCATTTCACAAGTGGTACACAGGTGTCCTGAGAGCAGGGCAGAAGCAACAATACTGCAGTTCATGGTAGTACTCTCTACTCTGCTACGAGCATAATTAGCTAACTTAAAAGTTTACTTCTGAGTATTTGGAGGCCCTGGCAAGTATGTATTTGTGACTGTCTATGTAAAAGAAGTAGTTGTATGCTTACTTTGTGTAGTACTTTAGAAAGCAATTCTACATATTGATGCACTGCCTTTTTCCCCCCTCTTTCGAGTTTTATTGTTTTAGTCAACAGTGATTGCTGAGCAGTTCCTTTTAGTAATATTCTCTGCCTTTCTTTTAACACAACAGGTCTGTTTTCAATATTTTCAGATTGTTCTTTGGCTGTTAATCTTTGCATTTTTGCTCTCTCTGTATTATTTGCTTGCTGGCTTCAAATTTTTTTTATCTTTCTTTAAAATCTAGAGGAATGCTTTGAAGTACTTTCTCTTCATGCCTTCTGTCAATTCCATTTAAGTTTTTCAGTGGTGGGTTAGGTTTAACATAGGAAATAAATACACCCATCTACTGCAAACATTGCCCTAAAACTCTTGAACTGCTTTTGTTTAAGCTAAAAGCAAACAACCCCTTGCCTCTGGCCCGAAACAAAGCATAGTGAGCTTCAAACCCAAAGTATGTAACTTTGCAAAGTTATAAGCAATTAAAAAATGGATGTCTTGAATTCTTCTGTAGTGCCACAGTGAGTGGTGCTCACGATAGCAGTAGTTTTTAATACTACTTTTGGTTGAGTGTTTGGCTGACAGAAAACCGAGCGTATGATATTTCTCTTTAAGACCATAATGACAGTGGGCTAACAGCTGTGAATGCTCTTGGTGGTTAGCATATGGGACCTGGGTTTGATTCTTGTCCAGTGTACATACTCTAGGGTCTGTGTTTGCACGGCTTACACCAGATTTGTAGATATTTTAATATGCTAGGGAGACAAGCTACATGTTTGGTGGGATATTGGTGGTTAGAGTGGTTAAGAACGAGCAACCAGAAGGAATACGACCAACAAAAACGTTTGCTGGAGAATAAAAATCCAGTTGTGTAGAGCTAGGACAGTATCAGGTGGGTTTTGAGAAGGAAGAGAACTGAAACCTGTTGCTGTTGTGTGTCAAGGTTAAACGTTCCTCTTCCAAATGTACATCACTGACTTGCCAAAGTGGAACCCTAGTAACAGTGTATGCATAGTATATTATAAATTACTTGTGTACATGTAATCTGTATCAGTTGATGCAAACCCCAAGGCCCGTGATGGAACTGATGGTTATCATCAGCAAGTAGCAATTAGCACAGGCAGACTGCTGCACAAATGTATAGCTAAACATTGTGAGACTTTTGCAAAGCAAGAAAGAACATCCCTTTGGGGGACTTTGGATTGAATTAGTGTCAAAGCTAGGCCAGTGGTCAGTTAATTGACCGCAGTGGTCTGTTAAATTAAAGGAACTGTTTCCCAGCTCTCCTGTTTTACAGATGCTAGTTACTCCATTAATCTGTCTTCTTGCAGGCTCCCACCATGTTTTGCAAACACTGAAAATGCTCTTGTGGAGAATTTTTTTTTACTTTTTAACTTTTAATTATTTAGTCTCCACTCCTTCTTTGAACAGCTTTCCCCTAGATGACATTTTTCCAGCTTTCTGGCATCTTGCTTAATCACGTGTTGATTCAGAGCAGTCAGACAGACATGAAACTTCGTAGTACAGTAGAATATCTCTTTCTGTACTTGTTTTCCACACCTGGTGGCACATATGTGCCACATGTCCACACACATGTGGCAGAAGGTTGTTCATGTGTCAGACCAGACATCTCTCCAAAGAAACATAGAGGAGAGACATTAAGTAGCTTTTTCTCTGGATCAATCTCACTGCTATTGGCAGAAGTCAAACTTCTCTCAGGGTGGTTAATGTTTCTTGAGCGCTTATTTGCAAATTACCTTGAAAAAGGTCCCAAGATTGCTCCAAGGATTGAAATCTTCCTTCTGCTACTGTGCTGCTTTGTAATCAGGCTTTTCTACAGCTGGTGAGTGGGAAAGTAAGCCACTGTATTTGGTGAGATGTGATCCTCTGCTGTCGTACATACACAACAACTTGCAAACTCTGCCTTCTTTTTTTCTTTTGATGCCCTATAACCTGTCATCTGCCATTTGCCCTTACCTCTCAGTTAAGTATTGTATCATCTGTATTCGTCCTTCCTCTGACTCCTTTATTCTTGCTGTCTTTCCTTCTTTCATGTACAGTTATTTTCAGCTGTGTTCCCACCTCTGTATCCAAGTCTTCCTGCTTCTCCCATCATCATAGATTCCTTGCGCAGACCCTGGCCATCTGTTCCTCATCGTTTGCATCCTTGTCCTATGTTTGGTTTTTTTCAGTATCTCCTCTCCTTCTGCTATTCCTTTCCTTATCCTCATCTTTTATTTGTTGTCATGGGGATACCTACTGTGACTGCTAAATAATACACAAAGAACCATGGTTTCATTTTATTTTGTAAATTCTTGATTGTGAAGACAGAATGAAAAAAAAAAACCAAACCAAAACCAAAAACCAAACCCAAGAAATTAAAATCTGAGAGAGAAGAAATTAAACTCTGAGAGAGAAGAAAGCAAAATCTTGAATAAAATAGTATAAAAATCATCATTGCTTTTAGACAGAGGAAGATCTTTTAATTTTCTAACCTCATGGCGTGGCAACCTTGCATGTTATGTAGGTCAGAATCTAAGAAATTTCTGTAGTTCTCAGTGGTTGTCATTACTGTCTCTTTCATGATTAAATGCTGTGGAATATAAAGGACCAAGAAAATAGTAAGATGCCATACTGGGAAACATGCTTCCAAGGTTTTATTGCAACTCCCTGAGAGCTACTTCTATGCTTCCATTTTAGAGAATGCAGAAACATTCCTAAAGAACCTCATGAATATGAAAAACCAGAGAAAGTGACACCTTTATGGCCTCTCTGTTGCAGAAAGCATTGGCTTATTCTTTGCACTTGTGGTATATGGGCCTAGATAAGATCCTTGGCTTCTCTGCTTCCTCTGTGAGTTTTGTTCCAGAAAAATTCTTCATTCAGAGATACTGAAGGATGTATGCTCTGGTGTTTGTCTTCGCAGGACTTCATGAACTGCAAACTACACCTTAGTACTTGTCCTCTTCTGAACTGTATACTTCTGTTTAGTATGGCATGATGTGGGGACTAATACACTTAACCTTATACGAATTGTGTGGAAAGCCCAGAAAGAGTAGTGCTTAACTATCCACCAAAATTAAGATGTTGGTGGACTTCAAGCCACATACTGAAACCCACACTGCCTCTGTGGTTACTTGCACTGAAAGCAATGTGTAAACAGCTGGACGTATTTTTCCCCAGATCATACATGCCTTACCATTAGTGTAATTTCTATATAAATTGAAGAAAAACTGAGACATTTTTGAAAAGAGACCTTCTTGTCTGTGCATATTCACACGTGCACGAACACATACTGATCCAGAAAGAGTAAGTAATTTTTAAAAGTTGAGCTATAAAAGGAACCCCTAAACCCAGTGAGCTGCAATTGGGATGGGTCCTAATCTATACGGACCACCAGTACAGAGTTTATTTTTACCGTTATGGCTGATCTCTAAGACTTGACAGTAAGCTCTGCCTGATATTTATCACACATTTACCTTTAATATGCATTTCTGAAAATATGGCCTGAATGTGAGTTTAAATAGAAATTGAGAAGTGATTATAGCTCGAAAACAGCTCAGTTTGCAGTGTATGAATGTGGTCTTGGTGTTTCAACTGCACAAGAATATAGATGATATGATTAAATTATCAAGGCTAGGGATTGCAAGAAATGTCTAGGAATGCTTTTTCACTCAGTGGGAACCTCAGTGAGAAAGGGAATATAGAAGTGGAGGCTTCATGTGAGGGTTTTGAGGGGAAGGTGGAATGAAACCTGGGCTCTGACAGTCACCTCCATTGTCTTTGCAATTAGTCTGATATACTAGTTTTCTACCTGACTGTTGCTCAGAACATCTTAAAGTTAAACCAAAGAGTGAGTACTTACAAAGCATAGTATTGTTTCTTCTTTTTTTTTCTTTTTGTTTTTGTGTTGGTTTCAAATGTAATAACTAGTTTCCAAACTATATTTTATTAGATTTTTTTTGTTGCATTCTCATTCATCTCATTTAATATTTCAAGGTGCTTTGGCTAATGCCGAGTATTCTGTCGCTGAGGGGCGAGTCATACATCCTGCTCAGCTTGAGGGTTTCCGAAGTGTCTCTGGAAAACTTCCAACTAAACTGGAAGGGCCTGGTTCAAGATGGGTGGCAGGTTAACGGAGAGAGGTCTCTCTTGACTAGCAGTTCCTCCTGGAGTAGCAGGAAAATGCAGGGAGTATTCACACCAGCACTGTGAGATACGACTTCTGTGAGATTCCTCTGGCTCAGGCGTGCAGGAAGGGAACTCTGAAGTCTGGCAGCGTGAGTGCAGCACACCAAAATGGGGCTGTGGCTTTACGTGCCTTTGAGCTATAGAGGCTTCTATTCACCAGAATGCAAAAGGAATTGGGGCTGTGCCAATGGTATACCAGACGTTGGGAAGACTGGTGTCAGCAGCTGAGCAGGTGGATCTGCTACAGCTTTTGTCACTGCTTCCATTGAATAAGAAGAGCTGGAAAAGGACCAAAGGAAATCATCTAATCCAAAGCATCCATGTCATGGAGTCCTTTGCATAGAGATGCCAGATTATAGTATGAAATAGGATTTTGGTCCCATGCTGAACATGCAGTACATAACAAGAATTATGTGCCACGGGGAGTGAAAATTTCTTAGACTTTAAGTTGCCTCAGACTTATATTTGGGTGCTTTTGTATTTATTTTGTGTTTATTTTTATTACACGAGTTATAAATATATAAAAATTTGTATACTTAAAAGTGTATATCCACCTGGTTTTTTTTAAATATATTTCTATGTATACACATTTTAGAAGTATGTTTAATATACGTTACTGAAATAGGTTGATTTTGCTCTTTGTTTCCTTTATCAGTTTGCTGAAAGCAGTCAGAAAAAAGAAGCTTTACAAAAAAGCATTGAGAAATCAAAAATTGGACGTGAAGATACTGTAAGTTGCTCTGGGGGGAGGCACTCCTACCAGGAAATAGGGGTACAAGTATGCACGGTTTGTAAATACTAATGTAGTTGTTGGAAATCCATTAAGAATTCTAAATACTGGAGATGAGAAAGGGACAGAAGAAAATCAGATATTAGATTACTCCTTAATTGGTCATGCACTAACGAGTAAAATATTGACAACTGGCTGCTCCAGGGCTGAGAAAATGTGTGCCTGCCTGAAGTCTGGTAATCTTCTAGGCTTTTTCAGATTTAAAGACATCTTAAAAGTTGAACTACTTAGAGGTGCGTACCAAGGTTGTCAATGGTTGCTGAACTGCCAAATCTAGTAACTCCAAACTTAGGTGTTGGGGTCTTATTTTTTTGATCTTATTTATAATCTAGATTTCAAAAGTACTGTTCTGAGCAGCCATGTAAGCTTGGTGCTCTTTGCGTGCTGAAGCTGTTAACACTGCAAAGTAATATTTAGGCTTCATATTTACCATACATATAAAGTAGCATCTTAGAATACCATATGAAGTATTTCTAAGTTGTTAGTTTGTTTTGAGATGCTCAGTCTAAAGTGGTTTACACCTCCAGTAAATAAATGTGTAAACAGGGATGGCCAGAAACTTTCAGGTGGAATCAAATTTTGTAGGAAAGTGCCAAATCTTTGAATGCAAAATGTTTTATAGAAAACGCTCTGGGTTTGACTGTAATCAAGGAATCACAGGCAGGTTTCTCACACAGTTGTGCTTGTCAGGTTTCCAAATGGAATGTTTGAAACTAGGGCTTCACCATGTGGCCTGCCCTAGTCATAAGAAGCTATTGGTCCTGGAAATCCTGTTCTGACTCATGCTTCCAACGTTTTGGTTCCGGTTTATACATCAGGAACAAGTCCCAAGAAATCTAGATCACGATGTAGGTCTCTGAGTAACTGGCCTCCATACCTCAGCGTCTGGAAGCTTTTGATTTCCAATCTGCATTTTCAGAACATGCTGAACCCAGACTGTTGGCAGAAGCACTGGCAATATGGAGGTTTGAGGAAAAAGGAAAAAAAAAAAAAAACCACCCAAACAAAAAACCGCCTCAGACTGCTGGACTGCTGTGGAAATTACCACTGACTAAAAACCTGATGGTTTACAAACCCATGCTATCTGGCTTTTTTAGGCTACCCAGTGGCCTAGCATGAGTTCTTTGAATATCCGCCAGTTACAGTGTTTGGCTGTAACGACAGACTGAATTAGAAGTATGTGCTGAGTTGGCTATGGGAGAGCTTGTGTTGAGTCAGTGTCTGCAGATTCTTATTGATCAATAGAATATTTGAGGTCAATATTGTATACTCTCCCAGCAAAAACTACCTTGTCATGTCTGGATTTATTTTTGGGACCACTGCTCTTAAATGGTGTGGAAAAAAGGAAAGAAAGAAATTCAGAGAGTGTTCCTACATGGCATCCCAATTTGTGGAAGTGTGAATGGTAGGTTTTTCTGTAGTGCTGTCTTTAATTACAAGACTAGCACTCCTAAATGTCATTTAGCCTTTAAGCCCAAAAATTAAGAGATCTGTTTGGAGTTTGTCAAACCACGTTGAGTTCAAAGGTTGTAGAAAATTGTTCTTTTGTTTATCCATTTTGGCCTTAATTTTTTTTACTTCCGGGTTGTACTCGATATAATTTATATAATTATATAACCATAAAATGCTCAGTTGGTTCAATGACAGAAAGCAGTAGTGAAAACAGCTTTTAAACTTACATATTTTTATTTTTTGAAAAACATTCTGTGCAATAATTACTGATTTTTATTTTTGTATTTTTTTGTATCTCCCAACATACTTTGAATCCTTAGGCGGAACGTGCAGCTCTAATAGAGGAACTTGCTGCTCTTCGTCAGAAAAAAAGAGCAACTAAAGCAGAAATAGACAAATACAGAGAATGTGATCCAGACGTCGTTGAGGAAATGCGTAAGTTTTGTATTTTTTAAAGTGAGTTTTTGCACAAAAAGGTCTGCACTTCTTTAGCTTAAAATCTGGAATGCAGAGATAAGCAAAAGCGTAGCTGCTTTTCTTTTTAAAGCTGTAAGCAATACAATACAGGTACAATGACCATTTCTTCTCATGTTCTGCTCTATCATGTAAGGGGGGGTTTATTGATATTTACTCTGCCAGCAACTGAGCAGTTAACAAACAATCCTAAAATTGAAATACTCTGATGCGTTAGAATTAATATCAGGACCATTCGTTCTAGAACCATATTAATTGTATAACTTCTAAGTGTGCTGAACCCTAGAACGTATTTAGGAAGAGTAGTCTTTAGCTCCCGTTTACCTTCAGTTCCATGCTGGCAAAACAGGTATCTTTCTAGTTACTTTGTCTTGTGTATTTAGAATATAAGCATTTCATTAGAGACACTTAATTGTCACTTATACCTAAGTATGGTATTACACTGTTGACTTACTGTTTGTACTGTCTCTGACATGCTGGATTTTGGTTGGTGTTTCTAATTCTAATGGAATATGAGGAATGATGAGTGACTTTAATACTTAATGCAGAATTGGGCACTGAAATGTACTTAATATTCTGATCCTTAGCATGAAAAATGAAAAGCATGCATGAAATTTTATTGAATTTTCTCTACTTCAACTTTCATGTTTTATTTATTAGGCTCTTACATTGCTACCCAAACACCATTGCATATTCAGTTGCTGTAATGCCAAAATGCCATTACAGAGTGATGAGGAACAGGCACAGACCTTTTCCTGAGAAGACACCTGACTGAATCTTTCTCTTTCCTTATCTTCTAACAAAGTCCACAGCTTTAGAATTGTGCTGAGAGAAAGCCAGGAACATAAACAGATTTGGCAGCACACCCCAAAATTGGACAGATATATTTTATTTTGAGGGGCTGTGACATTTTTTGTCAGCTGCGTTCTCTCTCCCCAAGGATGTAATGGTATGCCAGGGAATAAGCAAGCTCGAGACCTGAGGTTAGTTACTGTGCTGTAAATCCCTCACTGTGTGCTCTCCTGAGAACAAGTAACAGACGCATTCCAGCTGATTCCAGCTGTAAAAATGAATGAGGTTAGGCAGATACTGACAGCAGAGGGATCTGTGATGCCAGGTATTTTAACTGCTGAGATACCCTTATAGTAAGCGTTGCACTGAACAATTTGAGGAGCCTCTCTTTTGAAGCAGTCGTAGTGAGCATGTTCCTAAATACTAGGGACAAAGGAGCAAATCATAACTTGAATGCTAGGGCAAACTGTATTAGCTGGCAACACAGAGACTAATATCCTGAAAAGAGGGAAAGGGAAAGAAATGTAATTGTTGTTAGTTACTTCAGTCATGACCTTTTCTCTTTTTTTTTTGTTTGTTTGTTTTTTTATCTTTTTGTTGTTGTTTTTAAAGTGTGTGGAAGCTACACGTGAGCTGCTGCAATGTAGGGATGAGTATTTAAGGCAGTTGGTGAGGTTAGCATTGCTGGGTTACTTGTAGGATTCCCAGGGGAATATGCAGTAGTGTTTCAAAAGTATTTTGTCCCTGACCTTCAATTAAATAGTTTCTGCTTCGTTATATGTTTCATCAGTCATTGTTGCACTGGCAGTGCACGTTGTTGCTGGCAATGTATAAATGAATAAATGGTGATGTCAATTTGGGGGGACTTAATGTCTTTGTCAAAGTTGAATGGAATTTTACAGGCTTTAAGGGAGGGGAAAAAAAAGGTTGAGGGCATTTCTCTTGTTCCAGCGTGCAGGGAAGCACAAAGGCGAAACAAGATGCAGAAAGTTATGGGTTTTAGTGTAAGAAGGCAATAAAGAATCTCAGGCAATGGAAAGTGTTGAGCTAGACGTGAAAGTTACTGCCGCTGTTTCACAGAATGACCTTATAATCAAAGTTACTGGTTCACAGATTTTAAAGCATTTTCAAAATGCACAAGTGATAAGATTTTCTACTAGCTGTACAATTTAGATAATATAATCCTTGTGATTATTTTCAATTTAATCACCCTGAAACAGATTGCTAACTCTGAATTACCTTATTTTAATTTTGAGTCAGAAATCAGAGATTGCTGTTATGTTATATAATTGCAGTCTTTTAAGAGTTGGATTGTTCAATATAATATTTTGTAATGGGCAGTGGTCACTGTCTACATTTGGGTTTTCCCTCTTCTTCCTTAATGAGTTCAACCTGTAAGGAAATCTTTCTAATGCTCCGTATAAAATTTTACTCTATTAATTCCCCATCCCGTATTATAGAGCTGCTTTGAATTTTGGTGCGGTATTTTAGGGATGTATCAAATTGTCATTTGATTTCAGTGGCCTTCAAATTTGGTGAATGTTTTGCTATGTCCTTTTTAATTGCTCTTTCCCTCAAAGGAGTATTGCAGAAACAAACCTATTGTACAGAGATGAGCCTCATTAAAACACACACAAATACGCACACTAATTCCAGAGTCAAAATAAAGTTTGGATGATTCATAGCAAGTATCTGAAGACTCAACTAAATGCTGAACATCTTTCTTGCTTGCTGAGTCTTGTGGTGGGAACGTCATGTTTGACCATGTAACTAAATACCTATAACATGTATTCACAAGGGGGCAAATCAGAATACTAAAAATACTCTGTTTTTTTGCTGACTTCACTGCTTGTCCTTTTAATATCAGTAACAAATGTTTTGCTATGTGTTTTGCTTAATTTCCTTGGCTTTTGTATTAGAAAGCTGAAGTATAAACTCTAATGCCTTCCAAGATTACAGCATTTGACTGCAGAATTTCAGTATTCGTATGTAACAATTAACTACAGTAAATAGCAGAAGAAACAAGATTTAAGGACTGACCACTAGAGGAAGCTACGTAATAGTCTGGTCTTGTGGATATAGTTGGATAATTCCATTTTACAGGTAGGGTATTGTAAAAAATATATCTAGAATGGCAGAATATATGGCTTTCTTCTAAGGACCACTGCAATTCAGTGGTTGAAGCTTGTCTTTGCCACTTGGAAATTGTTGTTTAAGCCATCTTGTGTGAGTTAGGATTAAGTAATAAATTCTTCCTCTGCGTTAAAGGCGGTAAAATTGACAACAGTCTTTGGAAGTAAAAAAAAAGAAAATAAATACTGGGATTTTATATTTCTCTGTTAAACTTGTAATCCTGTTTCAGCTGGCACAGGGCAGAGCCCTCGTTTTCTCAGCTTTGAGCCCTTGTTTCTCAGCTTTTGATGCAGATTTTTTGTAGGCTGGACGATATTCTCATGGGGAAGCAGCCACTGTAGAGAAGAGAGTCTCTGTTCCTCCAGGAGAATATGACATAACATGTATGTATGCAAAGTTGGATACACGTGATGCCTGCTAGATTCTCTAAAGATTACAGTAGAGGACAAAGACATGGAGAATGCAAGCTTTCGATAGTTCATAATTTATCCAGATTTTCATAAGGGCCAACAAAAAAAGCTCCATGTAACATCAAGATTAATTTGCTGCCTAAGTTTAATTCTTTCTGTCCACCAGAAAGAGATGTTAGGGAGCTAATAAAATTTTTCTGACAATTAATTTTATGGAAAGGTTTGTCTGGCAGCCGAAGAGTATAAATGATACAGATTTTTCTCTTGAAGTTGTTGGCCAGCTTGTAAACTGGCAACAGCTAAACATTTCCAGTGTTCACTGTAAAATAAACATTTCTAGAATGTCAAACTTCTTGTTCCACTGTAATTAGAGGGATGTTGATTTATTGTGTATTAAAACATTGTTGGGTCTTAGATACTGTTTTCACAGTAGCCATGCTTTGGTTACTGTGTGCCTTTCCATAGGACAGTAATCTCAGAAATAGTTACATGCTGTCTGAAGTAAGTGACTTCTGTGTGGTATGATTGCTAATATTTCTGGGGCTGGTCTTAGATGCTGCTTGTCAGAATTCCTGGTTTATGTAGCATGTTTTTAGAATGTCCGCTTGCTGATAATTTTTATGTCTTAGGCTTTTACCTTTAAAACAGTAATCTAAACGTGTGCAGACACAATTGTATTCTCAAAAATTAGCAAACTGCCGGATACAACATAGAATCATAGAATGGTTTAGGTTGGAAGGGACCTTGAAGATCATCGAGTTCCAACCCCCCTGCCACAGGCAGGGACAACCTCCCACTAGACCAGGTTGCCCAAGGCCACGTCCAGCCTGGCCCTTGAACACCTCCAGGGACAGAGCTTCAACAACCTCTCTGGGCAACCTGTGCCAGTGCCTCACCACCCTTAAAGTGAAAAACTTCTTCCTAATGTTTAGTCTAAACCTGCCCTCTTCCAGCTTAAAGCCATTCCCCCTCGTCCTATCACTACATGCCCTTGTAAAAAGTCCTTCCCCAGCTCTCCTGTAGGCCCCCCTTTAGTACTGGAAAGCCCCAATAAGATCTCCCCGGAGGCTTCTCTTCTCCAGGCTGAACAGCCCCAACTCTCTCAGCCTCTCCTCATAGGAGAGGTGCTCCAGACCTAGGACCATCGGCTACACATGCAGCCATTTCGGTGTCAATGTTTTTACTTCTGCTGCCTTTGTTTATTTTTATCCTGTAGCAAGAGGAGTAAGTGGCTCAAATGGACAATGGATTTCAAACAACAAATATCCAGATAGTTATCTTTTTAAATCTTCCAAAAGTGTGATCTCGGAGACATCACTACCAGTCCAGTTCAGGGTTAGATTGTTTTCTATAAACTAATCCTTACATGGCTGTGTGAAAATAAATTTTGGGAAAACATCCAGACATTACTGAATACCACGAAAATGCCATGCTATATGTTAGTATGTACTTGAAAGTGTCTTTTTTCATTGTAGATGCTTCAAAATTTTTCTAATTCTGATGTGTCTAAATACTGAAAATTTCAGCTTGACCAAACTGTTGTGAAGAATTATATCTGGGTGTACAGACAGTATGAGAAAATAGTTCTGGGTTTACCAGTTTCTTCATTCATCTTAATATCCTGAGACTGAATGCTGAAAAGGTAATACTGATTTAGCTGCTGCATTTTGTGGGGTGCATAGTTTGGGTTTTGTGGTTTTTTGTTTGGGATTTTTTTTGTTGATACACCCAGCTATTATGTTCTGTTACATTCAAATCAATTTGAAAATCTGTTATGCATACAGAAGTATTTTAATGTTACAAAAACTTAGTACCCACGTGCTAGATTCTTTTAGGAGTTTTCTTTCTACTTGTATTGGGAATAGTCACTGTTCCTAGAGGGGGAGCAGTAGTGAAGAAATAAAATGAAGATTAGACTATCCTGGCTAATGGAGAGGCTTTAAAATGAGTTGCATCAGTTTTACTCAAAATTAATCAAAATGCTGATAACTTACAAAATGGTTTAATGGGTTTTCTTTTATATTTTGTGGCAAAGACTGTTGTTCAGAAAACATATCAGAAAGGTTATTTAAACTAAAGAGCCTTGTCAGTGATTTCATTTAATGAACTATTAAGTAGCTATTTTTATACATGTAATGATTCACTTGGAAAAGCGAATGTCTACAAATAATTTTAAACCCAGTCTGGGTGCCACTGAGATCAATAGGGTACAGATCAACCCTATAGAGAGAGGGTTTTTTTAATCACCTTTATATCCAATATGTTTAGTTTGCAATTAAGAGGATGTTTTCTATCTACTGACCATGAAATATGCAGCTGGCATCTAAGAGACAAGCTGTGCTTTTTATGGTTTATGCATCAATACCATTAACAAAGATCTGCAATTAGAAATTAGTCATCCTGTTGAAGTTAGGCTGGTGTCTCCATGCACACTTATGTTAGCCTTAGAAGGTTAAACTAAGCTTTCTTTGGAGTGAACCAGACACTTGCTTGAAATTACATAGAAAAATACTAGATTTAAAAGCAAGCACTCCTTTTTTTACTTAGTCACATTTTTCAGAGAATTGTATATTTAATGTATTCATCTCCTGAAGATCTGGATGAGGATATGACAGGAAATAGTCAATGGATGTTTACGTACATAACTTGTGGGCTACCTGCTACATAATAAAAACAAAAACCACAAAGCCTGCCCCCCCCCCTTTTTTTTTTTCCCTTCTTTCCACCTTCATCATGGATTACCAGAATGGATGTAGATGTGCACCAATAACGAAGAACACATTTACTTGACTATTGAGCTAAGATAATTTTTTTTTATGCTTCCCCTGCTCCCTAATATGGGGTGGGGTGCATGCTCCCCCAGTTCTACTTAGAAAGAAAGGAGAATAAATATAACAGTCATGAAGAATAATGACCACTAGGACAGACTGCTGCAGCTTAAGTTGCGTGCATGAATGTGGGCTTTTAACCAAAGATGGGAAGCTGGAGTTCCAGAAGCATCTGAGCATTCTTTCAGCAAAAGGCCCTAATTCTCAGCATTTCAGAGAATTTCTCTGTCTCTGTGTTTGGCCTAAAGTTTGGACTGCAGCGAAGAGGTTACTCTGCAATGAAAAAGTGTCCTAAACGTTCAGACACATGCATGTTTGCATTTTTATACCTCAAACACATTCTAGCAAGACTATTCTTGGAGAGCATGAACTTAAGCCAACTTGCTTTAAAATAAAGCTGCATTTTAGCTGGTTAAGAAAAAAATCAAGCAAAAAAAGGAACAAATTTTAAAATAGCTTGTCTTATGCCAGTGGGGTTTTACTTGGACACTCAGAAAAGAGGCAGTTGGAAGATCAAATCTTTAGCTAACGTATGTAACAGCCTGCTTAAATAAACTGGCTACTCTGGCAAGTTACCTTTTCTTGAAATTAAATGAGAAAGCTCATAGGGCTTATTTTTGTTCTTTCTGTTTATTTTGTTTCTTATTTCTTTATATTGGAATGGCAGAAAAAATGCCTAGGGTGAGAGGCAGACGGGTGAAATATGTGGGAATTATTTTATTGTCTGAGCCAGTAAATCTTTATGGCAAAAGCTGTTGAGCTGCTTAGGAAAGGTAGACACTTGATAAAATTTGTGATGTGGAAAATGGCTACTTGTGACTACATTTATGGTACTCCTTGATTTAGAAACTAATCAGCAGCAATCCATTTGGCCATGTTCTAAAGCCCTGAAGAGAGCATCAAATGGAAGTAATCTATAGATCATTTATATATGAAACAAAAGACTTTTGTGGGATGATTATTTTGCTTCTCTCCCCCCAGTATTAGACCATGCTAGATTAGTTGTGTATGGTACCATTCATTCAAACTGTTTTGATAAACTTATGGTGATATTCAAAGGATTTTTTTTAAAAAAATACCGGTTTATATCTTTTTATGACTTCCGTATGCAAAATGAGGTCAGGAAAGTTATTGTGGATTTTTAATTTGTTATCTTCAGTGCTAAGTTGCAGGACAGTCAAATGTAGTCTTCCCTGGCCTCATTTAAAAAAATGACTTGCCAATCATACATGTTAGAAAATCTCCCATATGTTATGGGATGGTAGGGTATGTTTTTATTATGGGTTTATCTAGATTAGGTTTATCTAGATCAGTGTATATTCCTAATATAAATACCTTGTTCTGTGCTATTTAGCTGCAGGACATTTCGCAGGGCAGGTTGTGTGAGTGCAAGGACTAATCTTGGCAGTGGTGGTGTATTTAAGAGTATTTCCACATGTTTTTTCTCCCTTCCTCACTTTAATGTCTTATGAGCTATTTTCACTGGAAAGACAGGAGAACAGAAAAAAAAAAAAAAAACCTGGAATAGAGAAATATTTTGGAAACACCTAGAAGAACATGGAGATTTTGTCTTTGCCACTGTAAGAGACCTTTGTAGATTGGAAGAAATTTGTCTTTGGTGTTTTGACTCAGTTTTGTATGATACTGTGATAAGGAAAGTAGGGAAATACAATCCTGATGAAACTGCAGTAGTATGAATCTCAAACTACTTTACAATTGTACTCAGGGTGTATCATTAGTAATTGGAGTATCAGAAAGGGAGGTTGAATTGAACAAGTTCTAATAGGGTCTGTCATGTCTGTGCATCTGCTCAGTATTTGTATTAATGAGCTGGATAATAGAGAAGATATGCTTTTGTTATATTTGCAAATGACGAAACTAGGAGGGATTGCAGAGACAAAGGACAAGGTGAGAGATTTCAAAATTAGTATGACAAATTGCAAAAGATAGTCTGAAAAACACTGAATAAAATTCAGTAGTGGCAAGTGCAAGGATGGATACGCATTCAAGGATATGTGTTACACAAATGATCTGGAGCAGTTGGTTAAGGGGGGAGGGTTTGAAAAAGATGTCAGGGTTATAGTAGTTTACAGGTTGAATATAAGACATTCTTACTGTGAAAAGCAAAATCTCCATACTAAGATACAGAAACAGAAGTATAACCAGCAATGAGATGTATGAAATAATCTTTTTACTCAAGTTGGCATTAGTAAGGCTTCAGCTGTAACAGTGTGTCAGTATTGGATATCCTTCTGGTGAGGTATATAACTAACTAGGGAGAATTCAGAGTGGAGCAAAAAGACCAGACATTGAGCAATTTTATAAAAATAGGGCTCAAAAGAAGACTGCTCCTGGTGGGTATCACA
Source organism: Pluvialis apricaria (assembly GCA_017639485.1). Taxonomy (NCBI): domain Eukaryota; kingdom Metazoa; phylum Chordata; class Aves; order Charadriiformes; family Charadriidae; genus Pluvialis; species Pluvialis apricaria. The sequence goes on along the minus strand of CM030010.1, from coordinate 49,607,150 downwards.
TATCTGTATCTCCTTCAAAAAAGGAAAGGAATAGCTTGTTGTTTAGGTTCATGGGGAACTTGGCAATAAGTAATTGCCTTAAATTGCAGGGGAAAAATTTAGATGAAAAATTATTCTAATGGTGCCAATAATCAAACCCAGAACTAGATTGCCTAGGAAAGTCATAAAAGCTCTAACACAGGAAACCTTAAAAACAGACTACAAATACCTCAGAAATGGCATAGGTAGGTTGGGACATGCATTGAGTCATTGGTACAGAGAGTGGCAGACCTCCTGCGATGCCTTCCAGACTCTTCTCTGCAACTTATGTGACACGTGAGGTGTGCAGCAGAGTGACATCCTGAGCTGTACAAAAAACATAGCACTCTGGGATGGGCCTCCTTGCAAAATGCAGTTCAGCAGTACAGAAGTTTGCAAGTTCCTTCAGCTGTACTGTGGGTATGGAGTTTATTAGTAAATGAAGTGGGAAGGAGGGAGTTGTCCACTGAAAGAAAAACAAAGTGTTGTTAGGGAGCCCTGAATCAGAAAGTTGGTGTGCTTGTTTCCCTTGTGTAAGCACATTACTTCCCTCTGTTCTTTGGGATAAGAATAGATGTATTTGAGTTACGCAACTAAGATTTCAGCGTGGGCTTTCAGGTAGAATACTTGAAAGGTAAATGGTCTTTTTCTGTGGGTATGTGAATATAGTAAACTTAAGTGCAAGAGCATGTATTTGCATAGAGGAATCTTTTGGTAGCAATTCTGACAAATTCTGTTGGATGTTTTTCAGAGAGACACTGTGTACATCCTGATGAAATTTGACAGTGTGACCTTTTCATATGGGGCAGAGGGAGCTTTTGCTGATGAGACTTGACACTTTTTTCAAACACACTAACAAAGATCGCAGACCCTTTAAAAGCATATTCCCAGAGATGTGGATCAGCTTATTAGTAGCTGTACTGTGCACTGCCATGTCTCACCATATAGATAAGACTGGCACTATGTTATGTATTTGCTCAGGTTTATTTTCAAGCATATACATCCACACGCACACAGAGGTGTTGCAACAGAAGTGCTAATTTAATTCATTTGTATATCAAAATTTTGTGATTCTTTTTCTATCACAAATGTCATATTATGTTCTCTGCTTTTCAAAATAGTTGTAGATCAGTAGGTAGGATTCGTAAATGTAAACACTTTCTTGTAGTTCTGAAACTTTACTCAGTCTAAATGTAAAAAAAGGTACTCCGTTTTATTACTTAGTAATATGTCAGTATAAATAGTTCTATTGAAATTGTGATGTCATTTAAATGAGAAAACATCTATGCATTGACTTGAATTTTGTCATGAACTCTGAAGCATTGTGACTTGTTGATTAATATCATGGGGATAAGTGTTATGTGGTATACTGGAGTATGGGGGAAGAATGATGTGTTATTTTGGATTCAGAGGAGTTGACAGAATTCTGATGTGCTATCACTCTTCTACACAAGAGCTCTTTATTCTGCTTATAAGAGGAAACACCTCTTTGGGAAGCATGGGAGGAGGTAAAGATTGCATATAGTGTAGAAGTATCTCTGCCTAATACTTGGTTACAAAACATTCTTCTAAAGCTGTTCTTGCTGTGTTGTGAGTTACCCTGTTGACAGTGTTGTAGACTACTTATTCTCAAGGATACTCAAATGTGGACTTTAAAGAAGGCACTTGATTGCATCATTGCCGTGAACAGTCTCCAATGGCAAGCCTCTTGATGAGGGTTCTCTGGTGTCAGTTTGTGGACGACATGTCAGGAGGAGTTATTAGGCAGTTAGCTTTTGTACTCTCTGTGGATGACAGATGTATGGTTGGACACTATGATCTTAAAGGTCTTTTCCAACCTAAATGATTCTATGTATAATTTCTAATTCACCCCTCTACCCTGGCCTTTGGAGATGCGCTCTTTATTAGCATGAGACATTTTCATTAATGGGAAAGATTTAGAAATTTTGCATCACAGGGTATTATAATGATGCTTCTCCAAGAAAGATAAAGAAACAAATCTGTCACAGTGTGGTAATAGCGAGGTAAACAGTGTTTTTGGAAAGTGAGGGCAGATTGCCAGCAAGAGAATGGATAACTCTGCAGGAGGCAATGGATAATTGGACTCATTTGAGATTCAAGTTCAGATACTGTTTCTTACGGTAGTTGCCATTTTTCGTATTTAAATTCGATCTAAGTGGATGCAGAATTATTACTGGAATTCAAAAACCCCTAATGCAATTAATTTACCCTGACCAGTTTCATGAGAGACATTGGGAATCTTTGGGCTAATAATCCTCACTGGCCTGTGAGAACAGTTGCAGCTGTTCTCTGCATTTCATGCAGAAGAATTGCGATTCACACTGTAAGATTACTCCCTCACACACATGCTGAAGACTGCAGTTGTATTTTGCATGTATCTGCTAACAGTCCCACAGGTTGATGGGTGACTCTGTCCTTGAAAAGGTGCTAGTTCCCTCTGAAGCCATGTGTCTTTTAAGTGAGGAATCCGTACAATTTTCTTGTGGCATTAGTTGTGGTAGGTGAAAACTGGCACCAAACTGTACTAGTTTTATAAATACAGCTTTTGTTATTCTGTAGAAATAGAGGTTTCTGGACCTGAAAATTTTATTTACACAAAAACGTTACTTACGATGATCTTTAAAGTTACCCTGAAGATGCCGGAGTAGAAGCTAGGAGAGGAAAGAAAGCTACAGCTCTGTCTTTGTTTCCAAGTCTATAGGTGGTTGTGAGCTGGTTCTGGCTATTGAGATGTTTTTAGTATAGCTGTTGGAGCTTGGAATATGTTACCTTTACAGCTCCAATTTTGAATACTATTCAGTGACTGCTTCCTTAGTATTCTGTTAATGATATAATGCAGGATTTAAAAAAGTTTTTATGAAGAACCTGAAAGTAGGTTTTGGAAAATGTTTGTGAGGAGACGGTGAGTGGTTGTTGCTATCGTAATTGTTTTTTCACCCATGGAAGTGTCTGAAGTCTGATAGAAAGACTAACAGTCTCCTGGAGCATACATATTGTGTTGACGAGGCATGTAGTGGTCTTCCCCCTTCTGTGGAAATATTTGAGGCTTCAACAGTTTTTGGACGTTCCATTTTTTGGAATGCAAAATGGGACTTCCAATTCCAACCACAACCCCTTCCAGGAAAAAAGTGAGTGAATTTGGGGGAAGGAGGAAAGACAAGAGGAAAGAGAAGGCTGTAGTTCTGCAGTATGCTGAGAATGACTGTAGGGCTTTCTGAGTCAGATCAGAAACAAAGTGCCCTGACCATGCTAAGATTTGGGGCCCATATATATTGCCAGTTCAGACTTGTTCAGAAACAGTTCTGGGTTAACGTTTTTGCGCTGCTGGCCTTCACTCCTGACCAGGTGCTGTCCGTTTGCTTTAGAAGGCTTCTTACTGCACTTTCTGCAGTTGTCCACACGCCCTTTTGTCAGCTTGGTCTCCTGGTCTGCTCCTGAATCCCTGCAGATCTCTGGTAGGATGTCACTTGCCTGCATTAAAAAGCATGTTTCCAACCCTCCTTCGCTTTCTTTTTAGACATTCACTGCTGCTGAGCCTTCCTTTCACTACCTTTGCTTTCCTCTAAGGGGATACAGGAGATTGTCCTTGTGATAAGGACGATCACAGATGCTTAGGACAATGGTTCAGTTCCCAGAATCTGAGCTTTTTGAGTTCCCTGCAGTTCTCCAGAGATACCTGGGGTTGAGGGGAAGAAAAGACTGCCATGAGGACTCGGTCAAAACTAACTCTGACCCTTAGTCTGTGACTGTTTAGGGAATATTTCCAGGTGTGTTTTGCTAACACAACAGACTAGTGTTTGCAAGCCGTGCTGCTCCTGGGGCCCCTGCGTTGCGTGTACACACAGTGGTTGCTTTTGTTCAGTTCAGGAAGCAAATGTAAGCTTCAATTTTGCTGCTTAGGAAATGCCAAGTGTGCCTGAAACTGGTCAGTGGAGCATACAGGTGTGTGCCTCAGCCAAGTGAATGACTTGTATCCTGCAGGCACGGGAGCAAGAAAGTCTATTGATGCATTGTCACACAAATTGGTGAAATAAATATGTACTGTCCAGAACAAATGGATTATTCTGTTGCCTCCAGACAGCAATTGCATATATTGTCAGCCTATGTGCAGATGTATAAAGTAGAGCGTAACTAGGGCCCAGTAGTGGTAATGAGAACATCTGGAAGCATCTGGAACATATGTTGCCTCATGTATTGTTCATCTCTTCTGCACATTTGACCCTTTGGTTATCTCGTACAGCTTCCGTACTGGAGCACTATTTAGTAGCTGCCAAAAATCAAGTTCTGATAGAGCAGCTGTGGTCAGCAGGAGGATCATCAGGAGTTGGGGACCCAATGGTTGTGGTCGTTTGGGCAACTAGCCAGTTGCACTAAGCGCTGCCTCTGAGTTTCTCCTTTTGTTTGTATCCTGATTCTTGTTTGATGTATACATTTGTAAGTTCTCATGCTATTGTCTTTTTTAGGTCTTAAACTTTCTGTTTCGGTGCAATCTGAAAACTAGGAAGACAATGGGGGTGTGTGATCCTGTGCAGCTAAAGAATAGGCAATCAGAAGTAGCATGACTTTGAGTTACATCGGTACATAAAGTAGGTGTGTCTGGGGGATCTCTGTTTTACTGCTCCTCCTTTCCCTCACCCTCCATGCATGTTCACATACAGGTGACGCAACCAATGAAAGTTCCAACAAGCAACTATGAAAGATTTCCAAGGTGTAGATTCCTTTATTTCTCTCAGTTCTTGTGATGGAGTTGGGGAGCTCTGGAAGATGCTGGTGATGATGCAGATGTAGCTGGTGTCTTCAGGTGATGCAGGTCCATAACTGCCAATACCTGTTTCTCCTTCCTCTTTCAGGCATGGTGTTGGATACAGCAGGCAGACAAGATCCTGCAGTGGAATTGTAGGCAAGAGTTGAGCCTGATCCCAAGGGACTTTAATCTTGCCTTCAGATAGCTAGATTCTCAGCCCATAGCCATGAGGCAACAGCTGAGGTGATGACATAGTAGTTTCTGGAGAATGGATGAGATGTGTTCCCCTCCCCCCAAACTAAAAAAAAGAAATATGAGGGGAAAATTTAAGTGAAGGAATTAACAGTTAAGCAGACTGCAGTGCCATCCTGCAGCAGTGGCAGTGACGGTCCCACTTGATGACAAGAGACAGTGCAAGCTGTCTTGTTTGCATGAGCTTGCTCAGGCTGGGCATGAGGAACACGCGGGTACCTTGCAACTTGCCCAGCTAGCTGGCATTGCTGTTGATACAGTATGCCTGATGGTCTAAGCAACTTTGAAGATGGCAGAATAAATCCATACCTGCGTCCATACGGTGCTATCGTGTACATGCGTATGTGGACAGCCAGTGTAAATGGGAAATCGCAAGCAGCAAACACTTGCCCCGGCCTCTTGTGAATGCATTTCCTGGAGATGTCACGTGCCTGAGGCTTGACAAGTGGCTCCCGTTTCCCCACCCCTGAGTCCCCCTAGCAGCAGAGTAATGTGGGGGATGTGTGTTCCCACCCTCTCAAGGACTGAGGCAGCCTCTTCTTTGATATTCAGCCAGATTGTTTGAATGCCACCTTCCCCATCCTGAAGTTCTGCCTCCACTTGTGATCCCTCCACACTTCTACCATGACACTTCGCCGCCAGTCTGTGATCAGTCCCAGGCTGTGCATGGAAAGAACGATATAGTTAAAATATTTCTTCATTTTATTTGTATAACTTTTACCCTCAGAAGTTTCTTTTGTTGGGGTTTTTTTGTTATTTCTCTGCTATTTAAGTCATTGAAGGTGCTGCCCACGGTGGGATTTCCCTGTTACAGCTTCCTGCTCTTACTACCATGATTTCATTTCTAGCCACAGCTCGGTTATAGGCAGCCACCGCCATTCTAACCACCCTGTTGCCCAGCCTGTATCAGTTGGTCACCTCAGCCTTTGCTTTGCCAGAGGTAAGAAGTCACCTTTTAAAAACACGTGATCGCATGTGTGTATTTTAACATGCATAAGCAATGTTTGAAGGGGGACAATGGGCCACGCTGCCACTATTTTTTTTAATGCACCGTACCATATGGTCACTGTGCTTTAAGCATGGGGCTGCATGCTGAAAGCTGCGGGAACTTAAAGCTTAGAGCTGCTGTGTGATGCAGAAGCACGGTGCTCAGCTGGTTAGCTGCTTCCAGCCAAGCAGAGGTTTCTGCTGAGACCTAGCATGTGCTGTGAAGTAGGCTGGCTCCCCCGCCATCAGGATGCTGTCACCTTGCAGCTCTGGATCCACAGAGTTTAATATCATCCTACTTTCCCCTACTTCATTTCAAACTTCGTTACTTGGAGTCAAATACGGCTTTCCAGTTTTACTCCAGAGTTTCAGAATAATGCTGAGGGACGTATCATAGCTAACATTTAAAACCTTGACCAGTGAAAGCCCTTACTCTGCAGACTCGCTTTAAGTAGCGTTAGGTATTGTTCAAAATGTCGTTGGCTGCCAGTAAGTTGTCAGCGCTGCCAGTCAAGGAACTGAACAAGCGGGGGTGGCAACAAGAAGTCAGGAAGTAAGGAATATCTCTCTCAAGCTAGGAATAACTTGAATTTCTGATGCATGCAAGCAAGCAAAAATGCCATCTTCTCACCCACTCCTTTTTTTTTGCCCAACTTTCTTTTTTGTTTTTCTTCATGCTGTACTCAAGCTTTCTAATTGTAGGTCATTTTTAGAAACTGCACTGGTTTTGAAATGGTATTTTACACTGATTTAAACATTTTTCACATCACTTACTGAAGTATTAAGGGTAGAATAATGAGTGCTTACCTTCCTGTGTGCTAGCAGCTGATTTTTCAACATAATTTAATTTTGCCTGAAGTATAATCTCTACAACAATGGATACCTGATCGTATATTCACTTCTCAGTACCCCTGGAGACAAATTTCATGCTGACCATTCAAATAAGTATTATCATGCAAGTACCAACAAGACTAACTGGGAATAACTAAGTTATGTGTAGGCGTGAGAACCATAATGATTCCGATAAATTCCCACGTTACAAACCAACCTGCTTGATTTGATTCAGCACTTATTTAACGGGAGCAAGGTGATCTAAGAGGAATTTTTCTTGATACTGTTTTGCCTCATGGAAACTATATAAAAGCTATTTGTAGTAATGGTAATTTACTATTATATATTTAGATCTGGAGCAGTGGTAAGGGAGGGAAGCCAAGTTTAATAACCAGGAGCATTATTTTGTCTTCATTTCATTGAGGAGGTTCTCAAAGCCCGTGAGACCTTCCAGAACTAGATGATAAACTTTTGGATTAATGTGATAGACTGTTACCCTTGTCATTTTCTTATCTGTATAGAGTCATGCATACCTATGTGATGGATTACTTATGTATAGAGAGGATTATAAAATATTTTCCGTCTCAGTTGCCTCTGGTATCTTCAGGCCATGTATCTAGTCCCAATCTCGGTACAGACAATTAAGCCCCCAGGCAAACCAAACCAGGATTATTTTATTTTAAAATACGTTTCAAAAACTCAAAGTTGTTCATATAGTATCTTTCATTTTTCTTTGCTCCTGTTTTTCTTTAACTTAGCTTTGTGCTTGTTGGAACCTTAAAAATGTAAAACAGAAGAAGAATTTGGAAGCAGTAGAATAACTTCCTTATAGTGTGTGGTTCCCTAAAAATGACATCAGTAAAATAATTAATCTCTATGCCTTGAAACTACTGTATGATTTTACCCTGATGTGTGCTTTTTTTTTTGGTTTTTTTTTCTTTCAGGACAAACAAACAAAGTAGCCAAGGAGGCAGCCAATCGATGGACTGGTGTGTATGCATTTTTATTGCTTAACCCAGGTTCAGACTAGAGGAATCTGAGTAAAAGGAGTACTCATTGTTAAGAATTTTAAATTTCATTAAGACTTGATGTAGGATAGCCCTCACTTACAAAAACATACAGAAATATATTTTGCTTATAAATCACCAAGATTCAAAAAAGAATACATTTTCTTAGTTTGGTTAGTGAATGTAACAGAACAGATTTATTCTTGCACACCATGTTAAAACTGGCAGCTCATTTTTTTGCTTGAGTTTAAATCTCTTAAGACGAGAAAAACTTTAATAGAAAGAGACTGGAAATGGTGGTGGTTAGTTTGGCACTGTCATAATTTGAGATATTCAGAAAGCTTAATTCTTCCTTTCTGAATTTTCATCTGTTCCTAAGGAGTAGAATGCTTTGTGGAACCTTATTGCTGCTACCATATGATGGATGCTGATGTAAAGTAGGTATTTCTTAAACTAATTCATCAGCTTTGACATGCAGGAAAAATGCTGCATAGTTTTGAAGATTACTGTGATAACACTTGTATGGAAGTTAAACTCAATTTTCTGTTGTTTTTTAGCTTTGCTATATTGCTGTAGTTTCCATTTTGCAGACCAAGCAATATGTATGTCCTTACTTTTTAAAAAAATTATTTGGAATATTGTTTGTAACTTTTTTGTTTAGAATTCATCTACTACTGATGGACTGCTCACTATCATTGGGTATGCCAAGTGCAGCAAGATATTATAGTCTTTTGACTGTTATTATTTTATATCTTTATTTGCACTGCGTTGTTTACTGCATATGGGGAAACAAAGTTGTTATATATTTGAAAATAACTTCTAGGGGTACTGTTGTCAGAGCTTTCTACTTTGACAGGCTGTTGATCTCAAGGTCTTGAGAGGGGTAAGGCTGTAGAAGGCACTTTGCTATTTAATTAGACAATTAGGTTACATGCTGTAGCATATTTTTCTTTTGAAGAGACAGTTTTAAAACAAGTTGTCTGATGGTTAAAGAAAAAAATATTTCTTAAGGTGTGCAGACACAGTGAATACTTCCTGTCTTAAGGAATGCTGCAATTTATGGGTGTTAGCAATGAAGTAGTGAGTTTCAACCAATACTGCAGTGAAACATTACGTTAAATTGAAGAGAATGTATATGCTAAAATAATAGTAATGTGATTCTAAACGAGAAATGCTGACTAAAATAAAGCTACTTGAATCTCTCCTTTTTCTTTCTTTTATTTACTTTCAAATAAGATATATGTTATCTGAACAAACATATGCAGGACTAGAAAGGACCTTATGGTTAATTTGAATCTGACTTTCACAGTTATAGACAGTCACACAGTAGGTGCCTCATTGAAAAAGGACCTATAAAATACTTATTATGCACATTCACACTTTCCTCATCACTCTATATAGCAACCTTACAATGTAATTGTAGCTTTCAGTCTTCTCATAGAAGAGGAGCAAGAAAAGATCAAGGTAACCTCCAAAAAAGAAGACATATTTTACTTAGTACTCAGTAATAATATGTTATTAACAAAAGCCTCCCATTTTCTGTTCTAAATCTACTTAGTAATGATGTTCCCCACTACGTATCTCTTTCATATACACAGGGAGAGTGCAAATGGAAGGATTTTGTTGTAGCCAAGACTGTAATTCATGCTTTCCTAAACATTAGAAACTGAACTTTTTTCATTCTGTTTACAGATAACATCTTTTCAATAAAGTCCTGGGCCAAACGTAAATTTGGATTTGAAGAAAGCAGAATTGACAAAAGTTTTGGAATCCCAGAAGATTTTGATTACATTGATTAGTGTTCAGCAGTTGATGGCTGACACAGTTGTACATAGTTTGTTACGTAGTCTCAGTTGGAATTTAAATGTGTATCTGAACAACTGACCACCCTTTAATTAGCAGGTTTTGTTTAAGTTAATAAAATTCTAAAAAATATTTGTTGCATTGTTTTTCCTTGTACTCTCTGGACAGTAAATCACTTGGTTGCTTCTATGAAAGACAAACTAAGCATGGATGGGGATTGTAGGGAATAATTACCACAAAGTCCTGAGACTGGTTTTTACTCTTCTTTTGCTTAACTGGGAGTAGTACCAAGAGCAGGAAGCTCCAGGGATTTAAGTTTAAACACGTTGAAGACTTTGGAGTGGAAATAACAGGGGACAATGTGCAATAGAATGAATGTTTCCCTCATCGCGACAATGAAATACGAAAGATGCAGAATCCATTAATGGAAAGCAGTGAAGACAGCAAGGATGTGAGTAGAAAGGCTAAGGCCTGACTTCAAGTTGTTTGTAACTGTGTTGCTAGAGCTGCTTGTAAGTTTAGTGACAAAATTTTGCTTGTTGTTGGAAAATACCAGTTCATCAGAGCTAAATCTGTTCCAGCGAACGTACTGGATTTGACACTGAGAAAACTTCTCTGTTCAACATCATTACTGCATAGAGAGGAAGCAAAGAGCACCCATCCATCCATTCGCACCACAGTGCACCAAGAGTTAGGATGCTGATCTGGGATGTGAGAGACCAAATTCAGTTTGCTGTTCAAATTGAATTGAACATGCTGAGCGTCTTTGGGTTTATGTATATTTTTCATTTTCAGACTAAAAAGGCAGCCGACCAAAATAATACATTTCAGAATATCTCATTTTTGTTTGGTGAAATTTCACAAGCACCTCACTTCTTATCAGCTTCTGGTTTCTAGCTCTGATCACTGCGTGGCTACAAAAAAAGGGGTGGAGAGTACAGACTGATTTCGTACCTCCCACAGCTATGGACTGCAAGACAGCGTTTCTGCTATACAACTCTGGAGGATATAAGCTTTACCTTCACAAGGCAGGCGGGCCTGCTGCAAGGTAGATGCATGTATCTCGGGAAAGTGTCTGTCTGTCGTTTATGTAACCCCTGATGTGAGTATCGCTGAAAAGCTGACATTTAGCTGGAGATATGCTCAGAAGTCTGTCTCCTGTGACCTTTCCAATTAAAAAGCGGTTCAGAGCATGTTAAAATCCGAGGATTTCAGGTGTGCCCTCGGCTATTGTCATCCCATGTCTATGAAGACAGCAAAGTTATTGGGAAGATACCAATTGGAAGATTTTCCTCTTATAGAGGCAGCGTAGCAAGCTATCCGTTGCCTAAAGGAAAATGTATGTGATGCCTGGCACATAGTAAAATGTCACAGTGCTTACAACACTTGCAATGGAGACATTTCCTTTTCTCTGTTTGGAAAGATTTTATTCCTAATCTATCCAATATGTAACACAAAAAGTGTTAGTAACTGAGTAACAGCTTACCAGCTCCTAACTGGGAAAAGCTTAATGCAAGTAGGTAGTATTGTGCTGAATGCAGTGTTTCTTACCAGGCCTGGCTTTTGCCCTGTGAATGGACTGCTATCCACCAAAGCTACGTGATGGTGTCAAACCCAACTGCTGATACACACGTAGCTTGGGTGGTTGTTCTTACTCTTGGATTTTGTGCTGTGAAACACTAAAGAAAGAGCTATTTCTGTTCTTTGTCAAATATCTCTCTTAAGTGCTTGGGTTTTGTTTTTTGGGGTTTGGTTTTGTTTTGTTTTTTTTTGCTTAATGTCTCTCTTTTTTTTTTTTTTTTTTTTTTACTTGTGTGAATCTATTCTGTGCCACCGGAAAGGTGACAGAAGCTCCTTGGCACATCTGCATTTGAGAGCACGTATCTGCTGCACACAAGAGAGAATGATGACTCAAAAGGCTTGTCTGTATGAAGGAACGTTGAGCACATGAGCTTGTTGATGGTTCTTACCTCTTAGAATCACTTTCACATGGCTGAACTTCTGCTCATCAAGGAGTCCCAGGTAGTTTATGGCCTGTAGCAGTCAGTGCACCAAGACTTCCTCTGGTACCTGTGGGGATGAGGGCTTCTTACTGATTTTTACTGCTTTGGCTACTTTCCAAATTCAAGAAGGAAATGAAGATGACCAGCTATGTAAGTTTAGCTGCAATATTGTGGCTTCCTGTCTGTAGGGTGAAAGCATTGTGGACTGTAATAAACCCATTACATATAATAAAAAGCAACTAAATAACTGTACATGAGGTAAACTTGCTTAGAGATGCTACAGTCAGCCAGCATGAGCAGTATCTTTAAAATGTCAAACAGTCCTTATGCTTTGGACACAAAACATAAGTAGTTCAAGTGCAAGGAATTTCTAGCAATATAATTTTCTGTAGAGTTTTGGTTTTGTTTTACAGGTCCAGAATAGAACACAGACGTGCAGTTGTACCCTATTTTCTACTCCTGTCGTCTACTTCTGGTGTTGGTTAGCAAGCCTGGTGGGAGAATGTGTCTCCTTCTGTAAGGACACAATTTTGGAACAACCAGAACAGAAGCTTCTCAGCTAAAGAGAGGCAGGGAAGAGGCAGCGCATTATCAGAAACTGATGCTTATTCCTCTAGTGGAATTGATTTATTTTGTGCTACCTTTCTCGTAATTCTGCATTTTTAGTGTAGGTAACTTTCAACAGGAAAAGCAAATCCAGATCCTTTCTGAGACAAAAAGGGACAATTTGTATGTCTTGAATACTCCAAGACACTTTCAGACTGCTGCATCTGCTCACTTTTAGAAGCTTTTCTTCTTAAAAAGATATGCAGCAGACTGCTAAATCCCACAGTATGAAACCATGTACGATTATGTGGTTTGAGATGTGTGTTCACTTTAATTTTTAAGACAAGTTGAGACTTCTGTTTTCTGCTGAGTTAAGAGTCACTAACTGTTAAAATGATTTTCCATCTCGTGAGATGTCTTTGGCTTCTAGCCTATAACAAAAATGAAAACAATCAATCTGATCTTGTGTCCCAATTTGTTTCGTCAGAGTTTTCCCGAGATAGAATCTGCTATATTTCTGAAGAATCTAACATGAAAACGGTGGGGCCTAGATACTCACTTCTGCTGTCACTCTTGTGGTTATGTCACAGCTATATTATGTATATGTCTTCCTCTTTTTTTTTTTTTTTTCCTTCCCTCCTGCCCTGTGGGTTTTTTGCCCATGTAAGGTAAATATTTTCAACTGTTACAGCTAAGTCAGGAGGTCAGGCCCTTAGTACAATTCAGGTTTATAATTAAAGCAGCTACTACTGCAAAGTATGAAAATCAAAGGCGGGTGTTTTTAGCAGAGTCTGCAGCTCTTAGAGAAGCACTGTTAGGTCCAGCTTGTTGAAATAATCTCACAAGAAGTTTATCAGCGCAGTACCAGGCTGAGGTGTTGGGTAAACCTACTCTTTGGGACTGATGTTGATTAACCACTGTGAAGCAAACACGAGAGAATATTTGATTGTACCTGATCTACTTAGAAACCTTACCAGTTTAAAGAAAGTTTGCTGACTGTATCTGCTCTGAAACAACCGATTCTGCTTCAGTTTTTCTTTTAAGTAGCCATCTGCATGCTCTGTACAACAGCAAGCATGAACTCTAGGGCCCCCTTTGTGGTACTTGCAGAGCATTAAAATGTTAACAGTCACGAGGGTTTAGGTTTTGACGTAATTCAGCTGCTAAACCTTTCATTAATGCATCCTCTGAAATGTCATTACTTTTTGGGGGTGTAGTAACCGACATGTTATAAAAGGGAAAATCCAGGCTCTGAAGCAAATGGCACAGTGATGCTGTGACTGAGTGGCAAAGCTGGAACTGAAACTTACTGGGAGAACGATGGCAAAGGAAACCCAACCTGTGATGGTGACTAAGAAGTTTGATGCAAGAGCTCCTTGCAGAGAACCTCCTGTCGCCAGGCGTGTTTCCACTAGTCAGGTGATCTGGCCAGTGCTTATCTTCACCTTGTTTCTTATAGAGGTGAGGTTTCTAGGATTATGTTTTCTGTCATTCCTCTCCTCCTCTTTCCTCCCAGTGTTCTTACGTTTCACAGTGGATCTCAGCCAGATTTAGTCCGAGGGGCTGTGGTGTGAGCTCACAATTTCTCTGTTCTGCTTGGCTGCCTGCTTGATAAATACAGGCTTTTCCCTTTCCCACCTGCCAGCTCAGGGACTCGAGAGGGGGTAGAGCATGCTGGGGGTGGAAGGAAAATGTCGAAAATGGCTGTAAAAGACCTGGAAGCATTTGGTGCCTGCTGGTGGCGGAGTTTATGTGAGGGTCTGGCAGCACTGCTGCAGATGAGATGGGATGGTGTGTGCATCATTTCAGTGGGACAGAACGGGGATCCAGGAGACTGGTCTCGTGGCAGCCTGACTTTGTTACTTCTGCTGCTCGTGGAGCTGTGATTATTAGTCTGGGGGTTTGTGGCACTGTACAATTACATAAGGCTTTACTGAGGCAGCAGTTAGGTATCTCGCCTGCTCTAGAGAATCAGCACACCCCAGAAGTGCACGTCTGGTGGCTTCAACAGCTGACATCCTTGGCTAATCCTCGGTGTCACGCAGGTGGCTGGATTCTTCCGTATGCAGTTAGCTGCCATCTAGATACGATGCTTGTGTGAACATTCCTGTGCTTACGGGATCTGCCTCCACAGCAGCAATAGCCTTTCTCTTCAGCTTCCTGCTCTCCTTGTTCCTTTTGCGTTTTCTCTTCCATCCCTCCACTGTCATTTCCCTTTCAGATCTGCTTACAGAAACTACGTAGGCTGAACGAGCACCACACTGCAGGCTGTACAGATGGTTGCCTGTCTTACTCCTCCTCTTGTTGACACGCCTGTCAGCGCACACCTTCCCATGCACAGGCATATAGGAAGGCAAGCATCTATACGTTAGACTTGCCTCTTTAAACTGCACGTGCAGAAGGTTGCGGGTCAAGAAGACTAGAGGGCAAAACGGCTGTGAACACCACCACAAGCACCACTGAACATTTCAGGGTCACTTGAGAAGCTTTACAATGTCCTAAAAATGAATGAACAGGTTTTCTGTTATGGATAATTTGGTGATTGGTCATTACTTCACCTACCCTAGTCAGAAAAGTTTTCCTTTCGGAAAAAAAATTCCTGGTGAAGTATTTATTAAAAACAGCTTTCAAGCAAAACCTGCTGGGCAATTTTCTGTTTCCAGTTGTTTGGTGAAAACTCAAGGTACTCTGAGAAATGAAGAGCCTTTCCACGTGAAAGACTTAATTTAAAAAAATAATGCATCCTTTTGTTTCAAAAAGTCTTACTGGTCTATTGGCAACCCGCTGTAAAGTAAATCCTATCACCAGTCCGAGGGGTACCTTCTCTCAGGTGAGGTGATGAGCTTGAACTGTGCTGCTGCTGAAGCTCAAGAGGAAAATCTGTTATAAATTAGGGCTCCTAGAGAAAGCCCGTGGAGGAAGAAGTTGTGTTTGAAGTGAAAAGGGCTTGAGTTACCGCCGGCATACTGAAGCTGTGTATGGATCCACCAGGGATCCACCTCTTTCTCTGGCCGCCTTTGTTTGTGTCACCTGCCTTTAGGCTGTGTGTCAGTGGCATTTTGAGATCAAATTGTTATGATCAGGTGCAAAAGCTGTTTTTTCTAATTTCTGCAGTCTACAGCGGGAAAAAATACATTTTTCCCTTCCCCTTTCTGTTTTGTTTTGTTGTTTGTTTTTTTTTAAAGGTGGGGGGAAGTACAGGAAAAAAAGTCAATCACATCATATTTTCTTGCATTACCATTACTAGTCATTGAAAATAATGTACCTGGCTGATCCTAGCATTCTAGAGGATTTTTGACAGAAGATAAAAGTCAAATTTTCGTATCTTGCTCTCAGTTTATCACAAAAGTTAACTGAGTATTGAGTCAGACTTTTTTTTCCACCGTTATGCTGTACTTGGTCAAAGACCTACTCCCAGTGGCAGAAATGCTTTTTGATTAATTTTTTGCATGGACATAAATTAGTCATCATAATAAATTATATTGCTCTGTGGGCTTTCTTTCCTCCTAAAATATATTCTAGGGAATATGCTCTTTACTATGTTTTTAAAATCCAGTCAATTCCTGAGATCAGTGACCCAAAAGTCAAGGCTTTGTAGCAGACCTGTTTGTTATTACATGGACATTAATATCATATCTGTTTGAGAAGAATATGTAAGAAATCACACCAAAGAGAATTATACCAAGAGCTCCAAAACACCAGTCTCAGTATCATCTGCTGAAAGGTAAAAAGGTTTTCTTTCTTTTTCTTTATGCACTGATTTCAATGAGGTATTTATCATTAGCATCCTCAGCTATTAAAGAAAAAAAACAGGAAAAAAAGCCTGGATTATATCTTCTGGTTTGTTGCAACTACTGTCAAAGGTTCAGTGAGTGAGTAATTTTTATTAACAGCTATTTTGAACAAACCAGTTTCAAATCCATCTTTGGAGTCCATCAACTTTTCCTGGTCCTTTCAGTCAAAGGTGTTACAGAAGTACTGGTTTACTGTTCTGTCCTTAGATTAAAGGCAGTAAAAATGAGAATAGTTAAAATAATTCAAAATCAAAACTTCAGTTTAAAATGTTTTGTTCAAAATTGGTTATCACATCTTTGAAGCTGTCTTTTTCTTTACCGGGGGCGGGGGGAAAGAAAAAAGTCTAAGAGCCCTTTCCTTATCATTAACTGTCCAAATTGTTAGAAGATTGTACAAACCTGGGAAAACCATGCATGTCTGAGTAGGACATATGTCTTCACTCTTTTGAGTAGGCATGATGTAAAATCTGCATTTTGGGCTTGCATATTTTCATTCTTATTCTTTCTGCAATGCTTATGCTAGTTACTGAAAGAAACAGTGTTTTCTGTTGAGTGCCCTTTACTGATATGCAAATTTGGCTGTTAACTTGATAGGAACTTGGGAAATTAAAAAGGGGAATTTAATTTCAATTTTTTGGTTCTTTTTAGGCTTTTGCCTCGTCAGTCTTGAGTGGGCATTGTCTGACCTCTGTTTAGGACCGACTTCCCGAGTTAGAAAATCATAAATGAGAAGCAGTGATTCCTGACTTGCTATGCAAGTATTTCCTATACCAACCCCCGAGCTGTATCATTCAGCTTTTGGTAGGGAGCAGATTTAAAACAATAGCAACCGGGTTTTGTCAAGATTTTTGCCTTTCTATGGTTATGATTATTGGTTAGTATGTCTCTGTCCTGAATTAAGGCCAGAGGAAGGAGGGTTTTGCTGCTTAAAAAGTACTACCAAGATCTGTGCTTAGATCTACATTTGATAGCAGTTCCCCTCTCAGCTCTTTTAGACAACTTTTTTTGGATATAGTAGCCCTAACAAACACTTACCTTAGCAAGTAAGCGGTGAATACTTGCCCTCTAATGCAAGTGCTTTTGCATCCTAAACTAGTACGCAGTGGTGTAAGCAACCATTTACAATTAAATTAAAAGATCCAGAGGACCAAGCTTGCAGGTGTATGATGGAGTTACTGAAAGAAGCCATTTGATACCAAGCTGTCTACTGGACAATGTAATTTTTTTCTCAAGATAATATATTATCTTTAATATATTAAAGGCTTTAGTTTCATTCACCAAGCCAATGCTAATGGAATGGTTCTGTCACCTCTTGTATGAAGCACAGCAATGATGGTGGGACGCGCGGTTTCAGCTTTTACTAAAATGAAAGAAGTTTTTTGTCAAGAAACCATAGAAGAACTGCCTTCTGAGCAGCACCAGTCTACTTGAAAAACAAACATTTCTGCAGCATGTGCTTTTACAGACTTGCTTGATTGCCGAGTACTTCAGAAAGCACCCAGATCTGATCGAGTTAATTTTCTCATCCATTTCTGTGCTCACATCCTGCAAAAGCCTGGCGTTTGCCTCTTGTCTTTGCTCCCACCTGACAGGTGTCATCTTATCGTGGGTTTTAGCCGTTAGAGGCTGGCCCCGGGAGTCTGGGCTGCGAGGTTCTCCTTCCAGTGCTGTGGGTGGCTGTGAGGAGAGATACTGCTCCTTGGTTACTTGTGTGCAGAGAACGGCCTCGTATCTTGCTGGAAAGCTGAAAAGCTTTTGATAGCGTCGCGTACAAAATTCTGTGGCAGTGCTAGGAGAGCATTATCCCCTCTCGTTTAAAGCTCATGTATTCTTTCTCTTTGAAGTCTGGAATAGAGATAATGCACGTGTCCAGCCTCCCGTCCCTCAGCCTTCGAAGTTCTAGGAGAAGCAATACAAATAGACAGTAAATACAAAACAGAGCAAAGACTGAAGATGAAGGGAAGAAAAAAAACTCATTACTTCTACGCTGAAGTCAACATTTTAACATTATGTGTGCGAGACAGACCCATGAAATGTCTTTTTTTCTTATCTCTACCTCATGTTTGAATCCCAGATCAATGTAAACCAGACTTTTTTTGTTCTCAGAGGATGAGTATTATCACTCGCAGCCTCACATGGCTGCTCCCAAGATGGGAAACCTGGGGGCAATATATACAACTAGCTTTTATTAGCTTGCGTTTCCATTTAATGCGAAAGAAAATTTTAGGTGCCAGTGACTTCGTGCTTGCAATAACCGTTAGGAGGTGACTTTTTATCCCCCCGCTGCAGAGGGACGCTCTCTCATTGAGAACACCTCTGGCGGTAGAAGGTAGTATCTCCTCCTCCTTCCTTAGGACTTGAGCTACCCTGGCAGAAATTAACCCCTTCGCTGTAAACAGCAGACTTGGGAGCTGATGGGCCCTTCCAAAAGGTCACAGCTCTTCCTGGTGTTTCAGAGCTCAGGGGGCTGGGGTAATGGGAAAGCCCCTCCATGCTCAATGTAAAGGGGTGACCTGTTTCTGCTTCGGCTGGAATAAATCACAGACGGGCAGTTTGGGGCTATGTGCTTGTTTCCTTGTATGCTAGATTTGATAGGCTGCTTTTTTCAGCGGTTTCCCCGCAGCTGGTGAGGAAAGTATTTGCCACCAAGTTGTGCAGTCAGCATCACGGTAGCCCTTGGGGCAGCAGGCGCTTCTCAGTTTCCCTTGTCTGTGTGGCAGCCGCGGGAAGAAGTGAAATATGTGAGTGTAAAGGTACCGTGGTGAGCAGGAGTGCTGCCCTCCTCACTTCGGTCGGTCACACATGCCCTCGCGTTTGACAGCTGTGAATTTTCAGTCTACCGGGGAGAAAAAAAACCAAACTCCTTTGTAGTAAAACTGAATGACATGAAAGAAAATGACAGGCTAATTGAATTGATGCGAGGAGAGGTGCTCACCAGTCTCTGGCTTTTGCTCGCTGAGAGATGCGATGCCAGTCAGCCTGGCCAAAGCTGTGTCCTGGGAGAAACTTTCTTTCGAGTCCCCTGTCCACTGCTTTGAAGGTCATAAAGGCACAGCAATACGAAGCCGTGACAGCTCCATTTAGCCTTGCTGTTCCACACCACTTTAAAACGTGTTATTTTATTTCTTTGGGCCATCTGATCAGGTTATCAGTCCAGTTAGGGGAATGGGATGCTGCTGGTTCACCATCCTTTAAAATAAGCTCTGTACCATAAATGCTTTCTTGTTATTCTCAAAATCGGTTTCCATGGTAACTCTGTCACTGGAACAATCTTTTTGTCGATGAAAAGGAGGAAAATAATTTCCTTTTTAGGAATCCTCTGCTCAGCCTAGTAAAATTCCTTTTTCACTTGAACCCTGTTCACCTCTAGGGCATCAGGATTCCTGCCTCCATTCACCTCCACCAAGTGCGCCCTGGGTTTCACCCCCACAATTTCCCTCTCCCGCTTCTTTCTGCCTTCTGAGTGGAAATGGGTGCCTATTGCTTCAGGGATGAAAATCAGAGAGGTTTGTGCTGCAGAATTCCTTGGCGCGTGGCTTCCATCTTACCTTTTGGCGAAAGCTTCTTGAATCGCACCCGATTTTTATCGAAACAGAATAACTTTGCTGGAGCGCTCTCTGCAGCGGGGCTGGGAGGTGGCGTGAGGCGAGATGATGCAGGATACTGAGCCTCTGACCTGTCCCTCCTCGCTGATGTCTTCTTACCTCCCAGCCCCAGGACGCCTTTCAGCCCGAGCACTTGATGCCAAGGCAGAGCCCGGTAATCTGCTGTACGCTGTTGGAGCTTCTCTCGAGGAAAACTTGTGATTGCTCAGAGATTACTCATGCAAAGAGTCTCTGCGAACAAGCCTCAAACGCTACGTGTTTTGTAATGTCTTGCTGCAAAAACAGCTGTCGTGTGTTGAAATGAGATGTTGAGATGCAGCTCCAGCCCGCCGTGGAGAAAAGCAGCTCTCTCTGCAGCATCAAAAAGCCTCGAGACTTAAGAGATTTTGTTGAAAAATGTGTTTCTGTCAAATGCAACTTAAAGTGCAGTTCTGTTGCAGCCTAGCCTCTGGAAGGGACCAGCCCAATCCTGTCTTTTCATAAGCACCATAAACAGTATTGCGAAGCTTTTTTTCTTTAAATGGAGGTAAAAGGAGAAGATCTTACTCCACAGTGCAATTTCTCCAACAGAAGCTTTCCTGGTGTGCTTTAAGCGCAACACAGTCTCTTTTGCTCCCGGCCCCTCAGCAGGTTATTGAGTGTTTTTCAGCATCTGCCTTGACGTTCCCTGGGGTTTGGAGTACAGCTCTGCTAAATGCCGTGCAAGGCACTGCGAATCTGTGTGTCTTCAGAGCTTTTCAGGAGACCAAGTTCTACTGAAATCACTGGGAGCCTACAAATGTGTCTGAGTTAGTCTCCGGTCTCTTCCCTAGGGTAGCTAGATAAACTCAAGTAAATAAGGATGATTTTGTGAGGCTTTTTTTCAGTTAAGCTTTCTGTTGTCAAAGACAGCGGGATTGTAAATCATCCTTTATTGCAGGAGCAGTGGAGCCTGGTTCTGTGTACAGCAGCAGTATGCAATCTAGATGAAAGTCACTGTGCTTGCTCGCGTTTTCAGAGCCCCTGGATAGGGTCTGGGGTCTCAACAGACACCGGCAGTAAAGCAGATTTTTTTCTGAATAACTGTTTTCGGAATTGACAGAAGTCTCGTGTTCTTTTTCAGTTTGAGAATCAGGGTCATCAGCTTTCAATGCTTTTGAAGCATGGATGCATTACCTTCAACTACTTAAAACAGAAATTGAAACAAACCAAGTTTCAAGTTTAGTCCATTATGCTTTTTCCCCTTGTTTTCTTGTTTGGAAAGAGAGGGTTTCCCAGGAGAGCGAGAGGTGTTTGCACTCTTTTTCCTTGAGAAAGTTGCATCAGGCGTTCTCTCTTTTCACATGCTGGGCATGCTAAATGGAATAAAAATGTCTTTTGCGTTTTTCCCAAATGGATGGAATTGAAATGCTAAGATTTGTATAAAGAAAAGAAAGATAACCTAGCTCTCTTGCTGAAGATTCATGAGTTGCCATAAAGCCTAGATGTATCCCTTCGTAGGTTAAGAGTTATGATACGTCCATGCAAACTCTGTACCTCTGGCTGCTGGGACTATGAATCATGTGGAATATGTGATTCTGGTATTTTCATTGCTGGCTACTTGCACAAAAAAATGACCTTTGAGAAATATCAGCCTGTCCTCTTTGCTATTGTATGTCATATTAGAATATAAATATATAACTAATTTTAGAACATTTTCTCCTATGACTTTTTTGACTTTTTGCTTTCACGTATTTTCCATTGGTGAGAGATCATTACTTAATGAATGCATTTAAGTGGTTTTGATCATCCATAATTGTGTGGCCACTGATAAATCCAAGTAGTGAGGCACCAATTCAGAAGTCGGCATTGAGTCGTGATCTACTTTTTTATACGGTCAATTAAGGGAAAATAAAATATAATGCCAATGGACAATACAATTCCTTTAAACAGTATTTCTAGCTTGACTGGTAATGTGCTTTTACATCCATATGATTTACCCTCCCTCTCTGTCTGTCTAGTCCTCTAGTTCATGCTCTTCACACATGGCAATTACCCAGTCACGAATGTATTTTCAGGCTGAAACTTTCACTCTTTTTTGCTGTAAGAAAAGCAGTTACAACCCTCCTCTTGGTGTTTTGGGGAATTACGATAGTGATAAATTGTCTCTCGAGATTCCTGTACTAACAATTTCTAGCACCTCTGTAAAAGAATATTATTAGCATCAGTCCTAGTTAATGATTCAAAGTGTTTAACCTAACTGTAAACAAGAAAAAAAATAATCTGTAAGATTTTTTTTTTTTATTACACTAATGAGTGCACACATGTGTGCAAGACAGTAAGCCTACCCTTGGACCTAAAGAGTTTGGAGACTGAGCACAAGGTCCCGCAGTTACCACATGTGCACGAAGAAGGGTTCTCCAGTGCCTTGACCTGAGAGCGGGGGGCTGATGAAGCACCCCTCTACAGCACGGAGAGCAGG
The DNA here is from genome assembly GCA_017639485.1 of Pluvialis apricaria. Taxonomy (NCBI): domain Eukaryota; kingdom Metazoa; phylum Chordata; class Aves; order Charadriiformes; family Charadriidae; genus Pluvialis; species Pluvialis apricaria. The sequence continues at coordinate 49,585,099 of CM030010.1, read as the reverse complement.
ACGGGAAGACATGGGGAGATGTTGGCCTTGTGGCACTTGGGCTTCTCCTCAGATCAGATAATGGGCTTTAGGCATCTGAGCGGTGGTGCGGGCTGCTGGAGCAGTACCGGACAACGCTTGTGGGGAGTCAAACCTACCCCACGGGATTTTATCCTGACTTTTTGCTACCAGGACTTAGGTGAAATGGCTAAACTGAGCCACAGCAGTGGTGGGCAAGGAAAAGGCAGGTGGATATTCACCACCCCGCAGGCCTCGGCACGCAGCTCTAACGAGCCTGCACCATATTTCTGGCTGTTTTTTCCAATTCTCTTCAATTTTAACAGCTGAATGGATCTCAAAGTTGGAAGAAAACCAGGAGCGACAGGGCCCTGGACGTCTCCCGGAGCTGAGCAGCGGATGCTCACGCGTGGCCGTGCAGGTGCCGGCCGGCTGCCCCGCGTCCCGAGGGCAGGGCAGGGGGGCAGGCACGGTACCCACCGGCAGGGACTCCAGCCCCGCCGGAGCCTGCGACGGGAACACGTGCCGAGCATCAGCGGGGCAGGAATGCACGCAGCTGCAGGAGGCTGCCCCATAGCCAGGCAGCCTCCCTACGCCCGCCTTTCGCCTACCTCCTCGAAAAAAAATGAATACACTCACAAATAGTTTAGCTGCAGGGAGGCACTATAAATTTCCTTAGTTAAAAATGAACTGGCACTTGTGTGACTTGCAGGGACTGTATCCCCAACTGGGGTTGAACAGGGCATGTGTTGTTGCCTGCCTTTTTACATCTGGGAATAAGCTAGTAGCTTGTTAACAGTACCTAGCAAGTGGGAGAAGAAAAGTGGCATTAAACCCAACTCTGGCAAGGAGGAAAATCAAATGGAAAATATGCATTTTTAATATGCCACTGGGTAAGTATATAAGAGCAGAACAACATTCGTTGTAACCTGATATCCCTCAGGAATGAGGGAAAAGCTGACTGCTTGCTCCACTGAGCCAAAAAATAAGAAAACATGTAAGTGCAAGCGTGTAGTCAGCAGCATAAGGAATAATGCTTCAGAAAGCCGAGAGCAAAGCCGGAGCGCTGAATGTTAAAAGGCTAACAGTTCTACATAGAAACACAACCTCGTCTTTGTAACCGATTTGCATGATAGTCTTCAATATCCTAAAGAAAGCCCCGATCCTTCTGCATTTACCCAGCCACCAGATGGCTGTTTTGGCAGAAGCTAGGGAAATACTGCATGTTAGCCATCTTCTGATTTCTTGCCGGAAACTAAGCAGATCTTGGATGTAAACATGTAATCCATTAGAATAACCCAAACATATTTCCGAGGATGGATGCGTTGTTTTCAGAGGTCTACTTGTTTAATTTTTTAGCAAGCCCTGTAGAGCGACACCACTATTGCATTTCATTTGAGCATCGCCCAGCGTATACGATAGGTTTGAAAAAGCAACCCTGCGTGGCCTTCAGGCACCCAGCAGAGTACATTTTTGGCATGGCACGCAGAGAATGAGGCACTCGGCTCCCGTGGCTGATGGGACCTGCACAGCTCCTCAACCAGACCGCGCTGGAGCTGTATCGCTTCCCATCCAGCCGCGAGTGCCGTGCCGACGGGAATAGTCGGTGAGTGAAGGGCCACGGCCCCTGGGATGTCAGCAGAGCAGATGCATACAGGCACATCCCAGGGGAAAGGGCGGAGGGGCTGTGAGGTAAAGCCCCGCGCGTCAAAAATGCGCTTCCCCGAAGGAACTGAAAGTACCTGCAATTATTTGGAAGCAGGCTGTACAAGCGCCGGTGTCATTTTCAGAAGACAATGACAGCAATTACATTTGCAGGGAATTGCAGATGTTCTGTGAAAAGAAACGAGCAAGCCTAAAACTGCTTTCTGGGAAAGAAAAAAAAAATCTTTAAAATGTCCAAATCATCTGATTTTTCTGCAACGCTTTTCTAGGTAGCATTTGAGAGGGGATTAGAAAGTAGTAAGTATTCTAGGCTGATCCCTGGCTATAGGAATAAGAGAAAAAAGTTGCTCTTTCGGCTTTTCCCAGGGTGGCCCATGCCTCCCCGCTGTGCTCTGGGGTCCGCTGCATGGCAAGGGTTTCTGCGGAGACTCCTTCGGAAATCAAACCCTCTCAAGGGAGGGGGGTGACGTGGCTTCTGACCCAGGACGAGGTGTTACCTCCCCACCGTTCCTTGGCTGAGCCGTCTGCGGGGAGCCACGCGGCTGTAGGTCAGCGGGGTGGGCACCTCACGTATATTTTGTGCCCTTTGAGGAATGCTGGTTTGTAGCTGGGCACCCACGCCTGCCACCCACGGAAGAAGCGTCCCATATTCGCACGTGACATTTGACTTCAGCGGCGGTGGAATTGGGGCCCTGGAGAGGACTTCAGTATCCTGTATCTGCAGGACTGTCGTGAGATACTCAACTCTTTCCACGGATTTTACTGCTCTACACAATATAGGCATCCAGAAAGGGGGGTTGTTGATGCTGTGGGTTGAGCTCGGGTCCCGTCATCCTTCCCATTTCCATGTCAGATGAGCCGTACTGCTCTGTCTTAGCCTGCCACCCACCCCGCTGCTCCCCGCGCAGCCCGGGTGCAAGGCAGTGCCTCTCCTCGTTCCTCATTAAAACCAGCCCTGCCGTCAGGAAAACCAAATGCCCATGCTTTGGGGTGGTCAGGGCAACTTCGTAATAGCAGTCCTTGTCCTCAGGGACAGAATTATTTTCTCCCTCGTAATACCCCGGCTTTTCTCATCCCTGAAGGATTAAGCCCCTCACTTAATTTACGGAAGGAGCAAGGTGCGGCGGAAGGGCGCTCGGTGAGAAACTGGGGGCAGTTGCCTGGAAAGAGGCAAGGTGAGAAGATGGGTTGTGCCCAGAGGTGATGCCTCCTCACGGCAGTTATTGCAGAGCGGGCAGCGAGCCCCGTGCCGGCTGCAGAGCCCGACCTGCGCCTGCACCGTGATGCCCTGGCACCCAGCCGAGCAGCGGCCGCCCCCCTCCCCGGCTTCTTTGAGGGTGTAAAAAAAGAGGTGGCCTTAAGGCTGTGGCATGAAAAATCCCTGGTACTTCACAAACTGTGTGCATTACGTTGTTTTTCTAGGTTAGCTAAATTCCCCCCCCCAGTTTCAGATGGAAGTGAAACTCTTGCTTGCTGTTGAAACTTGCAGGGGGGATAATTTTGCACGGCAACATCTTTTTCTCGAGCGGGTTATTCGATCAAGTAACTGCGACTCGCAGGTTTCCAGTTGCTCCCCCAACCGCCCTCTGGCCCATACCACGAAAGAAATAAACACATTCGACTCCTTTTTCTTACAGGAGAACATCTGTGACCCATTAACGTCGGATCCTGGGCTGTGGAGCCAGCTTTGGAGCCAGGCCTGAAGCACGGCTCGGGCAAATCGGTCACTCACTGCTCTGGGAGTTTGGCATTGCCGTTCCCCAGTTATTTTATCAGCATGTTTATTTTTGTTATAGTAGCACTTCAGGATTTCAAAAGAAAGCGTGACAGCGATATTTTACTGCGCTTAAGTAAGCTTTTAACAGTAGCGTTTCAAATTTGGATGTATTTTGAAATCTTTCTTATTTTTGTGCCGTGTTTTTTCAACGTCAGCAGTGCATCTTCCTCCCTCAAATGCATCTGCACACACGTGGAACTGCTGCATTTGTGACAGCTAAGCTTTTTTCCTGACACACTGCGGTACTAAACTGGTTCTGGTTGCTTTACACCTTTACCAGGCTTTAACCCTTTGGGCTAAAATTTCCCATGCCCGTTATCGGCCTCCAACTGGTTTGTTTTCCCTACTTTCAGTTGTAGCGAAAAGCAGCTCTGCTGGACTGAGGTTAAGTAAAACGACATTTTACCCCTGTTAGAACCTTCTACAGCTACCGAAGTTGAAAATTAAACCACGCGGTAGCTGCGCCGGGGCTCACGCCGTCTCCTTTTCCGCTCCATCGAGCTTTGCCTGCAGCTGTGCCCCCATGAAGCACTGTGGCCTTGCGAACGAGACGCAGCCTGCGAGACACCGCGCGGCTCTCCAAGCGCTGCCGTGGCACCGGGCTGCGCCCAGCTTTTATTGATAGTATTTGTCATCCTTTGGAATCATATTTACGGTTTTATTTCTAAGCCCGCTCAGGCCCGACGGCTTTCCACAAGGTTGGTACTTATTCCGCCCATTTGCCGCAGACCGTCCTTTCGATCTGCTTATGGGCATCACGTAGCTGACTCGCGCTAATTTATATGGATCATTCCTATTTTGGCGCGGGCCTCTCCCTCCTCATCCTTCTTGCTGGCGGCGGAGGTGGCCGAGAGGCTGCTGCCCGCGGCCGAGCACCGGGGGTTTCGCCGGGGAACTCCTACGAGGTGGGAGCAGGGACTCGGTGCCGCAGCAGCCCGAGGATGCGGGTGACCTTCACAGCCCGAGCCAGGTGGCATGGATAGGGTGGACACTTATTTTTGGGCCTCAAGGGGATGTTTTCCTCTTGCCTTGGGATGTTATAGGTGCAGTTTATCAGTGTGGTTACACAAATGACATGCCCTTGCCTAGAAATGGTGACAGGCATGGTCGTGCATTGAAAAATGAGTACCTTTCGGGAAAGCACAGCTTCACTGACCCCTGTTTCGCAGCTATTTCCCTCGGCTCGTAGGAAGCGTAGTGCTGCATTAAATGGTGCCTTTTGATCAGTCCAGGGATGTGCAAACCGCGTACACCAGCGTGGCACCGCAGGACAGAGGAGCCGGGGGAGCCGGGCATCTCCTCGTGGCATGGCTGCTGCCTCGCCGCTTGTTTTTATTGTGTGCGCTCCGGGGGTTGTTTTCTTTTATTCATAACAGCTTAGAAATGCGTACAGCAACGGCTTAGAAATCATTCCAGAGCAAGAGAGAATAAATATGCATGGGTACAAATCTCAAGGGCAGGAGAAAATGAAGGATGCTTTGCTTCCCCTCGGCACAGACGTGGCCCTCAGCGACGGAAACTCGACGGGCGCCCCAGATTTCCCGCTCACCCCCTCTTTGGCGCCGAGGTACCGCAGGGCTCTCAGAGCAGCGTGTCATGTTTTCTACATGATGCCATCCCTTCAAACCGTGCAGTGAACTCATGGGTTTAGGGAGTCCAGCGTCATTGTCTCTGAAGCTTTCAAAGCTTCGCTTTAGTTTTAAATGCCTCTTTAAGCACAGACAATGCTCCGACAGGCCTGCTGAAACTAAATGAAGCTTATAAAGCTTTGAACGCTATTGTAACACGGTGGGTCCCGCAGGAGACTGCAAAATCCTGCTGTGTGCAAGGATCCACCACGCTTTCAAGTGGATGCACTGTATGTGCTAAAAAATGTAGGCAGAGCAGGGCAAGGAAAGGACAGAGCGTGTCAGCATGTTTTTTGAATTACCTAGCGTTTGATTGATGCCACGATGGTAACATTGCTTTTTAGAATAAAAATGTTTGCTATCCTTTCTTCTGTAGCACATGGAGAAGTTTGGGATATATATATATCTCTATATATCCGTCTACACTGTTTCTTGAGATTCCAGAGCAAGTGGCACTTCTTTAATTGATCACCTAACCATATTTTTTTTTTCTCAGTCTTTCATAAGCCGCATTATTAAAATGACTTAATATCGTCCTACATTCATCAGGCCTTCTGTGTGATCCTACAGACGCTTGTTTTACTGTGCAGATTTTTTCAGAGAAAAACGCATGCGGAGGGGGAAAATGAAAGAAAGTAGGGCAGGTAAGCACCCTATTTTTCTGGCTGTGTTTAATCATAGCCTAGAAAGTCAAAGCGAGCTGGCAAAAACTCTGCTTAGAAACAAGAGCGCGATGTTTGTCATCCACGGTAATGAGTACGGTGTCATTAACGGCTTATTGGGGCAGTGCCGCGCTGCCTGTTCGCTTTCCCGTCCTCAGACGGGCGATGGACGGGCTGCTGACCCAGATCGGGCGCGTAAGACGAGAGCGATTCCTCCCCGACAAGCCCCGGCAGTGACAACCGGTCATTAATTGTAAAAATTCTGCCAGCGTGAGGTTTTAGAAACAATTTGTACTTCTTTAATTATGCTGCCGGGGCAGGCTTTGTCCCGGGCGCTCTTTATCAGACTGAATTAGTCTTTAAAAGAATTAGGCTCAGCCCGGCTCGAGCTGTGCTCACCGCCGTCGCTAAAAATCTTTGCTGGGGATGCGGGGAGGGGGGAGCGCACGATGGGTAATTGTCACCGGGAGGAAGAGAGCAGCTCTTGTTCCCGTATTGTTTGATTATCCTAATGATGCGGCGGCGCCCCAACGGAGATTGCGGCCCCGCTCCGCCGGGAGTTACACAAACACCGAGCCGGTAGGAGAGCCTCTGCTCCCAGAAAGCTGGCTGGCCAAGCAAGCTAGCTGGGCAAACACCGGGGAGAACGGGGAGGGCTGCTTATCTTCAGTTGTCACACGGGGAACCGAGCGCAGAAATTTATGGCTGTGCCCTGCCAGCTCCTCTTTTTTTCTCATTTTTTTTCTTTTTTTTTCCCCCTTTCCTCCCTGTGAGGGAGAGGAAAGACCCGTGAGCTGGTCTTCGGGGAGCACGCGGCCCCACGGCAGAGGTTGGTGGGACGCGGCGTTCCTTGGGTGGGACTGAGCCCCCCGTGATGCGGCTTGTCACCCGGTGGTGGGCGTCTGGGGAAAGGCTGCCCCTCTGATGAAGAATGAGCTCGCTGGGTGAGGAGATGACCCGAGCAAAGGCGTTATCCCCCCTGAATCTCTCTTTGGGATTTGTAGCCTTATCAGGGGGCACTGGCCATCGCTGCGCTTGCCGATAGGGCCGGCCCTGGGCGTGTGGGGCGGGTGTGGGGGTGTACAGCCGTGGGACGATAAAGCCGAGCCCTGCGAGGGAGGGAGGCTGCCAGGGAGGGCGAGAAGAGGCCCTGGGCTCAGCCGGAGACTGCCACAGACCCCAGGATGGGCACGTTTGAGCCCATGCCGATGGGGCTTATCACTGCCAATTTCCCAGCTGGGGATGGCAAGGAGAGGATAATATTCCAAAGCGGGCCACTTCCTTGGGGCTTTTTTTTTTTTTTCTTTTTTAAATATGTCACCTTCAGCACATACCGTCTCTCAAACTATACCTAATGGAAACCCTTAAATAGATGACCAGCATACTTATGTTAAGCATTAACTGCATACAGTGCAATACGTGGATGCAAATGAATTGATTGCATACTCTGACTCGAAAGGCTTCTGCTGGGCTCAGTTCCCCCAGAAATTAATTTTGCCCAGTATTCCCATAAAGTGTCACGTCTTTTTTGAAAGGCAAGTAGCTATTCCCATGCTGAAAGTAATGGGGATTTGTAATGGCATTTAGGGCTGGATTAATTGCTGTGTGCTTTACGATTTACAGAACTTTACAGCAGTATCTCCAGACCACTGTAGGTAAAACTCGGCTCCTTTTCCTTCTAGTTCAAGGGTGAGGGAAACAGTAAAAATAAATATTTCAGCAGCACATCCTACTACCGAAAAACAAGAAGTCAAAGATCTTAACATATGCCAGCGCAGGGATTTGTTTCACATGAACAGTTAGTACGTGTGTATAGCCTCGAAAAAAAAAATCCTCCCCAGCTGGAAAACAGCGTCGTCAATAGGTCTGCGAGCTTTGGAAGAGCACTGACACGTTCGCAGGTGGCTGGGGGAGCTGCATGGGCCCCTCCACGCTGGCTTCACGCGGTGGGACCACCCGCTCACGGCGCGGCGCCCGGCAAGTTCCTCACCCAAATGTTTTAGCGGTTGTTTGATTTTCCAGCTTGACTGGGGTGAATCTATCGGTTCCGGATTAGTCACCGATTCCTGGGGAAGAGCAGAGCACCGTGGTGGCCCGTCGAAGGGGACCAGGAGGGACACCTCGGCAGCCTTTTTTTCCCGCTGCCTTGCTGCATCCTGCGCGCTGAGCTCCTTCTCAGCGACGGGCCAGCAGCGAGGCCGGAGGAGCGAGGCTGCTCTAAATAAAATCAAGCTGTGGCAGTGAGAAGGCGGCGAATGTAGGTCGGATGCAGTTGGAAAGCTGGCGGCGGTGGCGGCGGCGGCGCCGATGTGTGTGCCAACCCAGGGGGGTGAGGGATGTGGCGTTAGGGACACCCGGGCTGCCTAAAGGCGATGTGAGCAGAGCGCGGGGTTGCACGTCGCGCGGCGGCTGGCTGCAGGCGGTGCCGCGGGCGAGGAGCAGCACCGCAGCCCCCACACGCTGCGGGGGGCAGGCGAACCCTCCCTGCGGGGCGCGTGGGGCAGCACCCGCGTGTGGCCAAGAGATGATGGGGTGGCTGCAACCGGTGGGGCAACGGGTGCTGCAGGACACAGGAGGGGCTTTTGCGTCCCCTCCTGGTGCAACCGAGGCCGATAAAGGCAGGTGTGTCAGCCAAATATCCATTCTCTTAGGATTGCAAAAGTCACTTAGAACCTTATCTGGGAGGAAAAACTCCCCCCCTTTGTCCCTGCTACCCTTTTGCTCTGCCCACCCAGCATCGCCCCTGCCCTGGCTTCCCCTGCGCCCTCTGCGGTGGGTGGCAGCTCCCCAGGCTGTCCGGGGGCCGGCCCGGGAGCATCTCCGTGTGTTTCGCAGCAGGTACATTTCATTTCATCTCGTCTCACTCGCCAAGAACAGTCGCAGGCATATTCTGCCGGTAAAGGGATGCAAGGAGGCACAAGAGCGGGAACGTAATTAGGCTGCCCGCTCCCATCTGACATCTCTTACGCAACACGCATCTCCCCATCCGATGGCAGCGTCTGCAGCGGTGGCCCTGATCTCCTCCCGGTCCTGCCCGTCACATCGGAAAGAGCCTCCGGAAAGGAAGGTGTTGGGCCGTGCTGTCGAGTTGAGGTGGCCGCACCACGCCTGCAGAAAGCCTCACTCTCCCTCACCCCCCCCTGGCTTTCCAAGGCCGCAACCGTGCCCCTTGCTTTTCCGTGGTGGAAGCGTCTCCCCGGGGAGCCCGGTCCCAGCCCAGAGCGCGGCTCCGGCCACCTCTCTCACCCGGTATTTTAAAACCAGTTTAGCTAAACCAGTGTCGAGGCTGCCTGGGAGAGTGTTCCTCCGCACGCCGGCGTGCTGCCAGCCGGGCCCCGTTCCGCAGGCGTTAAAAACGCAGTCGACTTTCAGACTCAGACAGGCAGAGCCATCAGCTCATGCTGACATCGGGTTTTACAAACTTGGCGAGAAAAAGCCAACAATTTAAAACAGCGTCAGCCCGCAGCGCTGGCTGGTACCGTGAGCGGGACCGGTTGCACGAGCGGTGGGGACAGTTCCCGACTGAATGGACACCACGTCCGCGGTGCCCCTGGGTGGGGTCCCTATATAGGTTCTGCCATTATAACCCTCCTTCTCTCTACAGCACCTATACAAGCACCTGTCCGAGGAGCGTGGCTGCGCGTTTGCCGGCAGGGAAACATCCCCCCATTCCCAGTTTAAAGGGCGCCGTTTCCCCGCAAGCCCCGGGGCGCTCAGGGGCAGGGACGGAGGGGGGGGGGTGCCGCGGGGGTGCGCCTGTACCAGGGGGGCAGTAATGGCTCCGCTGGGGTGGGGGGGCAGCACGGGCGACGCAACGGACGGCACAGGGGGACAGGGTGGAAAACAAAAGTCCCGTCCAACAGGCAGAGAGCAGGAAAAAAGAGGGGGAAGAGAAGGCAGCGAGAGGAGGATGTGGGCAGGAGAGGAGCCCCGCATCGCCCTGCGTCGTGGGCCGTTGCGCACGATGGGCCAACGCCGAAGCCTTCTCCTGTCGGCAGGGGGTCAGGGCTGCTTTTGCCGCCAGCAGTGACGCGCTCCCCCCCGCACCGCGCTGACCCACGCTGTCAAACCCTGGCGGCCGCCGGGTGGGAAAAAGCTGTTACAAGCCCTAAGCGCAGGGGGCACCGGGCAGCCGCCCCCGCTGCCCACGGGGACCGAGGTCTCAAATGGCCTCACGCGTTGCCTCAGTCCGGGGCTGAAAATGGGTTTTGTCATTTGTTGGGCTTTATTTATGGGCCTGTGGTGAATAAGCACCGCGTTTCCATTGTTCATGTGAGTTACTGTGTGCCATCAGTAAGGAGAGAACCATATGCAACTTCGGGGTTGTGCAAACCTCGTCAGCGGAGTATTTGCTTTCTTTTTTCCTCGAGGTTTGCAGAACTAGTTTAACAACTGGGGTTTGGTTGGTTTTTTTCCTGTGATTTAAGCATTTGAGGGTTTTGGGTTTTTTTTTGAGCGAAAGGGACAAGTGCTTTAAAACACCATGAGAAGGGCGTGCGAGATGCCACGCTAAACCCGCATGGCCAGTGCGCGCTAGTGTGCTGTTTTACAAACGCCATTAATTACCGGGGAGACCCATCAGGCACCAGCACAGTCCCTTAAACCCACAAGGGACGACACCACCAGCCCAAATCCTGCGCCGCACAGCGCAGCCCAGCAACCCCACGGCACATAGACAAACCCCACTGCCCGCTGTTGGCTTTGGCAGCATCTTCCCCCAGGACACCTGCCCCGCGCTCACCAGAAAGGGGCGATTTCGGTTGTTTTGGTGTTTGGTGGGGGTTTTTTATTTCCCCCCGCTCTTCCCCTTACTCCGCGTCCTCTCCTCCCCCTTCCTGCCGCCTCCGGCTTTTCTCCCTTTAATGCCTGTTCTTTTCTAAAAATAAAAGCGGAAAGCACCGAGCCCCGGCCCGCTGACCCCCCCCCCCCCCCCCCGGGGGTGACTGCCCTTCCCGCCGCAAACCACGGCCCAACTGCGCAAACGCGGTAATAAACCCCATTCCCCACCGTTCTGCCCCAACGCCCCCCGCGCTCCCCGCTTCCTTCGGGGCTCGGGCACCCCCCGGGCGGAGGGGGCGGTGTGTGTGGTTGGGGGGGGGGGGGGTGCGGGGCCGCTGCCGGCGGCGCGCCATGTGCTCGGCGCTGGCGGGGCGGCGGGGGGCGTGGCCGGTGGGGGCGGGGCGGTGGGCGTGGCGTGGCGGCGCGCAGCCGCGCGGCGTGGCGGTGGGCGTGGCGCCGCCCCTCCCGCTCCCCCCCCCCCCCCCCGCCCCCCCCGCCCCCCCCCCCCCCCCCCCCGCCGCCGCCCCCGCCCAGCCGCAGCACGGCGCGGCGCGGCACGGCATGGCGGGGCTGCGCTACCCGCAGCAGAGCGGCTACTGCCGGGCGGCCGCGGCCATGAACCTCCTGCTGGGCGTCTTCCACGTCCTCCTGCCCTGCTTTCGCCCCGGGGAGGCGCAGGGGCAAGGTGAGGGCACCGGCGGGCGGGTCGGGTCGGGAGGGAAAAGAGGGAGGGAGGGAGCGGGGATGCCGCCGCCGCTGCCCGCTCCGGCCGTGCGAGCGGGGCCGCTGTCCCCGCCGCCCTCCCTCGGGCGGCTGCCGCGGTGGCAGCCCGGGGACACAAAGGCAGCCGGGACGTGGCTCTGCCATCCTCCCCCCCCACCCCCCCACCACCCCCCCCCGCCTCCTTCCCCCGGGCCCTGCGCCCCGCCGTGCCCGCCCGCCGCCTCCCGGTGTCAGCCGGGCCTGCCCCGGGGCCGCCGCCCCCCCGGCGGGCTACGGGCTCCCGTCGCCGGGCAGCGCGGCCCATCCGCCGTTTCTCTCTCTGTCTCTCTGCCCCCGCAGCCATCGAGCCCATCCCCGGCGTGGTGGAGCTGTGGCAGGCCGAGGAGGGGGAGCTGCTGCTGCCTGCCCAGGTGAGGGGGCGCCGCGGTGGGGGTGGTTGGGCCCGGAGGGGCGGGGGGTGGGGGGGGTTGGGGTGAGGTGGGCCCGGGGGGTGGAGGGTTCGGGCGGCGGGGGCGGCCTCGCCCGCTGTCACACCGCAGCCCCGTCCCGCGGCGTCCCCCGCCGGCGCCGCAGCCTGCAGCGGGGCGCTCCGCTTCGTCTTTCTGTTCCTGGGGGTTTTCTGCCCCTGTTTTCGCTTTCGTGTATTTTTTTTTTTATTATTATTATTTTTTTAAAATTTTTTTACATTTGGTTTTTAATGAGCGCGTTTGTGCCCGGTGCGGACTGGGTGTGCGCGTGGTGAATGTGCATTTGTAGTTACACCTCAGAGCCGCTCAGGTGAAGCCATTTTTATCCCCCCCCCCCCCAAATGATACATCATTTATGATGCCGTCGTAGCGCTTTTTTTACGTTGCATTTGGCCGCTCATGCCGAGGGGCAATAAGATTGGCCAAATTCTGTATGGGGAGAGGAGGCCGTAGGGTGGAATACGTGGGGGGAGGGAGGGAGGGAGGGAGGGGGGCGCCGGGGGGAGGAGGAGGGGTGCTGGAAGCGGGGTCTGGAGTTTATGGCATCCGAGGCGGTCGTTTAACTCGCGCTGACGGACTCTGCCATATGTTGAGCTGGGCCTTCCTAGACTCCGCGGCACCAGGCTCGTAAATGGGAAGGAGCGGTCCTCGGGGACGCTGTCTTATGTGAGAGGGAAAAGAGGGTAATTTATTTCTCTTAAGCCATTATATCGTTCTCTGTTTAGCGCCCGGCCGCTGGTGCCCACTAACGTAGGGGAAAAACAGCAGAAGTGTTATTTCTTTCCTCAGCTCGCTGACAATTGACGCTCCTTACCAGGGCCCAGCATCTTGTATTGCGGTGTTACGAATCTATTACGTATTTTATATATATATATATTTAAATTCTGTTGTACATATGCTGTTCAGAATTTGCCTGGTGCGGATGTGGCAGCAGGTAAGGGAAGGTGCAGAGCCTCCGTGCCCAGGGACGCGTAAGGAACTTGGCCTTGCTTGTGCATTCTCTACCTTGAAGACATTAAGATGCATTAGATGTAGAACCGTGTAATGCAGTCGTTTATAGTTGCTTCTCACAGCGAAGCTGCAATTGAGTGATGATGACGTGATGTTTACTTCCTGAGGAGATTAGGTCCTCTTGGAAAACACTTTGTTCTTGAGCATCCTCATAAAAACAAGCCGTAGCGTGGCTAAAGGAAAACCAGGCACGAGTGGCCAGTCAACGTGGCGTGGCCGAGCCCTTGCAGCGGCGAAAGGTGAAGCCGAGGCTGCTGCTCCTCTGTTGTTTCTGTAGATGCTGCGTTAGGTATGCAGGAAGGAAAGAAAACAGGTCTTCTGGTTTCAGTTGTGACAGAGCGAGAAGTGAAAATCACGATGGGCTTGCTGAAATAAAAGGCGGACATTAGAAGCCAGATGAACCAGTCTCTGAGCACCGGTGGTGCAGCGGCTGTTTTGCATGGCTTTCCCCTCCGAGCTTGGGGACAGCAGCAGCATCTGACGCCTCGGTGACTGCTCAAGCTGAAGCAGAAGGGCCAGGGTTCCTCAAACAGGTTTTAAGGCTGAAGCTTGGTTCCAGGCCCAACCCCGACACCCAAATGTGTGTTCCCTTGCAGGCTTGGGCTTTACCCAGCACCTCTTGGGCTTTGGGGCCGAATTTGAAGCCACCTTTCCCAGTTGTTGGGGGGAGGAAGAAAGGTGACCTTCTTCTGTCCCTGTGGATGTGGTGAGGGACCTTTCCAACACCCTTCCATGGAGCGGTGGCACTGCTCTGAGATGGCTGGTGGTGGCTTTTCTCTGAGCGCCCAAGGAGTCAAAGGTTACCCACCCTTCTGTGATCCCCTGTGGCATCTGTGAGGTCCTGAAGGCAATTTGGCATCGTTGGCCTGCTGGGTGACCGTTCTGGGTTGGTGAGGGGCATTGGTGGAGATGCCAGCATCAGCTCCAGAGGTTTGGAAAATGGCTTCATCTATTTGCCTTTTCTTTGTTAGAGGGATGCTTAAACTTGCAAGAGGTTTATTGCTTGTCAGTCTCCACTTAAAAAATGGTGTGACTTATTGCTACAGGGAGGTTGTCCATGTTCTCTTCCTTGCAAGAACATGCTTTCTTACTTAAACCCTCACAGAGGGTTGTTGCCCAGTGTCTGTGTACCACAGCAGCGGTGATGCAACGGTGAGGGTCTAGGAAGAACTTCCTTGCTTTTGAGCGGATGATAAACATTGTTTGATAGGGAATATCCAAGGGTTGCTTCCTTCATGCGTTTAAAGATAGGTCTCGAGGAAGACTTTGGGAACGGGAAGCGTCCTGGTTCCTCGATCTGGTTCTTCCCGTTCCCTTTTGGAGGAGGGCGGACGGGAGCGCGGCACAGGAGAGCGAGCACTTTGCATGCAGAATTGAAAAATCCAGGGAAGGAAGCGTGCGTGCTCCTCTCCCAAAGCATCTCCCGCCCGCCCGCCTGTGTTGGGCTCTGAGCAGGGGTATGGATTAGGCTGCCCTGTCTGCCCAGCCCTTTTGCCTGTTTCTGGCGGGTTACCAATGCTGCCTGATGGATGTTTTTCCCTTTCTGTTGTGGCTTTGCACTATTATCTTATTTTCCATGCATCATCAGCTGCCTGTGACAGAGCAGTTTTGAGCATTCCCGGCTGCCTGCAGAAATTGAGGATGAGGGTTGGATGGGTTGGTAGCCCATTCAGCCGTCAGGTTGCCCGGCGCATGCTTTTGTTCCAAGAGCACGCGCCGAATAAAGGCATGGTGTTAAGAGGCAAGGGAGAGGAAACGAAGCATTTTAATATTTGTAGTTGCTTTCTAGGCCTCTCACAGCATCGCTTTGTCTACGTGAACCGCATGAATTTGCATGCTGGAGCACGGCCGCCCAGGGCCCCCGCGCCTCCACCCCGGTCGGTCCTTCTACCTTCTGTTTCCTCCTGCTTCCCTTTCATTGTTCGTGCTTCTGGCGAGCCCCGTCCTAGCTTCCCTCTTAAGTCTGTTGGTGCTTTTTCTTCTTTTTTTCTCTTTTTTTTTTTTTTCCCCTCCCCCCTCATGCTTGTGATCTTTTGATTTCGGCTTCCTCGGAAGCCTACAGAGGCGTTTGGGGATGGCTCACCTCCTGTTCTTGCTCCGCAGCCCGGCCAGAGGGGTGCCCGGAGCACTGCAGACGGGTGAGGGTGTGCGTGGGCTGGTGCGCCAGAGCTGAGGAGGAGCTGGCTGTGTCTCGCGTGTGCTGACGGTCTTCCACCCGTCTGCAGCTTCCACCAGTGTTCTGATGTTTCCTCCTGGGTTCCCCTTTTTTTTTTTCTTTTTGCTGTGAGACGAGCTGGGTTTCCCGGTCGGATGTGGTGTCCGTATTCCCTCGCGCCCAGTTCCTCTTTCTTGGCGACGGTGGTGTGAAGTGTGGGGTAGCCGCAGGGCTCCTGCCTCGCTCTCCTCCTCCTCGCCTTCCTTTTTATAGCAAACGTCCCTGGGGTGGGTGGCTGGATTTTTGTTTTCGTTTTTCTCTACCCATCATTTGTCCTCAATGTAGAAAAACAGCAAGTCTCGCCTGCCCCGACGGTTGGGAGATGCGTGGAAAACCAGTGGGATTTTGACATGGAGAATCTCAAGTGCGAGAGGCTTGATTAGAGCAGTTGTGGGTTTTATTCAGACTCCTTACAATTTTGTGGTTTTGCTTGTTTGTTTGTAACTTGTTAATACTTACTTAACTAAAATGCTTGGGAGAAAAGCTCCTTTGTGTAGGACTTGACACCCAAGCCCTTCACCATTAAAGGCTGAAAAAGCTCCAAATACAAACCAGCCGCGTTGGGGCACTTCACTGCAAAGCTGAAAGGAGGTTAGTTACTTTTTTTTTTTGTTTGCTGAAGAGGAGAGGGAAGAGCCCAAGGAAGAGCACAGTAAGGGTATCAGGCCTGCTGTCTCCATGGCCACAAGTGTATGAAAGGAGAAGCACAAATGCCATTTGTTGTTCATGGTGGACACCGCTTGAAAGAGATATGGGAGAGTCATGGTTGCTCACAGTAACCACCAAAGTGGTTTCTGATCAGCAGAAGCACACATCTGAAGGCAGGGGCAGGCGGGTTGGGGACCTGCAGGGCAGGACGTGTGGCGCTTTTCCTTCAGCCACTTCAGTTTCGAGGGAGGACCTGCTTTTGAAATGAAGTTAATGAAGGTTAAGTTCCAGGTCTTGTTATCACGACTGAAAATGACAGTAAGGCATCAAAGGCGACGCGTACCAAACCTTCCTTTGGTGCCAGTGCCACGTCTGTCTGATGTGATGGGTTTTCTACTGTTCCTGCATGCCGCGTGTAGCAGATGAGCGAGATGTTTCATCAGAGAAGCGCCTTGTGTATGTTTCAGTTTGCTTGCAGATACTTAGGAGATTACGGCGACTGCTTATTTCTGATTACTGTGATAATGTTTTAGGGGCTTGAATTTGGAGAAAGAGGAAAATGCCACGATATTTGCTGTGTCATAGTCTGTTACAGACACTGGGCAAATACAGAGCTGCTGCCTGGGTTTTCACTTTAAAGGTTCTGCTGAGTTCTGAAAGATTATTATTTTTTTTCCTTTCCTACACAGTAGTGACTCGTCTTCAGTTCCTGTTCTTCAGTGCAGCTCAGGGGCTAATAAGGTTAATTGTTCTGCCGGTTTTGAAAGCTGATGAAGACCTTGATCTTGCATATGTATCTGAGATATGCAGCACTGCGGTGTGTCATTAACAGAGGCGCATCCCATCAGCTATGCACAAATTGAATGTACGGAGACACCTACTTCAAAGCAGGGTTTGTCTAAAGGCGCACAATTTGTGTAAAAGCCTGAGACAGACTTGGGGTGGGAATTGTCTTCCTCTTTGGGCTGTTAAAGGGCCCCCCCAGCGTCCCAGCTGAGCTTCTGGATGGTGCTGATAGGACTTGGGGCTGGTTGGCCATGCAGATTATGCAGAAGCTGTCAGCCCAGGCTCTTGTGACTTGTGTGACACGAGAGGGGCGCTTTCAGGGGCTTTCTAGCACAAGATAAGCACCTGCCCGTAATTCAGGATGAGGTTTGGAGGAAGGGGCTTTTTCTTTCCTGCCATGCATAAGCTGCTGGGACCTGCATTTTGGCTTCAGAAGTCTCTCCCTTCCTCCCATCCCCCTGCAATACTTGTCTGCCAATATGGTAGTTTGAGAAGGCTTGCTTGGTTTTGGTGTTTTGGGGTTGGTTTTCGGTGTCTTTTTTTTTTTTTATCCTCAGTGTAAGTATACATGTAGCCTGTGGCATATGGAGAGGAGAAGGTAGGAGAAAGCTGGATGTGGGGCTCTGTGTACATGCTCAGAATTGAGGGTGATTTTTTAAATTTTTTTTTTCCTTGCACAATTCAGATTTTATGTTGTGGCAGCGCCATAGACCAGGAAGGTTTTCTTTATCATTGCTTAATGAAAAGTGAAGAGGAGAAGTTGTCAGTGCTAAGATAACTAATGTTAAGGGTGAGCACTGCGTAATGACACAGTCCCAGGTCTCTGATGTCTGGTTAAGCCGTTTAAAGGAGGAGTTAAGCCACTTAAAATGAGGATAGCTTACCAGTCTGTTGTGGTAGAGAAGCTGTTTCTGGAGGAGGTGGATGAGGAGTCCTCTAATTCTGCTTGGTGTCATACTGGGATCCTGGAAGTGCAAAATGAGCTTGTAGAAGCTGGAAAACAGATGATGGATTTGTATCGTGCCTTACTGGTAGCATCTAGCAGCAAGGCTTAGCTCAGTCGTTAGAGGAGATGGCCAGGTGCTGGGACCTCTGGTTAGGTCTGTGCTGAAGAACCAGGTGATGCGCTGCAGATCCTGGATGATTATCATGGTGTCTCCAACCTCCCTTTAAGGGCAGGTGTACAGAAAGATCATTGAGTCCTCAAATTAACTTGTGCTTCCCTGTCAGTCTTGTCATAGATTTGGTTATGCTACGGTGAAGGCTGTGCTGCTTCTGTTGGATGAGCTACTTGTGGTAAAAGGCTGACGTTTAAATGCATCTGGTAGCTTTAGCAAGATCTGTAATAACGTCGGCCGTAACTTCATTCTTTTAGCCATACAATATTAACGATTAATAATAATATTAACCGTATTTGCTGCCTTAGTGTGGTTGTCATTTTTTTTCACCTTCACAAGGCTCAGGTCTTGGGAAATCCCGCTGTCTGCCCCCACTCAGTGGATGAGTAGGGCTGCCCAGTCTGTTTAAATCATCTGAAGCATGTAGAATGATGTTCAGTGTTTGTGCAGGTGATCTTTTTCACCAGTATGTAGTGAAAATAGGAGCTAGAGTCAAACCCGGTACCTTGGGGCCTGTTCCGTGATGCACTTACATAGGAAACGTGTAGGAGGGGTGGTAGAAGGTGCACTCTTTCAATTTTAAATTTTTTTTTTTCCCCCCTACCTTTTCATTGCTAAGGTCTGTAGCTCATGTCTTGTGGAACTGTCATCACCTGCTTCTGCAGTAGCTGGGAAAACTCACCGGCTGTGCTTGGCAGGATAGCTGTGACCTCTTTCTGAAGAATGTTAATCTCCCTAAAGTTGTCCCCAGTTTCATCAGCGCGGGTTGGGTGGATGTAACACGCTCCATTTTGAGCTGTACCTAAAGCTCTCCTGGAGATCTTGGCCGGTTCAGAGCAGCTACCTGCTTGTTTTAAATGGATTTCCTGCAGGGAGCTCATTGAACCAGCGCTTGAGTTCATTTCTGTAGACAGCTCAAAGTGGTTAGTTGTGAACGGCAGGCTGGCAGAGTTTGTTAACTGCATGTCTCAAAAATTACTGTAGTCCAGCAATCGAGCTAAGCTGTTGTGCTTTAAGCCTCTCCTCTCCACCATTTCTGTACGTGTTGCCGATCATTGGTAAGATTTGGGTTTGGGATCTCGCCGTCTCCACTGGAACATGGTGCCTTGCCTTTTGCTTTTGGGGTTACCACATGATGGGAATTTCAAGGCATTCTGCATTCTATTTTCTCAGGTACCGGCTAATTAAATTTACTGACACAGGGCAGATAATTTGAAGGTGGAGGAAATGGTCTTCCTGTAGTTTGAGGACAGTTCATGGTTTTAGATCGAAATTCTATGTATGAGCAGAATTTTGTATAGATGCATTTGTATAAATGGAAAATTAGTCTGTTCAGTCAACGTTTGGAAAAAAAAAATAATGGAATAGCTGTATTAAGTCACCATTTATCTTAGAAAAATGAGCTGAAACCTCAAACTGGATGGCCAGCGTCCACCTTACTTGAATAGTAAGGGAGTTGCTGAAGGAATTTTAGATTTCTGAGTTCATTTTGCAAGCAAGTCACGTGAGAGTTCATCTTCGGAGCAGTGAAAAATTGTACATATGTCCAGTGTGCCCTGTTGCTATTCTGAGATCCTTACATAGTATTTTCTCTGTTTGTCAGGCTGATTCAAAGGAGGATGTAGAAGAGCATCCACAGGAGCAAAGGTAAGTAAAACTCAAATGAAAACAAAGAATATGGAAGCTCATTATGGCTTTTGCTTTAGGAAATAGTGAACTGTAATTGGGCAGACTACTAAAAATTATTTTTTTTTTTCTGCTGCACATTGAATAGGTTTTCATTACTTGCGGCTTATGATTTTCTCAACTACAGTTAATAGTAATTTGCTAGCAAAATTAGAAAATAATGTTCAGCGTGTGCAAGACTGAAATGCTCTCTTGCATCTCTTTTTCCTTATTTTATCTCTCATCTTCTACTTTGCATTGCTTTTACACACACACAAGAAAATCTGTGTTTATCAATTCTGCTTTATTGTATACTTTGTAATTAATTTCTTTAAACAAGAGGACAATTTTCAGTTCCAAAATTTGCAAACGTAAGTAGTATTGGAGTGTTAACTGGCACTGGGGTGGGGAGGGAAGTAAAGAAGATTTAAAGCCAAAGGCTTCTTAATGTATTGCTGTCGACCGGTAGATATCCTGACTTATTTCTTGAAATCAGGTAAATAATAAAGCCCTTAAGAACCATAGCCTCAACTTTGCTGTTTCTGTTAATATCAGGCCTGCTCTGTTTTGAAGGGTTGGGTAAATAGCATCGCAGATTATTTTTTAAATACACATTTTGTTTCCTCTGAGTGTCTAGATTAAAATGCTTGGACATCTACCAGTGAAACACTTCCTTCCTTTGGTATGTGTTAATGTGGGTACAGCTTTCAGTGCCATGCCAGCCAGAAAGATCACAAGACTTAAAATAAACACATGTAACACCACCGTGCTCCGATGACCGCAGCTAGCCAGAAATGCTTTTCTCATTTATCTCCCGTCTTTGCCCTTAGCTTGGGTTTGAGAGCGAATAGATGTGATAAAACACGAGCCTGGCTGGAGCTGGCAGCAGGGGTAAACGTGGGGGTGGAAAGGGGATGGTTGTGATGGGTCTGTCCTGCGCCGCAGCGCTTTGCACAGCTTTTCTCCTTCTTTCTGCCCCGTTGGGAGTCTTCTCGTCCAAACCCAGCATCACTTTAGGGCTCCTGTGCCTCATCTCCGTGGGAGTGACAAAGATGGTATAGAAACAGGATAAGGAGAATTATTGCTGCCTCTGACAGCTGGTGCTGATGGTTTGTGCTTAGCTACGTCCCCCAATTCCTACCTGCATAGGGGGGTTATTTTTTTTTCCTCCTTCCCTTTGCGGAAGAGATGTAAACTATTGAAAGCTGGCACTTCCCTGGCACAAATACAGACACTCCTGATTTTCAGCTGGGACTGCTATGTTTCTGGTGCAAAACTTTCACTGTGTGCCTAAGCATGCTCTCTTTGTTGAGAGGTAGTCAGAAGACAGCAGTCTAAAATGCTGTGCTTAAGGTGGTTTCTGAGATTTTCGTTGGTAGGCAAAGATATATAGTCTAGGGAGAAAAACTAATCTCCACCTGCCTATTTTTCTTCGGAGGTGGATGGAGTAACTGGCTGCTATGACAATAATAAAAAATATTGAAAGATAAGTAGTTCTTGAGACTCAGATAGGAAATAGGAAAAAGTGGTTTGACTTTTTTTTGTCATTCAGGTGCTTAAAGATTTTTCTAGTAGTTACTCATTTCCAAAAATGAGCTTGTTTTCTGAAAGTTAAGTTTATAAGGTTTGCTTGCATGGATGGAAACATCCTTCTATTGTCATACTGAAATGCTGCAGGAAACTTGCCTAAACAGATGCTGATTTGTGTGCATCTTTTAAACTGTTTTGGTTTGCTGCTGTATATAAACGCGGATGTGTGTGTGCTTTGTATACTGAAGGAATGTTACGGAGTTGGCTTTATGAAGAAGACCTATCAAAGGTACATTAGAAAGACTAGAATTTATTAGTTTCTTTCCAGATAAACTCTCATTCTCTTGGCTTATATTACTATATGGTGAAATCATGGGGATTTCCTTTTCCTGCGGCAGCAAAACCTGAGAGCTTGCAGCATCTTCATCTCATTGTCTGCCAGCGTGCCCTAGGGAAATCAGCGAAAGCTACTGAAATTTGATGTGAAGCCCCTAGAGCATGAGAAGCAAAGTACCTTAAAGTAGCAGTATGAACAGAAGTTAATGGAGAGAGAGAATTTGAAATTTTTCTTAGAGCTGAAGGAAGTAGAGAGAGTTCAGCATCTCAGGGCGTTTCTTCCCAAAACGTTGTTTTATTCAGTTTTTAATTCTAGGTTAATGGGCTCTCTTGGGAGCTTGCTAACCTACTTTAAAAAAAAAAAAAAAGTGCAGTATTACCAGTCTGTTAACTGACTTCCTGTGCATGTGCATCACAGGATCTTCCATATGGGGTGGGCTTCTTGGTTTGCTGTTGGTTTTGTGGCAAGTGCACAGGGGGATGGATGTAATCTCATTATTTCTGCCTTAGGTTTAGCTTTAACAAATGCAGAAGTTTGCACGGAGGTAAAGACATTGTCAAAAGAGCAATTTTTTGTAAAGAGCTATTTCAGAGGTGAACGAGAAATGGTTGATTTAGAGGTCCGTGGTTTTGCAGCTGTCCTGAGTGAGAAAAAGGTAATTAGCAACTCCTTGATTTCCAGTTTACGATTCCTGCGTTTCTGATTGCTTGGATGCTACCCTCAGGTTGCTTTCCGCTGTTTTGTGTCTCTCTGGGTCAGACTCTGAAATAAGAAATGCTGGGCAGTAGATATTTGAGCTGCTGGATGTACTGCTTCAGGCCACAGTCTTTGACAGAATTAAAGCCACATGTATATGGGCTAGCCTATTAAAAAAGCTTCAAGTTTCCTTAAAAACCCATGTCTTACATTTGAAAGTCAGCAGTAAAAAGATGCCTTCCAGAACAAGTTTTATTAGAAGAAAGTCAATGACAGGTGTTGACAGAACATTTTTTGGGGGTTGGTTTGTTTGTTTTTTAATTCATACTGGTGCCTGTTCGCTTGCCACAGCTGGCAGTAGCAAATTTTGAAGATTTAGGTGCTTGCTTTTTTATTGTGCCTAAAGCAGCAAAATGAGTCAAATGCAGAAGTCTGGCGCAGATAAAGGACGATACTGTTAGGTGATGTGCACAAATGATGCTATTGAAATTTCTAGCTTTCCACCTCAAGGAAGTAGATGTTGGACTACCAAAAGAAAAAAAAAAATGTTCACATGTATGACATTCTTAATCCTTGTTTTTGTGGACTTCTGGAGAAAGGCCTTTGAAAGTCCAGTCTCCCAGCTGACATGTTAAAGAACACTTGCACCAGCATAAACTGCTGTATTCCGTAAAAGATGTGGAGCAAACACTCTTAATATGTGATGTGCATTAATAGTCTACAAGAAAGGAAAGCCGTACAATGCAAGAGTGTGGTATGTAATCAGCAAGTAAGAGGACATTTTCCAGCCTTTACCTGTGACAGTTGGGGCGTATTTTGCTTTGAGTAGATAGGTATCAACTGCTAGGAAGATTATAAGTGTGGTTCTATTAACTCAGCCAAGCATTTCTGTGGAACCTTTGCCTTTGGTCACTGGGAGAGGGTTTGACCCCATGGGCTGGAGCTGCGTGAGGCAGAAGGTGGTGTCAGCTCCTGGTGGGCTCCTGCTGGGGCGACAGTGCAGCCCTGGGAGTGACAACGGGTGCCTGGCGCTTTGACCTCTCCTGATTGCCAAGTGGGGGTTACTCCTAATCCCCTGAGGTTCGTTGTGCTCCAGATGTGGAAGAGAAATTGGAAGGTAAGGGTAGCAAGGGAGCAGCTTTACTAGTTGCCTGAGAGTCAACAAAGCAGTTAAGGTGAACCAGCTGCAAAATTACACAGGGGCTTAGTGGGTACTTAAGAGATGTAGTTATAACATTTGCTTCGGGAAGAATCCCGTGTGGCTGGGGAGAATGAGCCCGCTTCACATTGCGAGGTCGTTCGTGGCAGTTTTCCACTGGCCGCAACTTCATCTCGTCTCCCGTCAAGAGGCAGAGATGAGTCTGGCAGGGTGGATGGACTGTTGAGACACTTCAGAGGTCCAAAAGCTTACAAGTGACTCATCCTTCAAAAAAGCCTGTGGTCTTAGTGCCAGAATTTCTGACAGTCCAGTTCTTGGAAAGTCATGGCGTGGGACTGGTGGTGAGCCTGTGTACTGGGTAACTAGCTTGGGTGGTGGCTAAGCCTGAAAAGACTGAAAGATAGGTTAGGATCAGCCTACCTTTTTTTTCCTTCTGCTTTTTCTTACTGAAAAGAATAAAAATTGATTTAGTGGCAGAAGAAATGTCCGAATATAAAAAATCCCACATTGTTTTATGTTGTGTTTACTTTAGACATCTTTATTAAATTCGAATGGAGTATCCATTGAGAAAGTGTTTCAAACTGAAAAAGCTGAAAAGTAGTTTTGAGAGTGTCAGTGAGTGCTTAAAGTGTTTGAAAGGAACCATCCTAAAACAGTGTTTTCAACCTAAGCTTGTATCGAGTACCACTAGTCATTTAGATTGTCATTAAATTTACCCCCTGAAAGTATTTGAAAAACTACATGAAGACTTTTCCTAGGATATATGCTTGGTTCCAACTTGTAATAGCAAAAGTTGCTTTTATTAAATTTTTAAATTTTTTTTTTAGAAGAAGTAGAAATCCGTGTGTATATTAAAAAAGAAAAATGCTGCATTCTTGGGGCAAAAGCTTTTTAGGCATCATAAAGGCATTTCCATAAAGTAATGCATTTCTACGGTATGCACAGAAAATGGGTGTTTTCACTGAGTTACACCAAAAACTGCTTCGATATTGGTTAACTTTTGTTTCTAATTGATAAGTTGCTGCTGTTGTATCCTACTTACAATTTCACCAAATCACCAAGGGACTGCTCATTTTAAGTTTTACTGGATGCCTAAAGAAATGAGATTTACTTTATATAATCCTTAGAAGTGAAGGGATGGAAATGAGATGCATGCACCTACCTGTTCCGCTTGGGTGAAAATCCCTGAGGAAGCACCTCTAGGGGACACAGAGGATAATGTGAAGCTAGAATAAAAAAAAAGCTTACTGAAGAAAATTGCTAGAAGGTCAACAGAGTTGGAGGATCTCTTGTGGATGGAGCAGATTGTTTTGGAAGGAAGAGTGAGTGTTACTCCTCTCCTTCGTTGCGCTTCTGCCAGGCACAGCTAGGCTGGCAGGCTGAACTCTTGCTGCTTTAATCTTTTTATCTGTTTTATGTGTTGTAATTCATTCACTGATGAACTTTGCCTTGCTGAACTTTGTATTACAGGCTGTTAGGGACAGCTGTGCCCTCATGTGCGTTGCTGCTTCCAAAATACTGGTCCTTTTGCAAAATTGTATTGGCTTGCCTGCTGATACAGGGAGTAGAAAAAAAAAAAAAACACCCCTGTTTTGTTTTGTTTCTTTTCTTGGGACATTGCATGCCAGTGCTGTGTGCTAGCAAATGAGTCAACTATCTATTTATTTGTTTGTTTCTAAGTCGCTTTCAGCCATTCGTGAAATGAGAGCCAGCTGCGCTGTGTTTGACATCGGACGGAGGAGCTAATGCTGTGGCTCTCCAGGCGCTGGGGTGAATGGCAAAGGAGACAGTCCTGCTGTGGTTTGCAAAGAGCTGTCAAACTTCGGTCCTCGGCTTAGGTCCTGATTGACTTTAACGGAAATATTTTAAAGGGGGTCCGTCACTGGGTTTAATTACTCTTTGATTTGCTGTTGCAATCCCGCTCATCGTCAAAATCTTGTCTGTTTGCATTGAAAAAAAACCCCTGCTGGTACGGATGCATGTATGTACGTCCCACGCTGTTGTGAGCCCTCTTGGGCTGGAAGATGCCCGTGGTCGGATCGGTGGCTGTTTGATCTGTACGTCGGCTTGTACACTGACCTAAAATGGACTTTCTCACCTATGGGTGACAGTTTAACTTTGAGAAATGAAGACAGTCTCGGTGTAGTGATTGAGAACTAACACTTGCGCTCTCATATGGCTCACGCTGCTTTCAAAAGCCACGCAGGCCAGCTTTACCCCAGTTTCGATACTGGTAAAAATAGCAGGCAGTGATGGTCTCCTCCCAGCTGGGGCTGTGAGGTTATTGTTTGCACAGGGATTAGTGTATGTGAAGAATCTGTATTTGTGCATATGTGCTCCTGGAGTAAACCTTTCTCACATGTAATGACCTGTTTTAAATGGACAAATAAACAGGGCTCTACATTTTGGTGTCCTGTATCTT
This sequence comes from Pluvialis apricaria, assembly GCA_017639485.1. Classification (NCBI taxonomy): domain Eukaryota; kingdom Metazoa; phylum Chordata; class Aves; order Charadriiformes; family Charadriidae; genus Pluvialis; species Pluvialis apricaria. Next base: position 49,559,814 of record CM030010.1, on the reverse strand, counting down.
TCTTCTGTTAATTTCTTCTTCACTTTCTTTTCCTACTTTCCCCTTACGGGGTCTCTTTGTTTTAAGTTTCTGTCCGGGCCATGCCTGAAGCAGTTGCAGTTCCTGTGCTGCAGGAGGAGGAAGAGGAGGCTGTCCTGCCCTCTGCATTGCCCCGCTGCTGTCCCCTGCGTTGTGCAGCCCTACGAGTCCTGTCAGAAAACTCCTCTGGATTAAAAGCAACTCTTTGTTTTGTTTTTGCCAGGGTAACGTTTACCTGTGACGGTTCTCTGGTCGTTTTCCCTGTTGCTTTCTGGGGTGGTGTCAGCACAGAAGGGCTCCCGGTCTCTTCCTCCCGCTGTGCTGGATGGCTGCGGGACCCGACCTGGGAGCTGGGTCTGGCGGCACATCTCACCCGCAGGACAGCATCTCTCTTGTGTTCCTCCCAAGGAGGCCTGTTTGTCTCTCCGTGCCGTCCTGGTCCAGACCTCGTGGTGTCTTCCCGCTCTTTTCTGCAGTCCCCTCTCTTCTTCTGTCCCCTTTTTTCCACCTGCGGTTTGGCCTGCTGTTGGGGTGGGAGGTTGTGTGATGGTACATGTGCCAAGGCTGACTCCTTGCTCTCCTATCTACTGCAGTGCAGGAGGGGCTGGGGAGGAACCCAGCCAGATCTGCTGCTCTGCTCACTGTTGGGCAGATGAGCAGGTTAGTCCCCAAAAGCGTGCAGCTGAGGAAAGGGGCCGAGAGGGAGAGCATCTTGTCATGTGTGGGGAGTAATGCCTTATCGAATCGGTGGCTGTTGGGTAGGAGGAGAGTGAAGCATTTGCATCGGTGTGATGGATAGCCTTGGAGGCAGCTGATGGGTTTTTGGGTGGCTGGCATGCTGAATCTCACAGCCTGCCGCTCTGTGGAAAGTTGAAGGCAAGTGCACACACACGCACATCACTTGTGCACACTTTTAACTTTTTTTCAGGCTCTTGGTAAATCCCTGTAGCCTATGCTTTGGGACGGAGTCCACCCAGCATGCACAGTCTTCAGAGTTCGGACAATCCTGATCTGAGCAGGTGGGACAAGGGCATACGGTGTCTTGACGTCCCACTCTGCGTTTTGTTTCAGTGCTGGCTGGAAAGCGATGCAGGAGCGAGGGCAGATCGCGTGGTGGCACAGGCTGTTGGTGTAGTCAGTCGCTGAGCAAACCCATGGGGAGGGTCAGCTCTTCATGGCCAGCGGCTGCGTGCTGCGAGCGCTCCGCAAGTCTGCTCTGGAACATGGCCTTTTTCTTGTTAAACTTAACCTGCCTTGTTTTGAAAAAGGGGATGTTAGGACACATTTTGTATGTTTAGAGAAGAGGGGAGAGGGGGGAAAAAAAAGGGAAAGAAAAGCAAAAGCAAACAGCTGCTGTGGCATGTTTGCTCTTGTCCTAATCGGTCTAAACGTAGTGCCCCCTTAGCCTGTACCTGCTGCTTCTATAATCTAAGTAGTTTGGAATAGGAACTCTCTTCTTGTGCTTCTACTTTTACATTTTGATACACTAATAATGAATTCCAAATGTGTGTTAATGTCGGGCTAATCCTTCTGATTTGCAGGCAGTGGGCCGCAAAAGATTTAGCTTTATATCTGTACATTTATTATTAATAAATTATTTTTACTTCCCTAATAGCTGCTGCTTAGTTGCTCTTAAGAGGGCTTAATTTGCAGTAATTTTAATTTTACTGTTATGCAGTTAAACGATAGACATCTGGAATAATAGACCAATGTCAGCAATCTGAGAATTGACACCCTATAAGCATTTAGAGGAATAGTTTTTCTGCTGTTGCAGATTGGCAAATTGTGACAAAATAGAAAAAAAACACCCCTAAAACAACAGCTCGCTCACTTTCAGGAATTTGCAGACAGCCCACTTCTGAACCATCAAACCCTGCAAGCTGGCTTGATTTTTATGAGCTGAGTATAAAGTTACCTGAAGTCTATCTGATGCGGTGTAATAAGTGTTATACGCGATGCTGTTAGCTGCCTCTCATCTTCCTAGAGACTCAAAGGTAACAAGTATACGTGAGGCATTGTAGGCTAGGTTTGTGTTTGGCTAGGAGATGTGCTCTGGGAAACTGTGCTCCTGCCCTGGCAGTGGCTCTGAGCACAAGACTTGCAGGCAAGTGGTTTTCCAGTAATTTTGGCGTTTGTCATAGTAATGTAAGTAAAAATACGGACAGGAAAACAAAGCAAATAGCTCATCTTGTACCACTTCCAGTTTGATCTTGGTTATAAATTCAAGCCTAATTTTTAAAAAACATCTTAGTTACATTGTCTCAAACATACATTTTTTTTACCCGCTTTCTTCTGTAGTTGCTTTGGGAATAGACCTTTTCTTTGTGGTGGTCAGTGCAAAATGATCAGCTCCCCTCTTCGTTGGGACAAAATAGTCCTGCCTGCTTCAGGGAGAGGACATGTGTATCAAATACTATACTTGCAGGTGATGACAGTGTGTATTAACTCTTTTGCAGAGTTCTGAGTACTTCCTGCAAATATTTGCTTTATATTTGTAGAAGAGTTTGCTTTAATCAAATAAACTAATTGCCTAGGAGAAACACATGGTCAGTATGAATAATTTAGGTGTCTGTCTTCTCAGGGGTCCACCATTCTATGTTACATGCAGGCTGCCACCTGAGATAAGGAAGACAGAGGGCAAAGCTGGCTGTGTTAATAGTCACCTTATCTTCCTCCCCACCTCCTGCCACCAAAGTGGTGTACAAATAAAAGTCCTTTTTTGTGTGCGTGTGTGTCTTGGTAACTTTTAGAAAGTGCGATGGAAGTATGATTAGGCAAGGACAACTCAGGATATTTTTTGTCTGTGTGCAAAACAGACCTTGCTTTCTGTAGAACAAATGGACTTTATATAAATTTTAAACACAGGAATTCCTCAATCAAAAACAATCACCATGAAGAAGTTTTTTTGCTTGGAATTATGAGGAAAAATAGAGAGCAGGGGAAATGTTTTCCAATGAGAGGTAGCTGTCTGTTCTTGTTTTTGGTGGAGTTCTTGTCTTCTGACAGCCTCTTGTCTGCTTCAAGGTACTGTTGCAGTACCTACTGAGTTGTAGTCAGTGGTTTACCATCTCACCCACCTGGATACCAGAGCTCCACAGATGTCAAAATCAAGAAATTTGAAGTGCGAAATAATGGCTTTTATCAGGCAGTAACAAAAGGCAACTTCTGCTTCAAAACTTAATGAAGGCACATGAAGAAGCTGTAAGGACTTGGAAGTAAAAAGGAGAAAGTTAAGATGGTGTATCATGTTCAGTGCTCTTGAAAGCATGGGCTGTGGTTCGTGGGTTTGTTGTATTTCAGTTAGAAGTTGGGCTTTCTGAGCAAGAAAAGGTTTTGTTAAAATGTTTGTATGCAACAGCATGCTCCTTAAGGAAACATGAGAAATGCAGAAAACAACTCACGAGTTTATTTTTTTAAGCCTAGAATCTGTTCTTTTAGGTGATGGGCTGCTTCAATTATTTCTGCAACTTCTGGTTATCAAAACTAAGCCAAAAAAAAAGGCCACCTGGTATCCTGCTTCCTGCTGGTGCTCTTTCCCCTGTGAGCACTTCCAAAGAGTACTTTCATGGGCAGCATGTGGGTTTTGTGGGATCAGGCAACTCTTTGCGGTCCTTCAGCTGTAGGTATTCGTTTCTTATCAGTGAGAACAGAAGTGGGTTCAGCAGTCATGTATCAAACCGAAATTGGGCCATACGAAAACATGTGTATGTGCTTGAATGCTGTCTCCCGGAATTTAGGACACTGGTCCACGTTTGTCTGAGCAGTGTGTTGCACTGCCGTTGGGAATATACTTGGAACAAAGAGGGACTTTGGAGACTTCTTTGACTCTGAGCCAGCAGTCTCAGTGTGATGTGTTTAGCACTGGAGAGAGAAAAAACAGATGCATACTTGTTTTTGTATTATTTGCGAGGAGGATCCTTTGTATGGTTTCCAAGGTCTTGAGGTTCCTGTATGTTGTGCTGCCTTTTAACTCCATTGCTGTAGAGCGCTTGGATGAGAGGTGCAGTTCCCACAAGCAATTGAAAACGCACGTGTGCCATTTTTGAAGGCTCTGGGACCTCCTCGCCGCTCTGTGTCAGAACACCAGAGCAAAGTGCACCATGTTCTTTTCTTTCTCAAGGCTTTTCTTGGTGGGAATATGTAAAAGCTGTTAATTACTCACCTGTTACAGGCTGGGTGTTTTATAAGCAGGTGGGGGTCCATGGGTGCATTTTACTCTGTTTGAAACCCATCTGTTACAGGAGAAACCACTGCCCGAGCATTCAAGGAGTCGCATGCACATCACCATCCGAGTCCTTCGCTGCTCGGACCAGGGTCCCTTCGCAGCAGGGTACCCCAGGGAGCTGACGGGTGCCCATTCCAACTCCTCACATACACACAACCCCCCTGCTCTTCGGGCACGCTCCCTCCTCCTTCAGGCTTGACCCTAGATTTCCTGCAGCGGAGTCTCGCATGTCGGATTTTATAAAAATACATAATTTAAATGAAGGGTACAGCGGCAGGGTCAGCTAACTGGGTGCCTCCAGAGAGGGACGTCGAACAAAGAAATCCCTGGGCAATTACACCCTTGCGCTCTGTGCAGCTGCCCCTCATGTGTCTTTTAGTCCAATGGTGATTTTTTTGGTCTGGGGTCCTCTAACACCTTCTTAGATTCTTTCTCTGTGGCCAGGCAAGCAGGCAGTGGACTTGGTGATCTGCTGAGGGTTGTCACCTCCTTATCTTCTGGTTTATGCTTCTGGTGCACCTGCGCTCGCTGGCAGAAAGTGGGGAACTGAAAAGTTCCCAGACTTGGGGAGAAACACTATCAAAACATCAGTGGGTTATCCACGTTTTCTTCATACTGGAAGACTAAACACAGCACTGTACCAGCTGCTAGGAAAATTATGAAGAAAATTAACTCTATGGCGGCCTACAGGCTTCAGCAAATCTAGCCACTCATGCTAAGTGAAGCTAGGCAGACAGTGTAAATCACACCATATTATAACCCTAAGTAATTTATTCTAATTAAAGCTTGTTTATTTAAGCTAAACAACTAATATCTCTCAACACCATCTTCACGTACATTGTGGTGTTAGCAGTTGTCATTGTGCAACAGAGCTGGATCCGGAGAGAGTTGTAGGATAAAAAGAAAAGCTGGTTGAATTTTACTGACTTATCTGACAATATAGAAGTTTTATTTTCTTTGAGGATAAATTGCAGTGATTCCTTTTAAAAAAAAAAAAAAAGTTGGTTACATTTGGTAGAAAATAAAAGCTCTAATTTTAAAATTTAAGGTAATTACACTTCTGTGACTGCTGCTACTGAGGCGCTGCTTAGAGTATGGAGATGTACATTGCATGAGATTTCAGAGTTGTAGGTACGAGGTATCATCCTGAAAGGTCTGGTTGCATTTGCAATGCAGAAATTACTGTGTGAAGTTGTTTGCTCTCTACTTGAAAAGTAGAACAGTCTAACAAGGATTGTTAGAAGCGTCTGAGGTATAAAAAGTTTGTGTTTTTACCTTAGGACTCTACCAAAGTTACTGGCAAGTGACTGTCGTCACCCACAGGGCTGGACACTCAGGGTTTTGGTGTACTGTGGGCACTGCCTCCTGGCTGAAGTAATGCCGTAGCTGATCAGCTCCTGCACCATGCACTAGCCATAAATCCCAAGTGTTTTGGAGTAGCGATGTTATCAGTATTAATGAGTACTGCCCAGCGTCACTCACGGTTACACCAGTGTTTTGATATTAAACCTCTGGGTGGAGAGGCAGTGGGACGTGGGAGGAGGAGGGGTGGTTTTCTTTCCCCTCATTAAGTACCCGGACGTGGGAGGAGGAGGGGTGGTTTTCTTTCCCCTCATTAAGTGCCCGCTGTCTGACTGGGTACCCAGTGCTGTTCGTCTCCCAACAAACTACGCAGTAGGGTTGCACTGAGTGCTGTTTTTTCCCCCTTTTTGTCCCTTCTGGGCTCATCAGACCCTTGTCCCAGCACAGCTCGCTCTGGAGAGGCTGCTGTGAACCTTGTGGATGCAGCAGCCTGTTCCCAGCCCCCCGTGGGGAGCCAGAGCCCGAGGGGCCATGCATCTGAGGAGGAGGTGGCAGCAAGGTAGCAGCTGAGTGGGATAACCAGTAGTGTTACTGAGGCCATGAGACTATTTTGCAGTATTGTTGCCCTGTAATTACAGCATTGTGTGGTATCCTGTATGCTTACAGTGCCATCATGGCATCTGTGTGGTGCCCATCTGTTGCCTGAAAGCAGGTCAACATAGAGGGTATGGCGGTGGTCAGATGGCACCAATCATGAGAAAATGTATTTCTAATCATAGAATGGTTAGAGTTGGAAGGGACCTTGAAGATCATCTAGTTCCAACCCCCCTGCTGTGGACAGGGACACCTCCCACCAGACCAGGTTGCTCAAAGCCCCATCCAGCCTGGCCTTGAGCACCTCCAGGGATGCGGCATTCACAGCTTCTCTGGGCAACCTGTGCCAGTGCCTTACCACCCTCAGAATGAAAAATTTCTTCCTGATACCTAGTCTAAATCTACTGTCTTCCAGTTTGAAGCCATTCCCTCTTGTTCTGTCACTACATGCTCTTGTAAAAAGTCCCTCTCCAGCTCTCCTGTAGGCCCCCTTCAGATACTGGAAGGTCTTCCGGAGCCTTCTGTTCTCCAGGCTGAACGACCCCAACTCTCCCAGCCTGTCTTCGTAGGAGAGGTGTTCCAGGCCTCTGATCATCTTTGTGGCCCTCCTCTGGACGCGTTCCAACAGGTCCATGTCCTTCTTGTGCTGAGGACTCCAAAGCAACAGAAGAGCTGTAAGGGCAGCAGCCAGGTAAGGTTCACCTGCTCCATGACCTGGAGCTGGCCCTTAGTGACAGGCAGGATCCATCCCCACCACCAGTATGTGGTCTTTTCTGTAGGGAAGCGCCCTCCCTGGGCACCTGGGTGGCAGTGGAGGAGTGATTTTGAGACAGAGCTTTAGATGTTGGAAGGCACATCACTTCCAGCTCCTTCTGTAGCGAGAGAAAGAGGTTTCACCAGAGGATGGTCAAGGGGTTGAATTCAGCTGCTTTGAACTGCCCTCGGGAGCAGCCCGTTTTTTCCAGTCCTTCAGACGGGGGAATGACAGGGTTCTGAATTTCGGAGCCCAGGGTGGAGGAGTGCTCATGTCCCCTTGGGCTCCCCGGTCGCCACACAGCTTCCCCTCGCTGCCGAAGGCACGGCAGCAGGTGAAGTTGCAGTAACGTTTTTCAAACCCCCATCACTTCTGCCTTGCACAGCGAGCCCTGCCTGCCTTCTCTGCTCAGGTTTTCGTTCAAGTTCGGAGGCTCGAATTGCCTGGCCTGCGGCCTGTGTTGTTCTGGGGCAGAGGCTGTGGCTGTCTGTTTGCACCTTGGGTGTACCGCAGGACCTTCCGCTGCAGAAGCAAAGGCCACCCGTACAACCACCAGACCTTCCTCAGCGAGTGGTGCAAGCCTGGGAGAGCTGCTTCATACGCCTCTTGTCTGCTTCGGTGCACGGGGCACTGGTCTTCAACCTGCTGCCGCTTACTGAAGCTCAGAGCAGCGTGTTGGTTGAGGCAAAACCCTGCCGAAACAGGACGCCGCCATCCATGGGTGGTCGCCTGGCTGGGCAGCTGGCAAGTCGCAGGTGACGCTGGTGAGACATCTTGCCTAACGTGGTGCTGGAAACCCCTCAGATGTGATGTTGAACCTGTCTGGGCTAGAATTTGGCAGCGTGGAGGGGGGAAGGATGGGGTGTAATTGCCAGAGAGTCAGGGGGACAAGTACGGTAACAAGAGAAAAAATGACTAAAGATTGTGGAGAGGGGGGAAAAAAAAAAGGTGGTAGGGGGAAAAGGGTGCCCCTGAAAAAAATGCAAAGTGAACAAAGATAGTGGTAGGAAGGGAAAAATGAAAGCTTGCTTATTTCAAGCGATAGGCAAAACTGATAAGGGGCAACACCAGATTGCAATCTAACCATGAAAAGAAAGATACACAATAGCAAAAGGGAAGTGAAATGAGAGAAAGGAGGGAATGACAGATTCATAACTGCTTGCACCTTGTGTAACCACCACCGCCGTTTTTGTAGAATGTTTTTGAGGGTCTGTGCAAAATGGAATCCAGTCTCCCCACTCGGGCTGGAAGAAGTGTGTAGCAGTCCCGCTGCACACTCATTTCATGTCAGCTATTACACAGGATAGAGAGCAGTTGGCGAGTCAGACCTCACTTGGTGACCTTTTGGGTCACCTCTTAACGTTTTGCTTACATGTATATTTTTGGCGCTGAATTACGTTGTCCTATGGACTGAAGTTGTGGGTTGGCATTTAAAAATCAGGGTCTCTGCAGTAAACACATCAATGAACATGCAAACAGTAAAGACCTGAACACAGAGATGATGAGTATGCTCACCGTGTATAAGCATAAATCATGTAATTCCTGATTACTTTTTTTTTTAAAATGAGACTGGAACAGCAAGGAGCACTGCGCTGCCCTCGGGAAGTGAGCAGCCGTGTGATATTGTAGAATAAGTTTTGCAGTTCCTTATCGTTTTGTGGACTTAACGTGCCTTGCTTAGTCTTTGTGCCTGCCTGCTAGTGCTGTGTGCCATGTGCGTCGCTGGTTTGTGTCTAAATCTCGATCCCTGGCAACTAGAGGAGAGTAGGGAGTTGAAGGGCCTGTACTTGACCGACTCCTTGACCCGTGCTTTACGTGCTTTGTTGCTATTAACTGCCTTTCTTCAATAGCTATTGTCTGATTTCTGTCTTGGTGTGTTCTGTCTTTTATTCCAGTCCTTTGCCGCAAGCCTGCTGCCTACAACCCAGGAGGTGCCTGCTGCCTGCTTAGGTATTTCTGTGGCCTGTTGCTGACCCAGTTTCTGCAGCATTTAAACTGCCCTTTTTGAAAAGGGGGCATTTCTGGCCTTTGTGAGCGTTCCCAGTGTGGCTGGGATAATGTGGCTGTTCCCGCAGATGCGGGTAGTCGCTTTAAAACAAACACACACCCCCTGCCCCTGGTCCCCATGCTTTCAGTCTTGCTTGGAATTTTTTTTTATTTTTTTTTTTTTCCTCCTTGTTAATAAATACGGTTGTTAATGCTTTCTGGTCATCGAAGCGGTGGGCTGCGTTTTGGTGGATGGTTTGTTCTTGGAATAATTACTGAAGTGTTTGCTGTGCAGGGAGGGGAGGTCAGCGCACAGAGCATACGCGTCCAGAGTTTAAGATGAAAATCTTTGCTTTTGTTCCCAAACTGAGGAAGCTCCTTTGGGACTTGGAGCAATGCTGGCTGCCCCATATGTGTCGTGGCTTTGTCGCATGGTCTGGCTTGGATGTTAGGTCCTGCTGGGCGTGAGTACTGGAGTGGGGACGACACTTTGTTTGAACACTTGCGCCTCTTTTTATTTTCCCTCTATCTGCTGAAATTTTGCAGGCTGTGGAAAGGTAAGATGAGGTGTCAAAAATGCGATCTTGTAGTAGCTGCAAGTCCATGTGTTACCTGCTGCCCACCGTGGTTTGGGGCAGCACCTCATACTTCCTTACTCGCTCTTGTCTTTTTGGCCATACTGCTGCCAAAAGCCACCGCTTTGAAACAGAGATCTACCTTACAAAGCCTCGTTGCTCCTTTCTTGGTTTAAAATGCTGCTGTGGAGTGATGCAACGAAGCCTGTTCAGAGGTTGAATGTGCTTGCCGAGCTTGCTGTCATGCACTTTGCTCACGCGTATCTGTACTTCGGAATGTAAGAAGGGACGAGGTGCTCCACTCTGGTCCTGCTCCTGTGCCCACCCCAGCTGCCCCTCTGCCCACAAGAAGCCCCACTGGCTTCAGTGGGAACTTGTGCAGGTCCCATGCAGGACCAAGAAGACATTTATTTGCGTGTTATCTTGCAGAGGAAGGAGCGGCGAGAGACGGTATGGCCATGCTTGGTTAAATACGCCTTTGGGCTGCAGAGAGGTCTTTGGCCTGTGAAGGAGCTTTTCCTCTCAGGGGCAGCTTGAGAACCTCCCCTGTCAAACAGGTTGTGGAGCGTGCAGAAGCAAAGTGCATCCTTTCTTGCAGTGGAACCACACCTCTGGTTTGAGGCTTGTTAAGAAACTAAAAACGGCATTATTGATTCTTTGCCCTTAGCTTCAAGCGTGGAAATTTCAAGTTGGTAAACTCTGCTGAGCTTCTTACCTTTGAAACAGAGGAGGAAATGCAAGAATCTAGGGGAGGTGGAGTCTTACTAGAGTACTTGATTGCAAGTACTTTTTTTTTGTTGTTTAACTGATACAAAATAATCAAAAGCTGACTTCCTGATATTTTTTTCAGCTCATTTTTCTACTCTTCCTTCCCCCACCAGCTGTCCTGCTGAAGGAAGCAAGCATTTAACTCGTTGGCTCAAGGTGCCCCTTGTTGGAAATCAGAGCTCTAGAAGTTAACGTGCCAGCCGTAACATACCTGAGGTTTTTTTGGTGGTACGCATTTTGTTAATAGTCCTGTGAAACAGGGTGTGTTTCATATGGTTCTGCTTTGTTTAATAGCAGAAGGTTGCAGCATTTTGTACGTCAGAAGAATTGGCTCAGAGCGCATGCTGTGCATTGGCTTCAACAGATCCCAGATGTTTTGTAAGGACCTGGTAATTTCTGCAATAAGCGTTGTAACTGCTAATCCTGGTAATGCCAAAATTTCTGAATTTTTGCCAGTTTGGATTTTCTAGTATAAATTTTTTCATACCTATGTTTTCTTTAACAACGTAATCTAACGCAGATAGATACATGGTAGTACTTAGGAGCCGTTCACAAATACGCTGTGCAAGTGCTTCCTTTTATTAATAGCACTAAATCATGGAGCTGTCTTTTCATTTTGCATACCACGACCTCGAGTGCTGAGTGACACAAGACAGGCGAGTGCAGCAAGCTGCTCTTTTCAACAGGGGCAGCCGGGGGAATTCAGCAGGCTGTCTGCGTGGTGTCTTGCCACCGAAGGGGTTTACTGGCTCTAGGTGAGAAAGTGTAAACAGCCCGATGCTGTGGAGGATTCCCCAGTTCTTTTTCTGCCCACAGGAGGGGATGTACTTGGAAGTATAACTGGAGTTTTGTATGGGGCATTGGAAAAGAAAAGCTTTTAATTTAAGAGTAGGCGTGTGTGACTGGACTACTGAAGCGTATACATGAAGGTGAAAATGTACAGTGCAATCAGTTGATAAAATATGGGCGAACAATAAGAAATCTTCAAATTTTTTCAACGCTATTGCAATTTTAAAAGGTTCTTCATAAGAAAAAGGTACCATATTTTTCTGCAGAAAATACATTCCCCGTCTTATAAATAATACTACGCATCACGTGTGTAAAATGGCATAGATCCATAGCGCCAGAACAAAAAGCTTTGTCAAGTGACACCGAAACATTTGAAGGGGTGCTACAGAGGATATAATACACCCCAATGGGGAGGGGTGGAAAACAAGAGCAAGAGTGATGCTTCTGTGAGATGCAGGTGGTGATTTTGGGCCAAGGCTACTTTTTCGGTGTTGCTATTTGGTTGGTGACTTACCTTTAACTTTCCCTCCTTAAGATTTGGTAGTGGCCTGTGGGGTGTGGGAGAGCAGCTGTGTTCCCCTTCTCTACACAGGACCACTATGCAACCACAGCTTCAGCCTGCAGCACTGTGCTTGAAATACCTTTAAGAGAAGAGTAGCCTTGTTCCTTCTCTATATATTTCTTCTTTGCATCCTATTTTCGCAGTTGTGTAATACAGCTTGTGAAAATGCTATTCAATGGCATGAAAAATTAGGTATTCTTAGAAACCTAGTGGACATAGTTTAAGTTCTGGGTAGTTTGCACATGCTTCAGAAAGTCTTGTATGAAGTTTCATCTGTTAGAGAAGAGAATTATGTTTCTAGTAAGTCTGGCAATCAATAGCGATAGTTTTTCTCCTTATAAAACTGAAACGTAGCACCGAGAAAGCTGGCCTTGGTGTGTTGCTCTAGCATATGTTTGGTAAAAGGATTTTGAAAGAGGTGCATGTATTTAAGTTTTTGAGAGGGACTTTCCCAATGTCTTACCAGTTTGTAAACTAATTTACTGCCTAATGCATCTAAACTGTGTGTTGTAGTGTTTGTTTTTCCACAGTAGTAGCATTTGAAGCTATCTGGTAAACTTGTACGATTTCCCATGTAGAACCCATTTTGGTTGTCCGTCTTCATATGTTGAAGAACAACAAGGAATGGTATTGGATGTTTGTAGGTTAATTACTGTGCTTAAAGGTTGATGCTCAAAGATCATACTTTGTTTTTAAAGATTTGGGCGGACATTCACAAAAGAGAAGACATGCAAAGTCCAGGCTGATGTTTTCCACTATTGTGTTAAACTTGGATTTTGCAGCTTTAGGAGACAAGAACTTCCTCAGTTTTCCGTGGCTTTTCAAGGCAGGTGGTATCAGGTGCATTGTCCAGACCAAAGGCAATAAATTAAAAGCAGAAATGATGGGGTATTTTTAAGTCCTAAGTCTAAGTTTTTTTTGTATTTGCTTAGTTTCCTTTTTAGTTAATATTCTTTTTTCTGTTTCAGGGGGAAAAGGGGAGGGAATTTTTAGTACTTGATGGGTTCCATGTAGAGGTTTCCTATGGGCTGAAGATGTACCGTGCAAATCTGTGCCTTAGCTGTCCTACAGGCCTGTACTCTTTCATTATAAAAAGAAACTAAAAGGCATGGATTAGCGCAGAAACAGCAAAAGGCAGCTCCTCTAGGAAGATTATCACTCCTAATTGCTGTAGGAAGATTATCACTCTTAATTATTAAGCAGGTCAAGCTTATCAGCCACCACAGAGCTCTTTCAGGCGTTTTGCTGAAGTGTTCTGACTTAAAATGGTTTCTGTCAAGATGGAAATTTCTGGCTGCGGCTGCAAATAGAAAAAGGAAATGGTTGGGTGCAATGATATTTGACAAGAATGTAACTTCCTATTGCCGTGAGCTTGGCTTGGCCGCCCCGCTGTGCTTCCCGTCCCTGGCTCCCCCTGCTCTCCAGGCGGGAGCTGGGTCCCCGGAGCCCCAGGAATACTGCATCGCCCCGGCGTGGGAAAGGGAAATGCTTGAAGGAGAGTTGCTGCTGAATTGACAGAAATTGGCCCTTTGCTTTTCAGCCTAGGGGGATTTGAGTTTTGGTTTAGTTTTGTTTTTGTTTTTTTTGAAGTAAAATTGTGTGCTTGAGGAAAAGTTTTTTTATTTAAACCGGTAAATACAGAATTGCAGTTGAGGCATGAAATAGGTAAGGTCTGTTTTCACTTGGATCTCTTCCTTCTATACTGCTCATTGGCCCATAGACACTCTGCAGGGACAGAAAACCACTTCACTGTTGTTTTCAGGGGAATTAATGTAGTTGGGGCAGGTGTGATAGAATCGGTATTTGTTTCTTGAATCTCTGTCTTTTCCTTTGTTAGATTCCTAATTGTGTTAGTACAGTACAAGACTGCATAAAAACAGCTCTTGCTACCGAAATCTGCCATGGTTTTGCCGTTGCAAGGGCAGAATTAAATACTTTACTACCTAGTAAGTAAAAACAAGCATGCTCTCCTTAGGTACCAGGCAGGTGGGTATGGGGTCTATCTTCTGCCTTTCTTAAGGTTCTTTTATCCTGCCTCTTTCACAGGGCCTTGCTGTGAAATTTGACTGCTTTCAGTAAAATGCTTTGAAAACTGTGGGTAGGGAACAGTCATTTAAATTTCATGGTATTTCAGCACAAGGCTTGCAGTTAGTGCTTTGCTTTTAGCCGGAGATGGCAGCGTGCTGACACCCTGGAAGCTTTTTTTTCCTAGGTACGTCTCCGTGCGTTCTTTGTCTAGGGTTCACATTTTCAAAAGTGTCTGAAAAAGGCTGTGAGGAGCACAGCTCTGCTTGAAAACGTTTCATTTTCAGTTTAGAGACTCTGGGCAGGAGTTTGGATAAACAGGGTGATTTTTCAGAGGTGTGGAGTTTCATAGCTGTTCTTGAGTTGTTGTGAGAGTTGAGCAGCCTTCTTCAAAAAGAAGCCCTTTATTTACATGTATAAAGGAGGCCAAGGGTGCCTTCAGGTTTGACTGCCTTTCTTAATGCCTGTCAATTAAGTAAGATAGGCAAAAGTTAACATTTCAGAAATGATTTGTGATCTTAGCACCAGTTTTTGAAGAACGTACCTGGGTTATGCAGGCAGTTTAAATGGTTGTGGGGGTCTTTTTTGTTTTTTTTGTTAATGTTTTTTTGAAGGTTTGGCAACTACAAGGTAAGCAAATGACTGGAAAAAGGTGAATTTGGCTAAAAAGCTTTGAGGTTTAAAAAGGAAAAAAACCAGCATGAGCGGCTTTGTGTGCTTTTGTGATTTGTGTTTTTATTTCACATACTCATGGGCTAGAAGCATGCTTTAAAAAGACATGAATGCAGTGTTTTCTCATAACCCCACAAGTTCAGGACCTGGTAATTCAAGATAAAACGTCAAGAATGCCAAGGCTCCTGGAGGAGCCAGAAGTGTTTGTTGTATTGGGCAAGTCACTTCTTTCATTTTTGGGGGGAAGAACTGGAGGGGGGGGAAAGAGTGAACTTGATTGTTTCTGTGATTTTAGCAGTTTAACAGAAGATTGCTGACTTCTTAAAAAAGTTGAATTGTAAAGAGCTTAAAAAAGAAAGGCAAAGTAAAGGTTTTGTTTCAGAGCAGTTATCATCCTCTTGGATACTTAGAGAACGCCTTATGAAACATTGCAAAATGAACAGGCAATTGTTAAATTATACGAAGCAAAAAGGAAAACGAAGGTGGATGTTCTGCTTGCCAGGATATTTGGGTTTTGCTGGCAGTGGTAGAGATGCTTCAGAGGAAAATATGTTTGGTGTACATTTTGAACTAGTGGACCACGTACACCCATCCAAAACAAGTAACTTAGATATCTGTCAGCCTAGCTGAAACAGGACTCCTTTTTTTGTGTCCACAAGTAGTTGCAGGCTCAGCTCAGGCCACATGGGTGCCTGATTTGCATGCCAAATTCACTGATAACCCATCTATTGTTCTCCCAGGTCTGTGCTTGGGGGTTTCTAGAGGTCTATATACCTTCTGATTTTTTAAATTTCTGCTTTTTATTGTTTTTTTCTCCTGCTCGAGTGGACTGTCTGTCCAAGATGCCTAAAAAATACAGGGTCCCCCTGGACCATCTCTAGGGAGCGTTGGTTGTTGCTTGAAATCTGGGTGGCTAAAGGATTTCGAAAGAAGAGGTTTCAGAAAACAATTTCAAATGAACTCAAGTCATTGTGCATTAATTTCTTAATTTAGTACAGATTTCAGTTATTTCAGAAGTTGAGGACTGATTTATGGGAGGGAATAATTCCGTTCTACTGTTAAACATGGTTTATTGTGCTGCTGCTGCTACTAAAATACAAACCACAGGCACATCTGGAGAAGAAAGCCTTTTCAGCAGAGCGCTCGCTATAGCGCTTTGTGCCTCACTCCTCGTTTTCTCCGCTAGATTTCTTTTGAGTCTTACTCTGATTTTTATCATGGTCCGCATTTAACTTATTTGGACATTTTTCAAGGAGCCTGTTTGGGTGTGAGGGTGGGGAGAAAAGCCACTTTTTTAATCTGCATCCTTCCATTTACATCCCATTGAGAAATGCGACTTTATAAGCGCTATACTGTCAGTTTGATCATTGCAATTTTGTTGTAGTTTTGTAATAAAACTGAAGCACTGCTGGCTTAGGTAGCTACTCTGCAAAGGGTTTGTTTTAACATTATTGCAGAATCGTATAGTAAGAGGGAGCACAGGCAGCGAGAGGAGAGAAGGTAACCCAGAAATGCAACTAATGGCAGTGGAAAGACGGGGGCTGGAGGAGAGGAGCAGAGGAGACTGCTCAACTTGCTGGAGGAGGGCAATGCACGAGGGGCCCTACTAGAGTAGCGGAGAACGATTTGTGCTTTACACATTGGGCTAGGCTTACCTACCTCTTTAGCTCAGGACCTTTTAAAATAAACTAAGTATCAGCACATTGAAAATTTTGTGAGCAGCTCTTGGCTGTATGCTGTTTTACCAACTTCAGAAGTTTTTTTTTTTAAAAAAAAAAACTGCTAGGCCTGTCTGCCTCCCCTAAATCATGGCTCTGGCCATAAATCATGGGATTTGTTTTGAGAGAGAGATTGTCTCATCCATTTCACTGGTTTATTTTGGTTTAGCTGCTCTCTCCTATTTTCCTGTAGCCAAAATAGCCTGCATTTACACCATTTTGGCCTTTCCTGCTTTCCACAGTCTAGGGTTCAGTCCCTGATGTACATAGTGTAGTTCAGAGGAAATAGGGATGGCCACCCGTCTTCCAGAAGTCTTCCACAAGCAGCACAGTTCTCTGGTAAAGTGTGGAAGTGAATTTCTAGCGATGGGTTGCCAATCCCCAAGCATTCAGAAGCAGTGAGTCAGTCCTCCCCCTCTTCCCTAAACAATGCGGTGCTAAAAATACTGGAGCTTTTTGGCTTCTAGGTTTCCAGTATTTAAAATTCACATTTTTGTTCTTTTACCTGCTGGATGTTTTTTTTTCTTCTAAAAAAAAATAAAAAAAATCCACAAACTGGTTTATATGTTATCACCTGAGTCTTATGTAAGTCTGGGGCTTCAGGAGAAGTCCTGTAAGTCTCCAGAGCCGAGGCGGTGGGCATGGCAGGGCTGAGAAATGTAGCTGGCTGCACGTACAGCTTGCCCGTGAGCTGTATTGTTGCAAGGTAAACTTATTTTCTGATGACTCTTCCTGCTTCTAGGAAAAGAATTAATTTTGATTACAAAAAAAGTCATCATTTAACGATCTTCCTGTTTGTGTTTTTGGCAGAGTTGCCTTGATGGTAAACAAAACATTTAATTTTGTATTTCCAAACAATTTTATCGCCTTTACTATCTGTCTTCTAGGAGCTGCAGTTTAACCTTCATAACTACTGCTTGGTTCTTTTACAGCCTTTAGTAAATGGGAGGTTGAGAGAAGAGAGGGACTAGGTGATGTGACAAACCAAAGCTTTGTATCAGCTCTGCAGAAGGCTTTGGTTCAGCTGCTGCTGGCTTCTGTTTCTATTTCTGTGTGAATTTCCTTGTAATTAACAGTTTTCGTTTGTCAAAATAACTTCTTTGCATCAGCTGTAATCAGAACTAGTAAAAGTACTTGGGTTTGGTTGTTTCTGTACATGTAAATCTCATTCTCTTAGTCTGCTTTTTGTTTATGAGGTGTAGTCTAGAGGAATGAATCTAAGTTAGTAAATGAGGGTGTTTTAATTTCACTTCTCTGTTTCAGTTTACATATAAAAATTGTGCTTTCCTATACAATACATACATGCTTTTGTATCTCAAAACCTCATCCTGTGGGTTCATTAATATTCCTGCAGTGAGCATACACAGTGCCAAAATGCCAAACATAAGTCAAATTTTACTTTTATTGATATACTGAAAAGTAAAACAGTACTGCCTAATCAGATTCACTCAGAAAGGACCTCTTGTACGTTAAAGAACCCAGTCCTTTTTGCCTGCTGCTACCAAGAAAACCCTGCAACCATAAAGAAAAAGACCTGACAATAAAGTGCCTTCCCTCCTACTTGCTTTTTCTTCATCTATTGTCAGCAAAGGGCATAAAAAGGAAGGATGAAGAAAGGGCACTGAGTAGCAATTACATTTATTCTCAGCTACAGACTGTTGCTATCTGCATCATCAAATAACATGCATCCTAAGATAATCTAAAGTAATCAATTGAAGTAAAGAAATAAAGATACAAGGAAGACTTGAAGGAAATAATAGGAAAAAGAAAAGGGATACTGGGGTAAGCTTCCTTCCAGGAAACTTCCCTTTGCTTATTCTGCAGCTTATTCTGCAGATTCCTGGGCATTATATAATTAAATGAATTAACTCAGTTTTGAAATTTTATTTAAAAAAAAAAAAGAGGACAAAAAACCCAGAAAACACCAACATAAACCCCAGTGATTCATTGAGAGTAGATTTGGCCTTTTGTTTGGATACTATTATGAAGAAGGATCTTTTTCTGTTGCACTTTGGGGGAAATAAAGGGGCCTTTGCTTATTTGGAATGAAATGTTTGAGTATAATATACATTGCATATAAATAATAGGTTTGGGGGCTGTAAATAAATATATAAAAATCCTGCTGACCTGGTTGTTTACCTGTTTTTACTAATTGCATCAAAGAGTAACAGAACTGAAAGAAGCAAGGGCGCAACAATTTCAGCTATGTATTTAGCAGCACACTCAGCAATGCGTGTAGTGGGCATCCCTGTGTTAGCGTCCCCTTTTGTTAATCCCACATCAACAGGACTCCAAAATGTTCTTTCCTGGAGCAGGAAATGTTGTAAAAGGCTGCAACTTCTCCTTGTTCCTCTGATGCCCTTTTCCCTACTGATAAGCACCTCTGGGGCTTCTCAGTGAAGGGGATATGGTGGTTTAAGATTTTACAGCTCGTGCTCCTTTTAAAAAACAGCAACAACGACCCCAAACCCAACCTGCTGCTCTAGCGTGATGCATTTCTCCGTCTGAACAGGCAGTCGGGGGATCTTGCATTCCTCCATCCTGGTCTGCTCTCCTGGTGTCACCCCTCTCCTCACCCCACCTTCTCCTCCAGCCCCTCTTCTTCGTGTGCTCCCCATCCGCCTTTCTCCTCGGCAAGCGTCCCCGGCGCTGGGATTTGGCCCTCTCCGCTGGATGTGTTGTGTGAATCTGGGGGGGTGATCTGGAGCTGCGGGTCTCTGGGGCTCACCCTGTCCTGCCCCCCATCTGTCCCCTGCCCTGGGTGACCCTCCCTCGCCTCCCCGGTGTTTCAGTGGCTCTTACGCTTTCTCTCTGGAGATGGATGGTTCAGAGTGTCAGCGTTTTAAATGTATTGTGAGGATGGAGAGGAGGAAGGGCGTTGAACTCCCTTGTGTGATAATAGATAATTAGTTAAATTAGGGGTTTTTTTTATACGAAGGCAATTGCTTCTAAATGTTCAAAGCAGTTGGTCAACTGGTCTGCCTGAAAAAACCAGCAGTGCCGTTGAGTGTGGAGTCCAGCTTTGCTAAATGGCATGCTTACTGTGATGTTAGCTGATTTTAAAAGCGATTAAAGAGTAGTTGGAAACCAGGCTTTCTCTGTTACGAAGAGGACTGTTCCTGCACATTTGTTGTTTCAAGACTTCCATTCTTAGGCTGATATTTGTGTGTCCCTCCCAGGCCTGTAACATTCTCGTGAAACGACTCATGTACTTTTTTGGACATTGTCTGCAGCCAAAAGAGGATTTTTTTCGGTATAGTTTGAGGTGAATCTATTAGTCAGATGAGGCTCTTTAAAAAAAGAAAAAATAAATCCAAAGAGTAAATGTTTTGTTTTAAAAAAGTGACTTTGACTTTTAAATGTCTTTAAAAATTGCCCTTGATGTTTATTTCCATGTCAGTTCCCCTGCAGAGATCTGAATGTGTTGGATTGTGTTTGGAGCGCGGGGATGCGGAAGGGTGTTCTGCCAGCTTCCAGCTGGCTTTAAGAGACTTGCGGTAACACATTGGAGAATGACATTTCTAACGTAGATGGGCCTGTCCCTTTCTCTCTGGAGTGGTGGGCTTTAAAACGCAGCCTGGTGGTTGTTCGGGTGCCACGGGCAGAATGATCCCCTACCCGTTCCTGCTATTCCAACCTGTCATCTTCTCCCGTGGGGGAGGTGGAGGGGGGGACCCCAAACCCAAAACAGTGGTGGATTTCTCTTCCCACTAGTCCTGCTGTTGGATTAACTCAGCTCTCGAGTTATTTTCTGGCAGTGCTTTGGGGCCGCTGATAAGCGGTGTGGGCGCCCTGGAGCTGGCCACCAGGCAGGGCTGTGAGCACAGTGCCGTCGGAATGTGGCTTTTCTGCTTTCGGGGCCAGATTGGGGCTTGGAGCAATTCGGTAGCTTTTTTGGGGTGCAGAGCAGAAGCTGGATGTTTTGTAAGCATGGGCCCATTCCCGGGGATGCTCTGACGTTATCTCCGTGCTCAGGAGTCTGCTCAGAGCCTGCCGAGTTCATTAGCTGAGGCTCAGCTTCATCCATCCCGGGTCCAGGCTGCCTTCTCCAGAAGGGATGAGGCAGCAGCTCTGGGATCCCTGCTTTTACAGGGCTTTGCCCGTTTTCTGACTAGTAGAGGGTTGGCTGTGATTGTTGTCTGAACAGTAGTAGTGCAGCGCGTTTTTAAGAACTGGTGCTACAGTGTGGCCTGGTTTGCCCAAACCGAATGAAATGCAGTCTCCTGCACCCGCCGCGGCGTTTGCAGCCGGGGCGTTGGGTGCCTGTTGCAGAGGGCGAGGGCTGAGGGGGAAAGAGCTGATGCTGCTGGAGCTCCTCAGAAGGAAGATGAGTAAGTCTCGGAGAGCCGCTGCCAGTTACATGTGTTGGCGCAGAGGAGCACTCGGCTTCTTGCCCTTCTCAGCAGAGGTTCTTCTGGTGGGAGAAGGTATTTCGTCAGTACCTGTAAGATGCTAGAAACTGGATGTTGTTTGTAGTGAACCAGGTGATGGTGTTCAAGGTGATACTGTAGTTCCTAAACCACTAGCTTAACTTTAATTTTGCTATATATGTATGTGCGTATTAAAAAACAGATCTGAGGACCCTTAAGAAATGTGCCTTCCCCCAAAGGCTTTTTACTCTAGTAGTAATTTTAATTTGTGTGTGTTTACAACGGCAGTACTCAAACTTTCCTTTTGGGTACGTCTCTGAGACTGACTCTTGGAAGGGGAATAAGGTTCTGGTTGCTGCGGTGTTTCTAGGAACAGCGCAAGAGTTGGCTGGGGCAGAGACAAGGTGGTTGGAAGGGGACTGTCATTCACCCACACACTGTAGTTCTGTATCATTCGTTCTTTCGCTATTTTCTAGCAGCTCCCCAGAAACGCTACCTGGATATATTGCATTCCTTCTGCTACAGCACAAGGGAGTTTTCTCCCTTGTATGAGAAATGTTGTCATAATAATAAACCTGATTTTTCTTGACTGGTAATAAATTATGATGTCTCTATTGGTTTGGAACATAACAACAGAGTTATGTAGGTACTTTAATATATTAAAGGTGTGATGTTACAGAACTACATTTTTAAATTAGGGGCCAATTAACTGTACTACCACACATTATGCAAAGCAGCTGGATAACTAATGAGACTACAGTCCGTCCCTCCCTTCGCAGACTTATCCTTACTGGGATGCTTATTAGTATCATCCAGTAAAAATGAAACTGGTTCTGGCTCTGTATCATGCAGACTGCTTCTGGGGAAGTTTTAAACAACATAGCAGTGGGTACGTAGATGTAATGAACAATTGCTGGGCTTGTTTTTTACCACTGTGGTTGTTGGGACTTGTGGAGGACACGTTTTAATTGAGAAGGTGGTGAAGATATCCTGGGATTCCTGTCTATGTTAGAGGGCACCGACTCGTGTTGAAATAAGCTAAAATGTGCTAGAACTGATGGGAACTTTATTGTGAATTTTCCTAGGGCAAAGAAAAGATGATGATGTGTGTGTTTCGCATTATTTCTTACTCTTTTGCATGTAAGAAATGAGTTGGCTTTTGCATTGAAGCCACAGTTAGGCAGGCGCTTCTTTTGATGTCGGCTTTTGCCCAAGCTGCTGTTTACTCCTCTACCTCTGCCTTTCTCAGGTGTGCTTATACCAATGGTTGTGTGAATGTTGAATTGCCGAGACTGGGGAGATCTGCTCCATGCTGACGTAATCTTCATTCCCCAGGACACTTTTAAGTTGTTTTCCCCCTGTAGTTCACTACGCAGCCCCATAAACAGGGGTACCAGCATGTCTGAGGGGTTATGTGCAAAGAAGGGAGGTTGCACCAGCCAGCACTGCCTCTAAAACGGGATCCTTCTCAAACTGCACTTTTATTGGCATGAGCTTTCCAGCATGTGCTGTTGTATGGAAACCTTCTTAAAAGGTCAGTCTTGTGGCAGCAAGAGGAATGTCTGAAACAATTTGGAAATAGAGTGTGTTTAGAATATAAAGAGTCAGAGCCTGTAACATACCTTCCTTCCCTGCAATGTGTAGCATCATGGTCACTAAATATTAATTGTGACTTCTTTTCCCCTTTTTTTCAGCTTCTCAGCAAAGATGCCTCCAAATGGGAAGGCCTTACATTTTCACCCGTCAGTTCTGCATTTTGGAATGCAGTGAGTATCTTAAATTGTTGTTATTTTGATTAATAATAAAGTGGGGAGGAACAACTGTACTGGGCTACATTTGGGTAAAGAGCATTAGCTGAAATCATGCCATCCTCTGAGGGAAATAGTAATTAATTGCCACAGAGTTGGAACTGTGTTTCTTGCCTCGCAATACTTTATAAATGAAAATCAAGATGGTTCCAGGAAGGAGGAAAAGGGAATGAACCGTAACACATTCTGGGTACATTTCAGGTGATTCTGCATGAATATCAAGTCAGCTGGTTGTTAATTTTTAGAAAAATTGCCTTCCCAGTAGAGGGGGAGCTTGTTGCTTCCTTTGACTTCTGAAAATAAAATCCTGAAAGTCCCAGGCAAAACACACTGGTGGAATACTTGAGGTTTTTTTTTTGTTTTTTTTTTTTACTTCTCCTCTAAGGAGACCTTAAAAATTATTCTTAAAGGATAATTGGCCTTTGGTCTATCAGTAACTGAAAAGAAACACGGTCCCCTTGTGAGTTGAAGGAACGTTTCAGAGGATGCACAGAAGGAATGTATAAGATGCTGGGTTTTAGGATGTATTAGCTAAAGCAAAAGCCTTATAAGAATCATTGCTTTAGCTGACAGAATAAGACTTTTGTTATTTAAACTTTTCTATTTAAAACTTTGTGCCTCCTAAGGGTTGTTTTCTGTCTTAAACTCTGAGTGACTCCAGTGAGTTTTGGCTAAGTGCACCTCTCACATCCCAGTGTTACTTATTTGTCTTTGTATACTAAAGGGCAAAATTTGTTTGGCATGTTTCCAAAGAATAGTTACAACTAGGAAATTGTTGCATATCAACATGTTTTAGACTGATTTGTGTTTGTTGCTTTTTTGTGCATTGCCTGTGCTTATACAGTCAATAATTTCTTTCTCTTTTTTTTTTCCCCCCTTTTAGATTACTGGGCTTACCCAGAGCTAAAATGCTGCATGCCTACAACCCTAGTAGAGATAGAGAAGTTGTAGTGAATTCAGTGTTTACAGCTACTAGACAGTTTCATGTGTCTCCTGCTCATAGCCGGGTGAGTGTTGATGTACTTTTGGAAACTATGTAATGGCCAAGTGCCAAGCCTTCGTGCTTCCTTTGGCCTAAGCTTTTCATTCTGCGTTTTCTCTTCGTGCTTTTTTGTAGGACCTCCAACTTTCTTCTGTTTTGCTAGCATTTTTTTTTTTGCTCATTTCTACTTAGACTGGTAAGGGAGAAGACATCCAAAACCTACAGTAGGAAATGTGTTTTACAGTAACAGACAAAGAAGAGTTTTTCAGTGTTACAGAGGTTGTTTAAATCTCATTCTGCTCTATGCAGCATTATGCAGTAATCCACAGGCATGTGGGTGTTCTACAGCCTTGAATTTTCGGTCTTTTGAATGGTCTTGTATATTCCTCAAAAAAAACTACAGTGAAATGTTTTATGCATTTTGTATTGCAATTACAAGCATAATTGCCTTATGATCTAAGACCATTATTTTAACTGAATTTTTTTAGCAACGGATAGCAATATAACGCATATTAAGAATGAATCACTGTGATCTCTGTTTGATGAAGCCCAGATTTTATCCTTTGCTGATGTGCAAAGGGTTTTTATTATGCTTTCATCTGATTTGTGTTTTTACTATGGCTGAAATGGGTATTACTGTGCAGACATAAACGTCATTGTTCTTTCAGTTAGACCTATTTGGTTACTAATTGTGTTGCCCAAATTCAGCTTTTGACTCATTTGACTGTATATCACAGCGGGGATTGATTCACTTTGTAATAGGTGTCTATATGGGGGGAAGCGTTTTTGTGCATGCAGAGGCTGTTGGTGCTGCATGATTAACTTCTCGTGCAAAGAGGAGTCTTGACTGACGAGGCCCGAGCTGGCCGAGAAACTCCAACCATAATGATATGGCCAGTTGCTGCGTGGTCTCAGGTCTTCTCCATAGTAAGAGTGGACAGTTGCGCAGAGATGAAACTTCTCAGGGCTGAGGTTCTGCTTAGTGGGATCTACAGACAGGGTTGCACATGTGGGACTGTCTGTTGGGCCGTGCGACTGAAAGGTGGATGTCGTGATCAACCAAGCCAGCAAGCTTCTTTGTGGTCTCTGCAGGTAATTCCAGCGATGGGAAAAATTTCTTTCAGAGTACTCTTCCTGCCAACAGAAGAAGGCAGTATTGAAAGCTCATTATTTATAAATACCTCATCTCATGGAGTACTTTCATATCAGGTAATTATTCTTATCTTTAGCTTGAGTTTTGGAGTTACTTGTGTTTTAAAAAGAAGTTTTCATACATCTTGAGCTTAAAGACTTTCAAAGTTCATGGGGGGTAACATTTACAATTCATTCCTTTTACCAGATCTCGCTAGTCTCATGATCCCTCATACATGTATATGGTTAAAATGACTGCTGTTAGTGGGGCTACTTGCAGAAGGAAAACTAAGTGTGTTTGTATATGTGTACGTACAAGATCATGATCCTGTCACCACTAGTTGGTTTCATATAATACTGCAGTCTAGATTCCACTGTGCTGGAATGCATTTGTCATGCAAAACCTATTTAGGAAATATTTTAGGTGATTTTCAGCTACTCTGCAGGATTTTGTGTAAACACATTGGAGATATAGCACAGGGTGAGAGGTTTAGGCCCTTAAAACATGAACTTCAAAGTAATGATTGTGTGTTAAAGCTGTCTGATTAATTAGGGAATTCAAGCAAGTCTTAAGCTTTTTTTATTTTTATAAGGGATATTATATACTCCAAATTCTTTGCTTTTATTAATTTGTTAAAGAAAAACCTAACTCTGAATTCAGTGATTTAAAAACAATGCCAGCTTTAATCAACCATCCAGCTATTCCATTCCCATACTTTGTACTGTGCTATGAAACAAAGCCCCTTGAGTTGAAGCATAGGTAAGTTCTGTTGAAATACATGCTTTTTAATACAAATGTTGAATTTATCTAGTATTTATTAGAGGTAATGCCACATTTGGCAAGAACTCTTCATCAAGGATGAGGGAAGAGTGCATTATAGATTGATTGACCTTTTCTTTTTGACGTTTCTCCTCTCATTGTGCTCACTCCTGACCCCTTGATTTATTGCCCAGTCAGCTCAGCCAGGGCCTTTTATCAACAAGTTGTGGGGAAGCAGTTGTCAGTGCCACCAAAAAATCAGTTTATCTCCTGTTGTACTACTGCTAAAATCAGTAACGGAGTGGTTTTCATGGACAGTTTCACCAGCCACCTGAACCAGAGGAAGTAGCTGCCCGTGATTTCAGCTTGCATTAGGTTTAGGAGTTTCAAAATCGGGCATAACTTGAGTGGTTGATGCACAGTTCCAGTGCTTTTGAGAGCCCAAAAGCCTTGAAACATGTTTGATATTTCTAATGCATTTATGCAAAAGTATGTACAGAAGATGCACCCAAATGGAGAAGAGGTACCATTATAGTAAGATGTACTTGTAAATGCCTCCATAAAAAAAATAATAGCGTATTCCCTTTGATCTGATGTTTTCTATCTGTAGTCAGAGATCTTCAGTGAACATAGAATGCATTGTATTGTCCTCTTAATTAAAAACATGTGAGTTTTTTCTATTTAAAAAAAAAAATCTTTGCATACAAGTGGAAAACTTCAAGGCATTTTTCTTAACCTCTAATGATTCCCCCCGCCCCGTTATCTTGCATCTCATTGTCATAAACTAATCTTGGTGGAGCTGAGTATGAATGCAGTGAAAACATTCAACTTGCAAATCTTATACTGCTCTGAAAACTGCGGACTTTAAAAAACAAAATTATCAAAAATTATTTTACTCAATTTTTAAGGCAAAGCCATTGAATTCAATATGCAGTTGGACTAGTGACAAAGTTTTTCCAGAAATTACTGCACTGCCAAATGGTGATACGTGTATTGTAGTTGTCTGAAGAATAGTAAGAGAGTTTAGATACTTTCTTTTTGAGATAACCTGATGCTATGCTAGTGAGTGCTTTGTTTTGTTTCTGTAATAGTACCTGAATGAGTGAAGATGCTAAAGTGCCATTTGTGTGTGTAGTTAATTTCCACACTGGAACTTTGTATCTATAAATTGTCTTTTAAAAGAATCTAATGTGAAAAACCATTCTGTTTCTTGGGAAGATTGTTATGATTAGCAAAATAGTTTTGTACGTTACTGTGATAACTGAAATACTAGATGTTGATGTAATTACCTTTTTTTTTTAACACCAGGTTTTTGGAATGGGAACTCTGACGTCTTCTCCAGAAGAACCTAGAGTGCAGCTAGCAAACGCCTACTTACTGCTTCCACACATTCAGAACATCCAGGCGTCACACACACTGGTACAGTATACATTTCAAATTGAGATGAAACATAAATCTTCTTAGACATAAAAGGTTTTTGTCCTCAGGCTTTTGGGATGCAAGGAATGTTAAAAAAAAAAAACAAGTGCCAGTGACTGCAGGAGAGAGGTCGCAAGATACAGGGCTACTTGATCAGCTGGTGCTCTGGTTTTATGAGACAGTCTTTGGCATTTAAGCAGTTCCCACTTGTTCTCATTCGTACTCCTGTGGTGTGCTGTCCTCTCAGTTGTGCAGACAAAACTGTTTGTGAGGCCTTGCTCCAAACTAAACTGGAGAATTGATGCGTCCTAAAAAAAATAAACTTTGTACTGTAAAGCTTGGGGGAGCCTGGTTTTGGTTTGTTCTGGTTTTATCCTTCAGACCCATTCCCCATGCCAGTTCACAGCAGGGCTGCACCAACAGTTTGCCACAGTTAAAAAGCGTGGCGTGCTGCACGGATGAGAACGAGAGCTGGGAGTCAGGCTGGAGTATCCTCTCCTGCCCGTATCACTGCTGAAGGTAACAGCTTTGCTTACCTCAGCTGGACTAAAGCAGGGAGCTGTGGAGGATACAGCAAGGTGGATTTACAAGGCATAACTATTTCAATTGAAAGCAGCTTTAATGATTTCTCTCATTTGGTTACAGTTGCAGGTATCTTCATAGTCTTCCAGGCCATACAGAACCTTTCAAGTGAATAACTAACTGGGAAAATTGATCTTTCAAATTTCCTTTTGTATTGTACACAGATTTAGCTTTTTCAAAAACATATTTAGAAAATCTTAGCACGTAACAGAATTTAATCTTTTGTCTAAATGTAAGCTGCATTGATTGCCTCCATGATGTCTTCTGTTCTAGCCGAGAAAAATTCACTGCTCAGATTGTATTTTTCAGTCTGCTGCGTGTATGTTAGGTCAATGTTAGCTGTAATGACACAGGTGTGCTTGCTTCTGGGTGTACACAGACTCTTCCGAAGGAACCAAAAATCTTCAGGTTTTGTAATTTGGGGTACTAGGGGTAGAACTGAGAAGGGTTTTTTGGATGCTGTTCATGGCGCGTCTCTCTGCATCTTTGCGTCTAGCTCGATGGGTTGTTGTCAGGTACGGTCTGAAGTTTGGATGCAGACTGCTGCTTCGCAGTTCTGTCTCATTCCTGAGTAGAAAAGTTTTGGGGAGCGTGTGATATTTTCCTTACTGCATAGTGAGGAACGTTTCCCTATGCTTTATTTCTCTAGAGTACAAGCTTGAGGTCATATTTGGCAGTGCAGCATGGTACCATCTGACACCAGTCTTGTTGCAGGACAGGAGTTGTGAGAGCGCGTTGACTCGATTGTCCTAGCTTTAGATGTAATTTTCCTGTGCCTGGCTATAAGTGAGGAATTATTCTTTAGTTCACTGAATGTCACGGATTTGGACGGAAGTGCTGCAGCAGTGGGACGGGCTCCTCAGCTGTTGAAGGTGGTAGACAAGATCTGAATAATGAAGAAGGTCTTCCAGCTCGAGTTTGGGTTTCTTTTAGAAAATTGTTCTACAGATAGCTGTCCTCTCCAGAAGTACCTCCTTCGATTTACCCTACTAATATTCTGATACAGATCCCATAAAAATTGTTATGATTCTGTTTTGTCCAGTTTGTATTTTAGGCTCGGAAGCTGTGGAAGGAAAAGAGGTCTATGAGGTTTGAGTGAGTGACTACACATGTGCAAACTTAAGGTTACGTAACTATTAAACATGCAATGGAGATTTGTAGTGAAAAAGCATTTAAACCAAACCAGTTCATACTCCCTTAACTGTGCACGTTTGCTTTCCCCTGTTTATTTTTAACTGAAGTAAAATACCAGTGTAAGTTCAGGGTAGGGGAAGCCTCATTTACCACATCCCTTGTCATCTTGGGGTGAATGAGGTATAACCTTGGGCAGCGCAGCCCAGTTCAATACGCTAAAGGTATCCCTGCCTCTGACGTCTACTGATACTGCTTGGAAACCTGTGAGAAGGCTCACCGAGTGCTGCATGGTGTGTCTCTCTTTTTTTGCCTCTATTGTCTCCTGTTTTAGAGGTGGTTGTGTTTAAGCTGTTTGGTAATAGTGACATCCTTGATCATTGAGGCCAGAAGGGTAATGTGATTTTAGTCCCATCATGTGCTTGGTAAAATGGCTTCTCAGGACTGCTGGAGGCGTTGTTGCCATAACCCCAAATACTTGTTGTTACTCCTTTGATGGTTGGAAACCTACACCTGACTTCCAATCTGAATTGCTTTGCGGACGGTTTATATTTGTTTCTTAAGATAGTGCATTTAGTTTATATAACTCCTCCTGCTCCTGATGCTTATACCCATACACATTTGTAGGTGACATCGCATCTTTCAGCTTTCTCTTTGCCAGGCTGAACAGTCCATGATCTGTAGTATCTTCTTCAGTGATGGGCTGTCCATTTCTTAACCAAACTGACAACCCCTTTCTGCAGCTTCTCCAATTCGTAAAAATTTCCTTTGGAGGTGAATGGCCAGAATTGTGCATAGGGATATGGATGAAATTTTGCCTCTACAGGGTATTTGTGTTGGAAATATGATTTATCCCTGGGGATTATAGATGAAAGTTCACCTCTACAGCAGTATTTCCATTGGAAATACAATATGCGACAGCTTTGTGTGGGCATTTTTTGTGGAAAATGAACTTTCATTGATTTTGTGGGTTGGTTTTGTCCTTTAATAGGCAAAGGTACGCAGGCCTTTCTTTTTTCTCCATCATTCCCCGCAGGATTTTTTAGTAGAAAATCTTGTGATTAATAAGAAAAGAAGAAGAAAGACAAAGTTGCCTTTTTCTTCTGTTGAATTTCACCCTTTTTCTGTTGCTCTTTCCAAAGTTTCAGCTTTTGAAGGGCTCAGGATTGGCATGCTCCGGCTGTGATCCTGGATCCCAGGATTTCTGGGCTCCTGGCTCACTCGTAGGGAGGAAAGAAGAAGCTGTGTCCAACACTGTGAATTCATAGTATGTCCACGTGGCCATTCAGCAGCGGGTAGTTACAACTAAGCCGTAACAGATGGTGGAACCCATGTAGGTCATCTTTGTTTATCCAGCTTCTGGATGTAGTCTTTGCTCCAGTTGCCTTTTTTTTGTCATTGTTTAATATTTGGATGGCACTAACAGGGCAGCTACATCACTGCCTCGTTGTGTTCAAAATGCTGTACAAACACACTGGAACTGTCAATGGAGGAGTGACCTGCAGGGCAGAATATCTCATCGTACGAGACACGGGCATCACTTTGCTGACTTCCCAGAGGTGTTCGGAGTTTATGAACCAACGGCATGGGGAATACTGCAAGTACTAGCAGGAACTCAAGACTTCTTAAGCTATGTTTTGTGCCGGTGGACAGAAGCTCAGAGAAGCAAATGTGTGCCAGTGCGGTGCTTGGGTGTGGAAAAGGAAGGTGGTAGGACGGCAGAGTTTTCTTGGTGTGCCATCCTGATAACTGCCTGCAAAAAACTGATGAAACTCTGCTGAATCATTATTACAAGGACAGCTTATTAACAACGTTCAGAGTGGAAATAGCTCTTTAGGGCCAGGGATTGTCCAGGACAGAAACTTTGAAGTATCAGCCTGCAGAAAGAAGGGGAGGCTGGTTCAATGTTTGGGTTTTTTTTAAATTATACTAGACCCAAACTCCAGGAAGTGGTTTGAACCCTACAGTCCTGATAATGATGCAAGAATATCTCTGTGAAAATCTTGTATAGAGCCATGTCTGATTGACAGGGCATCTAAGGCAGAATGAGGGATTCTCCCCCTAAACGTGACCTCGTGTCTGTGGTTGCTTGGTGGCTGTTGAGCTGGCCTGTGCCAGCCATCTTGTTGATGCTCTCTCTTTTGATGAATTATTTCCTAAGTGATCACCTAACTGTACTGTCCCCCCAGCGAGAATCCTAGACCTTCGCCAGGAGAGTGGGGCTCCTTGCAGGTCAGATGGTTCAGGCTTTTAGGGTTTTTTTGAGAGAGGCCTCGGTTCTTTAAAATTTAAATGTAAGAACTTATCAAAACTGGTAAGAATTTCATCCGTGTGGCTTCTATCAGACTTGTCTATTCAGTTCATACAGGATTTGTGGTGCTGAGTGTGTGTGTGTGTGTGTGTGTGCAAGTATGTCTGCACACGTGCCTAATGCAGAATAGAGGCTGCAGGTAATGAAGTGGCAGTGGTTGTACTGCTCTGCAGCACTGTTTCTAACTTTTCTCCGTGTGCCGTGCTTCTCCTTTTCAGTTCTCTGGTGCAAACATACGCTGCATAACTCAGCTCTCTGCTCTAATTCATAGACAGTGATATTTACAGTGTAAACCGAGTGCTTTGCACTGCTGGGAGATGTGGACATGGTCCTGGGTTTGTCTTTTCAGAAGCTCTGCTTCTGACAGTGTTTTCTTCTCAGATGCTTTATCTTCTCTTTATGGTTAACACAGCCATCCTACCAGTGTTGTAAGATAGTAGGCATGACAGCTATGCATCTATTGTCTGCCTTAGATAAATGAAAACCCTTTTCCTTTTCTGCAGATAGCTTCACGAAGAGAAATAAAGAATCCCCATAGAAAACATCAAACAGAACCCAATAACATTTTTTCCCCTCTGTGCATGTTACATTAGCAGCTTCAATTTTAAGGTGACAGCAGTTTCCCACATAGAGCTATGCCAGGTCAAGAAGTTAAAGAGTTGGAAAAATATGATTTAACTGATTATTTTTTTTTAATAGAGGTGTGGGGTCTTAAACTACAATGGCATTGAATGAGGCCTAACAACTCCTTATTTAGGACCATGAAAGCGGTAGTGTTCTCAAGAACCACTGAGAAGGGAAGCCTAAGCATCATGGTTTATCTGACCAGAAAAGTGACCCCTAAAGTTGTTTTTTATATAATCTTACTGCCTCATTAAAAATCCACGAGCAGTCATGGCTGTGAGAGGTTAGTAAGTGGTGCATTTTTTTGGAATCAAATGTTTGGGTTTTTTTCTGCTCTCAAAATTTGATGAAGACAAAAACATTTGTAAAACAGAAAGGATGTGGCGTGGCAGGGGTTTGCGTCCCTGGAGAGCTGGGCTGGGAACAGGATTTGGGTCGCTGCTAACCACCTTTGCAGAGGTTACATCGCCCTCTTGTGTGAAGCCCCAGTCATTTCGGTATGAAATCCGGTTGAATCGGGAATGCAGAATGTATGTTGGCTTTCATTTTGGCTTTGCTTTTATAAAACTGGACCCCATGAAGTGCCAAGTGTGTGGTAAACCTACGCGCTGCGCAGATACACCCGGCCCCTTTCTGCCTCTCCCAGGGAGATACGGAATAGTGTTGGACACTTTAAAAACTTTTCTTCACAGTTTCACTTTTCGGCATCAAATTATTTAAATTCTTTAAAGTCAGTTGCATTGAGACCTTCAGAAACTTGAACCTGTGAATACCCCACTCAGATATTTAGTTCAGTATTGCAAGAGAAACTGGGGGGGTTGTTTCCACATCAGTCTCAAAATCACCAGGTAATTTTGCTGTAATTTAGGCACTGATAGAGTGACAGGTCTGTCATTCTGAAATTTTTTTTTTTTTTTTTTTAAATTAGAATCAAGATATATTGGCTGGGCAGTTTTTGCAAGTAATTTGGCAGTCAAGATTTCCAGATAGCTTTCATGAACTATGCTTGGCTTTGTCAGCACTGTTGCCCCTTTAGATTTGTGACTGCTTTACGAGCTGGCACAATCAATGTCATCTTTTCTTTTCCCTTTCCAATCAATAAAAAGGTGAAACAAGTATTTTCTGTCTGTCCATTTTGGCATGAAGCCTACATAGCAGACCATGTCCAAGAAGCATTATGTTCTTGGCCTAGCAACTGTATTTCAGTATCCAATAAGCAAAGAAAATACACAGAAAACAAGGAAAGAAGCTTTTATATTATACAAAAAATGCTCTGTTGAATACACTTGATTGACATATGAAAGTTTATAAGGGTTGCTCATGTTGATGCTGTATAAAATATTTAATAATCATGTATAATAATAGTTTGGTAAGTAAGTACATATTGATGGAGTTCCTGAGAATTGGAGATACATTGCTGGCCTGCTGTGTACAGAGTAATTGTATTTTTAAAAATTTCCTTACGTTGTTGTGTCATGCGTATGCAGAAACACTCCTATTACCCTTATAAACTGGTGTGTGAATCAGATTTATATGATAACATCTTTTGAAGCAATGTGCTTGACATTTTCTGCACTTTTCTTTCTTGCAGGCAGAAACTATGAATGCCAGCCTCTTACGTGTTCACCTTGAATGCAGTTTACCTAATGATGCATATCGGCAAGTTAAGGTATGTTTTATTATAATTTTATATCTATTTAAGTCTTCTTATTTTAATCCAAGTTTAGAGGGACACTTCCCAGAGCTCTAGAAGTCTTAGCAACAATTCAATTTCCAGTGTCTCAGTTTAAAGCGGAATTGTGCTTTTAGCTATGCTTTTATAAAAGTGTATCCTGTGATATAAATTAAATGTCACATGCATCACACTATAACCTTTAGGAGAGGGGGGAGATGGAAAAAGACACCCAACCCCCCCCCCCCCCCCAAAAAAAAACCAAACTAGCCCAACAGGCTAAGCGTTTTAATGTGTAGGTGTTGTGTTATTTAGATGGAGTACAAAAGTGATTATATTCCTGCAATTTGCTTTCTCCAGAGACGTTTCCCAGGTTTCTGGCTCACACTGCCGCAGGAGCTGGGAGGCTGAGGTCGGGGCTGTCTGGGCTGTGTGCTCAGGAGCCTTTGAAGGTGGCCGTGGTGTTGGGCAGAGCTGAGGAGGGGCAAGCTCGCTAGCAGAGCAGCCCCATCCAAAAGCTCAGGACATTAAGTCACCTCCTCCTCCTGGGCACTGCCATCCCAATCTCCTCTTCCCCTCTGTCCTCAAATGTCCTCACACAGTAAATGGGTGTTGGTTCACAGCGCTGATGGTATTCCATGGGGTATTTTGTTGGATCGGATACGTAGGCCCATGCTGTGGGTCTATGGCACCTTTCCTTCATCAAGCGTGAGGAGGCCCAGACTCCACAGCTGTTTTTCTGTATGTTACACATCATAGTGATCCTGTGCTGTTTTACCGCCATGTTTGATTCTTGCCTTGATGAATCAGGCTAGGCTTCAGACGCACCTGAACATTTGAGATGGCACGTCGTGCAGCTGCCCGCTTTGATGGGAGCTTCCCAAGGGCACACCATCCCTGTGCTCCCGTCTCCACAGCATCCTCCTCTCCTGCTCCTGGCAGCCATTTCAAGTGCTGAGGGTTTCTTTGATGCTGTGTGAGCAGTGAACTGGCATCCCATTCCCAGAGACGCTTCCCCACTCCCACTGTGCCTCCTTTCGGCACTTCAGATGAGCTGGAGGTGTTTCTCTGCCACTTCACGAGAGCACTCCACATGCCAGGGTGGAGGCTTTCTCCTTATCCTCCTGCTGAGCAAATCAGTCCCCTTGGTAGGGCATCGGAGCCTGAGTTTAGCGACCTTCATGGTGTGATGCAGGAGAAATTTATGTTACTCCCTGTTGGTTGTCTAGTTTTGTTTTGCTTTGTTGGCTTTAATTTTTTGCGAAATGGTGTCTGTGTCTTTGTAGTTGCTAAGACTCAGCTGTCTTTAACAGCAGCCACTACTTAGAGAAGGAAATAAGATCCTATTTGTATTTATCTGAAGTATTCTAGCCAGGGGACAGTGTTTTCTATTAAGAATTGTACATGTATGTTTGTTTTTTTAAAATTACTTCAGTGAGAAATGGAGACAAAAAACACAGGATTTGGAAAAATTAACTATAAACAGACCAGTGAACATGAACTGTCTTCCTACCATTAAGACACATGCATCAGTCTGTTTATGGCACATTTTATTGAAGGCAGAGGATTTAACAAAGGAAACTGTTTTGCAGTCCCTGAGGTGAGACTGACTAAGACAGTTTATAAATTTGCATTCTTTCAAGGTTCAGTGTCCTTTTTAGTTGTTTTTCGTCTTTGTTTTTGCTGTGCTGTCTGTACCTGCACTGTCTTTGGTTTCTACTGAGATTTTAGCAGAGGTCCTAATTACTCCTGTTTTACCAGTGCTTTGGTGCTGGAAACCTTGTCTGTTAGATAATACCTTTGATTAACTTCTCAAGATACCTTACTGTAATGAATTTTTTTCTGTTCCCTCTCCCACCACACACACACACCATATCCCCTTGTCTCGCTCCAGAGTTGCTGTTTTATGTCTGATGACCCAATGCTGCTAGAAATGAGCTTAACGGTAAGAATGGAAAATGCCCAACAAGATTTTGTGGAGCACAGACAATACTTACTGGAGAATCTTTTTGTAGCTTATGTAGCAATGGAAAAAATGAAGACCTCGGGTAAGTCCAAAATATGACTGTTAATTGTAATAGAATTTGGTTTTATACATAAGTTGTAATTTGATGTGCTAAATTGAATCAAATTCAGTGACAGATAAATTTTGCAAGTAAGGGAAAACAATTAGTTAGACACAGCTTGTCAGCCACTTTGTTTAGGGCAGAGTTACTGTAAGCACATTTCTCTTTATAAGGGTAACAATTGTAAAGTTGTAAACCGCATCTGTTTCATTCATTAGTCCCCCATACTTACGCATCTACTTAAATAGTATGGAAAGATGTCATGGTCCTTCCATTTCTGCAAGTGCATTTCTGGTTTCCCATTAATTAAATTAACCGTAATAGGACTATGAAGGCAGAATGGTTTGTACAGTACTGGGGATAGTGGCCGTTGTGAAAAGGAGGGTAATGAGGTAATACAGATGTGCGCATCACTTGTTCTTGTCAGCTAGAATTCCACGGGCAAAACAATCAACTCCTTGCAGTTTCTTTATGCTACATTTATTGGGTGAACAAATCCTCTAAATCCAGGGGATTTTAAATTATTTATAGAGCTTTGCAGTCGATTTGAATAGCTTTTTTTAGATGTTTCTGCCAGTTTTACTTTCTGATTGAAGAAGAAGGAACTACTTAAGAGTCCAGATTAAAATAATATTTTTTAACACACTAGTAAAAACAGAACATGATCTTTCAAGAAGTTCCGTTCAGGATCTAGTCACAAAACAATATATGCTGTTCCCCCCGAGCCTGTTCTGCGATGTGATATTTACACAGAGCTGAAACTGAAATACTCACTGTAAACCTAGTTTCCCTGCCGGTGAGATGCCAGTGCTTTGTTATGTTGAGTTGTGAACGTACGTTTATTCTGATGCTGGTAGAGAATTGTTCACATCTGCCATGGCAAGGGTGCTCGCTGTTAACACTTTCGATGGTTAAAGTACTAGAAGTATGCTTTTAAGGCTGTTTTCTATTAAATATAATGCCATTATAAGTCCTCACTGGGTTAGAGGTTGGTTGTATAAGCCCTTTGGACTTGCTGTCGGTGGGAAGTTCCGTGCCTTGCTCCATCAGTACTGGTGGTGGCTTTACCATATCAAACAGGAAGGCTTGCTTGCCTTCTGTTTGTATAATTAAATGAGAGACGTGGTCTGGAGCGAAAGATCTAACAAAAGGGAAGATGGTGCTGGGTTAGTCTCAGTGTACAGCACATGTGTTAACACCTGGAGTGGCACAGCAGGTAGGCAAGGTCTGCACAGGGGAACTAGCCAGCTGGAAAGGTTGAGGAGGAGTATGTGCTTTAAGCAGCTGTTGGCATGTGGAGCATCTGCTCACTCAGAATCAACATTCTGAACCCTGTTTTGGAAGCTGGCACTCGTAGTCTTGCTTTCAAGCAGCTGAGCAAAGCACACTCATCATTAGAAATTTTGCCTGGTGAATTGGGAGAATGTCCTTTTATATCAGCCTGCATCTACTGATGTAATTCAAGTAAAAGCAAGGGCAAGAACTCGGGTCGTCTTCCTTCATGGAAGTGTGATAACCACTCTGGTATAATAGGCATCTCTTGTTCTGTCCTGCTGCTCTTCTTTTGGTCCTCTGCATCTTGGTAGTGACCTGTGGATGGGACCATAGCTTTGCCAGTGATGAAGGATGGTTACCCGATAGAGCTGTGCCACCTTATCGGCAAGTGAAAGCTGAGTTATACCCATCTCCTGTTGCTCTGGTCAATAGGTTACTACCCTACCAGGTGATAGGACCATTCCTGTTTTAAGCCCCAAAGGTGGCAAGCACCGAATCCAGCTTCGCATTGTCTCCTGAGAATGCTTGCTGTTCAAAGCAGGCGGGCCAGGATCTTGCATAGCTGTGTATGTATACAGAACAGTTTTTACTGGACACTCGTGGTATTGATGGGTTGGCCCTCAGACTGAGAAAGTTATGGCAGTGTCAGACGCCCTTCTTTCCTTCAGCTGTGCCGCCTGTCTCCCTGCCTGTTGGAAAGGGGGGAGTTTTGCTCCATCTTGGATTTGGGAGGTAACGAAGGAAAATTCCCTGTTGATACTAGCCTTCATGTTTGTGGCCAAAAATCTTGTTGACTGGATTTTTACTCCTTTATGAAACAATTGCCAGCTCAAGATGTGAATAGTTCCTACTTTTTACAAGGGTAGCTGTCACACAGAGATCTTTAAATTTAAATCAGGATTGCTTCTCATGAGTATCTGACAAAGCCAGAGTGCTTCCAACCTTGGTGAATTTACCTCAGTGTTCATTCTTTTGGACAGGTGATTCCTCAGTAGATGTGTACGTCATGCATTCTGGGAACAGTCTTGTGCATATACAGGTAATCATGGGCTTCAGGAAGTCTTATTTTACTGTGTTGAATTTGATTGGGGAATTAATTAGCCCCCTGGCTTACTCTCTAATAGCAGCTTGATTTTGCTGGTGGCAAATGTCATGTGTCTACATTTTTAAAATGTGCCCAAAAGTCTAATAGATCTTTTAGATGATGAGTTGTAGTTCAGTAATGGATTTTTTTTTTAAGACATCAGAGCTGTTAACTTGAATAGAAATCCACGGGTTGATTTAGAAGATGTGAGAAAATGGCAGATATTGGCTTGCACATTTGACAAGAAGATAAACTAATACAGGAGCTACAATAATAATGGTAGTACTGCTACAAGGATCATTGTGTCTTGTCTTTATGCAGGAAATACGGCAGTTGTCACAAAAAGACACATCATCTGTGGAGTTTGAGCCAGTACTGCTATCTTCATCATCTACTAACTTTACAAAAGTTGCTTCTATTTCTTGTAAAGGTACAGGATATGTATACTTACAGATAATATGATTAAACAGGATTTGATTATAAAAGGGTAGCTTTTTTTCAGCAGATAGGGACCCTGAAAGATCGCAAAATCAACTTGTCTGAACTTTTTTTTTGAGGAGGATTAATTCCTTCTGTTAATTGTTTCCACTGTTTTTGTGTATATATGCTTCCCCATAATGCTGATCGAAGGCTCTAAGCTATACATATTTCAAAAAGGGGAAGAAAACGTTTGCTAAAAACGTTAGCTGATTTTACAATAAGCATAATTATTGACTATGCTTTTTCAACATCCTTTTATAATTTGTGGTTATTTTTCTGTTTCCAATATATTTTCTAAAGGGCTATTGTGCTTGGGTGGTCATTTTCTATGACATTTCTTGGCAGGATCATGTAAGAGACTTGCCTGAGACCAAGCGTGTTTGTGGAAGAGCAAAGATTAACATTGAAGCATTCCTGACTCCAGCCTCTTTCCTATTCTGACCACTAGACTGCAGTGCATAGACTTTAAACATTTATGAAACAAGCTGCTTTCATAATGACATTGGGACTTGTTTTCCTTAGCAAAAAAAGGGCAAATAAGAAGAAAGAAGGGACTGTATTTTAAGTTATTCTTTTTTTTTTCAGAACAGTTTTTCATTCATTAAAAGGAGGCTGTGTGCACTGATAAGTAAGAATGCTGTGCCAGTGATGTGGTTAAAATTGGTGAGGTTGCTCTTTGCAGCCTTGTCGTGCATGTGTTTTTTGAAAGCGCATAGCATTCATGAATTCTTAAAGCAAGGTTTGGAACCTCTGAAAATTAGGAGATAAGCAATTAGATGCTTTGCTCACCCACGTAAGAATTAGACCAGCAAATGTTCCCTTTTGTAGTGTTCTTCCAAATCCTCACATGAAAATCATTGCGCATGTGCTTTTGTTCTGGCCGATATTATATTCTCCTGTATGTCTGTTCTTTGCCCAGCTGCATCCTGTGACAGTGGAAGGCCTTACGTTGACAAGAAGAATAATAATCTGTTGGAAGGCACTACAACACTAAAAGCCTGTCTTTCCTGTCCTGTGATGGAAGGGTAAGTTGACAATGGATTTTTGTTTGTTTGTTAATGTTCACTGATATTATAAGAAGAATATCATACCCTACTTTAAGAGATGAGGTTAGCTTGCTTTGTCACTGAACAATTCCAAGGACAGTGAAGAGGCTTCTTCCTATTGTTGCTGTGTCATTTGCCAAGAGAGACCTGTGACACTTCAAGCAATAGTTCTGTAATTTGTGCGGGGAAAAGTCTTGGGAGCCAGTAAAAGGATATGCCTTAGCAGCTCATAGCATATAAATGTTGCTTAGGGTCTGTGATAAAATTTCCACTATCCTTGTTAATCCAATGCAGTAGCAGGATAGTTATAGGAAAAAATGTGAAGTCCTTTCTTCAGTCGTCTTTTGTCAATTTCATCCAAACTACAATATCAGGAACTAGTAGGCAGTGTTGTACTATAGCCTAGCAAGAGGGTACAGTGATTACCTGCCTACCTTTTTTACATTGTTCTTGTCAATTTTTGATCTGATACTATATGTAAGTATTCCAAAGAAAATAATTTTGTTCTTTCTCCTTAAAACCTTAAAAGACCCTCATTATGCAAGAATACTACAGTTATCTTTTCTTGTGTGGACTACTTATGTGTGCTCAAGGACAATTGCAGGCATATTTATTTTTCTTCTGTATTTACTTACAGGTATTTTGACATAGATCCTTCTGCAGCATTGTTTCATATAGAACCACATCATAATACTTCAGGATTTTGGTCCATATGGTTTACAAACAATTTTGACTTCAGCATTGAACTGAATGAAGTCTTCATAGCCAGAGAAACGAAGAACATTTTAAAGGTAAGCTTTATTTCTGCTTCATACAGTGTTTTGTCTTTGATTTAAGGATATGGTCCTTTGACGTACACAATAGATTCTTTGAAGAACTTGGTGTTCTCAGAGCTCGTTGAAATCCGATAAAAATAAAGGTATATGTATGACTGTAACTTTTAGGTCCTGAAGAGCTTAGTCTCTCAATAGTCATTATTCGCTGTCCGGCTTGTTCTTGTATTGTTTTATTAGCAACTGTTCTTTCATTTGAGTTGCAGCTACAGATGCATCAAATTACAGATCATTGCTCTGTTCTCAGAATTGTTGCATGTGTGTTTGTGCTCTATAGGATTCAGCATTTCTTCATAGGCTGTAATGGGAGTCTTTAGTACATAGATGAGCTTTGAAGTTTAGAAGGCGAAGGCAATAATTTACTCGTGCAATTGCTTGATTCAAACCAGACAAATCTGGTTTATGAATAAGCACATGATGTAGGCATCTAATTGGCTCTTGGTATATTTAGATAGGAAATTTACATATGTGCACTGTATGGATCAGTTATGGGCACATATGTGCATGTAATAACAGCAGAAACACGAAGGAAGAGAAAGTTTACATTCTTCAAGGTACTGCTTGCACCAAAAATACCGTACCAATTTTAATTCAGTTGTCGTTTGATTCTTTCTAGATTCTGAACTTTGCTGAACCTTTGACTCTACCTCCAGGCTGCTGGAATGTATTTTCGTTGAAGCTCAGTGTGAAAGACACTGTAACAAATGTGCTTTCTAGTATTTGTTTGGCTACAAATGTGGGAGTAATGTTTGAAATACCTCTGCAGATATATTCGACTGTGTCCAAGGTATTGTATTCAGTTGCATCGAATGATTATTATGCACTGCAAACCAAACTGCAGCAGCCTCTTTCTGAGGCCAAAATTCTGTCCCTTAATCCTGAACGAAAAACGCAGTACCAGACCACTCTGTGAAATTATTCTGTAGCTTGGGAAGTTAAGCCCCTGAGTTTGAACAGTAATGGAATTACAGTTCTCTAGGCAGCCTTAATTCTCTTCTTTGACTCATCCAAATGATGCACCAAGAAACTGGAATTTGTCCTGTTATTTTGTCATATGGTCAGTTGTAGTTTTTGTTTTGTTTTTCCAGCAGGGAGATCTTCATTTTGAAGCGATTGCCCACTGTGATATTCAGTGTTACTTGGGAAAGTCTGATTCAGGTAGGCTAGTCTTGAAGGTTTTTTTAGGCATCTAACGGTAGATTTATTGTAGAAAATCCACTTTTTGTAGCAGGACTTGTAATGAGAATATTGAGATTCTTCATATGAATACTTAAGTTTTATATCTTTTAAAAATGTCCACTTTCTTGGGAGTATATAAATGGCTTTGAGTAACCTGTACTGAGTACACCATGCAGTATTTCAGACCTCTGATTCCATAGCGCACGCTAAGCTATTGTTCTGCCTTGAAGCATTTCTCTGGACTTAATATTTAAGACTCTCCTATAAGTTCTCATTGGTGGTGTATGGCTCCTTGCTTTCTTCATACGCACATTCTCCAGGGATGTTGAGGTAGGATGATAAAGCTGGCAACTGGCTCAAAGTGATTAGAAAACATGCATACTCTGGGTCCAGATCCTGTGAAAGTCTTTGATGAAAAACAAAAGACAAATGTTGGCCAATATCCTGCCTTTAGCCAGAGTTAAATTTGAAGTCCTTCTCTTTATCTGTTTCTCACAGCAATGATAGATTTCTGCAAAAGACCATTTATCAGGCTTATAAAACAGCATCCTCAACGCTGTATGATGTAAAACAGAAAGAAAGGGTCTCATTCTTTCTGGAACTGAGGAATCTATCTCCAGATACTGTAATGCTGGGAGCTGATTTAAGTACCTGGCTGGCATTTACAAAAATACGGTTTCAGGTATTACATGGACACGATACCGCCTGATGAAAGCTGATTCAGAATGGTGTGTTTTTAAAATCTCTGCTCAGTAAGGAATTTCAGTAGGCAGCTGGGTACCATAGACTTAAAATGTTCAAGTGAGTGCTCTCCTGAATGTGTTTTCAAGATGATGCTTTCCTAAAATTTATTTTCATATCAGGATATGAAGAAGGCAGTAGTAGTCAAATGTAAAAAGGAGAATTGAGGTAACATGGAAAAACATGGCTAGAAGAAACACTGATCCATATGCACACTTAGGTACATACCTTAGAAGCAAGTGTTTGGTTTTTTGGTTTGTTTGTTGTTTTTTTTTTTTTAATCTCTATAAAGGAATATTGCTGACACCAGTGAGTCCTCATTGCTTACTTTCTTTCCATTCTAATAATACACATAATCAGATCTTTACATACAGGTATTCTGCCTTCTAATTTAGGATACTAGTATTTGTTAAATAGAAAAGTCTAATGCACAAACCTGAAAATAATGACCTAAAGAATTTGTAGCTGGATTATTCCAGTCATCATCAATCTCAGTTGGTTACTTTAAACACTAACGATTGTAAATGAAAGTACATGTAGTTTCAAAACAAGCCATTTTTGTTTTCTTTCAAAAGTTTGGTTTTCTGACTCCTTTCTACTATGTGAAAATGGTTGAGCCAGTATGAGTCTAACTTTCTAAAAGGCATTAATCTTTAGACTGATGTAAAGCTTTACAATTTTATCTTAAGAAGAATTTGAGAAAATTATCAGCACCTCGAAAAGAGAAGCTAAAATGAAAACACCATTTCTGCCAAACTGTGGGATTTGTTTTGCTCCCTGCTGTGCTGTGATATAATTTTGTATTGCTATATAGAGAATAGTATATGATCTTGATGTATTATCGGCATCAGTGGAGAGTTCCGTGTAGAGACTACTGATAACATAATGACTTTTCAATGGCATCCATTAGAAATCACAGCAGTAAGACGGGCTTACAGAGGCTGTGCAGTACTCTTACACTTGTTTGCAGGTAGAATTACTGTGGTTTTGCAGATGTATTTCTTTAAGCAAATCAGCTATGGACAATAATATATATACCCTCACGTATGCTTGCTTTGAAGGGAAAAAGTTGCCTTTTTTATTTTTGTGTCAGGACCCTTTGCAGATACTGATTACTTGTGTTCAGAAGTAGATTGATGGAATGAGCAAATGTTATCTCTGTAAAATACGAAAAATCTGTTATCGTTTTAGCAAATCTGCTTTGGCAGAA
The DNA here is from genome assembly GCA_017639485.1 of Pluvialis apricaria. NCBI lineage: Eukaryota > Metazoa > Chordata > Aves > Charadriiformes > Charadriidae > Pluvialis > Pluvialis apricaria. The sequence goes on along the minus strand of CM030010.1, from coordinate 49,517,122 downwards.
GAGTCTCTCTCTGGACCATTCTGTCTGGGATGTGGATTCTGAGCTCGCAAGTGAACTTTATGAAAGATGGCAAAAAATAAGACGTGGGGAAGCCTGCAGGTCTGTATAGAATCTGTTGACGTTCTTAATTCAAGCTAGTACAGTGTTGTAAGAAAGAATATTTCTTTTCTGAAGTATTCTTAATTAGAACAAACAGTTTTGACCTTCCTGCACTGAAGTTAGTTATCTTGAAGCACCTGGAGTTTCAGAGCACCCCAGGCACCTCCTGCTTCCATTTCAAGGCACTGCCAAGCCATAAGTAAACATTTCAGATGCCTGAACTTTAGAATGTAAATAATATTCGAACTGTAACAGCCCCACCACAGCTACTCAGTGTGAAAGCAGTCAAAGCATATTTTACCAGATCATTTATGAAGCTGTGCGAGTCCTTCATCAACAGGTCGCATAGCAGTCTTTTCAGGATCAGGGTCTTTGAATAGCTTTTAAGGTTTTTAGTCCCTTGCTTAATATGTACTGCGTACTGGGGACATTGGGAAAGGAAGCAGTCACTGTGCCTGAGCAGTTCTTGTAGACGTGGTGCGTCAGTGACATCAGCCCCTTTCCAGAATAAGGAGGTAGAGCTGTGAAAAACACAGTCATGTTGCAGGTGAAAAAGTGGAGACTGCAGGGATGCACATACACTGACTCTCTACTACTAGGTTACAGCTTTATTTTGTGAAGAACATTTTCAAGGAAAGATTAGTTGACGTAATTATAGGTCCTGGCAAATAATCATATTTTTTGTTCTTTGAAAGAAAAAAAGAAAATAAAACTAACAAAGCTTTCTGGTTTTGCCAATAAAGCAGGAGAGCTGTTTTAGGATCAACTCGCTTTATACACCAGAAGAAGCCTGAAGAGGAGTCCTTTGCCTTTTTCTTGCCACGGTTGACTACGGAGCCTGGCCTTACGCTCAACTTCAGTGCCACAGCAGTTAAAAGCAGCATGGTGAGTATGGTGGTTGTTATGCTTTTTCTGAGTTGATCTATGTTTAACTTGTTTAAATAACAAAGTCTGTGGTTGGTATTTGGTGATGCTTAGTATTTCCGTACTGCTTGTAGATCAGTGTTTTAAAGCCTAAGAGGCGCGATTTGTGTCCCTTTGGCTTTTTGATACGTTCTCTAGCTGCCTAGTTGTAATATTTTAGTACAAGGAGAGGAGTAAAGCGGCATAGGTCTTAACTAACAATTGTTCGTGGTGGTTAAAGCTTTCCTGGCATCATTGTGTAAGTTGCATGCTTGTGGTAAAATAATTGAACAAGGGACTAGGGATAGGATGTACTGTTATTAATGATGCATGTGGTTACAGGACGGCCTTCCTCGTGCCACTGCCTGATGTAACAAAGTGTGTAAAACATCTGCAAGAGATATAACACTTGAGAGATCAGCAGAGCAAGGTGTCTTCCAACCACAGTTAACAGTTGTTTCTTGTGTGTCAGATTTAGGTCACTACTAACCTAGCCTGGGGCACAACCAGTCATGTGGAGATAATTTTCATATGCACATATTCTGAATTACCTTAATATTCCATTTGTGCCTTTTAATTGTTAGTCATAGTAATGTGCGTAACCTGCTTGCACTCTGACTTCTGTCAGAAAGGGTGGCACCTCACTAACTTCAGCTGCTTCTGTAGAAGAGCTTCGTTCATGTCTGCCTGTGTAAATCAAAACCAAATGAAAGAGTTGCTTGAGGGGTGGGGGGAGGTCTGTATTTTTGCACATGCGGTTCTTCATGCACTCTTAGCTGGGCAAATGATGACATTGTGGTGACATGTCCTGCTGTTCCATGCAGTTTTGTGCACATATGATTATATTGCATTAAGATAGAAGCCAGGTTGAAGTCCTTTGAAAATGCAGATTGTATTACCAGTGCTGAATTATTTTACCTTCCAGTTCTCAAGTATGTAGTTTTTAACTTTTTCTTTTCCCTTCCAAACTATTTAGGTAAAATATTTCGTACTAAGAAACCCTTCATCCTTCCCAGTTACGTTACAGCTTCTGCCTCTTTCTTACTACCCTGATCCCCAAGCTTCACTGAGTCTGCTCAACAAATGGTAATGAGTATTAACTGTCTCAGGATACTGTTTTCCCTTTTAAAATACTGTTTGCCATGCCTTATGGTTGTTGCTTATTGTTTGCTCTAATTTTTCAAAATGTAACTTAGGTGGGAACGACGTTCTCACCCATTTTGGAAGATACAGTCACATTCAGAATAGCTCCCTGTATGACGCATGACTTCGTGATGTACCTGATCATTGAGAAAACCAAGTTGAGCGTGTTTTCAGCAAGTTTATGTCTGCCAGCTGTAAACTATATATAATTGGTCATCTTTTAAGATTTGAGGCTTAGTGCAAGCTTGTGCAAGCCACCCTAGTGAGGGGAGCAACTTGCAGAATTGGGGATGTGCGTCTCTCTGCAAGGCCGGTTGGGAAGTATACTGTAGACTGATCAGTGAGGAGAAAGGTAACTGAACCTTCCCACCAGAGAAAGTTTTCTTCCTAGTGTTTTCTTAGGTAAAAACCCTGGTTGAAGAAGAGAAAACAGGAGCCAGGAAGAAAAATTCAGTTCCAGAGTTAGGAAGCCCACTGTAAATGCTTAGGGCCAGCTAAACAAACGTTTCTACATTGTTTTGAACTTTCTGTTTTAGAACTGAGATGATCTAATGAGAAATCTAGATAAGAGTTAGATGAACAGTATAAAGGGGCATGGTGAGGTGGGCTGAAGTTCACCAAAATAAGCCCTGGCTATCACACTTAGCTTTGAAAAACTGTGGAATTGGTAGGACAATTTGCTTGGTTGGAGCCAGTGGGACTGTTCGCGTGTTTAAGTGTAACTTGCCTATTTGGGGTCCAAATCCCTATGTAATTGCTTCCTTAACCTCATTTCTTTACATGCGTGTGTGTATGTGCATATATATATATGCACATTAATAACTACATCTGTTTGCATACTAAATATAAGTTCCACACAGACTCTTTCTAGTGGTTTGAAATTACGTTTTCTCTGTATTTGCACACGTTTGTTTCTGGAGATCTTCTAGGTTTACCAGAAATCACGTCCACTAACTGGTTCATTTTAAGCTAATGTCATAGAACGTTGTGACAAGTGAATTTCCAATTCAGTGGCTGGAGGTCCATTAGTCTTCCGTAATCTAAATTTTACCTATTGGTTTTCTTATGTCTGTTTTTAACACCTTAATGTCAAATGATTATAATTTGCCTGAGGGCAAATAATCAACTGCTGTAAGTGAATTTGGTTTGCAAAGTATGTGAAAGAAAATAGGAATTTGTCCCCAACAAATCATGAGCAGAAAGAGGGATATTTGTGTAAATTAATGAGATTTGATAATGATTATTTCTTAACAGTTTTGTGGGCAGAAAAAACTTTGGGGCATTTGTGTTTGTGTGGCTTAGAGATTGGATTTCTCGATTGTGATCTTTTGCAATATTGTATGCTGAGAGATCTAAAATGCCCAGCCATTTGTCTGTTTTCCAAATGTGTGGAATCCACATAAAACTGATTTGTAGTGTATTCTGTTAAAATGCAGAACCATATTTCCACTGTATTTCACATCTGCCAAAATGCAATTGTAAAAGTATTCTTTATTTAAGAATAAATGCCAGCATGTAAAAATAAGTCAATGTAGTTTTGACAGGCTAGGTTTGAAGAGCTTAATTTTTTGTTTTGGTTTATTTAGGTTTGGCATAAATGTGCAAGCAATTAATTTCACGACCACTGAATTCAGGCTCATGGATGAATGTTCTCACAGGGTAAGATGGCTAATTTTGATAGAAGAAGTGGTCTGACACACTAGAAAAAGCTTTTTCTAGCTACACTACATCTGAGTTGTTCCCAAGTGCTATTTAAAGCAATTTAATAGTTTTTCTTGATTCTCTATCAGGCTTACATCTTTGCAGTTAGTTTTTTTGCAGAGTTTGAGTCTGTTTTGAAAACAACTGTAGGGAGGGAGTGTGTGCATACCTGTAAGCCTGTGTGTACGTGTTTGTCATGGTTTAACCACAGCCAGCAACTAGGACCATGCAGCCGTTCACTTGCGCGCGCACACACACACAGTCCCCCCGGCCTTCCCCCCAAGTAGGATTGGGAGAAGAGAGCGAAAAAGAAAAAAACTTTGTGGGTTGAGGTAAAGACAGCTTAACAGGTAAAGCAAAAGCTGTGCATGCAAGCAAAGCAAAACAAGGAATTCATTCACTATTTCCCATCGGCAGGCAGGTGTTCAGCCATCTGCAGGAGAGCAGGGCTCCATCACGCCTAATCGTTACGTGACAAGACAAAACACCGTAACTCTGAATGTCCCCCCCGCTTCCTTCTTCTTCCCCCAGCTTTATGTACTGAGCATGACACCATATGGTATGGAATACTCCTTTGGTCAGCTGTTCTGGCTGTGTCCCCTCTTAACTTGCTGTGCATCCCCAGCCTACTCGCTGGTGGGGTGAGGAGCAGAAAAGGCCCTGACTCTGTGTAAGCACTGCTCAGCAGTAGCTAAAACATCCCTGTATTATCAACACTATTTCCAGCACAAATCCAAAATATAGCCCCATACTAGCTACAGTGAAGAAAATTGACTCTACCCCAGCCAAAACCAGCACAGTGTTGAAGAGACCACTGGTTGCATTCTGTGTTGGGACTTACATTTAGCCCCAGGTTGACCATGAAGTATCAGGCTTTTGAGTCAGTGATGTCAGAAGCTAGCTGATGATCTTTTCAGTAGAGGGAAATACTGTCTGGTAGTTTAAGGGAGGGAGGAGCAGGCTGGATTTCTACACTTCACGTCTGTCTCATTGCAACTCCCGGATTCAGGTTGGAATGTCGTGGCTCTCTCTGGTTCCCATTGCTTCATTATGAACAGGAGCGTGATAACACTTGGCTGTGTGACAGCAGTGCTGAGGTGTGGTTATGCCCGGAGGTGGCGTGTCATGGCTGACAGCAGTAGAGCAGATGCTGTACCAGGGATGTTGGCGTCTTCTGATGACCAGAGAACTGTCCAGGGTACCTGCAGAATTTCGGCTTACACTTCTAGTTTGTGCAAAAGCCTGGGATTGGCGCATTTTCCTCGCTGTTTGGGCATGCTGCAGCCACATCTTTAATGTCTTATGTAGATACATGTTTCTGCACATACGCTTTAAGACCTTAATGAAAGATTAGTACCTCATAAAAAGAAAAGACTTTGCCGCACTAACCAAGGTTGACCTTTCCTTTCTGGCAACAGTTGTAAGAGCTGTTGTAAAAGAGAGGAGGCAGCAGTTCATTAATCCTAGCCTGTAGGCACACACTGAAAAAGAGAAGGTAGTTCCATTAGTACATGGGTAGGACTGAGTTTCTGCTGTCCAATACACCATACTCATGACCAAATGGAAAAATAGCGGTAGGTCTTTACATCACTGTGTGTAATATCTGTTTTTTATTAGAAACTTGAAGAGCTAGGGAGAAGGTGTATGGTTAGATGGGTATTCAGCACGTATGAGACAGATCTTGGCTCGTTAACCAAATCACTAGTTGTTAATATTTACATTTTTGAATTTGTTATAATTTCCCTAGTCACTTTATATACATGTGTAGTGGAATTGTTAAGCTCACATTTGAGTGCATGCATATCTTTGTTTGTAGGGAGTGACAGGGTGAAGTTTGCAAATGCCATACGTGGTTTGCTTTTAATAAATATTTACTGTTAAATGCAGGTTCTGAAATTTTTTGTATGTTCTTTTTTCATAAAATAGACTAAGAATAAAAACTTTTTTAACTGGAAAAGATCAGAAAAGCCATTAGTACAACAGCTGTGAATTGAAAAACAACCGAGCAAGACCCCATTTTGTAATGTTTATGGTTGTTTTGACTGCTGTAGGTGTCTGATCACCCCTTTCTAAGAGGACACCACCAGTTCTGGAATAGTAAGTTGTAGGGCTATTTTCAGTTTTTTAATGGAAAAAAGAATAAACAGCATTCTCAAAAATAAAAACCCAAAACCAAACCCCAAAATTTACATTATTTCCAGACTCAGTGAACTTCTGGTAGTTCTGGTCTTCAATTAATATGGTAGGGAGTTCACTTTGGCTTGTTTCCAGTGACTCAAATGATCAGCATATTTGCCAACAGTCCCTTTCTCACTTAAATCAAGTTGCAAGTCTTAAGCTGAGGGTATAATGGTTGCCACATTTCCCTGTGCAATCAGTATACTGTCAGTTCTCATTGTGTTGTGAAGTGTTTCAGGATTCCGTGAATATGAAAGACACTATATAATTCCTTTTCCATCTGAGCAAATACAAGCTGTTTTAAAAAATGAAGTAATACATTCCTCATAATAATAAGTGCAGTAATATGAACTTTTGCTCAAATAAACAACCTTATCTGATGTTTTATGTTGTCAAATTGAAAGACTTTTCATATAACAAGTTAGTTAGCAGTTATTGCACCTTGCCAAAAATATCTTATGTGGTGCTAAGTAAAGACGTAGTGCTTTCTTTATTGAGATCTTTAAACGCACATGTTTTTTGTGAATAAGAAGCGCATTTTTATTTAACAGAGTGCACATCAAGAGGATCTCATCAACAAGAAGTGCAGTTCTGAGCTGCTTTGGTTAAGTTTACAGCCACTGGAAACCAGAAAAGTTGGTGTAATTTTTACACCGGTTGACTACAAAAGAGTAGCTTCCCTTATTTTAATCAGGTAAGCCAAGTTTCAGTTGTAAGTAAGAGTCAAACAACTCAATGTGAAAATAAATTTGCCAAATCCAAAGACAAATGGTTCCGGACTGATCCTGTCTGTATTTCGGGGAAACCTATCCAGGTGTGGCCAGTGATTCTGTTACTGAAACACTGTTCTCTTGGATTGGCACCTACATAGCAAAGCCATGATTTTGCAAATGTCGTTTGTGTTTTAGTGGCTGATTGCTTGATTTTTATATTATGGCAGAAACAACTTGACTGTTCTGGACGTGGTCAATGTAGAAGGCTTTGGAGCCAAAGAATTGCTTAAAGTAGGGGGAAGACTACCTGGTGCAGGAGGATCTCTTCGATTCAAGGTGCCAGAAGCTACACTGATGGACTGCAGACGACGTGAGTAAGAAGAAACAGGTCTCTGATTTTGTAGCTGGCTGCGTTACCCCGTAGTGGTACTGATACGGTACAGTAATGTTAAGTAAACAGAATGTTGAAACAGAAAAAGCTGAAGAGCTTGGTCGTGAGAGGTGTATATTCTGTTTTCTCAAAATACTGACTGAGGATAGTTACAAATTCTAAAAGTACACTACTGCAAAACAGTCTGTATTAAAATGTTGATCACTTCTGAATTTTTTTTAGATTGAAAGAAAAAATACAATTTTCTTTATAAGCATAAGAAAATAATTTTTAAGCGGTGTAAAATAATTATTCTTTTTTTTTCCTTTAAGAACTGAAAGACAGCAAGCAAATTCTATCCATTACGAAGAACTTCAAAGTAGAGAATATTGGGCCTCTTCCTATAACAATTTCATCAATGAAAATCAATGGTTACAGTTGCCAAGGATATGGATTTGAAGTGTTAGACTGTCAGGAATTTTTCCTGGCTCAGAACTCATCACGAGAGATCAGCATTGTGTAAGCATTGACAAATTTGCTGACAAATTAACTTAAGTGGAAATTTGAAGAAATTAATTTCAGTAACAGACACTCCAATAGCACACCCGCACGCAAAATTTGGTGAGCTTTGAATGTAAATTTCATAAGCATTTCCCCTTTCATTATGGGTAATACTAACAAATTGATAATATAATAATGTTTCTTTACAAGGCTTCATTGCATACATGCTTTTATCAAGGCATTATGAAGTAATAAATTAAAGCAAGAGTTGTCACAATAAAAGAGTAAGAAATGCTTTGCCACCAGCTTTTTTAAAATTTGATTGTCATTCTCTAGCTTGTTCCATGTAGCCTGACCGCAATCTAGTCATGTTTTCCTAACATTGCACATAGTCTAAAACTGATTCTTCTTAAAATCCTGTGAAGTGAAAGTCATGACTTAAATGTGAGTTAATAAATGTATTACAGTAACTGTGGTTTCATATACAACAAGTGTCACCTCTACTGATTGGAAAGGGAAGTCATACCTTCTAGCAGTACCCATGGCAGTCAAATAGAATAATGGTATGGGTCGGGGAAATAAGTGGAAGAAGGGACAAATCTGATGTTTTCTTCTGCTTTCCCCATCTTTCAAGCCTTGTTCTAGACTTCTGCTAGTACCTGGCCTTTTTCTAAGTAATGCTGCCTGTACCCTTGACAACTCGGCTTTTCGTAAAGAATGTTTTGGTTAACGTGAGTTGATCATGTGCGCCTCCTTGAGAAAAGGGAAATAAGTCACAGTAATGAAAGTACTGTGAAGAGTCACAATGAAAACACATATTTTACTGCTTGAAGATGACCTCAAAGTCTTACCTCTGTTAGGTGCTAATGCTATCTGCATCATCTAAGCAGACAGTGGTCGCTTATTTCATTGTCTTTTTTTCACATTATTACATCAGAAGTTATTTTGTATTTTTTTGGTATCAGTGTGATTTCAGAAAATGAAATTCAGCCCAACAATGGAAAAATAACACCAGCTCTGTCTGCTTTTCCTGACAGATTCACTCCTGACTTTACATCTTCGTGGGTAATCCGGGAGCTTACGCTGGTGACTGCTGCTGATTTGGAGTTCCACTTCACGCTCAATGTGACTCTTCCTCACCATCTGTTACCGCTGTGTGCAGATGTGGTGCCAGGACCCAGCTGGGAAGAGTCTTTCTGGAGGCTCACTGTCCTCTTCGTAAGGTACTGCTTTCAGGGCCCCTGCACCAGCTTGAAAGGGACCTACCAGTCAGAGATCAGCAAGCACTTTTGGCTTGTGTTAGATTTTTAGTGGTGATAGGGCCTAAATCTCTACTGAATCTGTCTCCCGAGAGTCCTGTCGGCTTGCTGTGACAGCTTAGGTGTGATGCAGTAGCTGGTGATAGAATTGTCAAGCGTTTCTTGCTGCTCCTCCTGATAAACTGCCATGTTAAGGCTGCAAAGAAAAAGGGCTAGGGTACCCTCACAGGAGTACTCAGTGGATGCTCTCCTTGCTAGAAGACTTACTCCCCCCACAGTGGAGATGCACATGTAACATATTAGTATCTGAATGTCATAAATAGAACTGAGCGGACTGGTAGATTAAGCATTTCTGGAAAATGAATTTTATTTAGAAAGTTTCAGAAAACCGAGTGAGGACCTGCTTTTCCCTCTGCTTCTTTCGTTCTTTTACTTGTTAAAAAGTAGTCGTTTATTGTTAGCTTTTGCTAGGCGCTCTGCTAAACAGGCTACCCCAGAAAGATGATTTGGCTTGTGTTAGCTGACGCATTGCTTGCGCATCGTAAAGTGCTTCTATAGGACAATACCTTTGTTAAAACAATTAAGGGTTCTGCTCCTACACACATTCTTGTTTTGTCTTCCTTGGCTAACCTTTCACACTGTGTAGTGTGTGTTTGTCACAGATGATGTCCAGTGCTTTCATCACACCAACCCTGAATTCTTACAGTCAGTACTAACAAGCAGTGACTGTGAATGTCGTGGTGATAGATATATGTGCCGGTGCATACCTAACTGAGATCCTAATGCACACTGTGGTTCTGCTTGCATTGTTGTTTTGACACTGAAAAGAGTCCGAGCACAAATGAAGCAACAATAGTGACCACGTTACGTGGTTCTAGATGCAACAGAAGGAGACTACAGGGATCTGAAAAATCAAGAATTTCTCATTCTGTTTTCCTGCTGACAAAGTTTATGCTGCATGATTGAGAAGGCGGTTTGATGAATTACAAAGATTCTTGTTCTGATCGAGTTATATTTGGTGCAATTAATACACCAGAAAGAAAGAGAGGATATTTTGCAACTTCAGTTTTAGTTCAGAAGTACAGTGGCATTTGTAGCCCATTTTATGCCAGCACTTTCTCTAGGAAAAGAAAGAGACAGTATTAAATAAATATCAAAATAATGACATAACTGTCATGAATGAATAGAAGCTACTCAGAAGACCGATAGGTATCATACTATGATATATTGCCATTGTGTTGTAGTGAGACTGACTTCTTAACTGATCTTCAAATCAAGTATTAGCTATTTAGAATGGATTTTTTTCTTTGTTAGACTTTTTCTTTGTAAAGCTTATGGCTGAGTTATTTTATTGAGAGAATAACTAACAATAGCTATAAGGAAAAAAGGAAAAGACCGTTACAACCGTTATTTTAAACTGTATTTTGAGTTTTCTTGTCTGCCTTCTTACTTAGAACTCAATAAGAAAGCATTTGAAAAGTGCATATTGTTAGAGGCTTTTTAACTCTTTCACTGAATACTCCTGAAAATTGTAGACACCAGTGTCTCTTGTTTTCTTTGGCAGTTTGTCCCTGCTCGGAGTGATTCTGATAGCCTTCCAGCAAGCCCAGTATATTCTAGCAGAGTTCATGAAATCAAGACAGAGGCCAAATCCTAGTTCTTCACCGCAGCAGAACAGCAACTCTGTTGACGTAATCAGCTCTGATTCCTACAAGTAAAAATACTTCTTTCTTCTTTTGAATTGCCTTTTTTTATACCCTGTTTATTTTGGAGTGATGCTTTCTGTATGTTTGTATTTTGATATTGTGTGGGCTGGTTTAGGGGAGAGAGCGTTCCAGGCAACCTCTTTCAGAGAGCTTTCAGTGTTGTGGTGTATATTCATCTCCACAAAAGAGACCTGGAAGAACTCAAGAGTTTATTCTTGTACGTTGTCAGTAGTACATAGGGTAAAAATTCTGTGATGGAAGTAAAAGATACACCATGTGCAGCAGCCATGGAAAGAATGGAAAATACGTTAATGGTCCTCAAATCCGAGCCTCTTGGGTGGTCAGTTAGGCACTTACTGTAGCATATGTGTGTTTGAAGCCTGAGCACATACTGAAGAGTCTTACTCAACTCCCACTGCAATCAGAATGTGCTTAGCTGATATGAAAAATTGAAGACCTAATGCAGTTTCACAGCTTGTGAATATGCCCCCCCTTTCTTTTCTTACAAAAATATCCCATAAAACAATCTCAAATAATTTATTTTTTCTCCAGGGGAAGCTGCAAGACATTTATGGATTCCTATAGTTCCTCAGACAAAGGTAAAGGGAAGGGCTTCCTGTCGGTAGGCGCTTCTTCCAGCCGAAGTCAGAATGCAGCAAAGAGAAGTCCTGCGACCTACAGCCACTCTCAGAAGAAACACAAATGTTCGGTTTACTACAGTAAGCAGAAACCAAACACAGCAGCTGGCAGTGCCATTGCAACTACTGATGAGAAACAAAATCAGATTGCGGAGAACCAAATCTCAGCACCAAAAGAGGACATTTGCACTGATGTTGTCAGTGAGAACTGGGTAACTCTAAAGTATGCAAATGGCATAAATGTTAACAAGAATTTAACTCTTCCAGAAAACTTTCTGGGTAAAGAAGAAAGTGCACTGAAAAATACAGTTCTCATTAAAAATACTTCTTCAGAGTGTGATCTGAAGGAAGATCTTCAAACATGTATGTTTCCTAAGGAAACTAACCTTAAAACTTCAGAAAATTTAGTTGAGCTCAAAGAACAGGAGTTCTGTCCTGTGAAGATGTCCAAGAAGCTACCTGAAAGTCACTTGTCCAGAAATTCACCTCAGCAACAGCCAGAACTGCAAGAAATTTCTAGGAAAAATAGTGGTAATTTTTTTTTTTCCAATTTCTGTCAGTCAAAATTATGGGGTGAAATCTTCTGTTGAGTTCACTGTGATCAGGATTTTGTCTTTTGTGTGGGACAAGGAGATGTGGTATTTCTTGTGTGTTCACTATGATTTATCTGTTTACATTCCTAAGGAAGTCGCTTGCATTAGAAGTTGATTCATAAATCATAAATTTGCCTTGGTTTACAGATTTCAAGCTTGTGCTGTAGCATTTTAATGGTTGCAATAATTGATGTCGTAGATCTGCTTAGGAAACACAAATTGCCCTTGTCAAATATTCAGAAACATCCCAGTTTGCGATTTTCAGGTCCACTGAAAATCTGATGCCTGGTTTTTAGTCCCCAAGCAAGCATGTTCAGTACTGGATATTCAGAAGTCCTGTGATAAAACCACCTAAAATAACAAAAGCTGACATCAGAGTATTGTGAAATTGTATTTTGTAGGAATCTGAAGATCTCTTAGTAACTGCATAGCTATATTTTTTATTTTTTTTTTAATTGTGGAACTAAGCTGCCTGGGAAGTCTTACTACTTAGCTTCACGACTCAAAATTTTAAGAGCAGCCCAAAAGCACCTGGGGGAGATGGAGAGCAGGGTAAGAGAATGTGTCCTCTGGAAGCTTGGCTTAACCTAGGCACTTGGCAAAGTAGCTGAATGCTGCAGTCTGGCATTTGATATAGCTGTGGCAGAGTTTATTTAGCGATTGAGCCATCACAGAGAGATTTCAGGCCCTGCTGTAGTGCGTAGTTGTTTCCCTGGGCCATTGCTTCCCGTTGTGTTGTCATCTGTGAGATACAGCGGGTACACGTGTGATGTCTCAGGTGGAGGCAGGATAATTTCACTCATACTTACAAAGTACTTTGACATTCTTCATGCACTCCTAAACTGCAGAGTGTTGTTCATTCTTTGCTTTGAATTAGGAAATCAGCTGGGGGAGAAAAAAAAAGATCAGTAACTGTGTCTTAACTGTATTTACGTGCACAGGAAAGTAACTTTGAGTACAGGCTGTGGAAATCATGGTTACACGTGAACCAATTGGGAGACACTAGACTTACTTTCATTGACAAAACTTCCACCTTGAGAGAGTGTTTCAGGAGTACTGACAGTTACACGCGTTCAGTGGCAGAGCAGTAATCTGCCACATTGTCCATTAGCACTTGTGGTTTTCTGCGCTGTCAGGGATGTGAGTATTTGTGTTTCAGGAAGTTTGGTAGGATAAACGGAAGTTTAAAAAGTACCATATCTTGATTATAGTTACAGACCTGATTTTGTGCAAGCAAGGAGTCTTCAAGACTGCAGGTACTCGCATGTTTGTGTGCTGGAGAGCAACAGAGCATTTTTTGAGAGCTCTGTCAGCCTCCCTTGCCTGGTGTGTGCCCTGGTGTTTCATTCACATGGGCTCCTTTTGCAGTCATCATGACTGCCTGCTCCGGAGGCGAGAGGGTGGCTGACTCGGAGCTAGGACATTGTAGTTGGTTGGTAGATAGGAAACTGTAAAAACATTGGGTGTGCCTTTCGCGTTTGAGAAGACCAGTTAAATGCGTTAAGCAATGGCATTTCGCATGCAGAGCAGCTGGGAGTCTCAGTAGCAGATCATTGTGGATGTATTTCTGGAACCGATCAGAGCTGAATTTAATTCTCTCCTGTCCAGCATCGGCAGGGCCCAGGCAGAGGACTGTGACTCAACTGGGCAACGCAGCTAGCTGTTGAGGCGGGCTTCCTCTCGTCTTCTTCATCTCTAGGCTTTTGTTACACGAGAATAATTCTTCTTCCTCACAAGCCTCTCAAGAAAAGAAACTTTAAATGCAGAACCTATCCTAAAGAAAGGATGACTTCCCTTTGTCTTCGTAGTGAATGCAGAGGGCACTTCAGAGATGTAAAGCGCCAGATAAAGGCTGTCCTTATTTTGATCTACCCATTTTTGAAAAGCCTCCTCCCCACCCAGCTCGCAGGGTTTTTTCTGTTTGTTTTTTTAGCCCAGTATTTTCTGGCCTCAGGTTCTACCTTACAGACCCACGGTTGGGAGCCAAATAGCTCAAATTCAGATGAGATGAGCAGGGCTTGGGTAATTTATGCATGTGCTGTGGGTGGTGTGCACATGAGCATGAATCAGTTCAGAGCTACGTTTTGCAACCGCTATAAGAATTTTTATACAGCATTAACTTCTGATTTTGAAATTTTCAGCATCATCAGCCCAGAGGTTAGTCTCCTAGTGTTTTGGAAAGCAGCACAAGTCTGTTTTTAAAAAAAGGTAGAGGATATTGTGGTTATGATTGGGAGCCCGTTCTCTTCCCAAGCAAACTGGTGTTACTGTTTAATTGTAGGGAATAGCCAGCAAGTGCCTCTCAGGAATGAAACAGAAAACTGTGAGACTTTAAAAAAGCAGATCAACCTAAAGCCTTCCACAGAGAAAAAGATTAATAAAGGACCTAAGGAAGAGACTCCGTGCTGTGCAAAAGAGGAGATTACTTCCTCTGAGGTTTGTATTGTGATCTTAAAATTATCTTTTTGTTGTTTATTTATAGATCTATACATATTAGATGTATATGTAGGGACTGTAAGGTACAGTCACAGATCTGAAACACTGTAAATCAGATGACTGAGGAAGTATGCAGACGTGCTGTCCCCACGTGCATTGCATACTAATGCTACTTTATAGAATGATGAACATTTTTTAGTAAAAATTAAAACAAGCCTTATATTATGATATTGGCTGTGTTGCAACCAGAGGTATTCTTTGTCATTGACCGAGCAGGCACAAACATACTGGCATCTAATGCCAGCTGTCAGCCACAGTAGTGATGTGGGAACATACTCCAGAGGGGAGGTGTCCTACATGGGTGTATCAGCCTTCGTTTGCAGACCTGATCTCCAAATACAGGGCTTTGCATTTGAGAATACAGTGGGCAGAAGCCCCTTAACAGATTGCGAAGCTGCTGAGAAGGAGCAGTCTTCACCCCTGGTTTCTGAGCACGATAAACACAGCAGACTGTACCTTTGTTGCAGGCAGCATAAAACACCTAAAGAACTTAATCAGGTAATTAGTAAACCCTCGAATTTGGATTATGTTTGTGTCCTGTCTACTGGATAGGAATCCCAGGGCAAAAAGGTGTAAGGTGGAATTGCTTACCATGCTTGAGGAATATGTATCAGAAACGACAGGGTCTAGTCTTGTTTTGGGAACTGTTGTTACAAACTTCTTTCCATGTGTGGCTGATGGTGCTCAGTTTGTTTCTTGCATTTTTAAAAATTACTATTATTTGTTGGTTAACTTATCCCATAATTTCCTCAGTTGTAATTCAAATGAATGCCTCCCCCACCCCCCCAGCTGCTGAGGAAAGGGAGGATTTATTGCTGCTGAACTTGCACACAAACCGATCATAAATCTGGCAGATGTTTTTTGTTTTTAGCACATTGGGAATTTTATTGACTGCTTTCCTTTTTCTCCCCCTAATTTTTTATTTCTCTGGAAGTCAGAGCTAGATGCTACGAGGGGGAAAATGCTAACACTGGGAATTCAAAAATTTCTCTCTCATCGTCTGTTGGTGTCTTGAAGGACAGAGTCTTGGAAAGGCTGGTCAAATTGATGGTGCTGGAAAGAGGATGTGCTGTGGAAAGGCACTAAATCATGAAGTAACTACGCATTTGGGTCGGGTCGTTTTGTCCAGAGAAATTTAGCTAGAAAAATCCAATGGAGTTCATTTATTGAGGTAACTGCGTTTTAGAATGTATGTATTGTCTCAGCTCATATTTTTACCTTTAGCAAGAAGATGTGTATAGGAAGAAGAAACCTCAGGAGAAGAAAGAAGGAAATGTACCAAATATGAATTGGAATAGAAATAGAACATCTAGAAAAAATAAGAAAAAGAACATTAATATATCTACAAGGTATGTGTTGCCTCACCAAATCATGAAGAAATCCAGAGTTGCTGTAACGCTTCCGTGGGTTTTGCATAGTACATTAGGCAGGATTGCTTTATCTATTTAAATAAACACACTTTAATCCTGGCCCGAGTCTTTATTTTTAAGAACGTGCAGTGCTAAGTATCACCAGCAAAAAAAAAAAAAAATAAATTTCCAATTGTAAATCTGCATGTATATAGACACCCCACATTCTGCATAGCAGTGGTCGCTCTCTGTTATAGTCTGGAATTTGCTGTCTCTGAAGTTTGGATGGTTAGCTTCCTTTCCATTGTGTATTGTGTGGATAAAATCCAGTCGTGTATTCTCTTCAGTGAAATAAGGAAAACAAAATTGTTGAAATGATTCCACCTTCAGGATAATCATCTGCTATATTGAGTAACTGAGGGAATGTTGTCTTCTAGTAGTTTTAAAAGGGGAAGAGAAATACACAGAAAAGAGACAGTGGCTTGCATTTTTGCTGTAATGATTAAAAAGATTTGACCAGCACTAGGCTCAAAAGAATGTGGAGAACACCTTGGGAAGTTAGGGGGCGCTTTTCCCCCTTGAGGTTTGTTTAAATGCATTTCTAAAGTCAGCTGTGAACTACTCTTAATGATTTTTTTGTATTTTTTTAAATTTAAAGTTACTTGGATTGTTGTTAAAGAATACCAGTTATAAACTGCTGCTAGAATAGAAACACTTATGAGCAGAAAATCCTCCTTTCCCTCCCCCAGTCCTTTGAATCAAGGTCACGATCCTACAAAGCCTTCACAGACTTAATTTTTATTGCAAGTGGTTCTATTGAGGTCAGTGGACTTAACAAGGAGATTGTAAATCTGAAGGGGCTGTTATAACTCATTATAAACAAATTACTATTCATTGTGTGGGTAGTCAGCACACATGTAAATCCTTGCAGGGTGTGCACCTTCGTAGGTAGGAAGGATAAAACAATGGAAGCGATATCCTGAAATTTGGTGTCTCTTCCTTGAACTGATTCAGCAGTTGCTCCTTTTCTGAGTTAAGATGTAACAATTTCCTTCCTGTAGAAACCTGACAGCTGGATTTTATTCTTTTTCCCTTAATACTCTCTGATTACGATATTGGATGCAGATATTGCAGTTTTACCAGCAAAAATTTCAGATTACTTCTGATGATGGTTTTATTCTAGTTATAGTTATGCAAGTGAAATAGACATAGGGCACATTTTTCTGCGTATCTAGATCTTTGTACAGCGTTAGCCTGCTTGTTGCTATAACATCTAGTTGCCTTCTGCAAGTGCGTTAGAGAATGGAGTTTAACAACACACATTGTTTTGCTTCTCCCCCTGAGAAGTAGTAGTCTATGTGGTGGGATATTGCATTTTTGGGAAAGGTTTTTTAGGTTTCTGTAAAGTTGGGGAATAAGACTCCTAAACCTGTTCCTTGCCCTCCATCCTGCCTCGATAGTTGTGTGAGTTGAAGTGTTTAATGCTGGGAAAGGAAAAATGCAGCTGAAATGTAAAATGTTTCTTTGGGTGTGGTTGTATTAGGGTCCCTGAGCAGAGTGAGTTGAAGCGTATGTGCAGTGAATTTGAAAGGCCGGATCTGAGAGCGAATATTGGAATAAGAGCCTGGTGTCCTCAGGGTAACGGGGAAAATTGTAAAGCAGACCAAAAAGCTGGGAGCTTGTCTATACAGGGAGAAACAGGTATGCAATCTTAATTGTCTTAAATGGGGGAAGAAATGTAATGTGGTTTTTGTGGCAGTAGAGCTGTATTCCTTCCTCTAGAGACTTGTGCTTCTCTCCCTTTTGAACCCTGATGCAAAGACGACAGGACTGGCACAATGCAGTGCCTGAAATAATGCCTCCTCACTTCTGAAGGGCTCTGCATGCTTTCTCCATGGCGTTGGTTGGTGGTGCAAATCAGAAGATGAATCAGTCTGAAGCCATAATCCATCAGTCCCGGGTGAAGGACTGACAGTCTGCTTGTGGTTTCAAACTAAAGCCAGTGTTGACTGAAGCAGCTGTATTGCAAAGGCCACCTTTAAAATAGGCAGGTCATTTTTAAAAACCACCACTAGCTTGGGTACCTCCTTCCTGCCTGTCAGGATGGTAGTCAGCTGTTTCCCAGGAAGAGGAGGAGTGAAGAAGGTATATCAATGTTTATAGGATTGTCTTTTGCCTCCCTCATGAGATAATAAGAAAGGAGTATCTGTCACTTACGAATTCATTACTTGCAATATTTGTCATTGCTTTTAGAATGCGTGTTCCTACAGCTAGGATATGTATGTTTCATGTTTAAAATATTAACTATATATCTGAAAGAACAGTATAGGCTTCCAGTTTCAAACTATCGCCTCTAACTGCACTGTACCCTGACCTGCATTCATTGCACTGGGGATGATGTGTAGGTCATTAGCTCCTCATGGTAGAGGCACATTTATCTTGATGCTATCAGTAAATATTACTTTCTGCCCTGTTGTCAAGAAATTTAGAGAATCCATGTAAATTCACATTTCAGATGACTTTTCACTGAATCTTTCAGTGAATCTTCTTACATGTTTTGTGTTGGTTTGTTTTTGCAACTTCTTTAGAAAGCTTTTATCAACGGTCCAAAAAGAAGTGTTTGGAGAAGTTTTGTTCTGATTCAAGCTCAGACTGTGGAAGTTCATCGGGAAGCGTTCGTGCCAGTCGTGGGAGCTGGGGTAGCTGGAGCAGTACCAGCAGTTCGGACGGAGATAAAAAGCCCATGATCACTGCCAGGCATTTTCTTCCATCCAGTAAGTTCTGCAAATACCACCTCTGCACCATAGTGGGCAGAGTTTTAGCCTTCCTTTCGAATGGAAAGGGGTACTGTGGCATGGGGCATATAACTTGCCTTTTATAGGTGAGAGTGCCTCTCAGAAATACAAGCAGAGATTTAAAGAACTTGGTTCTTGAAAAAAAAGTACTGGAAGTTTTGCAGAGACAAAGATGAGCTGTCAGGCTACAGAGAAAGTGTCAGACTGTACGCTGAGGAAGCTGCACAACTAGTTTTTGTGGAAAGATGGAAGAAGAGAGAGTCACTGGTCAAAGCAATTTCTTCCTTTGAATTGATGTTACATCACATTATTTTCATAAAAATACAGGTTTTTTGTTAGCCTTATTTAAGAAAATGCACAAACGAGGAATGTGTGAAAGCAGTTCAGATCTGAGGATGCCAAGATTAGCTGGTGGAATTTGAGGCACAAGTAGTCAGGGGACCTGAGCCACTTGACTATATGAGAAGTGGGAGCTGTGGTTCATTACTGCAGGTTTTTGAATGCCTGAATATCATTAAAATAGTTGAAAGCCTAAACCCTGTCACCACCATCACTATCCACATTGGTGTAGCACTAGAAGTAAATTTTAAAGAAAGTGCTGAAGTGACACAAGTAAAACCAGCTTTGAGTACCCAAAAAAAGCTGTTTAGAATAATTTAAAAATGTGCATGTACTTACACGTGTGTTTTGGTATGTATAAAACTTTACATTATCAAAGGATACAGCGTGTGATGTATCTGAACCTGTGGTCTAATAGATAATGAATTGTGTGCACATGACTTCTGTTTGTTCAAATGGTAATGCCCCTTAAAAAAAAGGAAAATAAGTAATTTTAAATTCAAAATTAATGTAGAAGTAACAAGGAACCTCTCCATCAAAAGTGTGGTAATCACTTATAAGTCATAAAATACATTTAAGACCACGTGTAAGCAGGTAGCATGCTTTGGAATAAATGCAGTTAGTGATACTCCAGTCTGAGAGAGAACTTGTTTAACACTATTGATGAGTCTGTGTGTATGTATATTCTGTGCGTACTTCTTTTTTTAGGATCTTTGATTTTCACAGTCATTCTTTTCTTTAGGAGAGAGTATTTCACAAAATGATTTCCCATCTGAAACTCCTATCACTTTAAATCTGTCTCATAACATCTGCAATACCAGGTAAAAAATTTGAATCTACACCTGTAAGACATTAAAGAAACATCACCAACTTGAAATCTTGTCTCAACTTGATAAATTATACCTACCTGTTGTCTTGTCATTTTTTTGTCGTCATCTGACGGTACTTTCTAGTTGGAAGAAGAATAATCTTCTTCAGTAGGTGAAAAGATACATGCAAAATGTATTATGCTGGAGAAATACAATAAATGCTTCCAAATGTAAAATAAAATTGGGGGAAAAAAGGAAATTGTTTTTCCCCTCTCATTTCTTCCAGATCTTAGCAACTTAATACATTTCCATTAGCACTTAGTTATATTAAAGTCATAATGTTTTTTTAAAAAAAGGTGGGAGTGAGACT
This sequence comes from Pluvialis apricaria, assembly GCA_017639485.1. NCBI lineage: Eukaryota > Metazoa > Chordata > Aves > Charadriiformes > Charadriidae > Pluvialis > Pluvialis apricaria. The sequence continues at coordinate 49,497,160 of CM030010.1, read as the reverse complement.
TTCAAGTTGATGTTATTCTTTTAATGGGAATAATGTTCTTCTAGGATATACAGCATGAAAATTGATTTCCCCCTCCCCCTCATTCCTTTCTACCTCTTTACTGTAGTAGAGATAGCATCTACAATTTTTATTACTACAAGTCCTCATTTCATTTCTCATTCATGGCTCTCTTCACTAGCAGAAATAATTTAATCCTTTTCCTCTGGGGTTCTGGTGCTTGAAAATGTCCCCTTTCCACTCATATTGGCTAGTTTCTTTGATGGGATTTGACAAATATGAAATTGATGTTCATGGGTGCCTACTTGTCTTCAGGCACATAAAAGTAAATTTGGCTGAAAGTTGTTGGGGGCACTGAAACATTATGAGAGATCCTCCTCATCTTCATGGACTATACATAGGTTGTTTTCCAATTTTAGAGAAGAGCTGTTGAAGTAATTTGCAGTAGGTTGGTACTTGGATAATAAAAGTGAGGTTATTAAGATGTATTAATTTTATTCATTTTGCATGTGTAACAATTAGGTGGCTTTTAATTGGGAAAAAGAGCTGTTAAAAAAATTGCACATGGGTAATTCAAAATAAGAAAAATCAGGAAAGAAAAGGGGGAAAGCAATAGCAACCGTGATGTTGATTAGAATATTTTTTTCATCTCTGTATTATTTGCTTTGAAATTCTTTGGGTTATGACACATAACAATGCCTAGACTTAAGATATTAAATTTTCTTTTCATTCAGCAGAGACATGAACAGCATCCCCCAGTATCCCGAAACCTTATGTCCCAATTTCACTGACATAGCTGCAGATCCTGACAAAAATAAAGGTAAGTTACTTTATTAACAACTGAAGCTGGGTTTTGCATACTTTATCAAGCAGTTTCAGTGGTGTTGCTAATAACACTTGTATACACCAACTTGATAGCCATGCTGTTATTAGGACTTGAATTCTAAACGAGTTAAGAGCAAAGTTAGCAAATGAAGGCTTATAACCTTGACCTTTTTTTGCTGCATCTTCTCTGTGTGCAGACAGCATTTAGCTTTCAACTCACGTTTTAGGTATTCTTGGGTTTTTTTGTCATCCTCTTGCTTAGCACCAGGTTTATGTGCGAAAGTAATGCAGTTGGGAAATCAAGAGCACTGGTTGCTGTGTTAAAATGAAGCTCAGCATCAAATCAAATATGACCATTTTTCTCTCTAAATTTCCACATTTGGGGCTTGCTGTCTTTGAAAGCAATAATGAATGAAGTTGGGTTGGGTTGTTAAAACTCTTGAGTTTTCATTGTTTGTGTCTCAAAGGGAAGTAATTTTAACTTGTTGAGTGGGATTCATAAAAGCAACAGGCTTACATGGTGAGGTGGAGTTTGAAAGCTGGTTAGGACACATAGTTCTTTGGGCAGCAGAACTGCCTGCTCGTGACTGTCCCTTCTGTAGGTTTAACCTGTGTCTGGTAGGATACAAATGCTGATGGAACTTTTTCCGCAGTAGCAACATTCATAATAGATATTATGTGAAATAATGAAATAGAACTAACTTTGCAACTGTTGTCTTACAGAGACTGGTAATTTGGATTTTTTCCTTTCTCCAGTTGGCTGTTCTCAGAGAGTTGATAGGAAACAAGTATCTGTGGGCAGTCAGGGCGCTCAGTCCATAGAGAGCAGCACAATGAGTATCTGCCCTAAGGACTAAATACAGCCCTAACGAGTTCATGTATTGTTTTGGTTGTGAATGGCTCTAGTCTATTAAAAACCCGACCCTGTTCCTGATGCATTTTGTGGTTGGACTTCAGAGATGGTTACTGACCAGTGGGTGGGGGTGAAGAGGAAGCTGGTGGGGATCGCATCCCTGCCGTCCATCCTGCTGTGAGGAAGGGTGCCGCCTTGGTGCTGGTGGCTGATGACTTAAGGACTCTCTGTAGGAATTTCTTGCCCTGTTTTGTTGAATTTCAGCTCCTCAGTTCAAGTCTTTATAGATAGATATATATATACATTTAACAAATAGAAATTCTCAGATTTGTTTTAAGATGGACATTCATCACAAAAAAATAGATTGGTTAGTAACTCTGGACTTTTTATCTAGCATACAGTTGTTACTGTGGATCTCAGAATAAAGTGTCATTATGACATTCAGAGTTCGTGGAGCTTCCTTCTTGCTGTTCTGCATTTCATTCCCTTTTCTCTTTTTAGGTCTTTACCCAACAGGAGACTTGTGGCCTGCCCAGCCAGTCTGCCTGACAAACAGTTTAAACTACAACCTTGAGAACAATATACCATGCATGATCCAAGAAACCCCCTCTGTCCACAACAGGCAAGTTATGTTTTATGTAAACAGTATGGATAAAGCTTTGTTCAGGTTTCTGTGATGCAGAGGACTGCGCTTGAGCTTATTTTACAATATTTGTAAGACAGGTGATAGTTAATTTTTGCTGTCACCTCAGCCTTGGTTCTTGTTGTTTACACTCTTCCATTAGTACATCATGACTAATTTTGCTAAGACAAATTCACTGGTGTTCCTGCTCATATGTAGATATTCCAGAACTTCTTTCAAATGAAATTAAATACTTTTTTTGAAAGCTTTTAATTTCTGCCATTTCTTTTGCATGGCCAGGCAAAGGGCCTGGCTTTTAGGTTTGTTTTCCTCTTGCTAAATACATAGCTTCTGTGTATCATGGGGCCGTGTTCTGCAGTGTGTACTCGTTTTAAATGGCATGAATGGACATTGTTAAATAAAGGAAAATAGTCCAGTTTGAAGGTGGTGTAAGGATAAAAGTTAGTCTGTTTGAGGCTCTGTGTAGATTTGGATCGATCTTTGTGTAGTAATGAACTTGAATAATTCTGGTACTTCAGACTCTCCGCACTGCATATTTTGTTAATGAAAGATGCACCACAAACTAGTGAGAAGAAATACTCTGCCACCACATTGCAGTGAACGACCAGTTCTTCAGGTCATATCCTGTCGTCTGAAGTGACAGTGGTAACGCGGAAATCCCCAAGTGATGGTCTTGTGATCCCAACCAGCCCGCTAACCTCAGTTCTAACTGTTGTGTCAACAAACTGCTACCCTAATGATTGGGAGCAATTGCTAGTGGTCCGTCCAGCTCTTAAGTCAGATGAAATATGTGGTGATTTGTGGCAGATTCTGTATTATGCTACTTTGGTTTTGTATATCCATCTCAATTTGGACTTTATATGCAAAAATTCATGTAATTATTTATTCATATGTAGTAGTGGTAACTTACAATAACATCTTGCCTGTAAATAGTAAAACTGAATTAGCGTAACTTAACTTGAAATCCTTTTATATGCCTGCCGTGTCCAGATTGGGTCGAGACTTGGACGACTTCAAGTTCTGTGCACAGCAGAGCTTGTTTCACTTCTGACACATCCTTAAGGACTACTTTTGGAAAGTCTTCTTGAAATTCTGAAATTATTTTAACTAAAACAAGTCTAATCCTTACAAACTAATGTATAGTTTAGAAAACATACTGTTTAACAGGACTTTAACGTGTGGCAGGGAAAGTAGAAATCTCTGTTTTAATTGCTATTCTCAAGCATTCAAACACTTGAGAATGCGTAACATTTTCTTCTATTTCAAATCGCATTATTTCACTTTACATCTACCCTTGCCATGGTTGTGGGAAAGAAGTACAATTATTTCGTTTTTACAGAGGAAAAAGTTGAGGCTGGTTAGGTGTTGCGGGACTCTGGTAGCTGTCATTACAAGTTGTTCATCCTCCCAGAGGAAAAAGAGCTCAGTGAGAGAACCACCGTGACTGTGTAGTGGCATAGAGTAGATACTGGCAGAATTGGCAAGTGGAATGTGAAAAGCCTCATCATCAGTTACAGGCATTTTTCATCCAACAGCTTTGCACTAAGTAAGTATTTCTAGATAATTTTCAGAAGTTCTGTGATTTGTTTCTGACAGCAGATACTTTTTTTTTTCTTGGGACAGCTTCATTGACTGGAATGCAGCTTGTGACAGCCAGTTTTCCAACATGTATTGTCCACTAGAGATGAATGAATATGGTGCTTTCCCAGAAGGTAAGATGAAATAAAGGTTATGAATTATCACCGAGCGTGTTTTTTTCTCTTACCTTTTGTAGAACAACAGGCTGAGCTTGTCTATAAACATCTGGGCATTCATTGCTTTAGCGGACTTTACAGTTTCCGGCTGACTGGATGCTCTGTAGTAATAAACAACGTCTGCATGTGGCGGATGAGAAGACTGGTCTTCGTATGGAGTTATTAAGCCTGAAAAGCCAGTGTACAGGACTCTGTCTGAGAGGGAATAGAGAGAAATGCTCATGACCACAGTATTACACAAATCTTTTTGCACAATTTTCTTTGTTTCCCCTCTGGCAGGCTTCTGCCTTCCAGTGTGTGAAACAGAAGGCCTCTTGTGACCAATTACCTTTCCAGGCTAGAGTTTCTTGGCTTGGGAAGCACACTGGCAGCAACCTAGATTTCTTTAGCATTACCTAAGCAATAATTAAAGGTCAGGCTACAGTATCACAGGCAGCACGGTGATCCCCCGGGTGCTTAGAGCTAAGGCATGTTGGCAGTGAAGCCTGGGTAGGCTCTGCCATGCACGTTCTGTGGCTAATAAAGACTCTGTTCTCCAGCAGAGAGATTGCCAACTCTTTATCCCGTCCTCCTGATAGCAATTTGTTAGTGAGTCCCTAATACAGAGTGGTAGTCTTGTTAACAGAAATTGTTGCGCTTCACTGCTGTGCTGCCCTGAAGGTGCCTGAAGTCACTGAAGGCTTAGGTTGGTTCCAGCCTGGCTCACTCCGAGAAGATTCGGTGTTCCTCCACAGAAATGTTAGTAGTGTTTATATTGCAAAAGCTTTATTTTGTCTTCCTGCTCTTATAAACTGCAGAAAACATGAACTACCCCAGTGGCTTCCCAGGTACTGCAGCAGTGCAGAATACAGCCTTCATTGACCAGAACTGTCCCTCCACCTGGAATGCACCTCCCAACATGCCACCTACCTGGGAGCCCGCCAGTTATGTCAACTCCACAGTGAGTATTGTCACTCCGAGGCACTGCCTTGTCATGCCTCTTCAAAGCCTTCCCAGTGCATTCCTGTCTTGCCCCTACCTGTTGCTCACGTGTTCTTCATGAATCCTTTAAGTAGCCTGTTGTATGTGTTTGGTGCTGGCATTGGTAGCATGGCTTTTTCCCGCTTGTTTGTCAAAGTTGTTACTGCACCTTGTCTGTGAAATTTTAAGACAGATCCTTTTGCCTGAAAATTGACTAAAATCATCTCACATATGGAAAAACATTTTGGACTTGCGTAGTCTACTGAGACTTTTTCCTATCAAAATCAACCTTTCCAGATGAGGGTAAAACACAAAAAGTGCTGACAGCAAAACCCAAAGAGATTTGGAAATTGTAGAGCTGAATGGACAGCTGCTCTCAGTGACTTTGACAGGTTTTTTTTGCTAGGAAATCCAAGTGATTTAAGCTGGATTTGTGCAGATTTCTGAATGCTGACTTTGACCTGTTGCGCTCTAGACGAGCCGTGTTTATGTCATCCCATAGTGCAATGTAGTGACTTCAGTTCAAGGTGGTCTTTAATTGTAACCACCTTCTCTTCTGCTCATATTTCAAATCTTCTATTTTAGAATTTTATTTTTTTTTATTTACAGTAGGCTTATTTTGAGTAAAACTAACCAAATAAAGCAAGAAATATTTCCAACTGCAAAAGCGAAAATTCTGCTGTGTTAAAAAGTGGCAAAACTGGTAGAAGACTGTTTCCTAAAATAAATGTGGCTTTATTTCATATTTTATTCAGGAATGCCAGGAAACACAGAAGGTAGAGATTGGAAAATACATTAGATAATTCAGTTCATTTCCCTGGCGAGCTTTTCCCCACAATACATTTCAGTGTTTCATTCAGTTTTAAAAGTCCCAAGACTTCCATGACCTTCTCCAAGAGACTTCCTTGCAGACTAACACATCTTGCCCTCCAGGAGGTTCTTTATAAGCTTTCAAAATTTTCTAAATAAATTCCCTTGCCCCCAGTTAGAGTCTCTTTTCCATACTGAATATCCCTTTCTGCTCCCAGCGTGCATAGTCATTCAGTTCTGACACATACTTCAACCTTTTTCTTGTCATTTCTTAGGCGTCCTTCTCTTTTACCTCTCAAAACATGCACGGGGCTCTTCACGAGTCTTCCATTTCTCCCTTATTTTTCTTAACAGCCTGACCAGAACTGAATATTGTGCTCCCATTATAGTAATATCAATGCTGTGCAGGGAGGAGCTCATATGGCTTCATTTAGCAAAGCACCTTTGCGCGCACAGACACACACTAATGCCTCTATACTGTTTTCGGCAGCCATGTTGCTCTGTGAACTCGTGTGCAATTTTCTACTAGTGCGTTTCCTAAGTTCTCTGAATAGGTGGTGCGTCCTCCCATTTAGTACTACATTTCCACGTTTTCTTCGGCAAACGGTCCGTTTTGCAGTTTGCCCTAACAATTTTATCTTGCCCTGCAGCCCTACCTCTCAAGCACCCGAAGCTTGTCTCCAATGTCTGGACTTTTTGGTTCCATCTGGGCGCCTCAGAGTGATGTTTATGAAAGCTGCTGCCCGGTCAGTGCCACAACCCAACACTCGACCCACGTGGAGAACCAGGCAGTGATGTGTAAGCAGGAATACTATCCGAGGTTTAACCCCTTCCGTGCCTACATGAACTTGGACATATGGACTACAGCAGCCAATCGAAATGCAAATTTCCCACTTTCGAGGGACTCGGGTTACTGTGGAAACGTGTGAAAGGAATTTGATTTAAAAATGTGAATAAAGATGCTTGCAATTTTGATTACTAGAGTAAGCTGGTTGTTGAATAGATTACAATGTTGGTGGATATTTTGGCACTTTTATATTGAAAATAAATTTTTTTTTTTACTGAAGTCTGAGCATTCGGTGCATTTTAAAAAGCAAAGCATATTCAGGACACTGTTATTGTCAGGTGAAGGCTATAAATTTAAAACTCAAATTTTCTCAAGAATAGGAACAGTATTAGGTTCTTAAAATCATCCATAAACCTGTACTGCACATATTTCTTCTGAAATATGGTATAAACTAGAAGTGGTTTAGCTTTTGTAGGTACAAACTTGTACGCATAAGTAATTGCATCTGTACCAGACCCTGACACTGGGGACCTACCTGTTGATGCGGATCAGAGATTTTCCAAGTGGTGCCACCTCTGTTGCTGACATAGTTATTTGTGGGTGTAAACTGCTGGCAATAGGAAAATGGCGGAATTGTGGCTTGTTTATCTGCTTCAGAATGCAAGCTGTCACTTGGACGATGTTGCGCTTGTGCAGTGTGGGTGAGCGGGCATTTCTTTTGGGAGCTTTTCTTGCGAGTGCCTCCTGACATTTTGTGTTTGTATTTTTAGCCTTCATGTTGCAACAGCATTTTCAGTGCATTTAATTGCCCTTGTTTAAAATGCCAAAGCTTGGACCGGGACAAATACTTCTTTGAGAGCAGAGTTCACACCACTCTCCAAAACAGAGCAGCATTGTGGTAGCTCGTGTTACGAGGCTGAATCTCTGTAGTGGGAAGGGCAGACAGGGAGGTGCTGCCACCCAGGTCAGGGCTGAATCCTTCCTTGGTGCAAGCTGCCTCTGCTGACCCTTCCCGTAGAGCGCTTGTTCTCGCCTGGCAGAGTGTGTCTGGGCATCTTCACTCGGCGGTGCCAGAAAAAGGGGAAGGCATCCTTTGGATTCGGAGATGTCCTCCACAAGGGGACTTGTTAAGCCTGGAGAAAGAGAGTGAAGGAGGTCCTGTAGCAGCCTTGTACAGCTGCTTGAAGAAGAGCCACAAAGACGGCAGAACCAAAGCCTGTGTGGTGGCTGCAGGTGTTACGGCAAGTGGCAGCGGTCACAGGTTGCCACGTGGGAGGTTGAGGTTGAACATGAGTGACTTCCCTCGGAGGGTGGTGCTGCAGGAGAATGGGCTTGCCCCGAGGGGTGGACGGATGTCCATGCTTGGAGGTGTTTGTGGTGCAGCTGAACGAAGCCGCACGTGACCTGCTGTAGTGGTGGTAGCGGTCCTGCTCTTCGTGGGAGGTTGGGCTAGAGACCACCAGCGTCCAGTCAGCATTTTGAGGATTCTGTGAACTTGAGCAAGTTCCTTACTTTTTGCTACTTTGTTTTCCTCTTGCCCTTTGAACTCAGGTTAGTGGGAAGACAAGAACTCTGTTTGACAGCGAAACGTTGGGGCTTTCGTGTTTGTTTTTATTCGAAGGCACTGCAAAATAGCTGACAGCCTGTGTGCAAGGCTCCTCGGCGGTCTGAGCTCCCAGACCTACGTTCTGGCCCTGCCAGTCTCACCGCGTTGCTGAGCTATTGGACCAGCTCCTCTGACTGGCTGGTTTCAGCCAGAAACACCATGCCAGGTCTTGAAACGTTTCGCCAGAAACAGTGTGTTTCTGCAAACAGTTTATTTCAGGAGATCAACAGTTCCTGCAGAGAGCGCTTTCTTGAAAGATACCCTGCCAGCTAGGCTTTCCCGCGTGTTTGAGTTAGCTCAGAAAGAGGTGGCGAGTGGGTGGGATAGTCAAAAGCTGCTGCATTTACCTGCTTTAACTGCGCATGCGGAAGGTGCTGCTAAGCCTTCCTTTGGTTTCTGTGTCAGAAAAACGGGATTGTTGCTGAATGCTTTTCAAAACGGTGGTGTTTCAATGGCTTCATCAGGAACTGGTGCCTGGAGTCTTGGGCCGCTTTCCATGATGTGTTGTGCTGGGTGGGAATCTGACTCAAGTTCAACCGTAATTGCTTGTGATTGTGAAGGAAATTTCACGTGTTCGTATGAACTTTGATGCTCCTGAAATGAGTACTAAGCCATGAGAAGTAGCCATAACCACTGACATGCTTTCTGTGCACCTCTTGCCTATGGCAGGAGACTTCAGGAGGAATAGAGTGGGAGTGCAAACACAATAAATATGGTGGGAAAAAAAAAGTGATCATTTGGTTTGAAGTGCAATGAAGTTCTTTATTCCCCGGATAATGTTGCTTGTGGTGTAGCGTGTTCATTGAATTTTGGACATGCAAAGGCACAGGAGAGAAGAGAGGATGCGCAAAGCTGTGCCCAGTTAGCTTACCCAGCTCATTCTGTTAATTCTGTTAGTTGTTTTAAGGACATCTGTATGTTCCGTGCACTGAAGTGAAGCTTTTCTTCAAGTACCAGTATAAGGAGATGCTTTTCTTACATCTACGACAAACCGTAACAACAACAACAAAACCCCACAGAGTTCGGGTTGGCACCGAGTCCCTGTTGTAAGTAACGTGTATGTTGTAGACAGAATAAATCACTGAAAAAGAGAGAGAAAAAAACCCATGTAATAAACTAAGCAAAGACACTGGAGAGTTCAGGGAGAGCAAAAAAAGTTAGAAATGTTTGGAAAAGAAGACCGCTATGAAAAAGTTGGTCAGAGTTGTTAAAGTGCCAGCAAAAGACGAGGGAAATGAGCCGCAAACAACTTGAGAAATACTGCTAAGAAAGAAAACAATCGTTCTCTTTAATCAAACCAGAACAGATCAAGAAGTAATTCCCCCAGGAGCTGTGTAGTATTAGGCAAAGTATTTCATATAGCTTTTCATAACAATAACTAAGGAATGTAACAAGCTCATTAAGGTTACCAGGAATAATTGCTGCCATCAGGAGACATCTGTAGCCTAATTAGCAATCCGCTGAATGCAAGTGAATTTGGGCTCAGTTAAAAATCATTCCTCCTACAGTAAAGGGGAAGATGAAATAAATAATTCCACTACGCTACAATTCCACTACTACTCTTTGTACCAAAATGATTATAATTCTACTAGAGTGAAACTGGAGAGGTTGCTCTACAGTCATCTTGTCGTGAGCGAAATAATTCCTAATTTCTTGCCTTGTGCTAGAGTTCCTTATAGCAGGATCAGGAGCTTCACCCATCTCTCTGAAACTGGTACTGTTTTTTTGAGAAACTTCAGCAGAATAAGTTCTCCGTTAACCCAAGAAGTGCTTAAGATTGCAAAGGGAAAAACAAAAATACCAGTATAAAAGCAGAATAGCTTGCACAGTTCACTAGTAGGGCTGATGATGGAGGGGAGGGGGAAATCATGAGCAGTTCCAAGTGTTCGGTGTTGATTTCTGTCCTGGTGTGAACACTACATAAACTCAGGACACTTAGTGTTCTGCTAAGAAGAGACACTGGAGAAGTGACAGCCATCCCTGCCCCTGGCTCCCAGCGGGTTTGTGGCTTCCTAGCTGTGCATTGGGAACCGGGGGTACCAAGTTATTGCTGTCCTTGGACACGACACACAGGGCATCTTGGCCAAGCCTGCCTGGTTTGTCCAGAATTTCCACCCTGAAGCCAGGCAATATTCCTGCCACGTTTCGTGAAGGTTTATAGGTACTATGAGAAATGGCATTTGGACAAAGCTGGCATCAACTGCAGGTGTGTTCAGCTGCCCTCGCCTCACCAGGCTGCAGCAAACCCCTCGCAGCGTTACGCTGGAGAGCAAAGGGAAGAGGAGCATCCAACGCAGCTTCTCGGTAGGAGAGGGCAGTGCTCCGCTGGGACCCTGTATCTTGGTAAGTGGGGCTGGTATGGTGTTGAGCTTTGCTTCTGCAGGGAGGGATTTGGACTGCCCAGCGGCCTGGCTGCCACCGGTCTGCCCAGGGAGCCGGGTCTGAACTGCTTGGGAGCACCAGACTGGCCAGACCGAGCTGCAGATGTCACGTGTGGGGGACAGTACGAGTCCTCGAAAGCAGGCTTACCTGGGGAGCACGGTTGTTGCTTGCTCTCTCTCATGACTTTGTCATGAGCATGGTGGCAATTGGGGGGTCTGTCCTCCAGCTCCTACAGGTGGATCTGGGCATGCAGGACCATTCCAGCCGCTCAAAGGAGCAATGATCAGCAAGAAGCTTGCGGTTGCACTTGCTGAAAGGAGCCTGAAAGTTCTGAGAGAAGCTGAGAGATCTGATTGCCCGGGGGGCAAACAAGCTCATTGAAGAGAGCTGTTAACTATCTTAATCCGCTGAAGAGGGCGGAAAGGGAGGAAGCAGGGGAGGTGCTCACCACCTGCACTGGGGCTGCCGGTTCCTTCAGGTCCTGCACCCAACTCCTCTCTGCCTTAGGAGAAGCCATGGTACCAGGGAAGTCGTGGCCTCAACAGCACCACAGGTTCCCGCAGAGCTGCTCTGCCGTCCTGCCAGGTGAGCTCTTGGTCTTTACAGTGGTAGGTTGGGTGTTGCTTTCCAGCATTTGCTTTCTTCCCTTCCAGCCTCAGGGAACACCCGTTGTTTATTTTTCTTAGTCACCTCCATCTTCTTTTGCCTTCCCCACCTACTTGTTTTGCTTTAAGCTATTTGTGGAAAAGGTGCACAGCAGCACCTCCCCGTTGCCGTGGGTGTGTTTTACTTGTACCTTTGGTTGCCCCATCCCATGGTTCACTCTGTCTGTCCACTCTTATGGGGGAAGTGGCTCGGGGCAGGGCTTATCACGTCCTCTTCTGCGGCACCCTTGAGTGGGCTGAGGGCTCACTGTCTCCTCAGGACTGCTGTGGCCGTCCTCTGTCCCGGCGGCAATGCAACGCTCAGCCTGCCTTTCTGGCAGGTGGGAGGCTGGCAGAGGTAGGTGTCCCACCTGGAGAAGGAGGCCGCCAGCATTGGTTGGGGCAGTTGCCCAGTCCTGCACTGGAGGAGGCTCTGCTGGGCGAGACCCAGCGACGTTCCCCGTCTGCGAGCTGGGGGACCTGGAGGAGCGGGAGGCGGTGGGCGAGCTGTGCTCTGCCCCGTGGCTGGCGAGTGACAAGAGCAGAGCAGGGGGAAGATTTATTGTCCCAGTCCCACAAGGCCGTGTGGCAACTGAGGTCCTGGGAGCTCACAACCGCCTCTGCAGCTCATCACTAATGCAGAGACACAGGCGCTCCCCCGCTGCTGAAAGCTGAATATTGCTGCTCCTCCCTCCATCTCTGGAGTGGGTTTCCCTGCAAAAGCCGTCTGTCCGTGCCTGCCTGACAAAAATGCCTCCTTTGTCACTGTGGGTTGCACACCATGCGGCTCACTTTTTCCGTGACCTCTGCTGTATTTCATTTCTTGCTGCTTTCTTCAACAGCAGCAGCAGCACAGCCCCTCAAACCTCTTCCAACTGTGGGGTTGCTCTGAAGGGTGGCCGTTCCTGGTTGCTCCCCTGGTTGTGTGTGGGAGCTGCTCCTTGGGCTGTTTGGGATTTTAGCAGCCTTCTTCAGAGGCGGGGGTGGTTTGGTGTTTCCACGTGGCCCCACGCACCTCTCTGTGGTTTTTGTTGCTCAGAGGCTGCCAGCAACCTGCGCGAGCGGGGACCACACTGGCCTGGAACGAGGGGCCTCCCCAGTGTATGCACCGGTGCCAGATGGGCTGCTCTAGTTGGTGTGGACAAGCTTCTCATCTAGCATAAACCGGTTATTTAATCATTGTCAGCTAAACTACCAGCAGCCAGGCTTGGCTTGCAACTGAGCGCGTACGTATACATCTCTTGGAAGGAGCACGTCGCCTCCATGAGTGACCAAAAAGCCCCCCGTCATCTTCAGTAAACATGACTCCCGTGCAGCAATTCCCAAAAGGTGACACACCATACCCCTGACCATCCCCACCACGTTCTGGGGTACGGCTGCTGTACCCATGGGGTGACGGTGGCTGCCAGATCTCGTTTCTCCAACCGCGCTGGCAAAAAGCTCGGTTTGCTGGGAGCCGTTTGTTTGGTTTTAATTTTGACTGAATGTACAGTTTGTGAAGGGAAGCTAATGCTTTCGCACGTCTTCGTTAGCACAGATGTGGGGGAAGCCTGCGTGCTGGACCCGCTCCGGCTCCCAGGGACGGCGACGTGGAAGGCAGGTTGCCTTTGCCGGGCTGAGGGTCAGTGGGTGCTGTGGTGCGGGGCTGTCTCGAAACTAGGAATAACCTCCTTCTCACGCAATGTTGAGGTGTTGCAGCAATGCACTTGGCCATCAACGCCCTACAAGAACCTGCTATGATTGCTGGTTCTGATTTAGGGAGAGAAATGTTTCACTTCATTCACTTGACACGGCCTTGTTAGATGAAAGGTGTTTTGCGGTGCGGTGTAGGAAATGCCGAAGAGTGCAAACCAGATGCTGACGCTGATAAGGGAACCTTGCAGAAATGGCAGAAACCTTCCCACCACTCTCCTCAGACCTGTGAGACAGCGGTGTGGCTGTGGGAGCTTATTGCTTTCTTCTCAGTAGCACTTGCACGAGAAACACGGCATCTTGGCGGCGTTCCTCCAGCTGCTTGTAAGCAGGCTGGTTCACCCTTCCTCCAGCCCGGTTCGTGACAGCGCACATACGTCTTGGACAGGGCGCGTGGCGCTTGTGAGGGAATGGAAAATGACCTCATTGCTGCCCTGTTTCCAGAGCAGTGTGGGAAGTCCTCGCTCCCCCTTGGCTCCCCCCGTGCCGCTTTTCAGCTGCGCAACCCACGGTTTGTGGCGTAAATGGTTTTGGGAGCTCAGCAGCGGTTTCATATCAGTCCGCTCTTTCCATAGCTGCCTGCAGGTTGATCAGTCTCTCAGCAGACAGCAAGCAGTTGTTAACCAGAGGAGATGCCAGCCCTTCTTCTGTTGATGAGAGCCTCTCCTGAATCACAGCTTGTGTTCCTCCTTCAGTTATTAGCTTTTAATTAGGCACCTACCACCACTTCGCGTTGGCTAAGGACATCAGGCATACACTGCATGTGCCTTTGGGCTCCCACCGTTAACACTGCGTTCAAACGGTGCACTCACAAAATGACTTTGAGTACTGAGTTTCAGTTTTTCCTGTCTGTATGTCCCTGGCATGTAATGCTCTTCCTAGAAGAAATTTCAGCAAGAAATCAGACCGTGGGTATTTTCTGCTTAATGAAGGCTCAGTTGTACAATTTTCCCACACCACCGCTGTGGTGACACACAGATGCCGCTGAGCAATTTTCTCCTGGCACTTTGCTTACACTTTCACCACCGCTACATCACAGCAAGCACAGCTGGTTTCCCTCTCTCCTGGCTTGCAGGCTTTGCTTACACTTTCGATTGCAGCCTTGAGCGTCGCAGCTCTGCATGGCCTGGCCTGAGCCGTCTGTGGCTTATGGGGTGGGATGCTCCTGATGGAGGCAGAAACCCGGAACACAAAGACCTCCCAGACCCAGGAGACACCTGGGGTGGACAGCCTGCGGGGGCTGAGCTGGCAGTCACACAAGCTTTTTCTGTCTGTGAGTATTTCTGCCTTCTGCGCGAGGTTCACAAGCAAGGTTATGAGTTTCCCTCGCAATAGCTGAACCTCATGACCCAGGTCAATAGCCGGCAGCAATGTGCAACTTTTGAAAGCCCTCAACTCACAATGCCATTAAGGAGAGATATCTGTGCCTTTTATAGATGCCCTGCTTATTCACTGGTTAGTAAAGGGTGGGTTTCGGGTTTTTTTTTTCAAAGAAAGGAACCTTTCTGTTCATTTGAAAGGTTTGTAATAATTTATCCGTTTAAGGACTAAAATTTGTCATACAATTTGTTGAGGACCAAATGATGGCTTCTAGAAATGCTTCAAAAATCCTGGAATGAGAGATAAAGTATCTGTTAACTCTTATTTATTAGTTTCTCTTGTCTGGGTAGTCGTTTGTCTGTGCGACCAGCCCCATCCGCAGACCTGTCAAGCGTGAGTTCAGCTGTCTTGGCCAAAGCGTCATTGATATTTTGTATAGAGAGAGTTTTTTAGAGAAGTCCTCAAGAGACTGAGTATTGAGTTCTATAAATAAAAATAGGAAACAGATGGCACCAGTATCAAAAGTTAAGTGGTTTTTAACTAGTCTAGTAACTAATGTTCTCATATACCTACAAAAATATTACAGTTTTATCTTTGCAAAGATCAAAAGAACAACTTTGAAGCACTTGCCAGGCACACGCAGCCATGCATTTTAATAGATGACAGACCAAATATATCCTTACAGTAATGGGACCGACATGCCGATTTCAAATTCCCCCGTGTATTCCTGCAGTGAACAAACCCTAATGAGTGCTCTGGGTTTGTTTTTTTTGGTGTTTTTTGTTGTTGTTGTTGTTTTGGTTGTTTTGTTTTGTTTTTTTAATTACTACTACTGTGGACCCAGTGTTGCCTCAAACATAATGCAGATATTAAAAGAAGAGAGGTCCGCAAGCCTGGGGTCTCAGAGAGAGCCCAGTAAGGAAGTGTTTCATGAGAGGAAGAAGTAGGAAGCCTCTGGAGCTTCCAGGTCTCCTTGAGGTGCTGTGTATGTCAGCATCCCTCCCTGTTTAGAGCAGCCCCGTATCTGTTTTAACTCCCAGAAAGAGATGGGGAGAAATAAGACCATAACATGCCTGACTCAAGTTGGTACAAGCTGGCTCTGTGTTGCGACATGGTCTCTTGGGCAGGTTGCATGTATGATGTCTAACATGACCGAACACAGGGGAAACACAGCACTGTCTAACAGAAAGTGGAAATGTTGTGTGCCAGCTGCTGCAAACTCAGAAAGCTGTACAGTTGTACAGTACAGAAAGTTGTACAGTTGTACAATTTATTCTGAAAACTGTTTCCCAGTTGTACAATTTATTCTGAGGGCAGAAGAGGCTGTTTCTGCCAAGCTAGAATAAACCTTTTGGAGTCCAGACTTTTTTAGAATTACGGTTGAGCTAAAGCTTGCTCTTACGTGAGATGCCGACTTTTATTAGTTTGTCTGCAAAACAGCTGCTTCTGCTTTCCATAAACACTGAACACTGGTTTAAAGTCTGTCTCTCTGCGGTGCCTGGCTGCTCTGCTCTGTAAGCTGAACCCCGTGCTATCAGAGGGGAATGCCACTGCCTGCGCCATGACTCTTCGCTCCTTTTACCTTACTGCAACTTGGCTTCCCAGGGCACGGGCTTCTGTTTTGTTTGCCTGGTTTGTCTGTTTTTAAGGATTCCAACCTTTTTCTTAGCTTGATTGAAGAACATATTTTTGGCAGTGGTGATGGAAATATAGAGGACAGTTAAGAAACCCCTGAATGTGATAACGGTACCCTTCCTCTGCGTTGACCATCAAAACGGCCTGGAGTCAAGCTCCAGAAAGCCTATGCAAGAAGCTGGAGGTCAATGTCACCTCCAAAAATTGTGCAAAAAGTCCAAGGCAAGGAATTTTTCCTCAAAATCCATCTTATCCATTAGACCTTAGTGTGTCTCCTACAATAAAGAGAGAAGGAAAGAAGGTCAGCTTTCTTTTAGTAGGTAGATCATCAGCGAGTCGCATTTAGTGACATTTTTAGTGTGCTTAAAGAACTAGACAACACAGTCTTACCTCAGGGATAACGGAGAGACAGACTTGGGCCAAATTTGGGGTCCTGCTGCCCCTTTAGACATTTAAGTTTTAGCATTTAGTTCTTGGGTGTCCCGTACTTAGCTGGCACCTCATACCTGGAGGCCCTGGAGTTTAGATAGCACAGCTCCTGTTGGACCTCTGGTTCTGCTGTGGCTTTGGAGGGTGCTCAGGATGTCTCGGCACAGCTGGTGCCAGCCATCCCTGCCGGTGCCCCGTGGTTAAGCTCTCGCTTGTATCTTCTCTGCCCACCTTTTCTGCAAGGCTTAATCCAGTTCTTAAATCACCTGGCTCCTTCAGAAAACACATCCAGAAGAGGAGAAAGTAGCACCTCCTTTTCTTCTGCATTTCAGTTGTAGGAGCATGTACAGAGGTTTAGGGAGCCTGCAGGTTCCAAAAAAATCTCTTCTGCCACAGGACTGGGGCAGTCAGGGTGTATCTGCCCTAAGTTTCTGTATGTCCCCCGCTTACTGTAGGAAAAGGAGCAATTATGACAGCTTGTCTCGGTGGTTTCCCCCTGCCACAGCCTCTTGGACAGAAGATTATGGCTTTCCAGAGCCAGGCAAAGCCAATCCCTCTGCATGAAGGAGCATCTTGCCCTGCCGCCCTCCGAGTGTTCAGGCCCAATTAAATGTAGGCGCTGGCGGCCACTCGGCTCTCAGCTGCTTCCCCACCAGCGGGGACAGGGAGCTGGGGGATCTCATCGTCTCCGGTCTGTCCTCTCTTCTGGCTTCCCGCCCTGGAGGAGGGGGAACGCGGCAAGGAGGGGTGGATGCAGGCCCCCCTCCGGACAGACGGCCCTGCAGCACCTCAGCGCCTTCACTATATGATTTCCTCTTTAAAATGCAGTGGGGGTCCAGCTAATTAGAGAGTAAATACGCCATTAAAGGCACAGCTTTAACCACAAAGTTGTTCTCTTTCATGCCAAAAGTTACAGGGGAAAAGCAAAGGTCAGGGGGGACAGGAAAACCCCTGGCTGAACTCTGGAGCGGGAAACACGAAACTTTCAGGACAAACCAGGGCAGAGAAGCCTCCGAGGCATGGCGGTGAGCCTCTCCTCTACCCGTGCCTTGAGGGCGGCAGGGCTGAGGCCCTGGCTCAGCCTGCGATTTCCAAAGGCTTGCGCAGCCAGGCGTGGTGGTGGGTGCAAGGCCGGCAGTGCCCTGCCAGTCCCCCGTCCCGGCTGCCTCCCGTCCTGGGGGTGTCCTTCACCCCTGACGGGTCCCCGGGGAGGTTTTGCTCCCCTTGGGGTGGCAGGATCCGACCTGAGTAAGGCTGATCCTTGGCAAGACGTAGATCTATTAGTGATTGCCGTTGCTTTATTTATTTTCAGGTATTTCCTGGTTTCGGTGTTGTGTGATGTTTACCAAAGATGACCGGCCAAAGTAAACCACCCGAATGAAAAATTGCGCATGAGAAAGCCAGCTGCACGGCAGAGCTGGTCCCTTGCCCTCAAGTGCTTTAGTCATTTCAGATTAGGTGCTCGCTTGCCGTTCTCCTGCAGATAGGCTTGTAAGGAATCTCCCTGAGACAAACCTGCCCCCGTAGGCAGCCACCAGCAGAAAGCTTAGGCAGGTCTGGAAAGACTCTCTAGCAAGAGGGAGGGATTAACGTGCCTACTTGTTAACTTTGGCAGCGTGTGTAGTCGTTGCTGTGCCAGCAGAGTTAGGGAAAGCAAATGGGGAGGGATTATTTTATGATCGGTGGCATTCCTGGGGGATGGGGGGGGTGGGTTCTTTTGGGAACTTCCTAGCAGGAGTAAAATACAGAGCAGAGAACAAAGTGGTTCCTTCATGGCCGGGAGGGTGTTTCAGCAGCAGGAGCGGTATGGAGCCAAAATGGATGGAAACACTCCCTTCTCCCTTAATCCAGTTGCAGATTTACCTAGAATGAGTCAGTGGCACCAATGTTGTCCTGTTACTCGGTGAGAAGTTCTGAGCTCACAGGTGGGTATTTTTGTCCAGGAAACCAGCTTGCCAGCTTCTTGCAGAGTTCCCTGTGAAAGAGAAGGGACTGCCCGGCCTGGAGACGGGATTTCTAAACCTGCAGAAAGAGGGAACAACTCAAACTCATTCATAGGCTGTGTTTCATCATGACAGGTGTGAGGAATAGTTATTTTACAGAAAAAATTTAGACTTCTGAACAGTAGGGGAGAGGAGTCTAGCCAGCCTTATCCATCCCTTCTCCCATTACTCACTGCGTTTTTGTTAGTGACTCTTGAAAGAATACTATTCAACTGGAAAGCTTTGCAAATATCAGACAGAAACATGGAGACACCAGAGGGATGACCGAGAAGGAGTCCTCTCAACAGAGGATCATGCATCTCAGTGTGCTCTGCTTGGCCTTTTGGTCCCAGATTTGAGCTGGGAAGAGTTCAAGGAACCAACCCCCGAGAAATAAAGGACTGATTTTAAGGAAATGTGTTGAACCTAAGGAAATGTGTTAATCATGGAACATACAGGAAATTAATTAAAAATGATGTCATAAAAATATCTCATGAAAGAAGTGCAAATGTAACATAATTTCTATAAATAGAAAAGAATCCTTATACTGACACTCATGTAAGTTATAAGCTGAAAACAAACCAGGTGGCCAGTCTCTTGGGTAAGAGTTGTTAAATGTTGGATGCTAAGGCCCAAAGAAACAAAGATCTTCTTGTGCTTGCAGGTGCAAACCTCATGATGAGTTCAGTGTTGGAGTAATAACACCTGAAATGATACAAACTAAGAGAGTGCACCTAATTTGATGCTCTTTCCCACAGTAGAGCAGATGTAAGGTGGCCAAATTTTATTGCCCTATGGTTACTTCTGAATCAACTTATACCTGTCCTGTTGTTCCAGCTGTTGAGATGAAAGTTGGCTGTTTCCAGCTCTTTTTTGCCTATGATATTTCCTTTCATTCCTCTTCTTTGATATCTTTTCTGTCCAAAAGCTGCAAATTACAGAGCAAATTACTTGAAAGCATGAATTACCTTGCATCCTACACTTACGAGAGATCTACAAGTCTTATTAGCATTACTACAGCCTCCTGTTGCACTCGTGTAAGTTCCCTACTCGCTTTCAAGTGAAGAGCAGGATTTTTTTGTTTGTTTGTTTTCTGTTACCCTGTGCTTGCAGTCACCTATTGCACCAGGGTTTTGGTCTCTGCTGGAGTTCCTAAGTTCTGCTTATAAGGTCTACAGGGTCAGCAATGTTTCTGGACCATCACTATTGGAGTAGTGGGACTGCTAAGAAAGGACTATCCCTTCTCAAGTCTGTGCCACTACTGCCCAGCCTGTGCTCCGTTTCTTCAAACGGGCACCATGACGTGGCAGAAACCGCTGGGTTGAAACAAAACCTGAAGAAAAAAAAGAAAATAATTTCCCATCAAAGCTCTTGACTAAACGCGCCCCTCTGGGAGAACGTGGTCGGCTGTGGCAAGGCTTGCCACAAGCTTCTCCAGACCATCCTGGGACATACCTGCATGGCCAAGGCACCTACGTACCATGCTCAGGTAGTTTTGTTTGAATGTTAGAGATGAATTTAACTCGAAGTTTGCAAATGTGGGTATTTCACAGTAGTAGAAAGCACCTTGTTTTGTGGGGTTAATCCCCTAGTATGGGCTGTTTCTTTCTGTAGATACTGTGATAAATACAAAAAGTCACATTGCAGTACAGGCGCAAGAGTTACACGGTCCGTTCTGGATCTGTCATTACTAAGCTGGTACTGCTACACTCAAGAAAACTTGCAAAAGAGCAAGAAATGCAATCTGAGGATAATTTAGGAGGAATGATTAAAATAGCTGAGTGTGTACTTGAAAATCGGCTTGGGATGTCTGTTTTCAATCATGTTCAAGTCTGGTAAGTCAGAGAATGGTCAGATATTGGAAATATCTAATTATTTGAAGATGTTTTGGTGGCTCTGTCAGATTCAACACACGCTTTTCAAATACTTATTGACAACATTTTATGATCAGGATTTTCATTTTTAGTAAAAATGATTTTTTCATGGGTGTTTACAACTCTGCTGTATTCAAGCTTCTAAAAAGTTAGTTTAAAAAATTATACAAATGCAAAAGAACACAATAGAAATAATCCCTGCAAGAAACTCACAAAACATTTTTCCAGTGCAGAAAAGCTTGGAAATAGCTCGTTAGATTTTTTTCTATTTTTTTTTAAGATAAGGAGGTTTGATAGGAGATAAATCAAGAAAAGTACCTGCACTGAATAAAGAGCTTCTCAGGTCTTGAATAACTGAAAATGAAGATTTGGAATGGACTGATTTTCTCTTTCTGAAATGCACTGTCAAGTCAGAAATATTTCATGGCATCGGGTACAGAGGGAGCGAATGCAAAGCCTGAACTACCTGTGCAGAATAGATCCTGGCATTGTTTTTTTTTGGAATGAGTACAAAAATCTTGATATTGTTATGGCATATGATAATGATCTGATTCATTTCCTGCTCAGATTCTTGCCCAACTGTTAAACGCTAAATTTTTTTTTTTGTATAACAAGCAGTTAAATATGTATCTCTGCATCCCAGCGTAGTGTTTTCCATCTCCATACAGGAAACAAACTCTAGCTGGTTCTGCAATGACTTGGTCCCATTCCCAGGAATGTATCCCTTCTGCTAAAAAAAAAAAGAAAAAAACAGGAAAAAAAAAAAAGAAAGCAAGCACTTTTTCAATGTATTAGCACTAGATAGACTTAGGTACGAGATGTGTCCACACACTCCTCTCAATGAGGAAAGACCAAGTTTTGTTGGACGTTTACCGAACTGAAGCACACAGACACACGTGTCCCTTTGCCCAGCCTCTTTTCAAGGAACTCTTCCTCAGAGCTGAGCGAAACTGTTTTTCCTCCTTACGGGAAATTCCACTGCTGGGATGTTAAACTCTAACTTCCTCACAACAGCCTGCTGGTGATGGCTTGCACCCGGTGGGCTGTGACAGGGCATTTTCTCTCCTGGCGAGCTCAAATGAAGCAGAAGCCGTCCAACAGTGAGTGTACGAGACCCCATTCCTCTCTCTCCCCAACTCCCCCTAGTGCAGCTTGTGCCTTGTAGGATACGTGAGGACCCCAACCCTCGGGTGCCTACAGCATCCCCAACGGCCAGGGACATGCTGCGGGGACGGCACTGTCTCAGCACCAGGAGGTTTAGTGCCTCCTGGGAGGCCAAAGCCGAGAGTGGTTGCAGCTCTGTCTGGAAAGCTGCAAAATCCTTGTTTTGAAATAGGCACGGCACCTCTTTTTCTTAAAAACTGGAAATATGTTTTATGTCTCCAAATACCTCTTGGGGCAGCCCATAACAGGTGACTTCTGTCATATAGTTTGGGATACAGCAACGCAAGCTGATCAACACAACATGAGTGCGATATACATAGAGCAAAGAAAAAAAGGACCTTCAAAATACTGAGCGGTACTTGGGAAAGCTACACAGAGGTATTTCCTGAAGATGCCTAAAAAAATGAAGAAGTAGCTTTGTACGTTGATAACGTCAAACCAATTAGCAGTATGAAAATTGCAGAAAATATATAATAAGAAAATGTGTTTTCCAAATTACGTCTGTTTTAGGGGATGGATCCCCAGCAGCCGCAATCTGGGAGCCCGTTTGCCCAGGTGATGAGAAGTACATTTGGGCTGAGCTCCGAGGTCCCAGTACGGTGATGTTTGTGCTTCAGGTTCCTGAGTCCTACAGCCTGATTAGACTCCCTGTGGTATGCCTGTGGAGATCCAGGGTTATGAAAATGGGAAATATAAGGGCTGACCCAGCCAAGCTAGCCTGTAAGAAACACTGAGGTCAAGGGTCCTCTGAGCAGCCTTTTGCTGGGCCTTGGACACTTGTGGTTCCCATCCCTGCGTCTTCTCTGGGAGCTGGACCCCTTCCACAGGGGGTGGTGCTCAGAGGAAATTATACTCAACCAGATGTATTTCCAGACAGACCTCTCCCTGATGTGTGGACCGAGGGAGTTTCATTAGTTGTCAGTATCAGTTTATATTTTGCCTTCCTCCCTACAGCGTGCCAGGCAGTCCCGTGGCAGGCGCGCTTGTACGCCTTTGATCCTGCCGCGTGTCCGGCGTTTGTGTGCAGCTGAGCTACCCATCAGTGTGCTTGATGGGTGTCCAGCCCCACGCAGGTCTGAGGAGCAGGCAGCGATGGTTGGGGGGAACCTGTGCTGCATGAGTTGTCTCCGAGTTCTCATTTTGGAGTAACAAATTTGTGTGATGCTGATAACGGGGTTTTGTGTGTTTGTCATAGTGGTCTTTGGAAAAGGATGCCCAAACTTGCTGTAGTATTTACTGTTTTATTACTGTGTATTAACAGAAAATCCTGATGTTCCTGTCAGAAACAAATTGTTTTTACCCCACCTGAAAAAGTGCAAAGTAAGAAAGGAACTGTGTTGTCCAGCTTTGCCACGCAGGCAGGCTGCTTTCTGGTTTGTGTGTTTTTTTTGTTTTTTTTTTTTTCCTGGAATTTCCTTGAGAGTCAAAATCTCACCAGTACTATTTTGGGAAAAATTAGGGCTTTTCTCCTGTTGAGTGATGCTGACGCAACTGTTCTAGAAAGACAAAACTTTCCATATTATTAGAATAACCTTTGGTGCCTTAGCATGCGAACTTCCTTGCTAGCTGCTCCTCTGTTAAGGCAGCAAACCAGCATCATGTTATTTTGATGGAATGCTTTCAGAAAGGATATGATAAAAAAATACCCTGCAACCCTGCTTCCTTGGCAGGGGCAGTCCCAAAGGCTGGCTTTTGAGTGAGCAACCATTTATACAGCATTATCATGCTCTGCCACAACGGCAGGGTGAGGATAGCCCAGAAGAAAAACAAGGGGAATCTGCTCCTCCGCATTTAAACTTTCAGTCTGAAGATCTAACCAGGGGATTGAGCTGCTGGCAGGGTAGGCCTGGTATGGAACACGACAAAATTAAAATTGTTTATTTTTCATTATAATGTTCCTTTTTGTTGTAGTTTGAAGATGAATACCCGAAGCCCTGCGAGTCAGATTAAAGCCTAGGCACCAGCAGTGCATGCCAAGGCTCTGCTTCCAGGACCCTGAAAGGATGCCAGGCCGTTCTGCTTTCAATTACACGGATATTATACCTTCTGCTCCAAAGACTGTGAGCACAGATTTGACCGCTTTGCCTCGCCAGCCGTTTCCAGGGGGGTTAGGAGAAGAGTGCCCCGGGCTCAGCCCGGCTGGCACCGCTGCGGCAGAGCTGACGCGCTGACAGATCCTGCTTACCAGGGATAAGTATCGGGAAGCAGTTTTGCGCTGCTTGCAAATATTTGGAAAGCGTTTCTGCTCGTATTGCAGGCTGGCCAACAGATTCATGACCTTCTTCCCTTTTCTGCTGCTTCTGGCTTTTCTTCGGGGAAAGGGTCCGGGGCAGGGTGTTGCCTGGGTTGGGCCCCTTCTGCGCTGCTCACTCATCCTCAGCGGAAATGCGAAAAGCAGCTCTGAGTGTGGATGCTGACATACAGGAGGAAACAGAGGAAGGGAGGGGACGGGCTGCAGGATCCTCTCGCGTGGGACTGGGAAGGCGAAGTACTTTAAAGGGTGCAACATGCCCAGATACTGCAGGAGATGGAGAAGTTTGCACCTCTGGCTGGCAGAGGGGAGGGGGCTGCAGGGCTCCAGCAACTGCAGTCTGATCCTAAAGCCGTGTTCCCCTGAGTAACACGACACAGACACAGAAAGAGGAGGCAGGGGGGTTATAACAGTGAAATAACCGTTCTAACTCTGATGGCAGGCTGAGGACCAGTGTTGTTGCTTGGTTCATGGTTTTTGATTAGCAAAAAAACAGTGGGGTTCTGCCCCGCATAAATAGATTTCTATCTCTGCAACTATTTTGGTCAACACCTATCTAATACAGCTCCCCATCGCTGGTTGACGACCTGTCTAGCAGCAGCAGTTTACTAGCGGAGAAGGGTTGTGGCAGGAGCCTGTCCCCTCTGCCAGCAGAGGCAACACAGGGATGCAGCACTGGGATGCAGGAATGCTGAGCAGGCTGTAGCTGGGGGTCAGGGGAGAGCCATCTGAGGGAAATGTGTCCTTGTGCTGCTGTCAGATAAACGGGAACATGGGTCCAGAGGAGGGCCATGAAGATGATCCGAGGGCTGGAGCACCTCTCCTATGAAGACAGGCTGAGAGAGTTGGGGTTGTTCAGCCTGGAGAAGAGAAGGCTCTGGGGAGACCTTATCGGGGCCTTCCAGTATCTGAAGGGGGCCTACAAGAAAGCTGGGGAGGGACTTTTTACAAGGGCGTGTAGTGATAGGATGAGGGGGAATGGCTTCAAACTGGAAGAGGGTAGATTTAGAATAGATACTGGGGAAAAAAAGTTCACTATAAGGGTGATGAGGCACTGGAACAGGTTTCCCAGGGAAGTTGTGGGGGCTTTGTTCAATGCTAAATTGAAAATTGACTTTGTTCAATGCTAAATATGCAGTTACTCTGGAGAAAAAGCATATGAACAGTATTCTCATCTTAAAAGACAGCAGTTTTCTCCTACTTTAGACTCTTTGATTTCAAAAGAAGTTGTTCTGAGTCCAGTCTGCAGCTCAGTTTGGAAGCTGATGCTCTGGGAGGCAGCTGGCTGGTACCTCCCCTCTGTCTGTGGGGCAGCTTATGGAGGGCATTTCTGGCCACTTCGAGTATCCTCAGACCTTTCTGACGGTATAACCTGATAAATCTTGATAAATTGACCTGGAAAGAGAGAGAAAAGTTGTGCTGCTTGTACACTTTTTTTCCCTACTGATGGAAACAAGCAGAAGGCCCATCCCAATTTCTTGGCTTTTTAAGCAGCTTGCTGAAATGAACTACTCAGTTTGTGAACTGTGGCATTGGAAGGTGGACAGGGTTGCTCTGGTCTTCTCTTTCTGAGAAAAACCAGAAACCTGGCCCAGTTTAGAAACATGATGAGAGTGGGCTGAGCCTGGACATTAGGAGAAAGTCAGTACCTCTGAGAAAACAGCTAGCGCCTACCTTGAGTCTCCATGATTGTGTGGTGGTGAAGCTGTAACGTACAAAAAAGTGTGCCTGCTACACCTTCAATGAAGTATGTGGCCTCATATGTGGTCGTCGTCTTCAAAGCTCTTCACAAATTTAACCACATTTAACTTTACCAATGAGTTACAATTTTGATGACAAAAACATATAGGAATGAGTTGCGACAAACATAGAACTAACATTTAGAAACATTTTGAAAACTGAAAGTCTTCTCTTTTTAAGAACTAGAGCTGTTTCAGCTGGGAGGTGCCGGAGGGAAAAGGCAGCTTTTGGGAAGTTGGTGACATCCCTTCACTGAAACACCATTTCCCTTCTCTGCGGTGTCCCACAGCCTGCTCTGTCTCTATTCCCCACACCACCTCCCAGTAAAACTGCTTGAAAAACATTGTTATGCTTGGCATTTGTCTTCTGTAACAGACAGAACATACAAGGGTATATCAGTCTTTCAGTTCCTTTTTTTGAAAAGTGTCGAGTTCTTAACCTAATGTGCAATGCTAATTTTAACGTAGCGGGATTGAAGGTTGTGATGAGATGCACGCAGATTTCTGCCCGGGCTTTGCCACCCTTGAGCACACAGATGCCACCGTGAGCCCTCTGACACACGGCCAGGCAGGTGGCAGGAGTGGGTTGGTCTGTCTGCTCCCAGGCCCCTCGGTCACAGGTAGCAAACTGTGACAATTTCTGTGCTCATAAAAAAAATGAAATTGCAGTAGGACGGTTTGGTGTTCAAATTTACTGGGTTTCTCTTTCAGAGCTGGTAGGAAGGCTCCCTACCCCTTCCTGCCTGCAGTGTGCTCGGCCATTTGACCAGCTGTGTGTTTCCATTCAGTCAGGCTAAAATAAATATCACCAAACCTCCCCTCTCAAAATTTCCTTGGATGTTTACAGAGGGATGCTTTCTTTCAAACTGTGTCTTCTTTCTCAGACAGAATATCATTCCCATTCTTATGCGCTTTCTATTTGTTGGTAAAGTATGACTGCGGTGACCTGGGAAACGAAAAGATACTGAGTGTTTCTCTAGTACTCTTTGACTAAACAATTTGACTCCAACATTTATATCAATATAATATAATATATATCTCAATATATATTGATAATAACATTTTACAGAAGCTACACAACAAAATAACTTGGCTGTGTTGAGATGTTCTGCTGCTCAGTACAGTTAACACCCCCCCAACATGTACCAAATAATACCAAAGTGTCAAAAGTAGAGCTGCAAGGACGTCAGTGCAGTTCTGCCTAGGAACTATTTCTGCTCTTAATGCTAGAGGAAATGATTGCGAAAGAATGACTTGTGTAAAATGGTTGCATCAGCCTTTCCAGCCATGGGCGATAACTAACAAAAGGAGAGAGATTTGCCACTGAATTTCAGCTTGCGAAGAAGAGAGTGCAAACGCTATCTACGCTCGTTTTTGTGTCCCCTGTCAGCGGCAGCAATAGAAATTGTTGAAATGTGAGTTTGAAGGGCAGTGTCATGCGTGTCGGACAATGCCAAACTCTTCAGAAGCCATGGTTTCCTTAGTTCCTTACTAAAGAAAAGCCGTGCAAACTGGTACACTTCGCTGGCTGAGCAGTTAGAGGACATTGGGAAACTGTCAACATAAAGCTTTGTTTGAGGAGCACGGGCTGAAATATTTTCTCACTCCAGGACCGTCATCACATCAGACCTGCCAAAAGGTTCCTGGCTTTTGTTGTACCTGCAGGTATGAGGTGACCACTTGGATCCCAGAGTACATGGTCAGCACACGAGGAGACTGAAACACAGCATGCAGTACACAAGGTAAGTATTTACTTTCTGCATTTTCAGGACTTAGGGATACTGTTTGTCTGCAGTACTGGAGCTGTTTGCAGCAGCTTGTGAGCTTTAATAAGTGACTTATTTTCTGGTGTAGCTAATGGCGAAGTGTTCTTTGGCACCCGTGGCAGGAAACACAGCCCTTCTGTAAATTAAAATCAGTATTGTTCTAATTACATCCACTGTTTATAGGGTGACGGTAACATCCAATTCCCATCTATTACCAGTGTTGATTTACAGAAAAGGGCAATAGACATGTTTGGTTGCATGTCAGCTTGTTCTGCCTTTCCAGTAAAGAATGTAAATTGCTTACATAGTGTAAAAAAAGGTGTGCCAGGAGCCTGTGCAGCTCTACTTTTTAGAAGCCCTGAGGCTGGTAAGACTTCAAGCGGGGGACCCCAAAATCTATTCAGGGAAAATTGGCTGTGTCAGAAGCCACAGCCCACTCGAAGGGCCGAGAGGGTGGGCATGCTCTGTTTGAGCTTCTGCCTCATGGGTAGCCACACTAGATGGACAGGCAAATGCTGCGAAGGCTGTGAGCATTTAGAACCATAGAGTTATTTAGGTTGGAAAAGACCTTTAAGATCATAGAGTCCAACCATTAACCTAGCACTGCCAAGTCCACCACTAAACCATGTCCCTAAGTGCCATGTCTACCCGTCTTTTAAATACCCTCGGGGATGGTGACTCAACCACTTCCCTGGGCAGCCTGTTCCAGTGCTTGATAACCCTTTCGGTGAAGAAATTTTTTCTAGTATCCAATCTAAACCTCCCCTGGTGCAACTTGAGGCTGTTTATTCTCATCCTATCACTTGTTATTGGGAAAAGAGACTGACACCCACCTTGCTACAACCTCCTTTCAGGAGAGCGATAAGATCTCCTCTCAGCCTCCTTTTCGTCAAATTAAACAACCCCAGTTCCCTCAGCTACTCCTCATCAGACTTGTGCTCCAGACCCCTCACCAGCTTTGTTGTCCTTCTTTGGACACGCTCCAGCACCTCAATGTCCCTCCTGTAGTGAAGGGTCCAAAACTGAACACAGTATCTGAGGTGAGACCTCACCAGTGCCAAGTACAGGGGAATGACCACTTCCTTAGTCCTGCTGGCCACACTATTCCTGATACAGGCCAGGATGCTGTTGGCTGCCTTGGCCACCTGGGCACACTGCTGGCTCATATTCAGCCAGCTGTTGACCAACACCCCCAGGTCCTTTTCCACCAGGCAGCTTTCCAGCCACTCTTCCCCAAAGCCGTAGCGAGGCATGGGGTTGTTGTGACCCAAGTGCAGGACCTGGCACTTGGCCTTGTTGAACCTCATACAATTGGCCTTGGCCTGTCGATCTAGCCTGTCCGGATCCCTCTGTAGAGCCATCCTACCTTCAAGCAGTTCAACACTCCTGCCCAACTTGGTGTTGTTCTGTAAACTTACTGAGGATACACTTGATCTAACCATGTTCCCCTGTTTAGGGCTGAAACATCCAGCCATAGCTTCGTTGCTAAAAGGAGGCATAAAGTGAGATATGTAAGAGGCAAGAGCCAATGCATATATGAAAAGGCAGGATGTTAAGAATGGTCTTTTATGACTGTTGAGATGTGATACGGCTGTACTCCAGAGATGAGTAGCACACCATGTTTGCAGGACTGACCAGCTGAAGTAGGAGCAGAAGACTGATGTCACAGGATAACTCTTACAAGAAAAAATTTGAATCTAAATCTCCTAATAAAAGTGCACACGTTTTCAATTGTTTTCAGTTGCTGTTCAAAACTGAAATTGTCACTACTTTCTATACTTTCTGTTTCCTACAGGAAAATGTTCAACCAAACAAAACATGGACCAAGAAATACACACACCTGGCGAGTGTGGGCCATCTACATGGTCTTAGCTGCAAACCTCTCCAAAGAGCAAGCGCTGAAGCAGGCTTGTCCTTCCTGTGATGCCACTCAGCTTTGCAGGTGCTTTTCCATGGGCTTGGACTTCATTCCCTCGGGGCTCACAGGCAAAATCACAATGTTAAACCTGGCCCACAACCGGATAAAGCACATCCGATCCCAGGATCTGCAGCAGACTGTGAACCTGAGAGTCCTGCTGCTGCAGTCCAACAACATCAGCTCAATAGACGAGGACTCGTTTCGTTTCCTTGGGAAGCTGGAGCTCTTGGACTTATCAAATAACAGCTTGGCTCGCTTGTCCCCTGCATGGTTTGGGCACCTTTTTTCGCTCCAGCACCTCCACCTTCAAGGGAACTCCTACAGAGACCTGGGGGAGAGCTCCCTCTTTTCTAGCCTGAGGAACCTGAGCTCTCTCCACCTGGGCAACCTGTGGTTCTCCATGATGAGGCAAGGCAACTTTGAGGGCATTGAGCTTCTTGACAAGTTGTGGATTGATGGTGGCAATCTCAGTCAGTATGAGCCGGGAAGTTTGAAATCAATTAAGAAGATAAATCACATGATCATAAACATAAGAAATGCTAATGTATTCTCAGCAATGGTCAGGGACCTTCTGCACTCTGTCACTTGGTTAGAAGTGAGAGAGATCAAATTAGACATTGAAAACAAAAGCTTGGTAGAGAACTCTACGCTTCCTTTTAGGATAAGAAAACTTACATTTAAAGATGCTTCTGTCACAGATCAACAAACTACCCAAATATTAGTATTACTGAAGGAAATCCCATCTTTGAAAGAGTTAGAGGCAATCGATTGTGTGCTTGAGGGGAAAGGAAATTGGAATATTAAAGAAATTGCAAAAAGTGGGCAAAGTTTTGTTGAAACAGTGTCAATAATAAATATAATGATTCAGAATTTCCATTTGTTTTTTGACCTGAACGGTATAGAGTCACAAATAAACAAACTGAAAAGACTCACTATTGCAAGCTCTAGAGTTTTCATGGTACCGTGCAAACTTGCAAAACATTTTTCATCACTTCTGTATCTGGACTTTCATGATAATTTACTTGCAAATAATCGCTTAAGTGAGACAATCTGTAAAGATGCTTGGCCTTCATTGCAAACTTTAAATCTAAGTCAAAACACTCTAAAATCTCTGAAACAGACTGTGAATTCTGTAATTCGTCTACCCAAACTGATTAATCTTGACATTAGCCAAAACAATTTTGGTGAGATTCCAGATGTGTGTGAATGGCCAAAAAACCTGAAATATCTGAACCTCTCCAGCACTCAAATTCCTAAACTAACAACTTGCATTCCCCCGACGCTGGAAGTTTTGGACGTCAGTGCTAACAACCTGAAGGAGTTTGGACTGCAGCTCCCGTTTCTCAAAGAGCTGTACCTCGCAAAAAACCAGCTGAAGACCTTGCCTGGTTCTTCACTCATTCCTAACTTAGTGGCCATGTCAATCAGAAGAAACAAGCTCAACAGTTTCTCCAGGGAGGAGTTTGAGTCCTTCAAGAAAATGGAGCTGCTGGATGCCAGCGACAACAACTTCATCTGCTCCTGTGAATTCCTGTCCTTCATCCAGCACCGGTCCGGGATAGCCCAGGTGCTGGTGGGGTGGCCAGACGAGTATGTCTGTGACTCTCCCCTGGCAGTGAGAGGGGCGCAGGTTGGAGCTGTGCACCTCTCCCTGATGGAGTGCCACAGGTCCCTTGTGGTGTCGTTGATCTGCGTCCTGGTGTTCCTGATCATCCTCGTCCTCGTGGCTGTTGGCTACAAGTACCACGCGGTCTGGTACCTGCGAATGACCTGGGCATGGCTCCAAGCCAAGCGGAAGCCCAAGCGCGCCCCCCCAAAGGACATCTGCTACGATGCTTTTGTCTCCTACAGCGAGAATGACTCCGACTGGGTGGAAAACATCATGGTGCGGGAGCTGGAGCAGGCCTGCCCCCCCTTTCGGCTCTGCCTGCACAAGCGGGACTTTGTGCCCGGGAAGTGGATTGTGGACAATATCATTGACTCAATAGAGAAGAGCCACAAAACGCTCTTTGTGCTGTCCGAGCACTTTGTGCAGAGCGAGTGGTGCAAATACGAGCTGGACTTCTCACACTTCCGCCTCTTTGATGAGAACAATGATGCAGCGATTCTCATCCTCCTGGAGCCCATCCAGAGCAAAGCGATTCCCAAGAGGTTCTGCAAGCTGCGGAAGATCATGAACACAAAGACCTACCTGGAGTGGCCTCCTGGTGAAGAGCAGCAGGAGAGGTTTTGGTTTAACTTGAAAGAAGCCTTGAAGTCATAAGACAAGTTGTCAGCCCCTGTTTCAGTATATTTCCACACAGGACATATCAGTGTTTCTTCCTGCTAAGAAATTTTTCCGTCTTATTTTTCTGCCTAAGGAGAACCTGCTTTGTTGTCTATAGAAATTATTGTCATCTTACTAAATGATAAAGGCCCACTTTAGGCTTTCCAGTGATTTGATACTCTAATCTTTCAAAATCCCTGCCAATAACTATGATTATGGAAGCCATGTTGGAATTCATACACTTTTCTACATACATTTAGCTGAATGTAGGTTATTTCTGTACTTTTTCCTCCTGTTACCACATCCCTGACTAGTTCCTAACAATGCCATTGTAATTTAGAAATGAAAATAAAGCCAAGTGCTTCAATACTCCCCCCGTGGCTGTTGTTTTCCTTTAGTTTATTTTCAGTGCCATCATGCATAGCAGGGTAATTAAAATTAAATTCTGAAAAAACCCTGAGGACTTACATTAAAATAAGCCTTCCAAAACCCTACTATTGCTGAGCAACACAAAAACCAATATTGAATTCATACCTCCATTCACAAGTCTGTTATTCTGGCTCGTTACACCAGAGTCCATACCACCATGCACAGGTTGGACTTTACTCAGTGCCTGTAGAGGAAGCATCCCAGCACCTTGTACAATGACTGTGCTGAAATCCAGAGGCTCTAAATCACTGTTGTTTTTTTTCCTCAGGCTTCTTTCTCCCTGTGAATGGTTGTTTTTCCCTCTGCCGTCACCACCACGTTCCTTTCTACCTACCCACAGGTGAAGCCTTCTATTTGTGGGGTGTGAGGATGCATTCCTAATGAGCGGGCTAGATCGTGTTGTAGAGTGGCTCACTTCTTGTTTGTGCTCTTCTACTTTGCACGGCACATTTAAGTAATCATTGAGCCATGCCTCCCTTACAGCTCTTCTCAGCTTCCTTTAAAACCAGTGCTGAAAATCACACAGATAAGAGGCAATTTGTTTTTCTACTGCAGTATGAGGTATCTCCTAGAACTACTGTATTGCTCTTCACCAGTTATAAAGGCAATCCAGACAAGCAAGTAGATACAGATGTTCATATTAAGACAGCTGGTCCCACCCTAATTGCCTGGAGTCACAATTGTCGTGGGTTTCTCGTGCTGTGGGTATTCTTGTGGAAACCTGAAATTGTCTCTGAGGGGATACAGTGACGTGTGGGTTTCTCTACCTCGGCACTTCCATGCTGCCCTTTGCTTGTGTTGGTGGAGTTTAAGTACAGGAGAATCTAAATGAATCTTGGTTAAACTTTATACATGCAATTGTTTTGTGATGAAATAGCAAAGTGTTGGCATATGGACTGAGTATTTGAAAAATCGGGAAATTTGCTTATATACATGTCTGTGTTGGTCTATATGTACATAGTTATATCTATGTATATCTGTACGTGCTTATGCATATGTATATATTCACACTCCATTGCATATGTGTATGCGTATATACACACGTGAGATGATAGTATCCGTGGGTGTAGCCTGCAAACGCGACTTTCGTTTCTACTTTCCTGTTATAATGGTATCTCTAGGGTTAGTCCGAAGTCTACTGCAAAAGGATTTTTCTGTTCGCTCTCCTGGAGAAGTAAAACTCATGGGCTAATCACGGCTGAACTCCAGGTAAGTGACGAGTGAATCATCCGACAGCAAACACTGAGCACTGATAAAACAGATTAGGAGACTGTGTGCCTAGAGGTAAGGAGGAAAATATGTCTTGCCGGTCATCTCAAAGAGAAGGTCAGAGAGAGGTAGGAGAAGCCCACACAGTATGCTCTTACCGTAGACCCAGACTTCTGTGGGTTGGCACATTTAAAAAGGACTGATAGTGTTACTGCTCTTATGCCGATCAGATCCCCTAGGTGGGAATTCCCCTGCTTACATAGTCAAGGTGGGGAGGTGAAGTGGGAGGGAAATGGCACCGTGAGAGGAAGCTGGGTAAAGAGCGATCAGCAACAGAGAGATGAAACACGACGTAGGTTAACCGGCATGCAGGCACCCGAGCTGGAGACTGCACAGTGGTGAGTTTGCTGGCGGCTGGAGGCTGGAGACACGGGGAAAGGGAGTGGAGCTGCGACGCCAGAGGAAGAAGCAAGGAGGGAGCACTGGGAAGAGGCTGTCTCATCTCCGCCACCGAGTCCTCTTCCTCTGCATGGGGGCTTCAGGGTGCTTGGGGCTGCTGGGCAGAGGCCAGCTCCTGCGGGGGTGCAGGGCAGGGAGGGATTTCTGGCTGCCCGCAGAAGTGGAGCAGGCAGGCGCAATCGCAGGCAGCTGGCAGGGCTGTATGGCAGGCAGGCAGGCAGGCAGCAAAAGAAAGGCTCCCTGCAAGAGCTGGAACATGCTGATGGGAGCAATGTCCTTCAGGAAAGGGGAGAGAGGAAAGAATCAAATGAAAAAAAGACGCGATGGGTCAGACTCTGCGATTTTTGCTCAGTTTCCTCGTGGGAGGGTGCCTTGCACGTGCTTTGTCCTGTTTGTATGTTGTCCCACTCGTGTCTCGAGACCGGCTGCCCAGGAAAGGCTGGGTGTGATGGTGGGCTGCATTTGTTTTAGGAATTCAACCAGGAAAGTGCTCATTCAGCAATGGTCTCGGGGCAGTGGGATTAGCTATCTCCTTGCCTAACTCTGCCCTGTTGCACGTCTTCTGTGGCGGTAACAAGAAAGGAGAATGCCTGTATATGTGTGTGCATGTGTGTGTGTGTGTATACACCATGCATACTATTAAGGCAATGCTGGTGGGTGGTAGCCAGGAGGTGTGTAACCCCCACACAACCGAGTGGAAAGTAGCAGCTTTGCCAAGTCTGCTTGTGGATCGACCCCTTCACCAACCAGTGACCCTCCGGCTGCAGACTCTGTAGCACTGCTCAAACTTACCAGCCCTCATTTAGCTTGATAGCATTCCCCAAGCTAGAATCAATTTGCACGCTATTGGCATGCCTTATTTTAGCAGTTATGTTAGCCTTTAGCATTTGTTAGTATTTATAGAACTGCCTTCTGTTGGCACTCACGGTTTTGTTTGAGAATATGCGTGTATTTCCTCAAATACTTCTACTGGCCTGGGCCAGGGAAGATAATCCTGAGCATGTCTGATGGCTCGGACCCTTTGTCCAAAACCCAGAAATACTTTGAAAGTCTAGTTTGTCACAGCGCCTTATGGTATAAAGGGCATCTGTGCAAGTTTCCATATTGTTAGCTGCATTCCAATTTCTATGTGGCTTTTTTTCTTCCCAGCACAACAGGGAAAAGTGATTCCTTGACAGGGCAATGATATTGTGGAGTGGGGCTATGTTTCTGAGTGGGTGCAGAGAGGCCTGAAACAGCCCTGTCAGTCAGGGTCTTAAGCTGAATTGTTAGACAGGAGTAAGAAGGGGAAGAGAATGGCTGAAAATGAATGAGGGTGGGAATGGGATTTCCCCGAGTGTCTGCTCACCTTACAGATGAGCAAAAAAACCTGGAAAAGATGCTTAGGGAAGTTACAATAAAGAAAAGTGTCCTGTACCACCAAATGGGGTTCAGTCTTGCAGTCCCTGATTGGTTTCAGGCTGGTAAGGTGGAGTGCCATTAGGCTCAACCGATATTTCCAGCATAAATATCAGTACCTGCCCAGTTCCTTTTGGTGCTGCCAATTTTCCGTCTGTAAATAACCTACCTATAGATAAATTTTGATCCGCCAAGTTGCCTGGTTGTTTCTTTTTCCAACAGTAAGCATCTTGATGGCAACTTTTAAAATCCCACATAAATTTGTTGTTTGTGAAATTCATTTTACTCATTGCTTTGCTCCTGTGGCCTACAGCACTGTGTTATCAAGCCAGACTTTCAAGACCAAAAAAGCACCTTACAAGAACCTCAGCTGGACAACAGGCGAGTGTGACTACAGATCGCAATTCTTTGGGTGGGACTCACATGCATAGACCTCCAGGTATCTAAACTATGGTGCTCCATTTTAAGTTGATGGGGTCATTTCTCTTCAAGTCATCCCATCTTAATGTGAATGTCTAAGAGACATGATGTGAATTGGCCCTAAAAGTGGGTATTTTGCTCCGTTGATGTTGGAGGACATGGTGGGTGACCAGCTCATCTGTGGGCATCTAAAGACAGGGGAGAGGAATGTGTCCTTCAAGACCCAAAGCTCTATGTCAAAGAGAGACAGAAATAAAAGGAAAATCATAGAATCATAGAATGGTTTGGGTTGGAAGGGACCTTGTAGATCATCTAATTCCAAACCCCCCTGCCATGAGCATGGTTCCATGAGCAGGACCTTCCACTAAACCAGGTTGCTCAAAGCCCAATCCAACCTGGCCTTGAACATTTCCAGGGACAGAGCATCCACAGCTTCCCTGGGCAACCTGGGCCACTGCCTCACCACCCTCAGAGTGAAAAATGTCTTCCTAATATCTATTCTAAATCTACCCTCTTCTAGTTTGAAGCCATTACCCCTTATCCTATCACTACACTCCCTGATAAAGAGTCCCTCCCCATCTTTCCTGTAGACCCCCTTTAAGTACTGGAAGGCTGCTGTAAGGTCTCTCCAGAGCCTTCTCTTCTCCAGGCTGAATAACCCCAACTCTCTCAGCCTCTCCTCATAGGAGAGGTGTTCCAGCCCTCTGATTATCTTTGTGGCCCTCCTCTGGACTCCCTCCAACAGGTCCATGTCCTTCTTATGTTAGGGGCCCCAGAGCCGGGTGCAGTACTCCGGGTGGGATGTCACAAGAGCGGAATAACGCAAGATGTCAAAATGTTTATAGTCCTTCAGGACAACTTATCCTCCTTTCCCCATATCAAACAATGTCAGGTAATTCTGCCCCTTTTGAATAACTTTAAGCAACTCTGGCTAAAAATAATGCAACTGGAAGGGTAGAACTTGTCTGTGTGAACCAGCTATTGTAAAACAAATTAGAGTATGAATTCAAAGTACAGTAGATCTTCTGCACAGAGTCTCAGTGGGATGAGTGAAGGAGAAAGTACTCCTCAGTGAGCCAATCTAACCTGATTAACCTGATACAGAGTGCACGATGATCTTTGGGAACCCATTCATCAACCTCTTTTAGAGTTTGTTCACTCTTTTCACTGTCCGTAAGATACCTACTGAGGTAGGGGAAATTGTGACGCACTGGGGAAAGTTATACTTTAGAAGTGCTCTTTGATCTTGTCAAGGAAGCATAAACAAAAAAGGGGCTATAATTCAATATGTAATAAGGGTTTTGAAGGGAAAGCAGCCCTCTCAGGCTCCAAGAATTGTTTCTCCAACTCCCCAGAGGAACAGAAGAATGAAAGTCACCTTTTTGGTAGGAAAGACAGGCTGGGTATTGCAGCAAGCTCTGTAACACAAAAAGCCACGTCAAATCAGTACTATGAAAGGCATGACTGTGAGAGGAAAGAGAAGTGTCACAGGCTCCACAGCTGTGTGGTTTCTCTCAAATCATTTCAGTCCAGAAGATGAGGAACAGGCTGCAGGGCTGGAAAAAGTTGGTCTAGTCCAGCCAGCCGATATGCAGGAGGCTCAGAAAGCCCCTGGCTCTTCCTCGCAGCTGGGCCTGACCTTCTCTCTGCCCGAGAAACCCAAAGCAGAAAAAGCCACTGGCAGAGAAGGATGTGGCAGTAAAAAGGAAGAGGTAAGAGTTCGTAGGTTACAATGGTCAGTTTTCACAGATTAAGATTCATTAGCAAGTATCGGACTGATCGTAACGTGGTAATGATGGCCTACACAGACACCCAGGCAAACATTTATTTCCCTGCTCCTAGAATATTTACAATCAGAATAGCCAAAGGCAGGTAAAATGAGGAAAGGGACTGAAACATACGCAACTCTCTTCTCCCTATTGTCAGAACTGAGATTAGACATGTGCGTGAAATGAGTATTAAATGTGAACATTGCTATCTCCCGCAAGACACTGACTCTTCTTCATGTAACCAGGATTTGAAACACATACAGGAGACTCCTTATAGTAAAATATGAATATACAAAATTATAGTCACAGACGCAGAAGAAAAAGACCTAAGGAGGGGCTAAGGGGGATGTATGGGGACTGTTTTCTAAATAGGCAAAGGATCAGATTCGTAATAATGTTGTGATTATTCAGATATTTAGCTGAATCTGCAAAAGATTTGTGCAGCTGTTCATTAATTTGAGAGTCCTCATTCCAAAATCAGAAACCACAGGGAAAAGAAGAGTAAATTTGGTGTACTTAACATTTAGTAAATGATTCTGGAATATTTACGTACAATGCGCCTTGTTTTGACTAATTGTTTCATCTCTGAGCAGTGTTAAAAACAGATATATTTACAGTGCCTTCAACAGGACCGAACAGTAAAGATTGTTTTAGCTATATCCAATATGTATCTTCTTCAAAACTAGCTATTCATCTTATATTTGCTCTGACTGTATTTTGTATTTTAGGCAAAAGAATGACTACACACACCTGGCGAGTGTGGGCTTTCTACATGGTCTTAGCTGCAAACCTCTCCGAAGAGCAAGCGCTGAAGCAGGCTTGTCCTTCCTGCGATGCCACTCAGCTTTGCAACTGCTCTTCCATGGGCTTGGACTTCATTCCCTCGGGGCTCACAGGCAAAATCACAATGTTAAACCTGGCCCACAACCGGATAAAGCACATCCGATCCCAGGATCTGCAGCAGACTGTGAACCTGAGAGTCCTGCTGCTGCAGTCCAACAACATCAGCTCAATAGATGAGGACTCGTTTCATTCCCTTGGGAAGCTGGAGCTCTTGGACTTATCAAATAACAGCTTGGCTCACTTGTCCCCTGCATGGTTTGGGCACCTTTTTTCGCTCCAGCACCTCCACCTTCAAGGGAACTCCTACAGAGACCTGGGGGAGAGCTCCCTCTTTTCTAGCCTGAGGAACCTGAGCTCTCTCCACCTGGGCAACCTGTGGTTCTCCACGATGAGGCAAGGCAACTTTGAGGGCATTGAGCTTCTTGACAAGTTGTGGATTGATGGTGGCAATCTCAGTCAGTATGAGCCGGGAAGTTTGAAATCAATTAAGAAGATAAATCACATGATCATAAACATAAGAAGTATTAAAGTATTCTCAGCAATTGTCATGGACCTTCTGCACTCTGTCACTTGGTTAGAAGTGAGAAAAATACCATTCAGCATACCTGCTGAAATGCAACTATTGAGAGTCATGTCTTCTTCTTTTGTAAAGAAAATTTCTTTTAAACAGGCCTTATTAACAGATGCTACTGTGCCTGAGATTGTCAGCATTTTAGAAGACATGCCAAAACTAGTGGAGGTGGAGATGATCGACTGTAGACTCTTGGGAACTGGACAATGGGAAATACAAATTCAAGCAAACCAATCACAGACTCTTAGAGTTCTGACAATAGAGAAATTATCTATAGAAGAATTTTATTTGTTTACAGATCTTCAGGCTGTGGAAGGACTACTATCTCTTCTTACCAAAGTCACAGTTAAAAACACCAAGGTCTTTTTGGTACCATGCAGCCTTTCGAGACATCTTCTGTCATTAGAGTACCTCGACCTTAGTGCAAATTTGCTTGGAGACCAGAGTTTGGAGCATTCGGCCTGCCAGGGTGGTTGGCCCTCACTACAAACTTTAAGTTTAAGTCAGAATTCACTGAGTGACTTAGAAATGACAGGTAAAAGTTTGTCTCATCTAAGAAAACTAATTCTCTTAGACATTAGCCAAAACAATTTTGGTGAGATTCCAGATGTGTGTGAATGGCCAAAAAACCTGAAATATCTAAACCTCTCCAGCACTCAAATTCCTAAACTAACAACTTGCATTCCCCCGACACTGGAAGTTTTGGACGTCAGTGCTAACAACCTGAAGGAGTTTGGACTGCAGCTCCCGTTTCTCAAAGAGCTGTACCTCGCAAAAAACCAGCTGAAGACCTTGCCTGGTGCTGCACCCATTCCTAACTTGGTGGCCATGTCAATCAGAAGAAACAAGCTCAACAGTTTCTCCAGGGAGGAGTTTGAGTCCTTCAAGAAAATGGAGCTGCTGGATGCCAGCGACAACAACTTCATCTGCTCCTGTGAATTCCTGTCCTTCATCCAGCACCGGTCCGGGATAGCCCAGGTGCTGGTGGGGTGGCCAGACGAGTACGTCTGTGACTCTCCCCTGGCAGTGAGAGGGGCGCAGGTTGGAGCTGTGCACCTCTCCTTGATGGAGTGCCACAGGTCCCTTGTGGTGTCGTTGATCTGCGTCCTGGTGTTCCTGATCATCCTCGTCCTCGTGGCTGTTGGCTACAAGTACCACGCGGTCTGGTACCTGCGAATGACTTGGGCATGGCTCCAAGCCAAGCGGAAGCCCAAGCGCGCCCCCCCAAAGGACATCTGCTACGATGCTTTTGTCTCCTACAGCGAGAATGACTCCGACTGGGTGGAAAACATCATGGTGCGGGAGCTGGAGCAGGCCTGCCCCCCCCTTTCGGCTCTGCCTGCACAAGCGGGACTTTGTGCCCGGGAAGTGGATTGTGGACAATATCATTGACTCAATAGAGAAGAGCCACAAAACGCTCTTTGTGCTGTCCGAGCACTTTGTGCAGAGCGAGTGGTGCAAATACGAGCTGGACTTCTCACACTTCCGCCTCTTTGATGAGAACAATGATGCAGCGATTCTCATCCTCCTGGAGCCCATCCAGAGCAAAGCGATTCCCAAGAGGTTCTGCAAGCTGCGGAAGATCATGAACACAAAGACCTACCTGGAGTGGCCTCCTGGTGAAGAGCAGCAGGAGAGGTTTTGGTTTAATTTGAAAATAGCTCTAAAATCCTAGACAGGGACATTAAAGACTGAATATGTAG
The DNA here is from genome assembly GCA_017639485.1 of Pluvialis apricaria. Classification (NCBI taxonomy): domain Eukaryota; kingdom Metazoa; phylum Chordata; class Aves; order Charadriiformes; family Charadriidae; genus Pluvialis; species Pluvialis apricaria. The sequence continues at coordinate 49,457,062 of CM030010.1, read as the reverse complement.
CAAATGCACTCTGGATTTGTTTCCCTTGCATGTTTGTCCCATCACCTATCTTTATCTCAAGAACAGAGAGCTGAGCTACTATAAATTCAATTACTTGCTGTGAGATTATTTTCTTTTCGTAGCTGTGGTCATGAATTCTTGTACAGGTTTGGGCTGGAATAGAGTTAATTTTCTTAGTAGTTGCTTGTATGGTACTGTGGTTTGGATTTGCGACCAAAATAGTGTTGATAGCACAGGGATGTTTTAGTTCTTGCTGAACAGTGCTTGCACAGCGTCAAGGCCTTTGCTGTTTCTCTTGCTGTCCTGACAGATACCATGGTGCATGTTAATTTGGGATGGGACGCAGCTGGGACAGCTGATCCCAGCTGACCAAAGGGGTGTCCAATACCATATAATATCATGCTCGGCAATAAAAGTTGTGGGAAAGAAGGAGGAAGGGAGGATGTTTGGAGTCACGGTGTTTGTCTTCCTAAGTAACTGTTATGTGTGACAGAGCCTTGCTTTCATGGAAATGGCTAAACATCCGCCTGCTGACAGGAAGTAGTGAATGAATTCCTCGTTTTGGCTTTGCTTTTGTGCAGCTTTTGCTTTATCTATTGAACTGTCTTTATCTCAGCCCATAAGATGTAGCATTTTTACCCCTCCGATTCTTTCCCCTGTCCCACTGCAGGGGGAGTGAGCGACCAGCTGGAAGGGACCCTGTAGATCATCCAGTTCCAAACACCCCTGCCATGGGAAGGGACAGCTTCCACTAAACCAGGTTGCTCAAAGCCCCATCCAGCCTGGCCTTGAACACCTCCAGGGATGGGGCATCTACAACTTCTCTGGGCAACCTGTTCCAGTGTCTCACCACCCTTATAGTGAAAAATGTTTTCCTAATATCTATTCTAAATCTACCTTCTTCCAGTTTGAAGCCATTACTCCTTGTCCTATCACCACACTCCCTGATAAAGAGTCCCTCCCCATCTTTCCTGTAGGCCCACTTTAGGTACTGGAGGGCCACTATAAGAGGCTATAAGGAATGCCACTCATCACTGGTTTCCACTTGGACATCAAGCCGTTGATCACAACCCTTTGAGTGCAGCCATCCAGCCAATTCCTTATCCACTGAGCGGCCCATCTGTCAAATCCATGTCTTTCCAATTTAGAGACAAGGATGTCATGCAGGACAGTGTCAAATGCTTTGCACAAGTCCAGGTAGATGATGTCAGTTGCTCTTCCCTTGTCCACCAAAACTGTAACACCGGCATAGAAGGCCACCAAATTTGTCAGACATGATTTGCCTTTAGGGAAGCCATGTTGGATGTCACCAATCACGTCCTTATTTCCCATGTGCCTTAGCATAGTTTTCAGGAGGATCTGCTCCATGATCTTGCCAGGCACAGAGGTGAGACTGACTGGCGTGTAGTTCCCTGAGTTTTCCATTTTTCTCTTTTTAATAATGGGAGTTATGTTTCCCCTTTTCCAGTCAGCTGGAACTTCACTGGACAGCCACGACTCTCAAATGTGATGGATGGTGGCTTAGCAGCTTTATCCGCTAGTTCCCTCAGGACCCATGGATGCATCTCATCAGGTCTCATGGACTTGTGCACCTTCAGGTTCCTGAGATGGTCTCAAACCTGGTCTTCTCCTACAGTAGGCAGTTCTTCATTCTCCCAGTACCTGCCTTTGCCTTCTGTGACTTGCGCAGTGTGGCTAGAGCCCTTGCCGGTGAAGACAGGGGCAAAAAAGTTGTTAAGTACCTCAGCCTTCTCCATATCCCACGTAACCAGGTCTCCCGTTCCCTTCCAGAGAGGGCCCACATTTTCCCTAGTCTTCCTTTTATCACTGATATATGTATAGAAGCTTTTCTTGTTGCCCTTGATGTCCCTGGCCAGATTGAATTCTACCAGGGCTTTAGCTTTCCTAACCTGATCCCTGGCTGCTTGGACAATTTCTTGGTATTCCTCCCAGGCTACCTGTCCTTGCTTCCACCCTCTGTAGGCTTCCCTTTTGAGTTTGAGTTTGTCCAGGAGCTCCTTGTTCATCCATGCAGGCCTCCTGGCATTTGTTGGGATGCATCACTCCTGAGCTTGGAGGAGGTGATCCTTGAATAGTAACCAACTTTCTTGGGTCTGTCTTCCCTCCAGGGCTTAACCCCACAGTACTCTACCAAGCAGACCCTTAAAGAGCCAAAGTCAGCTCTCCTGAAGTGCAGGGTAGTGAGCTTACTGTGCGTTCTCCTTGCCACCCTAAGGATCTTGACCTCCACCATCTCATAGTCACTGCAGCCAAGGCTGCCCTTGAGCTTCATATTCCCCACCAGCTCCTCCTTGTCTGTGAGCATAAGGTCCAGCATGGCACCTCTCCTCGTTGGCTCCTCTATCACTTGTGTTGTTAAACCACAACAATTATCTACATCCGTTGATCAGCAGTGTTAGCAAAAGCCGTTTCATTTAAATATTTAATGATGAAAAGTTGTTTAGATATACAACTATGTAGTTTATATATCTTTATCTTTGCAAAAGCTTTAGGAGAGAGCCTGCCTAGCCAAGGGTTTTTCTGCATTCTTTGTATAAACCACTTCTAATCAAATGCAATAAAACTCAGTTTATGCAGCAAGGATTTTTTGACCTATCTGTCCTAGTTAGTAGATCTAAGGACTGATTCTCAGCAGTACTTCACAATCACTGTAAGTTAAGCGTCTAGGCCTTCTGAGGATCGTGGCAGCAAGGCTTAATGTAAAAATGCACTTTCACATTGCAGTGCTGGCTGTTGTAACATGCGTGTTCTATGGCAGAAAACTTTCTTGGTGAAAGACAGCTATGGATGATTTCTGTCTAGTTTAATTGTACCATATATGGGAATAGATGCTTCAGAGTAGGGTCCAAACGCTCTTCTGACTTGCTTAAATTGAGTTTCAGCTATTCTCAGCTAGAGTGTGGGAAACACTAATATATATATAGTCTTTGAATCCAACACCATACTCATCTCTCTGATCAGCACCCTTAGCGCAGACATGAAAAGGGTGTTTCCTACCTTCCTGCTCTCTCTGTAAGCATAGTCCACAAAACCAGAGGGGGTGGAGAGCATTCCACCTCAGACATTGTGTTTGCTGTCAGCTGGAGCCATGTTTTCTCGAGAAGATTGCTGGGACAAGGCCTCTAACTTCTGAAAAAGTGGAATAAATGGGAGACAATGGCACCAGGCTCTTCCTTCAGAGGTGATTTAAAAAGAAAGGGGTATCTTGGGTGACACCTACTTTGCAGCCACAAGAAATTCCAGATGAACCCGAACAGCTTGAATCTGGTAGGCCAGAGGGACAACTAACTATTAACTACTGGGTCAGTTCAGGGCTTAGGCACAGTATAGGACATTTCCAGGCATGTACAGAAGCAGACCCTAAAAGCCTTCACATGGAAACGCCTACAGCATTTTGCTGTATCTGTGATGAGATCATGTCCAAGTTAGTGGTTTTATTGTGTTTTGGTCTTGGGCACCTACTGCGTACAAAATCTCTGTTCAAACACCTCAATATTTGTAATTGAGGTTGTACATTGGAAATCACATCTCACAGCTGTTGTGTTACTGCTTTTAGAAGGTTCTCCACAGAGTCAATGTGTCAGTGGGAGCAGAAGTCCCCCTGTCCTTTGCTAGCCATTAAGAAGGCTGAGGACAAACATTCTTCCGTTACACCCACAATTAGGCAATTCTGACAGCTTAACGCAAAGGAAAGATTTAGGTACATGCATTTTTGCAGATACGAATACAGGTACAACGCATTGTAAGAATCATTAACTTTGCTACTTCACCTAAGCAAACAAAACCACCTTCTTTCTGTATACTTAAGATTTGCTCTTTCTTTCCTTTACTTAAGCTTTTTATAATTGCATCATTTCCTATTTTTAGCATCTAAACCTTACCTTCATCTGTAGATGGCTTCATGCAATCTCTGCTATATTCTTGTATATACATTAAAGTGTAAATTAAGCTAATCTGTATCTCTGATTTCTAATAACAATGTAAAGATTCTTAAAAGACAGACCATATTTCATCTGCATTCAAAAGGTACTTCAGCTAGGCTAATTACCTGTTAAGATCAGCTTCTCTGACTCTTAAGCAGAACTGCCTGTTCTTGCATAAACACGCTGCGTTTCAGTTCCTCCTAGTGTGGGCAGGATAGTATAGATGTCGGACATTCGGCTGCTAAGCAGCAAGCCTTATGCATCCATTTTGATCTGGCTTTTGTTGGTTTTTATGTTTGTTTGTTTGTTTTGTTCTTAAAGCAATAGCAACATAGGGAATTAGTGGTTAGGGATCGTAAGTTTGTCTTCCTGTGTTTGGGAAGCTGGTTATTGGAAGTTGGGCCTTTTGAGCATGGTGACAGTAAGTCAAAGAGGACTTAATATAGGACCTCCACATATAGGCCTATCTGACTACCAAGCACACCATCAACACTGCCGTGGTTAGAGCTTTTTGTAAATGGCCATTGGAAGGTATATGAGTCACAATAAAGCAGTTCTTGAAAGAGGTGAGGGGAAAAAAGCTAATGGTAATCTTGTATTGCCCTACATTAACAAAATTAACAAACTATTTGGGTGACATTTTTGATAATTTGCTTTATATAAAGCCATTATCTGACTTCAAATTTTCTTTATATGCTGTACAACTTTTTTTTAGTCAGAATTTCAACTGGAAGCCACTATCAATATATTTAATAATGAAACAAACTTAAAATATTCACACTTTCTTTTCCTTTTTTTTTAAGGTATATTCATATATATGAAAATAAGTCCTCTTTTTTTTTCCTAGCCCAACATTTCCAGTAAAGGCAGCAATTTCTTTTTATTCTTGAGAAAATAAAAAAATGCTTTAATAGCATGCTGTACAGTCTTGCTGTAATGCAAAAAGAGAGACTATCCTGCAAAAGGGTATATAGCACACCAGAAGTCAACCAACTGCTATTTTATCTAGTCTTTTAAAATTAAGTACAGAATATGCACATTATTGTAGACAGGTAAGTATTCAACAATTTGCATTCTCACTAATAATCTGAGTCCTATTCTAGACCCAGTGAGTAATTAATGCCTTGGAAAATGCTTATAGCAATCAGTTGCTAAACCACCAGACAGCAGATCCAGTCCAAAAGTTGTCCATACAGTACGTGTGCATTCCCACCTAATCTGTTGTTAAGGAAACTGGAGAGAAAATGCAACAATAGGTAAATCTTGGTGTTTTTCTTAGCCAGAATCAAAGAAAAAGTCTTGGCTTAAAATTTTGAAATGCCTTCTTTTCAACTCTTCTCATTTACTTCCTTTTTTGTAGGGGTAGGGTTAAATTTAAATATCTTCCTTACATATGATTAAAATAGGCTTAAAAAAAGTAAGCCAAACTTTGCTTCCACTCAAGCAGGTTTCTAGAGATGCCGCAGCAGATCTTCAACTATTATTTTATTTGCTAAAGGAAGAATGTTATTTACTAACTACTAAGAGAATGCGTAAAAACCAGCACTTGTTCTGAAAGTGGATTATATAAATTTTGTTATTTCATTAAAGAGCAAAATCCACTGCATGGTCTTTCTAAAACTGTGATTTACATTCTTTAGAATGTTCCTCTCATTATAAAAATAATTTCTGGATGTCTTAAAATCAAGGAGGAAAATATATATGCACTTTTCTTTTCTAGCTTGCTTGGGGTCTTAGATAAGATAAAGCCAAACAGAGTTATCATCTTCCCTAAATATAATTGTTCCTTAATAATAATTGGTTTTCTGTTTATTTAATGTGGCCATCTTATCCCTCCACTGCAGATCAAAACAAGTATTAGTAAGTAATCAAGCTATGGTTTAGAAAATCCAAATCAAAAGCACACTTGTTAAGGAGAAGATATATGGGTTACTCAGCATTCTCTTCAAATCAACTGTCTCAGCACAGTATGGGCAAGTCTGGTTCTTGCCAGTACTGCACCAACCACGGATGCAGGATTCATGAAACCTGGTATCAGGTGTATTGTTAAGGAATCTTTCAAATATAAACAAGGTCCAGTGCATACATCTGCAAATCTAGTGAAACCATCAGCAGATAATGACTGATTATGATACTGCCTTGTTTTATAAATGAGCAGTTTCAAATTACTTAAAATATTTAGAATATTTAGAATTATTTTAAAGTTGAATCCAATGTCCCGAACATCCAGGCTGGTATTTATATTTTCCAGCTCACAAGAAGCCAGGAGACTCTGATGAACTGCAGAAGAGGGTGATTAGTAACACTGTTCCATCATGTATGCAATACCTTTCTTTTTTGGTTTCTGGAATGCAAAATGTGGAGTTGTTTGGTACCCTGAGTGTACGACACTGGATCTTCTGTCAGGCTGTAGGGTATGTATATGACATTTTTTGAGAAGGGTTCCACATCTGCCTTAAAACTACCCAGCAAACACAGCCCCAGGCACAGCTGGAGGAAATCCTCTGCAGTACCCAGGAGCCTGAATTCGCAGACCTGACCAATGGGTCAGCATGCCTGGTCTAATACACAGCCAGGCACACCCACACAGGATGGGCACAAAGTACCTGGAAGGTGGGTTTAGGCCTGAAACTGTAGGGTTACAGCCACAGTCTTGCATCAGTTTGTCTGTCAAAAAGCTGTGTGGCCTCAATTTGTGTCACAGAGCTGAAATATATTTCATGCTCCTATTTTTGCTTTTGTGCTCTGTTGTTTCTGAATGTGTTTTTTTTTCTTTTTTTTTTTTTTGGTATTTGTCCTTTTTTTCTTGGTATTTATTGCTGTTGTTATTATTTTTTAATGCAGCATAAAAGAGGAGAAAACAACAGTTCCATAATTACATGGAAAGGATACACATGATTACAGGACAGCTGGTAGGTATTTTCAATGATCCCTTCTTCATTTATATCCACAAAAATTTTCTGCCCGCAGACTGTGCAGATGTCATTGGAAAAATTTCTTGTTGGTATGCCACTGATGTTGTAAAACTATCAAGATTGAGTTTACAGGAGAAAAAGGAAGCCAAAGAACAACAAAATATTTGCTTAGAGTCAAGGATGCATAAACACATTTTAAGTGTCATCAAAGATAAGGACAGCATGAAAATGGCCACAGTTGTCTTAGTTTACTAGTGCCAGGATGCACAGAGTTACCAAGAAATAATTAAAATCTTACTGCTGATGCAAGAACTCACGCAACTGTCTGCTTGATTTTAAGTAACTGGGACAGAGTAGAATTGTGCTGAGGTAATCACCTTATTTGGAAAGATAAGACCTATAAAAAGGAAAGGGCAAGAAGAGTCTTTCATGGACTTTGGGGAAGTAAGAAGCTTGTCTTCCTATGTAGCAGCAGGCAATCTCATACTTGAAGTATCAACATGCTTGATGGCAAGCAATGTTGAAAGCAGGCTATGAACTGCTTTTGGAGCAGCTACTCAGCTCTGTTATTGGAAGGCCAAGCTGACACATTTTCTTATAGAAAGGGTGCTTGGGGTCTTATTCTGCAGAACATTTAGGTATATTTAATTGTTTTGCAGAAGCAACAAGATCAGCCAAATCTCAATAGGTGTAAGATGCCAGTCAAAGAAATGTTAAGTTTCTGTAGCTGGAAAAGCCCACTGTCCTCCTGAATACAAATTCCTCATAACAAATTCTTTGCTAAACTGCAGCAAGTGGTATTTAACACCCTACCCCTCAAAACCCCAACCCAATAGAGTCTGCAAAAATGTTAACATCTCTTGTCATCTCTCTGAGATTGTTTGTGTTACAGGTCTTGGGAGACTGAAACCTGGCTACCGAATACTCGTAAAACTGGAGTTTCTCAACATTAAAAAGAACTTATCATTTCTGCTGCAACAGGGCACAAAGTAAGAACCTTTAAAATAGAGCTAACAAATTTGTAGTTATATCTTTAAAGTACACTGTTGGGGGAATTTAGCTGGTTAAACAAACTACCTGAACAGAATAAAGCTTAACAGTATTGGTAACACAAACCTGTTTGTTAAGTTTCTGCCAAGAATTTGCCATCAGAGCTATGTACCTTTGTGTTAATCAGCTATACAATGTATGGGCAATAAATCTGACACTTAAAGGAACAGCTGATTTATGTATGTCAGTATCATCTCCAATACCTCCAAGAAGTGTTGGACTTAAAGCAGATGTATTATGTAGTTGATCTACACGCTTTTGAGGAATCCCTGGAATTTCTGATCAGACGGCACCTCAAACAGAGTCCAGCACAGTAGCTCTGAGTGGGCTGCTAGTCAGAGAGCAATCCTGGACAAACATAAAGAAAATTCAAATCCTACCCAGGCAAAAATTCTAGCTGGGTTAAGAGGTTAGTCAAGAATCATCTGGACATACAGTATTGTCATTGGCAATAGTCAAAATAAAAAGAGGAGTAGAGGAGAACCCCCTAGCAATATTACAGACTTGTAGAGTGGGAAATCATAATTATCAGAATTATACTATGTTTTTGATAAGAATATGCTTATCTATTTTTATACTTTACATCAAGACTTTTTATGTCTCATCTCCTTCAGGTGACGAAAGACTGAGGATTAACTCATCAGTTAAATTAGGGGATTAAATGAGTGAACACAGTGGCTGTATGAAGTTTAAGGTTTTTCCCCTCCTCTCTTTGCACCACAAACACAAGTTGCACAATGACTAAATATCAAACTTCAGGCTAACTATGCAATAATAAAAATCAAGAAGTAAGAGAACCTACAGCTACACAAGGTAAAAGGGGTTTCATATGTTGAGGTGGGTAGTGAAGAGACCAGCCTGGAGCCATTTCACTGCAAACAAAGTAAAATCTATCAAATAGGAAATCAGTTGCCAATCCCCATTTTACCTGAAGATACCTACCTAAAGAATAAATTAAATCCAAACACGGTAAATATTGTGGCTACATCACCCACAATTCCAATTGCACAAATCAGTTTACAGATCAGGAGGAACCATTTGTAGACCAATCTATGGATAAGAGAAAAGAAAGACTGCTCAAGACCATGCATATTTTGCAGAGTGACACAAAATGCTCCACATACGGAGCTTCTAGGGAAGTATTCATATAAATTCAATAGAAGTTTTACACTTCCATACTTCTCCCTTACTTAAAGGTGAATAAAAACTTATAATACAGGAAAAAATACAGGGAAAAAAAAACCCCAAACCCTTTTTGTTTTGCTTCAGTCTTCACAAGAAATAGTAATTGTGAACAGATTGTTAACATAATTAAAACTAACAGTTGGGAATTGTGAAGGAGGGAGATGTAGTCCAGAAAAGGACAAGAACAGGTAAAAACAACTGAGGTAAGTTAGATATAGTCAAGTCAGTATACTACCAATTAAATTTATCCAAAATACTTAAAGGTTAGGAGAAGCAATCTCTGAACCATTAAAGTCTGTGCAAGCCCAGGGTAGAGAGGCAGAGATTCAGAAGGCTGGAGAAGGAACAATACAGACCTCTCTTTAGGGAGGCAGAGGGGGCTCTAAGGAATAAATTCAGACTATTTGGCATATATACCAAATTGAGCTCTTCAGGCTCAATAACAGCCGGGATGGCTGCTGATGGTAATGTCTGAAGTATGAAAGACCAAGATGGAACTGATGGAATGAATTTAATTTTAACTCTTGTTTAATACTTTTTCATTTGCATGTCATGTTTGATAAACACTGGTTCAGAGGAACTTATTTATACTGCAGTAGGAAGATTCCTTCAAATTCAACTGCTCATGGCCCTTTTTGTAATCTGTGAAGATTTGTTCCAGGGAAATTCTTATTTGCTCTTCTATTTCTACAGGTTTCCTTTAAGAAACAATATCAAAAAAAAACCCCAAAACCAAAGCAAAACCAACACAAAAGGACACACTATAGTGTTCTTCTGAGAGAGGCTTGCTGGTTGTTCTGAAAGTGGTGTAACTCGTAGTAACTGAGGAATTCCCCACGTGGACAGGGATCTCCACCAGTAAAGTCTGATGGTGAAACAAAGAGGAGCAACACACATCGCCAGTAGTGTGACAAACTGTTTGCAAAATTGAGGCAGTCATTTCAAAGTAATGACATCCCATGGTTTCATTTCATGTGGTTAGGTTTGATTAACAGATTGCCAAACTTTAAAACTCATACAAAAAAATGTGACTTGTACAGCATCTGACACAGAGGAGGGCCTTTGGCCCTCGAATAACAATGTTAGTCTGCCTTGCACCCTGTATAATAACAAATAATTAGTAAACCCAGTGTAGTAAATGGTTATAACACTGAGATACAACTCATCAGACCCCCACATCCTATTCTCAAAATCCGAAACAGTGTATTGACAGAATTAATGATAGTGAAAAAGACATTAAAGTTTATTTTCTAACTCAAATTATATATGGTGACCAAAGGGCTAAAGCTTCAGGAGCAAGTTTTCTGAAATTCATGGAGGCAGTTTGGCCTTTAAGCCTTAGAGCTGCTCTTATGAACTTTCAAAGGCACATTTGGCTGCATTAACTTGAGATGCTGCTCTGTCACATGACCACGCTACCAAAAGTTCTTCTTAAAAACTCTTTCTACACCACAACAAAATGCTGTGGCTTAAACTTTTAAACCTTTTATGTAAATTGAATGATATCAAATTTAATGATGTGTATTTATTCAAAATGCCTGCAGTGATGAAATATTCTACTACTTTTCCAATAAGCAAACGTTTGAAACCCACTGAACAGTCAAAAGCCCTATAATATCAGTTCTCTCTGTGATCACATTAAGCCATGGATTTGAGATTGTGGAAGCCTGATGATGGCAAAGATAAAGCAAGACTGACTTTAATATGTGTTTGTAGACTTAGCTCCTGCATCTTTACAGAAAGGTTACCGAAAAAATAAATAAATCTGAGGGGAAACAGTTTTCAAATTTGGGGCAGGGGGAATCTTTAAAAGCAAACAAAAAGCACAATCCATCTAGAGTAAAAAGCTATTTCTACGGAAGATTAATCTCTTTCTGTAACCCAAAAAGTAGAATTTTGAATGAATGTGTGTTACTCCTTGTGAAACGTTACATAGTTTTGATAGTTTTCAATTGAAGCAGGACTGGATTCTTCTTCTTCTCCTAAGGAAAAGGAGTAACTCTCAAAAACCATAAAAAATAGTATTCCCCCAAACCCCAGAAAGCATGCAACCTTTGAGCAAACTGATATAAGTTAAAATAAATTAACAGAAAGATAACCATACAGCATCATTAGAGCACATCACTGTTAGGCATTTCTCCACCCTGCAGTCCTGGCTTTATGGGACCACAGTCTGCTCCTTGTGACCATAAAAGTGACAGAGCTCCTTCCGTGCCACGCAGCCCTCCTGGTATGCCACAAGTCAGCGGCTCCTACACATCCCTGGATGCACAGGCTGAGGTCTCCTGGCCTTCACCAGAGGCCACCAAAGGAGGTTCCCTGTTGCCTGCCTGCATCGCTACTGTCCAATGTGATCCCTGTCCAATACGCTTACGTACTGTGGGTTGCTTTTTTTCAGTTGACTGAAAGTAAAGTCTGAATTTGAGTGACAAAGCCAAAACTGAATGGGCACACATCTTCAGTAAAGTGCCTACATTCTAATACAAATCTATAAGAGCTTTTTGTTACTGTGTTAGCTGCAAAATGAAAAAAAAGGTATCACAGCCTTGTCTTGGGTGATGGTGTTATCAGATCAATTGGTATATATTGTTTGCAGTAATTGTTTCATACTTCCTTATTGATTTTTTTATGTCTTCCAGGTTGTTAATTTTAATACTATTAGCCCCTACATGAAATGCATGACTGTTTTGTCATGTAAATGAGGACAAAGATAGGAATCAAGTCATACACATGAAAACCCCCGTATTGATTTATTATTAATACTGGAAGGTCACCATCTGGACAATTCCATAAAATAATACATCTGCATTGCTGCTAAGTGGGAGCTTTAACATCTGGATCATATTATTCCAAATTTTCCTCATCCACCCATCATAGCAAGAGGAATTTCCTGACAAATCAGATTGCTGCCCAAAGGTAAAATGTTTTTCTCATTACCGTACTTTAAATGAGCTCAAAAAGACCTAGAAGTGAAGTCAGCATCAGCGTCATAGACAACTTTCTTATTTTCTAATTGTGCAGATTAAATAGGTCATACAAGCACCAACTGAAAAACGTCCATCTGTCCTCTGCGTCCCTCACAATCCTTCCCCCACTCTGAGCAAGTAAGAATGCCTGTCACCAGCAAATGCAAGAGAACAGCATTATTCCACTACCCTTTCCGTCTTAAAGCATATGGTGAAAACTGCATACATAAAGAAAATAACAGTGTAATAATTAGATTTATTGTGACAGACTGACCTTACCAGAACTCGTTAACTTGGCAACGCAAGCTAACTGGCTCTCTAAAAATCTAGTTTCTTTTGATGTAGACATATTCAAATACTCAAAAACATATGCATGAAAGAAAGAATAAATCAGCTGTTTGGGTTTTTTTAAGGTTTAAATTAATATGCTTATACTTGGATAGTACATTGGAAATTGGCAGGGATTTCTATATTAAGTAAATCAACCAACCTTATTTTCAAGATTTGCCTCATTACTTAGGTATAGAAATCAATGCTGTCGTAACTACACCGCTTCATTTTTCAACTATATTCCAAAGTAAGTTCTTGTTACATGACTGCCACATGACACAAAAGATATACAATCAGTAAAATGGGCAACAACCCACGGGACCAGAAGTAAGGCTTTTGTGTTTGATATTGTTCTGAGACCATGACAAATCTGCCTATCTCAGATATTTTAAGATTTCTGTTATGCCAGGGGAGAACAATTTTGTCCACATATATCATATTTATTTAATTTTCATCAATGGACAACTTCCAAGGGCAAGAAAATTCCATTATAAGAATCAGCTGAGTACGTGATAGCCAGAATTTCTTTTGGGAGAATAGAGAGTCAGAACACTAGTAAGCTTTTTCCTTCCTTCCCCATTTGATATGCTAAACTCCAGCCTTTGCGTTGAGAAAAAATGGATAGGATAGGCTACGACAGGATAGGAATGGTTTTTCAAGGATGGTAACTCTCTGACTAGGATTCTTCATTGCTACCCCACGTCCCAGAGCACGTAATACAGTTGCAAGCACGTAATTGCCTCCACCTCACTTAATTAGAGGAGTGCAAAATTTGTAAGTGAAGTGGAGAAATGAAAGCATTACCTGAACACAGATGCAAACCTATTGAAAATCAGGTTTTTACAGTGTGAATTAGCATAACACAGGCTCCATATTTATTTTTGAAAAGGTCAAATAACAATTACAAAATTCTCAACAGTAACTGAGAAATGATCCTTTTCTCTAATCTGCTTCCCCATCATATGGAAGTTAACCCAAAACTGTCAACTACCACCTAGAAGAAAAAACACAGTTGTCAGAGTGGTCTACATTTTATTATCAGGCCAAGACTTACAAGAAAAACTTTATTTATTTATTTATTTCCCCCCTCCCCTCTTTGCTAGGGTCACACCCATGTTACTTTATATGTAGCCATCTGGTGAAGGACAAACTCTTCCATCTTGCCAAAATTATCCACAGCTGAGCCTTGGTTGCTTTGCTGCAACTTTTTTGCTCTTTCCTCTTTGAAATAGGAGCCTTCCCCAGCATGCCTTTTTTTTTCAGGAGACATTTTACATTCTCGATAAGCCTGGATAAGGCCCTTTTGGAAGCTACAGGCTGTTGCTGTTTCTCTTGTATCTAGTAAGTAGTTGCTGCTTTTTATTTTTTGTTCTTTTTGAGCAAGCTAATGAATGCCCTTTCCATGCAGGGCTGATTTTATGCTCCCTTTGACCTTCATTTCCTTTTTCTTTCAAAAAGAAACCAAACTTTTCTTTTTTATATGTTTGCAAAGCACTTTGAAGGGGAAGGAGGGAGTCAATCACTGCAATCCTTTGCTTTATTTCTACTAACAGGACTGCACAATTCTCTCTGAGCTCTTACTATGCCTGAGAATAGCGTGAGTATCCAGAGCAGGGATTTATACATGCAAATGTCCACCCCGACCTCAGAATCAGATAGAACGGCTAGCTGATGCTGCCTTCGAATATGCAATGGAAGGCTGGCTACTTGTTTTGTTGATCTGCTGGGACAGAAAATAGAAAAGAAAGCAAGTTTTTCTCGGAGAAAAGGAGCCTTAGGTTTACCCCTCCCATTGAAAATAATGTGTTCCACCTCTTCATCTGCTTTCCTTTCTCTTTTCCTCCTAAAGATGCAACCATATTGTTATAAACAGGGGAAAGTGTTTGGTTTCTTAAGTATTAGACACTGCTGTGCATAACCTGTACGTGAACTATACGGGCATAAATGGAGTGGTCAAAAGCTGGATGGCAAGCGAGAGAAATGTGTAAACAAGCAAAAGTAGAAGGTTGTTTTCTCTTTAGTGAGCATGTGGTTGTTTTTCAAATTTTGACTTATTTAAGTGCTTCCTACCAAATCAAACAAAAATGATATGCACATGAACACAAGCATAATAACTGCCACCTGGAAGAACTGTAATGCAGAAGTCTAGACCTGCCTGTACTCAGGGGAGCAGTAGATTATTTTTGTTTGTTTGTTTATTTTTATGTCAAATAGGCAGTTTCCTGTATGCATTAACTAAGTTGTTTAATTCCTAAATGCGAACATCCTTGCACTTTCTACTCCTAAATCAGAAGGTTTCTTTATCTGATGCAACAATGCATACTAGTTATTTTTCAGCTATCTTGTGTAAGGATCTCATTAATCGTCCAGCTTTGCGTCTTAATATTTGTTCTATTTGTTAGTCTTCAAAGTACAGTGGACTCGATTTTGGCAGTTACTGTACTGATAGAAATTTGTAACTTTAACATTGCTGCATGACATGCTTTTAAAGAAAGCAAGCTAATGTGATGAGATCAACAGCGCATTCAAAAACTATACAAAAGTATCTGGATATGAAACATGAGGGCAGTTATAACTTAACACACAAACTTTGTAAGTTGTTTTGGTGACAAACACTCTTAAGTTACCTAACATGGAATAAGTGCAATAAACCATTTACTGGCAGAGACCCACTGTGAGTAGTGTTCGCTATTATAAAGTAACTTCATACATAGATGGTAGGTGTGAGAATATATTACTCTCCAACTAAACAGAGCGTGAAGCAGAACCTCAGTGCAAAGCGAACTTCAGCTTCTTGTGCTGCTATTTTTACTGAAAGAGGCTCTGCTTCAGTTCCTTTTTTACTGGAGAAGGTGGCCATGCTGCTGCCACACAGCTGTGCACTAAAAATTGAGGCCCCAACATGTTTCTGGTGCAGATGTTTTGCTTATTTTTAAAATGTGCTGCAAAAACACAAAAACCATCACAAAGTCTTTATTAAAGTGTTGTGATGGCTGCAGTTGTACTGGAGCCTCCCTAGACTAGGCTAAACACGTTTAAAAGTATATTTTTTCCATATTGGCCATGTCACTTTGTAGGTGTGACTGGCTGCTGTAAACCAATAGAGGGGAATGAAGCTTCAATTGCTGAAGACTGAGTTACACAAGCGATAGGACTGTAACAAGCTGTTGGCATTTTGACAGAGGTTAAGTCGATGTAGTACACGTTAACTAACTTCAAGTACTGCTAAGCAGGATAATGCTAAAGCAACACAAAGTGTATACTGCTTAGACTCCCATGGGCTTTCCCAGGCAGACAGGGATCTTCCCAGCTGGTCGTCATTGTACGCATACTTAGAGTTCAAGTGTGTTTCAGCACTGATTTGGTACTAGTCTCATGCAAATCATTTTCAACGGAAAACTAAGACATGGACAGTGACTTCAGTCACTTCAGTGTTCTGTTCTTTATTATAAATGTCCATTGACATTTACATCAGTAAGGCAAAAAATTGATAGGAAAGAAATACTTGAAAAGCTCTGAACTGAGGTGCTAATGTGAACATAAAATGATCGAATGATACAGCAGAAGTGGTCTAGAAGAGAAGTTAAAGAGAACATAATGATAAAGTATATGGTATATGATTGTACTAAACATGCTCAGGTACTGGGTGTGCTCAGGGTTAGGGATAGGCATTTGTAAAAGTAAAGAGTTAGTGACATGAAACTAAAATCCTCAATGAGCTGTGCTACTTGTGATGTCATTAGACACTTCACCTGTATATATGTTGCCATGACAAACATTTCATCACTATTTCTAACTCTGTAAAGTATAGCTGAAAAGCCTGTTTCACAGCCTCTGTATTGCCATTTTATGCCACTGTGAAAATCCACTAACAGTAAAGCTGTCACAGATCAGGCTGTCTTTATATCCTAACACAGTTTTTGTGAATTGTATCAAGGTTTCATTTTTTAGTGTTTAACAGACCTGTCAAATCAGGAAGTCTGAGAACCAATTGCAAGGGATAAAGTATTGATCTTGACAGTTATTGATTTCACTGGTATTAAGAAGTTCGGTTCCAAAAAACCTGGATTTCAATCTACAGATGCCTTGGGGCACTCATCAGCTGATGAAGAGGAAAAAGCTAAGAAACTGCTTGTATGCTTAAAACTCTGCCTGTGTGAGGTATCTGTGTAATCCCCATTATTTGTTTAACATTTACTTAAAACTCACACTGCTTTTTAAGGACTGGCCCTTTCTGAGATGCCTAACTTTTTTTTAACTATTGAATAGGGAGGTCAGGGGTGGAAATCGTATCACTCTAGTTTTCTCACGTTTGCCGAGAAGTCTGTGGCAGGGGAAAGGAAGTGAGCTGAAGCACCATAAGTCCCAGTTTTAGCACCTTAACCACAAGACAAGCTTTCTCTCTAATTAGGCATGTGTGTGAGTAACTTGCTGAATAGGGGCCTTGGATTCTCTTGGTAAAACCTCTGTAGCATCATTTCAGCTAGATAAGGGTAGCTACTTTGTTCTCCTACCTAGTCTGTTATTAGACAGCTGTTTGAAAATGCAAAGCCTCTTCCTTAAAAGGTTTAACCTACTAAAGACTAATTACAGCATCAGTATGCATACCCAGAATATCAAATACAAGTTGTTTTTACTTCCTACGTAAAAGCTATTGTCCACCTGACCAAAAGCTATGGCTTGCTGCTTTCCACAGAGACTCAGTTGTCTTGCTAGGCATAAACTCTCAAGAGTATATAATGACTCCCAATTGTTACCTGAGAAAGATGATGTCTTAACCACTACAGCTTCAAAACTGCTGTCTTTCTGACAAGATACTCACCTT
This sequence comes from Pluvialis apricaria, assembly GCA_017639485.1. Lineage (NCBI taxonomy): Eukaryota > Metazoa > Chordata > Aves > Charadriiformes > Charadriidae > Pluvialis > Pluvialis apricaria. The sequence goes on along the minus strand of CM030010.1, from coordinate 49,439,847 downwards.
GTATGATCAACAGTGTCTTTGCTTCCACTGAACGAGCACAATCTGAGCAACAACCAAGGTTGCAATGAGAACAAGAACCATATCTATGTGCATCGATTCACAGCCGTGGTGCTTCGCATGCATCTTCTGATGTTGCAACCTGAAAAGAAAATATGCGTGCTATTTGGAAAAAAAAAAAAGGTCTAGATTGACTTGTTATACTGAGAGGTGACAGTCAGCCTATGTTTGAGAGATACTTTATGAGGAAGTACTTTACTGTTGTTATGTATGAATATATAAGGTAACAAACTAGATGAGAATACTTGGCCTTTGTAACCAAAGAACTACTGGAAATATTATCCTGAAAAAGGAAATTTAAAGTAATTTTTTTTCTTTTCTTTTTCTAGTCAGTCCTGAGCATAAATATAGCGACAAATACATAGTGCCTATGAATTTTAAGCAGACATTTCATAATCACGGATCTGAGCCCCACATAACCTTTTAATCCAAGGCAAATGCAAACTCAGAAGATGGCTTAAACCTCTGTTTCACCTTCCTTCCCTATAAAGTGAGAATTATAGGTGGTATTTATCTTCCTTCTGGAGATAATGAGAGTTTCTTTGAGCGCCTAAGAAAAGAGGGGATTGTCTTGGAGCTGTAAATCAGCCTCCTTCGTAAATAAAGCTGACTGAGCTTCTGTGTTAGATTGGAGCCTCATGCCTCTCTAGTAAGAATCTTGACCTTCACCTGAGCTTGACACAAATTAACCTGGATGTCAGTTTTCCCCTGACATGGAGCTTGCTGGGCCCACATTTCAGGACGCAATAGCACCTCCTGGCTTCTAGATCTGTGTATGCACTGAGTGCACCCCAACTGCACCCTGAAAGAAAGCTAAAGAGACAGACCGGCACTGCCTCCCTTCCCCTTCCATGCTCTGGCCCCTTTGGGGAGAAACACCGTGCATCTGGGCTGGAAGGGAGCTGCAGCATGTTCTGGTTGATGGTTTGCAGATCAAGACCTTTTGTCGTGGTGGCTCGTGGGCAGCAGCTACTCCAGAGTTAAACCAGTTGGGATCCAGATTTGAGCAAGGAACTACACAAAAGCCTGAAGCCATTCTTTGCTGCTATTACTTGCTATCCCTTGTTAGCCAAACTTTGAATCCAATTAAAACTTTTGACTTTGCAGAAATCTGGATATAGGTTTAAAACCTGTGGTTCCTTCCTTCCCCTTCTCCCTTCTTCAGAAGCTAAAGCGCAACCGTAGCCATGCTTTTTTCCATTTAAAAAGAAATGGCTACACGGTGGATGCTGTGCTCAGAGGCCACAGCACTGAAGCAGGTACCGATACCAATGTCAAACATGCCTTTCTTCCCAGCTTTATGCGAGTACCACGGAGCACGACACCTTTGCCAACAGCGTGCTTGCATTAAGTATCTGGAAGCAGCTCATCGCACTCGGTGTCCCTCAGGCCGCAATCAAGGGTGCCCCCTTACGGGCAGCGCATCGGCGCCGGGCACGCTGGCAGGCCAAGGTGATAGCATAATTAATGTGCATCCTAAGAAAAGGGAAGGCAGCAACAGGGAGATAACAAGCTTTTCCTCTTCAACCCACCCCCCTCCCCCCCAATCAGGTGTTAAAATGATGGCTAAAGGACAGTTTCTTTATATTAGACTTGCAGGGACAGGAAGCATTATATTTGTTGTACCTAGACGAAAACATTGTACTACAACAGCAATATCCGTAATGATTGCTATAAAGCTGTTCCTTATTTTGTTTTGCTGAGGAACAGATTAAACTGACAGAATAAAAAGTTCAGTAAAACTTTTCAAGAAAAGAAAATTATTTACTAACTACACTTCTGTGAACAAAATGTTAAAGGTTTCTGGTATCGCAATAAATGTACATTTAACAAAACAATCATTTAACAAAACATTTGCAAGCAATATGTAAATTAACTTACTTCCATTGTTCCTCTGTTGATAGTAAATCATTTTCCTGAAACACATTCAAAACAAATATTATAACTTCACGGTGAACAACAGCCAGATGGGTTTTCTTCTCTTAACTCTCACCACCCCTTCTGTCCTGTGAATTGCCAGACAGGTTGGCAAGTTCCCTCTGCCCCTCTTGCCTGGAAGCTCCTTAGAAACCAGCAGCTATGCTGAGGATGGCGGTCACACAATTTCAGTGGCTGCCGTGTACGATGGGTGCAGCTAATGAACTCCCTCAGGGTGACGGATCAACAGGGGACTGTGGGGTGTGGAGGTGACATACTCTATGCGCCTACAGTTATAGTGTAACTTCAGCCAAAAGGGACGTTGGCGGTTGTCTTGACCAACCTCCAGTGCAGAACAGAGTGAAGGACAGCAGGTTGCTCAGGGCTGAATCCACCTGATGGGAATGGAAGGAAATTTCACTGGCCCCCTGCACCTCCTGTGGCAGTGAATTCTCTTTTTATTTTTCAGTACATGGGGACAAAAATCACTGCAACAAAATTAGCAAGCTGAGGTTTAAATGAAGTGTCTCTTAGGCTTAATCAAAAAGGTGTAGGTCTGATCTTTCAGCTACTCTAATTAGGCAGCTGTACAGATACAGCATAAAACCTGTGATATAGCTTACACAAAAAAGGCTGAAGGGGGGAATTCGAGAATATTCATTGACGTCTAAAGGTAGTACTTCTGGTTCCAAACTGGTTTCTGTCAGAAAAGTTCATTATCAAAGATGGTGTTTAGTTCTTGTTTTTTCTTCAAAATCTTCCAATTCTGTAAATAAGTCTTTGAATTTTCTATAAAAATTATAAAGCTCAAGGGAATACATTTTTGCAATTTTTGAGTGTTTGCTGTTTTTCAGTTGAAATGTCCATGTGTGGTGGTGGTGGTGGTGGTCGTTGTTGTTGTTAATATAACTTGAAGTGTCAAGGTGCCACTTTATGTTGGCTTTTGCCATGTACATCTTAGCCATATGGGTGATGTGTCCTTGCATTTTGCTCTGAGTACTGAGAGATATGCTACTGTTTTACCATCTGCCTGAGGTTACTGTGTGGCACTTTGTACTTGTCTAAGGGAGAAACAGGGAAGCCGAGTCACCATTCACTTGGGGAAAGATGTAGACTTTTAGAAGAATTTAAGTTCCAAAAGATACAGCTGTACCAAGCAGAAACTTCAAACCCATCTAGATGCCCAGCTGCCACTCTGCTTCCTCAGCTCCTTTTGCTGTTTCTGTCAGAAAAAGTATGAGGCAAGTGGCTTCTGATCTCTTGTCTTTGGAGGTCGTGAGGATCAAACTGAGGGAATAAGGGGGGGGGGGGGGGGGGGGGGGGGGGGGGGAAGTCTTCACTTCACTATACTTTTGCAGAGTGAAGTAAAGGAGTTGACATTCTAGTCTTAGTCAGCAAATACTGTAAAATGGAGACTTGCTTTTGTAGTTCATATGTATGTTAATGTACCTCTACAAAAGTACTGGACTACACATCTGCGAGCTCTAATCTCATTAGGACTGAATTAAATTGCAACAATTACTTTATATAGCTCGAAGTAGAGATGCGTTTCAATTCACACTGCATTATTTATTTGTTTACCAGCTAGCAAGTAACTGAGAACTTGCAGATTCTGAAAATGCATTTATATCTTGCTAATCAAATCTGATTTCTGTTGTTACTATGCAATAAAACTGGAAATACACGTAGGATAGTTTAGATCCCACTTCTCTCAACATTGTATGTGGTATCATTTTGACTCTGTCACAAGCTAGGGACCAGTTAAGAGGAAGGCTACTGGGCCTTAAAAACAAAATGAGTTTTGTTTCAAAGACAGCAGATCATTTGCTAGCATTTCATCATATTCTATTAGTATACTTCTTTCCAACTTATTAAAATGAAGAACTTGTACAAAATACTGATTTTTTTTGTTGTTGGTTTTACTTTTTTCCCCAACACATACTGATAACGACACCTTTTCTTTAAGTATCAGCCTACCTGTGCCAGAATTTGGATGTGGCAGTGGTTAAAAGGTGGAAACCAAATTACAGTCCATGCAGTGTTTTTAGCTTTATTTTGGATACTGCACAGCCAAATGAATCCTTGCATCTCCAGACTTCCCTTATTAACCTCTGATTGCTCTCCTCCTCCCCTATGGTGGTGGCAATGGCTTGGTGATGAGGGCTGCCCTGTACCAGGTGGATGTGCCACACAAGGCAAAGACCAGGGCAGCAGGTGGAGGCTTGTCACGAGGCAGCTAGGATGGCCTTTCTCCATAGGGTGAAGAACTGGACAGGTGGGATTCAGGAAAGTACCATGAGATACTGCTACCTGGGTGCTGCAGTTCATGGTGCAGGGGTTGGGAAAAGGAAGAACAAAAGTAGTGTATACATGGAGAAATACAATGCGTAGGGGCAAATACTACACAGTGCTTTGTGTGCAGCAGTTGGTATAGTAACACCGAACAACCCTGGCCATGAAGGTTGGGTACGCAACGTAGGGGAGAGCTTTGGGGGCTGCTGTGTGGCATGAGAACAAGGGAGAGTATTGTGGGTGCTGGCAATGGGGAGAGGAGAGTGAAGCCCTGTTTTAACATGTAGACAGACTAAGGTACCTGAAAGTTTTATTTGGCCCTCAGGAAAAGCGCAATTAAAGGTTTCAGATCCAGCTAGCGACTGCAACATCAGTGTGTAATGGATGATCAGTGAACGTATGGCCGTGGGCATGACCTCGCCCTTGCCAGTGTCCCCTCAGTAGTGGCAAATGGTGACCTGGCAAGAAAGTATTTGCTATAAATGCAAAATGCCTGTCTAAACACAGCGTCTGTCAGCAGCAGACAGGGATAAAGCCTAGATGCCATTTGTTCAGTCAGGGCCTCTCTTCTAGCTGCTGGGTAAAAAGTACTTGCTAATGAGGTGTAAACTCATGTATTCACCAAAACCCGTACAGAACAGGGCAAGAAAATAATACTGGCTTAAAAGGATAACTTTTATATGAACAGAAGGACTATTTTCTTGTCATAGTCCAGGTAAATCCCAGTTTATTTACACTGGGGTGAAATATAAGCTTCAGAGCAGACAAGCAGATGCCCTGATGTGCGCTTTAATTTCCTCAGTTGGATGACTGAGAGTTTTGTTGTTCGTGTCTTGGGTTTGTTTTTTTTTTTTTTTTTTAAATCTTGAAAAAAAGAGTAATTTCTCTAAATACTTTTATCATTATCATTGATCTCATCTTTATTGCAGTGCTGTACTAATTTTCCAGAGTTTATTGTCTTGTTTTAAAGTAGATGGCAAGGTTGTTGGGGGAAGGCCCATGTATTCTTATTTATGCTTTAGCCACTAAGCACCCAAAAATTGTGCCTGGGCTTTTTCCATACTACTGCATTCCTAATGAAGAGCAATTATAATTAATACATAAAATTGTACCCAGAGCTACCGTCTCACCCTGTGCCAGCTGTCATAAAATCCCACAAAAGCTGGAGGCGGGCAGGGAAAGGTTGAAAGTTTCTTGATGTCTCTGTTTTTCCAAGAGAGAAGGAAAAAAGCGTAGAGGCAAAGGAGGGCTGGACAGCCTCGTTCCCCAGGAGCCGGCAGGTGGAGGGGTGCCGGACCCTGCTGAGCTGGACCAGGAGAGGCAGGCGACGCCAAGCCAGCGGGCTGGGAAGCATGAATGGTCCTGTATTTTGGGGCAGGAGTGCTGGGTTTAGGTGTGGGTTTCTCTCTGCCCCATCCTGTGGAGGCCTGGGGAGCACTTAGGCCTCCCTGAGGTCCCTGCTCCCTGGCAGCCTGCGGGCAACAGGGCTGAAGGTGCGGCTGTTCATCACATGGCCAACACTCTTACGCACACACCTCCATGCGGACACACACAGAGCTACAGCCAGACACCCCTCACCACAGGCCCCTCCAGCCACCCTCTTCCCCTCTCCTCCTCTTCCCTCCAGCCCCACTGCTGCGCCTCCAGGACCCACACCACTGCCATGCCAGCAGCTGTGCCCCCCAGCCATGGGCAGGAAGGAAGGTGCCACCTCCAGGTGCCTGTCCAAGCCCACAGCCCCTCAGCCGTGGCACTGGCAGGTGGCCATTTGGCAGTGGTGCAGCAAGGGGCATGCAGAGCCCCAGGATGCTGGTGCTGGGGTGGGAGGGTGCCAGGGTTGGTTTGGCTTTGCCTGCACATTCCCGCTCCCACAGGCTGAGTCACGGAAGCGTTATGCAAAATGTCTCGGGTTTTTTTCACTCCGAGATTTCATGGCATTGCTGTTGCCAGCCAGGGGCTGAGCAGTAGCGCTGCTCCAGGCTGGCCTGGGGAATGGAGAAGGCAGCACCTTGCTCCATCCACCCCAACGCTTGGCTGGGCGCCTGCAGCCCTGACTACCACCGTTGGTCTCTCCCACCTCCGCTACCCATTTTAAACACAAGAGAGGACATGTGTGTCTTCATTAAATATTTTCCCTGTTGCATTTGCTTTGTGCGCTGGATGAGCGGCTGTGGGGAAGTGGCCTGTTCGAGAACCCTAAAGCAGGCTGCTCAAAGCCTCCTAAGGTAGCAGCTGATTGAACTTTATCATTGTTTGTTGGTGCCAGATAACTACTTAATTTTTTTATCTGATGCACGAGACACCAAAATGGAGGTGGTATGTGGTCTGCTGGCCCTTTCTAAGTCTGTTGTTGAGGATCTCGAAGAGATGGCCACCTGTGCAAGTCCTGAACAGTCATGAAGTGCTTCATTCCTGAGTGGCAAGGTGCCAAGGGTTTGTACGTGGTCCTTCGCTTTTTGTATGGTGTGGGAGGAGGTTTTTAGTGTGTCTCTGTTGTACGGAGGGAGACATACTAGTCTCACGCATAGCAGACATCAGTCCTGCCGTGAAGGGAAGCAAGGGCCAACCCTTGCCCCATGGCATCCCCTGCAGGAACCCAAGGGTGCCCCAGCTCTGCATGGATATGGAGCAGCATGGGGCTGCTGGGGTTTGCAACCGAGAGCTGGTCAGATATGGCGGCTTCACAAGCTGCTCCCCGCTAGCTGGCTGACTCTCCCAGCACCTGGAGGTGCACAAATTTATGGGGCCAGATGGGATCCACCCAAAGGTACTGAAGGAGCTAGTGGAAGTGCTCACCAGGCCACTTTGCATAATTTATGAGCAGTCCTGGCTAACCGGGAGGTCCCGGCTGACTGGAGGTTGGCAAATGTAACACCCACTCACAAGAAGGGCCGGAAGGAGGATCCAGGGAACTACAGGCCAGTCAGTCTGACCTCGGTGCCTGGGAATGTGATGGAACAGATCATCCTCAGTGCCATTACATGGCACATGCAGGAGAACAGGGTGATCAGGCCCAGTCAGCATGGGTTTGTGAAAGGCGGGTCATGCCTGACAAACCTGATATCCTTCTATGATAAGGTGACTCACTTAGTGGATGAGGGAAAAGCTGTGGATGTTATCTACCTGGATTTTTGCAAAGCTTTTGACACTGTCTCCCACAGCATTCTCCTGGAGAAACTGGTTGCTCATGGCCTAGAGATGTGGACTCTTCGCTGGGTAAAAAACTGGCTGGATGGCCGTACCCAGAGAGTGGTGGTAAATGGAGCTAAATCCAGCTGGTGTCCGGTCACAAGTGGTGTCCCCCAGGGCTCGGTGCTGGGGCCAGTTCTCTTTAATATTTTTATCAATGATCTGGATGAGGGAATTGAATGCACCCTCAGTAAGTTTGCAGATGACACTAAACTAGCCGGGTGTGTTGATCTGCGTGAGGGTAGGATGGCTCTGCAGAGCGATCTAGACAGACTGGACCGATGGGCTGAGGCTAATGGTATGAGGTTCAACAAGGCCAAGTGCCAGGTCCTGAATTTGGGTCACAGCAACACCATGCGGTGTTGGTACAGGATTGGGGCGGAGTGGCTCGAAAGCTGCCTGGCAGAGAAGGACCTGGGGGTGTTGGTGGACAGCCGGCTGAGTATGAGCCAGCAGTGTGCCCAGGTGACCAAGAAGGCCAACAGCATCCTGGCCTGCATCAGGAGTAGTGTGGTGACCCAGACTAGGGAAGTGATCATCCCCCTGTACTGGGCACTGGTGAGGCCTCACCTCGAGTACTGTGTTCAGGTTTGGGCCCCTCACTACAAGAAGGACATTGAGGTGTTGGAGCATGTCCAGAGAACGGCTACAAAGCTGGTGAGGGGTCTGGAGGACAAATCTTACAAGAAACGACTGAGGGAACCGGGGTTGTTTAGCCTGGAGAAGAGGAGGCTGAGGGGAGACCTTATCACCCTCTACAACTACCTGAAAGGAGGTTGTAGAGAGGTGGGAGCTGACCTCTTCTCCCGGGTGACAAGTGAAAGGACGAGAGGAAATGGGTTTAAGTTATGCCAGGGGAGGTTTAGACTGGATATTAGGAAACATTTTTTCACTGAAACGGTTATTAAACATTGGAATAGGCTGCCCAGGGAGGTGGTGGATTTGCTATCTCTGGAGGTGTTTAAAAACAGGGTAGATGTGGTACTTGGGGACATGGTTTAGAAGTGGTTTTGTCAGGGTAGGTTAATGGTTGGACTTAATGATCTTAAAGGTCCCTTCCAACCTCAGCAATTCTATGATTCTCCAGCGGGAGCCTCCTGCCAGCCAGACCGGTGCAGTCTTTGCCACAAAGTTCTCCCTGTGCAGCCCCTAGTACATGCGTGAATAAATTCTGCAGTAATATAGTTAATTAGTATCAGCCACTGGTGGGAACGAAAGGCCTTATCTGGGGAGAATAGTGGGATGGGGGTGTGCTTCCCTATGACTATGCACATTTTTTTATTTACAAAAATAATACAGTGGGTTGCATGTCATAATTTTATGCCGTTTTCTTGTGTAGTTTCCATACCAGCCATTTAATCCAGAATACAAAACCTTCATAATAAGCTTAAATCCCTAAAAATTGTTCTGTTATAAAAGTAGTAACTTTATATTTCCAAGTGCCCTTTAAAATACAACAGCAAGACCTCTTTTGGTGAAAGTGCATTTCCCTGTGACAAAGCAGAAATATTCAAGGGAAAATTTGTATATATTTTTATCCTACTTTCCCCCTTTCTTTCTTCTGTGTTTTAATAAACAGCTGAAATGAGACTAGGCAATAGAGGAACATTTCTGCATAAAAATAGTGCCCACATTCAGTACGCACATACTGTACCTTTATAACACTTATCAAACAAGAGTCTCAGAGCACTTGGCAGAAATCTAATCAAAGCCAAGGAGCTGTGTAAGATAGTGTAAACTGAATCATAGCAATTTAAATGACATGTGCAATTAACATTTGGGGCCCTGTTTTTCCATCTCAATCTCTTGACAACCAGGCAGCCCTGTCAGTTGTTAACTTTACCCCCTCATTCAACAGAATGCAACAAACACTTTAAATTTAATTCTTTGAGCTCTCCCCTAAAGACTGCTTTACTGGATTCATCTATGTTTTCATAAACTTGATATACTTATAAGTTTTGCTTTGGCCTTAGAAGGAAACAACTCTTTCTGGCTGACTAGGCTGGATTCTGGGACTCCTGGGAAGCAAAAAATAAAGGATTTTTTTTTTTTTTTTTTTTTCTTCTTGGAACTTTTGTGGGAATGTCAGAACTGTTGAAGCTCCAGAGTAGGTCTGTCAGTTAATTTTGGCAAATTCTCAATGTGATAACTACAATACAATACTGTACTGGAAAGGAAAACTTTATAGTAACTGGTATACTTTTTTTATATCTCATGATGCACGCAATTTACCAAGAAAGTAAAATAACATAAAAATATTCATTGGATACATTTATGATCAAAGAATAAAGCAATATGGACAAAGCAAGATGGACATCAGCTGGTTTCACTATAAGCTTAAATCACTGAAAATTGTTCCCCTATACAGGCAATAAAATTTTGTTTTTCTAACTACCCCGTAAAATGCAAAAATGGGACCTCTTCTTGCAAAAGTTGAAAAGCTATTGCTTTTAGTTGTCATTTGCGCTGGTTAAAATTAAAAGTGCAAATTTCTATTCGCTGAAACATGCATGCACACAATGTGCTCTGTGCATTGTCTATTTTATGTCCAGCCTCTGGATATTGTCAGATAAAATAAGAACATTTTTATTTTGTGAAGGAGGTGCTCTTAAAAAGAAGCAAAGCGCACCAGACAAGGGAGAAATAGTAAGTTAATTTGCCGTAAAGTGGGACATGAAAATATGTTTCTCCTCATATCGGCAAAAGTTAGTGAAGCAAACCTCTTTACTTCAAATAATGAAAATTCAAGAGCCAGTCCCCCTGTTCCCCCAATGATGTGACTGGATTAGGAATAGAAAATTTTCCGCAATAACAATACAATTCATCTTAGTCGCTTTTAGTTTTTTAGCTATTAGGGTTCTCTTTTTCTTTTTTTTTTTTTCTGAAAAAGAAAGTCTAAAAATATGCATTTCATAAAATGAAAACAGTAAGACCTTTATCATCCCAGAACCCTAGAATTCGGGCACCAATGAAATGTTTTGAAAGGCTGGCAGTGGACTCATGGTAAAGGCAACACATGCAGACCTATCTTACACGACAGCACCATCTGGCACCTGTCCCTCTGTAGAATTGGGAAATAATTATCATAGAGAAGCAACATTACATTTGCCCCTGGTGGTGTTTATGTTGTCCAAGGCATCACTGCTTCAGAAAATTGTAGCGGAGAGTGCTGGGAAGGCATAGCCAGTGGGAGCGGAAAGCCGTGCACTTGCAAACTGAAAATCTGGCAACTGAAGTAGTGTGGAGCTACATTTCGGGAAAGATCAGAAAGTAGTAGGACAGTGGAGAGCAGGAGAGGAAGCTGGAGCGGGGCGATGGGGTGCTGCACAAAGTAAAGAAGACAACATGACTGGGGATAACGGGTGTATGCCAGTCAGAGTACAGCAAAGGAATGAGCGATACACAGGTACCCTTGCTGGAGCTGCTTTCCTGAGTAGGAAGTCTGTGAACGGCGCAGAGTTCACTGAATCCAAGCCCTTTACACCTGCTCATCTTGTGATTCAACTCACTGTGTCTTTTGCATCTAAAGTCTTGGTCTTGCTACTGCTCACTGAAATGCTGAGTGTTGCTCCCGCTGAAGCGGAGAGGGTGACTCACGGGAGTGAAGCGGTATGGCTGCAAAAGCCTTTGTGGTGCGAGCAAGGAGCACGCGGCCCATGGCGCACTGGGGAGGCAGCTGCTGAGCAGCATGGTGTGTATGCAAAGCAGCTTCTCCTGCTCAAACCTGACAACTGAAGCCACTGCGAGGTCTCCGGACCTCTGGCATATGCCATATTCTGGGTCACACGCTGAAATCCGTGCCACGAAGCAGTCGTGTGCGTGCTTTAGTCTTGCTGAAGTCAAAGGGAATTAAACGTGCCTTCAAAGTGCAGCATGTGCTCCAGCACTCCTGTGTCCCGGAGGCACACGGTCATTGTGCTGCCCGGCTGCAGGGAGGTGCGTTTCTGCCTCACGACAGCGGCAATAGAGTCAAAGGCTCACAATAGCTGTGGCTGCATTTTAGCTGTGTTCGGAAGGGAGCGCATTCCATCTGAATCTGTGTTCAGTTTTGCACCTCTGAGCAGCGACTGCCCCAAAGCTCCCAAATTTTCAAAGAGTTACATGGGGATTTACCCAGCCAAATCCCATTATAATCAATAGGAGCCGGGTGAATAATTACACTGCAGTTCTTTGTAAATAAAGAGGAAGGTTGCCAGTTATTGCTGATTATGACGCTGACTTTTGTAGATATAGATCCACGCGTCTATTGGGAATTGCACTTAGACCACCAGGTTATTTCACATATTGGTATAGTTTCCGTGTTTACTGTGCGTATCACTTCAAAGAACTAAGGTTGATGACTTCTGGTCCAGTGTGTTAGCAGTCCGTCTCCTCTCCGTCTCCTGTTGTTTCCTTTCACAATCTGAGTAACAAAAAATGGTGGTGTAAATAGAACTCCAACAAAGAGGTCTGTTGAGCCTGTAATGCTCCCCTGAAAGGAGGCTGTCTAGGGGATGAATGGAGCAGGCTCAGCCTAGCAGTGGCAGGGAAATAGATGACTTGGCATTGGAGAGTAGCAGCCAGCAGGGTGCATATGCCTAGTGTAGTGGCAAATAATGGTTAAGCTAGTCAGTTGAAGGGCTAAATGAGGGGACATTGTCTAACCCTGTAACCGTAACTAAATTGTAACCTGAAAAGAGTTTATAAACATCTGGCTGCTAGCCCATCTCTAAAGCTTAATAGCTAAATCTGAGGTGCAGAATTTTTAAAGGCTGCAATTGAAATTATTGCTTGGAAGTATCAGCGTCTTAAGGGGATTAATTGCATTTCAGGATTGTAGAGTGTATTAAATTGTGGTTTGAGCATCTCTGCTGAGTTTTCCCATTAAATTAGTTTCCACAAGATCAACATTTATGATTGACGCTGTTTCCATTTGAAAATAGACACTCATTTGGAAACTCATTTTGGTTTCATGATATCTTGCTGCAGATTTTATTGCTCTGCTCAGTATTTCATACAGAATTCTAGTCTAGTGGTACACCTTAACTTCACTAGCTATTATATTCATGTCTTTATTCAGATGCTTATTGGTTTGATGGAGAACGTGACACATCTGTATCTTTTGATTTCTCACAAATTTAGCAGTGTAGGAGCACATTTCCCTGTATGGTCCTATTTTATTTTAATATTGCTATTCGGTGACAATGAAAAGCGTATACTGGTTAGACTAATAAGCATGTGACCTCCGCTGCAGACTAGCTTTTCAATCTTTTTATAGATCCCATTATTAATAGGACAGCATCTATGTGCTCCGCATTTGTGTTGCAAATACTTACAATAGTTGGAATCATTTTCTAATTACTTAAACAATGCACTGTAGCAGCACCAATTGAAATTCCTGTAGGCTACAGGCTTGCTAATTGTTTCCTTTAGTAAACCTAATTTATAGGGCTGTGCAAGTAGTTGCTGGGTTTAAAGTATTTTGGCAGCTGAACTGAAAAAAAATGTTATGGACTGAATGGAAACTTCATTTCTTTAGAATTGTCAGCACAGCAACAAGAATTGATTTGAGGTTATAGAGACATTTTTTAACACCTGGCAAACTGTTTCATTTGGTTTTCAGGTACATTTAATAAAAGCAAAGGATTGGATCATAAACATGAGAGGGAAGTAGTCCCAGCTCTCCCATTTTATCCACTGGTTGAGTGAGTAGGGCAATTTACCTGAGATGTTAACAACTTAAATTCAAGACTCCAAACAGCTTCAAGCTTTTAGTAAGGTTCACCTAACACTCCGATGAAAATCTTAACACTGGAAATAAAGTATTCTGGGATGGAGCTCTGTTTCTTTCCTAGGATGCCTAGATTAAAAAATAACCCTAATGGATCAAGCAAGAAAAATCGTAACTTGTAGGTCAGATTTCTTGTGCTGGATCTTCCCTGTTTATAAGCCTGATGTGGGGCCATGGCACACATCTATAAGGGCAAGAGAAAGGCTGAGGATCAGAGATGGGCTCTGACACCTCTACTTCATGTTCTCCCACTGCTGTGCAAAGTAACCTAGCCATCAGGCCATAAGCTTATTCCTTCTCTATTTGATTTATTCTGATTTAATGCAATTTAGAAAGGCTTCAGTAGCAAAAGTTGAGAGTGAAACACGCAGCATGCTCCCCATTCAAGCATGTAGCTACCAAAAATCTCTGGTTGCTGGTTGAGCTCTTGATCTGAACTGGGACACAGAGCACTGAGGGAAGTAGAGGACAGATTTAAACCTGGATCTCCCACAGCCTAGACAAGTGTTTGCCATCTTGTCTCATGTACCTATTTGAGTGTGCATGAGTGAGTACAGATAATGACAGTGACTGTGCAAGTCTGCTACCAAAACCGAAATATTTTATTTCAGAAACATCCACTCCCAACCTTGGAAATGAAAAAGAAACAGCACTAGGTGAATTTCCCCGACTTATTTGTGTCATACAAACCAAAAAAACATTTAATGGAAAAAAGTTCAGCCAGCTGTGCCAGCTACTAACCAGGTCTTATTTTTTCAGTCTTTCTGAAGACTGTGCATTTATCATCATCCTCAGGTTTTCTTCCTGTTCTTTAACGTACTTACATTTTAGCAATCTCAGATAAGAAACTTTAAGTTTTCTCCCCCCTGTTTTTTTTTTTCAGGACCAAATAAGATTGACTCAGGACACATCTGCTATGTCTTTGTTGCTTTACTCTGAATGCCTCCAGAGGAAACTAAAATACAAAAAGAAGGCGCTTTCCCAGGCGCAGACCTAAGCGTATGCAAGCTTTGGGCATTCAGGTTCTCAAGGTCAAGTCTAGCAAATCTAACTCTTCCCAAAGACAAGTATTTTCTTCTCCCCACCCCTTGCTTTCCTCCCCACCTGCAACCTCCCTGCTAGCTGTAGCATTTATACTGTAACACAGAGAACGAGCCTGAAATGTCAGACTAACAATTCCCTTCTGGGGTTAAGCTAGCAGCAGATGGCTTGAGGACTATGCAAGCCCCTGCCCCAAACTGGGGGTTCGCTGTGACCTGTTGTATTCCTATCTCTAAAGATAAACTTGAAGAACCAGCCCTCCTCTGCCTTCCCAGGGATCTGCTCTCTTATCTCTAGTAGTTGCTCACCAACACTTTTATCTGTCAAAACCCTCTCCGCTGCCCTAGCAACAAGCATCCAGGCTCTTTTCCAGCTGACATAAGCTTCCTGCCACCTCCTGATGACAAGTGCTTCCAACGTTTCCAGCTGTCACACTTTCAGCATCTGCTCCACATGTCACCAGGCTGACTCTGTTGAACCTCAGGCAGCTTTGTGCTCAGCCAGTTGCCTGATGCTATATGGTGAGAATGACTTCATCCTGACCACAGTCACTCGTCCATCTCTTTATGTGCTGAAGCAGTGACAGTCAGGGTTGGTGTTCTTTTCTTCCAGGTAGCTTCTGCTACTGCATTTACATACCAGCGCATGTTTTATTCAGACTTAGTCGACTATTGCATTAATACTATTTTAGAGCAGTGGCTTCAATAGGGCTCCATTAAATTTATTCAAAGTGCTTCTCTTCTAATTGGATTTTGAGCAGTAGTGGCTCTTCTGAATTGTTGATGCCCTTAAGTTATATATAGTATCACATTTAGAAAATAAATACTCTTGCTGTTAAAGTCAGACTTTTGAAAAGTAGTCAATACTGGATTTACTCTGCTTCTATTAATGTATAGGGAATTTTACTGCTGATTTCCCGAAGACCAGCTCTTGGCCATCATTTCACACTTCATAAAGTCTACCTAGAATGTGCGTTGGTACCAAATTCCCTGGCAAATCTTGTCCTCTTTGCTTTTTTAAAGTTCTGTTTCTGCACCATCCTTTCAGTAGTGTGTCAGAAATGGAATACATCAGCCAGATGAGAATCTCCCACTGAAGTAGATTATGCCATTACATTATTCACCAGCACCTTCTTCTTATCTCTTTTTCGAGTGCTGCTGTGTGTAAAGTTTTCCACAAGCTCTTCTAGACCCTTTTTCTCCTTGAGAGAATCAAAGATAGAATGAGTGTGGGAGACAGGCAAGCAGGAGGAGAGCCCAACTGGCAAATACAGCAAGCCTGGGCATGGGGTGCTCACCGTAAGGCTGAAAAGGTGTATTTTTCAGGTCCAAGCTACAAGTGTGCTGAGCCCTGCCCTGCAGATGGTCATTAGGCTGTCATCCGAAGGGGTCCAGCCTGCTGCTCTCCTGCCCTGTGGGAGCTCACAGAGCCACAGCAGCACACCAGCCCTTGCTCCTTACCTGCTATGAGGGGCAGATCCCCAGCGGACCCCTTCATGTGCTGCAGGGACAGGCTATGCAGAGACAAAGTTGATACCGCAAGCTCTTTAATAGGTCTCTCCATCCCAGCGACTTCACTTGGTGCTGGGCAAGCCATAGTAGCAAATTGAGACCGTGTCTGCTGTAACATACCTGCTTCTTTGCAAAGGTCTGGGCTGAGGGCCTGTTTTTAGGATGCGCTTTGTGTGACCTATCTGCCACCTGCACCACCCCCTCCCCATGCATCAGATGGTGGAGCCGTGGGACTAGGTGGGTCTTCTGCTCAGCTGCTGAACTCACCACAAACCACTCATCGTATTTAGCTGTTCTTGCTCAGGGCTGATTTGGGGTTGAGTAAAAAAGCTGAACTGACACTCTGTCTACCTCGTGTGATTGATACCTCTGCCCTGAGGAAGGTGGTGGGAGCATACAGCTGGGTGGTCAACAAAATGGAGCCTCTATGCAGCAGCTCACATTTAGATACAATATGCACATGTTAAGTGTAGTTATTGCTAGGTGAACTTCACCCTAAGCTAGGTTGTGGCACTCTACTAACATAGGAGATGTACTATATTGTAATCCATGTTCTAGATGTCTCTAGCGATCCTTTTGAGCTTCATATGGGAGAAAATGCAGTGTCTCTTCCATCTTCCGTTTTGAGAAATCTTATTAACTAATAGACCCTTTATTAACTATATCTCTCTATATATAACTATATTGCTGACTTCTATTATTACTCCTTCTTGTTATGTGCTAGTTAGTTGCAGCCGTTGCCAGGCAAGTCTTAACTGTTAATGTAGTTTCTTGCTCTATTTTGTTGTAGAAAGCAGTGTTTCAAACAAACCTTTTCTTATTCATCTACTTAATGTAGTAGTGCAAAGTTGAGAAGGACACTAATCCTTCCAGCAAGATTTCTAAAGCTCAGTTCTGGATCGAGGGACTGATTTCCATGCAGTGTTTTCTCGTGAAGGTAGAGCTAGCTTTAGAATTCCAGAGCTCTCCCAGTAAGTCATATATTCTAGTCAAATGATGGAACAAAAGGGTTAAGACAATTTTAACATTTCACATGTGTGGGACAGATTATGATACCACTGCCTGCTAATATTTTCAACAGTCCAGATCCCATTTCCAAAATCCCTGGGTGCCAAGTGCATTAAACTCTCTAAGGATGTATGTGTTGCAGCCAAATTTTTAAATATATGTGGGTACCTCAAGCAACAGATAAGCATCTAACAGGATTTTAAATATGTCTTCTTATGTTGCTTCCAACAAAGTCAATTTTTCATCCTTTTGTTGTGTAAGTTACTTAAAAATCAAAACCTAAAAATACTTTGGAAATTGAGCTTATGCTTTAGTTTCATAGACTCCTGAAAATCCATACTCTATTTAAAAATCCACATTGTGTGGAAAAAAAACCACCATTCATATCACTGGGATGATTAGTGTTCATTCACAGAATGTAAGTCAGAGTACTGAAAATTTTTCCCATATTGAAGAATACAGCATCTGAAGGAAACGAGGGGGCTGTATGAGGCTATAAGATTATCTTCAAAATAATTTTCTTCCCTTGTTGAAAACAAATTATTAAACCCCCTAATTCTTAAATTACAGTGTTTTCTTGTGTTGCCTGATTGTGTGTGCGTGTGGGGGGAGTTGCTCTAGTTTCTGAAACTCTAGCTCTCAAA
Organism: Pluvialis apricaria; assembly: GCA_017639485.1. NCBI lineage: Eukaryota > Metazoa > Chordata > Aves > Charadriiformes > Charadriidae > Pluvialis > Pluvialis apricaria. The sequence continues at coordinate 49,422,418 of CM030010.1, read as the reverse complement.
ACTCTTTTGCTTTGCCTATTACAATTAAGCTATTGTTTTGCTTAGGAAAGTGGCCTGACTTCATTCAGGTTTGTGCCTCAGAGTAAACTGAAATGATTAATAGCTCCGTGTGTGCTTAATGATGTGAGCCCTGCAGCCACTAAAGCACCTGTCTCAGTGTGTAAGCAGCCAGGGTTCACTATTGTGCATGGCTGGAGATTCACATAACAAAAAAGGCAATTAGACAATGTTAGGGATTTGAAGCAAACTAACAATGCAGGGAAATTGCCAGGGAAGGATTAGTTATCTCTTGCCTAATAAAAGCAGGTATCAATGGAAAACTCTTAAATTGTTCTGCCATAGTGGCTCCATATGGAAATTTTAATGTCTAATGAAGACTGCCAGAGTTAAGCTCTGAAAACAAAGATCTGAAAAGTTGAAAGTGTGCTTAAATTAGCATATCTGCTACCCTTTCAGATCACTCCTAAGCCTGTGAGCTGCTGCTAGTTTGAGCTGTGACTCTAATGGCAACCTGTTGTGTCCAAACAGAAAATACTCTATGATTTTAGCATCATCTTTGTGGATTGAAAATTACTCTAAAAGGATGATCTGCATCGTTTGAGTTTTGAAAGAGTTGCATTAATAGTATTGCCTTATTGTGGGTCTTAGAAGTTATGTGTGCTCTTTCTTGTGTCTGTTCTGTTAGACATTGAGCATACCTCCTAACTTGCGCTGGTCCTTCTGGCTGGACAGCTTCTCTGTGTGTGCAGCAATTGGTTTTGAAGTTTGCTCCATCAGCTGCTTCGCAGTACAGCTTTCTGCGTTGGTTGGTTATTTTGATCAGTAGTGAGAGCGATGGGCTGGCTGGCTGATTGCTGAGGTGTTCCTTCTGGCTGGGTGACAGGCTTGCTGGCTGACCTCGGCCAACTGGCTTTAACTCTGGTGGGGGGTAGTTGCTAATATTTTCCAAGGCATCTAGGTGATTTAGGAGCCCATGGCTCACCCTGAAGGGGGCTGATGCATTTGGAAAATGTTACCCTATTAAATTCACCCCAAAGGGATATAGTGTAGGCTAATTTATGTTTGTAAGACAGCTTGGGGTCTTGGATTCCTGTGATGTGAACGTCTTGCACTTTCCTCTTTGTACAGAGGCAAACAAGATCCATTCCTGTGGTTGTTTCATCAGACAGTCAGGCTGTACTGAATCTACATCTGCTGATAAGAAAGCAACTTCTAGATAAATCATACAGGCATGTCTCTGAAGCCTAGGAATAAGAACTTCTGGCTCCAACAACAAAATCCTGGGCTGCCTGACCTAAGGAAGGCCGCCTACTCCTCTGGTAGCAATCAATCCATCACCCTTCCTCTGGCACTGCCAACTGTGGGCATATGATGAGGGCTGACAGGGCTTTGGTGAGGATGGCAGCAGGCTGCAGAAGCAACAAAAAAGGGGCTGCCCTGTTGGCTGCATGGGGTTTGCTCATGCCCCATCAGGCACCTGAGGGACGATGGATGAGTCACGGTGGCTCTGCTCTTGGCTGATGCCCTCCATGGCTGAAGAGAGGTAGTGAGACGTCTGGAAGAAGGTTGAGAGAGGTGCACCATGGCCCCTGTGGGGGAACACAGGGTTACAACAACAGGGATGAGATGTGCAGGAGACCTGGCCAAGGGAAGGTGCGCTCTGTCTGTGTGTGCTTCATACTGACTATATTCTTTAAATATCCTCTCATTCTCCTGCTGCAGAACAGGAATAGCAGCCATGCCCCAGGAGACCAGCAAGTGTCTGTGGTGCTCCTTGTGGCGTCTAACCACCCTCCTGTCCTTGCAGAAAATAATTAATTAAATTTAAATGCCTCTTGCTGAATTTCCTGCATGGGTCTTTTTATGTCTTAAACTGGTCATTAGGATTTTTGTGGCTTGTGTGTAGTTATACTGCATGAGTTCTTTAATAAACCATACTGAGAGCAAAAGTCTCTGTATGAGAGGGGCGAGAAAGGGTCTGAGTGGCTTCTCTGTGGGTGTCTGAAGTGAATGAGAGGTGAGGGAGAAAGGAAAGGATTAAGAAGTAATTAAAGGATAGAAAGAATGATAAATAAGAAAGAAAGGAAAAGATTGTGAGGAATATTGCTGATGCATTTTAAATTTGAATTTGGGCCGTCTTTTTTACACACTGAGGGGGAAAAAGAAGTTGGAGGGACCCTTGGTTGCTATTATTCTTTCAAATTATAATCAGTGCTTCCTTGATTATACACCATTCTGATTGCTGTGGTCTAGTGATTAGAGCATAAAACGTGGAGACAAAAAATATGCTGCTTTTCATGACTGTAAAGGACTTGCTGGGTGGTTTTGAATGACTTATTTCACTTCACTATGCCTCATTTTCCTGATCTGCAAAATAGGGATATTAATGCCTATTTTTGTGAAGGCAGTCTGAGAAACTTAAATGGAAACTTCTGTATAAATGTCAAGTATCATTATTATTGTTCTTAAACTAATCCATTGTAGTCAACTGCTTTTATAGTTTTTATGAAAGCAAATACAATGGGATCCACATAATTGGCTGCCTAACAATGTTGTTTTAATTAGAAGAAGACAAAAAGTGTCTGAAGAATGCAACAGTGGGTTGCCTTTTTCATCAGCTGCAAAAAAAACTTCTGCTAGAACTGAACCATACCATACCAGGTAATAAAGTTACTCTGAAGTATATGTGACACACTGATCAGAAGTAACAGGCTCAGTTAATTTTTTGGTGCATGTTTGGTTCACTATTTGCCTGGCACAGTTGAAGATTTTCAGTTATTGTTGAGCAAGTAAGAATAAGTATAAAAATTTGAAAAATGTATGTGCTTAATTCTTTGCCAGCATCTGAGAGATGAAGTTTCCTCAGGCTGTTATTTTAAAATCCTAATTTTTTCAGCTGAATAGTTTTCAATGTCTGGCTTGTACACCTTTGGAAACAGATAGTACAACAAACACTGACACTCCCTCTCCTTGGTAAAGTGCGTATGACCCATCTTTTGATATGATGCCGTTAGAACAATGTAATGGAGCTAGACTGGGAAAACGTGAGTCTCATTACTCTTCACGTTTGCCTAAATCCTGCTTATCTGAAAGGTAATCCTACCTCTGCCAATTCACCCCGAGGATGGACAGCCCCACTGATTCAGCCCAGGGCCACATGCAGAAGGCTTTATCAGTAGGGGTATGCTGTATGGCACAATGCTTTTAATCCAGGACGCTGATTATTCTAGTAAAACTGAGTGTTTGCCAGTCTAGTTTATTCCTCTGAATTTGTCCTGACAGGAACAGGAGTTTGCTGGGGTAACAGTGTTTATTTTGTCATGGAGGAAAATGAATGTTTGGGGTTTTTCTTAAGACAGAGCAATGTTGGTCATAGGTAATGTGTCTTCATACATCTCAGTGATTTGGCAAAAATCTGCTCTGTAGTCTTGGCCTCAACGTGACCCCAGAGTGAGTAACTTGTGACCTGTCTGTCCGCATCAGCGTCAGTACTGCTGCCTTCTATAACAGCCCAATTAAGATAATTTTATGGTTGCTGTAGGAGGACTTAGTATCTGTAAGGCAGGCTGAGTGGAGCAGTCCTGGCTGTTCATTTTTGGTCCCCAGAGACTGTGTTGCAATGACTGCCTCTTCGAAGGGCTTTCCTCCACCAGGCAGCACAAGCCCATTTTCTGCAGGCTCATCTTCAGCCAACTCCTCTTTATCCGTGAGCTCTTTTGCTCTAAACCCAAGGCTGTTCAGGGGCAGGTATTACAGTACATGCTGAGTGAGATGGGTAGAGAGATGTGGCATCTGGGTGCTAATGGCTCTATAAGATGATGGACACAGTGCTGGTATTAAAACAATTACACCGTAGCACAAATATACTCGACTCTGTTTCCCGGGAAGCCAGGTCCATTCAAAAGAAAAGTTTTAATAACATTAAAGAGCCAGTTTGGAATGGGGCTGTTTGTTTATTATTATTGTTGTTATTCTTATTATTTAGTATTTTCAGGATATTTCTGAGGACTGATCTTTTTTTGCTTACTCAGAGTCCTGCTATTGTTGTGAGTGCGTTAAGGCTTTGGGAGAGAGCAAACAATTCTTTTTTTCTCGGACAAATTTAACACGTTGGATCTTTAGATTTTATCTTTTCATCCTGATGGTGAAAAAAAATCACACTAAATATATGATATTAGTATGATTTTTTTTTTTTACTTAAAGTAATGTAGTGTTGGATTTGCATTCTGTCTGTGAATGGTTAGCATAAAACCTTGTCCTTGGGAATACTGGACTGCTCATCCTCAGTGAAACTAAGGAATTTTTCATGTGTGACAGCACTGGGAAACAAGATTACTGTTCAGGATAAGTACAATAAAATTCTAGCATGTAATGCTCTTCATCAGAAAACATTTGTAAGAAAAATGCTGAAAACCATTCCTCTAGTTACACTATTAGGTAGGTTTTATTTTCTTTCTTGGTAAGAATAGTGAGTGTACATACACACAAGACGTGTGCTCTACCATTATTCTGAATTGCTAGTTGTAAATGAGACTTTTCTGTCTGCTCTTGCACTCCTTAGGATGTCTTTTTCAACTGTAAGAAGTGGATAAATGGATTTGATATTTGAGCAAACGGTCTCATTGCAACTCCACAGCAGCAAAAAGCAGTCTTCTGACAAGATGAGATGAAAATGTCAGTCGAACAAAGGAGCCACAGAAAACTCTTCATCTTGAAGAGCTCAACAGACACATATTAAAACGAGTTGGCTGAACCTCAGTCCCATGCCTCATGGGTTCATCTTTGGGGAAATGAGGTCCAGTATGTTTTTTGATTGCAGCACTAGATGCTTCCTCGCATTTCTCTACTGGCCACTTGGGGTGGAAGGCCAAACTTTGCTTTGCCATGACAAAGCCCAGTTGGACAGCTTTCTCCCGGTTCTCCCAAAACAGATTAAAGTGAATACAGACCGAGACAATGGGTAAACTATGATGTAAAGTTTATATACAAGAATATAACATTTATCTGGAGTATTTACAAGGTTAATTAAAGCAATATTTTACAACTCCTTCAGGTTAACCACTAGGTATATTACAGGTAGGCTATAGATGGTTTAATTTGCAAAATAATAGAAGAAAAATTGCATTCAGATCAACCAGCTCCAAAAATTGTTCATTTTTTCTGCAAGAGAAGGGCTCAGACTTGTGGAAAATAAAATGTGAGAATGGTTAATATACTCTTACTGGTGCCTATGTATCACATGCAAGAGTCATAACATGACCTTTATAGAGTTAATATAGACGGCAAGCCATTTCACCTCGGTGAAAGAGTCATACCCGCTGTGACAGGCCAGTCGCACGCGTGGCTGTCTTTCTCTGCATCTCCTACTTTTGCACAACAAACATGCATGTATACAGAGAAGCAGCAATATAAATGAACCAGCGTTACCGAAATGAAAAGGGAAAAACCTCAGACCAAAGTCACGTTTGCAACCATAAAAAAAAAAAAAAAGCTTTAAGCGAGATACTTTAATACTTCCCAAAAATAGTCATGATTTTTTTTTTTTATTACATTTTAACCTATGTACAAAAACGGAGGGCTCCCTCCCCTCTCGGAGAGCGGTCACTGTGTCTCATGCCCGTGGCATCTCGAGGCTCAGAGGGGCCGAAGCAAGAAGGTGCAAGAGGCCCGGAGAGCTCGGGACAGAGGCGGCTGCTGGGGATGGCCAGAGCCAAAGCCACTAACACTGCAGTTTGCGGATGCTGCGGGAGAACCGCTTGAAAGCCCGCTGCCCTTTCTGCCACCGCTTCAGCGAGGTGATCACCAGTTCCCCAGCTTGCTTTTGCCCCATCACCAAGTAGGGGACGTTGATGTCATTCATCTCGTCGCAGGTACACTGGAGGCCACCTTTGAGCCAGAGCACGATCTTCCTCAGATCCCTTTCCGTCAGCCCATTCAGCTTGTAGATGGTTTTGCTCTTTGTTTCGGGGGTGATCTTGGTATCCCCATTGATGTAGGCAATCTCCTTCACTTTTATCTTCAGGGCTAATAGAGCGAGGGGAGGGGGAAGTGGGATGAGGGAGAGAGATTGAGAGGTTTTTTCCCATTAGTGCACATAAAGAGGACCTGGGGAGGGAGGTGCTCTATTGCTAATTAAACTGTCAGGGCTGACAGAAGAGGCAGCAGGTGGCTCCATTTCTAAAGCCACAAAGGGCATGCAAGTCATTCCAGTTTGAATCAACCTTAGGGTTGAGGGTTTTGGGGTTTCTTTTCTCCTCTTCCCCCTCCCCCTCTTTTTCCTTCCTTTCTAAATTAGTATTTTCTCTGGCTTTTCTCCTGTTTGCAAACAGAGAGAGGGCAGGTTTCCTATATTAAGCGGCACTCCGGTTTTTGCTGGGAGAAGACAGTCTTCCTGAAACTACAGTTTGAAGGGGAGGCGAGTACCTAGACCTAATCTGAAACCTGATCTCTGCTGCGGCTGAAAACTTCTAAACTTAATTTATTAGGCTGGAGAGGATTTTAGGCAAACCTGTAAGGAAATGATATTTCACATGCATTGTTTTTTTGAAAGAATAGATCCCGTGGAGGGCAAATTGGTCAAACAGCTGCATTCGATTTGGTAAAATAACTAAGAGGGGGATACAGAGCTCTGTAAGAATCTGTGGGGCATGTTTAGCTTTAGGAGGATTTATCTGAGTGCAATTTGCCAGGCCAAAGCTATTGGTTGTTTTAACAATTATGTCCCAAAGTCATGGTTTCAGGTTTTGGGTGGTGGATTTATTTTTTTATTTTTTTTTTAAAGAAAGACTTTTGAATTGTTGTATATATTTATACTACAAATCTGTTTCCAGGTATAAACATTGACCTATTATAAAAGGATTCCCCTCCTTATTCCCTCTTTCTCTTGAAATGCTAATGTGTGGATAATGTGCTGTTCAGTTGTCTGTGTCGAAGGGGCTTTCTTGTCCTCTTCTAACCCCAGATCTTCCCATTAAGTTTATATCCCCAATTGTCTGTGCATTACCTTCTCTGTCAAATGATATATAAAGCTTCATTCTTAATCTGCAGAGAGTGTCTTTCTTATGGTACATGAGATTGGTCATGCGGCTCTTTCTCATAGGTCTAAGTGAAGCTTTGCTCTACTTCTCCCCAGGCAATAGTCTGGATGAAAGATTTTATTTTTATTTTTTTGTTTATTTTACTTTCTATTCGGCTTGCCAGCAACATTCACGTAAAAGAGCACCACTTTGAAACAGCGAACAGAAAAGTACTATAAAAAGGGCTACTTTTTATTCCGAGATGGAATCTTATGTTTTGTGACCCCAACGGTCAGACGGGTCCATCTGCAGATAAGACAAAGCCCTGTTTTTATTCAGGCACATCTCTCACTGACTCCACTGAGACTTTACCTGATCCTCAACTCTCGAGGTTCAACCGAGGGGGCTCCGCTTCCACTTACCAAAGTCATTTTTGCAGAGGTTTTCCACAATGTCGTTATCGTCCTCGTTTTTGTTTTTGCAGGCGTCGCAGACCTTGGGTGCTGGAAATGCAAGGGACAGTCCCCGTCAGGCTCGGGGAGAAGGGAACAGCAGGTGGCGTTGGGAACCCTTCGGGGCACGCCGGTTTCCCATCCCTCGATGGACGGACTCCCCCTGCGCCTTCCCCGTCCCCTCCCCAGCCCCGGCGCTGCCCGAGCCCTTTGACGCGCCTTACCTTGCTGCGGACCCGCTGGGGGGGGGGGGGGCACGGGGTGTGCTTTTAAGGTCACACTTAACCCACAAGTTGTATTTCTTTCTTTTTTTTTTTTTTAAAGGGGGAAAGAGTAAAGGGGAGGGGGGGGGACGCGACACAAACCACGCCAACCCCGCGCTTCAGCGACCATCTCTGCGGAGGGAGGATGTCCCTTTGGCCGCCGCCCAGCTCCAGTCCGGGATCCCGGGGGGACGGGCGAAGGCCGGGGGCTGCGGGCCGCTGCCGGTGCCAGTTCCCCGACGGTGCCTGCGGTTTCCCCGCTCCCCTCGGGAAAACCTCCTTGAGCCTGACCTGCGGCCCCCTCCCCGCTCCCCCCCGTCCCGTCCCGTCCCGCGGCACCGGGGCGCGCTGTAACGGGCGGGAGGCGCCTCCGCTCCCCTGCGGAAAGCTGGGGAGGGACCCCGCCGTCGGGGGGGTGTGTGTGCCGTCGGGGGGCAGGTGCTGCCGGCCCCGGGGGCAGCCCGGCGGTGCCTCTTACCTTCCCTGGTGACCGGGAGGATGTGGTCGCTGCTGGCCAGCGGGATGCAGAGGTCGTTGTCCTTGGGGAAGCGGCTGCAGTCCAGCATGTCGGGCCAGGGGAAGCCGAAGGCGGACATCACCGGGGCGCAGCTCTCCTTCACCTCCTCGCAGAGCGAGTGGCAGGGCTGGATGATCTCGTCCAGGTCGTCGATGCAGACGGGGGCGAAGAGGGAGCAGAGGAACTTCCTGGTGTCGGGGTGGCACTGCTTCTGCACCAGCGGGATCCAGGTGGAGGCCTGCTCCAGCACCTCCTGCACCGTCTCATGCCCCAGCAGGTTGGGCAGCCGCATGCTCTGGTACTCGATGCCCCGGCAGAGCAGCATCGGGGCGGGGATGGGCTTGCAGTTGGAGCGCTTGTAGGAGAAGTCGGGCTCCCCGAAGGGGAAGAGCCCGGCGGCCGAGCCCACGCACTGGGACACCAGCAGGAGCAGGGCGCAGAAGCGGCGCTGCATTTTGGGGCGCGGAGGAGGGAGGAAAGGCGGGGGGGGGCGGTGGCGAAAGGCTTTTGGGGGGGGCCGGGGTGGCGGGGCGCGGAGCCGGCGGCGCGCCGCTGCCCTCAGCCGCAGGCAGCGTCCCCCAGCCCGGGCTCCTGCCTGCCAGACGGGGACGGAGGGTCTGAGCGAGATGCGGGGGCTAACCGGGAGTTTTCTGGATTTTTTTGTATGCAAATGGCAGGGGGAGCGGGGGCTGGGAGGAGCCTGGTGACAGCCATCCAGAAAGGATTGGTCACTACTTTCTCGGTCTGCTTTTGCTCAGGGGGATTGTCTTTTGGCAGGAAATCCTTGCGAGAAACGTTACCGTGCGAGCACGGGGAAGGGGGGGAGAGATGCCCGCGAACAAAGAGCCACGAAAGCCCGAGGAGCTCCTCGGCCGGGCAGGGGGAGAGGGGCCGCGGGTAGCCGGAGGTGAGCCCTGCCGCTAACACGGCTGCTGCCAAGCGGCGGGACCCCCCCGTCTCCCCCTGGTGTCCCCCCTTCTCTCCCCGGCTCCCCCCCACCTCCCCCCGGCCCACGTTTGGCGCTTCCCCTGCCAGCGGATGCACGATGTGGCCGGGCCGGTTCCCCGAAGCAGGGGGCGAGGCTGTCTGTTCCCTCAGCGCCCCCCCCGGGGGGTGTCTGGCACCTCCGCCCCCTCCCCGCGGTGTTGGCAGGGCTCGGCCCGGCGCTGGAGCCGCAGGCAGCGGCTGGGGGGCGGCCGGCTCTCCCTGGTGCCCCTCCGGCTCGGCAGCGCCCGGCCGCAGGGGGGGCTGCCCTGCGGAGCCCTCCTCCTGCCCCCCAGCCCCTCCTGCCCCCTGGCTGTCCCTTGCGAGGAGCGAGGGGCTGCGGTGGACCCCAGCCCCTCCTGCCCCCTGGCTGTCCCTTGCGAGGAGCGGGGGGCTGCGGTGGACCCCAGCCCTACAGCCCCTGGATGGTGCCCGAATGCCAAAGGGGGTTTTCTCCGGGTGGGAGCGTCCAAGAGTTTTTGAAATGCCCTCACCTGGCACGTTGTTCTGAGGGTAAAAGCGTGGGCCTGGCTGTGCGCGGCGTGGGCACGTCCCTTTCCCTTCGCTCCTGTCTTCACCTAGAAACTCCCTTAAAGAGTTACGTTTGTGTTGATTTACCACAAAGGGGGAGACAACAGGCAAGGCACTGGGATCACAACGCGGCTGCAGCGCAATTTGGATATTTCTTGGATTTTTAGTAATATTATTTATGAGATTATTTCTGAAAAGAGTAGGTCTGTGTAGTATCATTTTGTGGTAAACCACATTCATTAATCAGCTACTGAATATATCCACTTATAGAGATGTTTTACAGGAAGCTAGCCTTAGCCATGATGACTTCTGCAAACTATAGGATACCTGAATGTCCAGTGTCCAGACTGGGCTTCCCAGAGGTCCGGGTCACTGCTTGCGGCATAGAAAAGAGATGGGACCTGCAGCATCGCCCCGGGGAAGGCACAGGGCTGCCGTGCCCCAGGCGGGCTGTTGTCAGGCACTGAAGCCAGTGCCAGCTCCTTCAGAGGAGGTTTCAAGATCCTTTCCAGCGGGTCATGCTGATGGATGTAATCTCGCTGCAGGCTAGCTTATCCGTTACTTAAAGTTGTTTCATACCTGGAAAATGAATGCCCTGAATGTCTAATATCACTTGTGGAAGGGCTTAGAAGTAGTTTATTTTGTACAGCTCCACATGTTCTTGCCATTTATTATCTGTGTCCAACTCACTCCTTTAAACAATAAATCTGTAAGCTCTTGGCCTCAGTCGGCTTCCGTGGCACTAAGCCGCACCAAATGACTTACGGTGCCCATTTTAAGCCCGTTTTGCCAAGTGCTGAGGATTGCCAGAGGCTGTAGCTGTTGCCACTTGCAGGAGATGTCACTTCCAGGTCCCAGTGCTGGTCCTACCGCCCTCTGTCCCCAAACTCTTCAGTGGAAGGGGACCTACCAGCACGTGTGCTCTTACCCTGAGTGGCCTGGCTATTCACCAGGTCTTTGTAAAATGGACAAGCGTGTGCTTTGTTTTTCTCTCTTCTTTTTTCACCACTTCTCATTCTTTGGAATCACTGACATCCCTTCAGGTGGATCTCAGCATGATCGGAAGACAGTTTGCCTGCTCCATAAATTCCTAGTAGCCCCATACACTGCTTTCCACAGACCCAGCCGGCTGGGCTGTGTGGAAGCAAGGACCCAAATCTGAACAGACTCTGCTTAGACTAGAGATAATAACCGTTTTCAGCGGTGGAGGATGAGACATTTCCGACAGAAATCTGCTCCTTTTTTTTTCCACGAGAAATGTTTGCTTGTTTGTTTCCAGCCCACAGGAAATACGGAGGAAAAACACACTGTTTTTCCTGGATTGAGCTCTGATTTGAAATAAGGCTTTATGAGACCTTACTATTTCCATTTTTAATCACCCTTGGCGAGCTCATTTACTATAAATTTGAAACAACCTGAGATCATGTAAACAAAACCAGCCCGAGCCTGCAGCCTCAAGCAATCGTGACTGCCCTTGCTCTGATCCCTTGGCAGGGCAAAGCGCCGGAGCAGGAGGATGCCATCGGTGCTCCTCGCTGCACACTCGGGTACGGCTTTCCTGGCCTGCGGACCGGAATGCTGTTTGCAGTCCTTGTGGTTTAGCAGGGCCCATACACCGACGTGGGCTGGGTGTGAGCTGCGTGGAGTGGCTGCTGTGTGCAGGAAAGCTGCTGCATTTGCGGGGTCCGGATGATTTTCATCCTAAATGCTCAAATTCTAGCAAAGCCTAAGCAGGAAGGGCAGCTTTGGGTGTCCGTGCCAGTGTGTTCAAGGCATAATGCGTGTGGAGGAGGAGACACTCATGGGTCCGTCTCCGTGGGGGGGTGTTGGGGGTCCCTGCAGTTTTGGGTGGCCGCTGAGGGCAGGGAGACGTTGCATCTTTGCCTTCCTGGAGCAGCCCGGCTTCACTTGCATCGCCTTTTGGGAGGGATGGGGCTGGCTCTCAAAGGCGGGTTTGGGCAGCCATTGGGTAGTGGGATTTTGTGTGGGGCTACCCTTCCCCGGCTGTCAGGGCACTCGTTGCCCGGACCCGCAGCAGGGGACAGTGCCTGCGGAGGAGGGCTTGATCTCCCCAGAGCTTGCAGCCAGCAGGTAAGGACGCTGAGACCCCCCCCCCGAGAAAAGGCAGGGGGCTGGAGGGTTTGGGCATCCTCTAGGATGAGCGACCTGGTCCGACCTGGGGGAAAGCCGAGCAGGATGGCACTTTTGAAATACAATGATGTTTTAGGGTACGTTTTTATTGTTTTAAAGAGCGCATAGGCTTTTCAGCTCCCATAAATTCATCAAGTGGCATGGACAGTTAAGCCGCCTTAAACCTCGGAAAGTAGCGTAAGCGTTTAAGCCACCTTAGACGCTTAAAGCAATATAAGCTGTTAAAATGCCTTTAATCCTTAAGTGCTTAAATCACCTTAAATCTTGGGAGTTAGGTGAGAGAATGAGCTGTCTGGGAAAAAACGACCCCAACGCCAGTCTGCCTCCTGCAGGCTGGTTTCCCACCGGGGAAGATGGGAAGATCAGGATGGGTTATCGGCCACGCTGAGAGAAGCGATTTGCGAAGGGAGACGCGCACCCATGGAGGGCAGGCAAGCCCACCTTTCCCAAGTGGCTAGATGCTGCTTTCGCCCCTGAAGTGGGTCCAGCCCCACTGGCCACTCACTGGTGGGAGTAGCCGGGCCAAGCAGGTTAGGGATATGCTGATCTCAGGGGCTCTGTAAGTATAGACTTGGGGCTCGAGGAATTACCCTTTGGTTAGTACTATTATAGAGGAATGAGAAAGCTGTGGCTTTTTAGTTCATTCTCTTCAGCCCATAAAATGGCAGTGGTCAGGACAAAACTGGCTTTCTCCCCATGATGAAAAAAATCAGATGAAAATGTCTGCTTACCTTTAAAAACAGGCTCCAGCACCACACTACCGAAACATTATTACTATTTGAATCTTGCGATTGCATTTGATAGGGAAAAAATAGGATTGCACAGGTTTTGACGGGAGGCAGCTCAGCAACAGATCCCTCCTGACTCTGTTTCGGTGGCTGATAAGGTGGAATTTAACATTTTCCAGATCCGGGACTGGGCAGAGGTCTTGTTTTCTGTTACCACAACATTTAAAAGCTGCGTTGTCAAAACCTGCATGTGCTGTAGATATATCTTCCTTCCCCCCTCCCTGTTCTGAAGGGAACCCTACGAAATCATTTATCCTTTGTTTTTGCTTTCCATTTGCAACGCTCGCTTGAAACGCAGCAGCAAACGCCTGGTGCGAGCGAGCGGCTCCCGCTCGCAGGGTGCCGAGCCTGTGCCCCAGCGGCACAGGGTGCTGCTGCTCGGGGGGTGGAAAAAATCATCATCTTTGGGCTACGGAAGAAGAACCTCTTGGTGGCGCTTGTGCACACCATGTCGGGTGTTTTTTCTTTGCCCAGTGGCACCGGGTGTCGATCTTGCAACGCGCTGTATTTCTGCGCGCTGCGAAGGCTGCGTTCGGGGACGGAAACTCTAGACCACCTTTAATCAGGGTTTGATGTCACGGAGGGGAAAGATCAAACTGGGGCTGATTACTTTCAAATGAAGACAAAACCAAGTCACGAGGAGTTTTCTAGTTTTTTTTTAACCTTTATTTTAGTGGTCATTCTCTCAGTAGTTTCCCTGCATTTAGCATCTTAAAATTTTCAGGCAAGTTTTTCCAATTTGGAATGTTTTCCATAGGAACATTATTAAATATTATTCCAAGCCTCTGTTTTTTAATGTTGCATTGTACTTTCCCCAGTTTATATTAAATGGTAAATATAGGTGCTTGGATGCTGTATTATACACACATACACATATATGTGTATAAATCTAGATTTATTTGCATGCTAGTGCTTTAGCAAGTTATGATCCTTCAAATTTATCTGACATACATCTATATCTGGCTACAGTTTTTGTCATGGTGAGCGTTTTTGCTCATGCAGAATGTCTGTTTGCGATTACCGCTCGCTTTATTATCTGCCTAATCTAAGTGCTGGATGACAATTAAAGATAGCAGACACCATGCCCTAGAGGACTCCAACTGCACGGTACCTGGTGTTCCTAGTGTATTTTATTGAAAAAGCTATAATGTAATATATCTTTCCTTTCTTGCCCCCAGCTGTTATTTGCAGCCCGGTAGTAAGCTAGCACCTTGCGCAGAGAGCGGGGATCGCTGTGTGAGCCATACAGAGAGTCGGGGTGCTTATGCCGAGGGGTCTGGGCTCTGGGTAGGACATGGATGCTGCAGAAGGAAAGGAAGGAGAATTGCTGCCTCTGCCCGCGAAGGGCAGCACAGGGCAGGAATACTCTGCCATTATCGGCCACAGCGAGAGTTTTGTGGTTGTTGCTGATCGTGAGGGGTCTAGCTCCAAATTTTACTCCCCAAATCAGGACTTAGGCAGGCTTCAGCCGACTGCATCCAGGGTTGCCGTAGTACTGGTGAGTAGCCAAAGCCTTGGACGTGTGGTTGAGCTTTGGCGTGGGTCTGCATGCTGTGGGGTCACGTAGTTCTGCCGATGCGTGGTCAAAAAATAGCCATCTCTTTGCTGCTGCAGTGCTTAACAGAGAAAACCACTCTACTGTGTGTGAAAGGCAGGCAGGTATAGAAATTAATTTTCATAACCAATTGCTACTTTTAGGGGAATGGTCAGGTTTGCAGGCAGATAGCAAGTCTAGTGGCCTCCAGGTTTGGACACATGTTACTTGTCGAGAGAAATTATTTTTAAATAATAATTTGTAGTAAAACATTTTTTAAAAAGTAAAATCAGGAGAACCTGTTGCCCAAAGCTATGCTATTTAAAGCTTTATTAAACCTGACTTAAAATAAAGCAATGAAACGATCAGATCAATCTGACATCATGATCAAATCAACAAATTAGTCTTTGTATTGGACTGGAGTTAAATTACAAAGTGATTTAAATAATCAAACTAGTAGGCACATAATCAGTAATTAAAATATATTTGTAGACTATAAAGTTGGTATTTCCCAATATTAAAAACATCCAGATGTTTGAGGCCAGTTCTGAAGAAGCTGACCCAGAAGCAGTTTGGGTGACATGGCTTACGATGGTAGTACATCTGCATTTTTCAGGAAGTTCAGAAATGACTGAAAAAAGCAGCAACAACAGTCACTTAACATGTATTCATGTATTCACGAATATATTCAAACTTTTTGGTCATCATCTCCCATTTTTGCCTACCTCTACTATTCTCCTGCTTTCAAACTAGAAATCTACAGTTTTACCTTCCAGAACTTGACACACAAAGGTAAACCTGGAGAGCTGCATAAAGAAACCCCGGTCTGAAATACATTTTAAACATGGGCTTCTTCCCCATGTGTACTTTTTCTTTCTCAGTGCACGCAAAAGCTTGCGTGTAACATAGGCAGAGGTAAATTTTAGAACCCCCTGGTACATTTATTCATTACTTTGGCTTTTTACCTACCTTTACTTATTGTTTTGTTTCCATTCTTTTCAATATTCTCAGCTCTCCGTTGCCTGTGTGACTAATCCATCTCAGCCTCTCTCTGCCTGTACGCAGATTTCCTCACAACATTTTTCCAGCCCGAGGCTTGGTTCCGTCAAGTTTCAACCCTACCTAGTCGTGCTGGGTCTAGTAGTTAACATTTATGTTCTGCGGGCCGGTCGGGGCAGAGCCCTAGGGCTCAGCACTCTACTAGCCACGATGACTCTGCCCATATAGTTTGTGAGCTGAACCATGGACCGTCGTGGCCGAGGCGGCAGCTGGAAGGGCTGTGGGTAAGGCAGGGTAACAGCACGCTGAGGAAGGGTGCAGTTCCGTGCCGTGCACCAGCTTGACTTCTCTGTCTGCAGAAAAAGGCATTGCTTTCCCACCCCAGAGCTCGTCGTGGCTTTGTGGAGGTAGAAGCCCCGCTCCTGACCGACGAGGCACTTCTGTGTGAGTTAGTGGGCCTGTTCACACGTGCCATTTACACTGCAGCAAGGGAGGCATGATGTAGATATCTGGAAACAGGATTGTTGTGCTTTTCTCCTACCTCATTATCTTAATTTCCTTCTTGAGAGATTGTGATGTGCTAGAGCTTTGTGAGACAGAAAGCTTGCTTGCCAGTTCTTTTGTGGACCTTTATTCATACACTCTTGGATGTTGTTGATGTGATACGAAATTGCTGCAGGCTGAAACTTGGCAGTGAATTAAACCTAGCCAACACATCTGACCGTGGGATCTGAGCCGTCGATCCTTGGTCTGGTGTGGATGAAACTCTGCTAGTTTTGAGGCAATTGAGTGTCTTGCAACTCATGTTCCCAACTGATACGTAGCTGGTTTGATTGATCCCCTCCAGGGAAGATTCAGATTAATGTTTGGAAAAGAAGATGAGAATGTAATTCTCCAGTTTACTTGGGTAATATTTTTTTTTCCCACAAGGTTTCAGGGCAAACAAGGTTTGTTTAGTCCTTGCAAGTAAAGTTGTAGCAGAGTGTGTGTTAGGGTCAGAATTACAGAATCACAGAATCACAGAACAGTCAGGGTTGGGAGGGACCTCTGGAGATCATCTAGTCCAGCCCCCCTGCCACAGCAGGGACACCTACAGCAGTTGCACAGGACGGCGTCCAGGTGGGTTTTGAACGTCTGCAGTGTGGGAGACTCCACCACCTCTCTGGGCAGCCTGTGCCAGTGCTCTGCCACCCTCAAAGGAAAGAAGTTCCTCCTCATGTTAAGATGGAACTTCCTGTGCTCCAGTTTGTTCAATTGATATTTTTATCTGTGAGTATATGGTGATGTTGTTTTGAGTAATTCTATAAACATTGAAAATAAAGGTACTGCGGTTTACAGATGTGTATCCTTTGCTACTTAATAATGCATAGAGTTACACATTTGGAACTTGAAAGTGTTCACACTGAAAAAGGTGAACAAACCTGGTCTGGCACATGTTGTATTGAAAATGGTGCTTCAAATATCAGAATAAACCCATAAGAACAGCAATACTAGGTGAGATCAGAGTTTCCCTTTAACCCTGTCG
The DNA here is from genome assembly GCA_017639485.1 of Pluvialis apricaria. Classification (NCBI taxonomy): domain Eukaryota; kingdom Metazoa; phylum Chordata; class Aves; order Charadriiformes; family Charadriidae; genus Pluvialis; species Pluvialis apricaria. The sequence goes on along the minus strand of CM030010.1, from coordinate 49,405,658 downwards.
CTTGTATTTTGTTCTTTTTTTCCCCTTCTTTCCCTAAGGGCAATAGGCCTCTGTGGACATTTGGATTTCACCTGGTGCTGTGTTGCACAGTCAGCCGGGGTATGCCCTTTGTGAGAGCAGCTAATTCTGGGGTTGGGTCACTAGCCAGCTCGAGAGTTAGAGCATCTTACATGGTCAAGCCTGCAAACAGCTGCCGTTCCCTCCTCTCAGCTCCGAGATTGTGTACATGCTGAGACCCTGTGTATACAGCAGTTTTCTGACAAAAGTCACTTGCTGGTCGGGATAGCCCCAAATCCACAGAGAGCCTTCCTAGGGTGTCAGCCTTCCCCACCCCAGGGAAGGACCGGGCACGTGATGTCCTCTGGGTGGTGAAGGTGTCCTGCACGGTCCTCTGCCTGATGGGGAGCTTCCAGGCGCAATCTACTGTGCTCCAAGTGCACATCCTCTCCTAATTATTTCCAGTGACGGGGTCAGCGACCTCGCCCTGCCATTACATCATCTAATCGACCATCTTAACGGGGACGTTTCTCTTCTGCCTAGTTCAAAAAGGACCTCCTGACAGTTCCCAGGGAACCTTTGTCCCTTTCCCAGCAGTTCCCTCCTTGTGTGATTTGGGATTCCTCCCTCTGCTTTGTGTCACCGGCCACGGGCGGTTTATGATGCTGTTAACCTCCCCCTTTTACTATGGAAATATCATCTCCCAGCCGTGGCTACTAAAATCCAGAGTGCTGTGGTCAAAGTGGAAAAACTGAGGAGGGGAACCTTAGGGGAATTTGGGCCCTGGTGAGGGGTGGGATTGGTTGATGTTAGCCTTGGCTTCTCTGCTTGCACCGAGTGTGCTGCGGCACTGAAGATGATCTGTTTGCAGTTCACCTGAGATGTAATTAGCCCGCAAAGTGATCAACAAGATGTCAGGAATGTGTGACATCTGCGTACCTGGGTCTGTAGCTGCAGTTCCCGCATGAAGATGTGCCAGCCTCTGCCCAGATTTGGGGATTAAGGCGTAGCTCTACACAGGGGACAGGGAACAGTCCAATTTGCATAGAAAATTGCTTTTGTTCTTTGGTTATACGCCGGTCTCCGTATCTATGGCGGGCATTTGCCCTGAGTTCCTGAGGAGGGCTTTTGCATTAGATCTCTGTTGCCTGGTGTAATTGTACTTGTAATGGTTATTTTAATATCCTCCTTACTCATGCTCTGGGTGGGACCGGCAAGACTGAAAGGAATCCGTGTAGCTCTTTTGACTGCAAAGGGAGAATAATCGGACTTTAAAAAGTAATCTCATCGGATATAATCATCTGTGCTTTTGAACTGTTTTGACAACAAGTTTCCCCCCTTTGCTATCTGCCAGAGTTCCAGATGCAACTAAACTCGCTCCTGCTCGCTAAAAACCAGAGCAGCTCTGCAGCACATATTTCATTAAGGGGAAGGCAGGGAATAGGTAAAAAAAATGAAAACCTAGTAGAAATAAATATGTATTATGGTGTTCAAAGCATTCTTTTTTTCCCTTGAAGTATTTCTTAGACCAATTATGTGAGAAATTCATTATATGTGAGGATTTTGTAATAGCAAAGTGAATTAGCTGTTTGCAGACCTGCTCCCCTCTGTAAATGGGAACATGCCATATGACAGTGGGCCAGATTTTACTGTTCTAGGCATTACTGATATAGCTGTTTATTCTCCGAGCCTGGAAGAGATCCAGCAGGATTTAGTTTTATGAGGTTTAATGTAAAGGTGTTGTATTTCATGAGATGAAATCATAACACAGTGGGTTTGCAAGAATTCTGAAAGATTATTTTTTCAGAGTGTTGGCAAGCACGATTCTCCTGTGAATTACGTGTCTAAAAGAGAAATATAGATCTTCTTTCATTGGGCTGAAATGATAACTAATCCTTAATCCTTCCTAGATGGTCTGTGTCATTAATGCTGGCTGTGCATTTAGAATGTGTGCAGGTAACAGCTTTAATTCTGTAACGTTATGCAATGCGCAGCTGTGCCTATAGCCATAGGAGCTAGCCACATATTTGAAACGCCTGCTGTTATTTTTGGGATATGTCTCTGAATTTGGGGGCTTTTTTCTAGACCTCTTGTTTTTGTGAAGAAGAGAGAAAAGCATCTGGCATCCCTGACCTATTTATAGTTGTAGAAGACCTATTGACATTATTAACTGTATCTGCAATATGTCCATGAATCTTGTGCTTGAGCAGAAGATTTTCCTTTGACTATTTGATTGTGGAGAATGATGACTATTGAGAAGTTTCTTGAGGTTTCCCTTCAGACATTGCCTCATACGTTGAGCAGATGAGATCGCACTGATTTAATGGTGTCAATTCCCAGCTACTTTTCTCTGCTTTACAGCAATGTGTGCATATGCTCCCTCTTTAGCTTGCCTTGTTCTGGGAAAGCAGAGGGGTGGCTCTATGGAAGAGACACAGGGCTGGGAAAAACCTGCCTTCTGTTTTCAACTTTGCTTAATTCAGTGTGATTGTGAACAAATCATTGCATCTCTCTGTATATGTTTTGTTTTCTAGTAAAGGGGGTTATGACATTGTTAGAGTCAATAGCCATATGGCACCCCAAGGCCCTTTGAGTCTCCTGCAGCACTGAGCTCTGGAATTATTATTATTATTATTGTTGTTGTTGTTGTTGTTGTTATTATTATGCCCAGGAGAAATTGTCCCCATTTTGTGATTTTGCGGGGACACTCAGCCCTGTTACCAGTTGAAGCAAGGCTTGGGTTTGGCTGGACAGACTTCACAGATAAAGCAAAAACCCTTAGTCCTGCCCTTTTAGGACATTATGTCTTCTGCCTATGAGAGAAATTTGCTCCTTGCTGCTTACAGTTCATTAATTTTAAACATACTCAGATTTTTGTGTATGAAGTACATATTTCATAAGAAGGGGACAAATTCTGACTCCTTTACACAGCTCTCTTTTTAGGAACTATTTTAGAAACGTTTAGAGCGTACCATATTTGAACCTGGGTTGCTCACTGGTGACATCAGGCTGTTGGTGAGAAGAGGCCATCAGTTAATGCTTGAGTTGGAGGTGATAGAAGTGTGGCTATCTGTTACTTTTTGGGTTAGATTTACATAAATCAAAAAAGGGCCTGACTTCTTGTGATGCAGTGGCATTTTCCCATCTGTGGATACCAGATCGAGACTGGTTTTTATGTTATTCCATTCCGTAAATTCCCAGTTCATTATGGGTGATGCCATTTAGTATTTACAAATCTATCCCATTGGAGGAAGGGACAATACACACTGCAGTCCTCATGTGGTGGCTGGGAGCTTAAGCTCAAAACGCCTTCAAGCTGGGCATACATAAATCAAGCACTGCTTTTGAAGGTATAAGTTTGGATATCCCAAATTGTGACTTACTGTATATTGGTTCCAGCACAATGTGTTCTTAATTATTGGGTATCCTTTGCAAGTTGCTAGTCCCGTAGATGAAGTGGCCAGAAAAAAGAGAATGGGCTTGACTACACACAGATAAGGTATTTCTTGTGTTAGAATTTTTTCTCTCATATTCCAGTGAAGAACCATTGGACAGAAACACTTGTGGAAATGTTACAAACTAGTATAAAGTAAATAATATTTTTAACTGCGACCCCCTGATCAGGAAGAAGTAGATGGGACTCTCAGACAATTGGAAGAAGCCTCATGTTCCCAGGCCCTGGTCCTCATTGGAGACTTCAACCACCCCAATATCTGCTGAAGGGACAACACAGCAGGGCACAAGCAATGTATGAGGCTTCTGGAGTTCATTGATGGTACATACCCTGATGCAGGTGATTGAGGAGCCAGTGAGGGGAGGTGCTCTGCTGGAACTTACACTTGTAAAGAAGCATGGGCTGGCTGGGGATGTGTAGGTCGGGGCCAGCTCTGGCTGCCGTGACCATGAGATTGTGGAGTTCAGGATCTTGAGAGGAGGGAACAAGACAAATAACAGGACCACAGCTCTGGACTTCAGGAGAGAAAACTTGCTTGGAAGAATGCCGTGGGATATGGCCCTGGAGAGAAGAGGGGTCCAGGAGAGCTGGTAATTTTTTTCCAGGATCACCTCCTCCAAGCTCAAGAACGGTCCATCCTGATGAGCAGGAAGTTGAGCAAAGGCAGCAGGAGGCCTGCATTGAAGAACAAGTTGCTTCTAACTAAACTCAAACATAAAAGGCAGCATACAGGAGGTGGAAACAGGGACAGGTGACCCAGGAGGCACACAGAGATGCTGTCGAAGCATGCAGGGATGGGGTTAGGAAATCAGATTCAACTGCCCACCTGCAGTTGAATCTGACAAGGAACATGAAGGGTAACAAGAAGGGCTTCTACGTCAGCAAGAAAAGGAAGACAAGGGAAAATGTGGCTCTGCAGCTGAATAGGGCAGAGGACTTGGTGACAAAGGACACAGAAATGCCTGAGGTACTCAATGCCTTCTTCACCTCAGTCTTCACTGGGGCCAATTCTGTGTAACCTCTTCCTTAATGACCTGTACACTGAGACAGAGTGCACCCTCAGCAAGTTTGAAATAAAGTGTATCATCACCTCAGGTGATACAAAACTGGGAGGAGTGGTTGATAAACCAGATGGTTGTGCTGCCATTCAAAGAGACCTCAATAAGATAGAATCATAGAATGGTTTAGGTTGGAAGGGACCTTGAAGATCATCGAGTTCCAACCCCCCTGCCACAGGCAGGGACACCTCCCACCAGACCAGGTTGCCCAAGGCCATGTCCAGCCTGGCCTTGAACACCTCCAGGGACGGGGCTTCAACAACCTCTCTGGGCAACCTGTGCCAGTGCCTTACCACCCTTAAAGTGAAAAAGTTCTTCCTAATGTTTAATCTAAACCTGCCCTCTTCCAGCTTAAAGCCATTCCCCCTCATCCTGTCACTACATGCCCTTGTAAAAAATGCTTCCCTAGCTCTCCTCTAGGCCCCCTTTAGGTACTGGAAGGCCACAATAAGATCTCCCTGGAGCCTTCTCTTCTCCAGGCTGAACAGCCCCAACTCTTTCAGCTTCTCCTCATAGGAGAGGTGCTCCAGCCCTCAGATCATCCTCGTGGCTCTCCTCTGGACACGCTCCAGCAGATCCATGTCCTTCTTATGTTGGGGACTCCAGAGCTGGATGCAGTACTCCAGGTGGGGTCTCATGAGAGCGGAGTAGAGGGGCAGAATCACCTCTTTTGACCTGCTGGCCACACTTCTTTTGATGCAGCCCAGGATACGGTTGGCCTTCTGGGCTGCGATCATGCATTGCTTGCTCATGTCGAGCTTCTCGTCAATCAGCACCCCCAGGTCCTTCTCCTCAGGGCTGCTCTCCAGCCATTCTCTGCCGAGGCTGTATTTGTGCTTGGGATTGCCCCGACCCAGATGTAGGACCTTGCACTTGGCCTTGTTGAACTGCATGAGGTTGGCTTGGGGCCACCTCTCCAGCCTGTCCAGGTCCCTCTGGATGGCATCCCTCCCCTCCAGCGTGTCTGCCTCGCCACACAGCTTGGTATCATCAGCAAACTTGCTGAGGGTGCACTCTACCCCACTGTCCATGTCGCTGACAAAGATGTTGAATAGTACAGGTCCCAGTACCGATCCCTCAGGAACGCCACTCGTCACTGGTCTCCACTTGGACACCGAGCCGTTGACCGCAACTCTCTGACTGCGACCGTCCAGCCAGTTCTTTATCCACCGAGTGGTCCATTTATCGAATCCACGTCTCTTCAATTTAGAGACCAGGATATCGTGTGGGACAGTGTCAAACGCTTTGCACAAGTCCAGGTAGATGACATCAGTAGATCTTCCCATGTCCACTGTGGCTGTAACCCCTTCGTAGAAGGCCACCAAATTTGTCAGGCATGACTTGCCCTTGATGAAGCCATGTTGGCTGTCGCCAATCACCTCTTTGTTTTCTGTGTGGCTCAGCAGAGTTTCCAGGAGGATCTGCTCCATGATCTTGCCAGGCACAGAGGTGAGACTGACTGGCCTGTAGTTCCCCGGGTCTTCCTTGTTTCCGTTTTTGAAAATAGGGGTTATGTTTCCCCTTTTCCAGTCAGCAGGAACCTCGCCAGACCGCCACGACTTCTCAAATATGATGGCTAGTGGCTTAGCGACTTGATCTGCCAGTTCCCTCAGGACCCGCAGATGTATCTCATCAGGTCCCATGGACTTGTGCACCTTCAGGTTCCTCAGGTGGTCTCTCACTTTATCTTCATCTACAGTGGGCGGTGCTCCATTTTCCCAATTTTGCCTTTGCATTCTGCATCTTGGGCGGTGCGGCTGCTGTCCTTGTCCGTGAAGATTGAGGCAAAAAAGTCATTGAGTACCTCAGCTCTGTCTCTGTCCCAGGTAACCAGTTCTTGCGTTTCCTTCCGGAGAGGGCCTACATTTTCCCTAGTCTTTCTTTTCTCGCTGACATACTTAAAGAAGGACTTTTTGTTTGTCTTAATGTCCCTGGCCAGATTTAGTTCTAACTGGGCTTTAGCTTGTCTAACCCGCTCTCTGGCTGCTTGAACGATTCCTCTGTAATCCTCCCAGGCTACCCGCCCCTGTCTCCACTCCCTATAGGCCTCCTTTTTTCTTTTGGTCACTTCCAGGAGCTCCTTATTCATCCATGCAGGTGTCCTGGCTTTTCTGCCTGCCTTCCTTTTTGTAGGGATGCATTGCTCCTGTGCTTGGAGGAGGTAGTCCTTGAATATTAACCAACTTTCTTGTTGGATGGAGAAATGGGCCATAAGAATCTCATGAAGTTCAGGAAAGCAAAATGCAAAGTCCTGCACCTGAGGAGGAATAACCGCAGTCATCAGTGCATAGTGAGGACTGACAATCTGGAAAGCAGCTTGGCAGAGAAGGACCTGGGGGTCCTGGCAGACACCAAGCTGACTATAAGCCAACAATGCACCCTTGTGCCAAGGGAGGCTAGTAAGTATCATGGGCTGCATTAGGAGTGTTGCCAACAGGTCAAGGGAGGTGATCCTTCCCCTCTACTCTGTGCTGGTGAGGCCACACCTGGAGTGCTGTCTCCAGTTCTGGACTCCCCAGTACAAGAGAGACATGGATGTACTAGAGAAGGGCCATGAAGATGATGAAGGGACTGGAGCATCTCTCCTATGAGCAATGGCTGAGATACCTGGGACTATTCAGCCTGGAGAAGAGAAGGCTCAGGGAGACCTCATCAATGTGTACAAACACCTGAAGAGAGAGTGCTAGAGGACAGAGGCAGGCTCTTTCCAGTGGTGTCCAGTGACAGGACCAGAGGCAAAGGGCACAAACTGAAACACAGGAGATGCCGTCTGAACATCAAAAGAAACTCTTCTACTGTGAGTGTGACTGAGCACTGGCAGAGGTTGCCCAGAGAGGCTGTGGAGCCTCCGTCTTTGGAGGTATTCAAAACCTGACTGAACGTGGTCCTGGGCAGCTTGCTGTAGGTGGTCCTGCTTGAGCAGAGGGGTTGAACAAGGTGACCTCCAGAGGTCGTTTCCAACCTCAGCCATTCAGTTAGTCAATGCATTTTTAAAGCCATGAGGTGTATGGCTGCATGGGGCAGATGGAGCCAGCAGTACCTCAGGAGAAACTGGTTGTCAGAAATCTAGAGTCACCATTCTTGAGCAGTATAATTGACTGTGGGTTTTGAGGTTTTGGAACACCACGAGTACATGGGCTCGTATTCTGAGAGCACATAAAACATAGCGCTGAGCATCCCCTGGTAAAAATAAAACAATCAAGCTAAAAGCCTGCCTGTCTCATAACAACAACATGACGAAACATGAAATGTTCTTTTCCTTGGAATTCCAATTTGCTATGATTTATTTTGCCAGTCTGTAATCAGAAATAGCTGCTCCATCAAAGTAGGGAATGCAAATAGAGATGAGGTCAGAGTTCGACACAAAAGTGATGTATGAGCTGGAGTCAAAGAGGAATCCTGAGCTCCCAGAATAGAAAACATGCTGTAAATAATATATTTTCTTCAAGGCGAGAGGAGTTGCAAATACTTCGAATTACGGGGTATAGGAGAAAGTGAAAAGATGATTTCTAGAAGGTAGCCAATGTCAGAGCCATCATTTATCTCTAGCGGCCATTTAAAACAGCAAGTTGTCATGGTCTCTTGTTAGGTTTTTCAATTTTCCCTGGTCGGTATACAAGAGGGTAATTAATAATGCAATTAAATTAAAATGAAAGGTGTTAGTTCAGGGTTTTTTTGCTCATGGGCCTGAGAGGGGAATTTGACTCGGAAAATACTGGGAGGGTACAATAGTTTTCAGCAATTAGATTCCTCTCACAAAAAGATTACTTTTCAAGTATGGAAAAATACTGCAGCTTCATCTGCTCTGGGGGTGAAATATATAGGGCTTCAGAGGAGATGAAGCCTTCTGATTGTGCTGAATCCAGTCCTTACCCTAACAAATCTTCAGGCCATTTGTTCATACTGCATGGTCCAGCCAACCCCCCGGCTCCCTTGGGTAATGGCACCCTTTGGACACAGTCTGCCATTTGTTAAGCGCTTTGCTGCAAGGAGTTCTTTTTTATTACACTGAATCGCTCAAGCTTTGCTGGAAATCCCAGGTTTTATCTGTGTGCACGTGCATGGATATACTTGCAATAATTTCTGTGTTTAACTGTTCCCATGTGTGTGTGAACATATGTGTGTACGTGTGTGCTGTGTGCGTATACGCGTGTTCTGGTTGTGTGGGTGTATGTGTGTTCTGACTGTGTGCACGCATGTTCGCGCACACACACGTAGAGGAAAAGTTGAATGCAGAAGTTGTTTTCTTCTGTTTTACACAGCCACAGGGCATGCATACTCATCTTCATCACAGCGCTTCTCCACAATTATTTCTCTTCTATTTTGGGGCGGGGGGGGGGGGGAATTAGTTTTAATTTTTAGTGCAAACATGCACAGAGATCTGTTCCTGAGTTGTGTAACTGGCTTTCCTACCAAGTGTCCTACATCCCCTGCAGTAATCCCAGGTCCTTCGATTGCACATCACCTCCAGTCTTCTCTGCCCAGGGAGGGAGAGACCGCCTGTGGAGTCTCCTGCAGCTGCTGTTAGCCGTGGGAGCACTGCTTTGGGTTTCTGTCCCCTGCTTAGCTGCCAGTCTTCATGTAGAAATGTAGTCTCTTGGGCTGCTACCCTTCTGTCAAATGTTAATGCAATTTGCCAGTGGGGAAAAAAAAAAACAACCTAGGGGGAGAAAGTGGAGACACCTTCTCTGCTACTATGTAAGCCCCATCCCTTTCAGAAATCAGGGTAAAATCTAGGGTTTTGAGGTGGGAAGGTCGAGGGGCAGTCAGTGTGCTGGCATAGAAGGAATCACTACTGCACGAAATACAGAAACGATAGTCGCATTACTGTTTACTTTTTTTTTTTCATTCTTTCCTTTTTTTCCCTCTTAAGATTTGTTTGCTTGTCCTAGCAATGAATCAAAGAAAATCAGAAGGTTAAATAAGTGGCATATGTTTTTCTTCTGTAATTCATCAGCTTTTCCATTGCAAGACCATCCCAGACTTTTGGAATCCATCTGTTCAGTTACTGTAAACCTGGGTTTCACCCTCCTGTTGCCATAACAATTCTCTCTGCAGGAGCAATAGGAGCTGGAGTGATTGATGAGATCTCAACTTACTATCCTCATTCAGCCCAGGAAGAACATAGCGCTGGGATAATTGACCCATCATTTCAGAGCAACATGTAGGAAGTCCGGCAGATAAAAGACACTTTGCATCTGATTATAATCTCTTACAGCAATTCTTCTCTGGTGGAGCTGCACTGACTTGAAGCTGGGTTTATATGGGTATGTATGTGAATTCAAAATCAGGCTCCTTTATTTTAGCTGACACGAAAGAAGGGGAGAAGTTGCTATAGGCGATCATAACTCCTTGAGTTTGGAAGTGTTATCTTGGATAGTTTCTGTGGAATAAAGGAGGAGCCGTGGATGATTTAATATTCGCCTTTTCCCCCAAGGTTTAAGACAGAAGTCTTTTTGACTGTAGCAGTGCAAGGCAAATCAGAGCAGGTGCACTCAAGAAAATATTTAATTCCTATAGCAATAGTCACATCGGGCAAGGTGTTCTGGTTGTGAGCTGTGTAACAGGAGATGATGAAGGGGGTGGAAGTCTCAGCCTCCTCGCTTGTTTGTGAATTTCTTCTTTTTCTTTTGGAGGGACTTCCTTTTCCTCCAGCCGCTTGCCTTTGCCTTCGTGGCTGTAGTATATGAAGTGTATTCACTACTGTATCATACAAAGAAGAGCTGTCAGTCTGCTCTGCTCGCAAGCCTTCCTTAAGAGGATCTAGTCTGTTCCTGGTCATTCCTCCATAAGCACCAGCTAATAAAGGCCTGTAACTGGAAAGGGGTGTTACGAGTCTCTAGAAGTTTCTGGGCGGTATAGCTTGGTTTTGATCCTGCATATTTGCATGGTGATGCAGAGGCTGCAGCAAGTGTCACCGGGGTGGGGGAAGGGGTTGGCTCTTGAATTCCTGTATGTGATTTGAGGTGGGTGTTATACAAATACCCACCTGGCATTGTGAAGAAGGGAATGGGAAGCAAAGCATATTCATGTGACGCCATTTTCCCCCAATCTGTTCTCCAGTAGGGTATCACCGGCTATGATGTAAAATTAAGGATTTCAGGCCTAATTTCAAGTTGTGTGTCGCACTTCCAAGGAGAAGTGGCCCTTCTGCATGTCCAGCCATGCTGGCCATCCAAATCAGTGCCAGAGCTTCGTAGGAAAGGCATTATGCCTTTCCCAAACTATTCGGTGTAGATCACGTACCTCTGTAGACATTTGGTAGAAGCCAAAGGGACTGCCTGTATTGATTTACTCATGGGGCTTGGAGAGGGCTGTGGGAGTCGGAGTGAACCTCCGCTCAGTAATTTCTTGGACTCCGCAGGGGAATGTAAGCGAGTATCTGCCTGGAGGGAGAGGGAAAACCAGGGTTTTAAGGAAGATCACAATCTGAGTTCTCTTCGATCTGTGAAACTAATACACTTCTTATGCAGAGCACCTCTAGCTGCGGGGTTTTCACTTCCCCCTTGCTTCCTGTGAAGATGTCTGGAGTGTTTTCTTTATGGTACAGCCTGTGCAAGGTTCTGTTGATGAATTAGGTAATGTTCAAATTTTATATGAAAATTTGTGCAATTATCTCTCAGAGCTAGGGGGAAGGCCAACACGTCCATTTTTGATCAAATACACATGGTTTCATTTTCCCCTCCTCTGCACGCGCAAACTTTAGTGCTTTTTAAGTTGTACTCACGTAGAAGTTGCTGTATGTGCCATGCAAGCTTTTCGATAAATGAGACTAGTACATGATCCAGTGTTAATGAGCCACTGAAAACTACGATTTCTGATACAGAGTCCAAGTGCAGTGCTTTTGGAAGCATGATATAGCTGCATGAGTTTAGGTTTTAATTTTTAAAATGTGCTAATGGAAGAAATTAGTTCTTCTAAATATTGGAGAATACATCTTTGGCTAGCAGAAATTCTTGAAACCGATTTCCCTTTGCAAACCACACTGGTGATTCAGACTGAAGAATGCTTTAAGCCTTTTGTCTGTAAGGTACACGTCTTATGTAGGCTTCTGTTTTAATTTACTGCACTTGTATGCAGGTTTTTCAAACTAGTCACAGTGGTCTCTTATAAATCACAAGAAATAGTCCACCCTCAATACCCTTTCCAGCCCTACACAATGAGTCAAGGCTTGTCAAAGACCATTTTAGAAATCTTGAATAAATCTGACATTATGTTGAGACAGCTGTTAAATATATTTCTTTTTTCCCCCCAGGTTTCCTTTCCCTCACTATGAACAATGCAATTGGTTTAGTGCTATTTTTAGCCCGACTTTTCATTTCAGTCATATGTATTCCTACCTTCCATGCACACTTAAGTTAATTTATTCTAACATGAAAAATACTGGGAAAGTCACTACCCCCCACAAAAAGATTTTTACAAGCTGAACTGGAGGTTAGCTGTTGCACATATACACTCCAGATGCCCAAGCCCACCATTAAAGGAGTAAAATCTGATTTCAGGGTGCAGTCTGACTCTTATGCACGTCTTCCCTGAAAACAAATGTCTCTTCGAAACAAAAATCTCAGCAGATGTGCCTCAACTAACCCTGTGTCTGAGGGTAGTTTGCTTCAGTGTGTGGAAGGGAGACTGGAAGTCTGCTCATCTTCCTACTTTAATAGGCTTTTACCGAGCGTGAGAGCGTAGTGGTGGTGTGTGGGGGGGTGTATGTGGGTTTTTTGTGTTTTTGTTTTAAGAAAGCTGATAGTGGAAAACAGAGGCCTCCTCCCGTTCATCACTGATAACCCCGTCATGTCTCTCTGAAGTCGGTGGGAGTTGTGGTGCTCCTCAGTGACAGCATGACTGGATCACACTCAGGTTGGCGATAATCTTCTTTTCTTTTGCAAGTTCTCCTTTCTATTCCTGGTTCTCCTTTGTAGGCTGGTCTGGAGGTGAGAATTTCAAACTAGTGTGGTGGTGCACGTGGGGTGAGACACACGCAGTCTGCCAGAGGCTGTTTCCCAGCACCAAACCACTCGTCTTCAAGAATGCTCAGGAAAGGCGCACTTTTGCTTGAGGGCAGAGATGCACCCACTGAGCTTGGGTAGTTGGGCAAAGACCCGTGTGCCCAAGTGATGCACCAGTGACTGATGCATCACTAATGGCAACTGGTGGTGAGTGAGGAACGGGGCAAATGCGGTGGGTCACAGTAACCCATCTGTGCTGGTAGTTAAATGTATGGTACGCTCTGCTTTCTGTTTCTAAGTAAAGGAATAACATCACTAGCTTGGAAAAAAAATGGAGAACTGTAACTCCTCTATTGTTGCCTTTCCAAAAGGGATTAAATAAGACAATAACTAATAAATAATATACAGAGCGTATGGGTCTGTCTTCAATCGGAGTTTAAACAAAGAGATCTGGGCTTTTTAAGTGCCTCCTCAAATGTGCAGCTCTCTGGAAAAGTTTCTTGCCAGAACATCCCTGGCATTGCAACAGACGGTGCTTCCTCCCCGGGCAGTGGTGACCGGGGCTGGCACGCTGGGGCGAGTCGGGGAGACGACAGGGTGGTGGTGAGCAGCCGGTGCCACCACATTGTCCCTGTCACGGCGTCACGGCTTGGTGCGTGGGCAGCACCGTGTGTGTCCTGGCTGGCTGCAGGTGCACATGGCGTGGGCCAGCGCCGCGTTACGGGGGCACCTGCACCCTCAGCTGCCGCTGCAGCCCTAATCTGGGCGCTGGGGGGTGTGTGTCCTTCTTTTTTACCTGTAGACCGGAGAGGTGAGCTCACCTGCTTTATATCCCCTGCCACCCTGCTTTCTGCACTACGGTGCATGCTTTCTGGGATACCTAAGGAAGGGTGGGAGACTTAGACATCACTCGTGTTGTGTCTATGGCCCTCACAATTATAAACTTCCTGAGATCAGAGGGAATAAATCCTTGCCAATTAGAAGGCCTTTTAATGTCAAGTTGTGACTAATAAACATCTGAACTGCAGATGTGGTAGTGTAGGTGTACCTGTTGCCTGGACCGTTTCTAGCGTTAATTGCTCTGGCAATTGCTGGTCATGGTTACACATCTTAGCTATTTCTGAGGATAAAATAATGCACCTTCTCTTTGTTCCTTGTCCATTAATGGAGTGCAGAGATGTCAGCCCAGTTAAAAAAGCTAATTTCTTTTCGAGCCCCCATTTTAAGCTGTGTTTTTACAACTGCAGAACAATGTCATTTGCCTATTGTATGCTTTTAAAGATGTGTTTCTGCAGCCACAAATACCAGTATTCAACATTTTAACTAAAGAAAACCTTAACTTCTGGTGAAAATGAAAAATGGAGCCCCAGCAATGCAGAAAAACAGCTTATACAGAACTCAGATGTCTTTGAATGCCAGTAAGTATCAAGATCAGGCATCAGCACTCCTATGATAAAGTTCAAATTCATTATTCCTACTTCTAGAAACAGTTTTGGACACAAATAGAAACTCTGGATCCTAACTCTGAAATCTGAGACTATCTGGCAGCAGCTCAAACTTTAATGACTTGACATCTCTTTGTTCACACCAATATCCCAGGGCAAAACAGCCCCATATGAGGCACTTTTTACTCCAAATTCATATCTTAGTTTCATGGCTATGGTAATGACTGAAGTAGCTGATTAGTAATGGCCATCCCCTTTCTGTTTCCCCTGACCTCGATTCTCCCTCGAATACAGTTCATACATTTTTTTTTTTTTTTTTCCTTTCTGTTTGGCTTTAGAGTAGTACTGCGTCAAATGCTACCCCTAGTCTTTTGTCCTAGGCATTTCAGATGCCTTTCATGAGGCCAGGACCTCCATGCCATGAAACTGACCCCACTGTGGTCCCATCTGCAATGTGGTTTGATCTCTAGCGGTCTCTCGCTGTGTGTTTCCCCACTGCACAGTTGTGAGTGAAAGTGTGTGTGTGTGTGTGTGTGTGTGTGTGTGTGTGTGTGTTGGGGGGTGAGAGGTGAGACAGGGACCATTGCTTGAAATCCAGTCTTTTCTCACTCTCACTTTTTTCCCCATCACCCCAAACCCTGTTCACTCTGACTACTTAACTGCAAAATTACCCAAAGCAATCCAGCACAGTGTAACACTGCTTGTGAATTAAAACCCACCTTTTATTAATGTTAAGTCTTTATCTTACTATGCTAATGTCTGGAAAGTATTCTGTAGATAGGCCACAAATTGCTTTAGAATATTTTCTTTGTGTTATTTTGCTCTCTTCCCCTGGATCAGCAAGAATATGGTTCAAATATTAATTTTATGGTGTGTCTCTCAAGAGTGGAATATAATGTTCAATTATGCATTCCATCTGCAAGGCTCTGGATGCACAATCCTGCATTAAATAAAAAACCCAATGTGTTTTAAAGAAGAAACAGAAAGAAAGGATATGGCACATAAAAGCAATGGAAGAAGAGCCTTCCATTATGCTTGACTTAGTGTAAAATCAGAGGGAGTTGTGTAAACCAGACAGAAGTCAACTGTCTTAAAAATGGAGTCAATACATGCCTTAGATTATGTCATGCTATTAAAACCTTCCTGCAAGATACAAGTTTAGAAGTAGAGCGATGCCTCAGATAAATATACCAGAGACCTTACGATGCACACATTTCATACACTCATTCCACACACCCATGCGCATGTGTCGGGGTGTTTGTTCCACTTTGCTTCATAAGTCCCTTAAAACTCTGCCTCTGGAAAGTGTCCTTTTGCGGCGGGGCATGGGAAGTGCTCTAGCGGCTGTAATGCGTTCGCTTCTCCTCGAGATTTTCCCTACAGCAAGAAAACCTGGACAGGGCTGTGGCTTCTCTCTCTGTCTAGACATATAAAAGTATAATTAATTCTGAATCTTTTTCCCCTTACTCAGGGTTGGTGCTCCGGGGTGACACCTGCTTTGGAGTCAAATGACTATCTTTGTGTCATTCAGCATAGTGAAAATCTCCCTGATGATGCTGCCCAAAATACTGTGTGTCCTCTCAGGACCATCTCCGGTTTTCTCACAATGCTTTTCCATGTGGGCTGTGAGATCTTGGTGGCTGTGGCACTCCTGACCACGGAAGCAGATGGAGCCAGGCTTTAGCCTTTCGCTTGGGTAACAAGGAGATGTGGTGGAAGCCCTGTGTTGAGCACCGGGGCTCTGAAGCACTGCTAATTGAGGCAAGGCAAACACAGGGCGTTGCTTAGCTTGGAATTCAGAGGGCAAGAACGTCTTCAAAGTGGGCCTGAGCACACAAAGAGAGGGTCGCTCTTCAATGCAGATGCCTTGAACACCATTGAGAATGGGTGGGCAAGCTCTGGAGAGGGAGAAGCCCCATGGAGCCCGTTCTCTGCTCTCCCGTGGGATGACAACCCAAGCGCTTCTCCGTGTGGGCGCTCAGCCATTCAGGTTTACTAGAAGGAGCATTTCAAGTATTCCTCCTCAGTGTGTCTGCTTTTTTCAGGAAAGCGCTCTGCTTCTTTCTTTGGCACCTCACCAAGCGCTCTTGGCAAAGCTGTCAAATGTGTCATTGTAATGGGAGGCCTCTTTGCCGTGGTTTGAGCAGCGAGAGCTGGCTGGGAAGCGCGGGGCCGGGCCGAGGAGGACTGGTTGCAGAGAGCTCTCAGCGGAAATCCTTTGACTCTGGAACTTGTTTGCTCTGGCAAACTCCCTGTGCCTGTCTGGACACAATGAGGGTTCAAGACACATGGCTTTTGTTTGGTTTTCCTGGAGGGAAGGCTTTGCTTTTCATTTGGCTGAATTTCTGGGTGGTAGAGAAAGAGGGAGAGAGAGATTGTGCTTCAGGCTGTATCGATCTTTGCCTTGCATGAGGGTGATACTGGTGCTTTTTGGTGACCTTTTGCTTTCTGCATCAAATGCCAGTACCACAGAGGTAGGCTCTTCATATGCCTTTGTAAGAAGCAATGAAACAGAGGTTTAGGCCCTTGGGGAAGGTGCAGGTTTTCCCCGCTCCTTGACTGCAGGTGGAGATCAGATGGATGCTCTCACTCTGTAGCTCCCAGCAGCCTCTAGCTCTTTTTCTACCACCTCTGGATCTTCTGCCACAACCTCACACAGCTCTGACCCACCTGAAGAGCTCTCAAGCTGTTAGGAAAGGGATGGAGTTGGAAGGTGTGGTGTGCAGAAAACCTCAAGAGCTCCCGGAGGAAGAATTACCTGAGTGCAGGGAAAATGCCTTTAAGAGGACAAAACACCCAGTCTCTAACATGATGTTAAAAAAGTAGTGGTGCAGAGAGCAGCTTTGACTTTGCCTTCTAGAAAGCTTGTTTGTTTATTTATGAAATACTCCCACATGAAGCAGTGCTTGTAATTGTAGAGTAGTCCTGAGAAGATGAGGCACAACATTTTTCTGAAATCCGTGGATCTAGGAGAGATCCTAGTTTTTAAAAATGTTTTGAAACATTGCCATGCAAAGAATGAGAAGACACACAAAACAGAACGCGCTTTAGCATCAAGTCTGATCATTTTGTCTCCTCAAATCAGATCTGCCAGGTCCTAGATCATTTCAGTATACCTTAGAGGACATGATGCAAGGAAAACACTTAATCAAACTTAAAGAGCACAATAAAGTGCTCTAGCAAGTTACCACAACCTCTACCAGCCAGGGATGTTGCGGAAAAGAAATCAGTAAGAAGTGGGATTTCAGGAGCATCACATGAAAATTGGCTGAAGGCTTGCTATCCTGTGAAGGCTGCAAATGTACAGCTCTTAAACACCAAGGAGAAATGGGAGTCCTAGAATTTGAGATTTATTTTCCCCCAAGCCACTTTTAACCTCCGGAAAAGAACTTCAAGGAAGCATCAACTTTGAGCACTGAACACCTAGGACTGGGTTGCTGACCCACTGAAATTGGCGGGGGATCCTTCACTGATTTTGTTTCACTTTGAGCAATGCACCTCCAGGTCCTCAGAAGTCAGATAACAACATGCAATAATTGCACCTTCCTCCATGTAATAACTGTTATGATTTCACAAGTTGCTTTAAGCACACTCCCATGTCCCTGAGCTATGCTGTGGTTTTACTGGAAACTTGTACATGACATCCCAGCCTCTTCCGAACCAAGTGGGTGCTCCCAGTGTGCTAGCACTTCATCAGAAAATACAGAAACAGTAGAAAAGTAGGAAGAGATTAAGTGACACCAGGGAAAAGTACGGAGGTGCACCATGCACCCAGTAAAGCCGATCCAGGGAAAAGACAACAGCCTTGGTAGTGTAAAGGGGAGTCAAGTCATTAAAAGGGATTGCAAGTTGGGTGGTATAATGCCTGTAATAAGTCTTTGAAAGTGTGTTTAGCACAATCCTCCTGACAGAAATGAAACTATGGGAACTATAGGCACATTTTCAAATAGGCTGTGGTTTGTTTAACTCTCTCCCCACGAATACATGCCTGGGAAGAGCATTAGGTGTCTCTCTGCTTCTGTTATTAACTCACTTCTCCTCTTACCACACTACTTTGTCTTCATGGGGTGATGTCTCTTGACAAGAGATTCCTGGCTTGGATGTGTGCAAGCATGGCATGTGCTGCAGAGCAGCATCCCCTTACCAAGCAGTGGGAGGTAGTCTTGTCTGGACAAGGCTTATCTCCCTCCCAGAGGCATTCCTAATTGTTCTCATTAATTGTGATCTCCCCCAGGTGAGGGGGGTAACCGGTGTCACGTTCCAGTATCCTGGCTCAATTCAAACTCAGGTGATTGTACTCTGCCTTTCTTGCAGGTTCATCCTGCAGAAGTACACTCCTTTTCAGAAGAATATTATTTACTTCAAATGTTAAATTGATGCCTCATGTATTAGAGCAGAAGCAGTATTTCACCGCATTGGAAGGTGAACGATTTCAATTCATGAAGCCTACCACAATCATCCAAATTTGCAAAGCAAATGAGTATTACTTAATCCAACAGCCTCATCTCTCCACAGTATCTTTTATCCAGGAACGTCATGGAGTTCAGCCAGGGGAAGTGCAAATTCCTGCTCCTGGGGAGGAATAACCGTGGGCACCAGTATGTGCTGGGGGCCACACAGATGGAAAGCAGCTTGGCAGAGAAGGACCTGGGGAGTCAACACTGTGGGCTTCTGGCAAAGACAGTGAGTGGTACTCTTGGCTGCATTAGGAGAGGTATTGCCCGCAGCATGAGGGGGGTGATCTACTAGCACTGGTGAGGCCACACCTGGAGTGCTGTGTCCAGTTCTGGGTTCCCTCTCTCTCCCAAGAGAGACATGGACACGCTGAAGAGAGTCCAGTGAAGGGCCATGAAGATGATGAAGGGACTGGAGCATCTCTCCTATAAGCAAGGGCTGAGAGAGCTGGCACTGTTCAGCCTGGAGAAGAGAAGGCTCAGGGGGATCTCATCAATGTGTACAAATATCTGAAGAGAGGGTGCATAAAGGACAGAGGCAGGCTCTTTCTAGGGGTGTCCAGTGACAGGACCAGAGGCAAAGGGCACAAACTGCAACACAAGAGGTGCCGTATGAATATCAAAAAAACCTTTTTCTACTGTGAGTGTGGCTGAGCACTGGCAGAGGTTGCCCAGAGAGGCTGTGGAGCCTCCATTTTGGAGGTATTCAAAACCTGACTGGACATGGTCCTGGGCAGCTTGCTGTAGGTGGCCCTGCTTGATCAGGTGGGGTTGGACCAGATGACCTCCAGAGGTTGTTTCCAACCTCAACCATTCTGTGATCTACGATAAATCATCTTTTTTAATATTTTCCTGAAGTGCTTTGAAACAAAGCCATGTGAAGAATGGGGACCCAGCTAGGAGTGCAATTTGGTATCAAATCTTTTTTTTCTCCCCTGTTTTGTCTTCCCAACTGAGATCATCCAAATATACTGTTCAGTCTTGCCTTTAAGTTTTTCAATAGCACCAGAGCAACAAGAAAGCAGGTGCCAAATAACTAAGTGTGGGAGTTTGGCTGGCCTCCCCTTGGTACTCAGCGTAAGGGAGGTTGCAATGCTCTGTTCAGCCTTTGATAGAAAACTCTTGAGTGCTGCAGTCTGCCTGCTCTCTTTGCATTCATCTCATCTGCCTGAGCCTGTCTGAGTGTGTCTGTGGCTTATTCAGTCTCCAAAGTGTTTATTCCTACTGCACAAATCTGCTGGGTGTGTTTGGTGTGAGGTGGCCCTTTTACTACTGAGAGTCCACCTGGACTGTGGGCAAGTCCTGATTGTTGTCTATATGGACCGCAAGTCTCACCTCGAGAGCCATCTCGGAGGATTTGTGAGGATGTTCTAGATAGAGCTAATGCATCGTGCAGTCTGTGGGGCACAAATAAGGAAGCAGTCAAACCCCAGACCCTGCTTTGGGAACCAGCAGGGCTGTTCCAGCCTCCTTGAGTAGGGGTGAAGGGAGTTTTAGACTCCACAACCTGCATACCAGCTAAGCAAGGAAAATAGCTTCCTTCCTTCCTAACTTGGACACAGTATAGGCAAATGCATTCTGGTGACATGATTCTTCCCTGAAGCAAAATGCTTTCAGAGCTCCACTGGCCATATGGAGCTCTGCACACGCAGTTTTCCATGAATATTGCATTAATCCATATTCCAAGTTATGAATCGCAATCAATCCATTCTTGCGCTAACCAAGCTGCAGCTGCTCCCAGCTGAAAAGTCTTTTGAACTCTGCCAGACGAAATATTCCAAGTCTCATTCCAAGGTGCAGTAATTGTCATTGTGGTTCTCAGGCTCTCATACATATTTAATTTAGAGTACGTATCGAAATGCGCATTCTGCTGACACTGAAGCTGGTGCCAATGCTTTCAGTGATGTTGTCTGAAGACTAACGAAAGACCAAAATTGTTTCAATACATGGTAATACGTTGATTTCAACTTTAGGACAGTTAAGCTGTATTGGTATTAAATCATTCAAAACCCAAAGTGAATGCACTGCAAGATAAATTAAAGGAAAGCATCAGCTGCAAAGTTTTATAATGTATTTGGGCTTCCTCTGGATTTGTGGTGTTTGGCCCTAGGAGACTGCTTTCCTCTGTTGTGTAGACAGGAACCGTTGGCGAGTGGGCACGAGAAGCAGGATCCAAGTTTTCTTCCGAGTCCCATGTAGTCTAGTTCTACCTTGGCTTGTTGTAAAGAAAGAACATCCTTGCACTTTGGATGTAGACTGCAGTGGTCTCACAGGTGGGAGAGAGTTCAAAACAGCTATTTTATTTAGAGGTGTGAGTTTTTTTTCATTTAATTTGTTCTGTCTTAATATTCATCAATTATAAATAAACTCTCTAAATAAATAAAAAATAAACACTTTGATGACATAATGTGGGAATGCTCTTCCATTTCAGCGGATGTGGACAGTGTTATATCATTCATATTGAATCCTCTTTCATGTAGATGGGACAGAAGGACATGATTTGTTCACTTTATGAGCTCAGGATTCTCATGTTCAATGCTAAAGGCTGAGTACCCGACCTTTCCATTTTTAGGCCACTTCCTGGGATTGTTTGAGCACTAGTTGTTTAACATTATTTTGAAAAGAAATTATTAATACCTTATGGTTGGTTTCTAGTGAAGTTGTGCAGATTGTACCAGGTCTGAAAACTATTGAGCCTCAGTCATGTTTTGCCAGTAGCTCTTACTCCTCAGAACTTGGGACTGTGGAACAGTTTTCTTCTTTTTAGTATGATACAAGTATTTAAAAATTTGGGGATTTTATAGGGATTCAAAACCCAGTATTCACTCTGCTCTTCCTCCTTGTCTTTATATATCTGTCTCTCTAGAATTTTTTGTATATGTACATAGAGATATATAAAATCAAATGGATTTCATCCAAAAATTTGCAAAATAAGAATGGCCTGACCAAACCCTTACAGGGTAGTTTTTCTGAGTTGAGCAGCTTCCATGATTATGCTGTGGCCCTGCTCCTGCTGTGGTGGAGTGGGGATTAGGGACGGGGATGGTGGTGGGGCACAGGTGCCATGAGAGCCATATCTGGCAGAGGGTCACCGCTTGCATTGTTGGTGGGTTTAAAGGCGCCTTGGGGTTCGGATGAATCCGAGACTCTCTTAGGAGCATCTTGGAACTGTAACAGTAAGTCAGGTCTGGAACGCTTACTCAGCAAAATTCCTGAGGAAAGGATTGTGCGATCCTGTCATTGCTACCCTGTTTCTGCTCCTTGAATTCCCTTGGCTGCTCCCAGGAAGGACAGTCCATTTGATCTGAAACGCTGAGACAACAGGCATTTTATGTTTAAACATAAAATGACTTTTCTAACCATATATTTGCAATTAAGCTGTTGTTTTTATTAGTCACAAGGGATAATTGCATCCAGAAATTCCTGAAGAAAAAGTTATACTGGGCAAGCAATATTACACTGATGTTTCAATTATATGAGTAATTTTCTAGCATAGATCAGCAATAAACTTCCCTAAAGGGCCTGTTAAACGGGAAGCAAGAAAGCAGAGATGGGGCGGTTGCCAAATGTTAGTGTGTCTAGCGCTCGTGTGTCAGTTCGTCCCCTCACTCTTTTTGTCTTTAGGCAAGTCAAGTAGTCAGCAAAATCCCACGTCACCTGTAGACAGCAGGCGTGCACGGGAAGGCTTTCTTCTGGAGAAAGGCGATTCCTGGGGCTTGGGTCTGGAAGGAAAGAGTCTCTGGTTCCCACCTTGTTGAAGTCTATCTATGAATCTTCTCACAGTGGAAACAAGGACATCCTGTGTTTCAGTGAACTTTGGTCTGTAGTTGGGAGAATATCTGAAATGTCCATGATGGGAGTGCTGCTCCCGTGGTAGAGTCTGGGATGACGGACAGCAGGGCAGGGATCACCCTCCCTTAACTGGGGCACCAATGCTCCAGACCCAAACCCTTTGAAGTACTATCAGAGGAAGCAGACAGGAGCCAAGAGCTGCCTTATTCACTTGTCAGGTGTAGCGAACACTGTTTTTTCCATTGTAATTCTTCTCTTGGCCACACTGCCATACAAGCCAAAGCCCTACCATAAATTTCCCTTATCCTATTGTAAGAGTGCTTTTATTGGTAATAGTTTATTTCACGCGCTGACCCATTATACAGTGTTCTGGCAAAGCAAACAACCCATTAGGAGGATTTTCTGAGAGGGCCGTGTTGGGAAAAAGTATGCTACCAAACATTTCCTTATGCACAGTCAGGCAGAAAAAATGGTCCCGCATCCCCCATTCCCCATGCAGCCCAGCTCGGCTTGTGCCACTTTCTGCTGTGCCACCTGTGCCTGTAGAGCCCTCATCTCCTCAGAAAGTCCCTGCAGAGGTAGAGGGACTCCTGCAGAGATCAGCAACGAGCTTTCCGAAGGGGTCTGTTCAACAGCAGGCAACGAAGCCAGGGGTTAGTCCCTGCTGTGTCTCCCCGGGGGGCAGACAAGCTTCAGTGGTGGCACAGGAGCTGCCATGGTGGGATGTGATGGGTTTTGCTGGGCTCAGCAAAGGGGTACACGTGTGTGCCATACCACTGAGCTATGAGGAGATGTTTGAGCTGCCAAGGGTGCTGGAAGCAGCACAGCTGGCTTGGATGGCATGGGCTAATGTCTCCCTATTTCTCCCTAGATTGGTGGTGGTGAGAGTTTGCTTCAGGATCTCGGTAAGGCAGCCTGCTCTCTGGACATACTCGGTGAAGGAGCTTGGAAAAGGTTACTCCTGTTCTCTCCCATGCTGCCAGCTCTGGAAAGAGCTCGCAGGATGTAATCTGCCCTCCAGCAGCCATTGCTCTGGTCCAGATGACCCCTTCCATGCCCCAGAATTATCACCTTTCCCTAATATCAGAGCTAGAGCTGTATTTTCTTTTTTGTTGTTGTTGTTTTTTAAACTTTTCCACTGGCAGGGTTATCATCTGCCTGCCCCGCCACTTCAGCTCCAACTCATCCTCGCAGCCAAGGGCAGGGTCTCCTCTTCTGCTCCCCCACGGATTGCTCTGCCACCGGCTCCCACCTGGAAATGCTCGTGGGCAAAGCCTGTGTCAACATGCTCTGTGTGGAGCTGCTCAGGGGGCTGCTT
Organism: Pluvialis apricaria; assembly: GCA_017639485.1. Classification (NCBI taxonomy): domain Eukaryota; kingdom Metazoa; phylum Chordata; class Aves; order Charadriiformes; family Charadriidae; genus Pluvialis; species Pluvialis apricaria. Next base: position 49,382,194 of record CM030010.1, on the reverse strand, counting down.
GTCCTGGGGCTGGGCTCATGCTCGGCTTTTGGGAGGGAGAGAGTGGCAGCGCATGGTCTGAGCTGGGAGCCTCACACATGTGGAAGGCGACTCCAGCCCAGGAGGTCAGTGGTGCTTTTCCCCACGCTGCCCTTGCTGGTCCTCTCTCCTCTATCTCTTTCCATACTTTTTTTTCTTCTTATGTCCTTCAAGGACAGCAGTTTGACACAAAAATTGTCTAGAAATGAACCTCCGTGAGCTTCTAATTTAAATATGGGCACACTCTGATTAACTTCTAGCTCCGCTTCCACTTCCCCTTCAGTTCCTCTCAAATTAGCCTCTAATTATCTCAGTTGTAATCACCCGGTGTGATAAAGTTAAAGTAATAATGATTCTTTTTGATAGTGAAATGTTTTCTCTATGAATGTTGTAGCTAATAAAGACAGAATGCCAAGCTGCTTATGGGAAACAGATTTTTACAGATCCTAAACAAATGCCCCGCATAGTTCATGTACAGATAATAAAAGAACAAAGTAACCCTTCTAAGAAAAATTTATATCTTGATTAAAAAAAAATCTATCTATATATTTATGTTCCAAAATACTGGTTTTAAAGGCCCAGAACCTAATGTCGGTGCTTGAGGCCAAAGTCAGGGACTCGAGACGCCTGCTCAGGTTTCTGCACCTCCGTGGCACCAGGAGCTGGGCTGCCGCTTAGACCATGGAGCTCTTCTGCCGTGCACCGCAGAGTGAGCAGTTTAGCACCTCTCCATGCCTTGTCCCGTCCGATATCCAGACGAGGCGTTTGTCCCTGGGGCACTCGGTCTAGAAGGTGTTTTTACGTGTGCCTATCGTGTTGCGTGTTCACAGGAGCATTGTGCTTTCAGGAAGGAAACCAGTGTGCCTCGAAGCCGAATGAAGCTGTAGCCACAGGGAAAAAAGGGGGTGCCGGGGCGCAGTGTGGGGAGGGTGACTCACAGCCCCCTTCTCCTGAAGCTGTACCATGTCACATAAAATGAATCACTGCACTAAAGGGGAGGGAGGATGTGTCACAAATGTGTGTCACTCAATACTGAGTGTCTAGGGAAAACATGGGTGCACATGGGGAGACAGTTCTGGGTTGCGGCCCATGCATGAAGGAGGGCTTATGCGCATTATGTTATGGCAGCCTTTTGTTAGGACACCAAAGCAGAGCACAGAGACTTGGCTGCGGGCTTCTTTTTTTTTCCCCCTGGCCTGGATCATTGTGGTGGGTGTTTGTGCCTCTTTTCTCTTTTTCAAAGAGCCTTTGACTCACTTTTTGAAAGCTACCAACTGTTAATTTTAATTTGGGTGGGTTTTGACCTATTCAGCTGTAAATTTGTGTCGGACACAGGAGCCGTGCCTGCTGGTTGCACCCCAGGTGTACTCAGAGAACATCAGCAATGTGATTTTTAAAAAAGGGCTTGGGATGTTGAGCAATCAAATGGTGGCTAGTGTGTAGGCTCTTTTCTTGGCTCAGCCAGGCTCTTTCTGTGCCTGAAGCAGTTCATCCCCTCTAGGCTTTTCATAGCCATATGTAAAGAGGGGCTCATCGGGTATGGGGGTGTGTGCATGTGAAGTTTATGTTAACATTTGTCAAGTGTTGCATGATCTATAGCAGTGTGTCCTCTGGCTGTAATAACACCAGCACATTACTGGAAGTCTTCAGACAAATCCGTTATTAGAGTTGACTACCGTGATTAGTAAATGTGGCCGCCCAGAAGCTTTGGGATAGGCACATACTATGTACTCCTCCTCATATCTTTGCCCTCCCTGACTGCAGGGAGCTGCGAAGGCTGCGAAGGTGAACGGGCTGCCACAGCCAGGCATTTTCTTACAGGCAGAAAATATTTGTTTAAATTTTTGAAAGAGCAAGCAGGAATGGAAACTAGTTTTGGTGGTTACCATCTTCGTGGTGTAAATACCGTACAAATCAAAATAAGGAAAAGAGGCCTTTAACATGGGGGTCTATACTATGTAATTACTGATGTAATTAATAAACATCACTCTTTTTGGTAGAGTTTCCCCCTCGCCAGCCCCTTGGTTATTTAAACCAATGGGCACATTTGTATCTTCTTTAGTATCCTCAGCTTTGCAAATAACTATGGGACATCTAACTGAAGTACAGTCCTTGCTACTTTAATGTTACAAATCAGTGGTTAGAACAGATTTGTCCCTGAGCACTTTTAAAACCAGATGAATGGATGCTTCTGTTATCTTTTATTCTAACCAAGAGAAAGTCCATCCAGTTCAGCATCTAGGGAGAAAACTGAACAACCTAATTAGACCAATATTTCTCAAGAGCAGGGAAAGCATTTCTCACTTTTTTTTTGGCGTGCTGTGATATCAAACTTGTGAGCTTTATGTAAAACATTTAGGAAAGAAACAGCCATTATAACAAATGTGCTATTAGTTCTACACTAACATAACTAATCAGGTCCTCCGTTCAATGTGAAAAAACAAATAAAGCGCTGCAGTGTGCAGCTTTGTATTACTCAGTCTTTTTCTGCTCTTGAGCAAACTTGTTCTGCATGCCAAAGGCGAGAGCATTAATTGAGTACAGAACCTGTTTATAAATCCAGCGCAGCTCACGATTTGACGGCTGCTGCCGCTGTTCATTCTCACCTTGCCGATGTCCGTAATTAACCTTCTGCAGCTTGAAATTCTCCATGAAATGAAGGATGGACTCTGGTTTTGGTGGGGCCGCTCTGGCTTAAATTAAAGCGGCCAAACTCCTACTGCAACTCAAAGTCCTTACCTGGCCTTGTGGGCAACCAGGGAACGAGCCAAAAGACTTGTAGGATCGGTCTTCTAGGTAGATAACATTGTGGGCAAGAAGGGGATACAAGGCTTGTTGTGACTTTCCATAAATTATTCCTTACAACAAATTTGGTACAAGCTCCATTGCTCCCTAGCCGAGGCATACAGTGTACGACCAAAGAGGAGACTGCCTGCCGGGTACAGTTACCTACGTAGGTGTGCAGTAGCACGTGTAGAGTGAAGGTGGGCTTCACATATGAATCTGTCCTCCTCCTCCCAAATGTGGGACAAATCAAGTGCTTGCTGGAGTCAGTAGGACCCTCCCTGTTGACCTCAGTGGACAGAGCTCGGTGTTGACCTAGGGAGCAGGAGCAGGAGCACCTTCCCCAGCACCTCCTCCATGCCATGTGCTCCCAGTGCTCCCCTTGTGCTGCCTCTAGTTCTTGGTGGGTCTCTCTGTTAGATAATTTAACTCACTAAAATAGCACAAAAATAGGCAAAAAGGTGGAAAAAAAAAAAAGACCAAAGCAGAAATCTTGCATTGGTTTCTGCCTTCTGGTGAGTCATGGCAGGGGAGAGAAGGAGCAGCAGGGCAGCCTGGGATGGGGGCAAGGCTGGGGCTGGGGCAGCAGCAGGGAAATCTGGGGGGAAGAAAGCAGCAGCCCTGCCTTGGTCAGCGAGCTGCCAGACTGCCTGGGCTGCATGTGAAACCACAGACGAATTCCTCATGTCAATGTCTTTATTTTGGTTATTGTTTGAAGGAGTCTCCTTATATCCAGTTTCCAATCAAAACATCATGTACTCCCTAAAATCTGAGCTCGAATATGAACATGTTGCACTACAGGGACTGAAGTCTACCAGTCGTATAATGTAGATGAATGCCTTTGAAAAACAAATCCTTAATCAAAGTTACACTCCATTTGTTTTTTAAATTTTCATTTTCCATTTAAGTGGCTGTTTCATTGCTATGAGAAGCATTAAGAGCTATTCATGTTTTTCTTCTTGTGGCTCTTTTAAAACTGAACTTCCCTTGTTATTAATGTCCTGGCGGTGGATATTCTCACTTATCTGCCCTGTACTCATAGCTTGGGTCCAAGATTACCTGTGAAGGGTTTTAGTTTCTTCATGTAGAAATTTATGCATTGTTATTTTAACTATTTGAATGTTTTCATTGTAAAGCACCGTTTCTTTCTCACTATATTGTTGTAATTGTATATTAAGTTAACTTAAGGCAGAGAAATTCTTTTTGTCCTGTTATGTCTTTTTGTCAGGCTGCAGTTAATTCAATATTGACTTGTAAAAATAACATCAATGAAATTATAGATGCAGCTAGGTTATAACTCTTTTTTTTTTTTTTACCCAGCCACTGAAGGAAAGTAAAACAAAGGTGCAAAATGTAGGCAGGCCAAAAAGACCAGTTTCAACATGAGGAGAAATGGGGGAAAGCTACCTATTCTAAGAAGAAGATATGCTATGTATGCTAACAAGCCACTTATTTCTACGCAGGTGCTGTCTTTGGTCAAAAAGACTGAAGATGTCACTTCTATCCTCTGACTTCCTCCTGTGAACATTGAATCAAGGTAAGAAAGTCACTGCTGCAAGTTACCTCTGACACTCATGAACTTTTTTTGCTGTGGGGTACCCTTTCTGTGGGATACCCTTTCTTCTACTAATGAATCACCATCTCAAATAATAGTGAACCCCCAGAAATACCAGATGAGCATTCTGAAGCTTGATAAGAAATATGTTTTCATTCCAGCATGGGCTTCTTTCAGAGCAAAACAATACTTGTGGGAAAAGCTGGGCTTTTCCAACACTTTACGTCCTGAAAATGTCAATCATAGTTTGTTCCGAAATGGTTATTAAAACATATTCAAAGCATGTTATCAAAATGTTTTGTCTATAGAGACCCAAGCATAACCACTTTTGATACAAGATCATGTCAAAGTATGACTTGACAAACACACAAACCTCAAACTTCAGAAAACAGGAAAGAAATTAACATTCCAAATTTTCCCCAATAAAGCCTTTTTTTAAAAAAAAATTAATCATCACCACCTCTCAGCTCATTAATCTACTGAATGAGACAGGCAAAGGGTTATCTCCGGAAAAAGGTTCACCTCAGCTATTTCTCTGGATTCGCTCATTGCCTCTTGATACCACCTGGTTTTGAGGGCCACTCTGCCCACATCTGCTCTTCTTGGGTGTTCAGATCTCCCAGCAAGCTCTGCCGTGCTGCTTGGTCTCTGTGTCTGCAGCTTCCAGGTACAGATGTGTTAAGTTCCTTGTCATCTTCAGGCTTCTTTTGGCAAGCCAGATATAAATCATCCAGAGTAATTTTATATGCTGATAGGTGTGTTTCTTACACAAGATTTTACTAGATTCCCATGACAAATCAGTCTGGAAGCACGTTTTTCTGGTCTTTTTCCTTTTTTTACATTTTCCTTGTACCAACACCATCAGGAATTCACTAGTAGCATAGTCGGGTGTTTCTTACATGTTTTTTTTTTTTAAATATAACTTAAAAAAGCCCCAGATTTCTCAGTATTCAGTCCCATCCTCCTTGACTCAAAACCAGCTGGCTGCACAGCTGCATTCAGGAGAATATTGGTCCATCTTTTCAGACAGAGACGTGAAGGCCTATATAGTGTTAAGTAACGCAGAGGGTTAATGCATTCCGGAAAACCATGAAGGAAGTAAGCAGGCATTCGTATGTCAGGATAGGACAATGTTTTTTTTTGTAAAGAAAATGTTAATGTATGCTTAAGCCCTTCCAAGGTATTGCACAGGTCACTATTACCTCATTGATGATTTACATTTTCTGCTCTGTATCATTTTGTATTCCTGGCTTAGGAAAGCAAGCTAAAGCTAGATAAATGCTGGGTGTGCTCGAACGGTGTGCATTCAGCTTCTAATACCTTAATGACTCCTTTCTTCTCTCTCGTTTATCATCGTTATTAACGATGTTAACAAGAACTGTTTTGTTCTTGTGTCTGTTAACAAGAAACTGTTTAGCAGAATCGCAGAAGAGGCTGCCTAATATTTTACTACCAGATTTATGAGAAGGAAAAGGATGGGACAGAGAGGAATAATTTTAAGAAGTGGGGAATAAACAGAGGCTTTTAAATTTAATTCCTGGCTGTCATCATCCTAATTAGCAATGGGTCTATTTGATGTCTCAGTTCAGACAGTGTGAATAGCGCTGCTCTGTGTCTGCCACAGTGATTAATGTATTTTCTGGTAATAACCCAGTTACACGTAGAGAGTCATATACTAAATCTGTAGGGTATGCTATCCCAGAACAATTATGTGACATATACCCAGTTACACCAGTGGTGATGTCCTCTGTTTGGATTGCTGAAAAAGCAGACTGATGACATGTTAGGGGTCTGCTGAACCAGAATATTCAGGGGACTAGATAGTAACAATAGCCCCATGAATATACATTGAATTTAATAGCAGTTATTTAACTTCTGTTGCCTACTCATTTTGGATTCTTCTCCTCAGCACGGAAACCAGCTTCTCTGCACATTCCACAAGGCAGCAGAAACAGAGGGACAATAAAATCACAGCTAAGTGCAGCATATTCATCATGTAATATCTCTGATCCTTTCCTGGAACTGGTAAGAGAAATGGGGTATATCCCACTGAATCTAAAATGTGGTTGTGCTCATATTACATGCACAATGGTTATGAAAGGCAGATCTTAAAGCAAATCAGTAAATTCATATTAATTTTAGTGGGCTTTTGACCAGCCCTAAGCTGAAGCCTGTGGCTTTGAGGAATTTGATATCTACATTTTTATTTCGCTTTTAAACAATTCCAAGACTCCCAGCGTTCATTTCTTATATTACAGCAACCTTTCTCAGAAGTATTTTCTCATGCCATGCAAGCTAGAAGGTGACTGGAGTTTCACAAGTAGATGAAAGACGGCATTATCCACTTTCTTCCTAAAGGAGGTATTTCGTCAGCTGACCTTGTCTTGAAGGAACATTCAGATCTAGATTGTAGTGTTTGTGGAGCAGAGCTATCATAAATTATGTGACTGCTGACACTAACGTACTATGCAGCATGTTAATTTTTTACTTATTCATTAAATAGATTAGCATAGAGTTAGATACATAATCAAAGCATATTGCAAGATCTAATAAGTAATTCTCAGACAGACAATACAGGATATTTTACACCAACAGCTGCACCTGACCAGACTTTTATGGTATAGCTTTCATTTTGAGAAATGTCATGCTGTGAAACAACTGGCAAGTGATGTTGGATGTTAGCTGCAGTAAGAAGAATTGAAAAATTATCATTTAGAAGGCATCGCCAACAAATTCTTCTCTTTTGGCATGATCTATAGGTTACAGTAATTTAGGGTCCTTAGGAGAATTTCACACCCTGACACTGAATATAATTCCACGCCATGTTAATGAAAGTCAGTGTTTATGCAGTTACGTGGTTAGAGCCATGGAATTAATAGCATTTACGATTTGCATTCCGCACACAAATAGCGGTAACACCCAGCTCCTATATGTTTCAATGTATAGTTGGTATTCATACCCTGTTTTCAGAAACGAGGGAGAAATTGGGTAGTCGAGATCCCACAATCTATCCCTAGGAAAGTTAAATACGGATTTTAATTCAGCTGAGTCCTAGAGCAGTAACCACTGCAGAGCACTGTTTCTCATTGGGTTTAAGGAATGCGTGTGAACCGTATGTTTTTCCTCACTCAAGGATAATTGCTGAACTTTCTCTGCATGGCTGAAGATGATGTACATAAAAGGGCGCAGGTTTGAACTGGTAACAAAGATCTGTGCTGTTTTTGTTTGCACACAAAGGAGGCATGCATAGATTTTTCTGTTACTGCTATGTATTCCTACGTAATGTGCCAGTAACTCTTCCTCAGAAAAGATGCAGTTTGACTTTCTGCACAATCTTTTTTAGGCTTTGGCACGCGTGGTTTCACAAAAACTGTGCCTAGGTGACAGACTGGGGGGCAAGAATTTGGTCTGCTTTTGGCAATGGACCTGCTGGAGCCTGGAGATGATGGTGCTGCTGGAGCAGTGCTCTCTTGGGAGCAGAATTATGTTTGTTGTGTATTGTCTGAGTTTTTTTCCCCCTGTGAACCATAGGCAGGCTAATTGTGAGGCATGTATCTCTGACTGAAGGAGCAGATAAGCCTTGCTGGTTGTCCTTTTTGTGTTCTTGTTTGGAAGTAGGGGTGCTGGGTACAGCTGTGCATGGTTTTGCTGATACATACTCCAGTGCATAGTACATACTCGGAAAGGTGCATTAGAGCTGAAATAAGCTCCTGAGGTTGGCTGCTGCTAGCCAGAAGGTCCTGTCCTATCTGTCACCGTTCAGCAGAACTGAGTTGGCAGACTGGACTCACATTTTTTTAAGATCAGTAACATTTAACTTATCTTTGCAAATTATTTTGAAAAAAATCCACGCTTTAAACTCTAACGCTGCTTCTTATTTTTACTTTGATCTTTGGTGAGTTCAGTTGCTGCGGATTAGTCTCACTGTCACTTTTCATAGGGCTGGAGCAAAGTGTGATTTTTTTTTTTCTTTTTTTTTTTTTTTTTCTGTACAGCCTATAATGAATCAAAGGAGCTGATGTGGTTAATTTTTGCCTATTATTTCACCAGTTCTATGAAATAAGTTAATTCAAACTCAGCCATGAGACACACAGAAAATGTTGTTCTCCAGGAAATAATTCAGCAAATCCGTTACTTGCCATCTCACCCAATGTTATGTGGTCCTCTTTTATCAACTGGTCTTTTTTGAATATAACACAAATGCTGTAGTTTAGAAAACCTATTTCACATGTGCTACAGCAGCACTCAGTTTCAGAAGAAGGAAATATATAAGAACTCAGAAACCCTTTCATGTTCGATGTCTAAGAAAGGAAGTAGCCACCATGAGTCATGGGCTGTGCTGACTAACTCCAAGATAACAAGTTTTCATTTGTAAAAGTTTCTGTGAATTCAGTAAATGACTATATAACTTCCAGACAGCTCTCAACTTTCACCATGCATGTTTTTAACTTACTTTTTTTTTTAAATTTTTCTGTTGTATGCTGAATTCTTATGCTAAACTCACCTGAAAAGTCTTGGGCTCAGTGCAATAAGGCCAGGTAGAAAGCAGGAAAGTCTCGAGAACTTTGCAGGGACTCAGATTTCACGCGTGGTGGTTTCCCTGTGAGCCAGAGGATGATCTCTCGGTGTAAGGACAAAACAGTGTATAGTCTTCGTTTCTGTTGCGGCTCTTTCATTGCAACACCAAACTCATTCCTGGGTATTAACATTCTTTCCTCACTCTGTTCGGTGCTGTGGCTAATAACTATTTATGGAACAAACCCAACAGGCTGAATCTTCTGCTTGACTGCTGGTGGCCTTAAAATGGAAGATACATTAGCAAGCTGATGATATCATTGCCTTTGTGCTGGTGAATATAGCTAGCCATGTATTTTTATAGCTTGGTCGGGAACAGCATAAAAACTATTTTGGCAGATCTCTGGGTGCCATTATGAACTTACTTAACTCCTTTTCCCATTTCCAGACCGTTTATTTTAAAGTCTCTCGTGGCTTTTGTTAATCGGGATATATATAGAATCAGAAGCAAATGAAAATTAGAATAATTTGCAAAAATGAGAATAGGATAAAAGAAGTCTATGATTTTCTGTTCATACATTTTCATTTTTATTACAGTAATGAAATGCTTAATAATGTACTCTTCAGCTGGTGAAATATATCTTGCAATGGTAGAATTAGGGCATATTTTGGAAAACTCCAATGACAATAAAAGGATACATAGTTTTATGACTAGGTAGCGAATTGGCAATATCACCTGCATGCTAAGTGCAGCTAAAATAACGTAACTAATGAGATAATATGGGATAACATGGGAGTAAATAAAAAGGTGTTGGATGGGTGAAGAAATGCTTTGAGTTAAATCCAAAATATAGGTATAGTTCAAATAACATTACGGTTCTGACTCAGGCTCATGAAAGTATGGAAAGTGAGAGTTAAGGCTGCCTCTCCATACTTAATATGCCCTGGTGCCTTTCCAACAAATATTTTATTATGTGAGCTCTCCCAGCGATTTTGGAACATAAGCAGCATTTTGGACCTCCATAGGGGTTTGACGGTGATTTTTTTTTCCCATAGACCATCAAGCAAAGATGAAAGTCCAGAGAACTGGGAGACAGAAAAATCTTCAGTTCCATTTTTGGGCTGTTATAGGCAAATAACCTTTCTGTGCAGCCTGCCCCCTCCCCCCTCATATTAAGGCATGGCGAAAATATTTTGTTTAAAAATTTGGACTGTGGTTAGAGTTTGAGCAGAAGATCTTCATTTTATGTCTGCAGAAAATGTTTTCGTTTCAGAGAAAGTTGTTTCTGTTCTTTCTGCATAGGCGGTTAGGCAAACCTGCAGTGAAACCTCTGTTCTTCCTGACTTGGATCAAAAGTTTCCCCCTAAAGGTGGTAAAATGAGAAGATGAACTCAAGTCGTCTTCACAGTGGGCTGGTACCCCGATGGTGAGCTATTCTGACATGATGCCACAAAAAACTTGGTTTCCTTCTCCTATGGGGCAGAAGCAACATTCAAAGCCTTAAGAGCGGGCATAAAATAAAATGGCTGGTTGGTGCTTTGGACGGTGGTGGGATCGGAAGATGAGGGTTTCAGTCTCAGCGCTTACATGCTTCTCCTTACTGCAGTACCTGGGTCTCTTGCACATCCCAGTGACCTGGTTTTATAGCTGCCTGTTTTGCAAATGGCAATGTGAAAGCAAGAAAACATGTTGCAGAGCTGGGAGTTGATTCCTTTTCACGCAGGTACCTCATCCAGTGCAGTGCTGCCAGGATCTCTCTTCTCGTGGCTACCAATTTTCTGCATGCAGCCGAAAGGGTTACTGATTCACCCAGCATTTCCTTTAGGTTATCATTTTGTCCCTGCATGCCTTGTGTGTCCAGTTTTCCCATTGATATGAATAAGAATTAAGATAAAACCCTAACTCCTTTAGTTGAATCAAGAGTAAGTGGTATAAACTAGTCTCCCTGGCATCGCTAGCTGTTTGGTGGTGATCAGAGTTGGAATCTCTTTAGTTTAGCTGTTAGCTGTACTCTGAAAACAAATTCTTTTGTTTTCAGGTTTCTTTTTCCTCTTAGGTTGAAACAAAATACCTTTATATTCACCACCAATAGCTCCCAAGACTTAGGGAAAATTAGCAAGGTTATAAAACCTACAGAGTGTGTGTGGTTTGCTGTTGCAGCTGCACTTTAAAGGAAAAGTAATATACTCACTTGTCCTCCTTAGAAAAGCATCTATAAATTAGCACTCTTTGAAAAGTTCCTGATGCCTAGCACAATTTTTACATATTACAGCCAAAATGTGTGTCCTCCATTTTTAACACTTCAATCAATTTAAACTGTCTTGCCAAGATCTGAGGAGTCTCTGCTCCAATCCTTTTCTTTATAACATTTTCTGACTGCGTCTCTTTCTTCTAAGGGGCTGAGAAATGGGGCGCCTCAGAGATGCAGTGTCCCCGCAGTGACTCAGAGCCTCCGCGAAGATTGTGCCGAGATGGTCCATAAGGCCACCTCTCCATACAGCAAGAGTGAGCATGACCATGGCTGGAGGTACCATGTCCTGCACGGCTCCCCCGTGGGCTGTGGGGCTGAAGAGTATCATGCTTTCGGCAGTGATGGGATCATCTCCTTCAGAGTGTGCTGGAAGGGTTCATGCCTTCACTGTGCGAGCCTGCTAATGTCTCTGTTTCCAGCCACTCAGAGTGCTGGAACAGTTGTTTATCCACCACCCTTCAGCTCCGTGGGGTTAAGGGCATACTCCAAAAATGCAGCATGTTGTGCCTTCTTGCAGCCCTAAGAAAGACGGCGAGAAACTTAAAACAAATGAGAATGATTTGTGTTAACTCTGTTGCCAAGGAGTCTTTCTTCAACTCTCTCCTTCTATAATATCTGAGTCAAAATAATATTGACTCTGTTAAATCTTCAAGTTTCTTGCTTTTTGTGTATCAACACTAGGATGAAGCAATTGAAGTCTTCAGAGATGCACGAGTGAGCTGAGTGAGGCAGAGATACTAGAGTTGCTGTTGTCCTTCCATGCCCTGTCCTCTGCCTTTGTTAATCTGCATGTGCAAATTAAACTGAAATTAAACTCTTAATTTATCACCGTGTTGTGGTGACAGCAGGCAGGATCAGAACGCTTTACAAACACGTAGCACCACATTAACATCAGAAACAGATTCTTCCCCAGAGAGGAGAGAAGATTTTAAAGAATGCGGAAAGATACCACAGGGCTGTAATCCCTTGCTGCACAGAAAACAACTGATTGTTGTTGAAACGCTTGGAGGGGGAGGTGGGTCCAATAATCTGCAGAACATATGTAGGGTATGGCTTTTCCACTGTCAGGAGTGGAGATGAGAAACTTGAAATAAACAACATTAAGGGGGGAAAAAATCACAAGACCAAAAAAAAAAAAAAAGAAAACCCCCACAGCAAAAGAGAAAAGATATGGTATGGTAATAACTCAATGTGACTGCCCGGAGAAGTGAAGTGCTCCAAGAAGCATCCCTCTGGGTGCAGGTCATCTCTGCTACAGAGGGCTGCAGGCGCTGCCCCCGTCCCCATGCTGTCTTTGCCTGCCATTGTCTGTATTTGCAGGGGACTGAGCCACCCCCTCGTCCCTTCGTGGGACACTAGCAGGTATCCCAGGATTGGTGAGGGCCATCTCTGCAGACGCCCTGTGGTCCTGATTTAGTAAAGCACTTAAACACATGCTTAAGGGATTTGCTGAATTGGATGCTGCTCTCTCTGCTGGCTCTCTCCACATGTCTCCTGGCTCCCTGACTGTTTGGCTCTGCGAGTGCTTTAGGATGCTCCTGCTGTCGAAAGCTGGGCTCCTCTCCTTCTCTGTGATGCCCAGAGGTGAGGTAGGCATGCTAGCGTTGCCTCAGCAGGTAGGTCTTTCCTCTGTTATTTTGTGGTGGGAAATAAGCTTGCTGTCCCTACCCTCATCCCAGCAGGTAGAAGCATGCTGTGGTGTGTGGGTCCGCACTGCCCCATCCTGTCCTGCCAGTAGGTCTGTAGAACGTGGTCCCCAACCCCGCTGGTGTGCTGCCTTTTGCCTGCCGTGTAGCTGCTGGTGGCACTGGTCTCCGGGAGGAGACCACCCGTCCCATCAGCTCCGCTCCAGCGCTGTTACCCCCTGCCCAGAGCAACCTCATGCCACAGAGGGTCCTCCACAGGGCTGTGCCTTTTTCTGGCAAGAGTGACGAAGGGGATGGGAAAAGGAGCGATTGAATTTTAGAGACGCTTTTGCCTTAACAGTATTGCATTTGGGCGGATTGTCTTTCCCGTGGGGGGGGGGGGGGGCGGGAAAGAAGTTTCAAAGCCTTTGAAATATGACAAGTTTAAAGGTTACTGGCTGGATGAAGACCTTAGGCACCCCCTTTAAACTCTTAAATTCCCAATCTTTGAGAGCACGTGAGGGATTTAAGACCCTACATCTGAGGACTTTGGCAGGAATAAGTTCCAGAGCCCCTAAGTTGCTTCTCTTTTAAATAAAGCTCCCTCAGGATCTTTTCAAAATGTTACCCTCACTTCTGTGGGGTTTCAACCTCAGATGACAAAATCTTCAGAAATGTTTGGATTCCCACAGAGGCTGGGTAAGACGAGTTTATTTATTCAGTCCTGCTTTGCTTCAGCAAAGAGACCCTAACCAGGAGAAGTCAGAGGGCCCCATTCGTTATATTTTGCCCAGCCCAAGAGGTGCTCCCGCCTGCGGTAGCGGTGCTCTGCAGGGAAATGCAAACTTGCCAAGGTTTACTTACTTCAGCCCGGCATGTGGTGCAGCACACTGATAGATGCACAGGCCTGACACGCTTTGGAGACCGGCCCAGGGATACGTGTTGCTTGGCAGAAGCAGGACATGCTTCCACCCCCGGCATTGCATGTGATTTATGTGCCTGATCAGTGGACTCCTTTGCCGAGGTGAGTGCTGGGGTGCCAGTCCCTGGGAGCCCCGTCCTTCACACAGCCACAGCTCGTTCCTGCACAGGAACAGGGCAGGACTGGAGTCTGTGGCCACACCAAAGCCTCTTTGGAGACACCTGTCCCGACAAGCCAAGGTGGAGTTACGTTTTCTCCGCAGGGGTCCACGCCAGCTTGTGAGTCAATGGCTGGACTGTTGTTTTGCTGTGCAGGGGCATGTCCAAGTGGGATCCCCACGCTTCCCCAGGGAGAGCCTGGATTCGGGTGGTTGGAGAAACTGAGCCCACAGGCTGACGCTGTGTCCCCCACCAACTAGAAAACCACCAATATCCCTTTAGAACTGATAATTCAGCCCCCCCATAAAGGAGCTGATAAGGAAACCTGAATTAGCAAGATTGGGTTTTTTGGAGGTTTTCCACTAGGGTTGAGGAACTTTGTGTGGGGGAGACTCAGGACTTTGGCATCTCTGTTAAGATCTAATCTCAATTTTGGATTTTTGATCAAGTTTTGCTGGAAGGCGCAGACATACAGGGTTAGGTGCTGCAGCTGGGCACCGTTGCCTTGCACAGTGCTGCCATTTGAAAAGGGGGGAGCAGAGCAAAAACTGTACCTGAAACCACTCTGAAAATGAACATTTCTGCAACTTCACCTGCAAGATGCAAACCCCTTCAAGGGCTTCATTTGAGAAATAAATATTTTTCCCTTAAGAGGCTTTAAAAGAAAGGGCCCTCTTGAAAGAAAAGGAAAGAAATGCTGGTGATTCAGCTGAGCAGGGTGCAAGGTACTCAGCAAAAATAAGAAAGAAAGGAATGAAAGTGTTAGCAGAGCCTTGATTATTGGTGACGGAGGGGCATTAGCCAAGTTAAAATGGATTGTCAAACTAGGATCGTGTTTGTATAACCTCCCAAGTTCCTTGCACTGAGTCAACATTTAGCCATCTGGGATGGGAGGGGGGGGAGTAACGTGTTTTTTTTTTTTTTTAAATGTAGAAATCAGTTAAATTTATGTTTCTATTCTAACGGAAGAAGTGTTTAAAAGGAAAACATACCTTTCAGAGTGAAGCATTTGTTTTTGTTCTTTACAAGTGCTTGTTTAAGTTCATGTTTGTTAAATGGCTTGTAGTTATTAAATCATGGAGGTTTCCCCTGCAAACATAAAAATAGGTGTGATTGGAAAATTTGTAGCAGGAAAATAAAACTGCCTTTCACCCACTTGGACTTCACTTGCCTTGGTGAGATATTTGTAAACCCTGATTGACTTATAAGCACATTTCTTTGGGAAAGGAGGACAATTCAGACAGAAATTTGCCAAGAAGACAAATAGAGGCTGCAGAAATAACACATCAAATCGTGTGTCCACCCAAGGACACAGCCATTCCCAAGTGGTGGTGCTTACCGAGTATGAAAGCAAGAACAACTTGGAAAACAAAGATGTGTTTTCTGTAGCAAATGTAATTTCATTTTCCAACCTCCCCGTTGTGTATACAAATTCAGTCATTTCTTATGGTTAAGACCCCTTAGCTTTGATAGGCACAGCACGCCTGTCTTCAAAATGATGGTGAACTCTTGTCAGTGTGTTTGTGTGTGGAAATAATTGTGCTGTGTTTCATGCTACACTGGGACCTGTGCTGGTCAAAAGCCCAGTGAGTGAATGGATAGACATCAGCCAGCTTGAGGTGGCTTTGGGTCAGGTCGTAATTATGCCTTGTGCTAATGAAAAAAGGGATAATACATCTGAGAGCAACTTTTGTGGCTTTGTCCTCCACTGCTGCGTAAGGCAGCATGAAACAGCACAATTATTTTCACACACAAAGACACAGGCAAGAAGAGGAGGCAGGTACAAACGCCAGGATGGAGACGTGGCTTTAGCCCTCCAGTCTCACCAAGGGCTTTTGAGGGCCAGGGGTGACTGTGGACTCCTCTGCGGCACGGCTGGCAGAAATGTTGCATTGAAGAAGCATCTGCTGGTGTCTGCTAGTAGTGTCTGTATGTGCCTGTTGGTTTCATCCTGTTAATCACCAAGACATTTCCCTGGGAGTCACTGTGCTACTGGATCTGTGTAATTCTGAACAGAAAAATCTCATTGGTGACAGAGTCCTAACATTTTGTTTTGCTATCGTGTATGTGGGCAGATTTACTAACTTGCAGAATTCAGTACATCATAATCAGTTTCTGGGTCATTAAAGATACTTGGCAAACTTTTGCTGTACTTTGTAATGTGTTTTCACTGTTTCAAGTCAAACCAGAGCGAGAGCCTTGACTTCAAGTGTTTTGAAAGATTATTTGTTTCTTCTGTTTTTAGAAGCTATCTTTGTTTTTGTTACGCAGAGGAAAAAGAAGACCCTGGTGGAATGCTGCGCTCATAAAACACACAAAAAAGGAAACAAATTATGAAAGCAAAACATTTGAAGGCACGGTATGTCAGTCATTTAGTTCTCATTCAAATGAGACTGCTTTGTAAGAAATATATCCTATCTGATTCTGATCCACTAATAAAAAATGTTTATTCAGCAAGGGTTAACTTTCTCTTGTGCACAAGGATCTAATTCATTTAAATCCCTGTTGAGTTTTTAGCACACAAATGAAGTGTTATATGGTCTTGCTGGAGCTCTTGGCATTGAGTGAGTTTTTCCCATCATAATGTTGACTTACTAGACATGTGCAAAGCCTGTCCACCTCGCTGGGGCAGAAGGCAGCACCGTAAGAAGCCCGATGTGGATGGGGCAGCTCAAGTCTCCCTGCAGCAGGCCTACTGCAAGAGGTCATCTCTGCAGGGGCTAATCCCACCCATTGGGGAGGATGGTGCATTTTGCTGGGCAGGTGTCCTGACCCAAGGCACTCCGTAATTTCTGAGCTCTGTGAGGAGTTTACGGATCTTGCAGACCTGGGGACACTAAGAAAATGCTTGTGAAATTTGAACAAAAATGAGTATCTTCGTGCGCTCTAGGTGGGGTCTTTAGTGCATGCATACTGCTTTTGGTAGCTGCCAGGATGTTACGCCATGAAGTATTTTAGAGTGATGGTACTCAAGACCAGGCTTGCGGTTCTGATGTATTGATCATAAAGATCCACGGGTAATACTGAGCCCAGGCCTGCTGTAACTGAAGATGTGAAGTTGGTGTTTGCACGTGGGACGTTAAGTCCTACCTCTATATATGACATAATAATAGAAATGCAAGCAATTATGTAAAGACAAACGTGCATGTGGGCTTCCTATTATGAAAATAAGGTATTATTTTTAAGCTTCATCCCATCGACTCAGAAGAGAGGGGACACTTATACTTCATATACAAATGCTGGGCTGGTTTTCGCTTACCAATTCAGTCTTTGAACTTCTTTGTATTCTTCTGGAAAGGTAAAGTAGTCTTTGTATGGGTGGAAATATAATTTACACATGAGAGAAAGCTTTTTTTTACAATGCCAAATTAACATAAAAGAGACTTGGTGTAGATGAGGGTCAGACTTACTGTTCAACTTTCCTAAGCCTTTTCCCATTGTGCTAAATCAGCTTGTTCTGAAACTTTATCAGCATATGGACTGGAATTATAATTTGGTTTGGGCTGTTTTTTTGGAAAGAAGTGTTAACGTTTTCAAAACAGTGCTATTTTCAGAGGGTGGTCGAGCAGCACAGTGCTTGTCTTGTATGATGTCCTTTACAAATGTGCATCCGGATATTTACAGGGGCTGTGCTTTGGGTCTTTTTTTGCCTACATGGTTGCCATACAGACATGGCAAGTCTTTAAAGACGATGTTAAAAAAAAAAAAGTTAATGTCTCCTGTTTTGTAAAATCAATAGAAATATTTATTTTGGTCAAGTTTTCAGTTCCTAAAAGCACACTTAGGAAAATTATTGCTATAAGATAAATAATTAAGATTAAAAGGGTATTTTTTCATGGGAATTTTACATATCCATTTGAATACTCAGTAAACAGAATTTAGCATGAAAACCTATCCAGCAGTAACACTACATGCAGGAAGACTAAGGTAAATCAAAGGGAGTAGAAATTACATGTTGGTTTGTTGTGTTTTTACTAGACAGACCTGTGTTTACAGCTAAACACCCATCATAACTTTATTTTCCTAGGTTTTGTCTTCAGTATTAACTTGAAAGAATATGAACCATGCAGAGGTCAAAGATCAAGGTCCTTTTCCTGACATGGAATATTTTACTGTAGGACACATGGACTGCTTACCCTCAGCAGTGTGAAAATCTCATTGCCCTTAGGCTGTTGTGTTGCGAAAGGATGCAGTGTAATATATGCCTCCTGCTTCCTGATTTCTCCTTGCACAGGGCCACCTAAAATAGCTTTTCCAAAAAGTCCTTGAAAATTTAGAATCCTCCCCTTTCATTGTCACAGTTCTTTGGAGTCACTAGTCATCTGTCTTCTTAGTAAATCTCTGTCCCTTCCCCTTTATTGATAAATTATCAGTGTTTGGCATAAAAGTACAGCTTAAGCGTTACCTGGACTTTAAGCTTTAGTATTAGACTATGGGAAAGAAAAGAAGTGATGCTCTGGAGATGAAGCAAAAAATAAGGAATGGAAAATTATTTGACTTTTAACATCATCTATATTACATGGCAATATTCACATATTTCAACTGTTTGCTGTACAGTAAAAATGAAGTCTCTGTTTGCATAACTCAAGCCCACTTAAGTAAAGTCAAAACCTGTTAGAAACAAACCTGTCAGCAAGTAGCCTGCAGGTAAATTACACTGCTGATGATGAGGAGGATGCATCTAATTTTCCTTCTCTGAAAGCTGACCAATGCAAAGTGATACGCTATTTTAGCCACTAAAGGCTTGTCTAGCCATAGGGTTATCATAGAATTATTCCCGTTTTCATTTCAAGCTGTACCTTCTTCTGAAACAGCTTTTATATGTAGATGAGTCTCATTGACTAGAGGTACTTACATCCAGATCCATTAGTCCTTCAGTGCTCCTAGCACTGGGAAAAGAAAAAAAGAAATCTGTCTTAGAGACCTAAGTTCCTTATCCAGTGAATAGGCAGAAATCAGTGTATAAGAATGGGATAAATTATTGCAAAATTTTGTCCATAAATGCCAGTAATGAAAATGGAAAAGAACTACAAAGAACTATAAATACAAAATACGTAGTAGATGGAAAACAGAGATACTCTGTAGACATATCCAGAAGGCTCAGATTTTGGAACAGACTTTGTTGGGAAGTAGCCGAATCGCTGTCACTGAGGTCTTTCAAGAAGAGATTAGACAGAATCTAGGAAGAACAGTCTGGGCACATTGGAGCTTGATTCAGAACAAGGCAGCACATACTTGGTGCGAAGAACTAATAGAAATGTCATGCTGGAAAAGGTTTTGGAAGATTAACTACTTTGGTCCTGCTCTGGACATATTGACAACACGGTTACAGTAAGGATTGGATATAGCCATTTTCTGAACACGCTGATATTAGAAATACATGATTGATTCAAAATAATTGTGATATATATGAAAGTGGACTTTGGTCTTCGTTTTTCTTGTGAGCTAAAAGACTAATACGTTGTGTGTATGTATTTTCTAGGGCTGGTAGACCCTTTGCTGCACCAGGCAGCATGACTTTTGGTGTCTCTAAATCGAGGAGAACGCTGTCTCACTGAACTATTATGCAAACAAGAAATATTGACATGCATTTAAAAATTTACCAAACTTATGTCTACAAAAATATAATTGCAGGCTAGACTGTCCTCAGCTAGTTGCTTATGGACAAAATGTCACATTGCATCACTTTTGCAATTAGTGTATTTATTTTTCGGCTGTATGCTTCAGATGAGTTCCACATGTACTCCAGATTTAACAAATTCATCATTGGTATCTTATTATCACTTGAAATTACTTCACAGTTAGGTCAGATCCAGGGTTTTTCATTTGTTTTTCATAGCACAGATCACATTTTAATACAGAGTGTCTTGTGTACATCTCCTCTTCCCATTTTCTAGTTGTGAAACACCCTTGTGGTGTGGATAGTTATTATATACATGGAAAAGTAAAGTTAGGAAACTATTTCATGCAATTTTAGCTTCATAACAGTTTAATAACTGGGACTAGGGAGAGCCAGCTTTGTGTGACCAGCCAGTTCTCAACTGTGGGCCGTTTTTGAGAATGTCTGACAATATTGTTTTATAATGTTTCGCTTCTAAGTTGCCTGTCTGTATTCATTATTTGTTGTTTCCAAGGATTCTGCCTTCCTTGAGTGCTATCTCTCTTTCCATCTCTCCTTTCCTCTCTGGTGACAAGACCAAAGCTAGAAAGCTGTGCCAAGAGTCACAAGTTACTGGTGGCGAGGGCGAGTCCAGGGCAAGAAGAGAGAGACCACAGGCCAGTACAGGCTTTTCTGAGCAGGAAATTGGAAGACAGTCTGGTCAAGTATTCTTCACTAAACCTGCTTTTTGACAAAGTACTATGTTTTCAACCAAACACTGACGTCCAAGAAAATCGGCTGCTTTCTCTGGAAATTGCTAGTAATTCACAAAAAAAAAAAAAGAAAAAAGTTTTGATTTGGATACACTCCTGACTTGCCTGATGGCTGCCGTAGTTAAGTTGCCTCACAACCCCATTGATGTTTCCAACTGACAGCTGGGGCTGTGCCTCCGCCTGTACTGTGGACCTGCCTGCGCCCCCAAGAGAGGTGCTGGTGAGGGCAGATGATGGGGTGCACCACTTGGTCATTAGGATTGTACAGATCAGGGTATAAATGTGTACATTGCCAATCCAAAAAGAGTGTTCTGTTGCAATGGTTACAGCAACAGGAGTTGAGTAAGCTCTGTCAGATGTGTTAGTGCATTCATATTTGCACATACTTATTTACAACAAGCTGCTGTCAGAGATAGATTATAGGACTAGGTGGATGGCTGCTCTGGCCCCAGAGGGCGTTTCTCATGTCCGCATGTTGTTAAAGCCCTCAGAAGCCCAGGAGCACTCCTGCATGCCTTGTGCCAAGGACATCCTGATGCAAAGGTCTACTGTCAGCTCTGCTTCAGCAAGCAGCACCTGGGACCACCAGTGTTCCACTGCCAGGTTAGGCAGCTCTCATGGGAATGTAGTTTACAGACGTACTGTTTAGTTTAAATATAAAACATTATGGACACTGGCTAAAAATATACTATTTTGACCAATGTGTTACAGGAGTTGTCATGGGGACGTCTTGCTCTCTCAGTCTTTCATAAAATCCTTATGGAAGCTAAAAACAATGGTTTCCTCAGAAGAGTGACGCAAGCTAAAAAGCATCCTGCATTTCAGCTGTTCTTTAATGAAATTTAAGATGTGGAAATTAGGAGAGGAGATGGTATCGTGGGGCAGATGGTTCTTAGAAGGCCAAACCCACTGTGAAAATCTCTTTCAGTACTAACATGGAGACATGAATCTGGTCGCTCAATGGTTACTCACCAGTTCTGAAAAAAAGCGTAGAAATTGTTTCCAGGTTCAAATTAGACAAAACAATGTGCACTCTGTGACACACTGGACCTCAATTTTATGGCAAGAACCTCCAGTTCCTTTGGCAGTTCAAAGCGAAACTCTGCAGTGCACTGAAAGCTTTGTGGCAGCTTCATAAGCATTCCCATACTCTGGAATATACTGAGCAGTGAGCTATTTGATTACACATATTAAGTGGATTGAAATTGCTCCTTGTATATTCCTTAAATGAGGCTTGATCTGGGGTTTTGGCATGGTGAAGATGGAAGGAGCTTGAGACAGAGAAGGGAGGATCTTCCTTATGCATTCAAGCCAGAAGGACTTGGAAGAGAGTTTGGGGGATTTAATGAATAGCCGCTTATGACTCTCCCTGTAAGAAACATAAAATAATGATTAAACTCTCCCTACTTTTCCTATATTTGCTGTGTGCACTTGTTTTCCCTGCTGAGCGATGGGTGGGCTTGGGCCATAGCAGTTGCAGGAAGCGTAGGGTGTGCTCCAGGTGAGCTGGGAGGTGAAGGAGTGCATTGCAGAAGCACCAGGTTTAGCCCAGGCACATCAGCCCCAGACGGCACTATTCTCGGATGGAGCTCTTCGGGGGACGCTGCAGCACATAAGGTAAGATAGTCACTGAAACGGTTTCTAGTCAGTCTTTGCTGACATAGATCCTCCAAACAACAAATGCATTGGAAGCTGAAAACAACACTGGAACAGTTTTCCTTTTTCTTTTTAATCAAATGTTATTTTTAGGTGATTACTGCTATATCAGCCAGTGCAATTCCAGGGCAAAGAAGCTTCAAATTTGAGTAATTGTGAGTATTAGGACCTTTCTGCCACATAACACGATGCCAACCATGGCTAATCTGAACACTTTAAAGGCATTATCTGAACTGTTTAAAGATCTCACAGTGTTGAGATCTGTCACTGGAGACAAGACTGTTTCCAAAATTAATATACTTCTTCACACTGGTTAGAAGTGGGGTCAAAAAAATCACTCTTCCCCCCAATCAAATAAGGAGGGAATGAAGATAAAGGTAGTCCAAGGAATACCTCAAACTAAAATAATATTTTGCTTTTGTTTTATAATGAGGCTATATTTTGTAAGGTAGACTATGGGGACAAAGGTAGCCAGGAGTAACTGTAGAAGTGCGAATGAACGTGTTTGCAATGGAAGAGTGGCTGGATAATGTCCATCTCATAATCGTCCAAGATCTGGCAGAGGAAATTGCAAGTCTGGTAGAAAGGATTTTTAATAATCCATGAACTCAAAGGTAGCACTTTATGATTGGGAGATAATGCCTGTAACACCCTCTGTTGAAGGAAGGGAAAAATAATCTGGGCAGGTCATTAGTGTCACCTCAGTAGATGCAACGACAGAGAACAGAGATAGAAAGGCAAGTAGAAAATGGAAAAAATGAAAACAACAGGAGTTTTTAAAAGGTGACTTGTACCAGGTTAACTGGTATTTCTCTTTGACAAGTTAATTCCTCGTCAAAGGAAGTGAAATGTAGAGATTTAATCTAGCAGGGCTTCAGTGCCACTGAGCTTTGTGGGAGACTGAAATAACCTAAGGGAGGTGGGGATTTGTAGGCAGACTGTCAAGCGGTAAGGAACAGGTTAAAGAAGAGGCCACAGAGCTGCCCGCCTGAAAGGGCAAGGGTTGAGCTGGAGGAAGAGAGCCGTGGCATTCCTCCTGCGCCATCTGGAAACCGTTCCTGTTTAATCATTGATAACTTTGTCACCAGAAGTCACAGCGTACTAAAAGCACGGGCTGAGAAAACCAGTTGGGAGTCGTTATCTGCCAAGGGAAGGATTGAAATATCATCCTGGGGAAAACAAGTGGACCTTCTGGATGGCATGGCAGAGATGGGACAGAATGTAGCAACACAAAGGACAAGGTGGAGGAAATGAACACTTTGGTATAAATTTTTTTGATGAGCCATCCTAATGTAACCTCTTATGCTGGGTAAAGGTTATTTGAATTATTCTGTGGTCTTTAATCAGGTGATCCCAAGCTATTTTTTCCATAGCATGTCAACCAAGTTCCGTGTATAGACTGTATGTTGGCTAGAGCTACTCCAGAGGTGCATCGGGCAATTTGTTCAGGGGGACACCTGCTTTTTCTGCTGCAGAAGTCAAAAGTATGGACTGGATGAAAGGCAATGCAGAAAGAGAATGGTTAATGCATATGAAGATTGTTGAATATCTCCCTCAGGAACAGGACTTTCTTTCTCTGTAATGGCAGTGTTGTATGAACCAAATTTTTCCATTTGGAAAAAAAAGAAGAAAGAACACCATGAGGATTTTTCAAAAATATTTATGAAATTTTGGAAAAAATTAAATCAGTATTTGGGAATGTTTTGATTGGCAAGAAAGCTTTGGCCGTCCTACCACTTGCTAAAAAGACTGATTTTTTTTTTTTTTAAATCAAAATTTCCAGATGTTTGGAGGGGAGTTTAATAGAAAATGGTAAAAATATTTAAATAGCAAAAAATACAATAATTAAATTATATACATACACGCTGGATCTATATTGTATACTTAATACTTTTTAAAGCTAAAGACAATGACGATAAAGTATTGTATGTTTTCACCTCTGTATTCTCAGCTCTAGCACAGGAGGGTTTTAAGAGGTACTCGTTATAAATGGTTGCTCAGGAGGCATTTCCAAATCAGCTTCTTTCTCCTTTATTCCACCTTAGATTGTTGTTTTAGGAGTATCACAAATGTGATATACGAATGTCGAGACCCACTTTGCAGTGACTGCCACAAGTTAGTGTTAGGCTGGGGAATGTATTTTCTGAAGTGGTGCAGTTTGCTGTGACTTGAGGAGTTGGGGGGTGTATAGGTTTGCGTGCTCTTGTGTTTAGAACATAGCAACAGGGAGTGAGGAGACGTAGGGCTTGTTTTTTCTGTAATCACTGGTGAGTCACTTACTTAAGGAAAGTATTTTAACTCGGGTCACTCTAATTAAACTCACGGTTCCAAATTAATGTGTCAGCCTATGCGGTGTACATTTCAGAGGCCCCAGTTTATACTGACTTTGGGAGCAGACACACAGGTTTCAAAAAACAGATTTAGGTGCTGAACATCAGGCATCTGACTTTGAAAAAAAACAAATATCACTTTTAATCTGTCTTGCTTTAGTTTCTTGTTAATGTGAGATCCCAAGTTGCAAACCAAGATTATCTTGACGTTTTCCTTTGCCTTTTTCAAGGAAAAATTCTTGCTGGCTTCTAATCAGCAGAGCTTTGGACAGAGCAAGGGCTGAGAATAGAATGATTAAGCCTTGGTTGAAACCTCTCTTGCTTCTTCATGACTTCCAGAACTCTGTTCTAAGTCGCTCAGATGCACCTCCAGCACCAGGAATTAATCATCTGCTGACAGAGAGAGAGTAAAAAGCCATTAGTTTTATAGGAGCTTTTCCCCCTTGAAATTCCATTGCTGGTTGACTCTTTCTGAGAGATGATGTCGAAACTCAGAATAAATTCAGTTTCAACATTTTCATATTCTTCGCAGTTGCTGCCAGGAAAGCGCTCGAGTCTTATGCAATAACGGCCTGGATGCCGTTCAGCGTTTGCTGCGGTCGTAACGGCAGTGTAATGATCTCAGCTCCATACATCCCGGGTGCTGGATGCGATCTGCTCGCATAGTCTTCTCCCCATGGGGCTGAAACTTCAGAAGCAGACTCTGAGTTATATTCTCAGAAACCCCCGCACGTGGCACTTGACCCGATGCACGGGGTGGCTTTATGTGCCCTGCAGTATGGCTACCCCTGAACGGCCCAGCCCGGGTACCGGAGACAGCCTCCCAACTGCAAAACCCAACCAGCGAGCAGGTAAAGGCGACAGTGATGCAGGCAGCTTTGCTGTGCTCCCGTGATGGAGCGGCTGGTGAGAGCTTGTTCATGTGCCTACCGCAGTGCAACCTCCCCACCGGTTTCTTGGTGCTCCCGTTGATCCTGCTGCAACCATAGGCTCCTTGTACCCGCCCCAGCTCCTGGGGGATGCAGGCACAGGCACTTACATTCATTTGTCCCTCTCTGTTTTTTAGAAGAGCATCTAAACACCCGATTTGTTTTTATTTTAATGTGGAAATATGCGCTATGTGATGCATAAGGTGAATTTCATAATTCGCCTTTCGCTGTCCATTTTTTTAGGGAAGGCTGCCTTGTAATTGTTTTCAAGAAGCTGAAGTGATTTCCCCCCCTCCCCGCATCGGACAGCCGTGTCGCTGACTTTTCATTCCAGAAGGAGGTGGTGTTGTCTAATGGCTGGAACATTATAACCTTGTCAGCTTGTTTATGGCCCCTCTCCGTTACTGCCCATATGACCTACAGCACGGGGGCTAAGCTATTTCTGTATCATTTTTACTGTCTGTGAAAGAAGGTTAAAAATACCAACCTCGTGGGATGTTGTAAAGCTTTAACGGCTCAAAAGTACTTTGAAATGATCAGGTAAATGATAGCAAATAAATGCCCAGACAGTTATTAGAGTTTGCTAATTCTCTTTTGATGCAAGATGTCTGGGCACTTTGCATTGTCCCTTCTATGTTTATTTTTTTTAAGCAGCTAAAGTGTGTTAGTATGGAGAAACAGGAATAGTTTGTGCAAACACAAAAATCCCTGAAGATGGAAAGAAACAGTACTTACATGTCACAGGAAGAGAATGACTCAGTAATTAATTCTTGGAAGGGAGCATTTGATAGGGAAAGTTAGGGAAAGTGGATAAATTTAAAGGGCAGTCTTGGTTACAAAATAATCCCCAAATTACTAATGTATTACCAATTTTTCTGTTATTTTAGCCCTACGAGGCAAAATGCTCCGGATTACTCAGGCAGCAGATCCTACTTTTAAGAAATCCAAGCAATCCAAAGCAAAAATCACTTCTCCCTCATTGAAGGCATACCTCCACAGGCTCTCACCTCTCTCTCCGACCTCAAGGTTACTACAAGGAGATTATAATGAGAATGAGAATGAAACTTGATATATTCTTTGTCTTCAAACTTGTGGAGCTGTGGTACCCAAAGGAATCAGTACTTTGTGATTTATGACTCCTCTGCTTTGTTATGAAGAAATGTTACACATCTTTATTTAATATGTTAGATATCACGTTATCCAAGTTTGGCTGCTGATTGCAACATGCCCACCCTTTATTCCCAAGAAGAGCAATACCTTTTTGTTACTTCTTACATTGCTATCAGCTTTGCAGTGCTATATCTTATTTGTATAATTGCAAGTTTTTTCAGTTGTCTGGGTAATTGTACCATCTGAGGGATATTACCCTGCTTTGCAGCCTGCAGATTCTTCTGAATCATTCATATGTTAATAAAATCTTTTATTTTTTTTTAAAGAAAGGCCCAAAACCTGATTTAGACTAACTTCAGCTCATGGTATGTGCTTCTCTTCTCAGAGGGGTCCTGCACAGCCCTTGACTGCACTTCCATTAACACCAAGAAAAATTCCTCTTCTGGTTGAAAGGGAGTAAGTGATAAAGTGCTAAAGTGCTGTTTGGGTGTGGGTGATAGCATCAAGCTGCACAGTATTTTTAACAGATAATACTGAAACATGAGGCAAACCTACCAAAAAGAAAAAAAAAAAAGGCAAAAAAACCAAAATCAAAAGACAACCCAAAATATTTTAAAATGAAGCTATGTTTAAGCCAAAGACAGAACACCAATCCAGGAATCAAACAGGTCTGTGCTCTGTTCTGTCTTTTGCCTGGAAATCATGTTCCACCCCGAGTCAACGGTTTAGCCAAGAAGCAAAACAACATATTTCCTAGGACACAGTGGGTGAAGCTGTAAGTACTGCATCTGATTGACTACGGGGACGCCGAGTTACTTGATTGCCTCAAGGTGCAAAGTTTTTAAGCATTATCTTTACTTTATCAGCTTTAATTTATAATGCAAAGCTGTCTGGTAAAAGAAGATTTCCTGCTCGGTCATGTCACTTCCATTTCTTTTCAATTTGCATTTGGCTACTAGAGCAAAAATGACAATTTTTAGAAGCTTGGGGTGAAAACAAAAATTCACCAGGATAAGACTATACTACTGAATCACAACTTTGCTCTTCCAGGACAGTTCCTTTGAGCCTCACAATGAGAAAGGAACAAGCATGGCAGGGTGTGAGCCTCGGAACCATAGCATGTGTGACCTCTCCCCGCTTCTTCATCTCATCGGAACATGCTTCTGTGTGTGTGGTAGGTGTCATTTTCTGCAAGAAGGCAAAAAGTCCCCTAACAAGAGAGACGATCTAAAGCCCGGCATGAGAGCATATGGGCTCCGTGCAGCCTCCCAGCCTGAGCTCTGGAGGGAGAGAGATGTAAGTTTTGAGTCTTCACAGCTGATTTCTGCAGATTCACCCAAAAATGTAAATCCTACCAATCAGAAATTGGAGTTCTAAAAAGTCTGCTTTATTTTGCTTGCTCTGGATAAGGGGTCACTTGCTTTTCATGAGGGTGATGGCTCGTCATCCCAACATGGTAAAACATGCAGTTACTCCTCTCTAGAGGATGTAAAAAACTGCAGTGACCTAAAAACCCAGAAGGTAACAAGTCCTATGAAGATGAAAGGATGACAACAACAGAGTGTTGCAAATCTCCTTTTGTTTAATTGAGAAAAACTGTTTAGGAGCCAGAAGGTGCTGCAGTAGTACTGGAGGATTAGATTTCAAGAATAGAAGTTTTTACAAATTTACAGTCACTTTCAGCATGTGCTTTTGTCCCATTGGAACAGCCGTTGATATATGTGTTCTGTTGAAAAGGGATAGGATTATACACATTCTTTAAATTAAGCACATCCTTAACTGCTTAGTTAAATCAGGGCTTTAGTGGGCTGGATACCATGAGAAGAAGTACCTCACATCCAAGGGTGTGAAAGAAAACAAGCTGGAGAATTCTAATAAGAAATCTGAGTTTAGGGTGCAACAGATTAAAATTCCTCTGAAAAAAAAGATATGCAAAGAACAAGTAAAAAAGCCAATGTGGCTTCACAAGGGACTGCTCAAAAAATCTGAGGTTAACAAATGAACTGTTCTGGAAATGGAAAACAGAGGTGGCAGCTACACAAGAACATTCTCTAAGTTACTGCTAGCAGGAAAAAATGAGAGCTAAAAGCCATGATGAGTTAAAGCTAGGCAAGGCAAAGCAAATCAGGGATGAGGAGGGGCATTTACATGTATTTTAGCGGAATTGTGGACAAATGTGAAGCAGCCTGATAATCACTGAGAGGAGACAAAGCTAAACACCCCACCCCCCATCCCCTGCAGATACTCAAGTTCCTTCGCAAACTATGTTAGCAGGCACATAGCAGTTTTGGGTCATAATTATATCTGGTAAAATATCTACTGATTAAAACAGGAGAAAGATGTCCGAAAGCCAAGAGCACTTAAAAATCAGCAGATGGGAGTGTGTGCATCTGACAGTGTCCAGTGTACAAAGAAACGAGCAATGGGGAAAACCATAGGTTAAAAAAGGCAAAGGATGGTGGTACCCTCTCTAAGCTAGGGAGTCCTGACAATTTCATCCAAAAAATGTCACTCCTACCAAGGCTGGTAGAGCCTTGCAAGAGCACTCTTCTGACTAGCATAGCTATGGCTAGGGAATGAGTCAAGAGTCACCATGGGGAAATCAGTTTTGTGACTACTTCAAATACATGTCGGTGGGCCACTTGCATTAGCATTTATGGCATTCAGGGCTCTGAACTCACAAAGCCTTCTGGAGCATCTCTGTGATCCCACACTGAATTTCCACCCAGTTGTCTAGTTGTTTGCCATCTTTCATGTGGCTGTCAGTGACAGAGCGTCTCCCAGATGAAAAGAAAAGTGTACACAGGGACCATCTGGAAGAGCAAAACGTGGTATCTATATCTTATGGCCACCAAAGCAACAGCAAAACATAGTCTCTGTATATCTCATATACTCATTGCTTTGACAGAAATACATGTCCTGACATTTCTTTCTTTTCTGCATTCTGCAAGAGGTATTCAGCCATGACAGCATGCAGACAGCCACGTATCACTGGCGTATGCAGGAGCTACAAACTCTTGTGCAAGTAGGTGTCCCAGGCGAGCAAGGCCTAAATGGGAGGTAGGTGAGACCAGGAGTGCCTCAGCAGGGAGAGTGAGAGGAAGAGTAGGCTGCACAGGGAGGAAATGTAGGGAAGGTAGATTGGGTGTCCAGCGCAGGCTAGGTTGGGAGCCATGCCAGTGCCCCCCAGGACCCTTAGGTCTGCACTCAGTAGGTGGGCACTGCTGGCTTGGGGTGGTCTGAGGGGCCTGACCAAGGAGGTGGAAGAGACAGACCTGGGTGAAAACAAGCTGAAGAACAGTGGGTTGAGTCAGGGCTGGGAGAAAGGCCCATAACTGCCCCGAGGATCTGCAAAAAAGCGAGATTTCTGAGTTCGCTATTTCTCCGCTACCAGCAGATGCCTGGGGACATCACTGGCAGTCAGCCTGTCCCTGTCCCCAGAGAGCTCTGTCAGCCTGCTCAGACCTCTGCTCACTTCCCCTTACTCAGGTGCAGAAGCCCGGCGATGCTGTAGACGGTGAAGATCAAGACATTTTGCTGTCGCTGCTCATTAGGTAGTTCCAGGCGCACTGTGTGTTGAGACAGAGAAGAACGTACTGTGCGGTAATGGCACTCAGGGCCCATCCTACCCTGGAAGATTTACTTGCAGGGGCTAAATTTAAATAGCATGGATGATTTTAATTCTGCATTTCCTCAGCAGTGTTTTGGGGGAAACCTTAGTAACGTGTTTTGAACAGAGAATTCTGTGCACAAAATTTCCTGGCTTTACTTCCCTGCCACCCTCTTCTCACAGGCTACTTGTCCAGAAATATTTCCTCCTGGACTTCCCCCTTCCAGACATGCCCCTCTGCTCTCAGGCCAGGTGAATTCCTCCTTCTTAGGGCTTGAGTCCAGCAAGAAGCACCAGAAGCGCGGAGGAGACCAAGATCCTGCAGACCAGCACAGGGGCTGTGCCTGGCACAGGCAACATCACTGGGCAAGCGCAAGGCGAACCTGGGACAGGGCATCCCTCAGCATCCCCAAGCTGTACTTTTTCAGAGGTTTCAGAGGTTTTCTAGGCATTTTTTGAGTAATTAAACCTCAGATGGATTTGTAGCATGGGAGATTTCAGGCTGGACAGATGTGTCTAAAGGCAGGGAATACAAAGAAGAGTCAAGTGAAAATAATAAGTGGCAGGGCCTCCGGTCCCACCTATAACTTAATATTGGTGAGGCTGTAACTGCATGCTGAGAAACATTTGCAGCAAAAAAAAAATTAAAGACTTATTCTGAAGCAAAATGAAGAGCTCATTAGAAAGATTGCTGGATTCAAGTAGTATACATTTTAACAAAGGAAAAAAAGACAGGTCGAGAGGTACCAATCAGACAAGTGTACATTCTTAATGCTTTCCAGTGGCAGCTGATCCACTGGAAAATAGAAACACCAGGAAATTTCTAAACCAATGAGTAGACAAGTTGTGAGCTACAGCTACGTAGCTTTCTCTCCAGGAAAACAGTGGAATCTCTCATATGAGTAAAATACGAGCAAAACCTTCACACACTTCCCAGTCCCAAATCACAGCATACCTCTTGTGGCCCTCTGTGGTAATTTCTTCACATGTGGAAAGGTCTCTCTCCCTCACTGTCACATATACATGCGCTTTCTTTTCTAAAATTTAGAGTGATGTATCGCAGTGTGAGGTAAATTCTTATGGGCAAAGCCAGTGCACACCAGGTATTGTTAAATAATTGAGAGGTTTGCAAACCAGACAGACGATGGGACGCTTGTTGTGCCTGCTTGCAATGGCAAATGCGATGTACCATATGGTAGCCATATTTACTTGTACCGTGCTTTCTGCTACACTTTTACGAGTGGAGGCATTGGGGGTGATGGCTTGTTTACTGATATGTCCAAAGTAGTATGGAGCTGGGAAAGACTGATAAGCTTTTAACATTGTGTAGCTCATCTGTCTCTTAGATATGAGTAAATATTTTAGCTGTAGATAAGTCAACTTAAGTAAACAAGTTTGCCTTGTAAAATGCCAGTAAGTGAGTATATGCCATGTGAAGTCTGATGTTCTTACGTGTATGTCTGATATTCTTAAGTGTATGTTAATAACAGAGAAGGGATGCCCACAGATGTTTGAATAGCCAGGCAGGGCCAGGTGTATAAATTCAGGCTCTGCTGCATGGTGCGCCGTGAAGCATGCTGTTTCCCTGAGCTTTTGTTTCAGCATCACCACTCAGTCCTTGTAGGTGAGCAAATGGCAGAAAAATTATTTAAGAAGTCTGGCAGTTCTCAGATGTGCGGCTCACTATCGGCAGTGTGCCATGGTGTGGCATGCCGGTGGGGGACAGCAGCTCTCGGTCGCACTCCGTTTCGGTCTCACCCTGCGTCTTGTGCAGGTGATGGGTGTATTCTGCTCACATCCCACTGCTAGGCAGTAAATGGCCTCTGCTTCTCTGCTGCAGCACTCAGTCATCTGTGTGAAATGCGGTTCCTGGAACCCGTCAAATATAACCTTAGGTTTTATACATTGCTGAGAGGTTTATGAGGCCATCTGTCTTGAACTGATGGCCTGGTACAAAGTGTTTTCTCCAAAATTTAGACAGTATTTCCATAAATGTAACTTCTGGTATGAATTTCTGAGTTTTTCTATTAATCTGTTCCAGCATATGATGGAAATAATTTGATATCTCATAAATGGCACTAAGGAAAGTTTCAGTGTTAGGAATAATTTTGAGTCTGTTTCAGTATGCACACTGAAAACACTGTTAGCTGGGGTTTACAAATTATGGATTGTAATTTGAAGCTTTTAGTAATGTGTTTACATGCTGACTGTCTGTCTATCTATCTATCTGCCTGTCTATGTCCAGGAGCCAAAGCAAAGCTCATCTTGTCACGGCTGACCTCCCTCACTTAATTCTTCATTTCACTTTGATCTGTCCAGGATACCTCTGGGCTCTCCCCTTGCCATCATATCTAAAGGACTTCAGAAGTCTCACATAGAGTTTATTAAATAATTCCTGAGAGGCAGAGAAGTACAGTTTTCCAAATTATGATTAAGGAACTGAGATGTTTATGTGGAAATAAATGGGATTCAGGTGCTAAATAGTTTCCAGAGTTGGTCTGAGAGATTTTAAACTATTGGGACGGGCTGCTATGCATGTTGAAAAGCATTGCAAGAAACCTGTATGAGTCTGTAGGCGCCGATGCATTTTGAGATCTGGTATTAAGAAACTCAACCAAGAGCCAAGGTTGAACAAGATTCAACACTGCAAACGCTATCCCATTCTTATTTTAACATTTCAACAGACATTGTGATTGTATTTGGATTTTTATGTTTGGCTTTTTTGTCGGTTTTATCTTGCTCTATCTTAAAAACTGTCAGCTTAGTAAGTGATTAATTCACTCAGCATGAGTGGATTTTACAGTGATATAAGTATCAACAAGGATTTTTCTGCCAAGACTGGGGTGGTGTTAGATGCTGTGTAACTCTCAGGGTGAACATTAGTGTGGCGCCAAACTTAAAAACTGGAGGTAAGCTTTGCAATTCGTATGGAAGCATCTAGAAAGTGATGTTTTTCAGACATGCAGAGTGTTCGTTAAGTATTTGTCACGCAGAAAGACATATTTATCTTTTGTGGACCATGCACATGTTTCTGAGTTTACCAGCTTGCTTGGTCATGCTCTTGTGAGAAGAGATGGGGTTAATTATTTCATAGTTACTATGTATTCAGGATGAATCCCTGAAAGACCAGGAAGGAAGTGACATCTTGTACCCTAGGGCAAGAGTGCAGAATATGCCAAGGAGGAGCTGGAAGAAGTAGCAGCTTAGAAGTGAAAGTAACAATAATTTAAAAAAAAAAAATAATCAAGGTGATAACATCTTGTGGGCAGTATTAAAAAACAATCTAAACCGAGACCAAACATTGATGGTTATTCATACGAGGCAATGCACATGGTAAAGCTTTTCTCCTGCTGTCCATTTTTAGTGAGCGGTTGAGTTTCTCAGGAAAAAGAATCACATGGAGATTTTAACGTCGGTGCGGCCAATTTATTTTATTGTTCCAGTTACAAGCACAGTGCGAAACTCTGCTAAAACCCCATGGCTGAAGTGAATCCCAGTGCCCCTTTCAGCCACTTTGCTGCTTGCTAGAAAGACAGGACAAGCCCCGTGTGTCTGAGTCTCCGTGGCAGTTGTACCGCGTGCACCCTCTCCCTGCGCTGGAGGGGAGCACCCTGCTCCCCGACACTTTTCGAGTGTGCCATCCACCCCGGGTACAGGTCTCCAGCAGCCTGGCATGGCACAGCCGGCTCCCAGTTAGGCTCTGTGCTCGGCAACCGGCAGCCCCCAGTTCTGGGGTTAGCACTGCTTTTTGTCCAGGGGCCGGCTGATGGAAAAGGCGTGACTGGTCCCTCGGAAGGGCTGCCTCTTCCTGGGCAGGACCCATGCAGCTCATAGGGATGTAAATGCATGGTGTAGAGATGTCAAAAGCAGCCCAGCTTTCAGCAATCTGGGTATTTATAAAAGTAATCCAAAACTCTTGGGCTTGCAAAAGCTACTTTTCAAAACGGTCTCATTAACTCTTTTTATTTGCATGTCTCAACAAATAGTTGTTTTTACGTGAAGAAGACATTAACAGAGGTTCTCTACTTTGCTGATTACAGATTTATGATTTTGAATATCTGTTACAATACTTTGTGGTTTTCTGTTTCTATTTTTGGCTTAACCCAGGCCAGTCAACTCGGCCTCTCGAGGTAACAGAGGAACTACAGAATATCACTTAACAGCGAGCAAAAGCAGTGCTATACAATACCGTTGTGGATGATTTTAGCAAGTTCCCATCTCTGAATTCATCAGACTTCTTGGAAGAAAAGCAACTTTGTCCTGAAAATAAAAGATATGTGTCCACAAAGGGCATCAAATCTTCCTAATATGGCCATTTTAATTTCATTTTTATATTTTTAATAAATGTTCACAGAGTAATAGAGAGTGAATTCCTGGATACTTTGGACTATAAATTTCTCGGTCAGCCATTCTCTGGCAGTGTTACAGAATGGGTTTATTTTAATTTAAAGCCATGCTGGGAAGCTTGCGATATTTCTATGCTCAATTCAGATGTTCTGCCTGTGAGGAACTGACGTATCCTCAGGATAACCTTTTGCCTTCACACTGTCCTCGCTCTGGGCTGCCCTCCCGCAGGTTCTTCCTCAGGCCTGGAGAAGGAAGGATGGCCGTCCCTGAGGCCGTGGCTGCCTCTCCTCATCCCTGCCTATGGCTGCTCCTGCTCCCCGGTGTGCTCCCGAGCTCCTCGGCTGCTTTCCTCGCCGTCCGTCCCCCTTTGCTGTGCGGGGCTCCTGTGTTGGCTGTGGGGGTGGTCAGTCCCCTACACGTGTCTCCTCCATGCCTGCCCTCAGGGCTGATGCTGCTCTGCCCCAGCAGTGGCAAAGGAGCCGGGGGAGGGCTGGGTGTTTTGGGTGGTGGTGGTTTTTTGGGGTTTTTTTTTTGGTTTTTTTTTGGTTTTGGTTTGGTTTTGGTTTTTTTTTTGAAAAAAATGTGCAGAACGCATGTTGCCGATTGCTTTGTGCTGCTGTTTCGTCGTGCAGAGGCGAGCCCGTGTGTAGCAGGAATAGTTATTTTGAGATGTCAGTGCCGAAGAGCATGAGGAGTGTGGAAGAAAAGACAGAGCACAGTAACATGCAGGCTGAGAAGGCATAGAGAAATACCAGCAAATGCTAATTCCTGGGCTATGAATAACTGGGTGGCATTTACAGAAGAAAGAAAAGTTTCAATCTTAAAAAATTAAAATTGTTAGAGTAGGAATATTTTAGTCTGCACATTGATTATTTATTACAAGTTGAAATTTGTAAGCAGGGTTTCTGATCCAGATTATTTAAATCTCTTCTCCCGTTGCGTTGACACATCCTAGCTCTGCTCCATGGCTGCTTTTGTGCCCAAGATGTTTGTGGGTCTGCAACAAGCCAGAGCTGAGGGGCTGGGGCTGCTCCTGCTGCACCAAGTTTGGGTCTGGCTTCCATGTCCTCCAGTGCCACGTGGGTGGGAGAAGCCCACCGGCCCCCTCCTCCAGGACAGTGTCCATCCATGACACCAGCTACATCTCCAGCTGCTTGCCATGTGCTCGCCAGGGTCAGGACCGGGTGGTCCCACTCCGGCGCCAGCGGGATGCAGCCTGACGTAGGTGATTATCAGGGCCAGGTACCAGGAGTGGTGCGGAGAGAGCTCATGACACCGCTGGGAGGATTTTCAGGCTTGGTTTTGTTGTGATTAATTACAAAAATGAAATGAAACAAAACAGGTTATTTGAGGAGACGAAAGTGAGTCCAAGCTGAGGGCTGCTGGGCCTGGAGTCCCAGCGGCTGAAATCCCAAATAACTCCATGAGGATGCTGCTGGCCCCTGGTGCCCCCTCATGGCTCAGCAGCTTGGCGGCGCTGCCAGCTGAGAGCCAGGACTTCCCCAGGATTCCAGCAAATGTCTACTTCTTGGTGAGCTGGAAAATGACAGCAAGAAGTTATTTTGCTGGGACAGCCCTGCAGTTGCAATCATCTGGATGCTGCAACCCCACTGGCTTGTGGAGCGGGGCCATGGTGTGCCCCATGGGGCACGGATGCTGGCCCAGAAGCCCTCTGGCCAAGGTGGCAAGTACCCAGTCAAAATGAGACCATTTCTTTGGCTGACCAGAGCTCAGTGTGCTGCGTTTCCCTTCCCTAGAAAGCTCCTGGTTTGAAAAAAAAATAATCAACGTACAGGGAGGCAAACCACTGGGGAGTGACCCTGGGGGCTTTGGGGGATGACAGGATGCTGCTGAGCACTGCTGATGCTTGCTGGGAGCCACGAGCAGCCAGGAAGTCAGGACCCAGCTTGCACCGACCCATCAGCAAGCCAGCACCCACACTCAGCAGCCCACGGCTGGGAGGAAGCAAGCACAGTGCAAAATTGCTTCCAGTCTCTCCTTGCTGGTCCCGGGGTACCAGCAACTACCTAAAGCAGTGAGTGCTCTCTGCAAGCGCATACAGAAAGGTAAAAGTTGAAAGTTAGTGTGTATAATCGGGAAACCCAATACACCAGGTGGAAACAACCAACCTCAGTTATAATTCAAGCTGAATTTCTATTGCACCAAGAATTTTTAAATTACAGAGAAATTTCCAAAGTCAGCAATAAAAAGCTCTGCATATCAGCTCAAGAGAAGATAGACAAATTTAGGGAAAATGAGGAAACTTGAGAGATAGCCACTGGCTGGATTTATGTGGTTGGGAATAGATGCTGAGATATCAATTTGTCGGTATTACTTACTGTCACAAACGTAGATTTAGATGGACCATTGCTTCTGGCTCTGACATACCTATGCTTTAGTAAAAAACAATTGCTTCCATAATACAGGAAGAAACCATGGAATGATAAAATCTAACTGTATTGGAAACAAGCTTTCTGTATGAAACTTGTGGTTTGCTGTCCATTTTGTTAGACTTAATCTTCTCTCTACAGCGGGGATTTTTTGGCAGCTCTGGTGATTCCGCATTATGTTTGTGTATGTATTGCCGTAGGTTATAACCTCATTTTGTTCCTAGTTTCAACACAAAGGATGGAATAAGTAAATATAAGTGTATGTAAAGTATACACACTCAGATGCATAGACACACACACACACAAATAAATACATGTTTAGCAGTAGGTATTTGTGAAACCAGGTGATAACAGATGGTTCTGTGACACTGTGAGCATCCTACAGACTACCAACAGCAATTTCCTAGTGTGCATAAGCTGAAGATTTTTAAAGGGAATCTTCAGAGACTGTAGCATGCTATTTTCTGGTACATGGATCTTCTGATTAGATTTCTTTGTTTTACTTTAATGCAGGTGGCCTTATTCTTTTCCTTTCGAGCCTTACTCTTGGGTGACTACTAATGAAGCAGGAGCTCGCTTGTTCTGGTCCATCTTTCTTAGGTAAGTTCAAAGTACTGAGGTTTTGGGTGCTCTTGTCCACTTCAAGCCAGTCCTGCTGCTGCAAGGAGGACATGGGTGACGTAGCCCTGGCTAGGCCACTGGGCAGCAGCAAGCACCCAAGTGGTGTATCTGGACGTTACACTCTAACCCAGACCTCAGATGCCACACGGGCTGTTGGTGTCATGTCTTGAGAACAGAAGGGTTTGTGTTAAGAGGTCTAACTGCAGGTAAAGCCATGTGCACGCAGGATAGCCTGGAGCTCCATGTGGAGAACCAAAGGCACTGATGTATACTCTGAATTTTCATGCAAAACATTATGAAGATAACAAGACGTCTTCCTTGGGATGACTGGTCATCAGAGTTGGAGAGTTCGCCCTGTGATATTAAACCTTTCCTCCCATAGCACCCTTTAGAGGGATGTTTACAAACACTCTTCAGGGATATATATTCAACACGGACCTTGGTTTTTATTCTTTTCTGTTAACCAATTATTATTTTTTTAAGGTACAGATTATGAGATCACATTGACTGATTTCTGAACATTGCAATACATGCTTTTTTCCGTCCAAGACAATAAAAACGTATTACAAGTGCCTTTTTAATGAAAGAGAAAGCAAGGCCTTCACGTCCTGCAACATCTGCTGGGAACATAATCTAAATTGAAAACGTATGCTGTTCTTGTGGGGAGGGAGAGGGAGAGGTCTTCCAGTGACAGGAAGTATCCAAAAAAGTTAATGCTGAAATCAGTAAAAAAATCATGCGTGACAGGAGGAGAATGAACACACAACCTTTCTTTTTTTTTTTGGGGGGGGGGGTGGTGGTGGTGAGGTGGAGATGGCCAAAGACAGGAGAGGGTTGGGGGAAGCAGGGCAGCAGGATTATCTGTGTATTGACAGAACTGTTTATTTGCTCCTGGCAAAAATAAATCCCAGCATATAGTCTCTCTAGCTTTTTCTTGTTTATAAAGATGGAAAGCCTAATCTGTCGCCAATACCCATTATCCCTCAACTTGAGTCAGACAGTATATCTTGCTTATTGAATCAGTGAATACTGTGTCATTTATGAGGACAGAAGGGAAAAGAGATGTTTACTCTTGTAACCTTCCCCTGTTTATTAGTGTGTATAGCTACCACCACTACCAAAACGAGAGAGCTCATATTTTAGCCATAGCAGAACTAGGCAAATAAATAAATAAATAAAATCTATTGAAAAATAATGAAATTGTCCTATGCTCCGCCACCTTTGAGGAGGTGGGACGGTTC
Organism: Pluvialis apricaria; assembly: GCA_017639485.1. Taxonomy (NCBI): domain Eukaryota; kingdom Metazoa; phylum Chordata; class Aves; order Charadriiformes; family Charadriidae; genus Pluvialis; species Pluvialis apricaria. The sequence continues at coordinate 49,343,759 of CM030010.1, read as the reverse complement.
TGTGATGAGGTGCATGACATTTCCAAAATGCTTCTGGTTTTGATGTGTCATGCTGTTTATCTTCATCTTCCCAGGTGGGAAGAGCACTGGTTAACTTGATTGTACCTGTGCTAAGTTTGAAAACATTTCTTATGTGTGCTTCATGCCTTGCCTGAGCTCAAGCATCTCTAAGTACTTCCAGTCTCCTCATAAATACACCTTTGTATTCTGCCTAATACATAAACATCACGACCCATGTCTGAGAATGTTGGGAATTTTATTAGGTTCATAAAGTTTTAGTTGCGGTCTAGCCCAATGGGTCCAAAATAAATAAACACAGAGAGCAAAAAGAGTAACAATTTCGTACCTATTTCTTCTCCTCTCCCTTGAGAGTTTCCCTAGTACCGGTAAAGTACTTGCTGTGGTGGTTTCTGTGGCTTGCTATCAAAGTATCTGCAAGCCAGTAAGGAAGAGGCACATGGAGAGAGGAAAGCTGGGAAAAGTAACTAAAATGGGCCTATTCGTACCTTTCACTGATTTCCTCTTCCTCTCTTCACCTTAAAGACTGAGAAAAAATTGAGAATAATTGTGAATGACTTGTGACAGCCACGTTCCCTCTGTTGCTGCTCTGAGTGAAGCTGCTTGGTAGGGACAGCTTCCTATGCCCTATGGATGGAGCACATAGACAACCAGCATGGCAGGATGGAAACCTCTCTCTTAGAGTACAGCGAGACGTAACTCTTGCACTGAGGTCTGGGGTGGCCTTTTCTCTGGCTCTGGGCAGAGAGCTGTAGTTACTCCTCCCTTAGCACAGAACTTGCTTTGCCTACAGCATCCGCCATTGGCAGGTGAGGTGGATGCAGTGGTACAGAAAAGAAGCTATCAACAACACCAACATTTTCACCTGAGCTATGGGTGAGTGCGGTCTTTGCTTCAGGGTATTATACTCCATAGGTATTCCAGGCATCTCCCGCTCAGCAGTCACCGTGTTCAGGACATACAGGGTACATAGGGCAGATGCTGTCATTCCTGCTGTCTTTGTGGAAAGGTGTTGCGTTATTTTGTGACAAGTCTAAGTGCCATGAAGTCATCATGCCCTTTAAAATGATTCTATTGTGAGCCTTCAACCTGTCAGAAAAATATAGCCCAGCAGACTTTTTAAAACCGAGGGATCAGCAAGCCAAGGCTCACATGGCAATCAAAACCACGGCTTAGGGTAGTCACAAAGCTAAATATATGAATTTTTGCACATCTGTTGCAGGAGCACCAGAGCCAGAGATACCACTTTTGCAGGAAGAATTGGGAGGTAAAACTTTAAAGATCAAACCCCAAAGAGCTTTCTGTTTGTTTACATGCACTGCATTGATTCTGTTTCAAGGCTATTGGAAAATTGTTTCTGGAATATAGCAAATGGCATAATACATATTACAGATCCCATTCCTAGTTAGCTGCAAAGCTTACACTGCATTTTGGTGAGGGATAGAGGCAGCTTTTTATTGCTAAAGGATTTTTACAAAGGAAAAGATTTTTTTAGAGCAGATAACTGTAACTGATCTACAGTTACAAACCAAATAAGACCATGCTAATTTTTTTTTCCTTTTTCTCAACCCACAGCTACACAGCTGACACTTAGGTTTGGCTGGAAATTTTTCAGCAAATCAAAAATTTGTTGGAAACCTCCCCACAGCTTTCAGGATCCAAGATACCCAGGCTCTTGAAATGCTGTGGATTTGACAGACTTCTGCAAGCTCACAGGTGAGTTCCTGCTCCGTATGACCAGAGGCGGGAGCTCCCAGGCCCTTAACCCTGGGGCAGGTTCATCTGGATGGAGGCAGGGGGAAGTTTTCATCTGGGCCGAGGAATGATAAGTCTCCCCAACCTGCTCAGTGGTCAACTTCTCTTCTGGAAAATGTGGGTTGTACAGGACCAGTCCATGGACCAGCTCTAAGAGGGCGATGGATGGATGTGGGACCCAGATGGAGATAGGTGCATTCCTTCAACAGGGTGTAGATGTTGGTTAGACCTTAGGCGCTCGTCCCACTGCTGTGCACTGGCTGATTTCCACTGTCTCCTGCTCGTCCTGTTGGTTCGTGGCATCCAGGTTTGCAAGGGAGGGAGACTGCCTGCCCTGGATGTGGGATGGGGGTGGCAAGCATGTGCCCTCCCAGGCTCCTTCAGGCATGGGAGGTGAGCAAAGGCGTGCTCGCTTCGCCCTCGGCTCAGCTCCTGGTTGGGAGGAGGTGGAAGGGGAAGGCAGCCAGCACTGAGCCCTGGGGCAGGCGCTCCCCTTGCCCCCATGCAGCTGGCTGATGGCCAGCCGGGTGTCCCTGCAGGTCGGCAAGGCTCTGGCTGTGAACCCCCAGTGAGCTTGTAACCATTGCTGAAACCTTCTGTGTCTCCCACCCTTTTTTTTTTTTCCCTTTTTTCCTTTTTTAATGCAAGTGCAAAAGCCCAAAATGACTAATGTTCCTTCCAAAGCAGTGACCACAAAACAGAGAATCAAACCCACAGAAATGCTTTCTTTTAAAAATTACTCACATTTCTTCAAGCTTTGCTTATACCAAGGTGACACAGCCAAACCCACTGATGGTTCAGCTATGTGGCCTGAGAAACGCAACAGCATTAACAAAGCTGCTCTCAGATGCAGAGCAACACTTTTCATCTTTGTTAAAATACCACGTTGCTACTCCATTCCTCGCCTGTCAGCATCCCTTCTCGCTAGCCCTTCTGCCTGTCCCGCTAGAAATTAGGCATATGTTGCCAAGCTCCTTACAGCTATGAGAGATAAATATTCACCCCAGAATGTCTGAAAGATGTGGGGACAACCGCTTCTTTGCTCTTTCTTTTTCAGAAACCTAACTAAATCTCACTATTGTGTGGGTTACTTTTTTCTTTTGTTAATAACACTATATTTCATTTCATCCTACACAGCGACAGTTGCAGGCGGCTGCCCAACACTTGTACTCTTAAAAAGGGAAAACAATGCAAAGAGAGGATGTCCCCAGAGGGAGATCATGCCCTGCCCCAGCTGCTCACACATGCAAGACAGATTTTTTTCAAGCCCGAGAGCCGGTTGGGAACATGACTGCTGTTCCTGCCCTTGGAAACACCCCCCCTTTGCCTTGCAAGTAGTTGGAAATTTGGCTTCCACTACTGTGAGGGTAGTTAGGGACTTTACTGGTTTTGAGCACCAGCATTTCACCTGAGTCAACAGTCAGTGGTGTGGCACAGGGTGTGACATACTCAGGGGTGGGACACATGAATGTAACCCCATGGGGTAAAGAAGTTTGAAGAGAAGGGCTGCTTTCTTCTGCCCTGTCCTCATTGGAGCTGAACAGTCTCTGATGGATGAACAGGGACTTGCACAGACAGTGAGCAGGATCTGGCAAGCAGTTTTGTTGTTTTGCTTTTGGTGGTTTAGCAAGAAACAACCTCAGTAGTCCAGTAGAAAGTTAAGCTGTTAGACACTTGCTCAACATCTGTGTCCTTGGGGTATCCTTCTTATTGTAATGGATAACATTTTAGAGCATATAGCTTGTGCGACAGCTGGGAAAGGTAATGCTGAGGTTATCAGCAACTGCTGCAAGGCTCAAACAAAAATAATGTCTGGCCACAAAACCCAGAAAGTTCTACAAAATCTGCAGATAAGTGGAGGTCACCAGGGTCTATGGGATGCAGGATATGTGCTGTGGGGACCAAAGACCATAATGGGTAGAGGCAGGAAAGATGTAAGGTGCTTGGCACAGCAGCTCAGCTCTTCCCTGAGAATGTACCGGCGCTGAACTTCTGGCAGAAGAGTGGGTGCACAATTTGGATGCTTTGGCACAGTCCCCAGGGTCAGCGTATGGCTGATGCTGCCTGTGTTTTCAGTCTCATCCTTGCCCCGAACAGATAAGAAATCTTGCAGATAATTTACTCTATCAATGGCCTATAATGAAGGCAACATTCCTCCTTCACAGAGGTGTCTTTATAAAGCAGCAAGCGAAGTAAACGCGTACAGTTGTGTTCTATTTCAAAATGTGCTATAAAAACATGAACTAAGCTGTGCGTAAGAAGCAGTTTAGATGACAGTATATTTTTGCCATTGAATACTTTAGCTTAGCTCAGGTATAGCTATGAGAAGAAGCTCTTGTGTACTGAAAGAACTTGCCCATGGAGTATCTAACAGGAACCAAAGGATGGATTTGTGTTGAAAGCAATGGACTGAGATTCAGGAGGAAAGGTTCAGCTGCCAACCTCCCCACAGGCTTCCTTTGTGCCTTAGTTCTCCACCTGTGAAAGAAGGATGCAGTACCCGGGGAATGTAGGGATAAGCATATCCTTAAAACGTAAGACAATATAAGGTTTTGGTGAAGCAAGCAGTGGCATTCATCACATATAATAAATAACACGATAATAAAACCTGTCCAAATAGCACACAGATGCTAAAATGACAGGAACAGCATTTTTTGTATAAGTAGAAATGTTTTCCTGTAAGCAAAACAGAAATCATCAATAGCTGTCATGTCATTATCTCAATGTGGTGAAAGCAGAGGTGCAGTTTGTCCTGGAAGAAGCATGTCAAAACCCTTTCGTTGGCGGAATATTTAATTTTTTATTTAGTGAGTGATTAGAATCATCAAACTATAGAAAAACACAGATTGGAAAGGATGTCTGGAGGTCATCTGGTCCAACCCCATGCTGAGAGCAGAGCTGAGGTTGCCCAAGGCCTTGTTTGGCGAAGCTTTGTATCTCTCCGAGAACGGGCACGCTGCAGCCTCTCTGGATGACCTGTTCCTGTGCTCAACTGCCCGCACGAGAAGAACCCTCTTCCTTCCTTCTTTTGAGAGACAGGTAAGAAAAGACCTATTTCCCAATTGCCAGCGAAGCCCAGGTGTAGGTCGGACACTTCACTCTTTAGGCATGTTAAAATGCAGGGAGCTGTGCACATCCCTGGAGACAAAGACTTTTGCTTTCCGGAGCTTGGCCTGCTCTACTGTTGAGCAATTCCTGACGAAGGCTGGGAGCAGACTCTCTGCAGACTTTTTCAAACATTTGATCAAGTTTCTCTTTCTGTTTCTTTTTTTTTGTTTTGTTTTGTTTTTGTTTTTGTTTTTGTTTTTGTTTTTTTTAATGATAATTTGGTCGCAAGGCTCATTATCTTGCTTGCTTTGAGGGTTGGGGTTCTGGTTTTTTTTTTTGGTTTGGGGTGGTGTTTTTTTCTGATTACGACATTTGGCAAGGAAACTGACCTGATTTTGCTTTTAACACTGACAATGAGGAAAAAAATCACTTTCACTTTAAGGTCCCACAAATAGTAGACTTGTCACTCTGACAGTTCTAGATCTGTGAATAAATCCTTCTGGTAGAACAACATGCAGTGTGAGATAGTATAGGAGATAGTATATAATAGCCATTATAGAGAGGGCAGGATGAAAGTAAAAGTAGTAGGAGTTCACTAGTTTTGAGTAGCTGTTACTGGCACCTTGGTTCAACCAGCCCTAGCAGGCTGGACAGAAATTACAGGATCAGAAAATACCAACATAAAAGACATGGATGAAATGAGACTATCTATGAGGAAAATTTTAGTAGAATGAATGTGAATGTTAATAAGCCAATAAATGTTAATTTTTATCTTATTTTGAATAATAATATGAATAAGAGCAGATGGGTATGATCATATCCAATTGCCTTCTATAGATTAAGATATTTTGTATTATTGCTGAATCTGGTAAAAGATGGGCATGGCCCCTTGATGGTGTTCCTGTGTTCTGGGATCCCTCTTCTTTTATACCTATCATGTAGTTTCTATCAGCCTTTCAAGGTGAATTTTTATGATGTGGACAAAGGATGGTTTCTAACCTGAGACATAGAGACAGTTGGGTTTTCCTCCTGATTTGTAAGGGAACGGTGTGCAGTATTACTTTAAGGTCTACGGAGAGAAGCTCGCTTTAACATAAATACAAAGTAATCCTGATAATTCATTGACAAACAGCATCAATTCCTGTTTCTGCAGTCATCAGCCATTAGCAAGTTTCTGGATGCTACTTAAGCTGCAACAGCATGGGGGAAAGGAAAGTTTCTTCCGTCATTTTCATTGGCCTTCAATCACAAGTTATGAGTGCATTACTTTGTGGTCATGAATTTTGTTATGTAGAAGGTTGTCAGATATTTTGGGACTTGGTGATTGATGTTTTCTGAAAAACGTAGAGCTTTCAGACAGCTGGGTTGTTTGGGGCTGGAGGAGCTAACATAGCAGAGAAGGCACCAATTCAGGGAGAAATCTGTGAGAGATATGGTATGCATATGAAGAGGACAAGCTACTGGCACAAGAATTATAATATTATGGATAGCTATATAAAATACCAGATGTGGAGAAGAGGGATGCCAAAAAAGCCAACAAGATCTCGGTGGGAAGCTTTTGGCATGTCAACGTTAATGATCAAGCAAGACACCATGAGAAAGGAGAATTTTTTCCAGGAATCAAAAACCAGGGATGTGGTTGCTGAAAGCAAGAATTCCAGGGAAAATGTCAGATAGAGATGTACAATGCATTGCTGGAAAGCTTAAGCCTTAAAACATTTGAGTAAGGGCTTTCCAGCTTAGAAGTCATTGTGTTAAGGATAATAACCTAACCAAGAGAATCCCAAATAAATGGGAAGTAATTGTATTGCTCCACTGCATGCTCCAATACTACTGCCATAATACAGAAGAGAGCCTGTGGGCAAGGACTGGGTCAGGAGGTCACTTGTGAGGACCTGGTGTGGCTAACTTACAGGAGTGAGGCAGGTATCTCAGCCGTTAGCAGGAGGCTGCGGTACCCCTTATGTTTTACAGGCAACTACATATAGGCATAGCTAGCATAAGCAGGATGTCTTCTACCAGTGGCAGACCACTAAGCGGACATCTTGGCTTATTCAGAATTCTCACTAATGAAGTACCATAAGAATATTTTTGCTGGGATAACCATGTTGGCTCAGAAATGAAGCTTCTTTCTGGAATGAGAGTCCGGTTATTATTGGGTATGTTTCTAATGTATTTAAGGCAGTCACTTTTCCCACACTTTAATATTGCAGCTCCACATTTTTGGTAGTAGCCCATCAGATGTGTTATAATTATGAATCAGACGTTGGTTTTAAAGCTTGCAGACCTCTCTCATAAAGCTTTAATTTCCTCAGCCATTTGCAATATTCATACATCTGTCACATTCGCAAGGTATCTAGACAGGGTACCACCAACTACCAAGGCTGTGCCAGGCACAATACTGTATTATGTCTGTGGATTGTACCTAATTAAGCCCTAAGTAGTGCTTGACAAGTCACTGGCACATGATCCAAGTCTTTCCTATTTATCAGGGGTACAAGTGGTTTGTGGTCAGTCAAAAGTTTAAATGACTCTCTGGAAGAGCTTTTTTATACATTTTTCACATGCTTCTTTTACAATGAGACACTCCTCAGTCTGCAGAGAGTGATTTATATCATCAGCAAATGTCCAGGAGCAGTGTGTAGCAGCCCCGCCGGTCTGACCAGGTTGCAATAATTCAGTAATCTGCAACGCAGTTATAGCAGGCGGCTGCGAGTGGTTACGGGAAGGGAGCACGGGTGCGCTTCAGGTAGGGCTTCTGCTCAGTTGAAAACAGATTCTCATATTATGTTCAAATATCAGGTGCTTTCATTTTCCAGGAGTTCATTCCAAGGATATATTATTGCCATTCACAACCCAGCATTCATTTCACTTTGACAAAGATTCAGAAGTTTGCATTAATTTATTGCTTTCTTGGGCCAAGTTACCTTTCCTCAGTCTGCCCTTATACCTAGTTTTCGTGCATGTTGTCTCAATAGTTCAGCTAGTTTTGATGTAGCCCAATGTTTATTGCGTTTTAGACCTGAATACCAAGTGTCTCTGGAAATCTAGACCGGCTTTTATCATGTTTCTCTTCTTAATGGCAATATCCCAGGACTTTGTCTGTACAAGCAACTATCCCTTTCCAGGTGCTGCAGTAGCCTTGTCATTTCCTTTGGAATATATTGGGTGCAGCAGCAATGCCAAAAGGAAGTCTGCGGGAAGATTACCATCCAAAAGGCATAATAAAAGTAGTTAACTTGGCGCCATCTGGGTGTAGAAGAATCTGCCAAAAACCATTTGCGGCATCTAAAAGGGGAAAAAACTTGGGCATTCATCTTGGAAAGATGTCGTCCACTGCGGATAGGACAGTGTTTCTCTCAAGCACTTTGTTTCGTTGATTTAGGTCAAAGGATATGCTGACTCGTCTGTTTTTCTTAAGGCCTTATAACCGCTGGTAAACACTGTTCAGCGGGTTTGGCTATTTCTTCTGTAACACTGATGGGGCTTGGACTGTCTGCTCCTGCTCTTTGCTTGGGAAGCACTGAACTGAACGTGTTGTGACTCTTTAGACACCATAAGGAGCTGTACTGATTGTGTAGTGAGGAGATGAGCTTAGTGGTCCTCTTCCCTCCAGTGCTTTGATGTTGTTTTCTTTTGGCTGGTATAGCAATGCGATCAGGGTATCTTACTGAACAGTTAATTTTTGAACCACTGGGAACAAACACAGTGCCCTGAGTGCCTTGTAAGTTTGCAAATGACTACAGGTCTTACTGGCAGGTATTTTCACCCACCAGTGCAAGTAAGTGACCCAGTCGCTTGTTACTTGCTTTTAACCAGTTCTTTCCCACTTCTCATTTCTGAACGTGCCTCCCCTCAGGGACTTTCTTCTTGTTTCTCCTTTGCCTTCAGACCCAGGGGACTGCTTTCTACCTATCTATTGTCCTGCTCCAATCTCTAAAAGTCTGAGAGCACCTTACCGAGCTTTTATTGCCCAACTTACTTTCCTCCATTTCTGCTGGAGTGGACACCCCCAGTGTGGCCTCAAGGTCTCTGCTGAGTGAAACTCTCCGGTATCCCCCCGGAGATGTCCTTCTTCCACTAGAAATCTGTCCTGCTGTAGCAGAAAATGGAGGTGTGAGGGCTCACAAGGATTTTTCAGCTCTGTCAGCTAATTGCTAGCCAGGGCACGAGGCCCTCAAATGCATGTGCATTTTTCCATTGTTTTCCCTGGCAAAGAATTAAGTCATGTTGCAAAAAACTACTGTACAATTTCTTCCATTTCCTGCTGTTGATTTACCCGGTGCAGGAAGGCGGGTAAGTTGTGCGTGTGCACACTTTCAGCTGAGACCTCACAGCCAATAGCACTGCCAAAAGCCAAGAGCTGTCACAGCCAAAATGTGGGGTTTTCAAAAATGAGAGTTGATATTGACTGCTCTGCATTTTGCTTGACCAGACCAAGGGGTCTGGTTTTGAGAAATCATCATGCCCCTTTAAAAAGATCAGGCCTCAGTCTCATTTTAAAGCACTTAGAATTGAAAATCATTCCTGAAAACGTTGACTTAAGCTGCTGCCGTTATACAAAAGGCATCACAAACTCATTTGACCCTCAGAACTGAAATTTTCTTCTACCTCCAAGTTCCAGATCCACATCCTACACACTTTCTTCATACCCCCATGTTAAGTACTTCCAGTTGGACTTCTCAATGAATAAGGGAACGAGGAGCTGACCATATCTATGCACGTCTATGTTCCTATCTGTATTCATCATCAAGATTTACATGGCCCAGTATATACATGTATATTATTTTTCATTCTCCCTGTGTAAGCCTATAAACTGAGATGTTTTTATTGCTGGAACCAAGAGGGAGAAAGATGAAATTACTGTAGCCAAGTAGAAAATGTAAGTTATGGGAATTTCCCTCCTGGAGTAATACGCATAGGAATATGATACTAGAAAACACAGGGAAAGCTAGGAAATCTTAGCTACAAGACACTGAGATATTTTCCTCTTCTTCTTTTTTTTTTTTTTATTTTTTCTTTAAATGTGAGAAAAAGAAGGAAGGAAATGGTTGTAGTGTCCTCTTTCTACTCCTGAAACTCATGCCCCTCATAGATCACAGGCCTCTGTAGACCACAATAAGCAACTCTGAGTGCAGTGTGCTGTAACTAATTTAAAAGCTACTTTAGGAGAAGTGCATACTTTTCATGTTTTGAACATTTCCAAAAACATCAATCATTCATTTCTATTTGCCTGTTCTGCAGAACTGAAATTGAAAATTAAACGAACAGAAAAGAATAAACTTGCCATTTCCTTTCTTTCTCTTTCCTCCTTTCCTTCTTTCCTTCTTTCCTTCCTTCTTTCCTTCTTTCTCCCTTTCTCTCCCTTTCTTTCTTTCTTCCTCTCTCGCTTTCTCCCTCTCTCTCTTTCCTTCCATTCTTCTGTCCCTTCTCCTCTCTTTGGTCTTTCCGCCATAAATGAGACTGAAGATGTCATATCACTCTTCTTATGCTATGGACTGAATCTGTGCATGTGAACAAACAGCTCAACATTTGGCCAACATGCTCACTTGATAAACAAGGAAATTTAACTGTCTGCCAGAGTCCTATAAAACATGTGGATTGTTGCCCAGGTCCCTGGACTGCCCTGGTGCTTTCCATGGAAAGACCTAAGGGGAATTCCTTCCCTTTGCTGGAAATCTTCTTGGAGCTGTCCCACAGGTCGGGGGCTCTGGGTGCCTCTGAGCCCCTCTGCCCCCGCACCCACAGGCTCTGCCCCTTCTCACCAGCTCATCCTCTGTGACCCCAGCACAGCCCCGCAGGAGCTGGCCACCAAGGCCTTCCCAGCCACTGCTGCTGGTGGCCCCACGACAGCAAGGACACTGTTGCACATGTATGGTGGGATGTACATGGTTTTCTTGGCAAGGCAGTTTGAGGGAAAAAGTTTTGTGTGGTCATGAAACCTCAGATGTGGATGGTTCCTGGCTGGATGCTGTTAGACAAAGGAGTGACTAAGACAGACCATTACACACCATTCAATATGCTTTTATTTTAACCAAACTACTGAGTGTTAAAAGTCTTTGAATATGTGAGAGATCCTCTTGGTAGAGTTTAGTTGCATCATGAGTTTTCACATGAACAATGTGCAGCGTGTTGCCCTCAGAAACCCTCTGGGGATCAAAGATGAGATTAGTCTGCTCTCTGATGCCCTTTGATTGGTATTTATGACTCAAATGAGGGATGTTTTTGACAGAAAGAGCTTAGGTCTCATTTTGTCACAGTGATGGTTATTCTTAGTATCGATAGTTGTCTAGGCATTTGTATTTGCCACATGTTTTTCTCTTTAGCTCTATTGTTGAAGTTTTGAGGGGTCACTGAATTTGTCACACATGCTTTTTCACTTGACTATGTCCTTCACTATTAAGTCAGTAAGTATTTCTAAATCCTAAAATAATTTAAAGAGGTACACGAAGGATCACATATTTATCTTGAAATATTTGGAACAAAAATAATAATAATAACAACCAGCAAATCCTTTTTTCCTGAGCTTTTCTATGCAGAAGCCATAGTCCTCACCCCTGTAAAGAGAGGCATTGCAGTGAAAAGTCCCATGCAGTTAGAGGTTTTCACCAAGAGGTGGTGCTAACAATTACTACAGTCAAAATAACATCCCTGTAAAATCTCTATAATCTATTTGCAACCTAAATTAAAGGTTTTATGTGGGCATGTGCGCTTATGCAGTAGTACGGTGTCCTTCTATTTATGAGCTGTGTAATTGTACGTTTAGTCCTTTTTCGGTGTAGGAAAGCCGCACTATAATGTGTAATTATAACCTTGGTGAGTGTAACAGCATTAAAGTTAGAATAAGTGGCGTGCGCAGCAGAGCAATGATAGGGTGATGACAGAGTGACATGCTATAACCACCACGGCATAATAAGAAGAGTCTTGTTGTTCCTGCTGTTAAAAAGGCTGCTCTCTGTACCAGCTAACTTTTGGTTCCCCGGGAGATGGAAAATGATGCTAAGCCTCACAGAAGCACTGGCTGTAGCAGTGTAGTGCACAATGTAGCAGTGACATTTGCTGGACACTTACCCAGAGGCTGTTAAGGACCTAGAGGCATCAGGGCACTGGGGTGGCAGAGCCTCAGGAGGTCCCACCAGTCCTTTGGGGCAGCAGCACTGCCCATGCCACAGGTGGACCTCTCTGGAGTGCTTGCCTCAGAGCGCTCATTCAAACCGAGCCCTCCCCAAGCACTGAGCACCCACCTCAGCCTCGGCGGACAGGAGGATGCGCCAGCCAGTGGGCTGTACCAGCAGGCCCCTCCAGCGCGGAAAAAAGCCTTTTTCACAAGCCGGTCTGGGGTTCATTGACTGCTGCAGGTGCGGATAACTGACTCCCTCTTTGCCCTCTCTGTTTTCCCAAAGGCAGGGGAAGTGAAGCAGTAGGTGCTCACCAGTGCAGGAGGTGTGGTGAGGGTGGTGGAGGACCCACTGGAGCCCCACGTCATGGGGCTGATGGCTGCGGTGGGAAAGCGGCATCGGCCTCACTGGGGAGGTGTCTAGGTGAAATGCTGGTGGCTTCCCTCCAAAGTTTCCTGAAGGTGGAAACAACCAGCAATCTCGTTGTGAAAAATAGCATGGGGCAATATAAACTTTGCCCAAGGGAGCACACGCTTTGCTTGACTTCCTTAATATCGCTGCCAGTGGTGAAAACCAGGCTTATCTCTGTGCTGGGGCGTTTCCACTCATCTGGTACCTGTGGGGTGCTGTTGGCCATTTTGGAAGTGCGTACCGATTAGCATCACTGAGGAAATTCAAAATCTCAGTGTGTGCTTATGGTATGAACTACACTGCAAATTTAATTAAACTCTCTGAAAATCCTGCCAGAGACAACAGCTTTTTACCAATTAAATCCCAGCCTTGCAAGCACTTTATACAGGATTGCAGAAGAGAGCTTTAAAATGGTTCTTATGGCACTTTTGACGGAGGCAAGTCCCAGGGCTGGTTCGGGGTAGCTGGTCCAGTGGTTCTGTTTTTGCTTTGGCAGGAGTACATCACTAATCTGAAAGCTGTTGACAGTCTTCTCAGTGATGCTTTTTTTCCATGTTTGTGTTTTGTATTTTCTGGCTGAGTTATTCCATATCCTGTAAACTTTCTTATTGTGCTTCGTACTCATTGCAATGACATCTACTGTGGAAGGGAGAGAGAAAGCTTATTAACCACAGGCTCGCCTCCTGCTGACTGCAGTCGGAGACGGCCTGGGACAACACTTCCAGCAGATGTTTTTGCTTTATAGATCAATGGAAACTTTACAGAGATATTTCCCTCTTCAGTCCAAAAGCGCATGCCAGAAAGTCTGAGATCCAGTAACTTTGTGCTGGACACCAAGAATTTTATTTGGTTTGTTATATTTTTTATACACACACAAATTAGCTACCAGAAAGTTGTCTTTACCATTGCTTTAAATGGCATCTCTTATATGAATAAAGCTGCTATCCACTTGTGGAGAGCCATCTTGCTGCCTTTGCCTGCACGTGAAGCATCAGTGCAGGCTACAGCCTGGCAGAGACGGGCACGCACAAGACGCAAACCATCAGCCCTCATCGTGGGGTGGTCTTTTCTGGTTCTGAGTCTCCATGGACTCTGTGGAACAAATCCATATTTCAAAGGATAAAAGAGAAATGCGCTATTATATCCAAACAAAGCAGGGGAAATGCATCTTTCTTTCTGCAAATTATCTTCTTGCTTTCTTAAGGAAGGGCTGACTGGGGAAGTAGCGGTATGGAGAGGAAGGGAAAGGGAAGGCTTAACATCTGTGCCCGCTCATGACTCCACAGGGGTGGGAACGCACGACCCCTTTCTCAACACAGCACTCCTGTCTGCTACGGCTTCGGGTGCGGTTGCTCTCACGCTACAAATTTCCCTTAAAGTAACTGCAAACAGGAAATAAACATTTTTAGTATTTTGACCAAGAAAGCTCATCTGTGGTTTCAGATCACCCGTGTGAAACCAGTATAACCCTCCAGGACTCCTTTTCCTCTCATACTTTGCTGTTTGTGTAAAGAAAAACAGACAGTTGTGACTGAAGGAGCTGCTCCATTTCCACGTGTGTGTGTGTGCTGCAAAAGTGGCGGCATCTGTGAGAAACATACTTTCATACATCCCACTCTTGTGTGATAGAGACAGGGAGCTTTTTGGCTCTACAAATGTCTGCAGGAGACTGCAAATTCAGGGGCACATCTTTCAGTGATAGAAACCTCAACTATGTTGAAACCTCAGCTGACATTTCAGTGATGGAAACATCAGCTGTCCTGTCAAAGAAGACTTAAGTTAGCGGGACTATTTTTTGTAGCAGCAAGTAACTAAATAGATTTCCAGTTGCCTCCCATAAAGGAGCTGGAGTCTTCCTCTGACCAATCAGCCCACATCTGGACATACAGTCCTTTAATGTTAAGGGCTCTGTGTATTTAGTGGGATATCTGCATGAAGAAATAGCTGTGCTGTCTCTGGGCATCATCTTTTCTCAAAGGGCATCTCTCTTTTAAATGTATTGCAGCCTTCCCCTTAGGGAGACCAGAGAGAAGCAAGTAGACCCCAGAAGTATGTGCACTGACTGCGCAATAACAAAGGTTTCCTATAATTCAGTTGGCATTTCTATGTTGGTCAAAAAGCCCTTGAGGCCCTGAAGTTTGAGAGAGCTGATTTCTTTCAGTGCCTGGCTTTTAAATGCCCACTATTGTGTAACACAGTGGTCAGTCCAACCAGGTCATGCTAGAGACTTGCAAATGCACAGTTCCCTACCTTGGCCGTTCCCAGCTAAGCTTCGTTTAGCAAACAGCACTGAGTTTAGAAAGCATATGAAAAGCTTATAATTTGCTTTTTAGTCAAAGTAAACATGGTCATCCACTTTACTGCTGAGATTCTAGCTACTTCTGTCTTCAGAGAGCGGCCCCATGGGCACTGGCCAGAAGCAAAACCATTTAGTTCTGGCTGGTCTGTGTTGTGGGGGGCTCAGGCTGGTTGCAGGTATCCTTTCTGGTCAAAAATGCCATAGACACACTCCTCATCGTCCTCCTGCCTAAGGTCTGGATAAGGTGCTTGGAGTCGTGTCTGGCTGGGATGATTATTCCACACACCTGCAGAACCCCCTCCGGTTTCCTGTATAGACAGGTACCTACAGCATCACCTCTAGTACACAGCAGCAGCTTTCAGGATGCCCCATTGTGTTTTATATTTGGTTTCCCCCTAAATATTTCTTCATGCACCAGCAAGACCCTGGTACAGAATCACAGAATCACAAAATCACAGAATCACAGAGTGGTCAGGGTTGGAAGGGACCTCTGGAGATCATCTAGTCCAACCTCCCTGCTACAGCAGGGACACCTACAGCAGGTTGCACAGCTCACTTTGTAATAGCATAGGCATTCTAGTTTTCCCATTTCTTTTCAACAAAATTTCTGCAGCTGACAGCCCTTATGTCCCTCTTGTTATTCTATAATTTAGAAGTACTAAATATAGATGTGATTACCTCTCTCCTTCCTTTGCCAGTAGGTGCTTTGTTACATTGACAGGATCGCTCACCGACCCATTACATTGGTATAAAGGGGACCTGTAGCTGTGTGTCCGAGACTTCACCACAATCTGTTTAAAACTCCAGATCACCGGTGGGGCCCATGGTCATGTACTCTTACACGACATCCGCCATGTTTAGTACAGCTAGAGAGCAGAGCAGCCCCTTGTTTAGCAGTGCTGTCTCCTGCCAAGCCTCTCTCCAGAAATGAGGGTTGTTGAGCTGTGCGAGGAGATACTCAGCCCCTGCATACTCTGTGGCAGGAGGTGGCCTTGGGCTCTTCTTCTGCAGGTGCAGAGATGGGAGCGGGTGACCTCCCAGGGCTGGGGCTTGAGGGGGACAAGCAGGGCAAGTCCTGTGTCCCCATGAATATCTGTAACAAAAGAGCATCCCAAAGATGCCCAGCTGATCCTTCCTGTCTTACTGGGGAGGAGAGGGCAATTTTCTCTGTAACATGAAGATCATCTCCCTCTTGCCTTGGCCTGTACTGTAACAGGAGGCAGCTGTTCCCTTCACCAGAGGCCACTGCAATGTTACTCATCTCTGGTCTTTGCACTGTTGCATTTCAGACTATTGCTCTAGAGGCTGTGTTTCTGACTACACTCTCTCTTCTAGGTTTTTATTTAATATACAAATACTCTCTCTTAATAACAAAAAACTTAGCTGTTCCCAGGGCAAACGTGTCATGATCCTTTTAGCAGTGGCAGTAGGTGGCGTAATGTCCTTTCCAGCTATTCTGAGCCTCCAGTAGATGAAGACAGGAAACCTTTAACACCCAAATACCACAGCCAAAACCTTGTTCTCTGTTGCAACACGCTGATGTTTTTATTAGAATCCGTGAGACATAAACTTGTGCTCTTAGGAGGACCTCACCAATACCCCTCATGGAAGAGTCCAAGGTCTTCTCAGTTTTTTTACTCACTGTCTTAGCAGCTCAGGGCTGAACTTCTTCAACACAGTCCTCTGACTACCTACATCAGATCTTTTAATGAGATCACCATTTTATGGTCCTGTATGCACAGACAGGCTTTCAGGCTCTCAGGTTGTGTAGCTAAATTAAGAATATATTTCCTTTTCTTTTTCAGTGTTTTGAGAGATTCCTGTCATTTTTGTACCCGTCTCTGCTGGTGTACCTAGAGTGGTGATGGTCTCAGTGCCGGTATCTTTCTGCCCATTTTGCTGTGTTCATTTTTCTCCTAGGCATATTATTTCTGTTACACACAAAGTGTATTTTTATTTTTTCAGCTTCAGGCCAGTACTCTGCTTTTTTTCAGTCTTATGCAGAGCTTCTACCCCTGCTATTTTCCTTCTGATCAAAACTTTGTTTATGTAAACCTTTGCACACTTTACACCATCAAAAATGTAATGCATTCATTCAAATCATCAAAGCCATTGGACTTCCAATCCCTATGGAGAGGAGGTGTCTTCTCCTTTGTTAAATGAGCATAAATACGCACTCTATTTATGTAGCAGTACCTGCCAAAGCCTCGTATCAAGCACAGTAAAAACATTTGGCATCAACTGCCTCCCCAAAGACTTCTCCTCTGGGAGGAGAAAATTCCATTTTTTCCGTGTTACATTCTTCCAATAATGTACATAAATGGAGCTTTTTAAGGTTTGGCTGGGTTTCCCGTCCCTCTGCAAAGACCATGCATTCACAGCTTCTTCTGCTGTCTCTTGGCTTCCTTGCTTCTCCTTCCTCGATTTGGTAAGGCCTACATTTTAGCCATTAACACCCTGTTTCCTGTGGTTTTCCTTGCAATGTTAGCGTTACTCTTTCTGGCAGTAGTCTAGTCTAGTGCTTGAACACTCCAAGGAAAGCTAATGATAGATCTGGCCTCTTTTTCCAAATGCCAGCTATCTGCTTGGTTTCTGTTATATGCCACAGCAAGGGTGTCTCCATATATGGTTCCACCTGGATTCAGGCTCTGTGTGCCTCTGTGACCTGAGTGTCTTCAAATGGAGTATGGGGCTCTCTGGAGTGGCCAGAACATCATGAACTTCAGTCCCAGTGGATTCTGATATCCATAAGCATCCTCCTGTGGGACTACAGTCCCAACCCGACAGCTTAACAGCAGCTCAGACACCTGAAAACTCAAATGGGCATTTCCCAAATGGGCAAAGATGGCAGCCACATCTTAAAAAGTATCAATTTCAGTACAGGACTGAGCATCTTTGACTAGGATTGTGATCCTGGCTCTGTCACTGGCCACCGTTCATCTTTGGATAGGACACTGCCTTTACCATGCCTCTGCTGCCTCATCCATAAAATGAAGGTAACCATCCTAATCTACTTTGTAAAGCACTCTGAGACTCGCTGCAGAGGAGTGGTGTGTGGCACTTCAGAGCTAAGTCAACTAAAATGTCTGCGTTATTTTTGCTGAAACCTAGAGCTTCTTGAAAGCCTGAGCTTACTGAAACAGTAGTTAGACAACGGGAGAAATAACTGGGTCAGGAGCTATATTTATGAATGACGGCAGGGTCATATTACTCACTGTGAATAATTTATTTGACAAAGACATATAGTTTGCATAATTTTCTTAAAACAATGTACTGTAAATATTGCAGTCTGCTGAATAATTTGAGAGATGAGTCAACAGGATTTGGTTAAGATCCAACAACTTTTTGAATTATTGAATTCTTTACTCCCAGACACTTACTCGAACAGCACCAGCTGCCAAGCGAATAGGTTCCCACTCACTTCTAACTGGAAGTTCCCTTTGCAAAGTGGGTTTGAGACCTTGCTCAATGTGGTCGGCAGAAATCTGGCCCTTCAAGTATCATGGGCCACTTGGCTGCTCTTGCAGACAGTACCCCACCAAGTCTTGCCTGTCGCAGTAAAACTTGTTTTCAAGAAAGAGGGCTTGTGGTAAAACCTTGCCTTTTGCTCTAGGTAGCTGAGTGACTCTTGAACCGGTCTTTGTGTCACGTTAAAGCTCAAGCATTGCACAGTGATGTTTGCTCACATGAACATTTCTTCTCACTAGGGGCATCTGTGAGCAGCACAACAGTTAACCTTCATAGAGCATTATTCTGAATTTAACTTAGCACCATTGAAAACCTTCAAACGTTGTGTATGTTGGTTTCTGGACTCTCACTGTCTTCTGGTTAGATAAACCTTTGTGGCGTGAATAGTATCTGTTTGAATGTGTTTGAATGAAGAGCCTTAATAGTTTCTGAATGTTATTCTTTCATTCATAGTCAGAAAAAAGCTCCTGTACCTCATGGGGATGGTGACAACCACTCCCCTCTGTCAGCTCCTCTCTTTCACCATCTGATTTCACAAGACGAATCGGGTCAGTGCACTGAATGGCCATCTGGTTTCTGTAGGACCTGCTGGAAGTGGCTCAGAAGAGTGCAGTCACGCTGAGCCAGCTCTCCTGCAGGGAGAACTGTGCCACTGGGAGGCATGACCTTGCTGAGTGCTGCTGCAAGACATGGCTCTGCATCCTATTTTGCTTCTTTGGAGAGGTCATGTTCCAGTGAGAGTAACTATGTCTCATCCACCAAAAGTCCCCTTGATCATGATCAGACCCATGCTCCCCTCCTACCCGACAGATCAGAGGTGCTCTTTCACCTGCCTGGTTGAGCTGCATGGTGTAACCCTCAGAGCCTGGGGAAGGCCCACCAAATCTTTTCCTTCACACCCATTTCATTATATTAGTACCTTGTTTGCACTGCCTTTCCAGGTAGCAGGAGAGGCAGAGATGATGCTTGTTCCCAGAGAAGGACAGGCTGAACTCTCACTAGCACCCTTGGCTGGGGGAGTGGGTCCAAGCAAATATTGCAGGAGGACAAAAGAGCATGGGATGAGGAGGAGGCTGAAACTCTGTGGCAAAGAGCAAAGTAGTCACATAGCAGAGAAAGAGAGAGAGAGACTGAGAAAAAGAAGTTAAGCTTTAGAAGAAGACGGGGAAACAGCTTCTTAAATGCAACTATCAAGGGTAAAGAGTCTGGTTTCTTCTCCAGATCTCCCACTGGCTGTGTGTACACCCTGGAAGAAATTCCTTCATAACCCAGGGCTTCAGTTTTGCTGATCCAAATTTAGATTTTTCTAATTTTTTCATCTCCAGGGTAAATAACAGGACATGGTGTGCTACCCAGAATTTAGAGTTAGAGAGGACAAGGACCCACAGGCAGTCACCGGGTGCTTGTACTTGTAATGTGCTGCCCCCTCACTTGCTCACAGACTCGCAGTGAAAATGCTGGTATTCAGCCCTGCCCTGGGCATGAAATACAGCCTCTTAATTTGGCACTGAAATTACTGCCCTTAAGTGAATGCTAACCATGCACCCAGACAAAAGGAATGCATTTGCTTGGTCAGTAAACATCTTTTTATGGGCATTAAAATAATTTGGTTTCCATTTTCTCCTCACCAGGCAGATTTTATTTTGTCAATACCGGGGCTGTCATGGGCTGCGCCGTTTTATTCTTCGCCATGCCCCATGCTCTGCGTTACTCTGCTGGAGCTCTTCTTAGTGGTGCTGCAGGACAGATCCAGCACAGGGCATGGAAAAGCTCAGCGGCACACGGTCGCTGCTTTACTGGCACTGTAGCACCCTCAGCAACCTATTCAGAAAGCTTAGAGCTGATCTTGCATTTTTTGGCCTTGATCTCTGGCACTAAAGTTAATTGGGATAATTCAGAGTTCACACCCATCTCCCTGAGGGTTTGGTTTAAAAATACATGTAATGTGAGTTTTAAAATAATTTCTTTTGATTGGAAGTATTTGGAAATGTTCCTCTCCACTGGTTTTAAAAGGTGTCATTTTTTTATGAATGCTGAGACGTTGATTAATCAAATTCCGAAAGCATTAACTCAATTGAGCGGACTCCAACTTTTCCTTTTTTTATTATTATTATTCGTGAAAATAAATGCAATAAAAAAAAATCCCAGCAGCTCTGTTAAACTGTATCCTCAGCAGTCTCCCTCCTGATAGCCCTACCAGATGTTTTACGATGCTAGACATGGGGCTGTTTGCTCTTTTCTCCGGGGAATGTCGAGCGAAGCCTTGGCTCGACACCACGAGCCTTTAGCTTGTGACCCTGTATCTCAGGCACGTCATACACCAGCCTGTACCCTTGGAAGGGGCTGAGCGGTTTAGTCTCCCTTCTTTTAAGACAGCTCAGGGAGGAACAGGTTTATGCCCGGCTACTTTCGGTTACCCTCTTCCAGGCTCCCAGGTGATGCTCAGGTCCATCTTCTCTGCCACATGTCCTGGGGTGGCCCTGGGGTTCGTTTGGGAGGATGGCAGTTGCAGGCTCTGTCTCTATCCAGCCAGGGCCACCTCCTGTGCAAGGACAGCCATGGCCACCCAACGCTGGGAGACCCACCAAAGCAGACCCCTGTCCCTTGAGGCTGAGCTTCTGGTTTTGCTCTTCCCAGGACTGCCATGAAATATGCCCTCTGAATGGAGCCAGAGAGGCCGCGAGCCTTTGTATTTGGGAGGGACGAGGGGGGTGAGGACTGGGGGAGGCGGAGGCGGGGACCACTCCTGCTTCCAGCGGCTGGCCGGCCAGCCGGGGAAGGATTTATTGCCCTGGTTGCATTTGGGATGCAAACTGCTCAGAATAGCCATCCATCCTACACGTCTGAGCAAGCTGCCATGGGAGATTCATTTGTAAGCCGGCCTACCTTCTTCCTGAAGTTTCTTTCTCCTTTATACTGCAAAGGCTAATATATTGTTCAAATTAAAGCGGGCCTGGGGACTGAAGACAGAGCTGGTTATTGAGTGGAATGGACTGATGAGGAGTGGGTAATATATTTAAAGACTGTGTAGGAGCCACTAGGGACGATATAGTCTGATTTATTTGATTTAGCATAATTTATAGTACGCTAGACTATGTTGTGATTCTTCAGGATTTTTATCAGGAAATTTGCATTCAATATTTAAGGATCTCTGGGCAGAAACACTCATTCTTTTATTATTTTGGCTTTAAACATATCATGTACCACAGAAAAATTTATAAGTGTATAAAGGGTTTTAATAAGTTCAGATGGAAAAAAAAAAAAAAATAAAATTGAAAGCTAAGACCGGCAAAGGGGGAGGATTCCTGCTTCACCTTTTCCCAAGAGCATGGGTGGAACTTGTTGGAAAAAGACAATAATGTATCTGCATTAATTCTCCTTTTTTTGTCTTTGGGACAGAGCCAGCCTTGGTAGGGTTGCTGACATCCAGAGGCCAGTGGCCCAACTGGTGTAAACCAGCACTGAGCCTCTCTGCTTGCACCCACTAAAAACAACAGATCTGGTCTGTTGTGCACCTCCTTCTTTTCTGAAATGGTCACTGATTTTAGGGCTGGAATTTTACTTAGTGGAATAGAGGATAGAACATTTTTTTTATACTCTAAGCATGACTTTTGCATCATAAAAAACTGTGTTTTGTAAGTCAATCCTCTAATAATTTCATCCTCTTCAGAGACTCTCCCTAAAGGGAGATGCCTCAGGTGAAAGTGGGGCTGTCATGACAGCAGAAGTGGCTTCAGGACGAGATTGGACGTCTGAGCAAAGCATCAGGGGAGACTAAATCTTTTTTTCCTGGAAGTTTAAACCCTTTCCGTACACAGAGCCAGGAGAAGGGGGATGGTCCCCAGTCTGTGCCCTGCTGAGGTATCTCATGATGCACTGGAAATCTCAGCAGATGCCGCATCCAAAATGCTCATAGAGGGATCTCGATCTTAAACCTGTGAAATGCAATGGTTTCAACCACTTTGCTGGACCTTCCCATGATGTGATTTATTTGTAGGCACGTTCCACGTTTTTGAGGTTTGCATCCTGTTAAAGCATAGAGGGCTGCAGCCCTTGAGCCTTCAGCCTAAAGGTGTTCAGTTGGGAAAGTTTGGATCCCTGGTGATCTGCAAACTGCAACACCATTTAAAATCTTTGCTGACAGTCAAGCACATTGAGTGTTTAAAGTTTTAATAGGCTTAGAGTTAATTCTGGAGTCCACCAACATCTGCATACACCCGTAATTTATGAGCACCTCTTACTTGGTTGGTTTAGTAAATTGTACCTAAGAGTGTTTTTTGACTTTGGCAGTCCACATAGAGTTTCATGATTCATCTGTGCCTTTGCCAACTGCTTCGATTCTTTTCTTTTTGTTTCTTTCTTTTTTTCTTCACCCCTTTTCCCTGTTGGAAGATGTTCTTAAATACTTCATTCAGGGCTGGAGTTTGGAATGCACTTTATCACACACCTTTTCTGTGCCAAAACCCTTTACACACTCTATTAAGGACAACTTTCCACATACTAATGTATTTATTTGTGAAATGGCTTTTAAAGCTGGTGTAGACAGCAGAAGGCAAAGTGCAATGGGCCGAGTCCACTTGTGGAGGAGCCCTGCCCCTTTCTTGCAGCTTGCACCCCTTTTATGCGCAGGCAGGACTTGCTCTCCTGCAGCCTCTCCCTCTTGCAATGCCAGCGGCACGGGTAGGGCAGCCACATGCCATTTTGAGGAGGAAAGCGAGAGGCTGGGAACTTCGGGAGGAGCTGTGGAGGGGAAGGTGTGGGTGGGTGTGTGCCATTAGTGGTGAGTCCCCGAGGTACCACTGGGTGCCTGACTTCTGCCTGGAGACGGTTGCTCCGGCTGGAGGGTTCTGTTGAGAAAATATAGGACAGCTGCCTGGAGGCAGCTGGAGAACATGGAGGCTTCCAAAAAAACATCTTTGTGCCTTTGCCCTGGACAGCCCTTAGGAGTTGGGCTGAGAGCTGCCGGGCTGGTTTATTGTAAATAGAAGAGTCAGTCTTCTTCGCGTGTATGAACCTTTTGGTTTCTGGCAGCTCTTGTCAAAATAATCCTGTTTTCATCAAAACATGTGAGTGTTTCTGGGCTCTGAAGAAGGCTGAGTGCCTGACAAACTCAACGCTTGTCTCTTCAGGCAGCTAGAGGTGGTGGGGGCACAAGTGCGACGCTGGCTGCATTAGCGGCTCTCATAACTTCCCTTGTTATTTTTATTGTTTCAGCCTCCAGAGTGCTTTGATTAGGTTGGAATCCTAGCTTTCATATTTATTTATTTTTTTTAAAGCAAGTTCCTAGCCCTTGTGGCTGTGGAAAAAGTAGCTTGAAAACATGCAATGCGCTTTTTGGATGTGCTAAAATCAGAAAGGGAACAAAGAGAGCTCAGTTAGGACTGCGAGCACAGGACACGTTTGGTTTCTTTTAAAATCTGGACTTTATGTCTGCATGCAGTAGCTTCAGTCTTGTTATCATCTTTTGATCAGAGTTGCAAGGCCATGGCATGGCTTGCCTGAGGTGGCACAGCAGGGTGGCAAGTCAAGAACACGCTCAAGGTGTCTTCACCACACGCTGCGCTGGTGCTGCCTCGCGGCCTCACATGGGCATTTCCCAGGAGCTGGTGCAGGAGTTGGTCACATTGGGAACACTTGGCAACTGAAGACCAAAAAGTTAGAAAGGGAGTTGTTTGCCTCTTGTAGCAAGTCAGCTTGCTTTCACTTCATGTTTGCACCCCAAACTTCGTAATGGTGCATTTTCAGTGTAGAGTTTTCATACCTCCAGCCTTGTTGTCCAGTAGTCACACGCTTCCGGGACCTGGTGCAACACTTTGCTCCACTATGTAACTCTCTAAAATTTGCCTTTTTCACCTGAATTTGGCAGAGAGCTCACACCCGCTCTCTCTCAGATGTCACCTGTTTCCAAAAGGGTGGAGGTTTCAGCACGTCTCATGGCTGGGCAGTAAAGCAGCTAACATGAAACAAGATGTTCCTGCCTCTAATGGATTAAGGTCTAGGAACTACGCTGTGAAAAAAAAGTCAAATGCGTACCATGGAGCCATTAATTGTCAACAGCTTCTGCTCTGATGACACTTGGGTTTGTTTTACATTATTCCTATAGAGAAACAGGAGTGGCTGATGCTCTTAATTTGACTCAAGCAGACAGCTCTTCTGGGCTGTTAAAAGAGGTTTTAAACTGAAGCAAGACAGAGTAGGGACTAGAAAAAGATACAAAGTAGAGCCGGTCCCATTTTAAAAAAATTACTAACTGACAAAGAGTTAATTTGAGCGGGTTTATATTTATCTGTCTGATATTTATCTGTCTGACACGTGGTTGATAAGAAGAACTGGCGTCTGCCCTGTCAGTAGAAGTATTTTATTATTATTAATAACTATTTGTTAACTCTGGCACCTATAGTATGCCAGGCACTGTGCAAAACCCAAGGAAAACATACTGTCTCCCTAGAGAGCTTGTACTAATCTATTCTATTGCAACAGTATTTTTTAATACTGCATGTAAATCATTCTTCCAGCAGTATTTAGTACAGAGGTTTACACTTCCCCATTCATGTTTTCAAGGTAAACAGATCTGGCACAGTGAAAACACTACGCAGTTCAATCCAGCTCTAGTTTGTGGAGTTTCTTCCAGCCAAACCATTGGAAACCATCACTGCAGAGAGGCCCTTAACACAGTTAACTTTGAAATCTGCCTAAGCATCATTAACTTTAATGGCCCTGAGCACATGCTTTGGGCTAAGCATGTGCTGAAGTGCTCTCCTGAATGTGGACGGAATGAGGTCCATACAAAGTGTTTTGGTGAAATGTGGTGTAAACCTTCAGAGAGACTAAAATCCCCAGGGATTCACCATGGAAGTGGGTATCGCATTGTCTGTCACGAGAGGCCGTGTTCAGATGCCTCATCAGGCAGCACAAACTGACCCTCCCACTCAGGACCTTTTCCCCATCGGAGGGATACCGAAATCTCCATCAACCCCGGGGGCCTTTTATTGAGGGTGGACTCTGTTTTGCTGCATAGAGAAGTGCCGTAGTACTGCCCTGCATGCAGGAGAAATGACTCCTAAGAGAGTAGATAAAATCATGATGGGCCAGTAGTGTTAAGATAATGATTTAAAAAAAAAACCACAGACCTTCACTGAATCTGACTAGAACTAAATCTGTAGTTAAATAAAGGCATATAATGAAGCAGAAGCAAGAAAAGAAAGAAAAAAAATAGATACAAAATTAAAATTTTATGTGTGCTAAACAAACAGTATCATCCAGTCTCTAGGGGAAAATAACTGAAAAAATAGTATTATAATAACTTGGAAAAACAGAGTATTATAATAACTGAAAAACAGAATAATGCCTAATGAGGTCCTTAGGGGACTATTTGAGTAGACTGCATGAACAGCTCGATTCAAAAGGGAGCTTTGCTCATATAAAATCTTCAGAATTGTGTCCAATTTAGTCTTATTTATTTAATACCTGAAGCCAGCTTGCACCCACTGTTCAACTGCCATCAAGGGGTACTGGGGATGCCTGATGGTGCGCTCCTGCCTCTTTGGGAATCACAAATCAGCACATCCGTGGTAGCATTTAACTGATGGCAAAGGCCTTTTGATTCTCCATTGGATCGCTGCCCCAAAATTGCCCTGTGTGTCTGGACCCTTTGTGAGCCTCTGGGGAGTCGGGTGCAGAAAGTCTTCATAATGCAGAGAAATAGCTGAGCTAACTTGTTTTGCTAGGGAGAGCCCTGCGAAAAAGGGGTGCAATGGGGATGGCAGGAGGGAGCAAAATATTTGGGTTGCCACAAGCTCCTAGGTTGTCTCACCACATCTCATATGGCTTCACCCTAAATTTCTGAAGAGATACCCCTCACTGTAGGGATTTTTCTATTCCTCTGAGGTACCAGACCTTGTATCTTTAGAATGAAGTTTTGAGTGGGCTTTGACTATTCATTATGGTGAGCACAGGCAGAAATGAATTGCTCCTTAGGAAACCAGCTATGCTCTCCTGGATGTTACAGTGAAACAACTTACAAAAGCCAAGCCATAGCAGAGACTTTCTTTAAGGTTTATGAATGACTATTTTTCTGGCTGATGTTTGTGAAATAAGTCAGGTTGGCACACACAGTTCACTGAAAACTTTACCGTACACGTGAAAGCCCTGAGAACAGAAATGCTGCTGTAAGACTGGGTGGGATAGATGGGGGAATAAGCAATTTCTTTCCCTCAGATCTGATTGGGTTTATGTAAATATGCACACAATTATAATTATAGGTAAGACCACCTGGAGAAAATAGATGTGCGAGGGCAACTGCATTCATTTCTTCTGAGTCTTTCTAGAGGCAGGAGGCTTCAATAATCAAAGTCCTAGAATCCCAAAATGGTTACATTATGAGTATCCTTTTTAAAATTGTTTTTAAGAAATCTCAGTGAAAGTCACCTCATTTTTCTTTTTAGAATATGCTATCATAAAAAGGAACTCTTCCAAACATTAGTCAGTCACAGCATGGTTTTGTAGTGTTTTAACTTGTGTGACATGAAGAAGAGTGTGATGCATGTCTTCAAACAATTCTGTTTGTTTGTAAAATTATTTACTAAACAAGCAAGAAAAAGCATTTATTCAGAAGCATTAAATGACAAGATTGAGAACTGGAAACCAATAAGAAAGGAGGGAGCAATAAAATATTAGGCAGCCAAATGACTGTGGCTTAATATATCTTGTCTCAGCTTTTCTTTGATTTTCCCCAAAAGAAGTTGGCAATGACAACAGAAAGGCTGTGAACAATGTAACAATATGATGTACTCATGCCAAAATGTAAATACAAAAGAAATGTTCTAAAATACCATGTATCAAATTATCTGCAAGAAGCAGAAAACGATGAATCACATTTTCAGTTCTTTGGAAACAGAGAAAAATTAAATGCAGAGTTAAAGAGTTTATCTTTACATAGGTACAAACCCTTTATTAGAAATTTGATGCCAATTAGAGAAGACTAAATGAATACTTTGATGATGATGTGATGGATGGGGTACGTGAGTGATGTGTTTCATCGTGATCCCAGTAAACTGAATAAAAGCAAAAAAAATCCCCAAACTCAGAATGAGCCTCACACATCTCTTTCTCAACAACTAAGGATATGAATGAGGATGTATTGACTTTTTAATGAATTTCAGGTTCCACAAATGGGAGCCTTTTAGGATCAAGATATTAGGTGAGCATACAATGTGACATTTTTATAAGGCTCTCAGATATGGGTCTTAATGCAAGAGGTTCCAACCCACTCAGATGGACAATAACTCTTCATTAACCCTGGATTAACACAGGCACTAGAGGGAATGTGTAGGGAGGAGAAAATAGTCTCAAGCCAAAGACCCACCCTATGCACCTATATGTAAAGCACAAAAGGTATAAAGAGCTTTATCTACCTTTCCTTTCGTAATGCAATCTGTTTTCAGAATAAAACAGCTAATGTGTATTATTTTCTTAAAGCATGCCGTGAAACGGTTATATTTTTCAAAAGCGTTTCCAGTGAAAGCCAATGAATACGACTGCAGAGGTTCAAATATCTGATCTCCTTTTCCTCAGCTCTGATTCTGTTGAATGCAAGTCCAGCCCAGCCAGCCTGGAAAATGTGAAATTTATTCCCAAGCTAATGTCTCTGCACTCATGGCTCAAGCAGACAGCATGCTGTCCCAGGGAGGCTCAGGGTCACAGCTGTTGAAATTGCTGGGTGCCCTGTAAGTTAGGTGGGTATACTAGACACCTACTTGAAGCACCAGCGGTTGTTTTGTTTTCAGAGGGGGGTTGAAAGTTTTACCCTCTCACATCACTCATTGGCCCTTTCTGGCCTATGGCCAAAGTACCAAGCCAGTTCGCAGGCAAAATTGTATTTCCCATCAAGCCCATGGGCCTCAGTCACTACTTAAATACTCTCTCGCTCTTGTAAGCCAAAACATGTGTTGTAATACTGAAGCAAATATTTACTGTTGGGTACACGATGCTGTATAGTCCTCCTGTGGTCTTTGACAAAATTCACTTCACTGCTTTTGTTTTCCTAGCTAAAAGCTGGTTAAGGAAACAGATGGAAGATTGCACGTGTGTGATGTTGAACTCTAAGAGGAAAGTCAAATGCTCTGATTTTTGCTCCATGTAAACTCGATCTGAGATCATTGGGACTTCGCTATTAGGAGGTTCTTTTTTCCTAAAGTGGCTTCCAGTGGGCCAATGACAAAAAGACAAGGTAGTCGAAAAAGAATATTGTGACAGTCCTCTCTTCCACCTCTAGTCTTTAGTTTTTTCAGTCTGACCTTATTTTTTCAGTGGCTACAATTGTATGAGCAATATGCGTAGGTCAGTCCATAAGATTAAGAAAACATTACACATACACCAGGTACCTGAATTATTTTTATTAGCTTTTCAACTCAGCAGAAATGATTAGATTTTGTGCAACTTTCTCCACAGCAAAAGGATATCACAGTATGCTCTGACAGGCAAGTGTAGGAGGCTGTAAATTAAGTGAAAAACTTTTATTGGGATCATCCAGTTTTACTTTATGAGAAAGCTGGTTGTCTCAAAACAACCCTCACTGCCCTTTCTTTTCTTAAGGTCATATGGATAGGACATCTGGCAGAGGCTCAGTCCCAGTGCAACCAATAGTATTAACCCTGACCAGCCCAAATCATGACTGGCTCAGCTCATTCTCTGTAGCAAAAGAAGTCAAGCACAATTTCCTAGTTGCTGATATTTCAAGGACTATATGAAATAATTCTATTTTCATTAAATATCAAGGCCAGGCTGATTGCAAGGCCTCTACTCCAAAGACCCTTTGTGCTAATAAAAGCACATTATCTTTGTAAAGTTAATCACTATTTCATTGTGAACAAGGGCATGGCAGTCTGCCCCTAAATCAAAAACTAAAGCCAAATCCCATTTGTTCTGCACCCTCTGTGGGTTGTTGCTATAATCTCTAATTGACAATGATTGCGTTTTATGAATCCATGAACAAATATTAATTTAATTTACAGCATGTCTAGTTTTGTTAAACATCAAAGATGGTAATTTATAAATGACATCAGCAATAATTCTGCCTTTGTTCAGGGCCATTTCTGCTGGCGGTCCAGGCTCAGACTCAGCACTTCTGCTGCCAACTGCCTGCAGGCACCAGTTGATGCCCAAGCGTCTCTCTTTCAGTGAAATGGATGTTTCTCTTTCTGATGGTGAGGGGGCACCTCATTCCCCGCATACCTGGGAGAAAGGTCTGTCTCCTCCTGGAGAGGGGCAGCCTCTGGAGGCACCTGCTCCATATTGGCTTGACCCACAGGACAAATGGTTATCCTGAAGGAGAAATTCCTTCCAGGCCTTCGAGGCCACATGGGTTGCCCCATGGCCCCAGTGTAATGCTGCTCCTCCTGCTTCACGTGGATGCTTCCCTGGACTCAGAGATGCTGATTTCACACGGCCACTATAGCAGCCTTTCCACATGTGCCACCGGAGAGGGTGCTTCACAGTCCCCGGGATCATCTCCTTGTGGGACAGGATGGGCAACTCAGCCAGCAGTAACCGCCTTCTTCCAAAGCACTGGGAAGCTGGAACACCCTTTTCTAATTCTTCACCATTTTCAGCCTCAAACTTGACCGCTGTGAACCTAACTCAGTACAACAGCTGTCCCACAAGGCATAGGAAGCTCAGGGAAATGCTGCATGTAGATCCTGTTCTGTTTACCTGAAAGAAAATTAAAATCTTCTTCCTTTTAGGGGACCAAGGATCTGGAGAGGAAACTTCAAGATAACCTATGCCTATGCTTTGGATATGTTTTATACTTGCAGTGCATCAGCCTCAGTCCACCTTCTTCCTCCACTTGCTACCCCGCAATGGCCTTCCCACTCCTGCAGCTGCAGATACAATCTGAAACTGGTCAGGATGCTATTGCTTGATTTTTGTTCTTCATTTCCACATCTCCAGAAAAAAAAAAAAAGCCACTGGGGAGCACAGGGGACAGAACAAGACAGCATTCAATGTGACTGGGAAAAGTGTGGGAAGGGAAGAGCCGCTTATGGTATTGAGGAAGGAGGTATGGAGACCCTTGGCAGCAAACTCTGCCCCCACAGCAATGCCTTGCAAGTGTTATGGTCATCTGCAAGTGGCAACAGAGATACATCTTGCTTTCGACCTAAGCATCACATTGAATCAGCATGTAACCATACTCTTTATGAGTCACCCACACCCAAAGAGAACTGGCTCTGTGCTGGAAACATCCCCTGTTACACCTGGAGACTCTGGGTGCAGGAAATACACTGTCAAAACCGAATGGTCCAGCTTATGGCTCGATTGAATGTTTTATCATTTTTGAAAGGCATGACAGCTGGTGTGAACTTTTGTATCAGGTATCAGCCTTCCCCACTCCAAATACTTCCATGTGACTGGCTTTGGTTAAAGAAGGCACTCTTGCTGAATTTAATTAGCTAGAAACACAATTTAAGGGCAGATACCACCTCTTCTCGTTACCAAGGAAGATGGCCTGGGGCGTTGCTCTGTGCCCAAGACTCTCCCTAGCACAGCTTTCTGGCTGAGAAAACAATGTGCTGCATCCAGGAAAAATATGAAGGCTATATCTGTGCCTAGAAACTGTCACACTGGTATCTTTATAAATTGTACTGATATAAAAACAAAGTGCCTTAATTTAATTATGTGTGTTTTCCTTGGTTAGTGTAAGGCGAGTTCGGGGGGGGGGGGGTATCTGAGGACCTTTTTCCTATCAGACTGTCTTCAAAGGCAGAGGCCTCGCAGCAGACCCTGTCTGCACTGCAGAGATACGGACACCCGCTTTCTGGGCAGACCCACACCCCGAGCCTCTGGGCGTGCAAGGGCAGCGCATCCTCCTGCCACAAATCCGCAGGGAGAGAGAGCTTCCCCTGGCTTGGTGCTGCTCCGTGGGCTGGGGTAGTGGAGGGAGCACAAGGGACCCCCTGCACCACACGGCTGGGAGGCTGCTGTGCCCTCGCCGAGGAGGTGGATAAGGCTTTAGTACAAGGGTAATAGTGGTTTCTAACCCTTCCTGCAGATCACACAGAGGAGGAAGACTCTTTGCAGCTGTATACCTCAGTAGAAGGTGCACCGAGTACAGAAGTGCATTTTGAAGGAAAAGAAGTGCTTTCATTTGGCATTGCCAAAAAAAAAAAAGATGCGCTTTGTACTACCCACTGACAATCCATCCCCTTTTAATGCCTGCAAGCAGCTCATGGTCTGTTGAGAGCTGGTGAACAGCTTGCTAAGAGCTTGCTGACCAAACCTGCTTGGTTGTGATCAGCCACGTGGCATATTCCCATGGCCGTGGGGTAAAAGCCCTCAGCTCTCCTCACATAGTCTCCAAAACTCTCTTCCAGCTTGCAGCTTTAGCAAACAAACAGTCTTGCCACAAGCATCTCCACTATATTTGTAAGGCAAAGGGAATAGGAAAGGGACATGGAAGCCAAGCTGCGAAAATAATCTGCCATCCCTTTTTTACAGGAGACGAGACAAGAACCTGCAAAGTTTGAGAGATCTAATGGTGCCAGTGCGCTTGAGTGGGAGACATCTGCAGTGAAGGTATGCATGAACTAAAAGCGCCAGCAAAACGTGTCTGGTGAGGTTCTGCCCTGAGCGTGTTGAGAAAGAGGTAGGACAGATCCCCATTATCACACTGAGCATCTGGGAAATAGGAGTCACACCTAAGAGCATGCACCAAAAAGAGCAGTATTTGTACAGGGTGGCAGGCACTGAACCCCCAGACAGAGCTGAGTCAAACAGCTGGAGATAACTGGACAAGAAAACACATGGCTGGAAAGATAGCCATCAAATTCCTCTTAGTCCTTTCTCTGGCACTTCGTTCTCTCTGCAAAATGTTGACCAAGTTCCTTAGACAGAAAGAGACTAGAAATGGAAAAAGTAAGTGGATAGGTCATGGTTATGGCTTATTTCCTTTCCCCGACAGGGGAGTATTGTATAACGGAATTTTGTTCAAGTATCAGTTTTATTCTTAAAATAGTTATTATTCTTCATACTGCATAAGAAACAAGAGCTATGTTTTGGGTCTAACATACTTCTTGATAACAGGCTTTAAGTGAGCTTCTTAAAAGTAATAAATAAAAAAATAAAAGTACTTTTTATTAAATTAATTTAAACTAAATTAAAATTAAATAAAATGTAAAAGGAGATATGAGAAAAAACCTTTCTCGTGTATTTGGGCAAAATAGACATCTGGGGATGCAGGGACTCTGAATACAAAATCTTCTGTCCTCTGCTTTGTGGTAAATGAACCATGAAACTGGAAACAAAGACAGGTGTATTTTGAAGACAGTGACCAGATTCCAATACCTGGTGTAATCTAACACTGCTGGATTGCCGTGTTACCCAGAGTCAGAATGATATCCACTGAGAGACTGAGCATCTCTCTCTAAATGACATGTCCATGAGCTGATGCAAACATGGGATCAACTGTGGAAATGCATAATGCAACAACCATCCATGTGTCTGACTGCTCCTGTATCAAAACAAGGCCACTGTGTTTCAAGAAGCCTAAAAGTCCTGAAAGAGGAGAGATCTTGTATGGTTACACTTTAGAAAATTATAAGAATTCTACATCTAAAGCTGAAAACCAAGTGGTAAAATTCCCAGATCAATATTTCTCGTTTTCTTTTCTGCTTTTGGTTGGTTGGGTTTTTTTGTTGTTGTTTGGTTTGGGTTTTTTTCCTTGCATTGGGGCAGAAATAGTATCAAAAAAGCATCTCTCAAAGTGATTTCAATACTTCCTGCAGTCCTGAGAAAAGATATATAAACCTGAGAAAAAAGCTGGGAGGGAGTGGACAAAGTAGCTTTGAAAGACTGGTTATTCACGGGCAGGTTGTGCAGCAGGGTCAACGCGCTTCATTCTGGGCAAGACAAAAGGCTTAAATAGCCCTTCCTCCCAATGCGTTGCCAGTATAAAAGACAAGATGTTGGATCTAAGTCAGTTTTCATTCATTCTATCCCGGTTGAAACAACTTTTGGAAATTTAGTGTGAGAACGGTTTCCAAAGATAGGTAAGAAGTTAAAGGATTGATGATGGAGATGGCAGCATCCATGGGAAAAGGGTCTGGTGGCCACTGTACACCCCCGTCTGCTCTGCACCTCAGAAAACTTTGTCTGGTTTTTGCTGAGTTTTGAGTGAAAATGGAACTTTCTGGTATTATTCATTTTGTTTTCTTTGGGTCACCTTTCCCTATATATTACCCCAGCAAAATAAACAAGTGCAAGGAGTTATAGCTTTGATTTTGAGGTGGATATGTGTGAAATACTCACACTGAGTCAGGAGGGCTATGCTAACCATATGTACTGTTGTATGTATGTCACACAGACAGATGACCATGAACAGGAAAATGCAATCAATCATGCCGGCGCTTTCTTCCCAGCCCTTCTCTCATGTGCCTACACCAGAAAACCATTGATATGCACACATGTGTAAACAAAAGTTGACATATTTCTATTGCTTTTGTATTTTTTCAGACCCTTCTGTAACACAAGGGATAACACTTGCCTCTTATTATTTTAAGTGGCAATAATCCACTTGCTAAGTGGAAAAACTACAGGGCAAAATGTTTTCAGTTAAAATCCCAACACAGAAAGCACATTATTGCTGAAAAAAAAAAGGTTCTGATATCCAAGTATCATAAGAAGAGGCTTTTTCTTTAATAATTTGCTTGATAAAGCAAGAGGCTAATAGCAGTGACCTTAAATCAAGGTTAATTTTGGCACAGTTTGTGTGAATTTCCCTGGAAAGCTTTGCCAGGGTATTTTATTCTGCACCTGTGTGTCACTCCTTGCTAATGCAGCTGGCCACACCACCCACTGTGCTGTGGAGCTCCAGGTGAACTCACCGGCTCAGCCTCTGTGGTGGCTTAGCATAAAAACCTGAAAAAATCACCTGCCTAAGGAAACCCATTGGCTCTAACAGGACTAATGACCTATCTTAATGCTTCCAAAATGGGGACCTGCTTCAGCTCTTTCAGAGTTACTTCCCGATGTATCAATCACATATACGATGACACAACTAAACTGCACTAAACAATAGCTACTGACGTATACCCTAAAACCACTACCAGAATACAATGATCTTTAATCTAGTTTATTTGGCAAGCTGCAGAAACGACTTGTCTTTGAGGCACTGCGGACACACAGTTTCTGGAGCTGGGAAGCCGTTCAGTGTGCTGGCGCAACAGCATATGAATTCTGGAGGTTTGGGAGCACCAGCAGGGGGTCAGTTACACAAGCAGATGCCTTAAGCAGGGCCGCTAAGTGGTTTAAATGAAACCAACACCATGCCACATGAAAGTTTGAACTATTGCTTGTGACAACTCTCTTCCACTGGGCAAAGAAATTAAATTCTTCCCAGAGACCTCTAAGGAAAAGAAATCAGTGAGCTCCCTTGAACGACCTCCTGCCTTAAAAGTTTCTTACTGGTTTCTGTGGCCACTTTGAGCATCTCCGCTGTTATTAAATGACAGTGAAATTCCTTTATGGGCCACCGTTTCGACACTTGGATAGTCGAGGTTGTACAGCCCTGGGAGCGTTAGAAAGGTAAGCGGTGAGATGCATTTGCCCACAGGTTATACACAGTTACAGAATTCCCCCCAAATGCTTTTGGGGCTTCTCACCATGAGCTCTTTCCACCTCTGGCCCATCTACGTGGACATGGAGCAGCACCACCCCAGGTGCTCGGTGGCACCGTCCTCATCAATTGACGCATGGGCCCACCACATGAATGCCTCTCCCGAACTGAGACTTTTTTCTTCCTCATTTAACTAGATTTTCATAAAATAACAAAAAGAGTGGTCTTTGGGTGTAAAAAGCTGGAGTGCTGACTCTACACCATCTGGTGACTTCGTAACCACAACCATGCAGCGCAGCACAAGTCCTCTGAGGGAAGAGGTGACTAATAAGATGCAGAGAGATTCTGAGCTGGTTAGGAAGTAACATTAGATTTCTGCTGTCTTCACCAGTTAATGTGATATGTAAATGAGTAACATATGATATGATTTGAAGCCCTTGCTGTCTGTAGGAAACATATGCCAGGGTAAGTGCTCTGGAGGAGGTGGTTTTCCTAATGAATATGCTCTTTGTTTGAGAATGGCAGCGAAATCCCAGCTTTATTCTGTCATCTTGTGCAACTTGTCTAAAGCAACACTTGTTCCAGGGGACGGCAAACATTCGAAATTTGAACAAGATCGACTGCATTAGCCTGAATTTTTACTGTCATACCCCGACTTCCACACTGCAAGAAATCCTAACCCCTTCTTCAGCTGCTGGAAATGGACTTTACAGTGCATCACAAGCCAATACGAAATCCCTAAATCCACTGATTTGTACCAAAGCTAGAGTTGGCGTAGCAGATATTTAAAAGCAAATTTAAGGCAGAAATTTCAAACAGAGACACCATGAGTTGGACTTCCACATCAGTCTGAGGCACCTAGGCAAGGGACTTGCTTTTTGACCGTGCTCAGTGTCTCTCAGCTCCCGGGGCTTTCTGTGAAGTCTGGCAAACGGTCAGCATCTTTGCAAGTCAGACCCATAGTAAGGTACTGACTAAGAGCAGAGGACACTACTTTTAGACATCAAGTTGTCGAACTGCTTTATTTAAGCTTTCTGCTGTGTGGCTCATCTCGTTGCAGAGAAAGCTATTGAATACTCAAGTAGCAAAGATGGGGATGCTCTCATCACGTCTTCCTGCTGAGTCCCCGTTTTAATTTCTTGTATCTTCTGTTTGCCCATGCGCACAGCTTTCCTGCATTCTCTCACCTGAGGCCTCTGGAGCGGGGCTTTTATTCTCAAAACTGGTAGAAGGAAGAGAGAAATGCAAAGAGACAGAACACAGCCTCCAGTCATGTCTGCCTTGGATGTATTGAATTTCATTCTGAATGAGGAAATTTTGAGCAAATTTCAAATTTTCTAGTATTTTCTCCAGCAACTTAATCCTTAGTGTCATACTCCAGTAGTTAAGAAACAGAAACATACCACAAATCTTACGGATCCAGTCAAAACAGCAGAAATTTTTGATGATAAAATGTTGCAACAAGCTATTTCTTAGCCAGCTTTAGAGCAAGAATTCTCAGTAAGGATACTGTTGTAACTCAGTTAGAAATAAATAAAATATAATCGCCCACTGCAGAGAGAGGAGTGTTGTTTGCATCTTATGTATGATTTTTTTTTCATTTCAGATTCATTTCATTCAGGTGTACTCCTGGGGAGTAATAATAGCACATCCATGAATTCTCACATTTTTTCAATGTGCTGTGAAAACATCTGCTACTACTCATCAAACTCCTCTGTGGTTGGTTGTCCCCATTTTACAGGTTGAAGAAATTAGACAGGCAGGTTAAAGGACTTGCCCAAGACCACACAGGGAATCGGATGACAGAGTAGGTATTAGAATCATAATTTCCTGGCTCTACTTCCAATTACTTTGTGCCAAGGAAAAGGCCTTTTTTTCTAACATAACACCTTGGTTATTTGACTTTGCGCGCTCTCTCTCTCTCGTACTCTTGCTCCATCTCACCTAAAATGTAATTGAAAAAAATTCTCCCCTTTAGTGTGCAACTTTGTATTTAATCTGTAGTGCCAAACAGATCAAATAAATGTTGTCAACACTCCAGAAAGAGCAGGGAGAATTTATTTAGTTGATGTGATGGCATAGGTGGGTTATAAAAAGCTAGATTTTTGGCAGGGAGGTGACCTCTAGAGCCCTGATTAAAATCACTGGTGTTAATCAGGCTGGTCTGCACAGCTTTGCAGGTAGGGCAGGTGCAAAGCTGACAAAAACATCACCCTGAAACCACAGTATCCCGCTATAGATGTCATCCAAATCACCCACCTCAATTTCTCATTTTTCTTTTCCTGTAGCTCTCTGGCCAAGCATGCCTCTAGATCTGATTTTGGTGGGAGTTAAATGTTGTGACAGAAAAAAGGAAAATGTTTACTATGCCCTCCTGAAATAAGTCCCCAGAGAAGGTATTTCTTTATGGTCCTCCTTTGTGCCACGAGGAAACCTTCTTTCCATAATTTAAAGCCTGGGTTACTTCATTTGCTATAAAGTTTGGAAGGATTGGATGTTAGTGCATCCTCAAGATCATTATGTTTTGTTATTTTTAAGTCAGTAACCATCCCCCTTGTATAGATACCCTTCAGTATATTTTTAGGCGAGAATTTATCACCAGTCCTGGAGATCAGGTATTGCCTTATTCTCATCTGATTCTGTCTAGTCTCTTGTTAGCTGGAGCATCCAGTAATAACTAGAGACTCATGAATTATAGGTGAGGTGGAACAGCCCTCTGGGAGTCACCGCAACTTCATTTGTGAGAAGTCTTCTAACGCTATTCCTGCGTTTTTCTCCTTGTAACAAACACAATGGTTCAGTTCTGGGTTGCGTTGGCAAAGGGACGCAGATGGACGATAATCCAAACCAGCCATGCCGTGGAGCTCACATCCATGCTTGGGCTATCGAGGGTCCAGCCTTGGCCATGCAGGCCAGCCTGGGCAGCACCACTGCTGGTGCTGCCTCCTGACTGGGTCGGGGCATGCTAGCGAAAGGGTGAGCAGGACCCCACTGTGCCTGGTACCACCGCCATGAGGCACTTGGGGACCTCACGCTACTGTAGTCAATAGAGGTGCTCCTCAGCTGATGTTATGGCAGCCCAGCCATCAAGTGAGTAAGCGTGAGTGTGAACACTTACTCTCGTTCTCCATCATCTTAGCATAAGCAGGATCCAGCCCCCATGGGGAATTCAACTTGTGTGTGGATTCAGTGCTGATTGTAACAGTGCAGTCCATTTCCCCTAATGAAAACAGCTCAACTGAGCAGAGAAACACCTCTGTGGAGGCTGCAGAGATGACATCTCTTGCACTGAATTAAGTATATCGTACACTTACAGCAGGATCTGGAAAGCTTTGATTGAGTTATCTGTAGGTTAAACACATTAGCCCATTCTTAAGCTGCCTTAAAACCCTGTTACTGTTTTTCATCCAAACTACAAGCAGCCTTGCAATAGCTGGGTGGCGCACGTGGTACTCTTCCTCCTCTGCCTCTGCAGTTGTTCTTGCATGGAAATAGACTTCTTTTAATGCAGAACTCCTTAGTGCTACGTTATCTCTGACCACAAAACAGGACTGCATCCTTCCTGAGAAATACAGAAATACAGCATCAGAGGTTTTTTAATTTTAAGCTTCCCAGCAAGTGATTACTTAAAAATAGTTTACCGACTCTTTGAAGTGTCACAAATAGAGCGTAATGGTCTGCCACCGAAGGGCATGGGCTGTTCCATGGGGTGGTGTCTAAGCGAGCACTAATACATCCTAAGACCCACTAACCTAATGACACCGTTCATGCATGATATGAGCAATTGGATGAGGACATTAGAAACTGTGTAAGACATATAGAAGCTTGTGCTTGTCACTCTACTAATCTGCAAAGTTTGTGTGTACTGCTGCTGTTGGAAAGGTGGTAAGAACGGGACACAGGAAATCATACAGACAGAGATTTGTCACTGCCACATCCAGACCAGCAGAGAAACTGCTCATTAGTGACATACTTTAAGAAAAATGTGTTCAGTATAACGGAATGGATTTGCTCAGCAATACACGTTCAGCAAGGGAGAATTTCAGGTTTCTGTCTAAGTAAACAAATGGTTACTCACCTTCTCTTGTACCAGGTAGTATGATGCGTGTCTTGTTCTTCTGCCGCTGTGTCATAATCCTTGATACAATTATTAAATGAATGTGGATCAATCTCTTGTTTTCAAATCATGCTTTTTAAGAGTAGTCACTGGGCATAATGGTCTGTTTATAGAATACTCTCAGGTTTTATATTTGCCAGAGGTGTACACAGACAGCAGCGGGGGTATAGTTTGTCTAGATGCCAGCTTTTCACAAAAGAAAAGCTTCATAAATCACTTTCCTGAACTGTCAGTGCTGTTAGCAACTCCCTCTGGCGCTGTACAGCTGAGGGGGTTATGTTAAGCACAGCACTCCTTTGCAGCCAGAGGAGTCCTGCTTTCGTTTATTTTTGTTTCCTAATTACCTATAGTGAGGGAAAGCTGGTCCAAGCTGAGGAACCTTTTTAAAGCACATTGGATGATCAAAAACCACGACAGGCCTCGTCGGTGCCTAACAACTAATTGTGCACAGTAGCCTGCATCCCTGCTAGAGCCGGCTTGGCATCACTTACTCTTTCCCAAGCATCACGGTAACAAGCATTCCTTGATGACTTTAAAAAAAAAAAAGTGTTTTTGAAAAAGAAACAGTGTGGGTGTCTGGACCTGAAATTATATAGCTAATGCAGACATATAGACAATGTACACAAAAGCTTCCCAGTGTCACATGAGAAGAACACGGGCCATAAATTCTCTGTCCTTAACTTATAGCCACACAGATGGTTTTGATTACAGCAGATGTTGTGTGAAAATTAGCTTCAGCTTGTGGCTAAGTGGAGGAGCAGTTGCAGAAAGGGGTTCAGGAGGTGAAGGCTATTTTTAAGACTCCTGTACGTAAACCAAAATCTTTGTCTATAGCAAGGTGGCATAGTTGACTCAAGATGCAGATAGCACTAACAGAGGGGTAAGGAAAATATTTAGCTTTACATAGCCGCCTTGTACAGGCTTGCTTGTAGATGTGGCATTTCACATAGCTTCTGCTCAGTGTTTTTATCTGCTTCAACCCCTTGTTGTGCCAGGTGTCACATGGCACAGAGTTTCCCTGCTGAATATCAGGTGAACAAATGAAATGAGACGAAAGTGCTTGTCTTATCTTACATGCTGCTGTTCTTTCCCATGCTGATGGGACATCCTTAGGACAAGAGGTAATGGGCACAAACTTGAACATAGGAAGTTCTATCTTAACACGAGGAGGAGGAACTTCTTTCCTTTGAGGGTGGCAGAGCACTGGCACAGGCTGCCCAGAGAGGTTGTGGAGTCTCCCACACTGGAGACATTCAAAACCCGCCTGGACGCCGTCCTGTGCAACTGCTGTAGGTGTCCCTGCTGTGGCAGGGGGGTTGGACTTAGATGATCTCCAGAGGTCCCTTCCAACCCTGACCATTCTGTGATTCTGGGATTTTGTGATGTGCAAAGAGAAGATGCTGTAGACTGGCCCTTTCTCCTGGCCCTGGTTAAGGAAGGCAGCAGAGGTTCCTCCCTGCAGGCACAGATGATGGTAGCATTTGCAGCTGATGTACAGGACTGCACACACCATCTCCACAGATCTATAAGGCCTGATTTAGGTACAGAAAGGTGCATGCATGCTCCAGGTGGTTTTTCAGGGAGCTGGACCCACCAGGACTTCCCTGTCAGGTGCCAGCTCTCAGAGGAGCACACGCGTGTTGACATCTGAAGCTGACGGAGGGAAAACTGCCCCTACTGCCTCAGTTGCTTCTCCCTTTGCCCCCAGATACATCCGCCATGGCTGGGCTTTGGACACCTCTTCCAGCAAGATGAGGCGAGTGCCCTTGGACTCGCCAGGGTGGGCAATGGGATGCGGAGGTGCAGGCGGCTGAGCCGGCCACCGCCGAGATGCTGGGCATGTTGGGCAGCTCTTCGCCCTCCTGCGTGGAGCGTTTGCTTTGGCGACCGCCGCTCAGCATACATCTCCAGCTCTTGGAGGGAAAGCTGCTGTAAATCCAAATATGCTGGGAGAAAGAAAAGTGTTTCACAGCGGCTTCGTCCTCACAGCATAACCAGACCCCAGCAACCACCCTACCAGCCCAGGAACCAGAGAAGGACCACTGCTGCTTCGTTCCTCAGAGACCACCATTTGACAGACATCCGAGCTTTATTCTGCCTTTTGTCCTTATTTCTCCTTTTCCCAGAATGTGCCAACAGAGCTATCGTCCATGTAATATTTGGTATACGCAGATTTATACGGACTCATTTTCCGCTTTTTGAAACGCCCCGGTTAGCCAATTCAACTCCACTGTACGTGAACATTTGCTTTCAATACGAAAAAATGTTGATTAAATCAGTGGCCTGGCCAAATCTAGTAAGTTTTTTCTGGCAATACCTTTAATGAGTCCCATTTATTAATTTTTTCCCCCCTACCCTACTTGTGTAACAAATTTCCAGATATTAACGTCAAGAAAGGCAATATTTGGCCTGTCATATGAGAAAAGTAAAAACAAACCAGCACACTTCCTTTTGTAGTTCTGGATCTCATGCTCTCTTAATACCTATGAAAGAACCATTTTGTAAAGTATAAATTTGGAGCTAAGTGTTAAAGCATGCTGGTTTATATACGATTATGTACAAGCATGTATGTGCTTATATATACGCATGCATATTGTAATGTGTACATTGTAATCAAGCGACCACTGACCCATGTGGCCTTTTTATTTTTGGCAGGTTTTTACTCTTTTTTCTTTTTACATCTCTCTCAGGGGATTGTTTTTTAATGTAATTATGCTAAATTGACGTTCTCTTTGTGGTATTTAAAAAAAAGGAGTCATCATTTTTTAAGTGTTCATATATTACGAGTCTGTATTTTTTGGCTTCAAATTAAAATGACATTTGATTGTGTTTTTAAAATATTGTGGTTAGATAAATTAATTACACCAGAAAATCCAGAAGAAACAAACAATAAAAGCAATAATAAACATCAGCTGCCCCCTCAATCCAAGCTCACGTATTATACTTTAAAACTCTTATTATTTCAAGCAGACGTGTAATTACAGGAAGGTGGAGGAAGAGGCCATTACTGATGCACATGCCAATGAAAATCTGTCGGTCACAGGCGTTTGTCCTGGGAGCGTATGGTTCCCAGGGAAGTCAGGGGGGGCAAGGGGGTCCTTCCTTGCCCTGCTGGGAGGAGGCCTCTGGGTTTGGCATCTCTGTGGGGCTCATGCAAGCTGCTGGGCGTGTCGTCCCAGAGGAGGAAGGCGCAGCGCCGTGCTATTGTCACAGCAAGAAGGGCAGCGTGCATTGCCTGACGGTCTCCACCTTGGCTCTGGCGGGACCACCCGCCACGCTGAGAAGGTGGTCAGGTTCCCACCACAACTCTGTCCTTAACTTCCCAGGTAGAGCCAGCAGCGGTGTCAATTAGTTCCACTTCTGGTTCTGTTTTTGTGATATTTGCCTCCGTTAATGGAAAACGGACTCACACTATCAATTTATTTCTCATTCTGTGGGCCACCAGCTGGTAACGATATGATTCTTGTTTACTGCTGACCTTGGCTGGATGTGAAGGAGTGACTTAGACGTAAACGGTTCCATCTCCCATTCCCAGATCCTCGAGCCATTATTTCCTTCTGCCCTACCAAGCAACGCACTGGTTTTAATAAAATATATTGCCATTGCTTTGAATATTTATATGCTTGAACCATTTAAAAAATCTATTCACATTAGTCTGGTTAGGCAAAAATAGCCCAAAGACAGCACCCACTGCCAACATTTTCTTTGGTTACTGCTACCGAAATTTCCCATTTCATTCTATGGCTGAATTGCAAGATAGTTATTCCTTATTAATCGTGAGCATAGTGCCATTAAGACTGCCAAGTCACAGTATAGCCAATATAACTCCTACTCACTTTATAAAGACAAACATTAAAGTCATCAC
This sequence comes from Pluvialis apricaria, assembly GCA_017639485.1. Taxonomy (NCBI): domain Eukaryota; kingdom Metazoa; phylum Chordata; class Aves; order Charadriiformes; family Charadriidae; genus Pluvialis; species Pluvialis apricaria. The sequence goes on along the minus strand of CM030010.1, from coordinate 49,301,051 downwards.
TTACTTTGTGGCTAAAAAAGGGAAAAATGCAGGAGCATACCAGATGAACCTCAGACATCGTGCCCTTCGGCACTTGCCCCAGAACGCCGTGTTGCTGTAAATGCCGAGAGCTGCCAAATCCACCTGGTTACTGCGGGTCCTGACGTCCTGGCCGTACAACAGAGGCAGCGGCTGTGCATGCCAAAGCCAAACTGCTGCTGTGGTGAAACTGTCTGTGACCGAGGATATGTGAGGATACACCTCCTGGTCTCGTGCCACCGGGCTTCAGCTTATTCCTGTATCTAAAGCTACACTTAAAGCCGTATCAGAGCTACTTGCTTTTGTGGACCAGTCTGTGGCAGTGCCACAGGTTACTCTGACTTTTTAAAACCACGTTTCTCTTAAATTTTTCCCCTCTGTGGGAAACGGACGTTAGGAAAGCCCATTCCACTTGCAGATAAAACCAAACGTTGCACTGGAATTTCCTACAGGACAGAAAGTCTCCCGTTCAAGAGGCTTTAGGTGACATGCAGCAATATACGGTGCTTAAAGAGGAACGGGCCAGCTTTCCTCAGGACCTGTTTTCCAAGGTAGGGCAGCTGGGCCCTGACAGACAGCGGCTCATCGTTACGATACTGGTTTGCAAAGATAGAGTAAGCCGGAGTAGTTCCCCCTGCTCCCCACTGCCAGATTTCTTGGAAAAGGATAGGGAATCTGTAGTGATTGACTGGGGTTAGTGTGTCATTTTGAATTTAATAGGCCGAGAGATCAGTGCCGGTGCTTTGGGTGCCCAGCACAACCTTTCCAGCAGGCTGAATGACAGCCCATGTAGCGGAGAGCGGTGCAGCGGTGTATTCTGCTGTCTCCTTAGCCTTGGAAAGAGGCTGGGGTTTCAGGGCACGCAAATGTCTTCCTGGCGCTGAGACGAGCCTTTCCTTTATTAGAGTGCATTTTTCACACATTCAAAGTACCTGATCGTTTCTCAGCTTAAAAAGTTTTCTGCATATTAATTAAAGAAAACATGGGGTTTTTTTTCTCATTTATCTCGTTATAAACTTTTACAAAGTAACCATCAGTGAATTGTTGTGTGTACTTTGGCACATGCTTCCTTCAAGGTTCAGTAAAACATACTCACACACATTAACAGTATACACACAGGCATGAATCACTATTAATCCTTGCTCAGGGGAAGGAGTTTATGGGGTCCCAGCTGTAGAGGGCTTGATGCTAAGATGCAAGGTCTTGTTCTTGTGGAGCCACCTGTGAGTTTCCGCACCCAAAGGGCTTGCCTTTGCTCATCAAGGCAATAAAATATACTCTTGTTCTTGCTGGCGTGAGGGGTTTTGAGAATCGCAGTCCCACTGACGTAATGGGTTGCAGCGCACAGAGCGCGATACTGTCTCCAGCTCCCCCATCGCCTGGGCGGTGAGCTCCTGCCTGCTGCCTCCACGCGAGCCAGGCGCTGGAAGGAGCCCCTGGGACGAGAGGGACGGCGAGCCGCAGCGGTTGCCCAACAGCAGGGATGCTGTTCGTGCGAACACATAAAGCTTCATTGTTTAACTGACAGTGGTTTAGCTGGAGAAGGATTCAGACCGCCAGCCCCTAAAATACAAGGGTCTGCGGTCGGAGATAAAGGAGCCAGGTTTAGTCACGCTGCTTGCGCGGCGGGCTCTGGGGATAACATCCACAGCCACCGCAGCACAGAGCACACAGCCTGGAGCAGCGCTGCTCGGACAGACAGCCTTTATTCTTCCAGCTCCCCCCGCGGGATGAGGGCATGACCAGCTGGAAGTGGTCACTTCCATCCTTTGCTTTTCTCCTCCCTTGGCCCCTTAATGCTTCTCTGGTAGCACAAACTGCCATTAAAAATTCTCAAAAAAGGGCAACTGAGAAATACGCTGGACTTGGAGGAGACTGATGTCTGAATGCAGGTTTCAGCCCAGCAGGCACCTTACACACATGAACGTCTCCTCAATAGGCTGATGCATTGGGCTGCTTTGCTTGGACAGGCAAGTATCTATGTTACGCAGCTGGTAAAATGGGATCTACAATTGGTTCTTAAAACACATTTAATAACATGCCATATGACGAAAAAGTAACAGTTATATGAAATACCCAGCTTGCCAGTACTAAATGAGTACTTCCACTAGGCTTTAATAATGTTCTATGGGACAATCATCTCACAGCTGCCTTTTCAAAGTGTTGATTAAAAATAAAGAGAAGGACATGAAGGAATGGCCATAAATTGGCAACGACACTCATTAAAACAGTGCTAGAGCAACTTCTCCGTGCCCTGGGCTGGGGCAGGTTGCCAGCGGGGATGCAGCATGGGGGCTCGCTCCTCCTGATCTGTGGCCCACTGATGGATCCAGCTGAAATTCAGCAATTGCCTTCCCACTGGCCTACAAGCCCCGAAACAGGGGAAGCAGCGAGGCAGCTGAGCACTGGCTCCACGCGCTCCCCACGTACACTGCCAAAGGAGCCTCAGAGGGAAAATAAGTGTCTCGCACGGAAAAGGGTCCAGTTGCAAATTACGCTGTGTGCGGGATGCAGAAATCTGGGAAGCTTTGTTGCAGGAAGCCCGTCCAGGGCAGGGATGGTCCTCCTGGGGGCCAGCCCACAAAGTGCCGTTGTGCCCTAAGTGATGGAGCAGGGACATGGCTGTGCTTCAGCTGGGACAGGTCACCTCTCTGGAGGTATTCACTTCAGCTGGCTTTGAAAGATTCTGGAGCAGAAGGATAAGGCTTTTTAAAATATAGGCCATATATAAATATTTATGTGGAGCTATGTAAGGGGTACTATAAAAGAGATATTTTTTCAGTGGGTATTTGAAAATAAATCTGCAGTTCGTGTAGTTTTCAAGCCCCCATTACGTTAAATGCTTTGGGTTTTTTTTGTGTACAGAGACTTCTAAGACAGGCTGTTAAAGAGAAGAGAGACCAGTGACATAAATGTGCTCTTTTAAAAAAAAGACGTTCATAAAAACAATAAATGAAAAAAAAATATCAGGACCCGGCTTCCCTAGGCCAAGGAAAATAGTGATGTGCTTACAGTATACATTGTGCTGTTATTGCCATATCCATAATAGAAGGATCCTCTTCATTAAATCCATTAAAGCCAGGCCCGTTTGCTTAATGAATCTTGCCTTCTGCCTAGGTCAGAGGGAGCTGGGGAGAACTCTGCTCAGCAGAGAGCAATAACGTTTCCACAGAGGCAGCAGTTTTTGGAGGGGAGAGAAGAAACTAATTTTTGGAGAAATGCATGCTTGCAAATGTATTTGTAGGTCATCATGGCCAAAGTAACCCTAGGGGGTTTAGCTGGAAAGTGTTACACATACTGATAAAGTATCTGAGTAGAAATTTTTGTAAGATAACTTCAAACACCTATGTGGAAATCCTTCTCCATTTCAGAGTAGTGACTATAAAACCTTAGCACTCCAGTCTTTATCATGTCCCATGGTTCTTATCCAGACAGAGATGGAGGGGAAGAGGGGAGAATGAAGAAGAAAAGAGCCACCGAGAGCTGAGCAGGTGTGGAAGTGGGTGTCACTGGAGGGTCTTTCTTTCTGTTGTTTGTAGTCAGCCTCTTCCTTAAAGGACAGATGCGTGGACTCCGGTGGAGAAACTTGCTTGATGAATCTCACTCCATGAGGATTTGGTTTGTTTAACAGGATGATGTTGAAATAATCAGAGGATTCTGCAAGAATGTTTCTGGTGTGAAGTATCACTAAAATTGATCTTATTTTGAGAATTCCACTGTTATCATTTTCCACTGTGGCTGATGAGAAATGCTTGTGAAACCATGTGCTGCTCAAAAGAGCTTCTCTTTCTCAATCCCTTTGTCAAAGCAAATAAAACAGTCTTTGTACTGCGCGGGTTTTTTTGTTGTTGTTTTTTGCATGGGCATCTCTGGTGGGCAGAACCTCTCCTGGTTGTGAGACCAGCCTTGGAGATGTCCGAAGGGCTGAGCATCCCAACACGAGGCCGTGGTGCCCAGCTATGGATGGCAAAACCATTTTGAGAAGTGCAGAGAAACTGCTCTGCAACCCCACTGCGAGGCCGTAATAATACCTCAAAAGCACTTTGGTGCACCCCTCCCTTGCAGGGAAAGCAAAACACAGAAGTGACAGCATGGATCTTGCAGAGAAGTCGGTCATCGCTCATTAACGTCTCAACCGCGGTGGGTGCAGTGATAGTGAAAAATGGCAGCTGTTTGGGGGTTTAACAGTAGTTCTTCAACGGACGGTGAATTGTACTGAGCCCTATCATAAACATTTTCTGACAAGCAACTCATTATCACAAAGCTAGGACTTTTTTGTGTACAGTGAATGTTTAATAATTTGCAGGATGATATCAGAAAGCAGAATATACATCTGGTAATGTTATTCTTGCACATTAAAACTCAGTGAAGCATGCGGTTAATGTACAAACCCTAACAAAGATGCATTCAGATGAAGGACTCGTCTAAAAGTCACTGAAGTCAGATGCACAGTGCTCAGGGATACGCTGAGAAATTGTATTTACATTCCCTGACTGCCATTATTTTCTGAAATGTATTGTCCTCTTTTTTCCCTTGTGGTCACAACATTTCAGAAACAAGTGTTAAACAGCAGACAATTAGGTTTTGCCACTTTAGAACTCCTGCGTAAGCAATCATGGCTGGGAGGCTGGAAAGGATGGATGGAAGAGAAACGCTTGTAGAGAAATACATTACTGTGCATTAGAGGCGACAGAGCCTGAGGCTGGAGGAAACGTTTTGGGTCAAACAGAGAACACGCTTTTTAGATCCTGGTACCTACCTCACTGTCTGTGCAATGGGACTATAAATGACCGAGCTGTACGTAGCGAGTGGGGTGGTTTGGAGGCTTGTGAAAGAGTGTCCAACTTTTTTCTGCATTGCCACGCAGGGAGAAAGAGGTTTAAACCAGGACAGCTTTGGCACGGGGTGCTGAAGTCGAGAGCACAGCAGCAGAGCCGTAAGCAGAGAGGTGGGGTTTGCTCACGCATCGCCACGGCTGGGGCAGACACGGGGGCTGGCTGCGCTGCGGGTGACCCCAGGGGGACAAGGCTGTCTGGGAGCCTCACCCATGAGGCATCCCTCACTGCGACCTGAGACAGCCGTTAAAGTTGCGATCTACAGAATTAGGTGTGGCGTTTTCTTTGCTGGTCCGTCTTGAGATCTGTTAGGCTGCCTAGAGGCTGAGTGGTGTTTAGAGTTGCAAGAAGAAGAGAAGAATAAGAAAAAGTCACATCTGTCAATTAGTAATAAGGGCTGAGCTGCTCTGATCCACAATCTGTTAGCAGTAAAAGTATAGACAAGTAACTGACTTCTAACATCTAGATGCTACAAGCTAAAATTAAACACAAATTTGAAGGGATGGTTTGCCCTTAATTTCTTTGTAGCTAACATGCTGTATAACATCTTTTAAAGGCCTCATGTATAACTGAATTTTATTTTAACTGTAATATATAAGGCAAGATTTAATGGCTGTCTTACAAGAACTAATAAGCATCTAAAGGAAGCTATCTTCAAATGTCAATATGAGCATGGCTGAAAAGAAATGCCTTGTCTCTAGCCATCTGTTACACACTGGAGTTAAACAGACACACAAGTGCTTTTTCCTGGAAGCCATCTGCACAAATATTGATTGAGTAATTTCATAAAATTCCGATTTAGTAATTTACCAGTTGACGAGGTGATAGTGCACAGTGTAGGTCTGAGTTCTTTGGTATTTCTACTGCAGCTAAAACAACATTGATGTGCATTTCTTTTGCCATTAGCGTTATTGCAAAAGGAGACACTGGAATCAAGTCCAACATAACCTATTGAGAGAGTCTGTAAAATACTTTCCTATTAACATCAGAATAAAAAATAATGTGGTATTCCAGAAAATTGAATGGCACTTACATTCCATAATCTTCATCAGATCAGCTTGCATGGGGTTTTGTTTTCCCTTTGCCTGGTTTGAGGCTGTTTATATTAATTCCATCCAGTTTTGTTTTAATTAGTTTAAAATTCTAGGGACTTAAGATCATCACGGTGTTTAAAAGACTGGGTTTCAGCAGCCGTCAGCAGTGGCTTTTCCATCCCCCAACTATTTAAGAGCTGCAAGCATTTTTTCGTTTTGTTTTTTTTTTTCCTCCCGCCGGCCACTGACCGTGCCGAGGTGACTCACGCCTCGCTGACCCCTGGCTGGCAGGCAGCCGCCCGCAGCAACCCACCGCTGGGGAAGCAGCCGCAGAGCCTGCGCCCACCGCAGCACGTCCCCCCACCACCGCGCCCCGGCCCTGCCAGCCCTGCGGAACGGCGAGCGGGCAGCATCCTTGCCCTGCCTCTTGCCATGGAAATGGATTTTTCCAGGGATGACCTATCACCCCGAGGATCTGCGACATTTTCCAGTTTCATCCCTTAGTGCGTCGCTTTTCAAGGGAGTATTAGCGGTATTTTTTTGTTCCAACCTCTTGTCACTAATTCTTGCCTGATTTCCACAAGACGTGACCAATTTGAAAATGGATCTAATCTAAGAGTAGAAGATAACTAGGACTGCACTATTTACAAAATATGGAGAAAGAGTAAGACTTATTTTAATATACCTTTTGGTGAAATGAATAAGTGAGCAGCCTGGTATAAGAAGCAGGGTAAGGCCCAATGAGGCTTTTTTAATAGTTGCAGTGTGACAGAGGCAGAGTTTGGGTGCCCAGTCCAAGGAAACTGTCCACAAAGATCATGCTGCAATTGTCATGAATCTTTGCTGGAAATGAAGACTCATTTGGTCCTGAAAGTCTGCAGATCCCACCTTAGACCCCCAAAACGGAGGCTGAGGCAGGCAGAGGGGGGCAGCTGAGGCACTGCACTCCCCTTCCTCCACCAAGAGCCAGACTTAGAAACGGTCCCGTCTGCACTGATGGTCCTGGCATTGTCCCCACCCCCCACTGCATTTTGGAAACAGCAAGTTCTGGTTGGCAGAGGTGGCTCAGGAGACACCACCAGGCACGGGTGCTCAGAAGTGGCCATTCCTCCTTGCTGGGGTGGTGGGACCTGGGCAGCCGGGGTCATACATAGCTCTGGTCTGTGGTTGCTCGGGGCATTTGCAACCCAGCCAGAACACTGCAAACCTGGTTTAGGTATCGGCACCCTGAGAGCTCTTTGGCTCAGCCTGTAGCATTAGGAGGTGGGCCTTACCTCTGCAGCAGGTTATCTCCGCTCCTCCCAGAGCAAAGGTAGAGGCTTAGCCCTGGCAAGAACAGATTTGGTTTGCACTAAGGCTTCCCTGGTTTGAGTGTTTGGGGGTCGCAGCCCTAAATGGTGACAAAGAAAGTGTCAAACCTGGCAGGTACAAAACCCCCAACTCGTATGAGTGGCCCCCCAGATCCATCCTGAGCACATGTGATCTTCTTGTGCATGTGGGACCAGCCGCCCGTGGCTCGTGAACACTATTTCAGATGTTGGTCCAGCATGGGTTGAATCCCATGGGTCACTTCATGGCTTATTTAGAGATAGTCAGGATAAGAGCAAGAAGACTGCACCATGGGATGAGTAAGGGCAGAGAGGTATGAGATCCCAAGCAGAGAAGACGTAGTGGAGACATGCCTACCTGTAAAAGCTTGTTGCCAAAAGGAGTGGGACAAACTGTTCTCTGTGTCCATTGTAGACCAGACACAAAAGGATGGGCTGTCACTTCAGCAGCGGTGACATAAGAAAAGCATTTTACCAGAAAGGGCAGCGAGTCGTGCAATAAACTGCTCAAGAAATCTTTTCAGCCCTCAGCACCAGGGGATTTAGAGAAAAGTTAGATGAACCGTGAACACATTAGGTATAGGTGATCCTGACTGTCACGGGGAAAGGGCCTCCAGATGCCCTTCCCAGTCTCCTGCCAGCAGACTCATGGTGCTGTATATAATCCCACTGCAGCTGGGCCTGCCACCCTTCCTGCAAGGGCACGGAAACATCCGTCCTTCTGTCACTGTTATATAGGTGAACGCATATTAAATGAATGCATCTGCGTATATATGTAGCATATATTTCACAGTTCGGCTGTAAGACAGTCTTCCAACTTAAAGCTCCCAAACTGCTCACAAAGGAATCCTCTTAAAGTGTGAAATGAAGAAAAATCTCAGTTGCACATGCCATGGCTCATAGTCTATCAGATGGAGCAGCACTGATTTTTTAGGTTTTAAGGTATAAGGTTTATTACACTTATGTCACACCATGACTTTGTTTTATAGGAAGTAAAATTACATGAGTGAAAAAATGGAGGGGGGAGGGGAACCAAAACCAAAGGATCGATTCAAGTGAAGACTTGGGAAAACATTGTCATTTTATGAATTATTCCAGTGTTATGCTCATAGCTGAATCGTAGCTGACGGAAAGAAACATGATCCGCTCTTTATACAAACAAGAGAGGAAATTGGAATCTGACCTTGTCTCAGCCCTGTTTCACCATTTGCCTCCTTTGGGAATTTGGCATCAGCCCAATGTTATCTGTCGAACAATGCTCCTGTGTCAGCTCCCTGGCCCGGGCACCCGAGTGGCGCTCCTTCGGATAGGAGAGAATGGGGAGCTTTTTTGAGGAGAAAGAACTGTTCTGAGGACAAACATCCACCCAAATTAAATTAACCATTAGCCTAGAAATAGGACCTCACAGTCCTCAGCCGAAATGCAGCACTGGAGCCACTCATTCCCCACAAGCCCTCCTTGATGCTGCAGGGGATTTTCTCAGGATGAACCTGGGGCTCCAGCGCTTCAACAGCAGAACTGGGAAGAGGAGCTTCGAGGAGGAAACCTGAACTCATAGGGGTGCTGGGGAGCACATGAGGATGCAGCGGTGAAGGGATGAGGTATCAGGATGAAGCTGAAAGTGGATTTGAGGTTCACCCACCTGGAGGACTTCTCAGTGAGCCATGCCAGGGCTGCACGGTTTTTATCATTAACCACAATACGAAGCAGAGCCCCAGCTGCTGGGACCAAAGCCTTCCAGGTCCTGCTTATCCCAGGAGCCTCACGCAGGGCCCCCATGTAGCTTTTCCAGACTTTCAGAGCCCTTCTATGACCAGAGTCCCATTTCCACATCTAACTACTACATTATACAGCTCTTCAGGAGAAATATTTTAATCTGTCAGTCTCAGTTCAGTGACAGTCTAAATTTATATCACTGACAACTGTATTTATATATATTGAAAACTGAAAACTTCACCAAGCCATGAGAAGACAAATGCTCAGCTATGTTGCTTGACTGTAAAATGTTTCACATAACGCGCTTTCAATAAAATATTTAGAAGTGAAAACACGTGACTTCTGGTTTTGGGGTTAATAGATGGAGTGAAATGTTCCGTTAACCTACCTTTGCAGGTCTCTTTTCAGGAAATCTTTGTAGATGGTCACATTCAGATGGCTTTTTCTTTAGCTGAAATTACAAGAGAAAAAAACACAATTACCTGTATCATCATCTTAAAAATTAATAAATAACAAACCCAGCCCATTTTGTGGTAATAATCTTAATATGTGATATGAGACACACTGTCGTTTCACCTGAATGGTTAAATGTTAGCAGTTGCTTAGGACTGACCTCACTGTTGCAGCCCATGGAGCTCAAAGTGAGCGGCTCCCAGGGCAGAAAGGTGACTCCAGCTGCCAAAGCACCCCGTGTTTTACAGCAACCCAGAGTGAGCCTGACTTTACAAGAAATGGTCTTTTGGAAAAGCAGATGACAGCCGGACTCAAAACTCATGGCATTTTTGCTCGGGGCTTGTCCTATGTAGCCTGTGGAAACTTGAAGTTTCCGTGTGCTCAGCAGTGCAGCTCCGGTCCCCAGCAGATGTTTGCAGCCCTCAAAGGATACGCAACAGGAAACCACGGCAAACGTTGCCCCGAAATGGCAATTTTCCCCAAGCTCATCCTTCACCGCTGCCTCTCCCATGAGGATGAAGCCCCCGAGGGGAAGAGCACTGACTTGCGAAAACTGCTCAGGCAGGGCCCAATAATCATAGAATCATAGAATCATAGAATGGTTTAGGTTGGAAGGGACCTTGAAGATCATCGAGTTCCAACCCCCCTGCCACAGGCAGGGATACCTCTCACTAGACCAGGTTGCCCAAGGCCACATCCAGCCTGGCCTTGAACACCTCCAGGGATGGGGCTTCAACGACCTCTCTGGGCAACCTGTTCCAGTGCCTCACCACCCTTAAAGTGAAAAACTTCTTCCTAATGTTTAATCTAAACCTGCCCTCTTCCAGCTTAAAGCCATTCCCCCTCGTCCTATCACTACATGCCCTTGTAAAAAGTCCTTCCCCAGCTCTCCTGTAGGCCCCCTTTAGGTACTGGAAGGCTGCAATAAGATCTCCCCGGAGCCTTCTCAATAAGTCTTATTCCCGCTTGTATTAACGAAGCTGTTAGTGGTCCCTCTGCGTCACAGCCTCCTTCAGCCACCCGGGTTTTTACTGTGCCCAGGGGAAAGCCCACAACAGCCGCTTGTGCTTACAGTGCCCCTCCAGAAAAACTCGCCTGGGGCCACGGGAGACATGTTTGTTGGTCCGTGGAGCAGCACGATACCCCTCCCTTTGATCTGGTAATAAGTACCTGTTTGTCAAGAGCAATCCACCTTTGATCAGATTTTTTACATGCAAGAAACACTGAATCCACAAAGCAGTAGCTAAAGGCAATGCTCTAATAACTACCATAGCTGCCTTTTAACAGGGCTCAGGTCACCAGGGAACGTGGACTAATTTGCTGTAATTCATTTAATATGTTTAGTCTGAACAACATAATTTCAGCCCAATAGACGTCTGAGAAATCCCTCGTCAGTGTTAATTGGGAGAGGGTTACGGCAGTACCCGAGGTGCCCCCGGCTGGGGGAGGTGCGGGGCTTTGCTGGCACAGCCCTCCTTTGGGGCAGACCTGGGGCGCCCCGGCTGGGGGGCTGCCCCCACCCCTGCCGCACTCGGAAATGCAGTCCTCACTGCTTTGTCTTTTGTCTTTTTTCTCCCCCCCCCACCTTATAGACCAGAATAATAAATAAATATCTGAAAGTCAGTGGCAACTTCGAAGCAAACAGGCCAGATCGGTTTAGGTCTTGAAAACCCTCCACAGGGTCCACTGGGGTCATTGCATGACCCTCACATACCACTTAATGAGCCACACACTGATTTGCACACCAGCGCTTGCCACTTGTCATCTCCCTCTGAATCCAGTTGATAGTGGCTTCAAATATCGTTGCTGCTTCTGGGGGAACCAGGAAGATCTGGACCCCAGGAGTGGGGAATTTCCTTCTGCAGAGACAGATGAGTTAAGACAGATACAAGATACCATATCCCTGTCTAATTTATTTTGAAGTATGGACATTCCTGAACAAGGATATTAGATGGCAAAAGCAATGAGAGCTTAATAGCTCACAGATGATGCACACACACACTTTGCGAGCTCCAGCCGACAGCTGTAGCCCAGTCCCCAGATTATGCCCCTCACTCTTCGCTTTCCTCCAACATTGCTCCAAGCGTGTAAAGATGGTAAGTCCTCCAGCCACTCCCTTCTCCCCTTGGCCTTGCCAACTTTGCAACGTGAAATGAAACCCACCTGAAGTATCAGCAAAGCTTTGGTTTTTTAATTCTAAGGCTCAGATGTCTGTTGACAGCAGATGCTCGAGTTAAAAGGCATCAATTGTCTATCAGCTAAATGAACTTACTAGTGGGTGGGATCTAAGATAACACATTATTATTTTCATATCCATTACTTTGTCTATATCGTATAGAGCCAGACCCTATTCATTGTGTCTCAGACATACAAAATTTTCAGCAATGGTGTTCTGAGTAAAGAGAGCCTGATCCCAGAGTTTTACCTGCACAGGGTTTACAGAATCCGAGCAGTTTTGAAACATTTCTATTGTCTAAAAAAGCTACTTGAAACCTGGTTTTATATGTATTTACATTGGTTTGACATGGGCTTACCTCCATTGAATTCAGCTATGCCCTTTCATTAATTCCAGTGACGCTGGGAGAGATCAGCTCAGCCCATTAGGTCTCCAGGGATATATGTAAATCTGACAGGCAGCATATAAGCATACCAAGGTGCTTTTTTTTTGCTATCCACAACAGCAATTAGAAAGTCTACAAGCAATCATTACCCCATTCAAACATATAGCAGCAATGGCTAACTTGCTTACAGATGCCTCCCCAAGAGCATGTCGCAGCACATCGCTGCAATCGTTTCTTGGACATCCACCCAGCAGAGAGAAACCCAACCTTGCTGTCCTCCAAAAGCCCCAGCTGTTTCCCACAACTCCCAGAGACATTACTTTGGTGAGAAGGAGCACACACAAACCTCGTCCTGACTCTATTTGCCATTCCTGGGTGACCACCGCTGCTAACACAGAAACAAACAACCCTCCTTCCTACCCAACATTCTGGCTCTAAAAATCACTTTAAATACAACTTTGTTTAGCACACATCTCTTATTCTAGATCCACAAAGGTAATAATATCGCAAAAAACACCCCAGCTAAAACATTAAAACCAAGTCCTACTGACACCTATCAGGCTGACAAAGGAGGGCATTGAAAAAAACAACACTGAAAGCTACCGTGATATACAAAGAAAATTGTGAAATACTGTCTCCAGACAACAGTACTTAGTTTTTAAAAAAACAGCTGTGTCACACGGGGTGCTGAGGTGGCGAGGCAGCTGATCCTGCCCTCTGTGTCAGAGCAGTTTTCTCTGCCTTTGCAAAGTGGGAAGGTGCATCTCCTCCCTGGGTCTGACCCCGAGCAGTAAACGGCATTAAGCAAGATGCCTCCTCTGTGAGTGGAAATTTTGCTTGAGTGAGGACTGCAAGATTTGGGCCAAAGCTTCCCTGACCCGTTTGCAAATTGCTGTGAAATTTTGTGCTGTAGGCGCATAGGAAATTTAAAAGCATTTGCAGGCTCTTACGCACTGATGAACACAGAACATACCATGCAAACCATGTTAAACCTTTCAGCAATGCCTACAAGAGGCCCAGTGCCCAACCCCCTTCAACACCCCTTTAAATCTTTGGCTTCAAATCTTAAAAACCATTTCCAGTCCTGGCATCCCTTGCTGCCAACACAGCTCCAAGGGAAGGACTTCAGGGGGAATCCAAATTTCAGTCACAGGTATGCACCTTTTTTTCCTTTCTTCTTTTTCTGCATGTTCTGCCAGAAAGAACCTTGTGAAAGGACACCTGCAGCGTTTTCAGAGCAGACATTTCAACACTTTGAAAAATTGGACTTTATGCTCAATGTTCAATAGTTAGAGATGGAAAGGGTCTGTACAGCAACGTTTTATAGTAGCTGTTTTAATATTGTGTCTGGATATAATTACTTTTATGCGAAGAATATACATGGTTCACATGCTTTCAGCATCTTTGTACACTTCGTTCATAGTCTGTAAACAAATACAAATCTCACAAGCAGGATCTGTACACTTTTCTGGCAAAAATCAGAGATCAATATTCCCATTTCCTTCCTAATTTCAACCAAAAGGACATTTTGAAAGAGTGAGATTCACCATCCTTAGTGAGCAGAAAGATTAATCATAGAATCATAAAATGGTTAGAGTTGGAAGCGACCTTAAAGATCACCTAGTTCCAACCCCCCTGCCATGGGCAGGGACACCTCCCACCAGACCAGGTTTCTCAAAGCCCCATCCAACCTGGCTTGAACACTTCCAGGGATGGGGCATCCACAACTTGCCTGGGCAACTTGTGCCAGTGCCTCACCACCCTCAGAGTAAAGAATTTCTTCCTGATACCTAATCTAAATCTACCCTCTTCCAGTTTAAAACCATTACTCCTCATCCTATTGCTACACTCCCTGATAAAGAGACCCTCCCCATCTTTCCTGTAGGCCCCCTTTAAGTACTGGCAGGCCACAATAAGGTCTCCCCGGAGCCTTCTCTTCTCCAGCGTGAACAACCCCAACTCCCTCAGCCTGTCCTCATAGGAGAGGTGCTCCAGCCCTCGGATGACCTTTGTGGTCCTCCTCTGGACACTCTCCAACAGGTCCACGTCCTTCTTGTGTTGGGGGCCCCAGAGCTGGATGCAGTGCTCCAGGTGGGGTCTCTCCAGAGTGGAGTAGAGGGGCAGAATCACCTCCCTCGACCTGCTGGCCATGCTTCTTTTGCTGCATCCCAGGATACAGTTTGCCTGGGCTGCAAGCGCACATTGCCATGTCATGTTGAGCTTGCTTTACAAGCTTAATTAAGCTATTAAAAGCTATTAAAAAGACAACTGCTGCTCTTAACTTTAAAAATAAAAAAAAGCAGACAATGCATGAAATGTTTTCCTGTGCTATTTCTTTTCATTGAGTATTCAACCTGGACACAAGCTGTATTTGTCAATTAATACAGAGACTATAGCTTGAGTTTCACAGATCTGAATGCACAAGCCTGCAGAGCGACTCCCGCAATCGCAGCGGGACAAGTCCACATGTATCAAATGTGGCCTGTGTGCCTTCCCAGACCCTTTCAGATGCGGCTGATTCGGCGTTTTTGAAGCCTTGGCCCTGTCCTCCTCCAGCAGGGAAGGGAGCGAGCAAATGCAGGCTTGCAGGCAGAGGTTTTCTGGGTCAAAGCTTAAAGCAGCTGTGGCTGGAAATTTAACCAAGAAAAAGGGGTATCATCACCAACCTTGAAATGTAATTGTAAGAATTTGACATTGTCTTGCAGTTCGTTTTTCATAAAATTTCTTGTTTTGTGAATACCTGGCAGGCTGAAGAGAAATGTGGGGATTCTAACTGTGGTTTCCACTCATTTATTAAGTGCCTTTGCTCAGGTGATGTCTGGAGCAGGATCATTTCTTACATCCTCAAGAATGGATGGAACTTACTTGTTGCCAGTAATAATAAACGGATGGGTTTGGTAGCTCATAAAAATAAAGTCAAGCCTGGAGAAGAATGGTGAAGCAGCCTGACAAATCTTCTGAACAGCAAAATGAACATCAGCTCAAGTACTAGGGAGGTGGCTGTCCGGATGCTAAAAATGCTGACTTTCTCTTTCGCTTGACAGTGACATACAACCAAAAAGTTTTCCTGAGACAGCAAAACAATACAGGAAATTTTAGGTGGAATATTAGGAAAAATGTCCTAATGGTAAAGTCTATTAGTCTGTGGCATATCCACCCCAGGGAAATGATAGTGAAAAGCCTAATTGCTTGAATCATTTAAAACTGGATTGGAGAAAACACTAGAAAATATGCTGTGAATGAAGAACTACCTTCGACTGGCAGATCTCTGATTTCTGTCATTCTTCAAAAAGCCACCACTAGTGTCATTTTGGGAGTGATGGATTGCTGCAGCTCAAGTGCCATGGCTTCAAAAACGCTGGATCAGTTGCATCCAAAAGGGTCTGGGAAGGCACACAGGCCATGTTCCATACACGTGGACTCATCCCGCTGCGGTTGCAGGAGTCGCTCCAGAGCAGAGACCAGCCCCTGTACCTGGGAACTTGTCTAACGGGCAGCGTGCGGCGTTCGTCAGCCTCAACACTCCCTGGTTACCTCCACCTCACCCAGGTGGGTACCACGTACATGGCACGACAGCACAAAGTTCAGAGCCTCGTGGTCAGAGTTGTTCGAGGATTGAGATGACTTTTGCTTCTCTTGAATTCCAGGATTTTTGTCTGAACTTTGGTTTGGTTTTAGGCTTTTTAAATCTATCTGGAACTGAAGGACTTTTACAACTGTTTACCTAATGCATCAGATGAGGACACCTTTCCCAAATCGGCAATTAAAACCTAATGCTAGCTGGAGCTTCCAGACTGGAGAACCCTCCATTGAAAATACCCTGCTACCACTGCCATGAACCTTGGAGCATCCCGTGTTCCCACAGGCAGGAAGTTTCCTGGCTAGCAAAGAGACGAGCTCCCCAGGAACGTCGGGAAAGAGCAAAGACCACAAAGGTAATGTGCTTCCTGCTGGAAAATTTGGAGTTGGCTGGAGATGCTCAGACAGGAAGAAAGCAAACAGTCTGGACAAACGGTGGGTACTGCCATGACTGTCCTACACCAGCCTGATAGCACAGGTGATGGTAATGCTGGAGAAAGCAACGGTGGAAGGGGGAAAACAAATGGAGCAAGTCCAGAAACCCTACTGTTCATTTAAAAGAAAGCACGTTAAAAACTATGACACCCAATCACATTATTGCTTTTACAGACAACCTCTACAGCTCATGCAAACCTGGTCCTGTCTGTTCCCCTGTGGAATAAAAATAGGGAATGAGAAAGACAGATGAATTTTATTCTGAAGGTTTCAAGACTGACAATCGGTTTGGGGACTCTGCTAGTTTCCAATCCGCTAGTTAGTTCTCCGCACCATCTCTGTGACCCATCACTGTCACCCTGAATAACAGCGCCTTCAGCCTGCAGAAAGTGCCTTGGGGTTTTCACTGGCGAAAATGAAGGAAGCTCAAAAATATTTTCAATCAGTACTGGAACAAACTTCACATTGCACAGCTGCAGTGTAAGTGCCGTCCCCCAGAGACCCTCAAGAATTTGATTAAGGTATATGGAAACTTGAGTCATATTTTATGAACATTCATTTTCGTGATACATTTTTAAAGGGACAGCATATATTTCCATCACGTGGAAGAAATGAAGGCTGTTATTTTGACAGGAATAATATGTTTCTAACATGCAGCAGTTTTCATGGCAGCTGAAGAAGCAGCACGGGAGCCGTGGCATTAGCTGCCGCGGGGGACTCCCTGTTTGGTGGGAGAAGCAGTATGAGCCACGGCAGAAAACACAGTGACTTCATTTTTTATTTTTAAAAAGAAGAATAATTGGGAGGAGCAGAAGAGCTTTAAAGAGGGAGGCTGTGGTTTCCCAAGCCACTGTGGGATATGGCCCCGGCCTGGTGGGAGCAGAGCCGAGCGCTCGGCAGCAGCAGGCAGGGAGGGAGGCAGGGGCGCATCCCGCACCTGCTGGCAACAGCCCAGCCAAAAAGCTGTGATGCACTCTGGCACAGAAAATAGCATCCAAGAGGGACGTGGTCCCACCTGTCTGCCCACAAAAGCCTTTGGGCTGACATTGGCATGGGGGGGAAATAAATTAATAAATGGGCAAACGCAGGAAAGCACGCTGGGCT
The DNA here is from genome assembly GCA_017639485.1 of Pluvialis apricaria. Taxonomy (NCBI): domain Eukaryota; kingdom Metazoa; phylum Chordata; class Aves; order Charadriiformes; family Charadriidae; genus Pluvialis; species Pluvialis apricaria. The sequence goes on along the minus strand of CM030010.1, from coordinate 49,283,988 downwards.
CATTAATAGCAGAGCTGGGTAGTGCTCAGAAGAGCACAATCTCCTTGGGGCTGCACCGCGGACTGTGAGAACAGCCAGCATGTGCTGCACCAGCCCCAGAAAGCGGGGAGTGTGCAAAAACTGCCCTCCTGTAGACCCTCGCATTTCCACAGGCTGCGGCCATGAAACTCGCAGGATGCTGCAGCAACAAGAACAGGGTCTGCCCTGCCTTGTACCTGAGCGCCCAGGGAAGCCAGGGGAGCTATCAGAGATTTACACCCCTGATGACAGCAGAATAAACCCCCCTGGTTTGCAGAAAGATGGTTATTCTGTGGAAGACATACTTTGCTAAAACATCATTATCGCAGTAGGAACTCTCCCCATCTGTTTTTATGTAAATAATTTCAAAGTGTATGATTTATGTAATGGATTTTGTTTGAATTAGTTTTCACCAGCGAGATGAGGATAAAGATTTTCCTTTATATTACACAGCTGGTTTTACTTCTTCTTAGCATCTGATACTTTTATTATTTCTATACAAATTCCTTTACTGCAGGAGATTTATTACTTATAGTAATCTTGCGTGGTGTGAATTTCTTATAGCTCATTCATTTGGTCTTTCATGTGACTGCTCTAGACTGGAGATAGAATAGAAATGAGGAGATCTAAATCTGGTAAATATTATGGGGTGGTTCGTCAGGAGTCATGCCTGCTGTCTCTTTCACAATATCCAACATTTTATGCACATCACTCAAAGAATTAACTAACTAGTTAATTCAAACAGAGCAGCAGAACTGAATTATTTCATTCATCAAAATCCCTCAGAGATGTTGAAAATGATGAGGTTTCAGAGGCAAAGACTGTTTTTACTACATAGCCAGACAAGGATCCCTAAACCCACAGGTGCTAATGCAAATAATAAATAACTAAAAATTGCAGGAGCAGTTTTGGAAAATGCATTGATGCTGAACGCAAAGCTGCATGGGTATAGATGAGAAATTGTTTGAGTACAGTGAAATTTTCTTAGGTGATAGAACCAATAGCAAATTTGGGTCAAATTTCCTGAGTCGTTTGGGTCCAAAGAAGAGAAGATACACAAGGCAGGGGAATTATGTACATTCAGATCATTTTCTTTTGTCAATTTCAGAACAAGACTTTCTGACACTTCTGTTTTGAAACAGCATTACTTTTAGAAATTATATTTAGTTTGAAGAATAAAAGTAGAAATGATCAGAAGAGCAAATAAAACATCTTTGGCATAGTACACATGATGTTTCATGCAGCTGAAAACCCACACATACGGACAGTGACATCTAATCACTTCCTTGGCTGAGCAGCTCTTTGCACATCCCTATGCAGAGGATCAAACTCTACTGACAGAAGTCATACAGGTTCAAGTTGCATATACTGATGCTTCTTTGTATTGCACTAAATTACTGCCCCTCCACGCAGAGGGATACCCCCACAAGATTTTACTGCCTGCTTTAAGAGTCTATTTGGTATGTATCGAAATAACAGCATTTGTAAATGAAGAGTGTGAGAAGCAAGGGGGGGAATGTTAACTAAGCATTGCAGAGCTACAGCAGCAGGGCAGCACCATTTAAAACACACTTTAGAGATTAAGGAGTGTAAGCAATTTCTAGGTATCACCCGCGTTGTACAAATAAGCAAGAGCAGTGAGACAGACAGCTAGCGAGAGGAAGGCATGACATAGGAATCTCTTTTCATGTCAGTCCCAGCCCTGGCTGTGCAGGCTATGGATTAAACAGTGGGAAAGAGAGAGGCTGAGGATGACAAACTAATGCTCTCTTGCTGAAAGACGGAGCCCACAGAGCCCCTCTGCTGCCCACAGCGCCCATTTCACATGTAACAGCAAGAGAGGAAGTCTTGACTTGCTCCATCTCTGGAAGCCTCCAGACTTACTGCTGTATATAACCCTACTGCAGGCCAAGGTAAAAACCTGTCTCCGAAAGCCCTGACCCTACAGTGGTCTGGGGAACAAGATCTGGCAGCTTGATCCGATCCCACCCCTACACATAGGGCATGGGGTCCCTGAGCATCGTGAGGTGTGCAGCTCCATTTCCACTTCGGGCTACCGCAGGATCAGTATCAGATCATACTTAAGTCCCCTGTGTGTGTGTGGTGCGGAAGGGATGCAAAGCGTGGAGCTGATACTGCATCTCAGAAGCCAAGGGCTGAAATAGTCTGAGTAAAAACAGTTTTTCCTCATTTCACTCTTTGGCTTTAAGTGAACAGATTAAACACTATTAACCCGGTCCAGATAAAGTGAAAGGTATAAAGCAGACTAAAATACAAGCAATGGCAGAGAGAAAGAAGAGATGTAGAAATAGTTTCTGGGCAGTGTCTGTTACCTTTGCCTGCTAAAAAGCCTTGTCAACCATACTGGATTACTATATAGACATACTGCATGTGCCTTCAGTTTTCAATGCTTTTTCAAAAAAAAAAAACCAAGTAGGCAATTACTGATCTATTTTATCCTGCTTAAAAAAAAAAAAAAGGATTGTTCATTCTTTTAGTGAGAAATGGAGTTAAGCTTGCAGTTTCTTTTTGTTTCCTGTACTTACAGCCTCTAAAAATTGACTTCTTTGACTTTGAAGCAGCCACTGGAGACCAGTGGATCAATGCATAGGTGGATTTGCCCAAAGAGTTACTGTGCTCTTGCCACAAGGCTAGCACAAGTTATGTTGGACATAAAACAAGGGAAGTAAGATGACTTTGTTAACTTATGGTATATGTTTCATTATTGTACAACTCCCCTGCTTGTGGGGAACATTTTTAATCTCAGCTCCTATCAGCTGTTGCAGTATAAAGGTGGAAATAAAAATACAAAGGACTTCCTGAGGTCTCCTTTGAGTAAGGAAAATAAATCAGAGTATGTCTATTTCTTAAGAATTAACTTCCTTCCTTGCCTGTCCTCAGTATTGCCACAAGAATGTTGTGTTTTCTTCAAACTGTTGGTTTTGTCAATCACATTCATCACACTCCTCACAGGTCTCCTGTTCTACAGACCAGTCATTAACCATTCACTGCACCTATTTGATAGCTGGTACCCCAAATTCAGCTTGTCCTCACCAGTTAACTCCATCCACTAAATCATGTGCGTAAAGAACTCCACGCCCCAAACCCGTGGTCAGAGGAATCAAGGTGCTCCTCAAAACGAGATGCTAAGTTTCAATAATAACCTTCACAAACCTAAGAGCGAGGCAGCGTGGGCTGGAGCACCATCTGCTGGCATCCTCTCTGCCGACTGCTTGCACCGCGGCGCTGCACGTTTCGGTTGCTCCCACACATCCCTGGGCACCACAGCTTATTGCCCCCAAGGGGACACGGTGGCCAGCGATCCTCGCCCCCACTTCCCTTCAGGGTGCGGGACATGGTGGCATTCCCTGGGAGGATGCGGGAAGGGGCAGGAGCATGGACTTCCTCCTCCACCAAAGAGCGGTGGGAGCCCGGGGGGCTGCAAGAGCAGAGGTCCAGCCTTGCCGGCCAACGCTCCCCGGCCGTGCACCCGCTGGGGCTGCCCGGGGAGCATGGCTGGGTGCAGACATACACCCTGAGGTGCTTCTCAGCCAGCAGCCCCCGCAGGGCTGCGCATCCCCTCTGCTCCCCCTTTCCCCACCGCCTGAGCGCAGGGGGGAACTTGCAGCCGCTGCTGGAGCTTGCCTCTGCTGGAGAGGCGAGCATCTCAGCAAAACCAGATGCTCCTCACAGCGCGACCACTTTCCCAAACTCAACATTTTTTGCTTTCTGGGTACCGCTGACCTTGCCTGAGGCCTTCCCCAAGCAGAGGGGAATACATTTTTGCAAGGTTGATTTGCTGCCAGGAGAATTAAATATGTTTATTTTTTCTCAGCACGTTACCGTAAGTATTCTCCCTGTAAAGCATCCTTTCACTGTCTGTCTTGTTTAACTGTCAGAGGACATTCGCATATGTTCCCTTTCCCCACATTAGCTGCTGCAAGCACAATTTGTGTACGAATTTCTTGCCACAGGCATTCCACAGAGGACAGAAGGGCCCAGGCAGCTGTGGAGAAATCCTGGCTCGCTTGGAGGTCTCCACAACTTGGAGCATCTGCAGGCACCAAAAGCAACTTTTTGCATGGCCACATTTTATATTTAATAGTCACCGGATAAAATACACAAACACTGGAGAGAGAGTGCAGAGGAGAGACCAGCAAGAATGACCTCAAAAATGTGACCTCTGAGGAAAGGCCAAACAAACTGAGGCTGCTCAGGATGCCCTTGAGATGTAAAGACCAATAAAGGGGAAAGTAACTATCCCATCATGCTGCAAGGAGAAGCAATAAGTCATTCTCTGTGTCCCTGGGAACAGGACAATGTGTAGACAGCTCAGCATACCATGAAAAAGGTTCAGACTGGACATTTTGGAGACCTTCCAATAGGATGGATAGCGCAGCACCGGGTCGTGTTGCATGTGGGGTCTCTATGGCCAGGACCAAGCAAGGCTTTTCTCAAGAATTAGAGAGGTATAACTGATCTTGTTCCAGTGTGCGGGGGTGGATCCTGAAATCCTTTCCCAGCTGTGCAACTCTTAGTCTCCTGGGAGCAAACACACGCATCCCTAGTAGACCCTTCCCAGGAGGAAACACATCTGTCCCCACAGAGGCATAACTTGCATGTCTGGAGAATAGGAGAGAAGCTATGGATGAAGTTACAGAGGAAATGAAAGTGGATGTCCAGATTACAGGTTCAAATTTAGGCAGACATTATGCCCAAATTCTACTGTAGGCTCTTAAATATCTTTTTCTCCCGCTTTGGAGCTGAAGTTTAGTCCTCCCTACCACAGTCTCATGAATAATGTTAATGAAGATCAGGCCAATGTCTAAGCATGCGCAGTGTCTCCTAGCATTTTAGGGCCCGGTTGTATTATTATGCATTATTCCTGTACACATTCTCAACCCTATAAGCTAAATCTGGTTAGAAAAACTCAGGGGACATTTTAGACTCCAACAGACAGACAGAAAATTTGCCATGTTGGAATATACAATAAGGACTCTTTGTCTGCGTAAAATTGAGAATTCCCATGGTCAATGACTAGATGCAGGAGGAAGGCAAGAGCAAGGAAATTTTTAAGGAAAGCTAGCAGACTGAATGCAAGACAAAGTTTCAAATGTTTCCAAATCTCTGTCACTAGCATCATTGCACTTAATAGAAATCATGCTAATATGCAAATGTTTTCAATTCAGCTATTATCTTTTCATATTTTATTTGTTTATTTAGTCATGGTGTTAACAGTAAAAATATCTCTTCAGCACAGTGCCTTTGGGGATATTACAGAAAGTTCCTTTATTATTTCATGCAGCTCCTGAGAATAGTGTACGTTTTATATAGATGCGGCAGATCAGTAAAAGCATTCCCTGACATACAAATCCAGCATTTTGCATTTTGCACTCATGCAAAGGCATAATAGAAAAAAATTATGAAAGACATTGACCAGCAAGCTAGGAAAAATCCTACCGTCAAGCAACACAAAGAGCCAAATACTCAAGCCTCTTTTAAATCAGATCTTCCTTACTCATCTTCTAGATCCCCATATGTAACTCACACCAACTCGCACTCTCACCTGTTTGGATATAAGTCTGGAAGAAAAATGTATACTTCAGCTCTGGATTTCACTCTGCATGCAGAACCCCACGGATGCCTCAAATGTTTCAAATCTGTCTCTGGCTGAGGGTTAAATTTTAACCTGCACTTTAAAGTACATTTGGTGGTGAGTGAAAAAATTCGTAGAGGAAAGAAATATTGCTGTAACAAGTGTTTTAAAATGTCACCTATTTGAAACTGCCCTGAATGCTGTAGAGGTAGATTAACCCAGCTGGTGAGATAGCTGAATATGTTGCAAGCAGCTAATCTGCTTATACAATTCAGATAACTCAATATACAATGCTACTGATACATTCAAGAAAAAGAAATGGTAGGAAGTTTCTCCAAAGTCTATTATGTGTGTCTATGTGTAGGTGTATATGAGCAAAATGTGGATGAATTCAGTGATCGTCAAGATGGCAGCATGAGAGAGCTTCTTGTTATGACTACAGGATGCAAGGACATTTTTTTTCTGAGTAAGGAAAGTCTCTGATAATGAATAATTTCTTGATAGCGTACCAGGCTGCTTGTTATACATCTCAGTACTATGAAAGAAGACCAAGTTTTGTAAAAAAATCACTCTGTATCTTACCAATATATAGGGCACAAAGCTGACCCTTGAGTGGAGAAAAGCAGAGTGTAAAATCTGTTACAGAAGCTTATGCCTTGAGATAGTGTTAGTCTCCTATTTGTCTGGACTGCATCAACATTGCAATGAAAACAAACCAAACTCTTAAAAGGCCACAAATGCCACATTCTCTCTGCTGTGTTGATGAAACTTTTAATTACAAAATGAGTGAAGCTAGTTAAACTTCATAAAACTGTTGATTGTGTCGGCCTAGCACAATTACAGTCATTGCAGAGACATACCTTTCTGCTAGCTCTTTCCCCTTTCTCTTAGGAATATTGCTCCAAAAATGTGGAAGAACAGAATTTTGAAACTCCACAAAATGCAATTTGCATCACCGGTTTTGTGATGCCGTTGTTAACGGCCAAGATCAATAAACTGTTTAAGTGTGTCGGTATGCATTGCTGGCTGCACATAGGTATGAAATGAACCCAGTTTCTGGTGTAGCCTTGTGAACTGGAGAAACTGAGTGTATTGGAAGAACTCCATATCCACTCACTGGGAAAGTGGGGAATTTATCTCTGAAAGCATACTTACAAATCTGCTAGCTGTTGAATGAGATCAGTACATAAAATGGATCATATTCATTTTTGGTGCGATTAGGTCATCCTCAAAAACGGGTTCAACTCTGCGTGTCTTAAATTCCAGATCTTACACTTGGTCCTGTGATTTTTCTGACACTGTAACAGCAGTGTCCATTGGTGAACTCAGCTTAAAGTATGCTAAAACTGTGAGTCTCAAATTCATAATTCATGAAAATAAAACACTGCAGGAATGTGAAATAAATATGTGTGAATAAAAATATTCCCTAACAGGAACGGCATAGATTTTAAGAGAGTTACACCAAGAAAACCTCTAGCCAATTATTGATACTAATATTCTCTAGATGCTAAGGAAAGTAACTCCTGAAATACTTCTACACGATTTCTCATAGATTTATTATTATGTTGTACAGTTGAGCAAAGACGGATGCCATGTAGTGTACTATATTACATATTAGCAAGGCAAGATATTGGCTGTAGCAGGCATGGGGAAGGCAAAACCTCTATTATTTTTGAGTTAGGTAAATCCTTTTTGATTTTTCTGAAATAAGATAGCAGGACAAATCCTGAGAAAGTGAGCCACCTAATAAAAAGTGATGCTTGGAATCTAATTCAACAATAATGATGCCGAAATTTCTACAGGGATAACAGACAAGGCTCCCACAGGCTGCATCTACGGTAGTAAATTAAGCAGTGCCAGAAAACATATTGTGTTCTCCCAAACAGCTCCTGGGCATGGTGGACAGAGATTGCTATCTCCGGATTGCCCTTGGCGTGCCCCTATTTACCAGCATGCATCTTCCAACAGACATGTGTACCTCTTGCTTTAATCGCTCCTATAATGACTCTCTATGCGGTTGCAGAAAATACCTTGATGAAAAAGAGCCTGAGGTCTGGAGAAGGGAATCGTCTTAGGGGTTCCTCCCACGTTCGCTGCGGTCTCATCTCACGGGCAGTTGCAGAACTGGCCCCGCAACTGGACATGTGAAATTCTCTGAAAGAGAGGGCAAAGAGCTGGCTTTCGTCAGTGCATCCAGCACTCCCGCCCACTCACCCCACCGCCCTCAGCAGCTTCCTTCAACAGGTTTTGCAGGTGCTGAGGAGCGAAAGCCGCATGCTCGGATGCGACAGGAGCGTAACCCACTGAGGCTGTGTCCACTTCCCCAGAAGCACCCAGCAGCCCTGGCTGAGGAGCCGTGAGCAGGTAGAAACACTTCAGCTGCTCCTGTGGTGAGCAGACAGTGCCTATTGCCATTACCCGGCATTTCTGGGATGAGCTGACACGCTGTATGATGCCCTGGGACTGCACTCCCCTCCGGGCTCACAGGCAGGGGGCTGCGTTGGTGCCACCCTCTGCCAGGGAGTCAGAGGACCCTGGAGGGAGGCGTATCTGCTGGGTGCTCGACCACCATCAGCACAAGGCTGAGGACCACAGTCCCAGGATGAAACCACCTCCCATTGCTCCACCTGATTCCCTGCTTGCTTGCACACATGCTGAATCACAAGTCACTCCAAGAAGTCAAAAGACAGCACAATAAACAGAGCCAAGAATCAGATCAAATAGGACTGAGATCTCTAAAAGCCTTAGTCATATGAGTAGCTCACATAAGAGTTTCTTTCAACTCCAGCCTCGTACCATCAGTGTTTGCTTGTCAAAATCAGTAACTTTTGTTTTGCTTCACTGTACACGTTGGCTGTGAGTGGCTTTTTGTGCCCTTAAAAACAATCAGCACAAATTGAAGGCATCTCAGGCACTTGCTGAAGTCCAAGTACATGGGGAGGCCTTAGCTACCACTCACCCCCGGCTGAGTTGTGCTGTTCAGTTCTGGCACCTTCCCAAGCACAGAAACAGCAAATACAGCTCAAAGGCCCTACCGAGCTAAAAAACAATCAAACCCACTACACAATTCCCGTCCATACAGATTTGTCTTGGCCGCCTCCACTGGTTTCTTTTCAGGTTTAATCACAACTGTAAAGACTACCTGTTTATCCAGCTAAGTTAACTAATAGATGGGATGTGCTCAATGACATGGGGGTGGGTCATTTGCTCTGGACACATGGTTTTCAGTAAAGCCCATTGGGCTCCTGGGTTTTTTTACAGCCCCGGGGGCAAGTCAGTGTGTGAGGCAAAATGTTAAAATCCCAGAGCCCAATTACACAACTAAATACACTGTGAGTGCCATCCAGCGAAGGAAGCCAAGCTCAGCTTTTTGTACAGTGGGATTTACAAAATTATTGCCCTCAGACTGGGCGCACCTGGCTGCACGCAATCCCCTTTCGCCCCTTTGTCGCAGGGCAGTAGCTGGATCTCCTCAAGCTTTGATGGAGGTTGCCTGCAGGAGTGGCCCATGGGCAGTGCTGGACAGACCTCTGATGAGCCCCGGGGTGGGACCTGTCCCTGGGGCACCTTCAGCCTGAACATCAGAGCTGCGTGGTCAACCTCTGCCAAACCTCAGTGTGCTGTCCCCAGCGTGAACCTGCAAGTGAAGTAAAACCAGTCACATCACATAGAGTCCAGTAAAATCACATGGGAATCAAAAGCTTGGGTTTTTTATTCCCCTTTAAAAGTACTTCAGGGTTAAGCCTCCTCGGTGTCCTTTTTTTGTCAGAACTACCAGGCTCTTTGCTAAAATCAAATTGATTTTTTTTCCTAGGAATCATATATTTATATATATGTACAACCACATATATATATATACACATAGATTTCATATTTGACAGTTAGGCTGACAGCTATAGTTGCATTTAATTAAAGTGGTACTCCTCGTCTCCTGGCTCTTCACATCTGCACCTGCTTCACACTGATTATGTTCTGGGTATATTCACAACCTCAATTGAGATTCTGCATGTCATGGTGCTCATTTTCATGTTTCTCTGGTCTCAGGGACAGTGCCTCCACACTGAGGTTCACAGGACCTTTCCCTTTGGAACAAAGGTAAATCCTGTTGGCTTTTTTTTCAAGGTCCATGTTTCTTTGTCATCTGAAATTTGTAACTGGCTTCGTATCTAAAATATCATTTGAATGTGCAGTTTATTTCTACTGAATCCAAGCTAGCAACAGCTGAAGGCCCTTGAAACCCCTGTTAAATCATGGCTTACCTGCAGTTCTGTTTTTCCAATGGTACCACACAGAAAAGAAGTACATATGGCAAAGTACCCACTGCAGCAGACAGATACATAAGGCTTGCTGTAGTATTTTAGTGGTGAATCTTGGGGCCAGCCCATCATCATGTAAATCCACACTCTTTGTTGGTGTTGTTTTGTAGGAACTTAGTACCATTAGTGTCTCTCCAAGTCCAACAAAACAGCTCATCAGTGGGGAACCCACCAGCCCTGCTTTGCAAGTGAAAGGCTCATCATGAAGTCTTTCAATATCAGCAGGCTATTTAAAAATGGAATTTGTGGCACTCTGCAAGAGACTTCTGTAATTTCAATTAGGCTTTCTTTGGAATGGGCTATCTGAGAAAAGAACAGTTTTGGAAAATAAAGGCTTTATCTACTTATTAGCAAGTCAATAAAAGCCATGAAGACTCCAAACTTCTGCTTTGGCTTTGTGTGCATTAACAGGCCAAACAACCTAGCTTCATTTGAAACTGGTTTCAAATTACTTGCAGATGGCTGGATGTAGATGAAAGACTGCATAAAGGTGTTCCTTATTCTATTCTCTACTCCCTAGACTATTGGGCTATGTGCTGACACTTGGATGCTTGTTTTACAATATCATTTGACATGTGGGATTTATGTGTCAAAATTTCATTTAAAGCCAAGAAAATGTCAACTAGCAAGCACAGAGAAGCAGCAAAAAGACTGTGCTTTTCAAGACAGAAGTCAGTGAGTCGGACACTGCCAAGTCTTAACCCTGTACCAAGCACACACAGACAAGAATTTGACCCAACTGCCAGCAAACTAAGATTCCTTTGGTGTGTTCTGCTGAGATTCCATTACTGCCTTTATCATTAAGAAAATAACGTAATAAAATGAGACCTTTTCCCTGAATGCATTAATAAAGATAACTTGTTGGTCAAGCTCCAAAACCACTGGAGCCACATTTAATTTACTGCTTTTATGGATTTAGGATTTGGTTTGCTGCTATGTTCAGTCCACTGCAACAATATAATGGGAAATTGTAATGGCATGTTTAAAAGAAAGGATTCATAATCTATCACTGAAGCTTTAAAATGTCTTCTGCAGACACCCACAATTAAACGCTACCAAAAATGGGTATTTCACATGGTTTTACCACAGCTCACCAAAAGGGGAAAGGGAGAAAGGGAGAAGATCCAAATAATCATCAGTATAGCTTTCTGTGCTAGTAACCTTAAAACAGTTAAGAGAAGTGCTAAAACAGCTTTTAAGGGCTTGAAACCCCATTCTGCTGCTCCTCATATTAAGAGTGTCTGTGTGTTACTTCATAAAAAATCAGATAGCATAGCGCTTTATTTCCAAGTTATGTGAAGGTCTTTCTGATATCTCATGACTAGTTGTTCAGAAAGGCACTGGACTTTTGTGCGTGCCTAGTTCAGGTGCTGGAGACTACGCCATCATCAACACATGAAGCATTGAGAAAACCAGAGCACCTGTGGAGTGCAGGACCATAGGCCTGCCACGTCATGACAGGGATAAAGGTGTCACGAAAGACCCACATCCCATCAATCTCCGCATAAGAAGAGCTCTGCTTCTTAAAGGCCTGACTCTGCAGCCTCCCGTGTTGAGCAGAAACTGCTCCAACAGCTGCATTCACTTGGGCTTGCTGTTGCCTTGTGATGAGGGAAAAATGGGGAATTGAGTATTGACTTGTTTGAAATGTCCCTTACCTGTAAAGGAGATGATTCTTCAGAGTGAGGTTTCGAGGCGAAATGCCAGTCTGAAGGATTAGACATAAACTGGCACAGCTTCGGCTCGCAGGCAAAAGATGGGCTCAAGCTATTCTCCAAATGCCATGTGTGTTTCTTTCCTCCTCCTCCTGGGGCATCCAGAGCCTCCTCTTTCTCCTGCTCCAGTTTTAGGAGATGACAGCCGGAGCTCGCTCTCCGCAACGCTGAGCAGGCTGCCACTGGCATGCCCATGACGTGGTCCAGCCCCGGGTGAAAACAAATAAAAGCTCCTGATAGAGAGCGAACACCAAACCCACTCAGTTCCTCTGGATTTATTTTAAGACTGTGGGTTTTGGTAAAGAATGTCTGACAAATCCTTTCAAACTGTCCTAGGAAACGTGCCCATCTCTTCACTTTGGGGAAGGGAGGAAGGAATTTGCCATCTTAATTTTACCATCAGGATTGATTAAATGCTTTGTAGGTCGTGCTGGAAAAAGGCATTCTTCAACCTAGGTGACAAAAAAAAAGCGCCTTATTTAGACAATGTGGCTTGTATGGAGTCTTGCTCTAGCTGCAGAATTAAACAAACACATTGTTTTTTATTTGCGTTCAGGAGTTTCCATTTGTGCAGCTTTTGCCAGAAGACTTAAAAGGTCTGTGATGTGTAATTTACTGCTCAGTGATTTTAAAGATGAATGTTTGGATTCTCATTGATACTTGATTTTTATTGCTCGTTTTGTTACCGGGGAGGTTTCCACATGTAGCTTTATATAAACTCGGTCTGGTTTCTTGTTCTGTCCTAAGGATATAGCATGTCTTGCTTCACTAAGAGTTTGGAAACAAATGTTCTGGGATTTTTTGGTTTGCTTTGCTTTGCTTTTCTTCCTCTCTACCACTCATGCTTATACTTTCTATTAATTCCTTGCTGAAGATACTTCCTTTACAGTCGTGATTTCTGTCAGTGGTTTTGGGACTCCTTGCAGACCTGGCGAGCCAGGCTCCCTGCAGCGGCCACATTTCTGCATGTCCTAAAACCTACCTGCAGCCTACCTGTCTCCATCATGGGCCCACCATGGGCAGCAAGAAATGGGTGAGACCCTGAATTGCCTGGTCCCACCAGGGCCCTTTCTGCCAGCTCAGCTTTATTACCATATGGATGCTATGAAGTCCATCCCAAACAAAGCAGCTTTTAGGAAGCTCTAAGAGACGGAAGTCCCAAAAAAGTCCCGAGAGACCTAAAGTGGGGCTTGGATCAAGTTTATTCAAAGCACTAATTCTGACAGCTCATGGTCAGCAAGAAGCTGACTTACCTGGGAGCATCAGGACCTGGCTGCCCCATTGATAAGGGCTGAGCATGGTCCTCTTACCCCAAGACTTGGCAGGTCATCAAGCTAAAGCCAAGTCAAGGCCCACTAATGAGACTCCCTTAGAGGGTCACTCCGGTAGATACCTAAGGGCGTGCCTAATAGATGTTGTCAGAATAGAACTTTTCACAAAATACAGCAGCAACACTCTTGGAAGGTGGACAGGGGGAGGCGATACCCCTTTGCACGACAGCTGAGCGGCTGTAACACTCTGCCAAGGAGCAAGCAAACCCACTTCATTTCCTCCTCCCCGCGGATGGCTTACAGCTCACCAGGTTCCCCTGATTGTGTTTCACCTGGGCGCCTAATCAAACAAACCGTTCATGAAATAAGAGCTGACTGAGCAATATTTCAAACCCTGAAAGTCTACGTACAATAGAAGTTGTTTTAAAATTACTTGCCAAATTAGCTCAAGCGAGCCAGAAGCACTAACTCCTAGCCAAAGCTCTCAGTGTGAGTTTGAAAGTTGAAATAGAACTTTTAGGGCTCTTGAAAGAACAGGAGATGAGGGAAATGGCATTCACATTTATTACAGAAATGTAATTCATAATCCCAGTGGTGGGAATGCTAATGCCTCTTGACTGGTTACAGTGATTTTGTGAAAGCAAAAAGATCTCTGGACCCAAGGACACTACAAAGAGCAAATGAAACATCCTGTAATCATGGTGATGACGCAGGAAAACAGTTAGTTCTATGCCCTACCTGAAGTACCTGCTTAAGTACTTTGCTGCATAGGGTTGTACTTAAGGTTTTATCCTGTAATAACCTTTTTCTTGCCTTGTTCATAGTGAAATGCATTCTGTTTCTGCTTCATTTGATTTTTAAGAAAAATTTTTCCAGAAATAGCTAAAAACATTTTCAAAGAGTTATCTCTAATGTTTTTCATCTGCCATTAATACAGCACACAAGAACCGTCTCTAAAAATTAGCATGGACTTCAGTATGTCTGTCATCCCACAAGAAAAGCATGTCATCCACCACAACGCCTCTGAACACCTCTCTTGACACTACATATTTTCACCCAATAGTGACCTCTAGTTAATTTTTTTCCCCCGTCTCTTCCTGCACATTGGCTTATAGTGTGGAAAGGCTGTGGTAGTCTTGTTCTGCGGGTATTCTACCACGGCATATGAACCACCTCCTATTTGTTGCTCTGTTTACAGAAAGTGAGGTTTATTTACTGTCACAGACACACACAAATAGCACCGAAGGCCAAAAAGACATCCAGAAAAATCTGGCTGTAATGCAATTGCATCGCATCCCTCACTGATCCTTCTCATGAGTACCTGGTGCAGCACACATGGTCCTTTAGGACATCATCCAGTGAAGCATTAAGCGCTCCCCTAACTTTAAGCATATGATTAGTCCCATCGATGTCTATGACAAATAATATGCTTCCTCTCACTGCCTCGGCAGTGGATAGGGGAGAGGAGAGATCAGATTTTACCAGATCCGTGTATACTTGGAAGAATAGGTAAACCAGTATCTTATGTCTACATGTTGTACAGTTTTCTATCCTTGATAAACTCTTGAACTCTTAGAAACGGGCAACTTAGCACTACGCATATTCCTCTCTGAGAACTAGATGCTTGTTAGGCCTGAGGTTTTAAACCTACACCATCCTTCAGTCAGTCTTGTACAAGAAATACAGCGATTTTTAATTTAATGGGAAAATGCCCAAGTGGATTTTCCTTAAAATTTCACACAGGAGAAGTATGTGTCATTGCTCTCTTGGAGGGAAGGACTTGTTAGCACCTGCAACTAAAGTCTTCAAAAGAAAGTGCCATGCAGAAACATAAGCAGAGTGGTTTCAGTGTCACCTCCCCAGGCATCAGCAGTAAAGCCAACTGTGACCACTCAGAGAACTAAAAGGTTGGTATTAACATATCACGATTCCTGTAAATTTCTCCTACGAATAAGCATGCTTTCAGATTAAGAACTGGTAATTTATCTCTCTACTGGCTGCTTCATTCTTGTTGCTTCAGCTACATCCCCACGCTGGGGATCACAACAGGGGGTGATTGCCTGCATCTGACAGCTCCCCCCAAATAATAATAATAAAACCAACAAACCAGAA
This sequence comes from Pluvialis apricaria, assembly GCA_017639485.1. Lineage (NCBI taxonomy): Eukaryota > Metazoa > Chordata > Aves > Charadriiformes > Charadriidae > Pluvialis > Pluvialis apricaria. Next base: position 49,268,960 of record CM030010.1, on the reverse strand, counting down.
AAGGGGGAGGGGGGAAGAGAGAATGGAATATAATTGCTAGAACATGAGCCATACTCAGAAATTGCTTTTTTTTCCCCAAGTAATATACATTGGAATCTCAAGTAAATGGAGTGTATAATTCTTTGTGAAATGGACACAGAGTTAACACAGAAATAAATACTCAGAAACACAAAACGGCACATGCACACATACACATATGTCTGTGTCTGTGTTTTACTCAGACACACACAGAAACTGTGATTCCTTTTATCCAGTTAATTGTATGTCTTTCCCTAACATCTTACTTTCTGTACTTTCAAAGCCTTATTTTTTAATTAAAAACACTTAATTTTTTAATTTTTTTTTTTTTAAACGACAAAGCCACAGAAAACTTGTGGTAGGCTGCTGGAGTGCAATTACCCAATTCCACAGCACCAGTCCCTTTTCTTTTTGGATGGTAGTCACAGACTCCAGATGCCAATGTACTGAGGCTAATTTTTTCCATCAGCAACATGTAGCTATTTGGCAGACTGCTCTAGCATTTTTGCTGGCTGCCTCAGAGCGGTTAAATGGCAGCGCTCTCCATATATTGCCTGGGAAACTGATTTACCTGGGTGGTATTTTAATCAATGTTTTGCCTTACCCATACATTTTATGCAATGGCTTCCTACTAATAAACATGCCTTTGAATTATCTTCTCATTATATTTCCACAAAGATATATTTTTATTTGTAGTCAGAGTCCTGCACTTAAATGTTCTTCCGCGATTCGCAGGCTCCTGTGGTCACAAACCCAGGGTACAAGGATTCCTGCACCCCTGGGTTGAAGAGCAGTGGACACCGTGCAATTAATTCTCCTCAGTTCACCAGCCAACCCAAGAGAGACGGAGGGGAAATGGTTTCAGACTGATCCCAATTTCAAATTGCATTTGTTTGTTTCATCAGCAGAATACTTGCCTTCTCAGTGGTATTTCCAGTTGACTAAAATGTTCTACAGGATTCAAAAATTTTAGAACAATCTAATTTCCAGTTGAAAAACTATTAAAAATCTACTTTTTCTAATTCACTTACCAAATGTTGAAAAAAATGTGTTTTTGTTTGTTTTTCCTTATTTTTTTCTGACCAGAAGTGTTCGTGAAATTTTATATGAATTTACAAGTAAATTTACCTGCCTTGAAGTTTCATTTTTTTATCTAAAATAGGTCATTAACTTCATATTATACCATAAAGCTGATATAAAAAGAAAAAATTGGCGCTGACTTCATATATATGTGTAAACATATATACACACACGTACACACATATAAGTATATGTGTGCTATTAGCTGCTCAACCTCCATAGTTTACTTGAAAATACATAATGTCTAAGCTGACTGACACAAAATTTGACCTCAGTAAAGAAAAGTAGAGGGCACGGTTCAGCCAGGACAAGGGCAAGGCTGCAAGGAGAATCAGTGTTCTTGGCGCCCACATGGCACTAGATGAATGGGACAGACCTGCACCTGGGGACCCTTCGGTTAGATACCAAGGAAAAAGTTCTCACAACATAGCTAGTTAGACTCTGCCCAAGCCTGCCTGTGGAGGATAGAGATACTCAAGATCAGACCTGAGAAGTGCCTGTTGGAAAAGGTTTGGGTATGGGTGGCGTTGCAGGACAACGGGGAAGACCATCTGCGTGGTCCCTGAGCCCAACTTCCACCCCCAGCATTGTGAGCCTGGGACTCCAGGCCTGCTCTCCTGGCTGTCCTCACCTCTTTCTTTCATCGGAATTTGCCTCCCCTGCAAGCTAGAGATGACAGGCCGTTGCTTACATCCCCTACAATCAAAACATCAGGCGCTTTCCAGGGAATGAGGAACAGTAGCCTCTCCTCACAGGAAGCCATCGATGTGCTGCTGTTCAGCGGAAACGCTGGACATCTTTCCTGTGAGCCAAGTCAGGATGATTAAGCCTTCTGCTGGTTTGTATATTAAACCTTTGCATTTTAATTAGGGGTTCAGGAGGAAGGCTGTTTTCTTTGGAAGGGGAAGGATGTCATTTTCATTTTCTCCCTCCGGCACTCCATCCTTTTGGGAAAGTCTCCCCCATAGAGCTGAAACGTGGATAATTTGCTTTTGTGTCAGGAAAAGCACAATCTGCGGGGCATGTACTTGGTACTCTGGAGGACAAAGCATCCCTTGGCTGTGCTTTGGGGCCAGCGGATAGCTGTGGGGTGCGGGCGGCTCTCCCCACCACCCATGATGGGAAGTGCTGCTCTTTTCACTGCCTGCACGCTGCTCCAAGGAAACAGGACGTCTCTTACCTGCCCCTGCAGAAGCAGGTATCTCTGTGCATCTGCGCTGCGCAAGTGCAGAAAGCGTCATGGAAAAGCACCCACAAACTGATATTAAGATGCACTTAGACACCTCCAGAGTGATGGCACTGCTGCATTGACTTTATGCTCTGCAATGGGCTTTCTCCACATGAGAAACAGGTTCTTCATGCCGGGACTTTTCCTCCTGTACGTTTTTTCTGCAGTCCCAGATGGTTTCAGTGTTGTCAGAGCCTTCACAAGAGCCATGCCTGCCTCCCCTGGAGCTGGTGACAAGCCACACAAATGACCACAAGAACATTTTGTCTCAATTCCTATGCCTGGAGCCTTTCTCCTCCCCACCCCAAACCACAGCCTTACCCAGAGCTGGGGAATGGAGGTGAAGCATTAAAACACATTTTGCTCTATGCCAGTGAAAAAAAAAAAATAGCAAGCAATCATTTTTTTGTGGAAAGTAGCAAACAACCACTTTTTTGTAGGACTGAGTACATCAGGATGACAAGAAACACCTCTTGAACCTTCTCCGAAATGAGTTTTCATATCCGTCCCTGACATGGCAGCATAGGATGTCCACCTCCTCACCAACATACCATAGTAGGAAGAAATTTTTTACTGGAACAGGTTGCCCAGGGAAGTTGTGGATGCCCCATCCCTGGAAGTGTTCAAGGCCAGGTTGGACAGGGCTTTGAGCAACCTGGTCTAGTGGAAAGTGTCCCTGCCCATGGCAGGGGGGTTGGAACTAGATGATCTTTAAGGTCCCTTCCAACGCAAACTATTCTATGATTCTATGACGTGACTCGAACAATCCGTAATTTTTATTTTAAATTAATGGAGGTCAGGTCCTCTTTAGGATGAATTGAAAAGTTTCCCTCTTGCCTTCACCGCTGATTTAATTTAATGTGCTGGACTGTGCCCAAGTGTTGCCAAACCACCTGCAGGTTGGTGCTTCCTTGCTGCACTTGGGGAAGAGCTGGCAGTGCCAGGGCTCCCACTGGAAAACCAGGACAGCTGCTCCCTCCATTTCAGTCTCACAAGGAGCCTGACACCAGCTTTACACACCTACACACTCCTGTAAATCTGGCTTCACTGCCAAATATGACTTCTCCTTATGGGGTAAAAAACACATCATTTTCTTGCTTAACAGCAGAATTTAAGAAACCTCATCCCTGTGTCAAAAGTGATATTGCAAAATTCTATATAATTTATAAGCAATTATATATCCCTCACAGCCTGACCTCCAGGGCTACTTAGGAATCTCAATTTCCAATTAACTCAGCTGGGTCACCTTGCTCTCCGATGCCTTTGGCACAGTTATATTGTTTTACAAAAGATAAGTTTACAGATGGAGACCCAAGGGTTAAATTGTGTGGGGTATGAGGCCAAGATAAAGCTATGGAAGTCTAAAGAATTCATGGTCTGATGTCAGCCGTTACCTTGTGCAGGCATTCCTGGGTCATTCAGAAATGTAAGCAAGTTGCACATGCATGCTCTGTCAATAATGCTATTTGTCCCATGAAGTGTTTCTCCTTGGCCAGTGACAAGTCAGATCCTGGGACGTAAATCCCAATGCTATTTTATCACCAAGCCATGCAGAAGATAAAACTTACTGCTTTCCCTGTTCTGCTGTCAGCCCCTTCTCCCCCAGCAGCTTGCCACATGCCATTCACGGATTACATGGCTTTCATACACCCAGCAGTGGAAGCCCGTCTGCCATGATTTCGCATGCTCACGGCTGTAGGTCACAGGGAAGACTCAAGGCCGTCCACCCCGCTGATGCAGCCGGCGATTGCAAAGCGTGCTGGTGAGCCACTAGCAATAGGAAGATCCAGCACTTACAGTGAGCAGCATCATTGACATTGCAATGATGCATTTTTGTGTAATTTTCAAACTTAAGGCTGCAACTTCTCATGTCTTTAGCCAGTAACAATTTGACAACTGCCTTCATACCGGCTAGGCTCCAACACCACAGGGCTTCACCGTTGCAAGAGCGTCAGCAGCGGAAAGGAAATACGAAGAAATTGGAGAAAGCAGTGTGACAGGTGGAGAGCTTTGCTCGAGGGTGGCAGTGCCTCATCCTTCATTTTTACTGCATTATCTGTCACAGATGTCCGTAGGCTACAGCTTCCCTGACTCCTGTAAGATCAGGCTCTGAAAAGGAGAGACCAGATGAAGGTCTTTAAGCAAGGGAGAGAAATCAATTACCATGATAGATGGGTTGTAGCAGTTGGAGGTGAAGAAACGAAAAACAGCCAGCAAGCTCTCCTACAGCATGCAGCGATAGTCCATGTGTAGTTCCCCTTTTGGGGAGATGTTTCCAGCCATGTGAAGCACCCACGGCCAGCAAAGCCAACGTCCATCACTGGCTGAGCACAGCGAAAGGAGTGGGTCTCACCCTGCCCTCTGCCACCCCTGTAGTGAGGACAAGCTCAAGACCACCTCTTGGCCGACTCACGAGCTTCTGAAAATATGACCTGGAAGAGATCACACTGATTTTCATCTGCTTGCATAGCTTGATGCTTAGAAAGTAGTCATCCATCAGCAAGGAAAACTGCTGGCAAAGAAAAGATTTTTTTTCCGCCTTTGATAAATCTGCTGATTTTCTAAAGACTTTTTTTCATTACTTTTATTAATGAAAACAGGAAAAAATAAAGAATAATAGCACTAACTATATCAAACCTTAGGTATTCAACATGAGAGGCTCCAACAGTGTCAGGCCTTCAGAAAGCATCAAGCAGTAACCTTCTTAAAATGAATCCTTACTAAAGTTTTTCGGTATAGGTACTCAAGAAATTTGACCTCTGAAATTACAGTTTATTTTTTAAAATGTTTCTGTAATCTGGGAATCATTTAACTACAATTTTGACATAGCAGTAATTAAACAATCAAATCCTGCTAGATATTTGTACATATAGACATTGACAAGATCATTACTTTCTTACATCTTATTAAGCTAATGTTAATATTCAATTGCTTGCACAAATCAGATTTAATTATTACTTAGAATAGCTCTTTTATATTAAAAAGCCCCGCTTATCTCCTGTACTTTCTGTTCACTAGAAGATTTGAAACACAGCATTTTTTCAATATCAAGGAAAATACTAAATCTGAGGTGGTTTCTCAGTGCTCAATGAGGAAAACAGGCCTTGCCAGATATGAATAGTGGCCATGTGTTAGATGATGGAGTTTCAATGTGCTTGTTTAATTTGCAATCATACACAAACTTAACAGTAAACAACCTCAGCAAATAATGAGCATTTGATGTAGAGCATTTTTTACCAGGGACAACGAGCATGAAAGTCAAGATGAATACATTGCTTCAATTTCATGGACAATGGGAATTAGAAACAGGCTGCATACATTCTGTTTTAACTTAGAGAATAAAATGTTTTCATTGTCTAAAAACTAGATTTATTTTCAATAACACTCTAACCCTATTTTTCTCCCTCCTAGTGATTTTCCCAAAATTTTCACAAGTAGGGAGTAGCTGTCTTAAATATGGCCAATTAATTTTGTTACTTAGTTGGCTGTGAGACAGCAAACAATAACTTTCTTGCTATTAATTGATAGCTGCAGAAAAGAAGCAATGGATCACCTCAGACAGCTCAGATCAATCTTTTCATGTTTAACATTTGCTTTGAAAATACAACTTTGCAAGTGATTGATGCAAGGAAAATTGGCTACAGTCTCTTTTCTACCATATTGGCTAGAAATGTCTTTATTTGACACCTAACAGACTACTTACATGTCTGAGAAAGCCACCAAACGTTGATTCTCCTATGTACCTGTCCCAGCCCATACCTGAAGGTGCCTAAAGGACACTACAATGACAGTGAGTGACAGTTCACGGTATTTTCAGAGAAAGAAGTAGGTGGAAGCCCCACTTCTATTCCTGCTGTCACATCTGACAGCTGAGTGACTTCAAGCCACTTCTGCTTGGCTCCCTGCCCTTGGCTCTCCTGCAGGATAGAGCAATGAGCACCGCCACGCTCCTTGCTCGATGACTGCCTAGTGCCAGCCCAAGGAGCCTCGCTCAGCCCATCTGTGCCCGGCACTAAGGCAATTACACCAGCAGATTGCAAGAGAGCGCAAAAAAAAAAAAAAATGCAAAATCCACCAAGATGAGCCAAACCAGCCCAAGCCAGCAAAGTGAAAAATGCATTCTTAGAATTAGAAAGAAAAAGCTGCAGCATAAATACCCCCACAGATATAAAACGTGCATGGGAAAGAATACCACAGCTCAGTAAAGCAAGGGGAGAAAAACACACTGAGAAGAGTGCGGGAGTAGCGGGGAAGGGGCTGCCCTAAAAGATAAACAAGCTGGAGGATGGGAAGCAAACCCTGGAAAAAGAGAAAAAAAGACAAAGAACAGATGGTGGTGAATAAATAAAGCCAGAAACCTAGCAAGGATTATAAAACATTTTTATATAAACATCAGTAGAGGACAGAGCCCATAAGACTTGTAAAATATTATTTATTAACTCACAGCCAGGGCATTTTATGGTACCCACCTGATTGGCAGGTGTATGAGCCCAGTTCCCACAGAGAAAACTCACTCTTCAGGTGCGTCACTGCATCTGGAGGGAGGTGTTTTGTAGCTGTTTTAATGTGTATTTTTGCCTACATCCACAGGCTGTGATTTTACTCAGAAGCCCCCCAAATGCTCCACGGAAAGGAACTGCCAAAGACCGTTCAATTTGCAGCTAGGACCAGGGGACTCTCTCCCAAGCCTCTGTAAAAAAAGGGTGTTTTCCCAGTTCTTCAGAGAGGATGACTGTGGATATCACACGGGACATTCGAGTTAGAGGACTGAATTTCTTGGAGAAAACAAACTTCTGGGGAAAACTTGAGCTCTCTGAAATTGGAAAATATTCTTGGTCTGTATAAAACCAGAGGAAACAGTCCATCCTTCGTATGCCAAATGTCTCTACAATAGAGAAGATGTGCTAGTAACTACCTCATCTAACAGCTATTAATGAAACTGCAGAAATGTGTTATTTTTAGTGAAGCAACAAAAGTGAGACACATGGAAGTTCATCTCGGTGACCAGTCCAGCCCAGACCATGACAATGATACATACTGGTGCCTCCATACCGGGGCACTAAGACAGACACCCTGCAGTACAAGCTCTGTGTTAGGCCATGGGCAGAGAGTGAGGCTAAATCAGTTTATTTAGTGACCCTGTGGTCAGTTTGAAAGCTGGGGTCAATGAGAAATTATAACTGGTGAGTTAGACCGAGAGAGCTAGCCCAAGAATTATGTTTACTGACTGCACTGGATCTTACAAAGGCTATTTATTACCTCTTACTAACTAATTAAATTTACTGTTGATGGCACGATCAATCCCTGCAGTGCCTTTTGCTGTTGCTTGGACCTGCCGTTCCCCTTGAAATACTAGAGCAGCTGTGAAAAACTGAGTCTACTGCTGTTGGCGATTGTGCTTGGTTGCGTTTTATGTGCTATTGTTATCTCATGCTCTTTGTGTGTTATTTTGTTACGGGCATCTTTCTGTGGTACCCCTCTTGCTTGCAATCGCTGCAGAAACCCATTGTGAATGCGTTGTGTCCTGAGACAACAAATCACAGTGGGTTTTTGTTGTTGTGTTTAACTTTTATCAGTTCATTATGTTGCCTTGCTCCAGTTTCTCTGGCCACAGTTGCCAAAGCCACAGGAACGCTAGCTCTCAGGTTTTTGTTTAAAAAATACACGAGAAGCAAGACTTTGTTATTGCTGTACTGACATTTCTATATGGATTAGATGTGGATAGATAGATAGCTGTGCAGTTTTCTTCAGGAGCCATTATATTATTTACTAACATTTTCCCCCGTGCAATGGACTGAGCACAACAGAGGTCAGTAGTTGCCAATCCAAAACTGCACCTCATGGCAAACTGGCTAAAATCTTGCCGCCTGCCTGAAAAGAGACATGGAAAGCATTGTACAAGTACAAGAAAACCTCAAAGGTTAAATATGAAGTGGATAATATTTAATGACAAAAGAGAAATTGTTGAGTCATATCTGACTAAATTAGGTGCATCCTATTTCTGTTCAGCTATAGTCCCCTCTAGCAGGGGGACTATCACAGGGTACTACCACAGGGGACTGGCAATGCCTGATTAAAATTAGAACACAGTTTTTGCAGCAAATGTAAACTAAGTGAGAGGAACTTCATTCACCTCTGCCTGCTCTGAGGGGGCAGGGATTTTTCTTGGCCATCGGCATTAACTCTTTCATTTGCCTGGGTACGTATTCTTGGCATATCAGCTCTATTGATTTCATCTGTTCTTTTAAGGAAAGAATGAAATGTCTTTCCTTGACTTTACACTTTTCAGTTGACCCCAACTTATGATTCTGAATATGCTTTCCTCCATGCTCAAGGAATGACCCATCCATCAGGCATCCTAAGGATGTCCCGCGTGGGGCAGGTGGGAGATGCAGTGCCGGTTAGCCTCACTAACAGCCTCAGCGACTTTCTAAAGCATCTTAACCCCGCACCATGACTGGCCACAGCAGACTGTACTTCCTCAGAGACCAGACATTTTTGCAAGGTTTCTTACATCAAGCTGATGTGTACAATTCCTAGTTCTTTTCCTCAAATGCTGTAAAAATCCTGCAAACACCAAATCTCTTCCAGGCTTGCATTCAATTTGCAAATGCTGTACACATCTGTGGGTTTGTCATCCGGAGGTGAGGGGAAGGCACTGCAAAGACCCCTTTTGGCAATGTCAGGATGTTATTTGTGCCAGTTAACATGGGCTTCCCACAAATAAAGACACTGAACCTTTAGCACCATAGCCACAGCTGCCTTCTTTCTTTAAAGTTTTTGACTGTAAAACACTTTAAAGTGTTTGTTAGTGTCTGCAGTACATAAACTGCTGATCTAATGCTTTAGGTTTTAAATCAAGTTGACACTTGTATCAGTCTTAGTAATTCATTTGTGGTTGCACAGAAATATTCCCAAACATACACATCACCCAAAACAATTCATTCTGAATGCCACGAAGAGAAAGGAAGGCCTTTTCCCACACAGTGCATAATTAAATAGTGAAATGCACCGCCGTTACCTTATGGAAACCAGAAGTTTAAAGGGATTCAGAAAGAGATCAGGGTAGTTAACAGAAAACAGGTTAGCACAGTGGCTCTCAAACACAATTTTGCCCGTACAGCCTGGAGCTTACCATGTGTCACGGCAGATGCCAGACGCCCAATGGACCATAGGTGCTGGTTTTGGTACGCTTCTCCCGGGCATCTGCTGTTGGCCACAGCTGGGGCAGGACGTGGGATAGTTCCTATGATCTTCGCTGCCATCCTTGAGAGCTGTGGGTACTGCAAGCCCTCCTGCAGCTGCATCTGGAGCAAAGTTGTGACACTCTGGGAAGAGACCACCAAGGTGTGCAGGCTGCATCCTTGGGAGCAGACGTCCTCTGCTCTTTCTTCTGGTGGTATGCGTTCCAGCTCCAGCACCATCACAGAGTAAGATTGGGCTAGATGTGCACATGGGTGCAAAGAAAAGGAGAGCCTTTGCAAAGCCAGATACTACCACGGTCCCTCCACTCTGGGACTATTGATGAATGTTTATGCTCACAGCACTGACTGTTCATTAGCAGAAGCTGTCATTTTTTCGTCTGAGATCATTTAGCTGAAGTGTTTTGCCAGTAAATTTCTGGCACCCCTCTTCATGAGGAATGCCAGACACAGCAAACTCCTCACTACTTGCTGCATCTACACTTTTAAATAATTGACAGTTCCACTTTGTTCATTTTTACAGAGACATTGATGTATCTGGCAGTTCCTTAAGAGATGCCTCTGTGCTCAAACTGCAGCCACATCTGAAGAAACAGCAGACTGGAGATGCAATATTTCTTTTTGCTCTTCCTCCTTAATCTAAATACCTTCAGCCTGAAATGCCAAATATTGGACTCTACCATCTCCTTTATCTTTCTATGTATAATAAAAAGGAAATGTATTTCGAAAGATGACAGTTTTATTGTGAAATAACTTGTTGCTTTTTAAAATACTGTTTTAATTTCCTCTCTGTTTTCCCAAACTCTTCGAAGTCTACCCAAACTAACTTTGAGTTTTCTAATGCTGTCCCATCATTAAAAAAAAATATCTGAGCATACATTATTTTAATATTACTAAAATCCACCAGGGCTTTTCTACAATCTCTGACTTGTTTCTTTTTTGAGGCAAACCGGGTTGAGAAGAGCTGGAGGGAGGGAGCAACTGGAAGGGGACAAGCAGTGGTTGATGGGAGGTTTGGAGACAAGTTTTGAGAATGGCAATTCCGAAGGCAGGAAAGATGGAGGTTTTGCTGTGTCTCCTCAAGACAGCCACTATCCCTGCTCGCCTGATCTCTTCCAGACCCTGATGACTGAGACATCACACAATGCAGTTGGGTGTGCCGGTTTGCAATGCCACAGCTGTGTTGGTGGTCCACAGACTGAAATTCAACCTTTTAATGTAGCTGGGACTTGACTGATCAACATGGTGGAAGACTGGGGCCTAAGCCCTAACCCAGCATCCAAAGCTAAGAGCCAGCTGAAGGACTTGAACCCTGGCCCAAAGTGCTTGCCACATAGAGAAGGCCACACACTGTAATCCTTACCATGCTGTTCAAGTCATGTATCTAAATATCCTATTAGACTCCACAGCAACAAATAAAAACAGAACGAAAATGTAAAAATCCTGCAGACCAGTACCTGTGCTCTGAACTTTTGAAAACTAGACCACTTGGATTAAACTGCCAAACTTCATCATTTTGGTGGGGCGGGGAGGGAACTTTAGCCTTAAACTCTTTAGTTTGTTATCATATCTAAGCTCTTGCTCACATTTTTGATCAGATGGAGCAGATATACTCAAGAGGGAATATCATTCTCTGGTGGATTCTTTACGTAGTTTTGCGTAATGGATTAATGATTTTACTTGGCTTGTTTATAATGTTCTGTTGAACAGACAAGGGTGACTTTTTTTGGAAGAAATGCTTTTCTTCTGAAAAATGTTTATTTAAGTCAACCAAAATTCTTTATAATTCGGCTGATATTTTTTGGCCAAAAATAATTAAACCTTCAAACATTTCAGAAGTTTAAATGTTTTGATTTGTCATTAACTTGAACTGTTTTTCTTCCTGCTTACTAAGGACTTTTTAAAAATAAAAATGCTTCTATTCAGCTCTCAATTAAATCCATTTTTGGTGGTGGTGATGATTTTACAACGACTCAATTCACTGAACCTTCTTCACCCCTTCCTCCAATTTTGGGGGTTGTCTACCATAACCAAAAGCTTATTGTCTAAGCATCTCAGCCATTCAGGCAGGCAGGGATAACTGCTTGTCCTGCTTACTGCAATTTGGAAATGCCTTCCTAGTGAGACTTGCTGCTGCAAAGCATTAACACTCCCTAATCCAGCTGATCCACAAGAGAAGAGTTCATAGGCAAAGTGGCAGTGCTCAAAATAGTGTTCGGGGAACTTTCGATCACTGCATGGGCACTATGCTCCAAACCTGGCTGCAGAGTTTCCTAGGTTTCCTTAGAGTTGGGTCTGTTTTTACCTACATGAGACTGTTTGTGTGTCTAGAGCTTCTTTTATATCATTAAATATCTCACACAGGAACTTCTTAATGCCCTCTTGGCCCTAATTCTCATGCCAGCTGAGGCAGCTTCTCACTTGTGAAATGGGGTCATGCTATTGCCTCCTACGCATGCTTCACTGTTTCAAATTCAGCAGTTACCTTGGAAGTTAAAGGCCTAATCGGCAGCTTACAGGGTCAGGCTCACTCTTATAAGGCCTTTCTCATCTGACCAAATCTGGATTTATTTGGTGCTCAGTGGTACAAACTCAGCAGAGGGAAATGAGTGCTGTTTAACAATGCTGTTACCTCTCTCATGGCTCACCTCTAAACGCAACCCCTATTCAACATATTCTTGAATAATGAGAGCCAGAAAAGGACAGAATTTGCACAGCAGTCACTGTGCCAAGTACAAACAGGAAAAAGTCCACACACCATGTAATACCTCCTTGATTATAGATGCAAGGCTGAAGGCTCAGCTCATGTGTTTTAGCCAGAGGATCGTACAGGGAGCCTGTGTCATTAGTCACCATGATTCCCAGCTTTTTCCTCACATCACTGAGTACTACGACAAATGTGGTCAACATTGCGCTGAGACAGTGAGTGCCATACCAGAGAAGAAAGTATGTGACTGAGCCTCTTTTGCCATAACGCATCCCTTGACTACTTTTCATTCACCAGTCTCTTGGTTAACTGCAACTTACATTTTCAGGCCATTGATAAAAGGTGGGAAACTGCATTGGTCAAAGATCTGATCCTGTTAATTTCTTTGACTAGGTCATACAGATTTTGCACTCTTCTTCTGTTGAAACTAAAATAAAGTAGGGAAAAACAGGAACCTCACATCAGTACTAGCAATCATTAACAAGTAAATTCACAGCCTCATCAAAGCTCTATCAAATTAAATTGGTAAATTCTCTTTTCCCTCACGTCAAGTCTCTGTTTCAGCCTTTGTGAACTGGCAATTATATACTTTACTGCTGTTAATTCCCTCTTGAGTCACACCTCAGCCTTTCCAGTGTTCTGTTCAGCCAGGCTGGCCAGTCCACAGCGATGACTCCAGTTGTCTCCATTTAAACATTGACTTAATATTTACATTTATTTGAGTCCCCCAGGGTGCAGGGGATCAGCACATTTAAAGACCAGCCCCTTCTCAGGTAGGCCTTTCAAAACTCTTACGATCTAATTATTAAGACCTGTGGCTTAACCTACCTGACTACTGTGTTAGTTGAAAGTATTTCACCATCAGCCGGCATAAAAGCATCGCCTGCTTGCCTCTTCCATCTGTCAGCTCCAGTATTTGCCTGACATGAACTTCAGCGCTAAGTCTTTCTGCTTAGCTTCATGCGCTGTGGCTGACCCAGCGGGATTAGCAGCTTGAGTTATTCAACAGCAAAACTAGCCGCAAACCCAAGAACTAACCCCCAGCTCTTCATCTTCACACAGCTGCAAGACGGCAAGACCCTTCGCCAACAACCCTATGCAGGAGCTCACCGAGAACAAACTCAGCACGTCCATCTAACTCTGAACCAGGGTGCTAGAAGCACTCAGGATATTTGCAATGACAGCAGCTGCAGCGGGAGGGCGAAGCCCGTGCTTCTTCCATGAAGCTCAGGACAAAGCAGTCAACATTCAGTCTTCCCACAGGAAGTTTCTCTTCATGCTGCTGTTGTTTTGTTCACTCAAGTTTGAGCTTACTTGATCAAAGGTTCATCTAAACCAGCAAATCTAGTTTTTCCAGAGTACGTTCCCAAGCTCCAGCTAGTTGTGGCTGAAGGATTTCCTGAGCCAGAAGCAATGGCTTTCTATTAAGACTCCATGGCAGACTTTTCTTCCACAAATCTTTGCAAGAACTGTTTAAACCTTATATACAAACACAGGCACATATACATATGGCACATTTTTGTTGCTATACATACATTAGTTTAGAGGACACCGCGTATCATTGATAAGTAAAATCATTATTAGACCAGCTGCTTGATAGGGGCCAAATGGTTACATAAGCAAAATGAATCCAATTAAAAGCCCATTTTTCTCACAACCACAGTATTCTGAATCATTCATTGTTCAGGCTGAAGTTTTCCATGCCTAAAGAGAGGTTTTTTTTCTTATCCCCTTAAAGTCAAAGCAAAATCCCTGCAACCATTTTTAGGTTATGGGAGAGTGATTCTAACCAAACTTTTTCCAGAAGAACTACAGTAAAAACAGATGAAGTTTGAAACTTGGCCATGATTGAGTAATCAATGAAAATTAGTGGTCTTGCATGCTTTGAAAGGAATTGGCTTTAATTTAGCAAAGTTGTAGCTTTTCAAAAACAATGTGCTGTATACTCATGGCTAAGATGTTGTCTACAGGTGGATGCACTACAGAGGTCAATGAGCACATGTACTGATTTCAAAGAGATCCCTATGTTGCTGCAGAATCTGCCACTCACTGAAGTCAACACGTAGAGGAATAATTCTCCTTTATGGGTATGATGGTAAAGAAATATCATCCAGGGCTTGCTTTCACAAGCAAGGTCTCCAGCCCTTGAACCTCCTCCAACCTCCATCAAGTGTTAGAGGGCCCTGTGCATGCTCAGACTGTGGGAATAGGGTAGAAGAGGTAAAAGGGAAGGAATCAATAAACCAACTATCTTTTCCAAGAGCACTGCTGAACCAAAAAGAAACAGTTTGTCACTCTTGCCTTCTGGGAAGGAAGTCCTTGTAGCACCTCAGTTTCAGGGGGGAAAAGAGAGTCCTCCCTCAGAAAACCTAGTGGTTCCCTGATGGTCAGGGACTCCCCATGGATACAAATTGTAGTGATTAGGACCCCTTAAGATACTTCTTACCTCATAACTGTTATTTCTTGGATGAGTGCTTTAACTCCTTTGCAGACAGGGAACAGGATGAGTCCTGGGTGAACAGAGGCAATTGGGGTTTCTTGCTGTTTGCTGTGCACTCCATGGGACACTGACAGTCACCGGGTCATATTCTGAGCATGAACAGTTTCTTCTGGGAATCAACAAAGTTAAACAGCCGACTGCTTATCTGCACATGTCTGGAGGTGCCTGTTGCCTCTGTAAGGAATTCACTGACTATATAATTCAGCCTAGGCAAGAACCTCGGTAGGGGACAAACACTTAGAAAATCAACAGGCTTGAGAGGTGGGCCCATGCAAACTTCATGAAGTTTAACAAGGCCAGCTGCAAGGTCCTGCACATGGGTCGCAGCAATCCCAAGCACAAATGCAGGCTGGGTGGAATGGATTGAGAGCAGCCTTGAGCAGAAGGACTTGGGGGTAATGGTGGATGAGAAGCTCAACATGACAAGGCAATGTACGCTTGCAGCCCAGAAAGCCAAACATATCCTGGATTGCATCAAAAGAAGTGTGGCCAGGAGGTTGCGGGAGGTGATTCTGCCCCTCTACTCAGCTCTGGTGAGACTCCACCTGGAGTACTGCATCCAGCTCTGGGGCCCCCAACACAAGGAGGACATGGATCTGTTGGAGTGAGTCCAGAGGAGGGCCACAAAAATGATCCGAGGGCTGGAGCACCTCTCCTATGAGGAGAGGCTGAGAGAGTTGGGGCTGTTCAGCCTGGAGAAGAGAAGGCTCCAGACAGACCTTACTGCGGCCTTTCAGTACCTAAAGAGGGCCTACAAGAAAGCTGGAATGGGGCTTTTTACAAAGATGGCGGGGGGGTGGAACTAGAAGACCTTTAAGGTCCCTTCCAACCCAAACCATTCTATGATTCTATAAAACTGATAGGCTAGTGACAAAGTTAGGCTACTTGAGCTTTCCCCTCTGCTTTCTGCAGTGAATATTTCCTTTAATGGTGGGATTCCTTTTAAAGCTTGGTTGTGCTTGAAACAAGAAAGTGTGTAAGACAACATTCAGCAAAGCAACAAACAAAAAACAGCCCCAGCTTCACCCAATGACATTTTCTGAGAGTTCTCCTCAAATATCTCATTATGCCTAGGTACCACTCATTTGCACATCTTTGCTTACTTTATGTGAATAAATGATTCCCACAATGTCTGAAAGGTTTCACTTCTGGCATTAATCTTCAAAGAAATGCTTATGAAGCAATTTCCACCACGTCAATTTATAGCTCTTTAAAATAAGATTCCTCTTCTGGGAATTACTTCCTTGGACAGCTAATTACAAGAGGAACCCATTTTTGACAGAATTTATAAACGCAAGAATAAAGAAAGATAACACCATTCTGATTCATCTGAAAATTGCCATTTTGCCTTTTTCCTATTTTTAAAGTCTTTATAGCATTTGGACGATGCGTGACAGATTACTACCTTGAATTTATGCACCACCAGGAAACGTTGTTATCCAGCAGGCAATACTGAAATACAGAACTCTAGGAGCTACTTATATGATTTACACTTATTGTACATTTTTTTTTTCTCAAGAGCTCATCTGTTCTTCTAGTTTAATATATTTATCTATTTTGTCCTTCATCAAAGCACACAATGCCATGTTCTGAGCCCTTAGAGAAAATGAAGTGCACAAAAAAGGTTGGCCAGGTAATATTACGTAGAAGATTACTCAAGGACATGATACTAGAATCACTTTTAATATTAAAAACGCTATAATGGATGACCTGGAGCAGGGTTAGGTATGAAGAAAATTTCTTAAATTCTGTAAGATCTTAGGTTTTGACTTCTTTACAAGTTCCAAACCTTTTGCAAAGATGCAGCTATAACTGAATGAAACCTCCTAACATAAATCCAAAGATAAACAATCTATGACAATTTCTATTTCTTTCAAAATGCAGAATTACTTTCAATATTAATTTAATCAGTATTCCAGATTGAAGTACAATAAGCATCTGGTACAAAATAAGCAACTTGCGTGTTCTTTCCCAAACATTCAAAAAATATTTTAATGTTGGGTTAATCAACCTCTAATTACCAGTTTAGGAAGAACTAGAATATTCTGAAGCACCTCAGCCTAGGCAAGCAAGAATCAAGTCAGATCCAAGAAAAGAATCAGCTTTGAAATCCTTTGGTAATGTGATATAATTGTTTCTGTTAAAAATGCTAAATTACCTTTTCTTTTATGGGCTCCCAATCCCACTAATTGAGTTCTTAGTTTTTGTCACTTGCCATAGAAAGACTTTGATCATGTGCTAAATACTTTTACAGTAAGTGGGTAAGACTGCAAGTAGAAGATATTGAATAAGGAATTTATCCTCAAGAGTCTCTCTCACTTTGATGAGTTGCCTTTGATCCCATGAAGACCGGATTTCAACTTTAAAGTCCATCCTAGCGGTGGGTGGATCACCTCAGGAATCGACCAGAGAACAAAGCACATTCCAAAGACAGAAATGCAGGACCTGGCTTAGAACTCTGAGCTGCAATTCATGGACTTCACCAAAAAAAGAAACCTGACACTTGTGCCAAGGCATCTGACAACCACAGAATTTGGGAGAGCATTCAGCTCACTTCCTTTTTTATCTGTTTGTCCAGCCTCCAGCTTCTCCCTTCGAGATCACCAGGTTTGTTCTTCAGCAGCCACAGTCAAACAAAGAGTTATTCCTTGAATCCCATTCTGTTTTGCCTATACCTTGTGCAAATGACAGGAACTGTTTAACATTTATGGGAATGTAACAGAAAAAAGATTCTGGCCCTCTGTTCCTCAGCACAGATTAAATACTGACAATGCTTTTACAGTGTTGAAATACTTCAAAACCGAGGAATCCGAAGACGAAAAAGTGAGAAAAGCATTCAAAATGCCTACAACAGAAGAAAGAGAAGGAAATAAAAGAAGTTAAAGATTTATTTTTCCTTTTGTGAAAGCCAGCAGGGAATTCTTGAAATTCTTCAAGCTACATTGAGCTACATCTTCTAGATCTAAATATGAAACTGCACAGGATTTAACCACATGCTTCCAAAGCCATTTCAACCACTGGCAATTTCTGCTCCCACGGGAAGGCTACTTCTTCTTGTTCCTCTACATCTTCTACAGTGTCTTCATTAAAGTTGTTTCTGATTCGTAAATTTGGTTTCTGAGTAGTGAGTTTTGTTAAAATCATAAAGCAATAGATTTATTGCAGAGGGAAGCATAAAATGATATAATTTTCATGTTGTGAGCACTCCTCTATGTATCTAAGAGAACCATTCTGTGTGAGAATTCCCACTGAAGCCCTGGGGGTGAATTGGATTCAACTGAATTATTCCCAGATGGCTAAGTTACAGTTTTATACTTACAGATACTGAAAAAGGGGAAACCTTGTGGATGATGCCAAGAAGCAGAAAAGATGTTAGAGAGAACAAAAGCGTGGGACTTCTCTCTCCTGCGCCCCATCACAGAAATAGGCCCCTGGTTCAAAAGCCATTTGAGGAAGGGAACTGTTTATATTGTGTTTGTATTGCAGCACTCTGACTAGGAGGAACATCCATAGGAAAAAAACAGTTAATTAAACCACCAACAACCCGTTTAAAACAACAGAAAAACCTGTTGGGAAAGTTCCTGGGGAGGAGACACTACTGTTATACTTAGGGTGTTTCCTCCAAAATTTCCACAGAAAACCATTCAGATTTTAGGTACTAATACACAACATTCAGTGACCAATTCAGCTGTTGAACCACAGATGACACTTTGTAGACTTTCAGCAGCCAGGAACTTGAGATCCAGCTGGTAGTTTCATTTGCGCAGACCCCATTCCCTGCAAGCAGTGTGCCACTTTCCCAAAGCGGACTCCTCTCCCCCCAAATAAACTAAGAATCTCCCCTTTGGAATTACCCTGCTCTGAATAAAAGCTACCAATAAGCTTAATGACCCTCCTAGGCTGCAAACAAGAGATTTAATTCCATTAAAAAGCCAGGAAGCTCTTCCTACATAACTGACTATGGTTAAAAAAATCTCTGTCTGTGGCTGATCATGAGATATTCCACTTTAAGTAGTGTGTCAAAAGTTCTGCAAATCATTTTTAGAGGTTTCTAAATGCATTATTTATAAGTTCCTTTCCTCTCTCAGAATTCTTTATAGTTGGAATTGTAGCATTAATGGAGCTTGGCTTTACAGGAAGAGACAAAAATAGAAACAATAAAACTTTAAAACTTACTAAAATATTTTATGAATAAGCTGCTGTAAAATATCAGGCATCTACAGAGCACGTTGTGGTGTGAAATAGTCTAAAGGCCTTATTGTCCTTTCTTGGATATGACCTACATAACTCACAGCATCAGAAACAGTGCATCTTTCCAAATACAAACTCCGAAACTTTTTCAGCCCACATTCCGAAAATGTTACAATCTTTATATATATCCCATATATATCTCTCTCTTACTTTCATATCTCTAAAATGGAGTGAGATGATTCAGTAATGCAACATTTAATAGAAAAATGTGCTTTCGGTCATCTGACTACAGGTCCCCAATTTGAGTTCAATTCCCAAAATGATTTTTGGCAGAAAGAGATATCGGGGGGTGGGGGTGGGTGGGGGGTGGAACAGACGCAGGGAAACAGAAGAGGAAAAAGAGGTAGATTCATGAAATTGGAAGCTTAAATAAAATGTGCCTGCCTTTGAATTTTCATGCATTATTTATTAAATGTGATCATCTCTATTACATTTCAAAATACCTTGAGGAAAATTCAAACAAAATATTTTTAAATATTTGAATCCCTGGGCAAATTTTGAAACAACTATATCGATCCAAAATTCACATCAAGAAATGGCAGTTCTAGATAGCCTAATGGATTAAACAGAACTCTGTGAGTTATGGTGCCTTTAAGAGTACTGAAGTCTGTGTCAATACTCAGGATCCTGCACACCACCATGTCAGTACATTCTCTTTTGTATTTGCATTCATGTTTTATGCAACTTTTTCAAACAATAGTATTTTCTTTCTCTGTGCAAACCAAGGTAAATTCTTTCTTCGAATACAACTGTGTGAAGTGTTATTAATTCAAAAGTATTCAATACATCTTTCTGGTTTGTACTACTGAAGAAACATGAAGAACCTCCAACGTTCTTTAGAGACAATAAGCATTACCCAGTTCATTAGTAAGTGAAGGGAATGGTAATATTACTAAGGTCAGAGAACACATAAGAGGATGAATATGGCCAAATTAACGGCTGGGGTATTTTGCATTCACAATCAAATAAGAACTGGCAGCAAATGCTTCAGGTCTACTGATGTTAAGTTGCAATAATTTTTGGTATTATAAGAATATTGGAACAAAAACTGAATTCAATTTATTTCCAGATGCTGAAAAAGTAGGTTCTGATGAGAGCCACGAAAATAACTCAAGGACTAGAGAAAATGACTCATGGTGTGACAGCAGAAATGGTCAATATTTTTAGTAGGTAAAAAAAGAGATTAAAATAGATTTGGTTACAGTGAGCAATCATGTCAGAAATTCAGGTGCTCCTTAATCTGAAGCAGAACAAGGTATTATACAAACCAATAGCTGGAAGATGAACTTTGACAAATTCATATGTGAAATTAATCCAAATGTCCTCTTATAAACTGACCAAGCTCTGTTCCAGTAAGGCTTGTTTCTGACACTGGCTCTATCCGAAAATATTAAACAATCCAGAAAAATCTATCTGTGAAAAACAATCCAGAAAAATCTCTCTGTCTCTACCAACAAGCTCACCCTAGCTCTGTTCTTCCCTTTTTAAAAGTCGCCCTTTGCTCCCTTGCTAGTAGTGCTCTCCCCACTGCAGTATTCATCTGACAGTATACTCTGCAATAAATGTATAGAGTTGTAATTCCAGAATTAACTCTTACTTGGCACTGTGTCAAATGCTTTTCTGAAACTCAAATGCATGAATTCCATTTGATTTATCTATTGAGTGATCCTTTCAAAGATTGCAGGGTTTGGGCACGTGACCTACCCTGAAACCCATGCACAATACTATTGCATCCGTGTGTCATGATTTTTCTCCAAAGCTGATTCTAATCCAATCCAGGTAACCATTTGAGATTTGTGTGAATCACTTACTTTCCCCCTTCTTTGCTAGGGGGACTCAATTGTGATTTTCTAGTGGTATGCTCTCATCCCTTCCTTGATGAAATTATATAAATGCCATGCCATACCATGCTGTTGGGCATGTTAACTCCACACACACATACTCTTTCACAGTCCAAGTTTCACAGTACAAGAACTATTCTTGACCCTCTATTTGAGCACATTAAGATCTTTGAGATATGTTTTCACCTTATGTGTGGTCTCTTTTCCTGCCCTGCCCAGCTCTGTCCTGTCATTCATCCCATGGTCAACATCATCACTAGCTTTACTGCAAATTAAGGTTAAAAATGCTTTCACTTGAACCAGAAGAGATTATTTTTAACCTCTACCTCATTTTTCAGGGATCCTACTTCTTTTCTTCCTTTTTATGAACAAAGAACCTTTGGCAGTTTATTGTAATTTTCTTAAGTCTATTCACTGACTTTTTGCAATCTTTACACTTTGCCCCCTTTAAAACGTAAACACTCCATGCCCAGTTTTCTTTGCCCTGGATAATCTTTGCTATCCAAACAGTTCCAGCTAATGTTCACATCTTCCGCTTGATACAATTCTGAACTTCCTCAGCATTCAGACTGCTGGGTCCCAATGTCTTTACCTCTATATTTATGAAAGTTTGTTCTTTGAAGTCAATAATCTTAGAATTTATCTTACATGACACAGTAGGGAATATGATCAAAAGTATTTTGGATAGCGTAGCTATGTCAGTATGATGTTCCACTTGAGCTAATATACTTTGAATCTGCTAGCTGGAGCAAAGCATGTGGCAGTACAGCTGCAGATATTCAAATCAGCTCATTCAGAACTAATTTGGTTCTCTTTGCTGGCTAGATACTGTTGTGTAGACATAATTCCTAGTCACAGACCTATTTCTTCCTTTTATCTGAAGAGGTATTTTTTATAAATTTAAACAAAACTAACTTTTGATTACATATACAAGCTTGTTTTCTACAGTCAAGTCTTCAGTAGCATGTTAATTACTTATCAAAACAAAAATTAACGTAGATCACCTTTTGTCATTAACTGTGTGAATAAATGCGTTAGCCCTATACAGTCCTAGCGTGATTAGTAATATCTGTTCACCAGCCATGCACATATTATTACAGAGAAACAACCCAGCAGTAGAATTGCAGAAAATGTGTGTGTATATACCTATGTGTAAGCCAGCCTTAGAGACTACAGCAGGCTCTGTGACCAACCAAAACCAAAAGGAGCTCTTTGGCTACCTTCTCCCAAAGTGACAGTAATCCAAAACAGCTTTATTTTTGCTGTCCCTTCCCATTTCTTTACGGCCTATCACGTTAGTAATGAACAGTGCTACCACATCCCCTTTTGCCTTTAGTTCTGCTCTCCCTGCACAGCACACATTGTTTTGATACTCATGTTCCAATTGAAATTATTATACTTGATTTCACATCCTACATAAGCAGTTGAAGTGTCACCATGCTGCAAAGTATCTTTTTGAGAAACATACAGGAACCTCAGTTGTGTCTGTCTAACCTTGTTCAATACCATACCTGACCTTTCATCACCCACTGCATCATCTACCTGATCACTATTCTTGGTGGTAACACTTCTTTCTTAGCATACTAGAGTTACAGAATAATTTTAGTCAGAAAGGACCTCTTGAAGTCCATAATTCAACCTCCTGCTCAAAGCAGTGTGAGCATCAAAGTTATATCAATTTGATCAGAGCCACATTTGGTTTTGCAAACCTCCAAATCTCTTGTCCACTCCCCTTGCCGCTGTGACTCCTTTCTCCCTTATCCCCTCCCCACTCACCTGATTTTTTTCTTCCATGTAATAGATCCAGGCTTGAGAAATAATGTGTGTCCTCCCTGACCTTCTTCACACTGTCTTCCCCTTCCCCATTTTCTCTTTCGTGACAGACTGGCAGAACTCTGCTGAAGGTCATCCAGGCTGCAAGGTCTTGAAGCTTCAACCTCTCATCACTATCCTTGATGGACTCCAGCAGAGAGTTTCTTTTGTAGTCAGACCGGAGGTGAGCAAAGGGAGATTTTTGTTCCTCAGAGGTTATTCTCAGTGTCAGGTCTTTAACATGTAGTTCTGTCCCTGGCAGGCAGCACAACACTGTCTTCTGGACCAGCTGTGCTGGGAGGTACTCAGGTCTTCTTAACAGGGAGTCCTCCCTAGCAGAGATCATCTGCTCCACGTCTGTATGTATCTTTGCTCTTCCTTTCAACTGCAGTTTATCTCATCTTCTCTGTCATAGACTTTCACGTATCACCCTCTTTGTTCATTGCTGATGCTCACAACACCTCTGCTTAGGAGATATGTGCAGTAGACAAACATACACACATTTCAGAAGCATGTAATCAGCAGTCACTTGAGGGATTTTGCTCAGATTATTCACAATGAATTTCTCTCTTATGAAGAATACCCCAAAATCTGTATTTTTTATCATTTATTTGAGGTAGTTCTTTTGCAAAATAAGCAGCTCAGCAGGTGATGGGTTCGATGGTGATCTACCAGACCCCACTATTGCCACAAAGCCTCACTGATTCTGCCATGGGATACAATACCAGGCACTTTTGTTTATACACGAGCATTATCATTGCTATAAAACAAAAGAGCCGTAACAAAGGACCAGCAGCTCAATGCTCCCCAAAGCACTACCCAGCAGTATTGCCTATTACTAGATCTTCCTAAGCAGTTAATGACTCAAGCAAGTGGATGAACTGGATGTGCCTTTTACTCAGTCTCATGTTTTAAAATTCAATTATCAAGATGTCCCCTTTGCTTCGTCATTTCATCTTTATACTACTTGCAGTAATCAAATTTCCTTGTTGCTTTTTGTTTCTATGGTATAAACATCACTACGTAACTCAATTTAAGTCACAAAATACCCCATTAAATCCCATGCAGAAACTGTTGGTAAGAGGAGGCTTGTGTTACTAAACCCTCATTTTTATCTAATTATAATGATGGAACGGAACATACCACATTCTTTTAATAGGAAACATTCACAACTTGGCTTCACACCTTAACTGATTAGGGATCAGAATCCCCAATTTTCAGTTATGAAAACTAAGTTACAAGAAATATACAAGTGATGAAAATGGTGGACACTGGAACATTTTAGCTAGATATAGAAAAGTTCTGGAGGAAAAGTGGGTGACTTCAAATGTATCATTGATCAAGCATAATGTATGATATCCAGCAACAAAGTTCTATGGAGTTTTCTGCAATTCTGCTGCCAGAGAACAGAGTAGGCTGCTGAAACTTATCTACTCAGTGAATGTGTGATCAGCCAATGGCACGACATGCTCAGTTACCATGACTGTAGCCAAAATTCAAAGCACAAAAGCTATATGACTGTGGAGTTCACTTAAAATTGAAAAAGACACATGAACCTCTCAAAAAAACCCACAACGCCTCCCCCCAAAACTCAAACCCAGAAAACCCAACAACCACTCAACAACCCACTCAACAAACCCCACACTTTTCCTGGTTACCTTAACGTTAACAGTTATTATGATCAGTTTGAAGACTAATTCTACCCAGCCCTTGACCTCAGGTGAAGTGCTTACAAGACAGAGACAAGTAGAGAAATCCCTGTCCAAAGGCATGATATTTCTGTGCATTCTGTAAAAGAAGTAGCAAATCAGGCAGCAGACTGTAGGTTACATAAAAGTAGAACTGAGGAAACAGTAAGTGACCTTTCCCTTACAGACCTTCTCAGAGTTCTCTAAAAGTCACTCCAAAATAAGCATATAAAGCAAGGCTTGCATCAATCACCATGAAGCATAGAGGAACCTCCCCTCCAAATTCTCTTCCCCCCCTTGCCCCATGCTGGTTCTACTCTCTTTTCCAGGGTCTTGATTTCCCTTCTTTTAATGCTCCTTCCTGCTGGTTTACAGCCCCACACGCCAGGGAGCCAGCGCTCTGCTGCCAGTGACTCTTGTTACAGTACCAGGGAGGCACACATGTTGTCCATTTCTTCCAGGTGCGTTTTTTTTTATTCAAGCCCTACTGAAATCAGTGGAAGAAGTCTTGGGGTGTTGGATCAGAACCCAGTATTTTCAAACCTTTTGAAATTAAATGAACCCTACCGTTTGTTAAAAAGTAGGCGCTGGAAATGAGTCTACACCCAGCTAGACAGGGCTTGAGACAGGAATTTCTGAGGTCAACGCAAGCAAGCGTGACTTCCTACTTATTTCTTTTGATTAGGGCACCAGTAACACCACTTTAGAAACTTTTGAATTTCCCATTTGAAAGTTTTCAACGAAATGCGGTAGGCATATACAAGCAACAGCAAGGTCCTCCTCCAGGATGGGCTACTGAGGGGGTGTCGTCTAGCCACATCCATTCTCAAATACCATCTTTATGTAACAGCTACTGTGGCTGACCAGGTCTCACAAATCAACAGCTCAACTTCCATTTTCTGAGTTTTCTGAGAACTTTTCATAGGCAATTAACATATGGTTCTAGGGAAGGCAACCAGGATTAGGTTAAATACTCTAGGCTTCAAAAAAAAGTGTTAAATGTAAGATTATTTTCAAGTGGATAAGGTGACATGGACACGGCTAACAGTTTTATGTGTAACCTGTAGTGCAGCAATCCTTTGTTTTGAACATAGTATTAAAGAAATTTGATTTTTCTAATTGTAATGAGATTTTCAACTGACATTTTGAATACCATGGTGTATCACTTCAGTCCTTTACCATGACATCTGCATTTTCAGCCACGTGGTTTGGCATCTAACGCTTCATCTGGCACAGAACTCGTTTGGGTCAGTCAAACATTTATACAGTAACTGGGCAGCAATTTTGATTTTTGTGACTATCATCAGCTAAAGGATTTGGTATTTTCTACATTGCTCAAGTAACTCATACATATCAAGGAACAGAACCATTTCTCAATTCTAGCCTACCCTGATGCCTTTCTGTATTCCTTACAGATGCTCTTCTACTACCTTTTATATGTTAGAAGAAAAGCATCTGACATTTTATGAAGAATAGCCATAGCAGCAATGCAAAGTTCAAGTCTAAACCAGAAAGCTTTAGGTCCTCAGTTTTCCTTTCTACAAGGCCCCTTTTCTTTTGCTTAGGAATCCACATTTTTGCCAACATTTGAAAAACGTTGTATATATTTATGCTGGAATTTTCAAAGCCACCAAGAGGATTTGGATGCCAGACTGCAGCTCTTTTTAATGAGATCTGAATATCCAAATCCATACACAGATTGAATATACATTAAGCTTTGTATACGTGCTAGCAAAAAGCTAGCAGAGCTAGCAGCTATGCAACACCCGAAAATATACTCAATTTGATTCCGCAACACCTTAGTGATTCCAACCAGATCATCTACAGGGAACTGAGCCACGTACTGCCATAGAGCGTTGGTTCTGTTGTGCCAGATACTGAGAGCAAGAAGCTGCAAAGCCATTTCACTTGCAAAGTAAGCCAAATTCTAAATATAAACCTCCCACCACAGTGTATTCAATTACAAAGTCACAACTGCCTCCTATTCCAATTAGTGTTTTACAGGATTTTAGGGAACACCACCCTCCATTCTCAGCCAACCAGTGCCAGTTCCCTCCCTGCAAGGATTCCTCTGTGTCCTTCGCCCCCAGAGGGATGTTTTTCAAGGAGCGATGTAGTCAGCACACACTGGGAGGGGGTCTAATCCCAATGGTATCGCATGCCTGTGATGGCCAACTGGATTGTCAATTGGCCTTTGATTCCGGGAGATGTAGAATTATAAAGCCCTACGGGCACAATTGTCAGTCTGGTGCCAGCTGGTTTTCCAGTAACATTTTTTGTCAGGGCAGCATTTTCTGGCCTATAGGTCTCCCAAAGAGAAGAGTTAAACATTGTTCTTCAGGAAGCTACATGTCACTTAAAGAAAACAAGTGTCATACAGCACAGATAATTGATGGCAACCAAATACAAATGATAGTAGGAATTGGCAGAGCAATAGACAGCAACAATGGTTCATTTTTATTGGAACTATTTTCATCTAAAACTGCTTTAGCGATAATACCTGTCTTCAGCTGAAGATAAAATACAAACTAAATATGGACTTGTGTAGGCAACCAGTGTTTTTAGTATCATTCTAAAAAATAGGTATATATTTATAATTTGTAAGTGATGGATTCCCTAAAACTATGAAGGTTTTTCCTCTTTACACAGGAATCTGCTTGAACATCAATTTAATGATTACTACTGGTAGATGGAATTTTGATATCCATTTGGTAGTGATTTACACCAGTGTTTTCAAGGCTGCCAACAAGCAAATCCAGAAGGCAGGCAGCCAAAATTCCAGAAGAGACAACTGTCTTTTATTTTATAGCTTATGCATTTTGAGCTTAATATGATTTTCCACTAACAAGTTCTGTACCTTCTCCAAAGTGCTAAAACTGGTGTGCAGAATTGCAAAGTAACACAGCCTCTTCGAGGCAAGCTAATATTAAACTCATGGTAAATTATAGAAGTTATACTGTTTACTTAGGGAAAAAAAACAGCAAGGTTAAAAGAACTACACATGATTTATTGCAGACACTTGTTTCAATGGTCACATTTTAAGCCTGACTATATATGAAACGACGATATATCAGCTAAGTGTTTCCCATTTGATACAGAATGAGCAAATACATAAGAGACAAGGAAAAGATTGCTGTTACATTTAAGAGGAGCATAAAGTATGCATTGGTATGTCATGCACTTGATAAACAGGATGCAAATCATAGCAAATCTTTTCAGAAAGGCATCAAAACCAAGCTGCATTTGAAGGAGCAAAAAGGGCACAAACAGAAACAGGGTTTTCTCACTTTTCAAGCAGAACTATAGGAAGCAGGCACACATTAGCACGGTGAGGTCCAAATCGTGTGCTAAATATGATGACTGAATACTTTCTAGTGAATTCCAATGTGGATAGTATTCCATTTGTAGTAGCAATATTAGTGAAGAAAAAGCTACTCATCCATTAGCCTAGACTCTATACATGAAATGAGGCCCTACCTACCACTTCCTAACCATCAATGTGAAAGATCAAACAGAGTTTTGCTGTGTAAAGTATTTATTCTTCTACTGATCACCTATTGGAAAGGTGACCCCTATCAGGACAGCATGTGCTCATTGCTCGTCAGAGCAATAGCTACCACTTGACAGTTACCACCAGGAACTAAAATCAGATTAGCTAAGTTGCTAATGATATAGAAAAGGTAGTTCTGCATGCCATGTGTGCCTCCTGAAGCTGTAACTGCACAGAACTGAACACCACAAAGAACACCTCTCATTCTATTAGAAATTACTTTGCAAGTTAAGACATGTAAGTCAAAACTGAACAGGCTGTAGATGGCATTATCTTAACAGGTAGAGAACGATATTAATTCTGAAATAATGACCCTAAACTGATACTCCATGTTCAGATGTGAACTGGGAATGACTCTTCTTTGCATTCTTCTTCCTGGCCCAGGTTTTTGTCTGTCTATAAAACCTACCATTCCGTCTCCTTTCTTAGTAACATTTTTCTGTCCTGATGAATTCCTAAGCTACATCTCATTTCATACTCCACGGCAGTACAAAGAACAAATGCCAGCTTTAAAAGAAGCACTCTTGCATAGCAGCACGGATCCTGTTGCATGATAGTACAGCGCAGGTGTAGCCTTAGTCTGTTATTCACAGACAGGTTATGAGCCCACAGGCTGCAAATCTTGACATGCATGACTGAGGAAATGACACAAGCCACTGCACACATGATGCTGACCCCACAAGATGACTCAGTCTAACTGCTTTTCCTCCACCTGTTATGACCCATACAATATACACCTCTGTACACATCCAACTTGTAACAGATTTCCATGCACCAGCTGGACCCCTCCCTATAGCCCCATTTTAATACGCGTGATGCAAAATACTTTTAAATATACACTGAAGAGAAATCAGAGTTACTCTAGATGTATTTTCTGTGTATTTTATTGATCTGATACAATATACAAGCATACACAGCAGTATAGGCATGTGTATGTGTCTGGATATACATACATACACAAAATGCCATATGTATGATACATACAACAAACAAGGCCAGATTTTCTGGTCTTGCAGAGATAAGCCCAGGATAGGATCAAAGACCAGGGTGGAGGTATATAAGCCCTTCAGAACTGTAACACTGCCTGTTCCTACAGCTGCCTGGGGACCAGAACAGCTTCTGTAATAGGACAAAGACAATAAGTATCTATTTTAGGTCTAGTAATAGAGAAGATGGTTGCTTTTATCTTACCACTGGTTACACTGTTTTCCAAGAGTGATCCATTGTTATTCAGATAATCATGACTCGCTGGCTTTACATCAGGAGATAAATGGGAGGTGCACAAAAACCGCTAAGTGGGATTCCACAGCACAAAGATAGCTAATAAAGCCCACCAGTGAGCCATGGCAGATGATGAAACTGCATCAGGCCCAACAGGCTGTTGGGACCCAGAGCTTGAGCTGTGAGAAGTCTGGGCAAACACTTGAGAAAGAGTTCAATAGGAATCCTTGCTTTATTCTTTGCCCACCCCTAATCCTGCCGTACTTACACATCCCTCTAGTACCCTCTTCTAATACCACCACAGAAACGGTCAGAACCCACCAGCACACTAATAATGTTTTTTTCCACAGTAAAGAATTACTACCACTTATTTGTTATTGACATATTTTATGAGAAAAACAGTAGAATTGGTCAAGTTGGTTATCAGGCACCTGGCTGTATGATTTACATAGGAAACCACAATTGTTGAGAGCTGAAAGAGGAGAAGCCTCATGGCCTCGCAGTGTATTCTGGGAAGAACAAGATGGATTGTTAACAAGTGTGTGGCTATTTGGTATTTTAACATTTCCAGCTCATAAAAACAGAACAAATATTGGTGATATAGCTCTGACAGGCATATTTTGCTTGTTAAACAATAACAAAATACATTTTAAGCCATATTTTTTAACATAAACTACTGTCAGTTAATAACCTAGACCTGAATTTCTTCCTCTGTTGCAAATTCATAGCTTGGATCAATAAGACATGTTCCTATCGTTTTCCCATCAGACATTACTGGAGAAACAGTTGGTGTCTGCACGGTAAGTAAAGAGAGAGAAGGAGAAAAACTGGGGGTCATGGTTGGTGGAGGGTATCCAAGATTATGGATAAGGGGAGAACGAGGGTATTTTATAAATGCTTGCCCTGATATTACATTGGGCATTCGTGGTGGCACTGTCCTTATGCCAGGCTGAGCTACTGATGTTATCAAGGGAGGAGGGAAAACAAGAGATTTCTTCTCCTTAGGGAAGCTATGAATGTGTATGTTTTCATCTTTCAGTTTTGCAATATCATTAAACACTGAGGCAAGAGGTTGAAATCTGGGTTCCCAGCTGAGCACATAATCCCAGTTATAACCAGCTCTGAGATCCTCATCAGACGTGCCAAGAGTTGCAAGTGAATCATACCCAGAGTCCTGCCTATCTGACATCAAGACATATTCTCTTGTGAGGTCTGTCATTCCGTCTTTCTCTTTCATTCCGATTTTCTTAAGTGTTTGAGATAACATTTTATGTGTGTAGGCCGTGTCACAGGCTTCTTCTCTGCCTTCTCCTTTAATGGCCTGCATGCTCTCCATGCTTTGAATGGTAGCCACGACATCTGTTTCTCCAGACTGACAGGAGAGCTGATCAGACTCTCTTGGGATCCCTGAATCTGGCACCCGTGAGCCGCGCTCGCTCAGTGCTGAGCCAGCACTCTTTCTGCAAGGATGTTCATTGATCCTTTTGATTTCCTCGTCCTCCGCAGTTTCTCCTTCAGCAGAACTGTGGCCACTGGAGTCTGAATTCTTATAGGGGACACCATCATCCTTCCCCTCTCTGATTCCTGCTAGGCTAAGCCACTCTGCTATAGCACCCATGGGAAGCATACTGCTCTCAGTACTTTGGATCTGGCAGTTCTTATCTTTGCTGGCTGAATGCACATCAGTAGCTGAGGAGGATACTGTTCCTTTTTTCACACAAGAGTTCACCAGATCTTTGCGCTTATGTCTCAGAGTAAGTGCAATAAGACTGACCGCAAACAGTAGGAACACTATCAAGGAGATCGAAACGCTAATGGTCAGGCTGTATGCTGACTCTATGGGATAACTTTCAGGAGAAGTGGAAACATTTACCAAAACGGTGCATACTGTGAACTTTGACTCAATTTTGGGGCTATGAGCTCTTATCAACAATTCCAGGGTGTCATCATTCCTTTTGCTGCCATTTTTCTTTCTGTGAACAGTCTGAGTCAAATAAATATTACCACTGGTTTGATTCACAGAAAAGAATGGAGAAGATTTTAGCAGGGAGTAATGAACAACTCCATCCAGTCCACCATCGCTGTCTGATGCTGTCACTCTGCCAAGCAACTGGCCTGCTTCATTCTTCTCAGGGAGATTAAAGAAATACTGATCTTGTGTAAACACTGGGTCAAATTCATCTCTCCCCTCAATATCTACCTGAACTGTAATAGTAGCCAGTGAGTCACCTTTGTCTTTTGCTTGGATTATGAGACAGTACCTATTCTGACTTTCATAGTCAAACATTTGCTTTGTATGAATATCTCCTGTCAAAGGATCAATGAAGAACATGTCATGATCTCTAGAAGCTTCACGATGAGCCAAACACGAAGACTGGATGGAGTAGGTAAGGTGTCCATAAGAGCCTTTATCAAAATCCAGCGCATTAACAGTGCACACAAAAGAGAAGGTAGGTAGATTTTCACTGACAATGCAGCTCAGGCTGGGAAACAAAAACAGGGGGGCATAATCATTGTCATCTAGGATGCTAACAAGAACAACAGAAAAAGCCACATTTTTTACATCAGTTCCTCCATCTGTGGCTTGGATGATCAAAGTGAATTTCATGGTATCCTCATAATCTAGCGTTTTCATCAAATCCACTGATCCCGTTTTCCCATCCAAGTGAAAATATCCTCTGTCATTTCCAGAGATGATAGTGTAAGTGATCTCTGCGTTGATGCCTGCATCGCAGTCATTTGCTGAAACTTCAGTAATGTAACTCCCTACAGGGATGCTTTCTTTGACATGAATATGGTACTCGGGGCTGCTAAATACTGGAGGATTATCATTAACATCCAGCACAGTTATTAGCACAGTAGCAGTTGAATTCAAGGAGGGTGTTCCACAATCAGAGGCAAGGAGGACCAAATGGTGAGAAGAAGCTATTTCCCTGTCGAGAACTTTGCTCAAAACCAGACTGCCAACAAGTTTGTAGTATGTTTCTGACTCCATGACACTTGTTTCCACGGAGAATAAATTCTCAGCATTGCCATCAATTATAGAGTATTCAACATATGTGTTTTCACGTGACCAATCATAGTCGATGGCTGAAAACGTGAGGACACTTTCTCCAACTGAAGTATCCTCACTCACACTGAGATTGTACAGAACTCTTGTGAACTGAGGGGCATAGTTATTTACATCTTCTACGTGCACCTCTACGGAGGTAACTGCACTCAGAGTGGGACTGCCACCATCCACGGCTTCTATCAGGAGCTGAATAATGGAAATCTTTTCCAGCTGTGTCACTGGTCCCGTAGCAAACACTGAACCTGAAAATAAACCAGAATTAACGAAAGCCCACACTTCACACTCACTAAGGCAAGTAAATGTGATTCCAAAAGCTGAATCTCATCAGTCATAATTGAAAATGATTCAACTGTAATGCCTGCACACCCCAAAGTAACTCTCTCACATCCAGAGAGTAATAGGTCTACAGCTCAATGTCTGGATGGAGATCAGTGATGAGTGGCATCCCTCAGAGGTCCGTACTGGGACATCTTCATCAGTGACACAGACAATGGGACTGCTGACCCTCAGCAAGTTTGCCAACACCACCAAGCTGAGTGGTGCAGCTGACCTGAGGGATGGGATGCCATCCAGAGGGACCTGGTCAAGCTCAAGAAGTGGGCCCACGTGAACCTCATGAGGTCCAACAAGGCCAACTGCATGGTTCTGTATCTGTGTTAGGACAACCCCCAGTATCAATACAGACTAAGGGACGAAGGGACTGAGAATAGCCCTGCTGCGAAGGACTTGGAGGTACTGGCAGATGAAAAGCTGGACATGAGCTGGCAACATGCGCTTGCAGCCCAGAAGGCCAACCATATCCTGGGCTGCATCAAAAGAAGTGTGGCCAGCAGGTCGAGGGAGGTGATTCTGCCCCTCTACTCCACTCTGGTGAGACCCTACCTGGAGTACTGCATCCAGCTCTGGAGCCCTCAGCAAAGGAAAGACATGGATCTGTTGGAGCAAGTCCAGAGGAGGGCCACAAAGATGATCAGAGGGATGGAACACCTCTCCTATGAGGACAGGCTGAGAGACTTGGCTCCAGGGAGACCTTATTGT
Source organism: Pluvialis apricaria (assembly GCA_017639485.1). Lineage (NCBI taxonomy): Eukaryota > Metazoa > Chordata > Aves > Charadriiformes > Charadriidae > Pluvialis > Pluvialis apricaria. Next base: position 49,235,751 of record CM030010.1, on the reverse strand, counting down.
GACCTTTCAGTACTTAAAGGGGGCTTATAAGAAAGATGGGGACAGACTTTTTAGTAAAGCCTGTTGCAATAGGACAAGTGATAATAGCTTTAAACTAAAAGAGGGAAGATTTAGACTAGATATAAAGAAGGGATTTTTTACAATGAGTGGTGAAACACTGGAACAGGTTGCCCACAGAGGTGGTAGATGCTCCATCCCTGGAAACGTCAGGTCAGGCCAGATGGGGCTCTGAGCCACCTGATCTTGTTGAAGATGTCCTTGCTCACTGCAGGGGGGTTGGACTAGATGACGTTTAAAGGTCCCTTCCAACCCAAACTATTCTATGATTCTAAGAAATCATAGCTAACACTTCAAAGCCAAGGTCTACCCACAATGATGCAGTATCAAATACATATACTGCATTTAGACCAGCAAAAATTTCTCTTCCTAGCAACAGGCCGAACATGCAAACTGCATAAAATAAAAGGCAAAACCAAGCTAAGCAAATATAGGGTCCATATTAGAGGTGGCTATGCTGTGTGAGTTCATTACTGAAGGTTGCTAGTTCTCCTGTTTTTGCACGAAATCCAGTAACAGCATTATGGCCTTGTTTGTTATTTTGATAGGCTTGCCAATAAGTTATGTAAACATCTTTCATTCAAATTGCTTATCTAAACATGGGGGTTAGACTAAATGATCTTGAAAGGTCCCTTCCAACACAAACCATTTAATGACTATGTTTAGAAGCCATTTCCTTCTACTTCACTCTTCACAGTGTATAGCTAAGCACCACAGAGATAACTCTGTGTGACAACTTTCTGATCACAGTTGAAAATATCCACTAGCCAAACATAAAGACAGGTTGGTGAATATAGAGTAACAAATGGGTAAAAGAAGAAAACAGCTTTAACTGGGTGACACACTTGTATATTCAGTGTTTGTAGTTACTATCACTCAACAAACATTGCATTCAAAAATTCATCTCATGTAAACACCTGGGAACAGCAAATAAGTGGTAAGAACTTGCTCACTGAACTTGCACACCATTTTTGCAGTATCTAGTAATCTCTGAAGCTGATATTCCCCCAAATCTTATGTACACGTGCATACAAAGAGACAGACACACAGTTTTCCACCACCCAGAGTGTTACAACATTAGGCCAGAAAATTTAAATCGGTTTAAAAAAGTTTAGATCTTAACAATTGAAGAAAATTATGTACTTTGGAGAGAGTGTTCTCAATTTAAAAAACTTTTAAATTCCATTTAGGATTACAGGATAACATAAACCTTCTAAAGAAGCAATCTTAAAACCATATTGCCCAAGCTGTAGAGAAGCTCCATTATGACAGGTTCAACTTATACTGAAAAATAGTAAGTATGAACTTAAATTGAATGAAAAGTAATACATGAGCTGAAATGTTATGAATCAATGCAAAATGTACAGCAATTTTTCCTATCGAATCACATCAGAGGAATGGCACCTATAGGATGTTGTGACTAGCTGCCTCATGCACGGTTCAGGGACAAACTGAGAACTCCAGTCTTCGGTGCGATCAGTTCTTCAGCAACAGTGGCAGATTTAGCGAAAACATATGGTGGACTTTGGCCACCAAAGACTTTCAGAACTCAAGTGATCACTGGTAACAGGCGAAGAAGTGCAATAGGACTCTTCAATTTACACTGAAAAAGCTGAAATAATAAACCATGCTTACAGACTCACCATTCTTGTGATCAATGGAAAATCCCTCAGAGGAAGAGAGGATTTTGTAGGAAATCATTCCATTATGCTCCGAATCCCTATCCACAGCAGAGACTGTCAGAACAGTGGCATCCATAGATATGAGCTCTGGCAAGCTCACCTGACACATAAAGCAAAATTACAGTTTTGATAGAGCTTAATAAAAGATCTTGAACATAAAAAAAACCACCCAAAAACATTTTCCTTCATGTGATCTTATTTGAAAAACACACACACAGTTCCCAGCTTTCGAAAAAAAGTTTCACCTACCCATTTTCTCCTGGGACAAAACTATAAAGAGTTGAGATATTGAAAACAATGCATACAATGCAGCCAAAATTTATAGTAAACTTTAAACAATAGTAAAATCCATCTAGTTCTGGTTCATTATGACTATGAGTTCAGTGAATCACTGAATCTCTTTTTCCAAGAGTACACTAACAGAAGGAATACGTACAATGGACTGCAACTAAAATTGGCTTTTCTCTTTGCTTTCAGAAACACGTTGATTTTCATGTGAAATACAGTCTGCAGTCCCCATCTGGAGTATATGATTGACCACTAAAAAAAACCCAACACATGTACCCTGAAAATTTCAGCACCATAGTACTTAATCACTGGATTATTCCTAGAATTTAGTTTTTCTAAATGCTCCCCGTTTTCTCCATATAATCTAGGAAACCAAGAAAGTCCTTTCCCTTCTTAAGAGCCTCCATTATTTGAAGTCCAGATACAGTACTTTTGTGGCTGAAGTTTGCTTCCACCTTATAAATCCAATTTAAAATGAACAGTATGATATAGCAGCCACCTTTGCCATAATTTCAAATATGAGTTTAAATAATTTTAACAGAGTGATTATATGCATATAATAGCCATATATATATATATGAAACTATATATGAAAAGTATAAATATGAAAGCACTTGAAAGGACAATGAAAGGGTAAAAATACAGGATGATGACTAGAGAATTACACATATCATTGACTGAAAAGAAGCAGTGTATTTTACTGTCCAAGCAATACACCAAAACATCAGGATTGTGGAGAGAGAAGCTCAACTGTTTACATTAGTGTAGTTAATAGAGCTACACTGTTTTGCATCAGTTAATAAGCCTGCCTGTAACGTCTGCTCCAATCTACAAAAAAAATCCCTAGCACTTGCATAAGCAAGTACTTGCCTAAACTGTTCTCCAAAATCAGACACATATAAGGGTAAAGAAAACTTAAGGCAAGGTCTAAAAATCACTTGAGCATTAATAGTGCATTTTTTTTCCCCAGAATTTAGACTTGTGAGTTTAAGTGGGCAATTTATACAAATCCTGACAACTCAGGCACCTGAAAATTTCACAGGTACCGACAGTCTGTCTCATAGTTATCTAAGTGACTAAACCGCCACACCTGCACATGCTCAGAGGTTGAAATTTCTTTACTAAGCCAAATGTTTAGACTTATTTCTTGACTAAATCTGAGATTTATAAATGAAGCATTACTAAATCCCAGTCTTCTGTGGTGCCTCCTATTTTTGACGCTGAGCACATCCACCATACACAAAAAGCACCAAGTCAAGTAAAAAGCTCAGTTCACAGGATCACAGAATGGCTGAGGCTGGCGGGCACCTCCAGAGGTCGTCTTGTCCAACCCCTGCTCAGAGCAGGGTGCCCATGACTGTGTATAGCTGAGTTTTGAATAGGTCCAGGGGTGGACACTCCACCACCTCTCTGGGCAACATGTGCCAGTGCTCAGTCACTGTTAAAGTTTAAAAAAATAAAAGTTTTCCTGATGTTTAAACAGAATTTCCTGTATTTCAGTTTGTGCCCACTGCCTCTTGGCCTGTCACTGGACACCACAGAGGACAGTCTGTCTCCGCCTTCTTTACTTCCCCCACTAGTATTCACATACACTGGTAAGATCCTCCCTGAGCCTTCTCTTTTCCGAACTGAACAATCCACACTATAGGCTCTCTTGAGCCTCAGCCCAAGCCGCACAGCCTAGCTCCACACAAACAAGTCCTAAGGAAACATCTCCTCTGGCAGCCTCACCTTTCCTGTGACAGCCTTATTGCAGTCTAACTTCACCTGGAGCTCCAGGCTTTCTCTCTCTCCCAACCCTAACCCTAACTCCAAGCCATTACACGTGATGAGTCTTAGCCCAAGCCCTACAGCCTTAGGGCTGATGAAGTCAGGGCAAAACCCTTTTAGCAGCCTACCCTTCAGAGTCTTATATGATATTGTGTGTACTTCAGCAGCACGTATACTAAAACTGGAATGATACAGAGAAGATTAGCATGGCCCCTGCGCAAGGATGACATGCAAATTCATGAAACGCTCCATATTTTTTTAAGGATCTGGGGTTATTGGTTGACAGCAGGCTCAATATGAGCCAGCAATGTGCCCTGGCACCCAAGAGGGCAAACCACATCCTGAAGTGCCTCAAACACAGCATAAACAGACGGTCAAAAGATGTGATTATCCCACTGTATTCAGTATTGGTGAGGCCTCCCCTTGAAGTTCCATCTTAACACGAGGAGGAACTTCTTTACTCTGAGGGTGGCAGAGCACTGGAACAGGCTGCCCAGAGAGGTGGTGGAGTCTCCCACACTGGAGACATTCAAAACCCGCCTGGATGCCATCCTGTGCAATGTGCTGTAGGTGTCCCTGCTGTGGCAGGGGGGTTGGACTTAGATGATCTCCAGAGGTCCCTTCCAACCCTGACCATACTGTGATACTGTGAATACTGTGTGCAGTTCTTGGCACCATAATTTAAGAAGGATGCTAAGGTCCTTGAATGCGTCCAGAGTTGGGCAACAAAGCTGGTGAAAGGGCTGGAAGGCATGTCCTGTGACAAGTGGCTAAGGACTTTGAGCTTGTGTAGTTTGGAGAAAAGGAGGCTGAGGGGCGACCTCATTGCTCTCTACAGCTTTCTGAGGAGGGGAAGTGGAGAGGGAGGTGCTGAGCTCTTCTCCTTGGTATCCAGTGCCAGGACAGGTGGGAATGATTCAAAGCTGCACCAGGAGAGGTTTAGACTGGACATTAGAAAGCATTTCTTTACCGAGAGGGTGGTCAAGCACTGGAACAGGCTTCCTAGAGAGGCAGTTGATGCCCCAAACCTGTCAGTGTTTAAGAGGCATCTGGACAACGCCCTTAACGTGCTTTAACTTGTGGTCAGCCCTGAATTGGTCAGGCAGTTGGACTAGATGATTGTTGTAGGTCCCTTCCAATTGAAATAGTCTATTCTATTCTATATATGTTCCAATTCCTTTAATCATCTTAGTGGCCCACAGTTGTCCATAGTCGTTAAAACAGCTTTGTTTCAGAACATTCTTGGACAACTTGACTTCTACAACAGTCTAGCAGTTGAAATGCTTGTCCAGAAGTCCAGAAGCTGAGCTCTGTACCCTCTTCAGTCTAGCAGGGGATATTGGGGAGGTCAAAACTCATATCCGTCGCTCCCTAGATGAGTGCCATTGCTATAAGGCAGGGTTACACATTATAAACGATATGTGCATAACCTACCACAGGGGCATTTGCTACACCTCTGTGTAGCTGTGTAACTGAAAATGAAGAAATTCATGCCGTAGTAATGGTGCCAGAATAGATGTGCCAACTTGTTTATCATTCCTTCAGAAGAAGGAAGTTCTGAACATTGGACCCTGCTCCCCAAACTGGTTTGGATTATATGCAGTAACTCCTAATGATCAATGCATGGTGTATGGAGTACAGCTAGCATTCACACCACTTTCCTTCTGAAGTCAGAAACCACAAACATGAAAATGGAACAATTCCTTCAGTCCTTTTAGCAGAATTCCTAGGAAGGGGCTGGGGTTTCCCAGAAGAGCTCTGCTCTGTTTCTGCTCAGTAATAGTTTGCAGAGACCTTCCTTTTCAGTGCTCAAATGCATTTTTAAGACAAATATAAGCAGACACTCCTACTATTTATCATCATATACAGAAAGACATCACATGTTTGTTGTCCATTTGCCACATTCCCACCTGATACAAATCCTGAGTAAACACTGGTGGGTTATCATTGACGTCCAAAACAAGGATGGTAAGTTCTGCTTCTGTTTGATGTACAGAATCTGAAACTATGACTCTCAGCTTATACACAGCAGTTTCTTCAAAATCTAATGGTTCCACTACTGTGACTACACCGGTGTGTTGATCGATGGCAAATTTCATTCCAGGACTGTTACCATAAATAAAACCAAACTGAAGTGCTGGCCTGGAGTCCGCATCACTTGCTGACACCCGAGTCACTATAAAACCAGGCAGGGCATCTGAAACAGTAATTCAGAATTAAGTCATAGCTAAAAGATGATGTTACAATTTGTGAAGATTTTGCTAATTTTGTAATATTGAATCTTAGATATAGGTAATCTTTCTGTATTAATTTTTGGTGTATTTTGACTAAGTGTTTTAGAGTAAGATCAATACCCAGAAATGCTACAGAAACAGTAGGGATTTCTTCAAATGCATCTGCTTTATCCCAATTTTAATTTGGGTTTTCTTTAGACTTTCTCAGATCTGTTTAGCCATAACTGTTTCTTCACCAGCAACAGGAACTTCCATGGTTTTCCAGAAGCATTTAGGTGACATGAATGTATTGAACAGTAGCATAAACTTCCACAAGGATATTTAACTGAGGCATCAGAGTCTCCTGGTCTGTGTGGAATGAGCAAATGCAATTCTGAAGCTTCTCCAAAGCAGGAGAAGGCCACTAGACAGAAACAACACCTCCAGCCAGACCTACATGGCACAAAAATCTTAAGAGCTCAAGGTATAGTCCTATGAGACTGAGAAACCGGATACAGACAGCTTTTGTCATGTGCCAGATCGACAGTACCAGGGATTGCAAACTGAACCTATTAGTGATCATCTAACAAGGCCTGGAGCAAACAAACAAAACCATTTCCCATTTGCATGCCTGGGGCGTTAAGCTTCAAAAATGCTGTGCAATGTCCTAAAGCAAGTGTTATTAAACAGAATACAAAAACCTAAATAAGTAGCCAGTACTTTACAGCTGCTGTGTATCCATAACTCCCATACTTGTCATTACCAGTGGGAGCTAAATTTAGAAAAGGCTAAAAAAGTATCACTAGAAAGACAGCCTTGATATCTTCTGTTAACAGGAGTACTGACATCCGAGCACCTAAATCTTTACAAATTTTCTGCTGCATATCTTAGTGCATCATATGTATGATGAATGTATTTGCAGACTCAAGGTCTGCAAATGTTGAGCTAACATCACACAACACACCAGATGTATGCTGGGATAAGGACTCAGGAGGTCCTGGGTCCTCCTCTTCACGATCATCAACTGGATCGAGCTATAGAGCATTTTAAAGCTTCATTCAAATTTAAAGAAATTATTTCTTTCATTGCAGTGAAGTTCAAAATGTCTCGTTTCTAGCAATGCTGGTTTTAACACCAAGTATTTTTATTGGAGAAAGGCAGAAATTGAAGACATCTGAAGAATATGACACTGGAGTCCAAAATGAACAGATTACAGATGTATTTCTGCAGAGTTTGTTTTCCTCTTTCTGAATTGCCTATGGTTTTGTTCCAAACTATTCTTAAACACAATGTCTAAAGATTAAGAATAATGCCTCTGAGAACAAAAGCAGACCACAATTTACTTTGATATTTCAGTATTAATACGATCATAATGGATCATACATTTGAATCATCCCAGTATTAATACGATCATAATGGATCATTTTTACTACACTTGCTTCATTGCACAAAGCACGAAAAGCACTATCGTCTGACAAATCCCAATCTCAAAACTTAGCTGTACTATCACACTTACTTTCTGGGACCTCCACTTCCCCCAGTGGTTGGATAACTGGAGCATTGTCATTAACATCTAACACTTGTATCCTCACAATACTTGTAGCAGAAAGTCTGGGGTTTCCTTTATCAGCAGCTTGTACAACCAACCTACAATTAAAGGAAGCAGTAATTTTCTCTATTGGTCAGAAATCACAGAATTATCCATCAATGGAAAAGAAAAATTACAAATTAAAAGATTAGCCCTTTCTGCTCCTCACTGCAACTCTTAAATTCCATCTTTCTTTGTGTAAGGTTGACTGTCTGGAGTTTTATTTTTTGTGTCTTGCAGGAAAAATGTCCAGGAGATCCTAGGTGGCAAAAATGTAACAAAATCATACAAAGAAAAGGAAGTATTCATCTGGATTCATTTCACCCAATTTCATACCAAATGTAGGTGGTTAAACAAGCTAGCAAGACTCTTTCAAGTAAGACACATTTCTCCAGTTGGTAATCCAGAGCAGGAATTAAAATTTAAGTACTAAATTGTCCTTTGGAGGAACCTGACTCTCCTCATTGTTTATAAAGGGACAACAGGAATGTGAAATTGGGTAATATGAAAACATCCAAAGTAATATTCAACCAAAATGTCTGCAGACGTTTGCAGAATGGTGTGCAGAATACATGCACCATTTGACAATGGCAAAGTTCCCACTGGTTTTACTGGGACCAGAATCTCACTGTCAGATTAAGAGAGTTTCCCTGTACACTTCCATTTTACACCTGCGTAAGGATGGATAGTAGATTTTGTTAACAACCTTTTAATTTCCACAAACAATGTAGCAAAGAAAACAGTAAGCAATGACCTGATAAACAGGGATAAAAGGATCTTTACTCTCTGCAGGAACTAGCTTCTGAACAATAAAGAGCAAATGTTCATCGTAAGCAAAGTTTATTTGGAAGACTTCACCCCTCCCCAGTATTAAAAATTAACCAGAAGGGAATTCAAAAATTAAATCTAACTCAACAGATGCTCCAAACAGAGGAAGAGACAAAAAAAAGAAAAGAACAAGCTATGCGAAAGAGTATACAAGTCAGAGCCTGGCATCTCAAATGTTTTGTGTACTAACAACTGTTTGCACGTCGCATCATATTTTCTGGGTCTCCCTGCAGATCTTCTGAATGCTTTATTTGTCCCTTTTTCTAAGTTACGGTTTCTGTTTAAAGTGTCAAATAGATATTACTTCCTAAATGTTCGCATGACAATATGGAATACCAAGTCTGTAACTCGAGCTGTGGATTGCAGCACACCAGCTCTGCTCTGAGTGTCCTTGTGGTTTCTGTCGCCAACAGAACACATAACTTGAATTGCAGGCCAGTATTCAATCAGTGACCATGTATAATTCCATATAGAAAGTGTATTTTTTCTAAAACGAATATTGGCAAGGTATACATATGGAAATATTTTACTAAAAATAATCACTTTCTAAGGTTTCAGGAAAAAACTCTCATAGAAACATTTCAGCCAAGGCATTAAAATTAAGGTTCTGTCAACACTTTCATTATAACTCCTATTATAAGGGACTTAGAACGTAGAAGAAAATGTTCAATTTAGATAAAATAAACAACTCCTTGCAAATTTGAAAGAACCAATGGTAACATTTTGAAATTAAACAGGAAAACAGTTTTGAAAGCGTCTTTTGCTATTCACTTTTCACCTAACAACGTACAGATTAATAGCGTATTAATAAAGAGAAGGAATACAAAGCTTCAGATTCCTCGAACAGTCAATTTAAAAGACTAGAATTCCAACATAAATACTGAAATAAATCAGGCTCCCATTTAAAGATAAATATGAGAATTATTATACTTACATGTTCAATGCTTCATCAACAGTAAACATCCTTCCTTTGAAGGATTTATTCTAGGCATTCTTTTAAAGCATTAGTTACAAATAAAATGTATTATGATATTTAAATGTCTGAAAAGCAGAACTGATGTTTTTGATTCAGTGAAAAACTGAAAAATAAACTCCAAATGAAGTGTTCTGTATACTAAGTTAAAACAAAGTGTTTCCTTTAGGATACTATTATCAAATTACACTGATATTTAAAAAAAAATATCATATTCTGTTGACCTATTTGATGTGGTTTTCTAAGAGTTGTTCCGGTTCATAAGAATTCTGATTGGTTGTTTAAAACTTTAAGGCCCCAGAGGATTGGAAAACTTGCAAATACTTTAACTGATGCCACAACCATATGGGGAAGGAAAAAAAAGGTAATTTCTACTGACACATACACAGAAATCTACTTTTTGTACAGATTGCAACACATAAAAAGGGAGTATTAATGAATCTGCATACTCATATTTTCTCTTCAAGGCATGATTTATTTGCTTTCTAATTCCATTTATGGCATGACCTGTAAAGAAAAATTGTCATGTCCACTTGATCATATTTACTCAGTTTCTTGGAAAACAGGAAAAAACTAATAGTTGGTACAAGGCATCTTATAGATGGAAACAGTTCACCAAAGCATCTTTATCAGATTATGGAGAAGAAGATTTGGACTATATTCTAGTTAAAGAACAGAATGTGTCCCTATTTCTTGGATTTGGTTTGAGTGCTTTCTCTGTGTCTTTACATATTTATAAAAAATGGTTCCAGAGAGGGAATGGCTGGACCATTCTTAATAAACTAAAATTCAGGAACTGTCATCATTCCTATAGCAAATCATCACACTCACTTATATCAGTAAGTGTTGCCATTGACTAAACAGGACTATATTTCTTCTCCCAAATTTGAGAAGTACACAAGAATCCATAGTATAAATGGGCAGCTTTAGCTGTTCTCAATGCTGTCTGGCTTGCACCCAGGCTCTGTGGGTAATGGATATCAACAGAAAACTATAAAATCCATAACATGAGCAATCTCAAGTTAAAGTCAACAAAAAGAAGAATACATTTTTATAAGAACCTTGTATACAAACCTGTAAGATGAAGTGTTTTCATGATCTAGGACTGTATTACTTGCTAAAATCCCTCGTGCTGAATCAATTAGAAATGTTGCATTTTCATTACCAGATAAAATTGAGTATTCGGTTTCTCCATTCAGCCCACTGTCAAGGTCAGTTGCAAATACCTTTTGGGAGGAAAACTGAGGCTTAATTCAAAATGGCAGAATGCGATTTCAGAAAGAAAAACCTTATACTACAGTTTCTGGTTACTTTCCTTTCGACTGCACAGATTTAAGCAAATAATCATATTGGTCCCCAACATGAGTGTCACGTGAGGTCACAAAATCTGCTCAAGAATTGCAATAGGATGCACATGAATTCTTTACCTGAGTAATTTGAAGTTCAGCTACATAAAGAGCTGGGGCTGAATGTAATCATTTTACACTGCTTAAATTACTATAAGGTTGCTGTTAGAATGCTGTCTCTGTTTAGTGCATAAAAATGCACTTTCTCAGGGGTCCAGGACTGGCCCCTAAAGTATTACTGCTATACAAATAGACAAAGGATAACATAATTAAATTATTAAGTTTTCAGAGCTTTCATGGAATAATTCATTAATTACTTTTTAAAATATGAAGCAGAAAATGTAGAGAGGGAAGAGGCAAGCTATAAAACCAACAAAATAAATAACATTCAACAGCAGTGAACAGGTTTCTCAAAGACTCCTCTGGCTCTTTGAAGAGTCGTCTTTGTATTTTCCTGGTTGCTGTACAAGCACTGTAACGGGTACAGGATCCAAACCATAGCAGAGGCAACCAGTCAGACTGAATAAAGGAAACATAATAGAATGTATTCTGTCATAAAATTTTGACTACACATCTGGGTTGACTGCCTTTTGATTTTTCTCCATTCCTGGACATATGTTTCTCTAAATACAATGTCCATCAGTTTCTAATCACTTTGCCCTGGAGGCATTTGTAGCTTTCCATTTATTTATTCTCTTGAGGAGGAATATCTTTAGTACCTAACATGACCCTCACTGTGACCTGACTTGCAATGCAAGAACATGTACTGAGGAAATTATGAGTTCTTCTAGTCCAACTGATGTCTTCTTTTGCTTGAACACAGCCAGCTGGAAACACTTTCAGAGAATGGATCCATTCAGAGGAAGAAGTGTTTGCACATTTAAATTGAGACAAGCTGCTCTTTAGGCATCAGATTTTAAATTGAACACTTGGGTTTGACTCTACTAGTCTGATGAGTTGAAAGTATTCTTTTTATTGCTATAGCCCTTTCAGTAGATGCATTAATGCAAGACCCAGCCTATACTGTAACCAGAACCATAGCTTTGAATGGTATTTTTCAACTACTTGAAGAGAGAAACAGAAAATTTAAAAAAAATAAAAAAGAATTTGAAGTCCAGCTGCACAACTATTAAGACAATCTTTCAATTTAACAAACCTAAATGAAAGATCTGAAATGCGGTCTATAAAAAAATCATTGAATATTTCAGATCCAAGCAAAGTACTAGCAACATCAAGAACCCCACTCTCAGTTTTTACGTTACAGCTGCCCAGAAGAGAACTAGGCAGGACTGTAGTCACAAACAGATCAACCAAACTTCTTTTAAATTACAGCACTGGGCTTGGGAAGATATATTTCCACTTACCTGTACAATGTCTGTTTTAGGACTTTGGTCTTCCCATACTGATGCTTTGTAATAGCTTTGCTCAAATTTAGGCGTATTGTCATTCACATCTTGAACCAAAACCATCACTTCACACAACACTGAATCTAAGCTATTTTCAGCCAAAACTGAAAGATGTATTTTATTCTTAACTTCATAATCAAGAGACTTTGGCTTTTTTACTGTGATTGCACCTGGTGTATTAAAATAAAAATAAGATTAAAAAAAAAATCAAGATGGGGCTTATGTAGTCAGGAAAACACACCCACAAATGCAGTTTTGAAATCCCTAACGTTTGTGGGCTCCTTCACTGAACACACAACAGAACTGCAGCAAGCTTCCCACCATGTCCTTCCTCTACCAAACATCACTCCCTGCATGCTAGTTATTGTACAAATCTTGGACAGCTGAGTTTTCACTGATCAACCACCACAATGGCAATGTACTAAAACAAAGCAGATTTACTTGTAGAGGGATAGAAAGGAAGAAAGTGGCTGCATGCCCTGCGCTCCTTGACATGTGGCAATGAGCCAGTTGTGTTTGAAGAGACTCTTGGCCCTCATCTGGGACTGGCTACATCTAGTCCTCCATCTGTGTCCAAATTGGGCAACAGCTGTATCAGTTTCTGTATCCAACTGACGTACAGGTAAAACATTGACTTCTTCTGATGCAGTGAGCACACCCCAACTCCCCCCCTTCTATCAAAAAGAATCAGGTAAAATTATTGAGACTACAAGCGCAACTAGACATCTCCACATTCAACCCAAAATGCCCTTGAAAATCCATAGTCATTGTTTCAATGTTCTAGGTAATATAGTAATATACTCAAAATTCTTCATTACATCTAAACATCAAACATAGTTCATTCGCATGTTAACTTCATTAGAATTCAAATTCGGTTTTGCATGGATTTTTCAGTAATGATGCCATCAATATCTATACCCCAAACCTGTGATAGCATAAGAACCTATCCATTGTGGCTCTCCAAGCTAGTGCTTCTTAGTTTTTACTTTCTAAGATAAGCAGCAATGATTGGCTACTGTTTATGGATCTGTCCAGTGTTCAAGAATTGCATCTGGAACATAAAGATTTCAAAGCTGGCAGGTGGTGTCTCCTCAGCACAACACTTAAAAATTATCATATTCTTTATACAGAAAAAGCAAAACAGACAGTGGCAGAAGGAATACACTACAAGATGACAGAGAGTAACTGAAAGGCTCTAGCGTAGAGTGGAGCAAATAATCAAGTTTGAGGTACACCACCTAGAAGGAACACGCGAAAGAACCAGAGTTGCTTATTCTAGAGAAGTGCACACTAAGAAGAAACAGGGTAACAGTCTTCAAATATGTAAAGAATAGCTTTTTTGGCTTTGTCTTATATGTCTATTGTTTCAACACACATTCAAATAAAGATGAATAAAAACTTTCCAACTGCCAAGATGTGTACAGACTATTGAGAAGGTCTGCAGAATCACTATCACTGGAGGTTTTTAAGAACATGACAGACAAACTTCTGTCTTTTTAGGCACAGCTGATTCCCTTTCTGTGTCAGACAACAGACTAGTTCATGCCTTTGGGTCACTTCCTATATACTTGTCCTGGTTTGAGCGACACAGGACTAATTTATCTTCTAATGCTTGGGAAAACTGCACTTTTAGAAGACTCTAGTGTCTGAATTTGGGAAAGTATTTACTTTATAGCCAGCTATGGTGTGTGGGTTTCAAGGTCTCAGTGTTTTTGAGCTCGCCAGGTGCTGGGATGAGGAGGACCAAGACCCAGGCACTTGACCCAAGCTGGCCAACATAATTATTTCATACCACGAACATGACAGTCAATATAAATTAGAAAGTTTGCTGAGAAGCGCTCTCTCCCTTAATGGCTGCGATCCAGAGAACTTCTTGCTGGTGCCGGACCCCTGAGGCCTTCCCTTCCTCCCGAAGCCATAGAGCTTGCAATGTCCGACACTTGCTGCCCACTGCTGGGAGGGCACAGCTTCCTACTGATGGAATTGGCTGAGTATAATCCTTGCATATTTTATATTAGTATTGGGATCAATATTGTTTCTTTAGTGCTATTAATGTTAATTATCTAGTCTTATTCTATTAAATCTGTTTAGATTTCAACCCTCATGTTTCCTTATTTTTCCCCAGTTCCCCTTCCCAGGTGGGGAGGGGTCCTTGGGTGAGAATATAATTGTCTAAATGACAACAAATTGTTGTGGGTTACTCAAACCATAACAATACTTCACGTGATTCTACAATATAATAAATCCCCTAGAATAGGAGAAAGTCTTCTCCAAAATGGGGTTAATTAACATCAGTGCTTGAAAAGACAACTAGAGCACACCTTTGGCAGTTTGGAACACCTAAGATAGGGCATCAACATAGCTCAAAATACTTCTGCTGTAGAAACAACAGGTAGAGAGTTACTGGTATAAAAATTAACGCTGAGGTAAGAACTGCTCCTAAAAAGTCCTGAAAGGCTGCACTTCCAATTAATGTTTTCTAAGAAATAGAAGAAAGGTTTCAGAAGACAGGAAACAGAAGAAACCACAATGGTTCAAGTATCTCAAAAGAAGATTTTTGACATCCACTGCTATAGGAATTCCATGATCATTTGTGAAGAGAGAGCTTATGAGACTCTTAAAAACATCATGTAACCATTTTTCATACCAACTTGATAAAAAAAAAAAAGGAATTTGATTTTTTTCCTTTTTTTTTTTTGGCAGTGATATCAGAGAAGATTTGTCTTCTTGGGGATAAACCTGTCTGCCTCTAAGATGTTCTTTAAGATTAATCTTTCTAGCTTTATTTCAGTGAAATAAGGAGGACTTGGCAATCAAGTGTAATTCCTTTAAGTGCCCCTCATCTAAAAAAACCAAAACTGTCCGTCAGCATCGAGCATGATAGCTTTACAGAAATACACGACTTGATGGGTGGACACATCAGAATAATCAGCAATTAAAGCCTCCAGGAACTCAGGGAGAAAGCCATTTGTCGAGAGTACAACCTATTTACACCATTTCTGGGGAAAATTGCTTATACCGTCTATGCCATCCCAGAAAGACTCCAGCTATTCAGAAGGCAAACTCTATTGTCGCAGATGTTTAGGAGCTGAGGGGCAACCAGAGTAACTGCACTTTCTTACACGCCTTAGATGAGAGCATGTAAATGCACATGGGCAACCCACCACTCTCCTGCCATCAGAAGATCTTGACTGAAGAACAGGTGAAAGCAGACCTGCTGCAGAACGCAAATACAATTGCCAAGAAAAATATACAAACATGACTTTCAGACTTCTCAAGGTTTGCCTGAAACAAAGAGCATTAAACTCAAATAGGGTCTAATGCTTCCTACATTAGCAGTATTTTGAAAGATTATGTTTATTAAGTTTTTGGGCAACTTTATGATGAGAAACAAAACGGAGTCTCACCTTGGGTCACAAAGCAGTAGTTTATCAACTCCCAACACTGGGTGATCATTAGTTTATCAGAACTGAGCGTTTTAAACAGGTATAGTGGTGTTCAACTTCTTTGCGTAACAAGTTTACTATAGCGCAAGTCTCTCCACATCCCTGGTTTTACTAATGATTTATTCATTGTAACAGGAGAGTAACACTCTAAGGTATCTACACCTTGTTCTTGTAGTAGGAACTTGCTATATTTTAGAGACCACACTCTTTAAGCTACCCACAGACACTTGGAAAAAAAAATAATTATAAAAATGTACCTGTAATGGGGTGTATGGAGAATATGCTTTCCTTGTCACTGAAGATGCTGTATTTTATATTTTCTCCTGTAAATCTGCGTTCATAAGCTTCTACAGTCAGAAGTAATGTGCCTATGGAAGCAATAAGACATTTTCATCATGTCCACTTTACAAGGTTTTATTCTGATTTTATATTACTGTGATAAATAGCAGATGCGCAGCAAAACACCTATATACTAGGCTAGGTGCTTGTTCATGAATTAAAACAGTAGACAATAAAAACAACTCCTCCGTGACCTTCATTGACATTATAACTTCATAGTCAAGGCACTGTTTATCCCTCCTTGCCCAATAAATTATTCATCTGACCACAACTTCATCACCTGCCTAAATAAAATGATAAGGTTTAACTTTTCCTAATTGAAAACTCCCATGTACCACTGGAATTACTCTCACCTGAAGTCATATGTATTCCTTTTATTCAGGTTATGTTGTCTTTGGTCATTTAAATCTCACCTTTTCATGAATTCTTTTAAGGAAAACAGTCCTTTTTCTTGTGCATCATAGGAATACATGTTACCCCTGAATCACCATTAAGAGTTTATTTTTCCTTCATTTACTGAATTCAGTTTGGATTTTTGAACAATATTTTAAATGAAATATTCTTAAAAAATTTCGATTAGCCATCTTCTGACAGAGAGAATGAAAAGATGAAACTACATGCATAGCTATGTGTCAATTCAAGCAGAATCCAAATTCAATGAAGAGAGCAATGATTTAATATAGAATACAAGAGACATGAAATAAAAATCCTGTTTGAAATAGGATTAGAGGAAAAATGTGGATCTGAATACATTATCCTGCTCAGAATCATCACATTTAACAAAAACATAGCAAGTTTAAAAAGCACTATCAAGATTTCCAAATGATTATTATTTTCAAGTGAGTTATGACATTGTTTGATATATATTGTAATTTATTTGAATGGATTTTAATTATTTAATTGTAATTGATTCCATGCAACTGTGATGGAATGAGGTTACTGTGCAACCTGAACTCTTCCAAACAGCATTACAGGCAACTAGATATTTTATTACATTACAAAGGGCATGCTGTTCATACCCAGTGTCCTGGATGCTGGAGGAAAGGACTTTAGTGTAAAAACGAGATGAAACATTTCTCTTAAAACTATCTGCTATCTTCTTTATTTTAGTGTTGTTACTTAATTTTTAAAACCAGGAATTTTTGTTTTAAGTGGTTTGTCATTTGCTCCTAAAATCTGACTGTCAAAAGCAAACCTATGCTGATTTTGACAGATATAAATATATTGACTTGTAGAGAAAATTGTAAGATATTTACTAGAAAAGTTCTGGAAGTAACATCCAACCATCCAATAGGTAAAGACTGATACGAACACTGCACTGGTTTGTTTGGTTTTTTGGTGGTTTTTTTTTTTTTTTTCTTAGGAACTAAAATAGGGGGTTGTAGGTTGAATTTTCATTGCCAGGCAACTTTGATTTACTACAGAAGCTTGCAAAGACAATCATTCATAGCATCCTCAGAGCAGAGTTAAAGATAAGAAAAAATTCAAGGTCCGAAGAATGTCACTACTTATCTTCTAATGCTGTCAGAAGACTTTGTTTGTTTGCTTGTGTGTTTAAGAAGAAAAACTACCAAAAGTAAAGGGAGCAGCAGCACTTCGACTTGAATCCCTGTTTTTCCAGGGGTTAGGTTAATAAATTGATGCTCTGGGTCCTCAAATCCTAATCCTTTAAGTTTCATATTTTTCATATTTTCATTACTTGTTTTCAAAATTGTTTACAACTTCTTTTTCACAGAAAAAATATTTCTTGTTTCTGATACTTTTCACAGAAAATTACTCCTTCAAACAGTAAAATTCTACAGCTCATTGTCAAAAAAATATGACCAAGCTCCAAGGTCTGTTGTGACATAAAGAGGCCCTACACAGGTAAACAGCAAAAGACGGTGGCCATCCACTGGAGCTTGCAATGTCAAGTACCTGTGATTCAGGTACTGCTTCAAGCAGAGTTCATAACATGTAACACGTAAAGTGGCAAAAGTGAAGAGAAAGGTAGCTTTCTGGCTGCAAAGCAAACAAACGGCGCGACGAGGATGAGATCAGCACTGAAGCTAGTGCAAGGAAGGAGGGAGAACAGGATCATCACAGAAAGCAGCCAGATTGGCTTGAAACGTTATGCAATGAACTTATGGATCAGTTAAAAATATTAAAAGAAGTGAAGAGTGTTTCAAAATGTTTGTATTCAGGGTTTCTTTCAGTTCAATGACAACCTGATTGCATTTGGAAGTATCTCAAGCGCTTTAAATAGCCAACGTATCAACTTTTACATTATGCCTACTAACTTGAAACTGAAGTATGGCAGTGTGGACAGTATTTGCCTACATGGCCAAATAGACTCAGAAACGTTTGTTGTACTCCATTTGAACATAACATACACACCTGAAATAAGCTACTGTAAAATCTATTGTTTTTCTTCTCTCTTCTGTATTCATTATAGTAGTCTCTTTTGCCCTCCTTTGTCATCTAACCCCGGTTCATCCTTGCCATTATTTCTTGAGATCTCTTAATTGCTAATGAAAGAAAAAGCTAACTGAGCATAAAGAGTAAGAGATGACCTACAAAATAAGAGGTGACATATTTTATATCTATTAGAAAAAAAAGAAGTAGTCAACAAGTTTTACTGGTGAATCCGTCTCCAGTGAAGTGTTATGCAAACAACCATTCAAGTGAAAGCTTGGTGAATAATAAAGGTTTCTCACTCTCTGGAGACTGCTGTGACTTGATTATTTATTGACTGGCTTCTAAGGGCCTGTTGTAATGCAGTTTATAATATTTAAAGACATTAAATATTTAATATTAAACAAAGAGTAGAAGAATGGGGTATTCTGAAGGTCATTAAACTTGGAGGTCAAACACTTAAAGAAAATACGACCACAAGGACCAGTTCCTGAGGCACTCATCCAGTTGACAAGTTTAGACTAAATGAAAACTAAGGACCCTTGGCTTTGGCTTTCGTCGTTTATACTATTCAGGTTTTTTTATTCTTTTTAAAATAAACTTAGAGTTTTCCCACTCTATTAGTTAAGGTAGAAATAAAATTAGGAGGAAAAGCCACATTTATTAATACCAGTTCTACAAATAATCAGTATGTAATGTAAATCTCCCCTGGACTGAATACACTGGTACCATTCATACTTGTAGGGGTCCCAGGATCACATATATCCTGTAAGCTAACTTCTATTAAAACTAATTATAATCATGCTTTTTTCCCACTGAAATGTAAAATATTTTATATTTACCTATGCTTATATAAATAAGAAAATACTACAAAGAGCCAAAACAGTATTAGCATTTGGTAAAATCTCTCATGCTCTTAAAATAATTTGATCTTCTTCGCAAATAGACTTTTATTAAATATACAAACTAAAATTTTGGGATGAAACCCTCCTGTTTACCCTGAAGCTTTGCTAAATTTCCTTTAATCAAAACAACTTAAAATTGAATCTTATTTATATTTTCAATAGATTGACTGGGAGAACAATCTGACTATGGCACTCTGTTACCTCAGTTCCTTGGGGCCTTTTCAGAATTGCAGGCTGGATTGTCTAGCCTGACCCATGAATGCATCTACACTTAGGAAAATTTAGGGTCAGATTAGCTTGTCTACTGCCATAAAGCTCTGAATTGTATTTTCTTTCTTTAAACTGATATTTGTTTCTTAAAAAAAAAAAAAAAAAAAAAAAAATTCTATCTTCGCTCTTATTATTTTTTAACTAGAAAGAAATATAATGCAGAATTAATGCAGGTTAAAATCATCTCTCCTGAAAAGACTGAAACCCCAGGGCCTTGACCTTACTGCCCTGGGAAGCCTGACAAACAGGTTCTCACGACACTTTCTGAAAATACAACACTGATGCAGCAAAGGAGAGACAAAATTTGAGACCCCAGGGCTCACCTCTGGAAACACCCTGGTCTCTCTGCTTTCCAGACACCCAAGATGGAGGGCCCCCATACATCACCACAACTGACTCTCAATGGGTAGATCAATGAAAAAACAGAAAACGAGAGATTAACACACATTGCGGTGACATCTGAACTGTATCTTCTGGAAGCAGCAATTCCCCCAGGGCAAACTCTCCTTTGCAAGTGACACACGATTAATTACTGTACAGCGCTGACACTAGTAAAACCCGGTTTGGAGGCCTTGGGGTATCTGTGACTCATTCACAGAAAAATTCAATTTTAGGGTGTCAAAACAACTTGTAAATCCTGGTCAAACTCAAGGAATAAAAAATATTTTTTAAATGTCAAGACAAATGTGTTCAGGGATTTTTTTTTTTTTGCATTTTTAATAGAAGCAATAAATGAAGCACTGGTCTAAAAAAAAATTTAAACCACTTCTTATCCCATAGGTTCTGTACTCAGAGTGCTCAGTATGGAGTGGAGGAGACCTCAATCTACACCTTTCATATTTCAGGAGAGTGTTTTAACCACCAGGCTACTGCATGCTCCACTCTTTCCTGTTTTTTCCAGAATCTCACATGTTTTTTGACAGACAGCGAGAGAGCTAGAAGGATGCTCTAGCCTGGTGGTTTGATCATTCATCACAGCTTTTTAAAAATAGCTTGAAACAAAAATATTTCATATATGGTTAAAAAAAAAAGTAACTTAAAAAATATCTTTCCCTTATTGCCTATTTTTGATCTGGTAATTGAAACATCAGTAATACTCACAGCATTATCTTTATCTTAAAATACACTGCTGAAAATTTGGCTTGTAGTTCCAAACAGGCACAGAGGAAGGAACGGCTGAGTAATCACAGCAGTAATTACTGCAACAGCCATCTTCACCCTTCATTCTCTATTCTGTTCGCAATTATCCAAGAATATTGATTGGTTTTCCAAAATTACTAACACATTTATTTTTTACTGATTCCTAATCAAATATATAGGCTGTTACTCAAGATCTAAGAATTCACTAGTCTCACAATACCCTTAGGATATAAAGAAATATTGCTTTCATTTTACTGAGGGTAATTTGAACTATAAAGAGGATAAACGACTTGTTCAAGGTGAACCTCATGAGGCAGTACTTGAATCAAGAATATAGTGCAAGTCAGATCTCTAAATATGTCTGGTCAATTGTACAGTGGGATTTGTGGGCAGAAAAATGTGAAAGGCACTCCTTTCTGCCCCTCATTAAGATGAGCCCATCCCCTGAAACAGGAAAAAGTAGTTACCATATCTAATTGGCAGGCGGCATAACTACTAATATTCTCTGAATGATAAAAAGTAGAGCAGTAATTCTCATCATTATACAGAACAAAAGTAAGTAAATAAATCTGTAAGCACCTTGTGACTGAAGCTGGTTTGTCTACAGGTAGCATTCAATAGCACAAGCTCTACCTGGAGATACACTGTAGAAGCCTCTCGGAGTGACAATGTATCACAGCCTCTGAACGTCTCTCTCTCTCCCCTTCACCCCACCCTACCCCCCATTCTCCTTCTTCTGGAAAGTCGAAAACTTCAGTAAGGTGTTATAGTATCTCTAAAAGCTACTACAGTTCATGAAGGGTTTTGCAAAAACAAGAAATGTCATGTTACAACTGGTACACACCACTCATCTCATCCCAGCTTATGCGCATCCACCCATCATTAGAGTCATTTTGCTAAAAGAGTGAACCCATTGATGCTCAGGGCTTCGCAGGCTAAGGGGACAAGGGAGCTTTCTGTTTAATGTGAGCATCACTGTTGTGCATGCGCAGCAAGCTCAAGAGCCAGACAATGCCTCCAACTAACAGACCATGCTTCTTTTTCATGCCGGTGCACTGGAAAAGGGCAGACGGGTATTTGCTACATCCAAATTAGCTTTTCCTTGCCACTGCACAGTAAAAAGGTTTCCCTATACTATTCATTACAATTACCACTCCAAAAGGAGGGGAAATTTGCAACTGCAAGAGCACAAATCTGGATTTGATGCCCACCTGCTGCACTGTTCTCAGGCACGCTTGCTTCATACAGGCTATGGCTGAATAAAATCTCCTCCTCTTGTTCTTCTGTAAAGATAATGACCATAGCTGTGGCTGTTCGAGGTGAGATACCTTGATCTGAAGCTGTCACTAGCAGCTGGGTGCTGAAGTCCTTGGAAGCCAAGGGCTCCTGAAGAATGATGTCACCTGTCTTTGCGTCGATCTGAAACACAGTTTCCACTGTCATCAAACTAAAAACAACAGCTCCATTTGATCCCAGATCCACGTCCTCCGCCCTCACAGTGGCTACCGTCTCATTCACATGGGTTTCAGCAGGCACAAAGGCCCTGACAGGATTCTGCAAAAAAACGGGATCATTGTCATTGACATCATCAATGTGCACCACAACACTGACAGTGGTGCTTCTTGGCAAATGGGCGCTACAGTCACTTGCCACAGCCCTAAATGTATACTGGGATTTGGTCTCCCGGTCCAGTGCCTTTGTAGTAACTATAGACCCTGTTACACTGTCAATAGCAAATGCTCCAAAGGTGTCATCAATGAGGGAGTACATAACTTCGCCATTCAGGCCATCATCTTTGTCAGAAGCAAAGAGGTCCAGGATGGCTGAGCCTTCCTCTAGGTCTTCTGTCACGGAGATCTGATACTGGGTCTTTGCAAACAACGGGTTGTGGTCATTTTCATCCAAGACTGTTAGAGTGAGCTGTGCAGTGGAGCTTCTCGAGGGACTGCCTAGGTCACGGCACTCAATTACAAGAGTGAAATTGCTGACGTCTTCTCTGTCTAAGCTACGAGTGACCAGCAGTTTTCCTGAAGTGTTATTTAGTGTGAAGTATTCGCCAACATTTCCACCTTTCAAACACATAAAAAATAAAATGATCACAAACAATTACTTTTGAAAAAAGAATCCCTTGTGAATACCGCTATGTTAATTGCAATAACATGATCCAATTGCTCATACAGCTGGTGCGCTCATGTGCCTTTCACATATTTTATTCCTCTTATATGAATTAAAATCTGCATTTAATTTAAATCAGTGGGTGGCAATGACAGTAAATACAGAATGTCATATCAATTTACAGAGTGGCTATTTTGCCAGATGCATGTCTTTTTTCCCAAAGCAACACACCTTATAAAATCTCCTGCAACTATGCTGCTGCATAAAGTGACCTCTTCCCAACCTTAGTTACAAATTCCAGAAACCTATAAAGCACTGCTGACAATTGTAATTACTTGCTTCTTGTTCTCTTCTACAAACCTGTCTCTGGGAAGTGAATAGTTGTGCAAGGTCTTGATTTGGGGGGCGTGGGGAGAGGGAGGTAAATACGAAGCAGTCGACAGAAAGAGTCAGCGTTTTTAGTAACGGTGAATGGCATACATACTTTATAACATGTAGAAAGACCAAAGGTTATTAAATTAAAGATTGTAAAAGATCGTGAGATTAAAACCAAGAAAATATAAAGGAATTCATAACTGTTTCTTCAAAGAAAAATGTGTTGGCTGTTACCACAGTAGCTATCTGCCTACATTTGGGCCATTGCTGAGAGCCACAAACCAAAGTAAGCACAGCAAACTTATATTTGTGCAAAGATATTACAGGAGGCTTTGAACAGCTGTGGAGCTTACATTGGCATAGTGGACACAGGGAGAGTTTGGCAATATGAAAACCAAGTATGGCATTACTAATTGCTGGGTGAAAGAAGCTCTCATGAAATAAAATTAAATAAATAAAATTAAATAAGTAAAATTAAATTAATTCTTGTACTTATTTGCAAGGTTATATTTACATTCAGAACTTCCACAACTGTAACAAAAAGGACAAAATTGTGCCTTCATGATTAATGTCTCCTTCCAGTGTTTGGTAGCTTTTTGTTTTTCTTTTCTGTACTATTTCAAATCCAGAAAGCAGACTGAAAGTATGCCTGGAAAGTGCTTATTAATGCTGACAAAGGGGTGAAAGATTTTTTTTTCCCCCACATGAAAGCAGCATGTGGACAAGATGGGAGCTAGGGAGGCCTTGTAAAATCAAGACCAGTCTAAAACTTGGATACTGCTTTTATATACTTCCTGATTTATACTAACAAAAATGATGGAGTGTAACTTACCAATTATTTTGTATCTTAGAGCTCCATTATTGCCAGCATCCATATCTACAGCCCGAGTAATGTAAATGACAGAAGGCTGTTGGTTCTCTGGAATATGGATCTCAGAAGCAGGAAGAAGAAATGTAGGAGAGTGATCATTTTCATCCAGCACTGTGCAGATAACTGTCACCATGCTCGACAGTGACGGGGTTCCACTGTCTCGAACCAAAACTGAGATTAATAAAAAGAAAGCAAATTTTATACAATGGTTGTGGGTGCAACAACAGATGTTCCTTAATAATAGCAGAATAGGAGTGTTATTTGTGCTATGCAAAAAGCACATGGTCTTCTGTACCTGAAAGTCTTACCACTTCCACCTAATTCAGATGGCCTGAAAAAAGGGTAGCACTGATAGTAACACCACACCCATTCTCACTTCACATTTTACAGGTACTCATAGATATTTCACACTGTTACCTTTAATGCTGAAAACCTCCTGGGTTTCCCTGTCCAGTGATGCAGTTGTTAGGAGTTCTCCACTGTCTGAGTTCACCTTGAATTTCTCATAACCAGTTCCTGGTAAGATTTCATATCGAAGCAAAGAATTCAGTCCTTAAAAGCAGAACAGAAATCTCAGAAAAACACAGCCATTCTCCTCACATTCAGGTCTACAGATTTGTCCCTTTCCCTCCCCAGGAAATGGGTTATGGATGAAATTATTATTTTTAATGCAGTGAGTAACTGCTTCTTCATTAGCATAAATTTTTAAATTTGGATCTTCAAAATCCTTGTCCGGATGCTGCTTTATGCCTAAGTTTTCCAGCCACTCAGAGTGACCCCAGCAACATTTCTAAGCACTCAAGGCATGTCTCTGAACAAGCTGACATATCAACATGGTACAAGAGAGCATTAACTTAGACCGTGGAATCCATGCATGGTGTCTTCTGAACTCCCTGAGGTAGTTAATTTCTCAACAGGATGTCAGGCAGAGTACCAGACTGGTCTGGTTCTCCATTTAACTTCACTCACCGTCAATGCAAGTATCCCTATACAGTACCACATTGAATAGGATAAACATTCAGAGAAAACACCCACTTCTTGGCATGCCCACCAGTTCTAAATACTCATAATACTGAGCAGGCAGGTACCGAAGTCCCATCGGGCTCACAGGGTAGCCCACTCCTAGTTGTCTTCAACAGAAAAGCCAATTTGGTGGACATTCCCACACCACATCTCAGGCCTTTGAGACTGCTTCCATTTGTAGCCAGGCTCTGAAATATTGCTTGGTTTTATAAAGTTGTACAGGATTTCCAGAAGGGAAGGTTAAAGAGTTTCCTTCCCTCCAAGTTTTTTCTGAATTCCAATTCCACTCAGTTCCTAATCAGACCTACCATTTGTATATAGTACAGGGATATTAACCTTCCCGTCTTTCTCTAGGAAATAGGATAGAACTGTACAAGCTTTAAAAACCTTTCTTTCAAAGTTGACCGCCTGAGTTGAACCAGAAATGTGACTCCACATTCTTACCTATTATGGTTATAAACTAATTTATTTCATATTTCTTCCAGTTTCAACACCCTCCTGAAGAAATTATAATGTCATCTCCATCACACTTATATTATTAACTTTAATAAATTTAATCCTACATTATACTTCAAAGGCTTGTACTATTGTGCCCCCCCCCCCCCCAATTTTTCTAAGTTTCATTCAATCATTCCATGTTTTTCCAACCAACAATTAGTCCTTTAGTATGGTAGGGACAGTTGGCGCACCTGGAAAACTACAGCGCTCCTAGTCATACGAAAACTGCTATTCAGAGTCAAACACTGCCTGCCTGTTCTCATCTGCTGCAGCTGAAAACAAGACAATCTGCACTGGAGTTGATGGAGAAACACCAGTGTGAGAGAAGAAACAGAGCCTACAGTTTTTAACAGCCATGACTTCCTTTGTTTGCCTTTGAATAGCTTTGTTAAATAGTTGACAACACTACTGAAATTTGATTAAGAGAATTATTACTGTAAATGCATTTGCTCCTAAACTGAGTCAAGGGAGGGACATATTTATACAATACACAGCAGAGGAAAAAATAAGTTACAGAAATCCTTCCAGATTTCGAGAAGAAAGGAGAAAAATCTCAGCAGTAAGGACAATCAGGAGAATGTCTTGAAAGTTTAAAGTTACTGACACCCACTATCTGATCTGCCCATATTAAATACCATTCAACTATATTTTAAGAGATATTCACAGCTCTCTCTGCATTTATCTATCCTTAATCACCAATGCTACAGATGGAAGAAAAACCCCCTGACACTGCAGGGCTGATATTAACTATATGCCCTTGATCTCCTGCAACTGAACTGCTTCAACCCAGTGCCTCCACTGGCAGATTTCACAATGGACGTTATTTACAGACAATGCCTAAAAAACATACAGGTGCCATCCAAGTTGGCTATTCACACATCGTTGAAATTAAAACGTTTAATCCTTAGAGGACACAAATATGTGACACCTTAATTACATTTATTTACCTCGTGCCTACTGCCTCTTTTCTCATATCCATCTGCCAGGAGTGTACACCTAGCAGTCAGAGGCAGCGGCACACACTGCCCCAGAGAAGAGTGTCATGACTCTACGCATTCACATACCATGGCACAGCAGCTCACACGTTTGCACTTGATCCAACCTGTTGGTTAATTACTCAGTAGTGCTAGTCACATTTTGGGGGCTGAAATTACAAACCTAAACGAGAAACAAACTATTCTTCCTGCACATAATGAGCTGGAAGAGGAGCTAAGTCCCTTCCTTGCCACCTGCTGGCCAAAAGGCAGGGTGGATGCTTGGAGCCTGAGCTGCAGCCAGGGAAAAGCTGCAGCCCCTTTTCCTGTTCCCCCGCCACAGCACGGGCAGCCCCTGCACTCCCACAGCTTCTCCGAAGCAGCAGCCATGGCATTACACTGTGGATATGTCTAGTGCCAGCACCAGTGCAGAAGCAATGGGAACAAGTGTCTCCCCTGCCCCAAAACTAGGCTCAGTTCTCATCTCTATAATACTAGTGTTGTTAAGACTATGACAATCCATGAACATGAGCAAGACAAAATGTCTAGTGAATGGCAGTGAGCCCTGTTTCGTAACTCTAAGCCAGAGGTCCCTATTAACCTTCCGAGAGTTTTCTGCTAAGGCTCCAGCCGTAACTACTGAACCACAGAGGAGCACATCAGCTTAAAAGCAGACCATGACAAATGCCAGTTCAGTTCATTCAGAGCTGCTGCAAAGACATATCTCAAGAGAAACGCCTGACCTATCTTAAATATGCTGTGGTTATCTTTGCTTTCCCATACCCACATGGATAGCCACATGAAAGAAAATCATTACAAGCAAAAATTACCATTACAAGCAAAACTGCAAGCAAGCTTAAAGCTTGGGTCAAACACAAACAAGGAGACGGCTGCTAGCTCTCCCCCTTCCCTTCATAGGGAATGAAGTAGAAAGATAAAACAAAAGGTTGATGCTGGCTGATATTGCCAGTAAAAATGATTCCTCCCTGTGGTCAGTCAGGGAACATATGAAGTCAAAAAAAAAAAAAAAAAAAAATCTGTAATGGGAGGAAAGTCCTCCACTGAGACTATGCAAATATTACTGGGATGTGAACTGCAATTTAAAGAGCAAATAAAAATAAAGTAAAAAATGTGATGTAAAAAATAAAGAACACCATAAGAGGAGTCATCTTATTCAAAAATTATGTTCCAAAAACATAAGAAGAGTAGCATTATATTTATATGTCTCATACAAATCCTCTTTTCTTACATTATGAGCATCACTTCAGTATTTGTTTGGAACAATATTGTTACACGAACATGACATGAGGCCAAATCAGGCAAATGTGAGAAAAAGACCCAACAGAAGGACTGTGGTTACTGGAAAATGTACTTAAAAAAATAAAGCAGGAAGGAACCATCAGCCACAACAGTGCTCCAGCCCAAAGTGTCTGCACAGGCAGCCGCACACTGTGCCACCCAGTACACTTGGAATGCCCTTCCTCTCCACCCTGCCAAACCACCCCTGCTCCCTCCTTCTAATGGCTCCCAAAATTTCCCTTCTGCTGTATTTCCCACAAGATGTGCAATAAATAAATATAAGGGACAGAGAAAGGAGGGAGAGGAATTCAAGCAAATTCCCACTCTTTTCTCTATTATCTTGCAAATTTTTACTTCAAATACTGCCCTTTTTTTAATAGTGTGATCCACAAAAGAAAGAAAATACTTGGAAGAGCGAGGCACAGAGGTAAACTGTAACACTGCTCAGCTGTCACGAAGATTTTCATAGACAGGGCTACCCACCCATTCCTAATTTCTAAATACATACTTGTGAGGAAATGTCTCTTCTATATAGCATCTCTATTGAGCTCACATCAGCCTTTTGTAATCAATATGTGCTCTACATTAAAATGACAAATCCTACCAAATACAGAAAATTATTTTGCTAACAAGCTCTATTATTTTATGCATTTTTTTGGATAGCACAACCTTAAACAACACTACAGATGTGCAGAAGGCGCACCCAAAGTAAAAAGAAAGTAATTCACGGAGTTGAGACAAACTTTGGGCCAACTGCAGCAGTATTGTAATATTTAATTCTCTTTCCAGATTTTATCTCTACTGCAGACCACAGACTCTGTGTAACTGCTTCATGCTACACCAACTGTATGCACTGTGTGTGGTATTTCTTAAGATAAGATTCTCTCCAGCATACAGACTACCTGTAATATTATATGCATTTCAGAAGAGCAGGTAGTTGAAGAACCGGAGGGAATTTTTTGTTGCTTAGCAAAGACTCTCTCACGTTGAGCCCTTACTTGTGATTCAAAGAGCATATGAACCACCCCTTCTCACTCACCCGTTCTGCGTATGTTTGAAAAGCAATGCATTAACATTCTTATGTATGAAAAGTCATCCTGAGCAGATTCCACCATCCCTTCACAGCGCAACTAGCTGGAAAATCTTGGATGACAGTGCCCCTCTCTGGTCAGAAAAGAGTAGTGCATATTTGCCGGTTCTGTTACAAAACCAGGACCCTTGTCTGGTGAACTGTTTCAAAACTATTGAAAACGCTCTGATTGAGAGCAAAAAAACGTTCAAGTATTAACTTTAACTGAGTCAAACATTGTTTTCTGATTTATAACCAGAGCACATTAGTTATAATTTTACATATTTTCACATGAAAGCTACAGTACGCTGAGCTACTCTGCATCATGCAAGCGCACATTTTACATTTAACATACCAGTCAGAGCTGAAGCTACCTCAGTGTGCAAGTCAGAATACCTCCAAGCCTTGAAGAAAGGTTGAGGGTCTGAACCAAAAGCCGTGTTTTGAAACTCAACACTCATACATGACCTTGGGAAAAGCACAACGGCTGTACACACAACCACAGCAGGCAGCAAGATTTGATCAGTCTACTACGGTCCACAATCAAATTAATAGCAAAAGGGCAGAAATTACCTGCATCTCTGTCCACAGCTTCCACCTTTATGACAAACTCCCCTGGATCTCGGTTTTCACGAACTGCGGTCTCATAAAGTTGCTTCAGAAATATCGGGGTCTCATCATTCACATCAAGAACAATGATGGTTAGAACCTGTGTGGCGGAGAGGGCTGGGCTGCCATCATCAAGAGCCATGACTGTCAAACTGTAGCACTCCTGAATCTCACGGTCCAGAAGCTGGGCTGTAGTTAAGAGTCCTATTATAAAGAAAGAAGGTATTAAAAAAGTGTTCTGGTTCAGGTTAGGATACAGTTGTTCCAGCACTCACAGCTTCAATGTAGCATCACTGTGCATGCTGTGCCACTGCGGAAAAGCCTCCAGACTTTGGAGACAATCATTACCCATGACTCCCTTTAAAGTGCTAATGGCCCAGAAATACTCATTTTGACATCAAGAGAAACTGGGATTCATGGAATATTCAAGTGAAGTTCAGAGATTCCTTTTTATTTAACTTTGGGCTTAACTTTTTAACTTTATTTAACTTAAATATTTGTCATCTTTTGCACATAAGTTATGCAATTAAGAGCTCTACAAATCAGTCTGCTGTATCACATATAGATTCAAAAATCAGAATAAGAAC
Organism: Pluvialis apricaria; assembly: GCA_017639485.1. Taxonomy (NCBI): domain Eukaryota; kingdom Metazoa; phylum Chordata; class Aves; order Charadriiformes; family Charadriidae; genus Pluvialis; species Pluvialis apricaria. The sequence goes on along the minus strand of CM030010.1, from coordinate 49,205,686 downwards.
CAGAAAATATTGCAACTCAGGGTTAGATTTGCATTTGTGTGCAGATGGTATAACAGTTACAGAATTCATTGGGGAACCAGAGAATTTCAGAGGGCTGAAGAATGAAATTCATCAGCCCTTTGAGCCTCTGCTGAACATGTTCCACCCACAGTGTAATGCACATTCCTTGACCCTGACTTTGCCTTTCCTCGTGTGTACGTATAGCAACATATGTGTATGCACATGCTTTAAGTATGCATCACGCAAAAATCAGAATGAAGTATTTCACTGCACATACTTTCTGCCCACATTCCTCAATGCACTACTGGAAGGCACTCCAGCACATCTACACAACACAGTAATAGCGTCATGTAGAAGTTTTTGAGCTGAGTCTCACAGAGCTTGCCTCCTGCATACAGTACTGCCATGCTCGTGTCGTGCTCTGCCCAAGTTAATCACCCCTGAGGATAAGCCACCTAGGTAGAGTACCACAGTAATGTGATATTTCAGGATTGCATTGTATGCACTCCCGAATATTACCGTAAGAAGAACAGTACAAGAAACTCCAGAGAACAGACGCTACAGTACCTGTGATTTTATCCAATACAAATGCTTTGTTTTCATTTCCTGAAAGAATGTGATACGTAACTTGTCCATTTCTTCCCTCATCAGGATCCTTTGCAATTATGCGGTGCACAAGAAAGCCCACCTCCACATCCTCCATGACATATGAAAGAGGTGAAGACGTAAAATTGGGACTGTTGTCATTGATATCTAAAATAACAATTTTCGCAGTCAGGGAATCAAGTCTGCGATCAGTCAGATTTATTGCCTGGTCTGCCGCAGACACTGTAAGGATCACAGAGCGAGTAATCTCCCTGTCTAGTGGAAAAGCTGTGGTCAAGGTGCCATATGACGGGTGAATAAGAAATGGATTTTCACCCATGTTACCCATTCCTAGGGAATACTGTACTTTGCTGTTCAGAAAACTGCCATCTCCATCTTTTGCATTGAATGTGTAAACCAGAGTGCCAACAGGTACATTTTCCTCTATGCCAATCACTACAAAGTCATCTTGAAAGTACGGAGAATGATCATTCTGATCTTCTACATCAATACTTAGGAAGACAGTGTTATTCTGTGGAGGATTATGATTATAATCCTTTATAATAACTTGCAAAAGGAAGTGCGAAGCTGTTTCATAGTCAAGTTCCTTGGAAAGAAAAAGGTCTCCTGTCAAGCTATCTATTTCAAAATGAACATCATCATCATCTTTAGCGATACTGAAATGCAGTTTCCTGTTAGTTGTTAGATGATTACCAGGCCACTTCAGAGAATTCAACACTTGTGCAGGTTTACAATTTTCAGGTATGACAAAGTGCTTGAAATCTTGAGAGAAGACAGATCTCCCATTGGGGAGTGGGATTACCTGCAACAAAAGCACAAAGACTGCAATGTTTTGCCATTATTATTAGGAATAGTGTAATGAAAATGGCTTCCCCTAATTGAGAGTTTAATCATTTATTATTTGTGACTATATTTATCCTAAGTATGCCTCCAAGCCAGAAAACAAACTCAACATGCTCCGTAAGAGCTCGGAGTTATGGAACGAATGTCCATCTTTCACTCCCATGTCAAAAAAAGGGACAAGACTGTCTCTCACCCTCTGAATCACAGGGATGCAGAGACAGACACCTTGAATACTGCTATCTCTGCACCTACTCTGAAGCACTTCCAACTGTCTTTCTACATAGGACAGCATCACAGGGACAGATGTGACAAAGAAAGCACTGTACATTATGCAGTTTGCCAAACACAGATAGCCTTTTTTTTTTTTTGAGGATTGTTTATGTCATTACAGGGTTTCATTCGTTAGGGATTGCTGCAGTGTTCCAAGTTAGTGCTTTAAAATGAAAGAATCCCTTTAACTGTGGGAACTGCATTTGCCTTGTCTTGACTGAAGCATTTTTTTCCAAGCTATCCAAAATTAACCGTCTTTTGGGTGACATGAAAATAGCAGTCTCAGTGACATTCAGCCTCTGATAAAGGAGCGCACAGGCAGCCTGGACAAAGCAGCCCCACTGCGGCTCGACGAACAGCAGGTGGCTGGCTGTGGAAAGAGCACACGCTGGATTTCACACTCCCATGCAGAGCAGCCCTGCATAAACCAGCACAAAGGAATAAGCTATCTTTATACTGGGTTATAGAGACAGAATTTAGAAAAGAGAGTAACACAGTGGAGAAAAGAATTATCTATTCTCTCCCCCACCTTCAGTCTCTCCTGATATTTGCTTTCCATTCTGCCTACCTGGGTATTTCCCTTCTCTTTTCCAGTGTTCATAATGACCTCCTACTAAAGCACAAGCATCATCTATTTGCAAGACAACCCAGAATGCTGTTGTGTATTCTCAAAAAATCAAAATGAGCCTGTCCTCTCATTTCCTCCCTCAACAGAAAAATGGCTGAAGAAAGTTACCATGAGACAAAGTGCTTATAATTTTGAACTTCTTTCTTTCTTCAGCTTATTTCCCTAGCTTCTCCCAAAATTGTTTTTTTTCAGTGAAACTAAGCATCTAACATAACTGTTCTATCTGTACAACACAAACAAGTACCTGGACGTAAACAGCAGCATGTCCTTGAAGTGAAGGCATCCCCTGGTCCCTGGCTGTGACCATCATTCTGTAGTCTGGTCTCTCAGCATGTGACAGAGACCGGGTTGTTCTTAATTCCCCACTGACAGCATCAATCTGGAAGTATCCTATATCCTCTCCTATGGGGAAAAAACGGATATGAGTTATTGCAGATTGCTTCAGCTTGCCTCCACAGCACTGAACATTGTAATCTGCAGTAAGAAAGAGCATGACCCAGAGGAAAGGGAACCTGCTACACTCATTTGGATCTCTCTGGCTCATTTGATTCACTTCTTCCTTCATCAAGTACATAGTTATTATAAACCACTTACTCTGGATTTAGAAAGCTACAGAGAGAAACGCTATAGAGTACTAAAGCAACTGCTCAATTTTGTACCAGTGTACTCACACCAATGGTGTGTGCATCAGGAGAGCAGCAGACACCCCAGCATTGATACTCCCACTCCCAACATAAGATGGCAGGCAGGGCCAGAGAAAGAATTGGGTCTTAGTCTCCGAACTGGCATGAAGGGTCAAGTAAGTTATGCTGAATACACAGCTGGCTCATGTCCCTCTCAGACTATGGGTCAGCAAAGAGCCCTATCTACCCCTAAGACACCGCAGCTGCAGTGATGCCGCCTGGTTGCTTGTGGTCTGAACCAGGAGCTAGCTGGGGGTAGCTAAAATCTTACAGTAAATTTTTGCAGAGCAACATGTGAATATTGGAATTACGCATACATCCTTCACCAAGGACTGGCCACATGACAATAACAAGCAACTTCTAATTAAAATTACTACTTGCAGCTACATCATATTACATTTATTCTAGAGTTGCAAAGAAAAAATTCTACCATAGAAGAGTAAATAGCTCTTTGTGACAGAATCATAGAATCATTGAGGTTGGAAAAGATCCTTAAAACCATCGAGTCCAACCGCAAACCTAACACTGCCAAGTCCACCACTAAACCATGTTCCTAAGTGTCACATCTACCTGTCTTTTAAATACCTCCAGGGATGGTGACTCAACCACTTCCCTGGGCAGACCATTCCAACTTTTGATAACTCTTTCAGTGAAGAATTTTTTCCTAATATCCAATCTAAACCTCCCCTGGTGCAACTTGAGGCCATTTCCTCTCTTCCTGCCACTTGTTACCTGGGAAAAGAGACCAACACCCACCTCCCCCACTTTCAAGGAATGCAATACAAATTACTCTCCAATTTTTAGTAAAATGGGAAAGTATCTATTACTTGGTATACCTTAACAGACACTGAGAAAACCGGATTTGTCATAAATATTTCTCTCCTAAAATACAGTGCAAACAACTTTTTGCTATGTGAATTTTTAATAAGGTGTGCTAGTGGGTTAAACAGAGTCATGCAGCATAACGGCTGCTATTCTAATAAGCAACTGTGGTAAAAATAAATTTAGTGCAGATGTAGTACACAAAACTCCCATAAAGAACTATATTTCCATAGACATCTAAGTGAGCATGAAGCTGTTTATGTTCTCCAAATCTGCACATGCAAATTAGTTAGCTGCACATATAGATGTTCATTTTTGTACCCAATCGCCTCACCTGCAACTGTAAAATATTTGCACCTGTAGAATTTGGAAAAACACTGAGCAGGATAGTTAGAAAACAGGGTTTTCACAATCAACGAATAGGAGTTTTTTCCAATATTGTTCTGCTATTGTTGACTGACTGGGTTTCTAATGCTCCGTGAGTCCCTTCTGGGTTGACTCTTGCAGTCTGGAACGTAATGAGGAAATTGCCAACAAAAGGAAACAATATGTACAGACAACTATATTGAATGAGACAGTCCTGCATTTTGCATTTTTCATGATAGTTTCAAAATATTAATGCTGCTATATTACTGTTTTCATAAATAACTTTTGGTTACTTTCCTGGTTTAGGTCCCAACAGTATGTCTACATTCATAGATACGCTATTTTGTTCCACATAAAGTTTCATGACACAAAATCCCAGCTAAGCAAAAGGCAGAGGAGATATGAAAAACAGAACACATAACGTGAAATGCATGCATATATTTTTAACATTTTGCTAAAACTGACATTTAAAACAACTGATAGGGAGAATTAACAAGAAAAAGAAAACAGTAAACAGAAGTGCATGAAAACTATTCCCTTCATTTTTCTACCAAAATGGAGTTACTGTGACCAAACTGAACCAAAAATAAAAAAGTTTAAAAAAAATAACCTGGGAACAAAAACATTGCAAGTACATAATTGCAATCTGAGCATGAGGCTATGAGGATTCACCCTTGCTCCAGCAGCGATGAGGATAGTCAGTACGTCTTAGCATAAAGACCAACACTTGTTTTTCTCTTTCAAGTAATAGAACATAGATAGCTAAGCTCAACTGAAATAGGTTCTGAAGGATTGAAGCTTATTTGATAGGAGAAAGGAATGTTCAAAACTGACCTTTTTTAATAAAATAAAAAAGAGAGCTGGTCAGAAAAGAAATTAACAATAGCATTATCCATGATCCACTAAAATCCAAGTATTGCATGAAGCGGTCAGTTTTGCGCATATTTTGGTGGCAATAAAAGAAACAGAATAGTCTGATAATGTTGGAAAGAGGTATTGTACAAAACCAGAACCCCTTGGGACTTCCATTTTGAAAATGTTTCTCATTTTCATCTTTTTTATCTGGCACTGCACTATAAAGACAGTCAAAACTGAAACATCTTTCTTCTATTTTTCTGGTATCAGTCTATTTCTTAATTTATTCATGGAAAATGTCAAAGTGTAGCCATTTGATTCCAGATCAGAAAAAACTTCAAGGAAAGAACACCCTTGTGAAATGGATTTCCCTTTATCTACAGGGAGACTAATCAAACTTTTACACTACAATTTATAGCTAAAGCAATTTCTTCAATTTCTGAATTTCAAAAGCCCACCTAAAGACAGATCTTGCTTTTCAACTGATTTAATAGATGACATGTACTAAGAGAAGAGACAGACCACTTTTGAATACTTTTGTCCAAGATTAGTGAGGCCAAGTGCATGTGAGCGGCAGCTTGCTCACTTTCTAAATACACTCCAAATCCTCCTCATTCTCTTGGAAGTTCAAAGTGAGGAATAAGGGAAAAGGCAGTTTTAAGTTTTACACTCAAAGAGCATGTCAGTCATTGCTCTAAAAGCTCCCTGCGCTTCCAGAAACATTTGCTCAGCTTTCATCTCCGTTAGTCACCTGAATTATGCAACTGCTGCTTATACATACACCCTAAAGATATCCCTATTTGTATGAGGAGAAAAGGAAGAAAATATAGGAGAAATAGATAAGAAAGAAGGAAATTGAGAAGAGCAGATAAAGCATGGAACAGAAAAAAATCAAATCTCTCAATAACTAGACTCTAATGGCCCCAGTCTCTTCTTGTGCTTGCAACTCTACCCTAACCTGCCAATAAAGAGATACACTTTTTCACTTAAATTTTCCACCTCTGCATTTTCCAACCTATTGGCCAGGCTTTCATTTACATGAGGTTCTCCAAAGCCCAGGCACTTGCTCAACTCTGTACTCTCAAACATAATTGCAGAAACTGAAGTTTTGGACAAAAAGGAATGGCCTGAGAAACTCCAGGCAACGTGTGGCTGTGAACTTTGGCAGAACATTCAAGCCTTCCAGGGACTGGCATTCAGGCAAAACAGCCCAGAAAGCAGATAGAAAGTAACACTAGAGTTTTCTCAGATGTTTGTGACCTCAGTACACAATGATAGTTAGCTTATTATTTTTACCTAATTTCCTGAAGAACCGTATATTTCCTAGGTTTTAAAAGACTCAGTGCCTTGGCCATCTCATTCTCCTTTGAGATGAAAGAAAAGTTGTTTCTCTTTACAGAAAAGAAGGCGGCAATGCCATGGCTCCCAAATAACTTGAACACAGTGGGGCTGCTACAGAAACACAGCCCTCTGCAAGTCTAGGAATGTTCCCTGCATGCTGCCTGCAAATCACCCTGGAGAACAAGTACTTATCCACAGACATACAAACAACACTTGCCAGTTTGCGTGTTAGTGGTGTAAACTAGGCTTCTCCTAGCACTCTGGCAATCAAGTGCTAATGCATCAACAGAATTGGTCCAAATATAACTGTAAAAACCTCTACTTTGCCAGTGGTGGTCTTACCACACAAAGCAATAGTTTATGACGCACTATAAATACAGACTAATTTTTGTTATAAATGCTATACTATAACCTACTGACAGTCATAAAGAGGGCCACGCAAATTGCTTTTCAATTGCCAGTGTCACTAAGGAGTAGCACACATACCTCCCTCTGAATTAGGTTACCCTTTCAGTGGCAATACAGAAGTGGAGGTATGGGCATGCATTTCATTACACATGAATGTTTAAGGATGATTTGTTTTGATTGTCTGGGAAGAGGGAGGGGCATTTTGAAAGAAACGCTTCTCCTCTGAAGGCTGAAATTCATCTGTTGTATAAACCTTTAGTTCTTTTACAGATTTTTTCCTTACGTAATTTGTTGGCATTTGTCATTAGTCCTCCTGCATAGCTTAATCTATTGCTGCTATCTCGGCATTTCTTTAAGGTCTCAAGAACATTAAAAATTACCCAGTGACTCTTACAGGCTTAACATCTGTCACTGACACTTATAGCTCTTAATCTTGTGACAGTCCCTCAACTGTTGAAAAGAGCACTGGTCTGCATGCAGTCCTCCAATTAACCTGATGTCTTTGTGTTTAACAAATATGGCTGTAAATCAGATCATACTTCTTCTTCATATTTTAGTACTGAACAATGTCCCAGAACTAGAAAATACTACTTTAAATATAAACCAGGAAAGAACATCACCATGAAACTGAAGACCAGATGTTAAAGGCTCTGAGCCAACTAACAACAACAACAAAAATTAGTATCAGAAAAGCTCAGCTGTTTCTGGATTTGTTTATCGGAAAAATATCTAGTTCCAAGGCTGGGAGGGTTCTTTTAGTGTTTTTTTGCTGCTGTTTTTATCCTTTTGTTCTTTCTAGAGACAGCATTTACAAGACCAGTCATATTTTGTGTTGCTAGTCATTTTTATAATTTGAACTCTTACTTACTCCCCTCTGGGGCTCTACAGTGAAGCCAGTAAGAAAATCCAATGTTCTGTTTGAAGGAAGGGGATATAGTTAGATATACAGACAGGCAGAGACCCCTGAAGAACACTTCCCGTGTTGCCTGGCCATCACCCTTCAAACAAAGGGTTGGGTACTACTCATTCTATTTTTCTTAAGGGGGATCATTTTGTGCAAAAATATTATTTTTCACACTGCAGAAGTCTATGATTCTCTCCGATTCCCACTGGAAGAGGCAGTCACTCACATCCAAATTAAGGCAATATAGCATGACCATAAACTGACCCTACAGTCTTTTATTATCTACATATATTTCAACTGCAAAATTTTCAATAGAGTTGTTAAATATCTCATTTTTTTAAGCCTCTCTTGGTGGAAGAGAGCAGAGTTAGTTCTCTGGCTCTTGTGGATTTGGATCTTAAAGTCCTTCCATTACTCCACAGAAGTCAAAAGGGTACATAGAGACACAGTACAACATAATCCATGGGAATCTTTTGGTAATTTCACTCTTGGAAAGAGGAGGCTACAGATTCCCTTGCTCTTTAAGGGTAAGGAGTAATGTAACTTTGCAGTATTCTGTTCTTTACTGTGCAGTGACAAGTAATTGTAATGAGATTAAACCAACTAAGCCCACATTTGAGCTCTGCCTACACAGAAAAGAACACCTGAGAAAATGCACTGAGTAGATGGAAATACTGTTATCTTGCGCTGATGAAACAGTATGGTCTATGTGCAAATTACCATAGACTACCAATCCCAAGATTAAAAGGTATTGATTACATTAAGATGGTAGAATAGAGTAGGTACCAAAATAAAATAAATGGTTCTGTTCTTGGCACCCCTTGCTGTTTTGAATCAATAGCGAAGCACAGCAGGAGGAACAGATGTTTTCCTCACTGGTTACGGAGTTCTCTCTTGTGTAAAAGTGTACCAAGTGGTATGCGGCAAAAGCAGAGATCACATCTATCTCTTAGCAGTATTAATGTCCTAGTCACACTCATGTTCTAATTTAGGACTGCTCTGTTATTGATTTCACTGCAAACAAAACTGGATCCTATCACTTACTCCAGAAACGAACTACTACATGTAGGAATTACAGGGAAAACTAAAGAGGAGAAGTGTTTTTAAGCGGCTACGCTGTATCACGCTAACACAGTGCTGAACAAAGGGTGAAACATGAACTAAAAACCACAAGCCTCATTGTTTGCCCAGATTATCTGCTGATCCTTCTGATGCCTGTCTCAGACTGCCACGAACCATTCTTTTAGCAGGAAAATTTTCAATTGGTCATGGGAAAAGGGAGATCATCTTTCCTTTAAGATTTTAAACAACTGACTGAAACACTAAACTGTACAGTACAAGATCACAGTCCTAATCTTTTCTGAGTGCTGTTTGAACGCTCTCTGGCTGGCCACACAAGCAATCAAACCCCTGGGAAGATGGGGCAGAGGGGGAAGGGAGGAAAGGTAGCTGCTTGCACCTCCACAGATACTTCATAAGACATGTGGCAGTCCTGATTCCTATTTACACAGGCATCTTTATTCTAACAGAGATAAAATAGACATAAAATCCTGTATGTACACACAGCACCTCTAAAACTCTAGTTATTTCAATGTATCTTTTCTTATGAATAACACTTTAAATTCTTACCTGATTCTATTGAATATAATACAACACTGTTGTTTCCAGAATCAAAGTCTTTTGCAAAGACAGTGGTAATAAGTGTTCCTGATGGCTGCCCTTCCAAAACCTGTCATCAAGAAGTTTATAAATAATTTGCAAGTATACATGGATAACAGCGAGTCTTGAAATAAATTCCTTGCCATAACACAAGAGTTTAACTGTTGCTCTATTTTCCATTTCTGTAATATTTACAGTCAGTGAAAAAAGGATTTTGGGAAATGGTTAAATACGACAGTTCTAGCAATCCTCTGTTACAGTCTGCATATATTGCTAATTTAAAAATCTTTAGTACAGCAGACTCAGAGGTCAGAAATTAAGAGATTCTACTGCACACATAAATAAAATTATACATATATATCCTTTACACCTAACAGTATAAGGTGGAGAAGTGTAATCATTTGATAAATCTTGAAATTCCCAAATATACCCGAATCTGAATTACGAATGGGTTATGTTTCTGTTTCAGGGCCGTACTGTCACTGTTTCACAGCCAGGGGGTTTGGGCTCCTGCCGCAGGGTGGTGCTCGGGGCCAGGCAGCGCATCCCAACCCGCAGCACCCACCTTGAGGTGCAGCTCCTGCCCAGGCATCGCCTGGGGGAAGAGGGGCTTGTTGTCGTTCAGGTCCTTCACGGCAATGTACACGGCTGCTGTGGCGTTAAGCCGTGGTGACCCGTGGTCGGTCACTAACACAGTCAGCTGGTGGTGAGCTTGTTTTTCACGGTCTAGTGCAACCCAGTTTATGATTTCACCTGATGGACAAAGAAAACGAAGGAGAAAGGGAGTTTGGTATTTACTGTATGGTAGCACTCATCTTACCACATGCAATTACACATTTAACGTGAAATAATGATACGTCTTCTGAGACACCTTACTGCTGACATTAAAACCTCAGCTTTCCAAGCTCCATTCCATAGAAATGTTCTGTCAATCACAGTTTGCACTTGTAGTGTAGTACCATATTACATCCTTTACTGTACAGTGGATGCCCCGGAGCAAAGGTATAAAACAGCATGAACCAAGCCACTGACCTTCCAAAGAAATCCATCTGGCCTTTTCTTCACCACACTTCAGGACAGATCATATATGAGCACAGGGTTTTAACTGCTGACAAATGGCCTTTATTATGCCCCCGGGTTAGGAAATTCTCAACACAATGTCTGTCCGTTAATCAGACACCCTTATGTCTCCTATACATTCTGGTTAAGCCAGTGAATAAATCTGACCCAGTCTTCTGTCCATCTGCTCAACCATACTCAATATAACTGTAGATTTGTGGTTGACCAAAGTCCTTCACACAGATAACCACGTATTATTTTCAGATCTTCTTGGTTAGCTCCTAGTACTCTGTTTGCCTTTAGACGTCCACAACCATACTCAACAGGAACCTGCTTTGAAATGACAACTTTATTTTGAGACTTATACAGAGAAATTCTGTGAGACCCTATTCACTCCCCATGAGGACAAGACATCTGGCAACAGGAATTTTAAACAGCAGATCTTTTCTCACTATGTATCATTTTGCTAAACCGTATTATTTACAGTGCCTGTGCTCCTTACAGGATTCGCTTCCTCTGGGCTCTCCATGCTGTGGTCTGTGGTGTTATACTGTGTGGACATAGTGCATATTACTCAAGGCATTTTCACCCTGTGCTGTGAAAAATTTCTCTCAGCCAATTTGGTTTCTGTGGTGCCATGTACAACATGAACCCAGTTTTGATGTAACTTACAGAAGTTTTCACAAATATTTTAAATCACTGTAACTGTCCAATGTCATAGTTACCTTTTCAGTTATTTATGGCTGATCTGTACTTTTCAACTGTACTTGATCACAGGCAGTTAAGTTCCTCATATGAACTACTGAACCTATAACTTAAAACTCCTTTTTATTTGTTACAGTCAAACACTGAAATTTATGACCAAGTGACCAGAATGAAGTAATGAAAAAAATCAAACCCTAAGGGTTAGTTCGTTCTTCATGAACATGTATTAGATTTATTTCATTCCCCGAATTGTGAAGCTCTGAGTTAGAATATTCACATATCAACCCAAGAGATTCACAGCAGTTCCTGAAAGCTTTACACTTTACTTCCATTCCCTTAGGGAAGGCTGCTTTCCAAAAGCAGTATTAGGCAGATTAGAAATCATAAAGTGCTACCTGTGTTGGAATTCATCTTGAAATACTTTCCATCAGACAAGAGGAAATAAGAAAGTTGTCCATTTCTTCCCGAGTCTTTGTCAACAGCGGTAACAGTGCCAACCACACCCCTGGGAACTGGATTTTCATCCATTTCAAAGAAGTAGCTCTCACGCATAAACATGGGAGAATTATCGTTTTCATCCAGTACATTAACTACTACCGATGTACTTGCATTTTGCCTGAGGTTTTCATGCTCAGAGGTGCTGACCAGGACTCTAAAACTTAGTATCTGTGCACATTCGTAGTTCAAATGTTTCCGAAGATAAATCCAGCCAGTATCAGAGCTGATTCCAAATGCAACAGAATCTGTGCTAGGCTCTAAGGAATATGTCAGCTTGGAGGTAACGCTGTGTGGATCAAGTGAGTGGGCTTGAACCTGAAGGATTCGGGCACCTGGAGAGGTAGCTTCACTGATTTCTACTTGATACACCAAGTTTTGAAAAACCAAAGTAGGGCCCATCTTCTGCTCTTCAATAAACACTGTCAACATCAGCAAAGAAGTCAGAGGAGGACTTCCAGAGTCTTCAGCTGCTATGTGTAGAGTATATTCCTGCTGCTTATCCGCAAACACTGTCCTGGTGAGGTTTACCACTCCAAGGCTTGGATCAATGCTAAATGCATTTGACTGCTTGCTTACAATACTATATTTGATTGCCCCATTTAGGCCACTGTCTTTGTCTTCTGCATGAGCAATGTACACAGCAGTGCCAGCAGGCTGGGTATGTGAAATAGTTACCGTATCTGATTGGGTAAGAAATACTGGAGGGTTGTCATTAATATCTATCACAGATATGTTGACCTGGGTGCTACTGTAGACCGGGGAGTTACCCAATTGTGACTGAACAGTGAGCACCACAACAGACTGAGTTTCATGGTCAAGCTGGTTTTTGGTGCGGATGATACCAAACTGGGGGTCAATAAAGAATCTTCCATGTGGATCACCAGAGGAAATTCTGTAAGAAACCACTTCTAAAGAATCTAGAAATGGAAATAACAACAAAAAAATGTAAAAAAGTATGAAAGTAATAACATGAAGGTTGGTAAGAACATCTGTGAAGAATGCATGCTGTTAAATTCAGCTGAATAAGTGTAAGCTGCACAGATGTTTGACTTTCTTGGGCTTTTTATGCTTCCTTCTTCCTGTCCCTGGAGCCCTTCAGTAAAATATGACTGTATACAGTTTGTCCACTTGTGCACCATTTGATTTTCACCTCACTGGTATGATAAAACTCTATAGAGAAAATAGTATAATAGTCTTTTGTTTTTCCCTGATCTAAAATATAGACAAAAAAATCACTCCTATAAATTAGTCTTACGGGAGTAATTTCACTACACAAAGGCATTCAATATAGTAAGGAAAGAAACAGGTGGCAGTTGTCTGGAAGTACTGCATTTTACTGAACTCGCTGTTCATGGATGACCATTGCTAAAACCCTTATACATCAGATGCTACCTAAAGCAAAAACTATCTAAAGGTTCAGGCTTATTACCAAGGCCGCTCCGCAGGTGCTACCCCACCCCGAGGACAGTGGTCAATGCATTGTCCTTCCAAGAAAAAGAAAATGGGAGGACCTGACTAATCAAACTTATATAAAACCTCTGCCTCTACTGCCTTACATGTACAGATCCATCATCAAGCTGGTACATGGACTCGTGGTTCCCATTGCTCTGCACAGGAACCAAATATATATGGCTCTCAGGACAGAGTCTTTTATGACTACAGCCTGGCAGGAGCTAACCCGTTTCCCTCTAAAAATGATAACAAAACCAAATGGATTAAATACATTTTCAAAAGGTCCCATAAACATTCATCTGGATTTCACCACTTAATTTGAGAAAATGGGGGGAGGGGGAGTTGTTTGTTCGGGTTTTGGGGGGGATTTTTTTTGTTGGGTTTTTGTTTTGGTGGGTTTTTTTGCAGCGGCAGCAGCACTTCATATAGATTCTCTGAAAATTCTGAATATTCTCTGATCATGAGTATTGCTCTGAGATTTTCTTGCATGGCTAATGCTTTAACACAAGCCACACCATCACACAGATCCTTCCTTACACTTTCACAACAGGCTTCCCATCTCCCCATTAACAATTATGGAAATCCATCTGGAAGAAAATGGAGGCAGTTGCTAATCCCCATGGACCACCAAGGAGAGTACCACAGGTCTCCCTCAGTTCTGAAAAGCATCCTGATACAGCAGTGATTACACCAGTCGCTGTAAATACCAACAGTAAATACTATTTAATGCTCGACAGACTGGATGAATAATATGCAATATTATAATAATAATAAAGTCTTGGGTTTTTTTAAAAAAATCTGCAGATATTTCCAGTTAATGGTCACAACAAAAATGCAATGTAATCTCTGACTGAGCATGCAACTTACTTGGAGGCTCTCTGGCCTTTACGGTGCCAATCGGGCTGTCTTCAGGTGCATCTTCGGGAACAGAAAAAGTATAGCGAGATCTCTCAAATATGGCAGGGGCTAAAGCAGTCTGAAGGATGTTTACTGTGACGGCTGCATTGGTGGCAGAGGGAAGGCCACCTCCATCCCGCGCAGAAACAGTCAGGAAGAGCGCAGAATGCGCCAGGTGACCAAGAGCTGAGATCAGGTAAATAATTCCTGAAAGTACACAGAAATAAAAGAGAAATTAAGCAAGTTAAAATTCAGCAGGCTGTCAAAATAGTTTCAACATGTACCACTACTCTAAGAGAAGGCCACACAATGGGGACAAAAAGCAGCACTCTCAATTCCTTTTTGAGGGCCAAGTTTTTTCAAATTATATGGTCTTTACCATGGACAAAGCTACTGACACACAGCAAGTTCTGTGTCAAAACACAGTGTCCATAATTCTGATTTTAGAAACACATTCAGCTAAATCTTCAACAACTTTATTGAGTCAGTGGGGTCATTCTGAGTTTTCAGCAATGTCAGGAAAACCACAATTTTACCAGTACTAGTCTATGGGAATCTGGAAGTGCATTAGGGGAAAAAAAAATACTTTATTGTTATAAAAAACTAATTTATCTTTGCAAACAGTAAAGTTAACTATTTCAAACAGGCTGCGGAGACATTCTGCTCAAGTAACTCCCCAAATAAAACAGATACAAAGGGAGTTAAAGCCCCAAAATACAAATCTTAGGAGCAGTGGGCTCTGTGGAAAGTATCCGGGAAGCAATCACCTGCTGTCTGATCGCAAGTTTCTAGTAAAATACCCTTTAGTAGTGAATTCTAAGGTCTGTTTGAATTTGCAAGCTGCTATCAATTATATTTTGTATAAACTATAGGAAATAAGTAATTCTTTGAAAAGAAAATGCAATGCTGTGTCCAGAAATACAGCACTTTGGATGTGCCTTCCTCAAGATAAATACATTTTCATCCTTTAACTCTGATGAATGAGACTAGCTGTCTCCAAATACATTCTCTTTGGACTGCTAAAATAAGTCTTTAGTAATATCAGATAATTATGCTCAATTTTCAAATACTCTCTATATAACTACAGAAACCTACATCTATTATTACCTAAGATGGTAGTATGGGTAGAAAGAATGAACATGGCAGAAATCCTGTCCCATCTTCTTCTACAGTAAAAGCTTGTGTGAACTTCAAAGAAAGCTTTGTCTGAGTGAAGACTTCAGTCTCAGCAACGAGAATTAAATCCAAACCATAGCTCTCTATGGGATATTCACAACAGTCCTCAACAATTATCCAAAACTGATACTTGTTAATTGTTCTGTGAGAGACAGTTAGTCATTCATTGTCCTTTGCAAGCAATTTAAGGATTTATAAATGAAGATATAAACCCACAAATAAATC
The DNA here is from genome assembly GCA_017639485.1 of Pluvialis apricaria. Lineage (NCBI taxonomy): Eukaryota > Metazoa > Chordata > Aves > Charadriiformes > Charadriidae > Pluvialis > Pluvialis apricaria. Next base: position 49,190,289 of record CM030010.1, on the reverse strand, counting down.
ATTAGCCCTCAGAGCACTCTGAAATATCTGGTCTAGATGAAATGAACATAAATACTTAAAAATTTAGGGGTAAACACTAGATCACGGTATGTTTGTTACTTCAAAAATTGTATACAAAAATTATAATCTGAGGCACACAGTTGAAGACCAGGTGCTTTCAGCCAGGTAAAAGATAGAATAAGGAAATGTAATTACATCCTAGAGAGCGTTAATACTGATTTGCCTTATTCTTTCCAGCATCTTCTCTATCATCGAGCAGGAGGAAGAACACACTCACTTATCCTGAGGTCACAAAAATCTATCAGTATTCTAAGACCCTTTGGTGGTCACAGATTTTGCAACACACAGAGAACTATTTGTAAAATAAGTTTTTCAACATAAAATGAAGATGAGAGGTGACCAAATGCAAGAAAATTCTTAACAATGACTGAGTTTAACTAAATATACGCCAAATGCTAAAATTGCAGTGAGCTAAGTAGTAAGGTTACAGTAAACTCAAATGATTCAACTAATAGGGACAACTTTCTACATACCAACAGTATTTTTAAGAAATCCCTTACACTTTTTGTAGAAGCTGGTGAAGACAAAACCTTTAGCAGCTCAGTAAAACAAAACCTTTAAACTTTGAGCTAACTTTCTGATTTTCTGACTCTCAAGACAGGTTTAGTAGGGACGATGTTTGGCATTCCAGTCAGACATTTAGCTGTCCAATTTGTCAGACAGGGTAAAAATTAGATTTAACTCAAAGTGCCTTAGGAGAATCAGTGCATGATTCAGCTACAATAAATCTTCTCAAAATTTAGTGTGAAGCCACAACACTAATTTGCTACAATGCATTTTTAAGCAGAATAATGGAAAATGCATAAAATTCTTATAAATATTCAAATGTGCATGCGGTATACTTTCCAATTATACTGCCAGGACATTATAATAACAAACTGTGTCTTGACATGCTTAAAATGCATTCAAAGAGTCTTCAGGATCAAGGCAGAATGCTTTTGACTAACAACAAAGGACACTTATTCCAGTGTGACAAACCACACTAAAAACACAACAGAGATACAGATGGATTCAGAATTCATTGCTGATCCAGCTCCTATGCCAATAAATGATGCATTTCCAAGAATCAACCTTATTTTGGCCTTTTTTTTTTTTCTTTTTTGTCTTCTGATGATTGAGTTTTACAATTAGTTAGACAGCTCAACAAAGTAGTCTTCCAAGGACATAAACTTTTGGCATTTCCTGAGGTAATCTGAGCAACTGTAGCTCGAAGGGAAAAGGGCTTAAATCATTTTTTTCCAGAGCCTAAATGTATAAACATGGATTTTAAACACTGTTGCTGTCAAATTAAATGAAACCAATCAAATAGACTGTATTTTACTAACTTGACCAATTGGGTATTTTTCTACTGACAAGGCCAAAAATATCTCATTCCCACTTTGGATACTTTAAGATGTATGTGAAGAGTGGGAAAACTTCTACAGAAAAGCATCACATTTAATTTCTTACTCTCAAAGCAGTAACTAATGACTTCAGAACACCCCTTAGCAAGGGTGGAGCAAACTGCTCCACTCCAGGTACTCTGAAGACCTAGTGGAAGAGAAATATTTCAGAACCAAAATTCCTTCTCTGCTGACCTACACAGATTACAGCACAGTCCGTGTCATTCAGGTACAGAAAGCAGACAGAAAAGAAAATGGATAAAAGATTTTGCTTTCTCTCTTAATTCTTTTGCTGTGTCCTAGGGAGGGAAGGGAATAGGCAAGTATATCTTGCCAACTCAGTCCTCTCTTGCAGGACCAGGGACGCCCTAAGAACAGTGGCAGATTCCAAGTAAAAAGTGTATGTCTTCCATATGGTTCCTTCCAACCTCAGAACTGTAACATGCAGGAAATTTTATAACTCAGTTTGACTTTTAGTTATATACGTTCTGTTTCTTTAAGCATTTGTAGGACTGGGCATTAGCTTTGCATCTGCTGATATATATATATATACAGACATTTGAGACAGCTCTCATGTAGGAGAACATGCCACATTAGGCTGTATTATGGCACCATATGATGGGAAAGAAGCTGTAGAAGTAAGCAGCATCTGGGATCCTACTTTCCATACAGTTAGGCAAAAAAACTGGACTGAGACTAAAATGGACAGTCACGACCACTTGGGTCAAAAGTAGCTGCCAGCACACCTCACTCAGAGCAGGCTGACTGTATTTGATCTGCTGATGTACAGTGCAGGAGAGCTCCTGGTACTACATCGCAAAGGCAGAAACACGGGGCTAACGGCAAGAAGCACACAGCAGGAACTAGCTGTGTAAGTCAACAGAGATGCCTCGCTAAACAACAGGCTGAAGATGAGTCACAGTTTTCCTTTCTTTCCTGTTCTGTAATTAAGACAAGATGGTGGCTCGTTATTGTTTCTACCATAGCCACTTGCAGCCTGCAATTTGTGGCTTCAGAGAACTTAAAAGACAATTAGGCTGCTGTGGTACAGAATATATTTTTCCATTATGAAAAACAGTTTCTAGAGATGCTAACAACAGAAGGGGAATAATAAGACAGCTGCTCTGTGAGGAGCGTTTTACCTAGACCAAAACTCCCAGCAGGGAACCACACAGACACAAGTGTCGTTCCACTTTAAGAAGTCACTGCGTGAAAAATGCCACCTTCTTTCTTACAGCTTGGCTCCCATATGCATGGACAGTCTTATCTGCTGCCTTTAATAACATTTAATTCTCATTTTTTAAATTTATTGTTTATATTAGTGCAGTGCCTTGAAGATTTTACCTCTGGTAATTCCTCATCCTGCACAAGAGAGAGCTGGAGCCAATTCTGCTTCACAGGTGAACAATCATATAATTACAGACCAGATGAAGCATTAACATCCGGCCTTACTTATACCTTGGCAATCTCATTTTCTTGACTAAATCTGCATGGGTGTAACTGACTGCAGATTCTAACCTTTATAAATCAAAAACATGACCCAGAGACTGCCTATCGTGATTTGCATACACGTTTTAGACAGAATCTGCAATGCTGTTTGCATGATAATAACTGCCACTACAGGCTCGAGTTTGGGACCAGCTCTGTGCCAGCGCAAGTTAGCTCAGCACAGCCACATTGAGAGTTACAGGTAATTTGCTGCAGAACAATCTATGCTTACCGGCTAGCATAAATTGTTACAACAGTTTCGGGGATTCAGTGTACTGTGAGAGCTAGTATTAGTGAAGGGTGAAATCATGACTGTCAACTCTTTAACCTGCTTCATCCTTCCTCTCTCACTGTACTGTTAGTGCCAGGGCACTAACTTCCAAGAAGTTCCTGCTCTCCACTTTGTGCCTATCGACAACGAAAGATAACATGAAGCCGATGTTTGCCCAGAACGTCCAAAAGCGTTAGTGAAAGATAGGACTCTGCAGCACCCGCCACCCTCTGAAAATGACAAAATCTCTCGTGGGATTTTTTTCTTCTTATTTTTCTGGAGATGTACCCTACTCCACAGGTGGGTTAGCTGCTAAGTGCTGTTTCTCAAGAGTTAAAGCCAGGAGACGGGGTCCTATAGATAATGATTCCTTTAAGATATATTTATGATCTTCTTCATGATCCTGTGTTCAGTCCTAACATTACAACAGCATAGATCAAAGTAGGTTCACTCATCAAAAGCACGTTTTGTATGGCAGAAATACTACTGGTTATCCCTCTAGCTGACCACTTTGAAAATGCATCTGTTTTTCCACAGGGGCTTCAGGTAAGAAAAATGAAAAACAGCCCTACATGTATAGCCATTCGTAGGTAAGCAAAACATTTTCCATTAATAAAGCACTGTAGAGGCAAAGATATAAATCAGGACACACTAACTGCAATAACAATATCTGGATTGCATAGAAAATGCATACTTATTTAAGTAGTTTCCAATAGTTTCTCATTGTTCATGAAACAAAAAAGTGACTTTAGAACACAGCAAGATGAATAAAATCAACAACTATCAATAGTGTTCTCTAAGACCACAAAACTGAACGCCCTACCAACTTTAAATGATGGCAGTATTTCTTCAGCAAATATCCTCGGATGGGTGAGCTGGCATGACCTGACAGCTCAGACAGCAAGCAGATGGCAAAAAGTTACATATAGTTCATTACCTCAATTCACCTTCAAAGCTGGCCGCTGGACCTGCTGTTTAATACTGCGTAGGTCAGTGCTGACCCACTGACCTCTCACAGCATGTCTCGCCCGGCCCAGTACACCAGCTTCTCAGTGCAGAGACGCACATACAGCTTTGCTTTCTACGTGTCAGAAAAATGTTCAGAATGAGCATAGGCAGGGTGATTACCCAAGAGGCGAATGCAGTTAGGAGGCGTACTTTGCATTGACATTAAAACCAGCATTGTTCTAGGGAAGAATGATAGTGTTTCTGTTTGACATTTCTATTTAACTTTATCTGACTCATTGCCCATCTTCTAATCTTACTATCGCATTTAGGTTCCAGTTTTAGCTATTTACCTGTATTTAAAATGCACCTTTTTTATTGAGGCTGCATTCTTGATGGTATCCATAACAACACTCTGCAAAATGCACTGTTTGAAGAGCTGGTTTAATAACTGTCAGTGGAAAGGAAAGAATTAATGAGGAATTACATTGTTATTTACACTCTGCCTACTGTAATACACGCAGCTTCAGCTTATAGGAAAAGGCTTTAAAAAGCTTAATCTTGATGGCACAAACACTGTTTTGAGATTCAGTGCATAAGAGGACTACTGCAAGTTTGAAAGTATTCGGTATTTTAATGTTTTCATAGTAAATAACTGATTCAATTCCTATCTACATTTGTACTTTATGGAAGCCTCATACCCCTGCGCTGTCGAATGCTTTCAACAGTGGCCCTCTCTAGCAGATTCTTGTGCTAAACTCATAGTTTCCTTCTCAAAAAAGGAAATATAAATAAAAAATCTTAGTGTTTACAACAACTACTATTTAAACATACTGTGTTTAATCAGAAGACTTTGCTTAGCATGTGAAACTCTATTCTAGAGCACTTTATTCAAATCCAAACAGGGTGGTAATCTGCAACATAAGGAACCAGTATCTGGATCTATATGGTAATACACACAGTTTTAAGACCGTGATTCTCCCAGAAGCACAACATTACTATTTTAAATACTACAGGTCACAGACAATTTTAGTGAGCTAAGAAGTATTCATCAGCACACAAAATATGAATTGCTAATTAGGGCAGTTCCATTATTCACAAGCAGAATGTCCGCCTGAACATCAGCTCTAATGTCGGGCAAGAAAATATTAGGATGTTTTTGTATCATCTAGGTTCAGTTTTCTATTACACAAATGCTTTTCAGACAAAGTCTTGCAACGCACTATTTGGGATGCAAATTTTTTTGTCTCTAGAGACTACAGTCCGCTAGTTTAGGAGGTGACATGTCTCCTAGTGCTCAAGGGGTAGGTAAAGGAACACGTAAAGCTGGTCTCTTTCAGCCTTCCCATCTGCCATGTAACTGTGAATAGGTTAAACACAGTCCTGCAACCTGAATCATAGAATCATCTAGGTTGAAAGGGGCCTTTAAGATCATCGAGTCCATCCATTAACCTAACACTGCCAAAACCACCGCTAAACCAAGTCCCTAAGCACCGTGTCTACCAGTCTTCTAAATACTTCCAGGGATGGCGACTCCACCACTTCCCTGGGCAGCCTGTTCCAATGTTTGATAATGCTTTTGGTGAAGAAATTTTTCCTAATATCCATCCTAAACCTCCCCTGGTGCAACTTGAGGCCATTTCCTCTTGTCCTGTAGCCTGTTACTTGGGCAAAGAGACCAACCCCCACCTCACTAAAACCTCCTTTCAGGTAGCTGTAGAGAGATAAGGACTCCCCTCAGCCTCCATTTCTCCAGGCTAAACAACCCCAGTTCCCTCAGCCACTCCTCATAAGACTTGTGCTCCAGACCCCTCACCAGCTTTGTTGCCCTTCTCTGGACACGCTCCAACACCTCAATGTCCTTCTTGTAGTGAGGGGCCCAGAACTTAACTCAGTATTTGAGGTGCAGCCTCACCAGTGCCGAGTACAGTGGGACATCAGTCCCCTAGTCCTGCCGGCCACACTATTCCCGATACAGGCCAGGGTGCTGCTGGCCTTCTTGGCTACGTAGGCACACTGCTGGCTTATATTCAGAAGTAAGCTAGAGGACTGGACTTAAAAAAGTGGTCCTTATATTTGCATTACCAGCTGGTAATGGATGTGTTTAGCCTATTTCTATCTGAACACCACTAGAATTTTAAATTCTCTAAATGATTTTATTTACAATTTAAGTTACAGGCAATATTAATATTTCAGTAATATTTTCTATGCACGGTTCAAAGTTTACTACAAAACAAGTTAGCATGATGGTTGTTCATTTTGTAGGGGAAAAACTTATTTATAAAGCATCTTCTGTAAATGTTCTCAGGTGCTGGACAACCCTAAAACAACACTCACGAATGCCATGAAAAATTGGAGACACATAAACCAAATTGATAATGCTTTATTCAAATGCTTTTAAAAAGCTGAGAGCTTAAAGAAAGCAAATTTTTTAGAGCAATGGTTCTATCAATTAATACTATTGTATTTAAAAGTTTGGTTGCCTATTGATTTCATGAGGGACGATGCATACTTTTTCCTTAGGTATTCAACACTAAGAGCCCATCAAAGAAAGGTCTCAAATAGAAGCTGGATCAGATCTATTCAGAGCTTTCCAAACCCCTACACTGATTCTAAAAATGAGTGTTTCACAGAACTAGCTCTCGACAAAGAGCAAGCAAAGCAAGCTGAACATGCCCCCATCAGCTACAAGCCAGGCAGCAGCACTCTGAACAAGCAGGCGGCAGCAGAATGGCCCCACACTCCCCATTTAGCAAGAAAGCAGTGCTTTAGCTATAAAGTCCCCAGAACATGCAGCTATTCTGAGCATGGAAGCTGCTCCACTTTGCCCAAAATGCTTAAAGAAATATTAATAGGGTAAAAAAAAACCTGTCCTACAACTCCCACTTTAATCAGGTGATTACCACACCACCAGAAGGCAAATAGATCCAATGTTGCTCAAAGCAAAGGAAGAACTCAACTGGATATTTCTGGTGACCACTGCAATTCCTAAACTGTTAAGGATTTCAGTTCCTCACTTACTTTGTGAATCTATTGCTTCACTTCCTTTATTTCTAGCGTCCAAGTCAAATGGAACGTTTTGCTTGACCCTCTTCCTTCCATTTTAAATTTCAACATAAAACTCCCTCAAATTGTCAACACATTTATATTTGCTATATATTCTTCAGAATACTATTAAATGTAACATTCAGCTCCTCAAAAATTCTCATTTCCTACAGTACATATGAAAGGAAACTTGGAGTTATTGAACTGACAAATTGTCATATTAATCCATTGCTGTCCCACTATTTCAACCTACTATAAACCTCACAGGATAGGACTAGGGTTTGGCTTTTTTTTTTTCTTAGTACAATGCTAATGTACTAAGTACAACAAAGGTTTTATGACTCACCATAGGACATCAAAACTAAATACAGAAAAAACAAGTATTACTTTGATGTAGGTTTCTCTATATTGAACTATTACATGTTTAAATAATTCTTCTCTAACAGAAAATAACCCAATTCAAAATGCTAATTTGTCAGTAAAGCAGTATATAACTGAAAAGACATCATTTGCTGTTGCAGGGAGATTTCCTCTGGTTTTGCCTTGTTTTGTTTCCTTTAATCTGACATAACAGTAACTTGGAGTACGTTTGTTGTCTGATTGCATACAAAGAGAACATGAGCTTTAAAAAAAAACCACAACAAAAATCAAAGCATATGCCAATAAGTGGGGAGGACTCTGGCCTGGTGAACTGCTGTATTTTCAAACACAAAGGCAGAGCCTTTCCTGCACAATCTGCACAACTCCAGCACTGCCGTACCATCCCACCCGGTCACCTCTGCTTGCTTAGCTTATTGAAGTTTTCCAAAAACATCTTTTTAATCAAGGACCTTTTCAATCAAACTGCCAGCCTGCAAATCCAAAAATAGATCAATGCGCAACCTGATAACAAAACTCGACTGCCATGGTAACCAGAGATGGTATTTCTTGGAATGCCCTGCACCAAAAGATGCACGTTTCCAGCACAGATACAGAATGAAGCCCAATATAAGCCCAGTAAGATATATTTGCTGTTCTTACAATTAAGAGCATTACAAAACATTCCAGATCCTCATGAAGTGATTTTCTACTACATACACTCCCCTATTATGTTTCTTTTAACAGTCCAGCAGCATGAAGGCATTTTGCCAAGGTTATCTGCTCTCTGTGTGACCTGCCGCTTCCTTCTTTTCTTTAGGTTAACTGAGTACATGAAGTACATTAAATATATTTGTACTTCAGACCCATACAGTCTCTATCAAAGAAAAGTGTTGATTGTCTGAATGTCACTGTACAAATCTCTCATTATTCCTCTCCTCCAAAATGGGAGGTTTGGGCCTGTTTTTTCCTTTTCTCCATTTTTCTTGTTATCAGCCCACATCAGCTATGCAATGCATGGGAGTTCAATCTTTGCCTCATCTGGTGGGTTCTTCTGTTTCTGAGATCTAACATTGACTTAGCTACAAGAAAAGGGGGTAGGCTAGAGTATTTTTGTAAATACTTTGCATTGTATCACGCACAATGAAACTCAAGTACACATGTCCCACCACTAGTGAATGGTTGAGTTTTTGGCACATAGCTTGTAGGAATTTTTCTCTTTGTAGATGGTCGATTCTATTGGATTTTATCCAGAAAAGAGAAAAAAAAAAAAAAAGAGAGATGCATACATTAAGAGCTGGCACTACAGATATTTTTTCATGATGTTCTGCTGTACAGCTTGCTTTCAGGGCCAAAATCTGCACTCTCACACTTACTAGAGCAAATTTTGTGTGCTTCAAGGAGAATATACTGTTTCCTGTATTCTTTATGTTAGATTTCTCATTAGATGAGATCTCAGTGAAGGTAAATGCCACAAATTACTCGGTGAAAACTTACTGAGCTAAACCAATGTCTCAGACATACTCATCTCATTTGCAGCATTCTGAATAAGCTATCAATTTCATATGAAAGATCAGAAAAACAGTAATTGAAGAAACAGCAGTTTTAAAAAAAGTGGCCTCAAAATGTTCCAAAATAAAACACTCCTAATTTTAAATGTTATTTATGTGAACCTCTTCATATGTTTAGCAAATGTACTACATGCTATACGAAAATGCCAAAAGTAGTTTAAAAATAAACTATTTTTTCTACAATACTATACAAAAACATCATTAATCATCATAAAAATGGCCTTGTTTTCTTTAAAAAGGATGCATCCCCATTTTACTTTGATGCATATTACAATCTGCTATATATTAAACATTGTATAATACATGGAGTTAAGCAAAGTTTGGATTTTTTTTTTTCCCCCCAAAAAAAGAAATTTTGTTATTTCAACTTTTGTTTTCAACCTGTATGGTAATAAAAATAAAGCAAAACTTTTTCATGCAATGAAAATCTCCAAAGATGTGACTGTTAAACAGCAACATTTCCGTTTTCTTCAATAAAACAAAACTTGTCAACATCCTTAACTGGGATGAATCTATTATGAACCAAAGCAAAAAGTTTATTTTAAGTCAGTTTGACATTAAATTGCATTTACATATGGTGCCATAGTACAGTAATGGAAGTAATACAGCACTAAAACGCACACTGCCAAAATAAGAAAAAATTATCAGTGGAGGGACTGTTCTGCACAAGCTCTACACTTAACCCCTCTTTTTGTATTCATTACCAGGCACTGTTAAAGAGATAAGACACTGGACTTAAATCTGTCTTTTGGCTGATTTAGTTAATTCTTATATTCACTTGTCCTTTGGGTGTATTCCTCCTTTTAGTCTTCTCCAACAGACTAAGCTCCTAGACTGCTCTACATCTCTTACAGGACATTTCAGTCTCATGATGCCTATGCTATTCAGTTAAAAAAGTCAGAATGCATCCTAAAGGAAATGAATACTTCTTTTAGCAAGTCAAAATTTCCTCAAAAGAATGCTCATTTTGCAGAAGCTGTACTTTTGTGCTAAAAAAAATAATAATTTAATGCTAAACTACTGACCAGCTCTTGTAACAAGGCTTGTCTGTTGTACTCAATATGTTTTTTTTGGGGGTAAATAAGTAACAGATGATATTATAACAAAAGGTTGATCCAAGTATCTTCAAGTCAATGAAAAGATCTCTGAATTCCTCACTGTATTGGGTTTGCATGGTAAGGGTTTGGTAGTGGGGGGGCTACAAGGGTGGCCTCTGTGAAAAGCTGCTAGAAGGTTTCTCCATGTCCAACAGAGCCAGTGCCAGCGGCTCCAATATGGACACACCGTTGACCAAGGCTGAGCCCATCAGCGACGGTGGTAGCACCTCAGTGAGAACATATTTAAGAAGGGAGGAAAAAAAACATGCAACAGCAATTGCAGCCAGAGAGAGGAGTGAGAATATGTGAGAGAAACAACTCTGCAGACACCAAGGTCAGTGAAGAAGGAGGGGGAGGACACGCTGCAGGCACCAGAGCAGAAATGCCCCTGCAGCCCCTGGTGAAGACCATGGTGAGCCAGGCTGTCCCCCTGCAGCCCATGGAGGACCACATGATGGAGCAGGTGGATGCTCCAAAGGAGGCTGTGACCTTGTGGGAAGCTCACACTGGAGCGGGCTCCTGGCAGGACCTGTGGCCCCATGGAGAGAGGAGGCCCACGCTGGAGAAGGTTTGCTGGCAGGACTTGTGACCCCGTGGGGGACCCACGCTGCAGCAGTTCATGAAGAACTGCAGCCTATGGGAAGGACTTACATTGGAGAAGTCTGTGGAGGACTGTCTCCTGTGGGAGGGACCCCACGCTGGAGCAGGGGAAGAGCATGAGGAGTCCTCCCCCTGAGGAGGAAGGAGTGGCAGAGACAGCATGTGATGAACTGACCACAACCCCCACTGCCCATACTCCTGTGCTGCTCAGGGGGAGGAAGTAGAGAATTTGGGAATGAAGTTGAGCCAGGGAAGATGCGAGGGGTGGAGGGAAGGTGTTTTAAGATTTGGGTTTATTTCTCATTACCCTATTCTGATTTGATCGGCAATAAACTAAATTAATTTTCCCAAGTCGAGTCTGTTTTGCCCATGATGGTAACTGCTGAGTAATCTCTTCCTCATCTTGACTCACCAGCCTTTCATTACATTTTGTCTCCCCTGTCCAGCTGAGGAGAGGAATGATAGAGCAGCTTTGGTGGGCACCTGGTGTCCAGCCAGGGTCAACCCACCACACTCGGAGAAACATTCTCAGTAGGATACAAATGAGGAATGTCATAGCCTCTCTTTTAGGCATCCAATTTAGGCAGGATTCACAGAAACACAAGCCTAAATATCTTATATAGTCGAAAGAAATAGAGAAGCTAAGTTAAATGCTTATACTGCTGTAATGGATGCTGTGTGAATGCTACTTTCTGTACATCCTTTTCATACTAGGTTTAAATCACTAACACCTTCAAATAAACATAAATCAATGGCTGCTGTTTTTTACTTAGCCTTCATGAGAGTTTTCTCTGTACACAGTGACTAGGTAGGTGAGTTGGTCTAAAGAATATGAACAGACCATTTACCTGAAGACTGACAGGATGAAGTCACACTGACACAAAATAATTTTCAAAGACTATTATTAATTTTGTTGATTTGAAACAGCTTCCTTGAACCAGGGCTACAGTAAGATAACATCTTTTTATCCAGCTCTCAAGAAGAGTATCAATGGAAAAATGAATCATATGCCCTTGAGTGACAGAAAATCTTAATGCTTGTACCATAATGAAAGTTCAGAAATTCAATTGTTAACCCCAAAGTCTTAAAGTTAAGCACTGCATAGGTTTTCTGCCACACTTGTGATTGTATCCTGTGACTTACATTTTTAATTACCTGCTCAGCTATAACTATAAACATACTGTCTTTCAGATGGCTTGTTAGGTAACGATGGAAAAATAAACATATCTCAAACAGTTTCTTAGCCAGAAGAGTTCTTCAACTTGCTCTGTTCTAATCAATTCACAAGTGCTGTTCATAGATCATGCATGGATCAGATATCTACAAAAGGAAACATAATGAAGCCAAGATGTTGCTTACACCAACACCAGAAACAAATGATAGCAAGAGTCACGAACCAGCAGAAGAACTGGTTTACAGTTCCCTATCCATACATTTTTCTAGTTACACAGTTCTTACAGTGGTTTTTCTTGTGGACAGTCTATCATCAATCAAATGAAAAATATTTCATTTCAATTTTTTCTCAAAGGGAAATGCAATAAATGTTGTTTACGAGTATAAGAGCGTATCACAAACAATAAATGCAGTATCTAAAAGCTAAAATAGCAAATGAATACCACTAGCAAAGACTTGTTTAGAATTCAAGAAACTTTTAATGGAATATCTGCACAATGAAAGGCTCTTCCTTCCCACTCCCACTGAATTTATCTATATACGACATCCACATGTCACAGTGCTTGAAATAAAAGATGGAGCCCCTTCAAGGAGCTTGGATGTGGCTTGACCTCATAATATCTACATATCAAAAGCACCACTGATATATTCTATACAGTCAGTGGTTGACCAGCTGGTATGAAATCCTGTATTGTGAACAAAGCTCACAATGCAAAGCTAAAAGCTTTCTTGATACATCCATACAATTGCTTTAACAAAGCAACAGCCAGAAGCAAGCCATAGCAGTGAAGAATTTGAGTTACAGTTTTTATTTTATTATTTTATTCATTTCTCCTTTAAAAATAAAAAAACAAATGGGGGGAAAAAAGTGACGCTTTAGTGAGTATTCTAAGTATTCAACATTGTTGAATAGTAAGTATTCAACACTCAAAAAACACCCCTGAAGAAAACTACAGTGAGATAAATTTTCGAGTCCACAATCTAGATGCCATAAAATAGAAATTACATATGCCATGGAGAACAGTGTCATCTTGCATATGATTTTAATGTGTTGTAGTGTAATGTGACAAATGGTTAGCTGCTAACTAATTTAAATCTCGTAATACTGAAAATATCTCTGTCCACTTCTACATGTAATACTAAGGGCTATAATAAACATAGTAAGTGAAAAAAGACTAATGCACCAGTTTTCATTCCTTATTTATAAATGCTCTATCAGTGAGAAAAATTAATCATTTAAAAAAATAAAACTTATCAGGAAGGCAAATTCATGGAAGCCTCCACCACCACCACTGTGCTTCAAGAGCAGATAAAACAGAATATGCTATACCACAAATTGGAAAAACTACAGAACACATCAGTAACAGACTGCACATCCACAAGATCAGAAAACCAAAGACCAAAACTGTAATATGATCTTGATTGGCTTATGGGTTTGGAGATCCACTTCCTGAAGAATTCCTATTTCTTGTCATAATTTTCCATTGGCCTCTCTTCACAAAATGCAGTCCACATAACTAGATGAAGTCCCTCACATAACCTTCAGAGAGACACATCTAAATTAGGCCAGGTATCAGAGCATATGAAGACAGCTTTAGCATGACAAAAACTGGAAAATGTCACTGTCCTAACAAGGAGGAGGAAGAGCTTCTTCCTCTGAATACTGAACAGCTTTCGCAGCTATTTAACCCACAAAGATTGCAAAACTTCTGTGTGACAAGTTAGCAATGTTTATTTTGTTTATAATGTTTATTTTTGCCAAGAGTCTAAAAATCATTCTGCTTGACAGTGACTGAGCATAAGCACTATTGTAGGTAGACATGGAAGAATATAAAAGGAAAAATTGTATTCTTCAGGAAAAAACCCAACACACACCATTAATATTAATAAGTTAAAATTAGACACAGTCAGACCTCATGAATTACCCAGGAGATGTGATTAAGTGCAATCAGATTCCAAGCACTATAATGCTGGGAATAGTGTCTCTGACCTAAATGTTCTTCTCATGATGAAATGTCAGGAATAATGACCTCAAGCAATTTCACCCTGAATTTGGTCTGCCTTTGATAAAATACCATGATAGATCCGCAAGATAATAGTAACTTATAAACTTATATGGTCTTCATGATTAAGCATGACATTTTTTCCTATACAAAGCGCCAAAACTAGAAAAAAGACCAAAAGGTCACAACCCGAGGAAGAAGCCTTTCAAATGAGAGGACTGCTGCAAAGCCGGTGCTGCTAGCACGATCCACAGGGGCTCCCTCTGACAAGCCTGCTGGGGCAGCTTTAAAATGACCAGTTAAATGCCTGCGGAGATCCAGCTCCCTAATTATTGACTGACCTATGTATTTTTGGCATCAGTTATGCCCCAGAGAATCTGATTTGACAGGCAGTTAGAAGTCCACAGTTAAATAAATTCTGAAATAGCCAAGACAAGCAGACCGACTTCCTAAGAAGATTAGTTTCTTCTGTTTGTCAGAATATTTTGGGGATCTTGTAAGAAAGTGAAAATAGGCACCACTTTGAAAGAATAGAGCCTTGCAACATTTTGTATGTCAAACAGCTTATATACACACACGTACAACAACCCCAAAAATTCTTAAAACATAAGATAATCCCCTGTGCCATGACCATCATGAAGCAACACCGTTCATCGGGATACATTCACGTGCAATGGCTGGCTCTCAAGTACAATGGTAATTGCAGTTTAGTTAACTACTCCCTGAAAGACACCATGGACATTTGCAGATACACTGCTCATGTGCTTTCCAGCTGACATTGATAACTATTTTAAAGTTAAAAAGCAGACTGTAGGGGCTGCTTTGTGGCCATAGGGAGAGTAATTCAATCCGTGAGATTCAACATGTCTTCGAAAAAATTCACCCAGATTTCCTTTTGCCATAATTGTTTTCTTGCTCTCTTCGTCACCCTTCATTGAACCTCTCTCCAGAAACCAGAAGGGCAGAATCACATCAGGAAGTAAAAGGCAGAAAAAGACACTTTACAAAGCTAATCATTGAATCAAACAGGGAGGCAGCTGGATATTTTAAGACTGTGAGCAGAATGAGGATTTATTCTAGCATAGTGTGGGGAAAGAAGATTAGGACAGAAACAAAGAGATGAAATGAAAGGACAAGGGTCCTTGAAGGTTCTTTTATTGCTCCCCAAGAGTAAGACCTAAACATTTCAGAAATTCAGATATTATTGTAAAAAATAACGTTTTGATTATTTCTTACAATAATGAATAGATTTATGGCTGACACTAGTGGGTAAGTGGCATACTCTTATCCTGTATTGTACTGGCATGTACTATGTTTCCATTCTCCTTTTTATTCCAGTGAATGCAAAGGCTTCATGTTGAACCTAAACTCTCCATCTTCCTCTGGAATTATTTTCCAGCAGGATCTAACTTTCAACTATATGACATGACTCCAAATAAAAAAAGCATAATCAAGGAAAAGAAACATGTTGTATAATCATAGCCTTTCTGAATCATAGACTCATACAGTACCTGTGGATGTATCCACTGTGAAAAAAGAAGAAAATTCTCCTGGGACCAGTTCATATGTGACAACACCATATATTCCCGAATCTCTATCTGTGGCAACAACATTGATGATCTCTGTTCCTGGCTGCGTGTGACTGCTGATGCTCGTCACATAGACGGCTTGTTCAAAAACAGGTTGGTTATCGTTAATATCTTCTATCTCGATGCGAACAAAAGCTTGGGCACTCAGCCCACCCTGTTGGATAAATAAGATAAAAACAAAATACAAGGTCAATTTTAAAAGTGCACACAATAGAATGATGCACATCAGGCTTCAGCCCATCTTTAGGAAAGGGGACATGCTGCAACAATATTGAGCAATGAAAATGTTTGTTAAAAACAACTTATGATATATGTAATACCCCAAAATACTGCATTTAGGCAAGCTACATGCTCAGAACAACTCCAGTGGACTGAGAGAGTACACAAAGAAGTGCAACTTCTTACAACAGTGAGGCCTGAACATAAAGTTATTTTTGTTAATACTAACTAGCATCACACATGTCAAATCCTTGCTAGTCTAACCCCTCGCTTATTTTTACTGTAATCACCTACACTCACTTACTCCTTCACAGATAAAAGCTGGGGCTTTCTGCCCCGGAAACACACACCCCTCAAGTGACTGTGGTGCTCCAGTAAAGCGGGAATAACTTCTTTCTGTCTATGAGTCTTTCAGATTTAAAAGCATGACCATCGTAGCAGCGAACATGAGGCTTTTTCAACTACTGGTTAGGAACACAGACTGAGAGCAGAGCAGAGCAGGACAGCCAAAATCTGACCTGTCAGGCTGCTGCCTGAAAGACCTATCCTCAATTTACCGGCCTGGCAGGTTTAAGCAGTTCTGCTCATGCAGTGTGTGTGTGTCTATACATATATATATATATATTTGTGGATATATAACTGTGTGTGTATATATCTCTTTCTATATATGTATGTGCATGTGCTTGTCTACATACCCACACCTTCACTTTGTGTACACAGAGACAGAACAATACCAAATTCAACTACAGCACAATTGAAACAATTTGTTGGTGTAAAATTTGTAACTGATTACATAAAATTATTTCCAGTGCATTTGTGATTTTGCAGAGAAAGAGTTCTCGCCACATTTTCTAGGGGGCTTGGCTCAACTTCTTTGCTTATGTTTCTTTTCCCCACAGAAAGAGCTGGGAGAAGAGCCAGGCCTTGGTTGCAGCATTGGCACCGTACCTCTTTGCAACCCCAGCCCAGCCACTGCGCTGCTCTCCAAACGGTTGAAGCTCCTGCTACAGGTGCCCGCCAAGAGCCCAGTGAAATACCAGGCAGGCAGTCATGGGACTACATTTAGCCTTGTTCTGCAGTGAAACCTGAGAAGCAAGGAGCAACTGCAAGCTGGCTTATCAAACCACGCTAAAGCAAAATCACAATTTTCCACAGCAAAGCACTGAATTTTGTGGCAATCTAAAAAAAAAAGACAATTTGTGGGTGCTGAAGTGTAGACCTCACAGAGCCCCGAGTGAAACAAACGGTAATTTATTTCTCAGAGGCACTACCTTGTGCCTCCAGTGGACTCCCTTCCTCAGTTTGGAGAGGTTCACATTTCCAAGGTTATTTTACAGCCATAACAACTACAGACATTTTTAAAAGAAAGCAGTTCCGCTTGTGGCACAGTTAATGGTGAATGCTGGGGCACTGAGGTGTACAACGGAGGCACAAAGCAGCATATGTACATATAGCCTGCATGTGCTGTACACAGTACAATAAGATACAGACTGAGGAAGAATCCCACACTCTTCAAAGTCACACAGAGTGCTGTGCTTGTACCAATTTGTCACTTACCAAAACTGCTGACACATGACAAGCTACACTGAGCACGTCCAAACTTAATTCTGCGGTCACAGTAGCTACCATATAAAAAAAAATTACTAGGTTGCACATTTCTACAACCTAATTGTTCATGTCAATTATTTTTAAACATGACCTTCACGAAACTATCCAATGATTCAGACATATACTACTCCTTTAGATTTGCCCTGCAGCATAACAATCTCCCCAAAAACTATTTTTGAAAGTTTGCTTATCATGTCCCCAGGGTCTGACTTACTTGTGGGTAAAAATACCATCTGCATTCTCCCCCACATTTCCATAGGGATTTTTGCTTTGTTCTGGTTTTGGTTTGGTTTTTTTTTTTTTCATCCATGCAGCAACATTAACGCTGTTGGGTGGCAGTGACATTCCCATGAAAGCTCAAGTGTGTGGAAAATTGAGATGATCTTATGCATCACTCCTCTATGTTTCACCCACAGACTAGGAAATCTGGCCCACATCCTCCTGGCATGCCTGGGTTTTCTTCCAAAGAAAATAAGGCATGGCATGCTTCCAGGGCTCACATTGCCACAGAGGCAGCCAGCAGCCAGGACATGCCTGGGGACCAGCACCAGCCTCAAACTACTGAGACAGTCATGAAACCCTGTACTGATATGGGGAAGTAGAGATATGCGGAACTAGTGGGCTCACTGCCAACACCCCAACTCCACTTCAAGGTAAGCCCTTTCCCCAACACCTTGATTTCCACAGGAAGGAAATCCCTGCACAGGAGCAAAAGGGGGAGCCCTGTGTGCTCTGTCCAAGCCCACTGTCAGAAGATGCTCTGCGGCTCCACAGTTTTCAGGTACTTTAGGACAGGAATCTGAAACATTTTTAAGGGAAGAGGGCCAAGAAAGAAGTGAGGTGAAGAACAAAAAGCATCTAAAAAGAGGCAAAGTTTGGAACAACATGAAACCAAGCTGCAAAAATTCATGAGAACTTGTGTTTAACTGCTTCTTCCAAGTTTCATTATTGCTAAACAGACATTAAAAAAAACCCCACTCTTCAGCCAATTTGTATTTATCCTATGGAGTTATGTAAAGACTGCAAAGTCTTTGGAAATGGATTAATTCTAAGTATATGGGGGAAGCAAGTTGGAGACCTACTAACTACCTGATCTCTCAGAAGACCAACCAAATTTTATGATGGAGACAGATCCTTCTTTTCCTGAAGAAGCAATATATCCCCTCACATGAGTCAAGTACGATACTAACTTACTAACATGATATTAACTGGTTATGTTTCAGTTCTTGCTCTGGCTATGAAGATTTTTAAGTATCATCCCAGGTGAGAAAGAACAAACTGCTCTCTTTCTAACCACATGGATATACTTCATCTACTCGGAAGCGAGCACAACATAGTAGATCTTCCAAAATATGAAGGTTGATTCAAACAAGTCTGTTACTGACAAAAAATTATGCTTGTAAGATGTTTTGACAAGCCACAGAAAGCCACAGTTGTTCATTTTGAAATCCCTTTTCTCAAATGTTCAAGTATTTTAAACTACTGTTACGCTGTTTGATGCAAGACAAGTCACAATTACAACAGCTTCTTTGTCAGAATCCTGAGAGTTGGGTCTTCCATGGAAAAAAAAAAGGGGGACACAAGAAATTACCACCAAGGCAAAATAAACGCAAGTAATATTTTCTTTACTTTGGCAGGACTAAATTTGTGTGAAAATATAAAGCTATTAGTACACCTCTTTATCATGTCTCAAAAAAAAAAATAAATTATCCTGCCTCTGGCAGGATTCTTTCGCTTAATAAGTAGAAATGGTGCTGCTTCAAATAGCTGTATTTCTTCGTCTTGATGCTGTAAAATGCTTAAGAATCCATCAAGATTTCTATGACAGCCTCCAACATTTTTGTCAGTGAATTGTGCTGTCAAATTTTTGTTCCAAACTAAACTGTGATCTACAGAATCTCTGACAGACTTTTTTTTGTGTTAAACCTAAGAGATGCGTTGCCTTTAAGTTGCAATGCTGTCAAAATGGAGAGACAGAACCAGTTATTTCTAAAGCCTTAACTTCTTCAGAAGCTTTGCCTGCGAATGTTGAGCTCTTATCTCTATGTTTCAATGGCTTCAGTGTAAAAGACAAAGAAAATTGGACAGAGCATGGTTTACCAAAAAGCAAGAGATGAAGAACAAGGTATTTTTCTATGCAGAAAGGCAGTAAGAGAGTCACTAAGATTTCAGTATTATTAGAAGTTCTTCAGAGTCTAAATAAATACAAACATACCTGGTAGAGTTTACATGTTCAATTAATTGTTCCAGTACCCGTTTAAAAATGAGCAGTAACATAAAAGGTGCTAATGCCATACTCTACATTGATAAGCAATTGCATAATCTGCTGCAAGCGATATAAATGGAAATACACTATAAATTCCCCCAAAAATGTATCACTGCACTTCAGCCTTGAAGCCCAAGCCTGGTCTCTTCTCTTCATGACAAAACTTCCACTTAAAAATTGGGAATTATGACCGTTTATTTTTTGTTCTTTTTTTAAAAAGGAAACACACCTTCATGAAAGAAAAAATACTCTTACTATTCAGGTGCTTACCTACTCGTCCCTCAGTATGTCAAAGCTCCTATTCTGACCAACAGACCTTGAAAGTCATTACATGCAATTACATATAAAATAAGTGGTTTTGAAGAAATCCAGGCATAGTATCGGAGTCAATACTATGAGGCAGCTTTAGTTAAGTGCTCTGTGACAATGAGGTTGGTTTATGCACAATGCATAAAGTTAAAGCTCAAGTCTTTCCTCTCTTTTTTTAATTTTTCACATATGTGCACTTTAATTGCCTATGCAAACATTCTCAAAGCATTTAAGTTGAATTTTGAAAGACTGCTTCTTAACAAGAACTGGTAACACCCATCTGTGTAAGGAAGCACATAATCCTGAGTCAACTCAGTGATAATCTTGAGCATACGGCACAGATATGATCACAATCCTCTGTATAGCTATACCTTCGTATTTAGCAGGTGCACTAGTATATGCCAGTTAGATAACACATGATCTACTTTAAAGCACTGTATTCAAAATTCTTAGTTTATCTTAGTTCTACAAGTGCATCTGATTTGGAAGTAGTTTTCAGCATCCAAAATCTGATTTTTTAAAAAAAAAAAAAAAACACAAAACAAAACAACAAAAACTCCAGAAAAGGATAAAAACACTTAAGAGCCACAAAGATAGAAATCTAGAAAAGATGGCAATTAAAAGTCTTATTATCTTAATACTACTCAACTGGTGATGAAAAGAAGCATCCTTGTTTTTATCATAGGGAATGCTAGGTCTTCAGTTTTTCAGCTGCTACATAATCATTGCAAAAGGTTCAATACACCATTGGCAGGCTGTTTCACTTAAGTAAAACTGCCTGCATTGCAGGTCTGCAGACCACTTTCCTGCTGTGAAAAGCACTTTCCTACTGTGCTAGACAGAACAACCTCAGTCACAACAGATACTCTGTAAGCCGTTGCAGCACTCAAGATCTTCAAAGCACCCTGTCTGAACCTGAGTACTGGGCATGCCCTGTAACCCGCACGTACAAAAGTAGCTCTGCCACTGTAATGCTGTCTGCCAGCAGCTTCTAACATGAGGACGGGGAAGGAGCAGCCAAGACTAGCAGATGAACATATTGGATAGTCTCCCTCCACACTGCATCCCCAGGTCAGACAGTCAGGTCCTCCCAAGGGCGGCAGGGCTCTACCCCGTGCTCCAGAGCCAAGGCTGGCTGCATACTCTTCTGCTTCTCTCCATTATTCCCTGGCAGAATTTCCTTGGGTTTTGTCCTATGACATGGACACCCTTTTCCTTGGAGGAAATACAGCCCCAAATCAGCAGATCTTAGTCCAGGCAAAGATGGTCATGAACTGGTTGAATTTAAAATTTTCAGTGTAATGATAAAAAAGGACAGCAAAGTTGTCACCCTGGACTTCAGAAGAGCAAACTTTAAGCTATTCCGGGACCTATTTAGCAGAGTACCCTGAGAATCTGTTTTTGAGGGCTTAGGAGTCCACGAGTGCTGGTCAGTCTTTAAGAACCACCTTTTAGAAGCACAATTCCTCTGTGTTGTAAGTCAAGCAAGCAGGGCAGAAGACCAGCTTAGCCGAACAGGGAAATCCTCATGGAGCTCAAGAGGAAAAAGAAATTGTATGATCTCCAGAAGCAAGATCAGGCTTTGCAGGAAGACTAAGAGCTGTGGTTTGTATATGACAAAGAAGACATGAAAAGCCAAAGCTCAATTAGAGTTGAAACTGGCCAGCGTTTTTTCAGATAATAAGAAGGGCTTTTTTAACTATGTTAATAGCAAGAGAAGGTCTAAAGAAAATACTGGACAGATACTTGTTGAAGATGGTCATCTGACTAACAGAGTCGAAGAAAAAGCAGTGGCATTACATGTGTTTTTTGCCTCAGTCTTTATGCTGATCTCTTCTCCCTGATATCCAGTGCCAGTACACATGGGAATGGTTCAAAGCTGCGCCAGGGGAGGTTTAGACTGGACATTAGGAAGTATTTCTTTACCGAGAGGGTGGTCAAACACTGGAACAGGCTTCCTAGAGAGGTGGTCAATGCCCCAAGCCTGTCAGTGTTTAAGAGGAACTTGAACAATGCCCTTAACAACAGGCTTTAACTTTTGGTCAGCCCTGAATTGGTCAGGCAGTTGGACTAGATTATCATTGTAGATCTCTTCCAACTGAAAGGGTCTATTCTATTTTACCACTACAGTGAGCACGGCTTCCTTGGACCAAGAAGTTAGGATGAAAGACACATGCCCTGAAGTGTTTTCAACCCTGACAACGTCTAAAAGTTGTGACTAGTCCAGAATAAAAAGGACTCAAACAAAAAACTCCATCCTTCCCTTCTCACTCACAATGTGCCCAAGGCAAAAAAAAAAAAAAAAAAAAAAAGCACTCTGCGGAGAATGGGCACATTTAGAAGGCACCTGAAGCACTACATGCTAGTGAATCGTGGGATATGCTGAAACCAGAGTCTAACAGAGCCAAACTGGGAAAAAAAAGCAAAATGACAAAAAGGCACTGGGGCATAGATTTTCAAACCAACCCACCAAAAAGCCTCCTACCACCATTCAACGGCAGCCTTCAGATCATCATTAAGGGCAGTCCTATCACAGCACTCAAGAACCTCACTTGGATGAAAGAAAACCAAGGCATTCTACTCTGCAAAGGGAAAATACAAAAAAAACCCTCCCAAACCCAAACCTCTGGACTCTCAGTAGGGTATACAGATGTGGTGTGGCACTCCTTACAGTTGTGGGGGACAAGGAGTGGTAGAACACCCTGCCTGTGCTCTGCAGTTTTTGAAACTTCTTGCTGCACTGATGAAGAAAGATGGTATGCTGGTACACGCACTGCATTACCTACAGAGATTTTTGTTGATGGAATTGATCTATGCCTGGTAGCAGCTCTCACAAGCATAGTCATCTGGTATTACCCAGCTTTTGAAGAAAACTGTGTGGGTCAGTTCCTCCCAGAGTCAAGGTTGGACACTCCTGAACACCCCTCATTGTGCACCAACCTCAAGATTGTGCAACTCAGATTTTGGCTTTGAAGACCAGACAACTGTTGTCTGTAAGCAGATAGTATAGATGCCACAAGACAGAATTTAAATTAGCATTATTCCAATTAAATTTCTCTGGATTGTGGCAGGTTTTCTTTAACAGCTGCAGGCATTACTGTTTATTTGGTTGAAAGAGAAAGACAGATGATGGGCATCATAAAAAATGCAAATGAATGAACAAAAATATTGAATTATGCATGATACATAGCAACAAAATTTGCCACTGTACAGCAGCAAAAATGCACGTTTTTGAAAAAAAAATGTTTCCTGTATGAAAATGAATTTACGTTAAGACTCTTTAAGGCAGAAGTACACAAAACAGGCATAAAGGAAGAATGAATTTAAATATGTAGTAGTTTGGAGACCCCAGAGCAAATAGGGAAAAGCACACAGAGTGTCCATTTCAGTCACATTGTGAAAGCAAACAAAAAACAAATCCAAACAGAAGAATTAATACATATCAGACCCAATTTGCACATATGCAAAAACAAAAGAGAAGCAATTTTGTCCCCTATGCTGCTTTTGAGAACACGCAAATACTTCTACTAGCATTCCTGGTTTTCTGTATTTTCCTCTTTGCAAGACTTGATTTCACGGTATGCCTCATCTAAATCTCTCTCAAGTGCTAGGGAAAGTACCCCAAGCAATATACCTTCATCTGATTTTCTTCCTTTTTTTGTTTCCCCCAGAGAGAGAAAAAAAAAATTACATTTTTAACATCATTATAAGAAAGTTCATCTAACTGAAAATTCAAAGATGCCCCAAATGCCTACTGAACTGTCTCTGATCTGTCACAAGTGCAGAAATACAGCTGTTGTGACCGAGGGTGCAGTGTGAACAGGGGGGTCCCAGGCAGAGCTGACATGTGAATGACAGGAGGGTCACCCTCACTACTGGAGCAGCTAGTCTGCCACAGTCCAGACAGAGATCCCAGGAGAGGGCTAGACACAGATGCTGTGGGATTCTGCATAAACACCTTTCTATAGACCTAGCTATCTTTTCATATAAAAGCTTTTCAAGGAGTACCACCAAATATGTATGTAAAGTAAGTGACTTTGGGACCAAAATCAGTACCCCTAGCTGAAAAGGCTAATACTAACATTATTATCAGTCTTGTCCCCACTTAGTGAGAGTGCTCCCACAAGCTCTTACGAGATGTTTATTTAACACCAGTTTAACAGAATCTGTTTTCCACTTGCCTCTCATGTGCAGTTTTTGTTCTCCCATTACGCTTTCTGCACAGTGCATAAAAGACATGACCGACAAGTTCCAAAACCATGTAATGGAGTAGGCACGAGCAGGTGGAGGAAACAGAGTTTTGCTGTAAGATAAACTGAGCACCACCTGGAAAATGCTTTCTTTTCCTCCTCACTTCTAATTAACATTGTTATTTTCTTTCCTTTACATCTCTCTCCCTCCTCTTTGTCAACAGTGACCCTTCACTCTTCCCCTGTCTTTTCTGCATACACTTCTCCCCTGATCACAGCCTCCACTTTGAACCCCACACCTAACATCTTTAATCCATCAAAATCAGCAGCAGTATGCCAGGAGATAAAATATCCTACTACAATTCTGCTATAAAGGTGGAGAATGGCTCAACATAAGTTCCGGTATACTGAACATTTTCAAACGCTAACATTGAATTTAGGTGCTTTAGTATTAAGGTGTCAGATTAGCTAATTTTTAGAAGAGAAATCAATGGGATCTACAAAGTGCTGAGTTCCAATAATAAGACCAAGTCCTGCCTGTCACAGACAAGGCAATCAAAAATTGAACCACCATCCCCATTATTGAATTTCTGAAAACACAAGGTCCCTAAATGAAGATAAATGACAGACTGATTTAAAAATTAAATAATCTATAGTTTCAATGCATTGGCTGTTTTCCTTTAACTTTTGACATAAGATTTATCACTGGAGCAATAATTTAACCAAAAAAAAAATGTATCAAGCTTTTTTCATATAAACCTATTTTCTTTCACATTTTCAAAATAATCTTCTGGACTAGATTGGATATCTGAGAAATTTGTCAGAATTTCACTGCTATTGTCCAGCTCTCAACCTAGCCTCTATGAATAAGACTAATCTTGCTATTTCAGACATGTGTATGTGATCTTTACATTTATAAAGCTTCAAGCCATGTATGTGAGAGGAAAAAAAAATGTAGTGATGAGCTATAGAGCAGAATATGTAATTTTCTGCTGTTATACATTGTAATACTGACTGCTTTATTATTCAAGGCTTGGAAATCTGTACTCAGGTATATGCCACACAATTTTGCCTCAAAAGGAATTTAAGACAGAAATCACAAATCAGAGACATTCCAAAATGGGCACATAGACTTACATCTGCTGGAAAGATGACAGACACTATCCTAACTGAAAGACTTACATTCTTAAATTATTAGACATTGAAATAAGATAGAGTCAGGAAACAAACACATGAATAAACAAAAAAATATATTCTTATCTAATTTTCTCCTCAAAAGAAATCTATGGGGAAGAAAAGGCATACTGCTAAAGGCACTATTAAGACAAGAGAATGCATCTGTAGTTTCTGAAATAAACACTGAATAGTGATAGCTAAAGAAAAGAAACAGATGAATTGCTTAACTAGTACACATATATCCAAATTCAACAGCATACAAATATACCCTCAACTCCTACATTCTCAAAATGCAACAGTTAATACCAAGCATCAATTGCAGCTATTTAAGTTCATCTACTCATTAATATGGAAATCCTAGTTCACCAAGTTTCTTCAGTGCACTGTAAAAAGCACAGACATTACTGTAACAAAAAGCACAGACATTTTAATGAAAAATGCAGTATTTCTAGCACAACTGTATTTTTTT
The DNA here is from genome assembly GCA_017639485.1 of Pluvialis apricaria. Classification (NCBI taxonomy): domain Eukaryota; kingdom Metazoa; phylum Chordata; class Aves; order Charadriiformes; family Charadriidae; genus Pluvialis; species Pluvialis apricaria. The sequence goes on along the minus strand of CM030010.1, from coordinate 49,164,471 downwards.
AAAATTTATATTAGATACACTTAGGACAATATCTTAAATGCAAGGTTAATATTCAAAGTATGAAATAAAGACTGTAGAGCCTGAAATAATTTAATTTCAATGCTTTTCAATTCAAATTGTGCTGCAAAACGTGACTTGAATAACATAAGGACACTTAAAATGTTAATTTTAACATTTTCAATCAACTAGTAACCTTTTTCTTCAGTCTCTTCACAGTTCACTACTAAAGCCGAAGAAAGTTAAGAAAAGTACCGGTTGATTTCCTTCTGGGCCTCTCATTGAAACCGCCTTTGGATGAACCCAGAAATTATTTTCTTCCAGTCTTTTTCAGGAGTCGTGCTACCAACGTTTTCTGTTACACGGCACCCAGTAGACCAAGTGTCCACACCCAAACATCTCAATGTGTTTCCATCACAAACATCTCACCCTGCTTGCCAAACAGAGATCTGAAATGGACACACAACTAACTTGCCTGCGTTGTACCATGAATACCCACTCCAAGCAGCAGATCTTGTAAAGTGGGAAAACTTTCAGACATGCCGCTTCAGGAGGCTGTACCCAGCCACTGCAGCAGCAATGGTATCAGTTAGCTAGAAAGGACAAGGAATTTCTCCAGGAAAATCACTGGCACCCACAGAAGCCACGCAGCTCTGGCACAAGTTACTGGTTTGTTACTGCTGCGGTCATCTTGAAAGCAGGGAGCAGAGGTAACGTGGAGCCCACTGGTTCCAAGACGATGAGGAAAATCAGCACAGACTAACACATCCTAGAAGCAGTTTTCAACAACTTGTTTAGGAGTAGTTGGGGATTTCACAGCCAATTTTATCAATTTGGGTAAAAATTTATGGTTCATGAAGTATCACTTTCTGCCCTCTGTAGGGGTAGGAAATTTTATTCAAATTCATGCAAAGTTTACATAGCCATTACATTCTCATTTAAAAGTATACAGCACATCCAAACTTGCAAATGCATCCTCAAATGTGGCATTATGGAAAGGTGAAACTTACCCCATCTGTGGCTTTTACTAAGAGATCATAAGTGGTTGGATCTCCTTCTCTGTCAATGTCTTGAGACACACAGATCTGACCAGTACGTGGGTCAATTTGGAAAGCTTTGGATTTTTCATAGTAATGAAATCCATCATAAAGAAAATACTCAATTTCACCAAACTGATCCGCATCTGCATCTGTTGCCTTGACCTGCGGAGAAACAACACAGAAAAAATGAAGCCAGCAAAACTATTACTCGTTTATTCAAAAAGCATAGATACTTTGTTTTAAAGATACCTGTTTGTGTTGTAAAAGCAAATGTGCACACACGCAATAAATAGAACCACACTCTGCTACCTAAGCTGTCTGACTGAAGTTTGTAAAATGACGACTCAGCTACTGACAGTGTAATTATTGCAACAAGCATGTAAGATCGATTAGACCTGTCTGTAACATTAGTTGTTCATCTGTCAATAATTATCTCAATCAAGTGGACCTCCCATGACTGGAAAAGCCATGCACATTAAGACAAGTTAGTAGGCCATACCCTAAGCTACTTTCCCCTCATGTTATTTTTACTAGTGGAGGCAGGTCTTAGGAAAACCACATCACACGTAGATGAGAAAAGTGCTGCAGGACATTCTTACCTAATGTATTTTCTAAAAGACTCCCCAGAGCTTAATTTAGTATTTCATTTGAAAGAGGGCTTGGTGGCACAGTGATCCATGTAAGTTAAGAACTGGAGGGGGTTTTAATCTTCAGTCCTCTCTCCGAGGAGCTAGAGCTCTACCAACACAACTAAACGTGACCATCCATGCAGGGACAGCACAAAGCAAGAGACGCACAGACTGCAGTAAGTCCCTGAGAGAGACTTAATTACCTTGTCAGTGGAGCCTTGCATGTAGCTGTAACCACTGAATGACAAACAAGCCTAACATCTTTTCTTTTCAGCTATATTAAGTATGTCTAAAAAGCAGCATGAATTCTGCTGTAAATCCCAAACAAATGTTGTAAATAAGTACTTTAAAGAAATATTTCCTTCAGATGGAGATTCCTCTGTAACCACATGGCATCAAATGGGAAAAGAGAGATATATATACACACACTAAGTCCTGGTGACAAGGAAAATGGGTGGCAGGAGAAGACCTAAATGGGTGATGGCAGCCATGGAGGCCTGATCCTGGGCATAAAATGGCTATTTCCAAACTGAAACACATGAGCTCCTGTCCTTCTTTCCAGCTATGCTTAAGTCTTCTTGTGTTACCAATGGATCAGACTAGACCAGTATGTTGGACGTACACAAGCCACTTTCAGAAGCCTGTGAAAACCGGGGGTGACTTTCAACATGCTGCATCACCTTCCCTCAGTTGGGTTTTACTCACAAAGCATTACACAAACCATAGGGAGTCAATACTCTTTAGCTGAACATGTAATTAAGGCACTGACTAGTCTAAAACCCCAGCAATTTCTAGAAAGCATAAGACCCCAATAATTTAAAACTATCAGGTGATTTTAAATTTTAATACAGAACATATCTGAAAGCTTTTTTAAAACTTCTTTTTTTTAAACACACATGGGGGAAACAGAAAGCAACATACCCCTTAAAATATTTTAATAAATGTTTACTGTAGCAATAGGTTTTGCCAATACCATATACACAATGCCCCGAGCAAGGAGAGGCTGAGGGAACTGCCTTTTTTAGCCTGGAGAAGAGAAGGTTTCAGAGGGATTTAATAGCGACCCCTAGTACCCAAGAGGAGGTTATTGGAAAGACAGTGCCAGGCTCTGTCCTCAGGTGCAGGGCAGGAGAGGGGGAAACAGTGGTCACAAGCTGAAGCTGGAGAGGTACTGGCTGGACCTAAGGCAATATTTTCACTACGAAGAATATTCAGCACTAGAAGAGGCTCCCTGCCCAGAGGGGCTGGGGTCTGTGTCCTCAAGTTTTGAGACCCAACTGGACACAGCCTGAGTAGCCGGGGCTGCACCAGAGATCTCCCACTGCCCCCTTCATCCTCAGCAGGGCCAAGGAATAAACTGCTGCCTGGCTCTGTTAGCACTGCAACACAACTGTGCTGCTTCATCAGCCACCAAAAGTCAAGTCAACAGGATGCTCGAGTGTGAAAGTCTTGCTCTTTTGGACAAGGGGTAGATTGGTTAAATAAGTATTTGCTAAACAGAACAGGTTTCTCCATTGCACCTTCAATTTTACAGCGCTCTCATAACAAAATATTTTGTGCTGAGCTTGGCTCTTCTCTGGCATCTTCCATTGTGGAAGTTTTCACTTAAATTTACAAAGATCGCAGAAGAAAATAATTTGCAAAAATAAGTATATATTAAAAAAGCCAGTATTTTTAGTTCTGTAATTTGTCATTATTGGAGATACTTAAAGGATTTCTCCTCCTCAGCTGGTTTCATTTTCTGCTTATTCTTTGAAGAAGCTAAATCCTGCGGGGGTTTTTTTCCTATCAGCCTACCTATGCAAATACAATGCCTGAAGACCTTAATGGAGCTTTGGAAACCTTATTATCACAAAGTCTGAGAGTTAAAACTGGCGGGAGTTCACAGAGGAGACCTATGCCAGCCATTGCTTGCATCTGGCCCAGGTTGGACAGGTGAGACCTACAGCCATCAACCACAGACAGGGCAAAGGCTGGCATCTGCACACAACTGCCTGCACAGATAAACGCCTGGCACGGTTTCAGGCACAGTTTCAAAAAAGACCAAGCAGGACAGGCCAGGGAATATTCCTAGCAATAAGTTTGGATGAGGTCATCCTGTTTTGGGGATGTAAACAAATTTAGCTGCATGGACAAAAGCTGTGCCAGGCCATTTGGCCTTAGGGCCCCAGAACAGCCCTTGGCTGCTTCTCCTACTAGTACAAACACGGCCTTAAGGACCAGTCAGTGACTCCATCACATGCTCACTACGTTGCCCACAGGGGAATTGTTTTGGCATTAAGATACTGAACTGTGACTGAATTAAAATCAAATGAATGAAAACATGGCTTGGGAAGGCTGAAAAGCATAGAACTGGGGAAAGGGAAACCATGTAAAAAGTGCCAAGGCAAATTATGAAGCTAAAACTTACTCTAAATGAGTTACTTCCATCAAAATTTTAAAATGATGGACAGCCCAAAAGATGCATGTGTTATTTCAATTACCTGGGGTTTTTTTCTTTGTTGGGATTGTTTGTTTGGGTTTTGCTAAGCACCCTGTGGACTTCTCCACTTCTGCGTGGAATACTAGAGATTTGCTGTACTTCAGAAGAATTACTGCTGTGACAGTGATTGCACCACATACTCCAATGCACTCCTTTTTTCCCAAATGGCTTCTCGAAGCTCTGAAGGCCATTATACCAGAGTTTCTGGCGCTACAAATAGAAAGCTCCTCCATAGGAGTCCTGTGGTTGCAGAGCCCTTCATGCTCCTTTCGCACCCTTGCAGTTTGCATCCCACGGCTGCAGCACAGGGTGGAACACACAGCCACTCCTGACCCCAGTCCAACCACTCGTTCTGGGTAAGTTAAAGGCAAAACTCACACTCAACTTCAGCAAAACAAAAATCTGGCCCTAAAAATGCTTTACAGCTGTATATAAATCAAGTCTACAACAGACATATTTCACCAGCCTTGTACTTTGTTATTTCTATCATAAAAAATAATAAAACATAGGTCTAGTGTGCTCTCAGTGCTCTGCCACCCTGCTGCTATGGAACAGTAATTCATTTGACCCTTATAAGAAAAGTATTTTAATTTATTTCTTGTGCCTGAAATCTAATGCAGGTGATAACACTGAAAGGTTTTGCCTCCCTGTGTCTGCATACAGTTACATATGTAAATGCTAACATTTGTGTCTGTAATTGAGCATGGGTGATTAATTACGAGTGTGAAATTCAAGGGTATTGTTAGAAGTTTAGCCCATTATGTTCAGTGACTTGTTTTCTTTCTTGTAAATTATGCAGTCCTCAGACTTTGAACGCTACATGCAAAGGAATAATGAATGATGACTTTAAATAAAAATGCTTTGGTTCAAAGCAATACAAATTTGAAGGTCTAATCGTGATCAACTTCAATTACTTTAATCATCTCTCAGGCAGCAGAACTAAGTGGCATTAGTTTCTGCATTTATAAAAATATGATCTTTCTCCCTGTTCAACTCCGCATCCATTCAATTTCTACCCACTTAACAGTCCTTGTTTTCAGGCAATTTTCCCCCCAGCATCTTTGATCTGAAGAGGGAAGAATCTGGAATTAAAAGTGAATGAAAATTTTACTCTGGCAGACAGAGCTGAGGTTGACTAGCACTACACCTGAGGTCAGGGAAGCAATTAACTATTATCAATGCAAGCTGATTTAGAAGGAGGAACCCGATGAAAACATGCTAACAAATTCAAGTTTTCAGATACAGATGAAAGGAAGACGTTACCGCAGATTTTAGAGATTAAAGCACACGGTAGTCACAGTCCAAAACATATCAGGTTATGATAGCATACTGCACTTGTACCAAACCTACAGAGTATTACAGCGGTTAAGCACCCGAGAACTGTGAATTACAGCAGTCCAAACAGGAGGAAATGAAGGCAGCAGCAGGAATTTTCACAGTGGATTGATCAAGAGTGTTGTATGTCAGCAATATCACAGAGGTGATAGAGCTGAAAGGATTTATATGCCTTGGAGATGCAGGAAGCAAGACAGTACCAAGCTGTAATACCTCTGTTCTGAGAGTTAGGCTGAATATGAGATTGGGATCTAGGAGAAAAGAAAGGGGAAAAAAGACGGGTTATGCTCACAGGTCCTTTCTCATTCTTTCACTAAATATGTTTTCAACACACTAAGTTGAAGACATGCGTTATTAAGGAGTGTAAACTTGGGAATAAGGAAAGACAGGACGAAGTATTTCCCCAAGAAACATTTTTAAAAGCCAACAAAAGTCATGGTATAGACAGCTACAGGCTGGACTTCTCCTGTCAGTCATGCTTTCTGCAGCCTACATCCTTTAGTCTGTTTGTACACTGTCTACACTGCAAATCCATCAGAGAAAAATTTTCTTCTGTCCTGCTGACACTACCAATAAGGTAATAAATGGTCAGAACGCAGACATCCTCTCAGGAGAAGGAAAAAGGGGGACCTAGAGAAATGTTGTGGAGAACAATTTAAAAAAAAAAAGCGGATCCATCAATGTAATGCTTAGACAGATTAATGCATGAGGGGAATAAATGATGGAAACTGGTAGACACCAAAGGGTGTAAGAAGATAAATAAAGAAAAAGAGTCGGTCATTTAAAGAGACAGATTAGGACAGTGTTGGAAGTGCAGAAATGACCTTTATTTGCATCTGGAAAGAGGGGCTAACCTCAGAGAAAATAAAGGAAACTACTATATAATTAAGGATCATTAACCTCACCTAGATATACACTTTAATCCTATAACACACATGCCGGTTTGAATGAAGAAAAAAAAATGCTGGCAATACACTTAAATAGGAGGGAACAGAAACATCTTGTTCAGCATTATGCTAAAAGCATGGAGGGACTTTACAGCTAATAGAAAGCAAATATTTGGCAGATCCTAAGGTGGTTCCATTCACTTCAGTGGAGCTATGACAACTCACAGCAGTGGGCAATCTGTCCTCGTATTTTACAGGCATGAAACAATATTATCAATAAGTAACAAACAAGATTATAGAGAATTATATCAGCTCTTAAAGCCCAGACTGCTTTAAACACTGATTTGTTTTAAGAGAAAAGTTCCCATTTTGATTGTTTGTTTGTTCGCACTGCTTCAAAATTCTCAAGCATATATTTAACTGTGTCACCCTACCGTTTCAACAGATTAAAATAAAGTTCCTGTCTAGTGATTTCTTTACTTTCTTTCCTAGGCATTATTTCCTGGTTTATAACAACTGCATACATTTTGAAGAGCAAATATTTTAAGTTGTGTGCAAAACAGGAGAGGTGACCTGTGCACACAAAACCACATCAGAAAATACAATCTTATTAACTGTGTGGATCAAAAATTCAGGGCCATGCACTTTGCATCCTATGTAAAGACCATTTCTAGGATTTAGAGCATGCAGCCTTAAAGCTGACTGCTTTGCAATGCTGAATTTCACATATGGGTGACCAAAATTAATTTTATGGCTTTCAGATCAATGGAATAAAAGTAGACTAAATAGGAAAGAGCAGGCAGTTTGGCCAAATAACTCACAACAGTGGTCATCTTTGATAGCAATTAAATGAGAGTAAAAAATATTAAATCAATTTTTCATGACTTAAGAATTGCTACCATACCACGTATTTTGTCACGTTTACTCCATTTGATTTCAGTTAACCAAGATGCAGCTTTCATAGCTCATAAAATCTGTTTGGGGGACCCTTAATGTCAGAGCATAAGACAGATTTTTATTTTGTGCATAAAAAGTGTGTTTAATTCTTTCAGTTTTGCCAATACTGTGAAAAGCAAGTTAATTGCCAGCAGTCACTTATAAAGAAAATGAGAATGCAGGGTAGATAGAAACATACTCTATTATTCCAAAATACTTATCATCAAAATGTAAGACAGGACACAACAGACAGATACAGACATAGGGAAACTACCAGGAAACTGAAAGGAAACAGTTCAATGATAGTTTTGCTGCTGATGAATGGTATAAGCATGGTCCTGTCCTGCAGACATCACCAACCAAAATCCAACATCCTTCCAATTAAGGGACTGAAGGACACCAGGCCTGTTCATGGCAGTATGGCAATGCCCAGTTGCAGACCCTTACCAGATGACTGCCTCAATTTCACATGCGGGCAACCCAAACGCTCCCAGAATGGCTGACCATAAGTATTTTGGAAAAATCTGCTATGCCAGACTTTTGTGCCAGGTCCCTAGCCACAGGGAAGGAGAGGAACAGCCCGTGTTGGTGGCATGCTGTCACTAAAATGACGTTGTAGAAGTACTGGTAGTGGAACTACTGGGACTTTGTGTTCTCAAGAGAAAGTAATTTGTGTGTAACTGTACCTGTGAGATTAGCACAGGAACACACATCATCAGATATCTTTAATTCAGTGCCCTCACATATAAACCTGTTTGGCAAGAAAATAGTGTATAAAATACAAACCAATCATCTTCACCTCATAGCTGCCCGAGGCAGTGTGGACAATAATGCTGACATCAAACCTGAAAAGAGTGTTAATAAATACATTACTTCTCTGGATTTTTATCTGTCTGTCTCAACACGCTTGATGACTGCCAATCTCCCTGGTACCACAGGTTTAAATGCACAGAAACAGGAATACAGTTTCAGATCTGCTTGCTCAAGTCCTGAAGGCAGGAGACTTGAACAGGAATTATTTGCCTGAGGACTTAACAGCCTGTCCTTGAATAATTTGCAGTGACAACAGAGAAAGTGCCACTCCTCATCCTCAAACCAGGCCCCACCTGGAAAGCCACAAACCAAAATAACATCTGGCCTTTAAGCTGAACATTCAACTAGCATTGACACTCACTTTGCCAACCGCCACAGGTACCACATCCTCCAAAAAACAGGAAAATTCTTAATCCTCATCCTTGCTCTGATGCAAGATGTCTCCACTGTGCTAGTCAGGTCAATAGACTTGACTAATGTCAATCCTTTTGCATTCTTTGCACCTCCTATAGCACAGAGACTACCACAGCTGAACAACTGATAGCAAGGGCTACACAGACACGACCTCGCTAACTTCTCCTGCAGCAGATGCCGATTCCCTCCCCCATGTCACCCCCAGAACTGTCATCAGTTTACCAAGAGTGCTCATAACTGCTTCATTCAAGTCCCATCAGAAACATTCGTTAATTAAATCTCAAAAACCTTTAAATTAAAAGTATAGAAACCTAAACACAAGTGGAGAGAGAGGGCTGAATACAAACATACACAGGTGTTAATAGACCCATTGCAGTTTCCCCACTGGAGATGTCACCCATATAATCAGGAATGGCATTCAGGCTCCTCAGAAAGCACAAGGGTAGGTTAGTCTCAGAAAAACACCACCTAGAAAACAAGAGGAACCTTTTAGCCATGCCACTCCATTTGGAGAGGAAGAGCCACTCAACCGTGCTCCCACCCTGCTTGTTCCTTCTGCACTCAGCACCTTTGGCCTGAAGGAAAATAAAAAAATAATAAAAAAATCCAAAACCAAACCACCCCTCTAACATAAAGGACTGGAAAACAACTCGCAAAATTTCTTAGCTGAGTTCCCTACAATCCACTAGGGTGAGAATTGAAAGAGTGAGAATTCAACAACTCTTCCTTAGCTAGAAGGTGCAAAATATCATATAATGTGCTCAATGACAGCATGTGGAATATGCTATTCACTGTAGCCTCAAGTAAGCATTATGTTTCTCAATTATGATAAGTCTTTTGGTTTTGGCATTTCTAACAGTTATGAAATGATTCAGCAAATGTATTTTGTTTGTACTGCATTTTTTTTTTTGCTTGTGAGTGCCTTAATAAACTACAAGATTTTAAAATCAGATAAGACTAACCCCATTTCACATATGAATATCTCATAAAAGATCACAATGATTTTTTATTTTTTTAATAACACATTGATTTTTTGTAACATTATGTATCTTCCCCGAGCCAAGTAAATCAAAGGAAACATTTTCCTCAATGAACAATTATGAGATTCTAGCTTTTCGCCTTCTCTGCTCTTCTATGTATATAGCTGATGACAATGAACAAACCTGCCAATAAAAATATTGACATATCTCTGATTTACTGCTTTAAGTCAGTCTATAGAAAGCAAGAAAGATGAAAATCACTAGAGCAGAAAACAGCACAAGTACATTACAGCATCATGCTTTCATTCTGAAAACCAGACATCATCCAGCAAGCCAAGTCCAGATCCAGGAAGAACCGGGCATTTCAGTCCGAGTCCGCATAGTAATCTGCAATTCCTGCTGTGATGCTAGCCAGAGCCTCAATTCACTGCTACTTAACCCAAAAGTTCCTGACATACCTTCAGTTTCATTGCTATGCCTCCCACAAAACAGTATGAGCAGCTAAATCCCACTGATGCTAGCCAGGATTCAGAAACATGGGCCCAATCTGGATGGCATGCTCTTATCACACTTCACACAACAGGATCCAGACCATCACAAAATACAGTTGTTCATGTCTGAATTCATAGCAAGCAGCAGTGCCACCAATGCCTACTTATTACATGGTAGAGTAGGGTTATAAAATGTGTTTTAGGAGCAGGAAGCTTAGGTTCCAGCACCGAAAATGTCTGCTAGAAGGACCATCTACTCTGTCACTCTATTTGGCTTATATTGCCTTCTTTCTCATCGTGCAAATATAACATCATTTATTTTTATTGACTATGTAAACTGGAAGAACAGAAATGGAAAGAGAACATATTTCTGAGGAAGGAAAACTAATTTTCATAGTGACTAGCAAATATTTGCAGGACTAAAGCTTTATTTAATCATCAAAGTCAAGACCCCTGCTTTTCAGTAAAAGCAGCTCCATTCATTAATGCTGCTCACATACTCTGCTATAATTTTAGATTTTATAACATGCTAAAACCTTGCTATGCACTGTTAAGAGTTTAAGTACAAATCCATTTTTATTCATTGACTTTAGTAAGCTACAGAGCTCCAAGTCTGAGTACGTCTGCCAAGCAAAAGCAAAGCACTAGAATTTCCCTATTCTGTACTAACTGCACAAAGCAGGGAGTCATGGGTTTAATAGAATATCTGTCACACAAATAAAGAAATATTTTGTACAGAACATGTCACTTTAATCATCTTGCATTGAAGCATATTTTAACATTTGGTGGCAGGATTCATTTTAAAATTATAAAGGTTTAGAAAGTATGACGCAAGGTACTGGCTATCTTGTTGCTTAGGACATTTTTCCCATTAGAATGCTTTACTATGAACAATAAATTGATAATATGACTTTTATTGGCAGCATGTATTATTACATTACTTAAAATTAATTAAAAGAATCCAGTTTCTTGCTTAGATCAACATAATTACTATATTTATAAAGCTGTAATATGATATACTAGCTAACTAAGCTTAAATGATCGATACATATCCTGAATTCAGAGTAGGTGCGTGACCTTAAAACTGAACAGTAATGATAAAAAGATCTTTTGACTATACTCGTGCTCTAATAGACAAATTACAGGAGGATGATACAAAGGAGAGAGAGAAGTGCAGAAGTGAATAAACAACCTTGCACGTGGCTGCCCCTTTCTTTGTGCACACAGGTTTGTGTAGCTGGACTTTGAGTCAGATCAGGAAGATGATCCAGTAAAAGCTCATCATAAAAACTTTGTTACTGGTGCAACCTTAGATTTCAGCCAAGTCAGTTCCTGATGCAACTGACCCCAGGGCAAATGGTTGTACAGTCCAGGTAGAGCCCAAAAGCTCTTTCAGCAGTGGCCTGGACTTGAGACAGGCTGAAACTACACATTTACACACATTTGTGCAAACATTTTCCAATCCCCAAAACCAGTCTCAGTTGCTAAGTCCTGCCCACAAACCACAATGCTCCAACCAATACTCCTACGTAGACTGATAAAACTATTTATGGAACCATGTTGTGAATAAGATCACTAAGAGCAGAGCTTAAATCCTCCACCTCAAGAAACAGAAGACAGAATAAAACTCAAGAACCTTTACTTGTATTTAGCCAGATTATTTCAAAAATTCTTTTCCTAGTTCATTTCAGAGTCACACTAGCAAGGAACAATGAGCAGTCAGGGTAGAAACCCCTTAAATTGATTTTACTGTCAGAGAAAAAGGGTTTGTTATTGCACCTTTATAGTAAAGGCCATGCGTGGGCTACCTGGATTGCCCCTTACAAGTACCCTTATAAACTGCTGCACTCATGGGTTAAATGTGGTGGTTTAAAACAGGGGAAAGGATAGCGTGGCAGGCCAACTGGAGGGCTGCTGTCACTAGAGAAGCAACCTTCGAGATATAATTGTTGGTCCCAAGAGCCCTAGCAGAAGACTACCTCAGAAAATGGACAGCTTTGCTTGAGCCCAGAGGTCTCAGAAAGGGTCCACCCAGAATCAACTCCCTGCCACGCTAGTATTACAGCTGTGGCTATTCTATGCATTACACATGGGTGTTTTCTGAAGCAGTGAGTTGACTGGTCACAAACTTTCCATAAATCAGGAAGGAGTCCCCCTCAAAAAACCCAAACCAAACAAGCTGATCAAAGCTAGACAGGTTCTTTTGCATTCCTCATTGCATCAGCCTTTGACCTGCCGTTCCAGTTTGTTTATTTCTTCAATTAGTGGTGGGCTTCCTTCTACCCATACTTCTTTTACAAGTCTTTATCCTTTTGACTGCTTCCTGAGTCAATGAGTTAAGTGACAATATTCATTTCATTTACCTACTCTTATCCACACACCCTTGAAAAACAGGTGTTTTGTTCACATCCATTAAGAATCAGGTTTTGTAATGACTGTAGCTGATGGTACTAGTGTAGGCCAGATAACAGCAATATCATTATCATCACCCTATGGTTTTTTGTTTCTTGTTTTAATCAGCATGGTGAGGTCTAACAGCACCACTTCAAGACAGGCTTTACAGGATACATCAGCATAGATAGACAGAGGTTTGTATCACTCTGCACCTCTAAGGCTCCGAATCTGAATGCTTGTTCAAATAGTCTGCAAAATATTAAGAAATATCAAATGCTTTTCACTGTTCAGACCACTGCTCATTTACACAATGGAGCCTGGCTATCTTCCCACATCCTTCTGCAGCTAGGACAACAGAGGAGATGAGCTGCTTATCCCAGCTCCTTGCTCTGCAAGGTGGTAACTTCACCATTTTGTTGAAGGCATCTGACACCATTTAGAATCACGGGGGGGTGGGTGGGTTTGGCTGGTTGGTTTGTTGGGGTGAGGGTTGTTTTCTTTTTTCTTCTTAAGGTGTTTGTGTGACCTTGGAAGTCACAGAACTTTGCAAATACTACAGGGAATGATCTGTGGGTTGTGGCACCCATCTCTTCAGAAAGCTGACCCCTACTGCCCTGTCCCCTTGTGAATATCTCTTAATGTGCTTACGTGCAAAATCACTATTAACACCATCTTCTAATCATCAACGAACACCTTAGCTTGGCCCTCAGAAACATGGCCTGTACTACTTTCACTTATTCCCTGTAAAATTGTGTCATTAAGCGTTAAAAAGAATAAACTCTCTCCTAAGGAAAGCATATATTTTGTGTAACTGGAGTCTTATAAATCATACCCAATTTATATTTGGAAGTAAGCATATGAGGGCTCTCTTAGTTCATTTCTGCTTTTATGGAAAATTTAAAACATGGCCAAATTCACAGCTTGAATAATGTATTCATAGCACTTAAAAAAATATTTTTGTATTTTGTTCATTGTAGACAAAAAATTAGCAAGGGATCTATATATCTCCTAATGATTGGTGCAGAAATGAAGCCTGACACAAAGTATAGAGACATTTCTCCCCTCCTTCCTTCTAAATCAATTTTTCATATACACACCAATTTTGCTTGCTAACTCTCCAACACTGTATGTCTATGCTTCTAGCTATTTTTGCTCTACACAAGTCTCACACTCACACAATTTAGAGGCTCGCAGACTACAATGTGCAAGAATAAGCAATCAGAGAGATCAAAAGGCACAGAACATGCAAAAATCTTAACCTCAAATCTCATGACACAAAGCAATATCTGGGATACTGTCTAACAAAAAAGCAGCCTTTAGTTCTTTATTTGGTCTGAAATACAAAACCCACCGAGTGCACAATAAATGTATGTAACTAAACCAGCAATTTCTTCAATTTAAGTTAGCTATGTATTTTACAAATATGATTCATATGGCCCAGCTTTGAACATGTGGAGGTGGCAGAGCCATTCCCAAAAAGTTAAAGGACATACCTATGATCCATGATGCTTAAGCAATGATATGCAGAAGCACCAAAGTCTTTACCACTCTAAAGTTAACACAAGCTGTTCTAAAGACAGAGCTTTTAAACACTCACAGTATCTAACAGAGCTTACCATAAATTACTTCCTGCTCCCAAACTACAAATCCTAATTAATATTATGAAAATTATGCTTATCATGCATACAATCAAAACTCTGTTAAGTGTAGGTAAAATTGACCTGATATGCATTATCATGCCAACTAAGCCTTACATATCACTTATGAAAATAATTGTGTGCACACACCCTTTCTGCAGATCTTCAAATGAACAGTAACATCTAGGTCATTAACTACACCACCTCAGAATTACGGAGCCAGAAGTACCTCTATCCCCTTTGCAGACCAGGCTGGATGTCTGAATGAAACCGTGACGTGCACCAGGCTTCCTTCTCCTACAATCCATCTCCATTCATACGGCCTCCGTGCACAACCCCAATTACATGATGGCCACGAGACCAGCACATTGCATGCCTGCAATCAGGACACACAGCCAGATGGTGCGTTACATGCACATTTCGTTTGACAACGTGATGGATGCACCTTCATCAGATGGGGACCCAGAAACAGACTGTCCTGCTGGGCCATACCCACTGCACAGCTGAAAAGTTGAGAAAAGCCAAGTTACAAAAGTTTCCAGGCCAGAACAGTCAAAAGCCAACTAACAGGCTCAAAGCGAAGAGAAAGGGGAAAGAATAACCATTACTATAGCGACAAACCTGCAGCACAAGCGGTCCCTGCCCATTACAGCTGATCAATTACAAACTCCATTTACTTCATTCATCAATACCTTTTGCTGCATGAGTTGAGAGCCTTTAAATAGCATGATCAAGTACCTGACAAACCTTAAGCCTTTGCAAAATTCACCACATAAAAAAAAGAACATCGTATGTGGGTGTAGCTCAAGCACATCTACCAGCACAGAATGCAGTGAAGTTTTATAGTGTAACATCTAAGGAAAGCACACTGTGTACTAGCATCAAATTTTAATTAGTAAAAGCAACAGATGGATTAAGTTCCAGGAAGGAAATGAGAAGGGCTGACGGGGTATAAATTGGCCACATCAGTGATACAGACGGAAGCATCCCTTTTCTTTCTGATAAGGAATTCTCCCACAAACAGGACACGGGAGTACTACACTGTTCTTGTACTTGCACAGCAGAAGAAGTCAGAGCTGTTTTGAAGTGGGAGATGATGAAAACCAGATGGCTAGGTCCATTTGCTCAGCTCCAGAATTCTCTGAAGTCTTTTGGTTTCTCTTAGGAAAAGAGAGTACTCTGTTCTGGGTCTGGTTCTGAACATTTTGAATGTAGCCCCTTCAGTGATCAAAACAGCTAACTGGAATGAATTTCAGCTTCAGTGATCAGAAAAGCGAGATGGTGCTGGCAAGTAGAAACATTCTTCAGTATCTGCTCTGCAGAAACAAAAATTAAAAACATAGCAACTCCAAAAAGAAGTGTATGTCCAACTTGGTGTTCGCAGAATTTGTACATCCATATGTTTAGGGAGGATTGAGGCCTCCCTGAATATTCAGACAGTATGTCTCTAATACTAAATCACTTTATCACATGTGCTACTTTTAGACCATCCATTCCCTATTTCCTCATTACATTTTTCTCAAACTAATGGATGAGACCATTTGTAGCATGGTATTTAAACTATAAACAGACCAGATATTCTTATTAAGCCAAAAGGATCCCTGCAGTTTTGTCACATCTATGTGCTAAATTTGTAGCTCTTTAATTTTCATTGTTGTGTAATGTTCCTCCATTTTCTGGAGAAACTAAAAAGATACATTAGGATAGGCAACTGCTGAATAATGAGATTCTGCTCTCAATTGCTTCCATCTTTCATGCATACTGTTGGTACCTGTCCATGATGCTAGTTAATCTCAGCTGCCGTTATTGGAGCTTTTCACCACCTGGCCAAAAAAAATAGTTTGTTTTTCCCCACCTCTGCCATGTCATTTGATCCCTAGCCCTGGTCCCATCCTTTCCCGTACCTCTGCAGAGAGTGGCAGCTCCCCCTCACCAGCAGCTGGACAGCAGACACATAGCAAGTCTTTTCATTTAACTTTTTAAACAAACAGTTTCTTACAGAGACCTGGCTCCTATTAAACTACACAAACGGGAATCACAGCAGCTAAAATTTCACAACAGAGCTATTACATTTCAGCCACACGAGAGACACTGGAGAGCATACAGTAGAGAGATGGGGATATCTGGGCTACAGTGTGTGCTCCTTCCACTTTGCACCACTGGTTTCCACTGCGCTTGTAAATACACCGGCATATTTTATTCTCAAGATCTTGTTCCACTGCACAGAATCAGAGCTTGTTTCCTAGTTTGTCCCGCCACATTATAACCTAATTTTTTTTTTCCTTCCTTCTTTCCCAAGTGAAACTGTAGCTTTTGGAGGAACATTATAAAGATATAAAACTTCCAGACTGGAGCAGAAGGACCAAGTCTTTAGTCCAGGCCCTTGCTCCTGGACAATGGCCAGTGCCAGGGCCTGAAGAGTTAAGATGCAAGAACCCCCACAGTCAATAAAACTACTCTCTTCCCCTTTCCTTTCTTCTCCTTCCCCATGGAGGATTGAACATAAGTTTAATAGTTAAATAGGCTAATAACCAAAGGTCAGGGTTTTACTCTTTCTCAAACTTTCCTGAATGAACTGTCTTTACTTGTGTTATGTACATAAATGTCCAGGCTTTCTCCAAAGATGTTAAACTATTCACCAAGACAAGCCATGGCTACAAATCTTCTATTCAGGAAGAATTTTGTCTCATCATTTTTTAATTTATGCTTTTTCAATTTAATGGAGTATCTTATGTTGTTAGACAAGAAGCGAAAAGCTCCTAATATCTACTCTGAACTATTAATTACTTCATAATTCCTCTACTCTGTCCCTTTGTTCATCTTCTGGCCAAGATAAACAATACCAATCTTTCTTTTCAATTTTCCATTTCTCAAACAGGAAACATTTAACACCAGTCACAGCTTGAGTTGAAAAGCTGGGCTAATGGGTCTGCAGACTCCCATCATTCAGCACTAAAAAAAACCAAACATCCCCTTGACTGAGTATGAAGCTGACATTGGTCAGAACTGTAGAAAAGGGAGACTTCAGCCTCTGATAGTGTCCTAGAAAGTGGTGGAGCGGTGCCAGTAAAGATCTTTCTCTACTGATGATGATCTAGTAATCCTTGATGTCCATCCGTGTTTCTGTTCATGGGGATTGCAGTAAGGTCTCTTGAGCCTGTGAGAACACTGGTAATGACTAATAAGTAGTCATTGCTAATGATCACTAACTCATGAAAGGTGAAATGGCATGAAGCGATCTCTTAAAGGAGAGACCCCAATCAATGTGCCAGAGCCCTCCACCAAGAAGGAAGATGGAGCTGGTTGTTCTACCTTCTTCAGATCTTTATCATTATGGGAGCTGGCATCAGACACTGCTGTGGCATAACTCCACAACAACTTCTGACATTTAGATTCACTTCACCATAAAGTACGGAACTTGATTAATTGGTGCATTGCCAAATTTGAAAAACCTGCCACTTACTGTAACACTAAAAGCATTCGGTGTGCAGACTTAAAGGTAGAATGCAATAATGGTGCGTGGAGCAGGACTGAAATCAACTGATAGAAAGGCTAAAGGATATGAATTGACATTAGGGAATAATGGCAGAGCACATGTGGCCAAAAGCAAGCACGGCACCTGTGCAGCTCAAATTAATTCCAGCAGAGAAGTGATGGGGGGCAAAGGGGGAAGCACGCAGTTGGAGGAAACCCCGTGTCTTAACTGCAAGAGCTAAAATTAAAATTTGACAGTTTTAAAAAGTCAGTTCCAAGGGAAAAAAAGAAACCACCACCATGAATATACGTGTGCTACCGTCAAAGAACTTGACTTTTCAGAAAAGACGTGAAAACTAAGAATGAAAAGAGAAGAGAGCAATCTTAACAGGAAAAAAGCAGGAAAATAACATTTTAAAATGTGATTCTTCTTATAAGGTGATAAAAAAGGCACTTCAGAAATTTATGAAAGAATAAATTACGCTGAGAGTGACGGGGTTTTGTGGGAAAGCACCTGCTCCACCACAAAGTGTACTCCATCTGCCCCACCAGCTCCACACATGCGCACTTAGAGAATTAGAGAGGTCTGCACACTTTAGCAGTCAACTGCTGTGTTTTGCAGACACAGGTTTTTGTGACAGGAAACAGAAACATGATCTCCACATAGCCACCATGCTCTGTGCTCCATTAAGATTCACAAATCTGTCATTTGAGCTGCTTTCACATCTGTAACCTAATGCTCCAGCAGCCCAGCCTGAACGTACATCTGGTAATATCATGCACATTGCATACACCAGGAGCACAGGTGGGACGATATAAAATGAATGTGTTTTGAAGCGAATGCAGAATGGATTGTAAGTACATCTAGAAATAATTGAACACAGTGACCATGTAAGTAGCAGCCGAAGCTCATGAACAGTGAGCCGTCTTTAATAACTCTTGGTAGAGCTACTTTACCATTAGCACACACTCATAAATAGCCTACATGGAAAAAAAAGAAACTGCTCTTTCTTGACAGCAGCTGAGCTAAACAGGATTGCCACACAGCAGGGGATGCTTGCCAAGTACTTGATTATAATAATTATCTGCTAGGCTGGGCAATATGCTTAAAAAGATTTATATGCAAGGTAAAGAGATTTCTAGGAAAAAAATAAACAACAAACCCAATACTTTTGTGTTCTCATTAAGGGGCAAAATATTCTTTGAAGTTTAAAATGCATTCTCTTCTCCATCTGCCAGAAAGGCAATCTCCAAAGGCACTATAAGACAGAACAGTAAGATTTGCATTTTTTTCCTCCAACTAGTGACAATTTAAAATGGTTTCTCTGTGTCTGAAAACTGTCCATAAGAACTGTGGTACTCTCAACTGACAAAAGATTGCCATTATCAGGAGAAAATATCAGGCAGGTAAATGCACTGCTTCATACATGCACTACTACTACTGTACTTTGTAATATAAAATCCAAGGTGACAAATTAAGGGAAGGAAGCGCCTAGAGCTTTTGCCTAGTTTTTGTGCTAGGAAAGCAGCTAATGGAAGTTGGTTGTATTAACTCCTGCAAACTATTTAAGCATCCTCCAGTAAAGACAAAGGAGACAGATTCGTTAGTTAAACATAACTAATCCTTAAAAGACCCTTCATATCATCTCCTGATTCTTCTGTCACTTGTCCGATGCCAACATCATGGTCTCATTTCCTGCAGCCTTCTCCCTTTCAACCACTCCTCCTCTGCAGGATTCTGTTTACTGCTCCATGGTTAGCCACACTGGTTAAAGAGTAAAGGCTTGTAATACTGGCTGCACAACTTCCAATGACAACACTACTGCTCTGTATGCACACAGTCATTCATGAACTGTCTGTCAAGTCTAAATCTGCTGGAGCACCACATGTTGTATGTTACTGCAGTCAGAATGGACGACGATACAGGCAAGTACTGACAGCCAGTTCATCTGTTCTGTAATGAACTGAATTCACCTTTGTTCTAATTAGAAATAATGGTAAGGCGGCTCAGTTGTCTTGTTCTAAGAGTAACAGTGGGATTTTTGGGTCACCAATGGTTCCTACCCCTCCTGTGTCATAGCAGGATCAGGGCACACACATTATACTACACGTGGCCTGGAAAGACATGACTAAAGAGCAGCTAAAATAATGTTTCCTTTTATTTTCAGAGTAAAATCTAGAATGAGAATAAAACTACAGAATGTAACATAGAGGAAAAAAAACTTACATTTGTTGTTTTCTAACCTAATATATAATTTCCTATACAATTATAAAGAGCTATTTGATATGGCAGTTCAAAAAGCTGGAACTGCAAACTGATCCTCTACTAAATCCTGTGGTATTTTACCTTCTTTTCTGTAAAAGAGTACTTACTTCATTTCCACTAAGTTCCATAGGCAACTTCTGTAGGCACTGCTTAAAATGCTAGTGAATACATCAAAATCAGGAGCTGCTTAGTCATACTTTGCAGGACAGACCAAGACTTGAATTATTATGATTAGTGATAGTCTCATAGCTTGTATTTATTATCAACACATGGACTGAGCGCTATGAAACACAATGCTGTTCAATTTCATTACAAAAGCAGAAAAGGAGCAAAGGGGAAACAGCATAAAACTCTGGGAAAATGAGACAATTGGAGAAATCAAAGTCTTCAGCCTTCAGAGAAAGCAACAGATACACATCATGGGTACTAAGTGCCCCAGTCCTTTATACTAAAGCTGCCCTCAATTCTAATACCATACTGGCTACAGTGTCAGGCTTTTCACAACCCACAATGCAAAGGTCTCTCTTTTCCGATCCTGTAAAGATCCATTTCCACCAACTTAGAGTAATTCACCCATTCATAAAAAATAACATCAATTTCCAAGATAATTTCAGAGCCAAAAAATATTCTTTCTGAAGTCATCATGGTTCCTCCATCTCAGCCTACTAGCTGGGGAGGGAAGGAGGCCTCTCCAGTTCAAGACAAAAAGAAAGTTTAGTAACCTAGAAAGACAGCTTTAAAGCAAAAGAATAGAGTAACTGAACAAGTCAAAAGGGCAAATTCCATTCAAATTTTGCTGGTGCGTAAAGAACCGAAACAACTGAAGAGAAGAAGAATGAACTTTCATGTAAAGAAACTGACATCAGCATTATGCATGGCTCTCGCTTGCCACAGCTTTTCCAGGAAGATGTTCGGCTCCAAACACACAGCAAACTGAAAATCCCAAGAGAAAATTCAAGTTAATATTTGTTTTGTAAATATGTGGCCATATGCCAATACCTTTTAAAGTATATAATACAGAAGGCAGCAAAAGAAGGATAGGCTGAGACCAAAGAAAGGACAGAAAGAAAACTGTAGAAACTCTCTGAAGAAAAAAGTTAAACACACTTTCTAAAGCCATAAGACAAAACAGGAAAGAAATACAGTTAAAGGGTTTTTTTCACCCAATTCTAAGGAAGGGCAGGAAAGAAGTTACCAAATTCCACTATACAATTAACATAAAATTATACTACAGAGATAAAAATGATAAAAACAACATGATCGCTTCTGTGTCAAAGATAAAAAAACATGGCAACATTGCTGTGAATTCCTACTGTTCTGCAACACAAGGAATTCAGGATTTTAATAACACTATCACAGTAGCACACAAAGGCATTTGCAAAACGTATGTCAAAATCCATTTCCCAGCGTAGGCAGTATTCTCTATTACGGCATGAAATCCTGAGGGACTGATTTGAACTGACCATGACTGCACTCCAACACATTTTGAAACTAACCCCACTGTCACCACCTGTGGGTTCCAGACAAAAGAAAAGCCCTTTATGCTGGCCAGCATGCAGAAAAAGGTCTCTTTCTCAGCATTATTTTCCTCCCTACAGGCGTCTCCTTTCTGTCCTGCCATCTAATCTGTAACATCTATATCATGATGAAAAATAACTACTAGTTGCTCTAGCTTCCCTCCAGTCTCAATAGCTCCTTTAATTACAAGAGAATTACATCTTCAGTGTTTCAAAATTCTTAAACTACAATTTTTCACAAAGAAACACTTACACAATTTCTTGTTTATTATGGAATTAATAAAAACATATTTAATACAAAATTCGAGGCAAACTGTGCCATAGTATATTTACCTTCCTTTAATTATCTTTCCCCTTGCTAAGAATTCCACTATTTTTTAATATGCTAGCAATAGACTAGGAAATTTCAGAAAAATGATCATTTAGCATTAGAATGGAGACTCTATGCATTTATCAAGGCTCGTTACACACCTAGTATAGAAAATAACATCACTCCATGGCAATAGGATCAGTGATAAAATGTAAGCAGAGTCATGCAGGCATGTATTCATCTGATACCTGTGCCCAAATCAATCACATCAAGATAATTTTCCCAAAGACAATAAAAATAAATTACTACTCAGTATTGACAATGTTTTGCAAAATAAAGAGATAAATACAAATTATAGGAAGCCTAGAACGATCAGGTGTTTCGGACTATGACTTCATGAGAGCCCTCTGCTTCCAGGCAGCTGCAGACAGGCATGACTGCTGCTATGGATGGTAATACTACACACAAAGAGCCCTGCCCACAGCTCAGGCTCCCAATGCCCAAATATGAAATGCAACAGGGGGAAAAAAATGCATTTCAGGAATTAAACAAGCTGTAGGATTCATGCATTAAGTGTATAAGCTCCCCTTCTAAAATTCAATTCTATAGTTACTTATTTCTGGACTTCCAGCAATAAAACCGAAGAGGGTATGTCAATACTGAATCGGGTAATTTCATGACTGAAGCAAGAAGCGTCTCTTGCTGCAAAATACAGTGGTTCAAACCCTCTTCAAACAAGTAAAATTAGCACAGAAGTCAACAGAAGAATTAAATCCTTAATGAATATCTGCTTATCATATAAGCGTGTCTGTCAGAGTGGTCTTACCTTGAAAACAAACTCATTCATTCAAAAAGCAAGAATTACATGACAGCAGGTAACACAACTCAAAAGATCAAGTGTAGAAAAGCACAGTCTTTAGTGAACAAATGCTGTGGTGAATGCGTTTGTAGTACATCTGTCTGCTTAACTTCACATGCACCTCCTCTGCATTCTTTGAGGAATTAGTACTACTGATGTTAACTTCAAAGATCATTTGACTTCATCCATGGCCATACTGGTCATTGACAGACACCTTGGTAATCTTTGAAAGTATCTCATCTTCACATGTGTTACCAACAGCACTTAGGAAGGTAAGCCGTTTCCGCTGGTTTGCAGGTAACAAGCATCTACAGTTTTGAACTTTGAACCAGTGGAAATCAGGAAAACCTGCAGCGAGATACAGCTTACTGCTTGCTTAGTGCCAAGACAAAGTTCTGTGGTGAAACAGCACTTTTCTACAACACTTGAAAGTATGAAGAGAGTACTCTCTATTGCATGCAAAAACAGCTCATCATGTGGACTTCATCTCTGTATGAAGCTGTAGCAGCTGTCTCATATTAACATGCTTAAACACATACAGTTACAATATAGATGTAAAGTTACAAATGTTGAATTAATTTTAAGCTAGTATATAGCTGATATAAGCCTTTTTTTTCAGTGAGCATCAGAATCCCATAAATCTCAGCTACTGTTGAGGTCTCAGTCCTTATTTTCTTTGGCTGCATAATATCTAAACAGATCTATTGCCCCTCTTTTTCAGGCTTTAATCACTCGGTAAAGTAACCATTATTATTTTGTCTATTGGATTAACGTGTCCACAATTACATACTACTTTTATCAAATTTGAAAGGTCACACAGCAGTCACTTTGTGCGTGACCAGATAATGTCATGTGAACAACTGCATTTGGACCTTTTAATGTAAACAAATGTAATGAGACTTTATGAGTTTTGTGGGAAACTCTCATATTTCCTTAACATACATTTGGTTCCCATAAATGCCCCAAACTAACAGCACTGGCAAAATGAAAACCCTTCTCTCCTCTGACAGGTCATGTTCCTGTTGATGTGTATCAGCACCAGCCACAAAGGAACACACTTTTAGTACAGGGGTTTCACTATCTGTACACTTTTGGACTTTTTTTTTGCTTGGCTGCCAAAAGGAGCAGCTTCTTTCACAGTGGTTTCTGTGACAGACAAATGAAGCAGCAATAACCAGCCTGAGACATTCAAGTCCCATTCCTGAAGGCTAAGGAAGAGTAAAGAGCAAGAATGTTCATTAGGAACATGCTACAAAGCTGTTGCTAACAATTTAGGCTTGGAGGATAAAGATAAATTTAAATTCTTCTTTGATTTTCAGTTATGTCACATTCCCTTTTAAAACTCTTCCGAGAAGGGTTTCCTTTGAAGCACACCGTATTTGACTGTCCATTTATTCAACTCCTGTATTTACTTACCATCTGTAATATAACCTCTCAATTCCTGAGGAAGCCAAATAAGAGACTTGACAAGAATTGCCTCCAAGTCTATGCAGGAACTGCCAAGAAGTGGGATTCCTCCCAGCTGGGGATGTTACTGCCATAAACACCTCACAGGGGTTACGGGGCTTGCGCTGAGCTGGTTTCAGAGCTCTTTTCAGAAAATCATAAAACGTCCCTGCTCTTCCTCTCCACAAAACCACTAGGGAAAAATTAGATATAATGACTTATATACCGCTAACATCCATCTCCCCTATCAAATATAAGAGCACCATTTCCTAGGTATCCAAGATGTAAGATTCACACATGGATACTAGAAAGCTGGCTAAACCCTAGCAATCCTGAGGTGGTACTGGTGAAAAAGAGTTGTTAAAAAGCCCTACCGTGTTTCAAGTACCACCCATATCAAATGTAATCTCCCTACAGAACATTAGGCTACCTGGTTTGGTGTTCATCTGAATTTGTCATTCTTCCCAAACACTCAGAAGGCCAAAGCAGCTCAGAGGGTCCTATTCCTGCCACAGCTGGACTTAATCGCAATGATCACAACTTTTTTCACCTTTAGGGCTCACAACTTTAACTGCAACAGAGCAGATAACTGAACACACCACAGCTTCAAATCCTGGAAAGGCTCCAACCAGACTGAACGGCAGCAAGACAGTTGCTCAGCAGCCACAGTCCCTCAGCACATCTCCTCTCCATTTGTTCTCCTTGGACTAACTCTCTGTTAAATAACAGGTCAAATTCAATGCTCCCGTCCTTATCTTTAGACCTCTTCGTTGGAAATGGCTCCCACGTACAGGAGAAACTGCTTTTCTAAAGTGACATAACCATCAATTTCAAGTTACGGGTTCAAATGCTTTTTTCTGTGATGGACACAAAAAAATCTGAGATCATTTGCAGAACGGATGAGAACAACAAACCTTAGCTTTATCAAACAGAAGGCAAAAACCATTTCCTTAAACTACTCTTCTGACAGTAACAGCTAAAACAAAATACCGCCCCTCCCTCCCCAGGTAAACAGTATTTGAGTATTTGGTCAGCACCATCAAAAGAAAGGAGAAACTTATCTGTGTTCCCTTAGGCAAACAAGCACCATGGCCAAAGGCACCACTGGAAGAGACAGACATGTAAGTCCTTCCCTTGAACAAAATTAAATTCCTTCCAGATGATTACAGAACTTCCCTGCTTCTCAACAAAGCAATGAACACTGAAGTAGCCATGCAGTGGGATGAATCTACAGCTGTGGTTCACTCAGGTCCCACATTGCAAGGATGAAGGCTCCCAGAAGCACTGGCAGATTCTGGAGTGTCTGGGGGACACTCAGGGATAACACAGGTATGTAAACAGAGAGAGGGAAAGAACAGAATCACTGAAGGAGGATTACAGCTAAAGAAAGAATTACTGTTATTTGGGGCCTAAAGAAAAGGTGTTGCTGACACCCATTATAGGAAGAAGGAGATCTGACGCAGTGTTAAGAAGGAACAGCAGAATTCTCACATTTTCAACACTATTTATCCTACTCTATCTACCTATGAAGTTCATGTATTCTTACTGACAGACATATAAATGCTTCGTTTTCAAAACCACACTGAATGTAGCTGATGAGATCTTAAAGCTTCAGGTTTTACTTCACTACACAGAAGGTCAGAAGTGCATCTTTTCAATATGGCCATTTCAACAAGCTAAGCATTTATGTAACTAATAAATGAAAATCTCACAAGGATGTATTATGAAAACTATTTTTATAGTATCAGTATTCAATATGCTTAAGAAAAATAGAGATTTTTTTTTCTTACACTAACAAAAACCCAGTACAGACAAGTTTTATAGATTAGACTTAATATGCTTCTTTTCCAGTCATTAATGTTACACAGTAGTGCCTCATCTTACACTTTAATAACTTCTTTGTGTATGTCATCTGGCAGTGCCAAGCTTCCAGTCCAAGGGTCCGAATAAGGAGGTGGCACTAGAGCTCTGTCATGCTGCATAAATACTTTCTACTCCTGAGAAGAAGCAGGTCTGCTACACAGGCTGCTTTTTGTCCCAGAAGATAATGCATGCACGATTCCTTCCTTACTGTAACTGCATCTGCCATGCTTCTAGTGCCAGAGTGGAAAAAATACTCTTTATGGTTTATTTCAAGTTCTGCCCTGTGGAGTTTTGTTCCCCCCAAGAAATCCACATTTGCTCTTGCCATGTAGCCTCAAGAACAAAGTTGCTTGTGAAAACAAGTCTGCTCACACCTACTCATCTACACACCTACCCAACCTCTACAGTCAGAGCTGAGGATAAGCAGCTGTAGAAACAGTCATCACCCGGACACAGAGAATAATATCCAGGCAAGTGGAAGGAATGAGAGTATTTTCAAGCAGTCAGGTTTCTTGCTGCCTAAGGACAATGAACACAAGCCTCATGGAAGCATGTGAGACTTCTCAAGAGAAACTAAAAGCAGCTGTTAAATTTCTCATTCTCCTTTGAGCCCTGATTTCACAGTCAGGAGTCAGTATCCTGTTTTACAAAGAAGAATGGGCGGTTGGTTTCTTTTTCATGATAGGACCTGACCTGTTGGTTCTGGAGCTCCTCAGATGAGGGCAGTTGGACACAGTACAGCTGCTCAGCTCCGGAAGAAAGCAAATTTCATTCAGTAATAAGATACTGCCCATGGTCATTCTGAAGGTATAAGTGTGTGGATTTAAATTTGTTTTAGGACAGTTATTGATGAACTGTATCTGTGAAATATGTAGGCAATCTACACAGCTGGGATGGAATTTTTCTGCAATAAAGACAGCTGGAAATTTGACAGTTACTGTCAACTAAAATAGTCCCACAAAATTTTTAAATTCTTGCTGAAATACTGCTATCAAAGAATTCAAGCCTTGATTCTTATGTTAAACATCCTTGGACTCAGAGAGTGAAATCAAGGTGGTCTTCAGGTATAGATGCATGTAAAGACAGGCTGCAATGAATCTGAAAGTTTGTTCAAAGTAACTCTCTTCACAGTATCACAGAAATGTAGAAGAAAATTCACAATAGCAAAAATGATAAAGTAGAAAACCTTAGAAAGGTTACTTACAAGTATAAGGAATTTATACTATAATACTAATAAAAATCTGTGCTGTCAAGTTCCAGAAACAAAAGGAAATCTAAATGGCAGAGCCAAGAACGTTGAATTTTGCTCTTCTTCATGGCTGATACCATTGTAGTCAATGAGATAGCTTAAACTGCTATACAAGTACACTATCCAAAGCTAGATCTAAATAAACAGGAATAACAGACATTAGAGAACTGATAGAGAAAATATTAAAACTGGTCTTCATCTTTATACTTACAGGCTAGATGACTATGTAATTACAGGTACTTAAATGTCTTGGTAAAGCCCTAGGTACCGGCCATTTTCAAGGGCTTAAGACAGGACTAGACTGGAAGAGAGATTTTTCTTTTATTCTAAAACTTTGGACAGCATTGTCCAATAAGGGCAATCAACAGCTTCAACAGAAGACACTTGCTCTCTTTTCAAGTCAGGCAGTACTAAAAATGAAAATGAAGAATGACAGCAGGAAGATGAACAAATGGCTGAGAAACCATTCCTGAGTGCTTCTCTACACCTCATTTTTACCAATTAAAGCTTTCAATCTAAGTGGACAAGGAATTCAGAAATAGGACTATATACTGAACTCCACAATTACTGAACTACAAGTAAAGAACCATCATGGCCAGGAAAACAGTAGAAAAATGTCCCTTTTGATAAAAAATATAACTACATAGACAGTACCAGAGAAAGATGATGTTTAATAGACTAAGCTTTGATGTTCGGAAAGGTTTGCCAACACCTGTCAGCAAGGAATGAAACAGACTGACCACTATCTTGGGTAAGACTGTTTCAGACCTACTAACCACACTGCAGAAAGACAAGAAAAAATAGAACAGGGTCTTTGGTTGACTTAATTAGAAAAAGAGAAACCCTGCCACACACCAAAAACGCATCATGACAGGACTAAATGTTCTGTATTTGTCACGTTGATGTTACTAAGTGTTCCTGACTGTTAAAGCATGAAAATGCAAACGTTGCTGACAAACATAAAAGCTTCTTCAATAATCTACTGCCATCTGTATTATTAAAAGCACGTTTTTCATATAAGCAAGTTTTTTAGCAGCACACAGAACAAGTCACCATCCTGGCTCACGCTATAAAAAATTCTAACTTAATTCTACTGAGCTGATGAATATTATAATGCAAAAGTTTAACATGAACAATTAGAAAGAAACCCCACGTAACTGAAGTTTCTTTACATACTTGGAAACGTTATCCTATGAAAAGCAGTCTTCACAGTTCATATATCTGTCAGTTTACTATGCTATTGCTTACAACATGAAGAGTTTCACGGGATAAAGCACAGTGCAGCAATACATGCATTTTGTATGAGTGACTTTGGGAGGAAAGTATCTGTCCAGACAGAATGTACAAGACAGATGTAATAAACTGAAACAGCTTCAGTTGCAAACCAAAATAAGACAAACTAGTCACATGGTCAAAGGGTAGAAATACTACACGCCTTGACAAAATATTAAAAACACAGAAAATGAAACAAAATTAGGTTTTGTAGCTTGTGTAGAGGACTGGGAGCAAAGAACTCCCCCTCCCGTTCTGATTTAAGCACTATCAATCATCCCGCTCACAGCTCAGTACTGCTGGCTTACCTGAAAGCATGACTGCAGAAAAGCCTTGGTGACCTGGGCACACTCCACATTCTGTATTGCTGGGTTTAGAGATGAAAAGCTTCACACTAAGCTAGATATGGGTCAGAGCTGAACCCTGGCATAGATAAGAGTGGAAAAGGTAACTAAATGTTATTTTTAATTCTCTTTATTACAAACATCAGTGTCATAAAGAAAAACCAGTGTATCTTTTTTGCACAATTCCTATAGAAAACACGGATGTCTAAAATTCACCAAAAGATCTCTTTCAAGTATCTGCTGAATTTCTAGAAGTTTTCTAGGTACCACCTCTAATAAGGTGTAAAAAACTCCTAACTTCTCCTGCACAGGCTCACCACAACCTGACATTTATACGTAAAGGAGACTTTCCAATCAAATAATAAAGCTTGTGAACAGCAGAATACTTGAGTACTTCCATGTCATAGCAGACTCATTGTAACGCACTGTTCTAAAGATGTCTCTAGCCTAACCTGTGGATTTTAAATTAGGCATGCTCTTACCATATCTCAGTATCTTAAGAATACCTTTCAGATACTATCAAAATGGCAAAAGACAGACAAAAAGATTACACAGACATCTACCGCTACCTTCTTAAACCCCATCCATTTCCAGTCCCAGGGAACAAGAGCATGAACTCTAGTTAAGCAGAGTTTACTGAAACACCATCCTTGTCAAAGGCGAATACAATCCATGAGACTTACAAATACCTGAAATTACTAAAGGCTTTTCCCACACACAACTACCAAAATCCAAAGCTTTGTGATCAACAGACATTTAGGACTCTAGCTAAAACTTACTGAGGTTTTAATTGCAACACACAGGTTTAAGTTTCAAGTAATCCATTTTTCCTGCTCAGAACACATACTAACCAAAGACAGACTAACGTGTAACACAGAGGTCAGTGATATAATACTCCATTAAGTGGCAAGCAAAGGCAAGGGGCACATTAAATGCTGAACAGGTGAAATTTCTAGGGAATGGGAATGAATACATTAATAATCTCTCCTGCAGAAATTAAATCTATTAGGTAATTAACTTTCTAAAGTGTTACATCCCACTACAGTGAATGCAGCTGAGGCTGTACCCTTTAAGATTGTTAACACCTGGACAAAGCAATTACACTCCCAAGTAACGCGTTACCATTCCCAGCAAGTGCTCCTGCAGAAATGTTCTTGAAGACTTTCACATTTTTATGCTATTTCTACAACTTCACTGCAGGTCCCTCCTAAGTCAACCACTGATAGGCAGTGTCCTCTGCTTTATATTGAACTAAT
Organism: Pluvialis apricaria; assembly: GCA_017639485.1. NCBI lineage: Eukaryota > Metazoa > Chordata > Aves > Charadriiformes > Charadriidae > Pluvialis > Pluvialis apricaria. Next base: position 49,134,580 of record CM030010.1, on the reverse strand, counting down.
TAATTCAAGATAATTAAGTCAGGCTTTCAGTATTAAAGAGGCCTCTGGGGGAAATAAACCAACAGCAGTGACAGGGTGGGAGTACAAAGAAAACTAAAATTTCACAGTAACCTCTCCTTTCTGAAAGAGAACCTTGCTTTACTGTCCTGGACTTTTCCTTCTCTTTCAGCTTTCATTTCTTAGGTCTTATTTCCACAAGAAGAATTCCATGTTCTGGTTTTCTTATCATCAGTCCCCTGGAAAACATCCTGGCATGCTACAGTGTCTTACCAGAATAATATCACAATGATTAAGAACAAGCACAAATCTACAGCTGTGACTGTGGAAAATACACCCTGACTTCTGTCTGTTTTTAATGACCAGGAAAAGCCTTCACTTATAGATATCACGCACACCCCTCCAGAAAATGGGAAATTGGAGCTTGATTTCTGCCTCAGTCCCTATATGAGTGAATTAACAACTGAGCTATCAGAAAAAAAAAAAAGAGAAAACATTTACTCTATTAAGTTCTTTGCTTTCCTTGAAGGATCAAAAAAATTTGCTTTATTTCCAAAGAATGTCAATGTTTCATTCAGCTTGCAACACCTTGGTAATTTCATATTTAATTTGAAACAGAAAAAGCAATAAAATAAAATTCAGGTTCATTCTAACTGAAAGCCTGTATTTATTTTTCAGTTCAGACAAGGCAGGATAAGATCTGAAGCACTGAACCAGAATAAGTGTGATAAAAGAGCTAACAGCAGCCATGGCTCTGGGGATGGGAACCAGAGAAGATATCAATAACATCCTAATCCTGCTACTACTTATTCTGTGCCGCTGGTCTAAATGTCAAAACCCTACTGATGATCCAAAAAATTCACCTGAAAGAACTTCTGACTGATGGTGCTGGAGTTACTGAAAATTGATAAATTACCCCAAAACACATAGATTGAAAGAACAAATTAAAGATGGCTCTTCCAAATTAATGTTTGTATTTTAAGTTTTTGAATAATTTATCACATAAAGATTATCCATATTATTGATGCCGCAGCTAGAAGAGATTAATATGCTTACAGCCTACTAACTCTCTGAAGAAATAAAATCCTCCTGGAATTGTCACAATACACACGATATTCCCAATATCTAAATCTGTGTACTACATTACAGTTTGCAAGGTCTACAATGATGGCACATATGAGGAGGATGTGTACTATTCCAGCAAGCTGTATAATTCTAGAGGAGTTATATGCAAAAAAGTGTTCTTGAAGTTCACATTTTACACAAGAGTATCCAAATAACTAGAGCTCAACCTATGCTTCTGTATCTGATTGAATCCCATTTTCATTCTCTTTTAAAGGAGAAGTAACACTACGGCTTTATTGTTCCAAAAGAATATGGCAAGAATCTTGAATGGGCAGATTACTGTATACTTGGTAAAAAGCACGCAGATATGTAAAGAAAATAAAGTGTTCTAGACGTATAGGGTATTAAATGGGGTTATCAGCTTAACATCTAGCTCTGGAAATGGACCTTTTTACTGCAAGAAACAAAAGAAAGCCAGCCTGCCTATCACTTTATCAGCATGTCTCTTTCCATGGTTTGTAACAAAAATATTTACTACTTTAGAGGAAATCTCTTCCCTGAAATGTGTTACTCTCCTTTTCCCCGCCCACTCACTGCAGAATTTGTTTTTAGGTCGGTTTTTTACAGAATGGAAATTTGTATCAAAGAGAAGCCTCATATACCTACACTCTTACATTATTGTGTTTTAAATCACCACAACATATTGAGCACATGAAGTGCCTGTAACTGTGACTCTCTCCAAAAGATGCTTCTGCAACTGATGTTCCTGTCTCACAGCTAGAAGAGTGTTCCTATAGGTCAGTCTGGAGACCAGTATATTTCAAGCTAATCATATGTAGCTTCACGTCATTACAAAACCATTTGCAGAATTCCTTAACTTTCTAACACAACTGCTCTGAGTGAGTGTCCTTCACTTTGACAGCGTTACATTACATGCAAAGAAACCTGATACATCCTTTCCATCTGAAAGTTTAATTGAATTTCTGGCAATTTGTAGAACTCTACTTCCATCCTATCAACCACGTGAGACTCTCACAACAGCATTAATCCCCAGACTAAAATTCTTTCTTTTTTCCTTTCAACTATCTTAAGCACAGTAATTGCATACATCTGCAACACAACTCACACAAACCTAAACACTCTGCAGGACTCTTTTCAGAGACAATTCATCACGTTCCCCTTGGCTCTGGTCATCTTTCTCTTCTGACCAAGTCATGATAATGACAAAATGCTTTTTTTCCTGGCTACTGCTGATGGCAGCTTAACATTCCAGTCTCATGTGTGTCTCTGTTAGTCTGCCTCCTTCTTATACCTTACAACTGTTTTTATCTTCCATCAGTACTTTAATTAGTTAGGTCTTTTTTTCTCCCATTTGGTACATGCAACAGTGAAGTTATAAACAGAAGCAGGCTGAACGATAGCCACCAAAGATCTCATACTCATACTTAAGAACTTCACAGATGCCAGAGGAAAAGAACTGAGATATTTATTCTCCCCAGTCACGGTTCCTATTTCTTGCTTTTTATGGATGCATCTTATCTAACTCAATAAATATTAATTCTAAAAGGGATTACAGATATTCTAAATATTCAGAAGTCCTGAACTTTCTAGAGCACTTTTAAAAGCAGGATGAGGAATATGACAGATGACTGCCTGCCTCTTGAGGCTCTCTGAAGGCTTCATTAACAATTCCACCCAAGAAAAGCAGTTTTAGTACTGCACAGTGAGAATATCCACACTCACTGTGACAGTCCAGGAATCTTCCCTGTAAACGACTCATGAACTTTGTCTGACATTTGAAAATTGTTTTATAAATATTGTTTTTTCATCGAGTAACTCTTATACACACCATTTCCAACCAACCATACCACACCAACCAGACAGAACAACTGGCCATTAAGAATAACAATTGCTTCACTGGGTGAGGCTGATTAAAGTCAGGAATGAGTTTTCTCCTGCTTGTCCACAAGGAGGAAGTGGAGAGGGTGGAGAATACCCAAGCAAGAAAAATTCACTAAGAGCGGATAAAACACAAGCTTAAAAAGAGTTGAAAGGAGAGCCTACACAGGGGGCAAGCTCCATAATTTTCAGAGAGGAGAAAGAATATGTGATCTTATTTAATTGGAGACACGTAAAATTCATGTGAGAACAAAATGTGAGAAAAGCTTTATTATGAAAAGACGGAAGGTGCAGAAGCTAAGAGGAGCTGGGCTGAATCCCAACAGTCGCTTGAAAGATTTATGGTATCTCCAGAAGGTGCTTAGAGACCCCACAAAGCTTCAGATTCCAGGGGTTTAAAGAATGAATGGCCTAACAAAATAAATCCCCAACACATCAGCCAGTGAAATGTCCCGCTAGAGGAGGAACTCTACTAGCAACCCCAGTTAACCTGTACCTTATTTAAAAAAAAAAAAAAAGAAAAAAACAGAATGAATTCACGTGCAAGTCCGTAAGCCAAGAGAAACATAGATGGTTAGTCCTCAGAGCAAGAAGATGAGGTTTTAACAGCTGTAAAGTGTTGAGTTAATGCTCAGAGGATACGTTGTTTGGTGAATTTTTCCCCCAGCATCACAGGGAATAAAGCTGAGTATCTGCTATAAGCCTTCTCGGCCCCAGGGTTAGATTTGAAGATATACAGAGAGAATTATAATGCTCTTGGACAAAGAATATCACCAGGAATAATTTCTTTATGAGGAGTTTTAACTTCTCAGAGACTCAAAAATCAATGAAAATAATAAAGCCATTGGACATGAATTCTTCAGACCATGTAATTATAACTTAAGTTTAAATTAAAGAGGAGTAAACAACAGTTAGTCTGTATCTCCAAGTTTTTAAGTGATAAATACACAATGTTAAAAATGAACAGTTAACAAAGGCAAATAAATAAAGGGGTTTGGATATGAAAGAAGTCTGGGACTTCAGTCAATTGTGATAACAACATACAGGTATTCATGAACAGAAGAGAATAAGCAGAGATGGGTGTACTAAGATGAGAAGATAGCACACTGTTAAAATTGGCCATTGTGCTAGAGCTGAAGGAGTACCTTCCTCACTTCTGCCATCAGCAATGATTGTGGCCATCATAACTAGAGTGAGAATACAGGAATGGAAGTTATACATCTTAAAAATCAAAGAGCAAAGTGGGAGCACCCAACCTAGAACTATTAAAGAACTGTCAAAACTGCAAGCTTGCAGCCATAACCATTCTAGATCTTAAATAAACCATCCCTCTTGAAAGTATCAAATAGAGGGACTACATTTAGAACAGAACAACTGAATGTAGGCACTACAATCCTATCAGCCAGACCTAAACAGATAAAAATTTTAGAACAAGTTTCAAAGAATAGAAGATAGAAAAGAAGATAAAATAAAACATTTTGCCAAGTACTTCAGTATCCTTTCAATAACAGATTTTTCTAGACACACAAGCAAGTTGATCTGGATTTAGTAAAGCAACCAATGGAAATCATATTTCTTTACATTTTAGTTAGTACAGACAACACAGCTATTAGTAAAAGAATCATATGGTAAGAAACTAGGTAACGAAGAAATGAAAACAAGATGTCTTGAAAAAGGGAAGTAACAAATGAGTTGATTGTATTGATAATCAGCTTGTTAAGTCTATTCATTAACCAGAAAAAAAAAAAACCCACAGAACATAAGCACTTCAATAACATTCACCACTTCTTGAAACTAGAAAGCACTGTCAATGTAGAAGATCAAAAGGAAATTTATACAGAAGAACTAGAAGACTGAAGTAATAAAAATAGAATGACAAAATATGAAATTACATACCAACAAACTAATTGTTTTTTTGCTGTAAGCGGGGGATTTATTCATGGGAAACTGAAGAGGAGGAAAAAAAAAATACATGGATGACTATGAGTAAAAGAGATCCAGCCTAAAAAAAGAAAAATGCAAACTGATTTAGGTGAGATATTACCAGTTAAGTATTAACATTCCTGTGCAAATAACCTGTCAGTTCCCATTTGGAAAATACTGACTACACATGATGGGGCAGAGAGGTCCGATGGTCTGGCTAGAGCCAGAGACTTGATGACACCACCTGCCTGCCCATGCGTTTCAGACAGCACAGCAGTTCTGCTTTGCTTCCCAGAGATGTGGGGTGGGTGAGGAAAGGTGTAGTCACTTGGGGCCCTTGGGGGTGGCGGGTACTGAGATTTGCAGCGGATAATCACCAGCCACGTTTCTAACTTTCATCCACACTTTCTAGGAAAAATAACCACGATTTAGTGCATGCTCATAGGCCTAAAACATGGTTTCCATTATGAGCAATTAGTAGGAATAATACCATAGCATAAAATCAAAGTCTCAAAAAGTACGCTTTAAGTGGCCTCCAATAAGATAAAATAGACATCAAAAATCTCCCAGGAAACATAAATGTTTTTCAACATGGCATTTCAACAACAGAGTTTTAGAAACTGCGGGATAACTTGTGTCCCATAACTGCAGGGTTCTGGAAATGTAACACATGTTCTGGTCTAACTCCCAAATTTTGGCTTGAGTCCTCCCTTCAGACAAACATTTCTGAAAATTAAAAGCAGTCAGCCTTTCAAAAAGTGTGTTTCAACTGTCAGGTCTTTTCCCCCTCCTCAGATACAGGCACAAATGGAGATTAAAATAAAAAATAAAAAAAAGTAATTATTGATTAGTTCCATGAAAATTTAAACCTTACTTCTTTAATTGCAAATTACAAATCTAAGACATTCGGGGTTTATTTTTTTCAATGGACAGAGAACATAAAAGCAGCCTGGTATCAGAGCAAAATCATTACAAGACTGCAGCACTGCCAAAATTATTGCTAAAGACATCAACTTCAAAGACAGCTAAAAAAAGAAAAGAAGAAACAAATTCCAGGATATGGAGTTTTACTTTAATAATAACAAAAGGGAGCAAATAAACAAACAAACAAGAGAGGCCAAATATATGGGGGTTTGCCTTTCTTCTTTCTTTTTAAAACCAGAATGAAACACTGTCTCTTAGATCCTTTAAAAAATATACAAATGTAAATCTAAAGGAAAAAGAATTTTCTAAGTTGTGGCTTTGTTTTCAAATTAAACTTTTGGGGGAAATAATTATCCTACTATTACTAGTGATGGCAGCACACATATTGTTTTAAAATATGTTACATTAAGAAGAAGTTCTGTGCTCTGGGAAAGCAGGTCACATTTGTACTGGAGTTTGTTTCATCCCCTTGCTCCTACACTGTCATGCATACAGTGTTCTCTCTCCCCCTCAGAAGCCCACAGACACACATTAAATTAGTTGGGATTTTCAAAATCCAGAGAACCTGAAAAACCCCCAAAGAACACGTCGTGGCTGATTTCATTGCGGCTTATGATCCTAAGCTCCCTGAACGCTCGTGCAACAAAAGCTTTTTTGAAAAGACCCTCTCAGTTCCCCACTGCCTCACAACTTGTACAGCCATCAATTGGTGCAATGTTGCTGCATAGTATTACCATATGGTAGCATTTTACACTGACTTTGCACAGGCTTATAGATCTACACAAAGCAGAAGGCAGGCAGGAATTACCGGGTTCATTTTTAAAATCAAGCATTACTGACTCTTGTGCTCCAAGTTAAACAGCCAGTCTCCAATTTGAGCAATTTTTGGCCCGTCCTATTTTTGCACCATGAGCTGGAGACTGGAGCCTGATGGGGCTCCAAACACTGACTGATCCTGGTACTAATGGTGCTAAAAAGCTACCCCAGAGCCACCCTAGAGTAACTACAAGTGTAAGCATAGCATGCCCCAAGAAATCTGAAGTGCTTTCAGTGATTTCATTTCTCAAAACACTGAAAATTCAAATTCTCTTCAATGTCTTCATGAGCAAGAGTAACAGTACAGTACACAAAACACTCAAAACAGGAACCAACCTGTTGAAAACCGAGCAAGTGCTGAGTTGGTACATGCAGGCTACTGCTCCCCTTCCCCAAACATAACTGCAAATTTTAAGATTCAAATTATGTGTTGATACATTCCTGAGATTGACATATTTTCTAATAGAACACCAAAAAACCTATCTATACAGCATGCACTTATGGTACAATGTACAGCGCCAAGTATTAACAAAGGGATAATCCCTGTCTCAAAGAGCTTATTCTCCTCCAGTTGGGAACATGTTAAGACAACTGAAAATCTTTTCAGAAGAGAACAACGGACACGCTTTATTGAGTCCATGCCCATGTAAGTGCACATCAATCCTACAGAAATGTCATTAAGAATCATAGTGATAAAAGTACCAAACTGAAATGTATCCATAAAATTAGCTAATTAATAAAAATGTTGGGAATTTCTTACAGAATCAAACTGGATAAATGTCCAAGGCAATAGCCTATAAAAAGATTAATAATGTATACTTAAGAAAAAATAATCAGGTGCCTATATATCTATGGAGAATGTTTAATATGTAACCCCATTTGTGTACAGCAGAGATAAAGATATCAATACATCTGTGACTGGTAACAGTCTATGAGAAAAACATAGTTTCATACAAACAATAGGTCTATTTTCAACGCAGCCACACCGCAGAAGGACACTTGGGAGAAAAGGCTTTGGTAAATCATTACTCTGGTAAGTCTGGACATGAGTTCAGAATTCAAAGCAACTACAAAATATAGCAGGAAAAACTGAATGTGTAGTATAAAATTGTATTTATTGGGGTTTTACACATTTTAAAACAAAAGGTCATATAGAAGATAATGTACCAGAGGCTGCATGCAGTCCTCTCCAGCAGTTTCTCTGACTGGTAAGATACATCCAGTTCCTTGGACACTGCATTAAACCATATGTGTTTGTTTATAACTGATAAAAAAAACAAACAGGCCATACATAAGTTGTTTGTCTCGCATATGTTTAGTTAGACATCAGTTAAAAAACTGCCCTTCCTGTTACCCGTTTCCCAGTACCAGATGTAGGCACAAGCCAGTGGAAGTGGAGCAGACATAAGCATGACAACCTAATTCTCTGCATGAGGGAAGTAGCTGGGGATGGGGCGGGGGGGGGGGGGTGGCGCGATGGGAACAGGAGACAAAAACACTTTACACAGGTCAGTGCAGGAGACTGAGACATCTGTCAAGGGTGGAAGTTAGTACATTTGCTTTTATTACAGCAAATATTGTTGGTACTGCAACAGTTTTATGCTTAAAGCAGCACAGCCTGTAAATACAAGTAAATAGGCATGACAGTATTCTGACTTTTATTTTAAGTCACATCCAGCAGGAAACGGAGCTAGTAAAGTCTGGCATAAATGTAATGCTTGTTGTCATTTAGTGCAAACGAGAAGAAGACAGAACCTAGAGCTGCGTCTCTAATGCCATACTTTCAGTTACAGAACAAAAACCCACTTCTAAACAAAGCACTATTTCAAAGTACATAGATTTGATCCATCTAGATTAACCCACGTATCAATCGGAAGCTTGTGGAAGCAAGGAAATAGGTACAAAAAGGGGTTGCAACATAAGCACTGTCCCTTAGAACATGTTCTGCGAACTCTCACTGTCAGATGCCACCACAAAGAGTGAGGCTTTGGGTTGTACTGTCACATTTACCCATGTAAAGAAAGCCCAGTTAAAACTTTCTTTACACTACTTGATTTAAATGGGACTGAATGAGGAATAGGAATTGACTTCATACACAACACAATTTCACCAGTGATCTGCCTACTTTGGTACATAGCTCCTATATCTACCCTGAAAACCCTAACCAAGTAATTACCAAGAGGAATTGGCAGAGATTTTACATCCAAGCACAGCCAGCCAGCACATGGGTCCTTAAAAACATCCCTTCTGCATTAGGGTACATTAGCAGTTACTGTAAATGCTGACAGTTACTACATTTGGTCATGTATGTACAACTGTTTAATCTGCTGCACATTTACATGTATATATAAAATTATATATACAAATTTATATAGGAGAGCAGTACAAAAAGGTGAGAAGTATCTGCGTATCTTCTGTTGCAATGCTAAACACACCACTGCTAGACATGTTCTCCAGGCATGACGTAAATCCCTTGCAATTCAACATTCACCACAGAAGAATGATTTCACCTAAGTGCCAATGAAATTAAAAAGCTCCTGATTTTGTAGAGCTTCTTACAGAGGAACCTCAAAGAGCTTAGAATTGATTGAATGAACTGTGATTTATACGTAGTATTTTAAAAATATATTACTCCTTCTAAAAGAAATGCCTTTTTACACAGATTAGTAAACTTTCTTTGTAGACTGAGAGCAAGGATACTATTTTCTAGCAAATTCTATAAAATGTGAACTTTCTTCTACTATATCACCTTTGTAAATAAGGCTTAATTTTATATTTTCACCAGTGGCACATTTCAGCATTCAGCATTCAAGAGTAGCTGCTGGCCAAATGCTAACAAGAATGAGTACTGGAAATGAGATGGAGAGGTGATGTGTGAAATCATGAATAGTCAGGACCGATCATTCTCTCTGTCTCCAGGTTCCAAGCAAAGGGACGATTCCTCATGGACCAAGTAGCTGATGGGCGCACCCCTTGCCACAGTACATTGTGGCTGATGATACCTGGGAAAAGCCCAGGGCTAGGTATGTTTCACAGAAAAAATAAAAATCCATTCAGGGTTACAAATACATAGAAACTCTAACTTGTTTAGGATGTCCTTGAGCTGAAAATGGTTGAACACTGAGAATCCATGAGGGAAAGATTCACATGTGTTTGCCCTGTTCTTACACTCGTCCAGGGCATACGCTTTTAGCATCTATGAGAAAAAGGATATGGGGCTAGATTCAGTACCTAAAGGGGGCCTACAGGAGAGCTGGGGAAGGACTTTTTACAAGGGCATGTAGTGATAGGACGAGGGGGAACGGCTTTAAGCTGGAAGAGGGCAGGTTTAGATTAAACATTAGGAAGAAGTTTTTCACTTTAAGGGTGGTGGGGCACTGGCACAGGTTGCCCAGAGAGGTTGTTGAAGCCCCATCCCTGGAGGTGTTCAAGGCCAGGCTGGACGTGGCCTTGGGCAACCTGGTCTAGTGAGAGGTATCCCTGCCTGTGGCAGGGGGGTTGGAACTCGATGATCTTCGAGGTCCCTTCCAACCTAAACCATTCTATGATTCTATGATTCTATGATTCTATGGGATATTCGTCCAACAGAATACATACACAAGCTCTTACATGTAGCACCTGTGTAAGTGAGCCGTGTGTTATTTTCCCCCAAGTGTTTTGTGAGCTGATATCTGTGCCTTCATACCGTTCATGCCTCTGGCAGGATTTGGATCATCAGTTGGACAGAAAGCCCCACTCCTTTCTACAGCAGCATTCATACTGCTGACCGTTTCACACTGAATGTGGAGTAGGCATTGCTCAAACCAATGTAATGCAGAACAAGTTTCTCCAAGCTATCTACACACACACAGAAGGCCATAAACCTTCTGACTAGGTTCTAAATCAAAGTCATGCATTTTAAAAGACAAATCCAGACACTGTAAATCATTGATGTTTTTTCAGCATGCAATTAGAGGTTTGTTTTCAAGAATGAATTGAGCAGCAAAGTAAAATAAAAAGGCTCATTCTGCAGTGTGTCAATCTGTTTGCATAGTAAGCTGGAACTTAAGAGATTCCTAACTCATCTATTTCCCAATGCTTTAAAACCTTCCAGGAAAGATTAAGCCTTCCGCTGATCTAGCAATTTCTGAAAATCTATACGAATGATAAACTGACATTAATATTTGATAAATGAACAGACAGCCCATACCCAGCCATTTACAGCTTATTAATAATTTCCTTGGGTGTATTATAAGACAACTGATGAAGTCAGCTCTTTGTATAAAAGTGAACACCAGAAAACCCGCTACATTTCTGAATCAGAATTCCTTCCATCTAAAAAAGTAGTTCACAATCATTACTCCAGAAGGTCAGTGGCTATGAATGAACACTTAACTGAATGTTTATTCGTTATGCTGCATAAAACACTACAAACTCAGCAGCCCAAGGTATTCAAGGGGTCTATGTTTGCCACTGGTGCTCTGAGTAGTCTTTTAGCTAGTATTTTAGTATGGAGATGTCTGCAATATAAAGCATATGATTAGGACTGTTTAATATCATTACTCCTCTTCCACTACCCCAAAGCTAGGGATACACCTAATTTCTCTACAACAATACCTTTATCATGCATGTCTCTTTTCTCATCATGGCTATAGACTGAAGCATGCAGACAATTTCAGACTTAGCCACACACAAGCCTTCCAACTTTTCCTCTCCCCACACCCAGCTCGCTGATGTGAATTAGAAGACTTCCCTGAGAACTGGGGAAAAAAGGTCATTTTCTGCAGTAATTTAAAAAATGGAGTTTTCTTCTCAAACTTTCACATAATTTTTAATTCTCAAATAAAAGCCAAATGTTTCCATGTCAGTGTTTTTGATGTTTCAGTGTTTCATATGTTCTCTGTGTGGGGGGGTTAGTTAACAAACAGCTGTAGATTCAGTACATAGGCAGGGGGGAATTACTTACTTCCAGAGATCTGTTTCTTTGCAGGTGTTGGACACTGAAAATTTAGTACTTGCCACATTTAAGAGTAACTACAAACTAAGAGCAGCAAAAGTCAAAGGCTTCCACCTCCAATTTCTCACATCCTTGCATTTTCAGGATCAGAGCTTCTTACGTCTACAAAGCATCAATTTGGTGTTGGATGCTGGCACTGAAAGGACTGCATCAAGGAACAGACTCTCATTCTTATAAACATTCCAATTATTAAACAGAACGGTTTTCCTATTGTTAAAAAGCTAGAATGGCACCACAATTAGAATTCCTAAGCAAACTAATATGTAGAAATACTATTCATTTAAAGGTACTTAAAGGCAATGATCAAAGCATTTTGGTTTATGATTTTCTTCATTTTTCTCCCTTCATGCAATCAGCTCAGGACTGCAATCAGCAGACTACTGCACAGATTCAAAGAGACACTTATTAATCTCTGAGCTCAGACCATTCATACTTCTAAAGCTACATATTAATAGATCACAAAAAGTTGTGCATAGCCATGAAAAGTGATTTTATAGCCACAAAGCTATATGACCTGCTGAGAATCTACTGAATGGTTTCTGGAGTGCAAAGGCATATTTGTTGTGAATGTAGAAAGAAGTAATTGCTACAAAATCACACACCTAACAGATAAAAGATGACATGTTAACTGCTTTCAGACTCAGTAAAATAATAATATAAATTGGATGAACAAATAAATAGTTTTGCATTATAGTTATAGGTTAGATTATAAATTTCTTTGCTGTAACTGTAATTCAGTCTGGGGTTTGGTCTTCCTGTTGTCAATTGCTTTAAAACACAGTAGCATTCTAAGTCAACAAACAAAATCTGTCTTTTCTGCAGCTGACTTCTTTAAATAGGATGCAGTGAAAATGACACCTGAAAAGCTCAAGAAGCCAACAGAAGAATGCATGGCCTGATCTCTTCTAGCTTCTTTTCATCTTACCTGTAACTAGAACGAGTTGCATTTTATAGCTCTTTATACCTTATGTGAACCTAGTTTGCTGGCTTCATTTCTGGTTTCAGTAATTGCAGTGTGGACTAAATGACCCAGAAACAAAACCATCAGCAAAAGGACTGTCCTTTTGGCTCCTTGCTTCAACAATCAGGGAAAGAAAAGGAAGAAAAATGCAGTCTGCAGCCAATGCTGCTACCTGCTCGGTGGCTCAATGACAGATTACAGTCTCTAAGTCTCCATCCCTCACAGCAGGGATGTATCCTCCATCCCTTTTGGTTCTCCTAGTTTTCTTTTTTCTTTTGCAGAAGGCAGAGAAAAATTAGGAAAAGATGCATGTTAAAATGTCTCTTTTAGAACTCTCTCATTCTGCAAGTAACACTTGGAAATGCGTATTTCAAGTAAGAATGAACAACTTCTCTCAAATATACTAAGCACTTAAAAAAAAATCCTCAAAACCCACGCATCCTTCTTACCTTTATTATACCTTTAAATATTATTTTTAAAAACCCACAAGTTTATTATTCCATAATTTCTGGTATACCTGGGTTTGCTTTAAGATCTTTAAATAAAATCTTTCTTTGCTGTCATTGTATTTACAAACCCCCCACGATCTCAGCATCAGGAAGTCTTTTATTTTTAAATAAAACGAATGAGGAGCTCTAACCAGTGAGTTAAAACAGCCTCCTTAATGGACCAGAAAAGTGCAAGTTGTCATAACAGTGGAATGCATATGGGTCTTTATCATTTGACAGATAACATATGTTTGTTCTCTTACTCTGCTCTGTAAGAGATTACTCTAATGCCAATAAACATGTATTTTCTAATAATCCGTAAAAGAAAATAAATTCAGTAAAAAAAATACTGACATGACTGTCACTAATTCAGGACAATTAATGTTCTCTTCACGATGCAATTACAGGTACATAACTCATTATACTTTTCATAAGAATGCGTGTGTAGTATAAAGCGAATGACATTTATGCCACACAGTACCTGACAAGCTACAGCATACCCCAGCAGTGGAAGCAAGTTTAACCTACAAGCCCCAAACATATACAGAATGTACTACGCTGTATAACACAAAATAAACACCTTCATTAAGTTCAAAATATGAGTTCAGCTGAGAGCTGCCACAGTCACCAAATCTCTTTCTAACTATAAGCTCTGCACAGCCCAATAAGGGAGAAATACTCTTTATGCAGGAGTCCTTGGAAGATACGAAACAGAACAGGGCATTTCCACCCCGTGAAGGTAAAAAGGTACAACACAAGGAAAACTGGTGCCGACCTGATGTGCTGAATTGTTTCCCTTTAGATCAAGTTTTGGCCTGCTCCATGAGAGCGAGAGAGAGAGTAATATAATATACTGCCACCTCAGCTAGAAGACTGAAAATCCTGACAAACCTGGCAACTCAGTACTATAATTTGGAGACATATTGTACTAAAGAGAACTGTAAGAATGGGTATTGAGAAACACTGCAATCACCTAAAAAAGCTTGAAAATAAAATTTGTCATCAGAATTAAACCTATGTTAGCAAGGCAGGTCTACGGCAAAGCTTTATTCCTTAATTCATTCATGGGATTAAGAGAATGGCTCAAAAGAGAGAAGCTTTGTCACACTCCTCACTCTTAGGCCACAGAGGTACAATCATCACAGAGGTATACATCATCAGATGCTAAATACACCTAAAATATCCAAGCTGACACCAAGGAGTGCAGAAATAGGACATAATCATCACCATCACTCAACAGTCCACAGGCTGTAATCACGTTGGTCCTTGAGAATGGGATGAACAGCATAGTAAGAAAAACAGGAGCAAGCCCAAGGTGTTCTCGCTCATTCCTCCATCTTATCACCTTTCTAGGTCACAATGAAGACCTTCAGGAAACAGATTCATATTATGCTCAAAGTTCATCATAAAAATTGAATAAATAATGTCACCCACAAAGAGCACTTCTGCTGCTTCCACTTTTGTTACTGCAAATTGCCTTGGTCTACAATTTCTGTTCAACTGTGTTCACCTTTTTCTCCCCATGCCTGTAGCTTTTTTTGTTTTGCTTCTTTTTAATCATCCCACCAGTAAAGCTTAAATTTTAACACAAGTGTGTACTACAACTGATAACAAACCAGAAGTTCAGTATCCAAAAATGGACAAAAATGTGATAAACGCTGTTAATGTCTTCAAAAATCTACCTGTTTCACTGCATATTTTTGCTCTACTTTCTAATGTCTGATAACCCATTACTTTCCCATTGATTTTCCCTTTTCTTCATTTAGACTTTCTCCCATTTGTCCGCTCGGATTTCTGATCTCCACCTGTGTTATTTTCCCCACTGACGCAATCATTACATTGGCACATTTGTTTCTTATATTCGTTTATTCCACTTATTTTTCAGGATGCAGATTCTGCCTTACTGGTCAATCTGCACTGGAAGGGAGAGCTTTTTATCAACACAGAAAAGCCCATACATATGCCTGGAATAAAGCAGTGTTTCCAGAAGTGGCTGAAAACTATGTCTTCTAAGTGCACAACCAATTCTTCTAAGCAATGAATTCCTACAGAGTAGGAGAAACCGGTAAAAAACAGACTTATATGCAAGCTGATCCACTTCATAAATCTAATTTGTGGAGAGTAGGGGGGAATGAAGATAACCTAAATAATAATCACAGCAAGAGTAAAAGATTTCCCAGATGTAAAGAAATCTCCTATTATCAATATGCAGTCAAGAACACAAGGGAATAAATTGCCCCGTATTTAGTGGCTGGGCAGAGCTACAGCAAAGCACTAGAAAAGCAGCAACGTCTAGACACATGGTCTATAAGGCGATGGTTTGTCACCATTTGGTCCCCAAACAAAGGTTACTAACGAACAAGACTTCAGTGATGCACTACTGCAAAAGCCTCTCTGCCTGCATAGGGGAAACACTGGAAAGTTTAAAAGACTTCCAGCTACTATGGTTGTGAACTGAACATAAAACAGAGCACAAATGTTTATTATAAATGTGTGATAAACATCCGTAGTCCTCTTCTGCAGCCCCACGGGTTTGTGGAGCAGAGGAAGCTAAATGACAGGAGTAGTCTCCTTCGGTGCCTTGGTTTGTTTCCAATTCTCCAGGAGCAGCAACAACACAGTCCATGGTTACCTCCTTTTCATGCTAGCTTTTAAGTTCAAGAGCACAGTTAGTGACAGGACTCAATGCAGGCCCTGAAAAATGGCTTGGCCAAACCAAAAACTATTTTCTTGATTCTTATCACTGGCTGCAACTCCTGGAGCAACACAAATGAAGCCACCTGCTTCATGATGGCTTTTCATGATCACAATGGTTGATTAGAAGGTAAATGGGGGGAAAGGTATGAGGATAATTTTAAAAGCCCGGTATGTTTAAAGCTTAAGTCTACTATACAGTGCATGAAACTTGGATGATGATTCAGGATTAACCTGCAAGTAGAAACACCAGCTTCCTTCCCTGGCAGTCCACGGGATGCTCATCCGCTATTCCTCCTCCTCTCCTGCCTCATTCTTGTTCACTTTTGGCTTCAATATCCCAGGTTTGATCATTCAGCCACCTGGACCTAACTATTTCTTTCTACTGTCTAAACAGGATTATGGCAGCACGGTAACGCTTTCAAAACTCAGCACACCACGGATGATATTCACAGTATGTGACACCTTTGACCTGCTAGAAAATCTACACTATTAGGATATCAGAACCTACAAGAAAAACATAATAAAACCACAACCTTCTGTTGTGGTTGTGTTACTTTCCTGACAACGCTTCAGGAATCCTTCAAGATGCTCCTATCTGATTAAATCAACGGCCAAAAAAAAAAAAAACCCCGCTATTCATCGATTCCAGCCGCGGTACCGGGCTGTGCGGCAGCGCGCCCCGACGGCGCCTGTCCCGCTCGCTGCCTTTCAGCACCACGGACGCCGGCGGCGCGTCCGCGCTCGCCCCCGCGCTCGCCCCCGCGCTCGCCCCCGCGCTCGCCCCCGCGCCCGCCGGGGCCGGGGCTGCCATGAGGCCCCTCGCTCCTCCCCGGGAGAAGGTGAACTTTTGCAATTATTAACTTTCTGCGCAGCTTTCCTGGGGCCACCGGTGCACGACATCCTTCCCCCCCCCCCCCCCCCCCCCCCCACCTCCTCCGGGGGTGGAGGGAAAAGGGCGGGCAGTGATGGGATTTTCTTGTCAGTTTGGGACACAAAATAAAAAGCTCCATAAGCTCGACCTTCCCAAATTTTTTATAGATTGGTTTTTATTAGAGCTGTGCAAATTGAGTACTTTTTGAGCTCAGAGTGCAATTAAAAAAAAAAAAAAAAAAGAGAGAGTGGGGAAAATGCTTTTTTGTTCAAGTAAATGATTGTTAGACCCAAAGCACTATCAGTGATTCCTGATTTTAAAAAATAAATTAATTAAGTAGGCCACCCAGAGATAACAAGAGAATGATTTTTTGTCAAAAGTACTGAGAAAACACATTGCAACTCTCCCTAGGTCTCCTCTTTAAGCATGGTATTTCCCAGAATTCATGCCAGTTTCTGCACAAACTCTGAAACATTTGCGCCTTCACCGAGGATCAACGGCTGTGCATTTCCTACTGGTGGGAAAGCCTTTGCTCCGTTCCAAGGGGTAAATCCTGAAATGCCCTTCCAAGCTAAAAGCGAAAGGGCTGTCTGGCAACGCCTGGCCCTGCAAAGCCTCCATTCAACCTCAACTCCAAAGAATAAAGGGGGGTTTTGATAGACAAGTCGAACATTTTTTTTCTATTGGCATTAATCACTTTCTGTGAAGGCGGAGTGAATTGATTCCCTTCGTTAGCAGAGCGCTCTGGAAATATTACAAAGCCCCAGAAGCACTTTTTTAATTTCAGGTCCCTCTGCGTTACACGGTCCGGCCTTCCCTCCGCTGTCGTGTGGGCCACACCTACCCTCAGAGCCGGGTCTTACCCAGTGCGCTCCGAGGACCACCTCCCGTCCTCCGAAGCATCAACCAGGGCCGACACC
The DNA here is from genome assembly GCA_017639485.1 of Pluvialis apricaria. NCBI lineage: Eukaryota > Metazoa > Chordata > Aves > Charadriiformes > Charadriidae > Pluvialis > Pluvialis apricaria. The sequence continues at coordinate 49,117,023 of CM030010.1, read as the reverse complement.
CGTTGACTCAACGACACCCGTTTCTCCCTCAAGACCCGACCCTCCGCGCTCGTGATCCGTGCCGCAAGTTTCAGGGGATAAAGAATGTATTTTTCAGGGCGCTTGCGAAGGCTGCCGTACTACGGACGGGCCGGCTGGCGGGGCCGCCCCACCGACTGCGCTCCGGCCTTCAAAGTGCTCAAGAGCGCGCGGGGCGGCCGCACGCCCTTCACGGCCGCCCGCCAGAGCGCAGCCCGAGCGGGGCCCTGCCCGCTGCCGCCTCAGCTCCGCGCTCAACGCCCCTCCCGGCCCGGCCGCGCACCGAAGGCACCGTCGCCGGCTGCAGCGGCCAGGAGCCCGGCCGGGGCCGCTCCCGCGGGGGCGGGACGGGGGCGGCGGGTCGGGAGGCTCACCTGCAGCAGGCAGCGGCCGGGGGCGGCGTGCTCGGGCAGGCGGCCGCGGTAGACCTGCCGCTCGAAGCGGGGCTCGTTGTCGTTGGCGTCCTCCACCCGCACGCTGAGGCGGCAGGCGGCGGCGCGCGGCGGGCGCCCGCCGTCCCGCGCCACCACGCGCAGCTCCAGCGCCGCCTGCCGCTCCCGGTCCAGGCGGGCGCGCGTGCTGACGGCCCCGCTGCGCGCGTCGATGCGCAGCAGGGCCAGGGCGGCCGGCTCCCCCTCCAGCGCGTACCGCACCTCGGCGTTGGGCGAGCCCGGCTCGTCGGCGTCCCAGGCGCTGAGGCGGAGGACGGCGGTGCCCGGGGAGGCGGCCTCGGAGACGGCGGCGCGGTAGTGGGGCTGCGGGAAGGCGGGCGCCTCGTCGTTGAGGTCGGCGATGCGCAGCAGCAGCGGCTCCTCGGCGGAGAGCGGCGGCGCGCCGCCGTCCGTGGCCACCAGCCGCAGCTCGTAGAGGTCGCGGCTCTCCCGGTCCAGCGGCCCCGCCACGCAGAGGAAGAAGACGCCGGCGCCGGACGGCCGCAGGGCGAAGGCGCCGTCGCCGCCCAGCAGGGCCAGCGCGATGCCACCGCCGCCGCCGTCGCCGTCGTCCTCCGCCGCCTCGCCGCCCTCGTCGGCGTCCGACACGGAGACGCGGGCCACGTAGTCGCCGGGCCGCGCCCCCTCGGAGACCCGCGGGCCGCCGCTCTCGGTGAGGTAGAGCAGGCGGATGGCGGGGCGGTTGTCGTTCACGTCCAGCACGGCCACGGAGACCAGGGCGCTGGAGACCTCGGGCTGGGCGCCGCCGTCCCGCGCCTCCACGACCAGGCGGTGCAGGGCCCGCGCCTCGCGGTCCAGCGGGCGGCGGAGGCGCAGCACGCCGCTGCGCTCCTCCACCGCGAAGTAGCCGTCGGGGTCGCTCTGCCGGCGGTTGATGGCGTAGCGCACCTCCCCGTTGGCGCCCAGGTCCGGGTCGGTGGCCCGCAGGCGGCAGACGGCGGTGCCCGGCGGCGCGTCCTCCCGCAGCCGCGCCCGGTACTCGCCGCGGCTGAAGGCGGGCGCGTTGTCGTTCTCGTCCAACACCCGCACCGACACCCGCAGGCGGCCGCGCCGCCGCGGGCTGCCGCCGTCCCACGCCTCCACCACCAGCCGGTGCGCCTCCGCCCGCTCCCGGTCCAGCCGCCGCAGCAGCACCAGCTCCAGCGGCTCCGGCCGCCCGTAGCGCAGCTCGAAGAGCGGCGGCTCCCCCGCCGCGCCGCCCTCCTCCAGCAGCGCGTAGCCCTGCGTACCGAAGCGGCCGGCGTCGGGGTCGCGGGCGGCCGGCAGGCGGAAGGCGGTGCCGGGCGGGCTGAGCTCGGAGACGTTGAGCTGCAGGCAGTCCCGCGGGAAGCGCGGCGGGTGGTCGTTCACGTCGGTGACCGCGATCTCCACCTGCACCACCTCGCCGCGCAACGTGGCCGCCGCGAAGCTGTAGCGCGCCCGCCGCTCCCGGTCCAGCCGCCGCGCCGTGCGGATGATGCCCGTCTCCGCCTGGATGTGAAAGTCCGCCAGCACCGCCGACTCGCCGCTCCCCTCCGACAGCAGGAAGCCCCCCGGCGGCCCCGCGCCCGCCGGCAGCCCCGCGCGGATGTCCCCCACCAGCGTCTCGGCCGGCAGCCCCTCGTCCACCGCCAGGCTGAGGTGGTACACCGGAGCCGCGCCGCCGCCCGCCGCCCACAGCCACCACAGCGGCGCCAGCAGCAGCGCCAGCGCCCGCCCCGTCGGGGGACCGCCGCCGCCTCGCCCGCCCCGGCACCTGCCGCCCCGCAGCCGCCGCGCCATGCTCCGCCGCTAAGCCGCCATCGCGGGCAGCCTGCGCCCCGCCGCTCCCCGCCGCCGCCGGGCAGGTGGCTTCGCCCCGCCGCCGCGGGAGGAAATCCTGTACGCCGCCGGTGCGGGGAAGGACAAGGCAGTGCGAGGGGGCGGGGAGGGCGGCTCCCCGCCGCCGCCGCCACCGCCACCGCCCCGCGCAGCCCCCGCCCCGCCGGGCCCCGCCGCCCCCCGCGGCGCTGCCGGGCCGCCGCCCGCCCACCCCGCGCCCGGGGGGCTGGCGTCCCCCACGGGAGGACGTGTCGCGCAGGGTATGGGATGGCGCGGCGTTGCTTTAGGGTCACCCTGAAGTCGGGGAGGTCTTGGCCGAAGTGGATTCCTCGGGGGGGGCTGAGATGCTGATGGGGGGGAAGCGGCGACTTAGCGCACGGGCTGCCTCTGGATGCAGAGGCATGCCTCGTGAAGGAGGAGAATTGAAATGAGACGGGAATCTGCGAGGATGAACGGGTTTGCTCAGTTCAGCAAGGATTTTTCTCTCCTTAATATTCTGCTCCTCGTTTTCCGTGAAACGGCTTTGCTCGTTATCCTAGCATTAGGTCAGTAAATAGTGCTCGTAGCACGGCAGGGAAGCATTTACCAGAAATAAGCTCTAAGTAGATACTTCCATCAGCTTCAGCAAGACCAGAGTTTCCTTCCTTTTTTGCCATTTCTGACTCCTGTATCTAAATGGGAATGGTCTGAGGATGAATTACTGTTTCTTCAGTGAGACTGAGAATATGCAGCATCGTATAAATGCTAAGTACCAACTATCCACCTTTCCATGAAAGCTAAGTACAACACTTCCACAGTTAACCGGTCTATTGCTGTTCCCACTGGTCCTTTACCAAACTTCACCTTTCTGGCAAGAGTCTGGCCGTCGGTCAGAGAAAAATAAATTCATTCTAGGACAGATAAGTAAAATCAGGTCAAAGACAATAAAGTAGCAGGAGGAGTTACTGCAGCTCGGTCCTCTCCTATGAAGGGGCACTTGGGAGGGCAGCTGTTTTGCTATATGCCACTTTTCCCAGTCAAGAAAGACCTACGCAAGTACTACTGCCAGAGCACCCCTTCCCCAAGGAGGGGACAAAGCCTCTGCAGCAGCTCTTCCCATATCCACGCAAGGGAGGAGCAGGGGAAGAGAAGGGTTTTTTTCCGACACTGTTAGGACCTAACAGTTCCGTATATCCAGGTAAGAGGGAGAATTAGGTTCTAAAATAAGGCTAGAAGTCTTCGTGCGCGTGTGTGTCTGCATGTATGGCGGGGGCAGGGGGGGAGACACACAAGATCATATCCACTGTATCTGACTTGCCTCCTGATGCAGAGAGACGGGGCTGAGCAAAAGCTAGATTTTGTCAGATCTTCTTAGGCACATTCTGAGAAAGTCTCTGTGTATTTATATACTGTGATAATTACAAGCATAGAAGCAAGAAGGAAACACTGAGGCCCTTGCCAGTTCCATTCATATTCATTGAGAAAACACATGGATCCTCCCCAAGTCACAGATGTTCAATATGAAAATGCCTGAATTCCATTGAATCACAGCAAGTTTGGAAAAACAGCCATGTCCCATGCAGCCCATGCAGTCACTAAGAAAACATGTGAATCATGTTCAATCAGGCACATTCACTGAAAAACTAACCAAAACCTGCTGCTGCCAAGGTCAAGCAGTGCCTAAAGAGCAAAGTTCTGTATTCAGATACAGCATGCACGAAGATAGTGGGGGAAAAAATAAGATGGACCTAGTTATCTGTGGTTCTGGCAGTATTAATACATAACCAAGCATTCGTGTATTTTGTAAGACCAGGCACCTTAACGATTTTATAACAAGTGAAGTTGTATAAAAGCACTGCCCAACGACAGTGTGTTTCCAGAAATACCACATCTTTGGGACACTACAGATGCTCTGTCTACTGTGAGCGTGAGCCTTACCTTGTTAAGTATTCTTCCACCTTCTTCATCTTTCGGTCTTCTCTGAGCCTTTTCTTCTTTCCTCCATTCCTTCCTTAAGCTTTTCCTCCCCCTCTCTTTTGCCATGTTCATGACCTCATTCCTTTTCTTCCATAAATCACAAACAGAAGTTTCTAAATCTTGAGGAGACGTTTGCCGTCTCCTGGATACGTTTAGCTATCCGTCCTGTTCCCCATCTTCTCAGTGACATGTTGACCTATGCAAAAAAGAGAAGTGGCATCACATGAGATATGGAAGGAAGCTGACACAATGACAATATCCCAAAGGAAGCAAGGGTGCAAAATTTTGGTGCACTAGCTACCTCCTACATCATCAACAGGTCACACTCATAGTGAGGCCACTTGCCAGCTACTCAAATCTACCAAATCTCCTAGTGTAAAAAGTGGACATGAGCATAACCTTGTTTGAAAACAAGGGATGCTGGTTAGCCCATGCTAAATGCCTGTGGGTTCCAGTTTAGAAGGGATCATCTGTTTGTGAGCTCAGTTAGATAGCAGTAACGGTTACTTCTCCATCCCTGTCCTCCCAGCCCTTTCCTGGAAGTGGCCACCTCTGACTTTTGGTAGGCAGGTGAACAGCATGTGAACGCGCTTTCAAACCACTGAAGTTTCCAGCCCTGCCTCTTCAGGCAACCCTGTGTGGGCATCACTCTACTCCACTACGCAAGGCAGTGAACTCTGGTGCTCCCAGAGCAGCTCTGTATGCCAATTCAGCTGTCCTCGTGGCAGGGACCCAACCTCCAGGAATGGAGCAAGGAAGGAAACTGGAAGGTGATAACTGTATCAGCTGCTCAAATTTAATTGGCCTGTATCTGTAAATCACTATTTGCTGTAGCTTAATCCTCCTTGGATTAATTGGAAATTTTTTTTTCCTTCAAGGAGAATTAAACTGTAGCAAACTAAAGCTGTGGTATGACACTGGAGCACAAAAGATCACTGAAACAGAGATAGTGTTGTTACAACCATGAAGGTCCATCATTGTTAGAGTTAATTCTACCTACAAACATTGCCTTGCCCACGCAACAGCTGTGGCAGCTTAAGATGTGACCCTCCCATGCTGAAGACATAGATGGCTGAGGTGGTAAAGCAGCATGACTACTTCCTTTTCTGCAGCTCACTGGCTTACTACAAACCATCTTCGGCAGCAGCAGCCACTTAAGCCAAACCAGCTGACTCGGGACTGACGCAGGGTGGGAACGCTACAGGATCCATTCCAGGACTCATCGGATGGGCGGTAGCAGCCAGCTGAGGGCAGAGAGTAGCTGAACTGCTCCAGGCAGAGCTGAAGCAAATAAAATAAAATAAATAAATAAATATCTTTCCATGAAGTTATTTCCTGTGCTGTTTGAAGGCAGTACGGTCTCAGCTGCTTGTTACTGCCTTTCAGCCAGCGGGCACCACGCTTCCATTTCTGCATACCAGGTGGTGTTCCCTGATCCTCTGTGGGTTTAGTTTAAGGACAAAGATTAGTTTAAGTAATGCTGAAACAATGGCATCCGTTAACCCTAGTTATTTTTTTCCTATGCTGGATTACAAAGATCCCATATAAATCAGCTTTCTGGCAAAAATTGTGGGGTGAGGAAGCACTAATATCTTCAACGATTGCAGCTGGATCTGAGAAAGGATGTCTGTCTACAGCCTTGCTGGCTGGGGTCACTACAGATATTCAGCCTGGAAATCGTGATGTATGGAGAAAGTGTTAATTTTGCAGAGCATCAGGTGTTTCATTATTTACAGTTCCCCAGGCACACGTATATTGATTTCAGCAACACCTCTTTGAAGAAGTATCAGCTGCACAAAAGATTTGCTGGTGACCAAATGAAGGCTGGTCACGGTTACTATAATAGAAAGCTATGTATAGGACTGCTTTCCTTATAAATGCAGTGAAATGCAGTTGAGAGTGGTATTTTTTTTTTGCTGGTAGCCATCCCTTCCCTCTTGATCACAAACTGATTTGCAGAACTCGTTTTGCCATGTAAATAGATGCTTGGTCTTCACTGATGAAGAATAATTTTGTTGCCACAAGCTGATTGGAAATAACGTACCTGAGTCTGCCTTCAAAGGTAGGAAAGACTTTCACGCTGGTTTGAGAGCTATGGGGCTATGTGATGAATAGTAGTAGCGGGTGTTTTTTCCTTTCATTCCAGATGTACTGCGATGCCTTCACTCCGTCCATGGAGTGGGTGTTGCCGTCTCCTCCTGTGGGCAATTATTTCAGAATTTGTAACTCAGATTTAACCGTCCAAGTAGGATTACCGAGATCAATATTTTCACATTAACTTTATTTCTAGTTCACTTATCTCATATGCTATGACCCAGGCCTAATCTTCTGTCCTGATGTTGTGTTTCCATCTTACAGGTCTTCGTTAATCTCTTTGCTGTCAATCCTGCTCTCTTTCTACTCGACACCTTCCCAGCTGCAAACCCAAGTGCCACATCACTTGTCAAGTTGATTGCTCCTAGCTGCCTCACAGATAGTGGTTGGGTTCACCAAAAGCCTCCTCCTGACTAACCGGAGGGAAAGTAGCGGTGTCGTGCATGTTCTCCACCCCAGGATTGCACAGAACCCCAACCCAGCTCAAATATGTTTGGATCTGCCTGGAAAATTTGAACACGTTCTTCTGGTCCACATTATATTAACCCCACTATCCCCCCTGCAGGATGAAGACACTTCTTTATGCACAATGCATAACTGATCCTTTTTAATGAACAAAGTTTCTGGAAAATGGAAATAAAATAAAATATGAAAATAAATATTAGTGGAATTAAATGAGATTCTGCTAGATACGTGTTCATTCAGATTTTGACATCCCATCCATTTTATATATATATATATATATGTATGTTATAAGCTTGGCCACAGATTTTATTACTCTAGCAAAAGGATTTATCCAAAAGTAAAAGACACTATTTTTCATTGCTGTTCACTTTGTCATGTCGTCTTCAATATATATCACAATTAAAATACTATAAAGTTATCTTTAAAGCAGGAGGAAGGCTTCTTTCTTTTGTTGTCTGTTGTTCCGACAAGCTGATGCAGATTTGACGCAATCCCTTTAAAATGGCAAAGTCTTCACCCTTTTGGGCCAGCAACAAACACACAAGAGCTTTGCACTACATGGGTTTCATTTCACATAAAGTTCACTTTTGCCATCTGCTTGCCATCGCTGAATCCAGAGCTTAGTGGTCTCTCTAAAACTTGGAGGTGAGCTCCAGAAAGTTTGACAAAATATAAGCCCAGGTTGGATTTAATACTCCCTTGATATAACACCTCCCTTGACTACCATATTGAATTTTCACATAAAATGTATGAGATTATCCAGATTATCAACTTTTCTCACACAATAAGAGATCACAACCTGCAATCAGATCCAGTGGTCAAATTCTGTGTTTAGGAGAAGAACAAAAGAAAAAAAGACACACAGGCGAGAAACAAAACAGGACTAAATCTTGTCATCTGCTGCGTTTATCTGAACTGCTGATGATACCAAAAGTGTGCGGTGACCAAATGTAGTTGCAGGAGCTCTAAACCCACAAATAATCTTCATCCAGATGCAGCCCCTTAAACCAGGGACACGAGTGCGGTGTTGGAGAAGTTATTCCATACTTACAGGATACGGTATCCCAGCATTTCCTACCCTTCCAAAATCCCTCTTTCTATAAACTTTGAAGCTTTGAAAAGGAGGAGTTGGCTGAAAGCAAGCAAAACAAAACCATTGCAACCATATCTGAAAACATAAGAAGTCATCAAGTAGAGGATTGCTGTGAATTAGCTCTTCCCAGATTTCCCTTCAGGGCTGTCAGTTAACCCACACTAACGTTGGCTGACGCAGTGCACGGCACCGCTGGTGCCAGCAAGCCAAAATACAGTAGTTGGGAGTTAAAAGTCAACACAGCTCAAACTGCAAACAAGATGCAAATAGCAAGAACGATTGCAATGGGATGCCATGGGATAGGATGCATTTTCTGTCACTTGCAGTCTTTAAATCAAGGTTAGACGGCTAACAGAGGTGTTCTATTTCAGCCACAAGTGAGAGGGCTTTAGGCAGGAATTACTGAGTAAAATGAAGTCAGGCTACATGATTAGAGTGTTTCTTTCTGGCTTTCACATCTATGAAAATCCAGTTTCCCAGGGCAGCTGCCCTCATCGCAGAAGAGCAGCCCACACAGCGTGCTTGAGATCTGGAAACCTGCTGCTATCACTTCATCAGCTGAAGTCCCTGCTGAGGACTCAAGCTTGTGGCACTGAGAGGAGAGAGGGTCGACACATAAAGCTGTATCTTAATATGCTAAGCCACTATGCCAGCTGATTCCCTTGCTGTTTTGAACTAAGTAATTATTTAAAATAGCTATAAATCGGAAAAGGACTTTGCTTTTAAAAGCAAAATATACTGTAATCCATGTGTGAATTAAGGCCCCTGGCTATTTTCTCTCTCACATGCACATGCACACTGAAAGCAACTAATTCACCAGCAGTTCTTGAGCCTTCGCACTCCTTTTCCAGATGATAATTTCATAAGGAGTTTGGATGCCTGAGTCTTGGCTGCTGTGCTCCAACTGACACTACCACAACTACAATCCTAAAAGGTTCGCCTGTTTTCTTAAAGAGCCTGTTAGGACCGGGCTATAAATACACAAGAACAAAGCAATCCTCCTTGTCCCAGTACACAAGTGCCCTGACCTGCTGGTTTTCAGGGCACAGGGTACCATGCAGTGCTTGGCATTTCTCCGGGGAGGTGACAGCTGGAGGTGTGGCTGGACGGGGTGGAACCCTCCAGAAGCAGTAGGGGAGAGGATGTTTGTGTTACCTCCTGGAGCACGTTTGGTTTTGTTAGCAGCTGGCAATAAACTGCTGCTGGCTAATTCAGCCTATTTCGTTGCAGTGAGTGGTAGTGGAGCACCTAACAGCTTTTGGCTAGCCACCCATTTTTATTGTGTGTGAAAATACATTTGTGCAAATCCTAATTAATAGATCCTATTTGCTTGAAAGTAAGCCAAGAAACGAGTGCTGGAGACCAAAATTGATTGACTATTTTAATTTAGGACATACAAGCTGCATCTGAAAGCAGTTCTGCCAGCTTCCTCCAACCACTCCACATCTGTAGGGGGAAATCTTATTCTTATGCTGCTCTCACTGAAAGGCCCTCATCCTTTTTCACAGAGTTTATCTTTACAGAATCTTTATGGGGCTGAGAAGGTTCATTATCACCATTCCACAGAGGAACACACACATATATTAAATTACATGTCCATAAGGCACATTTGCATCCTGCAATGGACAGAGAGCCCTGAGGTAATGCTGACCATGCTCTTCAGCTGGAGATGTCATAGCACCACCCTCAGGGTCCCAAGCCTGAAATAAGCAACCCAAGGGGTGGGCTATAAGCCGGAAAAGCCCCAACTATCTCACCGTTACGGTTTTTAGAGCCAAACTAGTGTCTTTGCACGGTGAATGCACTGGGGTGAAGATCTCCGTGCAGCGCATGAGCTTGGTGTGCCCATAGTCACGCAGGGAGTCAGCAATGCAGCCTACACCTCCTGCATCCCAAGGTAGGGCCTTGGGGCTTATTTGTCCCTGCTTGCTTTTCCCAGGCTGCTCTAGCTGTGTTTGACCACTAACATTTTTTTCCTGGTATGCTTAAGAATAAAATAACACAGGCTTTTACCAATTTCAGCTATGTATCTTCTGCTCTTGCAGCTGGAAGGTCAACTATCAGATGCCTGAGACCACAGAGGCACGGCAGTGGTTTTAAAGTTTCAAGCACGAAGATCGCACTGTTACCCAAAGCAGATTGTTTCCCAGCATAAAACTGTCAATGAAAACTCTTTTTTAATGTCTTTTCATCACTCCTCGTCATATTCCTGAATATTCACCTCTTTGACTATGTTATCTCTAACTGTTTGTGGGTTGTAATGCCTTCATGTGTCACTCTGCAGTAGATATAGAAATCTGTGTTTGTATTTCAGAATGAACTCAGCCAAAAAGGATGTGAAGGAGAAGCTTCTCAAGCCTTTATGTAAGGCTTTAAGATAAACCTCTGTAATATATTTAGAGGAAAAAGGAAGACTGCTAGGCATCTGTAAAAGGAAAGCTATACTTCTAAACCCATATACATACATGCTCTGGAACGTGTCTACAGGAGCAAGAAAATACCATAGGAAGACTAAATTCATACAGCTAATTTTAGGCAAGAACTGTCTGTTCGGCCTAGCTCGCTGTTTCAATTGTGCTTGCCATGTGTTCGGGCCTGACTCGGCCACGTTACTTCCGAATTCCAGCGCCAAAGGCTTTACGGCTGCTTATTTCGAAATAACACGAAATGCATCCCGTTGCTGAACTGCGCTGAACAATAACATCGGGCAAATGAAACTGGATTCCTAAACCTGCTCATCGGAATCGGTGTCTCGGGGCCAGCAGAGCTGGGGATGGCCCCCCCCCCCCCAGCACCGGTATCCCCCGGCCTCAGTCAGACGCTAAAACTGGGTGCCAGCGCTTTGGGGATTAGAAGAGTGCATCTATTTTTAAATACATTTTCCCTAACAAGGTTTACTAGCCTTCCTTAATACATCATGGAAAATAATTACTACTATGCTTTTCAGACTTTGCCAACACAAAAGATATAAAAGGAATTGCAAAGTGTTTATGTGTGGAAATGGATGAGCAACAGATAGCGCTCTGCTGGAAGCAGACCTCAGGCGCAGGGAGGTGTAACGGCCTGGAAGAGGAGGAACACGTTTATACCAGCAATCCCAGTGTTGCTCACGTCTAGCAGAAACAAACCAGTACTGAGAAATATCCAAGTGAATTTAAATGCCTTCTGTTCCTGTGCAGCAAAGTACTTAATTGACCGAAAATTCAGAATACAGAGAAATGGGCACGCTGCTGACTTTGGGCTGAGCCCAGGGCATCCTTTTCCCTTCACACGAATGAGAGAAAGACCATTTCTGTAGCTGGCTCAGGGCTGGTCCCCAAGAGGGGACCTTCCTCAGGGAAGCCACAGCCACCCCGGGGACCCCGCTCTCCATGGCAAGAGCTGCTGCCAGGATGATGCACATGGGATCCCCAGTGCCACACAGGGGCAGGGACAATGGGCCCCGCACTGTGCCCGCCTTGCACGGGACCTCGCTCTACCTTTCCCCTTCCCAGCCCTGCCCACCACATCCCTGCCCCTGTCCACCACATCCCTCCATCTGCCCACTGCGTCTGGAATGAAAACGGGCAAGGCTCTCAGAACACCACACACACCCAGATAGTTACGTAGGGCAAAATGCCGTCGTCCCCTCAGTAAAATCTGGATGTTTTACCTCGGGCTCCATCTTCAGTTTATTGCTGCATGGTGGGGAGGAAAGGAGAGGGAAGGGGAGGAGACCATCGGGCAGCGGGACTCGCTGGGGGCTGCAGGTATTTTTCTAGGTCTGGGAGCAGTTCGCAACTTCCTCGCTGATGCTAAAGAAAACAACACGCATGAAAGTGCTCCTGCGAGGCTCAATATAGGGTCTCTCTCAGGCTCAAATCTCAGTTTACACCCATAGAAAAAACCATATTGCCAGCATGAGCTCATGACACAGTGATCTCTCTCCGAACGCTCGTTTTGGCTTACGCGCTTGGAACAGCCTGATATTTTCTCTGTAGCTCAGTCGTGCGATATTTCACCTCGCTCTTCATCAAGAACCAGGAGGGGTCCGTATTGCAATGGAATGAAAAAAATAACAGCAGTTTTAATTTAACGTGCATTTCTTTTATAAGAGGGCCCTTTTAAATGACAGACACAGTTTTTATTTTCATACACAATGAAATTCTCTGTAAGGGGAAGAGTTCAGGTCTGCATTTTCTCTTTTTCTTTTCTCCCTCTGTCATGAAAGAGCTGCTCTCAGTTGTTGACACAGGCTGTCAGGATTTCATTGCACTAAACAGATTGTTGGCAGCCGGTGGGAAGGTAAAATGAATGAATCTACACTGAAATAACAGTTTGTGCTTTAAAAAGTGGCATTCGTTTGCAAGTCCTAAAGCTCTCTACAGATGTGAATGAATGAAGCTTTATAGCAGTCCTGTCGGAGGAGTAAACAGAGTGTGCACGTTTCATTCCCAAGCACCGAAGGCACCTGACTTGTCCGAGGTCAGACTGAATGCACCTGATCCAAAATCTGCTGAAATCAATAAGAGGATTTCCTGCAACTTCAAGGCGTTCTGAGCCGAGACCTAAACTAGTGACAGAAACAGAAAATAATTCATGACCCTCAAATCTCTCTTCTAATTGCTATTTTAGGCTACTTTCCTTCCTTCTGTTTTAGAGCAGACTTAAACCAGAACATCAGCCAAACCATGATAATTTATTATAAGACAATATGATACAAGAGAACTTGTGTTAAAGCCCTCCAGCAAAAATTCATATTGCAAGGATAAATAATAGTACTTTGTGGCCAAGATAATCTTTAAAGGAAATCAAAATGAGTTGAAATATCCCCATGGGCTTCTTTGCTTGAGCACTAAAGCACTTATCTGCAGTGCTTTATTTACTGCAACAATTTCATGCCATTATTGCATAGATTAATTGCCTGACAAAGCTGCAACAGAAGTACCAACTAGAAGCCAGAACTCAATAGTGTGGACTGAAGAAATTAAAAAAACGGAGCACTCAGAATTGCACAGTGTTAGGCTGTTAAACAGATGCAAGTCTTCTGCAACGAGCAATTAAATCTCACTAATTTAAAATGCACCTCTTTAACTGCATAAACAGCCATGTAGTCATAACTGTAGGATCCATTTGGAAGTATAGACGGCTCTCAATTACGCTGAAGTAAATTATGGTGGCTGGCAATTAGTCATACCACAGGTATGGACGACACCCAAGTTGCTCTGAAAAAATAAGCTTATTTACTTGCACACAATACCACCCAACAAACAGCTCTAGTGCTCCCACACCTGACCTGGGCAACACGGAATTGTCAGCAAAGGCTTGGGACTTCTGCACTCTGCAGTCAACAGCGTCACTGACATTTTTCTCCTACCAGTTGTTCGTAGTATCTTCTCACACTCTAATTTACATAGCCTTTATATTAGCTATGTTCTATTTTCTCTGAGTGGCAACTTCTTACTCCACTTCACTGAATATTTATACTGATCACAGTTATGGTAATGGAGGATTCCCCCAGTTGCCTGCTAACAATGGTTTTGCAAGAGAAAACAGCATGACATTAGCTTAATCCTCTCTCTCTCCTTGCCTAAGCTCCAAACCACTTATTCACTCCACCCGAGATGTTCTGACCAAGAGGAGAAAGCAAGTTTCCAAGTCAAAGATCTTGAACAGAAAATGGCTCTCCAGCTACCCCTTTTTTCTCTCACATTAGCAGCCTTCCAGGCCGAGGGCCAGCACTAACTGGTGGCTGGGCCAGGAAAGGACAAGCTCCCCCAGATTTCTGGAACTTCCCAGGCCAAAACTAACATGTTCAAATCAAGACAAGAGGTAGCCAAAGCAGGCTGCGGAGCACAGGCACTACACCCTCACAGAGGGATAAAACCAGCTCATAATCTCCACGGGTATCGGTTTCAGATCAGACGGAAGGTGCATCTTCATAAGGAACATGTTGAACAAACCTGCTGTTGGGAGGTGAAAGCCTGGATGAAATGACAAGATCCATCTCCAGAAGGGTTCATCAGAATCTCCTGGCCAGACAACAAGCAGAAACAACAACATCATCAAAAAAAAAGTTGTCCTGGCTACTAATGCTGTCCTGAGCATTCACAAATCCAGCCAGAATGAGACTGGAAATCCAACCAGGCCTTTGGATCGTAGACTTGGAACAACCTAAGATAGACACGCTCAAAGGGCAAGGTACTCTCTTTGCTTTCTCCTCAGGTTACAACCCCCATCCAGACAACATCACCTCAGCCCTGTCCAGATCCGGTTGCGGACATTTTCTTTCCATCTGTGCTCCTTTCTCAGCTAACCTCTGTGTAATGCTGCTGCTGATGGATTATACAAAAGAGAAATACAAGATAAAGTATGTATCATTAATATAATAAAGACTCTCCCATCCATATCTCTTTCCAAGAACCCCAATATAGTAAGCAACAAATGAAGATTGCTCCCCCCAAGGTAGAGAAGAACAATCCTTATATATTCTCTACAGGGATTGTTTTAGTTCATTCATGAATTATCATAACATATAAAAACATATGTAAAAAGTATTGGGTGAAACGCTGGCCTGACTGAAGTCAATGGCAAATCTCCCATTTACTCTAATGGGACAGGATTTCATCCACTAAGTTCCAAAATAAACCTCTTTTTGCCTACATTTCCTTGGATATGCATAGCGCATATTAGGCAGATGCTCTGCGTTTGCTCAACAGCTGAAGAAAGTTATGCCTTTCCCCCAAAACACCCTCTTCTCTCCCCACTAGAAAATATACTTGGAATAGTTTCTTCAGAAAATAATACCAAATTGTCAGGGTTTGTACTGTGTAATCTGGGTTTGGCGTAACCAAGTGAACTCGCTGGCTGCCAGCCCTGCTGTTAATAGCGTGTAGCAGCACAGTTTGGGACCTGTCCTTTGGTTTTCCACTGGCACGCGTCTCTGCGTCCAATTTCAAACAATCATGAAATAAGGAATAAACCGTACAGTGGAAAGGTTAAGGAAAGGGAAATGTATTGAAATTCCCCTCCATGAGTGCAAGGGCAATTACCTGAGCAGCAGGGAGAGTAAGTTGGGGCAGAGAAAAATGTTCAGAGAAGATGCCTAGCCATGGCGGCGGCGGTGGGCGACTTAACCTCTCCCCACTCCTAACTGCTCCTCTGCAGGGGTCGCTGCCCCGCAGCCACAGGACGAGACCCAGGCCAGCATTTCATCTGCTCCAGTTCACACTCCCGTGAGTTAACCTTTAGCGCCTAAATTTGTACTAATAAACCAGGCAGTGATGTGCAACAGGCTGAGACGTAGGCGGGCTCCTGCCAGCAGCTGCCTCCAGCTGGGGCACCATGGCCAGGCAGATACAGGGGTGACAACCCAGGGATGGCAGCCCCTTCTGCCATGCACCCAAGTCACGGTCCGCAATGTGGGGTATCTGAGGACATCAAACTGTTGCAGGTAACAGGTGAGCAACTCCCCAGGAGGGGAAGATCACTGCGAAAATAACTATCTTTTGGGGAACAAGATAGTGTGTTCAGATTCTCTCCTGGGAGACTGATTTCCTACTGGGAGACTTTGGTTTCCTACTAAATTACTCCTCTCTGAACTCGTGCCTGGCTTCCCCCCTGCTCATCAATTCAGGTATTAGAAAGCCTCACCAGAGCGCTGGGAGATGCAATTCCCTCTTCAAAACCTAGATCTAAAGCAGCCGTTCGATGCGGGGAGTTTTTGTATGCCTAAGTTCAGAAGCCACTTCACATTGTTTGACCTCTCTGCTAGAAAGACAAAACACTTGGGCTGATATCTCAGCCTGGGGACTTTTCCCTCTTTGAATAAATGCAGAGAAAAGGCCAGGGCACAAAAATGAGAGAATGGTTCAAACTGGAGTTTTAAACAGGTGTTTAGACAGAACAAATATTGATCCCTGGGTTCATCGCTTTCTGAGCTGGGGAAGGACATGAAAGAAAGCAGCAGTACATTAATGCTGTTAGAGCATTTTAAAAGGAATGAAAACATCCCATCCCAGCACGCCTAGCTTACCCTCTCTGTCTGCCTCACCTCCATTAATATTAACTGATTGTAACTGAATATACTTTGAAAAATGAAACCTCTCAGTATGGTAGAAATCAACTCCCCTGTTATTACTAGTACTGCTTCAAGGCACAAATATGACTGCAGAATTTTCTGCAAAGGGCTCATGACCAAAAGCACTGGCAGAGAAAAGACATTTTAGAAAATGCAGCCATGAGGACAATGTAACTTTTTAATTTCCCTGCAGGTGCATGTTGGGTGGATTTATCGACCTTTGGGCTATGAGGCAAGACTTATCTGTTGGCTTAAAACTTTGCAAAGGGGAAAAGAGGAAAAATGAAGGGCTTGATAGAAGCAGCTTTATAGTATGAAATTTGGAAGGATCAGTCCTATGGTCCTAGTTCTGTGGTGGGTTTATAGGACACAAAGCGCACATGAAAAAATCTCACTTCAGCATTATTTTTCAATACTCATTCTCCTGCACACTCAGATTTTATTTATTTATTTACTTCCTTCTGCTAAAGGAGCAAAACCCCAGAACAGATGTGGAAAATGTAGAGATAGATGGGAAGTGAGTCAGGCAACCAGCCGTGACAGATATCTAAAAGATATCTGTCTTCTTAACTACTACTTGCTCTTTTTACCTATCATCCTCTGGTCCCTGGTACCTCTGCTGCCCTGTTCCCAGCTCACAGGCCGGCTGGGCTCTCCCTGAGAGAGTACATGGCAGACTCGGGCTTACAGCGGGAGAAAACAGCAAACCTCTTTTGCACAGTTTGTGTGCAGCACAACTTCCATGAAAACACATTAAACTTGGTGTACGGGTGACCAAGACTGGTTCAAAAAAAAGGAATGAAACAAAGAAAAAAAGAAGAGCATGAGGCAAAGAGAGCAAATCATCTTCCAAAGCATTATCAGACCATTGAAGGAGCATGCTATTTTTTCACGTAAAATGTAATATTTAAGAATAGTAAGAAAACCATCATATTAACTGAGGTAACTAATGGAAAACAAATGCATGGCTCCGATGAGCCAGATATAGATAAAATGCCAATGAAGAGATTTTGGCAAGGCAAAAAAAGACTTCAGAGCAGAGCATATACAAGCAACACTTCCTCTCTTCCTCCCATTATGGCATACAGCAGCAAGGATCCCCACACACACTGCAACTCACAGCATTGCTGTCCTGATGCTTCATTTAAAATGAGAAAAAAAGAATGTGAAATAGGAGCTGCAAACTTAGCTTCCCAAAATTTATTTCCTCAGGAATGTGTATATGCTTTATTTTTCCATCTCCAACGTCCATCATGCAAAGTAGTTGGTTAAGTTGTGGAGCATGCTAGGTTTGGCATAAAGATCTCACACTTTTAATGAAAAGGGAGATCAGGCTGGGCGTTTTGAGTGGAAGCTGTGCTATTACAGACATTAGCCACGGCCAGTTCTGTCTCGGGGTTTCACTGGAGCCAGAACTGACCATATAAGAATTCGAAGTCTCCGGGATTTCAGTCCTCCAGAAGGAGCCGTGCAAGTCTGACACAGTGCCCATCAGTGGCACTTTGGAATTTGGTCACTCCCACACAGAATGTCACTCCCAGGAGCCTGGTGGAGCTCTACTCCCCAATCAAGTTTGGCAGCGCAGGCCAAAGAGGTGGCCTGGCATGTGTTTCTTTTGGCCTACTACTCCTTTCCCAGGGGGGAGAGGGAACGGATGATCAGGCAGCAAACAGCCAGGCACATTTCCAAATAGTTGGCACTGCACTGCACTGCCAAAGCTGCTGTTGCTGCCACTTGTCCCTAGGAAACGGAGACAAGAGGTGGGACACATATGGACTAACACAGGTGGGCTCTGCCTCTGTACCTGTGAGGAAATGTCCAAACTGGAACACGGACCCCAGGGCTGATAGGGTTAGACCACCCTCAGCCCTATGGGGGAAAAAAATTAATCTTCAAACAGCAAAAATATTTCAACACTAGCATCTTGGACCAGCAGCCTAGGTGCAAAACCATCCTAGCAACCACCAGAGACAATGCAATTTGTAAGGAACGAGCTTCGCGCATAGCTATAGTCATACAGGCCTATAGTCATAGCTATATGAGCAGGATCCCGTGGTGTTATGCTAGTTACTGCTCAGGCTGTATGCTTGCGAGGGACAATGATTGCTGTAGGGAGACAGTGAGCAAAGCCAGCTACATTTTATATTCAGCTGTAGAGTTTCTTTTCCCTGAACCGTGTTGATCTCGCCAAACAAAATTTATAAACCCAATGGAGTGAATCGGCAATGCTGCCCAGTCCCATGTCAAGGGCAAAAAACTACATCAAACTCCTTGGAAGAAAGCATATGAAAATGCCAACTCCACACTCAGTGCTCGTTGTGGCAAATGATAGATCACAAACAGTATTTTTAGCGTTGCGTTGCTTTCAGACAGGGGCAACAGCCAGCAAGGCGCTTTTAAAGTTCACATTTCTGGGAACTCCACAGTAAATTTTAGAAGGTATGACCCTATAAACACAGCTCCAGTGTTTCCAGCAGGTGATCTCTTTCTCACTCCAAAGGAAAAAAAGAAAACCACTCCTCCTTTCCCTGCAATACACTCACCTCCCTGATGGTCTGTGGTGCACAGGAAGGAAACAACAGGTTACCCTTTTATTCTGCTCATGAACGAACAGGAGACAAACAGGCTTTGGGCGCAACTGGAGGAAGGTGCAGAGCTCTGGGTTGGGAGGAGGTGGTCATGGCTGGGCTTCTGCCCACCATCTCCCACCTCCCTGGAAGGGACAGGCTGAGGATGGGAGAGAACAGGGCATGCCCAGGAGGGAGGAAAGCAGAATTTCACTCCACTGCGTCAGCGTCCTAATGAGGCTTGGCACTGAGGGAAATTACAGCAGCCTAAGGAAATCTGAGCGCTGAGACACCAAATGCTTTTTTGCGAGGGGCTTATCTGAGTATATCTGCTTTACATCTGCTTACCAACAAAAAGCAAAAGACATTTTTTAATCTCTCCCAGGTAAAGTCCCAGGGAACATCCCTTCTGCCGAGGGAGAAAAGTGACTTTACATGAACTGCATGTGAGAATGTGCAACAAAACCTTTGAACAAAAACCATGGGAGAAAGAAGATGAAAGAGTATGAGGTTTCCTGTTCTTGGCAAAGAATGTTGTCCATACAGGAAGATTTCTAAATTCCACCACATATTACTTCCGCCCCGTCTACACCAGAGAAACGCTCCATGTTAAAAAATGTGTGAACTGACATGTCTTAAAACTAGGACAGTGTGAAAACACAGTATTGCCCTGAGGTATGAATGACAACAGCTGTATAGTTTTAAAATGTGCTGGCTCCTGGTGGCTAATCATAGGGTGTCTCCCACAGATGATCACCAGTTTTGTTTTTCACATCCAACATGCCTCTCTCCATAGCTATCAGTTATGACATAATTTCAAATGAACTGCCGTGGTACAAACAGGGTATAAGTCATACCTTTACAGAACAGCACATGGACGTTTATGCTCTGGCCATTCATTCTTTTACACACCCACCCACCCCAAAACTCCTTCTGTTTACTCTTTGAAGAGAACAACATCATTCCGGCTTTTTTTTTTTTTTTTTCTTTATTAAGACTTGGGTGGAGATGCGATATTCTGAGGAGCAGAAAGTTCTCCCATTTCCTCATTGTGACCATTATGGAGAGTGGCTTTTTGCCTGTGATTTTTTAATAGCATGAAATACCATGCTATTGTAAGCCTTACATGTCCTGCGATATTCCCAAGGACACAATTCTAAGACAGGTTAGAAGTTCTGTCCACAATTTTAAGACCCGTATTACCTGCAATACTAGATCTCTTTGCTGTGCTATTCATAGCAACTCTTCATGGTGTTTAAGAAATCAAGAACAGTAAAGAGCACTATGTGAAACACTCAGAGAGAAACTATACATTTTCCCCATCACAAGGAGGACAGCCTTGCACTAGCAGATAGATTCTGGCATTCTTCCACATATTTCCCTGCTCAGCTTCACCAATACAAAGCATTTTCCAGGCCAGTCTCAACTTATCCTAGAGTAAGCTGAGGCTAACAAACTGGTGCTCAGCAGAACTGGAGGTTAAAGAGAAAAAGCCCATGGACATGATTTACTTGAACATCTTTCTGACTTTGGTTTAGGTTTCCTTGGTGAGTCTCTTATTCAGTCTTAGGCTTTACCACTTGCCTTCATTCTGCCAAGAATGTGAAAATTGTTGTCAGATTTTGTTATTAAAACCAGTGTGGGGCGTTGCTAGCAACGACCAGAGCATTTTATACACAGTGGGCTGTATCACTAGAAGGATCACTCAAGAAAAAAATCAAGTGGGGTAAGAAGAACTGGGAGGATGGAGGGAGAGCAGTCATCTGTCAACATCGGGTTGCCTGTCAGGAGAGAAAATAAGATTTTATCCAGTCAGTATTTTCTTCGTCTCCAAGAACAACTTCCCACCACAAAATGCTCCCACTGCATAGTTCAGTTGTGGTGTTTGATGCAGTGAGGCAGAGCCACGGGGGGGACCTGGAAGAGGAATCCATAGCACTGCTCACTGTGCCTGGACAACGTGAAGCTCTCCAGAACAGCTGAGAATCTCACAGGCTCCATGGGGATGCTCTTGATGGAAGAAGGCCAGGACAAGTTTGCGGGAAAGGAAGAAAAGAAAGAAAGGAGTTACCACGTCATAATTAATCAGGCCGGAGATACAGGCTAGAGGTACCTTCCAACTCCTTAGCAGTGTTTTCCCCATTAAAGGCTTCAGTTGCTTAAAAAACAAAAAAAAACCGAGAAACTGAAATCTGTGTGAGAACACTACTTTAAAAAAAATGCACTGCCATAGACCACAGGGCTATGTTACCAGAAAGCATGTGGACATTTTCTTCAGGGTGTGAAAGTCTGAAACGCACTGCCATTTTAAGCATAGTCATCCTATTTTAATGGCTGGAGCAAAACTGCATCATTGACCTGGCAACCACATGTACCAACACCACTAAGAAACTGGATAACACCAGAAGTAGTGTTCTTTCCCCTTGGGTAATTAAAGGACATTTACAACCTCACTTACAAATTAAAACACGGGATTGCCCAGGAAGAGAAATACACTGCATTTTACTACATTCGTTTTAATTAGCTGCAAGCATTTTTATCTATAATTCCATTTAGCTACCACGATGAGTTTGACTTGCTAGTTACTTTTGAATTTCCTGTTAAATATTGATTTAGAGCAACATGGAATAATAAAACTCATTCACTGGGATTTTCAGTTCCAAAATAGAACAAAGTCATTAACAGAACTGATCGATTCCGGTAGGTTTGCATTGCCAAGCTTTCTTTGAAAGAAGCATGTTCATTACCATGTTGCATGGGAAGAAAAGAAATTGAATGCACAGGAAAGAATTAATATACTTACAGGACATTAAATTTGACTCATCTGGCAGCTGAAGCCATGTTCAGATTTTTGTATGGAATTTTTCTATTCATACTCTATATGGCTGCTTTATTGAGAGCAGATCTCTAGTTGTCAATGCAGGAAGCTTGCTTGTCAAGGGGATTTACTTGGAAATAGTTAAGTCATGTTAAGATTCGTGGTGTCTTTTCCTAGAGGGGGGAAAAAAAAAAAAGCTGTTGGATGTGGCACAGTTTTTCTGATTGTACAAGCTACGCCCTTATTTATCACATGATAGTCTCCCAACAGCAATGCATCCTGTCAGCAGGAGACTCCGTGGCTATAAACTCATGCATTCGCCTGTCAGAAAGAAGCAAACTCAGGGTTGTAGGGTAATCCTTACATTCAATCAATTGTAAAATCAGCCTCACTATCTTCTTAAGCTATCCACAAGACAAGTTTTGGCTTCACTGTTACTTTTAAGCCTGGTTTAGAATTCTACTTGCAAGTGCCTCCTCCAGTAAAAATCCCACTGCAGCAGCAAAACCCTCCCGACTCCTCACTCTGCACCGCTCTGCAATTCTTCACGTGCCAGAGAATTTTCTAAAGTATCTCCAGTTATACTTCAGAGCACGAGAGTACCAGAACACGGAGATACATACAATACCAGCACTTCTCAGAAATGCATTTACAGATTGCTGTCAAAAGAATTCACATGAGGATGCCCACGTCTTCATTTTCACCATTGACTGCCCCGACATTAGCGCACTATTCTCTCCCGTTCCTTCCTTTATACGCGTTCAGCATTCGTCTAATCCAGAAATATCTTCTCTCCTCCAGCCTGCCAGGTAAATGCAGCATGTTTTCAAACATTTCCTTTCAGATGTCATAACTCTGGTCTCTTCTAACCGTAGTTTTTCTACTGTCCTTTTCACTTCCCTAAGAAAGAGCTGCAATTAACTGAAATCTCTTATCTGGTCTCTAGAAGTCTCTCTCCTCTCTAGGTGTAGCCCCTGGTATTCATAATTCATACTGATGCTGCACTGGCCCTCCCTGGCTCTGGAGGGCTTAACCCTTCACCCCTCCTCTTAGCAATGCATCAGGTGGGGAGGAAAAAAAAAAAAACAGCAGAAGAAAGAAAAAAAAAAAAAAGACATTTACAGGACTCAAAAGCCCAAGGGTTGTTACTCCAGCAGAAAGAGTAAAGGTGAGGTGTCTCGCAAGGACAAGTGATCTCCCTAAAAATAAGACGGAAAGGTTGCAAAACATGTTGGCAGAGACGAGTGTTTCGCACACATTACCTGCACTTCTCAAACACTAGTGTAAAGAGGGGTGGGGGATTGAGGAAAGAAAAAACCCAGCACAACGCAGTTTTCCCAAGCCTGTGCAAACTTAAGATTTCTTATTTTCAACTGTAGTTTTCTTGTCAGTGATTGCAATCTTCCTTACCTGGAGACAAGCATTTAGCTCAATTATTGTTTGTACTTGTTGGGGTCTAGTTTGCAGGCGAGCGCCCCAATTAAACCAAGCTTTAGATACACATTTGGAGCTTGTGTACTCAGTATATCCAACATAAAAACCCTAAAGAAAGGTTAACAAAATCCTGGTGATAACACGCACCTGAAGGGAGTTAACACGTTACTGACCTAAATGTTCACCACTAAACCTTAGGAAGCCAATACTACATAGTTGCAATACAAGCAGCCATGGGAGAAGAGTAACACCAAAGGGTTGATCCTGCAAGTCCCTCAAGTCAAAATCTTTAAAAAGATTTACAAGATAACGTTTTGAAAAAAAACACAGAAACAAAACCAAACAACAAGTCCACAACTAGAAACTCCACAGTTCCCATCTAAAGCGAACCCTACAGAGCTTTTCATACAGCTTTAAAAATACCTGACTGCTGCTTTACAGCAATCAGTAGAATACATACTAATTAACGAGAAAATTCTCTCTCAGTTAGATTTGGCCATTATGCTGGAAAACCTCTCGAGTAATTTCCAACACAAAAATTTGTGAGTGCTTATGCTGATGTTTTTCAAGTTACTCATACATCTGAGATGAAATTACAATACCAATGACTCCTGATGATTTTTTTTTCCCCTAAAATAAGGAAGCATAGGAAAAAAGTGTTCACAGAAGCAATTACATTCTGCTAGCCCTGCAACCAGAGCTTACTTACAGAAGCTTACTGAAAATCAAAATGAGAAATGCAGATTCCCCTCTGTGCATCAGAATTTTTGGAAGGATCATCCTTAGACAGGGACGGCCGTTCCTTTTTCATCCAATTTTTTTTGCCAGCTTCTGACCTACTAAGCACAGAACTGAACTCGTAAGGCTTCAAGATGTAAAAGTCAAAAAACTGGTTCTTAGCTGCTGTCATTAAAGAAGCACCAGATGGAGTCTCCGAAAGTGACAAGCTCTACATAAATGACCACCACTGCAATCTCCAGTTCCCCGTCTGCCAAGTTTTTGAACTACAGACAAAAACCAAGTCAAAAAGCTCCTGTCTCTTCACGCAGCCTTCAAGCTCATTTCGGCTGAAGACTTGTTTGCTTTCAAAGGGAAAGAAGTGATTCAGTAATGGCATATTCTGCTTATGGAACAGTTTCCATAGAAAGTCATGTTTATGCTAGTTTCAAGTCCTGCTACTCACTCTAGTGTTAAGTTTTATAGGACAAAATTGCAGGTTCACCTTTTTCAGCTGATCGGGCTTACTAGCATTCTTTAATTTCCAAATCCTCACCATTTTCTTAGGTGTGCTAATAAAAATTTAGAAGAAATGAAGAAGAAGAAATAAAAAAGAATGATGCACCTTGTGCACAAAAAACATGCACCTTCTGTGGATACTTACACACATGGTGTGCCAGACCAATAGTTTTTTCCAACTCACTTGAGAAAAAAGAAACAAAAACAAAAACCAAACCACCCCACTGTGATGGGTTGACCTTGGCTGGATGTCAGGTGCCCACCAAAGCCACTCTACCACTCCACCTCCTCAGCTGGACAGGGGAGAGAAAATATAACAAAAAGCTCATGGGTCAAGATGAAGGCAGGGAGAGATCATTCACCAGGTACAGTCATAGGCAAAACAGGTTCGACTTGGGGAACTTAATTTAATTTATTGCCAATCAAATCAGAGTAGGGTAATGAGAAATAAACCCAAATCTTAAAACACCTTCCCCCCACCCCTCCCTTCTTCCCAAGCTCAACTTCACTCCCCATTTCTCTGCCTCTTCCCCCCGAGTGGTGCAGGGTGACGGGCAATGGGGGTTGTGGTCTGTTCATCCACGTTGTCTCTGCCTCTCCTTCCCCTTCAGGGGGAGGACTCCTCACACTCTTCCCCTGCTGCAGCGTGGGGTCCCTCCCACAGGAGACATTCCTCCACAAACTTCTCCAACATGGGTCCTTCCCACGGGCTGCAGTTCTTCACAGACTGCTCCAGCGTGGGTGCCCCATGGGGTCACAAGTCCTGCCAGCAAACCTGCTCCAGCGTGGGCTCCTTTCTCTGTGGGTCCACAGGTCCTGCCAGGAGCCTGCTCCAGTGTGGGCTTCCCACAGGGTCACAGCCTCCTTCGGGCATCCACCTGCTCCATCATGGGGTCCTCCACAGGCTGCAGGTGGGTATCTGCTCCACCATCACCCTCCATGGGCTGCAGGGGTACAGCCTGCCTCACCATGGGCTTCACCAGGGGCTGCAGGCGCATTTCTGCTCCGGCACCTGCAGCACGTCCTCTCCCTCCTTCTTCACTGACCCTGGTGTCTGCAGAGCTTTTTCTCTCACATATTCTCACTCCTCTCTCTGGCTGCTGTTGTGCTATAGTTTTTTTTCCCCTCCTCAAATATGTTCTCACCAAGGCGCTACCACCATCGCTGATGGGCTCAGCCTTGGCCAGCAGTGGGTCTGTCTTGGAGCCGGCTGGCATTGGCTCTGTTGAACACGTGGGAAGCTTCCAGCAGCTTCTCACAGAGGCCACCCCTGTAGCCCCCCTGCTACCAAAACCTTGCCATGCAAACCCAATACATTCTACCCATTGACTCTGTGAATCACATATTTAAGAATTATCATTAAAATCCACATTCCTCACACAATCTTCACAAACTTCATTCACATCAACAAAAAAAGAATTTCCCACACCAAAATCAAAATAAGATTATCACAACACTGAATGAAAGTGGATAGTTTACATACAATCCACCTCTCATCCCGTCACCACAATTACAACAGAAATTCCCCATGATCATTCCACTTTTCACTTCCTAGCTGTGTTCAGTCCATGTTTTGCCCACTACCTCTCCCAATTTCTATCCTTATCTCAAATTCCTCATGCCCCACTTTGGGCACCAAACAGGACTGTGGTGGGTTGATCTTGGCTGGACACCAGCTGCCAAGCCATCAAACCCATCTATCACTCCCCTCCTCAGCAGGACAGGTTGGGGGTGAGAAAATAGAATCATAGAATTGCTGAGGTTGGAAGGGACCTTTAAGATCATCAAGTCCAACCATTAACCTACCCTGACAAAACCACTTCTAAACCATGTCCCTAAGCACCACATCTACCCTTTTTTTAAACACCTCCAGAGATGGTGAATCCACCACCTCCCTGGGCAGCCTATTCCAATGTTTAATAACCCTTTCAGTGAAAAAATGTTTCCTCAAATCCAGTCTAAACCTCCCCTGACATAACTTAAACCCATTTCCTCTTGTCCTATCACTTGTCACCCGGGAGAAGAGGTCAGCCCCCACCTCTCTACAACCTCCTTTTAGGCAGTTGTAGAGGGTGATAAGGTCTCCCCTCAGCCTCCTCTTCCCCAGGCTAAACAACCTCAGTTCCCTCAGTTGTTCCTCATAAGATTTGTCCTCCAGACCCCTCACCAGCTTTGTAGCCCTTCTCTGGACACGCTCCAACACCTCAATGTCCTTCTTGTAGTGAGAATAAGATGGAGATAAGAGTGGAAATGGAGAGATGGAGATTAAGTGGAAATAAGATGGACACAACTCATGGGTCAGGATAAAAGCAGTTTAATAAAGCAAAAGTTGCACATGGAAGCAAAGGAAAACAAAATATTTCTTCTCTACTTCCCATCAGCAGGCAATGTCCAGCCACTTCCCAGGAAGTAGGGCATCAGCACGCCCAGCAGTTGCTCTGAAGACAAACATTGTAATAACAAATGCCCCACCTCCTCCTCCTGTCTCTTGGCTTTTACTGCTGAGCAGATGCCATATGGTACGGAATATCCCTTTGGTCAGTTTGGGTCAGCTGTCCTGGCTGTGGCCCCCCCAGCCTCTTGCCCACTCCCAGTCCACCAGTGCCAGGTTGGAGACAGCCGCGATGCGGTGCCAGCACTGCTCAGCAGCAGCCAAACCACTGGTGCGTCAGCAACACCCTTCTGGCTACCCATACCGAGCACAGCACGATGAGGGCTGCTACAGGGAACATTAACTCCATCTCAGCCAGACCCAATACAGCCACCAAGTGAAATCTTGACTTCAAAAAAACTAACGATAAAACTCCCATTGATTTCATTGTGACCAAATTTTCAGTTACGTGCCATGGACAGAAATAGCCCATTAATTTGCTTCCCAGTAAGACATACCAAAATTAGTTTAAGCTTTTTTCCACCCACACAGCTCCCAACCAGAATCTGTCCTAGACCTCATACTTCACTTCAGAGAGATTTCAATGTTTGGGTTTTTTTTTTAAACACATTAGAGAAAATTCAAGAGCAAATCCCTTCACACCAATAGGAAGCTCTTCATAAAATAGCCATCAGTACTTTCTCCATTACAGCCAATCTGCAAAAGTGTTGTTACTGCACTATAGGAAACAGTCAAATTTTAATCCTAAATTACTTTCACTACATATTTAGTTATTGTTGTTCTTACTACAAAACCCAAAATGGAAAAAAAGGACATGAAATCATATTGTACCGAAGGTTTTATTGATGGCTAAATTGCTGTCACTTAAGTCAGGCATAACATTTTCAATTCTTATAACAGGACTAAAAAGAAACTGGCTATTAAAGATTTACTTCCGTAAGCCTTTAAGTTGCCAAAGACATACTGTTCTGCACAACTTTCATGCTGCCAGCAAATGACAGCCTTCTAGCTGCATAGCTGACATTGTATGCTTTAGTCTACAGCAAAGTGATCTCAAAATTTATCACTTTTACTAGTAACTTTTCTGAATTATGTTACAACCGAAAAACATTTTCTTAGTTCTTTGCAATTATGTACAGTATAAAACAAAAGCCAAGGCTTGTGGTAGAAATGTGTATGATTTGATCATATACAGAAGACAACATCAGGTTTTAGGAAATAAATGACAATAATTGTTTTCTGAAATTAGACTCCCATTCAAGATTACTTTAACTGACATTGCAGCGTGACACTTTCCAGAAGCATGAAAAAATAGATCCAATGAACCAGATCCTCCTCTTCTGCTTCACCTTATGACTTAGATGGACAAATCTAATGTCACCATGTATCCTACACGATCCGATATATGTGTATCACAACTCACTATCTAGGCTTACTTTGCACTAGAGAAGCACTTAAATGAAATCAGATAATCTTGATGTGTCATAAATAATACTTATTGAAGTATATGTGATGATATTCACATTACTGTCAAGTGGAAGAAAAAAAACTGCTGGGAAAGAAATTAACATGCAAGTCAAGTGTTAAAGAATACAATTTTTTTTAAAAAAGTCACACTTATAACAGACAGCATATTATAGAGCCAAAAAGGAGAAGTATTATTCCAAATAGTGCGTAGCTTTTAATTTGCAAACCAAATCTTTACTTGGGGCACAAAAAGAATGCCCTGGCAAGCACTGCCCCACGCTAGCGGACTCCTGCAGAAGTGCAGGGACACAACACAGGTTCTGCAGGAGACTTTCTAATCTCTCTTCAAAGCAATGAACAGCGGAATAAATGCAGTTTTTAAAGGCAGTGCCAGTAGAGAAAAGATGTGCTGGAACTGTGAGCCAAACCCTCTAATTTCCCCCTTCCTGATTCCAAATTATCAGAAGAAATAGACACCTCAAAAAAAACCCCCCAACAAACAAAACCACAAACGAGAAAGAAACCACAACAAAAAACCCACCCCCTTTTTACAGGTAAATTATTCCTCTCCACTCTGGTTTCCTACAGAAGATTTCACCATAAGCAAGAAAATTCCATGTAACACCAACGCTTCATCGACTTCTGGAATGCAGTATTAGGAGCAGTATAAAACACACATAAGCCACAACCTGTATTTTTCCCAGTTATGTTAGTTAAAATGAACACAGATGTAATAAAGATCTAGAAAAATTCAAATTATCATCCAAATAAAAGATGCTTAATCCAACTTGTAAATACTAAACACTCTCCCTCTCTTTTTTGTGAAGATGCTTCAGACAACAGCTATCAACCAGAATTCAGTTATTTATGCAGTGTGGACTTCCTTAAAACAACATCGTCAAACATTCAAATTATAAATAGATGACCTCCTGTGCATTACAAAAGACAAGACAAAAACTCTCATAATATAAACAACACTTAGTTTTACTAGCTTTTTGTAAGTTACATTGCAAGCAACTGCCATTTCTCTAACATAACTCCCAGATTTGAAACAAGTCAGACTGGCACAGAATAGAAGTAATTCTTGTGAACTGCTTACTATCAATGCTGTCCCCACAGAAAAACTCTCAGCATCTTCCCAGCACAAAACTTGCCACTGCAGCTACTGACACCGCTAGCAAAGTTGCCAACAACTGAATGGCCTGACGACTTAACACTCGCCCCAGTGAAGAGCAAGTGTTTTACAGCAGCAGACAGCACAGATAAGCTGTAGCAAGGAGGCTTACATGTTTACTGCTTGTTATGTGACTGTAAACACAATGAAAGGTTTGTCCCTTCAGGAGTACAAATTATCTTTCAGTAATATTTTTTTTTTACTTATTTTAAATTCCTTCAAAAGATCACGAGGAGACAGCAACATGTAGAATTAAGGCTGGAATGACTTAAGAGCTTTTCCTCTTAAGAGCTCAGTTTTAAGAGTTCACCGTACTCTAATGTCATATATGTTTTGGGTAACTGAAATAACAAACAGTTGATTTACAAAGAAAGTCAACTGGTCCTAACCCTGCGAACAATGTGATTTGACAGTGGTTCTTGCTACGGAAGGTCCACTCTGAAATGAACTGAGTGAAGATGAGTAGTTGCATATGAAAGCTTTCCTAGGGAAAGAAACACTTTGAAGATCCGTTACATTCACTAACACATCACTGGCAATGCTCAGTGGCTGTGTTTATAAAGCAAACTACATTATTATTATGTTGTCCTGCTTCTTTCTTGATTACTCTAATTAGTATACATACTGTTCCATTACAGTATACACTTAACATATGGCCAGTAAACAATACTGGTCTAAAATCTAAAAGTGTTACTCAAGAAATTTCCAGTAGATGGCTTTATGCACAAATTTGCAATTAAACTTTTGGAGTCAAATAAGATTCTTTCAGAAAACCTGGCTCAAAATATTTTTAGACTTACACTCAATAGATTCATATAAAAAAAGTAACCACCTGCACATCTATCCTTTTCATGAACTATACATGCTCCACAAAGAGAAACTTAACAGCTGCAACTGGTTTGCTGGGATCACACCAAAAAAAGACAAAGGAAAGAGAAATAAAATTTATTATAAAACATGTTGAAATAGCAATGACTTAGCTGACTTCCTGCTCTGCTGTTCTAGGCAGAACAAAATGTGACTAAATGCTCTCAGGAAAGCCAAAACAAAATTACAGTATAAGTATGTTGCAGCACTAAAATCGCTTTCTCTTGATAATTTCTGGTTTCCAGCTGACAGGATGAGTTTCTTCAGTCTAAAGGGAAAAAAGAAAAATCTCATAAGAATTATTTTCAACTTTAAATTCACCTGTAATTAGGGTTGGGTTTAAAATATTGCTCATATATATATTCTATTTCATATGTCATATTAAGTAATCTACTATGCAATTAATTTACCCAAATGAAATTTTATATCATCCCCACTGTCTGAAGTACATGACAAGACCTGTTCTGAATATTTGGGGTTTTTTTTTGCAACAAAGACAAAAATCATGTTGCCAATTGCATTTCAGAAACAACACTGTAGCAATCAAAGCACAGCAACAGCCCTTCCAGTGATATCTACATCCGTACTGGCAGATGCCACAGAGTCTACAGTTTGCCCAGTTACAAAATGGGTAAAACATTCTTTATTCCTTTATATCTA
Organism: Pluvialis apricaria; assembly: GCA_017639485.1. Taxonomy (NCBI): domain Eukaryota; kingdom Metazoa; phylum Chordata; class Aves; order Charadriiformes; family Charadriidae; genus Pluvialis; species Pluvialis apricaria. The sequence goes on along the minus strand of CM030010.1, from coordinate 49,086,471 downwards.
AGAGTTGCTCCAAGTCTAATTCAGTGCAAAAATACCAAGGTTTAATAAAAATCCTTATATCCTTTATATTGAAGACACACTCTAATAAACTATACAATAATCTATTGTCTCCTCCATAGTAAATGGATTCAGATTTGAGAATAACAGTTTGAAAATAAGCTATTTAACTCTGAATTCTAAAAATTGTCACAGTAAATAACTAATCTAGATCATATAAAGTAGTACAATAAATCTTCCAAATTTAATCTTTTTGCTAATCCCCATGTTTTAATGGATACAACCACACACAGGCCCCTACTGGCTTCAAAACACAACGTACATTATTTTGTTAAGATTTCTCCAAACTGTATCATAAAGGACTTTTGCAGAAGTCAATGAACCTAGGACTTATTTGTACTACAGCATATAATAAGACGAGTGCAGAAACTAGCTGCTGTCCTCCTAACATTATTACATACACATTGCTTTCCAATGTTAATAAAGAGGATTACACAAGACTCTGCATATCCCTTATTGATAGGCATAACATTTGAAATCTGTAGATTTAATGAAAACATGTTAAAAAGACACTTTGACCTACCGCAGTATCATCTTCTTTGTACACTTTTATGGTTTTATCAGCTTCAGCAGTTAGCAGTCTGCTTTCTGACTGGTCAAAAACACAAGCAAATATTCCCGATTCACTGTCCAAAGAGCCTGGCTGTACAGCTGCATGTACTCTCTGGAAATTGTATCCAGTTCTCCAGTCCCAAAGATGCATAGTACCATTATCAGCTAAAGCAAACGAACAAACATAGTTAGTATTTTAAAAAGTTAATTTGTATTGGTGTTCTAAAAACAGTATCATGAACAACTAAATACATCAGAAATACATCAGCTGTAACATTCATGTAGGATAGCTCAGCACACCCTTCAAGGTTTCCCATTTTCTACTGGCTCCCTTCTTTGTTAAGAAAGGCTGATGGAAACTTCCTAGTTTTGCATCAGATAATCCAAAGGTGATATACTACATCACAAGGCAATCGTAGCAAGTCGCTTTGGAAGAAAAGTAAGGACTGGCATTCTAAATATCAAGCTCCCTGTTCAATATCTTCACTAAAATTGAACAAAGAGGTATCATCCTCTCAGAGAGAGGACAAGGAGTCTGTAACGGGACCTAGGCTTAATGTTTGCAGAGGTTCTATTTCAAATAGAGTTTAAACCACTGCCAGTATTACTGCTACGGCATCAGCTACAGGGTGTTCACAGCAGTCTGAACCCAGTATTCAGAAGGATGCTCTCAAAGCAATTTTTCAGTTGCAAAAAACAACCCTCTCCCAAAGCATTATCTAGCCAAAACAGATCTACTAAAAATTCCTCCACAGCTGCCAGCCAGACAAGAAATTCAGATGTTTCAAGAAGGGTGCTTCTACAGTAAAATACTCTAAGGTAACCTCAACTTATTTTAATTCAGCATCAACTCCTTTGAAGTTGCTGTAGATAGCATGAGGATGCAAAGGGGTAGATGGAAATCAACATCCAAATTTTAATTTTAAAAAACCTCACAAATAAGGTTACTAAAATGACAGGGTTTTTTTTATGTGGAGAAAGAACAAGTTTTTCCAAAGCCCCAACTAATGCTAACACAAAAATGTCCTACAAAGATATTCTAGAAGAGTGTCAAAATAACACAGAATGAAACATGATCCCAGTCCAGTATATTGTAAAGTTCTTGTTCTCACTATGAGTGTGCCAGCTCAAATAGAGCTTTATTCAAGTTGAAAAATGAAGGGCCACCTTTATATGTACTTGCAAATGCCCAAGGTAGGTTGACAATATGATTGGCTATCTTCCAACTCCTGCTTAGCCCATTTCCATTTTACTCCACGTCCCCAGCCTACATGACATACTGTATCAAACAGGACCAAGAGCACATGGGATGACATGGGACTAAACAGATTTCAATATTTCAAGTGCAACTTAACTATTACTTTTTTGTTACGGACTGGTTACAAATACAGAAATGCTTTTCATAAGTATCTGCTTCTGCAAATTCATGGAACCCATCTCAAACTGTTTCATCACATGTGATACTGTGAATTGAGTCCTGTCCTTCTTTACAACTACCCAAAAGATTAGACAAGCAAAACCAAGAGCTGAAAACTCAGACTCAGCAAGTTATGTGGCACAATACAGCCTAGCCTCTTAATTCACTTTCCTCTGACTGCTAGAGCTCTCCCAGGACAATCTTGTGATTAACCAACTGGTCTAGGGCCTCAGAGATTGGGATTTAGCCTCCTGCTGTAATTCTGTCTTCCAATGCAATCTTGGACTGTTTTCTCTAGAGCTTAGCCCTCAAGCTGTAAAATTAGCACTTCCTTTTTCCGCACTATTTACTCATTTCCTGTTTATAGCAGCATCTACATTAGAAACACAGTTAGCATCTCCCTACTACATAGACAAAGTCTTAATGAAGAGATCCGATTTCAGCTGGGATTTCTAGAAGCTACTTTCAAAAAAGCTTGTCACTAAAAAGAGGTCTACATATGTACTTTGTCTTGTACAAACATAAAACTCTCAGAAAAAGACTAAACGTTTTACTAACACATACTTCCACCAAAATATTTTTATTACAGTGGTTGGGTAACTAATATATAGAAAAATGCTATCTGCAATAGGAGATAAATGTTCTTACATGAAATTATTCCTGATCAGATACAGTAGGCATTCAGGATTCTCCTCCTACCCTCACAACACAGATACATGAACACAAACTAGTAGTTCCCAGACTTTGGGGGCTCACAGACCACTAACAATACTCTAATATATCAGATGATTATTAAATTCTTGAACTTTTTGAGTGAAAGAATTAACCGATATGTCAAAATAGACACAAAATCTTCCCGTAAGCACTGGAGCCAAATGGCTAGTTTCTTAATTTCAGAACACTTGAACATATAATATTGCTGAGTAAATATGGTTTTGATTCACAGAGCCAAGTAAGATTTGGAGATTAGCTATTGATCTTTTGAACGATACAAAACCAGAAAATGCATGCAAGAAACTTCCAAGACAACAGAACCAATGCATTTGTGCTGCATAAAAAAAGAACAGGGAAGAGTTCACATTTAAACAGTACAGCAAGCCTTAGCAAGATGTTTCTATATCCTCTGTCCATTCTCACTGCATCAACATGTTACTAACAGAGAGCAGCCAACAAAGAGCCGGATGTCTCCCAAGGCAGCTTCCAATTTCCACACCACTCCTGAGGGGACACTAAATGATTCAGACTCAGGAGATCACAGAAGATGGACCCTGGAGCCTTGCAGCAGCAGTCAACTGAGAAGATGAAACCTCTTCCCTGCTGTAGATTAAAAGTCCTTTCACATACATTTTTGTGCACGCAGCTCAAGAAAATAGCCTTACTGTAGCCCTACTCACTACAAAATGAAGCTGTATGCTGTAGCAGGCTTATAGGCCCAGATAAAGGAGAGCTCAGCGAGCATCTTTGTCTAAGGACCTCCAGCCATGTATACGTGGGGGAGTGGAGAAGGGAAATCTGAACATATATATCTCATTTTACCTCCTGAGACCAGAACACCATCGGAATTTACAGCCAGCGTGTTGATAATAGCATTGTGACCAGAGAGGTTCTGAATGAAATTTCCATCTGGGAATTTCCACTGTTTAATATTATCTGGAGAACCAGATGCAAATGTGTAACTGCAAGAAAATAAGCACAGTGTATTAAAGTTCAAAACAGCCATAGGGATAGCAAACATCCCTCAGTGAAACTACTGTTAAATGCTAGTTGCAAAGTTACTTAATACTGAAACTGCTTTTCTGACAGTTTTACTCTGCATAAAATGAAGCAATTTTATGAGGTCATGAGTTACCTCTGTTTCCTTTCTATTCCACAGACTACCTAAACTTTATAAATCCTGTGCCATATAGGATCTCAATATGCAAACAAACATTAAAAAGGCATGTTAAGTCAGTTGTTATTCTGGCAAATTTTCAGGTATAAGGGCAACATCAGCAAAGGTATCAGGAAAAAAAAAAAAAGAAACAAAAACCCCAGTATTGGCCAGTCCTCTAAAACTACACAACCAAGTATAAAGCACTGCAAAAAAGTGAACCGTGAAAGATAATTTGTTTTACTGAGTTACCCTAAAATAATCAATTCCCTCATTTTAACATGTTGAAGCAGTTAAGGTTATTTGGATAAAACATACAAAAGCCTGGAGGAATATTTTCAGTTGCCACAAAGTCTAAGCAATCTGCTTTTTAATAAATTCTTCAATAACAAAGTAGATAATTAGGAAAAAATACTGGAATATTAAAAAATATACATACTGACATATAAAAAAATACTAGGCTGACAGTTGCTACTGCTTCATAAAAAACACTTCAAGTTTTTTTTTCAAAGAGGTATGATTGATGAATCTGAAAACAGATTTTTTTTTTGGCAGAATATAAGTAAAAGTAGGGTTTTTCTCTGCTATAGCTAACGAGCATGGCATGAGATTTTTATAGCTTTTTCAGACGTGCAGATTGGATCAGAATTGATTCATATCAAAGATTCTGAATTTCTGCACTGACAGAATTTCATCTTAAAATATTGAAGGTGCAGAAGTACTGCAGTTCTACGTGAATTCCTTTTCTCCACTGCTTTAACGGCGATTTATCTGAGGCGGCAACTGTTGATGCATCAAAATATAGTATCTGAATTCAGAGTACTTCCAACACCACCTGCTTCAAAGATTAAATACTCACAAGAAGTTTCTTTTCAAGGTCAGTTAACTTGAAGTGTCTTGTGCAGTGAACCACATATTCAAAAAACCATTTTGTTATTAATCACTGTCTCATTTAGCATTATTCCCACACGTGCCATTTTACAAGACTACTTCACTTTCTACTAACAATCATTCAGTTACATATTTATTATTAGCCTTACAAGCCCAGCGTCACTGGTTTCCCAACAACTGCATCCAAGGGACATACATAAGAAATTCTGGAGGACGCAAGATATTCTCAGGATTGCTAGTGTACACTAGTGCCAATACTTGGGGAGCACATCAGTGTAGCAAAGGCACTTTAGAACCATTATGTACATTTTTACAGCATTTTAAGCTCAGTTTTTCACATTATTATGCCCTACCATTCTAAATCATTGCTCACACCGGCTTTCTGTCACCATCCAATGTTATGAACTGTGAAGGCGTAAAAGAATGAGAAAAACTTACTGTCTCGGATGTAGCACTACTGCTCTTACAGATTTCTTGTGATTTGTTAAAGTAACACGAGTTTTTCCTGCCACTAAATCCCACAGCCGTATGGTAGTATCATGACTGCCTGCAATGAAAAGAAAATAAAAAAAAATCATAGAAACAATCATATTGATTTTATCATTATTATTTTGATAAGGCAGCCAAAACTTTATATGTGAAAGAGAAAAATATTATTAATGTTTGTTACAAAAATATGATACTAATGCCACCTCAGACAAGAAAGATGCTGGGTTGCAATAGTCAGGAAACAAAGACGCACATAGTCAGAAAGCAGAAAATGCAAGTCTCAATACATATAACAAAAAGTGTAAACACCAGAAACAAAGGAAGCGCAGAAAAACATTCAAACAATGCATAGCTATATTTGCTTAAACATACCATTAATAGTATGAAATAACCATTGCATGGCCCATTTTCAAGAGAAAACTAATACAAGAAATTGAATAAATTAACAAAAATAACATTATGAACCTCACAATTACTTGAGCAGATACATTCACAATTACATTTTACAATCATGGTGCTTATAAAACCACGCCCATTATACCTGTAATAATTTGTGGTTCTGCAGCTTGGCATTTCACTGTCGCTACTGCATTTGTGTGTCCTGATAGCGTGTGCACACTGGCTTTCGTCCTCACATCCCAAATCTATGATTTCACAGTAAAGAAGTCACAGAGGTCAGTAACAGGTGTATATTCAATGCATGTTAGGCACTGTCATTGATTACATTAATTCCTTACCATAGTTCTACAGATTTAACAATGGTATTTAGGTTGGGCTTTTCCATCCAACAATTAATCACACAACTGCCTCAGCTGGCAATTTTCAAGGGGAGCAGGGAGCCTGCCACTAAATTTCTAGGCATACAGGTAACAGTCACCACAAAATCATACCATCTTCTAAATACAACAAAGCGATCCTATATGTACTACGTAGTCTACCTATGAAATTAGGAAAGAAAACACTCTCCTGAAGTGACACTGCATTTCTGTGTATCTGGGCTTCAGTTTTTATCAACAGAAGACATTAACATAAATCGTCTTGGTATTTTCATCTTGATTCATGTTAACTTTTGGTAAGTATTCACTTTTACAAATAGAAGCTATTGAAACACACCGACATAAAGATGTTAAAATGTAACAATGCTATACTTACTCGTGCTGTTGAGTCTCTGCTACATGTTACCAGTACATCTATTGTTGGATGCAAGTCTAAACCATAGACAGCACTTAGATGACCGTGGTAATGTCTGATAACCTAGATAAATAAAAAAAAAACCACACACACACTAACTGGATATTTGAAAGACTATTCTAAATGCTTTGGTTTTTATATTTGCCACCATAAAGTTACTCCAATTAAAGAAACTACAGCTTACCTTATTGTATTCAAGATCCCAGCATTTCACTTGTTTGTCTTCTCCACAAGAAAAGAGGTATGGACTTCTTGCACTTACTATCACCCCTCGTACAGTACTGATGTGTCCCGTCAAAGACAATTTCAATTTGCCACTAGCAAGGTCCCAAATCTGCATCAAAATTAGGTATTTTGAGATAAACAGGTAAAAGTTACACATTGGTAGTCTGGGTAAACATCCCAGATGTAATTGATCCTGCTGCATTTTAAATTGAAAATTATAAATAGCATAAAGGTTTGCTCTCTAGCTACTAACATGTAGTAAATTAAGTCTCAAGTAGTAGTAATACTCCACAAATCCTTTATGACAAATAAAAAATTGTTCTGCAGGTCATTATTCTGCAAGCAGTAACCAAGAAATTGTTTCCAAGGGCTGAAGACTTTTTTTAAAATAAGACAACAAAAAAAACCACCCCCAGAAAACTTTGTCAGTAACTTCTTCCAACCTCTTACCTTTATAGTTCTGTCAGCAGAGCCAGTAACAAACCACTGATTTCCCGGTTCTACTGCAATACATCTCACCCAGCCCAGGTGACCACTGATAACCTTCAGAAAAAACAAAAGTGTTTCTAAATCAGAAATAATACACATACATCTATCAATATAATTTTTATTCTCCAACAGTCGACTTCATTAGTATTCACCAAGAAATGCACGCTCCCCAAAAAGTCAAACATTAAATTAGGTCTGAAGAGAGCTCGATTTCTACTTTAGTTAAATGAAGACACTACTAGAAACTCACGTCCTACACCAGAGTTGACAAACTTGCAGTACAGAAAGACCCTGCTCCTATAAGCAACTTTTCCAAATCCTTTTAGAGTCCTTAATACTGTGGCTCAACACTTGTGCTTAAGCACAGAACAATTATACAAGGTCTTGGCTATTAAGTCACATTGCCATATAATAGCTACCTCTTAAAGCACACCACCACCTCCCCAAATAAGGGATAATATGAGTATGTCAGAAACTTTCTGGTAACAAAACACTAGAGCTTGTGAGATCTGTGCTCCATCAATACATGGCTTGCTTACAGCAGTCTTTCCGTTTCTCTAATTTCTCTGACATCAGACAGCTAAAATCAAAACACACATTTGGTTTCACTGGATGTCATATTTCACGTACAGTCACACAGCTCACTTCAAAAGATCTAAAACACAACAAAAGTTCTTAGGCCAAACTAAGGCAGAAATATTTTGGAAAGCTAAAGTGTATTCTTCTGACCAGATGAGACCACAGCCACATACATTTGAGATACATGTCTGAATTCTTCATAGTCTAGGAATAGAAATGGGCACTTCCAGGGGAGAAATATAAGAAATAATTCATCTGACCCATTCTAAATCCCCATGTTTCACAAATGACTTCAAACCAAGCTTCGGAAGACCAGTTAAAATGCAGACCTTAAGCAACAGATGAAACCTACATTTGATGTTCCAGCTATGCTTCTATTTCAGAGCTGCTTGAACAAGCTTTTATCCCATTGAGCAAGCATTTTGACAGCAAACCTCCACTAAAACTGTTGACATGTAGAATTAGTACAGTGACTTGAATTGTATTAGCACTCTCTCTCAAAAGAAAGTGCTCCTAACAAGCAGGCATTTTTTTATTTGTCTACCTTAAATCTCTCATTGGTTTATTTTGGTGCCTTTTTTTCAAATGGCATTTGCCTTAAATTTTGTATAGAGTGCATTCTAATACTGCTGTATTTACAAAACCTACATATTCCTTTGAGCTCAAGTGTTTTTAAAAAAATTACTTTGAGATTAGCTTTAAGATTTACGACTAATACAGCATTCAGGACTCTTCTGAAGATGTAAATGCCTACCTATGGTGCTATATTTAGATGAACAGTGCTAAACCAATACAATTCTGATACTAGAGCATGACATTTTTAAGTATCAGGAAAGCCTAACATTCCTAAAATATTCACCCTTTCTCAGACAAAATATGAAATTGCTTAAATTTCATAGTAAGAATCAGCCCCTTAGGAAAAAAAAAGGACACATTCAAACAGATGCACCTGGAAAGTTAAAAAGATCTGAACCAATACATATGCTTCGAGGTTTTCCCTTCAACTCAGCTACCCTGCCATACTCATCACTAAAATATTTAAAGACGATAGGAAATTTTGAGGCAATGGCTGTTATTACTCCTTAAGAAAATTAAAAGGCAAATTAGACTAATCCAAAAACAAGACTAAAAGTCAAGCAAACTAAACTGCAGAGATAATTTGTGACTAAGGTCAGCTTTTTTCCCCATTTTCATAGCAAGTAAAATAAGTCTGGCTGACGCAGACACCAACTGCCTTTAGATGTTTCTGGAGACAATTTCATTACATTAACATTGCTAGAGTATTTGAACATGTTATTAGTTTCAAATTTTGCACCTTGTCTTTGAGCTCCTCTACCAAAGAATCTGACCAGAAAAAACAAACTCTAATGAATTTATAACACAGCTAAACCTATGTAAACAAAAGGGTAAAATTAGTAATACTCACAAAATAATTTACTAAACAGAATGAAAAACGTTTGTAATCTAATCTCTTCGTTATTTAAGGAAAGAGTGTGCATATGTAACTCAGTTGTGACCACTTTTCATTTGATTTCATTTTTGTGAATGAGAAGAAAAACTATGCTTTGAAGTCTTTACAAAACATAAAATACTCATTTGCCTTTATATGCATGTTCATGTCATACATTTGTGACTTACTCTGTACAGTTTCCAAGGTGGATGCCACTGAGGTTTGGGCATGGTTGGAGCCTTCTTTGCCATTAACGCAGTATTTTTGTTTCCACCAGCTTCCACCATAGCCTGTAAGTTAAAAGGAAGGTTACTCTTATCCTTTATAACTTACTTCTTTGCGTTAAATCTAAAGTCTTCTCCTTCCGACATCTCAACACTGATTAAATTTAGTCAGTCAGGAGATGTCCACACAACACAAACAAATCCAAAAGCAATCTGGTGAACACCATACACTTCTCACATTAGATGTGCAACAAACTCACCATGGACATTCCAGGAGGCTGCGAACGCTCAGATATTCCAGCATGCCTGTAAATATCACCCACGCCAGCAGCTGTCCGATTTGCATCCATCCTAGGTTGAATGAAAATAGTTGATGGATTGGAATCAACGTTGTCTTTCATGAAGTGATAAGGTATCACAGGGCTGCATCCAGTCAAGCGCTGTACACCTCCAAGGATGGAGACTCCACAACCTCTCTGGGCAACCTGTTCCAGTGCCTGACCACCTCAAGGTAAACGACACCCACAAAAAAAGCCCCGCTTTTCCCTCTTGTATCTAAACAGGATTTCCCTCATTCCAACTTCTGCCCATTGTCTCTTACGACATCCAAGAAAAAAAAACAACATACAGACAAGCGAGGCCTGGCCACACTAAAAGTAATTTCTTTAAACATTTTATAAATTAGAGCATTCAAAATACTCAAAGAAGTTCTTATTCTGACTGCTGTGTTTTGCCTTGAAATTCCCATCGATAAAAAAAGCATTAATGAAGTAACACAGTAGTACCTGGACTGAGAAGCAGGAAGTGCTACAGCTAAGGACTGTGCTGCAGATTCACTAGGCATCCTCTGGACCTTAGTATCTGCTGTCAGAGCCACACCTTGAAAAAAATAACACAACAAAAGCAAAGACAACTCTCTTAAAAAGAAAATCCAGAAAAGAATATTACACAAACACATATATACACATACAGCTGCAAACAAGGGCTTGTCATACCCCTGTAAGATTAAATCCCATCCTTCAATGACACTATTTTTCACATGTGAATCAAATCTACTAAAATTTTTATTTTGGCCAAAACACTTTCCATCTTGATTCTACTACATATTAGGTACACAATTTCTAGAGTAGAAAACTGTATGATTTTTCATTGGAAAAAAAAATAGCCTAACTAGGAGCAGCGTTCATCTTTTCATCCAGCTTCAACTACTATGGAAATCCAAGTATCATAGAAAAAAAACATGTTCTTGAGAAGTATTTGCTAACAAGTTCTTTAGTGCAGTTTATTATGCCATCCCTATGTGGTCGTCAGTATCATACAGTGATGCCAAAACTACAAAAGGCTTAGTCCTACTGAAGTGAGAATTTCAGACTACAACTCATAATCTGTAACCTCTCCCTAAGAACAACAGATCACTTTTTTAAAAATCTAAAAACTTTGCAAAGTGTAGTTTTGGTGCAGACTGGTGAATCTATTCCACTCCATTTTCTGTTATTTCTTTCCATAACCAAAGTTCTGCCAGTTGACAAAGACAATATTTGGGTGAGATATCCAGGTTAAAACAAGAAACAACAATGAAAAAGATTTAATTTTTAACCGTGACATATCTGATTCTATTAAAACAGCAGCAAACTTGAAGAAACGTCTGGGAGCAAGTCTTGTCCCCACAGTTACAGTCAACGCATGTTTTTTTAATGGCTGAGGGTCCACTGAACACTCACATTTGTTAACTTACAAATCAAGCCACAACACGTTTCCCACCATGTTGTAATAAACTGAAGCACTAATGGTAAAAGATCAACAGCTAAAACTAAGCTGCTACAAGGAGACAGCAGGATTGATGACAGTGACACTAAGTGACAATTAGCAATGACCAATGTCATAACATAAACATAACCTTTCCAAGCATAGACAAAAAAAAAAATAATAATCAAATGACACTAAAATTATCAGACTCTAATGTCTCTTTCTCAGAGCAAGGTGGTGATACCCACACCTTTCTGCTCTGGTGAGGAAAAGCAGGATACATTCCCTCTTTTCAAAGTCCTTCTAGCTGGAATCCCCGTCCTTGTTCACAACAAAATTCTAAGACCAGCTCCATCACAACGGCGGAGGCACCAGGGATCTGTGGGTCTTGGCAAGCTCTTCAAGAGAAAGGCAACCACAACATCAGAAAGGGGATTCCTAGAATATTTTTTTGATGATGTTACCAGGGGAGGTGAAGTCTCATAGAAACAAATGACCATCTCACAGCAAGCTCACGTCCGCTGAGGCTTAGTGAGAAGACGCTGCATCTACCTACTAAATCCTCCTCCTACCTTCTATCCCAGAACATTTATCAGCCACAAAAATCTCTGCATCAATACTATGAAAGTATTGATGAAGAAATGGCATTTCCCACTACTATCAGCTATGAATTCACAGCAGCAGGAAGCCTGTTCCTGCTAGGATGGAGAATATCTACTTCCGACAGGAAGGCAAAAATCCCAGGCAAACACTCACAGAATTTTACTTACCAGGCCCAGGTGGATATGGATGTGTACCAGTTATCATATACTCAACTTCTTGTCCTAAACAGAAACAAAATTTCATATTAATAACTACATTTTATACTGCACTGCAAATGATGCACTCAAACAGGAAATACAGGTAAACAGAGCGGGTCACACACAGCAGAAGAAACCAGCAATCACTTCTAATATACTACACTTAGACATTTCTTATTTTCATTAATTTCTTTTGTTCTGGTGACCTCAGTTTTCAAAAATTCAAGAGTAAAATAACATTTTTAGAATAGTGATGCCACTTGTTATCAAGAGGGACTCTCTCTCTCTCTAGAAAAATTGTCATACTGCCAAAGATGCCTTTTGAAATAGATATCATGGAAAAGGATTCAAGTACACAAATAGCATGGGTGTCCGAAACCTAAACCTAATTTTTCATTATCTCTCAGTATCTTTTATTCGCAGAATACTTCCAAATAAAGTACCTTGAAAAAAAAAATCACTTAGGGCAGCATTTGGCAGAAGTTTCTGTATGGGATCTACCTATTACATACACATTTTATATATAACCAAATATACGTTGAAAAAAACCCCAGATTTGAAATAAAGATTTTCCTGTTTTAATAGTTGCACACCTGAAAAAAGTCCGAAAAAAATTTCTACAAAACAAAATAAAGACTACAACAACAAAAAAATCATGTCCTTGACCATCACGAACTTGTAAAAAGAAGAAATACATTACTGATCTTTCTCTTTCTAGCACTTAAGAACAGCACACACTAACATTACCATAAAAATTACTCATATTACTAATGAGTTACTGTAAAAGTTTCACAGGACTCTATTACTCTTTTGTTAAAACAAACTTCCTCCTAGTTCTGAATCACCTCTTGCAGACCCTAGCAAGAAAAATATCAAAAAATTAAAAAACAAGGTATTTTGATTTCTGTCTTTACCTCTGACACATTAACGTTGGACTGCATTCTTCAGATTTCACATCAACTGTCACAAAAGACAAAACAAATATAGCACTAGAAGCAAACTAACCTTGATTTCCAGAATACTGTTTGTGTCCATAAGGATCCCCAGTGTTCGGGCCTCCCTTCTCTCTCAAGTTTTCTTTAAGAGTAGGCATGTGTAACACTGAGCCATACTCTGTACGCAGCTTGACTGCCATCTTTACTTTGTGACTGTTGGAAGAATAAAGCACAATCCTGATTAAACCTCAAGTTCAGAATTGTTATTAAGTTTTGAAATACTTTAGAGAAGGTTTATACAACTTGCTTTACAATTCTAATTCTTTCTTCCTTCAAGGCTACACTCTTAACTGTACAGAAATGTCTGAACTTCTGACTTGGATGGAGCAATCACTAACATAATTCAAAACTTTGAGACGTACCAGTAATTCACTGATTGCAGCACTTACCTTTCTTCATCTAATGGAATAGGCTTGGCATTATCAGCTACAAACATATCATGGGTTCTCTTCAAAGATCTGAACACAAGTGTGTGCACAGAATGCTTTTGGACTTCCTAAAAAAAGAAAAGAATATTTAAATACATTTGGACATAATTAAATGAAAAATTGAAAATGCAAACATAAATTGAACTGAATAGCCATTTCACAGTTCGGTACTGTTAGATGATACAGCACTATTTAGTTCACAGAAAACAATGCTCTTGAAATCTAAAAATTTAAGTTTATTGTTAACTGTTTCAATTCAGTATCTACTCAAAATAACACTCCTTTTCTTGGAAACTGCACAGACTTTGAAAAGCAAGCCAAAAACTTTGATCTGACTTTCTGCATGGGCATCTACCATGACAAATCCATGAGCATGCAAGCTTTTTCCCTCATGCTTTCCAGTTCTGTTTTCATACATAGGCAATAAAGTAACCGATTCTGAAAATATTCCTGTAAATTTTATTTCACTACCATCATAAAAAGAACAGCGGAAATCATCAGTTTCTGTACACGCACTCAAAATGTCATTCATGAAATAACAAACAGCATTAAAAAGCTATTAACTTATATATTTGGTTATCAACAGCACAATTCAGTTTATTAATATTTTCCTCCTAATGGACAAAAAAATCATTACAAATCTCAGCCTGCTGCTTAGGTACAAAACCAAACTCTCTGCATGCCTGTATGTGTTCTATATGTCATAGAAACGATGACAACAAACTGGAAGCTACATGAATAACTTCTGACATTGGATGCGACTCAGCTGCCCAGTCTCCAACATTCATTACAAAGGTGTTTTCCCTGTTAAGCTCTTTGTAGGTTCTGCTTTCTTGCCCTGGAAGCTGACCACTCATCAACCCATTTTGCAGTGGCTCTTACACTCCTAACTCGGTAGCACCTACACAAAGTGTTTGCTCTGGCTCTGTGAGTTCCTGCAAGCTCCAGGTATCAAGTGAAAAAAAAAAAAAAAACAACAAAACAAAACACCAAAAAACACCAAACAAACCCAGCATTTGGAATTGCACTAGGAATTTCATACAACTGGAAAAAGAAATAAGAATTACAGTAGCTAATTGCTATTCAACAACAGCAGCTGTCAAAATCACCACACAAGTAGTAGATAACAGAATGCCTCCCCAATAGGCAAAAAACATCTACAAACATTTCTTGACACAGATGCCACTCTGTAAAAAAAACAGCTAGTAGCGTTACATGGAGCAGGAGTCTTTGCATCTTCATTCCACACTCCTGCCAACAACACTTGCTTTCAGAAGTGCACGATATTCACCCCACGGTAACTATTCCACGGCCTATAAAACAGGAGGCTTCCTCCCCGGCTTTACTTCCAAACCCTCACAGAGCAGCTACCGCTTGCCTGACTAGCTGACAGAGCCAGTAAGTCACCAGAGCCTGGCCATCACACCACCCCCACCGGCACCGACTCCGCACCCAGCGTTAAAAGCCTGGCAAACCAAAGCTGCCGCCGGCTGCTTGTTCCTGCCCCAGACGCACCCAGCCCACGGCCCCGGCGAGGCTGAGGCCACGGCCCTCACAACCGGCGAGAAAACACCACTATCGCTCCCTGCCGCGGCGGGCCGGGCAGGGGCCGGGAAGGCGGAGGGACCGCCACGGTCTGGCCCCACAGCGGCGCTTTCGTACCAAGGGGGGAGCGAGGGTGAGGGGTGCGGTGCGGGGTCCGGTGGGCCGCGCACGGCTCCCGCCCCCACCTCTGCCGCCCGGCCGGCCGGCCCCGGCCCTCTCACGGGCCCAATCCGCCCCGCTGCCCCGGCAGCGCTCTCCAGTATCGCCCGCGGCGCCTCAACGGCGATGCACGCAGGACGGGAGGGGCGCCGCGGCGGGCGGACACGACACCACCCCTCACCCTCACCCTCACCCTCACCCTCACCCTCACCCTCACCTCCACCATGGCGCCGCCGAACTCCCACCGCCACGGCTCTCGGCGGAACGCTATGGAGGCACTTCCGGCGCCTGCCCCGCGCCGCACCGGAAGGAACGTACGGCGGCGGAGGGGGCGGGGCGGGCTACGTAAAGAGAGGAGGCGTGGCCGAGAGTGCGTGGGGGCGGAGCTTACCAGCACTCCTTGCCGCGGGCCGGGGGTCGCGGGTTCGAGCCCCGCGGGCGCTGTGGCAGCTGTGGGGTCCGACCCGGGGGGGGGGCGGTGCCTACACGGGACACGCTTCCCCCAGGCGCTTCCCCCCGCCCCCCCCCCGGGGCGGGAGAGCTGCAGTGACGGGTACCGACCAGGAGAGCGCAACATTCGGCTTTGTGAAAGGCACCTGGTGTTTTACTGAGCCTGCCGCGGAGCCCTGAGGGAGCAGGTGGCGGCTGTGCGATGGTTCCCCGCGCTGAGGGACTGAATACGCTCTGGTCAGCCTGGTTTTGTAGTAGAAATCCTTCGTCTTTGCAATGGTTTTGGGTCCTGCAGCTGCAAACTTTTAAGTGTGGTTTTCTTGGTGAGTTCTCAAGGATAAAGCCTGTTCGGGGAACCACACGAAATGTAGGGGGGTGTGGGGAAAAACAGTCCCAGGTCTGAAATGCAGCCTCGAAACCAAAGAAAACGGCGTGATCGGGGATGCTAACCATCGCACCCGGTAACCGCCTTTTGGAAAAAGTACCTTTAGTTCAGGTGCACAGGGCCTCCTTTGGAAGGGGGCTGAAGTTGTGCGTGAACCGGCGGCACCCCCTGTCCCTGCTGGCAAGGAGCGTGCCTCGCCAAAGGGCCGGGGTTCTTTTCGGCATGGATCCTGGCACTCCAGCAGATCTTCCACTTGCCTTCGTGAGCGGAGTAACGCAATGCACCTGCGCAAAGCGCGAATGGGCACCTCCTTTCTTCACATACACTCATCTGCTTTTGAAGTCAGGAAGTCTCGTCCTCCCTCGCGAAGGCTGGGACTTGACGAGCGCATCTTTTGCAGGCCCACCATCACGTTGCTCTTCTTTACCACTCTACCAGCCGCTTACTACGTCTGGCTGTGTGCCTCACGCTGTGAACGGCTTGCAAACTGGTTTGGGCTAAAAATAATCCAGTGCAACATTCGTTGGTTCGAACCTGTCCTCTTTGTTAGCCATAGGATGGAGTTAGCCTGGCATTATTTCTGGCACACAAATTGCCTGCTTGACATAACACCCATCTCTTCTGTTTTCTGGAGCTCATGGATCATTTCTGGCGGCTGCACTGGGGGTTTATATTTCATTATTTAAGATACGGTGGTAGCTAGAAATGTGTTCCACGCGGCTTTGACCCCCAGTGCCTGGTCTGGGGTCGAGGTGGGGGTGAGATGTCCATTACTCCCTGCCACTAACAGTGCCAGTTCAGTTTCAAGCCAAGCCAGCCAGGTTTCATTTTTAACATGAGGACCTATTTTGGTAATCCCTCCAGTGATGCCAGGGATCCCTGTTGGGTGTCGGAGCCTCCAGTAAAGGTCAACACAGCACCTGGAGGAGGGGGAGCATCGTCTGTCCTTGCTTAAAGTGCAACCTGGAGTGCAAACTCCACGGGGCAGTGTGTCAAAATGGGGCAAGTCTGTTGCGTCCTTCCGGGCTGGTGAGATTAGACTGAAGATACGCAAGGTTTACAAGGAGATTTGGAGAGCAAGGGATTTCAAACAGGTTTGGTTTTTTTGAGTTTACACACGGAGTAGCGTGTGCCTGTTGATTGGTCAGTTGACTGATCGGTGGTTTTGATGTGTGGAAATGGTTTAAGGGCTAATCTCTGGCAACATACAGAGTGTCATAATACAGTTGTTTCCTTTCTATTGTCTGTTGAAAGAAAACAGGCTTGGTTTTTTGTCTGCCTTTTTAAAGGAAACCAAATTTGAAATACAGACCCTTGTAATAGTCCAAGACAAAATTTCTCCATTTACATTTTGCAGGAAAACTTCACTCGTATGTGCTGTGTATTACTATTGTTATTAGTGTTCACATGGCCCTGTAGTTCTCATTTTTTTACAACTAAACAGTCTCCTCAGAAATTTATAATCTCAGCTTATTTCGACGTGTGCTTATAATGCTTTAGAAAATCAGAGAACAAATTAATCTCTGTAATAATTTTTTCTAGAAGATTTAGTTTAAGGTGCAATCTAGTCCTAGAAATTCAGTAAATCATGTCAACAATATTAATTAGAATATGGACTATATTGATTTTCTTTATGACATTCAGCGACTTGATATCTTCTTGCATGGCAGCTACAGCTGTAATTCTGGAAATAACAAACTATGTAATTTTTTATAAATCACTACTTAGAAGAAGGTGACTATTAAGTTACGTGTGCTTTTAGTGCTGTTTTAAGGCCAAAGTGAACAGCCCCACTCATTAATATTTAAGAACTTGCTTGCTCCCAGAACACAAAGATAGCATTAATTCTCATTTACGAGAAACCTTTGAAGTAATATTTGTTACTGGTAGAAGCAAGAAATTAGGATGTTCCTCTCAGCAGAGATGAACATTCAAGTTTACAGTATTCTTTTCATAGTATCACACTATTGCAACACTAGTTGTTTAAAAGGACATTTCTAAATCAACTGCGATTTTAAAATTTATTTTAGCAAACACTGTAGCTCATCGTGGCCCAAGAAGGTTCTGTTCCCCCACCTCAGGACCAGCTCAGGGGGC
This sequence comes from Pluvialis apricaria, assembly GCA_017639485.1. Lineage (NCBI taxonomy): Eukaryota > Metazoa > Chordata > Aves > Charadriiformes > Charadriidae > Pluvialis > Pluvialis apricaria. The sequence goes on along the minus strand of CM030010.1, from coordinate 49,068,432 downwards.
ACATTCAGCTCTGAAGAGCCGTGATCCAGTGACCGTGACTCGCCCGACAGGGGTTTGTGTAAAGAGGGTTGCACCACTGGCAGGCACGGCGGCACCACAAACACAAGGGGCAGCGAGCAAATAGTCATTCCTCAAAACACACACATACACCTCTGCCAGTAAGTGCCTTTTCAGTACAAAAATACTGTACAAAGGGATGTCCGGGAACGCCATCAGGTCCACGTTGTATTATTAGAGGTCCTAATAGCAGGTGTGTGGTGGTGTGTTAACTACCGCGTTAACTCCGGGAACAGCTTCTCATTAACCATATGAGTTGGAGAAGGCAATATGAAGGGAAATTAGGTGTCCCGTTTTGAAGAGAAAGCCTCTTTGATATCATTTTTAGAAGAAATTTAAACCATGGTTTTGGTTATTCATAAGGCTTCATTCGAGCCTTGGAAAGTGTCAGCCTAACCGTGATGGTTGCAAGCATGAGAGAAAAGTCACATCCCGTAACCAGCATGTTAACTAACGTAGATTATGTTCTGCTGCCAAAATGTTTTTTCTACATATGTGTATGTTTGCCGGTATACATTGCTCTGTATGCAGTTCCAGATTTGGACTGTTTTTTGCTGATAAAACTCTGCAGGCAAAACCTTTGCAGCGTAGACAAGGCCTCTGCTTACCAGATGAGCGGTCACACCATCCCCATCCTGGGGCACCTGCTCATTGGACACAAAGCCGCAAACCCGCTGTGGTATGACATACATGTGTTGTTCATGGTAAATCCCCAGGGAGACACAACCGCTCTTGGGGAAGCCAATGAAACGTACTGGAGCCGGGAGGGTCAAAGGCTGAGTTTCAAAGGGGAAACCCCGTCTGAAGGCAGATGAAGCCTGGCGTTTTCCCGTGCTGGGACTCTGCAGCAGGCTTGGGGGCTCCCGTGCCAGCCCCCGTCATTCAGTCCCTGACACCCTCTGCACAGACACAACCACGCTTCATCATAGCGGGGTGAAGGGTACTTAATGCCTGAAGGACACCAAAGTCACTGCAGAGCATGGTGATGGTTTCAGAATGGATTTGAGGCTAATATTGTACATTTAACTAAGATTTGTTCAGACTGAGCCAGGATAGTTTAAGAGTAAGTTTCTAGCTCAGGACTAGTGAGACCTCATTTTAGTTCTGCTGTATCACGAGCTACCCGTAAGGCCTGGGCAAGGGTTCAGCATCACTATGTCCCTTCCTTATACGTAAGATGAGTGTGACTGAACTTCCCTCAGAGGTACATGGCGGGGAAACTGCAGTTAAGGTTGGGAGATGCCCAGAATCAGTGATAATGTCTTGGCTAGCATCTTTAAGTGGAAATAACATGTTAATGATGTCAGTTTTGGCCTTAGGCAGATCTCTTTAATGCCTGTAGGGAGAAGCTTGTGTTCTTCCAAATCTAACAGTGTTGGTGATGTCCTCATGCAAGGGATCAAATTCAGTGGAGTTAGGGCTCCTTGAGCCGTGGCTGATTTTGGTCCAAGCTGTTTAATAATTAAACTTGTCAGGTTAAACAGTTTTCATGTTTCGGGAATCTCCATAGTTTACAAGAATTCTGACAACAGCACGAATGCAGGAAAAAGGCCTAAACCAAGCAATTTTATCTGTTCTCATCTTTTTTACCATAAAATCTCCTGCTCCATCAAGTTGGTCTTTGAAACGGAACCTCAGCTCATGGTTTGCGTCTCTTCATGTCTTCAGACATCGATATGAATGACTTCAGAAAAGTGTGCTGGCCCTCACTCAGCCCATTTTATTTAATTCAGTATGTTATGAGCATTTATAATGCACAAGAAAATCACAGGATATAAGGACACTGAAATGTTAAAACTCTGCCAATATGAAAGCAGCACTACGCCCTACTCTTATAAAGCATCAGAAAGCATGTTTGAGTATTCCACTATGATTACAAATAACTTCATGCTGTATTCTTTTAAAATATTATTTAAAATATTTAAATCATGTTTGACATATACTTTTTGTATTAAAAAAGGAAAACAGCAAATTAATATGTAAAATTGAATTATTTTACTTCGTTTACATTGTCATATTGCTAAAGTAATAGAATAGCATTGTTTTATGCTCACAATATTAATCTGGTCTTTAATTAGATCAAAACAATGTTTTCATTCAAAATTATTATTATAATGAACATAATATACTCTTTGTTGCTCTTGTACTTGAAGAGACCCAAAGACTTGCATACCTATCCAGGCACCATCAGAACTATTTAGAAGAATGTATCAATCTGAATGATGTGAGTTTAATTCCAATTTAATACGATATTTCTGAAACATTCAAATTTTCAGCAGAGGGGAAAAAAAAGAGACGTCACAGTGTGACATCTGATGATGTTTCTTTTCTTTGGATGTTCACCTTTTCAGCTGTTTTGAGACACCTGTGATTTTTGAGAAAATGGTAACCTTGTGTAATCTGAGCAGGAGGTGCTTTTAAGGATTTAAACATCTGTTTGGTGCCAGCATCAACAGAGGTCTCTGGGACACGTAGATAAGAGTTGTCCAGAGAAATTGCTCAACAACAAATGTATTCAGGCACACAGTGAAGAGAAAGGTTGAATATTAACAGAGATACAGTGATTGCTCAGAAAGTTTGGTCCTATCACCATCAAGCTGGGAAATTAGGGTTGCTGCCTATATATATAGGAACAGGGAGGACCTCTCCCTGTCAGAGCTGCTGGTGGGAGAAGGTCACTGAGCTGCTCAAGCAAGCCAGCACCATGAAACTGCTCCTGCTGTTCCTGCTCTGTGTTTCCTCTGTTAAATCCCAGGCCTCTACTGACTATGACGAGGAGGTTGTAATACTGATCATAATTAAGAATAATTATAATAGTAAAAATTATTAATTTCATTTAATTGCATGCATGACTTACTCAGATTATATGAGCTAGCTAAGTTAGAAGCTGTGGGAAAAAATGATCCAGTGCATGTTCTTTTTCCACTTTAAGTGGTCAAAGAAATAACCTCTGTACTATTTCTTCGTGTATATGTAATTGCACAATAGTTATTTTCTGAGTTTGTATATATTTTCTTCCTATTTCTTTTCTTTTTCTGTAGGGAGTGAAGAATGTCTGATGGTAAGATTAGTTATTTAGCTGAATTTATTTAAGGATGTTAATTTAGCAATGTTAACATATGATGTTACCGACAATTAATATCAGGTGAAAAGGGATAGAAATATGTAATTAATATGTCCTGTCTCAAAGACAGTAAAAACTTCTACGTATTCAGTAGGCATCAAAAAAAAATTTAACTGCCTGTTCATATAGCTTTACATTGGAAATAGATAACAATTGTTAAACAAAAAGGCAAGCAATAAGGATCAATCTAAAATAACAGTTTAACCTATATTTAGTTTTGTTCAAGTAAAACATTTTAATGGGAATTACAATTTAGAATCTCAGTACATTTTTTATATTTTGAAAATCCCTGCAAAAATGGAGAAGGTCAGGGTGATCAGAAATGAGATTATTTTCTGTTATACAATCCAAGGATTTGTGTCAGTACATTGACTATTGATAACACTACTATGCTAAATAATTTTCAGCAGTTTTGTGATTTGTATGCTGCCTACTTTTGAAACTACTTGAAGCCTCTGACCCTGGATCCTTACAAATGTTTTTATTTGTATCTAAGTCTGGGAGGGATTGGAGATGGTCAAAGATTTTGATTCAGTAGTTCAAACAACTATTAATTCAAACGTTTTTGTTTCAACAAGTGCTTAGGGACCAGGCCTGTTTTCCTTGCTCAGCCTCTTAGACTTTCCCATTTCTGGCAGAGATGGGGAATGTACGCATCAGAGGGAGCTCTATAAACCTACCCTGAGAGATGTTATTGAATGCTTTTCCTAATTCCATCAGTTAATAGCTGGCATGTAGCCTGAGACCTGATGATGTGCTTGGCTGTGGCCTCATTTTCTGAGACCTTACAAATTTTCTTGTAGCCTAATGAAAAATTGGGACACTGATAACACGATGCTGAATATTCTTCTTAGCCCCAAGAATTTTTGTTACAAGAATTACTTGTTTTATATCCTACTATTTCAAATTTCATGGTGGTTAGTGTCTCTGAACTATATAAACTTTATTCCTTGGTCAGAATGACCTATTGAAATACTGTTTTGCTTTGGTTTGAAGACTTTTTAGTTTATCTATATCTAGGTGGAGGGAGTGTGACTAGCCTTACAAGGGAGGGCACAGCAATGACTTTTACATAATGTCAGGATAATATTTCCATTACTGCTTTTATTCATTCCATTCCATGGTTTTCCTTGCTGTTTAAAACACTAAAGAGTGCTGAACGGATGCCTCCACCCTACACCTAGCATTTTACAATAGCAAGCCCAGATTCAGCGAGTTTTCTCTCCCCCTGGCTTTGCAGGACGACACCCCTCAGCCCGGGGTTCGAGGCCACCGACCCCTGGACAAAAGGCGGGAATTGGCTCCCACGCTCCGACCCGTGGCACCTCCCATCAGCGGAAGCGGGTACCAGCCCCGGCCCCCAAAGAGGACGAAGCCGAGCGACAAGAAAGAACGTATCATCTACCCCGATGCGGGTGGCTGCAAGCATCCTCTAGAGGAGCTGGTGGGTGTCTGCCTATTGATGGAGCTGATAACAGACTGTCCTTTTCTTCTAGTGTACCCAACACGGAGTATTCTTCGCCGAATAAGGGGCGGTCATTCATTTAAAGCAGCCTAACTTTGCTTCATTTTCCTTGAGTTTGGTAGGACTGCATCCAGAAGAGTAATGCCACAGAGTCCGTGGGATTAGTCACAGGGTCAGACAGCCTATGGCAAAGATGGGGAAATGAGATTTGAACAATAAATGAGGAAAGTCAGTATCTGTGGGTTAACCTGTGCTTTCCATGTGGCTTTGAATAGGTGACTATTAAGAAGGAGAAAAAAAACTCTGCAGAAGTGCTGGCTTGAATTTCAGATAATCTCAAGGAACGCTAGGGACCAAAAAAAATAATCTCCCGTGTCCTCCTTAAAATTTGTTTCAAACTATAGTTAGTTATAGTCTACCCTCAGTCACTGCCCCAGCTCTTAGAGAAGAGCGTGCAAGCATGCCGAGGTCTAGCATACTCCTCGCTGCCTTGCAGTTGTCTGTCACACTGTCCCTGCTGTCCTCCCTGCTGGAAAACGCAAGCGGTACCGGTGCTGAGAGGCATCTTAGTGTCTGAGAGCAAATTGGAGCATGGAGGTTTGCAACAAATGAAGTCTATTAAAGCTTAATGACTACATGGTTGTGGTAGAGTCCCACTGCTGCCTGGGCATTTTGGTTCTCATGGGACTTCAGAATTTCCCACTGCTGTTCTTGAGGGTGCAGCACTTGTTGCAGAAGCAATGGTGCTCAGCTTCTTGAGGTGATAATTTTTTAATGAATCTTATGGCCATTTCATGAAAGATGCATATAACAAGGTGTAGAGAACACAGTTGATTCTCTGAGGCCAGTGAAAGAGGAAGGAGGTAGATAGAAACACACACAGGCACCAGGTAGTGCCTGACAGGCTTTAATCATAGTTCAGGTGGCTTAACACCATGAACAGTTAACAGTGCAGAAAAGTGAAAAGTAGATAGTAGACCAAAAAAGTGTGAAGAGAGAGAGCTTTTCCCAAGAGCTTCAACAAAAGAGCCCTTCTGGGGGACTCGGGGCTCCTTCCTGACCTTCAGAGTGTAGTTTCTTTGTAGAAGTTGAATGTCGTGAGTCCTTATCTAGATGCTTAAACATCTGGTCTCACATTGCTGACTACTCAGTGTGTTCAAAGGCATGGTCATTCACTGATGGGATTAGAAACTTTTTATCTTGACTTTTACTCACAGCGCTTTTTGGTGTTTTTAAGGGAGTGCTGTGTCCAACTGGATGTGAGCTGCAAACTACACTGGTAAAACAGGAAAAAAATGTGAAAGCAGTTGTTCGTGATCTAAAGGACAAAGTGAGCAAACTGTCTGAAACCTCTACAACTTTCTATGAATACGTGACTGTTCTAGACGATAAATTGGTAAAAAGGCAAAAACAAAGACAAGGTATGCTATTTTTATGCATTACTAGTGTAAACAGTGTTGCAGTTCTATTAGCATTGCTACTGTTACTTGTTAATTGGACTTCCTAAAAAAAAAAAGTAAAAATACAGTGGATTATTTAGCAAAGTAGGGTTCCATGACCGTGTCCTCTTAAGTCTTCAAAAAAAAAAAAAAATTATTTGAGAGAGGCAGAGGAATGGATCTCATACTAAGGCAAGATTCATATGAGGCCCCTCAGTGTAAGGGTCATGTGTTCCCCCCTTACCTGCTTTCCTATGTCCATCCAGTCCCTTTATGCCCAGCTCCTGGCTTGGCACTGTGGCTCCCTGGAAAGAAGCTAATTATAGTTCTTTGGCAGAATATAGCACCACTGATAAATCTATTAGCTGGCAAAGAAATAACAATACACATGTACCACTTTGCTGAGAATCTCTGCAAAGTTTTTGCGCATTGTGGAAAAGTAAGCAAAAGAAATGCCTATACTTCCTTCCTGATAAGGAAAGAAGTGGCTTCTTAAATTGTGCTTACCAATTGCTCTTCATTATTTCATGACTGGAAAACATGTTGAAAAATAATCTGCTTGCCATCTCTTTTTTTTTTTTTTTTTAGACAATGATGATATACTTTCTCAGTACAACACAGAAGTGGAATTGCATTACAATTATATAAAGGATAATCTGGACAATAACATCCCATCTAGCCTCAGGGTCCTTCGTGCAGTTGTGGATTCTTTACACAAAAAGATACAAAAGCTGGAAAATGCCATTGCAACCCAGGTGGACTACTGCCGTTCCCCGTGTGTTGTTTCTTGTAATATTCCGGTGGTTTCAGGCAAAGGTACTCATTCAACTGTAATGACATCTCTTCTCCCATTTATATCACTGTGCAAATTGACAGATGCATCATTTGATTGGTTTTAACATGCCTCTGGAGCTTATGTCATTGATTAGGATAGCAGAAAAGAGGGAAACTGATCCCAAATGAAAATGGATGCCTATGCTGGTCAGACCAAAGATACTTTTACCCAGTATCAGTCTTCATTAATGGCCAGTAGCATTTTAAAGAAATATGTGCTTTGGGGTCTTTCTAAGGTGGAGGTGATACATTTGTGACTATTGTAGTTGTACCCTTGATTTTTTTCAGTCAAGAAAGGTTCTTCTTTCACAAGCTTGTCTAGTTCAAAAAGTCATTGGAAAGTATACAGTCTTCCATCACTCAGTCTGAACTCTTAGAAATTCCTGTTTGGAAAAGCAGAACAATGTAGGTGCACTGTTCTTTCTTCCTTGATTTCTTTCACATGATGTATCACAAAAATCAAAATGAAAGTAGAATTATATATATATTTAAAATTGTTCCCTTATAATCAGCAAACCGGAGGATAAGATGATTGTTGAAGTTCACAGGTCTTTCAGTAACAGAGTCTCTGGTTTATTTTTGCAGAATGTGAGGATATTATCAGAAAGGGAGGTGAGATGTCCGAAATGTACCTCATCCAGCCAGATCCTTTCGTCAAACCATACAAAGTATACTGTGACATGCAAACAGATAATGGAGGTTAGTGTGAAATAACTATGTTGTTAAAATATTAATTAATATGGATGCTACAAAAAATAATATTAGTAACTTGCATTTTATAACTCCATATTAGTTTATATCTCTTTTTTAATTACTTGAGAATTAAGTCTGACTCATTCAGGCAAGTCTTGTTGGACATCTTCAGATGCACAGTAGGATACTTCTATAATGAAACTGGAAATAAATTGCTGGGATAGGGTCGGTAAATAAAAATGTATCTTACTATGACTAGAATGGACAATGTATGGGTGGGCAGACAAGGACAGCCTGGCTCATTTCTTACTCTGCTACTGTGTGCTAGACAGAAGGTTGGGGCAGTCCTTCATGTTCTGGTTTTTCCACCCTTCCTTATGAAGGAGGGCACTACTTGAGTGTGAGTGAAAATGGCAAGGCTGAGCTCGTAAGCAGGGAAAACTCAGACCTGGTGCAAGGAAGCCATATGCTCAGCTTGCCTTGAGATGAAGATAAAAGGGGTGTATCTTAATGTTTCATGCTCCTTTCTTAATGGCAATTTAATCTAAATACTGTCACTCCTGCAGGCTGGACTTTGATTCAGAACCGCCAGGATGGCAGTGTTAATTTTGGAAGAGTATGGGATCAATATAAAAAAGGATTTGGAAATGTTGCAAAGAGTGGAGGGAAGAACTACTGTGATACACCAGGTAAAACACCAAACATGAAACACAAAGAGCTCCTCTTACTCAAACTGTTTTCTCATATTTCTCAAAGTTCTTTGATTTATTTTTTTTTAAATGAACTAATCCACTTTGGCAGACCTATAGGCAAATCATAAAGTTGCCCTGAAATATATGATGAAGTCTATTTCACAGAGCTGTCACTGGTTGTTTTTCAGGTGAATATTGGCTTGGAAATGACAAGATCAGCCAACTTACCAAAATAGGGCCCACTGAAGTTTTAATTGAAATGGAGGACTGGAATGGTGATAAAGTATCAGCTCATTACGGAGGTTTCACCATACAGAATGAAGGAAACAAGTATCAGCTTTCAGTCAGTAACTACAAAGGCAATGCAGGCAATGCACTAATGGAAGGAGCTTCACAGGTGCATGGAGAAAACAGGACAATGACAATTCACAACGGCATGTTCTTCAGTACTTATGACAGAGACAATGATGGATGGTATGTACTTGCATTAGACGTTTAAAATAAAAATAGAGCTGAATATAGAATATTTCTCTAATTTGCTGTTAGTTTTCACAGCATTTCGTAGTATCTTAAAATGTGTTTTATCCCTGCAAGTTATCAGCCAAATGTCCATGCAGTTCTTTTGGCTTCATCCAGGGCAGGTAAAATTATATATTAGGTTAGTGCTGCTCCACAACCAAGTAGGAAGCAAGCACACTGAATTTGATTGATTCCATGAATGATGTTACCATAGACAAATCAGCAAATATGGATGCAATAGATTCATTGTCAGAGACTGATGGTGGCAGTGCTGGGGACACTGTCTTGCTTAAGTAGGAATATGGGTACCTACTGCAGTAACACATGATGGGTCCTGAGGAAAGAGACAGGTAGCATGGCCTACTTAAACAAAGTTCTGCCTCCTCAGAAGACAGGAGCTCAGTTGTAAAGTACATAATCTAGTACTGTATCTCTAAACTATGTGCTATGTCTTTATCTTAATACCTGATTACATGTTAATGAATAAAGGAATTGTTTAGATTGGGGAAGACCTACATTTCTCATTGTCTTATATCTTTCAGTTGCGTTGATACTGCAATTATCATTATGAACTTCAAGTAACTGAAGTTATCAATCGGTAAACTAAAGTGACACTCCCAAAGAGATGCAGCTAAAGTTTGACTGTTTTTCTTAGCTGCTTCACCTTTCAAGTGCACTGTGTAGCCCACACTTGTGATGGTCAATCTTTTACAGAAAGTTCAGAGAGGATTTTAAATGTTTATTATGGTTTGAAAATTTCCGTACAGGGATAGGTGTAGGTAGTCTGTTGATCTGTTTGCTTACAGTTCATCTGTCACTCTTGACACTTTCTTTTCCCTCATCAGGTTAACTGCAGATCCAAGAAAACAGTGCTCCAAAGAAGATGGTGGTGGATGGTGGTACAACCGCTGCCACTCAGCCAACCCCAACGGCAGATACTACTGGGGAGGGACCTATAGCTGGGATATGGCAAAACATGGTACAGATGATGGTGTTGTGTGGATGAACTGGAAAGGGTCATGGTATTCAATGAAAAAGATGAGCATGAAAATCAGGCCATACTTTCCACATTAACCATTATCAAAATGTACAGAATCAGGGATTTTCTTTTAATATTTGTACATTTAGCCATGGTATTCAGGCTTGTCTTTATATGTGAGAACCAAATATGTATGTACGAGCATTTTGTGACCTAAAGTGAAAAGCTATGTCAACTGTAAATCAAAAACTGAACGATGAAAATCTCACGTGTATTTTGTTCCACAGAAGTAACTATTATAGAATAATGCTTATAAAAAAACTCCAAACCCTAACTTGTTTCACGCTTCTACAAAGGACTTCGATACCACATTTGAAGAGGGAGAGGATTATTTTTAGAAGTTTTCTAAAAATTAAATAAAGCCTTAAAACTAAAGTTTTCTTCACATGATTCCTAAGTATTTATGCATTATCTGGGGAGAAGCAAACACATTCCACTAAATAAGGGACAGCCTTTTTCTTTCATATTATAGGGGTAATGGTAACTACCTGTGTAACAAGTTGAGAAGGAATAAAGTGAAAATATAGTATCCAACAAATGGGTAGGTCACCAGTCAGTTCAAATCCTGCATGCTAGATAAAATGTGCCCTTTCCTGGGACGTGGCTCGCATCCTGTGCCTCTTAATATCCCTTCCACCATCCCACATGCTTTTATCGTAGAATAACATACAGTGTTAGAAGATCTGGCTGGTATGTCTCACACAATCACTATAGTGGGACTAGAGCAATTACTGACTCCAGTCACAGGGTAAGTGGAGGCTGGGTATTTCATCGAAGCTAGTGGTCGAGGCTCCTTCTTTAGCCAGGAGCAGAGGCTGTCCCAAAGACAGGACTTCCCAGCCCTGGTAGGCAGGATCAAACATCTCTCAGAGGGGACTGCCGTCCTCCGCAAAGGAAGGGACCAGGATCACTAGCAGCAGGGGGATCCCATCTGAAACCTCTCGTGTTGATTTAACCTGTGGAGCCCAGGAGGACAAGGAGGAGACATCATGGCAGCATCTCACTACATGAGCGCGAAATGTTTAGCATCCCCACAGGCAGTCTTCCACTGAGGCTAGGCAACAAAATGCATAAAGCGGAAGCCCCTTTTCCAAAAGCACAGATGCTTTGCCACACATGGCTGTAAAGATGTCCTTGCTCTTCAGCAAACTCTCCAAAAATGTTAGACAGTGGCTGTGTTTAAGCACTGAAAAAAGGCTAAAAGTGAAGTGCTTTGCCAGTATTTGATGATATTGTTAAATGGTATGAAATATGCTGGCCAGTTAGACTGGAGGCAAGGGAAGTTTGCTCATGATTGTTTCTCAATAGAATCACAGAAATACTAAACAGAGTAAATACTTGTGTAATTTTATGTCATAAGGTATAAAGGCAAATACAGAATGTTCTTGTGTAATTGTGTAACCAATGTAACTGTTTTTCCATGCACAGAATCACAGAATCACAGTATGGTAGGGGTTGGATGGGACCTTCAGGGATCGGCTAGTCCAACCCCACTGCCAAAGCAGGTTCACCTAGAGCAGGTTGGACAGGAATGCATCCAGGCGGGTTTTGAATATCTCGAGAAGGAGACTCCACAACCTCTGTGGGCAGCCTGTTCCAGTGCTCTGTCACTCTCAAAGTAAAGAAGTTTTTCCTGCAGCCATCTTTTTGCTAAAAAATCCTTACCACACGCTGTCAGTAAGTTGCTGATTTAAACCCCTTATCTGTAGAAGAATCCTTGCTTGACACGTGTGCTGAGAAATATTCTAAACCAAGGATGTATATACTATAGCCATCCAGGTGCTTCTCATCTTGCTTGTGCTGGTTACAATCATAACTTTTTAGTGGTCACTAGAATCATAGAATCATAAGACTGGTTTAGGTTGGACGGGACCTTAAAGCTCATCTAGTTCCAACCCCACTGCCATGGGCAGGGCCACCTGCCACTAGACCAGGTTGCTCAAAGCCCCATCCAACCTGGCCTTGAACACCTCCAGGGGTGGGGCCTCCACAATTTCCCTGGGTAATTTGTTCCAGTGCCTTGCCACCCTCATAGTGAATTTTTTTTTTCTAATATCTATTCTAAATCTACCCTCTTACAGTTTGAAGAAATTACCCCTCATCCTATCACTACATGCCCTTGTAAAATGTCCCTCTCCAGCTTTCTTGTAGGTCCCCTTCAGATACTGGAAAGCTGCTATAAGGTGTCCCTGGAGCCTTCTTTTCTCCAGGATGAACAACACCAACTCTCTCAGCCTGTCCTCATAGGAGAGGTGCTCCAGCCCCCTGATCATCTGCATGGCCCTCCTCCGGACCCGCTCCAACAGGTCCGTGTCCTTCTTATGTTGAGGGCTCCAGAGCTGGATGCAGTACTCCAGGTGGGGTCTCATGAGAGCAGAGTAGAGGGGCAAAATCACCTCCCTTGACCTGGTGGACATGCTTCTTTTGATGCAGCCCAGTATATGGTTGGCATTCTGGGCTACAAGCACACATTGATGGCTCACATTGAGTTTCTCATCAACCAACACCCCCAAGTCCTTCTCCTCAGGGCTGCTCTCAATCCATTCTCCACCCAGCCTGTATTTGTGCTTGGGATTGCTATGACCCATGTGCAGGACCTTGCACTTGGCCTTGTTGAACTTCATGAGGTTTGCACAGGCCCAGCTCTCAAGCCTGTCCAGGTCCCTCTGGAATGGCATCCCTTCCCTCCAGCGTGTTGACCACTCCACACAGAAAATAATAGCCTATTTTGGGAGTTATATTTTGATGAGTTAGCATGAATTGTCTTATTTTGAAGCTACAGTATGCATGGTAAACTACCTAGAATTCATCAATGGAATGGAAGGTCTACCTCCATATTTGTAAAATCAAAGCTTAGGATATCCTTAAAAGTCAGTCCTAAAATGCATGCATCATTTATCGAAGTATGCTCCATGTTAGATGTGTGCCAAATGTAAGAACCCAAACCACCCACTGCTCTGCCTGAGAAGTGACTCCTGGTGCTGTTGTGCTCCCCTCGAAATGGAAATGAGAGGAGATGGCCTAGAAGTGTGACTGTCGAACCTGATCAGACTTTCACAGTTCATGTTAGTGGGGCAGGAGTTCGTGATGAACATACTTCTAAATTCTTTTACTTCTTTAACACTCTTAAACAAAGTTAGTAATTCAAATTATAAATATTTTTATCTCCAGTCAAGGTGTGAGCTGCCAAAGACATAGACATAGACATACAGACATAGACAAAGACATAGTCAAAAACATAGACAAAGTTTATATATAAAGTTTTAAAATCAATATTTCCTTGAAAAGTTTTGTCAGTTATAAATAAGATGAAAGAACTGTTTTGTTAATGATTAATCAGTGTTTATTTTTTAAGCCACAGATGTGTCCAGTTGCCTTCAAATTCACAGGGTAAAGGTACATCATGCACATACATATAAAAAAAGTCTTTTCAACTTGTAGTCGTAACACATATAATAAAGGCCTGTCTTTCTACAGGGTTTCTATGGGCCTGATTTTCATTCTAACAATTTTGAGGGAATAGTCAGAGGCTCTAAATGGCAGCCAGACCACACCATTTTCGATCTCATAAGGAATGTTGTACCTGGGGTCGTAGTGGCCCCCCAGGTAGTAAATGCCATTGAGGTTGGCCGCCTGGCAGCTGTTGTACCACCAGCCGCCCCCATACATCTCCGCACAGCTCTCCTCCCAGCGGTCCTGGTCCCGGTCGAAGGTGCTGAACTGCATCTGGGCATGAGACGTGTATTCGGTGCCCTCCTCCAGCCAGCCGGCGATCAGCGCGTCCCCGGCGGTCCCCTCGTAGGAGGACACGGCAAGGGTGTACCCTTCTGCTTCAGACCCTACCTGTATGATATACTCTGCATACACAGCATTTCCATCCCAGTCCTCTAACTCTATCCGAAGGAGAGTGTCATTCTGAGTCAGCAAGTGTATGTTTTCATTGCCCAGCCAGAACTCTCCTCGCCCTCTGCCATCCACGCTGCCGAAACCTCTCTTGTAGTCTTGCCAGGTCCGGTTAAAATTCACTGATCCATCCATTCTCTGTTGGATCAATAGCCATCCTCCCAAAGTGGTGTCTTGGTCGCAATAAACTGACAAAACCTTATTGGATCCCGCTGGCTTGATTTTGAAAATGCCACTTTTGGCACCAAAAGTGTGTTTCTGGCGGATATCATCACAGTCTAAAAAAAAAAGTTGATCTGGTTTGACAGGAGTTATCAGCAAAATTTAATAAAAGGTTCAGAGGAATCCAAGTACCAATAGCTCTGAGGAAAATTGTTAAACATGTTTTGGACTACACTAGGTATAGTGACAGGCAACATTAAAAAGAATTCAGAAAAGAAAACTTTACATATTTCTTAAATTGTGAATTGTCTATGTAATACCCGAGTATTAATGAAATATTTTCCTTTTTTGTTTCAGAGGTGGCAACAAACAGACACAGTGCTTGCATTTTATTATTACACTGTTGTACTGCAGTATCTAAAACCAACGTGTCAGTTTGGTTATGGATGGAGTTCGGCTCCACTCCCTCAATAACTACTTTTGTGATGCCCGTGTACCTTTCCCAGTGTTGGCTGTCCTTTGCTTCACTCCTGACGGTCTGAAGCTGCGTGCCTGAAAGTCTGGGATATCCTCTGCACTCTGATCATGTTGCACCCCACCTAGCTGCTCAGTTATTTCACGGGTCTTTAGTGATTTGGTCTCGAAAGTGGAGCCTCCCTTGTTGAAACTAGAAGAGGAGCTGGTCACTACAGTCTTGGAGTGACTTGCACTGCCAGATGGGAATCCAGATGGCTGAAGGTGAAGTCCTCCAAAGTCATCTTCTTCCTCCTCTCCTAAGTCTGTAAATTTGCCTTTCCCCCCATAAGCCCCTGAATGACTGGATACTCCAGTACCTAAGTGACTACTGCCTGTGCCAGTTGTGTGGCTGCTAGTGTGGCTGCTAGTGTGGCTAGTTGAAATGCTGCTAGATCCACCAAGGGGCCTACCAGCAGTGGATGGAGAGTCAGGGTTAAAAAATGATTCCAGATCAGGGAATATGCTCTCTAGCTTGTGGAAGCCATCTGTCCCACCAATATGGTAAACGGTCCCTTCCCCTCCAACATTTCCTGCTCCTTCTAAATAGGAGCAGTCTGAGCCATCAGAAGAAACCATTTTTTCAACTACTTCTTCTCTAGGGCCATCAGGGCCAGTGACAAATCTTGTGGTGGTAGTTTTGGTGCATCTATGAACAGTGGAAGAGGTCTTGCCTCCCAGACTAAGGGTTTCTCTCCCATGGGCAGGAGTAACTAATTTGCTGGTGTGTGAAGGTCCATCCCCCCTCGATTCTGGCATGGGGTACAAGCTGTCACCTCGGGAGGGGGTTGTGTCTGTTTCTGATCTTTCTAATACCGCTTGCATCTGCCTGATGTTATTGACTATGTTCAGAGCTTGCATTTCAGGCAGACGCTTATGCTTAAAATGCTCAGGAACATTTGAGTCCTTAAGCGGCCTCATTTTCAGTCTGCTTAAGGTGGTTGTTTGAAGCTCTGGGTGCAAGTTGATGGAGTTGGCTTGGGTAAGCTGCTTCTGGATGTTGTCGTAGCTTTCTTTGTCCAGCTGGTAATCAAAACTTTTAGCACAGGTTCCTTTGCAAGCTCGTATCTTAATATCAATGTCCACCTACATAAACAGAGAAAAATAATTTGGTTAGGGAGCTTTCCTGATTTTCTCAAGCAAGTGTATCCTTTAACTGGACTGGGGGAAGGTGGGAGCTGCCCTGGTACCTCTCACCTACAGCTGAGCTTTTCCAAAGCTCAGTTTTGAAACCATTCCTGGGTTTATTTCCACTGTAAATGCAACACGTGCAATAGCACAGTGCACAGGAGCTCGGTGGAGAAGTATGTTGTAGCATGACCCTAATCTCTGCTCCCTTTATTCTCAGGGCACAGGGCTGTCTTCCTGGGTTTGGGGGGAGTGCTGCAGAGCTGGGCACACTCCCTGGGGACCAGGGCAGAAACGGGTCCTCCAAGGAGTGGGGAAGACACTGGACATGTCCCTGAGCCTGTCATGGCCCTGCTGTGAGGCCTGCCATCCTGGGCTTACCACTGCTTTCCCAAATGATCCAAAAGCCAGATCTCTGATCCAGGGATCAAAATGGACTTTTGAGCAAAACCACTGTTTGTGCCAGGACTTTTCCTTGCATTCCTGTCAAAAGAACTGGCTGCAACCTGGGAACACGGGCTAACACCAGCACTGGCTGCGGGCAGCGGTGGCAGCACTGGGGAAGGACAGGACACCTCATGCTAGCTGCTCAGCAGCTCCTTACAGGAGGAGAAACTCCTCATACAGAGCCAGTTATCAGCAGATATAACATCCTTGCTGCCTGTCTGAGAGCAGAAGCGGCAGATCACAGAATCACAGAATCACAGAATCTCCTAGATTGGAAAAGACCTATAAGATCATTTAGTCCAATCATTAACCTAACACTGACAGGCCCACCACTAAACCATGTCCCTAAGCACTATATCTACGCGACCCTTAAATACCTCCAGGGATGGGGACTCCACCACTGCCCTGGGCAACACGTTCCAATGCCTGACGACCCTTTCAGGAAAGAAATTCTTCCTGATATCCAATCATGGGTATTAGATGGGACCAGGAGTCCTCCTGAGCTCACGATGCTTCCCACAGAGCAGGAAAGAAAGAATGGTTCCCACAGAGCTGCATGGAAAGCATCGCATTTGGGGATTTGCCTCAGCAAGTCAAATCCTGTGGGAGTTGCACTGCATTTTCTTCCAGAGGGAGCACTGCTCACCATGTACGATATAATGGATAGACCCTCTTTCTGTAGGTAAGCCTGGAAAGAATGCAAATTACGTAGCAGCTACCTACCTCCAAGCGCTTCATCTCCACCACCTGTTCCTGGATGCTGCTCTGCAGAGCTTTAATTCTGTTCACTTGAGTGATAACTCTCTGCTTTAATGTCACAATTCTCCGCCTCAGTTCTCCTGACACATGGCCATAAGCCTCATCAGTCTCTGAAACAGAAATGCATCACAGTCACGTATGCACGTGTGATTTTCTTTCCTAAAAGAGTAGCATGTTTTAAAATATGTAATTAAAACATGTAATTAGGAACTATTTCTCATAGTACTGAGCAGGTAAAAATTACATTAGTTTTTACTAGTTAGCAGTTAAGAGTTTTGTTTTACTATGTTTATTCTGGCTCTTGATAATAAGGTCCAGCGTAGCATATATTTTCACATTATGCACAAAAAAATAATAATAATTCAGCAATGGATAATAAAACTGGGTGTGAGATACTCACGCTGAGCACTGTCCAGGTCTGGTTTTAGTACATTTATGGTTTCCACAATTATCCGATTGGATTTTTTAAAGTTGTTTTGATTTTCTGCAAGCAGCTTCCTGATTTTTTCTATTCTGTGATTATAATCCTGGTCCGTTTCATCAATCAGTCCTTGCATTCTGCAGCCTGATGGACATTTTGTACCCTAAAATTGGAAGAGGGCAATTATTGTCTTAAAATCTTCACAAGTGAACCTTTTTTTAACATTACGTTTGCAGACTTTTGGCCAACACTGAAAACATTAGAAAAAAAATAGGGCAAGATTCTGCAAGTTCTCTTTAGATGTCCTGTCCTATTCATCCAACGACTTCGCCAAGGACTTGCGTGACTTAGAGCAAGGCACCTGGGGGCTGATCCTTTACCTGCTATGCCTCTGGCACTGGTGTGATGGAATCAGGGACGCACATCCTCAGAAACCTGCCATAAGGTGGATGCGAGGAACAAGTAAACCCTTAATATTCCCTCTCTTCTGCTCCTCAGGGGTGAAATATGACATACATACATATATAGGTCCCAAAGGGCTGCTGTAAGAAGTAGTCTGTTATCTGGTTTGAGCAAAGATGTTAGAGGCCAACTTATTTAAGCAAAATTTTCCTCAGAAAAGCTTAATGTTCTTACAGAGTAAAGCTCTTTGCCAAGATGCCGTCAAATCAATGTAGCATAGAGATGGACTGAGATGCAAGAGAGAGACAAATTAACAGTTTATACACAAAGACATCCAGTCAATCATCATGAGTCTTTTCCTGAACATTTTGTCACCTGACTTCGTAAAAAGTAACTAGTGAAGTATAAGTTATTTCTAGCTATTTCTTCTCTTTATTGCGCATCTTTCTTTCCATTGTCTTTGTTTCACCAATTCTGAAAGTGGCAATATCAAAATTCTGAAAATGAATCCTTCTTATTTTTTTCTAGGAATAGCTGCCTTTTATTTCACCTTTCTTTTCCAGGCTTACTTTCTCTGCTGATTCTGCACCCCCTGCAAACTTCTTTTCACCCTCTTTCTTTCTCCTCGTTTTCTTCTTTCTTTCTTTCTTTCCTTCCCACAGGAGATCTCTCCAGACCACCCCAACGTGAAATGTTACCTGTCCTCCCTCAGACCTAAAGCCCCACTGTGTGGTGGCTGCATGGCACCCGTCACAGCGGTCCAGCTGAGGTCCATGAGTGTCCTACTGATGGGCCCTGTGTCCGCCCCCAGAGCTCATTGCTCACCCAGTCATCGTCCGCACAGATGGGCCAGTTCTTCTCATACTGGCAGGTGGTCTGGGACATGTGCTCCACAATCCTGGGACCACGCACACCTGCACCCTCCTTTTCAAAGGTAGTCTCTCCATTTTGTGCCTGCCAGGAGGAAAAAGGGGAAAAGCAAAACTGAGGTTAACTAAACAGCTGCCAAGACAACAGAAATATAATGCTTATGTCCTCAAACACTCAGTGGCATAGCTGATGTGTGGCAGTTACAGCCATCTGGAAACCATCATGCTGAACAGTGCAAGGATTTTATTCCTGACATTTCTTGTAAGATACGATTGTGTTTGTTTTGTCAGAATAAAGCTCTTCATCTCTTAAAATGTATGCTGCTATGCAGGGAGCTGGTGATCCTCAGGATATATTATGATAATATCATCCCACAGAAATCTTGTGTTCTGCGAGTAAATATAAAATTAACTTGACATTAGATTGGAACTGGTTAAGTTAAAGCAAATACTTAGAAAACCCTATGTTCTATTTTCATTTGCTGCAATATTTCTAAATTTCTTTTTCATTCTGCCACCTTCAGTATACACAAAACTGGCTTAAAGATATGTATGATGAGAGTTTTCCCATTAGTGTTTCTGATTTTAATCACAGTGGCTAACTGTAAGCTTGTAGCACTGTTTTGCCTGGCATAAAGAGTGAGAAAGCTAATAGCATCGTAATAAAAATAATAATGTCAGTGATGGATGGATTCCATTGTGCTAATACAAAGAAGAGAAATAAATCTACTGAGATTTTCTTCAAACCTGAGAAGAATAATGGCATATATACAAACTAATTCTATGCCAAAACACTGTAAGGATTCGTACTGTGTTATCACTTAGTAAAAGACTGGAAAATAATTATTTTTCATAAAAGAAAGCCCTGTTTTACGGCCTGAGGTATAATTAAGTCTGACTGGATTCCTTATGTTCTTTTTAAACAGCATAATTAATGCTTGAAAATATTAATGATTAATTATTATTATAATTAATGCTTAATTCTGAGGCAGAGAAAGTTTTCCTAATTCTGGCCTCCAGGGCCAGAACCTCAGCCCTGGGGAAGTGGAATGTCATTACTAAAATCAGCAGATTCATGCTGGTTTGATCCCTCCTGAGGATCAGGCCCAAGTGCCTCTTAAAAGTAACAAATAAAAACTTTACTTTTAGGTGGTCTGTGCCCTTTCAGCATTGACAGCTCCAATGCGACTGCTTCTGTTTTGTCCCATCTGCTTCCTATATTTTCTGTCATTTGTTAAAACATGCACATTCTTCAAAAAACAGTCACAAAGGCAAACGTAAAGAATCTAACATAAGATTATGGTCCCAGACCTCAATGAGAAAAGACCAAGGTTATATTAGCATAGCTGAAAATCAAGTCTATCTCTTTCCTTCTTAAAAATTGATTCTTACTTAGCTTAGTTTAACCTAATGTTGCTGCCACAGGAATCCTTGGTTTTTAATGCGCATTTTATAAAAAAGGTATTGTGTGTCATTTGTAGGTGGAAAACCCTGGTGAAGTACTGTCCCAAGGAAGGTCGAATTCACCCTAATAAACATGAAAATTCCTGACTCTTTGGAGCCAGCAGCAACCAGTCAGTCAGCTTTAAGACTTACAGCATCACCTATGAATCCATGAATTCATGTTAATGTATATGCTTTGCTGCTCCTGAAGCCAGGCAGATTCAGCAAAACCGAATTAAGCAAAAATAGAGCGCTGGATACTCAAGAACTACTGATGAAAGTCCAGCAGTGGTTACAGTAAGCTTGTGCATATGTGAGTGCATTGAATTTTACGAGCTAGGTGGCAGCCAAAATGTATCTATCTAATGAATAAACATTAAATAAATGCTTACTCCTCAAAACAGAAAGATATGAAAAGAATCAAGCAAGCAAACTCATACCCAGGCTAAGTTGAGGCACAGCAACACACAGAGGATCCTCATTGGTATCATCTTCAGGAGAAGAGCAAGCAGAACTCTGACTGAAAGGATGTTCTTCACCAGTCTTTTGGTGCAATTTAAACCTTAATGCGAAGCTGAGATTAATCATTATGCTCCCTTCTGTTTGGAGATAAAACCTGCCAAATTCTCCCCTCCCCCTTAGGTGATTACTTAAGGTCTCTTGCACAAGTTTCTGATGTTATTTGCTCCAGATAAGTTTGCACAGCACCAACATGCGGGCAACACCATGTATTCCAGGAAAAAATCCGTCTAAAGCTAAGTTTCTCGTAACTGGACGTTCAACTCAGATGTGTGCAGGACCTAGCAGAATCCAGCAATGCTTACCTGCTGGAAGACACACACTCGGTGCGATGGGTGTTTAGCTAGCATAACCAAAGAGTTGATATTTGAAAAAGGAAGTCATTGGTTTGCCCTTCCTGCATGACTGTGTTCCTCTGCTGTGAAATCCACTGGCCTTTCCAAAGCAAGTACTAGTGGAAGAGAGGTTGATACAGTCTATTTGTGACCATGTGGTCACATCAACCAAAATTAATTCCTGAGGAGGGCAGAGCCCAGTTTATACCAGTTCTTACAGCTGGACCTTGCTAGTATTTGTATAATGCATGATGTGTTTAACATTATGCTGTCTCTTACGTAAATGGTATACTATAATTTTTTATCAAGTAGGATTTGTTTGAAATGAATGCATATTTATGAAGAGCACAGTAGAGTGATACTTGAAAATGTCCCAGAACAGATGTTAAGTGTAATCAATCTTCCTAAGGAGTCATGTCTCCTTAAATGTTTGTATAATGGGTATAGCTTCTGTGTGGCAACTGATGATAATGTGCTGCTGCTCTAAGCTCTACAACAAGCCTTACTGTTAATGGGGAGTGTTTCACATGGCTGTCAGGCATGAGAGGTGCTGCCCACCTCAAAAGTTGCCACCGCAGCGAGCAGGAATGAGCAAGAAAACCCTTGCTTGAGCAAACGTGTGCCTAATCAGTTGAAAGAACAAAATTCTCTCTTGGCTTTTTAAAACTGCATGACATTCACAAAACTCTGCATCATCTACAGGTTGCAGCATCTTATCATATTCTGCTTTAGGGGGACACGTTTAGGCTCGACTCTGGCATTTTACAACATATTTAATTCAAAATAGCTGATTTTAGCTTTGGATCCATTCCAGCAGCCACTTCAGGTTTTGTCTTATCCGTCTTCCCTCTGCTTTTCCTCTTGTTTTCTGCCTTCAGGAGGCTTGAACCCTCTCCACGTAAAGTTCACTGCAGTTGAACAGGACCCTTTGTTTCCTCCCATTTCTGGCCTTGCATTTCATGCTTCTCTTATCTAGCTAAACCCTCTTCAACCTGACTTAATGTATACCAATATCACTAACAGGGAGTCATATCCTCAGGTAGCAGAAGAGCTCAATAAGATGGTGCTACAGTGATTAACACCTACACCACCAGGATCTGGTTTTGCATGACGAAGGGTTTCTATTATTTTTAAGGCTTAATCTTATTTTATCTGTGCACATTCTGAAACAAGATGTTCTGTTTATTTCAATTCCCTGCAACACGCTTTGTAAAGTCTTCTGTTGAATCTCATGCAGTGCCAGTAATACTATGATGCAACAAACCTCTAAACCTCTTCTGATTTCAGCAACAGGACAGCCCAACTAACTTCAGCAACAAACGTCCAAACAGACCGCATATTACCTTTGCTTAGTTTGAGGATCAGCCAGCCATGGCTGTGTTGTTTGGTCCATAAATGTCCATAAGGCAGCTCCTGAACTCAAAGCAGATAATAAATATACTTCCACACCAAAATGCTCAGCTGCCAACTTCAGCGGGGGTAAGATTGATGATGCTTCCCCACTCCAAGTCCTACACAGTTACATTCATTCTGTTGCAGCAGTTCTGTGAAAGAACTATAAAAAGGTCAGAGGACAATAAAATGCTTAAAGGAAAGACCACAATGAGAGGAGGTCTTGCAGAATTAGGATTAATTATTTTACAGAACAGAGTAAAATGGGCTTCATCCAAAATATGTGGGAGTCTCCCACTCAAACCAACAAGTTCCAATTTAGCCTCCACAATAGATACGCACCTCTGCTTAAAGATCACAACCTTAGGACCTCCGTGCTCCGGAACACAAGAATTGCTATTACAGCCTTCGTGTGATCTCCTTGTGCATACACTCGTGGACTGTGCTTTACCCCAGAATCACGTGTGATGTTTCTTCCACCAAACCCCTTCCTCCTCACACTGAGCATGGCTGGTGCTCCGCAGGCAAGCAGCTTCCCAGACCTGTACGCTCTTTTCATTGTATGATGATGCTCTGCAGACTGCTTAAAGCTTCAAGGATTTTCCTATGGTGCTCATCGCTCCGCTGCCCCAATGCTTTACAAACATTCATTCCCTGGGCACAGCTTTCCCCTTTTCACAGCTGCAGAAGCCAGGTGAGAAGGTTAAGTAAAAAATTAGCTATTAATTTTGGGATCCATTTTGATAGCCTGAATCTTCAGGGCACACCTTATGTGCAGATCCCGCTGACGGCAGCTGTAGCTCTGTGCCTGCACCGGGACTCAGGAGGAACATCCAGCAGCCAGCTCTGAGACACCTGAGTGTCTTGCCTCTGGTCTCACAGGAACCAGGTGATGAGAGCATGAATAGTACCAAATTCTGCAGGGTATCAGCTGTAAGAAAGAGACAACTGTGCCCCACCTGGTCTTACTCACTGTGTGCATTGCAACCTGTGCAACAACTAAAGCATCCTTCATAATTCAGACATGATGTGACATGTTACCTTATTTCTGGCTTTTCCCAATTTGTAAGAGCTCGATTTTGTGATCTTCAATAATCTCTGAACATTATTTTTGTAATGTAATAGGTCTTAAAAATCAAGAGTAGTCAAAGCACATCAAGCAGAAGAATTTCTGCCTTCTCAACCATGCTGACAGAGAATGTGACAATTGCTAGATGGTGTCCCAGGTACCAGCTACCAATGTAACACTGGACACAGCAGTAGTATGTGCCAGGACTCCTCTGACCCTGATGGAAAGCGCAGCTCTCTGGTGACCTTCAAATGCAGAAAACGTAAGCTCTGGTCCAAGTAAAACTCGACCACCAAGGCTAGAGGGACTGGAAAAAGCCGATAACCGATCATAAACATTAGCTGAGCTACGAGGGGTTTCCTGCTTCATGTGAAGGGGATTGCTGGGTAAAACTGGGGTGAAGGAGGAGCTCCTTTCCAGTTGAGGGCTGAATCGGGGCCTGAACTTTAGCCCGTACCTTTGCTTTCATGTTGAAATCATCCAGTCACTTCTCCCTGTGTTTGTTTGGAAGGCTAAAGGCCAAGAGCTAGATAAACTTTGGATTTAACTTTAATTCATGATCAAAGGACAGAAGTGCAGTTCACTACTTCAGCTGCCCTGCTCTTGGCAGGTTGCCACAGTAATAGTTGAGGAGTCGGGGATTTAACTCTGGTTTGTGTGCCCTAGATGTGAGACAGCCCTTGTTTGCTCAGCACTGCCCCTCTCTCCTGCCACTGGTTTCCAAGCAGTGCCACCTTCTCCTCTAGCCTGCTTATTCGTGTCCGTCCTCTGGACACCTTGGCTGAGACTTCATCCTCCTTCAGCCCCAACTCTCCACTCCACTTTCTCTTCACCTGCTCCTTGTGGACTACTTAACTCTTCTGAATTCGTTACTAGCCAGTCCCAGCATCTGGTCCCACAGCTTCCCCATGAAATGTCCCAGGGACTGAGGGACCCAGTAAGTCCCCCAGTCTGTCCACCTTTATTCCACCTCAATCCTTTCCTTGTCCACTTTTTCAGTTTTGGTTTGGTTTGGCTTTTTGCTTTGGAGTGAGCATGCAAAAGAGAAAGTATTTCTGTTCCCAATTCCTCTGTTTTGTGCTACAGTGGTCTTTGGAAGAGTGACTGCAAGCACGAGGTATATAAGAAAGGCAAATTCATTGTAGCCACCAAGTCATATAATGAACTTTTATAAACTCAGAGGGGCACAGGCTTGCCTAAATACAGACGAGTTTCGCTACAGGCTATGATCTGAGGGTCATGTACGATAAAGACTGATTTAGAAAAGAGAAATATGACCTCTCAGTATGCAAAATAGGGGCATTAAGGCAAGTTGCAATCTATTTGCTTGCAAAAAATAATACTGAGAGTATTATTCTCTCTCTAAGAGTCAGAAGAAATAGGAGATCTGTTCAGGCCCCTTTCTGATAGTTAGAGGGTTGGAAACAGTAAGAAAGGAGCCTCCAAAGGCATGAGTCTTGCCAGTCTTCTTTCAGGGACCAGAGAGTATAACGGCGGGCTGCGATCCTGCAGACTCCCTGATGAACTCTGGCATAGGACTTCTTTGAAAGATCAGGCTTCTTGGATTCGATAGCTCTGACCCTGCTGACCACTGGAACAGATGGTCCTCTCCAAAGAGGTTAAAATGATTTGTGAAAACTTAGGACACCAATCAACAAATCAACTGGAAGAATAAGCCAATCTTAGTTCTGGTGAGCAACCCATAAAATGCCAGCTCACACCAGCGAAATGTGTGTAGTTACAGCAGATTGTCATCAAATAAATCATTGTGGGCAAAAGCTAAACCGGGAGAGGCAAATCACAGTTCAGACCTAACAGAGTGTGGATACAGAAGTCAAAGTGACAGAGGGGAAAGGAATATTTTTTAATTCCATGTTGCAAATATGTAAATAATAACAAGCTTAAAGTGATGTCATAGGTGGGATAAACTGAAAACAGAAAGTGGAAGGGATTTGGCCAATGCCACTCAAGTGGCTGTTTGCAGAACCAGGATCAGACTGGATTTGCCAACCCTCAGCTCGCATCCTTCCCCCAGGCCTCTCTACACATACTGCTTCAGCTCCAAGGAACCACGGGAGAGGCCTCACGGCACAAAACGCTCAGAAAACTGCTTTGCTTGGTGAGGAATTGGGTGTCGAGGCTGGCGGTGAGCATGGCTGCTTGCATGGGTGCAACCGAGCCGTGCAAATATACCAGTGGGTGGTGGGTGTGGAGGGGTTGTCCCTCATCCCAAACAGTTGATAACCCCGTGCTGACCCTATGCTGATGATGGCTTCTTCTCACCTGCTCCTGAGAAACCTGCCTTCGTCTTAGATTTTGGCCCAAGGGTAAAATTAAAAGGGTAAAACTTGAAGTCAAAACAACCTCAGTAAAAATGCCAGGGGGACAGCAGCTTATCGAGCTATGGAGACTCAAATCCAGGGAAAGAGGCTCAGCAGCAGCCACGCAAGAGACATGGGCACTAAAACTGGGAAAATGTTGAGGCGGCATAAACTGCCTTTAAGATCTGTCTTATTAAGTGTAATGTATCCTTGTCTTTAAAATAAAGCATTTGAATGTGCTGTTCAGAAATACAAGGTAAACTTCTGGCCTCTCACTAGTAGCTAAAAACAAAGACCGCGATGCACTTCATATTTCACTTCTTAATATATCAACTTGAGGTAGATATAAAGACAGAGATAGAGACAGAGACAGAGACAGAGAGAGAGATACAGAGGTAGAGGTAGAGATAGAGATATGTATTTTAGCTCTGAGTGTATTTTTTGTTGAGCAATTTATCCACAAACCTAATTTGATTTGCTAATGCACCCCTCAAATGCACTTAATTAGATATTCTGAGTACATTCAGACTGCATCGCAAACTCTTTGCTGTTCTTGATCTGTGCTGTGAGTTTGCTTATGTGGATCACATGCAAAATTATTACCAGATCTAGAAAAAGAAAATGCAAGTAAAACACCACGACTTTCTGCTGTAAATTTTAACATTTTTTGGGGTTAGATAATGGCACTAGGTAGGTTAGATTAATTTTTAAATATTTATGAATAAAAAGGCAGTATTCAGGAATAATGTTTGTACAGCGTAATGCTACCCAGAAAGCCAATTGCATCCTGGGCTGCATAAAAAAAAAACATGTCCACCGGGTCAAGGGAGGTGATTTTGCCCCTCTACTCTGCTCTCATGAGACCCCACCTGCAGTACTGCGTCCAGCTCTGGGGCCCCCAACATAAGAAGGACATGGACCTGTTGGAGCGGGTCCAGAGGAGGGCCATGAAGATGATGAGAGGGCTGGAACACCTCTCCTATGAGGACAGGCTGAGAGAAAAGGCTCCAGGGAGAACTTAGAGCCCCTTCCAGTACCTAAAGGGGCCTACAGGAAAGCTGGGGAGGGACCCTTTATCAGGGAGTATAGAGATAGGATGAGGGGTAATGGTTTTAAACTGAAAGAGGGCAGATTTAGATTAGATATTAGGAAGAAATTCTTTACTGTGAGGGTGGTGAGACACTGGAACAAATTGCCCAGGGAAGTTGTGGCTGCCCCATCCCTGGAGGTGCTCAAGGCCAGGCTGGATGGGGCTTTGAGCAACCTGGTCTGGTGGGAGGTGTCCCTGCCCATGGCAGGGGGGTTGGAACTAGGTGATCTTTAAGGTCCCTTCCAACACAAACCATTCTATGATTCTATAATTCTATGTGCTATATAGCAAATGAAACTTTTATCCTGAACAATATTTGAGAAACTTATTAATATGTATTCTCTGGAGTAAAATATCTGCTCCTGGTCATGGGTAGAATACTTCCTAACACATCCTGATGGAAAATGTATTCATTACTTTGTGGTAAGCTCAGTTAAGTAGCTATCAGCAGGAAACTAGGCCTCTTTCAAGTTGCTATGTACTTTGATCTATGTCACAAATCAATTTCATCAGAAAACAGAATGAAATCTTTTGAAAACAAGCCAGATTTTATGGACAAATAGCTCCAACACTTGCCTCTAAACAAAGAGCAGAAACTACTGGCATGCAATTCAGGAATCACTGAATCAAACAGGTTGGATCAAAGTAACCTTCCAACCATCATAAAGTTTACTTTGTTTTGTTTGGCCAACAGTACAGCACAGATAACAAGTTCAGATTTTTTGTAATAATCAAAAATTTATTGAGAATTTATACAGAAAAAAATAACCATGTACAGAGGTAAGAACTGCTTAGGGAAGAGGCTTGGGCATTTTACAGTCAATGGTGTTTTATCGTCAAAACTGAACTGTGTAATGTTAGGTAAGTTCAGTGTCTAAGATATAAAAGATTTGTTTTCCCCTTTCAGACCAGTCTTTGTGAAATTGTCCCTTTACGAGTCTCCAACCTACAACAGAAAAAAAAAAGAGAACATTTTAATGTTCTTCTAAAGAAAGAAGTATGTAAGACTATGATGACATGTTGATAGTGTTTATACATAGTTATACTAGTTGGAAATTAAAAATGCAGCATTTAAAACATATGAAGGCAAGGGATTATTTCTGATAACGAGACTATCCATTTATCTATCTGTTAAAAGAAACAGTAATGTGAAAGGTATACTAAGATCAAAGTACAAATATTTCTGTGACAAAATGGTAAACAAAGCCAACTTCTCTAAGATGCAGTGGGCTTAACACATCAGCTGTCTTTGCTCAGTGTTTGGAATGATAACTATGTTCTGTTGTCATTTTAAATATCTCCTCGGCCCTGCGGTCGAACCTGTTTGATGTTGCCTAAGTTGTGTTGCTGTCCATCTACTGACAGTCTGTTGAATGGGATGATTTTCATTGCAGTTTTCTTCATGGAGTACCACCGGTCACGCCAGGTTGCCCAAATAATGCCATTGTCATATCCAGATGGACCAGCATCTTTCGATGTGTACACACCATCTTAAAAACATCAGTTGGAGCAAAACAATTAGTTGCTTTTTAAAATAGTTAATGTGCCCATACATTTTTTTGGTACCAACACTTCCATGGCATCCTGGGGCATGCTAACAGGCCCCATTCACTGCCCTGCTTCCCCTAATTTGCCTCTCTCAAGACTGATTCTCCCACTTTGGGCTGGAAAGCAGCCCTAACTTCCTCCTGCTGGCATTAACAGTTATTGTAAAGAACGTGCTACGCCAGCTGTGGGAAATCCAGATGGCAAAACGTACTCAGTGAGAGTGACTCATTTTTCTTTGTCACTAAAACGTGGTGTCCTGGGTTATAGGTATTTAGAAGATACTTTACCTATATAATATTTGCCATTGAGGTGGCCAGCATGACATCTGTTCATCCACCATCCAGATCCATCTTGCTCAGCACAGTTGCCAGCGAAGTTATCATTGTCATTGTCATAGGTACTGAACCGCATGCCATTGTGAGAGGTAAAGGATTTGTCACTGGGATCGTCTCCAAAATCAAAGCCATCAAAGGCATCCCCGGCTTCACCACCAATAAAGTAGGCATAAGTCAGCCGATACTTGTCTTGTTCGCTTCCCACTTTGAATACAGCATAGTCAGCAGTGCTGTTAACAAAGGATAATGGTGAATATGAGCATGCTGCATTCCCAGTACATGCACAAATGAAAAATAGGTGTTAGCACTGCAGAAAAGGCATTTATGGCACCCTAGCATTTGAAAAGGAATTTGTTTTGCATAATTGTGTGCCTCAGGTCAATGACATACATCCAACCAATTTTTGTGCTCCAGCATCAGACATGCTTCCTGACTACTAGTCTTAAGTGATGCATGAAAGATCTACATTATATAAACACCACACATATATATATATATCTATATATATCTCCCAGGTTCATAATGCTTAGGCTTGCTTAGGTCACGAGCAAATTCTTGGCAGGAGGAAGGAGCAGATGTCTCAAGAAATAGCAAGGATAGTCAGCCCTCCTGGAGAACGGAATACATGAGAAAGAAGAGAAGAGAAGAGAGAAGAGAAGAGAAGAGAAGAGAAGAGAAGAGAAGAGAAGAGAAGAGAAGAGAAGAGAAGAGAAGAGAAGAGAAGAGAAGAGTTGAGTTCAGTTGGAAGGGACCTACAACAATCATCTAGTCCACAAGATGCATCAGATGTGAGGAAACTTGAAGAGCAGAAACAGATTCCTTCTGCCAAATAAACTAGGGTTGCCTGCATGTGGCCTTCAGACACATACATGTGCCAGGCAGCAAGTCACACATGGTGCCAATGCAGTGTCCTATCCAGGTCTAAAGGCTCATCATTTTTTCAGAGCTGTGCAAACTGATGCAGCAGTGGAAGCAGTAGGTGTTAAGCTGTCATTTTCAGAAGCATCATGAGCAAGTACCCTTTTTTGCCACTCCAGTCCTCCAGTTCTATTCGTAAGGTGTATGGCAGAGTGGACTGTGTAGTTATTAAATGAATCTTTTCATTGCCCAGCCAGAACTCAGTGGTGTCATCTGGAGACAGATGTCCAAATCCTTCCTTATACTGAATCCAGCTTTTCTTGAAGTCCTCACTCCCATCCAGTCTCTGGGGAAAAAAACCCACAAAAACAAAAACAAAAACCTCAATCAAAAAGTTATGTATCTTATGCAGGTAAATAAAAACAGTGCTGATGGAATAAGCTTGCTCATGGTAATAATACATAAGTGGCATACCCTCTGTAATACTGTCCAGCCGTTGCCATATGAGTCAATCTCACAGTAGACTAGGAATGACTGCTTGGCTTTTTGAGGCTTGATAAAGTAAAGACCACTTTTTCTGGCACCTTTATTTGCAACGTCTTGGCAATCTGAAGTAAAGATATTCAGAGGATCATTGTTAATCTAGCTGCAGTTCTATCCTCACATTTATTTGATACTGTAACTTCCTTAGTGTAAGAAATACAATTCTTCTAAATGTCATTGTTGCAAAGGTAGCTATTTAATCCACATACTTTAATGTTATTGCCATAAAATCCTACCAAAGTTCACAGGACTTGTGTAAAATGAGGAGGAATTTAGTCTCACATACAGCTTAAGCAACTTAAATACAGAATACAGTCATTGCATTAATTTCTACAGCAACAAAAATGGCACTTTTGGAGCTAATGGAATAGTTAATTTTTTTTCAGGTGACTCTGTAGAAACATGATAGTGAATTACCTTCTGTTTGTCTAATGTCCATACAAACTCTCTTCCTGTCCCTTGTGTTTAGCATACATTTTGGCCAAAAAGGCCAAAGGAGCAAGAGAAACCTCTGTCCCATCTGAATGCTCTGTTTGCAGAGCATCCACCTAGCACTTATACTGATCCAAGCACTGGTTTCATAACTTGCAATCTTATATACCTTTGCAGAAATCTATGGCCCGTAAGATTACAAAATAACTCCTTGCTGTGATGCCAACTGGCAATACTTGTAACTGAATTAACCCTCCACCTGACAATAAGCATTTTGCGCACCTCTTCCAGTTGTCTCCTGTATTTCAGCTCTGTCTCTGCATGGCTCCTGACAGTGTGACTCAAGCTGGGCGATCTTCTGTTTCAGCTGTGTGATCCTGTTGCTGTTCAATATATGTGTATCTGTCAACTGTCTGCACAGAGAGACATAAAAACGGCTTGTTGTTTCAGCTGTTTCGGAGTGTGTAATACACGTTTCCCTGCACGCATGCCTCACCTCTGTAGCATGCTGCTACATGCACCCCTGTAAAAGGGGGTGCCTCTATTAGCACTCATATTTAAAGATGAGGAAACTAGACAAAATGAGAAAGCACGCACTAAATCTTATGCAGAACTTGACTCTATCAGCAAAATTCAAACAGTAATTAATGTATGAATATAAATCTATGGAAAGTTTTCCTTTGTTCTCCCGAAGTGAATGATAAATTATTCCTTTTTAATTATGGATGCATCTGTAAAACATAAATGCAGTAAATAAACTGCTGCAAGTGTCAGAATGCCTAAATCGTCTTTGATATAATGTTATAGAAGTGGAGATTTTTCCACATTGAGGTCAAAAAACATATCCTTAAGATCTAGAAAAGTTAATGATGTTTTCAATTTTATTTTCAAGGTCAATTTACAAAAGACTACCATTGTTTATAGTTACTTATGATTTATCTCAATGTAACTGAGCTAATTTTCATGAATATATGCAGTAAAATTAGCCAGAGTGAATGATTTTACAAATATTCCACATGCTCTGCATTACAGCACAAACTCATATTAATAGAACCTCCAAAGGTCATGACATTCTTATCTTGCACTTCTTGCACAACTAATGGCTTATGCAGATGAGCAGAGAATGCAGTATCAGATCCTCATGATCCCTCTGTGTCTTGCTAGGCAGCTACTAACAAGTGTGGGCACAAGTCCATGTAAGCGCAAAAAACCTTTCTGAGGGAACGTTAGCTGCACTTGATAGAAAAACGGAAAGAAAACGATTTGGATTGTCGAGTGATATAAAACATGGAAGATACCTACTGTATAGTACTTTCATGAGACAAAATAGTGTTTTCATATCTGATAATTTCTTCAATTATTTTCTTGGACTTTTGAGTAAAATCATCGATTGAATCTGTAAAAGAGACAAAGGTATAAAATTGTTGCAATTAGGCAAATTAAAAACCAAGAAAACTACATAAATTATATTTTTCAGTTGTGTAGTTATTTTTATATTCTCACTTGGTAGTTTCTGCTTCTCTGCAGGATAGAGGCTTTGGATGTGTTGAATCAAATGTTCTGCTGTTACTGTGGAGTTAGTAATTTGCCGCAAAATTCTCTCCATTTCCTGCAGTTCATTATCCATAGTGAGATGGTATTTATTAAAGAAATCTGCAATGCCACAGGTGGTCGGGCAGTAGCTACCCTAAAGACGAAAGAACAATAATCGGCAATGTTTCAGGAGCAAAAACAGGAGAGCAGATACTTGGGCAGGGGAACTTTCAGGCACCGCTTATACAAACGATCGTGGATAAAAAAGGGCAGGCATTTGCCACTTTGTCTGCTGTATTTGAATTTACAGAGGCAGTTTACTTTCACGCTGTGTGCACACATAGCAAGAAAACAGTGCACGGTATTACTTGTAGCATCTTCTGGCGATACGCTTTTATCAACAGCGCAGCCTCCTGTACATTTTTACCAAGTGTATACTGCTATTAATAAATAATGGGTTTAAGCACAGAGTGTTTAATAAGTATCAAAAATAACAACGAGGATCAAGCGATAATGGTAGTTAATAATCAGCATAGGAAAGCTTTAATTAGACTCTTAAAAGACAATTGTTCAGGTACTTACAAATCGTTCATCTAATATGCAGCAGTTTTCTCTGGTAGCAATGTACTGAAGAGAAGAAAGAAGACCATTTTCAGTGAATTTTCTCCAACAGCACTTTCCGTGCCCAGGTGTTTTTTAACACCGTCTCTTCACTTACCGCCATGCTGGTAGAAAAGAGGAGGGAGAGGAGAGGCCCCAGGGGAGCCCAGCTGCCTAACCTCAGCACCATCATGTCTGTCCCACCGGGCGCTGCCGACTACTCGGTGTAGTCCTGCAGTCAGCAGCCGAAAATATTCAACCCAGCACGGGACGGCAGAGGTTTAAGGGAGCAGGCTGAAGCTGGGGGCGGGAACTGGGAGGTGGCGGGAAGAGGTGGGGTAGGGGTTTGAGGTGGATTCCCAGAATTTGAACACATTTCTTACTCCTCCCATTTTCAGAACCTGCTTCCCACTTACCCACTTGATCTCTGGTCCAGCCGAGAGGTCTCAGGGGAGAAGGGAAGGTGAGACAAGGCATAGAGACACTACTACTAGTAACACGAGCGTTAAGGAAACTCACATACGGTTTCAGGATGGGGACTGGCAGAAGTTTCACCCAAACAGCACAAGGAACAGCCCCAGTAGCTATCTGAATTATGTGTAACAACTACCAATAGCCTAACAAGAAATACTATTTTGCGGTTACGTAGCACTTTCCCGCCACAGATCTCAGTGTGCTTTGCAAAGAGAATTGATGTCATTTTCCCTCTTCTTCACATGAAAAATCGAGGCAGAGAAATGTATGAAGTCACGTTGGGCAGTGGCATATCCGGAAAAGAAGCCTTTGGTGTTTCTCACAGGCAATGAAAGCATGAATCCTCCCTATGCTTCAACTCAAGGAGGCCATTTGAATGATTTAAACCAAATCTTCCTTGCTGGGGAGCTAAGGTTGTCAGTATCTGCCTAATTCAATACACCTACAACACTGGTAACAACCTCCCTCTTCTGCTACAGGCTTTACCCCAGCCAAATTATTTTATGTATGTGTTTCTGCTTACAATCTGTATTAATAGCTTTAATAGCTTTCTACTCACGCCCTGCACCTGATCTTTAGGCTGTCCCTTCTCCAGAAAAAGCCTGCTTTTGTGTCCGTATAACATCCCATCTGATGGGACAATGTTGAACGAGGCTTTTGACTTCAATACCTTTGATCAAATGATGAAAAGAATGGTGGGACTGGGGCTCACTGCCAGATCTGTTGTTACCGGGGTTGGCTTTGTGATTTCAGCCAAATGACTTCACCTCTGTACAGCATGTTTCAACTTTGCTTAATATGTATTTAAAATCCATGGACAAAAGCACTCTATAGAAGCTATATGTTATATGATTACAAAATTAGATATGATTACGCCTGACATATGGAGAGTTCCTGACCTGCATATATGACCTCCTTTCACCTGGTTACATCTGGTCAACCAGGAGGTTCCCATCATGTTCAAGGATCCAGACACATATTGCCAGAAGGAAATCTGAGCATTTATGATGCTAACAATCAAATTTATGGGACACTTATGTGAAGCTGAAGCATTGTTTACGGGAGAGTCAGCTTTCCAGTAACTGTATTGATGACCGGTGAGTTAGCTGCCAGGCTGCCAAAAGTCCTTTCCAAAGGATGACCGATGCTAGACATTTACCCTTCCAGTTCTGGCATTAATTACCTTCGAGTCATGCGCTGACCGTGCTTCTGTTGTCCTTACTGACACAAACAGGACATGGCTCCACCTTTTACATGGATAGTTCTGTTTCCTAAAGGGTGAAAATAAAGTAAATAAAACTGGGTAAAAGTCTACCTGCTCTTGTGTTTTCTATTATTGCTTCACTAGTGCTGTTAACATGGACTCAGGAAACTACCAGTGAATCTCCTTGCCACTGCTGCTCACACATTGCTTGAGCTTGCTTTGATGCTTCGCTGGCTGCATGTTATGACATGGGGCCCAGAGCATCCTGGAGGTACAATTTCAGTGGCTTTGCACCACCAGGATACCCCTAGATATGATTACAGAGCGTGAGCAGGTTGCTGGTGTGAACTTCCTAAAATCATTGGCCCAGCTTCAACCACAGATGCATGCTCAAGAGTGCAGATGGGCACGTAACGTTCATGACACGATAGGTGAACCACGTAACAGAATCCATCATCCTTTAGGGTAAAGAATGTACTCTTCCCTTTTATCACTAACAGCCGTACATGTAGGTTTGAAGCTCTTTCAGGGTTAACAGCGATAGCATAAAATTATCACTGTATAGATCTACATTCATGAAGGAAACACACTCATGAAGGAAACAATATTAAACATTGCTTTGATGATTACCAAATATCTGTACACTGCATTAAGAAGTGTTGCCTATTTCTATTTCTGGTTGCCACCTCTTGTACTTCTTAGCAGAAGATGTAAATATTTTATAAAGCCACATTTTTTTTGTTTGCTTTGCTGATTACATGGTCATGATTTAGCCTTGAATAATTAATCCTTTCATATCTTTGCTTCCTTCTCTTTTCTTCTGTGGTTTCACCTTGCATGACTTAGAAATAACTTATTCCTGCGTTTCCTTACGTTGAAAACAACATATATTCTCCGGGGAATGGCTATGTAGCAGTTTTTCTCCCTTACATACCATTTTGTCTCAGTTGGTCCTGGCTGCAAAACCGATGACCCATTTACCAAACAAATGTGCTAGAGACCTAGCTGTACCCTGAGACGTGTCCAACATAAGTTGACTGTGTTGATTTTCTGGCCAGTTTTTTCTTTCCGGTAAACCTGTTTGCTGATTTGGTAACAAATGAGGAACGATTTGTGTAGCACAGGCAGAAGGAAGTGTTCTTAAAGTCAGTTTACTTTTTCCTTGCAGTTTATTTTTGAGTAGATAGTAAAGTTGAATCATTATTTGTTTAAAAGGGCCTGCTTCAACTCAGTTTTGATTTGTATTTTTGTCAAACGGCCACTGGGAGACTATCCAACACCTTCCCATTATTCATAGTAAATCTTCCCTCAGAAGTACAAATCAGAAGAAATATGCTTGTGTTTGTAAACTAGTTCCTGAATATCAGAGTATTCTTATGGCTGTCTTGGAAAAACACTTGGTTTTTAAATGTACGACTCATACATACATGCCTTAAGAATCTAACTTGAAAAATCAGTCTACAACATTTCAGAAATGCTTTAGTGATCCATTTTACCATTTCCAATGGAGTTTTTATTATTGTTTTTACTGAAAGTGTTCAGTGGACTTGACTTGAACTTGCATTTTTTTTTTCAGATGTTCCAGAAGTTAATTTTCATATGTAAAAATAAATACCACAAATAAATTTTGAAAAAGCCCAAACAGTAAATATTTTACAAATTGCCTACTTTGCTTTGCAATCCATCACCCACATGCATTACCCTGCTTGTACTACTAATAAGATGTACAGATTAGTGTGGCAAAATCCCCTTTGTTAGGTCAATCAATGAGTGTGTGATAATTAGGATGAGAAACAGAGATGACTAAAAAGCTGACTCATGGAAGTTATGCTGCTGGTGTGCTACAAAACCAACTGCACAAAAGCGAAAATGAAAAAAAGGTTTTGTAACTCATCTTTCTCTTTCTCTTTCAATATTCAAAACTTGGGCAAAAGGTAAATGGCAACATTTTTGCCAACCCACTAGTCCACTCTGTGCAACAGGCTTCTTCCTCAGTCACCCTTCCTGAAACGAAATGCCAGGAGCATTCCTGAGTCAGCAAAAATCAGCTCTCAGTTGCTCTGCATGGGAGAGGCTTTAATTTCTTTTCACTTATGACACCAGTAGAGATATTCACTATGCTCTGTTCACATACAGGCTGGAAATTGCTGCTTCTTTGAAAACGAAGCAAGGAAAAGTAAGAAATTTATGTATTTCATGTCAGCCAGAGCTTTACGTTTTGGAGAGAGTGCATGGGATATTTTGCTGCATGCACACCATGAATACAGAAGAGATACTTTAGCTTGATTTAGAGTGTATTCTTAAATATTATGGGATATTATATTTTCTTAAATCTAAGCATGGAAATTACACTGATGCATGACTGCTAAAAATCATTTGGTTTGTTACTCATGTTCTTGTGGCCATTTTTTCCAGCATTTTTTGCACATAATATAGCAACGTAAAAGACCCTTTGACTTCTGCAAAGAATAACCAAGGGGGTTTTACGCAGCTAATGCATCATTGCTTTAATATATAGTTCTTATTTTTACTTTAAATACTATTACAGACAAATTTTCAATAATATTTAAGAATTAAAAAGGCCAAAAATCAAGGCACCTCATCATTAAAGTACTTCTGAAAGCACCTCATGTCCATAAGCCAGATGTTTGATGGTGTGAACCAGCTATAATATTATTTTTGAAAAATCCTAGTGTTTCTGTTCAGTGCTTAACTACGTTAATACATTAAAGATTTTATATAAACATCATTCAAATCTTAAGGAATTAAGAGAGAAAACACCTCTAAAAATGACAGAAATGTGATATAAAGGAACAAAATCAAGAGAATTCAGAAGATTACACATTTTGTTGCTTTGTGACAGCTGAGGTATTTCTGAGTCCCAGAGCACAGGATGTTATATTCCAACATGCTAAAAATCTACTAAACATACTACAAAGCCCAAAACCATGAGCTGGGATTAGTAAACATCATTATTGAGCTTTGACTTGTTTGTGCCTTATATAGGGGTATTAGATACAACACGGCAAATTCTCTCCTTTTACTGATTTACAGAGATCATTTTCAACTGTTGATTCACTTAGAAATGATTGGTTTTTAGATCCTCTGCAAAAGAGAGATTGCAATGTATGCTTTACCTTCAGGGCAAGAGCAGTGAACTCCATTTGTCAAACAAAGAGATGCACTAATTTGTGGGAATGAGATAAGTAATAAATTCAAATATTTGCTGAATATTTTGTAATTAGTTGAGAGGACAGAGCCCCAATAGACTAAACAGAGCCTACTCAATAAAATATTTGTCGGTATCTGCTGAACTATAGGTTTGGACAGGAACTTATTTACGGTGACATTAAAGGAAACACAGCAAAAATGTAACAATAAACCCCTGGTCTGTGAAATACTTTGCTTGTACTTTTTTAAGCAATGGGAGGAAACCTGACTGTCAGAAAAATCCTAGAAAAATAATGGAAAGTGTATTTGCTTTGGAAAAATGTACTCTGCATTGTCCTCTCTGACTTCCAGGATTAGCTCTGAATGCTATTAATTCGGGATGACGGTAGCAGAAGAATGAATTTCGCATTTCCTTTACACATCATCTGTGCTCCATGCTGGTGCACAAATCTGTTTACAGGGAGGGAAGCCCACATTTCAAACATTAATGGCACTACCGTAATAAAAGTAAATCTAAGTATTTAGGCTCACTGAAGGAAACTGAATCTCAGACTGAACTACATTTGAACCATGACCAAGAAGAAAATGATACTGTCTAATTTATTTTTTTACTCTGTAATATTTTTCTTTCTCCAGCGTAAAAATTAAAGGCAGAAGATTTTTTTCCCCTTCCTTCTCACAATTCATGAGAGGAATTAAAAATCTGGCTTAGTCTTAAGAGCCAGAGGATGTGGATTCCCACCATGTGACAGAGTTATGGTGTCTATTATTGTTGACCTGTATCCCCTATATAGGCCACAAATACAGTCATGTTTTTAACTAGCACCTCCACGTATGGATTTCACACAGGCTTGTTACTGACTGTAGCTTTTCCTGCACTTCACCGATAACCACACAGTGCCATCTGATGTCCTCCAAAAGCAATGAACTGTTTCTAAAATCTGTTAAATCACATAAAGGCTAAAATCTCAAAATTACAACTTGACCATTACAGACCATTGCCCCCCAAGCCTACCTGGAAATGAGCCTCTAAATTAACTTGTTTTCATCAAAACAATCCTAACCTCACATATGAAACAATGGGCTTTGAACTAATCATTACTGCAGCACTGGCTGAGTATCTTACACATGTTGGATATTAATTCTCTCGCACACATGTAAACATCCATTTGCAAATTTGCTAAAATTGTATTTATGCTCCATAAGGGCTTTACTGTCGTTTCTGGCAAAGCAAGATCCAAGCCCATCGCAGAACTGTGAGCAGTTGCTGTCAAAATCCATGATGCAAAAATATTTGAATGAAGTGAAAAGAATAAGGCACCATCTAGATTCCAAGCCTGTTCTACCAATGTACACACAAAATGCATTTGTTCATCCGGAGCGAAATGCACACATTTGCCTCTCTGCATAGTGCAGACGGCACAGGGGATGCTGGCGGGAGTAGATGACACTTTTTGGGATGGGGGATCATTTTGCATGCGAGGCGGGTGTGGATGATGGTGAAACATAGCCATCTACTGGCCTCTCGGTCGCTTTGTTCGAGCGGCCGTGTCTTCTCACATCCAGAAACTCAGTTTTGCAGCATGCAATCTTGGCCCAACCCATTTCAGCAGGAGTTTTCCTTACATTCGTGGGTTATAAATGATAGTTTGCTACTGATTGGCATTTATTTTGTATATGTTTAAGCACAGAAGTGAGTGAGGACTTCAGCACGTTGATTATAGAGTCTCAGCCAAGGTGAACTGCGTTTGAATTTCACCACAGGATTTGAGCCCCTTGCAAGACTTGCCAAGGATTAGCCATGCTTTCTGCTATGTTACACGACGTCGGAATCTTACTGCAATGCATTCCATACTGAAACACACATGGAAGACACTTTAAAATTTAGCTACAGAAAGCATTTGTCTTTATGGCTATACTGATAGCTGTGTATTTTGTACCAGACAGTGCTCTTTCTGGTTCTTGCTTCAAAGTTTACTTTAAGGAGCTACAATAAATACACATTGGTATATTTAGGAGTCAGCTGTGTATACATAACATGGTTTTTTTTTTCCCCACTGTGATTATTCAGATATTTCCTAGTTTATAGGGACTCAAAACCTGCAAGCTTTCAACATAATTAAATAATCAAATAATCAAATAAATAACAAAAAGTTAGGTCCTCTCTACGTGTAGGAAACCCACCTTTTCTTTTGTTGTGACCTCCTTGGTTCTGCCTGTTTAATAATTTAGTACACTAGTTGTTCCTAATTTCTTAGGCGCTTGGAAGGTTAGAAGATGGTGCTTTATGGCCTTTTTTGCAATAGGAAAGCATTGCACCTCCCTACATAAAGAACCAAATTCTAGGATCACAGCATGACTATTTTCTGTCTTCTCTCAACTACATCATTTCTAACTGCAATTACAAATTAGCCTAATTGGACACTTTATCAACAATTTTCAAAAGTACTTATTTAAATATTTTCAACGTGGCTACTTTTTACATCAGTTAAACCACCTCTCATCATCATATACTTAGCATCGTCAGTGTCGCGCTGAGCATTTTATTTTGCAGCGTTCCTGCAAAGACCCCAAATTTTATAAATGTGTCATTTGCAAGAGATTAT
This sequence comes from Pluvialis apricaria, assembly GCA_017639485.1. Classification (NCBI taxonomy): domain Eukaryota; kingdom Metazoa; phylum Chordata; class Aves; order Charadriiformes; family Charadriidae; genus Pluvialis; species Pluvialis apricaria. Next base: position 49,028,493 of record CM030010.1, on the reverse strand, counting down.
TCAAAACCACCTAGAATCAAAGCATACCTGTTAAGGCAGATCCAGCCGTTACTGCATCGGATCAGCATGCAAGGCTCGGATTCAGTCACAGTCCTTGTCATATCAGACAAACGACATGGATTTTCTCTAGACAAGGAGTCACTCTGAAGTACCTCTATGCGATCAGCCCTCTGTGGAGATGTTCAAAGACAGCCCTCTGATTCAGACCTCAGGGCTGGGAAATTGTTCCCCCATGTATGTCGGGGAATTTGCTGGTTTGGTGACATTCACCTCATGTCCACTGACTAGAAATTCAGGCTGGGACCTGAGAAACTCTTCCTGTCAAAACGGAGACACGTAGTCCCACAGAAAGCCTTATTTTTTAATAAACACATTTTTTTTTATTTAGGGGAGGAAAGGCTTTCATAAAAATTCCACGACCAGACTATCTGACATGTGGAAAAGGACCTGGGGGTGTTGGTCAACAGCCAGCTGAATATGTGCCAGCAGTGTGCCCAGGTGGCCAAGGTGGCCAACAGCATCCTGGCCTGTATCAGGAGTAGTGTGGTGAGCAGGACTAGGGAGGTGATTGTCCCCGTGTGCTCGGCACTGGTGAGGCCCCACCTCGAATACTGTGTTCAGTTTTGGGCCCCTCACTACAAGAAGGACATTGAGGTGCCGGAGTGTGTCCAGAGAAGGGCAATGAAGCTGGTGAGGGGTCTGGAGAACAAGTCTTATGAGGAGTGGCTGAGGGAACCGGGGTTGTTTAGTCTGGAGAAAAGGAGGCTGAGGGGAGACCTTATCGCTCTCTATAGCTATGTGAAAGGAGGTTGTAGAGAGATGGGGGTTGGTTTCTTCTCCCAAGTAACAGGCGATAGAAGACAGAACAGCCTCAAGTTACACCAGGGGAGGTTTAGATTGGATATTCAGGAAAAATCCTTCACAGAAAGGGTTGTCAAGCACTGGAACAGGCTGCCCAGGGAAGTGGTTGAGTCGCCATCCCTGGAGGTATTTACAAGATGCGCGTAGTCATCTACGGACATGGTTTAGTGGTAGACACACCAGTGTTAGCTTAATGGTTGGACCTGATGATCTTAAAGGTCTTTTCCAGCCTAAATGATTTCCGATGATTTTCCTGTTACCACCACCCTGAATGGCGTCTCCACGTTTAAGCTGCTTCAGAGGGGACGCGGGTGCCCCCGCCGCCCCTCGGGGATGGGGCAGCCCCACACCCGCCCGCCCCCGATCCACGCCCGGGGTGGGCCACAATCGAGCCAGAAGGGGCCGCGGTTAGGCCCGTCCCGGGGCGCAGTCACCACAGCCCTTCAGCTGCCGGGCGCCACGCCTTGAACAGAGCGGGGCCGGCCGGGACGGGCCGAGCAGGAACTCCCGCAGCTCCCCTCGCTTCCCCCAGCGAACTCGGGGTTTAGAAACCTCCTCCCGCCCCTTTCCCCAACCACCTCCGCAGGCCCCCAGCAAGCTCTTCGGCCGCTGCCGCGGGCCTGGCCGGGGCGGGCCGCGGGGCGGGCCCGGGCCTCAGCCGGGGGCGGTGCCCTCGAACCAGCCCGCCGCCACCATGAGCTGCGCCGCGCTGCTGGGGCTCCGGGGGCCGCGGCTGCTGGGGACCGCCGCCGCCCGCCCGCTCCGCTGGAGCAGGCGGCGCAGCACCGGCTGCGAGCCCCCGGCGGGCGCCGCGGTGCGCATCGGCTGCGCCTCGGGCTTCTGGGGGGACACGGCGGCCGCAGGTAGGCGCCGGCGCCGGTTGTGGTTGTGGTGGTGGTTGTGGGGGCGGCGGCGTCTGCCGGCGGGGAGGCCCGGGCGGGCGGCGGGGGCGGTCGCTGGGGCACCGAGGCCCGGCGAGGCCGCCGGGCGGGCGGCGGGGGGCGGCTGCCAGCGCCGCAAACAGCCCCGTTGCGTAAGCGGCCGGGCCGGGGCTGCCGCCGCACGCCCGGGCGGGGCGCAGCGGAGCGGGCCGCCCGCTAGGCCGTCACCGAGGACAGGGGCGGGACGGCCCGGCTCGCCTCAGCCCTGCCCCGCGGGCGCGCCGCCGGGCCGGGCCGTGCGGGGAGAGCGCGGTGCTAACGGCGAGTTGCCCCCTTGCCCCGCCAGTGCCGCAGCTGCTGTACGGAGGGAAGCTGGATTTCCTCGTCTTCGATTATCTCTCCGAGATCACCATGTCGCTGCTGACGGCCGCCAAAGCCCGGTCCCCCGTAAGTAGCCGCCGGGAGGCGCTGCCCAGCCCCAGCCCCGGCGCAGCCGGCTCGGCTGAGGCGAGAGGGCCGGGCTGGGTGGGCGGCGGGGCCTCGCCTCCGGCCCGCATCGCCCGCGGGCTCTGTTTAAGACCGGTTGGGGGGGCGCGCTTGCTTTCCTGCACTACTTACTTGCATGTAGTTATTTATTTTCTTATATTCAGTTTAATGTAGTCGAAGCGTTCACGTCCTTTTCTATATCCAAGCATTTTGAGAGCTGGTTGTTCTCCCTTGCTTTCTCTTTTCTGTTAACCAAGAAAAGGGACTGGGTTGGCTTAACTGTAACAAGTAGTTACAGCTTTTAATTATTTCAGGTTTTAGGTTACACTCCGGATTTTGTCTCTGCTGCCATGGCTCCCTATATAAAAGATATTCACAGGAAAGGTACGCTCCTCTTCGCGTGAGTTTGTATGTTAATTAAGTTCACTTGCTTGGATGAGCTTTGTATGGCTTCTGTTACTCTAAACATCTGGTTTTTACAGCAGCATTTTGCTGTGCTCTAGTGGTAGTGTTTTAAACATCAGCAAAAATCCTGTCATAATAAATGGGATGTGCAGGTCTGATGGTGACATTTAAATTGGGTTAATTTGAAATGTTTGTTATAAATATATACATAGATATCCACATATATCTTACTGTAGCTTTAATTTGTGAATGGAAGATGGCTTTACAGGTCTTTGTTAAAAAGTGAGATCTAGACGTTTTCAATGCAATCTAAAAAGTTTTCAACATTCCCATATAGTTCTAGAATATCACTTATTTTCTGATCGCTTTTTTCCTGTTTACGTTAGTATAGCTTCACAGTTTTCTGAGCTTGAGAGGAGAAAGGGAATTACTTCTAAGTACACAATACCTTGTTAACGCAGTCTGGAATTTACAGATGTAGATGCTTATTTCTGCTGAAATGTAGTTGTTTGGAGAGCGTGGATGTTTGAATGACTGGTGTCAAATACTGTTTCTGTAGGAGTTGTATTGATAGCCTCTGCCTGCCTCATTGTGTATGTCTCTCTGGTCACTTTCTCCTTCCATTCATAAAGGAAAGATGAGAAGTATCTATAACAATTATTTTTCTGTAAACAGTTTTGCATTGGCTTGTTCTGATCGTTTCACAGATTAAATAGTGTTTGCATTTTAATGTGATTTTAGTACTTTACTTGATTAGATGTCTAGATGATATCTTGCTTGTATTTCAGCATGCTTTAAGTTTTTAAAATACAAGTGATTGTTGGTGCTGCTGATCTTAATTTGTCTTTTTTGTTTAGGTGTTCGTGTCATCAGTAATGCTGGTGGAATTAATCCACTTGCTTGTGCAGCTGCCCTTCAGGAGGTGGCAAAGAAAGCAGATGTTGATTTGAAAATAGCTGTTGTTGCTGGGGATGACCTAATGAGTGAGGTACTGTACTATGTCTTAAGGCTTAGTAGTACTGTAGAAATTGTTTTAGTCCTATATGACATGAAGGTGGCATTTACTGTCCTATAGGAACTTACTTTGTCTAGCTTTATAAAGTAGCCTTCTACCATTAAAAGCAACTAAAAATTGTTGCTTCATTTTCTTTATTCTTTTTATGTGTGAAAACAATTCTTGTCCCATCTTTGATATGTGATGGGGTGAATTTTATAAGATTGGATCTGCTGCTTAATCTTTTTGAAGCAAACGATGAATCTGATCTAAGGTCTGCTTGCTTTTCAGGAGAAGCTAGGATGTGCTGTTACTTATTTTTTCTGTCTAAACTAAATAATCCTGAGTGTTAAATCTCTTACATTTAAGTGTGGTGTAGTTACTGCGTATTCGAATGTTCATCCCTTCTAGCTTTTTTTAGTAGTTTGCAGGTGTTTCCTGTTATTTTGTTTACAGATAGCTATTTTTCTGTTTTTAAGTAGTTAGTTTATGGCAAGTAAGGTAACGTTAAGTGGGAGGATTGAAGTTTTAATATTTGTAAAAAAACCTTGAAATCTAGAGATGAAATATATGGCTTTTTTTGACTTAAAGGATGATCCTTTATGTACGAAGTCTGGTTCCACAAAAAGCGTTGGCCATATCTGAAAAGATACTGTGAAAACAGTGGTTAAGAGGGGATAGGCTTGCATTATGGTTAAATCTCTGCCTGTAACTTGGAAAATTATTTATCTGTATAGGCTCTGTTACTCCTTGCATGCCATTGAATGTGGAAGATGGTCAAGTAAGATCCTTTATTTGCAAATTACGTGCAGTGCTTGGACTTGCTTTCAAGAAACTTCTGCCCTACTGAAACTACTTTAGCATCAGTGGTCCAGAATTTCATTACTGGTACGACAGTGAAATTGTCGTTATTTGAGCTTGGCGTGGACGTTTCTGATCTGATCTGTGCTATTGTCAGTACGTAACTTAGAGGAACAAAAAAGAGAGCTTTTACTGTCTACAGACAACTTTTACTGTTGATACCAAACATCATAAATTACACTAGGAGACGTTATTCACGGTTTGGAGGATTTCAATCCTTAACACACAATACCAAATGAATTCAAAGTGTATTTTTTTTCCCCCACAGTATAGATCCCCCCCTGTAACTAGCATTAGACATTGAGTTTATGCAGTCACTGGCGCCTGGATCCACTGGTTTCCCAAGCTGCCTAACGCATGGTCGAAAATGGCCACCTCCCTCCCTACCTCTCTGGAAACACAATATATTCTAAGTATTACCTAAAGCTGCAGAATTAACCTTGATTTCTGGCCACGCCACTGTTGCTGTTATGGCAGACACGTTTCTGTTTGCAGGATTTGATTTGTTCAGTGCTACAGCAATTAAAGACAGTTAAAAAGCCTAGGGAATATAGCAGTTCATTGTAGTGCATCATCGGTGAATGAACTAGCATTCTTTAAAGACTGATTTATTTTCCTGTGTGCTGGAAAACTATGGTTAAACCTGTGTCTAGGGCTTTTCGCCATTCAACTGATTTGTACCGTTAGGAATTTTAAGGATTAGATATTTGCTTAGAGTTGCTATGAAGTAGATCTATTATCTGATACTAATAAAAGGCTTACAGTAGATACTACAAAATACTCATAGATTTGATGTTTTGTTTGCTTTCTAATAGAAAGAGAACCTGAAAGGAGCTGGTATCACTGATTTAGAGAGTGGCAAACAATTTCCAGAGAGCATTCATAGCATGAATGTGTATCTTGGGTGAGTTATTTTTAACAACTTGGTTCTATTATGGAAAAATAACTTTAATACATTGACTACATGAGCTTGTTTTGTTTTGCAAGTAGAATCACCTAGTATGTGAGGTTCACCTTTGTGTTATTCTGGCAACCAAAAAAAAGAAGTTTGTTTGTAACTTGTAAATAAACTTAATTTAGAACCTTGACAGTTGTAACTCCTTAGCATTACATCTTCTGTGAATCCTCAGGTGTTAGTTCAAGCCAAAATAGTTTTAGTTTAATTGTAACAATGGCAAAAATCCTTTTTCATATGTGGAATATCTTGTCGCAACATGGAGGAGTTGTTTAGGATGTTGTCACTAGAGAAGTGCAACCGAGGAATTAAAGTACTGGGACACACTCTGAGTGCTGTAGGAGGTTCCATTAGGCTGTGCTGAATTTTGTGTCAGGATTTGTACTGTTGAAATTTTGGAAGCTGGCTTTCCAGGACGGGTTACTGTTTGGAAAGATCTCGCTTGCCTCCTTTATGATACTAAAGGCCTCCCATAAATCTCTAAATGCAGGTGTTCTAGCTACCTGTTTGTGAACAGTCACATTTTCACTGTCACTATCAACTTCTTCAGATGAATCAGTGTCAATCAAGTCTATGAAAGGGGAAGGACTGAGAAATGAGGCAATGGTCAGATGTTCCCAAAAGCCAGCATCTCTTCCAGTTGGTGATCCTGTTTTTGCTTTTCTGTCTTCCATGTCGTATATATTGTCCCTCCTGAAGTTCTCTTTGGTTTCTAAAGTCTGTGGACACAGTTCCTCCTCTTTTACATTGATCTTTTTTACATTGAAAAACTGCTGTGCCCTCTCTTCTGTCGTTATCATTGCACTTTCCAAAAATGAATCACTGGCAGATAGCAGGATATGGCTGTACCTAACAGAGCATGTATTTTTCTCTGTAAAATAAGAACGTTTTAATAGATGAGTCTTTTTAAATTAATCTTTAGTGTTTTCTGTTATTGCTGGATTTTCTGTTTGTTCAACTTTGACTTGCAACATTTGCAGATCATGAGTAACTCTAAATGAAATCTAATACTGTTTAAGATTTGTAATTGTGAGAAAGTGTTCATTCCAATTCTGGTGATTCACGAATTATTCACGAATTAAAAAAGCAATGCAAATCAAAGCAGAGAGGACAAAGGCAGGCTAGTATGAGGATCAGGCATTTTAAAAATCCGTTACCTCTGTCTCTGCTTCATTAACAGATGCTAGAACAGCGAACTCTTGCTCTTGGTTTTCTAATAAAAATGGTATTTCTTTATGGGCCCCTTCATTTCAGTTTCATTGAAATGTAATGCTATTGCCAACCTCTTAAATTAGTCGTTTCATAAGTTATGTTTTTCTTTGACAGCATCAGCAGTGGAGGCTTATTCATAAAGCGTATGATACATTTATATATGCCTGTAAAACAAGTTAACATCAGAGTGTATTGGGAGGCATCTGTAAGCTCTGTAGATAGTTCACTTCTAATTCCCTAAATCTAGTGATGTTTACAGTTTGAGTCTTGATTCAAGTGTGTAAACTCCATCTGAAAAATTTGCATTGGGATATCAGTCCTGAAGTGTTTCTTCTGTCCCTCCTGATCTGGGCTTTTAGGAGTTCTGTGGACTGAGTTTACGTGCATCTTTAACAATAAGAGCCAAATGGCTTTCTTTACTGCTTTTTAAAGGTAGTTACACAGTTTTTTGCTCAGTATTGTGTATGTATGTACACACCCCATTTGTGCTTTTTACCTGTGACTGTTACTTAACACTATGTGTAGAGGTGTAAATTATTGCTGTGTGCTGTATATTTGCTCGTTGTTCTAGCTAGTATCGTTTCGTTCATGTAGCATTAGGGAAAAAAAATACATACTTAACATTTTATGTTTTCGTCACTAAGAAAACTCCTGTGTCTTCTAAATTGCCTCTTAACAAAAACAGGGCTAAGTCTATAGAAACTGTAGAAAACCCCGGCTCTTCGTTTTCTTCTTCAAGGCTCATGGTTTACATGGTTTGTGTTTTCAAGCTGTCTATTTTATGAAGAGTAGAAGGATCCAGCAGATAGCATGGGTTTAGAAGCTGGGAGCCGTGCACTCTGGTCAAAGCTTGCTCACTAAAGTGTGTAAACTCAACCCATTCACCTGGGTGAATACTTTCAAGCCTGACTAATTTTGACTGGGCCAACTGTTACCTGACCAATCTAGTCTTGATGCTCATAGAAACTGTTTCAATTATGTCATTGAAGTACCTGAATTTGATAAGGTGTTCTGATGATTGCTTTTTAAGATATTCTTCTTGTATATACAAAATGACAAATTGGTTGTTGATTTTATTGATTTCTTACAGGATTTTGAAGTTATTTTTATGCTGTGTGTGGCAGGGAATTATTTTGTGGGGTTTTTTTAAATGATGCTTTAAAAAGTAAAATTACTTACTGTTGTGTTTTGTCATCTTTAGTGCAAGACCAATAAGCAGGGCTCTTGACCTTGGAGCCGATATTGTTGTGACGGGTAGATGCGTTGACAGTGGGATTGTATTAGGACCACTCATTCATTCTGTAAGTACAAGTTAACTCCCGTGTGATAATGAACATATAGGAATGAATATTTAGCAATCATTTTCAGACAAAATATAGATACTAAATTGAAAACAGTGAGCACCTTAAATTTTTTTTTTCCTTACGCGTGTGAAAAGTTGCCAGCTTTCACTTATCCTAAACATATAGCAGGGACATTTATGAACTTGTGTATCATGAAGCTGGAAAGCGTTTTGGTGAAGTTGAGGAAGTGTTACCATGTTTCACCAGTATTTCCTCTTAACTCTCCCCCCCTCCCCCTTTAAAATTTGGTGTGTAAGGTTAAGAAACGAGTGTATTTTTCTTTACCACAAGGTGGCGATAGTAGAGCTCACTTTGGTTTTGCCGGGGAGGGGGGTGGTGGGGGCAGGCACGTGGGGTGGTCTAACACACTGGTCTTTTTCAATGGGTAAGCAGTTTTATTTTTAAGTAGTTGCATTTCAATGCAACATTTCTCAAATTCCTTGAATTTCAACAAATTATACAAGCAGGATATGTGGTTTTCTGAAGTATTTCGAATAGGTTGTACATTTTTGTGAATGACCACACACTATGAAATACGGAAGCTTTCTTTTGATGCATATTTTTAAAAAAATAAATATATGAGGGTATGTGGTAGTGTCTAGTTATAAACATCCTTTCTAAAACTTCATACTGTTCTCACTTCATGCGTGTCAGACACTGCCTAATCAATGATACCGAGCTGAGTGGTGTGGTTGACACACATGAGGGATGGGATGCCATCCAGAGGGACCTCATGAGATTCAACAAGGCCAAGTGCAGAGTCCTGCACATGGGTGGGCACAGTCCCTACTATCAGTACTGGCTGGGGGATGAAAGGGTTGAGAGCAGCCCTGCTGAGAAGGACTTGGGGGTACTGGTGGATAAAGAAGCTGGACATGAGCTGGCAATGTGTGCTCACAGCTCAGAAAGCCAACTGTATCCTGGGCCGTATCAAAAGAAGCGTGGCCAGCAGGTCCAGGGAGGTGATTCTGCCCCTCTGCTCTGGAGAGACCCCACCTGGAGTACTGTGTCCGGCTCTGGGGCCCTCAGCACAGGAAGGATGTGGACCTGTTGGGGTGACTCCAGAGGAGGGCCACAAAACCAGGAGGGCTAGAACACCTCTCCTATGAAGAGAGGCTGAGAGAGTTGGGTTTGTTCAGCCTGGAGAAGAGAAGGCTCCGGGGAAACCTTATTGCAGCCTTTCAATACTTAAAGGAGGCCTACAGGAAATACGGAGACACACTTTATCAGGGCCTGTTGTGATAGGACAAGGGGTAATGGCTTTAAACTAAAAGAGGGAAGATTTACACTAGATAGAAGGAAGCAATTTTTTACAATGAGGGTGGTGAAACACTGGCCCAGGTTTCCCAGAGAGGTGGTAGATGCCCCATCCCTGGAAACATTCCAGGTCAGGTTGGACGGGACTCTGAGCCACCTGATCTAGTTGAAGATGTCCCTGCTCATTGCAGGCGAGGTTAGACTAGATGACCTTTAAAGGACTCTTCCAACCCAAACTATTCTGATTCTAAGCTAGAATTAAACTTTCCCATTTGTAATTGACTTTATGACTCGTTAGGTTATTCCTAGCTGTTTACATTCTCAAAATAGCTGTGAGTGTGTATTATCTACTCCAGAGTAGCCTTATCTAATTTATTGAAAAGTTTTAGGGAGATTTCTGCCAAGTTCTAAATAAGATACAATGAATATATTGCTTGCACTGTGTTGAACTTGGGAAGAATAATATCTAGTTAAACAGAAAACATACTTCCAGTTAAGGATGACCGGTAGTACTCCAGGAACTGATAATTGTCAAAAGTTGAAAAAACATAATGGTTTATTTACATGACATAAAATAGGTGCTAGACTTTTAAACCTCTGGGTTATGCAAATTTTGAATAATACGGATATTGCACATCCTTTTTTTCTGTTTTTATGAGGGTGTGACGGAGAATTTATATTTGTTTGGGTGTATTAATAAGAGGAAAACTGTTATTAAAAAGAGCTCTTTTACTAATTAACTGTGTAGCAACTCAAATCTATGTACAGCACCTTCCTGTTCTTTAGGTTTCTGTAGTTAAGTAAAAATGTATCCAGTGCATTGTTACGCAAAGCAATGAACATATGTGCAGTTTTCTCTACTGTATGAAACTTTTATATATGTAACATACTTGTATTTTTCTTCTAGTTTGGCTGGAATAGGGATGACTTTGACTTGCTAGCTGCGGGAAGGTAAATGATATAAGAAGAAATGGGTAAATTTATATTTCATATCATAATGTCAGGATAACAACTTTTTACGCACTTTTTGATTTTGCATATTATTATTGAATTCATTTATTTGAATGTTTTTGTTAGGTTTTGGGTTCTTTTTTAAGGCTCGCTTAATAGTCTAGTTTGAAATTGAATTTATAGAAACTTTATTCTGTAACCAACTTGAAGTAACAAAATGAGGAAAGGAATGAAGGATTTTATTTAACAGCTTAACTTTCTCTTCCTGTCCATTTTGTGTCAGAGATGAAATCTTACAGCCCAGACCAGTGATTCCCAGGTTTTTCTGTTTGGCCGTCACTGTTGATAGTTTAGACGGTAGCAGATCTTGTCCTCAGAGATGCACAGAAGGAGATTCAGTCGGAGGTCAGCATCCTTGTATGCTTTTGCAGAAGCTCAGTGTCAGTACTCCCGTTTGCAAACCCTAGTTGTAAGTTCTAAGGTTAGGAATCCGATGCAGAAAGCATAGGGTAAAATTCTGCCACTGTATTTAACATTCTGCATCATCTGACTGCGTTGAAGTCCATAAAAATGAGTGACTGCATAGGTAACCCAAGTACACCTAGTAGTACTATGCTTGGACCTCCTGTTGCTTGAGAATAAATGTGGAGAGAAACTTCAGCTTCCCTGAATTGGGGATGACAGAGACAGATTTTTCCCTGTAATTCTATTGAGTGTTTTTGGACTATTACAATCAAAGATTTGAAAATCATAATACATAATCATAATACACTGTGTCCTTCACATTGGAAGTGAGATCCTATGTATCTTGATTTAAAAATGGGCTTTGCGTATTCAGTTACACACAGCGCAGACTGCTAGGATACTGAATTTAGATCAAGACTTCTTGAAATGACCAATGAAACTTGTTCTTTGGTGTCAAATAATCTTCTAGGTGTTCATTTTTTTCAGGAAATTAATTTGATTCTTCATATAAAAGTTAATCCTTTCAACTCTTCTTATATTAATCTTTCAGAATCCCTTGTTATGTTTAATGTGTAGTTTATAAATATATGAGATGCCTGTGGAGGAAAAATAGCATGTTCTGTTATTTAGTTTTGTTTCCATTGTACTATTATATTTTAAAGCTGGATTTGTGAAACTTGATTTTACAGAATATTTAGTTACTTGAATGCCTTTTTCCCAGCCTTGCAGGTCATCTCATTGAATGTGGTGCTCAATGTACAGGTGGAATATTCACTGATTGGCATGCAGTACCAGACTGGTAGGTAACCGTGACATCAGCATGTATGTTTGTAGTGGACCAAAGATGAAGTTTCCTACTATGTCTGTGTTGTGAAAACTGCTTCTGCTTTATCCTTTTAGGGGCGGCAATATGGACCTCCTGATATTTTCCACCTTAATGTTACTCTTCTACAAGGTTTATTCTCCATGTTGCAGTTTGCTTTTCTGGTCAACTGGGGGCTTTCTTTGTTAACCTCAGAAGTAGATGGTTTGAAAAAAAAACTTCTAACCCTTTGATTTTTTTCTTTTAGATTTTTTTTTCTTTTTCCTTTTTTTATCATCTGCTTTTTGGAAAGATTTGTTACTGGCTTTCATGTATGATTGTAATGGAAAAGACGATATGCATGTTTTGGATGCTGTTTCATCAGTCTTCAGTTAGATCAGAGTTGCCCACTGTTCAGTCACAAATTTTATATAATTTGCTTTGGTAGGGATGAATGTATGCCACAGTCCTCTCCTGCTGTATGACCTGATCTCCACAAACGTGTTGAGCTGTCAGTCCTTTCAAAAAGTTATGTGTGTATCTTGTGTTCAGACCTACTGAATTAGACTTTCACATAGCTAGGTCCTTGTGCCTGCTGAGGAAGGACTAATGTAGCTTGCTTTTGACCAACTTGTTTTTAAGAATAGTTTAAAAGTAGTGAGGGAATATGTTTTGCATAGGATGAGTGACTCTGGCTGCAGTTTATTCCTGTTTTCCTTAGGATGAGAGGGAGGAGTCTTGTCCTGTGCTGTGTCATGAGAAAGGCAGCGCTTCCTTTAGATGACGGAGGAAAGGGCTGAAGATCTGTGGCAGGGATGCAGGAGAGAAGGGTGGCTCCCAAATTGACCCTGGGGAGGAGGCCACTGGGGGCAGCCTGTGGTCAAGGTGAAGGAACCAGCCGGACACTGTGCCCTGCAATCTGAGAGCTGCTCTCCTGAGTTAGTTCCCTAGGGCTGCCGAGCTTTTTTCACCTCCTTGTAGTGACTGGTTCTGATTCAGAGCGTGGTCCTGAAAGGTGTATTCTGCTTTTCTGAGTTCCTGAACACTGCTGATTTACAGGTGAAGGCACATACGGCATTGAAAGAAACAGGGTCAGGTGTTTCTTTTCACCTATTAGAAGGCTAGTAGCTCCAAACAAACGGCACTCGCTTTTCTCTTCACATTGTGTTCAATGGGAATTCAAATGAGAGGGTTTACAGTAGCAAGGCACTCTGTTCAGTTTGGAAATTTGTAACTGCTAATCTTATTCCTGTTCTGATGTATCTCCTGATCATTTTATTATGCTGTATCATGAAACTTCTTAAAATCTCCTGTAACTGTGACTCCAAAGGACCTCACTTGGTAGTTCTTTATTTTTAGGGATTTTTCTGTGAGAAATGGCAGTCCTGTTTACAAAAAAAAGAACTGAAGTTTGAGTGTATTAAGCTATGACCTACTTGAGTGGGAGTAGCTAATTTTACAGACAAGTATATGTACATTGAATATGTGTAGCTAATGCTTATGTGTGTGGATATGTAAAAATCATATAACTGTCTAAAATCATAGTAGTATTTTGGCTTACAGCTAACTGGTGCTGACTTGAATTGCTGCTAGAGAATGTAGAAGCTTAGCACCCAGTACTGCTCTGTTACCTTGCCCCCATCAATCTGCATGCATACTTCTAAAGCATGCATGATTGTATTTGTGCTAATATAACAGTAATTTATTTACCTTCAGTTTAAGTCTACTAAATAATTAATCATGCCTTAAAACTAGTGGTCTTGTTTGCAAATTCAAAAAGTCTTAGGGATTTAATTGATGAAATTCTTGAAACAAAAGCATATTACGCATCAGCCTGTATGATAAACTCCTAAAACTAGTCAAAATCAAAATAACGTGTGACTTTTAATTTTATATTTGGAGAGGCAGAGTAGAAGACTGACTAAAGCGGACTTGCAGTCCAACACATCCATTTAGGATGTGGGAGGAAGGAAGGAGGGGAGATTTTCTGGAGAGCTGTGCTGCCTTCCCCTCCACCCTGGTAAATAGTTGTTTACTATAGTTAGGCCCAAATGCATGAAGAGGAAATACGGAAGCTTTTGGGCTACAGACAAATACATTTTCCATTTGATAGCTTAGTAGTAACCTATTGGCTACGTAAATTAAAGTAACTTGATGGCGTAGGGTTTTTTTGTTTAGACAGTCCGAATCAGTTTTCAATACATGCAGATAATGCATTGAATAATAAGGCACAATAATAATATGGTAATTCATAGTCTCAGTAATTACCAAAACATTCAATACCTGCTGCCGCCAACGTTATTTATATTGCCAATAGGTCAACAGAGCTCTGACAGAGTTTGCAGAAGTTACTTGACTATAGTCTAGTAATGACTTCTCCCTGATTTAGGAAAAGCTTTTTAGGAAAAGCTGAAAGTAAGTGTGTGTAATTTAGATCTCAGTAAATCATAGTGTCTGTGACACATAATGTTAAATCCAAACCAGCCCAACAAAGTCAGTAAATGTGGGGGGAAGGAAGCCAAGTCAAGTCTCTGTGTTTGTCGTTAAAGTGCCTTTCACATATGAATTTCTCACTGCCATGAGCGTGTTCGTGCAGCCAAGACCACTTACCATTCAGCTCTGCAAACATTTACTGGACCTTTGCGCTGGAGGTTAAGAAAACCTTTCACTGCATTTTTGCTGTTCTCTGGTGACTAAACACTAGAGGGCGATCTCTTTTTTTTCTCACATCTTACTGCAGAGGGTCGGTTTGATTATGATTAGACTCAGGTAATTTTTTTTTTTTTACTGTCTTTGGTGTTTGTTTTTTTCTTCCCGAGAACAGTAGTCTGTGTTGCTCTTCTGTCTTTTGCTGCTGAAAAAGGTGTAAGTGTACTTCTAAGAAGGAGTTTTTCCTAATTTGTAAACAAAGGAAGAATTTCTCAAATTTTAGGTTTATAAACCTTACCTGTGGATTGTTTACATGTAAGCAAAAATAATTAACTATGTAAGCAAGAGCACTTTAAGTAAAGCTAGGCAAGTCAGAGCTCACATTCCATGTGTATATTATCATGTCTCTGAGTATCGAGGCATTGGATTGGACCCACTTTGTTCATCCAATGTATTTTTTTAGTATTTTTTATTATTATTTTATTGAAATGTTTGAAGCAGACCACTTCTGCAAACTCAGTTCCACTGCAAAAGAGTGCTTTAAGTCTCAGGAATGTTCATATGGGTATTTTTCTGGCCATTGAATGATTAGCTGTTAAAACCTACGCTATTCTTTCTTTTTCATTGTTGTCTTGGTTAGAGTAAGTTTTTAATGTAAAACAAGTAAAGTGCATGTTCCAACTCATGACTCTCCAAGTTACTTTAGTTGACAGAAGCCAGACTTAGCTGATTTCTGTCTGCTGACTTAAGCACTGGGATTTCTTTAATTGTGCTGGGTGTATCTCCTTAATGTATTTGACTTAAAGGCAGGAGTCTTGAAACTGTAAAGTTTCGTTCAGTTTTCATGAAAATGGGCAGACAGATAGAGGGAATAGATGCTGTGTACTTTTCTGGTGAGGGGAAGGCTGCTTGACTCACTGCTTGTGTGGATTCTCTGATGTTTGGCAGAGAAAGTGCAAGAAACCATTCGTTCACAGTTTACAGAAGACTAATGTGCATTCTTAAATGACTGATTTTTAAGTAAATATTGTCAAAAAGGCACTTACTCCTTTTCTGTTGTTTGTGTAGTAATATATGTCAGCAGATGATCAGAAGAAGTGATAATACATCACTGCTCCTTCTTTAATGTCTAGTGCACAGCACTCAATAGGGAATTAATGCAATGTGTCAAAATGAACCATGATGCCAGAAATATATTGGTAATCCACAGCTCTGTATTGAATTTCATTTAACCCCAGACATTGCTGTCTTTTACTATTATTTAGTGCCAGTGGGTGATTAGTACATTGTTTTGTTTTGTTTTGAAATGCAGGAGAGAATAAACTAATGCTGATCAGTAGAGTAATCATTTTGAGGAGGTGATAAACACTGACATTTTGCCCTCAGCCAAGAGTGTACAATGGTTGAGACTGCATAATCCTCTGGCCTGGGATGACCAAAAGGGTAAGTGAATAGTTGTAGTCTCTTAAGGGCTGGATCCAGATTGCTTAATCTGGGATTTGAACAGAATCCAGCATGCGAGTCCCAGTCAGCAATGTGGAATGCCTTTTTCTCTGTAGCACCATCTATTTCAGGCAGCTGAAAACACCAGGCTGCTTGATTGGCCTGAAATTGTCTAGTCATTAAGAGTTTACATACAATGCATACTCTGAAATGCCCTAGTCAAAGGAGATAAGTGATGCAATCAATAAATTTTGCCTAAATTGGAATTGCAGCAGAAGTTAGGGAACATATTGGTATCTACATGTAAAGAGATGCATATACCTTACCCATAAGTTTGTGCTGATCTTGCTGGCACATGTTAGCAGTTTTGAATTGGTTGTAAAAACACTGCTAGAAATGGTAGCGGTTTCTACTTTTTGCCTGAGAGCATTGTGATTAAAATACTTGTCCAGGGAGTTGAGGAGCTTGGCTTAGAGCTGTCCTCAGCGTGACATCATTGAGTCACATCCCAGGAAACTGCATTAGATGTAAAGCCAAAAGTTTATAGCACGGCCTGCTTGGACCCTGGTTCATTTCCATGTCATGTGCATTGCTGTGGCATTTTTGTTTTCATTCTTGCAGCATCTTCCCCTGCAAGTAAATGTACTACACTAAGTATAGTACACCTTTGCCACCAGTAGTGGCCAGAATGAGATACTTGAGAGGTTTGGCACCTTATGAGGGAAGAAATAACCATTTAATGTCAGACAGTGTCTTTCTCCCTGAGCCAAACAGGACCTAGTACTGATCATGGATTTTACTTTTTTTTTTTGTAATGCAAATGGTGTAAGATATGCAGCAAAACAAGAAGGAAGGCTACCTTCATAGCTACACAGAGGTTGAAAAGTACATTGTCCCAGAGTAGACAGAGGGGAGATCTCTGCTTAGACAGTTCATGTTATCACCTGTGACATATCTGTAAACTGTAACATTTCTGAGAGCTGAAACTGAAGAAAAAACAGCATTTTACATGTGGGAAAAAAAAATAATACAAGAGTAAGTCGTTGGCAGGTGGAGAACTGCCAGGAGACCCAATTTCAGAGCCTTGATTCCTGTTAGAGTAGGACAGCAGCTGTAGGTCATTGATGAGAAGGGGGCTTCAGCAGCAAAATCAGTTTTGGAACTTTATTACCGCTGTGCTGTATTCCGTGAGGATCTGCTTTAACTGTTAACTCCTCACCTACCCCCATCCTGGAGGGGATTTCTGAGGTTTAATCTTAGGTTGGATTTATTCAGTGCTTGTTTTTACTAATGCATGTAATTTAATTGTTCAATACCAAACACACAACCTGAAACAGGCTTTTTGGATAAAAGAATGGTGGTTGTCATCTCCTTTCACAAACTGATGTATATTACTTTTGTGTTTTAACTCTGTGTTAAAAGAACTGCTCAAAATGTTTTAACAGTAGGACTTTCATATTTATCTCGTGTTGTATTTTATTAATTACACAATCACATAGTTAGAATTAATTTTAGTAGTTTCCTTTCAGAATTGTTTACACTGGTTGATACTGCCCTGTCCTACTAGGGGGCTTTATCACTAAATTGATGCAATTCTTTTAATATTGAAGAGGGCCACTTGGCCACCACACCACTTTGGATGCCACGACTGTAGTTGCTGCCAAAGTTCAAGTTCATAGTTCTGTGTTTTAACTCCCCTGCTACACTGTTCAGAATTACAACTTGGCTATGGGTTATGGCCAACATAAAGGTGTGGTATGTTACAGAGTGAGTGTTGTATGGTGTGTAGTCATCCAGCAAAGCCTACTAGTGAATCGGGCAAAGAGTTCCTTCTTTCAATGGAAGCGCTGATTGAGGTGATGGTGTGATCATAGTACCTGTGGTATATGCTAGAATACCCCATCCAGGTAGCTATTGCTCCTAGTAAGCTCTGACACCACGTTTAAGTACCTGTCACTTGACTGAATCATGCCGTAGGGGTGACTTAGCCCCCTATGTTTGTTTGTTTCTAAGCTGAAAATTAATTTTAAGTAATGTTTTTAGCAGTATACAAAATACATTTTTCTCTTAAGTGTGCATGTGTTAATGTAGGTTATTGTTTGGCATCTGCTATGAGGTAGTTTAGGATGTATGTATTTTCCCAGCCATCCAGTTACAATACAGATGGAATCCAGGGGCTTCTTGCTCAACTCGCTGCATCTCTGTTTTGAATTGTTAAAAAGTGAGGGAAGCTTTCAGAGCTGACGTGACCTGGGAGAACATACATCTTCTGCAACTAACTGAGCAGTCAGGAAAGTTCATTGAGTGGTGTTGGACCTTGGAGAGGCGACATCCCTCACGCTTATCTCAGATGAAGGCAAAAAGTCTTCCTTGATACCTTTACTAACTGTTGAAACGGAGTAACAATGAAAGAGATGACCAAAGACTACGTCACTGATTGTGTAGTTAGCGTTCTTTTCATTGGCCTCCTGGTTGTGGATTTCAGAACGGTTTAAATACAGCTAAAAGTTCTTGACATGCTAGTGTCCTGTGTCAGCGTGCCTTTCCAAGGAAGACTTTTGTTTTTCCCTTTTGTTGTGGTGTATGTTTGGCTTTCTGGGGGGGCGGCATGTGTGTGTTAGGTTTTGGGTTTTGTTTTGGGGTTTTTTTTGTGTGTGTTCGAGTGTCTTCTCTCCGTCATACAATTTTTTTGCAAACTTTGGGTCAACGCTTTGATGCAAGTGGTAAGAGCTGAGTGGGTTTTTTTTATACAGCGAATATGTCTCAACTTTAGTGGCTATTTGGAAGCTGTTCCAGAAAGTACATTTGTACCTACATGGTTTCTCTCCAGCTAATCTGGCACATTAAAAAATTCCATCATAAAGATCTTCTGTCTTTGGCCCGAAGATAACAGGAAAATCAGAGTCTGTCCTTCTAACATACTTCTTAGCATACTAAGGGACCTGAATAATAGCGTTGTTTATATTGATACTGTTTATCTGCTGTCTTCTGTGATTGGTCTGTTTTTAATGACTTAAGTATTTGCCAGATTTTAACTGGTTTAGGGGGTGAAATTTCTCTCTTTGTCTCACTATATTGTTGGGTTTTGTTACTTAATGGGTTGGGTTTTCTGAGAGTGGAGCTTGGGCTAACTGAAATTTAATCGATGTTAGTAGGCTCAGTGGTTCAGAGTAGAAAGTTGAGTGTCTATAGTTTACCTCTTCTTCCTTCAAAACAAAGATCACGGGGAAGTAGGAACGGGAATGTTGTAAGAGTTGCATGTGCTGATGGCTCTGAGCAAAGTGGGCTGCAGCCAGGGCACCGGTTGTCACTGCAGTGCAATAGACTGCACTGAGTAATCTGTCTTGCTGGATTGTCTCGCTTTTTGGGTAAGGGATTCAAATAAGCTGTGTTGAGCCTACTAGCAAGGTACCTGATGCTGTCGCCTTTAGACAAGACAAATAGATGGTAGGGTCAAAGCACAGAAGCGCGTTGCCAAGAGGGTAAAAGATCCTTAATTCTAGCCTTGTTCAGTCACTGATGCTGCTGTGTAACAGTGGGCAAATCGTGATGCTTCCTGTATCTGTCTCCTTACCTGTGAAATTGGGATAACTACATATGTTAGTCTGTTACCCTACAAAAATAAGACCAAGACTTGAGCAGTTTTTTGAGTGTTGGGGTTTTTTTTTTCTGTGTTGCACTTTAAAAATATTGACTCTTACATACTTCTTGCCACCATCTTTTCTTCCTCCTCTTCCCCTCCAAAAAAAGTTATAGGATAACTTGTATAAAAAGTTGTTGATTCCATTCAATTCTTTGTATTCACCAGGGTCAGGGTTTTTTTTTTGTTTCCCTTTATCTGTGTAGTGGTTTAAATAGTTTCAAACACCAGTCTAATGAAGTGTAATCTTTACTGATTGTTCATGGGCTTTTCTAGGTGTCCTACAGCTACCATACTTTCAAAGTTTTGTACGCTATCAGTATTAAAGTTGCTGATCTCTGGTAACAGAGCTTGTCTCTTAATCCTCTTTTTAAATAGCAGGGTTATGTTTGAAGCTTCCCAATGATAAGGAATCTGTTCAAACTCCCATGAACTTTTACAAATGTCACTAAAGAGTTCACTGGTTTCTTTGCTTACTTCCTTCAAAACTTTGTGGATTTATGTTATACAAACTATGTTCATCTAACCTTTGCTGATAACCAATTTGGTTGTATGTTCAGCACACTGTTCCCACCAGCACCCAAAAATAATTAATTTCAGGGATGGACTTGATTTTAAGTGTATACGAAGGACCTGAAGGTCATTGACTTTAATGAGAATGGTGACGTTCACCACCTTTCATTATTAGGACCTTTTTAGAGCAGTTTTGTTTTTGAAAGGGGCTGTATCTCCTTAAATCCTTTTTTTTGTGTGTTCTTTTTGTGTCTCTGGGACACTTTACTTGTACAGATTTCCAATTTCTTGTGAGAGAGGAGTGAGCCAGGTAGCCTTGTTAGAAGAATATTAAGTCTCTATTTTCATTTTCAGGTACTTTTAATTTTTTTGTTAACTTTAAGTCATTACTTTTGCTCATTCTCTAAATAAAAAAAAAAAACCTTTCAGCTGGGAAAGCAGATATCTAGATCTTGTTCACATAACCCTGAAAATTCTGCCCTGCTACTGTAACAACCAGCATATGCCTCTTACTATGAGTTGTTAGATCACTTTCTGTATATTGCTCTTGTGAGAATGTGAGGAGGAGGAATATTTTCATTTAGAAACATGTCTATAATTTTCTGTTTTACTGCTTTTCTTTTTGCTATGCCTGATAACTTTCTGTTCATTCTGTCTTTTATTATTGTTTTGGCCTGAAGATCTTAACTTTCATATATCTTTCTGTTTTCTGATTATAACTTTTCTGTGTGTAACTTATTATTAACATGTGAAATTGTCCTTAATAGGTGTGGTTATTCCTGTTCCCTACTTCCCTTCATCTCTGAGGCGTCCAGGACAATGTTCTTCCCACTTTGACTGCCATTTTACAAATCCAGAGTGCCGGATGCATTTACATGTCTTCACCTTCATGCCATGTGTGCTGCTGTAGCCAGACAAGGCTAGAATTAGCAATCGTGGGTTTTCTTCTGAATTTGCCTCTTTAATCATAGTCCTCTAATTCTTTTGGCTTCTTTTTACTTTAACCATTTCTGTTAACATCCTTCTGCATTCCCATTCCCACTTCTCTCTGTTTAGTGTTGGTATCTGTTGTTGTATCTGCATTCCTTCGTCAGGCAATAAAATGCATCGTCTTACTATTTTGGTTAAGCAGTTTGTTCAGTGCTTTTTCTTGTGTATGTTTCTGCAGAAACAACCAGATACTTGTAACCCTTGATCAGTGTTATTTAGTCATTACCATAAAATTCTGGTATGTTGTTACTCATTTTTCTTTTCACTTCCCATTTGTATTTACAGGGTTTTTTCACTGTTTTTCATGTTCTAGGCACAACATAGGCTTTCCCATTGTAGAATGTTCCTCTGAAGGAGAATTTATTCTTTCCAAACCACCAGACACAGGGGGCTTAATCTCTTTTGGCACTGTAGCTGAACAGTTGGTGTATGAATTGGGCAATCCTCAGCGCTATCTTTTACCAGATGTCACATGTGACTTTTCTGAAGTTTCCATCACTGAAATTCCAGGTTAGTCCTCTTGCACGTTAAGAGATTTGTGTCAATGAACTGGGTATTCTAACAGCAGCTACTTCAATTTCCATGTTTTCTCTGCATATTTCTTGTTAAATCAGTTCCTTAGAGTGTGATACTGTATTAAACTGATTTTTTTTCAAGGACTTCTGCTAGAATTTCCTTTGGAGATTTTAACCGTAGTCTTAGCTGGCTGACTTAATTTTAATCGTTGATCGCTACTCCCTTTGCTTTACTTTTTAATGTATGCCTTGCACTTACCAAGTCTTTAAACTATGTATTCTGTGTAAGCAACGTTGAGACAGCTCCACTATGGTTTTAGTGTTTTTTTTTTAAACTGCAGCTCAGTTTCTTTGCTCAAAAAATGTCTGTTTTGTACATATTTTCTCATATGGCATTTAAAATGTTAGTAACAATGGAAAGCTGTATGTTTCAAAGCACTACTTGGTAATGGTGTTTTTCTTAGACATTTAGGTGGATCATCTAAGTGGTAGAAGTATGCTTAGGTACAGGATTTTTGCCAGAGAGTCTGGATCTGAAAAAGTCCATTTGTAGTCCTTGAAACTCTCAACAGCTAGTAGACTAGAGATGGATATAACGTATGTTCTGGATTTAGCTTTAAAAACAAAACAAACAAAAAAAACCCAGGTTTAACAGATTTGAAGATCTGTAGATTGGATAAGACAGCTTGCAATAAAAAACAAACTTCAAATGACTGTAGCTGAACATTTTTTTTTTCATCTGTATTATATATCCTTTTTCATTCTAATGGAACTTATCTGTGACAGTATCCTGAGTGTCTTTATAAAACTTAGAACAATTGAAATCTCAAATTAAAAACTTATTGTGATAAAACTCAAAACACTATAGCATCAAAAATATTTTGCTTCAATAATAGAAGTACCATAAAACTGTACAGTGAACCTTGTCCTCATGCAATATGACCAAAAGGCAGTCTCATAAGGCCAGCTTGCTGCTTTTAGCCACTACTCTTTTTTTTTTTAAAAAAAAAAACACCCTAACCTTCAGATGAACTTTTAGCTTGCAAATGACCCGATATGACATGTTTGAACTTAAAATGAACTTTCACATGAACTTTCAGTTAGCCCTCTTAGAAATATAACAGATGGAAAATGGGCAGATTTCTTAAATATTTTTAGTTTGAAGTGCTTTGACACGTACACCAGTAAAAACAGGCAAGCTATCTATTTTTGCTGTTTACATTACCGATTTTATTGTCCTGCTGGATTACTTGCAGTGTTCGAACTGAGAGGTGCTTCTGTTTTCTTTTTGTCAGTGGATGCTATGCATTTTGTTTTGCGGGGTTTTTTCTTCGTATTACTCCTTCACCTGGAGCATAAAACTCTTCCAGATCTTCACACTGACTGTAGGGATATTGTTCTGTATTGCGAGAGTTAAATTAACCTTATGTCAGTCTTGCAGAGAGAGCGATGATGATATTTGAGTGACGTGTAAAATTTCTGCTAGTCACATTCACTTTTTCAGATACATTCTTATTTGATATCTTCAGAGGATTTTCGTAAGCTTTAAACTACTTCCTGAATATTCGCTAGCACGAGTTAGGTACAGGTGAGCTACAGTATAATTCTGTCTGACATGAGGTGCTGATTCTGCACTGCTAATTTTAAAGGAGTTGCACCTATTGATTTTTCTCCAGTTCAAGCTTGAACCTGATGCTATGGAAGCAATTTTCTCCAGGTTCTTTTTGTCATTAATATTTCTAATACTAAGCATGGCCATTGTCCTGGAACATATATTCAGACTGTTCTGTTTCTGTTATTGACGAGAAGGCTAACGTTAAGTTATCCCTTCCCTTACTCAGCTATCAGCAAATAAGCTCTCACTGGTTTCTCATCTTTCTCGTTTGGTTTCTGTACCAAGTGGAGGACTGCAGTCCACTCCGGCCAACTACAGTAAATTGTATGTGTGTGTTTGGTAACTGGCTGCTAAGTGGAAGATAACTATTGGGTCTGAAGTCCTAAGGCTGCTTTCTGTGTTAAGGATTTTTTAAGTACATGAATAAACATTTCAAGCATTCTATTAAAAAGCTCGTTGAAGTCATAAATTTAGTCACCAATTTGCTGTTTGTGTTTCTAAAGCAGGGAGGACTGTTTCTCTCTTCTGTGGCAGTACAGCTATCAACGATTTTCTTTTTAATTAAGTGCATTTGATTAATATGTATCACAAAAGAATGTCTTTGAAGTTATTTTGAAGAAGCTTAAATGCTGATTTTTAACCACTACAGGTTTTGACGGTGGGGCAGTGAAAGTTCATGGAGCAAAAGGATCACCTCCTTCAACATTTTATAAGGTATTGTCTCTTTCTGTGGCGTGTAAGGTATTTTTGATTTACAAAATCTTGTATTTTGGAGAAAATACTAAATATTTCTGCCAAGACCTGTTACCGCTTTAAAATCCTCATCCTCCCTGACCCAAGAGTAAAAGAAAGAGGGGAGGGGGGGGAAAAGACAAACCTTGTTTGAAAAATAAAAACATGTTAATTTGTACAACAGGCTTATCCACAAACCTCCAGAGAAGGCTGGAATGGTTCTTTTATCATAATAATAGTTTTTAAAACACCTTAGCCCACTAACACCTTTATACTTGTTGAATTTATTTTTTTTTTACTGGCGTGTTAATTTAGCTCTATTTCATTGTGAAATATATCTGCCAAGTAGTTTTCAAAAGGTGAGTAATGAGTAACTACATTTGTCAAGAGAGCAACTAAGAATGAGACTGATAGTCTCCTGAAATAGTCTGTTGAAAGAACCCCGCCCTTCTAGTAAAATTGTGACGTTTTGTGTTTTACTATAGTCTTCCAGTGGTCCCCTTTCCCTGAATGGGTGCTAAGGTAATAGAGTTCTGGTGAAGTACCAGTAGGGCTGGATCCTTTTCTTGTTTAAACTAGTGGCAAAACTGACTTTTACAGAAGCAATGTTGAGATCAGAAATCAACTGCTTAGCACAGCCATATCAAAAGTGAGTTAACCTAAGCAGGGAATAAAGTGCTAATATTTCTCTTTATGCTCAGACATACATTGTATTATTTAATTTTTCTTTGAAACTTTTTCCTGAATTTTTAAAATATTCTGACGCTTTTAAAACCAGTTTTGTATAAGATAGAGTTTCAGTTCTTGAAAGAGACAGTATTTCAAAGATAAATAATATCACCAAAGGCTCCATAATTGAAGCATACTGACAAAGCATTTTTAGAATCGAGCAGTATACCACAGGTCAATTTTCTCATGCCCTTAGTTAGTTTTTCACTTCAGTCAGCTTTCTAGTAATCATGTTTGTATCAGCATTATGAAAAAGGGGTTTGATATTTTAAAAGCGTTGTAGGAGTATAATCTGAACATGAAATTTTCTGAACTTTCACCTAATATAATGAATAATTGCATTTTTTTTGGATAGGTAACATACAATTTCAGTACAATATTGTCAGCTTTTTGCATTTTCTCAGAATTTTAATTATTAGTTCAAGACTTCTAGTTACATAATGCTGGAACAGCAAATTTCCTTTCTCTGAGTGATCTCTGTCTGCATTATCTGCATCTGGGAATAACTGTGTCTCTTTAATCTGAAAATACAAAAATGTCTTAAAACATAAATCATAAGCACATTTCTAAAAGATATTTAGTTTAAAAATCAGGCTTACAGTATTGTTGTATAACTGGCAGAGAAGTCAATTTAGAAGTAATTCCTAAAAATTACATAGAGTGAAGAGTATACTTTTGTACAAAACATCAAATTCCGTCAATCAAATGATAGCTATGCTAATGCTGTTATTATTCCTGTAGAAATTGTGGAGTTTGATACAGGCAAATACAAAGGTAGTGAATGGATGAAGCAGGAAATACTTTTTCTTTCTTGGTCTGTGTCTGCGATTTGAAGCAGAATATGTTTTGCTGCTTCTCAGCAACTTTCAGCAACTATTCTGTTCAGCAGCCTTGGCCTCCTGCAGTTTTTGTTCTTGACATTCCATACTTCTGAATATCTAAAGGAAATAACTGAAATTTGAGATTTGCAGTTGATGAACAATGAAATGGAATAAACAAAATGACAGCTTCTTTTTTACATAGCAGTAAAATAAAAATAAGTTTTCATTTATTTCTTTTTTATTTATTATTATGTCTTAAGTAGAGCATTTGAAATGTATGTTTAGGATTTTTTGTAATATATCTTATGTTTTGTATATTAAACAGTGTAATGATATTCTGAAATATGTAAGTTAGAATTCCTATGAAATATTTCTTTCTGTGTGTTGAAACTGTTAATTGGCTGTCGGTGATAAATGGACATACGCTTTGCACACCTGTTTTAGAAGTAGTTTTTAGGAAATGAACTTAGTATGTTCAACTCTGGCTGTGAAGTGACTGAATGGGCATTATAACAAGCTAGAAATATTTTAAGGGTGTGTAACATCTTTCAATAACTTTACAGTAAGTATAGGGGAAAATTATTTAATTGTTGCATTAAAGATGAAGTGTAGTTAGTAAAACAAGGATAAGAAAAAGTGATATACAGTGTAAATTTCAGGGAAAATACATTACCTATGAAATAGCTTCTCAAAATAAATAGCTGAAACACTGGTTTTGGGGACGTTTAGAAGTAGACTGGGTAAAGTGTTTGAAAATTCACTGTAGGAAAAATATTTCCGGATTCAGAGTTACGTTGAACATCCTACCAGGCTCTTCAATTTCTGTTTTTGTTACGTAACAAATGCTGAAAATGCTCATCACCCTTAGTTTAGATATATCTATTAGAGCTTTTCTACCATTTATGGCCACGCGTTATGGTCATTACTTTTACTGTATTAGAGCTCTGTTAAGCAGCTCTAGCACTGGAAGTCTAGTAAAATGCTTATTAGCTAGGTGTTTGCCATGTACAGCATGTTCTTTTGTGTGCATGCATATGTGATATTTTTCCACACTTACTGTAATGCGTCAAGGAAACTTATGTCTGATCTATTTCACTGTGATAGATTATTCAGCTTTTCAATGTCAGTACGTGTCCTGTGTACCAAAACAGATAAGTACAGGAGAATTTAAGAATGACAATGAGAAGCGATTCAGAGTTTCAGTTTTGCAGATTTGAATATTCCTCCAATAGAATTTTGAATTTTAAATAATGGAACAAATTTTTGTAGTGATGATGATAATTTCTTGCTATTCTGCTTAATGTATGAATAACGATTGTCAGAGAGCATTTATAGTATACCAGTACTGAATCCCATGTAATTTCATAATCCCATTATCATTAGGTAAATGCCACTTACCTTGATGGCTTCAGAGCTACTGCTGTCTGTCCAGTGGGAGGTCCAAAGGCAGTACAAAAAGGAAAACGCACTGCGGAAAGTATTCTGCAAAGGTTAGTATTTGAGACTTGGAAGGGGGTTTGGCTTTTTTTTCAGAGGTGATGAAAACAGAACTATGACATATGATGGCAACCATATTAACCTTGTAGGAACCCTAGAAGGTTATAATCTTCTAATTGGGAGGACATTTCAAGACTTAAGTAGCCTGCTTAGGAAACCTGTTTTCAGCATCTAACTACACTTCAGCTACATTTGACAGAGCAAGAAAGGTCTCAAGTATTGTTGAAAATAAATGGCTGGATAGCAGAAGGAAATCCAAATTAACGAGGGAAAAACTGTGATTCAGATTAAATTTTATTAGGTGCCAAAGAGACCCATGTGAAACTAGTTTTCACTGATTTTCACAGAACTTTTTTTATCAAAAATCTCAGTACTATGAAATGTAGGCAGTTTATCAAGTTCATGTTTTAAACAAGGCTATCTTAGCACCTTGTAAAATGTGACTAATGATTTTGTTTGCTGTAACAACTTTACAATTTTAAGACAATTGTCATGTCAGTATATTTGGGCAAGTAGGGATTCCTCTTAAATATAATTCCATACACTCATGGAAGTTTCTGAGCATTTATTTCAGTAGTCCCAGTCTTTCTAGTTATGAGATCTATCTCTTTGTGCCTCGTTTTGTATATAACTTCCCCCCATCCTATTACAGACCCATGGAGCGAGTACGCTAGGATAGACACTTGTCAGAAATGCAAGGTTTACTGTAGACTTAGAGTGACTTATTGCTCATGTGCCCATGTACAGCACTGTGATGAAGGAGGAGGTGTGTGCCTTCCCTCAAGAGACATAGCAGATGAGGGTGGGCTGATAGGGGATGTGTAATTAAGCCTTGGA
The DNA here is from genome assembly GCA_017639485.1 of Pluvialis apricaria. Lineage (NCBI taxonomy): Eukaryota > Metazoa > Chordata > Aves > Charadriiformes > Charadriidae > Pluvialis > Pluvialis apricaria. The sequence continues at coordinate 49,001,039 of CM030010.1, read as the reverse complement.
ATCCCTTTCTTCAGAGCAGTGCAAATGCTAAATGGTATGTGTCCAAGAGCTACTGAGAAAATCAATGAAGAAAAAAAACCCTTCAGGAGCTGTTAAATACAAAGGCTGAGGGACTCCGACGTCTCCAAAAAGCAATCTTTTTGGAAGCTAGTTGATTATTTTGGAAATAGAATGGTATATTTTCCCTTCCATGTTTGCTCTTAAACATTATTTCAGACCGGACTGCATGAATCTTTTGTCTGATTCAAACAGCTTGTGGTGCTGCTGCCTCTGTGACCACTAGAAAATAAATTCAGCCTGCTTACTATGCTGTCCTGAGTAATCCTCAGAAGAGAGGGGTTATGGGAGATAGCCAAAGGCTGGTTAACTGGCTTGATAAGTGGCCTCTAGCCCACAAGGCATGCCTGGCGCAGCTGTGGCTTGTTCTATGCGTTAAAAATCACAATATACAGTATTGCCCATCAATATAATCTCCATCTCAAACACAATCTTAAACAGCTTAATGTGTGGAATTGTTTATTAAGTATGTTTGAAAGATTTGTGTATGTCAACCCAGATATAGAGAGAGAGTTAAGCTATTCCAGTCACTGTCAGAGAATACTCTACCAGCAACTACAGCTCTTTAGGAAGCTCTGACTTTAGCCCTTCCACCAGTTCCTGTTGCAAGAGGATGTTGTAAGGACATGATCTTAACGCTTAGCCAGCTTCCAGTCCATTCGAAACTAGATTTTGCCCAGTAGGCTAATGGCAACAAGTATGGAATAAGGTGCACAAATTTAAGGTGCTTCAATTGTACAGGTCAAATTAGTTGGCAGCCTAAGACATTAAGCAGCTTTGGCAGCTTGTAATATGACTTCTTTCACTTCTTTCTTGCATGCTTCTCCTTTAGTTATTTATTCATTTTTGAAAACAGGAGAGATTTGGCAGTATGTGTGTGAAGAAGTCTCTTTGGAGTAGTCTTTGTCCTTTTATTTTTGATGGTTCTCTTGTTGTGTTGCCAAGACGTATGAAAGGGCTAAAAATTACCCATAGAATGTATTTGGAACTCTAGTATCTCTAACTGGAATGTTTGTAGATAAATAAAGTAACTTATTACAGACACAGTTTGCAAGTTTAGGTACCTTAAATCTGTCTTTCTGTGGTCATCAAAATAAAGATGGCCTCATTTGTGGTGCATGGATCACCTTCATTTTTTTACAACAATTAGAAAATTACATTTTATATTTAAGTCCTGTACACTGCTTCATTTTTCAGGTGCCATGCTAATATTTACAACAATGATGATATATTAAGTGTTTTCCGAATGTTCTGCTGATGCAAAATATTTTTCTCATCCTAACATAATTCCAGTGTTTCAACTGATAAAATCCTGTACATAGCTAGAAGGGTGCCAGACCAAGATTATTGGGAAGCCAGTTTAGGTACTTTAGAATTTAAGTTAATTTTCCAATCGGCAACATGGTAACAAGTTGGAATATTTTTAATGGTTGGACTATTTAAAAACTTTTTTATAACTCTAAAAATCTAACTGTGTTTTTAAATTGTTTTTGAACTTCACGTGATTATTTTTTTAAAAAACTAGTGGTGGTTTTCCGTTTTAGTGCTTGACAGTTGGGCTGTTTTTTCTAAGAGTTGTTGCAAACAGTCTATTTAATCCAGATTTAGTGTTTGTCAAAAAACGGTATTAATTCCTTGCTCTCTTAAAGCAGTATGTGTTTTCATGGTGTATAAAAAGAAGGTAATGTTTGTCTCCATTATTAATCATAATTGGACAGACTTGGCACTCTTGACACAATGGGCTTTTGCTGGAAACATCCTTTTAGAAGGAGTTTGAGGGATTTCAGTGCCAGACTGGAAAGGCACAAGTAATGAAAAAATGTTGTCTTTAAAAACTTTTATCTACTCTTTGGCATTTGAGTTGTGTGTTCATTAATCCCAAATAAACACCTTTAAGGTTTCAATAAAAGTTCCTTCTTCAGTTTGATTTTTCTTCATTGGTGCCTGTGATGTAATGAGGTAGTTTCATGTATTTATTGGTAGTTCATAATGCCTTATAGCAGAAACAGAGTTAAGAACTGAATTACCAGTATGAAAATCAGGAAGATCGCATATACTGTGATTACATTTCAAGTTGTCCTTGTTTTAAAGATAAAGTAAGAGCTGAAATACATTTATTTGTCTTTGCCTGTCATCTTTCAAATAATTTGATTAAGCAAAAGGCTCAATTTGAAACCTAGGGATAAATCCAGGTGCATAACTTTTGTGTCAGTAATTGCGTGATTTGTAGTATTCAGATATATTTGTTTAGTGTAAAATATTCATAGTCTAGTCTATGTGACAGAGCTAACTCCTGTGGACCACACAGGGGTACTTCAGATAATCATTTTGAGGCAGTTTACTAATAAAAAAATAATCATTTGTTGCAGGACTCGTCTTATTTTCAGTCAGCTTGGGTATGAAGATTACAGTGCAGTTAACATACAGGTTTTAGGGTCTGAAGATACATATGGACCTCATGCTAGAAGGAGTATAGATGGTGTAAGTATTCAGTGGAGTGTTCTTAAACTTTTACTGACCTCTTTTAATCTCTCCGTATTGTTATCGTTTCCACAACTTTAAAGGAAATCACTATCATCTTGGGAATTTCATCCCATCATCTTGCAAAGAATTCGGTGTCACTACTTAGGGTGCAAAATTAACACTGACAGGGTCTTTGCAGTATTGGGTCTTCCAGAAGCACTGATATGAAATCTTACAAAAATGTTGTTGTAGTCTGTTCTAATGTTGTTCATCTAAAGAAATATCTTCTTATAAAAGTTCTTATGATGTAGACTTAAATTGCATTAGATGTAGCTCTAAAAGACCACATTATAAAGGTTGAAGACTCTGAAGCAGAATTATTGTTGTCTGTGCAACTTTAAAACTGTCTGAGTTTCACTGTTTGTGAAACAATCTTTAACTATGTAATTCTGCGTTCTATTTTGTGACTGAATAAATTCATATATAAGAATATGAATGATGGCCATAACCACTGCAGCTGGGATATCCATGGTCTGCTTCTCCAGTCTAGAATATGGGAGTCCTTTTTAAAGGAAAAAGGCTCTAAATCTTGTCTTCACTTACATGCACTTTAAATATTTAGACAGTTTAGTTTGTTCCAAAACAGTAGCATCTAATTCTTCTTTGTCAATGGCAGTCTTGAAAAACTCTCAAGGTACACGTGGCAAAACTCAGCTCTGAGTTTGATCTTAGGAATGACAGCACTTAAAATAGCCAACAATTTGTATGTATAGGAAACAGGAACGTGATGTGGAGAAAGACAGAGAACTTCTTACTGTAAATATTAAGTGTTCTTAGAAGTTGGTCAAGTTGTATCTGCAGCTGTTCATTTTAGTGCTTGAGCTTCAATTTCATTCTGTACAGCAGCAAGAGTTGCTTCCTGATGAACCAGCTTTATAATGGGGTCTTTTTCTTTTTAGGACCATAAACCCTGCAATGTTAAGCATGTTACTGAGATTGCAGATTCAAAATTTTGAAGCATAGGAACAGATGTTCCAGATGTTGAACTTGTCTGTTCTGTTCGTACCAGCTCCTTATGATTATGCATTGTAATACATTCTTTAATTAAATTGTTACATAGAAAGTTTTCTGTCTTGTTGTATAGAGTGAATAATGATTTGAAAAAGAGCAGTTTCTCCTTCCTTTTTGTTCAGTTTGCCTTGCTTGTGGTACATTAAATAAAATTTCCAAATGAGATTCAAGTATTTGTAGTATTTTCTGTATTTCCAGCCTCAACTCCCAGGTCTTACATTAAAAGTAAATAGAGTGTTACCTCCATCCTATGTGCTTCCCGTACATGTCTGAAATAAGATGTGAGAGCTGAGGCTGAAATACAGGAAATGGCTCTATTGCCTTCCCCCTTCACCCAGTTCCTCCGGCAGTTTAGAAGAAACTAACCAGAGGAGTTTTCATCTGGAAAGCAGCCATCGTAGCTTGAGAAAGAGGGCTGGGGAGTGGGGTTTGCTTTTCCATTTAAAATGCAAAGTCATAGAATCCTAAGGAAAATGTCTGCCTGTTGGGGCCTCAGGTAGGAATAATGTAGTCTCTTAAATGCTCTTTCCTACCATGTCTTTCTGTACAAAATTACACATAGTTATTTGTGTTGCAAATGACAGTGCTCAAAACCAGAGACGTCATGTTAGGCAGTATATTAACACACAAAGGAAACAGTTCCTGCTTTGAAGATTCTACAATCTAAATTTAAAGAGGAGAAGCAAATACATATATGAATACCAAGACAGGATAAGTTGAACAATATTTGCAGCTCTGTGTAGATGTCTGGTGTGGCTGGGCTAATTCTCGCACAGGTCTGCCAAACTGGGTGCGAAAGTTTGCCTTTGCAACTGTGAAATCACTGTATATCCCAGGCTTATGTAGGCCTGTATACTGTAGTCTGAGCTGCTGTGTGGAGTATTGATTGTTCCTGCCAACACAAAGTATCCTTGAGAAATCAAGGAATGCTTGCCTCCCTTCCTTTCTCAGTCTTCCCTGCCTATTTATGTGGTTGTTGCTTGCTGCTCTGGTAGCTTGCTTTGTCAGCAGCAGCCCAGCATGAGCAAGAAAGGGACCGGAATCAGCACTGAGTAACCCTAGCGGTGTTTAATTTTTAATATCTCCTGCTCTGTGGTTTTCTGTTGGGGGGGAAGAAGGGGTTATGACAGTGTCACAGTGTCAATGAGTTCATGGTTTAGAAATGCTGGATGTGTTTCATGTGAATGGTATCTATTAATAGTACATCACGTATTAGAGTTTGCTGTATAAAAAAACTGTGCTGTGTCTGTTAAGGTTTCTACTAATCCTTTGTTAACCAATTTACAACACGTTGTTAAGACTTGATGAAGTAAACTTTGTTTTGCTGTTTTTTGTTTTAGTTATGATGCTGTAACATAAATGACTTTAAAATAGTTTATATATCCAGTTTTAGGACTGGATTCACCCACTCAGAACAGGATTCAGCTTATTATTTTCATAGACCATTGTATCTTGCATCTGTGGGCAAGGAAGTAAACCTAGAACTTAAATGGAATATTGAAGACAAGGTGCACTTTAGAACAAGGAAGCAGATGTGAATGCATAAGTATGTTTTCTCCAAGGGTATTTCCTATTAATTAGCTCTTGCTAGCTTTGGGAACACTGAATGTTAAAAAAAAAAGCACTACTTGAGTTAGTGGTGTGGCTGCCTATTTTCTGTGTAGCAACAATTTTTTTACACCAATCTAGTGAAACTTTTTTAAATTGGAAAACTGATTGGTTTTATTTATATTATCTTGATCAGGACATCTGTTTCTGTGTTCATAGAAGGAAATTCCTATCCTTTCGGTGATACATGATCCAGTGAAATAATATAACCTCTCCTACCTTGGCTCTGCTAAATTTTTATTTGCGGGTTTGCCTATGTGAGTATTGAGAACGTGAATCAAGTTTGCAGGATTTCCTACATGATAGTATTATGGCAGGTATTTTCAGGGCTGGGAGCTTGGAGGCTGAGAAATGAAGTTTGTGTCTCACTGCGAGTATACTACATAGGGGTACTTAAGAAAGACAAAAGCGATTATATTTACCATTACGGTACATCAGAGTACCTCTGTGTGAATAGGCCACTAGAATAGGAGGTAGACAAAAATAATTTTTCAGCTTTATGACTGTTTAGAACTTGGGTTTAAACATGCTAAAACAAGAAGGCACTTCATTATTGCTTTTTAGCTGATCACCAGCTATAAAATCGGAATGTTTTCCTCCATTGGTATAAACTGGCATAAGTGAGCTTGTTTGTGTTGGGGTTTTGTCATGTATTTGAGTTGCAGTAAAGGATTTAGTAGTCCATTAACGTAACAGTCTCTTTGGGATACTTTTACAGTAACCAGAGTGCTTGGTGCAGAGTATTACAATATTTATGATAAACACCATTTCAGCAGCTGCCACTAGGAAACACATCCATGTTCCTACATTACTGAAGTTACTTAAATTCCTGAAATTGACTAGAGATTTTCGAATGTTGATGTGTTCTAACAGTATTGCTTTTGGGAAAAATGTACTGTATACACACAGGAAAATGATACTAGTATACAAGACATCAGTATTTCAAATGCTAATATTTGATTTACTGATTTATGTACTGTTCGTAAGTAATGCAACTTTACAGAAATGTGAGCAATTAAAGTAAGTAGCACTAGAGTTAGGAGATGTTTTAAAAGATGGGCAATTTAGGAGTTCAGATCCAGCATGTAGGTTCTCAGGTTATTTTGAAGAGGGAAAAATTATTCTTTTTATTTTTAAAATTTTTAGTGAAGTCTTAAAATTTGGGGGGGTGGGAGAGGACAGTTTGTTTTGTTATGATGCTGTCAAATTTACTAGGATTCTAATGAATCATACAACAGTTCGGGTTGGAAGGGACCTTTAAAGGTCATCTAGTCTAACCTCCCTTGCAATGAGCAGGGACATCTTCAACTAGACCAGGTTGCTCAGAGTCCCGTCCAACCTGACTTTGAATGTTTCCAGGGATGGGACATCTATCACCTCTCTGGGCAACCTGAGCCAGCATTTCACCTCCCTCCATTGTAAAAAATTGCTTCCTTGTATCAAGTGTAACTCTTCCCTCTTTTAGTTTAAAGCCATGACCACTTATTGCAACAGGCTTTACTTTAGTCTGTCCCCATCTTTCCTGTAAGCTCCCTTTAAGCCTTCCCTTAAGAAAGGCTGCAACGAGGTCTCCCCTAAGCCTTTTCTTCTCCAGGCTGAACAACCCCAACACTCTCAGCCTCTCTTCATAGGAGAGGTGTTCCAGCCCTCTGATGATTTTTGTGGCCCTCCTCTGGAGCCGCTCCAACAGGTCCACATCTTTCATGTGCTGAGGGCCCCAGAGCTGGACACAGTACTCCAGTACCACAGAACCAATTCCTCATCCATTGAATAGTCCACCCATCAAATTCATATCTCTCCAATTTCCTGAGCAGGATCTTGTGAGGGACCGTGTCAAAGGCCCTGTGGAAGTTCAGAGTAAATTTCTATTTTGATAGGCATAACAGTCTAGCATTTTTCACTGCCAACTGTGTGCAACTGACAATTGCTTCAAGTAATTTTAGAACTGTGTTTGACATGACTTTTAGTTCTTGAACTCGGGGACACGCATTCAACTTTGGGTAGTGAACAACATCAAAACATACAGCAAGAAGGATGAGACATGGTTTTGTTTGATCACAACTTTAATTCAGTTCATCTAACAACTGCCTGCATATAACAACAACTTCAAGGGGTTTATCTTTTCCCTCCTGTTGCTATCTTTTAGAGAAAGGATGCTGTTAGCATGAAGAAAGGTTCCTCTGTTTTTTCAGTGTTAAGTTATGAAAAATTTAGTGCTGCGTAGGATCATGCTGTTCCTTGGCCTAGAGGAGGGAGGACTCCTTTAAGGAGTGATGGTTCCATTCTTTATATCTGACCAAAAAAACGTGTCCCCTCTGCTCCACTACTCAGCCCCTGTGTTTTAAAGGTGGGGCTGTTGAATTCTAGCAGCATCTGTATCCTTCCTCTCTGCTGAGTATTTAATCTGTGATGCTTTCCGAAATGTCATGGGTTTTTGTATTTGTACAGAAATAGGCGTTTTCCTAAAGTCTGTTAAAAGTGTTAGACTAGAAGGAAAAATGTTATTTTAAAATATCATTCTGATTTATGCATAATTGGGAAGCTGTTAAATGCTTCAGAAATTATTATATGTAAGGAAAAAAAGTTTGAATGAACTAAAAATGTGTTGGTTATTCTTGTATATTCATTTCCCGGTACAGCAAATGTCTGGCTTAGACTCAGGAGAACTTAGATCTTCCAAAATCCAGTTGTTCCTTTTTTCCAGGAAAATGTCATCTTCAGTATCCTAAGTAGCTATATGTTCAATTTTCCTTTACTTTTCTACATTTTTAATAGAACAGCTACCAAATCTACAAAAATTCTTTAGACAGGGCATTTTTAGAGAGTTACAAAGTCCTCTGAGCTCTGCAGAATAACAACAACAAAAAAAAAACCCACCCAAACTTTGATGTGTGTTTCATGCTTTCATGAAATGTATCCTTCCCTGTTGACATAAAAAAAGGACATAAACACTGGAAGAAATCCCCTACTATCTTGTAGTGAAACTCTTCCTTTTCTGAATTTTACATTCATTTAAGTAAGCCAAGAATTTCCTGTAAGGTTTCCAGAGAACCTTTAGAAACTTTTTGTGCTCTTTAACAAAAAAAAAGCTGACTGCCAGAGTGCTGACTACCTGAGAGGAGAAATACCTTGCTGCAGAACTCCATACTTGGAGTAGTGCTGTGTGAAAAACTTCTGACTGGTAGATTTTGAGACCTTGTGCAGTTCCATTTCATGTGTATGATGGAAGTGGTTGTACATGTGCTTTGGGACAAGTAAGAGACACTTAGGGACAGACTTGTATTTAGAGATGCAAAGGTAGACCAAAGGTCATTCTTGCTGGTGGATGCAAATTCTTGAATAAATAGTCTTTGCCTACAGTGAGACCTAATGTTTGCCCTAAGCCTTTTGCCTGTGTATTGATTCGAGTGGTAGATCTTTCAGTGGCAGAAAAGACATTTTTTGAGAAGTAAAATCTTATAATACTTACAAGATTATATAATACTTATAATACTATAAATCTATAATACTTGGTTCTTAAAGAATGCTGGATATTAATCACACTGTCCTAGCAGTCTGAAATACTCAATAGTTGATTTCATGGAAGTAAAGTAAAAAAGAGAATGAAACATTAACAGAAAATTGCAGTGATGCTGGATGAAAAGTCGCTGACTGAAAACTGTAGCAGTGAGCACTAAACGCTTCCATTAGATTTAACTTGAATGCTCAGATACAGTTATTTTTCAGTTTGGTAAATTTAACTGATGTTCTGCATCTAAGCTAATCTGGTCTTTACTTTTTTGAAGCAGGGTCCTCGGGAAGCTGTTATTTGGCTTGCTGTACACCATAAGCAAAAAGAAGCTTTAGAAATCTTCTCCAGAGAAATTGCACCAGCTGGAACTGGCATGGGTAAATATTCACATCATCTTCTAACCATTTTAAAGTTACTTTTCTGAGTTACTTTTTTTTTTCCTGAGCATTACTAGCACCCAAAGACTGAGTCGTATTCAGTTTCATTGTGCTGTGCACACTGAAATCATTTTTTTTCAACGTATTTTTGTTTGGTGTAGAAATGGGGCCTGCAGACATCAGCAAAATGATAAAATGAAAGTTCTGGAAGTCCACCTTTTTGTTCCTTTGAGAGTCTTTATCCTTCTGTTGCTGCTGCTGTCCCTTCTTGCCTTTTTTTCCTTTTCCTTGTTTGTCTTTGTTTTCCTGCCCGTGGATACGCTGGAACAGTGTCTTACTCTGTTTCACCGTGTTACTAAAACTCAGTAATGCTCTTAGATCTCACTGGCAATAAACATCAAGAGTGCTATTTAACTGGGAAAAATATATTGCAGTGTCCAGCTGTAACATTGCAGTTTATGAAGAACTATGCAATTTGAAGGTATTGAAGGTTCCCTTCAGCACTTAGTTATCTGATGTTACCACAAAGGATTTTTATAAATACTGTACTTCTAACCTGTTTAATGTGTAGCTGCTTGAGTAGGTAATTACAACTTTCAGATATAATTCAAAACTTTTTAATACGATACTGCAGTGAGAATGCTAGCGACCTGCATCCTAATTCTTTATTCACAGTGTATGTTAACTATCCAACTTAAATTCTGATCCTGCACTATTAAGTCTAACCTCAAATTAATGTCTTTAACATTTGAGTTTGTGTGAATTTGTGGTATACTGCAACTATTGCAAGATTTATTTTTAGTTGACTTGTGAGGTAAAGTCAAAATACTGGGATTTAATTATGCCGTCTTAGTTTTGAGTGTATACTTTAAGTATTTGCGTAAGGGTCACCTAGTGTGAAATTACCTATGCATCTATTGTTTACCAAATGTTTGTTCAAAAAAACCTTCGCGTTTGTTCTTTGTAAATGTCATTGGATTCTCTGCACTTTCTAGGAGGACTTACTGTTTGATTTTGAGCACACTTTTTTTTTTCCTTCTGTTCTCCTTCCAAGTCACTTAAGTGTCACCACTGTATCCATCTCAGTTGTAAGTAGCACATTCATGTATTATGATTTGCTGCTTACATTATGGATACTCATCCCACTTTTATTATCCATTTAAAATTTGGACAGCTTATTTTGAGGACTAGAGCTCAGATATTTTGCAATGGCTTCTACGTACCTTGTGGAAGAATATATTGAGGATTTACATAGATCTTCAAAACTAAAATTACATGAGTTTAATCTGAATTTGTCAACTTCCATAGCAAATCTAGAATCCTGATAAATGGAGGAGTGGGTAGGTGTTGCCTTGCAGTTAGGGAACCAATAAACACTTTATTTTCAGTGTGTTCCCAGTTGTATGGAAGTGTGCATATTCTGTGTTGGAGTTTTTACAGTGGTAGCAGAGACACAATTAATGCAGAGTGGGTTGTTTTTTGGTGTTTGGGGTTTTTTTTGTCATTGTTGGTTTTTCTTAAGTTGTGTTTATAGAGGCAAGATCAGTGCATGGTCATCCTTTTTTTCTTTTTTTTCCCCTACAAGATAGAATATGATCATGTAGAACTAATCCCCAATATTCATAGAGATAATTTTTAAAGATTTTGCAATTCTGAATGCTGGTTAGTAGGTCAGCATACTTATTCTTTATTTTATATATGCATAGACAATCCCCTAACAAATATCTTTTTGAACAAAGAAAAACCGGGTGGATTTTAAAACAGTTGCTTATTTGTAAGATCCAAAGCTAATGGATGTATACTTGTCTCTACAAATTCTTAATCTGTGCCTCTTCTTTCATAAAGCAGCTGCTGTGTATATAAACCTTGTTTGAAGTGTGAAAATGCCAGTTTTATTAAGGTTTCAGTTTTTTTCCTTTCACCACTAGTCTTCATGGAATGAAAAAAAGCTAAAAATCTGTGCTACCTGGGTTGGGTGAAATATGTCCAGTATTGAAATTGAGTTACTAGAATATGTAAGCATCTGTGTCTTAAGGTGGCTGGCAAGCTTTCAGGTCATGTTATCAGGGCTCTTCGTGATGAAACAGATGCGTTCCTGTGTAGAATAGGTTAGTCAGTCTGTGTGGACAATGGTGGGGATGTTGGTTTTGTTTCCTAAAGGAACAGCTTAAACTCTTTAGAACATCCTGTAGTGTTTTTTCTCAAAAAAAAAAAAAAAAAAATCTGTTTCAATTCAAGAACCACTGCTAATGAGCAGCATTGGGAAAGAGCGTATTTTTGGAATCATCTGGGTCATCCGGTGATAAATAACACTTTTGCTTGCCAGGTATAGGACTGCAACAAGGTTTTTGGCCTCCGTGGTGTAAATTACTAGTGTCAGAGGGTATCAGAGCTGTTTACTGACACGCTTCCGAGTGCTTGAACAACCCCATAAATAGTCATTTTTTTAAATTGTTGAAGATATATTGAGACTGCTTTATACACTCACTTTCAGTTGCTGTTGTGTGCTAGACTTCCACATTACCTGCACAGATGAACTCTCTGTATGCAGAGAAGGGTCAGATTTGGCATCTAAATGTTTAGTAGGCTGCTTGTTGATGTGGAATACTTTTAAGGCAGTGGTTGTGAAGAGTCTTTTTTTTTTCTTTTCTTATTTTCTTCAGTGAGGCTTAGCCAAAAAAAAAAGCAAAAATTGTGCAATACTGCCAAACAATAATTAGCGGTGTAGTAATAACTGAATCAGCTTAATGCTGCTTAGTTTCTGACAGTGGTGTAGGCTGCCAGAACTTGCTGGAAGAGCAGAACAAGGAATGCCCGCTGCTTAATTGTCTTAAAACAGACAGTTCCATAGACAAGACAAATTAAAACTCTTGTTGGCTAGATGTATAAGTGATCGTGGGAACAGACGCCAGAAGCAAGATGATTGCTCTTGTCCTAGGTGAATTCTCTAATAACAGCACTTGATGTTCATTTCCTGACCCCTTCTCCCTCAGCTTTTTCATCCCCTTCTGTTTCACTGGGCCATTTTTGCAAATGGTTACTATTCTCCAAAGCGTAACAGCTTCAGTGAGAAGCAGAGCATGCCCCGTGGGAGTTTGGTCACTCTTACGGAGGGCTGGAGTGTCCACGGGCAAAGAGGAACCCAGAAATTGAACCTCCCATACCCTAAGTAAGTGTTCTGGGCAATGAGCACCTGAGGTCTCTTTTTGTGCAGTGGTGCACCACTTTTTCTCACTGGGCATTAAGCAAAAATAGCTGTGGCTGCTGTCTCATGTGAATGGAGCACGCCTATCAGATGTGGTTTTGCATATCCCACATGGGTCTATATATGATGTAACCTTGTGTGGCTTTGGTCTGGCAGAATGGTGGCAGTTGTGGGGATGCACAACAAGTGAGGTTTTAAGCATGTGTGGATTTTCTTATGACAACACAGGCACCCCTGAAGCAACAAAGTCCTGTGTTTCAAGGATTGCCAGCTTGGTCATGCTGCCCCCATCTCTTCTGTGTTAGCTCCTCTTCCAGGAGGACAAGTAGTGACTATGAGAATGGTTGCAAATAACCTTTCTTATTTTGTATATTCTGGTAATGAAAAACTGAGGAAAAACAGGAACAAATTATAAATCCTTCATAACCAGCAGCACAGAGAAAGGAGGAGTTGTTGACTTGTAGAATGATGTCACCTGAACTGAAACACTTAATTTCATTATGTTTTGGACATTTTGAGAGTGACCTTTGAGAAACAAAAAACGCTTACTCAGTCTGTACAAGACAAAAAGGAAAAAAGAAAAAAAGGAAAAGTTTTTCTCTTCCGCTTGGACTGTATCTAGTGATTGTGAAGTGTTGTTTTTAACTGTATTCTACTTTCAGCTCAATAGCAGTTTGATGTTTGTTACTCTAAGCGATGTGTGGACAGTGGTACAGATAATAATTTTCATATATAGCACCTTTCATCCAAGAATCTTTAGCAAGCTGTGTAAACGCCATTGTCTGAGCTTTCTAACATCTAGTAACGTTGGAAAGTACTCTTATCTGCTTTATAGATGGTTTCCTGAGATAGTGGAAGGAAGCATAACCACAGAAGAATTTGAATCAGAGTTCTTGGTTCTGCTTTCCCTGTAACACGTGCTAGAGAGGGACTACACTGATATTTAAGGGGACCAGGCTGGCTAAAATTTAGGAATGGGGAGTGGAGGAGAAAGAGTAGGGAGTCCTAAGAGCTCCTGCTCTGGTCTCTGGGATTTTCCCTTTCTCACGTCTGAGAGGGAGGCAGCACTGAGCCTAGGCTTTCAGGTTCACCTGTGTTTATCAGCTACATCTTTTGAGATGAAATCCAGGAGCACTCCTGGAACTCCTGGTGTTTTGTAAGGTTGTTTCAGCCTGCTAGTCGCTACTCGTGGAGCTCTGAGCTAGATTTGGTAGGCAGTTTTATTTTGATCACAGTATCATAATATAAGAATCACAAATTGTAGGTAGAAGAGGTATTAAGTTCTCCAATAGTCAGTACTAAAAGCTTAGTTTTGGTGGCTTTCACTTAGGCTAAATTTAAATCACTTGAGTCAAAATTTTTTGAGCTAATTGCCTGAAACTTCTTGAGGGAGTTTTCAGTTACAGTTTTTCAGACTTTGCAGGGAACAACATAAAGATGAAAAAAATTCTCTTTCTTCCTGTGATTAAAAAGCATATTACAACAATTTTGTTGAGGAGTGATCTTCCTAATGCTTCACAGCAGAGACTTAAAACTTAGGATGTTACATCTTGAGTGTCAGAGATGTGCTTTTCAGCTCTTCCAGTGAACTTAAAAGTTTTTAATGTCAGTATTTCTTAACTTTTGACTCATTTTGCAGCTTTGATTATTTAAAAACATTTTTATATGATACTTTTTTGTGTATTTGTATATGTGAATGATAATAAAACAGGCCTCATAAAAGGAGAGCACTGCATAATTTCTCATCAATTTGAGAGTGCCGATTCCCTCCAACCCATTTATTGTGTATCTTTACTTCTGAAAATCAGTAGAAAGATAACCATCTCAAGGTGTTGTGCTGATTTGAAATTCCGTTTCATATGAAATCTCATCCTCTGTGTCAGAAAGAAAAGATAAAGGAATGCTACCTGTATGTTGGAATGGGCTGAAGCACGCATATGTTTGTGCTCTGCAATATTGACAAGGTGTTAGACCTGCAAGAGAGAAGTTTGGGAAGGAGGCATCTTTTAAAAAGCTTCCAGAATCAAGAGTGAAAGACTGAGATTTTCATAGCTATTCCCTAACATTTTTTCCTAATGCTTTTTTTAATTCCTGTTGTTTTTGTTGAAGACCAGTGGAGCACATGAGCGTACTTGCACAGAAATTTTCCAAAGTACTATTAAATTGCAGATTAAATTCTTAAGCCCAGAGAAAAATGTGAAGTTACTGTGTGTAGACATGCCATACATTAGAGAGTGATTTGTTGTTTATTTTCTGTTTGGAATGGAAGACTTTTACTGTAAACTTGTGCTTAGTTTGCCTGTTCAAACACTTAATCAGTTTTCATTTGGATTATGGTCTTCTGATGGGCTTAAAGGGATGCAAGCTATTTAAAAAAAACCACACCTAATCCAATCTTTTTATCTTTTTTTTCTTTTGCCAGTTAACACCTGAGTTTGTTAATCTTTCAATTGGTAAAAGTATGGTTTCTGTTTATTTCTCAATACTTTGAAAGTCGATAATAGAGAGGGTTTTTTAACAGCAAATAGCAAGCTTGGTTTCTTGCATGTATGGTCTCCTGAAAAAAATAAAAGCGTTAAATGTGTTTGTAATGTTCAGTCTTAATAGCATGGCTTTCAGAGCTATTTTCCTGTTTTATACTTGTCAGTGAAGAAGCCTAGACGTACAGACTAAGGTTTTAAAATCTGTAGTAGCCTGCGGGAGTTCAGTGCAGTTCTGCAGCAGTTCTTCATTCCCTCGTCTATAGAAATTCACCCTCACCTCATAAAAACTAGCAATCACAGACCAGGTTTGTAGTACTCAGTGAAAATATCTTCATTATATACAGTCCAGTCAGCCATATGGTTAATATTTAAATAAATTGTGTTGATGCAGTGTATTTATTTTGTCTTCTTTAATTCAGATACTTTATTCTGAATAAAACGCAGTGTAGAAGAGGCTCAAGAAGAGCCTTGCTGTGGGAAACTGGCATTTATAGTTTAATAGCGGTTCAGTAGCTAAGAAATCATGTACTGACCCTTATTTCACATTAAAATGACCGGAGTTTGACACTAAGATGACAGCTGGTTAATACAACTTGAGATTTTAAAGTGCTTGAGTATATGTAAATATTATGACTGATCTCTTAAGTGTGTTGGAAGATACTTCCAGAAATGTCCTCGTTCTAACAGTTTACTGCAGTCCCCGTTTTTTGAGAATAATACTGCAGAAGATAGTGTATCTGCTGTATTCGGAGGACATAGAATAATTAAGATCGTATAATTGACCTCTGTAAACAAAGATTGTATGTATTTTGTACTTCTACAAGTATTTTGTACTTCTGTATTGTAAGAACTGTTGAGTATAAAACCTTGGATTTCAGATTGGTCTAGTTCGATCACTTAAAAAAATAATGCTTGAGAAGTAGACTTGTTTGATATCTGTTTTTTATATGTAAATATATTATACATATAATTCCTTAGAATATGTGGTAAATAGCTCAATAACCTTTTGGTTGACCAAATTCAGTCACCGGAAATAAAAGGGACAAACCATTTAGGGTCAAAATCTGTAAGCTGGTGAGCAAGAAACATCATTGTATTTTGGAATTTAGGAAGTTTAAAAGGAAGAAGTGTCACCTATTGAATTTAAGGTACTTAAAGCTTTTTAGATTTCCACTAGTCAGAGCATTTTTATGCTTATTTACTCCAAAATATTTTACAAAATGTTTCATGCAATCTAACATCTTCCATATATTGCATGTTTTATTCTGTTGAAAAATATACAGGTTCATAGAGAAATTATTATTATGTTTTGACAGAAACAGATTAAAGAACAAGAAGTAATGAGCCAAAATTGGGTGTGATCATTAAAGTAGGATTTGAATAGGATAGAGGAGCAATTAAGGAGGCAAAACGTAAGGCTTTCCCACCATCAGAAAATCCAGTGGGGAATTATGCGAGCTGGAAGGAATGAAGCTTGTTCTGCTGTGAATTTACATCGCATAGGTTGATTGCAGGTTCTAACCGGAGCTTTTCCTGCCATGGGGCATTTTACAGGGTGTCGTATCTATGGCATAGATTATAATGTATTAAAACATGGCGGTTCTACATATTGAAATAGGTTCTTGTTTGGGCTGATTTTAAGCATTCTTTTTACCAGTGCTGGTTTTCAGTGGATGCGCTCCCTGAAGTGCTTGTGTGAACACCAGAGCTGGTGCAGGGGAGGAGAGAAGAATGAGTGACACAGGAGGAGGAGGAGGAGAGGGGAGCTGTGACAGCCCCGCCTGAGAGCAACACTGTTTTTCCCAGTACTCTTCTTGTTTGCCTGCTACTGCTGTTCATGAAATTTATCAGAAACTGGCTGTCTTTTCCAGCATATCGTATATGTTTTTTAAAAGTATTGTCCATCCTCGGGTCAGTTTTGTAGGATGAGAAGATGAAAAAGAGGGGCAGCTGGAGAGAGAAAACATACATGGAGGATCAGAAACTGTGGAACTGCTGTATCAAGGAGTATATCTTGAGTAGACTTCACCTTGTATTATCTACATGCACATCTGTCACTACGCCACTGACAAATCACGGGGGGGTGGTTGTGGGGTGTTAGCGTGCTTTGATACTCTTAAGATTCCTCTCCATCCTTCAGATCTGGATTAAATTTGCCATTGGACCTAAAATTTGGGGTCTCGCAAGAGTGCTGGAAGAATCATGGACACAAGGAAAAAAATCTGACAAATACAAATATACATACATGTACACACAGTGGATGATGGTTTGTTTTTCCTAAGGTAATTGGGCTGAAAATGGATAAGATTGGAAGTAGGATAGAGGGAGGAGTCATAAAATGAAAAGACAGGATAAGACTGTATGAAGAATTGCGCAGATTAACCAGAGAGAAGCACTTGCTAAATAATAATTGCTTCTTTATTTTGTAGATTCAGTGTAGATTCAAACCGTTAAGCACAAAATCCAAGGGAAGTGTCCTTTACCAGTGCTTAGTCACCTAGAAAGAATTTAATCTAATGGACCTAGTGCCTGACATTTCTCCAATCATGCCATATATTTGGGAGTTAATTAAATCAGTGGAGTTCAAGTGGTGTAATCCCTGGGATTTACTCATTGCTTTTAAATGCCCAGCCACCTCAAGAATTTGTAGTTATCAAGCTAGGTCCTCAGGCACTCTGAGGGAAAATGTTCTCAGAAATGGCAGGTTTTTGGGTCATATACACTTGAAGCAAAATAAATACGATATTCAGTTTGATTACACCAGACAAATACTGTACCTACGGATGATCATGAACAGAATACAAGTGGATTGAAAGGAAGGTCTCCTACTTAAAGGAATTCAGCTCATTTTGTAATGTATCGGGTTTGTGTGGTTCTGAGGCATGGAAGCTGGCAAATGGTGGTGTTGAGTTGTTTGTCAACTTGAAATGAAGCAGCTTGTTCAGGAGGATGACTGGTGGCAGATAGGATGGCGCTGTGCTTAGCGATATTTATCTGCCTTGAGGAACTAATGAATGGAGCTCTGATAGCAAATAGCGGTCATGTAAAGTTTCTGGGAAAGGAGATCAACATCTTCAGTTTAGCTGGTAATCTTATCAACTTGATACTGCGGCCTGATTGATACTCTCTACAAGTATGACAAATTACTCATGTCATTGTAGATAAAGATAGGTCTCCTTCCAAAAAGGAGGGGGAGAGAGCATCTGTGCAGATATTTAAGCAAGCAATGTAAAGTAAGCATAAAGTACAGCATGAGGAGCTCTTTTTAAAGGTGGTGTCCTAGGACAACAGTTGGTCTAAGGAGTTCACAACTTTGCAGAAGTATGACTGGCCACAGTGGCAAGCCCACTGTTGCCTGGTTGTGCTTCACCTTCTGTTGCCTTCTTTCAGTTTTACTGGAGAAACGTAATGGGATCTGAGCCCTGGGTTGAGGTGAGCTGTTGTGCTCCAGTGCTGTTTGTTTGCACAAATAACAAATCACTGATTATAAACCACAATCAATTTAAGATGTGCTTCATCTTCTCTACCTCAAGTCTAAGTAGGAATTGCGTATAGATAAAATGAAATTGTACTTTCAAGCACTCCCGTCTTATGTTAAGCTAAACAATGGGTCGGATAATGGTAAGATAGAAATTAATATTATGTTGCAGCTGGGGTATTGGTGTAGCCTTGCTTTGCAGTTGTGTTTATGTGTAGGGGTAGCTGCAGTATCTCCAGAGGCAGATGTGCTGGTACAGTAGCTTGTGCTGGAGAACTTCGCAAGACTAGCAATAGCAAGCAATAGCAGCAGTAGAAGGTTAATGTAGCCTCGAGGTGTGAGCAAGTGGTTGCTCTTAGATGAATTGTTTTCTTGTCAGTGTTTAGAGAACCGCTTTGTTGTAGGAGCCAAGTTGCATTGTGTGAGAGCAGGCAAGTGAAGAGCTTTCTTCGAGAGCTTTCAGGAAGTTGAGATTGATGTCGGAGCAAAATCTGGTATCCTTAATGAGCAGTTCAGCTGCCTAGCAGGAAGTGAGCCATGTGATAATCCACAGATAATTTAAATTAACTAACTTTATGAACCTATGTTTTCAACATGACCTTACCATATCCAGCCTCCTCCCCCAGTAACCTAGATAAACGCACTAGGCGCATAATTCAGTAAAGTAACTGCAGTAGGTTTTAATGCTGAATGGCAGTTTTCTGCTTGAACGAGTAATATGTATAGGGCTGAACCTTCACTGGATCATTTAAAATTGTGTAACACTAATGTAAGAGACTCTTTCATATTCTATCCACTACCATGGTTTTTTTCAGCAGAACTTACTGGGTAGGGAGGTGGTTATTCATGGCTTTTTTTTGTCGAAGGCATTCTTTTTTTCCTGTACTAAAAATGACCATAAGCTTTTTTTGGGAAAGAGGGGGAGTTAATCGTAATGTCCCTTATTCCTTCCAATTGTTCTCAACTGTAGCACCTTCTAAAGGTTGCTATGTTTTGAGGTTGGTTGATTGGTTTGTTTTTTCAGCCTCTGGCTAAAAATATAGTCAGTGAAGTCTGTTTATCTTGTGAATTAGTTATAATGTGCAAGTACTGTAGTGGCACACTGGCCAAGCTGGCAGAGTGACTATGGACTAGCCTTAGGCAAAAGACCTCCTCCATAACTGTAGGTTTATTTACTGTAATTACCATCTCTGAATCAGTCATTCAGATGTGCACTGAATTTTAGTTTTGTCGGTTCCAAATATGTCTCTGATTACGGAGCAGCGTGATCAAGATAAGGACTATGTAACAGCATCCCTCTTCAGAAACTTCATTAAAACACCGTATTAATGACCATTTCAGAGAAATCTTTTCCAATGAACGTGAATGTAGTCAGACTCTGTAACCTATGCTGTGTTGTACCATCTATGTTGCCACTGGTATGTGTCCATATTAGCAAGGCACTGAATCCAGGCTAACACAAAAAAGCCTGCTGAGAAGTAGAGGTTATCAGCGTGAGCTTAGTACCACAACAGCACAGTTACATGGTGTTTAGTCCGTTTGGAGCACAAACGGGGAGCTTTCACACCTGGGGGAAGCAAGAAGCCCATTTTAGCCAGGATTAATTTGGGCAAATACACCATGTGGGCAGCTTTCCACGGCATTTATTTTTAAGAGACTGCTTAACACACTTGTTAATTTCTAGACTGATTTAATGTATGCACTTCACTGTTTGTTTCCCCTGCAATACTATATGGAGCTCTGATGTATCGTGGATGCATGCTATCCATGCCAGAAAGAAGGGTGAGAAGCTATGCACTGGATGAGGAGAGCAGAACTGTAGATGGGTTTAATGGCAGTAAAGCCTGGCAACCTGATATTGAGAATAAACACGAGTCTAATCACAGTGCTGACTTACTGCAGATCTGGGATCATGCTGGTGACTTTTAAGCCCCTAAATCTACCTATGTATCAGAGAGAGAGAATGAGATCTGCAATACCCAGCACCTTAAAAAAGCAAAGTTAGCCAGTGAAAATTCTAAGAGAAAAATGCAAGTTAATATGAAACAGTTCATCTAATAAGCAAAGTTGTATTAAAACAAACCATGGTTCAGGTCAGAATTGTTTCTCTGCTTTCTTAAGAAGTAAAAACAGCAGCAACAAAAAACCCAAAGCTAAGTTCTTTTTCTATCAAATGTATCACCTGACTGGCATTGGTATACAAAATACTTGGAAGAAGAACCTGAAGATTTAGTTTATACTTTGTATGCTTTGAAACAAATTCTCTTTTTTGTTAAATTACGGTACTTTTTACATGTTTTGCCTTTTTAGCTGTTGTATAAAATGTCCAGTTTTATTGATTTATGAGAACATAATGTAATTTGCTAGATATTTTCCAGTATTTATTAAATGTACATTATAGGAACAATTCAAGCTATGGTAAGCTATAAGCTGTAGTGTTTTGAAGATGGCTTTAACAGTTCTTTTGTGAATTTAATTTCCATTTCCAGCACCCGGCCTCACTGGAATTGTTGGAGGGCGCCCCAGAGTGTAAGTTAACTCCTTATCATTAACTTGTCATGTCTGACGGTAGTGTTCCTACCGCTCACCATCATGAGCTTCTCCACCTTCCAACAGCAACCGTAGAAGCAACTAAAGTCTTTCCATCGCACACTATGCGTAATAACTGATAACAAGATAATAGTGAGTGCTACAACATATGTATGCAAATAGAAAAATTCTGTATTGAATTATTGAATATGAGTTACATAAGTCTCTGATCAGGTCATAACAATGTCTTTGCTTAATGAGCTGTAGGGGGAACTTTAAATGTGACTTTATGGCAGGGCAGTAGCTCAAGCATGTGCCAATGCATGCAGATTTCTGGACCAGATTCCTCTTGTACCTGTTAGTTTGGAATATGGGCGCAGTGAATTTATGTCTGTACCAGCCCACTTCACCTAGAAATGTGAGGTCAAATGTCCCAGAACATCCCACAAAATCTTAACATGAACCCATTACATGAGCAAGCTGAACAGAATAATGTTGAGCATGTTAAAAAAAATAACCCTAGTTTGCTTCAGTATTTTTCTAGGTATGGCTAAAATCTGCTGGTGATTTATATGCTTCCCTATCCATACTTATTCATGAGAGCATCTAAAAACTTTCCTGTCCTTAAGCAAACACTTCGATATGTCTGTCTTGCACATGGAGATGGGGGAAGAAACTGTAGATATATTTCCAGTAGTTCTGTGTAACTAGCTTAAGAATCAATGTAGGACTAATGACACTGCAATAAACTTCAATGTCATGAAGTGCATCCTTTGTCAAGAATGTATTTTTGGTATCTTGACTACTCCTCCCAGCCCCCCAGATTTTCTGGTTTGGTTTGGGATTTTTTTTTTAAACAAATTCTTACGTTCTTAATAATGACATTTAAGGAATTTCTGCACTTCTCAGACTTTCCAAAATTGTTTGGAAAACTGTTGCTAATCATGGCTAAATAGCTTTTAATTTCACAAGTGTTTGTCTGGTGTATGAATGGTCTAAATATGTATGATCTGACATTTTCATTAATTTCTGGTTAAATGCATTTATACGTTTTGTTTTGTGTGTCTAGGTCTCCGGTTTTGAAGCCATTTTTTTTCTATTATCCCAAAAGCAATGTTCAGGTAAGACTTACTGCTTAAAGCCTGCTCAGTTCTCTTTGAAGTCACTTGAAAAATTTTGCTGGCTCTGGCATTTTTCAGTGACTTTGAGTCCTAAAACTGCAAAGTATTTTGGTAACTTTGATTAAAAAATATTTTCCCAGAGATTAATGTTATTCACACAGAATGTTTTACAACAGTTGAACTTGTCAGTGTTGCATTTTAATTGCTTTGAATTTTGAAATATCTTGAATGAAAAGTGAACTTCTCTTTTCAGGTTCCTAGAATTGTAGGTTTGAATTATTTTTATTGCATTTGCAAAGAGTGCTTGTGAAAAGTGTGTATTTTTTTGAAAGTTAATGGTCTGTCCTTCAAGAGAAGGCAATTGGGTGTTCAGAGAGTTGAACAATGATCTTGTGAACCTGGGCACGTCTTCTGACTTTTTCTGGGGGGTCTACATTTTGTATGTGCTACTGGAAATAACTATTAAAATCAGTTAATTTTCTCTGATTCACTCAGGTTTTACCTTAACAGAGAGTTGGGCCTTTACCTTCCAAATACCCTGTCTATAAAAACAGGAGTAATACTTTCTGCTCTTGCCTGTATTGCAAAAGCTGTAAAATAATGAAAGCCAGTGCCGCTATTGTGATGAGTGTCACGGAGGAGCTTGTGAATGAGGTCTATCTCTGTGGCCCTGTTCAGTTTGTAACAACGGTTTCTTTCAGTCTGAGAAGTCACGGTTCAGATGACTAGGCAGTCCTAGGTGAGAAATTACAGTGTAAGACAAAACGTTGAGCTAGAGTCCTACTTCCTTTCCGTTATGCATGTACGTTTGTGTAGATTGAAGTCTTCAAGATAAACTGGAAGAAACTAGTTTTATTGAAAACATAAAATGTTCGGATTTATAAATGTTGGTCTCTGCTATTTGAATGCTATCAGATACTTAATTTATCCGTTGGAGACGGCAGACAAAACTTCTTTTTCCAAGGCCTTTAGCTGACTTATAGCTATTGCATGCATCTCATTCCAAGGCATCCTAATAATGATGCTTCTCACTCAGTTAAAGCTTTCTCACTCGTTCGCCATCAAGAAAATGGCCAAGGGCCAGAACATTGGTCTGTGTTATACCACAGGTATTGTGACAGGCTTCTGCTTAGGGTGGTAAAGGGAAGCCTTAGGAGCACAGGCAGCAAGTGAAAGGGGGCCGGAGAGAAAAGAAAACCCAACCAAATAAAACCCAATTGATTAAAACAACAGCTCTGTGAAATGATTATCAGTAATCAATTTAAGTGTTCCGAGCATTTTAGAAAAGGACTGTTTCATTTTCCTTTTTTAACATGCATACAGTATTTAGCTCAAATAAGCCCAAATGTTACATTTTTCTTTGAATAGTAGTGGGAAATAATGTAAGATTACTTTTACAGAGGAGATGCTATTTATTTGTTAAAACTAAGTTTATAAACTGTGCATAGTGGAAAAATATTAAATACCCCACCTTTCTTGTCATTTAAAGAAGTTCGAGTACTTGTTTTTATTGTCACTTACATCTTGCTTTATACAAATGGCTTGTCTTTGCCAAGTTTAATGTGAAATTATTGTCTTAATGGAAGTTTAACCTACCACTGTTTTGTTCATCAGATTAAATGTAAACTTACTAATTAGCACTGTGTTCTACACTTGGTAAAATGCTGTTGAGATTAAACAGTAACCTAATTTATCAGGGAGAGAAAGCAGTGTCTTGCCTACTTTTTTCAATACAGAAAATCAAAATCCTTGCTCTAGGTAATTAATCTGATGAATGCACTGTTACGCTATTAACAAAACGCCATGTGACCTATCACGGTTGCACTGCAGTAATATTGAAGGTTACGTAAAAGTGTGATGTAAGCGATTCAAGTCCTTGATTCAGAGTTTTAGCCATGTATTAACAACAATGGTCTATCTAGGGATTACAGAGTAAGGAAGGTATGAATTAACTGCTTTTCTAGATTGGAAGTTCAGTTACAAAGAGTCTAGTTGCTCTAGCTCAGCATTTGACCTAAACCCAAAACAACTCCATAAGGAGATTTTCAGATATGTTAACATTGCCACAGTGGGTTCTTTTGTTTCGGGTTTGGTAACACCTTTCTTCTGGGTGTCGGTTCGGATTCAATATCTCGTTTGTTGTTCCCACTGCTCTTATGCAATTGTCCCAATTTTTATCACAGATCACCAGTGGATTTACAGTGCAAACGGTAGTTATTTTCCATGTATGCTTTTTCGTGTTTAAAAAGTGACCTAAAACTTTATCTAGGGAGAAAATTTCTAGCAAACGTACTGAAGGCAAGAACAGCTTTTCTGATTTTCTTTTTTTTTTTTAATAAGTCTTCCTCTTGCATGAGCATTGGAGGTCTTTGTCACTATTAGCTGAAGAAAGAGGGCTAAATGCAATTATCTTGCCTTTGCTGACAGCTGAGCACTGATAACTACTGCAGCTAAGTTGGTGTATATTGTTTTGTTGTGGTGGTGTAACCTGGTTGTATGTCTGAGTCTTTAGTGCTGGGTGTCCTCCATTGCAGATGAAATGGATGCAGTTAATTTTTCTACATGGTTGTGCTATATGATTTAACCAGAAAAACCTTTGCTTACATCTTAAGTGAATAGCCAAGTCAACTAATGAAATAGCAGACTTGACTCTGTATTTTTTCAGATTTCTTTGGTGGGGGGGGGGTAGTGATAGTTCATCGTGCCAGATGAACAGCATGGCATTTTTTTATTTCATATTTTCATCTCAACATAAACCCAAAATATCCAGAATTAATTTATGTTTTATAAGTTGCTTTCACAAAATTTATTTGTACATGAATTTAGGATCCAAAGAGAAGTTTGTCATTAATACAGACAGTGACGTTAAGAAGAAGGAAAGGGGGTTATACGATGGAACAGCTGGAAGCTTTCAAGTTTTGGGATCCAACTGTCAAGAGCTGTGACACGAAATTCCATGTCGCGCTGTTGTATATAGAGGGAGATGGAAAGAGAGAAATTTGTCTTCCTTTAAAACATACCTGGCTGGATAGAGCATTTATTTGATTTCTGTGCTTTTTCCCCCTATACAAAGATTTACTTTAGATGTATAATAGATCATTATTATTATTGTGACTTTTTAAAAGGGAGGGACAGAACCTTATCTGTAAAGCTGTTACTGAAAATGTGCCAGATCAATACTTAGAAATATGCTTTATTTATTCACGTCGCACTGGATTTCTAATTTCACAGTTTGAAAATGGGTATTTCTTTTCAGATCAACATATTTTTAAATGGGCAACATGTTGAGACATTTGAGGAGGATCTCACGTTTACATCAGATGAGGTTGTTTCGTTTGATCCACCTAAGGTTAGCAGTGAATTGAAAGGTATGTTCATCTTTTTAGTTGTGAATGCATCATTTGCTGTCTCTGTCCTGGAAAATCATGTGCTAGATTTTGTCTGTGAAATATGTTTTGCCTCTTTATACTATATATTTTTAAGTCTGTTGCAAAACGCTTAAGAGGCTTTTCTTGAAAGGAAGGGGGTTAGCATCACACAGTGTAAAATGTAATTGAAACTATAACAAGTATGTAAGTAAAGTGTTATTCAAAAAACCCAAGTCGTAGACAAAACTGAAGACAGTTGAACACTGGCTTGAAATTGAAACCTGGTTTCAAAGCATACTGCAATCTTACTTTGTTAATCCTGAAAATACTTGGTTTTGCCTTACATCAAAATCGTTGTGTTCTGAATGGAGGACAGACTTACAGAAAGCTTAGTGTTTAGATAATTGAAATTTGGCCCTATTCCATACGGCAGCCTTCACAAAATGAACAAGAATAGGATCAACCTGGAACTAATGACTTTTAAAGAAAACACACGAGGCTAATGATCCAGCATGATAATTCCTGTGTTGCTGTTAGACTTGTCTAACCAAATTCTCTGAAGGAAGAAAAGAAGAAACTTGAGAAGGACAAACCGGTGAGCTGAATGGAACAGGTCAGGATGTCTTCAATGAAAAGGAAGTGTTCAGAATTGTTCATACAAACTAGATACTAGGTTACAGATTATTGAAAGTGCTAGACGTTTGAAGATTATGTTCTTTGTAATGGCAGAACTATATACAGTATTTTTTAATGTACAGCACGCTTCACGATTCCCTTTTGGTCCAAATAGAGTCTTTACTACCTTATTCCTTCTCACCAGAGAAATTAAAGAATTAATTTAAAGCTGTGGATAGATATTTTCAAATCTAAATCAGGTGACTGTACCTAAACATGACTTGTTAGAAATACTTCTAAAAATAATGCTGATGCTGAAAGAGTAGTCCAGGCATTTAAGTCTGTCTATACTCAGTAAATTAATGTTGTGAAGGCACCAATAGATTAAGATGTATTCTGAATTCCAGATATAGGCGAGTGGTGCTTCTCAAAACTGGTAATAGAATAGTGTGGTGACTAATTTCAAGTTAGTAGGGAACATTGTGTATCTTGTAGAGAAATTCTGAAATACATACATGACAATGTGTTGCCGTTTGGAAGTTACTGGTACTGAATGCGTGGTAGCCATCCATGAGCTTATTTTCCCTGTCTATTCAAACATCTCTTCAATGCGATGATTTATGTGTTGTGCAGAAACAAGTTAAACTCTAAAGTATGTTTTCAACTCTTAGGTCTGTTGCAAATCTAATGTCACACCAGAATCTCTCTGATACCTGGGAGTTCCTGGGAGAGGGCAGTGGGGGATTTGCACCATCCAACTGGGCGAGTTAAGGAATAGGAAGTCATTATTCTTTTTAATAAAAGGGTTAGCAAAGGTCCTGGGGTTTTTTTGTGTTTTTTTTTTTTTCAAGGTATCTACAATGATAAATATTGGAGAAATAAAAAGCTAATGGACTCCCCGTTGCCTTCTTATCATTTGAGAAAACTTTGAGGTGCCCGATACCAGCATTTATGTACTGAATTCTTCAGGCAAAACCCCCTTTTAAGAGACAGCAGAGCTCCTCTGGTTGTATCCCCTGAGAAGGATCTCTAAACTTTTGCCCTTAGTTGTAAATAGAAGTGTTTTCTGTATGTGACTAAATACTTACCTACTTGTGTGGCTTAACACATGGACAGCATGGATGAGAAATAGACAAATGGGTTAGACTGTAAAAGGAGTAACTTCTGCTAAAACGTTTTCTGTCAGCATTTAGTAAGGAGGGAAGTATTTTTCCTAGTTTCATGGTTATCTCAAGTGTGAGGGACTGTTAGTTGTCTTTGAATAGATAAGAGAAATATGCGAAAATGGATTTCAAAAATGCTGCTAGATGTAGTTCTGGGAGGGCGGAATTTGAATTTACCATTTGCCCTAGCTTTGAAGGGAATTCTTTTGTAGATTTGTTTAAGATGTTTATTAAATGAAAACAATTTCCTGATAAACAGATCATGAAAGATAAATCAATTAGGGTAATAATACATGAGAACACCAGAACACTGTCTTGAACTGGTTTTGTTTAAAGGGAAGCTGTCAAAGACTGTCTGTGTAAAATGGCTGATGGAGAAAAGACTTCTACAGCTTACACAGTTTAAACATTGTCATACTTCAGCCTTTGAAGAAGCACTACATTTTTTTCTTGAATTGTGTACTGAATGAAATTATTAAAAATAATGTGATTTCTGTGGTGTATGAAGTGTGGTAGTCTTGTCCAAAATGAACACGGAGCTCTAGCTGGACTTTTTCAGATTCTGTCTCAACGGAGATATTTAGTCAAAAATAATATTCCCCAATTAAATAAATAGGCCCTTTAATACTTTCTGCCAAGTTTCATGGCACATTTCTGCTTGCATTTTTCATGCAAGTGAACATGGAAAAAGCCTGTGAGCATCAAGCTTGCAATAAACCTCCTATGTCAACTCTTTCACGGTAGGCTTTCACCATTTCAAATTTCACGCTACCATGACTTACCAGCAATGAAGAACCGTTGTGCTAGACTAAACTATAATCACTCTTTTTAGCTCATCTTTGACAGAGACCCGATATACGTTATAAAACTCTAGGTCTCAGTTAAAGCAGTTTAATGCTAATACGTTGTTGTTTGGGGTGTGGGTAGATGTTCTCTTGCTGATCCAGCTGTGCCAGTAGAAGAGGTTGCTGTGGTGAGAGCCCCCAGTTGTTCATTATTGCTTTCCCTGTTATTGCCACTCAAATGTGAGTGTTGCCTGATCTGTTCCAACCAATAAGTACCATGAACTCAGATACACTATACAAATTATGTGTCATGTTGTAGTGAGGCATTTTTGTCATCCACAGTATCTCCCACCCCATACCCAAATGAACTTTTGGGATATGTCCAGCTGCCACTGCCACAGACTTGCAGCCTCCCTTTCTGAATGGGACAGTGAAAATTGCAGCCAGTAGGATTTGGACATGGTTTCTTTCTTACCCACTTTTGCTAAAGCTTTTTAGGTCAGCCTGGCTCATGTCTGAGGAGGCAGCAATTCTCTGTGGGCAGGAAGGAGTTAAGGTAATGATTTGACTAGGGCTGGGTTTACCTGATCACCTGACGCAGTTCATGGTGTCTATATCTACTTGTGCCTTAATAGTGGGTGCACTTTAATTTAAATCATACTTGAACTTACCACAGTGGTGTTTTCAAGTATAATTTAAACATTCATTTATATCTTGAGGGTGAATTTGAATCGGTATAGTTATACTTCTCAATACAGTCTGCCTTTGGCCAGCATTTAGAGCATAGCATCTTTAGTATTAGGTCTCTTACTCCATGAAATTAAAAACAAAACCAGCACAATAGTTTGATATCCTCTGCAGAAGCAATAACAATACAAAAAAGATAGACTGATACATTTTCAAATTGGATTCTGTCTTGCAACGTGAAGCTTATCCAACATAATTGATTTACAAGACCCTCTCTTCAATTCCTATAAATTTGGCAGTTTTTAACACAGTAGACTGAAATTTTCTGTAACAAGTATGTGCCCAAGGCTGAATTGTTTGGTGTTTTAAAAAAAAAAAAAAAGAATATTGGGACATTTGTGGTTTCCTGTGGCTGCCACCAGCAGCTGTATCACCAGCAGTTGTGACAGAAAGCAGGAAGGCTGTCGCTTCCCTGCTCGGAATGTTCCCCCTACTGGTGTCCAAGGAGCAGAGAGGGGGAAAGCTGCCACTTGTGTGTGGAAGGACGAGAAAACAACAGGAAGGGGACAGAGGAGAGGGCAACCGAGGGGTGAGAAGTCTGCATGTGAGTCAGGAATGTAAAGAGTCTCGTTAGTGATGCCAGGACTGAAAAGCCAGGGATGCCAGGAGAGCGGATATCGCCATAGGGAAGTTGGATAAGAAGCAAAATTGGCTGGAAATTACAGGATGTTCACTGCCTAAAAACTGGGATATAACCTATGCGTCAAGTTTCAGTATTATGCTGCTATCAGCGAATAACTGAAACTCAGAGACAAAGTGAGTGTTTAATCTCTCGTTTTGGGGAACAGAAACTAGACGGTAACAGCCTACTACTCTTAGTAATCAACGATTGCAAGAGGTCTGTGCTGGGCTGTGTGACTTAACCATCAAACCTCACGTATAAACTGTGTGGATCCTACAAGACTGAATTTCTGGATTTGGGTTTGCCTTTTCTGATATGGAAGTGGATAAAAATAATACTTAATGTGAACTTTGTTCAATGAAGTGCAACAATCCTTATGTTCCTAAAGGCTTTAAAGTCCAATACTCAGACATTGACAAGTTTAAAAAAATTAAGATTGGGTTCCTGTAGTGCATGCAGTTATGACCATTTATGACCTTTTTGTAGATAATACTAAGATATTTACAAAGTTGGTAATTTGAAAAAGAAATCTTGTGTTTCTTCTATGCAGCTGAATAAGTAACTGTCGTAACAGTGCGTATGAAAGTGAGACACACGTTGTCTTGAAAAGGAATTTTAAATTGTGATTGTTTTCTGCAGACGTTATCAGAATATACAGACATCACACAATTATCAGGACAGTAGCAACTACATGTATTTTCCACCTGTACTGGAAGCAGAGAGATCTGTGTGTTAAGGGGACAAAAGTTGTCAGCTGGTCAAGAAGTAACAAGTAGCTGCTGTGCCTCCTTCAGAGATACCACATTGCTAAGACCAAGATGAATTTTCGTATTCAAGGGTGGTGGGAGAGGGGATCCCTGGGACAGCATTCAGCTGTGCAAAGGTGAAAGGAATTCAGGAGACAGAGCAGGAGGGATCAAGTTCATAATTTCGTCCCCAGCATTACCTCTGGTTCCCTAGGTCTTCCTATGGGAACAGAGCTTTGGAAGTGTTCTCAGGAGTACTACAAACAATGCAGAAAGTATACAGTTAAAATGACAGTTACTTCTTCAAAAGTTACTATTATTTGTAGATATCATTAAAATGTATTCATTTTTATATTGTATAGATCTGCCAAGTGGTCCACATACTTACCGCTTAGAAGATCTTGCCTATACTAGAAGTGGAGACAAAGGCAACTCTGCGAACATAGGTATTTTTTTTTCTTGCTTTCTGAAGTGATGTAAGTTTTTCAAATAAGAGTTATGTATCAAGTGCTCTTCTAATTTTTTTATAAATCTCTCACATCACTTGATTATTTTTTTTGTCTCTGTGCTGAAACAAAAAATAATCCATGTAAAAAGGATTTTAGTAATGAAATGTCTGTAGTTTTCTGTTTAGCAGCTGTTGAAATCTGAGGTACTATGAAAAAATACTTTCATGTCATACTACAAAGAAAGATTTTTGTTTAGGGTTGCAAAGTCGAGCTCCCCAAGGTTAAGAAATGCCTTTTTAAGATTTTCTTTACACAGTAATTGCTACTCCTTTGTGTGTGTTACATAATAAAATCTCCTGGTTGTCTGATCATGTATAGTATTTCCATATATTAATTTTGTAACATATACAAGGCTGAAACATTGACAATGTTAGGAAATACTGAAGTTGTTCTTGCATGTAAGAGAATGTTTTTATTATATTGTTAATCCAAATGGTGTATTTCAGTGTGCAGTCTCTTTACATTGATTGTGCTGCTTCTTGCATTGTTTAATAATTCCTTCTATTCCTTACTTCTGCATGCAACAATTGGCTCTCTTACTTGTTGGAAGATGAGAGCGTGTGGTGTTCAAAGCTCAGTATGAATTAAAGGTGCGTTTGGGATTTGATTTGCTATTAGCTGTCGTGCTAAAACTGATTAATTTTGTTCATTTATATTTAGGAATATAGTTTTCTTGTCCTTGTTTGTGAAACTTTTTTGGGTTGAAGAATGAAGGAATGTTGATTTTTCTTTTTTCTTTTTTTTTTTTCCCTTTTCCCATGGCTGACCACTGTTGCAATGTAGCATTGCCAAATCATGAATGATGCATAGCTAATAGACTTCCTCAGATATAAAGACACTACTGCTTTACTAAGGAACAAAAATAATAACAACAAACTTGACCTCTAAGATTAAATTAGCTTTGAAGTCAACAGATAAAAAGATCCCTGTGACACAAATCAGCGTTCCTGATCCTCCTGTGGAATGTCAGCTCCCGTGTGAAGTTACCTGAAGCTTATGAAGGCATATTTCCAGCAATAAAAATGTAATTGTGATTTCTCACACTTACATCAGGATCTCATGCAAGGAGTGAGGCAAGGACCAAACCTTCAGTCACTGATCATGCCTTGTTATGGTTAATTGTGATTACTTGTCTTAAGTTATGCAAGCCATTTAGGGAAAGAGAACGGCATGTGGGTTGTTTGTTGTGATTATGATGTTCCTTAGGCGTCTTTCAGTGACAGGGAATGTTTGCAGCCAGAAAAAGTCCAATAATCACTTAGTCTGGGAGCATTCTTTTATGTCATGCTCCATACTACCTCTCCACTAAGAGAGGGAAAGCTGTCACACTATTGTTTTTTATTCAGGAGCTCATTAAAGAGGATCCGTATGTACAGTTTGAGTTAAGAGGAAGATCTCAAATCAGTTTTGGAAAGATAAATACAAATTGGTTTTAATAGCTCCTAATCCAGCTAACAACAACTATACCTCACAGGTGTGATAGCACGGCATCCCCTCTACTACCCATACCTAAAGAAAACTTTAACTGCTCAAGCCTTGGAGAATTACTTTCAACACCTTTTAGAGCGAGAAAAACCAGAAGAAGAACTAGTAACAAGGTGAGTAGCTTGCTGCTCAGTCCACAGTTGTACAGTAGATACATAATGGTATTCAGAACTTATCTTAAAGTACGTTAACATACATAAAAAACATCAAAGACAATACACACAGGTTTGCAATATTTATCTTTCTTTGCCCTTTTAAATAACTTGAGCAATAGTCATTGAAAAAGAACGTGAACTCGGACCTCTCCTGAAGATGGACAAAGGTAGTGAATCTGTTTAGTGAAGCCAGTTAAATCCTCAGAATTAGCATATTGGTGTTGGGGCTGTTTCTGTGTCTTGTTCCAGTAGAGAATGTCTGTAGAAAACAGAAATACATTTCTCAAAGGACACTAGAAGTTATCTTTCCAGTGTTTTTGAACCATTTGAACTGCAGGAGCCCTAGTATAACTGCAGCTTCCTAAGCCACAGAGCTTCAGAACTGGGAATCTGAAATCCCTAAAACACTACCTGAAAGACATGCACACAGCCAGTATAGGCTCAGCCCATGCCACAGCTAGTTTCCCTATTTAAAATATGGATAAGCTGTTGTCTTTTTGCTTGTTCAAAGAGCTTGAGTCAGAAAGACGCAGCTTGAAGCTCAGAGTGAGTTTGGAGTCATTTTAACTACTGCTCTTTTGAGTTGCAAGTGCTGTTCTTTGTCTTCATAAGCGGCTCAGTGCAGATCTCACCCACTGTTTCATAAGTGCTAACAAATCTGTGTATCTAATAAATTCTGATAACAAGAAATGTAATTGAATTTCCTCTGAAACAGAGCAGAGAAGGGAAGAAATAAAAAATGTCATGCCTTCTAATTATACTTCTAGAAGTTGATTCATTGTGGTTCCTTAATGCTGTTTATGTTCATAAATAAAAGTTGAAATTTGCTGTGTCTGGATGAAGCCAATTTATTTTGATTAATTAGATTATCTGTTCCTGGGTTTGGCTTCTTTTAATGATGTGATAATGGAGCTCTGTGAGTGAATTGAAAAACTACTGGGGAAAAAGAATAAATCCTTTTGTGGAAATATTTAGGATTATAGGGATTATGCTCATGTGCTTCAGATTGTATAGTTTCTTTTAAATTACTTGTTTATTTTTAGTTTTAACTGTCATAGAAAGAGCTATCTTACTCTTTCGTTTTCCTTCATTTCCTTTATTTAAAACATGAGTGGTTAAAAAATACATACTAGTTTTCCTACTAAAAACATACCAGTCATGGCTCTGCCTTACTACAGAACAGAGATTGTCAGCCAGTTGCTTTTCATTCTTTTTCATTAAAGCTATTAAATAGGTGTACTAAACAGCAAAAAGGCGGGATTATTTTTGATAGAGAACACTGAAAACTCAAACTTCCACATTGTCAGGTAACAGTAACAAAAGATGGTCTTTCAGCCGACCTCCCCCATACCCACAACCCCAAACCTATGTGATTGTCGTCGTCCCCCCCTGTAGTGTACATTCTTAACAATTAATCAGAGTTTTTCTTGGGCATAGGAGTGATGCACAAGCTCAGCATAAAAGGTCAGACCAATCTAAGTGAGGGTAAGGAAGAGATAGCACTATTTAGACAGAAATACGCTCAAAGATGCTGACTGGTACCACCATTAAAAATATCATCAATGCTGTAGTAAGATGAGTAGCTAGACCATACTGCATATGGAAGTTTTATTTCTTTTTTTTTTTTTTCTTTAGCTATTTTGGCCTCTGTGGTGTTTATACTAGGTTGTCTGTGTGGTATGGGCAGCCCAGCCCAAACCACGACAAGACAAGACTTTAGAAATTGAAATCTGATAGTCTTAAGATGTGGAATAAGAAACTTTTCATTTAGTGGGTCAGTAATTTAAGAAGGACAGTGAAATTATTCTGTGAGAACTTGTTGGTTTCATCTTCTGAAATAACCTTATCTTCTGAATTCCGGTTATCTTCTTTATGTTTTAAGAGCATTCCAATGCTCAGAAACAAAAATATGACTGCTGATTTCTTCTTACGAGATATGTTTACTAAGAGCTGAAGGACAAGAAATGTGGATGCTGGTGCTTCTAGATTGCTTTTTTTGTATGTAAATTTATTATGAGGGGAAAAAGTACTTCCCTACAGTATATCTCATATGCAAACACCTCTTAGCTTATGGACTCAGTTCCAGCTTTCCTCTGATGGGAGGAATCCTATCTTTTTCTTGATATAAATGCATTAAAATGCATGGTACAAAAATTGCTTAACAGGAAATTCACAGGGAAACCTGACTTCCTTGAGTAGGTAGGGACAGCACTTCAAAGGAAGTAGTTAAGTGGGCACCCCATTGTGCATAAGCATAGGAGTTCAGCTAGAACAGTGAATTTTCCTTGTTTTATTGGTTTCTGTCACAGACTTGGTATTCTTTGAAGGCTTTATTTGTTTTCTGTGCTTTTTAAAAGCAGCTCTTAAAACTTTTGATTTAATTGTACAATTAGATAATATTTTCTTCCTTTAGATCTCAGTTAATGAAACTTAAATTGTTTAATTATGCTGGGTAAATGAATGCCAACATTTTGGTTGACATATTGTTGCTCCTTTAAGACTATTATGAAGGTTATAGTGGTTTTTCTTTTTTTATTGTGGGAGTGTGGTTTTTTTGTGCAGAAATATTTTGGATACTCAGATGCTTTAAACAGGCCTTAAAATATTGCAAATGCTGACCTTTATATATTATTTTGTAATCCTAGTTTTAGCTAGAGTATCTCACTGTATTTCCTCAAAGTACTTGAAGTGAATGTGCCATTCTGTGATGTTCCAAATTAATATCTGTTGCTTGTATTACATACTCCCTCTGCCAGAATTACTGCAGAAAGGGAAATTAAGTTCTTCTGCTCTTTCTGTCATTTGCTTCTGCTTTTGTACGCTCTTCAATTTCTCTCCTAATTTGTTTAAATGATTGATTTTCATGAAACTTCTTTTGAGAGCTGAGGTATTAGCTTCTGGAATACATATTCCATTAGTCTAGTTCTCGTGGAGAGATCTGCCAATTGTGAAATCGCTTGCTGCGTGGAAGTCTTTGCCAGTTTTTCAGAGTAAAATTTACAATGTAGTGTTTTGGTAGACCTCTAGCTCTCATGGTATATGGTTATTGGTAATTTGTATTGAGTTTTTTAGTTAAAATTTTGTGTGGTCCTCTGATCCTGCTATGTAGTTGATTATGCTATTAAATACAGTAAACTATGTAGATAGATGACTTATTTTGGAAATTGCTTTATTCTTCATATTCCTGTTGCCTAGTAGAGCACTGTTGGATTAATTGAACTTTCCTGCCTTCCCAATGGATTTGCCTTTAAGCGCGATAATGTTGCCTGGCAACTGCTGTTCAAGGAAGGTCAACAGAATGCTAACACCAGTTTTCTTCCTAATAACAACTGATAGTGTTAATACTAAAGTAGAGTGTGGTAATGAAAAAGTAGAAGGAACAGTGAAAACTCCTGCCCGAGAGACGGGCGCAAACACTCCATGACTACCGCTTGCAAGAGCTAACGAGAACTGAAGTGCTTGCCAGGCCTTTCGGCAGAATCATAGGCTGACCCCATCTCTTTCCATG
Organism: Pluvialis apricaria; assembly: GCA_017639485.1. NCBI lineage: Eukaryota > Metazoa > Chordata > Aves > Charadriiformes > Charadriidae > Pluvialis > Pluvialis apricaria. The sequence continues at coordinate 48,965,433 of CM030010.1, read as the reverse complement.
AAAGGTTTGGGTCATCTGCCCAAGATACAAGGGCATACAGAGCTGTGAATATCAGCAACAGCCATAATTTTCACAATGCTAAATGGAGTTGAAAAAGATAAACCTCAGAGTGACAAAACCAGCAGCACAAGAGCACTGCAAGAAATTCCAGCTGTTTGGGAGGACAGACTTGAAGAATCTGTCCCAAACAGATGAAGATCAGATAGATGCCTAAAGAAATATAGGTGGTGTTGGAGGAAGCATGATTTAAATTGCAGCAGTCAAACATCTGGAGACAGAGCAAGAATTGGGTATCATCTTTCTCTGTTATTCCTTATGTCTTGCTGATACTCTGATTAAATCCTTTCCTATGGAAAAAAGGAAAGCTATCAAGTCCTTAGACAAAGAAAATACTGGAGGAAAGCAAAACCAAAGAAAAAGAAGACAAATACAAGGAAGATGACAAAACCCTGAAAACTTGTGCAAGGAGAGGCAAATGGAAATATGCTATAGACCTATTTACGGAATTTGAAACAACTTTGTTAGGAAACCACAGAACCATTTGCCAAACTTCTACAAAAGTTTCCAAATTGGAACTGTACCAGTCAAAAGTAAGGATGGAAAAATGCTTGCAGTGGCAATGGAACAGAAAAATAGGTCTGTCACAGTAAAATAAAATTTTATCTGAACAAAGTACATGGCTCCAAGAAAGCGTTGAAATGTAGCTCCACTTTTCAGTTGTTATAAAATTACCTGTAGTTGGCCATAAGAGTTCAATCTAGTGACTCATAGTTCTTTCTCAGTAATAAAGAGGATGCCTTCCCAATTAGCTGGCAGCCTTTGTTAGCAAAAGTAAGTTCCAGGAATTAAGCAATTGTATTTTTCAGTATGAGAACAAGGAAATATTAAAAATACTTCCCTTTGCCCTCTGTGTTCTCTGAGTTCACATCGGATGTTGAACCTCTTGCCTATGGAGCTTTCTATATGGGCTTTAACTCTTACGGAAAAAAAATATGTAGAAAACAACCTCATTAAAAATGATAGAGTTTTGAAGTTAAATAAGAGGAGAATTATTACTTTATTGTCCTACTTTAAAACTGTTAAGGACTGTTTATTTGGAATAAGGGGAAGGAACAAGAAGGCAGGGAACGGCATGGGTTAATCTTCAGTTAGCTTTTAGGCTTGACTCAGTAGTGGGGGGATGCCATCACGAGCATGAAGTTTTTGCATGCTGTCTTTTGCTTGATGTTCTGTTCAAGTGTTTCTTTCAAAATCTTGTGAGAAACAACGTGTAGATTTTATTTTACAGATACGAGTTGCCAGGAATACATGGATTAAATTTTGTTCTGAAAAATTCCCTCGGTGGTGGTGGCGTAGCATCCCTAAGAAGCGACCCACAGGCATGTATCAAAGCATTCATTTTAATGTAGTTATCTCTTATAATTATGTACACAGTCTCTTTATAACTGACTTTTGGGCTGGAACTGAAAGCTTTTGGGTTTGACTCTTTAGTTCCTTTTAATTTCCTGTTAATATACATTGTCTACTTCATTGTTTTAAGGTTTGAAAACAACATTGGGAAGTAGAAGGTTGATTTAGAATATTTGGTGAAAAAGATGTGTACAAGAAACTATTAAGAGAGTCTTCAAATCAGTTATGTTCTTTATGATGTGCTACCTGTGTTTTTAGATGCACCAGCAAAATTAGCTTCTCAAAAATGCTGTCATGTTTTGGAGAATGCAGATTTACTAGACAATTCTGATTGTTTCCTAGTACATACCATTAACTGTACGACAACTTCTCTGGCTTAGCCTATGACTCCTATAGTTAAAATACTGATAATTAATATAAATCTGAAAGAGAAAAATAGGTGGATAGGTTATCTTTTGTGTTGACCACATTATGCGAATCTGAAACTAACACTTTTTGCAAGTGTGCAATTTGAGTACTAAATATTTGAAACATGTAAACATGTAAATGAGATCCCTTAACGTGGCAATCCTGTGGCTATAGCAAAGCACAGTTCTGCCACCATAGGCTGAGAAATGCTTAAGCGTACAAAGAATCTCAGCACAGTCAGGAAGACTTCACAAAATATGATGACGTATAGCAGAATTGAACCTAAAATAAATTGATTTTAGCACTGGGTACCAAATAAATTGAAGAAACTATTCAATCTATTCAGGCTTATATGGTTGAAAACTCAACTGTATAGTTTTCCTTCCTTAGTTACATTGATTCAAAAGTGAGAGAGCCAAATAAATGGAAAAGGTAAATATAACTTTGGATAACCTACAATCCAAGGCTTGATAAAACTTGCCCAAAACTTACATATAAGTATATGTTAGAGATAAATACCTATGAAACTTACAAAATGTACTGAATTCTTAAAGTGATTATAGGAGAAATACCTTATTAAACCATTCTTCAAAAGTTAACGTACAAAGGTGGTATATTTAGATAATAAAATGAAACATTGGTTTGGTTTTTTTTCTTACAGGGCAAAGCACTCGGACAGATGCTGTTGGATTTCCAGATTAAAAATGTTCCTGATTTAAAATCACTAATAGAGTAACAGGTGTTTAATACATACTCTCTTAACACTGAGTGGTATAAAAACATGTTATAAACAAGAACTGGCTTCTTGAGTGAAGTTTTTTTTAAAAGTCAAAGAGTAGAAATTAGTGACAGTTATCTCTCAGAGGCTTAGCTATATGGCACAGATCAGCAAATGTTTTGAGTAATACCAGACTAATAGCTTTGTCTGTGACTGATAACATTTCCTGTCTAGTTAATACATTGGATGAAGAATTAATTTATTTCCTGTAAAATAGAATTAATCAAATTGCAATATAACGTTTAATTATGAGACAAGATAATCTTTGTTCCAAGATGGAAATTACCTCCTGTTCAAGTCCATCTCTCTTTTCCTTCTCTCAATCTTTATTTGAAAATGAAACGGATCGACACAGCCGAGCTGCCGTCGGCTGTGTTTGTGCCGTGCATGGAGTGAGGCCGGGTAACCTGCTGCGCAGCGCTGTCGGGTACTGGGGAACAGCTTTCCCTGTTGGGCAATACAGAAAAGTAATAACTATTATAGAGTGACAGTAAATGCTGACTTTGGTGGTGATCCACCACACCTCCATCACTTTGTCCGATTAATGACAGACTTTATTATCACAATTTCCAACATCTCTTCCTAATTAATCTATCGGTTGAAAGGTCTGACTGGTAGGAAATCACAGATCTTGGTGGGGGGAATAAATTTGAAGATGAGGAGAGTGCTGTGAGCTAGTCTGCCTGCTCACTCTCTCCTGTGACGGTGCAGCCCTGGCAGGGAGGAAGTGGGGCCGGGTGGTGGAGGGATACCTTGTTGTGTTTCAGGGCTAAGTCCTCATTTTGGGCAGCACAGTCCTGCCTGGATTAAGTTAATTTGACTGTTATCAGTTTGAACGTGGTTTGCATTGCCCTTCCCACAGGAAGGTCTGTCTCCTGCTGTGAAGGAATACCATGTTGAATGTGGTGCTCTGTCTTCTGACTCCCAGTTATCAGCTCCCCATCTCCCTTCCTGCACAATATGACTAGCATGTTCAAATTAGGATACTCCTAAACTTCTTCACCTGATTAAGCAGAGGCTTAAAAATCCATATCATACTTCCTGGGACAATACCGAGGTGGGAATTCTGGCCCAATAACTCTCTGTATTTCCTCTGCAGAAGCCATATAAATATTACTCCGCTTGTTCAGGCATTTTATGTACAGACACGAATCTTTTCCTTTATTTTGGGGAGACTGTTAGTTCAGTGTTGACAAAATGAGACATTATTAATATCAGATAAAATGATGAAAATAACTATTTTGTAACTGTCACCAAAACTGTCTTAGTTGTTCCTAAATCTCAATCTGTGCTACCATTATTATTAGTTTCCTAGACTCTTGCTTGCTAATGAGGACTATACAATGAATTGTTCCCACCTTTTCTGTAGTTTTATTCATTTGAATTGAAGGTATCATAAGTGAACGCTTTATCCATCTAAACATTATTCTTTTAGCGAGTCATAAGTACTACCTGTGTGTACAGCATGATTCAGTCCAGTTGTAAAAAATGAGTCATTACTTCATTGCAGAAAAACAGTAACTTCAAAGGGAAAACAGCATGCTGGTTTTATTACGTTTACAGTCGTTGTTCATTAGAAAAATGTTACTAAACTAACAGGCTTCCAAATTATTAAAACAGACAAAGGTATTGAGCGGAAATAAAAAAAGTGATAGACGTCAGTAGCAACCCGACAAGGATAAAAAGGCTACAGTAAATATTTGCAGTTCACTCAATATGCTGCTTAAGTGATTCTGTAAATGTGTATGCAATAATTTTTGAATAAAAGTGAACATTTATAAAGTATAAATTTGTTTTAGTCATTTACGTTGTTTCTTCTACTGGAAGTGGTACTTAGTTCGAAAGTTCTTTGTTTTGAGGTGGCTTCACTTGCACGCAGTTTCATGCATTGTCTTAGCTGGTGCCCATCTTCCTTCAGATTTTGTCTGTTCTGTCCCTAGTCTTTGTTAAATAAAAAAACCTGAAAAAGTAAATGATACTATTTTCTAGAGAGCTGGTCATTTACAGCTCTACAGTGGAACCTGTAATTTGCTGAAAAGAATGGTACAGTGTCCAAATTGGTCGGATATGGGACTACAAAGGCGTTATTTTTTTTTATTACTGGAATTGCCCTTTTGGATACTGTGAAACCATCCTTCACAAATATGTTTTCTGTCCATTATTTCTTTCAGTGCACAAAATTAAACCAAGTGGCATTGCTTTTCAGATGCTTTTCTCGCAAATTATGGCCTCCAAAAATCCCTATCCAGAGATTTTATCCTCCTTGACCTCCTTAACATGTTTTGAATTCATGAACCTGTACTTGTTCCAGCAGTCCCAGCTGATCTGCAAGCTTGTTAAAGCTGCATTTGTTTCTTAATCTACGGTAGAGATTGAGTAATTGAAAAAAGTTCAGTAAAACGTAAATTGTACTCAAAGGTGAGCATGTATGCGGTCAGCATTGGCTTAACTTCAGTCAAAAAGGCATTTTGCGTGCTTATTAAACCAGGGCTGTTCCTCGGGCAGGCAGGAGCTCACCCTTCCAATTGCCTTTCCTGCTCCTTCCCGATTGCGTTAGCTGTGAGGGCAGGATGGAGATGGTGATGCCTAGCACATAAAATACCTTTCCGTATAATATCATAGAATCACATACGAGTTTCAGTGTAATGGAAACTAGCTGACACATCTGACCTGGGAAGCTTTTGTGCTGTGCTCACCTGCACTACAAAACAAAGGCTGCATTCTGTTTTTTACTGTATCTCTACGTAACTCTCAGAAATAAATCATGGGGCATATCATGAAGCTATTCTATAGCAGCTAACAGTCCAAACAAAACTTTCTCAGTGTTTGCAGTGATATATTAAGTATTTCAAAGAGATTTTCCCACTGCAATTTGTGCATTAAATGTACAAAAGTTATTACACAAAAGCGACCCAAGATAAAGGATGTTCCAGAGTCTGTGTTTGAGGCACGAAGTAAATTTTCGGTTTAGCTATCTCTGGTGAAGCCATTTCTCTACTAAAATATGGGGAATTTCCCCCCCCCCCCCCCCCCCTCCTTTTCATAGCAGAGGGAAAATAGTTGTAAGTATACCTTTTAAACTTTGTTTTGCATCCTGGCAGTTGGAAAGGGATAGGAGTGCAAGACTTAAGGTCTGAAAGCAGAAGACGCTGGCTTGCAGGCTGCCTTTCAAGCAGCTGAATGGCCTTATTCAGAAAAGACTTTGATACGTTGCATTCAGCGCGTTGCAGAGAGTAACGCTCACAACAGTCGCACGGCAGTGGCGAAGCGCGAGCCGGGTGGCCTCCCCTTGCTGCAGCTGGGTACCTGCCTTGGCTGGGGGGCGCGAGGCCCATTCACGGACCTGTCTGCCCTACCGTTCCCTTTGTGCCCGTTGCCTTGGGGTTTCCAGGCCTACGATGGATGGAGTGGTTTTGGGGGGGGAGGAAGAGAGGAGGCTCGTTAGTGCCTCAGGTAGGAGGAAATTACACTGCAGAAATGTCGCCCCTCTCCCCTTATTTCTCTGAAACCCTCCCGTGCAGGAAGGCACTGAGTCTCCTCCTCCTGGCGATTCCTCTTCTTTGGTTTCATCTCGGTTTCCTTTCCGGATTTACTTGAAACGGACCCCGGTGATGTGGGGATTAAAGCTAACTGGCATTAGGAAAGCAAACAAAGGATGCCGCCAAGTAAAGGATCCAGTGTGGAAATGCCTGTTTCTGCCAGGGAGCTGCGCTGAATTCCTCTGCCTGCCTTTGGGCAGGGGAGAGAAATCCGAACTGTGGGACTGAAGCACCTCTAACACCTATTTCAACAAAGACCATCCAGACGCTCCCTTCACAGCTTTGGGAAAGGGCGGGGGGGGGGTGTCTTCAGGTGGCGGCACAGAGCAGGACCGGTTCTCGTCCTGGTGGGAGGGAGATGGAACCTTTCTGTGCCAGAACTCAGTGGAGTCTTTGATAACCTTCCGGCTGCGGCACGGTGTTCCAGCTCTGGGCCAGCCGCTGTGACCACCACCAAACAGGTGAGACCCTTTATCGTGATGAGGGGTTTTAACGTTTTCTTTTTTTTCCCCAGTCCCTTAAAAATAGTGCGCTACTTAAAAACGAGAAATGTTCTCCTTCTTTCCCCTGTTGTTACTTACTAGTAGCAAAAGCTTCAAACCATCCAAATATATTTTAACATCTGGATTTGAAAAGATGCTGTTTTAATTATATAATTCTGCGTGGCTGGTGGCTAATCCACAGAGTTCCTACCAGCAGCATAAGCCACATCTGTAAGGTATTTTCTCTTTTGCGAGCGATGCGATTTGAAGTAGGGGGCTGGAGGAGGGCTAAGCCTCTGTTGCGTAAAAATTTGGCTGAGGCTCCCCAGAGAAAATCCCAAACGCCTGATCACTCTGGTAAGAAGCGCTGGGGCTCTGGCCTGTAACCAGCGACCCAACAAGAGGTTATGGCGGTGGGCCTGTCTCCTGGCAGGTGAAGCAAGGTGAGGATAACCTCCGGTTCCCCGGGAAGGTGCCCTCGGCTCCAAGCAGGAGGCAACACGAGGGCAACGCCAGCCCTCATTTTGTGTTGGAGAGCAGCGAAGTAACCTGTTCCCCTGAAGTATTTCCTTCACCGAGGAGTGGAAAGCTTGCCTTGGCTCAGTGATAAGCCTCGTCTTTCCTGTGTACGAGCTCCTGCCTGAGCCTTGGTTTGGCAGCCGCGGTGGTAGGAGGCTCTCACCTGCCGGGTCCTTCACATCCCCTTTGCCTTTCCATTCACACCAGAGCCGTTCCCTGATGGAAAGAAAAGGGATGGTGAACCTTTTCTCTCTCTTTTGCTGGTGTGACCAAAGCGGGGTCCTACAGCTCGAGGGCCGCCTAGGGCTCTCCTCCTTAATCCACAGGCTCTCAGATTTGAAGTGGCCGAGGAGGGGGACAAATAACTTGCTGTTTCAGCACGTGTTTTTACCTGTGGAGAGATGCAAAGCTGTTACGCGCTAGCGCTCCTCTTGCTTCCCTTTTTCTATACTTGCCATGGCCTATGTTGCGGCGTTTGCCCGAGCGTCCGCAACCTGCAGGAGGACAGATCCAGGCACGCCGGCAGCTTTAGAGCCTGGGTTTGGGGCAAGATGCTCTGACAAACGACTTCTTCTCCGGCATTGCTTCCCCCCTCCCTCTCTCCCCGGGTCTCTCCCAGAGGGGAAAGCCTCCCCCTGCGGCGGGAGCGGCGGGGCCGGAGCAGGAGCGGCCGCCGCACCGACAAACGGCAGCGGGCGGCGGCGGGGGAAAGGCTGCAGCCCCGGCGGGCGAGGGGCGGGCGTCCGTGTGTCCCCCCCCCGCCTCTCTTCGGGCCCTGTCATCTTCCAGGTAAGATGAATGTCTGTCCCATCCATCATCCCGCAGTCCCCCGGGGAGGGGGGGGAGGCCGGGAATTTGCCGGGCTACTGAAACTTACTCGCCTCAGACGGGGCGGCTTTGTTGGCCTGACAGGGCTGCTCTTTTGTGGGCTCTCTTGCCGGGGTCTACCCATTTGCATAATGGCTTAGCATGGAACAAAACGCACGGGGAATGCTTCTCCGCCTCTCCCCACTCTTTTCTCAGCTGGCGGCCCTCTGCGGGCGAGTTAATTCATAAATGCGACTTTCCCCTTTCTTCCTCCGGGACCTGTTTTCTCCCGAGGAAGAAAGGCGCACCCGGCAGCCTCCGCTCCGCTCCGCTCCGCTCTCCCGCCGCCGAGCGAGCATCGCGGCAACCTCCGAGCGGGCCACCAGCGGCCGCCTTCGCCCCGCCGGCAGCCCCGGGTGGGGGACACACACGCACACACGAACCTATCGGCTGCGGCCCCGGGAGCCCTCCGCTGCCCTCCTGGGGAGGGCGAAGGGCTCCGAAAGCGCTTTTTCCCGCTCTCGTACCGGGGGTGGGTGGATGGGTGGGAGAGCTGCGGCTGCCGCCCGGGCCCGGGTGCGGCGGGGGGTGCCGGCCGGGCTGCGCCGCGCTCCCCAATAAATGCCGGCCGCGGGTCGGGGCGGGCGCTCCCCGCACGCCGCTCCGCCGGTGGGCTGTCCCCGCCGCCCGCCCCGCCCCGCCCCGCCCGGTAGCCTAGAAAAGCGGGACCGGGCGGCGGGGGCTGCTCGGTGGCTGCCAGGGCTTCCCCCGTTACCCCTCTCGCTCCCTCCTTCCCCCGCCGACCATGAAGAACCCGGTGCCGCAGGCGGCCTCGCTGCTGCTGGAGAAGCTGCTGCTCCTCGTCCACGTCCGGCCCCTGCCCGCGGGCTCCGGCGGGGAAACAACGCCGCCGCCGCCCCCGCCGGCCCCCGGCTACTACGACACCAGCTGCTTCAAGCGGGGCGACCTGCTGGAGGTGCCCCGCACCCTCTTCATCCACTTCGGCATCTACCTGGGGGAGAACCGCGTCGCCCACCTGATGCCCGACATCCTGCCCGCCTTCACCGGCGACCGCCGGCAGATCCAGCAAGTGGTGACCAACAAGCGGCTCATCCTGGGCGTCATCACCAAAACGGCCAGCATCCGCGTGGACACGGTGGAGGACTTCGCCTACGGCGGCAGCATCCTGGTCAACCACATGGACCGCCTCTTCCAGGACCAGGTGCTGGGCAGCGAGGAGGCGGCCCGCCGGGCGGAGAAGCTGGTGGGCGCCACGGCCTACAGCCTGCTCTGGAACAACTGCGAGCACTTCGTCACCTACTGCCGATACGGAGCCCCCGTCAGCTTCCAGACCGACAAGGTACGGCCCCGGCCGGCGGCGCCGGGCGAGCCCCGCGGGGAGACGCTCCCGCCGGCACAGGCGGCGGCGGGGACCGGGGAGGGGCGGCTCTGCCCTTGCCGGGCGCTCCGCCGCTCCCCGAAACTGGGTCAGTCCCCGCCGCTCCGGGCCCCGGGGGCTGCCGCCCGCTACGTACCGCCCCGGCCGGAGCTGGCGGCCGCTCTCCCCCGGCGGCGGGCAGCCCGGCCTCCCTTGGCTTCAAGCGGCGAGGAAAGCCAGGCGGAATTCGTCAGGCAATTAATTAATACGCTCTTAAAATGCTCCGAAGCTACTCGTTGCCGCCGGCGGAGCCGCAGGGCTAAAGCCGGGGCGGTGAGCCGGAGCCCGGCTCGCTTTTCGCCCACAGAGCCGGTCTGGCACGGCCAGCGCGGGCGCCTAAAGCTTTCCTCTTTAACCCTGATCTGTTCCTTTTTACTTAAGCTTCTTTTCTTTTTTTCCCCCCAGTTCTGCGAGACCATAAAGATGATTATTCGGGACCAGAGGAGCGTTCTTGCTTCAGTGCTCGTGGGATTAGCGTCGATAGTCTGCCTCGGTTTGGCACCCTCCACCACGCTCCCAACTATCTTTATTCCCTTCGTTCTGTGGATGGCAGGCTAACAGCCTTCCCCGGAGGCTCGCCGCCAGCGTCTGTACATAGGATGTATACTACTGTATTTATGAAAGCACAGGTTACTCATCGGCGTCTCGTAAAGTTTCTCCACCTTGTGTGCTGTTTTTAAATGTAACTTCGTCTAGAACACAGCGCACAAGGCATAGCTTACTGTGTAAGCCAAATAATAGATTTCCTGAAAATCTCAGTTGGTACATTTTAACACGCCTTTAAATCATGAAAAAGTAGGGTTGCGATGCAGTTCTGCTCCTTGCCTTTAGCCGTAAGTGATTCTGGTAATGTTCTTCATGTTCTTCAATTTCTTAGCTGCGTACCCAGGTGCTGTAACTATTAATTAGAACAGATGATGGAGTTCCACAAAGTGATCGATATTGAAAACAAACTACTTACCTCTCACTTTGCTAGATTTAGTGTCTGTTCAGAAGTTACTGTCTGCATCCCTAAAATACTCTTTGGTAGAGATACAAGTACGTAAACTGACTTTTTGACAGCAAAGAAGAAAAACCAGCCCTAGGCTGGGTGCTGTGTGCTGCAGGAGCACATCTGGCTGGATTGGCTACAGGGTGAGTGGTAAGGAAAGACGGTAATTCCTCAGCATTTTCCTTGCTACTGATAGTGGTTGGTATGGCTAATGTAAATGGCTACAGAGGGTTTTTGGGGATACAGGAACAAACTAGCTTGCTTTATGACACCTAGCGACATACACATGTCAGCAATTTCCAGCATTCCTGGGCACGTGGTGGGGAGGAGTAGGACAGACGCCAATTCAGTTCCTACCTTCCCTCAGCGATGGGACCCGTGTGGGTGCCATAAACCATCAGGGATCATCGGAGCAGTTTCTGTGGTGGCTATATCGTCATTTTGGATATTGCCTTAAAATGAGATGCCTCTCGGTGAAAGACGACATGTCTTTCTATACTCGTCTCTTGCAAATAAGTATTCACTTGCAAGCCAGCAGTCGGTGCTAAAAATGTTTTGTCTTCAAAGTTGAGGCCTTTCTGTTTATTGAGAATGTGTAAAGTGGGATTTGAAATCGACTGCATCTAGCCAATTGTTTGAGTGCTAAAAACCTTTGCAATTTTTTTTTGCCTTACCAATGTCTTGATACATGCAGAGAAATCGTTCAGCTCCTGGAATGCCTTGCATGCAATACATGCACTTACACGTTCACGCGCTATGATTGCCTTCCTTTCTAGTCAAAGGCGAATACAATGGTGTCGTCACCAGGGACTGAAACTCAGATTTATTTCTTTCTGAGAGTGGTGCTCAGTATCCTGTCATCAGCTCTGCTACTGAAGTGGCCACTTTCCCAATTTTCAGAGAGACTTATTTTAACTGTGCTGTAAACCCCCTTCTTCCCCTTGACCTTACAGCCGCTTGAAGATTGGCTTCTTGAACTGTGAGTCTACTTGGCTGCTCTCTAATCGTCTGTCTTCTTCTGGCTGCTCCGCTATAACCGACGAAGAATGTAAAGACTGGGGTGAAATTCCAGCCTCGTAGGAAACGGCTGATGGCAGCAGCAGCGATGCTGCCGAGAGGGGATTTCAGCCCAGCTTTCCGTGCGCGCTCAGTCTGCGGCCCAGCTCCAAGCAGCTGGGTGTCAATTACTGTTGGAGCCTTGTAAACAACTTCTGTTCTGCTTTCAAAAGATTGCGATGCTCAGTGTAACCGTTTCTGGTAAACTTTTAAAAGTAAGGTGTTTTTTAATTAACATGAATTGCTTTTTCATAGTGTATGCGTTAATGATACTTACATAAATCCCAGTGTGGTTTTTTTTACTTGCTGTGCATAAGGTATGAACTGTAGTCATTACCGTAATTATATAAAGAGAATTTATTCATTTAAAAATGTCTACCGGCCTCTTGAAATGGAGTATAACGCTATAGCATTTCTCTAACGTATCCCAGCAGGGCACTGAACAGTCCATTAACACGCAGTTACATGGTGTGTGATTACAGGTGGGCTTTTCTTTTCCCCTTTATTTACTTGGGATTTATAAGAATTCCAGTAATTCTTATGATTCACTTATACAATAAACAACGGGGTCACAACCAGTAACAAATCATAAGTGGGGACCGTTGGAAGGCAGAGAAATGTCCCTGCTCTGGCTTCAATACCAAAGGGCCACCGCTCCTGCTTCGCTAATGCTGTTGGGCAAGAAGCGCCCAGATTAGACTGGGGGACTAAGCTGGGATTTTCACAGGTGTCTACGAAAGAAATGAAAGCAGTTCCTTGCAGGCTTCCAGCTGTATTACTAGAGATTTTTCCTTCAACATGTAAAGTTTTAAGCTTATGAAATACTATGTAATGGTCTAGGATGACTTGCTGTATCCTTTCATCAAAGACAAGTAATAACGTGGGCATAGGAACAGACATTCAGCTGCGTGATTAGGAGTTTTTCTTACCAACTATAATTCTAGCAGAGATCTGGAAATTTTGTTAAAGTCAGGCATGAGTCAAATCAGTCATACTTGGGGAGGGGGGGAAAAACAAGACTAGCAGGCATGAATTCTCATGTTCAGCTCAGCGGGTGGTGTTTGTGCTCTGAAATATTTTGGTAAATGTCAGTGTCAACTTTTTTTTTCTGTAATTACTTGAGTAAAAATAAGCACTTGCCCTAGGTGGAGCATTGCATTTCAGACTCGAGCTCGACTGTGATGCCATTGAAATGAAGGAGCTAGTTATAATAAGAAAAACACAGAAAACTGTGGAGCAGTTCAGCTGTTTGGAAATGTGTGTGCTTAGACACGAAATTGTTCATCGGGAACTGTAAGTGATGGTGATGGGGAGTGTAAATCTAGAGCTGCAGCTCATTTTAGTGGTGGGGCTGTTTTGAAAAGCTGTGTGGTTAAACCAGAACATGTAATGGAGGAGTATAACCATCACCCCTGTGCCACTGGGAAAGGCTAGCAGTGAAGACATCATGTTAAAAAGGATAGATGTTTCACTTCAGGCTTTCCAAAGAAAACAAAAATAAAATGAGCATTCACAAGGCTCGAAATGTTTTTACAAAACCTGTGTTTAAAAGAAAAAAAAAAAAGCAAGTTGCTAAATGAAGACATTAGAACAGTGAGCTTTCTGTATTTATTTTAGCTTGGAACATAAATGATTACTCATTTTGTGGTGAACAGTCATCTGCTGCTTGATTTCACCTTTGCGTCCTCCTGTGCCGAAGAAGAATGCTACATATAAATACCACTGAGGCTTTTAATGAAAACAAAATCATAGCAATACTTGTTAAAGTCTGAGGGGGTGGGGAAGAGGGAATTAAACCTGTGTGTGACTTGACATCGTCCAGACAGGTTTCAGAAAGCGAGCTGCGGCAATAAGAAACATTGGAACTGTGATCTCTAGAAATAATACGGTGGTGTATTATTTATTGCATGTTCTCACATCAAATAAAGCATCACACACCACTGACTGACGCAGAACTGTGTTAGGCAGTCATTAGGTAGCATCTCCTTATCCACTGAAATTAAAAAAAAAAAGAAAAAAAGTTCTCAGGTGACTCTAGGAGGCATTTGATCCTTACGCTTTGTAATAGCTTAGGACCCGAGTCCTCTGCACATTCAACTGTCGCGAATGGGCTTACTGATGGGAAACGATGATACAAAAGCTTAGTAGTTTTGAGACTCTTCACCGTAGTGCATTGCACTCCCCTGTAAGCCTTACAGACATCTTTCAGAACGCTGTGCTGGTAAAATAAAGGATCTCCTCTGCTGTAGGAACAGATCACTAAAAGTATTTGATGGGTATTTTTGGCATAATTTCTTAAAAATTGATTCTGTGCTGTGTTTTGTGGCTTAGCTTTGCTTCTGAAGTCAAGGAAACATTTAGGATATGGTCCTGAGTGCTCAGAGACTGTGGGAGAAGGGGGGAAAATGGGGTGATTTTTAGGAGACTTAAATCCAAATTACACTGATTGCAGTACCACAGTTCTGTCTGTGACAGAACTGGTGATTTATGTTTACCGTGTCTGTGTCTCACAGGGTAGAAAACTTTCTGTAAGATGTTCTGTAGCTTTTTAATGCTTTCCCTGTTTATTAGGGAACTTTATTTAGCCCTGTGACCTTGTTTTAGTAGTTGCCTCTCCTCTATAGCATATCTGTGAATTGGAAAACAGTCGGTGGCTGCTCTGCGATACTGTGATTTGGAGCAAATCAGCTGCACAGTCCCCTGCAAGTACATGACGACACCTCCAACTACGCGCTTGGTGTGAACCAGGCAGTGATAGCGCAGGAGGCAGATGACGGGTAGGTTTATTTTACGTGCAAGGGCAGGGCACATCAAGTGTGCTGAAGGAGCAGTCAGTGAACGCAGAGGTGTGCGCCTGTGAAGACTCGGATGCTGCTTCGCTGGGCACAGTGATGTGTCTGCTCTCCTGTCCCCAGCTGGAGTTTAGGGAGCTTGAGACAGGGTTGCGTGTTAGGGCTGAGACGAAAGGCATTAACTTGCCTTCCCTTAAATTAAGAAGTATGCCATTAATGCCACAGGCTGTAATCTAACCCAGTAAATAAAATGGGATGGGATCCACCTTCTTCTGACTACGTGGTGGTACACCGTGACTCATGTCCATATAGCTAAACTCCCTCACCGCTACAGCGTAGCTTCACCTCTAGTGGCTATTCCTAGCGGTTCCTGGCCTGCCTTGTCCCAAGGCACACTCCAAGAGAGCACTCGTTACCAGGGCTGCAATCGGCATCATGCAAAGAGCATCCATGCCAACATGGATGAACATGTACAAATGCGCAAACCTATTCTGTGACCTTGTTTAGCTGATTGACCTGGCCAGAATTTTAAGGCAGACATCCCCACTTGCTACCCAAAACCTTGAGTCCCTTCCTGATTGAGCAGCACTCTGAATGGAAACAGCAATACCATTTTATAAAGACTGCAAAAATGTGATGGTTACAGCATTTCTGGGGATTTGGGAGACCCGTTCCTGGGACCTTCTCAGTCCGTACTGCAGGAGACTCACCAGACTTTGGATAAGGTGGCTGCCCCTCACCTTTTCTAACTTTATCTCCTGGTTAGGACAGTGGTTATTGAATTTTCGTTATCAAGCCGGGCAACTCCTGTGGCTTTGAGTTAGAAAGAGAAAAAGGCTTTCTGGCCACTCTGTGTTGGAACAGGCTCAGTTGGGGCTTGTATTTGTCCAGCTCCAAGGGTGGTGTCGCTTCTCATGGTCTATGGGCCCCAGTGAGGTTCTGGGCAGGAACCAGATCCCCAGATGCAGCCAGGAACTAGGAATGCTAAGGTTGGGACATTTCTGACTTTGACACAACACAAACTGCAGCCATTCAGAAAACTTTCAGGTAAAAATAAGGGAGAGACTATCAGGTTAGATCGAAGGCTTGCTGCTTTGCCGCAGTGTTGTCTTAGTTACACACTTTTAGTTAAAGCAGATACCCGGTGTACCTCTCTAACTATTGCCTACAGTTTCTCTTTTTTAATTCTTTCCCATTTCTATAACTGGGACAATAATCACCTCTCTGTTTTCTAGCCCGCTGCAAGACTCGGTTAGTGTTTGCATAAGGTTGTGGGTTCCTTGCATTGGACATACCAAATAAATCAGATGCATGGTTCCTCACCAGAAGGCAACTTCCCTGCCTGTGAAACCAGAGTTTTTCTGTGAGGCTAAGAAGGTACACTGCTTTATAAAATTAGAGAATACACGCAAATGAAGGGTTATGCTCTGCTAGACTTGCCAAGCCACCTTATCTTCTGCTTCTGCATAGCCTTAGACACGACTCAGATTTGCACCTGTGTGCCTGCAGAAAGTACCTGCGCGTCTCCATTTAGCACTGCACAGAAACACAGCGGGGGGAGGGTCAGCTACCGCCACGCAGTAGGTAAAAAGGCAGTAATTAATTCTAATCAAAAGTGAAGAAATGTGGGTGTGAAGATAATGAGAGCTCTCCTGGTTTCAACCACATTCATTTAGAGTCTGTCTGAACGACGATGTGGTAGAGCGCTGTGTAAGTAGCCTGGAGCCAGCGATGAGATGACTTGGTTGCCTCCAGAACCAGAAACAGCATAGCTGTGAAAAACATAGAACTGTGTTTAGCCCCAGGGGAAGAAGCTGTTGTGGTTCAGCATCACGCTATCACAGCTCTGTCACTTCTGGAGCCTGAACAGATAGCAGCACCTCATCATCCTGTCCTGTTTTGCAGTCGTACCAACGCACCGGGAGCAAGAGCTCTGAATCAGGCAGATATGCCCCAGACAGTTTAAATTCCATCCCAAGCCGTTTTATTCATGGGTTGCTTTACATAAGTTCCAGCTCTGCCAGTTCCTGAGGAGTCCCTCCCGAAGTATCTAACTCTTCCTAAGCTTTGGAAGAGGAGCCTGAAGGCCTCACTCAGGGCTGAAAATCGCCTCAGATTGGCAAGTGTGTAAGGCTGCGATGCCTAAAGTACACGTGAAGATGTAGCCCATGATATCCACAGTCACGTTGCCATGCCCCATTCCTCAGTCTTTCATCAAGCTCAGGATGCGCACAAAACTCAGCTCCTCTGGAAGTCCAAATGTGTAATAAACTCGGACATGGCCTTGACGAATAGAGGCGGAAGTAACATCTCTTCATCTAGCCCATCACCCATTTAGCACCGAAAATCGCATGGTAAAGACAGCTTTTTGTTTTCCTTTAGTTACTACTCCCAATTTCTGACCGCAAGTCGGTTTGTTCATGCTGTATGCAAGAAAGAACCCCTCCGTTGTACAAGTAACTATTTTAGAATGACAATCCCATCCTGTATTGACAGGCAGGGTGTAGACTGGGAATAATGTCTTTTCAAAAACTTGCCTGGAGAAAGCAGTAATTCTGCTTGGCCAGTGAACTGAAATTCCAGTGAGGAACGGAGAGTTTCTATTTCTGATGTCTTTGAGCAATTCCAGTAACTCTAATACTGTTAAAGCATTGAGAATTGCACAGGCAGCAGACCTGATGCATAGTCATGAAATGTGTTTCAAAATTATAATGAGGGTTTTATGACATGCAAAAAGGTTTTTTACAAGCAAACTGAAAATATCCACCCAAACCAGTTATAGAAATTACTTTCCCTCAATAACTTCAGTAACTTTCTAGTTTGCATTTTTCAGTTTGGGGAATGTTTGTGTTAACTCTCTTACAGACGGTACTCAATCCTGCAATTAAATACAAATTTGTGCTTGCAACAAGTCTGTTTTTATGGGAAAGACATTGGATTTGTGACATAAATTGTGAGCTCACTGTATAACTGAGCAGGAAGGGAATAGGGGATGTGAGCAAGACATCTGTTTATACAAAAAACATTTGATCCTAATAAAAAAAAGAGAAGTTGCTTAAAAAAAAAAAAATCACTTTACTAGCACTGCGTATTTAAAAATTATCCCACTAGGAGAGGTTCACAGTAAGAGTATGTAGTACTCCAAGCTTCCTTATTACAACAGCGTCGCCGGGTTATGTTTCTTCCAGCTAAAATCAAAAGGAGCTTTGTCACTGTCTTTATAAAGGGCAAGATTAAGTATTCCCACCCATTCCCTAACCTCCCGAAAATCTTCTACCTGTGGAAATCTATGTAACAATGTTCAGAAATGAACACCCAATCACTATGAACGTTACAGTGAATTATGATTTGAAGAATCTTACAGGTCATAAATCATGCAGCTTTTTTATTTTTTTTTTTTTAGTTCTTCAAATCTGTTCAGACAGCTGCCCCCAGACGGTTGCTTCTGCACTGCCACCAGTGTTTCTACCCAGGTTTTTTTTTTTTTGCCGGTCTAGGCAATGTGCTCTTCAGCTGGCTTGTGAGGTTCTTTTTCTGTGAACACAACTACTCCCATTAATCTTTAGGAAAACTGGACTCTCAATCCAAACCTGCAGCAAGACAACCAGACACCGTTAACAACTTAACTACCTTTGAGAGCCTTGAGCTTATAGACGAGGGCCAAACCTTTCAGCATCGCAAGAACACAGGAATGAACTTGGCAATATCCGAAGGTCAGTTTAGCGCCGTATCGTTCTCCACCAACGAGCACCAGTGAGCACTTAGGGACAGGGTACTGGTACACAGTCTTCATATATTCTCAAAAATTCCTGTATGCAGCAATTCACCAACTTCCAGTTTTAAAGCTTGCATTCATTTCATCATGTGTAATACTCTCACCCTACGTGAACTTGTCTTACTCCTTTTTTAGCTTATCTGTCTGGCCTCTGAAAGGTTCTACGGCAAGATTAATTATGACATATGAAAAAGCACTTTATTTTAAATTGGCTGCCTGATGATTACATTAGACGTCCCTCCCCCTCTTGTACTACAGGGAAAAATGAATAATCATTTTGCATTAATTTTTTCCACTTACAGTCTTACAACTCTCAGATATTCCCGGTGTGGACATCAGATTTTTTGCAGTTTCCACAAATTTGTGCTGAAATTCTTCTGAAAGTGGCTCATTTGGTACCATCCTTCTAGTACCATGGCTGCCCTCAGAAATTTATGACACATTACACCTCTCAGTCCAACAATATGGTCCTGGAGTTTCTTTAGACGTGACTACAACCAGCCTTGTCAGTTGGTTACTTTGAATTTACTCATCAGTCCTAGAACGCCTTTTATTGACCGCTCAGTTTAGGACTAATGTAAGGTGATCCTCTGAATCTTTTGTAGCCTGGGTCCTTGGGGCTTTCTACATAACTAGCTTATGCGGAGTGCCTGTAGTCCTTCTTTGGATACGAGATCTGCTTTTCGGAGGGTGTAATTTCTAGTAAGCCTTTGCCTCCGCTTTGTCCAGCTCGAGTCCCTCTGGGCTGGAGGAGCAGCAGGGCAGGCAGTGTCTCCCCAGCGCCCAGCGCGCACACCAGCAGCGAAAAATCCCAAATCCATCACCGGTTCGACACGGTGGGGATGGTGCTGCAGGACCCCCCGGGTGCTGGGGAAAGGGAGGTGCAGAGCTCCTTCAAAATAAAAACGGTCGGGGCTGACAAACCGTCTTTCAAGAGAACATACTCCCACCTAGTGGCTCCCTTACATTCAGGAAAACGCACTGCGCGGATCCCCACCAAATTGGGAACAGTTAACTGTGAAACTTGTATGTAAAAAAAGAGTCAATCAGACGTTTACTAAGTTGACGTAACTGCTCAGTAGGTTTAGAAATGCTGATTTTGATTTCCTGCTTCACTGTCGTAACGTCTAACCAGAAATCAGGAAGGAACAGTTAAACTGCGAAACATTGATTTCATTTATAGTTGCTCACAATGCAGTGGTTCTGGTTTTAGTTTTTCATTGCAATTTTGGCTGTGTCACTAGGCATTGTAGGAAAGACAATAGCTAGATACAGAAAAGCATTTAAAAATCATTCTGTTAGCTGTACTTACATGAATACTATAGAAAACCCCAAAGATAAGTCATGGGATTCTATGTGTGTATAATATAAAAATAATATATAAAAATATGTGTGTATATAAATATAAATGAAAGAAACACCCAAACCCACAGGTTACATTGCTTCAGACTTTCTTAATTGTGCCTCCAAGCATGGCACCATACCCTTAAAGCCTCAGGAAAAATATAAAGAAAATTACACAGAAGCATCTTAACTTGTTTAACTGTAATTGGCATTGACAGCCCAGAGTTTCTTGACTTAAAAGCTAGTTAGCAGCTCAGAGCAGCTGGATTATAAATTAAAAGGATGTGAGCTTGATAAATCGATGCCTTTTAGGATTCCCAGAATAAGGTGGAATTCAAAGCCAAGCATGAACAGCCTAAAGAAAGTGGACTCTTTCCAACTTTTCAAACTACAATTAAGGTATTTTAAATATTTAAATCTAGGAAAAGTAAAAAATAAATCTTGTTCTCGACTGTTGCACTCAATGTAATTTATTTCCAGAATCATTAGCTATCCAAAAGGTAATGTGATATAAAAATCTTCAGCCTCCCCAGTAAGCTACCAGTTGCATGTCTGGGTCAGATCAGGTATGACCAAAGACTTTGCAGTTTGATGCCCGATGCCTCTTTGGTTCCAATGCTGAAACACGCTCTACGACTTTCACAGAAGCTACCATAAATTCAAGTATTTTCTGACAGTATTTGCAGAGAAATAAAAAACTGAGCAGTGACTGAGAGGGGACTGTCTCCCATCTCTCTGAGCCCTCTGGTGAGGACTGGGACACCAGCGGTGTGACAAAAGGAAGCCCGCTCCATAGATCTTTGTGCTTCACATCCTTGTGGAAAGAAAGCCTTGGTTTCGGTTGTTGGGAAAGTAGTCACTTTCAGAAGCACTGCAAACACCAAGCCTCTTTAATTGCTGCTGTACAGATGTGCGGAGGATATACTGCCATTTCAGCTTTCATTTAAAACACCTGCCTAAAAAGCAGATGGGAAAGCATTCTGTAACGGTGGAGCATCAAAAGACCGCAGTACAGCAGGACAGGATTCTCCATCTCCCTTGGCCCTTCTCTCCTTCCCATCCTTTCTTCCCTTCTGTTCCCCGACACTCATCTCTTCTTCCATCAACCCGTTGGGGTGCTACTTTTTTCAGCAATTCCCATCTGCTCCTTCCCTCCGGGAGTTTGTTGTATTGCCAGAAAACAGCCGTTTTGCTCAGTGATTAAAGGTATGGCTTTGTCGCACAGGGTCCAGGTTTTTAGAGTGAGATATAGAGGGAGCAGAACAATAGTTCTGGAGGTAATGATGGAAAAAACAAGCAGAGAGATTTTATACACTTTGTTATGCACATTTTAAATCACTCTGCACTCAGCAATGTTGGCTTAAAGTTGATTTAATTCCATTTACATCAGTGAAATCGTTGATATTCATACTGAGGTAAGTGAAGACAGAACATGCTTCAGGATCCATTTTTTCATACTCATTGCATATTTGCATGTTAAAAGCACGTGACATGTGTCTCCAAGTGATTTAAAAAAAACCAAACCCAATTCTGTATGTTTTCTCTATAATTAATATTCTGTTTCCCCAAATGCTTATTCCCGCAATATCAGATTTTGTAATTTTATAATTAAAAAAGATTCCAACTCTTTTAAGGCAGAAAGCTGAATGGGAGCAAAACAGCACCTTTCAAGAAAAAAGGCGCTTCAGGCACTAGGATGCCTCCTTAGGAGGATCCTACTAAACAGGCACTGCAGCTACTTGATAAACCGAAACCCAAACTAAAACGGACTGATTGACTGAAATTAAGTCTTTCTAGACAGCTTACTATAATTAGATTTACAATCATATTATGTCTAGGTTTTCTACAGAGACCTTTGTCTGAACTTCAAAGGATGTCTGCTTCCTTTTAAAGCATTTCCACTACCTACATATCAAACCTGTCAGAGTGCAGAAATACTACATACCCTCTTTTCCTGCTCCAGGCCACAGTAAAATCTACACCGACACAAAAAGCTTATGCTTCTAGTAAGGCATATTACAACTGTAGTAATAGCCCACTCCAGGAATATATATATGCTGGGGCTTGCTGGCATTCCAATGAAACAGAAGTTAAAAAACATCAAGGACTGCTGGGTTACAGCTACCTAAAATAACTTACAAGGAAAAGAAAAGCAACTGTCTGGTGCAGTGCTACAAAATAAAGCGTGCAAGAAAAAGACCTCTTTCACGTTTTCAAATTTAGCCAAAGGAATAAAAGTCATAATCTTGGCAGGACTCTGCCCTCATTCCTCATCCATCAGATCTGTGACAGTTTCAAAAAGACATTCATGAGGAAACTAACTCAGTGTTAATAGGAACTGTATAAAGCTTTAGGGCAAATAGCACATTATTTGCAATTTAAAGTAATTTTCGAATCAGAGTTTGTGCCAAATGCTTTTTGCAATTTATACTGTAACTCTCATAAAATAATCCTGAAATAAGTTTCTATTTATCAGGTTTAAAAGTTAAAACACTTATGTACTGAGGTACTGATTCAGTAAAGCAGTAAAAAAACAAATACTCTGATAAACAAACATTGTTCTGGGCCTGGTCTTCTTTCCCATCCTTTAGTTAAAATTAATTAAAAATAAGTGAATTAAAATACAGCATTAATTTGGATGAGTGGTATTTACATATGCATAGGGAGGGAGAAAGAAATTACAACTGAGAAACTCTCCCTTTGCTGTGAAGTTGTCACTCCTAGAAATGGGAATTAAAATTTTAATTGCCCTACTCCTTCTACCACACTTACCCAAACGATGGCTGCTGAAAAATCGGTGAGATATGTCCTTTGAATGCAGAATGCCGTCAAGTACAAGGGGAAGAAATTAAAACAACGTAGGATTCACCAGGGGCAGTGCCTACCTGGTGGAGAGAAGTGACTTATCCCCTACAACTGAACCAACTTGGTATGATTACACATTGTGTTAAAGGTTAAAAGTAACTACATCTAACTTTTTAAAATGGGAGATTGACTGAAGGGTTTGCTTGGTGAGGATTCTGCTCCATTCTAAGACAGGAAAAGCAACATTTCAGAGAGAGCTGAGGTGAATAAATAGTTTTGATTTAGCCAAGAGAAGCTTTCAGGTGTGCAAAGTCTTTTTTGAAGAGCTGAATTTATCAGATATACTGCTTGATTGAATACAAATATTGTATTCCCCTATAGATCTTATTAGAAAAGAAATATTCAGCTCAGACTTTATCACGAGTCACAGCAAAATCCAAGCCTCATACAGGTTAGAAACAGTTGTTCTTGGTAAAACTCGTTTATACTGAACAATTAGACTGTCAGGGAGTAAAAAGCAGCTAGCACCTGTGGGCAAGGAGGTAGTGAGAACTCTCTGATACCCAATTAGCACGTGAGGAACAAAGGAAGAAAAGGATCATTAATTTATTCTCGAGAGGCAGGGGTCAGCGAGAAAACCAAATGAGTTTTTAGTTCCTATGTCTAACTGATGTTTAATAAGAGATAATAACGTAGACATTGAATACTTTTTGGTTATTTTGATTTTCTCTTTTATTCATGTCATGTCAGAAAGAGAAAAAACTGATGTCAAATTTGCATATACAGTTTTTCTTGAGACCTTCTACCATTGAGTGCTGGAACAGGTTAACATTTCCAGCTGAGCAGCTGCTCAGCTTCTCTATCCCACAGCAGCAGTCATTTGTACTCCAGAAATGGCTGTACACGGTAACCTATCCAGTAAGATGTCACTTACATGAAATACAAACAAAATGCTGGAGGTTTTGGGGTTTTGTTTGATTTTTTTTTTTTCCACTTAGATGAGAATTTTTCTTTCAGTTCTTTCGGTACTTTCCACCAGCAATAACAACTGAGACACATGGAGTTTTCTGCCAGAGAGCTAGTGGTCTCCAAGGTAACAGGGACACCAAGCTGCAGTCAAAATACCCCAAACTTTATTTAACTTAATATACCCCAAATGCATTCCTATTAGAGGTTTTGTGGCTGATTTGGATGTGGTTAAGAAAAAGAGGACCTCTGAAATCAAAAGATGGTGAAATTTAATCTTGAAGGCAATAGCTTTGGTATGTTGGTGATTCAGAACTTTTAGATGGAGACATAATTTGTAAAATACATGATTAAAGGATAATAAGCTTTCTCTTTGAAAAAATAAGTGAATTTAAATAGGTAAATGTCTAATATGCTGTGACAGTTTCATGGCAGTGCATATTTAAAACTAGATTGCTAAAAGCTCTGCAACATATTTGTAATAAAGATTAATTTGCACATCCCCAAGTCAAAAATTCTGGGATTCTCTGCCTTGTTAATAAGTACAGTTGAGCATTTAAATATTGGGGAAAGGGAGGGGAAGAAGTCTTTGGTGAAAGCATTTTGGCTTCGACTTTCAGTTGCTAGATGGGGCAAACGGGCCACAACATTTTAACAGCAACAAATCCAAGAACTCCCAAACTAATCCCATACTCAGTTTTATCGCCGCCGGTGCATTCGATGTGTGCCCAGCAAAGCCCTGTGCTGCAGCCGCGGGCACGGCTGCCACCCCGGCGCGGTTTTGGTGGGAGTTTAAGGGCAGGGCTAAAACTGCAAAGGCCTCCAGTCCACCCGGCTTGGGAAGCGCCTGCAGCTCTTGTTACGCTAACGTGGTTCCTTCCTAAGAGACTGAAATATTAACTAAAACAGCAGGGATTGAAGAAAGGCCTAATTCACTTCGCTACTGCTGGTCAGAATGGACCTGCACCAACCCGCTCCCTCAAGCACAAGCGCTCACCAGAGCATACCTTAACGGCCCAAAGACACCTTTTACGAGAGGATATAAGCCGAAAGACACAAAAGACACCAGCCGTGTTCTGAAAAAAGCTAACGCTGAGCTCAACAAGCGCTCCTCCTTTCGGAAGGGAGCGAGGGAGGGGCGGGGCCGCGGCGGGCCGCCAGCCGGCCTCCCTCAGCGGCGGCGCTCCCGCCCTCAGGCCGGCCACGCGGCGCCGCCAAAAGCACGCGGCGACCCGACGGCTCTGGCGGCCACGCCGCCCCGCGCAGCCGCGCCCCGGCAGTAGTCCTTTCGCCAACGGCCGCTGGTTTTAAAAGCGCTCGCGTGCCGAGCACCGCCCGTGTCCTTGCTATGATTGGCTGGTGCCGCCTGTCAATTATGCCCGTGCCCACCCTGGCCGCGTGGTGATTGGCTAGGCCGGGCAGAGCGAGGGAAAGCTGTGGCGGCGGGGGCCAGGCGGGTGAGGCGGCCGGTGGAGGTGGTGGCTGAGACCGCGGCTCTTTGCTTCGGGCTCTTCACCGCGCTGTGGCGCAGGGCTCTTGGCGGGAGAGCGAGGAGTGGTGCCGCGGCCTCGCCTGCCCGGCGATCGCGGCGGCTTCGGGCCCGTGCTGTGGGGAGAGGCGGCGGCGGCGTGAGGGACGAGGGCGTGTGGAGAAGGGGCCGCGGCTGCTGCCCTTACCGTGCAAGTCGGCGAGAGTAGCGCAGGGTATTTCCGAGGCTGTTGTTTTTCTCTCTTTTCTCTCCCTGTCCCACATGCCCATCTTGCCGCCTCAGGTGGTGTTTTCGCCCCGGTGCCTTTGCTTCCTCCGCTGGTCTCTTGTCCTAACTCCTCAGTGCCTCTTCACCTCTCTGGGAGCACTGTGGGCACCCTCATCAACTCCCGCGATTTTAATCTGGTGTCCCATTGCTGCTCTTAGACATAACGTTCTTCTTGGCTGGATGTTTGAACTCATTGAGACAAAGGGAAAATTAATTTATCCCTCCGTTGCCCCAGCTTTTTTTGTTGTCTATGGCCATACCTTGTTAGGCCTCAAACTGCTGAGAGATTTTCTGACTATGGCATCTCCATGCAGCTTGGAGGCTGTGAAACACAGTAAATGTGATTTGCTTGCTGAAGGGATGTGGGACAGCATTTGTAGCAGATAGGAGTCATGGTATTACTGCTGTTCTCTGTCGGGTATTTTTTTGTGTTCTAACCAGCTTCCTTTCTGGAATCTCATTTTGATGAAGCCAGGAGTTTTTTTGGCATTGGCTTTTTTAATGATCAGCAATGGGTATCATATAAACTTAACTTCTCCAGAGTGGTTGGTTGTGTGGATTCCTGCCCCAAAATGAATACCAGCTTGATAGAAAAGACAAAATTTATTTATCTCCACCAAAAGTTGTCTTTTTCTAGGATGGAAAAAATTGCAGTTGTATTTATTCTGTCACCATTCTAATTAAGGGATGTTTAGAGTCTCTTATGTCATATGAAGGCTGTTGTGAGAAGAATGCACCGAAGAATAGTTTCATTATTATTTTGATTCAAAGCACATTTGAAATGACTAAGCTGTTGCTGGGGGGATGACATCCACTTCTGGACAGTAATACCATTGCATAATACGTATAAATGTGGCAGTAGAAGAGGCTTAATCACTCCATAAATACAGTGTATAATCTTTTGAAAAACTTCAATTTATGCAAAATCATTTTAATTTGAGATACTGGTTTAGTTTCAGTGGAATGTGGAAGTAAGGAATAAAAGGAGGAATAATAGCAACCATGGGGATGGTTAATGTTTTGCCTATGGAGGCAAAAGCTTGCTTAGTGTGACCAGCAATCATCTGAAAACTTTTATATATAAAGATGAGTGGGATAACATTTGCTGCATTAACCACTATGTATAGCTTTATTTTTACTAATTCTTGTTTCTGCTACTGGTAGGGAGTTATATAGCCATCTGTCAAGTAACATGAATAATCTGTGTAGATAATGGTGCTCATTTGGATAATCAAGCTGAAAGTAGTAGTTTAGTTAGTACAAAAGCACCAGAAGTGACAAGCCAAAGAGAACGCATCATCTTCAGACTGTGGAAGAAGGATGCAATTTTAACTGTTTTTGAACTCTTTTTCCCTGCCTTTTGGCAGTGTTCAGTGTGAAAAGTTTGAGTTTACTGCAGTGTTTGAGATAATTTGCCACTTGGGGCCTTGAGTAGTGGAAGTCTAATGAAGAGACAGACACGTGAATGCTTATGCAATCTTTATTGTCCTTGGTTTAGTTTCCTTTATTCTCTGCCTTCCAGATATTTTATTAATTGAGGCCTTAACTAGGAAGGCTCATTGTTCAGCAAATAGTAGGGGGTTGACAAGAAACATTTGTGTGAAATTGAAGCTGGTTTTAACTTTTTCTTGGAAACAATAAACTGCTGAGATCTCAGGATGTTATTTATTGGACCCTGATGATGAAGACAAAGCAAGCTGAAAATATAAGGGACATTAAGGAACAAACAGGAGTTGTAGTTTATTTTTCTGGAGATTATTTTCTTGGCAGCATTTCTTTTGGAGAATGTGTGGTGTAGCACTTAGACATACCATTTGGGCAAAGGATTGAAGTGTTGAAGAGGACTGGTTGTCTAACTATTGTAGACCTTAAGGCAGAAAATCTTGGGAAAAGAAAATATAAATTAGGGAAGGAAAAAGGCAGTGGAAAAAAAATCTGACTTGGAAGTTAATTTTTTTTAGGGGCTTGACTAGTAAAGTTGGTAATTACCAAATGGGTTCCTTGTTGGGAACCTTGTTTCCCATCACCTAGATGACAGGAACCTAAAGCTGTTGTATGAGATCTTGGCATGCCATGGAAATAGTGGATAGAGCAGCAACAACTGTGTTGATCAACTTCTTTAGTTTTGGAAATTGTGAAAACTGATAAAGGCATGAAAATAAGGACCCCAGAGGTGGAATTATTTCAACCCCTTAGTTTTGCCAGACAATTCTGCCTAGTTTTATTACACATTGGTTTTAATTAAATTTCTTTTGTTTCTGAATTCTTTGGATTAACTAGGCATGGACTTAATGTATTTCTTAAGTATGTTTGCACAAAAATACAGTTTTAAAATCATTGGTATTTCTATAAAGTGTAGTAATAAGAAAGTGGAACTTGTGACTTTGAGTAGCATATAGGTCTCTACACAACTGTGATAACATGATTGATGAAAGAATTCATTATTCTTGAAGGGCAGCATACTTGGAAGTTGTGATACCACTTATGAAAGTTTGAATATAGAATATGTAGTTGCTGGTTAAAGTTCATGATTATCACTGCTACAGAACAATGTTTTGAAAGCAAATATATAGATGACAGTTGGAGGTAGGATTGATACCTTACACTAAACAAAGTCACAGTAAGTAGGCAGGTATAGCATATGTTGTTTTTCTGTGCTTTAGTAGCTTCTGTATACATATAACAACTTAGAACTATCAGAGTTGAAATATTTGCAATGTTCTGTTGAAGGTATTGGAGACATGCATGAGGAAAATAAAGCAGCACCAAATGGATGTGGCAAAATCCGAAGTGGCACTCAGAATGAGGCTGCTTTACTGGCCCTGATGGAGAAGACTGGATACAGCATGGTTCAGGAAAATGGACAAAGAAAATTTGGTGGTCCTCCACCAGGTAAGCATTTCTTTTGAGATTAGGAAGTTGGAGTTTATTTTCCGTAAGGAGAGCTATACTGAATCAGACTGAAAATTTGTGTAGCCTGATGGCCTGTATCTTGATAGTGACCAGCAGTAGATGCTTAGGGAAAGGTTGTAGGAAACACAACACATACAGGGTCCTGGTATGCTTTACAGTTTCCAGCAGTTTAAGATCTTTTCTGCTAGACTTTGTTGAACATTTTCTCTTGGTGGATTTAAGAAGTCACAGCTTCAAAAGCAACCGAAGTTGACAGGTAGCAAAACAAATGTAGAGTTGAAAATACTGAGTGTGTTCCGTATGACGGAGAACATGCTTGAAAACGTTTAGTGGCACAGAAGGGACAAACGAGTTGGTGATAGCAGGCATAACCTACTTTATTTCTTGTCTTATCACTTGCATTGGCCAAAGCATTTTTT
The DNA here is from genome assembly GCA_017639485.1 of Pluvialis apricaria. Classification (NCBI taxonomy): domain Eukaryota; kingdom Metazoa; phylum Chordata; class Aves; order Charadriiformes; family Charadriidae; genus Pluvialis; species Pluvialis apricaria. The sequence goes on along the minus strand of CM030010.1, from coordinate 48,937,235 downwards.
TTACAAAGTTCTGTTCTCTGAGGTAGCACGAGTGAAGATGATCTAATTTTATTTTCAGAGTTGAATAATCTGTTCTCCATATCTAACATAACCTACCTCCCTGCCTTCATTCTGAGAAGAAAAATTAGTAAATGCTGAGTTTCTGGAGCTTTTATCATTCATTGGATGTATTTTTAACAGTGAAGTACAACAGTAAGAGTTTATTATTCATGTGTTATTGTTCTTTCACTTAATACACTGGAAAACAGAAATTGTTGACTATGTGTAAACAGAAAATAACAATTGATAAAAATCCCAGAGAATAACAGATTGTATTGATGGTGTAAAAACTACAGTCATCTTATTGTTTAATTTATGATAGTTTGGGATCTATTGTCACAGTGCAAATGGGAGACATACAAACTTGAACTGGGAAGTTATTGCTGCAGTGAAAACAAACTTTGTCACTAAAATGTTTTTTTTATATGCCAAATTATATTTCCACTAAAGTAAGTGACAAAAAACGCCGTAGAATTAAGTCCTGCAGTAGATGGAATATGTACATTGCAATTTGGAAAGAGGGGGGCTACTGGATTTAGTAAACAATTTTCAGGATGTTACTGCGTTGGAAGACATTTTTTTTTCTGGTGTATTAAATGCTATTTCAAAAACACATCTGATACTGTGATCAAGTAACTTAGCAATAATAAATATCTTGAAATAGCCCTATCCCCTGCTAGAATAGTTTTGCTGAAACTGCTGCTGCAGACTTAGTTTACAGAAAACAAATAATGCTCACAGGTAGTGCAAGGAAAAGCTTTTGTTCAGCACTTTAAATTTGCTTTCCAAAATAAGTTTAAATGACTCTTAATTTTAAGTAGGACTGATAAAGAGCGTTTTTGTTTGAAGATGTTGTAAGATCATTCAACTTTAATGCGTGCTTACACGAATGCTGGAAACTAGTGGATTTATTTTGTGCTGTAAAGGCTAAGAGTTTGTGAAATAAATGGATGAAACCCAAATGATTAAATTTGTTACTGTTTTGAGTGAAAACATTTGAACAGAGAAGGAGGAATAGTTCAGTAGGTATATATTTTTTCTTAATTAACTTTTTTATTACCCTATTCAAGAGTTAAAACTTATGTAGGTTTTTTTTTTCGCTACCAAAATGTCATTTTGTTCTTCTCAAGAATACGTTAAGAAAATGAGTGGCTTCTAGATCATTTAGTTTGAACTCCTGTGTATCTTACACATTTACTGCCTGCTCAGTTATTGTGTAGAGCCTGATGACTTTTTTTGCTAAAGCAAATTTTCAGAAAAGTTAGATTTTGAGAACTCTGAAAGGTGGGATTATCTACTGTACGCTTAGCTTGTTAAAATGGTTAGCATCTTTCCTGCTGAATTTGGGCTTTATTTCTAGTCTGAAATAGTTTTTTTTTTCAAATCATCTTGATTAAATACCTAGTACCTGTAATTCTCTGTAATAATGCTGTGTCAGTTACCTTTATCTTAACATTTCTTGTTATTCTGATGAAATGAATCAAACGCCTTAAATCTTTATAAAGCATGTCTTTTAATTTGAATAATTTTTCCAGTGTTGTTGTTGACATCAGCAATGTATGAAAACTTTGCCATTAGTCCTGGTTGTATCACATGAAATACAGTAACTCTTTTTGAGTCAAATTATGCATTTACACAAGCTGAAAGAAGGAAAATTCTTTGTGCTGCTGTTTCAGTTCATTCTCACTTGTGGCTTGTGATCCCACATCTTTATAAGTCATGCTTGTAAGTGTGAACCATGTAGCTCATTGCTTTATGTAGTTTAAGATACAGCTGCATCAAAATTATTTCTCTTTGGAAGTTTTTCCTGTCTAAAATTACATACATATTTTTACTAACCTATATAAAATAGGCAAATGGAGCCCTGTGAAATTAGTTTGAAAATGGCACTAGAAGAAGAACTGCAGGGCATCACTGACTACTTTCTGAGGGCTCAGCCTGTTCTTAAAATATTTAATACAATTTTTACATCATCGTTATGATTTTTAATTAGGACATTAGGCAGTATTAAGTCTATTTGTTTGGCAAAGTTACATTTATTAATGAAATTTGTTAATCTTTTCTGAAACTAGATGTGTTTGACAAGGTGTATCTTCCGTAAAACTGTTCATTGACATTAATTATATACCTGTCCTTTAAATCTTCATCTATTTTCATACTTGCTTAGGCTGGAAATTACCCTAAGTTACTATAAATGGGTTTCTAGGCCAGATGAGACTTGAATGTTTGAGATGGCTTGTAGGAAACTACAATTACTGTTTATAAATGAAGAGTTTCACTGTGAATATTGCTTAAGATGTGGTTTCTATAAGCTTGTGTTGCTGCCAAAGTTGATAGTCTCACTGTCATTTCTGTTTTCCTGCTACCATCTTGTTTATCTGACTGGCACATTATCCAGACCAAGCAGCTGATCTGGCTCTAAATGATCCTAAAAATTACGTATTTTTTTCCACCTCGATTAGCAGCAGCACAGTTCTTGGTCAGCTTATGCCACATGTGGAATATGTATCTGTGGAGTGTGCGTGGGGAAAAAAAAGGTTAAGAAAGCCAATTGTCACTGCTTTGTTTAGGTCCTCTGCTTTGGTTGCTGCAGATGTAATGATGTCATTAGGTATGCTAGTCATTAGAATTACATGGTAGAAAATTTGAGATTATTAGAATTGCATGGAAGAAAACTTGAGATAGCATGGAACTCACTAACAGTGGGAGGATTATAACTATAATGTTGATTGAACTTTGGTTACTTGAACTGCTGCAAAAAAGAGAATCATAGAATCATAGAATGGTTTAGGTTGGAAGGGACCTTGAAGATCATCGAGTTCCAACCCCCCTACCATAGGCAGGGACACCTCCCACTAGACCAGGTTGCCCAAGGCCACGTCCAGCCTGGCCTTGAACACCTCCAGGGACGGGGGCTTCAACAACCTCTCTGGGCAACCTGTTCCAGTGCCTTACTACCCTTAAAGTGAAAAACTTCTTCCTAATGTTTAATCTAAACCTGCCCTCTTCCATCTTAAAGCCATTCCCCCTCGTCCTATCACTATATCCCATAATCCCATAACTTATCGTCCAGTGATAAATCAAGTACCCAGTCAAGGAAGCTCTCTGGTCAGTTAGTAACTACTTGAAGAATGGTGCTTGTGATTAACTGTTTCCACGTTTGCTCTGTTAAATACATGTCGCTCATTGGCAAATGTGTCACAGACCAGGTTTCCTTTAAGTCAGGAGTCATAACTTACTCCCGGTTGGCTGTAATGTGCTGTAATACTAAGTTAGTGTGCAGCTTTAAAATTAGAAGGTGGACTTTTTGAATGGTAGATGGCTTTTACTTACTGAGAATCACTGTTTAATCAGCTGATTAGGCTGAGGATGATGGTAAAAGTTTGTCTAGTTAATAAATGAATATTGTTATTTAATTTCATTACTTCCCTACACAGTCAAGCATAGCCTCCTCCCTTTTTTCCTGTTCAAGGTGTGCAGTTGCTTTTGTCTTTGGAGCTCCTAAAAGGTGTACTGTACCTTTATACTTTTTTATGTGGGTAACTGACTGCCATGATGTGAGTGATGGCAGTACTAGCTTGCAAGCTGTGTTACTTGTCATGTCCTGTCAGACCTCAGTTGAAGTGGTCATAAATGTGTATAAAGTTGAAAATGATAAAGATGTTGAATGTTGTGTGGAACAGAACCAAACTTTTTCCTAGATAAGCCATGGCAGTGTGGCTCCAAATGCATGTTAATTCTGATGCCTCGGTAGCTTCCATGTGTACTGTGTAGTTCTTAGTGTACAGCTTATAGATGAAAATTTCTTCTCTGAGAAGGCAAAAATTTCCCAATTCTGTTAATTTTTTTTTTGTGTGTGTGAGTAAATTGTGTGCTCTTTGATGATACACGAAGGAAAAAGTTTTAAGTTAATTACAAAATCACCTAAATATAATTTATTTTGAAATTTAAGTCAAAGTGAAATACTTAATTATATTCTTGTTTTAACTTGTCAACAGTAATTAAAAAAAATTAAAAGAATTAAAAGAAATACAAATTGTGGTCTTAAGGTGTTTTTTTATTGAAACGTAACAAAAATAAGAAATAATAGATGGGAATATGCTGGTTTTAAATTGAGACTAAAAATAAATGCATAACTCCCACCTGCAAATTAGGGGGGTGGGGGGAAGTGTGCCTATCTGGCATTTGTACTAAGATTGTTGTCGGACAATTTATTTTAAGGTTGGGAAGGTCCTCCACCACCTCGTGGATGTGAAGTTTTTGTGGGTAAGATTCCTCGTGATATGTATGAAGACGAATTAGTTCCTGTTTTCGAGAGAGCTGGGAAGATCTATGAGTTCAGGCTGATGATGGAATTCAGTGGTGAGAATCGAGGTTATGCTTTTGTGATGTACACTACGAAAGAGGAAGCCCAGCTAGCCATCAAGATTCTTAATAATTACGAAATTCGTCCAGGGAAATTTATTGGTGTCTGTGTAAGCTTGGACAACTGCAGACTATTTATTGGAGCAATTCCAAAAGAAAAGAAGAAAGAAGAAATACTGAATGAAATGAAAAAAGTTACAGAAGGAGTGGTGGATGTCATTGTTTATCCAAATGCCACTGACAAAACTAAAAATCGTGGCTTTGCTTTTGTAGAATACGAATCTCACAGAGCAGCTGCGATGGCTAGAAGGCGGCTAATCCCAGGTAAACCTGTTCGTAATTAAATTGAGTTTTTTGGGGAGTATCTGTCTTCGTTTTTCAGGAGGTGGGGTGGTGGATCATCCCTGTTTTCCTTTAAGGTATTTTGAGAGTTACAAAACTGCAGTAGTGCCTTTCAGCTCAAGAGGATTTTTTTTCTTTGGTTCATGAATCAGGGTTTTTTTCTTTAGCTTCTTCTTGGTTTTTTTTTGTTTTGTTTTTAAAGAAGCTGAAATTCAAGCAGTTCTGACAATGAAAGAGCAGACACCTGTTTCATAAAACACAAGTTGCTGTAATTTACACCAAGATACCTATTTGTTTGGGCATGCATCCAGTTTTCATTTGCGTGCACTAGTCCCTGCACATGAATTCTCTTAAAAGCTGAGCTTAAAAAATATAATGCTTGGAATGTGTCCCTTATTTTCCTTAAGTGTCATAAGTGATGTTATTGATGTTTCATCTTTTAAAAATGTTTGAAAGTAAGTCTTTAATCTTCTACTAGAAAATATTTTTAAGAGTTTAACAAGTAGAAGATGATTTTTTTCTTTGCACCTTTTTACACCTTTTGAGGGAGGGAAAGTTGAAGGGGTTAAGTATATCGACAGAGGGAATAGGTAAAGGTACAGTTAGGGAAATTCTGAAAGAGAAAGGAAGAGATATTAATTAGGGAGAAAATGAAACAATACAGTTGGAGAAACAAAGTCATTAAAACAGATAACATGGCATTGGCCTTGCTGAAATGAATGACAAAACTCCCTGTATTTATTAAGGCTAAGATTTAGGCAAGTCTTGCATTAATCACTGACAGAGTGTTAAGGAAGAGTTACCTGAGCCTTGCAAAGTAATGGGAGAAACATGTCAGGATCACTGAATGCAGAATAAACTAGTTGTGTGATACTTAAAATGGTGGCTTGAAATGAGTAATGAAGTGGGGTGTGGGTTTTTTGTTTGCTGGGGTTTGGTTTTTTTGTTGTTTTTTTTTTTTAGTTTAAGGTTTTGGTGTCTGCTGCAACATAGAGTAAGACTTGTGCTGGTGCATCTACATTTAGATGCTTTTTCCAGGTGTTGACCTTACTTTTTAAGGTGGTAATGTTATTAAAGAGGCTGTGTTTACTAGGAAGAAAATTATGTTGCTTATGGTGTATATGCGTGTCACAAAATCACAAAGTCTTGTTTTGACAGCTTATGGTGCTTAATTAACCCAAAGGGTACAGATAGAACATTTTGAATTTTTGCAGAGTCTTATTTTCTTTAATAATTTCAAGTAGTAATATTTTACATATTTTGCTTAAGTAGATGCAGGCAACGAAAAAGAGTTTGATGTGGCATATGTCATGTTTGCTTTTTCTAGAGGTAGTTGATAAGAATGATTTTTTTTTTTCCTTTGCATATTGCTTATTTATGTAATGCTTCTTTTGCTGTAGGAACTTTCCAACTCTGGGGTCATACTATTCAAGTAGACTGGGCAGACCCAGAGAAAGAAGTTGATGAAGAAACAATGCAGAGAGTTAAAGTATTATATGTAAGAAATTTAATGATGTCTACTACAGAGGACACAATTAAAGCTGAATTCAACAAGTTCAAGCCAGGCGTAGTTGAACGTGTAAAGAAGCTGAGAGACTATGCATTTGTTCATTTTTTCCACCGAGACGATGCAATTGCTGCTATGTCTGTAATGAATGGAAAGTGCATTGATGGAGCTAGTATTGAGGTAACACTGGCAAAGCCGGTTAACAAAGAAGGTACTTGGAAGCAACATTTTAATGGTCAGATAAGTCCCAGTTCTGAAAATCTTTTAGGTTTTCCTAACAAAGAAGATGGTCATCAAAAATCCTTAGGGAGGCCAGCAAGTCTTTCAGTTCGTCTTAACGGTCAGCAGAGCCCAGGCCCTCCTGAAGTTGAAAGATGTACATATCCTTTTTTTCCAGGAATAAAGCTTACTCCAATTAGCATGTATTCTTTAAAATCCAGTCACTTCAGTTCTGCAGCAATGCATCTGGATTATTTTTGCAATAAAAATAACTGGGCACCACCAGAATACTACTTGTATTCAACCACAAGTCAGGATGGGAAAATACTCTTGGTGTACAAGGTGCTTATTCCTAGCATTGCAGATGGTTCCCAGAGTTATTTCATGCCAGACAAACTCTGTACAACAGTAGAAGGTGCAAAGGAGTTGGCAGCACAGTTCACACTTCTACATCTAGGTAAGCATAAACACTTTCAATTAGTTCTTAAGAACTAAAGCTAGAAAAGTTACTTTAAAATTGTACTTTGTGTACGTATCTTGGCTTGAGTGTCTATCTTTATTTAAAGTATAAGTTAGTCTACAGAAGAATTCTTTCTTGTACAGTCAGCTGAATCTGGACCATCAGGTGAGAGCACTGAAGAAACACTGTGTAAACATCTATGCAGTGCAGTGCTAGGGTAATTTTTGCTTACGTTTGTCTACCATAATGATTTATAAGGAAGAACTAGATGACATGTTAAGTGACTTAGGTATAAGGTCATCTCTGTGATGATTGTGGTGCTGAAAATTTATTTGAAAGGCTGTCTGTGTTCTTGATTTATTATGAATAAGGAAAACAGAAGTGGTAGATCCGTATTCAGGTAAATAAATAGTTTTGGGAAGCTTTTTTGACTCCTCTTTATGGACATTCTTAAGGCTATAGCAGAGTATCATTCCATGGCTCTACACGTATTATCTTTGAGTAAAGAGTGTTGTTATTTAGTTTGGTTTTTTTTTTATTATTTTTTTTTTTAGCCAGAAAATCAGAGAAAATAGGGATATGGTTATTCTTAATTAGTTTCTAAGTCTAGCATCTTCATTTATATATATTCCCTTTCTTAAAGTTAGAATGCAACTACTAGAAAAGGAAAGTTTTTATAATATAAAAAGCTATCATAAAATCTTTTCATAGCTGAGAAGAGAGATCACTGCAGTTCTGACAGTGTTATCTCTGTTGCTCTGTAAAGTGAAATACGTAAATTTAAAACGTAACACTTTTGCTATCTAGTTCCTGCCCAGCATTTTTCAGAACATTCAGCACACAGCATTCAGAACACAAAACTGCTTTCTAGTGCCAGGTTGTTTCATTAGTAATTGTAGTCATCATCTGATCAAACTTCATCCTCAAAGAAATGAGAATTATGGCTCTTTGGTACTCAGATTTGAAGGTTGTTACAGAGCCATACTGCAATGGTTTGAAAACTCCTCATACTTCCAGGCAAAGCTTTGTTTAATTTATTCCACTTGGGTTTTTGTACAGTTTGTCTTGTGCTTAGTTAGCTCTTTTTCTCTTTCTGGCCTTTATGTTCTGGTGTATTTGAAGATGAGATAAGACTGATCTTTATAATTTTGCAAGTATTATGAACCATCACGTAATTTCTCTGATCTGCAGAGTAGTGTTATTGTGTATTTGTTGCATGGTTTCTTTCAGCATGACTAGATCAGTAGATGCTGTATCATGAAATGAATTCTTGTCTTTTTGTAGAACATAAATATTTTTATGTCATTACAAAAAAAAGTTTCTAATGAATCCTAGAGTCAGAGGTTTGGGGTTTTTTTTTCTTTTTTTCTTCCTGTGTAGAATTCTTTCTGTGAAGAATTACATTGGAGATAATAGGCCTGTTCAGATAATACAAACTAGTTTCTTGTCTAATTGCATGTAGAGAGTTGAAGGTGGTTTGGATTGTGGGGTTGTTTTTGTTGTTGGTTATTTTGTTTAGTTTTGTTCTTTATTCAGAATTGGAGCAATACTCAAGTTGTTTGGGGGGGAGTGTTTTGGTTTTTGGAGTAGTAGGCAAGTTCTTTCCAAACTTCTTGTAATATTTAGGAAGTTTGAAGAGGTTGTGCTTCAATTACTATTATTTCAGTTTATTAATAGGCCGCTGTGTTTTTTTACATTCTAGTTTAGAATATCGGCCTTCTTAAGCCACAGACTTCCAGGCTTGAAATCAGGAGTGGCATTCTCTGTGGACAGTGCCTACTATATGCGGGCCAGGCAGTGTCTGAGGCATCAGACATGGTGATCCTGTATAGCGCAGCTCTGGATAGAAACACAATCAGATTGTAGAATACAGTAAATAATCCTTTTCTGATTAGTTGTGCATGCATACAGGGCCCAGGACTGCAGCCACAAGATTTAAAGCTTGATTCTGCTTTAGAAATGGAAGGAGGAGAAAAGAGACTAGATAAAGAAGTGTTTATTAAAATGTTTTTATTTAATAATTTTGGCCCAGTGAAAGTTTTCAGGGAAGTGGAAACAAATAGTACCTGAAAGGGTAAGTGACTTCTGTGTTAGTGATGTCTGCTTCTGTTCCTGAGGAATGCTTTAAGAAAGACTTTTCTGTTCTCCTCTGTTCCCCTTGTCTTTATTTTCCCTCCCTTTCCCCCTTTTTTCCCTTCCCCCCCCCCTCTTTTTTCCCCCTTTTTTTATTCCCTTTGTTTTCCCCCCCTTTTTTCCCGTTTTTCTCGCCTGTTCTAGTTTTGGTGGATTGGAAAAGCTACTGCTGATATTAAACTGTTAAAATAGTGTTGCCATCCTTCTCTTCCTAATATTGCTACTTAGCACTTGTTCTGGAAGTCTCTTGATACTTAGGCTGTGGTGAAATTTTTCTTTTGGATGCAGTTTGTAGCAGAATTATTTTAGGTTTGACTGTGATGCCTTTTTTTTTTTTTTGCAATGCATGAGTGAAATGTAAACAAGTTTTTTCTTTTTGCTTCTCCTTGGTTTTGTTTTTTGCATGGCCAAAAGGTCTTAGAGGAAGAAGAATCTCCAAAATTTGAAGCCCTATACGTTGTCTCCACTTTAGCAGTGATATGTTTGTTTTGCATTAGTGGGTCACCTCCAGAAGGTGATACTTTCAGATGGTCAAAGTGATTGGAATAATTTAATAATAAAAGAGCTAAGTATCTGTGCTTGGATTTGTACACAGTGTGGGGGGACATTTTACTGGTTGAGTGTCTATTGCCATTTTCTTTCTAGCTATGAAAATTAGGGCCATACCTTTATAACGCGTGTAATCCCGAAGACAAAAAGGATGGTAAACTTGAAATAGTGGTGTGAGGCTCTCTTTCTTTAAAGGAGAATGAAGACACCTTCAGGTTCTATGCTTGACCATGCATTCCTGCCCATTTTGTGACTTACAGATGGCATTATCTAAAGAGAATATTTTCTCTCCTATACTTCTCTGGGAAAGAATCATCAGAACAATTTAAAAAAAATAAATTACGAATGATTATTCACCACTGTGGTTAAATCTAGACTACAAGCAAGTTAAAAAAAAAATAGAGTATGTGTTGAGATTTTTCTCTCTTCCATTATAGTTATAAGTGCTGTAGGGAAAACATTTTAAGGTGAATTTAAATTAGCAGTATTTCAAAGCTTTTCAGCACTTCAGTGTGCTCTACAATTACAATTAATGTGAATTCTTACTTAGCAGAATTCCTAAATCTCAGGTTTGGTTTTTAAAAGCTGTCCACCTAATGGCCTCATGCTGGTAATTCTGTCTTGTTATCTCTAACTATAAAACTTTTTTCTTTTAGTGGTCTCTGTGTTCTTGTTTCTGAGGATTTGGTCCCGCACAGAGCACGCAGAGCCCTATTTCAAAGCAAATATACGTGGCTGACTTTTGAAAGATACACCTCTGTTGTGTTGATAAAAACCCTCTTTTTGATGTTGGCATTGTTGTGATACTTAAACATAGCCCTAAGGACTCTAGGAATAGAATTTATTTTCCCTATCTAATCTACAGAAGTTGTTTTTGTTGCAACTTATTATATACGCTATGTTGAAAGAAACATTTGAAGCTAAAGAAGAGTTGCTAGATGCGACACAGGATCTCTCCTTCTCACTGGTGCTGTATGGTTTGGCATGTTGAATGATGCTGCATGGATGCATGTGTTGTGGGGTTTTTTGGGGGGGGATTTTTTTTTTTTTTACAAGTTGCAGTGATTTTGAGAAAAGTCTTGAGTGAGTTTCTTCCTGGAAGCAACATACTATAAGCAGGAGTGTACAAAGATGACACAGGGGATAATTCCTGCTGGTAAGTAACTTCTCTTACAGGAACTTAATTTTTTGCCCACTTAACTTTTGATGATGTGTACAGTTTTTTTTCTTTTTAAAGCGCATAAGCAGACTAAGAGGTAGGTGAATGAGAAAGAGCTGCTTTGATACAATTCTAAAATTGGACTGTTATGATTAATAATCTCAAAGCACTCTTGGCTTTTTTTGGTCATATAACAGAATACTTGGTTGTTACTGGATACAGTAGTCCTGAACAGACAGCAGTACAACAATTTACCACTTGGTGTCACTTGAATATTTTGATAACATTGCTTGGAGAAAATATAGAAAGCTATGATTTCACTGAAAGATGAATAAGCTATATTTTAATGTTACTAGATAAATCATGAACAGATCAAGGAAGTGAAAGAAACTCAGGCTTCTTTAAGTATATAGAAATTACATGTCTGGATGTCCATTTGTGAGAAGGGGAGCAGAGCTACATGTTGAAGTTCTAGAAGAAGGTGAATGTTTATGGGGGTGGGGGGGGCAAACAATATAAAAAAAAATTGCCCCATAAAAGAAATTATTACCTTTTCCATTAATTTGAATATAATTTCAACACAAATAAGTCTGTGTCTTTAGGAGTTACACAACACCTAAGTGTTTGTAAAATGGTACTTGGCTGTTAAATGTGTTATCCAGTTAGAAAACCATGTAAGATTTCCCTACTCTTGCTTGTCCTGGAGGCTGACTAGATACGAGGCAGCTCCAATTTGGAGACTCTGTAGTTGTGCTAATTAACACAGACACTATATTCCACCTCTGGTCCAGAAGTAGTGTTAGTGCAGAGTCAGTGCCAGAGTAGAAAGTCTATCGAGAGGCGTTATTTATCGTTCAGGTACTTCACATGAGTAATGTAGCTTTGTAACTTCTTGAATCAAGCTGGCTCATCCAGATGACTTCAAAGTATGGGCAGAAGAGGACTTGAAATTGCATAGATGTGCTCTGAATTGTAGGATAATTTCCACTTCCCTTTCTTTAGTGAAAGTAAACATCTGAAGCCTGGAAAAGCAAAATATTCTTCTGAGTACTATTGTTGTTTTGTTTGGGTTTTTGTTTGTGTGTTTCATTTTGTTGGGTTTTTTTGGTTTTGTGTGTGGTTTTTGTGGGGTTTGGGGTTTTTTTGTTGTTTTCACTTACTGCTGGTGAAATTCCACTGGTTTAAGGAAATACCAGATGTCAGAACCTCTTTCTAGTCCATAAGATAACACCCTCTGTAGCCAAGGCTGAGTTCTAGGGAGTTCTCTCCCTACTGAGCCTGACTTGAGGGTGATGGAGAAGGGAAGAAGTATCAGTAAAGTTTCCTCAGTTTCAGGGAACTGCCAGGTTTGAGGCTTGTGTTCCGCAGCAGGGTGTTCTTTGTTCACTCACACATGCCTATTCCATGTGGTGTCTCACCGAGACACAATTTAAGAAATTAATTTTTAGGTAGAAGAGAGTATTTAAAAGTATTTAAAAGAAAAATATACTGTTAAATTTGTGAATCAAGGAAAAGCATTTTAATAACTAACTGTAACACATAAATAACAGTTTAATTCCAGTTCACCATATAGAATGTGTGTAGTAAACTCCTGAAACAGGTGGAACAAGCATTATATCTTACTACTGTGAATTCACTTGTTTAAGCTTCTTAAATACTGCATGCAGTAGCAATTTACAAGTCAAGGATAACACTCGTATAAACTAGTTCAAGAGTCTGTACTCAGCATCTCGGTCTCAGAACAAATGTATCGGTAGACTGCTGTCCTAGATTTTGGACGTTAAACTTAAAGGTGTCACAGTTGAAGTGAAATGTTTTTATTTTACTGTTTTGTTGTAGGGATTTTCTTTACTTCAGCATTGCGTTGGTTTGCTTTATCAAAATTAACTGTATTGCTGTTGGAACAAGCAACAGCCTGGTATAAAACGTAATGTTTTTAAAAAAACTACAGAAATTGCTGACTTTGCTTAGCAAATACAGATGATAAGTGGTGGTTGGTCGGTGGGGTTTTTTTAAGTGATTTTTAGAAAAGCTCAGAATGTAGTATAAGATATTCCTTAGCAGTATGAATTTAGAAGTCTTAAATATTTATCAGATGACTTATACATAATGGTTTTTGTCACAGCCCCTGAGCAAGCATATATAACTTTGCTGTCCCTGAATGCAGCCTAGTGGGATAGTAGAGGTGAGTGAACCTCCCAGGATTGTGTTTGGTGCAGGTTTTTTCCCTCTCAAAGACATTGTCTTAGCTGCACTGGTTGGACTGTTTGCTAGAGGAGATCTCAACGTTGCCCACATACGCGCCTCTGAGAAGGCTTGTAGAAATACTCTGTCTATTTTTTCTTCAAAGGAGACCATAGCTCTAACTGCTGTAGACCTGCTGATGGATCACTCAGTCTGATGTTCACATGGATTGTGCAGCCCAAAGGAAGGTTATGATTTTTACTCCTAAAATGACTGAGTCATTTTTCAGTCATTTCTGAATTATTTGCATTTCCAGCTTGGGTTTAAATTTTTTTTCAGGAGTAGAGTTGTTACTACACTGGTTACTTGAACTATTTCTTTGGGTAGTCAGTTTCACATAAAAGAGAGACATTAATGTCTCCTCTTAATTACAAAAAGTGTAATTTTTAACTTTCTGCATTTTATGCCACAAGGGTGAATGTTCTCTTTTTTTCAAATATGCTGTTGAAGATGAATTTAAGCGTGGATGTCTGTCACTTCTGAGGCCTCTTTCATTTTTTAAAATGAGGATTACTATCTTCTCAGAGTGTCGTGAGATTGGTTTTTAAAAGCTTATAAGGCAGTTTGAAAATAGCATTAAATCCATGCTTGGTGTTAACTTTACTGCTGGAAGCTTCTAATCTGAGTCACCCAGGATTTGTCCTGAAGATTCAGTTATTTTTCCGTTGCTGCTGCTTATGGGCAGGGAACATAAATTCTTAAATCTGGGCCGCTGTAGGAGAACTTGGCAAAAAAATGAGTAAGAAAGCTGTTACAATGGTGGAGTATGTTTATCCATGAAATAACTTGACTGACTTCAGTAGAGTCAGTCACTTCAAAACAGGACTGAATTTAGTGCCCTTTCCTGTCCATTGATGACCCCGCTGAAGTTGGGTTTTGTTTATGCGGTGTGTATCTGGCAGAACTTAGTTAATAACACACCCCAATCTAAAATGTTAAATATGCAAAAGGAAAGACTGCTGCTATGATACATATGATATATGTAACAAATTAATACAACTCAGAACAGTGATCTAATATGCACACTGAAGTTGTCTTCATTAATACTATGTGTTCAGTGGAGGTGAAACAAAGGGTGATTATTGTAAAATTTGGTTAAAAATACATATATAGGCTGAGAAAATACTTATGTTCATCACTGAAGAATTTTTTTTTAAAGTATAAGTTAGGAAAAACCCCAGATTAATAAGTTCTCATTTTTTATTTCTCCTTTTTGCTAGGTCCTTTCTGATCTTGCTTGAACTGTTGACTAAATAATTTCTTAACGATTTGAGTTAGTATTAGGGGTGCAGAGGAAAGGGAAGAATGCAGCATTGGCATAACACTGTGACTGCTTTCATTACACTGTTATCTTAAGTTCCTTAATAGTTAAGTCTGTCTTGGAATAGGTAATGCAGTATGCTTGCTGAAATCAAAAGTAATTTTCTTCCCCCCTTCCCCTTCTTTTTCTGCAGCCCACTGTACACCCTATTTGGCTTGAATTGCCCTGAAGAAGAAAAGTTTGGAATTTGTTGCTTTGGATCTTGCCATGAAACACAAAAGAACACCACACTGATAGATAATGACCAGAAATTCACATTGCATGTTTATTGATGAATAATTCTTCAAGGCATATGTGTGTATTAAGCATTTCATGTTAAAGATTAGTGAAATTGAATGTTAAAATGTTTTGGTTAGCTTGATTAAACTTGTTTTGAAAAGATAATTTGGTTACAAGACTTTTAGCACCTGTAATAGTCTATACAACAATAGCTTATTTTTAGTGTTGAAATAATTTGCTACAATTCCTACTCCTGTATTTTGAGTTTCACGCAGAATTTTTACAGCTTCTGTTGTAAGTAATAAATCTTAAGCAAACATTTGAAAAAGAAAAAAAAAAACCAAACACAAAAAACCCCGAAACCATAACTACACCACCCAGGCAACCCTGTCTTTTCATAGATAAACATACATAATATGAAACTTAAATCCCAGACTCAGATTTTTTTTTGTAACTTGATCAAAAATTTTATAGGAAGAACATGTCCAATAAAATCTTTGCTTCTGGTATAGCATTACATCAATGAAGGAGTGGTATTTTGAAGGGCTTTATGTTGACATACCATCCGGCTATGTGAGATATATTGCTGTAGTCATAATGTTGGGGTTCAATACCTTAGATAATTCTTTGAGACAAAAATGGGCAAAAAAGAATCTTGACACATACAAATTTCCTGTACTTTTATGTGCGGCTGGCAAAGTTGTGTTTCCTGTTGTTAGCACCTCTCTGCTGGGACACGTGTGTGCTTCCATGTTCACAGAGGCCTTACTCTTACCCAGGCTGTCCCTTGTAACCAGCATTTCTACTCGCCTGTGGTATCCATATTGAACAGCAGCTTACTTTCTAATCAGGCCATGTTCTTCTTAAAAAATTGAGTAGCATTGAACTGAAAAGTTTTCAGGTTTTTAAATCGGGTATATGTAATTCATTTTGAGTGAGCCATCTTTACTTTTATTGTGACTGTTCAGCATTTCTCAGTAAAGTGCTTTATTTATTGAGTGACAAAAAATAAAGGCCATTTTTTTCTTTTTTTAAAATCTGAAACTAATACAGTAGATCATCCATCTTTTCAAATTTGGTATATAGTTTCAGTTCCTTGTCAAGGAATGGGCCAAGTGGCATATATTAAGAGACTTAAGGGCCTGACCTATGCAAGTATTGGTTGTAAGGTGTTTTATCTGAAAAGCGTTTGTCAAAAAGGAATATTATGTAGACAGAAAACGATGCAGTGGAAAGATTTAAAGTTGAATAATTTTTCTTAAAAGCAGTCAACTATTGTGGTCCATTACATATTTTAGTTAAACGTGTTTCATCAGCATATTAAATTAATTTAGGTGCAGTTACAGCAGTTTGATTTTATTTGCATTTGCTATTAGCTACGTAGTAGTTGTTTTAAGTGTTGTAATTTTTAATGTTGAAATCATGTGTTTGACTTCTGTACTTGAATTAACATTTATATTAAATTTATGCTGTTAGTATTTGGTGTGTGTGAAAAATACTTATTTTACACATGGTACCTTCACAAACTTACTTTGCAGGATTCTCTTTGCTTTCTCTAGTAGCAAGCTTTGGCCAGAGGCTCCAGTGCAGGTGCTTTACTGAACAAGAGGAAGGGCAATTAAGCAGCTCAGTGAAACCTTGAAAAAGGAAATGTCATTTTTAAAAAGCAAGTTTGCTTAGTAGCGTCTATCACAGTTGAAAGTTGTTAAACTGTTATGATTTCCTAAGAAACTCTGTTGGGAGGAAAGGAGAGGCGGCTTGCTTTACTTCATGTTTAAACTAAGTGGTCCCTGAGGCTGGACAGAAATAAGTGTTTGAGATAGAACAATACAGTTCAATGCTGATAAGATGTGGGGGAACGAATGTAAAAGTGTTTGTGCCTGGCAGCCTCAGAATTCCAGTCTACAGGCTGCTGAAATTAGCTTCTTTTTTTTTTTCCAGGTGTCTTGATTAAGATTTAACTTTCTTATTGCAAGTTTTTTATATAGGCATCTTTAGTGATACCTTGAAAATACGATAGACTTTTGCATGTGCAAGAAAGATTCGATAAAACAACGTTCTCTAATACTTTGAATGGAAATACAGGCCAACCAAACCTAGGTAGAATTGGTATTGTTAGCTACTTAGGGGAACTGTGTGACGAGCTGCACAAAAACTGCATTGCATTAACATGAATACCTGGAGGAGAGCTGACTTACGCAGGGAACAAAAGGAGGTACTGACCAGTACTGTCGAAAGCCGTGGGATTGTGTTTTTCAGGTGTGTAACGTCCTTCCTGTTCAGATTTCTAACCATGCTCCCATCTTTGGAGCAGTCTTGTGCAAAAAGCAGTTTTGCTACAAACTAGCAACTGCCATCATTATTAGCACGAGCATGTACCCTGGCAATTATTTTCAGTACTCCCAACAAGCGTGACTGTACAAAACCACGATCAAACGTTTTGAGTGTAATGAGTACTGGGGGGATGTAAGCCAAATATGGCCCTCTGACAGAATTTGGTCTTTGTTTTGCAGATAAGAACAAAGGTGTAAGGAATAAGCAGCTGAAGCAGCAGTAATGCTCCGTAGCTGTAATTCAGGGGTTTTGAAGTTTATTTAGAACACATCATTAAAAATATCTAATCAGTGTGCGAAATTGCAAGCATATTTTTCATATTTATAAAAGTCTCACTGGAGCTTATTAACCTTTGAAAAAAAACAAACCAAACCATGTATTTCTTCTGAAAATGTTGTGACAGAGGGAAAACATGGTGTTGCAAATTCTTTACAGTACTATTGTATAACTGATGCAAGTGAATTCGTATACTGTCCTGTGCTGTAATTGGTGTAGGAACTGGAAGTCCCTCTGAAAGAAGAAGTCACTGACTTTAGCGAAACAAAGTTTTGTTCCTTTGCGCTAAACCCACTGCGTTAAAAACTTGCCCTAAATAAGTAAAGGTGGTCCTTATTCTTACGATTACCTTTTTTTATCAGCTTGCTTGCCTTTTTTTTAATATTACTACCCTAACAGTTGGTGACAGATGGTAAGGCCAATGTTACGGAGCAACCTGCTGTGGGCAGCAGCCTCTATCTTCCAACCCCTGTTTTTTCCTGGGAAAAAAAAAAAAACGGTAGATGGGGTGGGGGGGAACTAAGGCTGTTTGTCCCCAAGAGCTAGCGTCCTACTTAACAACATGAACAAGAGTTACTAAATTAACGGGGATTTCTTTTAAGTAGGAAGCAGTAGTAAAGAGCCAAGTCAGCTGGGAGTTATTAGGTTAATACACTCTTGAGGTAGAAGCAGCTCCCTAGAAGTCAGTTGTTACAAGTCGTCTCTTTCAGTGAATTTCTTAGCTGCAGTTGCTGTGCAAAACAAAGAATGACCAGTTTAGCGTCTCTTCAGGCTATTTAGTGTGCAACTTAATGGACAACCAGAGGAAGAAAAACAGGTAATGATCCGGCAGTCTTAAATAGAACTTTCCTGCAGTTAGAAAGAGCCCCATTAGGCCCCAAAACAACCAAAAGGGGCAGTTTAGAGCAGTCGTTTAGAGCTCCTTCTCTACCCCTAGCAGTTTTTACCAGGCTAACAAGGCTGTTAGGAGCCACCTCTGAAGGTCCCTTCCAACCCAAAAACTATTCTTTCATTCTATGAACTACTCAGCTTAAGAGTTGGCAAGGGTAGAAAAGCTCGCCCTCCTCACTACATGGCGGGTGCTGCATCAGTAATAAGGTAGCTAACACCCTGAACCTCGTTAGGAGGCAGAGCCCGTGTTGTGTTGCCTCGTGAAAGCAACGCTCAAGCCACCACGATGGCAGTGGCTATTGGGAATGGCGTCAGGCATATGGGACTGTGATGAGGGCAGGCCCTTTCCAAAGGTACAGGCACTGCAAAACTACCATGGGGAAGCATTGATTGACGAGAAGTATCTAAGTATACCTCAATAATAGCTTAAATTTTATTTTAAAAATCCTCCTCCATCCAACTGATATGCTTTGGCCTCACTGCAAAAGGGCTTGATTTTTGTGAGGCTGGTCCTTTCCGTGGAAGAAGCTTTTCTGTCACCAAAAAGGTAAACAACAACCATAGAACAATTAAATGACGCAACCGCTGTCAAACCAGGTGGAATTTTTAGGGCTCTCAAATGCAAGTACCTGCTCATGGGAATTGAAAGTAAATCTTACGTACTGCTTGAAGGTGGGTGAACTTTCAAGAAGTATAAGGACACTTAAATATTTTCAGAAAGAAGCCTGCAAAACCAAGATTGTTTCAGTCTTGTGTTTTAGGATGCAGTGATGCTTTTAACTAAGTCAACAGATAAAGTTTTAAGCTTGAAAGAGGTGAAGAATCCTGGGTAGTAACCGCCGAGTGTGGTACTGGTTTGTAGATCAAACAGTAGTGATCATACTATGCATTTTAAAACCTCCGGTGCTTCAAAAAGAAGGCACAATGCTGCGATTTTTCGATGGGGAGGGGAAAGCATTGAGGTACAGGAGTTTATGACTGTCAGAAAGTAATGAGCACAAACAGAAATTGAAATTAAGCAGTGCAGGAACCAGAAGCATCTACAAAGGCAGGTTGTAGCTCACGGAGGCTGGTCTGTTCGCTGCAGTTCAGTTTAGGAAGGAAGTCAAGTTCCTTTAGAAAGCCATGGCAGAGTATGACTGATGTGAAAGACAACCTTCCCTCCTCTGACAATCCAAGGGGGGGAATATTTGTAAGCACCAGTGTTAGAATATTCTGCATGGATAACGGCATCGGCCATTATGTGCTGTCAAAATCCACTGGAAAAAAAATAATTAAAAAAAATAAATCTATGTGAAAGTCAATGGAAATACCTTGATGGAAAACTTAACATAAAACGTGACCATACCACTAGAGCAGCTTGCCAAGAAACAAGTGCCCATTTCAGTAAATTTAACTATACGCGTTACCGCTTCAGGCCTGGAACATTTTTCCTACACTGCCGGAGGCTGCGGCTGCTATTGACTTATGGTTTCCTGCAGAGGGAAGTATTCGCTAGTGTATGAAAACCAAATATTGACAAAGATCATTTGACTCAAAGCTGGAAATGTCTCTTACGTGTAAGCAAAGAGCAAACGACTAGAATGACAAGAATGGTATTCAGTGAGTAACACAGGTTTTTTAGGAGAAGTCGAAACATTTCAAGTGATAAAATAGCTCTCAGAGCAAAGGAAGCTTATCAAATCAACGGGAAATGCAAGAGACATCCTAAATCTTTCCCCCTTATGATTTAGGAGCCTACCTCTGTTCTAATGAAGAAGAAAAAAAATTACTGTTGTAAAAAGAATGGCCCTGGAGGCTCTTATTTTTCCCTGGATATGCGCTTCCATCTCAGCTCTGTATTCCTTTCTGCCAAAACTGATTTCTGTCTCTTGTGTTTGAGGAGAGGACGTAACTCCGGGATCCTCCGCTTGTCCTGAGGTGGGCAAGCACTCCTGAAGCAGCATGTGGGACCTTCCCTGCCCGTGCTGAGTGCCTCGGCTGGCCCCCGCAGCAACAGGGCCCTTCTGTCCCATGTCCTGCCGTCTCCCCTGCTCTGCTCTACAGTTTCAGCAGCACGGGAGGGGAGGAACGGGTCTTCCCGTTTCCCAGTGCCTTTTCACAGGCACAACTCGGCATTTGCAGCAAACTCCTACAGAAGACAGAGTAGTAGGTTGGATTCAGACTGATGAGAGAAGAGACTTTTGACCCTCCCCTACTATCCCCAGCCCCCCCCTTTTTTTTTTTTTTAAGTGATGAAGATCATTGTGTTGTTTGTAGGCACGTACTTTAACGTATGCACCTTTAGCATAGTTAAACAGGCTCAGGAAGATTAGGCAGAATAAGGTCTATTGGGAAGGTCTGTCTGGGCTCAGGGCAGGAAGCTGTCGCAATCTTTCAGGAATTGTGGTTCTGGCTGAGGAGGAGTTGTTCAGGTCCTTCAGAAACCGAAATAGCAAATGGGGGCTTGGGTGCATGCAAAAAAAAAAAAAAAAAAAAAAAAATCAAGATGCCTACAGGGTAACACAGATTTTGAGGACCACACAACAAGGTCTAAGTGCCCAATTTCAGTTCTCCCTTGCTGTAGACTACTACAGCCAAAACTCAAATTCTTCATGGAATCCAAGGAGATGTTAGTTTCCTAATATATTATTTTTATACAGGGAATGGAGGTGTGTCAGAAAATGTATGACAGCTTGTTTGTAGCACTGGCTTTCTAAGGAGAAGGAGAAGTGAGCAACTTCATGAAGTCTTATGGTGAAAACTATGATCATAGGAACACTGATTAAAGGGTTTGGGTTTTTGTGTTTGTTTTTTTTTTTTTTGAACCAGACAAAAATGTAAAAAAGGACCCCCCCCACCCCCAAAAAACCCCACCTCCACTATCTAAAGCAACATTCATGAGAGAAAGCTGCCTGAACTCTCTTTAACACTAAGGCATATATTTTGATGAAACTTTCACTATGTATTTTTCCTTAAAAAAAGCGTATGGTTTTCAGCTACCATGAAATCATATTTATTTTATCCATTCATTCTGCTCAAGGATTTAAGCTATGAAAGTGGTAGATTAAGACCAGAGGAAACACTCACATCACCCAGTTTGTCCAGCAGTCCAAACACATCGCTGAATTTCATTACCTGCCCCTGGAGCAAGCCCCGCAACAGCTGATGGAAGCACATCTTCCACACAGGCATCAAAGTCCACAAGGTGCCGAATCTTACGACATAAATTGGATCAGGGTTTCCTAACTTTAAACAGACCCAAGTACCTTATTGCAAAAATACTTGATTTCTCGCACACACAGAGGGTATTTCCTAAGCCCTTGATACCTCCTCTTGCTTTGAGCTCAGGAAATTTTCAAAGCTACCTACTCGCTCTACATACTGGTAACAGCTTGTCGCAATTAGTAGCTGTCAGCTATATTTTCCTGCTTCTCTTTCACAATCTCCTGTGAAGTTTGTCTAATATTTCAGTAACTGCTGAACAACCGTGTGAATAACACCGTAGGAGGACTCCAGCGAGCTCTAGCTCTGATGAACCTGCCCAGGAGAGCTCACGAGCTGGTCCTGTTCCGCAGCTGAACTGGTGAGAGCTGGGTGTTAGCAGAGCTCACTGCGCTGATTTTGGTTTATCTGACCTGGAGGAGGCCCACGGCCCCCATTTCACGGCACCACTGGAGCTGAGCTGCTGGTGAACCGCAGGTCTTGAGTCTCTGCGAGGAGCTGGAGCTGGAGCTGGAGCTGGGTGCTCTCACTGGAGAGCGCGGGGGCAAATGCGGATGCGAGTATTCATGGAAGGACAGTATGTCCATCTATCAGAGAAAGTCTTTTCAAGGATCGTCTGGGCAAATATGCGTATTTAAAAATCTAACAATGTGAAATATTGTCATCCTAAAGCAGAACGGGAATTCTTTAAGAGCACCAGATCTTGCCATTTTTGCAGGCAATTCTGCTAATGCTTATTGAGGCTCTTCTAAGGCGAGGGGTAAGGGACGTATAGTGCGTACTTCACCAGTTAAGGCAGGCTTTTAGCGAACTCTCAAGTGCTGCTGTACAAATCTAGCTAATGGATGAACGCCACGGTTTTTTGGAAGCTCAGCGTCCTGTTTTCGTCCCCCATATTTCAAACCCCAATTAAAAGCAGGCAGGCATAGCTGCTCTAAGGGCTGGGGAAACGCTGGCAAAAGAATCCTGCTGTAGGAGAGTGGCTGCTGAAATTTTGCTGTCCTACCCTAGAATTATTTGCCAGGAAAGCCAGTTTTTCCATTTGATCCTGGATTTGTGCTTGTAAAATCCATTTCAATTACATGGTATACCAGTGTTTCACAATGGAAATAAGCTGCTCTTCTGTATAGGTATGACTTGACTTTTTCTAAGCTATTTTTCCTTAAATTTTCAGCAATCCACTGGGATAGGGAGAATACTGTATTACGGGAAGAAAACTGAAAAAAGTCATTTTGCATATTTTGAGGGTTCTTATTTTGGTACTAAGCCTTCCACATCCTTTCCTTGCTCTATAACAGTTCTGCAGCTTTTTTTTTGCTTCAGGAAGAAGTGAACACATGTTGCACTTCCAAGATGGTAGAAAATTCCAGATAGTGATAGCCTTCAGTGCAGAGGACAACCTGATCAGACACTCCCCCGGGGTTTTAACAGGCTCATTATGACAAGCGAGCCAGCAGGAATTTAAAACCCTCTTTTTTTTTTTTTTTTTTTTTTTTTTTTGCCAGACAGAGTAGAGAGATTCCTATTTTATGTGCTCATATCTTAGTGCACTGTTTGTCAAACAGGAGCCAGCAGAGAGAGGAGAGGCATGTAACCAAGGAAGAATGTACTAGCAGCCTGAAGAGGAGAACCAGCATAACTCAAGGAAACTTCACATCAGTATCTTATTTGAAAGTTTATGGAAGAGTTTATGAAGGATTTTGGGGAATCATTTTTAAAACGCCACTTTAAATGAAATTTACTCATACTTTTGGCAGTTTAACAGCTCATTGAAAAAAAACCCACTAATTTAATTGCTGTTGCATGGGAGGGGGGCGCAGAGGAGATGAGAAAAATAGGGATGAAGAGCTAAGCACCAGTAGACAATTTTAATTGCGTTACATGGATAGCTGTTTCATACCTTTTTAAAAACTTGTTGGAATATTAGGGTTCATAGTGCTAGGATAAGCAGATGTTTGACTATAAATGAGAATATCCTACCCAAGCAATCTTAGTCAGTGTAGATAAGACTCAGATGCGTTACAGCTCCTGAAAGTGAACTATGATAAACTTTTTCACTATATTGTATGTTTGCTCTTTTTGGCCTACCTTCCAAGACAGTTCAGCAAGCTGTATCTCGAACTGTACTGCCTTTCTCATCAGCTCTCTTTAGATTCTCCTCGCTTCATTGCTACTTCATCATTTTGTGGACCGGGCTTGGCATTTTTCCCCCCTCAAATATTGTCCTCTGTCATCCATTATTCTTCCACAATAGGCTTCAGTCTACTACTGTGTTTAGTGAAAACTATTTGCTGCTTTTTCCTTGTCAGCTTACTTTGATTTTTCTGTAAAAAGAGATAAAAAATCCAGCACAACCCTCAAGCATATCTATTCTGATTCTTTTACTTAAAACAGTGCTGACTGCTCTCAGTGACACTGTTAGGTATCAAAATAATCTCCTTGCGTGTTTCCAGACTATTTCCAAATGGACTATGTCCATCTTTAGGGGTGCTTTTGAGATAAAGTACCAGAGTATCACTTTGAGTATGGATTCAGCATCACTAGCACACAGACTCCTGCCAGCTCAGCTGTGTCTGTCACTGGTTATGTTTTCTCATATCCTTAACAGAGCCTGCAACAGAGTGCTGTTGGAAGCTTACATTACAGACTTCTGCTAAGTATTGAGTATAATCTCAGTTCTTTTCATGATGAGTAATCTTTTACAGATGTTGTTTTACAAAGGGAGAGTTTGATGCATCTACCACATCTCTAATTCTTTGCCAAGAAGATACTCAATGGAAAAACGGTCCCACATGATCATTGCATATATTTTATATTAATGTATCTAATAAACAGGTACTGTGGTAGAATCATTTCAAGTGTGCAAACACAATTCACTGAGCACCTGACAAACTTTCAGTGTCCATTATCTGGTCAGTGCTGGGAGATGGAGGGAGCGGAGGATGTGTAGAACAAACTCAGGCCACGGCAGCCAAAATCTCTGCTGAAAATTAACTAGGGCGTTGCAAGAGGAAGTTAGAAGTGAAGTACACATGAAGTATACGAAAGTTCATAGTTAAGTTGGTCTCCAGGTGGCAGGGGTATATATATGGGGTAAAAATCCCCAAAGCGAAGAACAGCTTTCTGAAATGAGATTTCGAGCTCGGGGTGCAGAAAGACACAGGCTGCACAAGCCCAGTTCACTGTTAACGCTCCCAGGCTGTGTTCCCTAACCCAGGACGCATGCAGATTTCCACAGCGTCCATGTTAGCTGCTCTCATCAAAAAGCTCTTGCAGCACATTAGGAATCCCTTCCCCAGAGAACTATTTTTATGAAGGACCATCCATACTAACAGTATTTGTCACAGAAAGAAATGGCTATTTAGTTTTGGTATTGTAAACTTTGTTCCTGTATCATCAGTGGCTAAGTGATATTCAATCAAAGTTTTTCAAAAGTAGACAAAGGGTCCTGACAGTAGGGAAAGATCTTTCTCCTGTATGGAAAAGGGAGAGCTTGACGGTGGTTTCCCTTCCTTCCCTGCAGATTTCCCTTCCATCCTGCAGAGTTTCACCTGCCTGAGCTGACCCCACCACATCGTAAATGCCTCTGCCGGTCTCTTGCTTTGCCTGGGCAAGAGCAGCAGCACTCTCTGTCTCCAGACTGTTTCATGTACATTCCTGCGTGATGTCCAATTAGTCTGAGTTGGGTTTTTATTTTTAATTTAAAAATTACCACGTCAGTACACATTAAGCCATGCATTTGTTTACCTCTACGTTTTCATTCATTTGATGATGCTCTTCGATGCCCAGAGGCGTTAGGTTAGGCTACCTGGACCTGGTTAGACACAGTCCCTGACGCACGAAGTTCAAAGAAGGGAAGAGAGAGGTTCCAAACATTTGACTGCAGGAAAGGCAGGGTGCTGAGGAGCTGGGATAATCCCACATCTCCTGCTGAAGGAGATAACAGAGGGCCTGCAAAGCCCTTACCAGCCCTCAAGGTAGAGATCAGCCTCTGTAATTGTTCTGCTAAGTTAGGACTGGAGAACCAAAAGGGCTGTAAACAAGTAACATTTAAAGCAAACACCAACTCAAACCAGAAAAAAAAAAATTTGGTGCATGTATTTACCAGCACACGTGTCTTAACTCCTGACCTATATGAGAAAATAAATACATTATTAGAGTTACAAAGCATCCTCAACCTGGAAACGTTCCAGTCAGTGATGAGAAAAATGTATAGTTCCAGGACAGAAAGTAACATAATTTTTTGGCTTGAAAATATGAAAACTATCACCTCTGGGGAAAAATAATCCAAAACAAAGACATTCACATAGAGCTCAGAGAAAAGCATCAAAGGGACCGGGGTTCTGGAGGGACAAATGTTTGAGGAAAGATTATGAAAGCTAAATATGAATATTTAGCTAAGCACCAATTTAATAAGGGATCAAGAGATAAATCTACAACTATTTAATTCACAGAATGTTAATGTTATTGGTGAAGCACACTTTTTTTTTAAAGCACCAAGAAGATGATACACACCAAAATTTTGGAGAGTAACATGAAGACACTGATTTCTTAAAAGTCCCATAGAGACATTAAAGCCAGTTCTTAATCAAATCCTATCTAAATCAGATCTTGAAGTCTTGAGCAATTAAAGTACAACACGGGGGAGAAAAAAAGACACGGAGACTTGCTTGTGATTTCTGTGGTAGATTCTCCTAGAAATTTCTACTCCTGGTTGGGTTTTTTTTGGTATTAAAAGTTTCACACCACATAATGACTTGCCCCGGAAAGGCATGTTAAACCTTGGCTGAGAAGAACGTGAGCACAAACCTGACAAGCAAAAACCTCATCTTCTACTTTTCAACCAACGATGCCTTCAAAACACTGTCATCATTAAACTGAATTTCTGATACTACTGCACTATCCCCATCAGACTAAATCCTGGTGGAGATCAGGGGAATAAAGTCAGTAGCTCAAGTTGGGCTTTGAAGACGGCCAAGCTCAGTAATAGCACTAATAGCAGTAGTTACGTGAAAGATGAAACGTGGTATCATGATGAATCCTCATACGTGCAAGGTACCAGGCTGAGCAATATGTAGCAGTCATTATTCATATCAGCCTATGATGACAAGACAACTAATGGTAGTTTAAATTACCGAGACAATGAAGGCTCTGATTATTAAATTAACGTACAGCTTTATGAAATGGAAGATAGTCTAATTTTTTTAATGTTGGTTACTTTTATCTCCAACTTTGCAATACCTGATAATAAGTGAAGAATTTTAGAGGCTTTCAAGAAATAGGTTCTCGTGTGAATATGAGCTTCTTATTTAATATTCCTTTTTTTTCCCCCAAAGCACTTATTCATGCTATCATAATCAAAGACACTCACTGCAATAACAACTTTCAGAATAAATTTTCACTGAACAAAGCCTCTGTACTGCAACTAATTCATCGTTTTTTACAAGTGAATGAGTCTCAGAAGGACGACAAGATCAGTCCTGAGCCTGCCTTGGCTTTGTTCAGCTGTGATGGACCAGAGCCCGCATTCAGTGCAACACCTCCGCAGCCAAAACTCAGCACTAAGTTCTTCAGCATCAAATGTTTAAAATAACAGCTGGTTTTGAAAGGTTTGCACACCTAATGAACCTCAGACATATGCTTGTGTTTTCATATCCAGGCAGGCTCGAGAAGAGGCAGAGGGGAAAGAAGCAAGGCCTGGCTTGAAGGATTTTTATTTTTTTTTTTGGCTGCTGTTGAAGACAAGTTTAACAGAGAAAGCCGAGGGACTGGGCAGTGCCAGCAATATCCTAACCTACGCGGGTGAAACCCGGGGCATGGAGCAGGGCACTGCCCTCCTGAGCAGGGACCTGGGGGTCCCCAAGGCAGCCAGGGGCAGCTCAGCGGGAACACCTGCCTTAGTGGGAACCCCGGGGGGCAACAAAGGGCTGTAAATGTGCAAAACCTCCCCTTCCAGCCACACAATAAATTTCAGCGTGCTCAAAAGTTAGGGATATGGCTAACTTCCAGTTTTGAAAGAAATTAAGACTGTCTTTCAAGGCACTAAGGCAGCCAGATCCTATCAGTTCTCCCTAAGTTTTGAATAACTCCCCTGGCTTCCCTCCGCCGGGAACAGCTTGGCTTGCTTTGTTGCACTGCTGTTATTTTGAACCGGGGTCTCAACACACAGGCATAGAAAATTAGTTTTTAAAAGATGAATAAAAATCCCTCGTAATTCTAACGCTACGGCTAAGAGATTAATCTGACAGAGGGGAAAAAAAAGCCATTTTAATTATCTGGCTTAATCAGCTCAGACAGGTGAACTATAATTCTGCGTTAGGCTGTGATATGAAAAACAAGGCACACGTGGGTGCCGTGGGGCACCCTTGGGCTCAGAGTGCCAGCTCGTGCCAGGCAGGGAGAAGGAAGCAGCTCCCTAGGGGCGGCCCGACAGCACTGGCAGCATCTCCCGCTTCTCTTACCCCCCAAAATTTCATCAGGAATACGTAGACAATCCAAAAAGATTTGATCAATAGGTTTTAGCACAGGTGCTGCAAATTCGGCCAGTAATCTTGGTGAGTCCTAGCTCTGTGCCCTTAATAACTTGCCTCCCCTCCTACGTGTTCAGTCTGCCATAAACGGATTACTGGAGAGACATATCCAAGCTGTTGTACCCTGAGGGGTAAAGCTTGTCCCTCCTTCCTTTCCTTTCCCCGTTCTCAGGCCACCCTCCTCGGGCCCGAAGTACCTCCAGCTGTGGAAGAGGACGGCCGCCGCTGTAGCGTGGAGGAGTTGACTTGTGAGATGCAAGCAGCAAGGAAGGGGGGGTAACATTGCTTTCTGTGGCAGGGTCCACCCTCTGGTATTTCTCTACCTCCCACCCCCCGCTAACTTGTTAAGGAAATTGGAAAGGGTTCTCCCAGCCCGATGGCTGCGTCCTGGTGGCGACAACCACGTTTACTGGTTGAAGCATCTTGTAGTCTAAGTAATATTGCTGCTGTGGAGGCATTCCTCTGGTATCACACCTGCACAACTTCAGTTTATTTATGCAATTAAAATAGGCTAAAAATAGGGTTCAAAACAGGAGGCAAGACAGACAGAGACTTGTTCTGGCTCAGGGAAGAATTTCACTGAATTATAACAAACTGAATTCCCCACAGGCACCGCGCTCGCATTTCTGATAGATTCAACCTTCTTCCCTCAGCAGAAAAAGGGTGTAAAGGAAGCTCGGCAGCAAAATTGCTGGCAAAAATCCCATTGACTTCAGTGAGCTGTTATTTCAATGTTGAAATTTTATTATACATTTTTTTTTTTTAAAGAGGCACTGGGTTAGAAACATGCTCTTTGGTGGGTTTTCCCCCACAAAGGGGAAAGGAACAACTGTTTTAAACTTTGCTCCCTCCTTACTTCATGAAAAAAAATAAAGTAAAGCATTAGGAGAGACCTACCGGAGAGTATTTAAAAATACTTGGTGTTTGTACAGTATCATTTTTGTCATTAGTCACCGTGAGTTCAGAAATAAATAGTAAAACAACCTATAAATAGTACTCAGCTTCAGCAATAACTTGTCAAATGTTTGCTACATTAGGAAAAGGATTAAGTCACAGCTTTTTGATCTACTGAGGGAACGTTATCAAACCACTGTATACAAGAATACTATGTCAAATGCATATTATTTACACATAGCATGCCAGCAAGAGGATGGAGGAGCTCAGTCATCCCAAATCACCCAGTATCACTCTGGAGTACTTTACTGTCAAGTGTTGTTCGTCGCAAGAGGTAGCCACTAATCTTATCTACGCAGTGATGTAGTATGTGACTGATGAAAACATGGTTCATGCAAAATGGGATTCAGCATGTGGGGAAAAGGATTACGTGGTAAACTGGAAGGCAGACTCTGTCCTGTTGGGTAGCTGCAGCACGCTGGCTGTGCGTGCGGCACAGGATTTGCTGGGGACCAGCTCTGCAGAAGAGGGCGGGCAGGCAGGCAGGTCAGCAGTATGTCCTTGTGGCGACGAAGGCCAGCAACATGTGACGTTAGGTAAGAATTAGCCAACAGGTCAAGGGAAATATTTTTCCCTCTCCGCTACCCATCACTCAAAAGCCACACCTGGAACAGCGTCTGGCTGTGTTTCCCCCAACACAGGAGAGAGGGAGCTCAGTGGAGAGCTACTGCGATGGTCAAGAGCTGGAGCCGCAGAGGGAGCTGAGCATTCTCAGCCTGCAAAAGCTGAGGGAGAATCTGATGGCTGGCTGCCACTGCTGCTAGGGTGGGGAGGGCTGGACAGAAGACAGACAGATCCTGCTCAGAAGTGCATGGTGAGAGTACAAGAAGCAACGCTCATAGGTAGGAGCAAGGGAAATTCCAACTAATTTCTGCCCCCCTCCCCCCCATGAAGGTGGTTAAGCACTGCAAGAGGGTGAGAATGTCGAATCTCTATCCTTGCAGATGCTCAAAACTCCCCTGGACAGGATCCCCAGTGCCTGATCCGACTCAGATGTTGGTCTCGCTGGAGCAAGGGTTGGACTAGAGACCTCCAGAGGTCCCATCCGACTTCAATGAGGACATGAAACTAGAAAGCACATGGAGTAAGCTAAATAAAATTCCTTAGTTGCCTGGATGGGAGATGGTAAAGGCTAGCTGTGCCCAGTGGCACCAGCATTTCCAGAGGGTAACTAAGCTGGGAAATACAACATTTGCGAGAGCAGGAAGGCCTGAGATTGAAGGAGGCCCTCGCACCCCACCCTCCCATCGAGGCATGGACCAAAGGGATGGGAAACTATGAGGTCTCCCCCTGCCCTCCATCCGAGCGTACCTCCTGTGGTTGCTGCCTGAGGACAGAGGATGTTCAACACAGCAGCATCCCGGCAATGTGTGTCAGGTAAGTTTGCCTCTCACTGGGATGTGGGAAGAGAAGCCTTTAGAGATTCCATAGTGTAACATCTTGACTGCGTGCAGTTTCCTTTCTGTCCTGCGTCTTCAAAACCCTCTGCAAGCTCTGTTTGAATTCCATAAATAAAATACTTTTTGTTTGCTTTAACCTTAGCCTCGCTTGAATTAAAGTGAGTCTCACAATCTTTCAAATCAAGACAGCATGTAAAATCACATCTGTGTGCTTCTCCTAATGTGTCCAAAATGTTATGAACTGCATCCCTGCCTAACTGCTCTGGGGGGTGAGGCGTTGCTAATGTGGTGGTATCAGTGTATATGTGGAAGAGACTGGTTTCCAGCAAAGGACATAATGCAGAAAGGTGCAAGGGTGTCCTTGCAGTAGGCTGACATGCCAGCAAGCAGTGCATCTCAACCCCGAAGGTCTGAGGAACTGCACCATTTTTCATAACAATTGGTGATAGTTCAGTGAGAACTGGGGGTGGGGGAGAAATCAGCTCCTATTTTTCATTTTAGTATACCCAGCACACACATCAGCTTTTCACAGCACTACTTTTCACTCACATTTGTGAGAGCAAGCTTGCTGTTGGAGACTGGGAAAGGTCACTTTTGAGTCACATCGAAATATTAGTTGCATTTTACTACACTATAATTTGAAGGAAAGTATTGTACAAGTCTTCATTTAAAGGGCATGGTTCAAATCCTGTTTCTTCTCTCACAAGTTACATCAAAGAAAATTTGTTTGAGATGACCAGAAAAGAAAAGAAAAAAAACCCCAAACTGTGATGTGTTTAATGTTCTAAACACAGAACAACAACAAGGCCACAAGCTAGAATTAACTAAGTTCTAATTACTTTTCATTGGTCCTTTTTACACCTCCTGAAATCATGCCTGGCCAGCATCCCAGCTTGATCTGGGAGATGCTAACAAAAGACTAAATCTAACATAGATAATTAGGTCTTTATAGTTAAGTACTGTATAGCTCATTATTGGTTTACGTGTCAAAGAAAATTTCAGTCTCTTGCGGTGGAGTTAAAATGAGATAGTCAAAGTTAAAATGTTTTGGACTTGCTTTAGAAGCGCTTTGCTGTTTTCAAATAAGCATCACAGAGGAGTCACCACAGTAGAGGTTTCTCCTTTTAGGAAGACCAGGAACCCTGTTAAGATGCTCATGGACGAAGCAGAGCACCCAACTCTGTTCCCTCCATCATCCAAGTCACATTCCTCTTAGAAGATGATCACCGATGCTCCCACTACTATTACAAGGGCTTGTCCCAGACCTTTGCTCTTCTGAGTTAGGACTTTCTCACATTTTGCAATCAAGGTTTACTTGTGGCCAGTATTACTCCTGTGTTTTTCCTGACACCACTCTGGGAGTTACGTAGCTGTTTATTCACTGAATAAACTGCCTTTTTTCACAGGCAGTAGTCTTGCCTCCCCTCACTTTACTAAAGGAAAGAACTAACCTTTGTATTTTCTAATGCATTCATCACTGACTCAAACCCCAACACCACCAGCTTTCATCAGTTTGTTGAAACTTTTTGTCATGGGGTTTACTTTGAGCTCCAGCTGCTGGAGGAAAAAATAAAGTCTAACCAATTAAGCGATGTTTTCCTACTGATGCTAGTTACAAAGAAAAACTTGTAAGTATGGCTCAGGGGAACTCTGGCATTTCAAAAATCAGAAGACAAATAATAAATTTTTAACAAGACCTACAAAGTGTGCTGTATATTATTTTAGTGCTGTTTGAGGGGTCTGTCTCAAGAGTTTGGTAATATTGCAGTAAGTGCGTGATTTTGAGGGTTACTGTGAGTTTCAATGTTTTCTTTCAGGTGGTTGTTAAAAGTGAACAATTGCATGGTTTGATGAACACAGGACTCACTGGCTGTTTTTCATCTATTTAGTTTTCCTTCCACCTTCCCATGACCATCTCTATTTGTCTTTACGGGTTGTCTGAGCAGACTCATCTGTCAAATGTAGCAGCAGGGACACAGAGAAGATCCTTGTCCCATCTCGCTCAACCTGCCTTGGTCAACAAGGGCTCTACTTCAGGCTTACCAAGCCTATGACTACTTCCAATTTGTTCCCAAGAAAGAGCAGTAGGCACCACCAGAACTTCTCATGCAATGCCATCCATCTCATCTCAAGCAATGGCTCCGACTTTCTTAGGGACAGCTGTGGATAACAGTATATCGGGTGAACTGTTCTTCAGTGCAAACAACTTCCAGCCATCCTCTTCCTCCATGACTTCCTCAAACTTGCCCACTCTACGAATGGATGTGCCCCCGTCTTTGTACAGTCAGAAGCCCCCAGGGTCTGGAGTATACTGCTGCTACCAGAAAAGTCACATTTGGCTTATACCCTTCTCCTGGCAGGCCCCGGGAAAACTGGCAAGCTCTTCTGAATAATTGCTGAGGCACCTTTGTTCCAGGAGACCTGCTATCAATCTCATTTATTGGCATAGCGCTGCACTGTAGGACTGTAAAAGCAGTACAATGAAAACTGCTAGGATGGAGTTACCTGAAATATGCTGTTCATCGTATTTCTGTACTCCTGTTGACTGCATGAATGTATCGCAGATGCAGCAGTAGCAATTTTACGCCATCACCATCCCATTTGCACTAGATGCCCCCAATATATTGTCCCCTTCCTCTATTTCCCCACCCACATCCATTTCAAGTCTCTCTCACCTCATAGCAGCATTATTAGTAATGATTTGCAAAACCCTGACTATGCCAAAAGCAAAACCAGAATTCTTACCATTTTCACCAACGTTATGTATTACCAAATAGTGGGGGGTGATGACACCTCAAGTGGACAAATTGTAGCTGTAGTTACATTGCATGTCTCGCTCAATACTGGTGTTAAGATCCCATATTCTTGTGCGTGCGAGCATTCCCTCCTCCCCCCCACCCCCCCGTGGCTGCCGGCATAAACCACAGCAAGGCATGAACACCTGCAATTTTTATCTTACTTCATGTAATAGAATGTCTCCTGAGCCGTGCAATTGCTTGCACGCATGTAAGGCCTGGTGGAATACACAACGTTGAAATTTAAGCACAGGCATGCCTGTGCAGGCTTGGTGCCCTCTGACATCTCCTGCAGCTACGACGTCCTTTTCAAGCACGGACATCTAAAGAATCGCAGTAGGCTGGTAGCCTGCTTGGGAGAAACACTGATTACATATAACCAAAGCCAGGACAAGAGAGGACAAAACAGCTCTGGCTAAAGCAGGCTGCTGAGAAAGCAGGAGTGACGCTGGAGCAGGAGGTCGATGGTGGTCCACGTGGGCCCAGATACTCAGCATCTCTCGGGATCAGGCCCATGGCAAGTGTGACATAATTGGAATGAGTATTTATAGTTTATCAATAAAACAGATGAAATGGAATGAGGATTAGAAGATCCCTTCTAATCCTCTTCTCAAATAAGTTTTTTTTAAGATGTAAAACTCATATGTGGTTTATAACATTCAGAATGAAAGACAGTCATTTCTGATTAAGTCCTATTACTACACTAAAAATTAACTTAGTCATGATGATTTTTTTTTTTGGTACTAAAAGGATACAAAAATGCAAATCCAGAGGGATTCTTCATCTGCTTAGTATTAGTGTCCATCTGTGAAATCAAATAAATTTGGATTGAGTTAAGGGTCACTCTTTTAGGAAAACGAATCCCCATTTTGGGAAGATGTGTTTATTTTTCAGTAGTGCGAAAAGCTGTTATAACTTTCCTGGCTAGTGCAGCTGTCATTTCAGATGAAAAAACTATCATCTGAACAGCCACCTTCAAAGAAAGAAAGGCTGCACATGAAAACAACTACGTTAAAGATCTTAATATTAAAAATATCTATTTTTTGAAATTTGTTAAATTTGATTAAACTAACCATGATTATATTATCTCTGGCACCAAGACAAAGCTTAAATTGCAAGGTTAACATTAACTCCCATTTTTACACTGGCCAGCATCTGCTATAAAACAAAAAAGTATTATCTAGTGGGAGTTCAAACTGCAGCACTACTGCCTATTTAGAGTTTAAATGTTCTCATGCATTGCTCAGCAGCAGCAAGGCTAAGGCGAGACCAGAGAGAGAAAACACTACAGCTTGCTCATCTGCAGTTCATCTTGTGACTTTATCAGGAACACCAGTAGGTGGTATAAGTTTTCAAGTTTGTTGTCGAGAAAACAAAGTCAACACCATCCCTTGGTGCCTGATTGGGCTCTTAGGGGTTTACTTAGGGTTGTTTACTGAGCAACAAGTTACAAATTAATCTTAGCTAATTTTAGCAGAGGTGAGTCATACAGATCCCCACGAACCAGCCAAATTCAACATTCAACTGTGTTCTTTGCTTCTTGTGGGCTCTGGATGGAAAGTGATGGTGATCCAAATGGCTATATAAAAAAAAAAAATAGGTCTTAATTTTATGGCTGAGCTGAGGGCCCCACATTTGCTCCTTTTTTTCTGCCTATTCCATGCCATTGGTTTGAACAGCCACATAAATAAAAGCTTTACACACACACATTCACACAAATTGTTTTACTGAGGAGCAGATAAGTCTTACGTGAAATGCTCAGGTTTGAGGGAAGGGTGTGATGCTGCTGAATCTTCCACTGGCAGACTAGTTTTGTGCCACAGCCCTCAGTGGTTTTAGGTACTAAAAGTTTCATACAAATCCTGAATGCAAAGCATTCACCATCAGCTCTTTGATAAGAGCTTCATTAAAGTCTTTAAAACCACTGACTTTGTCTCTTGCTTGAGAGGAAACTTCCCACTACACCAATAAATTAACTTCCCATTTTGGAAGACTTGTATTTAGTTATAGCCAGATATGTTTCACTTATAACTGAAAG
This sequence comes from Pluvialis apricaria, assembly GCA_017639485.1. Classification (NCBI taxonomy): domain Eukaryota; kingdom Metazoa; phylum Chordata; class Aves; order Charadriiformes; family Charadriidae; genus Pluvialis; species Pluvialis apricaria. The sequence continues at coordinate 48,902,256 of CM030010.1, read as the reverse complement.
AAATGCCCAAACAGTGCCACCTTTCATCATGAAAACTGCCATGCAGCAGCTAATGAAGAAAGCCAGATATTTGCCTGCTATAAATTGGTCTCCCGGCCCAAAACACAATTCCAAACATTACAAACTTTAGCTACATTTTGACAGACCATTTCCAAATAAAGCAGAAGAGACACACGAACATACCTTTCCGTAAACATTTCCCTCCTTTCAGCATTTCCCCGGAACTGTAATTCAAATAGGGACCAGATCTAGCAGACCAGACTCAGGCGAAATACAATTTGCATTTAAATCAGTGGGAGCTACTGGTGACTAGCAGGCAGCATTAAACCGCATGTACTTATTAGCATCCTAACAGAAACATGTATTTTAAAACAGATGGTAGAAGTTGAAAGAAAATTGAATCACAAAATAAGTTCATTAACATAAATGCTTCCTCTTGTAATCAGCTACCACTGTGTTAGTATCAACTAGGGTGTTGGGGAATATAATTAATTTCCTCATCTCAGAATCTAAATATGTGGCTTGTTTCACTCCCTACTTTTTCCCCCCTCTCTGCACAGGTGCTTTATTTTTCCAGTGTTTCCCCCAGTTAGACAAAAAATTAGAGCACACCATTTTCTCTTTTCTCCTTCCCAGCAGTAGATCTCTCTGCACCTACTGAAAGAACCCCTAGACACTGACAGAGGGGGATATCCTGAGGCTACGTTTCAGACTTATTTCTCCATATAGCTACCTCCCACACCAGAGCACAACCTTTCAGGTGCAAGCATAATAGCTTGGGAAAACAGCTTAAAAAGTACAACCATGAAAGGAAAAAAGCAGAGCACGGTTATTTCATCTTTCTCAGCTACATTCATGTTTCTCAGTTTACATAGCAAGTAAATTACCAGTGCCTTGTACTCAAACCACTCAGCTACAAACTAGCTCTGTTGTTCTCCCCATCTTCATCAACAAAATTTCTGCAACCGGAATTTAACCACATCATGAACCAGAACATCACTTAAAATGCTCTTCACTGGCAATGGTAGCGAGAACTGACTTGCTGGTAAACAATACAGATAGGATTTAGAGCACCAGTAAAACCCAGTCATCACAAGAAGCAAGGACACCTAAAGTCCACTAGCATATTACTAGGGTTGAGCGTCAAATCTCCCTCAAAAAGAAGCCACATAAAAATGATATTCTCTTACCTGGCAGAGCTTTCAACAGCACATCATGTACATCCCCTAAGTACAATAAGAAAATATGCTTCTGTAACTTCCTTTCCTCAAGGAACAAAGCTCGGTGCAGGGTCTCACTCACACCCTTGCCCAGCTGTAAGCTGTTGGCCCTGCCAAGCCCCTGCCCAGATCCTGACGGGCCCCAAACCCCAGCTAACAGCAACCGGTAATTTGTCCTGTGGGACCCTCAAGGAGGTAAAACTTCTTTGGTGCTGAGGAGCTGGCATGGTGCTCTTTTTCCTCTCGGAAAAGGAGTGCACCCTTGAGGTTACCACACAGTTCCCAGAAGGGCTCTGTGCAAGAGGGCTGCTGGGCTGTTGCTGCAGGAGGACTGGGTGTGAAATTGTCGTTGTAGGCACGCTCAGCCTGAGCCAAAAAACTGTGAAACCATTGCAGACATTACTTTAAACTTCTGGGGAAGGCAATAGCTGGTTTTGCTCATTTCCGGTGTAATTCAGAGTGGTTACATAGGGTTTTGATCTGCAGTAATTTAAAAAGACTGAAACAGGCCATGGAATTTAACCCCAAGCCTTTGTTTTTCTTTCTAATGTTACGGTGCTGCAAATATTGCAGAAAACTAGAAGTGAGATTTCAACTGAAATGCTCACTGTAGTCACTTCTCTGCTCTTCTAGTCCATGTTCTCAGCAAACAGAAAGGGTTCAAGGTTGAAGGTGTAAGGCTAAATATGTGAACAAGGCCAGAAGATTAAGCATCCAATGCTGTCGGTACAGGGCAGAGTTGCAAAATCATTAGCTCCTTCCCTTACAGCAAGTTATCAGCAATTATTTATACACAGAAAAGAAATTGCTACCATTTTATGTAGAAATACCCATGTATTTGTTCTCCCGTATGTAAAGGAACAAAACTTCCATCTATTATTTTCCCAGCTGGAAGCTAATCCACGCTAAATTTTGCTGCCGCGCTGAAGATTTCTGAAAAGCTTCGCAGATAATTGAGTTGCAGCTTCAATACGCAGGATCCCTCAGTAGGCAAAAGAGTATCATCCTCTGTTTGTCATAAACCTTTTCAAAACGGGAAGAAGAAGAATGAGAAAAGAAGAACAGATGAACTTGTTCAAAGGTTTGGGTGGCATTACTTCTCCCAGCAGTCTTACTAAATGCGCTACAGTTTTTGCATGGTTATTTCACAGCCTTAAGAGTTAGTGAGCTGATTGACTTCAAGGCAGCGCTGCCAGGCTGGAAACGCAAGTCAAAACTGAGTACTCCTATCCCCCGTTAACACTGCAAGCCTGTTCCTGTGGAGCTATGACCCGTTGGCCTCTCCATGCAGCTATTACCAGCGGCAGCTGATTTTCAAGCTGGGCTAACAGGCTGTCGCTGTTGCAGCACCTCTGAGGCAGCCGCCCGCTCAACGAGGCCCTGCGCTAATTGCTCAAGCAAACTCTCATCGGGCTCAGTATGGGTATAAACTGAGCCTGGAGCACATCTGGGTTTCTTCCAAGGCTCTTTAGCACAGTTTTGAGGGACTTTTGTCCCACTGAAGTATTGGTTCAACAGAAGGTGATGACACATTTGCAGCATAACTGCATGATCTGTTTTTCACTCTTCTGCTCTTTCATTTTTAAGCTCAGCTGAACTTCTGAACTGGTATCTTTTCCATTCTTTTTATCCACTTAGCCTAAGTAACTGTTTCACAGCATGGTGATCTGGGAAATGCTCATGTATAAAGGTGAACATTTCACTCATCTTTCAGCTCCCAGAGACAATTATAATATTGAACGTTAGAAAGCTAAAGCAACTCCTATACAGATGACAAAAACGGTTGGTGTTGCAGGAAAGGAACGGTAAGCATTTAATCCTACCAGCTGTTCTGAGTCCCGTGTGTATACAGGGGCAAGAAAAGACATTAAAACCTTCTCCTTGCACAAGGAGAACTAGCTGTGAGCTCTTAGTTGTAGAAAGTTCAGCAAATGTCCTTCAAACTGCCTTGCTGAGGGAGCTAAGGCTAAAACAGTCCAGTCTCTCCTGTAATGTCTCTCAGTGCCTTCTGAGGTGGGAGCCCCTCTTTTGGGGCTGCAGTTCGAAGCTTTCTCTCAGGCTGGAAATCTGAGGAAAACGATGACAGAGTGATCTTCTGCTCCTTCAGGAGAACCACCACCTCCCCAGGACAGACGTTGCAGTTCCGTGCCTGGGAGTTTCCCTGTGCTCACCTTTGTCAGCACACGTGGACCTCTAAGGCAGCTGTCTCTGGAAGGCAATTGCTCCAGAAACCAAACAGCCAACCAACAAAAATAACCTTAAAAATCTACCCCCTGCTTTTTAAAAAGTAATACAAGGGATGGAACAGAATTAAACGTTTGCTTACTGATCAAAACTGATTGGAGCCATGACTAACTGGTTTTAAAATCCCAAACGGCAGGTTCCTTCCTGGCTAAGTAGAGAAAGCAGAGCAGTTGGCTCTCTCCGCCCAAACATCTATGATGGTAAGTTTGACATGATGTCCCATTTCTAAATATTTTGCTTTCCCAACGTCCTGAGCTGACAGAGGAGGAATAACTTATACTGCACAGGAAATATTGCTGGGCACAGAGCCTGAATCCTGCGCAGCTCGTCAGAAGTCTTCCCCTTCCCCGAGTGCCTCGTTCCAGCTGGGGTTACCTGAAGTACCACTGCAGTTCATCCTTGAGGTACGGTTGGAAGGAGGAGTGAGGCATTGAAACATGGAGAACAGGTTTGTTGCATTGTGCATTTTCCTAGTGAATTGCTTTATATTGATGTATTACTTACTACTTTCACTTTTCTGAGCTTATGAAGTGTGACTGCCGTTTAGCAGCACCTTACTGTACAAAGAGACACACTGAAATAGAGCAATTTGTTACAGTAAGACAGTAGTCTGTGAAAAGAGATTTGGGTCCTTATTCATCTTTGTAGGACATTTCCAGACAGGGACCATTCAGGGGCATTTCTGAGTGTCACATGGAGGTGCTTAGAGTCAAGGCTGGTCTGAAAAACTTCCTGCATTGTAAAATGTTGCTGCACGCATCATTGTCATTATTATTATTATTATTACTACTGTTACTAGATTTATTCTTCCCATGAACTATACAGCTATGAGCTACGTATGTGTTCGCAGTACAGCCACGGCTACCCCTCCTCTCCTTTCTGCTCCAAAGCAAGCTGTGTGTACCGAAGGCCGCCTCCTCCTTCGTGATGAAAATGTCATCAAGACAAAACAAATAAATAGACCCTTTTCTTCTGGTGAGGCAGAGCCAACGAGGCTGTCAAGAGCATGGTGGAAAATTATAATAATAGGATAGCGGAAAAATTACAGTTAGTGGAGAATGAAGTCTATTGCTTCTGCATTTAACAGCCCTGCGGAGAACAGGAACAGCTTTTCTGCCGAGAGAGTTGACGTCAGTGCCAAAAATTTGAATTGACACCTTAAAATAACCTGCCAAAGGAGGGGAAAAAAATAACCTTTCTTCTTGAAATACTGTAGCAGAGTTAGCTCAAATTAGTACATTTTAGTACTGCTGCCCAGAGCTATGAGTTGGGGAAATGGTGACTATTAACTGTGGATTTTGGTCCAAGTTCATGGAAAAGCTGGAGTTATTCAGCAGGGATAGCTACTCTGGGTAATTTGGAAATTCTAATACTGACTAAAAAAAACCCCTTAAGCTTCTGTTCACATGGGGGCAATTTTACTTTCTTCAAATAGATAAAGGCAATCTGATTATTCTATACAATACTATACAGCTTTTCAAGAAATTCTGGTAGGACGCTCATTATTTTGCATTTATTAAGACTGGTTTTTAAAGTTGTATTTCTCAAAAAAAATAGAAGAAAATGTATTAGTGTCTGAATGCCTAAACTAGTCTTACACATTTTGGTGTTTAGCCCCGTGATACTTAAAATATGTTTGCATCTGATTTCTTTCCAATGGAGACAATCATATGTATGTTTTTAATATTGACAACAACACTGGTAGTGTATATTTCTTTGTAGTACAACTAAAAATAGCAATCACATTAGTTACACTAGTTGCCTTTGCGTTCAGTACATTTATTTCAGTTTGAAGCCTGTAAAAGGATCAGCTGCAAATACAGAAAGAAAAACGAAGCCGATAAGATGTATCAACATCTGTGCTTCCAAACAAATAGAAATCTGTAAAGCAGTACCAACCAGGTCTAATGAAGACTCAGCAGGTAAGCGGACCTGTGGTCTTCAGACGAGGAAAAAATAAGGGTCTTTTGCTGTGCAGGACATGCCTACCACTACTCATTCAGTGAGTGTATCTTCCTGACATCTGTTCCAGAAGAAAATATTTGCTTAAGACTAGCTCTTAGTCTATTAAGATAAATGAAAACTGAGAAATCTATCAGTGCAAAATTTGGAAAGAAATTAATTCTGAAAAACTTCTGTGAGTGTAAGCTGTTTGCCAGCTCCGTTGTGAACTCTCCCAGCACTCCCCAACCCTGCACAGGGAAGCAGACTGAGAAATACTTCCAAGATGTGCCCAGGAACAGTCACATCTCCACTGGCAGCTGGAGGGTTTTTGGTAGCTCTGTGCTGTGTCTGATAGACCTTCCAGCCCAAGGTGAAACATTCCTCCTACCCTGTGCAGCTGAACCGTGAACACGTGTTAGCTGTTGCAGTTTGCCAAGGTGCAGGTGTGAAAGCTTCCCTTCAGGAGAACAGGTCTAAGGAACTGATCATTCCCCTGTACTCAGCACTGGTGAGGCCGCACCTCGAATACTGTGTTCAGTTTTGGGCCCCTCACTACAGAAGGGACATTGAGGTGCTGGAGCGTGTCCAGAGAAGGGCAACGAAGCTGGTGAGGGGTCTGGAGCACAAGTCTTACGAGGAGAAGCTGAGGGAACTGGGCTTGTTTAGTCTGGAGAAAAGGAGGCTGAGGGGAGACCTTATTGCTCTCTACAACTGCCTGAAAGGGGGTTGCAGAGAGGTGGGGGTTGGTCTCTTCTCCCAGGTGACAAGCAATACGAGAAGAGGAAATGGCCTCAAGTTATGCCAAGGGAGATTTAGGATGGATATTAGGAAAAATTTCTTTCCCAAAAGGGTTATCAAGCACTGGAACAGGCTGCCCAGGGAAGTGGTTGAGTCGCCATCCCTGGAGGTATTTAAAAGACGGGTAGGTGCAGTGCTGAGGGACATGGTTTAGTGGTAACTGGGCAGCGTTAGGTTAACGGTTGGACTTGATTATCTTAAAGGTCTCTTCCAACCAAAAGGATTCTATGATTCTAAGAGCCAAGGCAGCACTTTCGTACCATCGCTAGCAGGCAATATCTGAAAACTATCTGCAAACGACCTGCAAGGTTTACTTCTCGGGTGGTCCGTTACACTAGGTTGGAATGAAGTTCTCAGAGAAGGAGGGAGCAGCGCTGAGTATAAACAGAGGCCAGCTGCAGAGTGTTGCGTGTCTTCACTGAAAGCTGGTTTTGGAAAATATTCCTTTCTTAGGACAGGGCTCCTGTTTTCTTGCTGTAAGTTAACCACACAGCTGCATCAGGTATCACAAATCAGTCAGGCTATTGCTGGAGAACAGAGTGGCTCAAGAATGAATCCTGGATTTTCAAAAGATGCTCCACCTCCTGGGACCTGACTTGAGACCCATCACAAAGTCTCCTCAGCACTTTAGAAAATGCAATGCCCGGTATAAAATGTGGTGCAACAGCCCAATGTCTTTATTGCTATCTTTTGGATACAATTAGAAAGTCTTTGACAGTTGCTATCACTTACTAAAACTTTTAGTAAGTGTATAGGTATAAAATCTAATCTTTTGGCCAGAAACTAATATGACTAATTACATTCTGTTATCTGCATTTCCCCTGAGGTTTCAATATTTCCTGCTTTCTTCCCAAACTGTAGCATAATATGATTTCTACTACTTAAGTAATTTGTTAATAATTTAAATAATACACAAACTATATTTTGGCTACTCTGGGGGAGAAAGCATCACCATCTTCTTTGACTTAGTGGAAAAAAAATTTTTTAAAATTTAATTTTTAAATTATATGTTTATAGAAAATCAGCATTAGTGCACAGTTAGACTGGTTTTCACAAGCTTGGTGAAAATGCTTTAGATGTAAAGTTTATTTATTGGTATTTGGTTTGCATGGCAAGGCTTTGGTAGCAGGGGGTCTACAGGGGTGGCCTCTGTGAGAAGCTGCTGGAAGTTTCCCCCATGTCCAACAGAGCCAATGCCAGTTGGCTCCAAGACGGACCCACTGCTGACCAAGGCCGAGTCCATCAGTGACAGTGGTAGCGCCTCTGTGAGAGCATATTTAAGAAGGGAGGAAAAAAGGACTGCGCGTCAGTAGTCAGAAGAGAGGAGTGAGAATATGTGAGAGGAACAACTCTGCAGACACCAGGGTCAGTGAAGAAGGAGGGGAGAGGGTGCTGCAGGCGCCAGAGCAGAGATGCCCCTGCAGCCCATGGTGAAGCCCCTGGTGAGGCAGGCTGTACCCCTGAGGAGGAAGGAGTGACAGAGACAACGTGTGGTGAACTGACCACGACCCCCATTGCCCATCCTCCTGCACCGCTTGGGGGGAGGAGGTAGGGAAATAGGGAGTGAAGTTGAGTCTGGGAAGAAGGGAGGGGTGGGTGGAAGGTTTTTTAACATTCGGTTTTATTTGTCATTACCCTACTCTGATTTGATTGGCAATAAATTAAAGTAATTTTCCCCAAATTTTGCCCGTGGCAGTGATTGCTGAGTGATCTCCCTGTCCTTATCTCAACCCATGAGCCTTTTCTCTCCCCTGTCCAGCTGAGGAGGGGAGTGACAGAGTGCCTTGGTGGGCACCTGGCATCCAGACACAGTTAACCCGCCAAATTATCAAAATGCAATTATGAGTTCCTTCAAACTAATATGCAATAAGAACAAAATGAGGACATCAAAATATTTCTTTAGTCATTTTATATATCAAAAATTTTAATTTAAAAAAAAATTCTGGAGGCCAAAATTGTCTACTTTATTCAAATCTGTAAAGCAGAATGAGGGAAGAAATCCCAAAACATGAAGTATCAAGGATGGTGTGAAATATCTATTTTCTGTCTGGGGGAAACATTGGGATTGACCCTAAATGCATTTTTATCCGTTTGCCCTAGGAGCCCCAAATCGATCCTGCCTGCCAGAGTTCTGCCGAGGACTTGCAGTACTGTGCATCACACCACGGTGCCCACTGCCACCCCTCTTCTTGGGCTGCGCTCTGGCACTGTGTATGCACAGCTAAAATTACGTGGGAGGCTTTGCTGGAGTCCAGGGGGTCTGACAATCTCCTCAGCAAAATTTGCCGATCGGTTTAAGACCACAAAATGCTTTGGCAGCAGAGCTGTTATCGAGTGGAAGAGACTCACCGGTGTGCAAGGAGGCAGTTCCTCCCCTGACTGACCCGGCTGAGGCAAATTCGCCTCAGCAACAGACCTGGCCCTAAAATTTCAGCAAGCAGAGAAGTTTCTTATGGGTTTTGGCTTTTCATTGTTAGAACTGTCTAGCTGAGCTAATAAGCAAATTCCTAAAGTCACATGAGTTTGGTTTTTTTTTATTTTATTTTTTAATCTGTAGTGTCTTTTCTTCTTATCTACTCAGCATGCATCTCTCATTAGTGCAGTTCTGAACAGCTGCTTGCACAGAGGTTGCGTTTGGTGAACATCTCCAGCCACAGTTTACAAAATCTGAAAGACTGACACGGCACATAGTTTTGGCTGTTGTTTGTCCTCTTATCTTGTGATAGCTGTTGTGGAACTTCGTTGGGGGACACCTAAGGAGCCTCTAGTGTTTAGTCCCCTGCTGTAATGAAAGGTTTGATTTCTTCTGAAGTTCTGCACTCTTGGAACGAGATACTGATAAATGTGTGAGACCATTAAGCCTTATAACACCACCAGTATTTATATTCAAATACCCCAAAATGACTTTTTGGGAGAATATATTAGTAAATTAATGAACCGGTTTAAAAGATTTGCTGCTTTGGCCGTGTGTATAGTTGTGTCTGTGATCACACAGGGTTTGTAGCCATGATCCCATGTCACGTGTTCATTGCCACACTGTACCATACGATTACCATATCATTACCATGGCAAGTGCAGTGAACTCTAGTGATTGCAGCATTTGGAAGATTATTTACAATTTATTCATTCAAGGATGGGGAGAAGGAAATACAGAGGAAATGTACATTTGTTCCCTGTAGCCTTCCTGAATTTCATGGAATTAAAAAGCAAAGAGTATCCTACAGCCTGGGGGAAGGCTGGCTCCTCTCAGGTGTGAGTCCCCCTTGAACAGTTTGGTACAGCACTGGACTGTGTTTCCACGGGTACTGTACATTCCTAGGACTCTGTTATGGAAAATCTTAAAGTGCTATTATTTTTAAAAGGTAACATATATAAATAATATAACTACTATATAAATATGAAAATAAATGTAGTGCTATCATTCATCACTCTGCAACCATTTAGTTCATACTGCCAAGTCAAATGACTTTTGCATGTATTACCTTCCTGCTAAGCTGCATCAGAGGTCCTATGAAAATGCATTTCAGTCTGCCAAACCAAATAATCTGTTGCCAAGAAACACATAGAGCTTTTTTAATAACTCTTTTTCTATCTTTATGCAGTTTAGACAAGAATGGCTTAAATATTTGATTGAAAGAGGTCATTAATCAACACTTCTGTTGACAAGTGGTCTCCATCTTTGGAGAGAGGATTTTATTTCAAACATTTTTTGGGTCCACAGGAGTTACCTCTTATGAATTTCTTGTCTTACGGAAAGCCTTTTGATATCATGTTCTGTAAAGAAGTAAAGGGCTTTAGAGTCCCAGTTCAAGGTATAGGCAAAGCCCAGGACCCTCTGTTTGCCTCCCACCAGTTGTGAATAATTTTCATTGATTTAATGCCAGGTCTATTTATCTTATGGCTTGCTTACGTGAGCAGTAACCATAAACCAAGCTAAAACGTGGATCTACAGTACTCTAATTGTTCCCTGGTAACTGCTCGAGTGCTCCCATGCCAAGCAGTGCACACCAGGCATGTGACCTGCTCCTTACTCTCTTTTTCTCTCCTTCTTCCTCTTCTGAATCTCAAATTTACTTTGGGGTAAGAATGGATGAATTCATACAGTCACTGTTGCCAGTCTTTACTCAAACAGTTTTGTGGGGAGTTCATCTTCTTTGCCCTAGAGGTTTTTTTGCTACTTGTTATTTAGTGTATCCGAGCCTTTCCAGGTAATATATTCATAACATGACACCAGTGAGAGGGTAAACTCACTCTTGCAGGAACCTATGGATGGCTGGATTCTTTGGCGGTGGGTTGCAGGAAGGGACTGCATGGTCACTCACATGTTTTACTTTAGTTGTGATGGAAAATATGTAACTAAGTGGAATAGTTTTCATTGCAGCTCAGAAGTACTAAGGTTTTGTGCCTTATACTAAATAAATAAATGTATTTTATAATAAGGATTAAACAAATACACAGTTTTAAAATACTAAGGTTTAAATAAATATAAATATAAAATTTAAGTAAACATAACACTTTAGTAATTATACTAAATACTAAGGTTTTGGGCCAATCACAGTTGGAATCCTGTGTCTGAGGGCAGCTTGTCTCCTGCTTTCACGTTCTTTCTGCTGGAATCTGTTTTTCTCCTCTAAAGAAGTGCATCTATTTCAGTGTTTCAGCAGAGGAAGAGGTGGTAGGTAGCTATGATAAATCAGTTCTCATGTAGCTGATTTAATAGATCTTTGAAAGTTCTTATAAGCTGAACTGGTCATTCAAAAAACATGTAGAAAACTTGCAGTGCTGCTGGAGAAAACTCAGATTCAGACACCAGTCACAGGAAGAGTTAGTATGTAGCATCCTATAAGGGACAGTTGAACTGGTGTTTAGAATTATAGTATCTGCAAATTATTGTCTTCAGACAGTTTCTTCCACGATTCTTCCAATGTTTCTGTGAAAAAGGATTATCGACACAAAAATAGTCGTCTGGTACCTGTAGTGTGAAGAAGGCCATTATCATCGACTTCTTTGCAAGAACATAGTCACTTCTTAAAACATTTTGAATTCCCATACAAAGTTTAAACTTTCTTTGCACTGAGTGTGGCATTCAATTATTTTAATTCTCCAAAATCAATACTTGAACAAGTATTCTAACAAAGCGAGGGGAGTAACTGTGGAGTCATGCCAATGAACTCAAGAACAAACTTATCTTAAGGCAACACAGATTTGATGTGCAAGGTTGTTGTGCAAGACAACGCAGATTTGATGTAATATTCTTTTTGTTAAATGTCTTATCCTCTAGGGTCTCCCTAAGCTTTTGTTACTGTTAGCAAGTGGTGAGGACTCTGGCACTAGATGGCGAAGTTAGGTAAACTGTGATCATACTACCAGCTCGAAATAAAGGAGTTAAAAATAATCCACAATTTAGTTTGGGGGGAAAAAAAAACAAACAAAAAAACCCAACAACAGAAAATGTCCTCAGTATCCCTGGGATGCAGAAAAGCTCTCGGATGTCCTACCGGCAGCCCTTCCTTCTCCACAGCCTCTCTGAAAGGTTAAAAGGGTGGTAGCTGTGCAGCCCCTTTACTCCAAAGGCATGGTAGTCCAACAGAGCTTCTGTGCAGAAAAACAGCCATCGAGTAACTCTCAGCGGTGGTTTTCAGCCTGTCCCCTGTGGAGTTTAGAGTCCTTCTCAGCAGAGGTCAGGGAAGGCACTATTGTGATGGAGCAAAAGCGAAATAACCTTAATGCACTAATTGTATTTCCCTTGCAAATTACTGCTGGACTTCATTTTTCCTGCTGCCTCAGAGGTTTTGAGGCTCTGTCTGGAGCTAAAAAGGGAAGGTGGGAGCTAGGACTCTTCATTGCATCAGTCCTAGTGGCACCATTGCCCTCCCCTGCCTTTCCTCTCCTCTTGTCGGTACCCCACTGCCTCTAGCGCTGCCCTTTACTAAATAACAGGACACACAGTCTCAGCATGGCCTCACGGGGCATGGAAAACTTGGAGAAAAGTTGCACTTTGATCCGTAACTCTTTCTCATTCTGTTGCTTCTGGACTAAATCCAGCCTTCACGCCATGAGGTTTTGAGGGAAGGCAAGTCCGTGGGGGTGTGTGAACTGCACAGTTGGAGAGGAAGGAGAAAACATGATTCTGCCAAACTGGGTTTTTGGAAGGGGTGGGAGCTGTTAGAGTTTGCCGAGTTGTTTGAAATACTTAGTGGTGTCCCTGGCAGACAGGTTAGAGACCTGAGTGACAGATTACACCTATCTAATAGTTTCACAAGGCGTTATAATCTCTAATACCAAAGCTACAAGCACCAGGAATTTGGATGATGTATCTGTATTTGTGAATATATCTATATACGCATGAAAAAACCTCACAATATCTCTAATTGTTATAGAAAGCACTGCTGAGAAATTTTGACAGTGGCTTTGGGCAAAACCCACTGAAAACCTCCTAATTAAGAGTTGTCATGTTCCCATGGTAAGAAGCCCTCAGAAAAAACACATCAAATGTTGCTCTAAGCGCTGCTCTTTGGCCAGGAAATAGGCAGTGAATCAGTATCGAGCACAAGGCTGGAACACCCCAGAAACCATTTTGTAAATCACACAATCCTGATATTCCAGCAGTTGCACTTCTATTTCATCCGGATGTGGACAGCCACTGTCAGAATCTTGACACATCTTGAGCATTCAACGGAATTCTTGGAAACATCTTTAGGATTTTTTTCACAATTTTAGCACCATGCTTTTTTTCCTCCTATACTTGGACCTCTTGGAGATAGGTATGGCCAGGCCTGGTATGTTTCCACTGGAGATATGGGGACAGGTGAGACTCCTGAGGGTCAGTTATTTGATAGCATGTGAATGTCACAAAGGTTGCCGTGTCCTTCTAGCTGCCACATCTGGCGTTCAGTGCGGTAGGGCTCTTCCATGAAGAGTCAGTTATCTGCCTTTGCAGTGCAGTGGGCAGAAAGTAACCCCCTAACAGAATACTCTAGAGGCATTTTATTCCTCAAAATTTCTCCTGTGGGACTTTCCACAGCTGGAAAGTCTTCTCTGGTGCATGACAGTAATTGCTCTGCTTACAGAGCAAAGCAGGAAAAAAATTCTTGCTCCTTTTCCCACACTGACCATAAAATGTACTGCCTGGCCTTGGACCAAGGGCCAAGAAATAATGCGTTACCATGTAGCATGTTCAGCTGGGGAAAGTGCTTTGACATTTAAAGGGATGTTTTAAAATCATCTCATACACAATTCTGCTGGGGAGCAGCAAGAGCCGGGCTGGTCCCCCAGGGAAGCCGAGCCAGGAGGCGAGGGCAGCCACACGGCAAGCCAGGCAGGGCAGGCAGTGCTGCCACAGCAGAGCACGGTCCCACAGCACCAGAGGCAGCCAAGGGCCCTGAAAATCCTTTCAAAAAGCCTGTACTAGGTTTTTAAGCACCCAGATAGATCCACAGGCTACTTATTGAGGACTCCGCTATTACATCTTTTGTTGGTCTTCACGCGGGGTCTTCCAGCCATTGATAAACGTACTGGCTGTTGATAAAAGTCCTCAGCCTGAAATTGCCTGCCACTGGAGTCTGTAAAGAGTTTTTCCACCAGGGGAAACACAAGGGTATAGTAAGCATTTTGTTTTTCTCTTCTCACACCTGACTTCACATTTTTTTTAACTGGGAAGGTTGATTTCAGCAACAGGCTCTGGCTGAGGTTCGTGTTAGAGAGATTGTCCTTTATATAAAAGACGAGAGAAACTAGGAACAATTGATTCTTTCTGTGTTGCTATTTATGATATTAGTCAAAAGTTGCTGTAATTAAGCTGCTTCCAGAAAGACCAGTGTTCAGCTAGTTGTTGCTGTTTGCTTGCTTTTTTCTTGGGGGAGTGGGGTGTCGATATTTATGAAATGTTTCAAAGGAGCAGACTCTGTTCTAGGACAAAAAGTCTCAAAACCCTCTCTTCTGCCCTCCTTGATTCTCATTTTCCTGTTTGCATGCTTTCCTCCTGCAAATTGTTGCTCAGAAACTGCCTTCCAAGCCCGTGTTTGCATGGGCATGCAGCTGATGCCTCCGCACGGACCACAGAGATCCATCTCCAGTGACTCCTGTGGAGATAGTGACATATCGTTAACATCCCTCTCCCACTGTCAGGAATGCAATATCTTTTGTTCTGGCTTGTCTAACTTCTCCCAAGATTGTATTAGGGATAGCTAATGTCACTGGTTCGTCTGGATTGATCATTCCGAGGGGCTTAATTTGGTCTGTGGTTGATCTGTCCTTTGATTGTCAGAAGTTTTTCAAGTGACTGTTTTTATGATGTGTAACTGATGTTTGTTTCCTTCATGTGGCTACCATTGCAGACTGTCTATTAATTGCGGCAATGCTAATCACTTAACTGTCACGGGTAGAAATACATGCATACATATACACATATGCAGTTTAGTAATTTTTTAAAAACTATAACAACAAAGAATGTAAAGGGCCAAGATTCTAGATACAAACACTTAGTAAGAAAGTCAAAGAGTTAGTTTAATCAATGCAGTATTGTAATTAGCAGTTGAGTAGTCTAATTATTTATTAATGCATGGTGTTTATTCTTACTTAGACAAACTCTTTGTCAATAAAAAATCATTATACAAGAATTAGTAGTATTCAGATAAAAGTCTTTGAAGCAATAAAAAAAGGTACTGTGATTACTGTGTAATTCTGAAGGAAATTATCAATACCTATGAAGTATTTATGGCATCCACAGGCTCTCAGATGTAGCTGAAGCTAGTGAGACTATGAAAGAATCAGGACTATTAAAAAAAACTGTTTAGTGGATTATAGCATTTTACTTTTCTTCTTATTTCCACCGAGCTTCGGTAGAGTAAAATATCTGCTCTGTTCTTTGAAATATTCCTTGTAAGGAACATAACTTCATCATCCATGGAGGTTTGTATTAGAACTTTATGTTGGAGACTTAGGAGTTTATTTCCAGTCTTCACTGCGGTCTTGCAAACAGAAATGACAGATAACACATACATATTACACAAATGTCAGTGGCTAGTTCAAAGCCAAGCCTGATCCTTGCAAAATTTCTATATGGAATAATGCAAAAGAGGACATATGAGTGGTAGGGTGACAATTAACAATTTCCTGTGCAGGTTCACTAATGGAAGATCTTTGTCTGACTAAAATTATCAAATGTGGATACTGTATATGAGCATCAGCCTCTGTTGAATCCAGACATCTTCAAACTTTTGCTCTAACAAAAATTATTACTTCATAGTGACATCTATTGTATTTCTGTCGAAGTTCAGTGTTGTCCCTTTACTAAGACATGGTATGATGACTTAATGACAGTTTCAATCACAGTTAAACAGAGGATTTTGGGGGTTGGATAGGATGTCCTCAGAACACCTTTCCTTTGGACCACAGGTGCGTTGACATGTCACAATTTTAGGAAAAAAATGTTTATGACGTGAATCACCTACTTCTGAGTCGGTATTTCAGATTGTTTGATGAACAACTTCTTGGTTAAAAAATAAGAATTTTAAGTGTGTTGCCTAGGCAGTCTTTCCACTTTGCTTATAAATGACTTACCCATTGCTTGTGTTTTGACCACAGATTTTTTTCCTATAAAAGTACAAAGGAAAAAGATGGGCAGAAAACAAATATTTGCTTTTGAACGGGGAATGAAGAGAAACAAGAAAGCATACAACTTAAAAGAGACAGTAGTATTATATGGTAAAAAATTAATATATAAACCTTGTTGATAAGGGAATGAAAATATACCTCATTGATAAGGGAATGAAAATATCCCAATGACACAAAATAAGGAAGTTTTGCAATCTAAATACAGTGTTTTCTAAGTCATTCTAAATTCTTTTTTTTTTTTTTAAATAAGAAAATTTATAGGCCATAAGACATAACAATAACTTTGGCCTGTCATTTTACTTCTTGTACTTTTCAGTACTCGGAGGTCTAGATGTGCAGATTGATACAAAACTTTGTTAGTAACAGCTTTACCTCTTTTTTTTTTTATTTTTTTAACGGGTGTGTCTTTTGCGCCTCCGTGTTGTGTTTTCTCTGGTCTCTTCCTTGGAAATCCTACACACATGTTCTAGATATTATTAGCGATCTTATGTTGGCTAAATTAGGTTTATACAGAAGCCATTTTACTGCCCTTGCTGCACTCCTCTCCCGTGTTAGACCAAGAAGGCAGGAGCTGAGCCTGTAAAGAGAAATCAGAGTCTCCACAGCCTCTTGTGCCAGAGGCCTTCAAGGTGGCATACATGAACATCTACAGCTGTGTGAGCGCCGTCAGGAGCCTGTCCTGCCTGCATGGCACTGCTGCCCGATGCCAGCCAGCCCTGGAAACTGCAGCAGGACAGTGGGAAGGAGATTATGTGTTATATTATTTGTTACAAAATCACAGAGTGGTAGGGGTTGGAAGGGACCTTCAGAGACCATCTAGTCCAATTTCCCTGCCAAAGCAGGTTCACCTGCAGCAGGTTGAACAGGAACACACCCAAGCAGGTTTTGAGTATCTCCAGAGAAGGAGACTCCACAGCCTCTCTAGGCAGCCTGTTCCAGTGCTCTGTCACCCTCAAAGTAATGAAGTTTTTCCTTATGTTCAGACGGATTTTCCTGTGTTCCAGTTTGTGCCTGTTGCCTTTTGTCCTGTTGCTGGGCACCACTGAAAGGAGTCTGGCCCCATCCTTTTGGCACCCGCCCTTCAGGTATTTATAAGCATTGATGAGATCCCCTCTCAGTCTTCTCCAGGCTAAACAGACCCAGCCATCATCATCATGCAACAGTGTTGCAGCTTAGGGAAAAAAAGAGGATATATGGCCTTTGGAAAGAAGGGCAGGCCACTCAGGAGGACTACAAAGAGGTAGTGAAGCTATGTAGGGAAAAAATTAGGAAGGCCAAAGCCCAGCTAGAACTAAACCTGGCTTCTGTTGTCAAGGACAACAAAAAAAGTTTCTATAAATATATTGGCAATAAAAAGAGGACTAAGGATAATCTCTGTCCTCTAGTAGACCAGGCTGGTAACGTATTGACTAAGGACGAGGATAAGGCTGAGGTACTTAATGCCGTCTTTGCCTCAGTCTTCAGCAGTAGGACCAGTTGTTCCTTGAGTTCCCTAACCCCTGAGCTAGAATACAGGGATGGGGAGAAGAATGAAGCCCCTGTAATCCAAAGGGAAATGGTGAGGGACCTGCTTCAGCACCTGGAGGTGCACAAATCTATGGGGCCGGATGGGATCCATCCAAGGGTACTGAAGGAGCTGGCGGAAGTGCTCACCAGGCCACTCTGCATCATTTATGAACAGTCCTGGATAACCGGGGAGGTCCCAGCCGACTGGAGGTTGGCAAATGTGACACCCATCCATAAGAAGGGCCGGAAGGAGGATCCGGGGAACTACAGGCCAGTCAGTCTGACATCGGTGCCTGGGAAGGTCATGGAACAGATCATCCTCAGTGCCATCACACGGCACATGCAGGAGAACAAGGTGATCAGGCCCAGTCAGCATGGGTTTGTGAAAGGCAGGTCATGCCTGTCAAACCTGATCTCCTTCTATGATGAGGTGACCCGCTTAGTGGATGAAGGAAAAGCTGTGGATGTTGTCTACCTGGACTTTTGCAAGGCTTTTGACACCGTTTCCCATAGCATTCTACTGGAGAAACTGGCTGCTCGTGGCCTGGACAGGTGTACCCTTCGCTGGGTAAAAAACTGGTTGGATGGCCGTACCCAGAGAGTGGTGATAAATGGAGTTAAATCCAGTTGGTGTCCAGTGACAAGTGGTGTCCCCCAGGGATCGGTGCTGGGACTGGTTCTCTTTAATATCTTTATTAATGATCTGGATGAGGGGATTGAGTGCACCCTCAGTAAGTTCGCAGACGACACTAAACTGGGGGGGCGTGTTGATCTGCTTGAGGGTAGATTGGCTCTGCAGAGAGATCTGGACAGGCTGGACAGATGGGCTGAGGCCAATGGTATGAGGTTCAACAAGGCCAAGTGTCGGGTCCTGCACTTGGGTCACAACAACCCCATGCAGCGCTACAGACTGGGGGCGGAGTGGCTCGAAAGCTGCCTGGCAGAGAAGGATCTGGGGGTGTTGGTGGACAGCCGGCTGAGTATGAGCCAGCAGTGTGCCCAGGCAGCCAAGAGGGCCAACAACATCCTGGCCTGCATCAGGAATAGTGTAGTGAGCCGGAGTAGGGAAGTAATCATCCCCCTGTACTCGGCACTGGTGAGGCCTCACCTCGAGTACTGTGTTCAGTTTTGGGCCCCTCACTACAAGAAGTACATTGAGGTGCTGGAGCGTGTCCAGAGAAGGGCTACCAGGCTGGTGAGGGGTCTGGAGGACAAGCCTTATGAGGAACGACTGAGGGAGCTGGGGTTGTTTAGCCTGGAGAAGAGGAGGCTGAGGGGTGACCTTATCACCCTCTACAACTACCTGAAGGGAGGTTTTAGAGAGATGGGGGCTGACCTCTTCTCCCACGTGGCAAGTGATAGGACAAGAGGAAACGGGTTCAAGTTATGTCAGGGCAGGTTTAGATTGGATATTAGGAAGCATTTTTTCACTCAAAGGGTTATTAAACATTGGAATGGGCTGCCCAGAGAGGTGGTGGATTCACCATCCCTGGAGGTGTTTAAGAAAAGGGTAGATGAGGTGCTTAGGGACATGGTTTAGAAGTGGGTGTTTTTAAATCAGGGTAGGTTAACGGTTGGACTTGATGATCTTAATGGTCCCTTCCAACCTCACTTATTCTATGATTCTATGATTCTATGATCTCAGCCTTTCCTCATAAGAGAGATGCTCCAAACCCCTAATCATCTTTGTAGCCCTCTGCTGGACTCTCTCCAGTAGTTCCTTGTCTTTCTTGAACTGGGGAGCCCAGAACTGGACACAGTACTCCAGATGTGGCCTCACCAGGACAGAGTAGAGGGGGAGGATGACCTCCCTCGGCCTGCTGGCCACACTCTTTTTAATGCACCCCAGGATAGCATTGGCCTTCTTGGCCACCAGGGCACATTGCTAGGTCACGGTCAACTTGTCCACCAGGACTCCCAGGGCCCTCTCCGCAGAGCTGCTTTCCAGCAGCTTTTCCTCACAGAGCTGGTGCTGCAGTGACAGGGCTACGAGATTTTCAGAGTGGAGTGGTATTGAGTAAGAGCAGGCTGTTTTGGCTTAGATTTTGCCTCAGTTACTGTCTGAGGTGGCAGCCTGACACAGGAAAAGCAAGCAGGCAAAATTCTTCAGTTTGAAGGGGTTTGGTATGTCAGAGGGCACATTTGCTGTAGGTGCAATTTACTTCCATTTTGCATGCTGTGGTCTGGGAAAGCGCTCGTTCAGCCAGTCGAGGTAGACTTCCCTTGTACACTGCTGCCAGTCCGACACATTAGCACATACACTCTAACAGGTGGCCAGTAATTAATCTTGTGAAAGCAAGACAAAACAACAAGAAAAAATTTGGCCCTTTTAAAACCTTCAGAACATTTAATGAATATCACTGCATGAACCTAAACCACATCTACTGAAAGACAAGTCCCTACAAGTGCTTTGCACAACAGTCACTAACTTATATTGTAAAAGTATCTCCAGCTACATCCAGGACTTCTCTGTGCTCAGGTCACCACTGTGATACCCAAGGTATTGAATCTGTTGTATTAAGAAGGTCACTCCAGGCTTCTGCTGAAGGCAAAAGCATGCAAAGAGGGTCTGCTTCCACCACTCATCTAGGACGGAGCTTGGTCCAGCTCCCAGTGAAGTTAAGGAAAGACCGAATTAAACCTCTGGGATTCCTCTTTTGCCCAGGGTTATTTTACAAATGAGCCTGACTCTGAGCCCTCCACAGAAAAGATTCAGGATGGTGAACTATAGTGATTTGTGCAGTAGAAAAAGGTTTCAGGTTCATCTTTAAAGTGAGATCATTCTTCCCCTAGATATAATGTCATGTATAATAGAAGTATCCTGAATTCTCACTTATGAAGCTAAGAACCAGAGAAAAATCCCAGAGTCTACTGATCACATAAGGAAAAATAAACTTCTAGACACGTCATTTCATCTATTCCCTTTGGAAAGACATTCTAGGGATAATGGATTATATCCAAATCATATGGAATTATTTAATGGTGTAAGCATCATACCCCTTTGTTTTGTTTCAATTACAGTGCTACCTCACATTTTGTTGCAAAAATAATTTGCTAAAAAGGCCATCTCCTGTGCTGCGATTGAAATGAGGATATTATTGCTGCTCATTCTTACTATAGGCTGTGGATCACAGCAAGAGACAGGAAAGGGTTTGAAGAAGCAGATGCTTTGAAACATCCTGGCAACTTCCCTGAGGAATTTGGGTATTTCGGGTTTGCAGGGGCTAGGCTTCAGCATGCCCTTATTTACTTGCATAAGCCAGAGACGCTAGTCCACAGGTCTGAAACGGCCTGTGGCTCTCGGAGCATGTAAATGAAGGTCCTAAGCCGGGGTGCGTCATCTCACAGACAGTAGGGGCCAAGCTGGCACAGTGGCTGGGTATCCGAATGTTGATGCGTGTGAGGTGGCAAGCCAGCAGACCGGGGGAGGATACAGCTCAGTTGTTCCAGCGCATCTCAAACTGGTGGTGGAGCAGGGAAACAGTTGTCGTCTTCTGCCAGGAAATGCCAGAGCCAGAGCCCTTCTCCTCAGCTCTTGGCAGAGACAGAGGTGAAAAAATGCCCAGGCTTCTCTCTGTAGCTCTCCAGCCAATTATGAATAATTCACATCAGATCAGGAGGGGAACAGAATTTTGTTCTCAAATACTGAAGTTCCAGAAAATTCAGAGTGGAAAAAAACATGGAGATAAATCTCAGGCATGGACAAAGCTCTTCATAAAGCATGTTTCACTCCTGAGTCACAAAGCTGAAGAATTTATTTCTCTGCCCCAAACACCACTCACTACTGGTGTAAAGAAATCAATGACTTCTGTAACAGACTCTAGGGAAGCCGGTGGACATAGTTCATTGCTTCCCTCACAGCTCCTGCTAGAGTACGTAATCACTCACCCAGGGGCTGTGCACTTTCTTCACATCCACTCAGACCCCACGAAGCACAAAAGAATAGAGGGCACAGAGTTCACAGAAGGGAAAAATTCCAGTGAAACCATCTTGGCTAACAATACAGTAAAAATAAATTAGCAAAAGTTGTTCCTTTGTAAGGCTTCAAAGTAAAGATGGACTTCACATTTTTCAGAATTTTATTGGCAAGTATTTTTTTTTAATGTATTTACTGGCTGAAAGAACTAATCTGAAGTTAACTTATAGCTGGCTGAAAAGAAATGGTGATATGTGAAGGTAAATGACAAGAGGCTTGAAGTAGCAGATAAGTGGGATAATGAACTGATCCAGGGAGGCATTGCTTCTCTTAAGGCAAATGTTGTCATCTTTATAACAGCACCATTCAGCCCTGAACTTCCTTAGAATTAGTTGTTCTTTCTCTGGTAAGACCGGGCTTACTGACATTTTTCATTTTTTCACATTAAGCAGGTTCTGTGATAATAAGGGTGGTGGTTTTCACACTACGCTGAGCATACACTGCTTTGCCTAGTGAGGACTTGACCTTAAATCATTCTGCACTTGGAGCAGTTGGAGAAGCGGAAGAGGGAAATGTCAGGAGTCTTACTTCTGTAACTGTGATTCTGAATTTCACATCTCTCTTTTTGTGAGTTATCTCTTCAGATACTAAGTATTATGATTCGCTGTGCCAGACTGGGTTTGCTGCTTCATAGCTGTAAGATTGATAGGGAATTTCAGCATATGATTCATCAACAGAAACGTCTTAAAATTGATATTTGTAGGAAATCTGTTGGGACCAAAGACGAAAACCTGTGCACACACAGAAACAACATAATCTTAAGTATTATCTGCTTCCCTGGCCTTTACGAAACTTGCCAATCTGGGTACTTGTCAAAAATGGGAAGTAGATGTCATTTGGATTAGTTACTTTCACAGTTTATATTGCATGTATATTTGCATGGTACTTGCCAACAGAACTAACTGTTTATCTCTGACAGTTTTGAAGAATCCCTAAAAGACACTCTGAATAGCAAATAAAAACTATTTGTTAGATAAGGTTGGTGGTATTTAGGGTTTTAACCTTTCCTGTGCTCGATATGCAAATACATGTACTATTTTTTTAAAAAAACCAACCCTGCCAATCCTGCTATTTGCACTGGCAAATTCTTTTGTGTTACATTCTCCCTCTGTCACAGAGGATGCCTTTTTATGCTGTTACATCTTATTCTCATTTATAAGTATAGTATTTTGAAAAAAACTCATTTTAGAAGGTTAATGTGGGGAACAGAATAACACAGACAGATAATTTTTCCTCATATTTTACTGGACATGGAAATACTTTCAAGAACAGACCTGATTCAGCTGCAAGGACTTTTATTCAAGAAATGAAAAAGGACTCTCTCCCCCCAAGCCATCTACCACTATTTATTTTCCCACCATCTTCACCTGCCACCCACCCTTGCATAGCTGTGCCACGTACCTACACATCTTCTTACATGGTTTTTTGTTG
This sequence comes from Pluvialis apricaria, assembly GCA_017639485.1. NCBI lineage: Eukaryota > Metazoa > Chordata > Aves > Charadriiformes > Charadriidae > Pluvialis > Pluvialis apricaria. Next base: position 48,879,522 of record CM030010.1, on the reverse strand, counting down.
GTGTCCTCCCAGCCTTAAATGCTGTCCAGAATCTAAACTACATTCCAATTTTGTTATTACAGAAATCTGGCTTTACCTGACACAGATTCAATGTCGTGGGTAATGCAACAGCACACTCACAATGGATATCTTCTGGAGACCACACTATGAAAGGAGGTGGGCAACAAGGTCTCCACCAAGAGAGACTTCTGGGAGTCCCTGCAACATCTTCCCAAGGGATATTGGATATGAGAAGCAGCTTCAGAGGGAAACATGCAAACCCTTCAAAGGACAAAGGTCCCCTGGAACGCTGGGCAGGTGCAATGCACTGCATGCTGCTACGCCACTCTACAGTGCCCTAACAAGGAGAGACAGCAGAATCTCAGCCAGCGCAAGCAAAGAGTTTGTGGCTCTGGCAGATGTTCATCACTAAAAGAGTTACTAGTTGTGCACCGATTGTGAGGAGAACAAAAAGAACAGAGAGAACTGTGATGTTTTGATGTAGATTTTAACTATTCTTAAATAGAAAATGCTATATCCCAAGAAACACTCATATTATTTAGAAACACAATTATTTGGTAAGTGAAATGACAACAGTGACTCACCTCACGGCAAGACTAGTTTTGTCTGTGAAGTCTTACAGAGACCAACAAACAAAAGATGCAGTCAAGAAACACATCTGCTGTAAGCTGAATCCTAAGTATTTAAGAGAAAAAAAAGTGTTATTTCTGATGACATAAGAAATGTATTCCCTATGAACAATCTACAAACACTTTCAAGTGAAGGGTTAGGTTATTCAGTCACATGCAAGAATAAATCACCTACCAGCACGCATTTTCTAAATTAACTGTGCTGCTGTCAGCAGGCAAAGTTGAATTGCTTTGAATTCTAAAATAGACAGACACACTGTCTGCTAAAATAACTAGATAAACTGATACAGTCCTTTGCCTCCAGGAACAAGTATCAACCTCAGGGCAAGACACGATGTCTAGAACATTTGCCCTCATGCAACTGGCCTTGCCTGGCAGGCTAGTTCACTGCATAAATGGACTTGTTGCTCAGCCTCAACTCTTTGGATCAAACTCTGGAAAGACCTTAGTTAATGCTTCATTTTGTCTACTAAATTGCAAACATATAAAGATGTTTTTACCTTGATCTTCCTGTCTTCTGAATGATTGGCTTAAGAATATTTTAAAATTTGTTTTCCTGCACACACAAGTCCTAATTAAATGCTAGAACAGCAGACAATTCCACACGTGCCTGTGATGAATTAACCTCACTCTGAATTGCCCGTTTTCACTTTATTTCCTCTTTACGGCTTGTTCATTTCATGCTCCCCTACTTACCCAGTTGTAGGCAAGATAGTCACTTATGTTTTCCACTTTACTTCCAATTCTAATTTACGATATCGTAATCAATATATGTATCGAAATAAGGACAGAAAAGTGTAAAGCACCCATAAACCATGCAGGAATAAGGAGTTTTGTGTGAGTCCACTTTTATACCTCTACAATTCACCAAACTGGATTCTTGCAGTGCAGGAGGTCTGCTCAGTGCCGGGGGAGAAAACAGCACTTGGAGCTACCAACTGTATTATGTGTTTCCTTCTGGCGTTGGCTAGAACAGCCAAGAGACCGTTGGAACAGACACCACCAACTTAAAGCCTGCGCTGTGATATCTGGAAGCGCTTTTGGGATCTTGGATCAGAGTGCATGTTTCAACCGCAGACCAGGGCATGTCCCATCCTTACCACACACAGGTGTCTGGGGAGAAAACTGGACACCTGGGCCAGGTGGATACAGTGCTCAGGTTTTCAGTCTTGAGGACCTGAATTAGGAATCTGTGTAGTGGCCACCTGCTGTCTTGTGACTTCTGCTCCCTTTCCCAAAGGTGATGGAGCACATCATGCAGCAGGGAGTTCCTCTCTTCAGGAAAACCTCTGTTTTTCTCCTGAGTGGCTACAGCTCAGCCACTCACCATCCTGCCTGTACATGGTCCACACTGGGAGAAAGCACCAGATCAGGAAACCTGAGCAGTAGTAAATGAAGGGATCACATGAGAAAGTAGAGGTCAGTAGCTCCTGTAACATATCCTTAACAACAGATTCACTTTAAAAAAAAAATGTTCATAAAATATTTTTCACAAATAAAAAGTGACTGTCTTCTGTCCACCTCCATCTTTGCCTGGATTTGTTGCAGGACTGAAAATTTGACACAAAACCTGCTATATGAAAGTATGACCACAGACAGAAGTTGGATGAAAAGCAACAGCCAGAATATTCATTAACAATTAAACTCCAAAGATGTGAAAAGCCTGCAAGATTTCAAGCTGCACAAAATGTTTGGGCTGGATCCCATGTTTGCAGTGCTGTTTCTTTGTTGATTAGGATGATGGCCTTATACATAAAAAGAATGACTTGCACTAAACCTGAAGGTTTGTAATAATTACAGTAAAACAGATGTTCTTATTTTTAATGTTGTACAGAATGATATTTATGAGTTTCTTGCCATTCAGTTGCTGGACTTAGTCCTTTGAATAAATTGCTTTTTGTTCCTTGCCTCGTGCTTAATTTCCAGCAGTGGGATTTAACTTTGTGTTTAAACCATTTCTTTCCCCATCTGCTACTTTATATAATGTTACTCAGTTTAATTTTCAGTTTTTGGCGTTCTTAGGCTAGGCCAAGGCTGCTATGGGTTATAAATGACTCAACAAGAGCAAACATGAAGTAGGTCTTCAGAACCTGAATTAAATATCTGAACAATGTTCATATCCTTAATTAAATGTTGTTTCTGTGTCTGCCATACATGATTTGTTTCAACTCGGTTATTACTCAGAAAAGTTGATTTCTACTAACCTTGGACTTTATGAATGGAATGTATTCTTTAAACCGAAAGCACTGAAAATATGTCCTGCCCGTCCTGAAAGAGGTACTGTGTTGATCCTAATTTCTGCTTATAGCAGAGACTTGACTGGATTCCATATTAGTATCATCCCATGCTGATGAATTAAAAAAAAAAAAGTAATTTATTCTTTCTGGCTGATTCAGTTTTTTACATAACAATTTTCATTTCACTCATCTATTTGCATACTTCCCCATTGGAAGGGAAAGATTCAAAGAAATGTTGTTGGCAGCATTATACCTCTTGCTCCTCTGAAAAGAAATTGCATTCTTGAGGAATATGAAAGTACAGTTATCTCGAAGTACAGTGGAATCTAGGAATTAGCCTTAATTAATGTTGGCAATCCCGTTTTAGTTTTAATTATTTGCAGACAAGTCAAAGTAGCAAATTTTCTTTCTAAAAAACCATGTTTTACTGGACATAAAGCATCCCTTTAGCTTCTGCCACTAATATTTTTACTGGATGTGGAAAGAACTTGCTAACTTCTGCTTGGATTGTGTGGCTCACCCAAGATATGAATAATGAAGCACAAAATAATGAGATTCTGCTGTATGTAAAAGGACCACAGTGTCTTGTGAAGTAGAAAATAAGTGTACTTGTGTGCTCTTGGCAGGAATCTGAGCAGTTCCTTCTTGTCATTGTTCTTTCCAGCTGCTTTTTTTTAGGTTCCCCTCAGTTAATACATTGGAACAAGGATTCACAAAAACTTCTAAAATGAGGCCTCAAAATAGTTAAAGACTAAAATGGAGGATTCTCTAAGAGAAGGTGAATTTTGGTGAGTAGCTGTCAGCACAAGGATTGATTTCTAGACTACGTTACAACTTTGCGGTGGCGTAAATAGCTTTCTACTTTGCAACCACAACCACCGTGTCTGATCCGTAGGGATGGCATTGGGTAACCACCTCTACAAAGTTTCAGCGTTCAGAAACTCACCCCTCTCCCCTGAGTGTAAGTCTAGCCATCTTAAGACCTATCATTGTGTGAAATAAAGTGAAAATGTGGAGAAAGATGACAAGTGACTACCTACAATTTAATTCTAAAGCTAAACAGGGCATATTACATTTTGAGGAACATAACAAAACAATGAAGGCCAGAAATGAAAAGTTAATAATAGTATTATTTTGGCCTTGATCAGACAAGAAAAGACCAGCAGGTGGGTTAGACCGGATATCAACTATTTGAATATCTCGGCTTTTGTAAATTCAAGTGGTAATCTTAATTAGGTATACATTTTCACATCTAAATGCCTAATAATTTGAATGTCTCAGTGAATAGAGGACCATCCCTTTCTCTTGGTAACAAAACTTTATGCATCATTTACTTAAGGAAACAGAATAATTAATTGCGTGATTATATGGCTTTTATCACTACATAACTTGTATCAGATATGCTGAAAACTCCTTAATAGAGTGGAACAAATTCTTCCTTTGAATTATTTTCAGTCAGCCTGATAAGTGTATAATTGCTGGAGATAAACAAAGATGGTACAGATGAAATCTGAAGCACCTTGAAATGATCAGACTCTCCTAGACACTCCTGCAACTGCCAGACATATGACAAAAGAAAGGTGAAGATGACAAAAGTCACTTTTCACTTCTCTTTCCTTGCAAGCTCAGCGTCAAGTGTAGCTCAACTGAATTTGGGAAATTGATCCATCGTGTTTGTTTAATTTTTAAATCATTTAAATATCATATGATATTTAAGAACAAAGTGGTTTTTATTTGTACAGAGGTATGCAGAAAACCACAAGTATTTAGAAATTAAAATAAGATTGTATGAGACTGAAATACATGGTAAATTCCTTGGTGATACTATCACAAACTTCGGGCAAAGCAGCACTGACATTCTGCACTAATTTATGTCTCTACAGTGTAGTCCCTTTTTCCTGTGCTGTTCTAACGCTGAATAAGTTAGATGTTTGATAAAAACAACAGTTTCAGTTTATTGTTTTGCTTGTGAAGTTGTAAATACTCAAGATGAGTGTGGGATTCAAATGTTAATCTACGGCATCTATAGGTGGGAAACTGTTACGGTTATGTTTGATTTGAAAATTTAGTACTATTCTTAAGATTTTCACGTCATGTGTTTTCTTTTTTCTGAGGCACAGTGAGCTAAAGTCATTATTCATTTATCAACCAGGGAGACTTGAAGTTACTTTCCCTGTAAAGATGCCGGAAAAAAAACAAGCTGTACTTTCTACAATTAGAGTTACCAGTTGTATTTGCCTATGAAAATTGGAGTTTGATGTTCTTCATCAGAAAATACCTTGAGTGGTTGAAAAAAAAGTGTGAAGCAGTTACATTTTAATTTTATACAGAAAGTGAAGACATTCCCAAGTCAGTCTTAATCTGTTCTTTTTCTTGCACATGAATAAAAAAAACATAAAAAACTGTTTATCGTTTGCTTCCAACCTGTGGCAATTCCTTTGAACCCAGAGCACTTTTATTTTTCACTTAGTCCAACTCTATGGAAAAATGAGGTTTATAATTAAAAATGTTACTATAGGGTGAAATGTACAGTGGTAGGGTTGACATTATAAGAAGAAAGGAAAATTCGCTCTGTTTTCTGGAAGTCTAAAAAGCACAGACCTTATCTCAGACTTCACTATTACAGTTCAGAGAACTCTGCTGAGCCAAAATTCGTGGCTGTAATTTAGTTTCAGGCTTATGATCTACATAAATGAAGTCAAATAATTTCCTCTGAAATATGGTTGTTCATAACATGCCAAATATTGAGTTATGTTTATCAGTTTGGTGGCTCTGTATCTAGGTTACAGTTTCCATGAAACAGGCAAGACATAATTAAATTCCCACAACACAGAAATATTTGGTACTGTGACAAGTCTCCCTTATAGTGTTGTTGTGTGGGTTAAATATTGATGGGTTTACCTTCTTTTGTACTTTACCAGCATCTCTTAGGAGGCTCCTGAGAAGTAATATAACTAATCTGAAAGGAGAAGGAGATCTGCTAATTTCTTTGCTGCTGTGAAGGAGTGCATTATTCCAATATTAGGCACATCTTTAAGGATTCTCCAAGTAAAATAATTTGTATTTGGGTAGCAAAGGAGATCAGATTAAGACTAGAGACCTGACTGTGCTAGGCACAGAATAAAATATAAAGAAGACGGGGGTTCCTCTCCCCAGCCACTTATGCTTGAAATCTACAACCGCAGACAATGCATGATGTGCCCAGGCAGATGGAGGAGGAAAAAAAAGGAGAAATGATATGAGAAAAAATGTTATCAGATCAGGCATCCTGATAGCCACCAGCATGCTAGTAGCGTAACTGTTGCTAATTGCTTTGTTGGCATCTAGACAAAGAAAAAACTTTAAGTAGGGAGATAAAGGGGAAGAATGGCATAGCTGTGTTGGCGTTTCTGGGGAATGCCTTCCAAAAGTGAGAAGCAGCATCGGGAAAGGCGTGAAAATGCTTTTATCAAAATGTGACAGGACATGTAGGAGATGGCGATCATGTCAGGGGCTGGTCAGAGGGAGCAGCCAACACCCTGGCCCTAAATGAGGAATGTGAGGTTGGATGGGAACAAGATCTGAAAAGTTTTGGGAGGGTAAAGGAGATTATATTTGAAGCGGTCCATGGAGAAATTTGGACACAGGGTTAAAGGGCTGGAGCGAGACACCAGGAAAGTGAGCGTAAGATCTTGTTCTTGCCTCGCCTGGTGAGCTGTACTGTCTTGGGCCGAGAGGGTGACAGAGAAACTCACAGGACTTTTGGGAACCAAGAAAATCAGCGTGCTTGACAGTTTCCTTTTGCTGGGTGCATCTCATGAAGCAGAGTATGCCATGCCTGGAGAATTCTTTTTAGAAATATAACAGCAAGGCAAGACATTTCCAGTGTGCAAGGAGCCATGCACGAGCTTCGCTGTAGGCTGAGCTCCCATTCAGGAGCCATGTTGGCTTCATTAACAGGGGTCTGTGCTTCCTGCTGGAAGATGAGATAATCTGCATGTGTGCAGTTGTACACCTATACATCCCAATGACAGTACTTCACAAGCTCTATCCATTGATGGAAGAAGCATTTCATTTTTCGCCTATGGAGACCAGCTGACAGAAAGTAGTTTAGGTGTCTGCTGTGAGAGGAAGGCTGAGCGCAGGTGCTAGGGGCTGGGATACAGCCTACCCTCTGCCAAATCACAGGCTCGGCGCACTGCCGCTCTCCCCACAGACACAGCTTTGCCTCAAGCCCTCGGCATTTCTATTTTTTAGCTGCATAGGCATATTATGTTGTGAGCAAGATGGTGACTATCCTATTAACTCCCGGTTACGCCTGGCACCATATGTTCACTTTGCCCTTAGCTGCATGGCAGCACTTTATAAATTCCTCTTCTCCCAAAAGCGCGTGCTTTCTGCCCGTTCCCAGCCCTGTACTTTGTAAATGGCTGCTGGAAGAAAAGTTTTTCCAGGATTGAACAAATGGCTGCAGGTCAGCCATTTGTCCTCTTTTTACACCACCACTGTCCCTAGCAGCTGTGCATGCTACGTCAGGTCAGAGAGTTACAGTGGTGATGTAGAGTTTGGCAAGGTAGGAAGCGAGCTTTTGAAGAACAGCCACTTAGGAAATTTTTTCTTCCTTCTTGTTAGAAAAGTAGGCTTTCTTTTCAAGGTGCATGCTGATACTCATTTTTTTCTTCTTTTGCTACTGTTTTTTCAGGGTATGGGATGCATTTGCTGACTGATTAAGTCAACCACTTTTTCAGAGGAACTAATTTTCCTTCCCTTTGGCAAGATAATGCATGATCAAATGAGAGATAACTGAACTTCTTTGATGAAGGCACAGCGCATATTTTAAAACAGTTTATTAAAAATTATTAAGATTATATAAAAATATTGTACAAATATGAAAGATCCACTAAAACACAGCCAAATTATTACATGAATATTCATTCTAATTTTACTAGTCACAGAAATCTAGATATCTTAAAAATAAAATCTGAATATAAACACAACATGTTTACTTGATTTTCTCATCATACCAGTTCATACATGGCTTATTACACTACTAATCCCTATGTGTGCTTACTCTCCTTGCTTAATATATATAACATTAACTGTTCGTCTTCAGAGGCAATTATCTTTCATAAGCAGGTCAATTATCTTTGCTATTATTAATTTTATCAGAAAGACAAATTTTACATGCTAATATGATTTTTTTTTGATCTTAAATTATTTGTAATTTTGCGTAACAGTGAAATCCTCAAGGCAACCGATAAGAGTTCAGTACAAAGTATTGATGATAATTTTCCTTGGAGCTTCAGTGGGTGTAATAACACCAGGAAATATTTTATAAACTTTCCCTTGATGTCAGCTATTCATGTCTTGATCCCAAACGGATAGGCTGCTCATCCTCTTTCTAATCATAATATGAGAATTATTATTATGGATCTATAAAAAGAACCAGGTGGAGATGAGAAAGAAAATCTATATTTAAACAACAATACAGTACACAATGTGGCCTCATATGCCCAGAGCTGCTACAACCTGACAATACGGAAAACCTTGTGACACAGATCTTTAATGATTTAATGTTTCTATCTTGTCTAGAAAGTACTCTGGAGGAGTTTTTCTTCTTTTTTTACTGGATTGAGGAGACATATTATAGCTTTAGCCTCTATCCTCAATTTTCAGAGCACGCTGCTAGTATTCATATTGTTCTTCGAATGCACGCTCCATGATTACCTACAGCAGAAGCCTCAGCTATTAAAAACCATGCTAAAACACTTACTGATGTAATTGGAGTGAAGGCAGACTCATTATGCTGCTAAGTTACCTTCTACTTACTGTCAGGTCTTGGCAATTGTGACATTATGGCCTGTTGTATTGAATTTTGTGAGACCCATGGAAGCTCACTTATCCTTGATGGTCTGGCCACTGGATTTTGACTGCAGAGGCAGATTTAAGCACACACTACAGTGTTTTCGCACACATGGCCACATGCCTTTGGGTGCCTGGGGGTGTCCGTAGGCTGTAGCTTGCAACACCCCCCCACTGGCACAAGCAGATGGAGGGAGCAGAGCTGGCACAGAGCAGCCCCGGGGCAGGTGGACGCCCGATGGCCAGGGCTCATGGGAGGCAGACTGCCGGCTTGCTCCTATGGTCTGACTGCCCCAGCGAGCCCAGAAAGCCTGCCCTCATCTGGATCTCTTCGGGAAATTTAAGTTTTAGTGTCTTGTATCCCCTAAAGCTGCTGGGGACTTACCTGCCTCTGGCTTGGCAGAGCTTGGCCCTGAACATGTGGCAATTAAACACATTTTACAACTTTAAGCTTCAGTGTGTCAACTTTTGGCAATGCCTGAACTGAATTAGAGGGCTGTATGCCCCTTGGTAAGCCCCATAAGATGGTTTGTTGCTAAGGATGGGGGAAATAATTAGTACAAGGGACCATGCATGAGGAATTTTTACAGAGTAAAAATTTAGTACTTTTACAGAGGTGGTATATTTATAGAGCACTATGACAACAGTTCTGCAGTCAGGGGTCGCCTTAGAATTATTCATGTAGTTCCCAATGCTGGTCTCACTGCTCAAATAAACAGCTCTGTCGTCTTCAGACTTTAATCCTTGTGTTACTTATTTATAATTTCTACAAGCAAAAGAAAAAAAAATCACACTCTTCTTTTTCTGAAACACAGTCAATTATGTTATTGCTCAGGAATTGCTTCTATCAACTACTGAAGTTCTCCTTTCGTAAATGTAGCCATAAATACAGGGAAGAATCACCTCATATGTTTTCATAATTATATCTTAGCTTTAACTGGTGGTGACTTAGAACAGGAGAAAAAGCATACACCCATGAGATATACTGTGCAGAAATTTCCTCATTTGCAATGGGCTAACGTATTTGTCGCTTACCATTCTAATGTCCGAACATTTGTAGAACTATTACTTCATGAATCTTCTTGCTATAAAATTCTCTAACAAGAAGCCACATACTAAGTTTCTTATTCAATTTCTATGTAGTTTGTTTTCAGTCTTTTGTTCCTATAGGAGCACTAGGAGTGAATGGAAAAATAGGTGTGGATTCTAGGATCTGACCCGGATGCTTTTGGCCTACACTAAAGTAATACCACCACAGCAGTGAAGATCGACAGAAAAATTTGCAGGTTGGTTCTAATAGCCACCAGACAGTCCATGGGGAATTTATTTGGGCCCAAATATGTCACCAGCACGTAGTTTGTAAGCCAACTCTGTTTGCAATTGAGAGCAGAGCCCGTCATTCGTCGCCCTGATCAGCCCTCTTGCCAAACCCGTGGGGCTGTCAGCATGCTTGTACTTGAGCTGCTGGAAGTGATTTGCGCATCTCTGCAATATCTACAAAGCACCTGCTGGCAGCAGGAAGAGCAGACCTCTCCAAACCAAAAGAGAAAACTGCTGACTGAAGAGTGATGAACTGAAGAGTTGCACATGATCCTTTTCTGAGCCTTCAGCATGTTTAATTTTGGTTTCGTTTTAGTAAGAACTTTGTTTAAACAGAACCCATTTATCCATTTCTAATTGCCTGCCTTTTTCTCTCTGCCTTCCTGCCATTCCGCACATATCAGCTTCGTTCTTTGTGCATCAGCTTCAAAATGCCTGCTTTCACAGGCCCAGGTTTGTGGCTTGGCACTTGCCATGCAAGATTTTCAGTGTTGAAATTCGGGTTTTCAAAAAGGCCTTAACACAGACTCTAGGTCTGTAGAAGCAAAATGTCAAGCACAAGTGTTTGTTCAGAAATACTGCCATTCAAAAATCAATAGAAACAGGTAAGTGCTGTGCATGCAAAATTCCAGGTGCAAATTTTTAGGTCCAAGCAGAGGTCATTTTAGGTTTATCATTACTTGACGTTTTGCTGTGAGAGGGCATTTCATTCAGTAGTTTAACTAAATGGCATTTTTCTATAGAAAAGATCTGAAGACTATTCTGGCTGCCAGACGAACTATGGGTCACCAATGCGACAAACCCTGCAAGGTGATGGTTATAATCTGTGGGGTTATAATCTATGCAGCATGTGAAAGAATCCTACTCTATTCAGCAGATGTTGGGCTTTTAGTGAAAAACAGTACCCGTTGCTGAGTGTCCAAATTTCAAGAAACACATGGGCTAGTTGTACGAAGTCTAGGCAAGGTCTTTGTGGGAAGTTGATCAGAGGCTTAGAGAGTATGTTTTTTCAGAAGTGATTGAATGGAAGTGAAAAATAGAGGAAAGAGTGTGAGAACCATCTTTAAGTATGTAAGGGGCTGCAGTAACTAGGAAGAGAATAGCCTGGTTTTGGTGTCTGCTAAGGACAGGATGAAAAATGATGGGCTTAGATTGCAACAGAGAAGACTTGACTTTCACATGCCTTTCTACTAGCAAAGATAGCAAAGTGTTGGAGAGTGGCCTGGGAATGTGGAGGAATCCCCACCATGTGAAGTACTCAGCAGACAAACGTGCTGTGAATAGTGTAAGGAGAGCTCGTCCTGGCTTTGAGGCAGTGGGTGGAACTTCTAGATCTGTGAGTCTGTAACCATCTCTCTGATTGCTTTAGATGGTAGTGATACACAGTTAAAACACGTGGCAGCCTAAACCAATTAATTATATTTCTCTGAATCATACAATAGTGATGACTTTCACAGAGAGCATATCAGGCTAAAGACTTCTTGCTTTCATACCAAACTCACAGCAGAGGGACAGGAATGCTAGACATTGTTTTGTTTTGATTTGTGGTGTGTTCCTCATGCTCCACTACCTATTCCTGTCTGCATATATGTATATAATTAACAGCATGAAAAGAGGTACTTTTGTCTTCTTCCTGCAGGCTAAAAAAGATATAATACACATGAAAAAATTAGGTATTTTGGCTGCTGTAATACCTACAGAGTATTGCTTCTGCAGAGCAACAAACCATGACTGACGTGGGAGAAACCCAGTGACAAAGTGCTCTCCACGAGAATGCAGCCATTGCTGGAGAAAGGTAGTTTTCTTATTTACTGAATATTTCAGTATTAGATAAATCAAGATAAATTTGCCCTTTTCTATGAAAAGTTGATACTTTTTGGTCTGAAAATCAGTATCTGAGTACATTACAATGCTTGGCACGGTTTTTGCTGTAATTAAAGCATTGAAGTAATTGCCGGTGAACAGAGAAAGTTTTGAGGAGGAGTGTAGCTGCATACATTTCCACATGGTATTTACTGCACTGCGCTTGGAGAACTGAAAAAAGCCCAATAAACCCCAACACAAGATAGTTTTGTCATATACTCTTAATGGCAAGCAAACCTTCTTGTTTGAACGGGGGCTGTTGTACCTGCTTCTTGGTAGGTGTCATGCCTGTGACCACCTAACTGCCACATCCTCCACATTCTTAGTTTCTCCTGTTATGTGGTCTGCTTCCTCTAATCTCCAACATGTAACGCTTGTGGCCTTTCTCTTCTAGCTCAAATCCTCTATTTCCTTTTTTCTGCCTGCTTTGGATGTGTCAGTTTGACCACCAATCTTTACACATTTTTCAGCAGAGTCATTACATGCATGGCCAAACAAACATAATATAATGGAATGAGAGGACACTCCAGTTGTATTATGCATTTGCCCATGCATACCATGACACTTTTTTAGGGGATAAATATCCACATCTCGTAGTAAAATCTGTATGCCAACAAATGAAGAAATGAAAAACAGCCTGCAATGATGCTGACTGCACAAAATTTCAGAGAAAAAGTCATCCATCTTCAAAACTATTTTTCTCTTGCTGCTTGTTACTTGCCTGAAGGTACCCAGTAGGGCAAGCAACAAATACAACCTCTTTTTTTGTCTTTCTCTAATACTCTGATCACCTCCTCTAACCCTTATGGAGGGTCCCTGCTGAGGTCCTTATGGAAAGGACACAAAGGGAATTTCTCCTCCAGCACTTTAGTTTAGAACAGAACTGTTCTTTTGAGACAAATCTCCAATCATCCCCACTTACTGCACACTGCTCTGCATCATGGTCTTGCTTTTCAGCGCTACTTGCTAACAAAGATGCATAGTCAAAGACTGTACATGGGTTTAACCATGAATGTGTTCACGGGTTCTCTAAATCAGCATCAGTTCTACTGTTAAGATGAAAAGAGGCATCATCTTTAAAATCTGTATGTTATACCCAAATCACACAAGTGGTGATCTGTATTTTTGTTTTGATGGACACTAATTTATATGTAATATTTTTTTTTGTGACAAAACCATATTTAAGTTAAAAGGTGACAACTATGTCTTCTCTCAACTAGCCAAGGCTCTTTATGAAGGAAGGATAGAGGATGACTCTTTTAACTGCTTCTTCTTTTCTGAATCCTGACCGTAATTGTAGGTAGTTAAAGTGTAATGTCTCCATTTTCTACTGGCTTAAAAATGCTGTTTCTTAAAATGCTGACCTTCAGCAGGTGTCAGGAGAACATGACATGCTCGCTTCTTATTGAAAGTAACTGTGCATTGACGCATCCATGCCAAGCATTTTTAAAGTTATTGCTGCTACATATCTCAAGGTATTGCCTCCTACTGGGGACTAACTCTCTAGCTAACAAACACTGGTTAACAAGGTGACTGGGGGGGGTGATACCAAAACAAAACCCAAGTGAGATAATTAGTTGGAGGGAAGGTTTTGCTGTTTCTGCCAGTGAAGATGTAGGAGGGCCACTGCTGGTCCGTCCACTCTGAGCAAACTGGGCTGTGCCAGTATGGCCAGTTCTCAAGATTTTGTAAGCAGCCTCACAACCCATGTACATTTATAACTACTGCAGTCATAAAATTAATGTGTCTTAGATTATAAGGACGTAAATTTCCTAGTCTTCAGGGTTGCAGAGAAAGATGTCTGAAGCCATGCAAAAAGTGCATCTAGAGATTCACATCAAGGAGCACACAATATGTGTATTTTTAATTAAGACAAAAATCCCATGAATGTTGAAGGAATCTCATAATTTTGGGGATTTTTCTTCAGCACTTGAGAATATCAAACTTCCCTCAGTCACATTAAATAACAATTTTCACAAATACACCATACTCTTAAACAGTGAAAAACAGTCTTTGTTTTAATATTGGGTTTGTATTTTTTAATGTATGCAATAACTGCAGACATAGATATATGGGGTGCATTTATACAGACATATAAAATTATATATATAGTCAATAGATGATATATGTGTATAATTTAATGAAGAAATCCAAGATGGCATTTTGCTGTCTTACTCCAGCTAATAAGGGCAGAGTTGCCTGTCTTGCACTGGAAGTCTGAAATGAATTAGTAGAATTACAATGTTTTAGTTGTTTCAAGTTCATTCATCTGCATAAAGCATACAGTAAAGTTGCCATTAAGCTCCAGAGAAGTTATTTTCATTAACGTATAACCAAAAGTGCAGATTGTTATTTTAATGGAAATGGAAGTGAAAAATAGTGTGCCCTTCTGTGATACCTGCTCTTTCTTTCATACTCACATACTATACTTTTCTTTAAATGACTGCATGTCTGAGTACCCTTTCATAAAGCTTTCAAAGGATCATCTATTTTTCACATTCTATTTTGGCTCACTGACTTCATCAAAGGTTTAATGAGCATAAAGAAGTGATAGACAGCTGAATACATGCTACCTTTCTGACATAGCAGGGTGGGGATTATGCCACACAGATGATTTGATGACAGACTGTACAGAGCGGCAGGTTGCATGTCATGTCTATTTTTTAAGAGAAAAGCAAGCACTTCACAGCAAGCTGTCTGGCTGAGTGCAGAAGAAGCTTTTGTAATATGATTTGACTGGCAGGAGGAGAGAAAAAGGAAAGTTACTGCATTAAAGAACTTGACTTAATTGCAAAATACCAAGTTGGATTATGTAGGAGGTACCTGAGGAAGCAGGTATGATGGAAACAAATTTAATGAACATTTCCCCCAAAGCAACGTGTTTCTATTTTGTTCAAGACAAATGCGTTTGGCATAGAGCTTGGTGTCTTCTATGTTTTTGCCATTAAAATACTGCAGACGAGAATGGATAGAAAAAGTTTGCTCTCTGCAGTTTTTTTTAGTAGCAATTCCGTGTTTATTGAAGCTGAAGTTGTATTTTGTATGCTGCAAACATCTTTCAGAAACTTCAGGGTTTGTGAAAACCCTAAGGGTTTGTAGTTTATGAACACCATCTTAGGGTATAGATGTACTTTAGCCTTCAGAAACAGATGAATCTGAAAAATGGCATAATATCTATTCTGCTGGCTGAAAAAGTGGATGGCTAACTCAAGAGCAAAAAGCAGACCCGTAACAGACCCAGGAACCAAATGGCAGGTGACTTCAGTTTTAAATAATAAATACATTTAACAACATATCACATATAAAGGATCGAGACACGAGACGTTAATCCACAAAAAGACTTAAATTTCTAACAGACAGCATTAATGATAGGCATTTAAGTACAAAATTAAATCCTCAGTACCCTAAATCAGTTGCCGCCTAAAATTTTGACCCTGAAGAGCTTTATAATAAGCCATGTGCTCATAGCGCTGAGCTGATTATATGCCTAATTACTGCAGTCCAGATCTCTCTGCATCTGAAGCGAAGACTGGGTCCAGTTTCTTGCCTCTCAGGACACTGCCTAACCATTGAACTACTGGGTATTCTTAGTTGGGATTCAGTTTCTTTTGCCAAAGTTGTGCCACTTTGTTTATGTTTATAAATCTTTATTTTGCAGGAGGGCACCAGAATGACTCTTTCATCCAATGGTTACCATATTGAACACAAAGGTCTGCGTCCAAGTTCTTATTTGGGTAATATTTAAATATTTTTTGCAAAGCAGAGCAGCTTGAACAGTGTTTTCTTAGTAGATGTAGAACAGAATCACAGAGTTGGTTTATTAAGATGCCAGTTCTTCTCAGCAGTGTCGAGTGAAATTAAATCAAGAGGAACTGAAGGTGCAATGGGAATTATCAACTGATTGCTACATCAGTCTAAATAGTCCCTTTGCTGTGTCTGTAACTGACCTCTCCACTGTTTTTCTGTAAGCCAATTAGAAACTAATAACTGACTTTAGAAGACATAAAATAAGAGAAGTCTCCCTTGCATCCCCTACTTACACAGGAACTGCAATGATCAGCCTTTAAAAGAAAAGAAGCTGAACAGAAGTATATAGGGAGAATTATTTGTACTGAGTTATTAATTTAGTTCAGTTGAAAAGAAACTATGGCTGAAGTTAGCCTCTCTTGCTTGTAGAAAGTATAAACTTAATCCCAGCTGTTCTAGGTTTTCTACAGCTTTTATACTTAATGTTTAAGGCATGTAAAAAAAGCAAAAATACATCATTGCAAGTGGTAGCTGTTTCTTTAAACCTTATGACTTAATACGGCTCTTCTGTTACCATGTCACATGCAAAATTCTTGCTCAACTAAATATAAGAATCACAGTTCTAACACTGGCACTCAGTTAAGAAAAAAAAATAATACTGTTATTCCATGTTTTTTAAACCCTTCAATTCTTTCCCAAGAGTTCCCATGCTAAAAGCAGTTGTCTTCTTGAAAGGGGATCTTTCACATTTTTGGTTACATTGAACAAAGATATGAGGCTTGTTCCAACTCTTAGCTTTCTCCCCCACCCCACCCAATAATATTCCCACTGTATATATCTTCTATGGCGAGTTTAAGCTCTGAGGCATGGCCTGTCTCTACTGTGCGTTATGAAGTTATTAGCATGGTGGCTCATGTTCTAGGTTAGTTTTTGGACATTATCATTACACAGATCTATACTACTACTAATAGTGATGCTACCTCCAAGAGAAGGTCTTTGGCTTGTCCTACTGACATTTTCCTGTTTTTCTCTAACAGACCTCTCCCTCCCATGGAAGAATTGACATGTGGGGAAAGGTGTGGACAGAGGGAAAAATGTTGGTTACCCTTCTGTCTCCCATAATTGTTTTGTAAAACTTTAAGTGGCAGAGTAACTTAAGATGGCTCAAGCATATTCTAGAGTCCTTTCCATTAGGACATGAAGACTCTCACTCTAAACTTACACCCATACATCTAAGAGCAATGACTGCCTGTATCAGCCCAAAGCCTGGAGGACTTCCCTGTCTTTGTGATGCATTGCATAAGAGTCAACCAAGAGAGAAGGTGAACGAAGAATGCCAGGGAACTGTGGAGTCTGAGTGGAGGAGACACGATGTGCAACATAAGTGAACTGAATGTTTGGTGAGATTGAAAAAAAAGTGTGTGTTATTCTTTTCCTATTTAGTGAAAACTATAGAAGATGAATTCAAAAGGGATTTATGTCTCTTGCAAAAATGAAATCACTAAGTGATAGGATTTTCAGATACAGCTGTATAAATCCAAATAAACTTAGCAAACATGCCTGCTGTGAATTTTCTCTCTTGTGGATAATTTTTGGAAGTTAATCCTACCCCAGCACCATCTGTGTGGAGCAATGATTAAACAGGAATAGAAGTTAAGGGCGGTGGGGTCTTATTTTATTGCACGCACAAGTGTATGCTCACATTTGAACAAATGCCAGGCTTCCTTTCTTGCTAAAAGATTAAATTCTTGCTTATTAAAAGGGTCGGTAAACCACTTAAGTACACTTCAATAGTAATCAGAACAAAGAAAACATATTTTGAACAAATAGAAACTATTATTCCTGTGGAATGAGGTACAAATATCCATCTGCAGTGCTTCCTTTAGGGAAGCAGTGTTCCACTGCATCGTCCCTGGGGAGATGCTGTGGGACACAGAAAACATGAAATATGTAATGCTAGAAAACTGCAGTCTTCAGACCCATCCATAATCAAATAACTCTGCTCCTCTACACTGCAGCTGCAGGAGATTTAAAACCAGGCTGCATAACAGACAGGCTCTTTAGTGATGTAGAATGAAATTAAATCAATTAAAACATTATTGGTACTGCTCTGACTCATTCTGGCAATATCAGCCAAAATTTTAACCAAACTAATGTATCAGGGGCACAAAATAGGCAATCTAGGAATCTAGGAAGTGCCTCTGTTTTAACTATGCACATGAAGCATGCTCTAATGTGTTTCTGCAGAGTCAAGTCAATTAAGCATAATATTCAGTTAAATTCACTCGTAAAATATTAATCTTGCACTGTAGGTCAGTCAGCCCGCACGACGGCTGTGTTCTGGTGCCAGGCTTTCCTCCTGCTGAGATCCAGAGGTTGAGTCTTCCAGCGCCTTCGGGTCAGCTGAAGGGTGTTTCACCTGCCCTTGGCTTGAGCCCAAGACCCAGGTGCTCTGTACTTGCCTCTGGGGCCATGTTCTTAGAGCTGGGCTTCCAGTCAGGAAAAGGCTGGATTTTTGGCTACACTTTGTGGCAGGTCTTGATTTATGAATAGTTTATAAGAGATAGATGAATTATTAATAGGTGCTAGAAGTGTGCTACAGGTATAAGTAGTCTGTATGGTGACTGTTAAAAGCACACAGTCAAAAGGGGAGTTGGACCAGACAGATGGTCTCTGGAGGTCCCATCCGATTCCAGCCATTCTGCCTTGAAGAGGATTTCCAGGAGCAGCCAACTGTAGCTCTCAAAAAGAGCACAGCGACTCGCACCGGCACATATGCCTTGATTGCTGATTCACCGGGCTTGCCAGAAGAGCATACTGTAGGGGAGACATCCCGCAGGGACCGAAGTGGGCAACCCACATTCCTGCGAAGACGAAATGAACTGTACTTACTGAATGTTATGTCTTTTTTGCTTGCAAACAGCTTCAGTGATTTTTCCTCACATGGTCAAGATGTTTCCAGGCATTGCTTCTACCCTTGAAAAATGTCCCTGATTGAATATGAAAATTATAAATTGTGGTGACTGCAGGTCTTTCAGAGTCGTCTTTGTATTTTTTACCCTGCGTATATTGACATTTCCCCTGAACGTTATTCCTTCAGTAATATTAGTTTCTATGTAACCATCCCTCAGCCTGTATTTTTGAAAGAGGTCAGCCAGCCGGGGCTGCGCCTACTGTGGTTACTCCCAACCCCTCCTACACCATCCAGTCCCGGCATACCGAGTCCTGTTACGCAATAGAAACGTTTTGTGTTTCCAGTCCACAGTCTGTGAGTAAAGGGTGTCTCCTAAAAGTATCTGTTTTCAGCCAGTTTTCATGGTAGCAAATGCCATTAGCTCTTATACAGGTGAGTTCTCAGCAATCCTCTTGTCAGTGTAACTCTGGAGGAGGTGTATGGCGAACATACAGGGAGGTAGGAACCAAAATCAGATTAAAAATTGTGTTTAAGAGATCAGAGAGAAACTCACTTTGCTGCTTCCAGGACATGTATCATGTTCAAAATAGGCAAATGATTTTGATGACCTTAGAATTAATCTGAATTACTTGCACTGCACCATGAATTATTGCTTAATGATGTGAAAAGGAAATATCATTAGGCTGATTACAATATAATCAAAATAAGAATTTGCCTCTTCTGTCAGGGTTTTTGAAAATTATTTACTTAATAGAATAATTAGAATATTAAATTTATTGTAGGAATGTAAGGACTGTGGTAAGTAATCTAATTAACCATACATTGATTACATTATATTGGCATGTAATTAACCACACATTGACATACCTACCATATTTTACACGCATAGTTCCTTTGCCCTGATGACTTCCCTCCTGATTTCTTAACTTAATCATGAACTTGCATTTAGCAAAACAGATCTGTTTGAAACTAAACTATTATAATTGGTAACTTAGCATTTAAAAAAAATCTATGCTTGAATTATCTTTTGCAAGATTCATTTCAGCAAAGGACTAATCAATCATCTCACTGAAGTTCATTGCAGAGTTCCCTGAAAAGACATCTTTTTTCCCATGTAGCTGTTTCTTTGGGATCAATATATAATGGTTAAATTGCAAATGTATTTGGTGAATGATAGATGGTAACTACATCATACAAAGTGTTTTAGATCACACTTTGCTTTGCTTTTCAATTGTTACAGATATACTTTGAGGGATGAACATCAACAGTGCTCTTTTTATTTTGGCCTTATGTTTGAGCAAAGATTATAAGCTCCTATTGCATTTCCACATTAATGTAAGAGTGTCTGATTCAGTTCTTTTTAAATTTAATGCCTTTTGATAGAGATAATTGCCTTGCTCTTAGTAAGCTGGGTTTAATTTAGCAAGCTGGCTGAAGAAAGAATGCCAGTCTTTTAAAGGAAATCCATTTTGTTCATTTATAAAATTTGAGCATGCTTGAATATATGAAGTACTTGGATGTGTAAATGTGGGTTTATGTGCACAATTATAATCCATGTAATATTCACACTTGTTTTCTGATCTTCCCTTTCTACAAAGTACCATCGCAAACTATTCCCAGACTTTCAGACAAACTGAATACTGTGGGCCTATTGACTTCCAGTGGAGTCCCAGTGCCTCTAAGTGTATTTGTAAGCTGTTTGTGGCAAAGGGCCACAGTATTTCAGAGAGGTGGCTTAAAAGATGCACTTCTTAAAGCATGTCTTGGATCAGAGGGAAGTATAAAGGCCACCTTAACCTTTTACTTGGTAATCATATTCAGTCAAGTGTCCTGCCAGTTTCTGTACAGGAAACAATTCCTCAGCCTCATCTCTATCTGATGCATAGGGGATTGTAACTGTGTCATTCCTTGGCACTCACAAAAGATTTCTCTTCCTCCTTTTCTAAACGATGCCAGAACCACTTGCAATCTGGTCCTGCCCGTCACCATTGTAATAAACTTTCTGCAAGGAGGAAGATACATGAGTTTATACAACACAATTTGACACGTTAGACGGATCTCAGCAACTTTTGATTTTTTTATCTTGTGTCTGGCTGGATTTTAGCTAAGGCAATGTTACAAAATTACTTCATTCGGCTTCTTGGCTTAGAAGGCAGCCTGAAATCAACAAATTGAGAGGAACAACAACTTAATATGAACAGCTATGAGCACGTGTGTGCTGCTACCCTCTTCCTTCCCCAGGAGCAGCTCGCTCTGATCAGGCAGCCCTGAGCCTGGGGAAGAGCTTCAAGGCGCACAATTCACAGCTTAGCAGTGAGCCACAAATTTGATTTTCGAACCTGACACTGCTGCAGGGTGCTCAAGGGTCCTGCGGGAAAGTAAAAGTGAAATATTTGCAGACTGGTTGATCGATGCAATGCTTCTGGAATACAAACTTTAAGACATTTCCAAGGTAGAAAGCTTGCTTCTGTTCAGCTTTAAATGTTACGTGATGTGTCCAGATTCTACTGATTTTACACGTCTGCATCCTCATGTAGGTGCGTGCTTTTTATAGGTATGTGAGAATGTACATAGCTATCCATATACCACTCTGACAGGGGGAATATATATGCAAATTAATCCATAACTTAATAGCTCAGTAACTTACTTCTCATGAAGTAGGCTATTGAAACAACTCTTTTCTTGGCAGAAAGATGAAACTTTATTTTGTTTTTCAAAGTGTACTTGTGATGTCAGTCTTCAGCATAACTTGGATTTTAATATTCATACTTTAAATTTTCCTACCAAAAAAGTAGATATATTAAAATTATTGTCTATGAAATTCCTATCATTGGAAAATCTCATCAAGAAACATAGATCAGACAAGATGAATGTATGTCTGGAAAAAAAATCTTGCAAATGAAATTAATGTACTGTTGTTGCTCACTACGTGCAGGCAGTCATATAGCTAATGTGTGCCCAGTGACAAGAGATTTGCAGAGTATCTTACAGACATAAGATTAATGATTTTGGCATTAGACGGGACAAAATGCTCAAGGAATTCTGATTAACCGATCTAAAAGTACACTGCCATATGCTGGGCCAAGATAAAGCTCCGGAATAGATTAGGATGTATCTTTACACTGTGGCTTTCTCCTAAGCCTAAGATAAATCTTCACCTGATTGAGGAAAAAAGAACACACACTTGTCTGCCACATCAGTGTGACAAATATCCATACCATTAACGGATCAGAAGTTATAATATCTGTAAACGGTGAGATCTTTAAAGCGAAAGTTACAAACTTGGGGCTAGGTCCCTGCAAGTGTTGAGTATTCCTTAAAATAAGGAAAAATGGCAGTTTCACGTGCAGGAGCTGTGGTTGCCCAGTGCCTGCCAAAGACATGTTAAATGAATCTTGTTCCTGGATCCTAGAAACACAGTTCCTGTCTCCCTCCGTCAGAAGGGCTGCCAGAGGGGTGCTCTCAGCTTCCCCGCCTCCAGTCCTCACAGAAGGGTGAAGGGACTCCTGCCAGAAAGGGAGGGAGTTAGGGAAGCATGGATTTTCTGCTCTGGAGATATCTTCTGCCTAGTGTCAACAGGAGTTGGAACTATAGGATAGGGTAGCTAAATTCTTTGGCTGGCAACAGATATGATGCGAACAAAATAATGAGAGGACAGTACGGAAAATGTCCTTGCCATAATGTATGTGAAATTATTATTATTATTACTGTCATTACACACACCTGAACAAAAGAAGCAGCTCTTTTTATCTGTAGAATAGCAAATAGCTTTTTCCTCTGACATTTTGTATATAGCTTGATTACAGGTATTGCAAGCACCCTTCCATACATCTGTCACATTCAACCTGCAAAGGTACCAGCCCCGTGTTTGTTATTTTTTTCTTTCATCCTCTCCTAGCTGTCCTTCCCCATTTTATCTTCAAACAGAGACTAATAAGAACTGATTCAACAGTAGTTTTCTACTGTACAGTAATTTTCAATGTTTCTTCAAGCATTTGACGGGACTGGAAAAGATCTCAGTGAGAACCTTCTGCCCTGTCACCCTCAGCAACGCTTAGGATAAAGAAAAAAAGTACACCATGGCCCAGATTCAATACAACATTTGTAGTCTTAACTTTTGTTTAGGTGCCTAATTTATTTCAGGAAAAATCTTAAAGATAAATGCTTTGTTGAGATCTGATACTCAGGTGCTGAGAAGTCAGCCATTTCGGTATCACCCCAAGAGACCTGAAACATTGGATGCGTAGTCTCTCAGTCCTCTGTGTACACATGCATTTCAATCTGGCTTCCATATTAACAATGGATTAACAATTGATTGTCTAATTTTCTGTGCAATCGTCCATATGCCTCATACTCCACAGCCAACATTTTTCTGCTGGTCCACAATTTTACACTGTGATTCAAAAGGGCTTATAAGTAGGAAGGAAGGAAAGAAGGAAGGGAAAGAAGGGAGGAAAATCAATCTGATTCTTTTCATGTCTGTGAATCAAGATCTCCAGCTGTGGCAAACTCTCACAAAGTACATTAGTGCCAACATCAGCAGCCGTGGAAGTGCCAGCTTCCAAGGATTTGTTTAGATTTCGGTGAATACATGCTGCACTGAGCTTAGTGTGTTAACCCTTGTTCATAACTAAGTTGATAAAAAATACAGGCACTCATGGCTGGTATAACATATTTATTGAACTTATTTATGCCAGCTTTGTTCTTTAGTTTTTCTTTATTAGAAAAAATCATTAAAATTGCTGTACCAAGGAAACTAACTGCAGAGAAAAGTTTAGATATAATGCATTAATAAAAAATGACATTCTTTTGGTTAAGAGTATGACTGATGAAAATGTCCACCAAATAAACCTCTGAAATTCAGACAAAAAATAAGGAAAAGAACTTAGCTATGACCCATGTTAGATCATGACGGTGTGTCTAACTCTGTGAGGTCTTGAGTATCTTCTGTTTAACCTGGGCCAAATCCTGATTCCCTCCTCCAGCAAGTTTTCATTATATTTCAGCATAGAGCTATTTCAAACTTTATTACCATGGAAAATGATCATCTCCAAGGAAAAATAAGCCCAATTTTAAAATCAAATGTATCAAGAATATTAGGCTGGGTCTCCCAGGAGACATAAGACAGTCTCTGTGTTGCTGTCACATGCAAGATGTATCTTTTTCTTAAAAGATCCTGCTTCATTATTCTGCTGGTTGATATTTATTTCCCCTACTATGGTGAATGAAAGGCAATTCTAGCTGCTAATAAACAGGACTTGGAATTTCCCTCCTGTCCATACTTATTTTTCTCTGCACTTATTCCAGACTGAATTCATGTTTTGAATTACAAGTATAGTACCCATATTTCAGATAAGGTTTCACTAGGGCTTTCTACAGTGTCTTTAACGGCCTCCCTTTACTGGAAATGACTCCCTTTGTATATTCTAGGATCTCATTAGTCTTTGTCATGGCTGTAGCACCTTAGCAAATCAGAGTGAAAGATTTATTTTTGTTAAGTTCATAAAAACTGTAGAATATCCCTCAAATGACTCCGAAGTAGCTCTTTCAGAGCTATCTATTCCATGTAATCCGGTACTCCCAAGATAATCTTTCCTTGTTTATACAATTTAATCTACCCTGATCTATTTATTTGACTCTAGCTTGTTTGATCCTGTCTAATTTAACTTCTCATCTCTAGCTCATGTTACCTTTATGGCACTGATATTAAGATCTCATAACCTCTTGCCAACACAGACTGAGTTCCTCAAAAAGAAGACCCAGAAATGTAAGACAGCTGATGAGGTATACAAGTTTGCATTCTCACTTTCTCTCCTTGCAATCGATGCCACTGTCAAATTTCCAGTCCACTGATACAGGTGCAAAATTAAGACTTCATTGCCTTTTCTTTCAGAAATCCCAGGCAAGGAAAACAGATCTGGCCTCAAGCAAAGGCATCTAGTTATTCTTTTTCTTCTCCCTGAAAGACTATGAAAACTAAAGTGAGGGATATTTAAAATTATCTTTTAATAGGTCCTGTCTTATCTTCTTTTCAAAATTGATTTGAAAAACCCGCCAGCAACAGAAAACAGCAAGAGCCAAAAGGGAAAAAGGCGAGCATTGCTTTATAGATCAGCTGCTATGCTTCTGTGACTTCAGAAGCCGAAGTCTTAAGGCTTCAATACTTTTGACTACATATAAATAATATAATTCATTCTTCTAAAAAACACATGAAAGACACATGGATGTTCACAGAGAAAACCCAGTAAGATGCGAGGATATTATACTGGTTAATCATACTCTACAGCATTTTGGATCCTTGACATTAGAAGAGCTGGAAGACAGCTTGCCAGACAGGAAGCAGGGGAGGGCAGGGGGAAGATAAAACTTTGGGCAATATTCTTATATAAAGTGTAACAAAACTGAAAAAAGATTTTTTTTATTTTTATTTTTGCTATACATACACTCCTACCTGTTGGAAACACTGGAAAGGAAAAGCCAGGTACTCACAGGCTGACTATGAGAAATGGGGGTGATGCATGGCAGTGCAGGTCTGGGATGCGTCAGCATGCCTACCAAAAGAAAGGGGCAGCTGGGGATTGACAGACAACCTGACAGTCATCAGCACTGTTGCTCTGCTGTAACGCACCTTGCTGCACTTCTCTCCCAACTTGTTCCAGCCTGCTCTAACCCTTTGTAGTCAGCACTAGCCACTTTGGATTTCCATGATGCGCATGTAAATCAGTGTTACGGGGCAAGGGATAAATTGCTGGAGAGGAGCAATTATATTTTGTTTACCTGTGATCTGGTGCATGAAGGCTAGATGTATGTGCAGGTATTTGTACCATCATAGAAAGCACTAGGGAAAGGCACATAAATCTTGCCACCACGTTCAAGAGCAAGCAACTTTGAATGGAATGGAAGGCAGGATGACCAGGAGGACAGAGAAGCCAGGTCATGAGCATAACAAACATGGGAGATGTCTGCCGCACCATGGGGAGAAGAATTACTTAAGCTGAAAGGTGGTCTTGACATAAGGACAGATGGGTATAAACTAGTCACAAGTAAAAGTGAGGAAAACAGAGAAGGGAACTTAACCATAAGAACTGGAAGTCTTCCAGGAAGAGTTTCCTGAAGGCGGAAGTAGAGGAAGACTTTCTCATTCAATTGCATATAATATCAGGAACTCAGTGATACCAAACTGTGCCCCATCCAATCCATTATTATCGATGCTGTTGGGTATAATAGGTGGATTTGTGTCACTTCTGTACTTTAAGGTGTGTATGAGCACCCTAACAATAAACAGCAACCTCAGTTGCTGTGTACAGGGTTTTTTGGTGCTATTCCTCTAATGCCGAGATGACCAGTTCCGACCAAATGAAACCCTGACTGTATTGAAAGCAACAGCAAAGCTTCTCCTACATTCAATTTTATCTCAGCATCTTTTCTTTTTATTGCAGCAAGCTCAACACAAACACCAACAAATAAATAATTTATATGTATAATCTCTGTGCATGGCATCTCCTGACTTTTGAAACTGCAGCTTCCCAGTCGCATTACCTGAATCAGCCCTCAAACTGGTCCACAAGAATGAGACTAGCCTGGAACCAGCTGGAAAAGACTTCTGTGTACCTCTAGGGTACTATGAGCTACATAGAAATATAAAGTTGACATTGAATGACAAGGAGTTTGTAGTGCTCATCTTTCCTGGTTTCCCTCCACCTTTGTTTGTCAACTCTATCCCCCTCTTGGCATCCAGTCCAAGGTGTCTTTATAGTCAGCTTGAGCTGCTAAGGTTTGAAAGATAAGAGACTCAGGCCATTTTTTCCGTATTTGCTGTTTTCTAGTCAGAGCTGGGGGTGTTTTCCCCAGCACTACAGGAAATCCAGAGCAAAGACCTCACTCCGCAGAGATTTCCACCTCACAGAGTTCTCAGGGATTTCACTTTAAACAAACAAGTTGTTCTGGTATATCTGAGGGATTTGCACAGAGCTTAAACTGAGCACAGCTGAATGGCATTTGTGATTAAAAGGCAACATTCAAAATTAAGTGGAAATAGATCCACCCACTGGAAAAAAAGAGTATTATAAACCTT
Source organism: Pluvialis apricaria (assembly GCA_017639485.1). Taxonomy (NCBI): domain Eukaryota; kingdom Metazoa; phylum Chordata; class Aves; order Charadriiformes; family Charadriidae; genus Pluvialis; species Pluvialis apricaria. The sequence continues at coordinate 48,852,897 of CM030010.1, read as the reverse complement.
TGAGGGCTGCTCATAAAATCACTAAACAGCAAACACACCATAAAAAAAAAAAAAAGCCACAACAAAAATGCAGAAGAAGAAAATGGAATAGAGTTTGTCACTATTACTCTGCACTAAACTGTTATTTCACCTATTTACCCTTTGTGTGCTGATGTTTCCTCATATGCTTACTAGTCCCTAGACACCTGCAGGGCCACGTTCATCCTGATGGAGTTTGGCATGGCTCCACTGCCGCAGCCCTGATGAGCCTCCAGCCGTCTATCAAAGTGAGAGCTTTACACCAGTGGCTGAGTCCCAGCCTCAGGACACCTGCTGGGAGAATAAGCAGATGTGGGACAAAGTGCACCACATACCTTGAACTGAAGCTGTAAATTCCCCGTTGCAAGGCAAGATGGCCCCTTTTGGCTCTAGAGCAAGAAAAAAGTCTCTCCCCATCCCATTCCCCATTAAGATGGCGGAATGAAGAACAAGCATCAAATGATCTCTACTATCCCAGAGACTAGTTTAATCCTTACCAGGGTCCGGGCCAGTATAAATCTGATCCTAGCTTCAAGAAGCCATGTAAATCTTTTCTGTGTCCTTGTTCACAACTGCAGAAGGCTACTCCTTTAACAGGAAGAACAAGCTTCTGGACACTCAGTCACTGCTTCAGCGGCAGTAACAAGGTGTTTGCAAAGGACAGTCCACATGGCTGCAGCTCAAACAAATGACTTGTTGCTGCTGTCACCGCGGGTCTTCCTGGCGCAGTGCACCTGCTATCCCTCCCGTGTACTTGCTGCAGACAGAACTAGCCTGAAGAAAGAATTTGGCCTAGTGTCTGCCGGTTGGACCATGCTGTCCTATACCACTCACTGAGGGACATCAGAGAGGTCTCACCTACAGCAGCGGGCACATTCCAGAAATTATCAGGAGTGGGACACTGGCTTGTGTGACAGAATGACATGTGGCTCTGCAAATACATGTGCAACAGGATTTCCTTCTCAGCGCTCTCCCACTGTATCAGTAGAGATGACTGTACATTCCTCTTCTCCCATCTATATGGGAAAAGAATCCCTAAGAAGAGGAATGAATTTCTGTCCCTGTCTTCATTGCAGTCAGATATGTGCCTAGCTTCTGATCGTGGCCAGGAAGCAGGTAGAGAAATGAATAACCTCAGAGATGCTACTCATGATGCACAGAATATTAAAGAGCAAACAATGCAAACTGGATGAAAGCTACTGGCTGAGCATTTTTCTGAGGCAGAAGGTAGATTATGAAAGATAAAATTGGTGGCTGAGGCAAAACGTGCATTTTATTGATTGCAAAATTACCACTGTTGTCACAGTCTCCAGATTTTCCTTCTGACATTCATAACAACAGACAATCTAGATGAATCAGCTAGAAACAACTCTACAACATTAAGACACAAGAAATTGAAAATCAGGAATTTAGGAAAAGTCCTTGTTTGAAAGAATATGCAAAACCCAGTGGCTGCTTGTAAAAAAGTTACCTTCCTGTTGGTTAGTGGAAAAGAACCCTTTGGAAGATGCACTGAAAGAGCAGCAAGATGAGAGTGAGGAGTGGACAAGGTCAGGGAACCTAAAGTGTCAGTGGTCTTCAAGACACCGAGAGACACAAAGAGGGTACGGGAAGATAACCAGTTGTGAGGCTTGCCTAGGAAGAAGATGTTGGAGCATGTGTGTGGTCAGTTTCAGCAGAGGGGAAGGCATCTGGAGAGGTCACGGGCTCTGGAGGGGGAAAACACCACAGCTAGTGAGGCAGCAAGTGAAAATAAGTAGTAGAGGTTCTTGAAGAGAAGAGTTGATCTACATTTTTGAAGGGGAGAAGCTGTCGTATAGATACGATATCTCTATATCTAGAGTGATGATTGCTAAATAAAAGAAGGGGAGTGGTACCAAGATAATACCACATAAATAAACAGATAAAACAACAACAAAAACCACTCAGGAGCTAGAACGGGTCACCAGAGATAGGAAGTCTGAGAAGGTGCATTTTAAATCTGTGACCAAGCTGGAGGAGACAACTGAAGATGACAAAGACAGTTGCTATTACTAGCTTGGCAGAGGAGGGAAATTCACTTGTCAGAAATTGGCATGGTCTTCTACTTACTAGGTATACTTTTGAAATTACCTACTGTGAAAATGTTTTTGAGTTTTATTTTAGTATGCTGACGATGCTATGAATAATTTGTTCCTCTCCTCAAAATGGAAAGAGATTTGCTCTGAAGACCCTTTATACTCAGGCACTGAAAAGTGGAGTCAGGCTGCATTCCTATATTTTTGCCATGACTAAGAATGTCTGAAATAAGACATCCATATACCTCCATCTGTCAAATATTTTCATTTGCAATTTTCTCTTTTTTTACTCTTCTTTTAAGGTTGTACTTGTAAATGGATCATGCAGTATGGTTAGGTGGCTCTTACCACAGTCATCTTATTTTAATGAGTTTTTAATAGCTTGTCAAGTCTTGATTATTATACCGGAAATAAGTCACAACCATGTCCTCTGATACTTTCTGCTTAGCTTTTGCCTTAGTTGAAGGTAGGCCTTTCAGTGAGACAAAAAATATTTTACAGCCCAGGGAACCTGATTTGAAATACATTATCACAACCTCATAGCAGATAGAAAGAGAAATGCTGCAGTTAATTTATTATGCTGCCAATTTCTTATTAATAAAATAGCCTCTGTGAGTTTTAAAAAAAAAAAAAGCATAGTTCAGTGAACAGAGCAACTGGTCTTTGCAAGCAGTCATGACAGTCTTGCTAAAAACTACAGATTTCTCTCACAGTAGGAAAGTCATCAATCAGAAAGGGAAAGACCAAGTTATACTGGCTTTGTTCCTTAGAGGTCACTCCTCACAATCACAGAGCAGAAACCTTTCAAAGCTCCCTTCCTTTCTCCACTATAAATCCAAGCTGGTTAGCTATAATATATGATGCCATCTAGGTTGGGTATCTGTTTAAATTGAATGGTCTTTTAAAGCAGCATCCCTAGAGAAAAAGCTGAAGGTATTCTGGTCTTTTGATCTCAGCATGCTTTCTCACTCTGACTGGGGTAGACATCATCTTCTGATGTGGTTACAGAGTGCTTGAATCAGAATTTCTACCAAGGCTTGTAAGAAATAGCATGAATCATACCAGATACTATTTACAAAACTTGGGAGCATACCAGACATGTACTGCACTTTCTTACGCTTCTGTTCTCGTAGAAATTTTGGTTGGAAGGGAATTCTGGAGGTCACCAAGTCCAGCCTCCTACTTGAAGCAGGAGTAGCCCTGGTCTAGATAAGGTCAGGTGTGGCTTCTTCTAGACATGTCTGAAAATCTCTAAGGACAGATTTTTACAGCCACGTTGGCAACCTGTTCCAGTCCTGCAATGAAGATTTTCCTAATATGCAACCTGCACCTCCCAAATCGCAATTTATGGACACTGCTGATTGTTCTGGCATTTGCTAGTACCAGGGTCTATTTTCTGGGGAGTTTGGATCCATTTTCTTTGTAATGCTGCCCCAAGCAACGAGGGACACCACTCCACTTCCTCTTCTACATTGGTCTCCTTGTCTCCAAATGAAAAAAGCCCAACTCCCTCAACCCTTCCTCTCTGGTCAGGTGCTCTAGGACCTCTCACAGCACTCTGCTGGACACTCTTCAATTTCTCAACAATCTTCTTGGAGCCACCACTGGACATGGACTCTAGGTGATCTCTCCAAGACTGGAGTGCCCTATAGTTCCCTGGACAGTTCTTCTGGTCTTTTTAAAAGATGGGTATAAAAGTAACCTCTTCTCTATTGAAAATCATTGTGAAAACACCCCAGCAGCTACAATAATATATCCTTATAAACACATGCATCTGATTATATTACTTAGATCAGTGATGCTCAGCACTGTGTCACAGCCACTTAGTAAAATTCCCTTTTTTATTTCCTTGGAGTTCAGAGACTTGAGCTCTTGACAGGAGACAGAAATGCTGTCAAATCTGAAGTATTATCAAACATGTGCGAGAGAGTTGCTAGGACAGCTGTCTGCATTTCTTTTCAAGACTTCACTTGCTCTTACCTCAGATATTTCTTTACCTATTAGTGATGTTGAAAGTCACATCATTTGTGATGAAAATTTCCCTATATTAGGAAGCGTTTCCTTTTTTGGTTCTGGTAAAGACAACAGACATGACCTAATTCCTGATGAGGCTAATGAAAATAGTTTCATTGCTCTTATCTAGAATTAGAGAGAGTTTTCTGTGAGCATTTGTATTGCTGATAAACAGTTGCCCTGCATGTGGCAAGGTTCACGCTCAGATCTTTGTCTTTTTTGGGGGGGGGATATATGTGTCATAGTGTTGTTTTTTCTGGATGGTATGGTAGGCAGGATGATAGGTAGAGCAGAGAGAAGGTTATGTATGAAATAAATCACAATGAAAGAAGAAAAAAATAATTTCATGTTCTTAGTGAACACCAGAAGAGAGCATTTCCTTGAGACAGAGTAGGTGAAAGAGAGAAGGTAATCTCATTTAGAGAGCACAGGACAGTGCAGCATCTCCAGCAGGATATTTACAGAACCAACAGCATTCTCTGCAGCTTAGAAAAGAAGGAGGAAAAAAGCTATCTCCCGTCTCAGGCCTTCCTTCTCTTCAGTCCTTGCTCTCTTCAATGCTGCATGGTTTGCAGTAAGTAGATTGGCCAAAACTTGCAATTTAAAAATTCACGCTGAAATATGTTTCATGACCTAACACTGAAAGAAAAGGACATTACTGATGAAATGTTTGAACTGAGCACTGTAGAACATAAGATGTTCCTCTTTCATACTTTAGGACATAACAGAGGTTCTGATATTTCAACTTTTTAGAAGGTTAAAAAAACCTGAGAGCCTCAATTCCTCCCTTCTGCCACTCAGTATATTGCAGGTTCAAGTTCTGCCACAAAGCATACATAATATTTTCTTATGTACACAAGCCTTGAAAGATAGTAATGCAGAAAATAAATCCTGCAGTGGCTTGTGTGCTCAGATAACTCTCACAGATTCAGAGCCATAGATGGGCAGGGAAGGGAACACAGGGGAGCAGGCTATGAGGTGTCAGGGAGAAGAATATTTCAGGTAAATAAATTTCTGTTTGTATTAGTTCTACCTACACAGTGACTGTGGCTAGATCACCATCCAGTTGTTTCCATTGTGCATTTAGATGTATGGAAACACGGCACACATTTTTGCCAAGAAACACAATGACTTCCATTTCTAATTAAATTTTCTGGAGAAGCACCTGTGAAGACAGAGGCTGCAGTTTTTGCAGACTGTCAGAAAGATCTCAATATTCCAGCTGTCTTCATACATAATCTATTTAGTAAACTACTCGATACTTTAAAAATGCAGGAACAGATCTAGCCTGAGAACTGATGAATAGTGCATTACCACTAAGTAACACAGAAGAAGAGAATAATGTTATAATTTCTTTTAGGTCCTTCCCCGCCCCTAATTTGCACATTCTTTCTTTTGTTCTGCACACTGAGGCATAGAGATTACAATAACTATTTGTTAATCTTTTCAGAAAACAATCTTCACTAGCTGCAGCAAAACGTATGAGAGAAACAGAGGTTATTTAAATGTGCAACTGAAAAGAAAGCATTCTGAAGTGAAGATGTATTTTGGGTATTAAAAACATGATTTTTCAAAATTTCTCAGAATATATCACCATTCAAGATTAGAAATGTGCACCGTGTGCTTACAGAGGCAGAGAGGTTTAAGTGTTTTGTCTTTCATCTCCCATATTTATTCCTATTAAGGTCCTTTGGTCAAGAGTGAGAATAAAGATCTGGTGGTGTATTTCTCGGTTCCACAGGTGAAATTCTGACTCTTCTAAAAATTAAATTAAAGATCTGATAGGTTTCAGGGACTGTATCTATGCTGTAGAGTGTAACCAACTCTGTGCAACACCCTCTGTAATATTCACCCTGGTCCGGGTTCAGCTGGGCTCTAGGGACCCAGATGGAGCCCAGCTGTGTATCATTGGCTCAGGCTTCTAAGGAAATTATTAAGACACGAGGGAACTCTGTGACTCTCTGCAAAGCCATAAGAAAGGCAAAATTTCAAACAGGTAGGGTTGGTAAGAAGATGGTCATAAGTAGCTCAAGAATTCAAGAGAAAAAACACTAGAATGGAGAGGTATGAAATGCTAAAGGAGAGAAAACAGAGTTGGTGGAAGGTGGCAACTCAGCAACATCAAGGATTTGTTTCCCGGAGAAGTGGAGCTGGACCATCCTCCTGACTGATACCTGCCTGACCAGCAGAAAGCCCCTGGGGATCCTACTGGAGGTAGTGAGCACACTAATGCTTATCCTAGTAGCCCATTAAATCTCAGCTGTCTTTTGTTCACATTTGGTAATAAATAATTACTGTATACATTTAAGCTGTATATGTCCTACCTGCAGAATCTTTTTGTGTGAGCTAAAGGTGTTTGAATGAAATGGCCCAAGGAAGGAAGTCTATATGGACATGAAAACTCTCAGCATTCACTACAATCCTGCTCCTTGGCTGCCCTATTCAGCCTGTCTGAAAATGGAGCAGGAGGGTATGGTGGTCTTTGGGTCAACACAGAGTTGTCACGCAGATGGAACAAGCACGTGACCCCAGAAAAGATATTCCCAATCCTTCAGGTTAGACGTAGCCCATGGCAAAAAATGGAAGTGTCATGTATCAGCACTTTTTCCATCCTGAAATACCTCCTGCGATTGCTTGCTGGTGAAACTGTGTTTCACTCTCACAAATTGCGGGTAACTACTCCTCTGCTGTGATTAGAATGGTTACAGTCCCAGCTGCAGTAAAGTTATGAGATACTTAACTTGGCTAGAATATTTGATAATAATCTATTATTTTAATATTATAATCTATAATGATAAGGTATTCTTTCAATATTACATCCTGGCAGATGCATTTCTCTCTCTTTGTGCTTTCTCTGCCATTAACTGTGAATGAACTGTTAAAACCTTTGGAATATGTTCCATTACTGCACATTCATTATTCAGCAGATAAGATTCATTGCCTCCTCTTCAAATAGCAATGAGACAAAATAACTGTAAAACAGAATTAGAAAAACTTAAAGTTTTAAAGTTTGGGTCCTAACTGCCTTTTAGAAAGCCTGAGAGGCTGGTCTTGCCCTCTCTGTTTTGGAGTTAAACAAAGCAAAAGCAACCTGAACATAATCCATGCTACAGGTAAATGTTTTAATGGAAAGAGACCTGAGCCTTCCCATGGTGTAGCTAAAGGTCCCTTCAAAAAAGGCTGAGGAAAGATATGAAAGGCAATTACTGGATATCTGATAATTGTTTAAACACATACAGAAAAACATTTTATTCTCTCTAGTATACTTAGTTAAATTTCTGCCTGTGAAATAGGTGACAACACACTTAATATTCTAGGAACAGTCAGGTTCCAGAGGAGCACTGTGAAAAACAGGCACAATGAACTTTGAGGAATTAGCCCTTAGTGACAGAAGACAACTCCTTGGCAGTCTTTAGCACCATTCCTACTCCACTTCTTTATAAAACACCCTCTGAGGAGCTGTACTAACTTAGATATTTAAAACTCTTGGGAAATACAAAATGTTAAATACTGGCACATATTGAACACTGATTACTGATAAACACATGTTCAAAAGCAATGATAGGACAGAAGGAACTATTTAGAAAATGTTTGAGTTATGTATGTGGTGACCAGTATTAGCCACGACCTCTACCATTAATTTTTCTTATTGTGCTTGGTCTGTGCTTCATGTACCATAGATGACTGTCATGAAGAATGCAGCTAGTGCTTTAAATTATGCTATTTTCCAAGTTGCCTGTAGTAGCAACTATAATACCTATAATTACAGGAGACCATTGGTCTTTTTATATAAGATCTGAACAACCCTGAAACTTAATTCTTCTGTCGCTTAGGCTGGAAGTTGTCAGCTGTTCTGTAAAACACATTGTCAGGTTCTATTGTCAGTAATGGCAGACTCAGTCCATCTGGTACTTGGAAAATCAAGTTGTGACCTATACAGCTTATAAAAGTGTCCCCATCCCTGATAGAGTTGTGATGGTTTTGAAGCTACTCATTCACTTCGATAACTCCCTTATTCTGAGTATCATTACCATCTAGTGGCTCTAGAGAAATCACAGAAGGTACTGACTTGTGACCTGTACTGCTGTAGCTAATGCCATTAGTGCTATAGATAAAACGATTCCAACCTGTTCTGGTAGCAGCTGTTTCAGTGAGAGAGACATGATAACCCCAGCAATCCTCATGCTTCATTTCAAATTGCAGCAGGAGAGTGTGAGTTTGCAAGAATAAATGAAATTACTATAGAGGAAGGTTTACTCTGGCTTGAATTTTAATAAACAGCTTAGAAAAGTTATATAAAAAAGATTATTCTCTTTCAATTTGAAACAGTGAATCCACAGATTCAGGATTTGTGAGATCTTTGTAGAGCTGTTTGAAAAAAATTGAGAATCCTGGAAGAAGTTAAGACTCCTAGAGAAATTTTTCTTAGTTACAGTCATTAGTCTCGATTATGGCGGCTTAACAGGTTCATCATGACCAAACAGACACTACCTAGCAATTTATCTTTAAAAAACCCTTAATTCCAGTGGTGTTCACTTATCATGGAGTGTCTATATACCCTTGAAAAACAGTTACTGAAGCTCATCTTACACGGACAAGTTTAAGCTCTGGTAACTGATGGAGAGTCAGGAAAACAGATATACAGAAAGGGCCTACAAAAAGGCAGGAGAGGGACTTTTTACAAGGGCATATAGTGATAGGATGAGGGGTAATGGCTTCAAACTGGAAGAGGGGAGATTTAGAATAGATATTAGGAAAAACATTTTCACTCCGAGGGTGGTGAGGCACTGGCACAGGTTGCCCAGGGAAGTTGTGGCTGCCCCATCCCTGGAGGTGTTCAAGGCCAGGCTGGATGGGGCCTTGAGCAACCTGGTCTGGTGGGAGGTGGCCCTGCCCATGGGGGGAGGGGGGTTGGAACTTGGTGATCTTTAAGGTCCCTTCCAACCTAAACCATTCTATGATTCCTACACATCATCGCTGCCAATACCCTATCATATCCAATAGATCAGATAACAGATAATATCCCTGCTTGCTGCTAAGTAAATCATAGTGTGATATACTGCCCACTGAAGCAATGTGAGAGACATTACTGACTTTCACAGCCTCTAGGTCAGAATCTTATTTAACAATCTAATAGTTATCTAAATAGTATAATGATAAATGTACTTGAATCACGACTAGAACGTATTACCAAAAGAAAGAGATTGCAAGCTTAAATTAGATAGATGAGCCCTCTCCTATACTTGAAAATTGACTAGTTTTTAAATTAGTGTTCTATTTTGCTAAATTGAAGTTCCTTTTGAATGGGAAATATTTGGGTATTGAGCCAGGGTTAATTGTGCAGCTACTCTTTTTGCGTATCTGGACATCTACCTGAAAGCTATTACTGTGGGTTTTTACAACTGGGACAGAAAAACCCCGAAACAAATAATGCATAAAATTAATAGTCAAAGGAACACTAACAAGCAAAAATATTAAACAAATGGTTATTCTTTTCTAATGAATAGCTGCTAAATATGGTGTCCCAGGAAAGTCACCACAAAGAATTAACCCCTCAAGCATGTTGTTTTATACCCCCACTTCTTTGACTTTGCAAACATATTGTTAATTATGTGTTCTCCCAACTACATTTTAGTTGGCTAAATAACCATTTATATAACTTCTACTTTAAGATCATTAAAGCAGTTCCATTGGTACAGCCTAATCTTGCAGTCTTCTTATCAAAATACCCTTGTGGCAAATCGGCCTCGAGATCTAGCCCATATACAGCCCAGCCAAGCAAGCAATTTTATCTGTTCACCCCCCTCCTCAGAAAGCTCTATTAGTCAGCCTTTGATCATCCCATCTGTACTATGCACACCCAGTAGACCCAAGTAACTGGACTTCACACCTTTAGCATAGCTAACTATATATACTTTCAGCTTTGTTGATAATATTTGGTGTCACTGAATTAAATCAGGTGTCTGTCAGACTTCCGCAGACAATGTATCTGAGTTATCTCCTACCTTTGAAGGACAAACAATAAGTCTCAGCTCTTTATTCTAACACCTCTGAATCACAGCTAATGGCAAATGAATTGATGGAAAAATACAGGACTTAGGGGAAAGGACATAGCTTCCCAATTAGACATCCAATGCCACTTTAAATGCCTAGAGTATCCTACCTGACATACGGCTACCGCTGCAGAAGTGTGTAGGTCTCCCATACGTTGTATGTCATACCTGCCAGCTCCTTGCAGATGTCCTAGACGCTCAAGGGAATCTAAAATGTCACTGAGTACCTCACTTTAGCCAGTCACCTAACTTTGATACCAGCAAAATCACAAACAAGTGGACAAACCACCTTTCTAATTTAACGCTCACAGGTATTACTGTTTCTGGCCATCAACTAGGTTTTAATACTAAACCCCTCAGAACTTCTTATGCATTTTCAGAGTGCTGTGTGAGGTGTTGGTTGTGAAATCTAGCAGAACTAATGTTATTGTGTGTTTAATCCCCCACACAGTGTTTTGAAACTATATGGGCTGACATTTCATGGTACAATAACTCCAAAAAATCCAACATGTTTTATGGTTTAGCTGCCATTATTCTGGCACAGCAATGACTGGAAAATAAAGGAAAAAGAGTTTCACATTTTAAGGATGCAGAGCTGGTTTCTAGGAAGATACATCAGAAATCCATCCAATCCCTAACTTATGATTGCAGGCTAGAATTCAGGATAAATATATGTATAGATATATAGCATTCATTTCTCCATTTCCTATTATCTTCACTGGGACTTATGCTTGAATAAAGGGTAATCATATACAGACAATATTAGTCTCACTGCAGTCAATCTTCCTGTATGCAAACAAAACCGTAACACAGGTGAATGGCACATCAGGCAGTGGCTCCATGTGCAGCATGACTAAACAAGCCAGGTCTCATCTGTGCAACAGAGAAAGGTGAAAAAGCTGCACGTGATAAGACCTCGTTCGAAAACCACGGGAAATCCAACCGAACTTGCAAGAAACTTGACATGGCAGCAGTGATCTTTGTGGAGTCACAGCACCATTTGCTACCGGCTCTGTGTGGCAGGGACACCATGCGTACAAGCCTCGCGGGGACTGCTCAGGTACGCCTCCTTATCACTGCTGCTGCCCCTGGGAGCTCATAAGGGATTGTACCACAGCACAACATTCTCATGGTCACAAGTACAACTATATCAAAATTACTTTTGTCTTGCTGTTTGCCTACAAGCCAGTGTGGGTGGCAGTGTGGAGTGCATACATTTGATCAGAGAATTTGAATTCTCATTTAATTGGATGAGGTAATGTGAATAAACAGAATGGGATCGGAGCTGCTGTCTTACCATTGTGAACATTCCCATTACAGGCCAGTCAGAAAGGAGATTTTCTTCTTCCTTATGCTTATCACCCCAGTAAGTCTCCCAAAACAAACTTTACATTTCCTTTCCTACATCACATCTAGTTGTTTTTTCTTCATTTTGTTTAAATGGTTTTTGTTGTCTATAGGAGCAAGAATATAAATTAGTTCACATCTGCAGCTTATTTCCACCTCCCCAAACAAATGAGAAGCCTCTTATTAAGACTCACACAGTTAACATCAACTACATACCATAAGTTATTAACAATAAGCTTTCAGGATTCAGAACAAAGTGACACTGAAACAACCTGAGTGTTCTCACCAGAAAGCCATGCTGTCCGGGTCAACATCCCTCCCAGAGAGTGGAGAACACGGTGCACTTGGTTCATGCTTTGAACCCAGCAGAGCAGAAGGGCCCAGGTTCAGGTGAAAGCGATATGAAAGTTAAGGACATCAAAGTACACTATTGCTTGTTTTCCTTTGTAGGGGCTACCTCATCATTTTAAGAATTTAAAGCACAGAAGTGTCTCCATCAATCCAAAATTGCTTACATTTCCATAAGTCTACAACATGTCTTGGCTTTCTCATACAAATTCGCGTACACTTGTGAATCAAGCTACTCTGTTCTCAATGAAATCAGTTCTGTTGAATTCAGTGGGATGCCTTTTGTACCAAGAGACAATTTTGACTCTGTGACTTGCCTGCTCCCAGGCATTGGTAGAAACTGACCTTTTAATTACCTCTGTGAGCTTCTGTTTTATATACCTACAATGATGGTAATCTACAATAGGAGCCAGTTTTGGCAAAGCCTTTACATTTTTGGCATTACATGATTGCTCATAACAAGCAAGCTTATGAAATGGTGGCTGCAACAAAGTAAAAGTCTTATTCAAGCCTTGCTAAAAATAAAAATTCTGCAGCCAAAATTCAATTTTCACTCCTTTCTTTGAATTTTCTTGTTTTGGTAAAAAAAAAAAAAAGTTACTTATTATAATTTTTGCAAGTAAAAGTTTCATTCATCAATAAAAGGAATGGTCAAATTTACCAGAAATATTTTCCATTATTTCCCACTATAACTGAAAGATCCTCTTTCGTTTAACAGGTGTTACAGACTGTTGTCAGTAACATATGTAAGCGGAGTTTTCTTTTGGTTAATTTAGTGGCATGTAGTAAAACTTTAAGGCATACAGTTTCCTTCCTTTCATTCCCCATGATGATTTTAACCTAAAACTATTTAGTCAGCAAACATACAAACAGCTTTTTCTGCTTTAACATTATCTATTAGAACACCAGAATCCATTTACAAAACAATTATAAGAAAGGCTGTTTTATGCCTTACATTTTGCCCAGTAGCAAGGCTCTGTTCCCTGTGTAGAACACAGGGAACAGTGCTACTGACTGCCCCTGGGTTACCTGTGAGGTAACGCTTTGTCTGCCCAAATAGGAAACTAGCAAAAATTATTAACAGGGAAGAGACTGCTTCCTCTCCACTCCTAGAATGGATTTCAGAGAGGGGGATGTGAGCTGAAAGCTCGTTTTTGCTGGAGACAGGAGAGTCCTTGCTTTGATTTCAGTGTCAATCAAGAGAGAAGGGGCACTAACCAATTCTGATTAAGCCTTGAGTTCTTTATAGGCTCTGAATAAATCACAGGAAAAAGCATTTGATGCTGTAAGCTTGCTGAGAAAGTTTAATCATGAGCTATTCACAGCAGTTTCAGGAACATACCATTCCCAGCTACCTGTAGTTGCTATACCTCCTATATCTAAAACCACATCCAGACCTACTGTAAGCGCCTGCATTTCCATCTGCATCCCAGTAGGCTCTGCTGGACCCCACTCCCACAGCACCCTGGTACCCCAGCCTGCTGGGGCTTGTCTGCTGCGGGTGCCACAGCAATCTGAGAGAAGAGGACTTGTCACAGCAGCCAGCTACTCAGGTGTGACACTCTACACCAAGGCAGCACATCTCCAGCAGAGTCGTGAACCTCAAGAATGAGAAGAGGCAGCATGCAGGTACTCCCCTCACAACATCACGAAGCTAAGCCTTAAGACCAGCAGTGTTTCTCAGTCTGTCTTATAGCTTTTTAATTACCTTCTTGCCCAAGAACACCAGGGTGTCCAGTGTCACAAAGGATCCTAAATTCATTGAGAAAAGAAGTTTTGGTTTTATGTTGAAGCAGGAGCACTTCCTCCCTGCCCGCATGCCCACTTACGGTGATTAACACCATTGTGGCTCCTTGTCCACACATTACTCCAATACAGCTGCTACATGCACCTACTATTTGCTAAAAGCTGCCTTAGTCAGGTCAGCACATTAAACCAGCCTCACCTCCCAGGTTTTTCTTTTTTTTTTTTTTTCACAGACAAGGGGCAGAAGGAAGAGGAAGAATACCACAGCTTTCTGCCCTGGAAAAAAGCAAAGCAAAAGTTGTCTGCTTTTCCCCTTATCATCCATTGGGGTAAGGTTAATTAGGTTGCTGAAGAAATGCTTTCCACAGCAGCTGTAACAGAGAGCCTGCAACCCTGGAGATACAGTCAGCCAGGCAGCCATGAGAGTATTCCTCCACCTGGGCCTAAAATCTTGGAATACATTTGCATATCTCCCCTCATCACATCAACAGCTCCAGCTGACATCCTCTCCCTCTGGAAAACTTCACAGGAGTTGGCAATATGCCCCGTGCCTTTGGTTACAGACACCCCTAGTTCAGCTGCTGTTTGATGTTGGTTGCATAAAAGAAGGTGTCCGAAACGGAGTTGTTGGAGGTCTTAGGCTATGAGTATGTTTGGCTCATGTGGTCCCAAAACTGGCTCTCTGCAAGCCAAATTTGAAACTCAGGTTGAGGGCAGAGAAAGCTATGGCAGTTTAGGCCTAACATTAAGCTGCTCCTGGATTTCAGCAAATAAATACATGTAGCACTGCACTGAACCGTGCTGGTTGGAAGTTTGAGGTAACTCTGATTCAGGTATAGCCACACTACAAAGATAGTTATGCTCTTTTATTCTTGAGTTGGGGTGGTGGGAAAACATGTGGTACAAAACTTATACTCAGTGGGAATATACCTGTGCCTTCTGAAAGCTAATAGAGCTAAAAGATCATGCCTTTTAGTCTGGAGACCCCTGTGGTATCAGCCGTGAGAGGAACCACTCCATGTGTGCAGTAGATGCTTGAGGATATCAGCATGGCTGTGCCTGTGTCCAGAACCCAGGGCAAGGCAAGGCAGCTGACATAGTGGTTCTGGAGGGCTGCTGGAGTAGGCTTGGGAAAACATCCCAAAACCTGGAGAAAGCTACTGCTGAGATTCCTCCTTCCCCCACAGGAGCTGGTGAAACAACAGAACTTCTATTATGTTTAAATGCCTGGCAGTTTTTGACAGATCTGCTTCTTGTAATAGGTAATATAATGTATACAATAGCACTTTATTCGCAGCTCCCAACTATTTTATTATCCTCACATGACAGCTGATAAAATCCAGACAGGGGAAGATAAGGTTACTTCGCCTGTGGCCAGCTAGCAAATCAATGGCAACGGCAGAGATAGTGACTGTGTCTGCTGGTTCACAAGCATTATCCTCTGTCTGTGATCGTGACACCTTCCAAGCTAACTGGAGTTATTAAAATTAGAGGTGTGTAACAGGAGTAAATGAAACTTATCTACATAATATGGCTGAAAAACAGTGTGTTTGGAAGCCTTTATTCTCAGGTGAGGGCCGTCAGTGAAGTCCTATTTACTGCAGGGAGAGTGTATTGAAAGAAACCACCTTAGGATCCAGTCCCCCCTCATTAATTTTCCCTTTTAATTTTATCCACAGACTGCATTAATTTTTAATTGCTAACATGATTTCCTTCGTTGTTTCTGAGATGATGAATTAGATGTGACCAATCCTTATTTGTTGCAAGGGCTAATGATCCTCGGTTTGGCCCTTAACAAAATTATTCAATAATAATGTAATTGCTCATGGAGTGACCATCTATTATGTATTTCCTGTTTTTTTTTTTTAAAAAAAAAACAACAAAACTTCTTTACAGGAAAGAGCCAAGTTATGAGTTACAAGAGACGTCTTTCAAATTAAAATTACATTTACCTCTTAAAGCTAACATGGTCTGACTTCTGAGCTAAATCAAAACCTTTTGAAGGTAGCACACGTATTGAGCCAAGTCCTGCCCCTCTCCACCAGTGACCTATGAACACACGAGCAGGATTCCTGTACCTCTCCAGTCACCACACACCACACACTCTGTGTTTTTGCTGGGGTTAGGACTAGAATTTGCTGTCTTTCTCTTTGCCCTGTTAGTTACTGGAGTCCATTATCATGGTTAACTTCACACAACATTAGCATATATATCTGTATTCCTTCTTCTGGTCTCCAGCATCATAAGTATCAGAGAGCTGCTCTAGCCAGGCAGGACCCAAGTAACCCGTTAAGTAAATACTTGTGACGTGTTGGAGAAACAGCAGCATGGGTTAGAGTTCAATTTGGGTTTCTGGAGCTTCCTCCAACAATGATGTTGTTTTGCCTCAGCAAGTGGACTTGCAGTGGACTCCAAATGGAGGTCTTGCCACTGTTAACATGTGATGAATGAGGAACACTAAGCCTGGCTTGTGAAATGAAATGTAGCTGCCATTACACCCAAACAAATATCTGCAGTTCGAAGCAACCTTGTGCAAAACATGCTGAAAATCATGATGCCCTGGCTGCATTTGTGGTATTAAATAAAACACTTGAATAAAACTTGCCTACTTGTCTACACCCAGTGCAATTTCATCTCTTGAGTACAATACAGGAATACTCTTAAAGGCATAATTCACTTTCAGTGAATGAAGAAAACTTCTGGCCAGATCTTGTGTGATGTCAATCCCAGAGTTGCAAAAGCATTTTTTCAATGTTGAGACTCTCAGGATATTGACCTTCACCTGATCTTATTTCATATGCTCTGAAGGAAGGAAAAGTTTAAAGAAAATGTATTTCAGTTGTGAGGTAAGAGGGAGAGTAAGCTGATTCATGCTAATTTGTGTGACTTTTCTTGCATAGTCTTCAACGGATAACTTCTGTCATGAGTTTTATTTTTTTGATCATTTTTCACCCATGCTTGTTGTTTTTAAAAGGTCTTAATTCCACTGACCTTTTTTAAATAGATTTTTCTGTCTCCCACTACTTACGTATTCCAAAGAATCTAAGAGATATTTCTGGTTGATAGAAAAACATTTTATATGGGAGTAATGACTGTAGTTCCATCTATCTAGTTTGGGTGTAAAAGACATGTCCCTAAGAATTATTTGATATTTGAAGCCATTGTAGATTGACAAAAATCATAGACATTTGCACAATTTTAAGGAGAAAGGCAGATTTTATGCAAAACCTTGAAAACATTAGCCTCTTCCAGTACAGAGGACCAGCCATTTATTTTGAATGCATGGTATTGTCTTGCAGAAGTGTTCTATACCATCTGATATGGTATATTGTTTCCTTAAATATTTTCTGTTAATATCCTGCAAGGTTGTGCTGCCATGGGTTGTGGTTGCAATGCTTTACCAAGGAACAAAAAGTGTAGGAAGAAACTAGGGACTTGTTCTTGATACTTTCCATGGTTTAGGCTACTAGTATTTGCTATATACACCTCTCATTCATTTAATAACAGTGGAATCAGAAAAAAATCTCGTATTTTGTTTTCCTTTCAATCACGTTCCTGTTTACTCCCCATTTCCCTGACTCACCGTCCCGCTTTATGCATGAGAAGGTGTTCAGCTGCTGACAGGAATCAGCAATGTGCTGTGTTGCCAGGGCAGCTCTGCACAGCCCTGACCTGCTCTCTTTTTCTAAAGATAGCCCAGTGTTGATATCAAACTCCGTTGCCTGTTATTTTAAAATGTCATTCACAATATCTGCTTTCTGAATATTTATATTCAGAATATATTCTTTTGGTGATTTAATTGCCACAAAATGACCGTTTGCCCTTTGCTTCTGTCATGCTGGCTTAATTAAACTTCTGTTAAAAGATGCATCTGGATTTGAGCAGAAAATCAGCCGATCAACTGGAACAAGCACCTGTGCTGAGTCAAGTTTCCTGACAACAAAACTTGGACTTTACCAAAAGAAGAATTTACTCTACATTTAGTCACAAACTCGGTAAATACTGAAATGCCAATCAAGAAATGGTCTTTTAATGTTCTGTAACAAATGCACTATATTTCTGTGTATAACCGGATTCATCCTGCTGAGTTGCTACTGTTGGAGGATCTCATTGAAGGTAAAACTTATCCTGGGTTGATCTGTAGCACTAAAGCAGTCCCAGTGTTGAGAGAGGAAATTATCTTTCACAAAGGCAAGGGTGAAGTGAGTTTCCTCAATCTAAATAAATTCATGAGATGCTGCGCAGACCTCCTCCCTTCTTTGTTGCTAAACATGAATAAATATTCCCTTGTAGGAAGACTTTATCACCTGATGGTACTTCAAAATGAATGACTTTTGTACCCCAGGTCATCTAGCATATAAGCCTAGGGGAGCAGATTTTACATATGGTGTGGTTTTAGTTTGTTGGAAGTACAAATAATTGTAATAATAAATGGCACTGACCTTTCAGCTACAGAAGCAACAAGAACAACCACGGCAAAGGAAAATAAGACCAGCAGAAAGTAAATATTATTTGTAAACAATGAAAATGCTTAAGAACATTGAAAAATGATAACCCAGTGCTGAATGGTATTAAAAGCATTCAGAATGAGACTTTTTTCCTTTCTTTGCCCTAAAAGATTAGTTAACATTTAATAACAAATGATGTGTAAAAAATTCTATGTATGTCTTATGTTTACGTTGGTTCATATCTGTTCCTACTGTATTATGTGCAAGTACCAAAATCCTTTCCCATAGATTTTGAATCAACATTTTCATCATTACCCTTTATTCAAGCCTGTCTCCTGATCATGACATTTCTTGGGTGACAAGGGCTGGAGATACCAGTTCTTGAAGACAGTTAGTATGGAATGATAGTTTCTCTTCAGTAACAGTCACCAGGTTTATGTTTTGAAAACTGGACAGACCAGAAGTATATATTTGAGTGACTTAGGCCAAGCAGCTTAGACTTACCTCACTTCTAGTGGTCAGGTTAGCCAGATGTTCTCAGACTAGGCTGAGATTCACGTAAAAGATAACAGGGGCAAGGCCTTGTTCATGCAGGTGTTGTGTTTATGCTAACCCTCAGTGGCCAGAGGACTTGGGAGGTGAAAAATCTTGTTTTTACAGCTCCGTTTTGTCTGCTATAAAATAAGAAGATGGATGCAGTTTTCTTAGAAATTAGCAAAATACTGCGATCACCAGGGACTGTTGTGTTAAGAGGAGGCAATCACAATGTTTTCTGCTGTAGATTGTTAACTTTCCATTAGTGACTGAATAAGCATTGAGTCAGATTAAAAAAAAAAAAAAAAAAGAGTCTGCAAGGAAAAGATTGAGTCCATAGACCACAGAGTCATGTTCAAGCCTCTGATTATATGAATCTCCAATTATTTGCACAAAGTAAACAACTCCAACAAAAACAACTGAGAGAGCACTTGCTCGCACTGCCCAAAAAGCGTAGGTGTAAAGATGTTCTGCTGCCACGTGGGAGGCCTATGGCTAGCCTTGAGGCTAACTTAAGCAAAGTGAGGGCTGAAAGGAGGCCTTCCATCTCCAAAAAGAGTGCCTTAATCAGTGTCTCTAGTTTCCTTAATGAAAGTACTTGACATGTCCTCTCATGCCACAACTTATGGTCAAGGATCCTCACCAAATGCTTCTCTCTCCTTACATTGCTGTACCTGCTTACTCCTGAGGCCCACCTGAACTTCCACGGCTTCCATGCCTCCAGTTCTTAGGAGCACAAATCTCCTCCAACATCATGCAAGGAGCTGGGGTACCTTATGCAGGTTCCAGGGAAAGGGGGACATGGAAGTCACATGGTGCAATGTTAATGACTTTTTCAGTTTAGACCTTCTCTTTCCAAGGAGGAGGACCTTATCTGGAAAATATTTTGTATTTTTACGATGTAGTATGATAATAGACAGTAATAGTGATTACTGATGAAATAGATACAGGAAAGGAAAAACAACTGTTCCAGCAATAAGCTATCTGAATATTATTGTATATACATGTGAGCAGACATGGGGAAGTACCTGCTGAATGATTTTGCACATGAAATAATTATTTCAAAATTATTTTGGATAAAACATAGAAAAAATGTATTGCATAAAAGCAAAATTATTTACCTTTAATTTGCTGCTATTTCCAAAGAATCCAGGTTATCAACACTCACTATTATTTGCAACCTTGAACTGGATGCTAAGAAGTCACTTATAAAGAGGACGAGTTTTAAAAAATGCATGTGTAAGAAATTACTATTTCTTTTAAGAACAATCCTTAGCTAGTCTTTATTTTCCTTATGAGGCTTATTTTTGTTATGCAGATGAAGTTCTAACGCTGCCTGGCTTTGAAAGTCTGCAGTTATGGGCATATGCTTAAAGAAAAATGACTTTCTGAGAAGTTATTGTGACAAGAAATTCTCAGTTGTCACCATAATGGAAATGCAGTTGACAAATAGAAGCTGTTGACAACAAATCTTTGTCTTTTTCTGGCACTACATTTATAATCCTGTATTTGACAGATAAATGTAAAAAATATGTATGTTTTATACATAAAATCAGCCCAAGGACTGTGTAGCTCTATTCTGTAAACAATTTGGATGGGAATTTGGAAGAAGGATGGAAACTTGAACTTATCTTCCCCATAAAAACATCACAGTTACAGTCTGACTCTGAAGAAAGAAACAGATCCCTGGAGCAAAACCGTAGTCAATATATCTCCAGGAGCACACAGCAGAAAAATGTGGAGCTTGGGATAAGTATTTTGCTATTGCTCATTATCTGACTCACCTAGAAATAGTTTGGTATGAAACCAATTATAATATAAAACATATGTTTATATGCAGCCTTGTGTATAAGTTATTAGGCACCACTAGAAGTGATTCAGAAGAAAGTTCCTTTGGTGTGTGTTATTTGTGGTCTCATTTGCAAACAGCGTGCCTCATGAATAAGTCATGAAGCTGTATCGCAAAGTTGTTTTGAGCATTTATTTGGTGAGATTACTTCAACTATATGCACATGCATATGTCATTGCAGGAACACTAATACAGCATTATGCTTACCAAAGCCAAGAGAAAAGCATACATGCTAAGCAAATATAAAAATTCAAGAGTAACTATTGGAATGACAGTTTGTATTTGAATAAAGATTTTTTGGCCTTTCATGTTTCTGAGCCATTAGTATTCTTTCCACCTGGATTTACTGAGTGGAGTGTTCTGTCACTGTTCCTCAGGTGATATAATAATTTACAGTCAGATGACTCTATTTTTCCATTATACGTGAAATCCCTGGCATTGTAGATGGCAGGTGAAATCCCTGCCATGCTATATGATCCTGTGACTTCATCATGGATGGATAGAAGGTAAAAACCTGAGTCTCTTGAAGTCAAGGGAGAAATTCTGGTTGATTTCAGAGGGATCCAAACAGCAAATGACTTCAGTGTTTGCTCTAGCAAAGCATACGTTGGAACAGCTTTGGTGATGGTCGGGATGTGCTGAGTTGCACTTATGTTTAAGCACATGTTCTGTCTTCACATATATTTCACTGCCTCTTCTGAATCCCTTGTTTGAACCGTACACTGCCTACTTTGAGGATACGTCTGCAAATATATTTCTAGTTCTCACATGATAAAGGGTTGTAGAACCACAGCTGGTTGAAACATGACAACTGTACGGCAGCAAAGAAATTGCTACGATATCTCATGCATTATAAAAGATATTTCCCAAATTGTTTTACTTGTTAGAGTGCACATTTTAACTAAAAAATAAATCCACTAAAAATGAAAGGTGTGGAAGATCTGGACAATACTTTTCACTGATTAGGAAATTTAGAGGAAAAAGTCATTTCAGGTGACCAAAGCTGTTGAGAATTTAGAGTAAATTTAACAAACGGTTCCAGCCACAGAGTAGGAATTTTTTATAAAAGTCTTAGGACTTTCTGTTTCAAATTTATTCACTTTGGAAATGTCATGTGTTATTTTGAAATGAATCTGTATTAAAGACAGAATAGAAAAATACACAACCAAAAATAAAACAATCTGTTTAGAATGAAATACATTGTTTCCTTTTAAGTCAAACAATGTATTTTGGGTCAACCTGAAACACTTTTTTTCTTGATATTTTTTCATATTTCTGAGAGAAAAATGCCACGCAATTTGTTTTGTTTTGTTGGAGCACAGGATCATATCTTACACCTTTCCATAGGTTTCAATTTTTCATCCCTACATTTCTTTAAAAAAAATGCTTCCCCTGCCTTTATGATTCAGAAAGGGAATTGAGATCTGGCTATTTTTCAGTGTGGTGCAGCACCTCTGGACAGTGCAAAAGCAATCAGCAAAACGGGCATGTGAATGCCATGGAAACACAATTTTTCTGAACTGTGAAAAATACGGCATTCTTCACAAAACTTGCAATTCTTCACAGTATCTTCATAACTATTTAATACTAAATCTCACGTTTAAAAGGTTACCAGATATTTGTCATAGGCTACATATAGGACATCTTCAACCACTGTAAAGTAGTTGCTCTGGGACAGATACAGGCAGATTTGGTGTAGCATGAGGCTGGATGAACAGTTCAGATCCTGATAGAGCGGACTTAAATAGAAAAGGCTTTCACCAGGGTGCCAGACAAATGTCTCTGTTATTGTAAAAACTACCTTTGTATCTCAGAGGTGATTCTATTCCTGCAACGCAGAAGCTGGAGCAGAACTTTTTATTGTCTTTCCTCATGTTGTAAATGGTGGTTTAAGCGTTAATTGCCTGCTTTCTTTTTCCCCTGAAAAATCCTTGACTTTGTTATTGAGTTGGTTTGATTGCAACAAGACATGATGGAGAGTAGACATGGCAAAGGCTCAGCAGAAAACTTCATGCCACCTTGAAGACATCAAAGATAAGAAATACTAGCAGCACATCTATTTTCTGTAACATCTTTTCTGATTTCACGTTTTACCCATTTTTGCTGCTGCAAAGTTCCTCAGAGCTCTGTCATAGTGTTGTAAGCACTGAATAAATTCCCAATAATATTGCTAAATTGGTAAAATTAGTCCAGTATGGCAGGAGTGCCACAAGGTCAATCAAGAGGTTCAACGTTTTAATCTTTTGTACAGTGCATACGAACATGGGACTGGTTGCTGCATTTGCTATCTCTCGTCTAAGACAAAGCATTAGAATTGGAAAGGAAAGCTCTACATATTTTCCCCAGTGGGAATACAGTAACTTCAAGATCAAATATGTCAGCAGATTGCTCACGTTTTCAAGTACATTTGAAACAGCCTGTGGCTTCTGAGGGGTCAACATTATGTTGTAGACCGTCAGTGGTTTCATACACAGTTCATTTCTGCCAGAACTCCTTTAACTTGTCACAAAAAAAGCACTATTTTTCAACAGCATCTATAGCCTTATTTTTATATTCTAATAGTCCCAGATGTACAGAAATGTCACATATAATGCTGATCATGGTCCCTCCTCTGTGCTTTTCTGCAGCATGTTGTATTGAAAAGAGACAGCTCGTTAGTAATGACTATAAAAACTACAGCACTGATGTTTTCCGAAGAAAGTCCAGCCATTAGACTTTGCATATAGTACTCATCTGTAAACACATATCCCTATTGCAACATCTCATAATGAACAAAATATGACTAGAATGTGGATTAGCTGATTGTTAATCAATTAACTGAATGTCAGAGATGCCTACAGAGATGCCCAGTGAGCCCAAGACAGTGAACGGAGGAAGGAGTCCTGTGCAGACCTAGCTTCAGGATCATCATGAGAGAAAATACCCACAGAGGCAAAAGAACAGGGTGTATTTAGGTAGGCAGACTATAATTATCCAAAATGAACTGCAGCCAAGGAACTGGGCTGTAAGAAGTCTGCACTGCTATGAAATCTGAAAATAAACACCAGTAAATAAGAAACAAGCCTTAAGACTCTCCATAAATATTAATTCCAGCAGTTCAGTGCATTGGCCTGTGAAAAGTCTCATTTAGGTTTCTCTCTTCTTGTTGTTATCAGTAATATGTCTTAAAAGATATTGGAGTTGTGCTGATATCCCTTATCTCAGTATTAAATTGGTATCATTATTTTTTCACCTGTATTTCAAGAAAATGAGCTTCCCATTATAGTCATTATGGTATTTATTTCTATTGCTAGCATCTTTTGGTTTTTTTGTCTATAATCTAGATACCTAAACAGGATATTCTATGCTGTTCTATTTTGCTGCTTAATTATATTTAAGTAAGGTTTCCCTTTCCTGACTTTCCCTCACTCCAAAATTGCTTCCTTCCAAGTCAGGGGTACATTTAATTTAGCAGCTTTTGTTCCCTGAATTTCCCTAGTAGTTACCCCATGCAATAAGGCTGTGTTCTCTTCTTTCTCCACAGTGTTACATGAACATCATATGCTAGGCTTAGTGCTTTGGCACCAGTCAAAAAAGCGTCGCAGAGAAACTGGAGAAATGGGAGAGGCCAGCTTTCAGTGACACTCTATTACAGAGCAATTCAAACATTTCCAGACAGAAGTAATAAAGAGTAATCCACTGGAGGCTGTCTGCAAACACGATCTGGGCTCTGACCTCAAAGGAAAATCAGTATCATTTTTAGTGATACAGACTGATGTGGACGGCTTTTCAGCCTAGTTCTGACCTCCACTGTAGGAGGGTCACAGTTGGACAGAAGTGGGGTGCTGCAAGTCTGCCTCGTACCAGTGGAGCATCTTCCTTTCAGGTGCTCTTCACATGTCATGAACCCGATAGTCCTGACACAGAACGCGAAACAGTATCTACTGTGAGCAGGAGTAAGAGTGTGTTGGGGCTGTGCGCTTGCTCCCCTGCTCTTCTCCTCAAACAACAATATTTGGACTTTTTTCCCTGCACTCTAAGGGGAAAGATTTTCAAAACCTGAAATATCCTGCTGAAAGACAACAGAAATGCACTGAAAATCATTTTTTTTCCCAGGCATTATTTCCCAGTATGCGTGAACACCTGCTATTGGAAGAAATCATGTGGGCTGCTCCATCTGGAACTGGGCAGACCAACTCAGCGCAGTGCAATCTGCCATGCTAGTGCCGAGGTGACAGCGCGGGGATGTCGCCTGGTGCTACGGCCGGGTCTGGACGCTGTGCTGGTTGCCCTCTGCTGGGAACTTTCTCTGCTGGAACCTCTCGTGAAGCACACCCCGCATCAAAATCAGAGGTGGCAGTGAGACCCCAAATATCTATAGTTACTGTGGAAATGTGACTCACCGTACACAGGCACATCAAGCCCTCTGGGCCACGACCCTCCTTGAAACGGCACTGGCAGGGGAAAGCCACAGTCATGCTGAAGGCAGTTGCAGAGAGGGGAAGAAGCACTGCGGTCTAGGAGTTTGCTTTTAGAAGAAAGAAGTTTGGACGAGGAGCTTTTGACAAACCTGGTAAAACCGTATTGACTCGGTCCCTGATCTTTTATTCTTCTCACTGCTTTATGCAGACATTAAGTAGGAGAAACATGAAAGCAGCAGCTAAGCAAGGCTCCCAAGACTGTTCCTCTTAAATTAGAGAGTTTGTTTTTCATTACTCATGTTTAGATGGCATTGCCATCCTGTGATGGTGAAGAGAAATACTGTCAAAGCTTACCAGGTCTGAGAATTTTGGTGGAGTCTCAGCCCCTGGATTTAATGCGCAATAGTATCTTGCAGGGGATTGAGAGTCAGGTCAGGTACCTCCTAGTGTAAAAGCCTAGAGTTTTCCACAGATAAAATGAAGTGCAGTCACAGCAGCAGAACCAGGACTGTAGAGCTGTCACTCATGACAAGGGTTGATTTAAATGCAGCACTATGAGAGTAAGCACACTTCTGCCTCACACTTTCTAGAGAAGCTACTAATAAGAGGGGGATTTTTTAAAAAAAGTAATTATTTTTCCTTTCTTGCTGCATCATTTCTTTGCTTGGAGCAGGATCTCTGTTTAACAGTAAACATGAAATGATACATCAGTGATGATAATATATGATCCACAGGCACAAATTCATGCTGAGTCTGTTTTCTATGGAAAGGCAGAAGCCGGTTTGGGGCTATTCCTGCTCTGAGTTTCCTGTTCCCTTCTCCAATGGACAAGCTGCAGAAGTAGGGACGTCACTTCCACCAGGACCAAGGGGATAACTCACTGCCAGCACTTTCTCTCGCTTTCCTTACACCATGCAAGAGTGCTGATCTATCACAATATATAATCAGACTGATTCAGCTCCTGACAACATGGAGAAATGACTAACTGAAGCGATTTGTGGAAACATCTTACTCAGCAGCAGCAGTTTAGGAGCATCGAGGAGAGGGTACTATGACTGATAAGAGAAGAAACATGATTTCAGGTGGGGGTCACAGAGAAGGGATATTTTTCTTCTGGTTCTTGCATGTTTCTTTTGCACATACGTGTTGGATGATAATTAATCTGCTGTCATACTTATCCACAGCTAGGTTGAGGTGGTCTAAAGACATCAATATTAGAAAGCAGTGGAGGATAAAAATGATGCTGTTGTCTACAGTGACATTAGCTTACATGAAAACAAAGTTCTTTAACCTATACACGTTCAGAACCATGTAGAGTATTTGCAGGTTTTTGGGGCTCAAGATATGAACTCAAAATTCATTTCATAGACTTAAAAAGCCACAAAATAAAGCTAAAAAATAATTTCCCTGATTGGTGACCGAGTCAGATTTTTACTATACACCTTAACTTTTCAGAAGTAGAAACTTGGATGTGTCCGTACCCTCTAGAGACAGTCCTGACCTGCTTTACCTTGCTGCATGCTGAAGCACTTTGATCTGTTCTGCAGCACAAGATAGGATCCCTCAAGTGCCACAGTAGCAAGAGATACCTTGTGAAAAAGCTAATTCTGCCTAGAGTTTAAGGCTTCACAGTTTTATATCCTATTTTATATGATAAGTCATAAACGATGGGCCTGGAAATGAACAATGAGAACATTCCCCCTGTGAAGTTAATGGCAAGCAGGGGTTTAAATTCTCGTTCATAGCCACAGCCCTTGCTTTTCTTCACCACGTTCCTTCCCTCAGCAATACTGGAAAATGTTTACAGACCACTTAGCTTCACCATCTGGAGACAGAACATGTTATGCAACGTCCAGATTTCACAATGTTTTTTTATTATTACTCTGTCTCTGCAAAATTGTTATAATGACTTTGCAATGGCAACTAAAAGGCCTACTCCTAGCAGGGTAGGAGAGAGTTCTGCTTATTTAATTTGTAGAAATGGAACTGAAACACGCCACGGTCAAAGATGGGTGAGGTGGGGCATACAGTATCGAAAGGGGCCTATCAAATATCTCTCTGAATAACTGTCAGATAGATAGAGCACAAGAGAGACAGAAAATCAAGTTACTTCGGACTAAAATGTTATTTCATGACGGCATCACCCTGCAGTTCTCCATCAGGTAGACAGAACAGGCTCCTGAAAAATAGTAAAGACTGAAGAAAGCTTTTCAGTGTGGAAAATTCCAAATGTACAATTTTTCAGACACTTATCCACGAGCTCCAGGCTGCATAAAACTTTCCCTGTTATTTCCTCACGTTTCCTGCTTGGTAAACCTTTCAAACAGAGAGCTGCAACCTGGCTGTGAAGTGATAAGTCATAAAATGTAATTATCTTTTAATAAACACATAAATCATAAAAAGCATAAAGGTATTTGAACAGGTATACAAATATTATTTTTGTCTTGGTTTTCCTCATTAGAGCTAGAGGGGCTGCAGAAACTGTGCAGCATGAAACAGTGAGCTGCTTCCAGCATGAGCAGTCTGTACGTGATGTGTTCCTGGGCATTTACATTTAAGAAAACACTTCCCTGATGTCTCAGAGCATTTGAAAGGACAAATGCACCCACAGAACCAAAGCTTTGAAATTTGGGAGAAGTCTGAATCTGGATTTGGATCCCTGTTTTACAGCTGGTGCTCACTGAAATGCAGAGTGAAACACCAAAGCACTTTGCCAATCTTCAGGGAAAGCAGAGGGAGTGGGGTTAGAGGGCATTGGTTCCTTCGATGCAAGAAGCTTTCAGATCCAAGCTATATAGCCACCAAAGCAGTGTAAACGTTATCAGTTCAAAACTTGGCAAAATCTGTCACGTTTTGGTTTTCGTTTCAGCCTCGACATGTAGATCATATCTGAAAAGATTCTCAACTCTTGGCCAATTTTTCTATGGAAACTGATCAGCGAGGGACTGATTTGTGATTGTGCTTTAAAATTGCCGTGCATTTCCATTTTATTTCTTTGCTTTTGACATGGAAGAAGGTGAAGCCTAGGGTTTTTTTATCTGGATTTCATTCAGAGGTTCTGTGGTTTTTGAGCCTGAAAGAAATGCAAAGCAGCAGTTGCATAAGCTTTTGTGAGAACTTTTACACCATTGGAAATATATCACAATTATTAACGTAACATATTATACTTGTGGAATTTTCTGGTACTGTAGATTCATAGTTTCCTTAAAACAAGGAATTTGTTAATATTCAAATAACTTTGAAATTATTATAATTTGTAATAAACCAAGCCATATGTTTAGTTTTCCCTTGCTTCAGCAGAAATCTGGGATCTGTCCTTTTCCACCTGGAAAGGACAAAAGCATTCTATAATGGCATTAAAAATACCACATGCTACTGACAGAAATATGTCCATAAAATGTATTTATTCTATCTATTTAAATAAAATGCGCTGATTACCTTTAAATAAGAAAAGCGCAATGGACTGTCATTTATATATTTCTTTAATGATGCATGTCCTACATTAAGAACTTATAAACCTTTTAGCATAAAGTAAGAGACAAACCTTCACCTGTTCATTATGTGTTTTACCTGCTCAGGATTTGGCAAGCATTGTCTGCATCTATGTTCCAGAGTGGACACTTATGGCAAAGAAAACAGCAGGGAAATGGATGTAGAAGACAATTACTGATGCTGACCATCTACAATTCTGTTTCTCAAAAGCGTAGGCACTCGTGCAGGTCCAGCCTGCATATAAGTTTTGTATACTTATGGCTTTACAGAGACAGGAATTTCTCATTTAAGATTGCATTCAAGTCTTGCCATTCCCCCAAACAACTCTGTCTGCAGGATCTAAACCAGCTCTGTTCAAAAGTAAAATCTGTGCCTTTCTACTTCCCCGGATGTTTTTGGTGTTCAAGTTACTTTCACTCGTCTTAGAAGACGAAGAAAGCTGCAAGCTGCACACTGAAAGTAGCATTTTGATACGCAAGGAAAGCTAAAAGACATGAAACTAAAATGCTTGAAAAGAATAAAAAAAGGAGAAGATTGTAAATATTTCTCTCATGCAGCATTACAGGTAAAGACTCAAGTGAAACCTCCCAAAGCAACTGGAAATAATCCCAGAAACGTATGAGGGATTTTGACCAGGTTTATGGTGTCCAAAGTGCTTGACATGAACTTCTACTGTGCTTTCAACACTAACAACCCAGAGGACCTTGACAACAGCCTGGATCGAGTCGCAGTGAGAATCTGGAAAGATGCTTACTTTAATCTGCGTGCCACCCAGCTCCCTCCAGGCAATAGCACCGCTCAGTACCTCTGCAAATCCATGCCCTGCAGCTCCACATTGACATCGACCTTCCGCCCAGCTCTGCAGGCCAGGGCTTGAGGAACACGGTGAAAAGCAGCCTTGGCTGCAGCCGTGTTCCGCGGGGCTGGGGCAGGGTGTCACAGGAACCTCCTGCAGGCGACCCTGGGCCCTGGTCTCAGTTTTGTTGTTGACCTGACTTGGTGGGAAGCAAGCATCTACTGCGAGCACAGTGTCTCCCAGACATAGATTGCCTCCTGCCACGTGTGGCCCGGCACGATGGGGTTCTCATTCACTTGGCTTTCTAGGTACTAGCAGACAATAATATTGTAATAAGATAAAATGAAACACTGATATATAGTACAGACAAACCTTTTGTACAGGCTATGTACCTAATGCTGTTTATCTACCTTTTGAAAAAGGCTTAATGGCTAAACTAAAATGAAAATTTGTAATCTTATTATTGATGTTTTCCTCATTTTTCTGAAATCACTTAAGCAATGGATTTTATAACTGTACTGTATGAAGCTTATTTTTTTGTCTGTTTATTCATTCATTTGCAAAAGTTAGTTGCTCATGATGAGTCATGTTCAGTGATTGGCATGATTAAAGTAGCTTTTACTCTATGACAGTTCTGATCAGTAAGTTGAATTAGTAACTTTATTGCAAAGCTTTTCTTTGATGCTATGTACTTACTCTCCCATGCTATTACAGTGGCGTTAGTAACGAAGACAATCCTGGCAGAAATCAACCTGTAAAAAGCAGCATCATGCAGCAACAAAAAACTAAGTGACCTTTCTTCATTCCAGATAAAACAAATGCTTTCTCAATGTGGCTAGCATCAGAAAATGACCCCCTTTCACTGGAGTTAATTTCTCTTTGATGTTACACATCACTTGCTTGATCAGCTTTTAAGTAACAGTACCAGTAGCCATGATCACTCTTTCGTTTGTTTGTTTGTTTTGGGGTTGGGTTTTTTTTGTATCTAAATTAGACACCTCAGATTTTTATTTTAGAAATAGTTTTGTTGCATTCCTGTCTGTTGCTGTGCCAGAAATGAGAAAGATCACTACCTGATCAACAAAAATAGAAACAGCATGGTTGAACAAATTTCTTAACAGCTATCAGTGGAACAGCCATCATTGCAACAAAGGCATCAAAGTAAGAGTCTCAAAAGAACTTGAATAAGTTGAAAAAGATTTGGTTCATGTATCCTGATCTTCCTATTAGAAAAAAGCAAAGTGGGTGACAGTAGAGCTGTATGAAAAAGGAACACATTGCTGAGAAGAAAATGTATCTGTCAATATCTGTAAGAAATCTGTAAGAAAAAAAGATTATTTTTAAATAGCAGGGGAAAAAAAAAGAAAAAATAAACAGAAAACTAGCCCTCCAGAAAAAAAAGGTTTTCTGTCCCCAGGAGGATTAATAATTGACATGTAGCAGCTTCCGTGGTTGAACAGCCACTAAACAGATGGATGGATATGATTATTCCCTCTCATATATTTACTAATGGAAAGTTCCCAGTACAAACATTAACATAGTATGAATTGCTTTATGCTCTTGAGATTTTTAGTTCCATAAATATTTTTGGCAGCTTGGCTAAGGGGATTTAATTCTCTGGCCCTTACTTTATTTCATACTTTTAAAGCATAGTTTTTACATTTCCCACAGAGTAGCACCACTGAAATCACAAATCCAAACTGTTGCCTCTTCTCTGGGAACACTGTTCGCACTACTTCACTCCCTTGCTGAAGAAACGCATTATATGAAGATTTCCTGACTCCAGTTGTCCGTGTAGCATAAGAGCAGGGTTTCATATAATTACCTTGATCTGATGTAGTGGGCTCAGCACTTGTACTAAATACTTGCCTGTATTTTTATAACATTGACAATTTGCACTTTCTCTTGTACTCTAGATTTTTCTGTGTTAGTCTATGCACAAGTAAACATTCTTCTCTGGTCATTTCCTAGCATATGTTATTACATTTCAATTGAAAAATATCTATTCTACAAGTACAGAGCAAATTGCTTGGAGCTTTCTGTTTGCTTTGGTGTAAACCCACACTTCCAGGGGGAATGCTAGTTTTTGCAAAATTCTGAACTCTTAGACATCTTCCTTCCTCATACATGTATATTGCTGAATAAAAAAAACCCCAGAAATATTCTCCATTTCATTAATTAAAATTAATTCATACAGTATTTGATTATTTGTAAAATTAATATGGCTCCTACCAAATGTGATCCTTTGTTATATCTCACCAAAAATGTATGCAGAAGGTTTCAAAAGTCTAGCTCAAATATCCTGATAGAAAAATGAACGATCAAACCCTCTAGCAATAGAGGCCTTATAAAACTATGGACAACAGCCTGTACTTTGACTCCAAATCTCAGGTGTATAAACACAAACCACAAGCCTTTGGTATGTAATCTTGTTGTTTTCCTCCTACTGTGGAGTGATAACAGTGCTGATAAAACAGTGCTGATAACAGTGCTGATAAAAGTCCCCTCTCAGTTTTCTCAGCCTTCCTGCTACACCACTCCCTCTTTCAATAACCGATTTTTTCTGAAATACTTCTTAAGTGGTGGATTGTGAGGTTATACAAGGTTATAAAAATACGAACATGTTGCATAAAGGCAAGTTCTACTCCGTGTCCCATGAGAACACAAGATTACCTCTTTTCTTTGGTCGTACCCGTCTACTCAAACATTTTGTCTTTGACAGTGGCCACTACGAGATGAGTAAGAAGGAAAGACACACAGACCTCTTTCCTTTGAGGCACAACACAACTTCTCAGTCTCTAGCAACTCATATTACAATAACCTCATGTGCTAGAGATGCCACTTGGACAAATACCCATCTTCACTTGTTCCTTTAGACAAAAGATGTTAGTTCCTTCAATCTCTGAAGCACAATTGCTTACTCATTGGATCACCCTTGTCTCTCTCCTCTGGATTATCTCTACTTGGTCCCATAGGAGGAGACACATTAGTATGGTTTCTGAGCTATAATGACTTGACATGCAAATATATCTAGGATTTTACTAAAATCGCATGTGCAGTATTTTCTTCTGTTAAGCTAAATGCATTTTCTTCTCTTACATAGCTTAGGGGAATGTACCACTGGATGTACAAAGTGTGAGCATCCTGAAGAAAGGCATCTTTGAGCTTATTGTCTGAACAAGAAAGAGGCCCAGATTAAGCTGTGAATAATTTATTTGTTTACAAATATCAGAATATAGAATAGGGCAAGATTTTTCTTCCCTCCTTCCATCTAAGAAAGCATATGATTCATTCAGTAAGGGCTTATTACTCTGGTATTGATTCAACAGCTTTTTCCCACTCTGTTTCACTTTTCAGCCCAGTGTTCCCAAAACATACACTGGTGGGGAAAGTTCGTACCCTGGAAGTTCAGCGTTTCATGTTTGGCCAAAGCAAAGTCAGGCTATTAAAATAAAATGTCAAGATAATTTGCTTGTTAATGATCTAACATAACTGGACACAGGGCTTCAGACAGGAGCCAACTTCAAAGCTGGTAAGAAAAATAATCTCAACACAATGGTACTGTTGTCATGTTTTTACTTGCAGATACTTTTCATAAATGTAGTAATGATGATTTGAAAGTTTATAGGGATTTGTTATAATTACTGATTAAAAAAGCAAGAAAGTAATGGTGAATCTGTGACCATAGGAAAGTCAGGTTGGCCTCCAGTAATTGGCAACTATATTGCAAAACCAGGAAAATATGGGCATATATATATCAGGCCCTTAATTCATGGCAGATTCAAATACCCTTTTATTCCCAGTTCTGGGTTGGGTTTGGTTTGGTTTGGTTTTGCTTTTCGTTCTTCCTACTGAAGAAGGAAAAGAAAAGTGGGATAAAAAACCCCTAGACACCTGTGAACCAAGGCATTTTTAATTTTCACCTTGCCTCCATGTTTTTTGTTCCTTTAATAAGCTATTTTCCTGATTTTAAATAACTATATATCAATCTGACTGCAATGATAAAGCTTGATTTCTTTAAATGGTTCAAATAAAAATATTTTATTCTCCTCTTCCTTGCTGCTTAGCGCTGGCTTGGACTCCCCCATAACCTTCCACTCTCTACTTCTGGCAACATGTATAGAGCAGGTGGCATTTTCTCACAACAGTGGCTGGATGTCAAACCTGTCACCCCCTATTTTTTTTTTATTTTTTATTTTTTTAGGGGAAAAAAATAAAGATACTGGTAAAACCTCTATTATGCAGCCCCAGGTCAATCATTGTTTTGCTGTAGGCACAGATTTAGGAGGAAAATTTTATTTCTCTCATTTTGCTCTCAAGTAGGGCATTGTTTGTGATCTAATAACAGATCTAGCTATCCACTGTACTACCTTTCCCATGTTTAAAATTCTTGCAGAGTTATAATCCCTTTCATTTCCTGCTTTTTAATGAATGGATTTTATATAACTGTTCATTAGTGTAATTGTTGTTGATTTTTATTTTTCACTTCATTATTTCTCCAACAAAACTTATGCCACTGTTACTCTCTTAGCAAAACAGAGCAAATTAATCTCAGCATCTGGGAAAACTCTTTGTAGGTGAGCATAAATAAGAAGTAAAGCTGTTCTTCCATTAGAGTTCTTGCTTATGCTCACCTGCAAACAGAGCTCAGGATGCCTGAGGATACCTTTAGGAGGTATTTAGCTGACATCTAGATACATCAAGCTCTTTAATCTTTACAAGAGACCTCTTTGACAAGACAGTCAGTTCGTGTTAGTGGTGTTCTCTGAGTCCTAATTCAAAAGAAATGGACTGAGAGCAGGAGAGCTTTGCTGTACCGCTACAAGTTTCAGTAACTACCAGCCCAAATGAGAGCCAAAATAACAGTCCTGAAGTGAGTGCCTCCGATGCTGATAACCCCAGTTTTTCATCCCTTCCTAATTGATAGCCTTAGAAATAGCTCCTCTTTGCCTGAGCATCAAGCAAGTGCCGTAAAGAACCCCTCCATCTCCCTAAAGGCTTGTTACAATTTTCCCACTTGTTTTTGATTTACATATCAGTCACAGAGACGCTGGTGCTGATTTCCTGAACAACTTCTATCCAACTTCAGAGGGAGCAAAAAAGGATGGTAGGGCTGGAATAAAAGCAGACACTTCAAAGCCTGAATGTGAATAGCTGGGAGACCAATAAGATGAGGATATATAATAATCACTTTATGTTAAGAGACACTTAAGCTTCTGTGACATATTTATTGTGCAGACTGAAGTTCTAGCATGAGCTTCTTGTGGAGATGTTACGCCAGCAGCAGAAGCTCTATTAGAAGTCATGGCTGTTTACTCTTTGTCAACAAAGGCCAGTCACAAATACCATGAATTTTACATTGTTGCTCCTTCTCATCTGGAGCAGTCTATAAAGAGTTTATAAATGGAATCAATTTATGTGTTTCTAGTGAGGCTACTACGATAGAAAGCTGCAATAAAGGTCTATTTTCTGTTTTATTACTGTATTTTCTCCATTTTTCTCTCTATTAATTTCAGTTTCCACTGACTTATTCTCTTGTTATTTATTCTGTGTCAGTGTCATTTACACATGCTATGCTGTGTGTAGTTACCTTTACTTGGGTATCACACTACCTCTGATCCCAGGCCAAACTATTTAACCAGTAACCTCTTCCACTGCCTCAAAAAGCTAAAATTAATTGAAGCAAAGCTAACATTTACTAGAATGAGATAGATATTAAAAAAATGAACATATTCCTATCTAAAATATACATGGGCACTTTGTTAATCAAGATTTTCATCAAAATAGGATGGTTAATTTCAAATAACTTCTGTCTATTATAAGGGCATAGTTAACCCCACACTTGCTGATCACTGAGTAAAACATTACTTTTTAACTTTGAAGCCTGGTACCAGGTAGAAGATAATATTGCAAAGGCAAGATACAGAAGAAGCATTTGCACTATCTAAGCCTTACAGGATGTCATTATTAGGGGTTTCTTCTCCATACAAGAACAGTGACAAAGAAGGGTAAGAGCGAAATAGAAGATTGAAATACTGGAATAATCATCTTTGCCAGCTATGCAGAGCACTGAGGGGCAGACCCATAGCAGTGTATTGATTGTTTGGGCTCTGGGAGAATTGTGGGAGATGGCAGTGCTGGGGCAGAATACTTTGGGTTTGTTTATGCGCTCCTTGATCTCCCTGGTGAACACTTACACATAGGAGCAGTCCTGCTGCTGTCAAAGGGCTGTGCTGGGTGAGAAAACACTCCCTACCGGGAGCAAGGTTGGAGAAGCCAGTGGAGCTCACTCGGGGCTTCCCAACAATGTAAACAAGGTTGACTACCTCAGGGCCCTTGGGTGGGGAAAGCCACCAGGGTGCTGAGGAAGGGCTGCCGAGGTGCTACATGAGGACTGTAGGGCTATGGTGAAGATGGAGCAGAGGGGCTAGGATGGAGGGGAGGAATGGGTTTGAAGAGACGGGAAGAGATCATTAATGGCCTCAAAGGTATGAGTGTGGGACTGGAAGTGGAGATTTCAGCTTCTTGGGGGAAAGGAATGATGGTAAGTGGAGGTCAATGAAGTTTGAAGAGCTCTGAGTGGGATGAAGGCGAGGTTTCAGGGCACTGTGGAAGCCTGGCAGGAAAGGCAAATCTCTTTCACTCTTTTTTTCTCCCCTCCTTACCAACGTGTTTCACCATGCCTCTTTTTTTTTGGGGATTCCTGTCTACTTCTCTTTTCCCCAGACTAGTAAGCCGCACTCCTCACTCACCCCATCCCAGCACCCAGCCCCATGCAGCCACACGCCTCCACCCTCCACTCCTGCAAGACACAAGGGTCCCACTGCTTCCCTGCAGCTGGGCCCTCCTCGATCTGTGGCACCTTCTGGGCTGGAGGGAAGGGATGGAGCAGTGCTGGGCTGCTGGGTGATGGAGACCCGAGAATGAGTCTTTCTGCTGACATCATCCCCAAAGATAAAGCCGTGGCAGCAACACCTGCTTCTGCTGGGAAGGGCTGGTTCTGGTGCCGTTGGCTGCTGCCCCACTCTTTGGCCCCTGCTTTAGCAGCAACATCCCGAGAACACGAGAGCTTCATGAGTAGGAGGTGGGGATTGGCATAGGCAAAGTGCAGTCTGCCAGCTACTGAATCTAATTGTTAATGGGCCATTAATGTCAACAGAAATCAGTGGGAGTTACTCCAAACATGGGGTAAGCCTAAGGATGGCACTACAAAAACCTGTCAATCCTAAATGGATTTTTCTCTGTATGATGCTTGTGCTTAATGGGTTGAATATAATTAACAATGCCTAGATATCTTCCACAATTTTATTTTCTGTGCAGGAATGCCCATCTCAAAGGGTCTTTTTCATGTTACTAACACCATTTTTTTTCCTCCATGCTAAAAACTCTCTGCTCAAGCAAGGTCATTTCTGTCTGTGGAAAAGCTGCACACTTTAGTGTGGTTCAAAGAACTCATTGTGGCCCAGCCTTAGAAAGGTATTCAGATGCTTCCAGATGGAAACTGGCACGTAAGACATCAAAGCCCCTAACTCCCACTGATTCACTGATACATTTTTAAATACCCCAGATCAAAAAGGCCAAATCCACCAAGGAACCTAGATCCTACTTGCAAATTAAGGTGTCTACTTTCAAAATTAAATTGCTATTAGAAATTTTAGAAATTCTGAGTAACTGCTTCCTCACCCCCGAGGTGCTTAAATTCTGCTGATTTGCATCCATAATGGCCCCTCAGTGCCTCTTGCTGTCTGGCATTCACAAAATGCTGGGTGTGCCAAGGACATCCACATATATTCACAAACTATGTACCCAAAAATATCCGTTAGACTAGTCATTCTCAGACTGCGCATTATTCAGATAAAAGAGAAGGGATGTGTACCTTCCACAACAGCACACTTCCGAAGCGACCTAGTCCCTTTGGCACGTAGGAGACAACTGTTCGGTCCCTTCTACTGCAGAACTGGAATGGGTGTTGAAGCTGCATTCCTCTTCACTCAAGTGAATACACGAACAACGTGTTCCAGGCTGCGATGCTCCTGGGCTTCAAGGTCAGGCTAGGAAAGTGGCCACCCTGGGAGGGTGTCCCATTTAGAACTTGTCCCTCACCACAATTGCTTTCTGATTTTTGACTGACTTAGTGCCTCCTGGGATTTTCTTCTAGGTCCATGGTGTGGTTCCCACAGTTCAGTGCACTGCTTAAAAGTTAGGCTTTGCAGGGCTTGTTACCGAGTTTTCCAAATCCTTCTCCAGGCTTTTTCCCAAATAGCTAGTTTTATTACTTTGACTGCTTGAACTCCTAACTGGAAAATTTCTCAGGCTGACTTCTCCTTCTCCACTAAGCCTGGATGTCCCCAGCCCTCTCATCTTTACCAGGGTTATCAGACTGTGCTGACACAGTGACACTGGAAGCCACTCACTTCTTCCTCCTACCACCTTCCAAAGAGTGAGACGTCCAGCGTGGGAAACAGTGCTTTGTAGCAACCCTCTCAGCACCCCGCGTGGGTGGGATTGAGAGCTTTGCCCTCAGTTACCTGTGGGATTCGGCTATCACTTGTGGGAGGGAACTGTTACACACTTTAACCACTAAGTCCAGTGGAGATGATAAGTCAAGGCGTTCTGTCACCTACGCTCACAGCCTGACCAGTTAATAACGTAAGCTGAAATCGATGCGCCAGGCCATGAACAGTACACATAATGTGCCAGCCATTCAATTGTCTGTGCTGTAGGAGCAATAACCTCTGGCAGAGAGAAAGGACAGGCAGCTGGGGATGATAACCTTTCAAATTGCTCTAACACGCATTTGGAAAGCCTATAAATCTGAATCCCTAAGTACTAATTCTCTGCCATGAAGAATAACTGCAAGTGCATAACAGAGTTTTTTTCTGTATTGCAGACTGCCAAAGGCAGACAGATCACACACTCTTTATCAAGGCACAATCAAATCTTTAGATCTGTGGCTCAACACAGTATGCTTAAAAAGAAACTGATAGTGGTCATTGTTAGGACCACTGGGTGTGATGACAAATTATGGATCATAATCTTCTCCAGGGGCAGCTGTTCTGTGTCATGTGCCATAGGCTGGGCACATATTTCCTTCAAGTCACACGACTCGTAGCTCTCCCTTTCCTTTGGGATAAGGCCCGAGGAAGCTGTTCTTTAACATGCTCAACACAGTATCTAATACAATATCAGAGGCTTTACTTTAGGGCCAGCTCAAGAAATCAGAAATATCAGTGTTTCAAAGCTTGCTTTATAGCTATGAAATGTTAAAAAAGTGTGGACTTAAATGGTGACTTGAAAAAACACACCGCTTTTAAAAAGAATAATAGACTAAAGTAAAGGCATTACTATTCAAGCAGCAGTTCTATTATTTTCCAGCTACAGCATACCAAGTACACACAGAATAACCACAGAGTATGGGTTTGTATTTAATTAACTCTTTGAGTTAGCTGTTGAAGAAATTTGGGTTCATTTATGTTGTTTGTATTCCACTTATAATTAATTCTAGTGTCAGACAAATGCCCCTTTTGATTTCCCTTGAAATTACTGATTTCTTTTAACGTTTTATTACATTTTTGTACTATCTTTTTTTAAGAGGCCACCACTGTCCTCTGACTTGTCTTTTCTGGTATCTAAAGCATTTTTGTGATGAAACCTGTTAAATGAATTGCATGACAAATAAAGTTAAGCCAGTGGGAGTTCACCCTGAGTATAGGCTACTAGACAGGCAATTACAACGTTATGCTCAACAGTTATCATTCATTTGATTTTGTTTTTTCCTGTGCAGAAATTAACTAAGCTATTTTCATTCTTCTGAGAGTCATTTTGATTTTGATTTGAATCATTCTTCTCAGACACCATAAAGTGCAATAAACATTTCTGATACGTCGCCCAGTCTGTGGGAATTGTTTCTGTCTCCATTTTTATAGATGTTGATCACCTCCATATAACAAAGAGGTGTAAAGTACTGCCAAATATCCTCGTTTCTGAAAGGGATAAAAATGGTCTTGTTGAGTCCATAAGGGCAAGCCTTGCCTCCAACAAATATAATGTTTCCCAAAGGCTGGAAGGACAAGCACAAATATAAAAGAAATAATCATATCCCACATATCTCACTGCTGGTAGCTACATGCATCAGTCTGAGCTTATTTCAATCATCCATGTTCATAGACGTTTGTTGGGGAGGGATGAGGTGCAAGTCTGGGGCAGGTTTGTTAGTGTAAGTGCAGAGAACCTCTACTATCGACATTTATTTCAGTGTATATCTCCTTTACTAGCCATCATCATCGCTGAAACAAACTAAAAATATGCCTGTCTTCAATGGGAAACATTGCAATCAAGAGGATGACCCTTGTCAGAGAAGAGTTGTAGAATAGAGGATAAGGTGTTATTCTCAAAGCATGGCTTACAAGTGCTCAGTGTCCAGGATTAAAGTAGTCTTCACCTCCACTGAGAGCCTGAGGAGCTGCCAGGAGTCCTCCTTCAAAGGAGGACTAGCGCACTGCGTGGCAGTTTGTAGAACGTTTATTTCACAGATGATGCTAAAGGCATCCTGAAAGAAGAATCTGGGAAATGGCCCAACTGAACGGTTAATGCTTCTCAAATGGCAGACAGGAGAACCCCTGCCCAGAAGCAGCTAAGTGCAGCAGTGGCTGCCTGGCAGCTTTCCGGGGGTGTTGAATAGGGGCGTTCCACGTAAGAAAACTGTGCTGCTTGAAAGCCCTACAATCCCGACCCAGCATCAATGCAGTGAATTTCTCCGACAACCTATATATCAGATGGGTCTTTCAGTTTGTCCAGTCTACACTGAGGTACAGTCTTGACAGAGTCTAAGAATATGCTCTGTATTTTAATGTGAAAACTGCACTCTGCGGTAATCTGGGAAAACGGTTTAGAATTGTGCCATTTTCAATCAGTGAAGCATTTACAGATGGCTTGCAAAATATGCTCACTGACATATTTCAGATCTGTCTACTGTGTGGTAATAAACATGCTGTAGCTGCTGCATAAATTATTAGAAATAAATTGCTTTCTTCTAAAGTCAGAAAAATTAATATCACAGTAAAGTTAATAGAAAGAGCAATGAAAGATTATTAAGAGAGAAAGATTTTTGTGCAACATTATCATTATAAGCTGAATTTTCAGAATTTTCTAATTTAGGAGTAAAAATTTTGTTCTAGGTTTTAAGTTGGTGGATAAAATCTCAGCACTGGCATGAATACTCTCTACATAATTGAGTCTAATTTTGCAAAGTAAATAACTTCTTTTAGAGTCTTGCTCAGATTGTAAACCTAGAAAGGTCTTGAATCAGGACAGTACTTGAACATAAAGGACTAAGGTAATTCTTAGTTAGGACAGCACTTTCCCACGTTTTAAGTAGTATGCCTAACAGGGCTATTTTCTTCAACTGGATTAAAGCTATGATGCACAGTATTGCCAATCCCATCTTCAAAATTCAAGCAGTTGGAGAAACATCAGACTTGTTTAAAAGTCATAAGATTTTAAGCCTTGCATTTTTTATTTACTTTCTATTTTTTTCTTTAGGCTACATTTCTGAAGCAGCTTCAAACCTTTCCATGAGATCAGAAGGGCTCAAAGTGTACTCAAAAATGAATAATCCTCTGCAATTTCTTGCTGCCAGCATTTGGGGCTTGAAGAGAAAGCATTAGCAGTTGGGATACTTGCAATAACTTTATAAGAATTGGCAAAGCTGGCTCTGCCTCTGTCTAAATTTCAACTTTTCATACTTCAACTTTTCCCCTCAGCCTAAAGCAAAAAGAACTGTGGAAAAAGACACAACTATTTCATGTATATGCGTGTATGTAACCTGTCTATCTCACAGACTTTGCTGCTGAACACTCTCAGAAATCACAGCTGGCTCGGCTAATGGTCCTTTATAACAGAACTATTTATTTTCTTCTCCATATGCAGAAAAGCTAGTTTTAGGTGTATCTTTTCTTTCTTTTTCCAAGATGCATAGAGTATCTTACCTTAGGAGGGAAGTAGATCAGCTGTAAAGAGGTACATCATGTTACGGCTCACGTAAAAAACTGCTGTTTGAAAGAAGCCTGTATATTTCTTCAGTCATTTAAAGATAAAGAAAGAATGCTAAAAGACAGCTGTAGTAGAGGAGAAGACAAAAAGAAATCAAGGGAAGGAAGACAGGGATGACTGTACAATAGACATATATTGACAGACTAAGAAAATTGGGGCTCAGAGCTCATGTAGGGAAAAGAGAAGGGAGAATCAAGTTTCAAAATGATTGTAAGGATAATACAGCTTTACTGATCTTTCCTTAGGTTTCAAGCTGGGATTGCTACTGCAGACTCAATCAAGATTAGATGATAGGGAACAGAGAGATGTAAGAAACTCGCTGAAGCCCTGTGTGACCTACTGAGTCTGCGAGTAGACGCTGCCCAAGAGCCAGCCACCTCCCTCGCATGGTGTCATCAAGGGTGTAAATGCATGTGCTCTTGACAGCTTCCTAATGCACTATGCCAGCACCACTGGAGATAAAAAGGCTGGAGGAAGCTCAGAAAGTGTGTGGGGGAGATGTTCACCACTTGACTTCAGTGAGCTAACTCAAGTCTCTGCAGTACCGGTTTAAGTGATGCAGCTGCTGCTAGGCATACTGTCAGTCATACCTAAGAGTCTGAAGGTTAGGGAGCCTTCAGAGGTGATTTAAACACTGGATGCTATTGAATTTTCCCCTGGGGAATACCAGAAAGGGTATTTGTCAGGGCTGATCTCAAGGGCGTTTGTGAGCAAAGAATGTGAGGGATAAACGTTTTGGCCTCTACAGCACTAGAGGTGCCACTATTCTGCCTCTGGATTTGCTCCTGGACAGCGTAACATATTCTCTCTCATGTTTCATGGCAATGCCATGATTTATTTGGGCTGATGACAGAGGAAGATTTATGATTATATTTCCGGAACACCTAGTGCAGAAAAAGCACTGAAAACAGAACGGCGGATTTAAGCTGTGCATCCCAGCAGCCTTTACTCAGTCCCTCTTGAAACTGAAAAGAGGCGCAGAGAATGGCTGCAAGTTGCTTCAGCTGAATTCACTGCAAGATGTAGGGAGTGCTGTGGGAGAGGGGCAAGCTGTTCAGCCTGGTTTTAGAGAATACTGGCTTTCAAATTTTGATTGCTTACTTCACGCTGGGCAGTGAGCCCTCCGTGCTAGCAATGGGAAGTGTCAAGCAGCTGAGATCAATCGGGCATGATCAGAATTATGATTTGATTGTCCAGGGACAATGTCAGCAATGCGTTATAAGAACCTGTCAAACAAGAAAACAAAAAAAGTTTCTGCCTTGAGGGATTGTTCCTCAACAATCTCTAGCTCATCTAATTCCAGATTTCAACAGTAACACATCCTAATATACCCTCCAGACACCCACTAAATTTCACAGTGTTTGAAATAAGCAGTGGATTTTAGACCATCTTTAAAAAGAAACAAATTTTCATCCTTAATTATAGCAAAGCTTTTTTTTTTTTTTTTCCCCTGTGTGTGGCTACAATAGACCAAGCTAAGTTAAGGCTGATGCAAGCAACAGAAAATTAAATTTAAAATCAGTAAAAGAATAACTGGTTTTGGTTCTTACTATTGCTTTTATATATAGGGACATACAGATTGTAAATTACATGCAGAGCAAATTGTCATCCATTAATTGAAATGCCAGATAACCAGTCTGTGAGATTTTTTTCCCCCTTTGATTAGCTATTTGCACTCCTACTCTCTGGGGGGGAGGGGGGGGGGAGAAAAAAGAATAGACATCCCATTTCAACCCTTTGCTCAAATATAGCACATTTCCAGGGAACGTGATTTGGCATTCTTCTCTCTGCATTGTGACACAGCAAATGGATATTAAAACCGCAACCTGATAATTGTCTGGAGATGTTGTGATACCTGATGAATATAAACAAGCAGCCGTAAGCATGCCTTGGAACAGCTAGCAATGGATGAAGTAACTACTGTGTCAGTATTTTCTGCAACATAAAACCACCTTCTGGTGAGGGGTGGTGGACAGCCCTCAGTATTTGCAGTCTTTTCTCTGAGCTGGGAGAAGGAGCAATGAGAAATAGTGAAAAGCGAAGCAGCACTTTGCTGTGCAAGGTATTTAGAACAAGATGGACAGTGAAAGAAAAACCAAAAGGTTGGGTAAGGAGAAGCTGCAGTGTTTGATTCTTATGAAATCCTCCAAGTGAGAGGGAATGTCTGCCGAAAAGGACGATTCCCGCCTGAACTGTGCCCTTGCACGGGGGAGCAGCAGCAAGATGCTCCATGAGGAGGGGATGCGGTGTGCCACGGGCTCTGCCCGCTCCATGCCTGGTTCCTTGCCGCCCCACAGACGGCACCACAGAGCCACCGAGCACGGTGCAGCCAGATCCTGCTTTGGATCATGTATAGGAAGCAGGACAGACAGACAGACCTCAGGCATGAGACAGATCCTGCTCCTCTGGATGTCTGATATCAGGTGCTGTGATAAACCAGGGAAAGGACCTCCTCGGAGGATGAAGGGGTTATACAGCCTCCAGGACTTCTGGTCCTTCTTTAGTTATTTAGGCCCAGCTTCTGATACCTTTATTAGAGCAACTCCTCATTATTTGCTCACCATGCAAAGTTCAACAGTCACACCATCAGAAAACCTTGGAAAAAAATTCAGCTGTATAAGTTGGACTCTGATCCAGAAATGTTAATGACTGCAGCAGAACAAAGCCCTAAAAATACATTCATTAAAAATAAAATTTGGTTTTTTGTGCCTGCCTAACTCATTCTCTTTGCTCAACATACTTCTTATTTGACTGAATTTACATCACTTTTAAGTTCTATAGACTTATATGAATGATCCACATCTATTTAACGCTGTTTGTTCACCTCCTTTCATTTTTGTAGAGACCCATATTTTCCCTAACTGCACTGAAAAAAATGACACGGTCAAACCAACAACAAAAAAGTCCCTGCCACTGATAATTACCCTGCAGTTCTTTCAGTTGAGAAATATCCCACACCATTTACTGCCTACTGAGATGCAATCAAAATTAAATGGGTGGAAATAACTCTGAAGTGGCAGCTTTAAGCTCTAGTGAAGGAGCGCAGGGTCTTATTTTCATGACAACACAGAAAATG
Source organism: Pluvialis apricaria (assembly GCA_017639485.1). Classification (NCBI taxonomy): domain Eukaryota; kingdom Metazoa; phylum Chordata; class Aves; order Charadriiformes; family Charadriidae; genus Pluvialis; species Pluvialis apricaria. The sequence goes on along the minus strand of CM030010.1, from coordinate 48,808,669 downwards.
GCCTTCTGGGTCAAACTAATCGTCCATTTCATCTCCAACAGTGGCAATAGGAAATGCTGTTTGGGGACAACTCAGGATCCTGCCTGTCTGCACTCCATCCCCCTCACACTCCTCCATCACCCACCACCGCACGGAGGATCTCAGTGAGGACATTCCTGCCTCCTCCTTCCAGTACCTGCTTATGGACCTGCTGTCCTGGAATTTGCTTTCACCTTTTCTGTCTTGCTGCTACTGTTGGTCTCCACAGCCTCCTGTAACAGCAGATTCCAGAATGTAGAGCAGGTAGTGGCCTGCGATATTAAAAAAAGGACTTTCTTTTTAGGTTTTAAACTGCTCTCCAACTGGTTTCAGTGAGTGCCTATAAGACACCACAGGACTTGGCAAATAATAATTTACTCACTGCCTTCATGATTTTATAAACCTTGACCATATCCCACTCAGCCTGGGGGGAAATAAGATCATGAAAATTCCCAGCCTTTTCTGATTCCCTGTAACAGCAACTGCTCCATCCCTTTAATCATCTTAGTTGCTTTTCTCTGCGTTTTCTCTGATTTTCCCTATGTCTTTCTTAAAATGTGGAAATAGGATTGTACACAGTGTTCAAAATGTGGATGCACCAAGGTTTTATATTTTCTGGTTTGTTCTTACCATCCTTTCTGAGAACACCCGAAATTTTGTTGGCATTTTTGGCTGTGGTTGCATTTTGAGCAGACGAGTCCAGAGACCCCCCAGGTCTCTTTCCTGAGCTGCAGCTGCCGGTTTTGAGCTCAGCACTGTGTGACCACGGCTTAGATTATTCTCCCTAGATGCACTATATATCTACACAGGCGCTCATCTGCCACTTTTTACGGCGCTCGCTCAGCTATGCCTTGCCTTACTGGGGCTCCTCGCCACCTGCGGCTGTGTCATTGGACTCCCTGAAGGAGTTCAGTGTCATTTGCAAACGGAGACATATTCCCGTAGCCCTTCCTTCTGCAGGCCATTGATGAAGATCTTAAATAAAACTCATTCCCAAAGAGATGCTACTGGTCACTCTTCTTCACCCTGAAAAGTGGCAATGAATCCCTTCGCCCCCTACCCCGTAGGCAGCTTTCAATTCATATAAGCGTCAGGCCCATGGCAACTTCCTTTCTTCAGCAGCATTCTGCTAGGCATCTTGTCAGGGGGTTGTCAAAAACCTGAACGAAATATCTATTTGATATATAGGTAACTCGTGCAACTTCAGAAAGCTAGCGAGGTAGGATTTCCCTTTACAGGATTTACTAAGTCCAGTGAAAGCCACCATTTGTATACAGAAACGGTAGTAAATCCTGCGCTAATCCAAGCGTTGGCTGCCAGAACCTGTTTCTGCACAGTGGAAGGTGAGAGGGATGACTCCTTCCAATATCAACTCGATCCTTTGCATGTCTACCTACAGTGGAAAAGCTTAAATCAAATCAGCCTGAGGGAAGGGATGCTGCAGAATCTGCAATAAATCAAAACAGATCTATTTTGGATAGACCAAAACAGAGTCTGGTGCATGCAGAAGTCTCTGCAGTGTGGAAACCTTCTCCACTACAGGCTCCAGGCTGGCTAGCTAGCTAGTAAGGACCTCTGATTTTGAACACCAGCCACAAGATCAATGTCATAGTTTCCAAAACAGCAGGTAAGTTTGGAGTGGACTGTCCTGTCCCCCTCCCTTGACTACCTGGAAAGCAGAAGATTTAAAGGCTTCCTCCGCAGAGCTTCTGGACTGGCCCCTCTGAAGCTATTTCTGCAATCCCAGGTAATGGATCCTCATACATTTAGTTTCACTGGTCTGTTTTTGACTCGTTTTCTGTGGGAGAGGAGGCCATGCATCGAAAGCAGACAGCAAGCTAGCTGCAGGCTGTTGTCGGCCATGAAGGTGAGTCTGGATCTTGACACTTTTCCCCCAGACTGAGCACCTTTTTTTAAGCTGTGGGGCGCACAGTGAAGTACTGCTTGACACTGAATTGAAGTCCTCTTTCCTTAAAACAAACATAGGTAGCAGAATCCCAGCCCTGATTTTAAATTGGCCTTTCTTGCTCCGCCATCCTAATACTTCCTAAAGTAGAACACGTGTATATGGTATGAACCTTTGGGAAAAAATGTGGATAGATCTGGAACCAATTAATAGTTCACCAATGTGGGACTGGCAGATTTATTTGTACAGCATCAGAAGTTTGTGGGCTAAGCTCACCTAGGATTAAAAGAATAGTGATAACCTGAAGTCTGCTGTATGTGAAGCTCCTGCAAACCTGATTTTTAAGTTTGCACCTTTTTCTTCCCCTTCATTAAGCTTGGTATTATTTGTTAGTTTCATGATACATTAAAGGTTTTACTAACATGAACCCTCTTCAGTATAAATGGATATCTTCCACAGAAAGGCAGAATGCAGATTTTTGTTCTATTTATATACATAAATTCATAATTATATTTGACATGGGAATTATTTCAAAATGATGTTTGACATTATAGTACACTATAACCCTGCAATCATATTTATAAATGTGGGATGTAGCATTACTGCACCGTTCTGCAGACTTTACCAGGAAAAAGTCAGAGAACTGAGAGTGGCATCTATATTAAACATACATTTTTCTTAACTAGAAGTGTTCTTTCTATTATGCTGTGTAAAAGTTCACAAAAAAGCATAACCAGCAAAGGGAATACTTTTCACTAGCAAATATCAATACTTTATTACAATATTGCAATAATAAAACCATTGTAGATTTCTTTAACATTCAAACTAAGTTGTACACCTCCAAATAAAGGTGGTACAGGAGATGCACGTGCCTACCACATTTGGTAACGAGGTGAGAGGTGATGGATTTTGGATGCCGTGAGCCACTGCTATAGCAAGAGGGTGAAGCCTCAACTTATTTCACCTGAAGAGAAGTTTGAGCATGGTGAAGCACTTTCATCTTCAAGCTCATTGATTTGCTGCCTTGTATTGCAAAGTATCTTTGCACAAGAATATTTGATGCTCAGGGTTCTTACCAAAAATAACGTTTTCTGTGCAATAAAGGTACAGAGGAGATACATAAGGGTCTGTTTAAGCTAGGCAATTTCAGGATTTCTACAAGGATCAGGTTCCAGGTTGGTAGCTCCTGGAGACAGCCTATACTGACTGGCTTCATCATCTGAAAGTCCTGTTCTGCCCTGTTCAAATCTGTTATTAATTTTGCCTCTGTTTTCAGTGGGAATGGAACAAAACCTTTCACTCTTGTATTTTTCTTAGGAGCTGAGGTTTGCTTACCAGCTCTGGACATTTCAAGGAGCAAGCTGTAGGCCTTATGCCTCCAGTCAGAAGGTACTCAGGTGACTCCAAAAGAGCAAGTAAATGGTTTGCAAGGGAGAGTCAACTTCTTTTATGCTGCTGATTTTTCTGTAATTTTAGAGTATATGACCACAAGCTGGCCTGAAAATATGGCACAGAAGTTCCCAACAGCAGCTCCCACTTATTCCTGGACTTGTGCAGAGGTCAGGCAGATTCATGCTTATTTTTAACCTAGCAATACTTTTTTTTTGCTATTTTCTGCATACTTCATAGTTTGACTTGTATTTGTAAGATCTGAGGGAATGAGGTAAGCTATTGAAGTAAATCCATTCTGTGGAAAAGCAACCCCTCGATATACCGAACTGACTGTTTTTTTTGGCAGAGGGATGTCTGTTCTGCTCAGTTGCTGAACAGTCAGAAATAATACTTACTCGAGAAACTATCACATGCAAACCTCTACCAGGTAGAAATAATTTAAGACTGTGAGGTTAGGATTTTCAGCGGTGGCTGAGAAGACAGATACCCAATTCCTGTTAGGTTTAAGGGAAAGCTAATTTCCTTCAGAAACCTGTTTGTAGGTTAGGGTGTAACGGTTGTGCTGACACTTAGCTACACGATATAAGATAAAATGTTCTGGACCGTTTGGAGAAAAAAATTAAGTTATTTTGTTCAATGCCTCTGCCTTTTTTCTCTGAAAAGGTAAATCAGTTAAACAAATGACTTTTTCATAGGTATGATTTCTTTAAAATGTCATAAAGTGGTAGGAAATCTAACAAAAATTACCCAAGAATATATCTTAATTCCTGTTAATGATATTCACTACTTTCCCACTAAGTAGGCCAGATATATTTGCACTATAAAGAACAGGACCATAATGCTAAAAACATGCAAAACTACATGGCAATTCGTCTTTGCTGAAGAGAGAAATGAGGTGGCAAAGAAGCAATGTGCCAAACTTTGCTCTCAAATTTTGTAGTGAGGCAAGGTAAAGACAAAGAAGATCTCTCTTCTTCTCACACACAGACATCAACACCATTTTCTTTGTTTCTGATGGTGAACAAAATTTGCGATTAGAAGAGAGAAGCATGCATCTGATATCGCCAGGAGGGGAGATGAAGAGAAGAAACAGGTATGTACGGAAAGTTGGGGGTAAGATGAGGTTGGGAAGAAGGTGATAGGAATGAGAGAAGGTAGAAATGGATGGGAGCATCCTGACTGGCAGGAATCAACACCGGAGGAAAGCTAGACTCATGGGGAAGATTTTGGAATAGAGGGGGAGGGTGAATTGGTGAGAGTCACAGACAAGATTTCTTGTACATAATAGAAAAGCCAGGCTGAGACGGGATGTGTGGAGATAAACAGAAAAGTGGTCTCTAGTCACTCAACAAAATTCTCCTGCAGAATCTGTAGAGACATCTGCTTTCCCTGAATCTCCTCAATGAAACATCTTGATAGGAATGTGTAGTATTAACTTCATGTAATGGCAGATCCATCTACACCCACCATCATCTACAACTAAAGAACGAGAGAGCTGTGTAAAAGTGTAAGTTTGCAAACATGACACAAACTTATATGGAGGTCAGTGTGGGTTTACAGATGAAAATAACCATTTTCTTTTCCCGTGTTTGAAAGTCTTGGTCTTGTCATATAGATATTTTGTTCTGGAACACAGTAAATGATATTTAGGAGAAGGGAGTCTATATCAGGAGCTTTTCTTGGGAGAGCTATTTTGGCCAGTTTCCCCATGCAGACAAGCCCCCCCAGTCTTTCTGCACAACAAGGAGAATACTGCACAGAGATTCTGTAAGCACAAATTCAATACAATCTGCAAAGCATTAAGGCCCCAATCCTGTACAATTTGTGTACCTGAAATCAATGGACACCAGGTGTTTAAATGCCTCTGAGGGTCTGGAGAACAGCTACTCATATACTGGATTCCAGTCCAGATACTGGTGGTGGGAAAATTTACTCACGTGTCACCATGATACCAGGAGTGACAGGTAGAATTCCTTTCGCTGAAGTTTAGGTACCCACAGCATACAAAGAACTAGCTGCTGAGGTTCCTACCATAGTCAGAGAAGGTCTTGTAAACAGTTGATGGTGTTTAGGGTGAAATTCATCTGACTAAACCTAAGTATCTGCTTTAGCAGGGGATGAATCAAGTTTTAAACTCCAACTGACAAAGTAAGTAGCTCTCTCCTGACTACAAAGGGAGTCCAGGACAACTAGCTCAGATGCAAACACCTCTGCCATAGACAGCCACACACAGCCTCTTGAGGTGCTTTTACATTTCTATGGGGAGCCATATGTCTCTTACCATTCCCCAGGACGCTGAGATGATCATTCTGCAACTTGCAGGGCAGGGGGGTGACACTGAAGAGCAGCCGAACCTTCCCAGCTCCAACCTGCAAAAGCAGCGCTGCAGGAAGGGCTTCTTGTCGAAGGAAGGCTGTGCCAGTCGGACGTGCTGGGTGAAGGGATTAGATCTTCAGGGAATGGTTGCAGAATTTCACTGGAGCACAAAGGAGGCTTTCGGCTGATCTGGAGAAGCAGGAGCTGACACATTCCTTTGTGCTTCGGAAGCCGGGCGGTATGGATAAGCTGTGTGCACAGATGGTGCTCTGGCTGCTGATCTTGTAGCTGTGTGCAATCACAGAACAGTTAGCCTTCCAAACATGCCAAACCCCTACCCACTTTTTTCCCAAGCCTCTTCCCATCCCCTCTCCTCCATCCCAAAATACTCCAAGCAATTAAAATGCCATCAATCTCTGCAAAATGTGGGTGTGAATCACGGGTAATTAACAAAGGAAAACGAAGAGTTCATTTAGAAAACTGCCAGTTCAATTCTGAGTGGGAGGCAGAGTTTTTAGGGAAGTATCAGGGCACTTTTTCAACCCTGTGAAGCTAGGCTGACAAGCTTAACTTGTTCACAAACAGAGCCGTCAGTCAAAAATGGGACAGCAAACTTTCATTATACTAGTAGATGTGGCACCTGTAATGGAAAGTATCCTGTCGGTGTATCAGCAAGGAATAACATGGAGCGGTTGAAACTTTTCAGTGTTTCTGGATGTGAGAGTATGAGTCACATGATTGCAGTTCGAGAAGAGGGCTGTACAGGTTTGCTGCATTTAGCCTAGAACAGATGTCCTTCAGAAGTCCCAAAACTGTGACAGAGTGCACAAAAGAAACAGTAAGAACTTCATTTTTAAAACGGCTTGAGATGATAATAGGTATGGAAAATGTTCCTTTTTCACTTCTTCAGCAATCGAAGTAATTTCTCAATGACAAAAAATGCTTACAAATGGAATCTGTGAATTTAATGCCATGTATTGTTACCAAATGGCATTATTCCATCAAATGCCACACAGAGGTACAGAATGACTCTGGATGAAGCCAGTGAGTGGTTTAGCACAGCTTGCAAATTCTGTGTAAATGTGAAAAAATGAACTGAAATAATGTGCTGAAAACTTATAAGAAATAATTCACTTTCCACAACACGTGGGAAAAGATAGTCACTTGCCTCTTAGAGATTGTGTTACGATCTGTCTTGTGAACTGCAAGTGAAAAATACACTTTTTTTATGTCAGATGACACAGTTTCATAAATTACTGGAAACCATTTTTAATTGTATCTTACATTTACGCTCACAATGAACATGATGTGTTTTACACGGCATTACATATCAGACAGCATTATCAGAAGGCCTGTCTTCATTCATGGATGCCATTCTTCAACAACAAAATAATTTAGTTTGTGACAGGTTGCCCTATCCATATTGATTCTTCCAAGCACCTCTTCAGGACCTAGATGCCAACTGTACCAACAATCATCTGCATCTTAATGTAGGCTGGCTGAGCAAGGGTCAAGAGATGACATGTTTCCTTGAGCTTAAGAGCAGTCTGAGAAAGTTGCTTCCTCAGGAAGAGAGAATCAAATTGTAACAAAAAAAAATCATATGGATATTTTTGAAAAATAAGCTCATTAACATATATTTCTGAGTAATGCATAGTCAGCTGCATGCTCTATGCACCCTCTACAAGGAGAAGAGAATGTATGCAAACTTATGATCAGTTTTCTATATTCTAAGAAATGCAACTTGGAGAGTGGGGAACACATACAGGACAAACTTTTCCATCTTTCCATCTTAGTTCTGTTTGTCCCAAAGACACTTCATTCAACACTTGCACAGATTTCATCAGTAAGCCAAAAAATGAGCTTGAAGGCCATTCAATCAAGTCTATGAACACACAGAACTTTTCAAAATTGTTACAAGAATAATTTTTAGGCAAAGCAAAGGATGAATGGCATTGCTGCTTGCAACAGCCAAGGATTTCCAGAATTAGAAATAACTGACGTACAAGTAAGCAGACATAGTTGACTCACTTTTGGAAACCATTTAGAGATATATTGCTTTCCCAGCTACCGGAAAGTTAGGACTGAAGTGTGTACGATATTCAAGCTCTAAGCTATATGTGAGAATCTATTTTCTATGATGAATGCTCTAAAAATAAACAGAGTATGCTTGCCTTGGGAACATCTAAAAACTCTTTAGAAATGGCAACAACTGGTTGTATACCAAACTTTCAATACTTTAATGAAGTGTCACCTTCCACAGTACTTTTTGGAGTTTACGGAAATCTTTGTATTTAAAAAGAAATGGAATTAAGGAAAACTAGGATTTTAAGAGTTTGAAGAAAAAACTGTCTAAAATGCGAGCAACAAAAAATACAGTAAAATGTTTTATTCCTTGTATTTTTAAATCCAATTAAATGTTTGGTCAGCCTCTTTGAATTCCAGATGACAGAAAGTAGATCTTAATAAAGGTTGAGTAGTTGTAGTGGAGGTCTGGTGATGTAAAGAGCGTAGACAACCCTGTGAAGAAATGACAATTTCTGTATTCTCTGCAGAGAAAGGATAGCATGGTGGTAAAGAGAGTGGATGAGATGGCAAAATATATACTGAGAATATAAAGACATACCAAGAATGTGCTCATTGCATAAGGATTGCTAATTTGGGACACCAAATGAAGCAGTGGACCTTAAAGAAAAATAAGGTGACTAGTTACTTAAAGACTGTATCATAGTTATGTAAACACAAACAGCTGTGTTGATGTTAAATGGGCAACCTTAAATCTGTCATTTCTGGGATGAGCTATTTGACTTTACAGGTTTGACTTTCTTTGAACGACACACGTGTATGGCAATGTGCTAGATGCTTTGGGAAGACCATGTTTGAAACCCAGCGCTCGGCTCCACAGCCTTGTGTTACGTGGAAACGGTGCCGAACTCCGTCGCAGGCTGTGAGCACACAGGCAATTGAATTGAGCCTTTGGTGGCATTAGCTTTTGAACCAGCTGCACTAAACGGATTGTTTAACCAGCGCTGGCTGTAACGTACCATTGTTAGCAACTTGAAGTTGGTACTTGTACATCTCTACCAATTTCTTACGTTCCCTGCTGGCAAGTATTTATCCTCTTAAGTCATCTAAGGCAGATTGATTGCACTTGTTTCTGCATACAGCTAGTTCTTACTACCTCATTTGAAAAAGAGAAATAGGTGGAATTGAACCTGTGAGGCTGAAGCTAAACCGAAAGGAAATGAGAACAAATGACATTTTATAGATGTATTCCAAAATGTTCACAGGTCTACATAAGTAGAAACTTCATTCTTTACCTACTTAAACACTTGTTCTGGCCTTTTAAGCAAGAAAAATCTTTGTCCTGTATAATTTTACACTACATGATCTCCATGTTGGCCCCACATAAAAGGTTCAAGACAGATATTCTCTCTCAAGGTCATGTTTTCAGGTATTATTGGTTTTATTTGCATTTTACCTTTAAAGGACTGTCTGCGTTACATAGAATGCTCCATTCCCTAAAACCTGACTCACTCCAGGAAAATCTGGATGATTAAGGACCGGCAGAGTTTGGCTCCAGTGAGTGGCATGCAGCACAACACTGCTTTTAAAGGTCAGTGCTCACGGGGCAGTGGTTTCTTTTAAATTCACTCCTTACAGTAAATGAAATAAGGAGAACATTGTCTGGGGACAGGGAACGGGAGAGCTGCTGCCTCTTCTGTCTTGCTGATATTCATCAAGCCTTATTTGCCGCTCTGGCAAATCTGATGTTGGACAATTTATGGACAAAGACCGGCAACTCTTTCCTAGTTCTATGATTGAAACAAAAGTCATTACTGCTTCAAGTCTGGGTACTACGTGCAGACCTTTCTTTTCCTCTTGAGAGCTGGTAAATTTCTGAGGAGCTGGCAGAAATGCTTATTATTCCCTCTGAGAAAACTGTGCATTGGAAGGAATTTGACAAGACAATTTTCTAACAGTAAAGAGAGTTAAACAGATACTGCCAGAAGTAAGCTATGTATATCAAATTTCTTACACCCTGCCATACCTCCATAAGTGTGCTTTATAGTAGAAACAACGTAAGTCCAACAGAGATTTTTTTTTAAGCTGTTAAGCTAGCCTATCTGTGTTTCACCTTAGTACATATACATATTCACAGTAGAAGCTCATTTATAGACTTGCCTTAAGCAGGAAGCTGGGATTTAAAGTTCACGTAGCTCATTTATTTACTGCAAGCTAACTTACACAGTCTAATTTACAGCCTATATCAAGACATAGCAAGAGTGTAGCCAGCAGGTTAAGAAGTGACTGTTCCCCTCTATTCACCAGTTGCAAGACCACATCTGAAATACTGGGTCCAGTTTAGGGCTCCCAGTGCTAGAAAGACATTGACAGACTGGAAGAAATCCGACAAAGGGCCACAAAGATGATGGAGGCTGGACCACATAACATTCAAAGTGGGGCTGAGGGAGAGGGGTTTGTTCAACCTTAAAGAAGGCTAAAGGGAAATCTAACTACTGTCCACACAGGAGTAACACAGGGCTAGGACAAGAGGCGTTTGGTACAAGCTGGAATATGGGAAACTCTGACTTGGTACAAGGAAATTCTGTCTTACTTTGAGGGCTGTCAAATCCTGAGATGGGCTGCCCAGTGAGGGCAGTATCTCTCACTTTGGAGATACTCAAAACACACCTGGACATAGCCTGGGGCAACCTGCTGCCTCTAGACATGCCTTGAGCATGAGGTTGGATGAGAAGACCTCTGGAAGTCCTATGCAATCTATGTAGTTCTGTGATTCAATGACTCTGGGCTTGTTACGGTTTATGGGATGTAAATTTAAGTGCACACAAAGAAAAGTATCCACAGTGGCTTTGGATATGGTTGCCCACATTTCATATTGAACCGCCCATTTGCCACTTGACCCTTCCTGCCCTTGAGTTTAGTGTTTTCATGGGCTTTTGGCTCAAGGTGGTGTTTATGGGGCCCTTCACTACCACTCTTTTATAAGCAATAAAAACTGCTGTTGTTTATTGGAAGTGCATTCTCCTGAAGAATCTCAGTTGTGCCTGAACACAGAATCACCTTGTAGCAGGATATAACCCCTTCTCTCCCTTGCACAGCAAGCCAACCCTTGCTGGCTTAACAGCTTCTAGGAACTTGCACAGCTCCTTGACTTTCTCCAGGAGTTTGGAAGTGAAAGTAAGGACCACCTTTTCCTTAGCTACGGGATCCTCAGATGATTTGAGCTGGAGAGATTGTAAAGATTTGTAGCATTTCACTACACTCTCCAAGACATTAGGAGCAGCAAAAAGATATGTTAAGCTAAAAAGAGTGTGCAGAATGGAGCACAATAGCAACACCCCTGAGATGAGTGAAACACCACTGTTGACTATTTGTAAGAGAAGGAAAGGGAAGAACTGCAAGCTGTTACAGCCATATATTATACAAGTGCTCTAATTACTAAAACTCGTGGCATGCCTTTGTGTCAGCTGGTAGACCAAAAAATAAATCCTACAATTAAATTGACTTGGGAAATGAAATAAACAGGGGTAGGAGAATTGAAACTCCTGGCTTTTTATTTAGTCATCAAAGAAATCTATTTTGCAACAAGCTAGGAGCATTCCATTAACGGTCTCAGAAGTGCTGAAGGACTAAGAGCAAGGCTCTTCGTCAAGAGATAGCTTGAATTAGTAAAGATCTAAGGGGGTTCTCAAGACGTGTTTTGAATTTCAAAACCAACGTTAAATCACTGAAGTTACTCCTTGATACGCCATTAACATTCTGTGCTCTTGATAAGAGCATAATATTGAGCTATAACCGAAGCAAGGAGCATTACCTTTGACAAAGGAAGAGCTCTCGTACAGAGTGTCCTTTGGACGACAAGGAGGACAGAAGAGGGAAGATAACATTGCCGATCCTACCTGAAATATTAATGCATATTTACCTAAGTGGCAGAAAGCAAAGAAGCATTCCTGTTCTGGATAACAGCTTCTGTAAGGTTTGGGAAGAGAATTGTCCAAGCATCGGTGCTGTAGCCACAGAGTAAGCAAAGTCCCCGGTTCCTGTTCTCAGGAGCTCTAACTAGGGCTGAAGCACCGTTTGGTGAATCAGACCCCCCAACTATGCATTGAGAAGACTCTCCCTTGAATCTCAGCAATTATACCTAGGAGAGAGGCATCAGGCACGCAGCCAAATACTAAGTAGAACCTACTGATGGATTTAAGGAAGCTAGACCCTTACCAGAAGGGCAGTAATGCTGGCTGGAGCTAGTCCTCAGTTAAGCTGACTGCCAAGAGAGCTTTTTTGAAAGGTTGCTGACTATAGAACTAAATAAAAACAGCAGCTGTTGTCTTTACCTTTGCAGCCTTGTAAATAAAAATGCAATCTTTTATTTGCTCTTGACAGCATATGCAAACGCTTTATTCATCCTTACATCTGCCCTGGCAACATCCACCGCATCTTCTTACGAGGAACGCAAACGCGTGCAAGCTGGGGGGTGCTTGTAACAAGGATTTCGGGAGTTGTTTGCTCGTAACAAGGTTTTCAGCAGCTGTTTGAAGCGCAGGCATCCCCTTCACGCTGCTCCAGAAGGCACTTTGGGGACGGGGAAAACTCGGAAGCGGGCTCGGGGGTGAGGCACGTCCGTCGCCAAACTCCCCCTCCCCTCCCCTCCCCTCCAACCCCCCTTTTTTTTTTCCACCGCTGCCTCCCGAGCGGGAGGTAGCCGACACGCCGCGACAGCGCGACCCGCAGCCCCCTTCCCCGCGCCCGCGGAGCCGCCCCCGCCGCCCCGCCCCGGCCCTTCCCCGGGCCGCCCCGTCCCGCCCCCCCACAACCCCGGCATGCGGGGGCCGCCGCCGCCGCCGCTGCCAAACTTTCGACGGGCCCTGCCGTGCCGTGCCGCGCCGCTGCCCCACCGGCGGGGAGGAGAGAGCCGCCCCGGTGAGTGTGCGAGGGGAGGGCGGCGGCGGCGGCGGCGGCGGGGGGGACCCGCGGGAGCAGCCGCTCCTCTGCGGGGCGCGGGGGGCTGCGCTGCCCGCCTTGCCCTGCCCTGGCGGACCGGCTGCCGTGGCGATAGGCGGCGGTGGCCACGGGTGAACGTGGGAAGAGGTGTGTGGGGGGGGACGGACACGGACCGAGGAGCGCGGCCGGCGTGGGGTAGCGGCGGGGTCCCCGCGGCGCCCGGGGAGGGGTGCCGTCGCCCGGGGAGCGGGTGGGTACCCCCAGAGGCACTCATGCCGCCGCCTTCGCCTCGAGCGACCCCGAACCCTTCCCCAGGCGCAGGCACTGCGGTCCTGGTGGAAGCGCTGCTTGCTAATGGCATCACGTATTTCGCCCCCTTTACGCTTACTCGCTCTGCGAACCGGTGTAAATCCTCCACGGGCCTTCCCTCTGCCCGAAGTTTAGATGCAATTTGATGCGCGCCCCTGAGGGTATGACTGCTTGGGAAAAAAATTTGGGACACCCCCCCCACCCCACGCCACCCTCCCCCCCCCCCCCCCCCCCCAGTGCTGTGCAGCATGCAAGGTGTGCGAATAAATGCCATCAGCTGTAGAGTTTATACCGAAACAGAGCAGAAAGGGTCCTGTCAGTCACTCCTTGAGGCATCAAATGCTGCCTCAGTTTTCCCCCGTACTCTGAAAAGTACGGCTGATTCTTTGCCCACTTAACTGTCCCACCGACAATGTCAAAGTTGCCCACTTTATTTCATCGCTTACTGACACACCAGCTCATCTCTGCTTGAAAGCATGGTCGTCCCTCCTCCCTCCCTCAGCTTTGTCTTATTGACAAGACAAACATGCCTTTCATCAGCCCAAACAGGGCAGTAACAAATAAAATAAAAGTGGCAGAACAAAAGAAGGCTTTGTAAAATTAAAAAAAAAAAAAAAAAAAAAAAAGAGGTTAGAAGTAGGAATTAATAGAACTAGAGAAACAGGTGAAAATATTTTTGGGAAGAAAGGGATGCTGCATTCTTTGGCTGAGCTACATCCTTCTGCCTGGATTTATGGCGAAGAAAGGAAAAACCTGTGAAATTTGCCTTCCCTCTCACCCTTCTACTACAGTGTGTAAATATGACCTGCTCTTATTTTGCACTGAAAAAATTATGAGATTTTGGAGCACCTGACAGTCCTGGGACCTCACCAAGTCTCTGCTCTAATAATATATGCAAGCTTAATTCTTGGGTGTAGGTACACAGGCTGAAGGAAAAAGCTCAGCAGAGTTCTGAACTTCTGCATACATAGCCTTGGCTGTGCAAATTGTGGTGGATCTCTTAACATTTTTAACCTGGTGGACTAAAGGTGTATTGATGAGGAATCCCCTCCTGCCACGCGTACCTAGGCTAGTAGTTGATAACTGATTATATTACTAAAACCTGCAGGTTAAGCTTGTACAAACAGCTGGCACATCTCAGCTACGTACCTCACAGTGTCTCATATCTCAGGCATACACTATTAATTGTGCAGTAAACGTATACTAAACAGTATAGCATAATTCTGACGGGTTTAGTTAGCGGAAAAATACCTTTCAGTTCATGCAGTTGATCTGTTGCTTTTGCACATAGACCTTGCAGTGAGATTCTTTGGGATATTGCATGGGATGCAAGCAAACGAAAAGGGCTCAGTCACCTGCTGGGAGACAACCCTCCTTTCTCAGTTAGGAAATCACACCTAAGGATGTCACTGATAGATGTTAATAGGGACAGAGGTCGGGATGAACACCTACAATGAAATGGATCTTGGTTAAAAAAAAATTAAAATAATTAAAATTAAAAAAGCCATGTGAAACCAAAGGCATTGATAGCTAGACTGCCTCTTTAGGCAGACCTGAATTTGAGATGGATTAGGCTATGTGTAACACCAGATGGCAAAAAAAGTGACATTTCTTCTCTACTCTTGCTTTCCTTAGTGGATATATGAATGGGGAAGTAGAGTTAGTAACTCAGGTTTGGCTTTCCCCTCAGTGGCAAACAGTGGTGTTTTCGTGGTGAGCCCACCAGGCACTGGCAATTTCTTAGTTAGCATTTTCCCAGGTCAAGCCAAGGAGTCCCCAGGTGCGCGGTGCTCGCTTAGCATGCCACCCATGGCCTGGGCAGTCTGCATGGGGACATGCACGTTTTACATAGCATTGAAGTCCAAGTCAGCAACTGACTGTAAAACGTCCATATATATACATCCGTGCCGCCCGAAGTCCGAATCCGTGCCGCCCGAAGTTACGGCAACGCAGAATTTGGCTCAGCCTGTGTAGGGAAGGCAACAAAATATGATTTTGGTGCCAGTGGTGAAATTCGGACTGACATCAGCAGGGGAATGATTTGCTCTTCCCTATGACAGCAGTCAGAAATGAATCCCTGATTGGCAGCCTCCAAGGAGCTGTGTTTTCTCAAACATTACACAGAAAGGAAATATTATGTATAACTGAGTTTTAATTGTTTCTTGAGTTAATTTCAGCAGGAACAGGTTACACGGTCAGTTCAGTTAGAGTGGTATTTTTCTTGCCTTGTGGCACAAACTTTCCTAAAAGAAAGTTTCTTAAAAAAAGACCTCAGTAATTAGTTCTCTGGTGTTAAGGAGGGGCATCAACCTACAAGAATTTAGTAACTATTTAAAGGAAACACTTTCCATTAAGGAAAAGCTGGAAGATTATTATGCTAATAGGCTGGATGGTGCCGTTCCGTGTAGAATTCCCATAGGTATTAATGGAAGTTTTGTGCTAAATCAGCAGTAGTTTTAGGTAGTGGATTGTAAAAAAGGATATGCTGCCCAGCAGGATCTTAATCCTTCTGCATTTACTTAGGCAAACTTTGTCTTTGAAATGCTTTTGAAATCTGTCCCAATTTTCAGCAGGAGTCATGCCTGAATAATATTACGGGATCGGGCTTCAAATGTAAGGGCAACAGAATTTAAATATATTAAGACAGATCTCTTAATCCTGAGATGTAGAACGTGGGTTAGAGGAGGAAAGAGCTGTAGCTTTAGCTTGTTACTTCTTGTCTTAGCCACCGTGGACCGATTTCTCCACATGTTCTTGTACTGTTTTGTTTTCAGGGACAGCTCTGTTGCTTAGACCAGGCTGCTGCAAGGATGGGGCCCCTGGAGGCAGCAGGCGAAGAAAACCAGACAGATGCAATGAAAATGGAGCTGTTCACCAAGCTGTACTTGCCAAGATACACCACGCCGCTCAACGAGTTGGCTCTGGACCCTAAACCAGAACTGAAGGACAGCACAACGCTAGTTGAAGTGCAGATAATCCTCATCTTTGCTTACTGTTCCATCATCCTGCTGGGGGTGATCGGGAATTCCCTCGTCATCCACGTGATCATCAAGTTCAAAAGCATGCGCACAGTGACTAACTTCTTCATTGCCAACCTGGCTGTGGCTGACCTGCTGGTGAATACATTGTGCCTGCCCTTCACTTTGGTTTACACGCTCTTGGGCGAATGGAAACTGGGCCCCGTCTTGTGCCACCTGGTGCCTTATGCCCAGGCTCTTGCTGTGCACGTGTCTACTGTTACTTTGACTGTGATCGCTTTGGATCGGCATCGCTGCATCGTCTACCACTTGGAAAGCAAAATCTCTAAGCGGATCAGCTTCCTGATTATAGGAGTTGCCTGGGCAGTCAGTGCCCTGTTGGCAAGTCCTCTGGCCATCTTCCGTGAGTACTCATTGATTGAGATCATTCCTGACTTCAAGATCGTGGTCTGCTCCGAGAAGTGGCCAGGGGAGGGGCAGCTCAACTATGGCACCATCTACAGCGTCTCCATGCTCCTGATCCAGTACGTGCTGCCTCTGGCAGTCATCTCCTATGCCTACGCTCGTATTTGGACCAAGCTCAAGAACCACGTTAGTCCTGGGGCAGGGAATGACCACTACCACCACCGGCGGCAGAAAACCACCAAGATGCTGGTGTGTGTGGTTGTGGTGTTCGCTGTCAGCTGGCTGCCATTTCACACCTTCCAGCTAGTCAGTGACATTGACAGTCAGGTGTTAGACCTGAAAGAGTACAAACTGATCTACACAGTGTTTCATGTCATTGCCATGTGCTCAACATTTGCTAACCCCCTTCTCTATGGCTGGATGAATAACAACTACAGGACGGCCTTCCTCACGGCCTTCCAGTGCGAACAGCGGCTGGACTCCATCCACCCTGAAGTATCAGCAGCTTTCAAAGCCAGGAAGAAACTAGAAGCAAAGAGGATTCAATTCCCTGGAGACTCTTTCACACAACCTACCAATGTCTAAGATGTCTGACTTTAGAGAAGAAATGAATACATTGTGGACAAAGGGATAAATCCATTTTGACACATGCATTTTTAATGCATAGTTTTATTCATGAATGGTGAAAGAGAGGTAGCAGGAAAGCCAAGGTGGGTGGTATGATTTGAGGGGAGTTGATTGGCATTAAAAGTAGGTAACTCTACAACTCCAAGGAAATGAAAGGGAGAGACTTTGTTTATGGCTGTCTCTTAACAGGGTAAGAGACGCTCCCATCCCTCCCATATCTTTTTGACAAGTCAAAATGACAGAGGCAGAGTTTGCTGGTTTTGCTGTAGGAAGGCAAATGGCTGATTTGTAGCACAGGAATATTGACGGTGGGAGCAGGTAGTTTTTATGTTGCATATGGAGATGAGGGAGAGCAGAAGTCTGCTAGGAGAATGAAGCCTGTCTGGTGGGAATGGGCTGTGCTGGTTAAAGCTCAAACTTTTCAGACCCCTTCTCTCCCCCAGGCACCTTTTGTGAAGATAAGGGAATTAAGACGAGAAATATGTTACTGTTTTTGATTTGTACTGAAGTACTTCAAACCAGAGCATTTGAAATGCATTAGGGGAAAAAAGAGAAAAAAAAAAAAAAAAAAAACAACCCCAAAACCAAAAAACCCCAACCAATTAAATGTGAAGAAAGGTCAAGTTTCTACCTAAAATGAAATGTGGGTTTTGGTCAATCAAATGAGGTAAAAAGTCATTCCTTAAGAATCAGCTGTGGTTATGCTGGTGAGGAAATCGCAAGCCTGTGACCGAATGAGTTATTCCCTGCAGATCCCTCCCTTTCCTTCTGCACTGGGAACAGCTCACAATTGCAGTGCTTTAAAGTGGCATTTGAGGGCAGGGGATGCAGGCTCAGGTCTTCTGTGAGCACTTCATAAACTGCCAATATTTTAATTTTCAGGACCTGCTTAAATGTCTAACGTGTTATTAACTCCACAGGCTTTGAATTGTTGCTGCTTTCTCCCTGGATAATAAAACAGCAGATAATTTTGATCCTCTGGAAAGGCTGCTAGATGGTAATGTGCTTTTCCTTATTGTGGCTTTATGTCACACACTCATCTCGTCTTGGAGCTTTTTCCGTCTTTAGCCTTTGTAAAAATTAAGAACATCTGAATGACTGTAACCTAATAACAGTATGCTAGCTTTATGTGATAACTTATCAGTTATTCTGCATGCTGTAGTTAATAGTTATATTCCTTTTTTGCTCAGGTATAAAATTTTAATCTGTTTACTGTGTTGTACACAGCAATGTTCAACTCTTCTGTGTCTTTGTTTAGCCTCTTTGAACTCATTAAAGAGACGAAGAAAATTTCAATCCATGTTTATTTCAAGCTGCCCTGTTGCTTATCTAGAATAAAAATAAGTGTGATACTTTCACTTGGAGTCTCTTTCCACAGCTACATTTCAGCTGCCTCGTTTTTTTCTATTTTTTATTGTTCCTAAATTCATTGTGTTCTCTCTCTTAAAAATTAAAACCCAACAAAACTCCAGTACTGAAGTGTTAGCAATGTAATGAACGGTATCAGCTCTTTATCAAGTGGAGAAATTCAGCTTTGTGCGTGCTGTATTTGGCACCATCTTTTAAATATCCATGAAATCATTTGGACTTGGATTTTCATGAACAGAGAAGGGAGGTCTAGAGAATTAGCCAGTGTTTACTCAAGCAGGAAAAAGTATCCATCATTCTTAAACAGTTTGACAAAAATAGATTAATTCTCAACCATGTTGAGAGCATGATATTGTCCACAAGTTATTTTTGTCTGAGTATTAATAATATCCAAAATGTAAGCTGAACACTGTTATGGGTGAGGAAGGATTACAGAAGTGTGCAATTACTATGGGCATCAATCATATGTATCAGTTACAGTTGACTCTGAACACTTCTTCAAAAGTATTATTGCCACAAATAGCCTCCTTTATTTAAAAAGCAAATAGTTTAAAAGTTCTGTTTCAACTCTTTTAAGCCTGTTAGAGTGTGATATATTGACAGTTTTGAAGTAACCATGACGTGTGCTAAAGCTACAGTTGCCGGGCTAATTCTGTGTAATTTTAAGTCTGCTTTACATCATCCTGTATAAAAGTGATTAATTACAAATTATCTTTCAGTCTATTTCATGGTATTTTTATTTTACTGCTTCCTGAGCTTTCTCTGCAGCCACGGTGTTGAGCCAAAGTTGGTGCACTAATTTATTGCATTGTTTCCCTCTGCTGCGTGGAGGTGGTGCCTGGGTCAGCGCCTGCTTTAGGGTCACAGACCTCCGCACGCGGTGTCCCACCGCCCGCTGTGGATTTTCCCGCGGGCGCTTGAAGATGGGATGTGGGAGAGCCAGCAGGCACAGCCTGCTGCATAGCTTAGTCCCTCCTCGGGACTTTGCTCCTGCACGAACCCAGCTACACGCCTTAGTACCCCCTCACTTTGTAGGGAAATGAGGCATTTTCTCACCAAAGGCAATGAGGCAGCAACATCCCCTGCTTGCCCCAAATCGCAGCTGTCAGAAGGGTGCGGAAAGCTGGGGTTCGTCCCCATTTCCCCCTGAGGGAAAGTGAACCTGTAAACAGGCTCTAACCACTGGACTGAGGAGGCTGCAGGGGAGCCTCTGCTTTGCTTGAAATAGGAACCAGAATCTAAGGCTCCCCATTCCACTGCTAGTTCTCCAATTAGTTGTTTTTTTAAAAGCGCTATATTCTTTTCCCATTGAATAGGTACAAGCGTTATGCAAAGCAGAAGAATACCAGGAGCGCCCCTCATTGAAGAACTTGCAAGTAGGCGGTGGGGCACCCCAAATGAAACGTCATCGCTGACTCAGAGCAAGAGTTTGAACCAACGCGCCTCGGTTGTCATGAGAGTGACCTAGCCAGCACACTGCGGCCTCTCCTCAGGTAGCAACGCACATCAATCTTAGAGCTGTTTGATTGTATAGAAAATAGTTAAACTTTGAATATCATGATTTTATGGGGAGGTGGTTATGACCTTTGCGTGGCATTCGGGTTCTGGGCCAAGGGTCTTAGAACAGACTGAGACAGAATTTAAATTAGTCCCCCCTCCGTGTTCTTAATGAATACTTCTACTATAAAGATGCTGCACTGCGGGCAGGAGGAGAGCAAGGAAAGTAGCATCATGCTAATCTCTGGGAGGGTCTTACTTGGGGCTGTCCTTTGGATTTGGCTTATAAAAGGGAGACCCATCCACCACATGGATGCCATCAGATGTACTCTAGGATCTTAGCTGCTCAGCACTTACTTAGTTCTGGGGCTCGCTGGAAGAAGACATTTTGATGCCTTGCAAATTTTACTGGCAGAAATGTGTCTCCCGGCTTAGGCAGCAGCAGAGTACTGAACAGAACACAATCAGATATGCACAGCTGTGCCCGTACTTTCTCCCAGGGCTGGCTGGGCACGAGCCAGCTCGAGCCTGGCGGCAGAAGAGCTGCACTCGTGCACTCTCCTGAGGCTTTCACGCTTTGCCTTGGAGGAGGACATAGCAGCTTGGGACCAGCACTGCAGGCACAGCGCCGTGCTGCTTCCAGAGGAGTGTTAAAAGCCACGTTGCCTGATCAGGGCTGCAGCCGTTGGACTACAAGTGGAGAAGTAAGCCTGCCAGGGTCTTATGGGCAGCCAGTGGCGCTGGGTTTTTGGTACGTGGGGACAGTGGTGAACCCTCTCAGCTAGCTCTGTGAGTAAATAGTCTTCACTAAGAATTGTGATCTCCACATAGAGCAGCACACCATGACTGAGCAGAAAGTATATCATTGTGAATCTGAGGGGGGGAAAAAAAAAAAGATTTGAGAGCAAAGCCATTAAAATAGAGGGACAAGGCTTGGACAACAAATGGGTTTAGTATACATATCTATATATGAATTGTATGGTAGAGCTGTACAAAAGCTGTTTGGTAGGGTTAAGCTTGTTGGAAATAAATGTCTGTTGCCCCATAGTTGGTATAACCATGTCTTGTATAAAACGTGTATGGACATACATACATTCCCAAAATATTAATAATGAGTTAAATAACACTAAGAGTCATAACTGAATGGAAAACGTTATCTGCATTTTATCTCTCAGACCACAAAAGAACCACTGAATTCACAGATTAGTATAATCCATTTCCTTGCTTCATAGTTTCTAAACTCCCTCAGGGATTTTTCTTATATTAATCCAGATAATGACCTTAAAAGATGAATTTTGTCTTTGGATCCTGAAGTTATTTACCTGGTATCATCATTATAAATGCCACTCCACAATAAGGGAGCTACTTTGTGCCAAATTACAGGTTCTTTGCCCTAAGAAGTTAGAAGATGTATGTAAATCTATGCAAGGTTAGTGTTGCTGAAAAGTCATGTTGCTAATACTGCAGTATAAATGCTTATTTAAGCAATTGATAGTGATTTTCGTATCTCATCTTCATTTTTTAAAAAAATATTAAATTGGATAGTATTTTAGAAGAAAATTAATACAAGGGTAGTGAGGAAATCTGAAGCTGCTAAAACTGGGGAAGTAAGAAAATCAGAGGATGAGCAGCTACTTCAAGAAGCAAGGAAGATCGAGCAAGAAAGGGGCTCACAAGGATGTAATTGATTTATAGACTTTCCTTCTTCCCTTAGTCTGAGTGGTGAGAGAAACGTGTTAAAATGAAACCAGGGCAAATGAAGACACAGATCAATTGTATGCAGAACGGACAGTGTTGCCCAGGGAAACTGAGGAACTTTGAGGAGAAATTCCCGTGATCATTTGAGCTTTAAAATTCACATCATGTTCTCAAGCAAGTAAACCTCTGTCTGTACATTATCTGACCTAAATGCAATATAGGTAAACAGCTCCGTACTGATAATGTATCAGAAGCAATGGATGTTTTATTAATTCTATCCAGTACATGGGATGAATAATGCATACATACTCTTCATAAGCTCATTTCAGATGGGATATATGAAAAAAATTGGTGCTTGCATTAAAATCTTTCCCCTCTCAGATTTCACTGAGCTGCTCTGGAAGGAGACTGCTACAAGCTATAAAACTTAAAGACTGTAGAATTACATATCTGATGATGGAGGCACAATTTAGCTTGAAAAAAATTATTATGATTTTTTTTTTTTTCTGATACTGTGTAGGAGAAACAGGCTGCGGTTTGCCTGTTGGACCTGGAGCTGAATTTGCACAGCCAAAGTTTATATGAAATGGACTTTTATTTGTATACTTCACAACTCTCAATCTACTAACCCTACTATAAAGGATATTTTCAACAATAGAATTTATGCTTACACATCCATGGGGATGAACTATTTCTATCCCTTCCGGGTTGCATAGAAAAATAGAGGCCTAGGGCAATTCCTCTTTTTACTGGCATCTGCAAAAATTAGAGTTGTTTGTACCCAATTGGATTTCAAATTTTGTTGACGGCACTGTGACTTTTTAACTTATTTAAGGCATGCAAGCTGGTGAAACAGCTAGCCTTGCTCTCACTGCATGCTGGCTTAGGGCAAGCTCACCCTAGCAGGGCACGGGCACAGTTACCCAGCCGTTCCTCACCGAACCGAACCTGAAGATAGAGGCTGAGGCAGAGACACCCTTCCCCATGGATTGTGAGGATTGCTCCCAGCAGCTGGGCTTGGGGAAATGCAAATCAGTTTTTCCAGCACTTCCAACCTCTGTTTTACACCACTGTGAGGAAGAACGCATGTTGCGTTTCGTCCCAGTTACACTCTGACGCAGCTAACTCCACAGAGTGTAAGCGTGCAAGGGCCGCATGTCTGCTGCCCCTCCAGTTCAGCATAGTCCAGCTTCCAGAGCTCAAAGGCAGCTGACAGTAAGCGTCTACAGACACCCATGTACTGAGCACATGGAAACTGCGTCCCAGTGCAGGGAGAGCTACGATAGCTGTTGGTCAGTTAGGCTGGGCTGCTGTCGCTGTAGCCGTGGCAGCGTTCCCCTCAGGCTACCTCATCCTGTGCACCTTGGTGATAGATTAAGGCTGGCTCTGGCACCTCCTGCTGTCTCTAGCACTGATGTGCCCCGAGGCACCAAAAGTCAATGGCCACTTCGTCATAATACGTACGTGAAGCGAGCACTGGAGACTCCACCACTTCGGTGGTGCGTTTCTGCCCTGTGCCTCCGTCAGCTGTCCTACGGGTGCCAGAACTGAACTAGCAGGGAGATCCACGGGGAAGAATATTTTACATGTAAGAAGTGATAATGTTCTTGTACTGACAAAAACACTGGCTGGCAGGTGGTTATGCCAAAATATAAATACTTTAAGGCAGAGCTGGATGCAGCCATGCTGGGATGGGAGCATGCAGCAACACAACCTGTCCTCTGTCACCGCAGCATGAAGCCGATGCTGCTCTAGGCGCTGCTGGTGGGAGAGGGCAGAGCAAACTGTCTTCCCCAGAAGAGCTGCCTCGATTGAAAATGTGGTTTTCCATGGTCTGATTTCTCTCACAGGGTAGGAACTCCTTGTTAGGAACAAGTGATTTAGTCTGCTCTCACAGTCACTGGGACATCTTGCCAGATTTCAATAAACCCTCTGGTCACATTGTTCGTTAGAAAGAGCAATTCCTTGCTTTTGCATAGAAGTCCCAAGATAAAAAAAAAACAAAACAAAACCAAACCACAAATTTCCCACCTTGCAACCTAATCATCTTTATCTCAAACAGAGGAGCTAATGATTTCCTTGCACTCAGTGGGGGTTCATTTGAAACTGTGAAGGACCAGGAAAAAATGGAGGAGCATTACCTGAGCATTGATGTCTACCTCCTCTTGCGCAGAGCCGTGCAGCACCTTCTTGTGTTTGCATGCATTCTTGAGGTTTGAAAAAATATAACTGCTGCCTGATTATTTTGAAATTAGACCATAAAATGGGGCTGTAAAAAAAAAGTTTTATGAATAACACACTTTGAGAAATCCCCATCATTACTTACATGAGGCAAGCACATGAACAAATAATATTTCATACCTAAGATTGTAAAGATGCTTTATAATGAAGGGTGAAGACTATAGATTTTTTTAAATTATAACGTGAATTTGACGTTATCAATTTACTTAGGACTTTTTTTCTTTTTTCAGAAAAGCTCAGCAAAAAGCATAACTCTACTAGGCCCACTTATTAAACTCAGTAGTTTTCTCCTGAAGAAATGCTTACTAGCCTTACTAACCGTGCTGTTTGTGGAGATAAATGTTTCTGATCAAACTTTCCTTTTAATTATTGGAATAATTCTGTGAAAAACAATGAAGAACCCCTAAGAAATTACTACATCAATACAGATTTTAGCTGTGTGGACTGTATTTCACCCCAAAGTCTCTCAATTTTTTCGTCCAACGATATCAAGACCCTCAGCAAAAGAGAAGGAGCATTGCTATCCCTGTAACAAAGATAGGAAAACCAGGGCACAGTCAAGTAAAAGGATTGCTGAGCGTCATGTGTTCCATGCTCACTGCCTGTGAGCCTGTGTGTGGGCGCAGCTTGCTATGCCAGATGGCTGAAGCTGAAGGCTTCCACACTATCTGTAGAAACAGGCTGGGAGTCCCTCCGACTACAATTATTTTGCTAAATAAAGCAAGAATAGAAAGAGAAGCTGAGCAGTATGCTGCTGATAGTCCACACCACTGAATTAGCATGCTCCTTGGCTCTGTTTTGGATGCTGCTCTCCCAGACAGAGCTTAGGCACACATGCAACAGACTGTTCCCAGTACATTGTGTGGCCAAGACTGATACAGTTCTCTCTGTCCTCCAGCACTGTCCTATCACGGACAGTGATAGGACCTCAAACATGCCCTCAGTGCTACCTCTCAGGGTGTACAGCACACACCCGCGGCGTCATGCTATGAAACCCCTTCCCTGGTGGGCTGCAGTACAGTTCTCCCATGACTTCAAAGTCTCTGAAGGTATGTCTGAAGGATAGAGGGACACCACACAAGATGGAGACCTAAGGCTAAATACCACAAAATTTGTAGGAGAACTACTGCAAGTATACATTATCTGACCACAAGGCCAGAAGAACAGTACACTGCCCGGTTTTATTGAGCTATAGCTTCTGTGTCAGGATTTGGTTGTGTAGAGAAGGAGATTCTCCAACCTTCTACAAAGGGTAAGGCAATGTGTAGGCAGCAGGGCTTTTCCTGAGTACTGTACTCAAACCCCAACCTTAGTAGTATAGTTGTGGCTGCTGTGAATCAATAGCAGAGCTAACACTAGGATGATGTAGCTCTCCAAAAGCAAAAATATGAAAACCCAAAATATTTATGTCCTGTTCTCTATATGGCCAGCCTGATTCGTTACTGTTGTTATTGTTTATTTGCTTTGCAGAACTATTGCAACAGGTATGATCTGTGCGTATATGTATCTGTATATACGCATGATCTCTCCCTCTCCCTCTCTCTCTCCTTCTATCTCTCTATATCTATATCTAATCTATCTCTATCTCTATCTCTATCTCTATCTCTATCTCTATCTCTATCTCTATCTATCTCTATCTCTATCTCTATCTCTATCTATCTCTATCTCTATCTATCTGTATAAAACAAAGTGAGGTTTTAGTCTCAAAGGGCTTAAAGCCTAAGTACTGTGTAAGCTTAGAGATAATAGTTACTTGCATAGTTACTTGCAGTAGAGGGACAAGGCAAGACAAAAAATTATGGAATTTGTACTAGTCAGTATGACATGCAGAGGTCAAGAAATCCCAGCTGGGTGACATTAATTCCTGCTTCTGTAGGTGACTGGAGAAACTTTAGAGATAGGGATGCACAGTTTACAGTCTCCAGTGTTGAGATCCTACATGAGTCACCTTAAGCCAGAGGAATAATTGCAAAGACAAGCAGAACTAGAAATGAAGAAAGGGCTAGGAAATTAGACAGGCATACTCTTTGCTGGGTAAAAAACTGGCTGGATGGCAGGGCCCAAAGAGCGGTGGTAAATGGAGTTAAATCCAGTTGTCCGCCAGTCACAAGTGGTGTTCCCCAGGGCTCAATATTGGGCCACTTCTGTTCAATATCTTTATCAATGACCTGGACGAGGAGATTGCGTGCACCCTCAGTAAGTTTGCAGATGACACTAAGTTAGGTAGCAGCGTCAATCTGCTTGAGAGTAGGAAGGCTTTACAAAGGGATCCGGACAGGCTGGACCAATGGGCCGACGCCAATGGTATGAGGTTCCACAAGGCCAAGTGCCATGTCCTGCACTTGGGTCACAACAACCCCATGCAGCGCTACAGGCTTGGGGAAGAGTGGCTGGCGGAGAAGGACCTGGGGGTGTTGGTGGACAGCCGACTGAATATGAGCCAGCAATGTGCTCAAGTGGCCAAGAAGGCCAATAGTATCCTGGCCTATATCAGAAATAGTGTGGTGAGCAGGACTAGGGAAGTGATCATCCCCCTGTACTCGGCACTGGTGAGGCCCCACCTTGAATACTGTGCTCAGTTTTGGACCCGTCTACAAGAAAGACACGGAGATTCTGGACCATGTCCAGAGAAGGGCAATGAAGCTGGTGAAGGGTCTAGACAACAAGTTTTATGAGGAGCGACTGAGGGAACTGGGGTTGTTTAGTCTGGAAAAAAGGAGGCTGAGGGGAGACCTTATCGCTCTCTACAATTACCTGAAAGGAGGTTGTAGCGAGGTGGGTGTTGGTCTCTTCTCCCAAGTAACAGGAGATAGGACAAGAGGAAATGGCCTCAAGTTGCACTAGGGGAGGTTTAGGATGGATATTAGGAAAAAATTTTTTAACTGAAAGGGTTATCAAACATTGGAACAGGCTGCCCAGGGACGCGGTGGAATCACCATCTCTGGAGGTATTTAAAAGACAGGTAGACATGGTGCTTAGGGACATGGTTTAGTGGTGGTTTTGGCACTGTTAGGTTGATGGTTGGACTCGATGATTTAGAGGTTCCTCCCAAACGAGATGATTCTATGATTCTATGATTCTAATAACAAAGACACCCTCACCGTGTATGGCAAGTTGGCTTCCTTCAAAGTTGAAAATCCATAGTTAGCTCAGTTAACTGGAATTGAAGGTAGAAAAGGGAAAGAAAGAGAACTCATTACATTCAGGATCCTAATTTTTATTTGCTTTATTTCTTCTAATGGGGAAGCAAAAGGGCTGCTATCCAACTCTGGTATAATTGATTAAGGACATAAATTGAAATGAAAAATAATGCCCTCCATAATTGCTATTCAAAAGCCTAAGCTTGAAATACACCCTAAAAGGATGCTTGCAGGTTGATCAATCCCATTCATCATCCTTTCCCTTTTAGTACTTGTGCCTATGCTATGAATGCTGATTTTAAACATCAGAAGCAGCTGCCTTTCTGACTCTTAAGTTAGCTGGAAACCCCAATGGTCTGTCGGTTTATTCTTGATAAACTACTGCCTAGTGTCTCTCAAAATCTCTTTGTCTAGTTTGGACTATCAAATCAGGCAGTAACTTCCTCTAACCTTACTTCATGTTTATTATTTAGTTATTCCTGACAAACTCTTAGAACACTTCATAATCTTGTATGCATGTGTTGCATATGTATGATACAGCCCATTTCTGGCTTCTCTGATTTTCCTGTAGTAGAATATAGCTGTTCCAATCCATTAAAAAAATTAAAATCCAATCTCTCATTTTTATTGCTTAGTTTACTACTTCTCTGAGACATAATACAGGCGATGCCAGAAATTTTCTAGCTCTCTGTGAGACTGTATATATGGGATGCATTGTGGTAGCTAGGTATATGTACAGCTTGGTGCTCTAAAGGAGACTAGAGTCTTTGGCTACAGAATGCTTAAATCTTGATTTCTGTATAAAACCCCCACGCCTACAACTTCAACGGCTACTTTAGATCACTATGCAAAAGCCAGTAATTCAGCACCAGTAAAGCAGCAGAAAGAGCTGCATGGGTGCTTGACAGGACAAGGCAGCAGGATGAGGCAGTCCGTACCACTCTTGCCTCCTGACAATTGTGTAACTTGAAAGGTACTGGACTTTGGCTCAACAAGGTGTTTTGATTACCTGTTTTGTCCTGTTACATAGAAATTTTCTTGTCCTTTCTGTTGCACATGGGCACTCATCGTGTGGGCTCTGCTGCTGAAAGGGTAGGTTCCTGGAGAAGAAAATACACATGCCTTTGCATGCAATGATGGTAGCACTATGGTGTCCTTGAAATACCCCCTCTTTCAACTTTCATTGCCCATGTCCCCACCCAGTTTGCTACAAAAGAGATTTTCCTCTTGGGATCTGTGAGTGACAGTCCTTCACGGACTGTTTTACAGCGTTATGTCTTTGCAAATCCAAAGCAACTGACATTTAAACAGCAGGGAAGAGCCAACAGTGCAAACAGAACTACAACTCTATCACAGCAGGGCTTCCTGTTTAAAGTAAATGAAATGCTGACTCGTCAAAGAAAAACAGGCAAAATGGGGAAGGTCAGAGCGCTGATGCCTTTTTTTGTTCTTTACTTATGTTGATAATGTCAGGTTAGAAGCTGCATTCATGTTTTTCTACAGAAGACCCACCTGTCCAGTATCACAGTTGCTGAGGTGAAAAGCAGAATAAAGAAGTAAATTACTAGGGCTGCTTTTTCCAACACAAACAGACTGAACTGCGCTTCTAATCTTTGTACCAGCGGGCGTGTGATCCTTGGTGTTGGTGTCTATATCTGAACTCCTGCAAGCTGGTGGTGTGCTTATTGCTGAACTGTGATGGATGGTTACCAGCTTCTGTTACCAAAAAGAGCTAAGAGATAGAAGAAGACAAATTTCAGTGAAAGCCGATTTTGAATTTAGGTTCCCAAATCCCTTTTATTCTTTTGAAAATCTCCCCATAAGCAATTTCATCCTTTTACGTATGCATGCATTCAGCTCACATTGCCTGCACTCCTTCACTTGCATGGGAGGATCAGCAGCATCTGACTGCAATTTCATGGGACCTATCCCACTGCTCTCACTGGAGGTGGCTAAGCAGTGGGTCTTTATTTTGCCTGGCTGCTTTGCAGCCTTGAGTAAGGCACAGGCTGGAGCACTCTCAGGATGGAAAGCTTGCAGATGCTTGATTGTCTTGGTAAAGTTCTGGTTCATCCATAAGGATGCAACAAGTCTGAATGACCAGGCCCTCGAGAGCCGTCCTTCAGCAGGTCTCCCTAAAGCTGACATCTAGCAAAGTCAATGGACAGCATGCAGTTTGTGTAGTTTGCCACACTTCTTTCCTTACAGTGGCACCTACATTTAGGATGTCAATGATGAGTGGCTTTTAGCAGTGTTATTTGGAAAAGGGAGGTATTATTTTCTGTATCTCCACTGGTATTTTAGAGACCATGTATTTGTCTGTAGCACCTCTTAAGAAACTCACCACAATAACCTTCCTGAAAAGCATGACAGGCAGAAGGGTCCTTCATGTGGCCAGGCTTTTGCCTCAGCATTTGAAATAGGTACGTATGAATTCATTTTTATAATTTCTGAAAGTCATATACAGCCACATTGAGACTCTGATCCTCTCAAAGGCTGCTGAGAGCATTTTCCTGCTGCAGATTTCGGTTTCTCACTAGACACCTTTCAGGAGGAAAGAGATGAAGGTCAACCCTGAACACAAACAGCCTAATTTCATCATCCACCCTTAAAGAAGCACAGAACCTATACAGGGTGAGTTGGCTACTAGAATTCAACAATTCATTGGGTTTTCATTTTGTATTAATACACACCGCTTAATTGATTTTTACAACAGCTCATTTTAAAAATATGGTGCTAAGTAGTGCTCCTGATATATTTTTATACTGTGACTGCAGGACTGGTAAAAGGGAGATGTAGGCTATTAAGGCACAGATGTGTTTCCATTGCTTATAAACTTGGAAACACTTAATGCAGACCCTGCTAGTTGTGAATACTGTCGCACCTAGCAACTCAGGAGTACTTCAATCCTACTGTACTTTGGCAGGTGTTTTACTCAGATGAACAGCATACCACTTGAGGTCATGATTGGTTTGTAAATCCATGCTGAAGAGCTCTACTAAACTCTGTAAAATTATACCAGACCAAAATACTCTTTTGCATGGACGGAACTAAAGACAAGCTAGATGTCTTATTATCTTCTTCTACCTTCACTTATAGTGTTATGTTTAATAAAAAATTATTAGTTGCCTAAGACAGAGATTTGACTATATTTTTTTTTTCTGAGAGATGCTTAATTCAGCTGGGATGTTGTAAGATAAAGGAGAGAAAGAAGTCAGGCATTGGCAAATGTACCTGAAGACAGTGGAATGAACCATTGGGAAAGAAGGAAAAGTATTTCTCATGCAGAAATCTATATTATGCACTCTTTTGCTGGCACAAAATGTAGCTAAACACTCCTGTTCAGCGTTTTCCGAAGCAGAGCACAAACAAACAGAACAGTAGGTACTGTAAGGTGCTGACCAGATTCTCAGCTCCCATAAATTAGGTCAGTGCAGCTCCACTGCACGTCCTAACACTAAGCCCATTTATATTACATTGTGGCATCAGCCTGAAGAACTGTCCCCTTCACATGCTCAGTTTCAGGTAGAGACAATAAAAAGAAATGCACTACACTAACTCTATGAAAAACTTTTTCATATGCCCTACTTTTCTCTCTTTGGAGATTTGTTTGGATGGATTAATAGTAAAGGCAGCCTGCACCCTCATGTCTGCAATCAATCCTCAAGCAGGATGGAGAACAGAGGGAAAACGGGCTCTGCGAGCCAGAGCAGCCAGTGCTATGGTCAGACCAGGTGCCCGCAGCAATGGGTACATGGGAAGAAAGGCTGGTGAGTAACTGGTGGCTGGTGGCTCTGGGGTGGAAGGTCAAGTTCAGGAGGAATGGAGATACCTCGGACTGGGATTACAAAATAAGGGATTTTTTTTGCAAGGGAACTTGAAGGTACGCTGTATGGGGATAGAAAGGAGAAGTAGAGAGCTTGGAGCCAGAAGGTTAAGTTTTATAAAAAAACATCTGTGTGGTATGGTAGTAGAGAGAGTCAGGGACTGGAGCTATGGTCAGGGAAGGGTAATAAAAAGGGCCTTTGCCCGGGCGTGTTAATCCTGTATCCACTTGGTGCCCTTTTCACCGAGCTGAGTGTTTGAGTAGGCACACCTATATTAATGGTGGTATCCACTGGTCTCCATACTTTGTAAGTATTACAAAAATTGAAAAGAAGTCCAAGGGCATTCAATCACCTAAGCAGAAAAGTTTTACTTGTTTTTGTGCTCTTTCTCTTAGTGAAAAAGTATTTTATTCTGAGCTTGTCCTGATAATCACAAGATTTGAAGAGATCCCAGGGAAAAAATATTTTCCCTGTTATTTAAACCTGCTGCAGTTCCCTGTTTCTCCTCACCACAAGATGAAACCATTTCAAATTTAGCAACCCAGTGGACAGTCAAAACGGAGTTTTGTGCTCCTCACCAAGAGCCAGTTGCATTGGCCAGTTTCAGCAATCCAGCTGATGGCTGGCAGTTGCTCCTTCATCTGTTCTTGTTCCCATAGAAACAGGGACGAAATAGTCAAACTTAGGTAAAGCTTTTTCTTTCTTTCTTTCTTTTTTTTTTTTTCCTTTTTCTGAAAGAAAGAACAGGAGCAAAGATGTTCGTGAAGTGCTGCTTGTTTTCTGTGACCTGGGGCTCTTTTTCATTGGAACTGGCAGAAAGTAAGCAGCCAGCTACAGAATCCTAAGATCCTGTGGAAACTACAAGATGCACAGGCTCAAATGGGATAGAGATATTGAGAGATTTCCTCAGTAAAGCATACAGACAATGAGTCAACAGTAGTAAAAGATCAGTAGGAGTTTACCAGATGAAAAAGTAAACAAAAAGCATGAAAAAACAGCTGTATGTGTGAATCTTTATCTTTGTAATTTAATGGTATTCATTTGCTCTAGTTGAGTAAGGAGCAGAATATATTGTTTGGGTTTCTTTCATTATACCATGTACAGACATGATCAAAACTGTTGCTGAAATCAAATTCTTTCTTTTGTTATAACCATTTCCTGAAAAGCTACAGCCTTGTTGTTTTGCTAATGCTTGCGCTCACACATCTTATGGGCAATATGTTGCTCTCCCTTATTCCTACTGAAATTATTCCATTTCTTTAACAGTGCAGAAGAGCAGAAGTTGGCCCAACAGGTACGTTTTGTGGCACGCATTCCTGTAAAAAGAAGGCAATTTTACTTGACATTTACATTTAAAGGTGCCAGAAAGGAGAAGAAAATATGCAGCATCTTTCCCAGGATGGGGTCCCTCCTGCCTCAAAATTGGTGGATTTTATAACTACAGTCATTGATCTTCCAGACAGACATACCACATATGAATGACAGTGCTCCATCTGGATTCAGATTAACGGTGCAGGTGGTATTTCCACAATGTATGCATTTCCTGGCTCACTTCTTACTTCTTCCTGTAGTACATCCATCAGTTAACACTTGCTGGTTCTCTTATTGAGACATTACACTAGGAGGTGGACATCCATTTAAAGCCAGTCTCCAGGTAGATTTATTAACATGCTGAGAAGGCAAGGTTACTATAAAAGAAAAGCACCATTCTGGGAGCTAGTTTGCATATTGTGACACAATTTCACAACTTTTTTTTATGGGTTTTGGTGATAATTTAGAACCTTACGTATGCAGACACTAATTCTTGTGGTCTTCAACCCTCAGCAGCCTTGAGGTACTTCTAATGCAGCGGATGAGTGGGCTAACTGAGCTGGTGACGGACAAGAGTAATAAAATGGCTAAGGAAAACCAAAACCTCTTGTCTGTTCTCATGAGAAACATCTATTTCCAATAACATTTTCACATTGTAATGCAGCTAGGAGATATTTCTTGATGGTTTTCATTAATAATGAACATTTTAGGATTTTACTTTAAAAGCAAGTGCTAACAGAACCACTTAATTTCCTTTCATCTTTTTCTTCCTTGCAGTGGAAGGAAGTAATTTTATATGCTATAAGAAGTCAACTAATGGTGAATCCTGCCTCTTCTTAAAATCTGATAGACAGAAATCTGCAATTTTGGTTTGGAACAGCTAAGAATATAAAAAATGAGATTTAGTTATTTATGTATTTTTAGGTGGTAGATGAACCTAGATGCTCTGCTTTAGTATTCTTTATTTCTTGGTGCCCCATACACCAATTTATTCAGTTTCCCTTGTAGCTGGCTCAGAAACTTGAACTCTACTGAGCATGGACTCAATCTAACTTATTTATATGCATAAGGTGAGACTTAAGTAGGATAACTAGACAAACTCTTACTTCATCAGTTGTCTTGCCTATATCAGAGATTGCACCTTGCGTATAGAAGGTCACACAGAAAATTAGCTACAAAGTACAAGAGTTCATTTTTTTAGAGCAACAGAATGGCTGGACAAGGTTGGATCAAAGGTCTGTTTGACCTCAAAACAACAACAAAAAAGAAGGGGTGAATAACTGGTGTGAAAAGAGGACAATAGTGACAGAGCAGGAATATGATGACAGCTTCCCCCAATACTTTCTGTTTTCAGGAGAGCTACACTCACTGGATGTAGGCAGTATCTCTATATTCAATAAATGCTTGAATACTACAAAATTGTTAGATTTCAACTCCACAAACTTGTCCAAGAAAACCTGTCTTGCTTTTTAATCCTGTTCAAATACTTAGCACTCAGCAAGGCCAAGGGTTTCAAGGCTTAAATGTGAGTTGCATGAAGGACAAAGGCTCCTTTGGTTTCTTTTCATCTGAATGGTTGTCAGTTTTATTTGCTGCCTCCCTTGACCAACAAAGTCCAGGAGCTTCACCACAAGGCCTGAAATATCATCGCCTCGTGCCTATTGATAAAAAACATCTACCAACCAATTGCTTATCTAAAGCTGCACTGTAAGAGAAGTAGGGAGAGCCTGGTTTGCATAAAGCCACTACGACTCACACCCAGGGGCCAGAGGGAGTAAGGTGCGAGGGGCAAGGGCTGATGACAGCTTGCTCCTGTGCAGTGACTCTCCCAGACTTCTGCAGAGCTTTGGGTTGGCTTTCACAACCAGCTCGGGTCACCTCCCCACATTTGGCACGGCACAGCAGCTGCTGCCTAACTTCTGTCAACCCCAGCCTTCCACACACCGATTTACTACCCTAATATAGCCTGAACAGGAGATGTAGATTTATATCTTGCGTATTTGTGGTTGCAGCTCTAGAAAAATATGAAAAAGAAATTGGTGGCAAGTGAGTCAGTCCATCCTTTCTTGTGGCACCCAGAAACGGTCTTTAGTCCATAGATTATCATTATATTACTGTAACATGGCATTATAATGACTTCATGAGTATCATATTTTCAACTACATTTCCTTAGTTCCTCTCCCTGTCATATTTACCATATTCCTATTCACTCCTAATTATTTAAAGATCTATTAGGATATCACATAAGCAGCAATGCAGCTACTCCAATATATCAAGGTTTTACAGGTAGACATACAAAGTATGTACAGTTTACATAAACTTCAGCATATCCTATTTATACCAGGGACTGAACTGTCTCCATCAATAAATGATGATTTGGGTGAAGATAAAACAACTACTAGAAAATCAATATTTAGTTATTATCCAAGGATACAGGCTGGTTTTATCTTTTCATATGAAATTACATAGTAATACATTCAGCATTTTGCTGCTTGGCTTTTCGTCAGCAAATCATTTCTTATAAAAGCGAGCTAGTAGGCCAGCTATCAGCGAAAGGCAGGCATCAAGCAGCTCATTATTTGAGACACGAGAATCTAACAGGAAAATACTGCTGCTTCCAAATCTTTCCTCTGCTGCCTGTAGTTATTACTGTCACTACGAATATGGTGCTTTTGAAAGATGCTGGGTTGGCAACAACGGATGGCTGAAAACAGAACTTGCCTTCTGCCCCCCCAGGAGTAGGAAAAGCAGTGGCAGTATGACACGTGCCAGTCAGCCTGATGCTACCTCCTGCCAATTATATGCCATTTCTCATAATCCAGGTTTCTCTGCATCCTCTGGTGGGACTTTTGTGTGCAGAAGCGCAGGCTTAGGATGCGTGCACATCCACACAGACATGGGAGGTCTACCTCTAGGAGTCAGATGGCAGGTTTGAAGCAAGGGGTTGAAACAGGACGAGGATTATTCACTTGGATATCTGGTCTTCTGCATTATGGATGTCTGATCGTTCTGAACTATGACCTTTTTTTGACAAGGCTAAAGGCTGGTCTTTAAAGTTGCTGCCTGTCCCAAGTTACTGGTGGGTGTTCAAAAATATCACACTGCATAAACGTGACTATTTCAGTGTTTGAGGTATGCGGGCAGATGCACACAACCTCTTACCATAGCTTACGGAAGACTTCTAAATGTGACTGTTAAGTGCACAGCCAGAGCTGATCAAGGTTTCTCCACAATACAGGTAAAATTCAGTTTTCAGATGTGGAGTGGTAAAATTCCCTTTTGGTGGTGCTATCCACCCCCACACAAAGCACCAGGGAAATCCTGTGGAAAGGAGTGGAAAACAGTGCTGTGCCCCATCACCTTGCATTCCCATGCCTGGTGCCGTGTCCACGCTCTGGGAAGGTGACCAGCAGGCAGTCATGGCTGGAGCAGGGGCACAGAGAGCAGGAGTGAGGGTGCCCAACACCTGGTCTCTGATGAGCGGAGAAGCTCTGCATCTACCCATCACTTCTGACGTTGCCATATGGAGGACAGCAGGGAGTTTGGGGTGCAGCAGAAAGGCAATACAGGTTAAGATTCCCTCTTCCTCAGTGCTTGGGCTCTATACTGTGGCATGGGCTCTTCCAGTATTTCAAAGCTTCTTTGGGGTTTACTCGCTTTCCATATGCACCAAACAGGTCAGCTAGCCAGCTCTTTAATATACCGCTATGCTATGGCTAGATCCTGAAGCTCTCCTTCAGGCAATAAGCCCACTGCATTGCATGAGATGGGCAGCATAAGTCACAGCTGCCTAGCTCGGCCCCAACTCAAACCACATTATGAAACTTGAAGGCATAAAATGATTAACACAATTTCCGAAATCTAAAGAAAATTTAGCCATGGCTGATTTCCCCAGGGACTTTAGAAATACCTTTTTCTTGTTTAAGAAGTATATAGGTCAGTCAAGTGTTATCAGTAACTAGCATTTAATGAGAAAGCTAATGCTTTCACTGCTTCAGTCATCAGTTTTTCTAAAGCTGACTCTTTATTTTCAGAAATCTGGGGTTTTTTTTTATATAAACATACAAACAAGGAGCACAAGGTACAGCATGGATGAATAACCTCTGTCCTTGTGTTTCAGCTGTCACTCCTCCTGTACATAACACTTGTTCTCCCATTTACTGATTCTTTAAGGACTGAGTTGACACTTTGCAATTCATCATGATTAAAGAGCAGAGCATAGCCAAGCTGTTTCAAAAGCACACTGAAAACATTTTCACTTCGTACCCCAGGCCCTCCAATCCTACTTTGGTAGTGCCTATGAACCAGACTAGGAAAATGGCCTGAAACCTTCCACTCCTGCACATATTCTGAGCAAGACAGGGCCAGAGCGTAATGACTGTAAAGGAGAGAGCTGCCTTTCCCTAAAAACTCACTGAAGTGCACTGACACCTTAGTCGGTATGTGGATGGCCTGGCTTGGTGTTATGGGCATAGTTCCTACTGAATTTCTGACTTTTCTGCCTAGTGTCTAGAAGATCTGCTACTTGTGACAAAGATCCCAGCACTGTTACCTTGGAAGCTGCACGGGGCTCCCAACCTTCCTGCAGTCCTGCATCATGTGGGGAGAACAAAAAGACCCCATGGAGTGCATTAGAGGTTTTTCTGTTCTCCTAAAATGCCTAGCAAAAATCTCCTGTATAAAACTGAAAACAGTCACCTTCTGCAGCTGCAGCATCCAACGGCACAAAAGGAAAAATCAATTCAAATTACACAGTAGGCAGTAGGACTGCCCATGGACTTTCTGTTCTCAGCATTTTCTAACCCTTGAAGTGACCAGTCAGCAACCGAAGACAATGAAGCAAACACTTTTTAAAATGACTCACTAAACAGTACTGTCACATCGTACGATCATGGTCTCTTCTAATCTGCTTTATACCCAATCGTTCATTATGTACATACACTTGATCCAATGTGAGGGGGACTTTTCTTTCATTTTCTAAGGTTTTGGGGAGTAAATGATTAAATATCTGACTACAGATAAGGAAAAAGAAAATCAAGATATAGAGCAAGTTAGATGATGAAAAAATCAGAGTTGGAAGGAATCCCAAGTGATTTTCACTTGAAGCTCTGTATTCACTGTGTCGAAACAGTTCATTTCCTCATAGGACGCTACAGATTTGATACACAGTGCTGCTCTGGAATGACACCGGCAGCAGACTATACTCATAATGAACTCTGAAGCACCATGCAGTAGAAACAGAAATTAGATACATTCTCTGCAGAGCTTGACAAAAGCTAAGATATAATAGGGTGTCATGACAAAAGAGAAAAATAAATGTATGCAG
The DNA here is from genome assembly GCA_017639485.1 of Pluvialis apricaria. Classification (NCBI taxonomy): domain Eukaryota; kingdom Metazoa; phylum Chordata; class Aves; order Charadriiformes; family Charadriidae; genus Pluvialis; species Pluvialis apricaria. The sequence goes on along the minus strand of CM030010.1, from coordinate 48,771,344 downwards.
CTTATGGAAAAAAGACTTTACTACTAAGGTAAATGCTGCGGTTTATTACCTGCCACATACCAGTACCATTTCTCCAAAGTAGTAAACAATATGCTTCTGTTAGGAAAAACACTTGTTTGAATGGTGCAGCTTTAGAAAAAAGATAATATTAGTTCACATTTATTTTTAATATAAATTTTCTGCAAGATGACTAATTTAACATATGAGACCACACAGTTTCAAAGTGCTGTCCTAGGAGCTGCTGAAGTTCCCCAAGGTGGCATCGAAGGCATCCACTATTCACAGAGATAACAGCATTTTTCAGCCTCAGATCACAAAACCAAAACACAATGTCAAGAAAAGACTAAATGAAATATCGAAGTTACCAATAGCTATAAATGAAACGGGATTAAAGGCATGTAACCTCTAGGAAGAAGTGATTAAAAATGGCAAATTGTAAATCAATTGAAATGTGAATTCTGTGGACAGAGCTGTGACTGTAGTTGCAGAAAGACTAAAGGCATGGGCATGGTCTGCAAAGGGCATGTGTGTATACAGGAGCACGCTGCAGTCTCCGGTTCCATAGACATCGGGGGAAATAACAATGCAAATAACCAGAGTGGCAGTGCCGGGGCTGTGACTGAGCAGAAAGTGGCATTAGCCAAAGATAAATTCTGAGGAAATTGAAAAATGTTTGTTTACAAAGATGTCTGGAAGTTTTCCAAGTTCTCAAAAACAAATGGTAAAACTTTCTAAACCGACTAAAATGACTTCTTTAAATTAAAAATTAGCAACTAGCTCTCTAAGGCATTTTGTTTTTTCATTGTTCCAGTAATATGTAATGGTAGACTCCTAACCTTATTTCAACACAGCCTAAACTAGAGGGAAAACCTACATCTACCAGAATGTGGAATAACTGGAAAAATTGTTTGGTTTTGCTTTGAAAAGCCATGGAAAGAGTTTCCATTTTCCTCTGAGAATCAGATGAGAGTAAAGTAAATGGATGAGGAGAGCTGGCTACAGAAGAACTGCATTTATTACATAGATGCAGAACTAGGTCAAATTGTATTAAGACCACATGCTTTATAAGGGAAAGCCCAAAAGTAAAGAAAGTGTGGAGAGGGATTCATTGCCTATCAAGCCTGGAGGAAGATAAAATGTGAAAACAATTAAATGTCTTAAAGATTACAGTATTATCAACATTCAGAATGTGTATTAAAAAGATTAGCATAATTGACAATGATTTCATATTGTGTAAATTTAAAGTGTGGGGAACTGCAAGAGGCTAGAAATGGTAAACCAGTGTTGTCAAAAAAAAAAGCATTCTCTTCCTGCCTACGTTTACTTGTCAAATATGCTACATCCTGACTTTTTCAGTGAAGAATTGAGATTTTGATTAAAGAGATTTCTATAGGCTGTGCCTGTTTTCCATTAAGAAAAAACATAACAAATTTTCACTGAAAAACGACCTTAGGCTTTCATTATTTAGAATGAAAAATGTAGAGGCTCTTCAGAAAAAGAGCCATTTTCTGATGCGGATACCTTTGGATATCTCGGAAAGAGGCCTGGAAGTAAATTCATGATAGAATAGCAAAGACAGGAATTGGGAGAAATGAAAGCATCTTTGGAAAGGACGGCTGTGGAAACAAAGACAAATGAGTGTTTTAAAAAAATATTTATGCTTGGCTGATTCAAATAACATTGCGAGGCTTGTGAGTCATGGAAAGCAAGAAAATAATAGGGCCAAACAGAGAACTGTCTCAGGAGATGGATAGAGCTCATACTCTCCGCCACTCTTCCCCAAGTGATGGCCCTCAGGACCTTGGCTGGCCAGCTGAGGAGGAACCATCCCCCCATGACGGGCAAGCTGAGCAGCCCCATGGTCCTACAAAGCAGTTGTAAAGCAGAATGGGCAATTAATGTAGGGAGTTGCACGCACATGAGCTTCTGATTTCCTTACATCTCTTTGCCATAATGAGTAAGTAGTTAGGTCTTACTGCTCTATGTACCCAACCACCCAAGCCGTAAAGACAGTACTAAGAGAAAGAGACTTGCAGTTAAATTACTTCAGCAGACTAAACACAGAAAGAACATTTTAAATTAGCTGGGTTCAAATGCCAGCTCACTTCAGAAATTAGAGTTAATTTGATCTATCGCTCTCTCGCACCTCTGTCAGCATCAGAAAATCACTAACTGGCAAACAAACAAAACTGGCTGGCTGGTCTAGACTGGGACAGCCGAGCTATCAGGTTTCAGGAAAGTTTTGGCTCATTTTAAGAAGAGAAAATAGGGTGAAGAAAGGAAATTATCTTTAAAAAAGAAAATCCCTCTACCATCATGGTAAGACAGAGAACTCAAAGAGTGTATCTTACTGATAGGGAAAGAAAATGTAAACAGTATTATTAAGAAGTACAGTAATTATTTGCATCAAATAGTAAAATGCATTCTTGTGGCTGCTGCCCGTGAGTTATTAGTGAAAAAAAACATGGTATTACTAATTATTATTCTATGTAGTCATTGCTACATTCATGCTGCTTTATATGGGTCCCAATCCTGTATTTTCCTCAAGATCATCTGGCAGTGAAGGCACAGGCAACGGTGAGAAGAGCCTGTGGTGTTCAGCTCCAGCAAGGACTGCAGGGCAAGCTGTTTATTCCTATCCTGGGTCAGACTGACAGCACGCATCTGAAGAGAAGTCAGAGATCCGGCACCACGACAATACTGTTGTTTCTTTCTTCTCTTGCTGTCTGGGATGTGAGCTCTCCTAAGAAGTGAGGCCATGTCAAAGACTGCCATGTTAGCCCCAGGTAGCTTCTTGTCTGGTTCCCAAATCCAGCTGTGAGCCCATCAAGGAGCCTTCAAATGCTTTTTCCCTATTTCTAACGCAGGGGACTCACACAGAAAATAAGGCACCTGATGTGTGCCAGGTTGTCAGCAGGCTGCCTGGGGAGAGACACGCTGCGAGCTGTCAGTCAGCCGGCCGGCCAATCTGGACACATGCAAGAGATTATTTATTTCCTTCACTTATCTGAAGGTAGCTTGTTGCACAGCCCTGAATTGCACAGTGGACGAAAGGTAGGTAAGCCTCTCTTCCCCTTTTGACATGGGTAGATCAGATGTATCCTGTGGTGCCTAGGCAGATGAGAAGGAAACAAAAGCGTCTGCTGACCTGGACCCCCTTGGGTATTTTTGGTCAGGGTACACAGAGTGATGCTGGGAAGGAGTAAACTGATGCCAAGACAGTGGTAAATGGCACAGGGATCTAACCTCAGGCATATACCAGCCTTGGAGTAACAGCAATCCTCTTCCCTTGTCTCCATGAAGCATTTTTCTAACTGCCCTCTCATCAAGAAGCCAAGGGAAGAAGTCACTGCTGCTGAGGTCGCTCAGATCAGAGATGTCAAACTGAGAAGAGCATGGTCCAACTGACTCGTGAAGAGTGCAACCAGCATAGACCGATCCAGCCCTAGGTTTTGCACAAAAACAATCTATTGAATTTGTTCTCCTTCCCTTCCCCTCAGCCGTACGCACTTAGGAGTCAGAGAAAGTAATCAATGAAAGATCAGTGGCTCCAATTACAGCCTGCTTCCTGACTTGTTCCAGGATAATACTCACACTGACACAAATGGCAAAGCTGTAGCTTACCCACAGTCTTTAAAGAATCCATCTTTTCTGACATTTAGACTAAATTTAAATTGCAGTTCAGGACAATTTGTTGCTGGTAGCTGATTGCCTGTCTTTTAAGCCTATGGTGTGATTTTTTAACCACTGTGTTGCATTATTACTGTTCTGCATCTCATGGCATGGAGTTAATTTTACATTATCCAGCCTATTCAGGGAGAGAAGAACAAGAGCATAGTATAATATAAAGCAAAGCAAAAAGACATCTCTACATTAAGCTATAAGCATGCACACCAAGAAGAGAAAAGAAAGATCAGTGACTCTAACCTACATTTAGGCTCCAGCAGGGGCTGATGTGAGCTGGCACACTCAGAAAACCTCATGCAACGCGATGCCAAAGTACCAGTTTCTGGGAGGACCCAGGACCAGGACACCAGGGATCATTACTAGTTAACTGTGTTTTCCTTTCTCTTTCCATAACCAATTACAGGACACTCACCGCTTACGCTCCTACGAAAACACGTGTTTTCCTTTTCTCTTCCCCTGGTGCCCCAAGCCATGATTCAATACGATGAGGGCTCCAGCAGCACCAGTAGCAGCTCTGGAGAGCTCCAGCCTTGGCCCCATGCCTGGGTGCTTGTCCCCAGTCCCATGCTCTGGCAGACCCATCTGGGGTGAGGTATTCCCTGCACCAGAGCTGGTATTTTTATTCAAATTTGATAATTTTTCCCAATCTTGTTCTTGGCAGCATGGGACAGAAAGGAGTCACATACAATATTTTTGCTGTCCAGGAAGATTACAACATATTCAGCATATACTCTGGATGTTTACCGGTGACTTCTAGAAACAGGAAATCTTGTAAAATATTCAACAGCCTGTATTACCGTGAGACCAGCCAGAATTATAGCAATATAAAGTTGTAATGTTGACTAAATTTATTTTTCAGAGGAGGATGAGTAACACAAAGTCCTGTGACTATGCGTTTACATTAAAATTCAAACTAGCATATTTTTTTTTTACTAACTTTCAACTAACATAACTTAGTTTTCAACTAACTAAATTAAATTTTAATTGTGATGTGTTCATGAAAAATGAAGTTGCATAGGCTATGTACCACTACTTTCAAAGCTAATTTTGACTTTCTCCTGAGGTTAACATTTGTAGCCAAAGAGTTTGCATTTACAGCTCTGATCTGTGCACCAACAACTAATCCAAGTACTTTAACTGATGAGAAATTGCAGGAAAGAATTGGCCATCGGTGAACCTGGACGGTTAGAAAATGGAACGCCTTCCTCCCCAAATCCAATATAATTAAAGAATGATTACATTAGTAGAAATCTTGATTATAGTGTTCCATAATGAGAAAATGATTCATTTGCGGAACAAGTTCTTCATTATAGATTATTTCTTCAGCTCTGGTATTTTCTGCCTGCACTGCAGCCAGCTGTGGTTAGAATGCTGTGGTCCCACCGTCCCGAATAGCGTTGTGCAAAGAGAAATACTAACTGCTAGTTCTGATGTGGCAGTATTTTTTCAGAGTGAAAAAACTCTCAGAGTATTTAATGATGTGTTTTATAGCTAATTCAAACAGTATTGTTACCTGCGCCACGGTCTCTAGTTGCTACTTTTCTTTAATTAGCAAGCTACAGTACAATTATCTCAAATACTATATACTAAATCTCATGAAAATTATACAAATTAGAAATACATTAGTTGAGAGGGCGGTTTATTAGCCATAAACATTCAGATTAATCACATTTTAGGTCTAAATGTTTGACTTCTTATGTGTTTCCATCTCCTTTATTATTATGCTTTGATAGGTTGTTTTTGGCACCTCTGGGTGTTTGTTTTTTATCAAACGATGATTCATAATTCATGAAAATCATGATTCATAAGCCTTTAAAGATTCACAGCTTTATATAAGCATCTCAGATTTAGAGGTGCATTTAACGCTAATACAAATGATCGGCACATTATTCCCTTTTTTCAGTGGAGAAACATCTCTCTTCACTACTGCAATTTCTCTCTGATGGGAATTGGCTGAACCTACCCCTTAGCCTTTGGAATGAGAGCTACAGGGAGAGAAAGCTCACAGGTTGCTACTCTCTACCTTTTTTCAGCTGCTTATATTTCTATCAAAAGCTCTTCTAGCTCTTTATTATCTAAATCCCTTGTTTGTACAATCACTTAAAGTTACCAAGATTTCATCTCTGACTGCAAAAGAGAAAACAAGGTCAATTTTTTTTTTAAACTCTACTGGAAATATTTAATTTTTTACTTGATTGCATCACATTTGATTTGTTAAAAAAAAATAATAATAAGATGAACATTTTGTGAACGACAAACTAGAAATGCAGTCAACAGCTCATCCCCAGAGATGGTTCTGTGTAAGTTGAATTGGCACTAAGAACCTGACTGTTGTGAAAGTTACTGTGTTCTTGCAGCCTGGTAATGGCCACAGACCTAAGACTAACCCTTTTATAGATTAAGGAAAAGAGAAGAAAAGGCCCTGTCCTTAATTACTGACGTCCTCAGAAGCAGTTGCAGCTTTGGTGTGGCACCTCAGGAAGAGCTCTACTGGCAGCGTGGTCAGTCCAGCAGAAAGGCAGGTGTTACCCGTACTGCAAGAGTAGTGGTGACTGAGAGAATATAGATCACTTCAGGAAAAAAAAATAAAATTGTACTTCTCTGGGATGGGTAGCAAACATCTGGAATAAAACAGATGTACAGTTTGACCAGAAGCCACCAGGAAGACAGCATGAGGAGCGCATGGCTGAACATACTTAAGTGACTAGTTTGGGTATTGGCACCAGGGCACAGTAAAATGTAACTATTGTTGACAAACACATTATGCTCCCTGCACAGAAGCACACAGAGGAGTCACAGAAAAAATTGTATCACAGATCTCAGGGACATTCAGTGAATATAAGAACAGAAGAATAGAGTAACAATATTTTTTGATTTATTTTATGCTTAACGCCTCAACCAGTGTTTGTAAGAAGATTTCTTAGCTGAATAAACAATGAATCAAAAATGGTATTGAATCACAGAAGTTAAGGATGCAACTGTTATAAAGACTCTCTAGAAAATAGGTTTACAAGGCTCATCTCAATGCAAAGAAGCTCTTTCATTTACATGAGTGTATATGGATGCTCAGCCATTGTCTCTGGACAGATTTGTCAGGTATTAAACTAGTAACCAATGTTACACTTGGTCCTTTTTGTTCCCTTGAGTACATGGATTTGCTGACCACTCAGTTCTGTCTGTAGGCTCTGTTCCTAGGACTTAGGAAAAAGAAAATTAAATATACAAGAGATTCAGTTAGACCACTGAGAAAAATTAAAAACTTCCGTCTCTACTGGTGACAAAAATGGAAAGAGTAGAAATGAGCAGATGGTACGCTATACACCGTCATTCTTGCAGAATGTATACATATATAAAAATATATCTCTGTCTCCATAACAAAATAAAACCTGCCATGCGTAACTCAAATATCCTCTCCTCTAAGGAATATCTCATTTGCCGATCCAGTAGAAGCAGCGGTAGGTAGAACTGGGAAGCCACGTGTGAGAAAAAGACTGGCTTTTGTTTTCAAAAGTAGATTCTATTTTAAAATCATTAGGAGGATCAAAATTTTCTTCCAGATTTAGTCCATAATTATTTTATGCTACCAATGAAGCGCAAGATGAAACAGGTTAGTTTCAATAGTTTATCTTATTAACTTCATCTGAAATACACTGATGTAGGGAACGTGATGAATTAATTGATATATTTCAATAGACAGATCTTGGTAGTTTTAACTAATTTTCAAGTTATGAAGTCAATGATATTTTTTAAGTTCAACTTGGCTGTGTTTATCAGTGATGGGAACGGAACAGTGAAACAATCTTTGTGTTAAAATGAAGCAAAAATTCTCCAGAGCAGCTATAGTTTTAGTAGGAAGTAATCTTTAATGAATTTTCCTTTTCGTATGAAAGCTGACTGTCTAAAGAAACAGTGAGGCAGCTAAAATAAACTTTAACATGACTTGGTTAGCAATCTGAATGGAGATGGGGGTGAGGTGGAGGATGTATCCATCTCAAAATCCACATCGAGGTATTAACCTTTATCCTCCCCATGACCGTCAGGCACAGAGCTCCGGCGGTTCACTTCATCCAGGATGTTTGTGCCTGCCACAGCCCCTGGTGCCAATGGAGTGACCCCCTCAGCGGCTCGTTACAGGTGCTAGGGTGGATGGATGGTGAGCCCTTCTTGGTATCTTAAGACAAGGATAATGTTTGCTAGAAAATTCATTTCCCATATATACTTTTAAGGCGCCAAGTCACTCATTGAAGTAAGCACGAATTAATAAAATCTGTCGAACTGCAAAGAGGCAGTGAAAGGGATTTCAGCTTATAAGAAGAGCTGATCCCAAATCAGACGTGCGGATCTGAAAACTCCTGCCAATTTTGGCATGAGGACTTGAAGCCTGGCCCTGAATTACAGAGCATCGTCTTCCTGGGAAACTGCGCAGGCCTTCTTTCTTCCCTTCCACTAAAGCAGAAACAGAAAGCAAATGTATCACTACTGGTACTGCACCAAGACTGGTACAGTCTTTTCAGGCTTTTTTTTCACCATAACCAGAGGGTTGTTTGTTTTTTTCCCGGCTACCAGACTAAACTGGGAAGGAGGAAAGTTAACCCCAATGGTCAGGGTTCCCCTGCTCCAGCCCTTTAAAAAAATAGAGCAGCCACTGTAGACGCATAGTATTGTAAGACATGAATAATTTTCTTTTCTTCTAAGTAATTTCTAGGGTTTGAGACTAAGTATAAACGGCATACAGCCAGGTTAAAAAGACTGGAGTTTTTCCATTAGCAACAGCTGTGCAAGAGAAACTGATGGGACCTGGGCTTGTATATCCAAGGTCAGAGGGACACTGAAGACTTAGGACTGAGAGCAGTTTTCCAGCACAGCCTCAAGAGGAGCAGGTCCAACAGAGACCAAGTCACTCTGCCCTGCGGGGTCTGATCCCTCTGAGAGACCAAAATCAGGATTGCTCCTCCCCAGGTTTTACCACAAGAATTAGGCATGCTGCTTTTCCTAAAAAATCCAGATCTCGGTATTACACAATAGGCCAGAAACTCTGCTTTCCTTTAAAAATAAAAGGTTGTTTAATTTTTTTTCCTGTAGAGCTTAAAAACATGTCCCCAGTAGAAAAAAACATAAATGAATAATTTTTGAAAGCTGCTTGGCCTTTGAGCCAGGCAGGCGATTTTCTGTGACTGAGACATGTGGTGTCAGTGCCATGAAAACCCAAAAGCCGTGGGGAGAGCTGGTGGGGAAGGACATGCACAGAGAATGCCACTGGAGATGGGAATTTTTGTTCATAGTTTCTACTATAAAACTGCAGAGTTAGAGGATGAGGACGTCATAGAGGAGAGCGCCACAGAAACATCCAGTGAAGCAGAGGTTCCCAACTGAATGGTCACAGCATTACTCCAAGAATAAAGGAAAACACAACGTACTGGGAAACATAAAGGCTATACCATCCAGCCTTTCACTTCATATTGGCAGCTGCTGGCTTAGAATCTGCTACTAACTCTACGTCACAAAATACCAGCAATTAATATGAGTAACAAAAGTGATTATTAGCTAACCACAACATTATACCCTCGAATTAAAAGCAGATTTTCAAATCCTCTCATGATATTTATGACACCCAGAATATACATAAACACATGCCATCACCTTTTCTTTCCAGTTATTAGGTTACCATGCAAGTGTCCTTTTCAAAGCTGAGTTGACAAAGCTGCGCTAAACTACATTTCAATAGCAGTCTCTACTTAGGTCTTGTTTTGCTAAGCAGACTTTTTTGGATCGGAAGTTAAAACTCCCATTCAAGCAGTTGTGAAATATTTTATAACTGATGTGCTTTTCTACTGCCAGTTTTCAAAATACAGCCTTTGTGGCAAGACGCTTATTCTGGCTGTTTAGGGGCTAAATTACTCTAACATTCAACAGAATAAAAAACATTTTGTCTAGAGAAAAGTAATAGCCAATATATTTCCCACTATAGAGTAAGTACAGAAAGGACAACTGGCAGAGTAAGATCCATCTCTTTAGATTCAGTACAAGTCTTCCTGAGTAAAATCTGTTCCATTTTCTATTATCTGAATTCTTCTGTGGTCACAGATGTTCTCTCTTCTTTCATTTTGCTTATTGACAAGAGACAATCATGTATTTAGTCCAGTCACTTTATTGTCTTGCTTTTATCATGAAAAATATGCTCATGTGAAGTGATTCTTTGTGAGTCTTGCTAAAAGATGTCTGTTGTATAGAAACCTTACTTGACCTATCCATTTTGAAGTATTTCTGATGCAGAAGATAAAGCGTAACTAGCTCTGTACTTACTATAAGCATGCCTTAATAAATCATACACACAAAGGCCAATATTCCATAGAGACTTTAGGTGCTATCTCAGCATGCTTCACATTAGAAATAGCTGAAAGGTATACAAAACTTATGGAGAAAGTATTGTAAATGGATTTTAAAGACATATGGAGTTACTGGATGCTCAAAACACTTGGTTCTAAAGGTAAAACTAATATCTTAATTGCATGCCAGTAATAGGGGCATTAAACTTTCTCTTCCTCTGTTCTTCAGAAGGGATGCAAGTCAACAAGGCAGTGGGTGTCCTCAAGTTAGGGAAGCTTTAAGTAAGGGTTCAGCGTCAAGTAGACTCTAGTGTGCTTATGGTGTGGGCTACTGATTCCAGCAGTATCTTTATTCTGCAGCCTCCTGTAGTATCTTTTAATTCCCATTTCAACTTTGTCAAATGGAAATGCGGTCAAATTAAAACCTCACTGTTAATTTTCCTTATAGTAGGCAATGTGGTCTAGATAAATAGATTAACACATATTAAAAGTTGCTGTGAAGCACAGTGGTGCTGAAGGCGCAAAACAGATCACTTTTTGCAGTGCTCTTGGCAGTACTAAGTAATAGCTTCTTATCTCATGAGCTTAGTAAAGAGTTCAGGAACAGCTGGATCCTGAAGTGCAGACACAATGCAATTTTCCAAAAATATTGATAGAGTGATGTATGAAAAAAATTAAGAAAAGCACAGGTTCTGTGTTTCTGATGGCTTCCAAATGTTTGTTTTTGACATCCTGTGATCTAGAAAAGCACCTGAATGTGGTTCAAGAAACATCTGGAAATAAAAGCCCCCAAACTCAACACCATACAAATATCTGTATTCAAGCATGAAAGACGAGACCAGCGGGAATAAAATATGAAACGAAAACTCAAAGCTAAGCCAAAATTTGCAGAAGTTGATAAGACGAAGCTGCTACAGCAGTGTTGTATAGACGGGCTGTCCATTGTTTCAGAAACGCTAAGCCATTCTTTGAATTTTAAAAGACTGAGAAATACCGGGTTTGAGGCCTATGTCTTATCAGTCAAAACTGTGAATTCTAAATATGTTGAAAAAGGCATTTGCCCAGAGCCAAATGGAAGCCAAGCCCTGCTACAGCTGAGATAGAAGTGGTTTGCCGACTCTTGGAGCTCTCAACTCTGACCCCCTGTGGAACTGGGCAGCCAGAGCGTTTGGGAGCCAGATGCTAATGGGAGGGGAACTGTCACCATGGGATCATTAAGCTGACATAGTAAGTAAAAAATTTTGTACTAGAGGTAGACTTTTCCTGTGTGGGCCACCCACTGAAGAAATAAACCTATTTTTCATACCTCACATTAAGAATATTTACCACACATTTAAGAACATTACACACTAGTTCAAAGCAAAATTGAAGAATAAATAGAACTCATCACAAATTGTATGATATATCGAAGGAAATGACTATGCTCACTTCAATCCTTAAGCTGTCTCTTAATAATTATTGAACAGATGCTATTACTGAAGAAAAAAAGACACCAAAGCATTGTAGAGAATAATGCTAAGACCCCAATTGGTTATTGTAAATTGCTGAGATTAATTACTTTTAAACATAAAACTTAAAATGCAAGGGTCTAAGAATACAATGAAGACTTGACTTTTTCTGTACAGAATATATAAATTTTCCCAAGTCTATTTATCTATTTTATGGCATTAACTGCATAAATATTCTGAAGTGGACATTTTTCTTATGTCTTGATAATGAAAAAACCAAAAAAGTGTTAGAGTCAGGATTAAAGCCAAATCAATGTCAAAGTGTTTTTATGAAAATGTCTGCTTCACTAAAAGAATCTGAAGGCATAATTCAGTTTGAAGTCTTTCAGAATTTGGAACAGTATTTGTGTGTACATATGCTATGGTACTGGGGAAGGATTAATGGGCAAGGAGAAAGTTTTAGAATTTTATATACCTTACTAGTGCTTGAAAACATTTATAATTGTTCAAAAACAAAAGCATAGTATTCAGTTACTAATGCTCTCTGAGAAGAAAATTCAGTAAAGGAAAGAAAATGAGGTCAATTTACTTCGGTCTCTTAGCACAGGGTAGAAGAAAAAAATAAAAAAAAATTAATGGCCCCTGTAGCTTTTCAAGTACTATAACTCAGAAGATCAAATCTAGAGCTTCCACAGTCACTCTCTTTATACTTGAAAGGAACAGTTGCAAGCAAAAATTTTTTTTTTCCACAAAAATGCAATTCATTTTGAAACAAATACATACTCCACAGTTAAAATAAAGTAGCTTAAAAGATTCAGTCAAACAACTTTAGTCTTTGATATCAATTGCCATTAGTCTTCCCGCTACAGTTTGTTTTTTGTATGGCAGGGGTTAGAGGCAGATGGTGAGGAGTTGTGTTTAGCTATGATTGAAGTTTCCTGAACAGAAGGAACCCAAAAGTGGTCCCAGAAGAATCAACAGATGTGATTGTAACAGCCAGGACACTGATTTTCCGCACCAGCTACTGTTCAGAAGATTATCTTGGTAGCATAAGAACATCCTAAGGACTACCTCTAATCTCTTCAGCAAATTGATGAAAATAATTTCTGCAGATTTTCCTTTCCAGTGGGAGGCAAGAACAAAATCAAGTTCAGCCTTGATTCAACAAAGACCCATCTTAATTCTTTTTTTTTCCATGGTAAGTACTTCTGAAGCACAACAAAATCTTATTCTGATGCATATGTTTAATTTTCTTCCCAGGCAGTGTACTGGAACCCCAGGCACCGTTCTGCTTCCAGCCTCTGATCAGACCAGACCATTTTTTTAAACTACTTTTTTTCACTCTATTTCTCAAAAGCTTTGCAGAATTTACTTCACGTGTACAGAGCACATTACAGAGTTCTCCTGGTACTTTCAAAGGGCATCCTCAAACTTAAATTTTCTTGCCTTACCTTCATACTGTTTGGTCCTGCAGAAAATGCACAGCCTCTCCTAAAAGCCATTAACTGGTCCCCGATCCTATTGCTATAGGCTCTTGAGCATATTTCTGCTCTAGTATGCGTGAGCGTAACTGCACACTTCAATTAAGGGAAAAATGTGGCTCAGTACACAAGCATAAGTCTGCTGGTAGGTTCTGCCCAAAGAGAGAAGAGGTTTATCCTGGAACAAATCAAGTATCAAAGCAGGATGATACAGTTGTTTATCTAATCTCTACATGCAAGTAGCATTTACTATAGCAAATCTCCTTCAAGGCAGGGAAATCCTTCCATTGCTGGGTGAAACAAAATATCATGTCATTTCCTTACTTAAATGAGAACTGCAAGTCACATAGGATTTCAACCAGCTGCATTCACAGCTCTGCACTCTTGTCAAACCAGCCTGCAGGTTCTGGGAGGCAGGAAAGCCAAACAGAGTGCACGTCTAAACTCAAATAAATAATGTACCCACAGGACACTTGTGGTGGTCCCAGCTACATTTATACCCAGCAAATGCGCACAAAGCTTTGGTTTGGCAGGCTATTTACTTATTCGTGCATGTTTCCCAATTTCTCAAGGTCTATTTCAATAACATGGTAGGTTACAAGTCAAAACTATGTGGCTCAAGCAGCCACAAAGTGATGGTAATACAGAATCGTTGCTTCTCACACTCCAGAGTGGGAAGGCTCATGCCAGCCAGTACAGAAGCAAGTGTTCATTTAAGCACATCTGTGGAACCATTAGCCAAGCCTCCTTTGCAAGATTTTTCTTCCTCATTGTTACCAGTATTTTTCACAAAGTGACCTTAGACAAACTACAGTCGCTTTCAGTGTCCTCACTGAAAAAATCAATGAGCTCCCACAAGTAAAGGGAGATTTAATTTTTATACAAAACAAATGATGAAGACACTGCTCCTCAGAAAAGGCATTCTTTTGAATACCGTGGTTCAGTAATGTATTTCAGTGCTCATTGGAAATAAATCACATGCCTGAATTCAACATATCAAAAAGCACTCCGAGCGATTGGGATATATTATTCTGCCTCAAAAGTCTCAAAGAATAAAAAGCAACTGTCTCAGAAGTGCCTTGTTGCCATCTTTTCCACGGTACTATTTTAGTAATAAGTGAAACAATCAATTTGTTTCAAAACTCTTTTTGGCCTGTTCTAGCCTCCAGGGAAAAGGGAGGCCCTTTGGGCTAATTTCTTCAGTGCAGGCAGGCTGAACAGACAGCATTTTCAAAGCAGCTGTGACAGGAGCTTGGCATCTGATGGAAGTGGACACTCAGAGCACTCAGCACTTGCACATGGCTTTGGAAATCCCATCTGGCTAGAATTAGGCTCTAAGAATGCATTTATTTTTTCCCCTCAGAAAAACAATATAGTCTAACCCAAAATGATGCTACAGTGCATCTTAAATCCTATTCTACAGGTATGTCAGCGAGAAAAGAAAGACTAGGGAAAATGTAGGCCCTCTCCGGAAGGATACGCAAGAACTGGTCACCCGGGACAGCGACAGAGCTGAGCTACTCGATGACTTTTTTGCCTCAGTCTTCACAGACAAGGACAGCAGCCGCACTGCCCAAGACACACATTGCAAAGGAGACGATTGGGAAAACGGAGCACCGCCCACTGTAGATGAAGATAAAGTGAGAGACCACCTGAGGAACCTGAAGGTGCACAAGTCCATGGGACCTGATGAGATACATCTGCAGGTCCTGAGGGAACTGGCAGATCGAGTCGCGAAGCCACTAGCCATCACATTTGAGAAGTCGTGGTGGTCTGGCGAGGTTCCTGCCGACTGGAAAAGGGGAAACATAACCCCTATTTTCAAAAAGGGAAACAAGGAAGATCCGGGGAACTACAGGCCAGCCAGTCTCACCTCTGTGCCTGGCAAGATCATGGAGCAGATCCTCCTGGAAACTCTGCTGAGGCACACAGAAAACAAGGAGGTGATTGGTGAGAGCCAACATGGCTTCACCAAGGGCAAGTCATGCCTGACAAATTTGGTGGCCTTCTACGAAGGGGTTACAGCGGCAGTGGACAAGGGAAGATCTACTGATGTCATCTACCTGGACTTGTGCAAAGCGTTTGACACTGTCACACACGATATCCTGGTCTCTAAATTGAAGAGACATGGATTCGATAAATGGACCACTTGGTGGATAAAGAACTGGCTGGATGGTCGCACTCAAAGAGTTGCGGTCAACGGCTTGGTGTCCAAGTGGAGAGCAGTGATGAGTGGCGTACCTCAGGGGTCCGTACTGGGGCTTGTACTAGTCAACATCTCTGTTAGCGACATGGGCAGTGGGGTACAGTGCACCCTCAGCAAGTTTGCTGATGATACCAAGCTGTTTGGCGAGGCAGACACGCTGGAGGGGAGGGATGCCATCCAGAGGGCACCTGGACAGGCTGGAGAGGTGGGCCCAAGCCAACCTCATGCAGTTCAACAAGGCCAAGTGCAAGATCCTACATCTGGGTCGGGGCAATCCCAAGCACAAATACAGGCTCGGCGGGGAATGGCTGGAGAGCAGCCCTGTGGAGAAGGACCTGGGGGTGCTGATTGACGAGAAGCTCGACACGAGCCAGCAATGTGTGATCACAGCCCAGAAGGCCAACCATATCCTCGGCTGCATCAAAAGATGTGTGACCAGCAGGTCAAGGGAGGTGATTCTGCCCCTCTACTCCGCTCTCGTGAGACCCCACCTGGAGTACTGCATCCAGCTCTGGAGACCCCTACAGAAGAAGGACATGGACCTGCTGGAGCGTGTCCAGAGGAGAGCCACGAGGATGATCCGAGGGCTGGAGCACCTCTCTTATGAGGACAGGCTGAGAGAGTTGGGGCTGTTCAGCCTGGAGAAGAGAAGCCTCCGGGGAGATCTTATTGCGGCCTTCCAGTACGTAAAGGGGGCCTACAGGAGAGCTGGGGAAGGACTTTTTACAAGGGCATGTAGTGATAGGATGAGGGGGAATGGCTTTAAGCTGGAAGAGGGCAGGTTTAGATTAAACATTAGGAAGAAGTTTTTCACTTTAAGGGTGGTAAGGCACTGGCACAGGTTGCCCAGAGAGGTTGTTGAAGCCCCGTCCCTGGAGGTGTTCAAGGCCAGGCTGGACGTGGCCTTGGGCAACCTGGTCTAGTGGGAGGTGTCCCTGCCTGCGGCAGGGGGGTTGGAACTCAATGATCTTCAAGGTCCCTTCCAACCTAAACCATTCTATGATTCTATGATTCTATTTCTTGCAATAAAAGATGCTGTTACAGCAGGTCTACTACACCTTCTTTTTGCAAAACTTGCTTCAGTGGTGTCTTGCTAGCCAGAAACAGGCATGAGTTACTAAGTCATTTCCTCAGAAAGGTTATGAAGGGTTTTCTATCCCAGCATCTGGAAAAATTCACAGTGCAGTGGAGTATGCAGTAATTGGAGAGAAAGGTAAGAATAACATCCTGTCTATGATGGAAAAATAAGCTTCATAGATTTACTCTATCAACACATACTGCTACCACCAAAAGAGATTGGTATTCAGTGTTTTCATGACAAACAGGTCTTGAGGCTGCCCCTGGACCTACCCACAGCGCTGCCCAGTGAATGATGCTAGAGGAGACTGGAGAGTGTAGGAAAGAAAAACCTTCAGTCCATGAGAAATAAGGAAGGTGAGTGAAGGACGACAGCTTTAATCCCAATTAATGAAAACAGAGGAAACATGAGAAAGGACAGAGTAAGCGAAGGGTGTGAGCAAAGCAAGGTGGCAAACGTGTGCATGGGGCAGGAAGAAGACTCTGTTCTGCGAGGCAGCCTTTCCTCAGGAGCCTGTGGCGGCGATTCTGGCCCTGGGACTCGCTTTTTTAGGCACAAGACCAACTACATTCCTCATGCATTTGTCTTGTTTTGGCAGAGGTTAGCTGAGGCATCGATGCAACTCACCTGGGTATCTCTAAACAACAAAGCCACTTCAGAAGGAAGCGCAAATGTCGCTGAAAGAGGGGAATCCCACTGGAAATGTTAAGGTGGTGATAAGCAGTAAGAAGCATCAGCAGCACGCTCATCAGGTGTGCAGGCCCCAGATGGAGAAGAAATCTTTCATCCCAGAACAGGGCATCATGGCAGCAGTTTCCGTGCGTCTGCCAGCAGCAACTGCGCTGTATCGGCTACCACCGGCCAAGGGCAGCAGACCAGGGCTGCCTGCAGGAAGAGAGAGCTGGCCCTTGGGGTGGGTGGGAGGCAGCACTAAATGGCATGCAGTCCATCCGAGCTCATCTCATCTTGCTGGATGCCACAGCCACCAGAAAAATGAAGGCTTGGATTAGTGCCCCATTGCATAAAAGGGACAGTGCTTGCGGCTACAGAAGCTCTAGTGATAAATACTGATTTCTTCTTTTTGGCCATGACTGTTTCCTCCCCAGCTGTTCCCTAGGGTACAAGAGCTTCTGGATGGCACAGAAGTACTTCTGGAGAAGTGCTGGTCAGCTGTTAGGACAAGATGGCATCACTGACTCTACAAGTGACAGTGCGGCTCAGTCAGGTGTTTGCAACAAGCAGCATGCAAACAGACGAATTTGGTAACCCTGCCAGTGGCAATTTGTACAAGATGGAGGTGTTAGGTAGCATGCTTGTCTCAGTTCCTTTCTCACATTTATGACAGAAGACAACAGAGACGAAATGGGACAAGCAGTGTGCAAGTGTACTCTCCACACACTCTCTTTTTTGGCAGTTTATAGGGACCTTATCAAAATGTGCCTGTAAAAGACACCATTAAGATGACTGCAGCAGAAAATGGGAAACTGCTGTTTTGGTTTGTTTTTTTTTTTTTTAACGTTTGCTTCATGCATTTGACAACACAAGCTCAGGAGAGCAATCTATAAATAACAGACAAGGGCTTGTGTTCATGTCATTATGGATCAGTGTCAATCAATCTCAGCCAGTTACTGATCAAAGCAGACTTAGCTTGTTCGTATAAGTTTTGTCAAAATATATCACTTGCATTGATTGAAAATTAATAGATATGCTACCAATACCTTATAACTGCTTTGCAACATATATGTACCACTAAAGCCTTATCCTAAATTAGGAGGTCTCCAACTCTTGAGGGAAATACACAGCTTGAACTCTGCCTTCATACAATTAAATAAATTTGGCTTTGATGAGCAGAAATAACTTTGAAGTCTGCTGGTATTATAATTCATATGTGATTTTAATGTCTTCTGAAGTTACTCTCTCAAGGCTTTTTTATCTCCTACTGGTTATCTTCACACTGAAAAATCAGTAATCCCTGAATTATGAGACCTATAACACATCTGACAATTCCTGAAGAATCTAAAACTAAATTTGTTTCATATGGGGGTATATATATAAAATACTCATTCTATAGAAGTCTAAACAGCTATTAACATTGCAGTCCTATGTTCTAAATCACCGACACTTACAGTGCTGCTAAATTGCCAGTCGCCTTCCTGGACTCCACCAGAACAGGAAATTGGACAAGAGATTAATAAGTAAGTTAACACAGGCAACCGAATATAAGGGTCCCCTCAAAGGCTAAAGACCTGCTCTTATGCTTTCATCTCTATCTCAAAGTCCAAATATAAACAGCTTCCCTACTAGTTAATTTACAGGGATTAATAACTGGATGACTTTATAATTCACTTCAATAAGACTGGGGAAACAGGTCAATAAATCACATCTTTTGTCTGCCTGCTCGGGCTTGTTCTGAAGTCTGTTCTGTGCCTATGAATGATTAGCAGCAGGTGTAAAATAGTTCCCCGAAGGTTGCTACTGGCAAGTCCCTTTCACTCCTGGATCCTCCTGACAACAGTTCATTAATTCACCAAGATTTCAGACCTGAGTCCAGACATACAACTTAAGGGTACATCGCATCTGTTTCCATTAAGAAACCTCATGTGACCTCAGCTTTACCAACTATCCAGGATGGTTTTCTCATGAAAGACCACAAAAGAAAGAATCAGATACCACTTCCCTTTTTTTCCTCTAAAAAGGCAACTTGCATATCTTTTTTTAATGTAAGTACTCCTGGAAAAATATTGAGGACTGGAATATTGCAGCATTTTGAGATCCTGTGACCCAGGGAATTTGTGTCACCAATGCAAATTGTACTCTGCTTTGCAAACAAGCAACTGTACCTCCTCTGATATTACATTAGAAAATAATATAATTATTAAAATGATCATGTGTGTGTCAAAACACTGGTGAATAGAAGAAGTATATTTGATAGGAAAGGAACTAGATGAAATGAGGTGCAGAGGAGGAAACTGAGAACGTCATCAACACAATTCAACAACTGCTCAGCCATAGCTAGCATTCAGTTTAAGATAGTAAAAATGGGCTTGCTTCACTCAGTAAGTGTCCAGTGTCCAAATCCTGCAGCTGTCGCGCTTGGATCAGACCTTTGCAACTGCGCTGTCTTTAGATACAGCAATTAGGCCCAATTCAGCATTGCAGCTGAGGCTGATGCAAGTCCAGGGAAGACAATAGCACACAGCAGTATCTGAGCATCAGTGTGAACTACAGCATCTGAGATTGCTCTTCATTAAAGACACAGCTTGACCTTATAGTTTTTTTCCAGAATAAGAAAAAAAATAAATTGGTAGGTGAGCCTCTCAATCCCTGAGAAAAAAAGTATTTATACTTTTTTTCTGTAAGTCAATCTTGTATTCTGGGTGTAGCAGGGCATTAAGAACAAGTGCTTCACATCTACTAAAAATGCAGATCACACCCAGGAGTCTTTAAGCAAAAGGAAAATCTTAGCTCTGTTTGGTAGCGGGAGCACAAAAAGGAGCATATTGCAATGCTGCTATTTGCTTTCAGGTGTCTTGGTCATCTTGATCATACATCAACTTCCAGTAACATTTAGTGATGTGGGAAGAAGAGACATTAGCTGAGGAGCACACACCTTTGGAAAGGTTATTTTAACCATAATTATTGCTACAGCATACGAAATGGAACTCCCTCTTCTTATCATCAGACGCCAGACTATGTTGTTAGTTTAATCATAGTGTCTGTCAAAAGAACTGCATAACAAACCTTAGATAGTGAGTAAAAGGCTTTACGGACTGCTTCTCCCCTTCCTTCCCCTTATATGTTATATGCCTTTTCAGGCATTCCAGATAGCTGCCAATGACAAAGATTGTGCCCATCTCTGTAGCCTCAGGCAAACTAGGAGTATCTCATATTTGTAAGGCTTTTCTTCAATGTCTAGGTTCTAAACAGCAACATTTCTAAGCAATGAGACTAAGTCTTCCCATGTGACATCATTTGTCTTTTTGATCTGTAAACAGATTAAAACAACTGCAAGAACAGCTATTTCGCATATACATGCAGATGCTAGCACGAGGACAACTTTTATGAGTCAACTTCTTTGTTAGTGAAGTGTAAACCATTTCCCTATTTGGGTAGTAGGATTGCTTTCTGTCCATATCTAAACTTATAGCAATTTTACTGATCTTCCAGTATCAGTTAGGGAGTTGCAACTTTCTTATGCTCTTAATTGCTTTTTCACTTTTGAACCAGGACAACTGTGGAACATAAGCAAAGGCTAATATTTACCAACATTTATTACTGATAATGAGGAAAAATCCATCCAAAACTTGCCAGATTGTGAAGCAGCCTGTGACTGTGATGAAGCATTAAGTGAAGCTACCACTACGGCTCTGTTGATTGCTTTTACCTCATGAACAAAACCCCTTTTGTGGCTCTCATAACAGTGGTCAGCAAATACCTTTTGTTAAGATCTGCCATGGGAAACAAGCCTTTTTGTTGTACTATGTCTAGAGCAATGATGTCTCTCTCCATAAGATCTTCTTGGGAGACTGCTGGAACTACAATTTTAATACCCACTTATTACTCTAAGCATGTTTACTTATACTGATCCAGAGCAGATAAAGAGAATACATGCAACAGCACAGAGCAGAGCGAGAGAACACTTTACTAGAATGAGTATCACTTGCAACTGCTATCTGGTTTCATGTTCAAAGCCTGTGATTGCTTCATGCAGCTGATCACAATCTGATTAACTATGATAATTAAAGAAGCTGAAAAATTACTCCTCTGGAAAATGTGCAAAAGAACATCAGTATTTGAGTCCTTACTAGGAATGATCCTGTTTCTAAATCTGACTTAAATATTAAGTCCAGAAAAAACAGTTCAGTTATCCAGTTTAACAGAATACAGACCACACAAACTCATCCCAGAGTCTCTTTAATAAATACACAAGTGAATACGAAGACAGGAAGGCACAGAAACCTCCAAGCTTCAGTTATGCACTAAGTTGGTGATAAAGAAGGGTGTTGAACCTTCCTCTTCTTTGAAAAGAGATATCACGCATGCTGTGCAGTCTCTTATTTGTGTCCACATGTGGGGACAAATAAATAGCTTGTCACATCCATAACAGTGCGCATACAGCATTCTCTCCGCTATCTTCAGTGTAGGTAAACCAAAAGTACTGAAAAGGAATCTGATGCATCAAATCTGTCCTGATATTTTCTGTTACTAAGATATATTCTATAAAAAAAACAGAGTACTTGGGCTTGACTCCCATAGCAATAGTAAGAAGTTTGAGTCATTTGACATTCTAAACCAAGTGCCAATTGAGTACTGGAAAGAAACAACAAAAGGATTTCTCAAGATGGCAAGTATTCTTCCTCCTACTTCAGCTATAAACAAAGAACTAGGGTGGAACTATGGTTTCCAAATGACTACTGAGAACAGAGATTGCGTCTCTAAGAGTAATGACTGAGCACTTATTCTTTTTAAGCTATAATGATCAACCCTGAGTAGTTACTGGGAATTAATGGCTAGCACAGGACATTTTTTGGTCATCACAGCTTCAGCTGGTATATTGAGAACTTTTACAGAGGATTAGAGAGTCACGAAAAAACGTGCTCACTTGCTTGGACAATCTCTCAAAGTTGCTCTCTGCATCAGTTGGTCTGTGCTACCAACTCACAGCCGAGATGGGTGACCTGGGTGGTTCCAGTTCTGCCCTTACCCACTGCACAAGCCACTGCACTTCTACACATGCTTAATTCTGGTCAGACTCACTGATTACATGAGTTCATCTGAGCCACAGTTTCAGCCTTACTGAATTTTACCTTCCACATAGTTGTCCATATCTGAATTTTTTTTGTATTCTTCCCGTTCAGAAGTAGCACTTGCCATAACAGCTGCTTTTAAAAAGAAAATAGTTAGTTTTGTAAGTGTAGAATTCTGTTTGTTTAAAAAAGAATACTTCTCTCATTCTGAGCCCATGACTGATAAACAGGATCAAGCACTTCCAAGAACGTACTTTAATTTGTGTGAAGAAATTGCAGGAGGAATTTTAAAACCTTTATATGTAGTATGTATTGCGAGTTATTGACATAATATAAATAATTATAAGACAATTTTTCATTGTTCTTGTATTGCCCTTTTGCTCTTGAACTGCTGTAAGAGCAGTTTGAAAGAAAAGGAAACTGGTGAATCTGGAGTTGAACTAAACTTACAGTTCAGAAAAATGAAAGATGACTACATGAAATGCAGAATATTCCTTGGAGGAACAGCTTTAGCATAAATGTGGAACGGTTGTTTTAAGTTTCACATTCTAAATGCTAGCAGCAAACCTTGCAGCAACTCAATTTAAACAGTCCAGAAAGATTCTTTCATTTCCTGAGGTATAGTCAGAAGTTAGGGAGGTATACTTCCAAAATTTATGGCTGTACACAATGGAGGTTTATAATATTACTTAGCATTCTGCTGCACCAAATGGAAAGTCAATTGACATTCACTCCCTAGCTGGAAAATAGTTCAGAACAGAACGACCAAGTAATAACAGAGAACACGAAACAGAAACACAGTTTTTAATTGCATGGGAAGACGTTTGTAATTCCACAGTCTGTTCTCATCTTTAACTTGGAAGGTTGTGAGCAAACAACAGGTTATTAAAAATAATCTTATACTCTGAGGTTTTTATATTGAATTAGAAATCCTGAAAAAGAGCACTTAAATTTCCACTTGCACAGTATTGTGCTCATGCCCATTGAAATGCTACAAACAGGCAGGATTTCCAAACATGAGCAATCAAATGACTTTTATAAGTTATAAATGTATTGTGACTTCTATCTATCTCCCTTATTTAAAGGAATTTAGATGAAGGTCAGTATTAGGAACACCTCAGCAATAATGTTATTTTAGAAGACAATCATTATTGGCGTCAGGTATGTTTTCCAGCATTAGGTTGGCTGATATGCTAAGAGAGCTCAAGTGTTTCCATGCTCTGCAAAAGCACAGATTTCATAGATTCAGCAAGTGTTATTCTGTAAAAGTTGGACACTTCTGAAGTGCTATAGAGGAATGCAAATTTTCAGTTTCATGTTCTATTTCAGAAATCAGAAGCATTTAATTTTCATTTCACTTTCAGTGTCCTACATATCCCCTCATCATCCAAAACTCTGTAATTTTCTCAGCTACATTTCTCCTAGAAAAACAGAGAACAGCGTGAGCCAGTTTTTTTAAGCCATGCCCAGAGGTACATGAAAAGTCTTCCAGAACATGAGAAGTACTTCATACAACCAAATATCAGCTGGAGGCAACAAACTGGAACAACCTCTTCTCACTAGATACTATGCCAAGCCACAGAAGAGACCAGAACGTCTTTGTGTCACCAAAAGAAATGTCTCTTTGTGTAAGCATGCAGTTCCAGCTAAACCCCAGTTAAAGGTCATTGCATCTGGGATGACTAAGTACTGAGTTGCTTGTATCTTCAGCACTTACTGAGCAGAAACAAACCTTTATTTCTCAGTTACAAAAGAATATATCTACACATGTGGGCAAAAAAAAAACCAAAAAAGATCACCAATATGCAGAGTACCTGGGTGCTCAGGGAATGAATGCACACAATGGCGCATTCACAGCCCTCTGCTCCCTGCTGTCACTAGAGCCTTGCGCTCTCCAGCCCCAAAGTGTTGGTGATACACGGGATGCATCCCTGCCTGTGCCAAGAGCCTCACCCCTTCCGCACCGGTGCGTGTGGGAGGGATTACTTTGCACCCATTGGAGCATGGATTATTTCAGACTCCTACCCATGTCCCTTTCAAATCCATAGGTGCAAATGGGCCCTCACACACCGCGTATGTATTTTAAAGTGTTGAACTGGAGAAGCGGCTTTTTCCTTCACTGCAACTTATTGCTGAGACCCTGAAATGTTAGTTTCCTCCACATTTTAAGAATGGAAACATATGTGAGAGCAAGCAGTGTGAAAATTGTGGCTCTGACTGAACTGAGCTGCAATGATTTAGACAGTAGGTGTTTGCTATGTAGCATGACCTTTACCTTCATGTTTTCTTGAAAGGTATTTATAGCCCATTTCTGCCACAGCACACATCTGAGATCTGAGAGCACTCCAGTGAGTCTGTTAGTACCATTAAATATCTATGAGTAACTGAAACACTGTATTTCATTTTTACTTGCCAGAATCACTTCAATGATCTCCCCTTCTTTAACGTTTTCAGATTTATTTCTTTGGCTAGCCTTGCTAAAGGCTAAAGTAAAATTCATTGTGATCTACAGCATCTAATTTATGTTCCAGCCAGTCAGTAGCCTTGGGCAGAACAAGATATTGGAGTCAGCTCTTAACACTTAGTAGATTCATGTTCATCAAAAGATGGGCACTGGTGTACATGCACTAGTTTTCATAACAACTATTACATCTCCAGGCTTCCTAAGGTGGAAAAAGACATTTAGGGAACGCATTGCATACCTCTCCTATACAGTTTTTTCTCCACTGTATCAAGTGACACACCAGAAGGACTGCAGGCAACTTGAAGTTAATAGCTATTATTGTATGAGTACCCAAGGACCGCAGTCTGGATCAGGGCCCTGGTCCTCTTTGCAGAGCTACGCCATCAAATGGATGGGAAAACACAACTTGCTCACTTGCAAGTCACATTCCCACCGAACTAGAGCGAGGCACCAACAGGAAGCCATCAGTGCTAATTTACACAGCGGCCTTTCATGGCTCACCCTCACGTGGGTGATTATCAGCAGTTACTGACTATCCGCTGCTTCAATAAATGTGTTACAGAACATTACGTATGCTTACTAAACTTCAGCAACTGTATTCTCAAGCAGCCACTATTGGGTTAGCTCACAATAAGTATCTTGACATTCTAGTCAAAGTTATGCCTAAGGCCATCGCTCCACTGACTTTGCCTGAAAGTACAAAGCCGATTGCACTGACAAAGCTCCAGCCGTAGCACTGGACCTATTTTGGTGCAAGCGTGTGTGTCTATCAAGACAGAAGTAGAGCACAAAGCAGTTCAGCTATGCACATATAATGTACTGAGCTGAAAACACTGTCTCAGCATTGCCACAATGTCTGATTTCAGTCTCAATACAAGACATTTTTGGGAAAGATTAAAAGCAAACAGCATCTGACTGAAGATCAAGAGCCATCCTTTGTTACCCTCTATCATTTCTACACAAAGAGTTTCCTGCTCTCTTACCTATTAGAAAGAAAACTAAAAAAAGCTAAGTAAAGATCAGGTGCTTCTGAAATATTATCATCGCTAAACATTTGACCTGATAATGGAAATTAAATACATACCAGTTCAAGTATTATAAACACAGTGCCAAACAAGTTCGACCCCGCCTGTGCTGATGTTTATAGGCTTGACACAGGGTTTGTGTTATTTAAACCACGATATAAGACTGCCTGTAAGAGCTTTATCTGCTATTGTTACAAATGAAATCCAAGATGACGGAAAGGGAAAGTGATTAGAGAGTTTCTTTTTTTTCAGCTTGTTTACTCGATGCACTTGACAATCGTTTCTGTACAGTCAGATTCTTCATGCTGAAAAAGATGAGCTTGTACAGATATGCAATCATTGTGGCAAAGCTTCAGCCAGCTCAGCTTAGGCTCTGTGTACAACTCCTGCTCTCTTTTTAACTGCCTCCCACCCCATTTAAGGTCATGATATCAAGTAGCCTGTGTTCATACCAACTTGTTCATGCTCTAGTCCTGGCTACTGAACTGGGGGGATTAATGCAAATTACTACATACATGAAGTTAAAGTGGGATGGCTGTTATTTGCTAGGTCTCCATTAAGCAGTCTCCTTCCACAGTAAAGCCATGGCTGAACAGGGCTCCTCAAGCCAAAAGCTTGCCTCTAACGACCTTCGGATGAGCGCGTGCAACCAACCGGCTGTCAATAACAGGAAAATTGAACTAAAGAAAAGAAAAGACTCTGAGAAAAAAAACTCAACTTCATGTCACCACACAAATGTCTCCAGAAGAACTTACTGCAGAAACCATCGCATGTGGCTCTGGCCAGAACACATTCCTCTTGCTTTGGGAGTTTTCCTGATGTGACCAGTCAGGCCAGTGGGTTTTCACAGGCTGCTCCACCCCTGGGTGGCCAGAACCTCCCCCCTTCACCCCGTGCTCTTCCATTGTCTTCATTTGCAGCTCCACTCCTCTGCACGCAAGTGCCACAAGGCAACTTGCTCTGACTTCAGACCTGGACCTCTATTGCTCCGCTCACACCTGCCACCTTGCTAGCCCACCCTGATTTGCTCTGTTTAGCCTCGAGGTTTAAAAAAGTAGTTTTCTGGTACTGAAGCCCTCTAGTCCGCATATCCAGCCTAAATTCTGTTCACAAATAATCCAAGTAAAAACTTGTTCCCATTTCATAATGATTTCCCTTGAAATCTGTATTATGCCACTTTGTTTCTTGGCAATATACCAGGAAAGATGTCCAGTACCTGTGGGAGTAAAGAAGGCTGAGTAACCGTTGTTTCAAACCACAAGCTTTTTCTCAGTAACACTGCAACCCACACTTGCTCATCTAATAGAAATCTCATTAACTGTCAGCTCTGACAGTTAAATTATCGATAGGTCGGAGTAGATTTATCTGAAATAAAGTGTTTGAATTCTTTCCATCTTAGTCAAAATATTAGGACTCAGAACCACAGGAAGGAAAAAATACAGAGTTAAAAATCATTATTTTTAAAACCAAGGGGCAAGCAGAACCAGTTATTTAGTTTTTAACTAAAATCTAACAAATGCTACAAGTGTTTCTAGAATGTGACTTCATGGAAAATAATGTGCATGAGCACGTGCAGTTTTGAATCTCCCAGCCTTCACTATGGTTTTTTTTAAAGAAAATTGAAATGAATTTATTTATATGTGTTTTCTCTAATGTGGCTATATTTTTTATCAAAACGTGTTCAAGCGGTCAAAAGGGCCAAATCACTTCCTTACATCAATTTCAGGACACATACCTTGCCACTCTGCCACCATTACATTCATGCAGCTTTTCCACCTATTTATGTCCGTTGCAATGGGCATAATGCATTTATGCATTATGCAATGCAACATTAAGCATTACATTCTCCCAAGAGAGAAAAAGCACAATTGACTTTCTTGTGTCATTAACCCCAGGTTTTGCCTAGTTAATGTCTTAAAAAATTTTGAATTTGTGTTGTTCCTAAGTAATTAATGACTAATGACTCCTACTGGAGTACCTAACAGCAGGTGACCCTGGCTGCTCCTCTCAAATGTAAATCTTGACTGTAGGAGGAAGCATAAAAGTCACAGGAGTCACTACTTTTAAAACAAGAAACTTCTCTGGATAAAATACTTTAATCCACATGACCTTAGAAATGAAGCGTGGAAAAATAATATGATTATGATGGAACACAGACTCAGTTGCCTCATAATCACCAACACGTTTCTCAAAGCAGATTTAAGAAAAACAGTTTTTTTAAAAAAACCCAAACTATAAATCTTCATTACCCCACTAGAAAAAATGGTTAGCTTTTGAATGTACTCATTGCTGATGTTAAACTTGGTAGAAGAAGACGGAAGAAAGCTAGCACAATCCCTGTGGCGCTTCCCCTTCCAAAAGTTTCCGAGGTAGTAGTTGTGGTTACGCATTTTACTAATATTAGCAATACTGAGAGGAGGCATAGGACAACTCATCAGTGCAATCAAGTAGCCAGGACTTTGCATAGATACACCTCTACTGGGAAGTAAAAACAATTCTTTGGTTAATTTTCAAAGCACACTTGTCAACTCTGACTTGGTTCATGAAGATACTTAAATTCAGAGCAACTACTTACACATCGGTAGTGGCTTTGAGAGATAACATGGTCATCCACAATAATCTAAACAGCAGCAGACCTGCCACGTTGCCAATAGTTCAACTGCCCATACATTTTGATTTTGTAATTCAATAACATTTCCCAAAAAAAGCCTATCGCCAAGTTTTCCAGCTTTGGCATCATTTAAAAAATGTATGAATCACCACTAGGTATTGAAATTATCTACATACAAACAAGACCTTAAGATTTGGCACTGGGATTTTCTAGGAAGATGCTCAGGTTTTAAAACTGTGCTCTTCAGCTGCAGTCCAGTATGACTTTATGCTTCTTTACCTCGGCTAGGAATCTAACCAGCTCCAGTCAATACCTACACTTTTAGTTAGAATTGTTATGCCATAACGATTGGGCCTTCATTATAACTCGAGATTTCGCATTTGCTATAATTAAAAAGGAAAGAAGTCTGATGAGTCTGTGCTGTTTTTGCAGTGAGAATTCTGCTGTCACTCACTGTTGACTGTCCTTGTTTGAGGTAAAACAGACCAATTTTGTTCAGTAACTTTGCTTCTTAGCTGGGCCTTTTCTAACTACTGAAATTAACAGCATATTCTGCAGACAACGTTTGCTCTCAGAGTGATGAGACCAATGTTTATAGCTGATGCCCAGGCATGGTATGCAGAGAGGCTCCTGCTTATACTTATTGCTGTAACAGCCCAGGGCAGCTCACTTTGTTACGTGCCCCGTTGTGGGGTCGGAAGTGGAAAAGCGCAGTGGGGTCCCACCTGCAGGGAGGAGCAGACAGGAGAGGTGACCCAAACCTGACCAACAGGGTATTCCATCCCATCTGCCTCATGCTCAGTGTAAAAGCTGAGGGATCAAAGGGTCATCCCTCTTTCTTCAATGGCCAACGGCTGAGGAGGACTCTGTCTGTTTGTCTGCCCTTGATCCCAATCCTGAATCCAGATCTGGAATCCAGTTGCCATCCATCACTGAGTCCAGTCTGGTACTTCCCCAGTTCCAGCCAGTGATGTGATTGTCATCCTGGGAGCTTGATATGGTTTTGTATATATTTCATTATTTCCTTTTTATTTTATTATTAATATTTCATCAAAGTAGTTTAGTTCCTTCTAAACTCATAAGTCTCTTATTTCCTCCTCTGACTCTCTCTTTGGAAAGAGGTGGGGGGGGGGGGCATCTGTCACTTGCCCGGTGGCCAGTTCGGCCCAAACCACGACATTGATGCTTTAATCAAGAAAGCAAATTTCACAGAAATAGCTTTTTCATTCCATCTACCTTTTTGGTACATTGCTGAAAAGATTTTCATCAGTGTTCTTTGTGAAATGAATAATTTCTGTCACAACTTGCCCATGACCAAACAAAGATTTGCTTTTTCCTCCTTTACATAGGGAATTCAGTACAAACACATGGGAGAGGATGACAAACAGCACTGTGTAGCCAAAACCAACATTCGAAGAGCAGGAGCCGACAGATCACTGACTCTTAGTGCCCACATAAACACAGTAAGGATACAAAGAGAGTCAGCAACAACTCGAAAGGTTAAAGTAGCTGCACATACTTTACCGTGTACACCCTTTAAACTGGTGGTTACTCTTAAATTACCTGAGAACAAGTATGCTGTAGATTGCTGGAAGAGAGATTGCTCCCAATTTTGTTCTATTCATTCATACATGAAAATCTCACGCTAAGATGATTGCTTTGCTTTCTTACATAGAGTTTTGCCTTGGCCTTTTTGGCTACTGGTTTTTTTTAATCCAAATTCACATAAAACAATTGTTTGTGTGGATAGGTAAGAAAATCAACAGTACACTTAACAAATGTATACATCCAAAAGACTTAGAAGTAATGTATAATAAAATAAATCTGAGCAGGGATACATTGCTTTCTCTGCCCCACATTATGTTAAGGAAAGGGCAATTTTAGCAGTTTGTGACATTCATTGGTATAGTTCAGATTTAGAGATAATATTCCTAATGTTCTACTTCGTGAGTCACTTATATTAATAGTCTTCAGTACCAGTCAGTTACTAAGTGAATATATACTATACCACTTGAATGTATGACTGCGTATCTATATTACCGGTATCACTTTTCACTCAGTAGAAATCTTCCTGTGGTTTTGGGCTGTCTGACTCAGGCCTTCCTTGCACTCCTTAGAGATGCTTTCAGTTCCCCCAAAATTAAAGGCCTGGTATTAGTTACAGACAATGATAGCTGCAATGACAATGTTAGTAAGTCACCGACTAGCTGACCCTCTCTCTCCAAATCAGCACTTTGCTATCTTTTTGGAAAACTGTTTGTTTATTACTAAACAAGTGAGCTATTATTTCACTGAGCTAGACATTGGCCAACGGGTAGGATGCAGGAATGTGGCACCTCTGGGTGAGAAGGTACTTAGTAACCTAAGGGGATTTCTTCAGTTTTGCAGAATGACCCAGTTTTTCTACAAAAGTAGAGCACACAGATTAGTATTAGCGAGGACTGAGCAACACAGATCACCTTAAGCAAAGTATTTGATCTTGATACAACATGTGCGTATTTTGAAAGGAAAAAAAAGTTTGCTTAAATATTCAAAGTGATTCATGCATAACTGTTGGAATTTAAGCCTTCAAGCAGACATTGCCTGCAATAAGGTGCTGAACTGATATGCATTTCCAGCACTACTTTCCTTTTCGTACTTGGCTCTTGCAACATTTTACCCTACATTTAGGTCCAGCTTCAGGTTGTTTCTGTTTTCCTAGGGAACAAATTAGTGGAGCTAGCACACAAGTTGTCCACGTAATTAGATAACATTCTTACACATTTTACCGAGGAAAAAGCCTCACAGGAGCGGAAATTGAAAGAGCAGAAATGGACATCACAATATCAGCTAGCCTACCTCCTGGCCCAGAAGGAGAACTGTCATCCCTAATATTTCTTGAGTCTGTTTTTAAACCAACCCCCAGATGGAAATGCTGTAATCTCATCAGTGCCCAGCCAATATCAGTGCTAAACCACATTTTCTTACTTTTTGTAATGACTTACCTAAGTCTGCTCACTGCTATCATTTAAGTCCATTACTACTTGCCCTACCTGCAGCACACGGAGGGGAATTTAATTCTGTTTATTGTACCCTTTGATGCGATTGAAGACTTAGATTTCCACGGTTATCTCATCATTATATTTGAAGTTACTGTTCCTCCTCCCAACCTGTCCTTGTATTCTCCCCCAACCTGTTTTCTGATCTCCGACTGGCCTCACCACTCTGGACCCCGTCATTTGATGTACAACCTTCCTGATCCACAGAATTCAGTGCTGAACAGAGTCAAAGACTCCTATTTCAAGACTCTGTTTCTGATGATGCATCCACTCTGGTGTGTCTCACTCCATCAGCATGACACTGTTGAGTCATATTTAGCTTGCAGTCCTCTATAACAGTTAAACACTTTCCTGCAATTCTGCTGTCCAGGCAATCTTCTCTGCCTGGTCCCTCTGAAGTTGGCATTCTTCTCAACTGAATTGTTAAATAATTTCTCAAGAGTCTGAGAACCTGATCTTGTCTTCCAATGTGCTTACAGCCTTTTGAATTATCATCCTCTGCATCATTAAAACATTGTTCCTTCATTCAAAGGACTGATGAAAATACTGATTAGTACTAGACTCAAGGAAGGTCCTCATGGAATCATGCTTGATATAGCCTTTTGGTTTGGCATTAAAGCACTGATTTTCTACTCTGGATTTTTCTTACCAATTCTGCATTTCCCAATAGTCTCAACTACTGCATATTTCCCTTGTTGAGGGAGCATAAAAATCTGTAAAAGTCAAATTATTTGACTCCTACTGCTTCTCCCTTATTCGCCCTGTCAGAGAAGAAAAATTAGATCAGCTTGACATGACTTGTTACTAGTACATCCATGCTGGTTGTTACTCATCTCCTTATCATATTCTAGGTGCCTACAAATTGCTTGTTTGAGTATATTCTGGTATTTTTCCAGGATGTAAGTTGCAATGACAGCTGTATAATTCTTTAGTTGTTCTTTTTCACTGTCTTTTCCAAGATAAGCTCAAAGTTTAGGGGAAGATTTTAAAAAACAGTTTTCTAGACTCCAAGATCACCACTAGCAGTTATAACGGCTGAAGGAATTTGCCTGTGTAGCCAAGTTTAAATTTCAACAGGTCCAACCAAAATGAGAATATCTGGTGTAAGTCATCTTTAGCCTAATCTTTCCCTATAATAAACTCAACTCTTATCCTTTTGTGATTATTAATGCAATGTCTTGCTGTCTTTGGTTAATGAAATTTGCAACCTTTCCTTTTTCCTCATGGTATATACATTATATTAGATGCACATGGTGTATAAGATAGGAACTGGTCTAGTAGATATATTGAATAATTTCTTTAGTGATAAGGGATGGTCCTTGTTCTTTTCTCATTGATCTTCCCATAGCTGTTAGCTTCAGCACTAATGTACTCAGACTAAACAGACTAAACCTGTAAAGGAAAGTATTCTGATCCACCTAGGGGCAACAGTTATAGTGCCTTCAATACCTACAAGATTTGGTGTTTTTTTTTCTTTTTGTGTTTGGTTGGTTGGTTTGTTGTTTGGGGTTTTTTTTGTGTGTGTGGTTTTGTTTTGGTTTTTTTTGTTTGTTTTTTGTTTTAAATAAGATGCATTGTCATCTCTGTTAAAATTATTTGAAACTAAAGAGTGAAATATTTGTTAGCAGCATATATTCCCTTTTGAGAAATCTGTGAAACATGGTCAAGATAAATATAGAGTTACTACACATAGGAATACATGTACCTGCACATTTATTAATCTCTTAATCAGCATTTTTTAGAGCCAAGAATGAAGCACTACATTTCAGTATGGTGTTCCTAACAGCCTTATACATTTTCTGCATATAACTGTGCCTGATGCCTTATTCAATCTTTTCTTAACTTGCAAAAATTTGGGAATTTGTTAATTTGACAGTATGTTTAGCTGAAGACATAAATAAGACAGCCATTAGTTTGTCAATATTTATTCCAAAGGGAAGATTTCTGGTCATCTTATATTAAAGACTAGAATCAATGGAAGCATGAGGCATCGTGAGAGGAAAAAAAATTGTGAGCAAAGAGGAAACCCCTAAGACAGTGAGATGGAATCATTAACAATTGCTTTCACTGACATGATTCTTCTAACACTGTTCTCCAAAAGCAGTTTATGCCCCTACCTCTTGAAAGTCAGTAGGAGCACCTCCCTATTTTTTGGCCTTCATTATTTTCCCCCAACGGCTGATTCACAAGATGGGGCAGGGGAGGGCATGACAGCAATTCTACCTAGTGCAGCCATTCATACTCACTGAACAGCACAGGAGACACAACACCAAGCATGAATCAGTCCCACCACACCAGCACTGGCCACCACTGCACTGGACTCCCAGTCAGGAGTCCATTGTCGGCCTCCAGACCAAATCAGCCAGGTCCAGCTGAACTGTTCAGCTTAGTCATCACAGACACGCTGGAAGTGATGACAATCACAGGGCAGGTTTGTGTGCAAGGGGCCAATGGCTCCAAAATGGGGCTGAGGGGAGAGGCTCTTGGCATAGGCAAAGGAAAGGAACAAGGGACTAGACACCATGAGGCACAGTCAATCTCAGGCAAAGCTCAACTACAAAATAGTTGATCCGATGCATGTTAGCCCCGGTCTTGAGGTCAGAAGCTATTACACGTCATCCCCCTTCATGAGAGCTAATGGATAGATTTTCAGACTTAAAGAACTCAGCATTGTGATAATTAAGGTGTGATAAGCGTATGGAGGAGCAGACTCAAAGAAAAGAATCAGTTCTGTATTTCACCTTTCTCTGATGCAGATAAACTTCCGTGGTAAGAATGTAATAAATATGCAGGTAGTTATGCTCCAAATGTCCTCTTAGGCAGACTTTATTACTGCCTTCCTAGTGGTCACATTCACCATATTTGTATTTATTAATGCTGTCAACAACTGATTTATCTGCATTTTACTTGCAGAAGACAGACATGAGAATTTCACTGAAAGATGCTGCAGCAGAAGATTCTACCACAGACATACCAGAGAAACTTTACAGGTAACAAACATCAGCTTTCACTGACCCTGCCAACTTTGCTGTTTCTATTGCAAGTCTTTTGAAATACCAAATCCAAATTACAGAACACTCTGCAGTCTTTCTAAGTCTGCAGCAAAGAAATCATCTTCCCTTTAATACTCACTACAAACACCTTGTCGTTACCTTCTGCCTTGAAGCAACTGGTCTCAAAAACAACAAACTGTCTCTTACTTTGCACAGAGTTCAGCCTTACCTATGGATTGCACAGGTCTTGTCGTACTGTTTGCATTTTTATTACTGCCTTGCGTAATACAGGAATGAGGCAGAAGTACATACCAAATCTGCTGTATTTTCCTAACCGTGGGTGAGCGTTGGACGATGAATCTGTACTGTTCCAAACATCTGACAGTTATGCTGAAGCTCCATTTGATGGAGCAACAGTCACTGTATATTTCTAGCAATGAATGTAAAATTGGAATTTTAAATGTTATTTCATACATCAAAAGACAACATTATGTTATCTGTTCCATCCGAAGCTTTAAAAGCTCTGTTGGGGAAGTGAAAGAATACATTCTATTTAGTTGCATACCTCCTATGATCACACAGCTGTGTGATACGATATTACCAAAATAACTTTTCAAGGAATGGGAACACTCCACATGTTAAAACTCGGAAAGCCGTCATAAGTCTTAAGGATTCAATTTGCTACAGATGTTGGATATTACAGCAACACCAAGCACAGTTCTGAAATTGTAAGAAAAACAGGACACACAACAAAAATGCAATTTGTAGTTTTCTAAACAGTTCTGATTAGCTTTTTTTAAAAAGTGAAAAAACTACGTGTCAGCTTTAGACTTGTGTTTTAATCCTAAATTTTCTGCCTAGTATCTGCAAACTTTTTTCAGATCATGCTTCAGTCTTCAATAAGTCTTACTGCTATCATAAATCAAGCAAATAATTTGGAGGGTACATTATATTCTGATTTAGCTAGCATAATCTATCTCCTTACATCTTTCTCTGACACACCAGGTACTGGCCACTGTTGCAAAAGGGATACTGGACCTTGGACACAATCCACCATGAAAGCTCCTAGATCTTGGTTAAACATTTTAGGATTATCCCTCAAAACTGATCTGAGCAACCAGACAGTCCAACTGCACTCTTGTCAAGGAACATATGCTCACCTTCGTAGACTCTCGTTACCAACAGCTAGTGATGCCTCCCCTGCGTTATCCTTCTGTATTTAGGAAGCGTGGTGCTAAATTTGTTTTTAAATGAGATAAAGGTGTCAGACAAGTATAAAGAATTGGTGTAAACAAACAATGACTTGATGGTTGAATGCCAGCTCAACCAGCTTAAGGAGTATTTTTCCTTACATTAAGGTAATTACTTGTTTATAAGAAATTAAGCACCAAGGCATGAGCAAGCTCAGTTTTCTATCTTGAAAGAATGTGTTTCTGTATACTTATGCCAAACAGCATAGCATTTCCTAAAGCCATTTTATTCAATCACTGTTTCAGGAAGGAGAGTTAAAATCAAAGCTGGTTAAATTATGAAAATCCTGGCAGTGTGGTGGACAAAAAAGGCAAGGAAAAAGAAGAGGTTAAGAGGCCAGATATCTAACTCGAGATCTTCCTCAGATAAAGCTCTACCCAGGATGGGAGTTTTGCTTAAATACCTAATCTTCACCATGATCTCTGTATGTATCTGGATACATGAGAATAGACATTTCTTGGAACTGATAGGAAGTATACATGGATTTAGACACACTGATCTGTGTATGTCTTCCTGTAAACCTAGGAAATGTGTCGCTCTGCTAGGACTGCTGAAATATCACTCAAATACCTGAGGAAGGAAGCACTCATAAGATGCAGTTGGAAGCTGTAGCAAGGAAGGTGCTAAAGAGACCAGGATGGAGGATGGTGTGCTACACGTCGGCGGCAACAGAGGTGTCAAGTGCCTGAGCCCACCATGCCTCTCAACAAATACGTGCTATTTATTCACACACGCTCAAAGAGGAACATGGCAGCTGCTATCTGTAAAGACTGCAGAACTGCAGAGCCAAAGTGGGAGAGGGAGATCCCTCTGCTTTGCTTTTCTCTTCTCCTGTCTCGTATTTTTGCCTCACCCAGTCTCACCGTGCGCTCCGCTCTCTTCCCGTAAAAGGCAGCGACTGGAAGGCTGTGTGGCCACACAAACATTCAAGAAGCTTCAGTTAAGCTTCCAAAACTGTTTTCTATTGGATGAAAGGTGATGCATCTGTAATCTGGACACACAGTTATAATAAATTATTTTAATATACACTATCAGTATGCATGTTCTGCATTGTTACTAAAAGTCTAATGTAGAACACTCAGTTAACAGTTTACAGCCAATTAGGCAACAAGTTACTTAACAGTAGCTTTAAATGATGCGTATATTTTCAGTCCTAATTTCCTGGGAATCAATATTACTTTTCAAAATTTCTATAGGTCTTTTTAGTCTAGAGAAGAGAAGACTCAGGGGGGAATCTTATCAATACTCATAAATACTTAAAGGGAGGGTGCCAGGTAGATGAGAAGAGTGTCTTTTCAGTGGTGCTCAGTGATAGGACAAGAGGTAACGGGCACAAACTGGAGCATAGGAAGTTCCATCTTAACATGAGGAGGAACTTCTTTCCTTTGAGGGTGGCAGAGCACTGGCACAGGCTGCCCAGAGAGGTTGTGGAGTCTCCCACACTGGAGACATTCAAAACCCGCCTGGATGCTGTCCTGTGCAACTGCTGTAGGTGACCCTGCTGTGGCAGGGGGGTTGGACTAGATGATCTCCAGAGGTCCCTTCCAACCCTGACCATTCTGTGATTTAAAACTTTAAACAATTTGATTCTTATCTATTAATGGATAGTTCAATCTTTTTATATTTGTGCCTGTGAAATACGCCAAACTTGGCATATGACAAAATAATTGTTTGCATTGCTACAGAAAAGACACAGTGGTATGCATTTGAAACCACTACTCCTGTTCACTCCAGTCTATACCCCAGAAACAAACACAGCATAAAGTTTCCTATGAACACAGAATTAAGTAACCCATGTCCAACAACGACAGTACAGAAGATAATTTATCAGGATGGAAGAAGTTCAGTCTCAGTGCACAGCCAGGGTTTGAGCCCTTTACTGAAAACACAGTAAAACAAGCCAGCCATCACAATAAACACCCCGATGTGCATCTGTAAACCTCTTTGCAGGTTACGAGACTGAGGAAAACAAAACTCACTTCTTATATACCACTGAATGTTGCCAGTATGACGAAATACAGCCAGAAAGGATCTGGGCACCTAGAAGTTAGTCAATATAGTGTCTAATGTTCAGCCTCGTGATTAATACAGTGGGGTTTGAAACCTGTATTAGCTGCCTAGGTCCATACACGATACCTGATGGTAAGCTGGTGTCTCCCCCAGGGATTCTATATAGGCGCCATGCTGAGCAAATTGTCACCTACACGTTACAGAAAATACAGATTTTGCACCCTCTCTAGCATATCCCAGTCTTCAGCAACAGAGTGCTGGAAGGTTGTGTCCGCTTGTGTAACAGTAAGTGAACACAGCAGCAGTATGAGATGCTGTTAGGGAAAGCCTGGCCAGTATTCAGCCTGCTCGCATCATACTGCCAACACCGTTGTACTGGTGCTGTCAGAGGGTACATCCCTGCCTATGGTTTCAGAGAACTAGCAACTTCAGTATCATCTTCTGGAGCTGCAACTGCCAGCTTTGAGCTCAGCATCCCATACGCACAGAATGTTTTTTCTCTAGAGGCATTACTTTGTTTTCACAGAGTAATCTATATTGCAGACTGTCTGCTTTTCTTCCCCTCCCCAACTCAGATCTGTGAGGTCCTTCTGGAACTGCCTGCCATTAGCACAGCATTTAACTACCCCAAGAAGCCAAAAAGATTTATTAACTAGAAAGAAAGTTCAGGACAGCATAACAGAAAAATGTTGAAGCTTAGTAGTTAGGACACGTACTAGGCTAAGACCTGGTTTCTGTCTGGAATTTGTTTAAAGTCCTTGAGTATCTGGTTGAATGCAGCCTGTTTCAAAACTTCAACAGAATTCATAATAAAAATTTAGTCTCATTATCAGTGCACTGAGCCATTTACTTACTCCCACACACAAGTCAGATGCATGGCAAATCAGTTTGCAGAGATCATTTAATTACTCATGAGTGCACCTAGGGCAGTATATCCTAATTCTCATAAATGACCTATAGTTTCAAGTGTTTATTCAGAAGAGAAGCATTTCAGAAGGTCAGAAGGGATCATTCATCAGAGGCTTAGAAATTGCTTCTCTGTCAGTTTTACATACAGTAAAAGGATACACAGTAATTTTCAGACTTGCATCAGGTTTCATTATTTTTCTGATAAAGAGCTTTTTTTTTTTCCCCACAGAAAAAATAAATTCTCATCTAAAGGATTTCTTAACTAGTATATTCTTTAACATTGAATCTAGTATTGAACATAATTTTATGCAATCATCTTAGGACTGTGAATATGAATAATTTTTTTATTTATCCTGGCACTCAGAATTTGATTGCTTTTGTATGGTTACATTATTGTAATGTACAAAAGCTCCCACTCCCCCCTAAACATGAGGGAGAAGACTAAGCTCCAT
This sequence comes from Pluvialis apricaria, assembly GCA_017639485.1. Taxonomy (NCBI): domain Eukaryota; kingdom Metazoa; phylum Chordata; class Aves; order Charadriiformes; family Charadriidae; genus Pluvialis; species Pluvialis apricaria. Next base: position 48,732,618 of record CM030010.1, on the reverse strand, counting down.
TAAGTTTTGAACGCTCACGAGGTATCACACTGTTAGCCTGAACATAAAGAGAAATTAATTTTCAGCACTTTACTATAGGAAATGTAGACTCATTCTATTTACAAGGCTAAAGATGTTTCCACGTGAATGAGAAAGGTGAGGAAAGCCTCTTTCCCTTGCCTCTTCCAGGTATGTCATACGTGATGGCAAGGCATGTTCTCTCAGGGTATGTTGGGGAGCACCATCTAAACCCCAGACTACATCAGTCACATGACATGGGGTGCAGTGACACAGGACATCAAGTCACTCTAGTAAAGGCAGATGAGGGGCAGCACCGCAGCCACACGAAGACCCTTGAGATCCGTGACCTCCTCCTCCTCCTCCCAGTTCCCTGCCATGGCTCTGCAAAGCCCTGGAGATCACACTGCCTCCTGATGGAGAAGGAAGAGGGGGAGAGGTACGTGTCACGGCTGCCCCATGCTCCCGCACTGTCTGCGGGAGAAAATTAGACTCTACTACAGATTAACAGAGGGCAAGTTTTGCCCAAAGGCTTCCTTCATATATCTGATGGGCATTGATTTTAACGTCATGATTCATTTATTGTGGATCTCTTTGTAACTAAAAGATGCAATAAAAACGACTGCAGTCTACTCAGCAGCCAGCTTCAGAGATGTGGTGTCCTGAAAGGCTGATACAGTCAAGTCTCCTTGGCTTGGAACATGTTTCAAATCTTCCCACCTCCCCAGGAAATATTTATGACCTGCTTAACACACACTAGTGCAAATGCAAGTCTTCGTAAAGATAAAAATCCAGATATAGATCAGGTATAACTTACTATACCTCTGCTTTCCTGCAGATACCTTGAAAAATGACTGGGGGTTGAAATCTTCCTTGCTCAGTTAAAAAAATTATTCTGAAGCCCAAGAAAAACATGAATGTAAGCCTTAACTATTCAGATACCCATTTCTGTGGCTGATAACTGAAAAAAATGGGTGAAATATGAACTCCTGACAGTAAAAAAAGTGTCCAGAAGAGAGACAATGAAGAGGAACAAAAAATGAAACTGGAGTACCAAAACTAGGACAGGCGCCATCGGGGTTCCTCCTAAACGCACTGTCACTCTGCATGATATAAATCATGACAAAGCCCTGAAGAATGAGCAGTGATGCAAGGCCAGACTCTACCCTGGTCTCACCTGCAGATATATCACTGCTCTCAGTAAAAACCTGGCTTTGAACAGAGAACAGCATATCCAGGTAATATTTCTTGGCCATGAGCCAGCATATAAATTATTTGCAGCGTACCGTCTCTGCTGAAGCACTTTGCGCGACTCGTGGCTGAGAGAGCAGGACCTTCAAAAATTTAAGCAGGGAGTTGATAGCAAACCACAGCATTAACAACTGTGAGTGCAGTCGGAATATCTGCATAGCTCCCATAATTCGGTGCCATATGGCCTTTACGTAAAGTCTGTGAAAGCTTTGCGATACAGCCCGCTCTCTGGACTGCCTGTCAGCGCTGATCAGCACTGCTGAGTGCATACCTGCAGGTGCCAGGGTATCAAATGACCTGAACCTGAGAGCAATGAGCTCTAATCCACAGATAAATTTAAAAAGCCCAATTCCCTGCTGATTTAAAACAAGATTCAAGAGTCTCTCCAGCTCCAGACATTGACTAGTAGAAAACAGCAGAAAAATTAAGGAATATTCCTTGCAGTAAGCACAAGTTCACCATTACCCTCAATAAGTCTCAAGATCCTGAGCAGCTTTAAACACCCTATAGCAATTAGAAAGACAGTGTTACAGTAAAATGGGCATTTGCATTTGAACGAAACGTACTTAACCAGCTAGACTTCAGCATCTCAGATTCTGATTTATTTTTCTCCTCTTCAAACCCTAATAATGTAGATACTATTTTCAAGGGTAGAAAATGTAAAGTTGTCCTGTAGAAAGAGCTTCCCCATTATTTTTTTTCATATTCTTACTCCCTCCCCTAGACTCAGATTCTTTACTATTTCCACTACTGCAGTTTGAGCAGCTTTCCACAAAACTAATGACTGTACTCCCCTCCTTTAATCTTGTTTTATTTGACTGATTAGAAACAAATAGAGCATGAGCTACAAAGGAAGAACTTTTGCTCTTCATCAGCTGACAGAAGGCAAGTTATTCTCAAACATGGACCTGCTGGTTTATAAATAACTTCCAGGCAGTCAGTCACATCTAAGCCTCCTTAAAAGAGAATTGAGGGGAAGAGACGGGTTTGGACAAAACTCCTGTTCCTGATCTCTTAACCATTACAATTAACCAGGAATTCAATTATTTTGTTACACTGTATAGAAACACTTGGGCAGATCTTCTCTATCAGAAAATCGGACACAATTATCCCTCTTGCATTTTTGTAACGTGCATGTTCTGGCAGGATTTTCTGGTAGGAATGATCACACAAATGAATAAGACACCTGGATACACCTGAGTGGTCCAGGTTACTAGATTATTGGATTTTTTCCTATTCTAGCTTCTTGGTTTTCTCCTATTAGGTCATCCAGGTGACAACTACTGATTATTTTAGCTAGAAATGGCTAGAGACATGTATGTTTTGAAGTTCATGTGACACTAAGTGTCACATGAAGTACCACTGTTACTTTAAAGAAGACATCTAAGAATGAAAATATGGCAGCTAAACAACACCAAACATCTCATACAGTCTGACTAGTGAAGCTAACCTGAGCACTCTTTGCCTGCGCTTTTACATGTGTAGGAATTGTGGTTTTGTAACTGCACTCGTTCCAGTATTTGGTATTTGTTTTAAAAGCACCATTTACATTTGCTTTGCTCTACTGGAGAGTCATAATCAAACACTCAGAATGGTGTTGTAAATAATCTGTATTATATTTAAAAGAATATAACACGTTGCAACCTAGCTGTTTGAAATTTCTTCCTGATGACCGTATTTCCCTGAAATAGCTTTTAAAAAGTAGATCTTTTCATAGCTTTGTTGCTATTTTTAGGCATCTTTCTAGAGCTTAACTGGAACAGAGGAACACAGAGAAGTCAGGTGCCTGGGGCTCTCCTATGACCTTGCATATTCATTGCCTCCAGTTCGCTCAGATTCAAAATACCTTTAGTATTTTACTTGCACATTACTGGTGCCTTTAATTTCAACAGGACAACAAGCATGACAAGTAGGAAGATGTCAGAAGTGTCCCTTTTGTGCCCTTGGACAGCAACATCACGTATCCACCTGTGCTGCGTTGAGAATTGATACTTGTATTAATTTAGTTTCCTGCTGCTTTAACACGGATAATGCAAGCATTAAGAAGTTGCTGTGCAGCCCCACTCAAATAGGTACATGTTATTTTATGCTAACCATCGGGACCAGTGACCAGTGTGTAACTGTGATCAGCTGGAGACTGTAGAGCGATAGGCAGTGAAGATGATGACAAAGTTGAGAATGACACGAATTTAGCTGACTTGAAGATGCTGGCCAAGGCGGGTGGATCGATTGCTTCAACTGCTCTACATGAAAAGCATTGCCCAAATCAACACATTCAATATCAGAAAGGTGTGTGCTAAGGTGCACTGGGTCTTGCTGGTTTCCACCCGAAACCGGGCCTGCTCGCTTTTTGCCACTGAAGAGCTCCAATATTATGTGGGGCGGGATGCAAAGGGGCACCTGGAAAAGCGCTGCTTCTCAGCTTGGATCCCAATGTCTACAAGGCATCATGTCTAATCTTGCTCCCCTACAAAAGCGTCTTCGTGTGGCAACACCATGCGTACAAACCGCACGAAGAAAACTGCCCATGCAATGATGACTGACGCAATTAAACATTTAAAGATTAGTGTGCAGCTTCCGAGTTGCTTTGAAGCACTAAAGGGCTAAGGAGCGACTACCATAGATGCTAGGCTCCACAGAGCTCTGCTCATTCCTTTTCACTGACGTGGCCTGAAATCACCCCTCAGTGACCAGGCCCATTTTGTGTGATCCATTTACCCAGGACACATCTCCAGCAAAGATCCCGGGACTTCCCATTTCCTCACAGGATCCCCCTGCTTGGTAAGTTACCCGCTTGAGCAAAAAAATCACTTCAAAAGAGAACAGTCTCTTGGGCCATGTTTTACCAAATACTTTACATGGATGCACGCAACTTTCCCTGGCTGTGAAGATTTTCTAACCTTTCCGGTTTTAAAGCTTTCTATTAAACAACACTTCAGCAAGTGGGAATCCTACTTTCAAGTGGCAGTGCCAGTTTCCAGGGTGCTGTGCTGTAATTTAATAGTGCTAAGTACTCGCTTGAATTTTAAAGCATGCTTTTAGCAGTTTGAACTGCATTTTCCATGAGACTATTTCACTATGGATATTCTGAGCCTGCTGTTACACAGTCAAAGAACCACACATCTGAGAACATTTCAACATCACAATCAAATCACGACCGTCTGATATCATCACGGTTGCTGTACCATGTCTAGCAAAAAAAGATTATGGAATGTCATACGATTAGCAGAAATAATCTTACAATAACACTATTTTTGGAGAAAAGACATAAACATTCAGAGCCACTATCTATAGCTTCTCCAGCAGGCACAGGCAAGCCAAGTTTCCCCCAGGCTTTTTGTTGTTGAGTGCATAGCTCCAACCAATCTTTTCTTAGCCACGTTTAATCCATTTTCTGTCACCCACCTTTTTAATTATACCAACGTTTTTATCTTAATCTTTTCTTCGTGCTTTTGTTTAGGTACTGGAATTCGGCTTTTCTCTTACTTTTTCTATACTTCCATTTAATTAAAGCTTCCTTTGCTGCTATATTTATTTTTCTTTTTAATTTGTGTATTTCATAGCAAGCACTCCCTCTGGCAAGGCTCACTGCAAGATTTACTTCACCGTATTTCCTTCCTAGCCCTTCCCAGCTTTTTACCATGGATTTTCTGGCCCCTTCCCATCTACCTACTTCCTTTTTGAAATATAGGAATCATACTGGAAGTGCACTGACCAAATAATAATAATGTGTATTCAAGGGCAACACTTCAGGAATCCTAGACTCCTTGCCTTTCTGCAATAATAGATAAACATGCATTTCCCATCAGGGAAAGCCGTAGAGAAATACAAGGCTCTTGCTAATTACAACACCCAAATATACAGCCCTAATGCTGGCAGAAGTGTCTAGCAGAAAAGAATATAGGTGGGAACGAATAGAAAGGACTTACAACTTCCACTCCATCCTTTTCACTGGCGCTGCCCATCCCACTCCTCAATGCCATTAGCCTCCATTTCTCATCCCCCGTATGCAGCACTGACATCATCCGAGTTGCCTGGATATCACCCACCCAGATTTCCCCCTGTTCCTGGGACTCCCATTCCACCCACATCAGGCAACATACCTGTGCCCTACGCCTGCAAGGAAAACCCCGATGAAGGCAGCCCAGGAAGAAGCAGGTCAGGAGCAATCAGGATCCACACCACAAAACTCCCACCATGAAGAGTGAAACTCAGGAGTTAGACTATACCTGAACATATAGCTGAGAAGTTCCTGTTATTCCTCAGTTCCCGTTATTCCTCAGTTCCCACAGCTGGGATACTGCTCAGGGAGCTGCCACAGCTGTTCCCCATCATCTGAATATGCTTTCTAGGAACATCCTCCTCCCCAGGTTCCTCTCCCTCGTTTACATGTGTGAATCCTCCAGCTACTACTGAATGTAAATGACCCTATAAAGCACTTCTGGGTAATCTCATTTATCTCTCTATCATCTGTGCTGTTGCCAGGGTGTAAGGGTCCCACAGAGACCAGGCAGCTGGTGGAGCACCTTCAAGCTTGGCCGGGGGGATTCACCAGGGTGATGCTGAGCATCAGCACACCGGCTCTTTCAGTACGCTGAATTCAGCTTTAGACTTTCCCAATGCAGCATTGTAAGTCACATATAGGCTTGACTGAGGCAACCCCCACTTAGAGAAGCAGTTTCAACCAGCTTTGTGTTTGCTAGCAGTTTAGCGAGTGTACTATACAGGCCACAGCAATACAAGATTATATAGATATAATACAAGATAATTATACTATATCACAATCCTGCTACGTGCAGGAGTCAACATTTTGTATGCACATCTAGAATATTTTCAGCATAGTAATAAAAGATCAGTCTCTAGTTTTCCTACTGGTTTTGTTGAGTTTTTTTTTTTTGCTATACGACTACAGAAACACCTCTTTTTTTATTTCCCAATGAGTCAATATAAAGCATGAAGGAAGAAAAACAAGCAGTTCCTGGTGCGCTACAGACTCATTAGCAGATACACGTGTGCAGCCGTGTTTAGGTTTCCAAGGTCTCGCTGTACCAACCCTCCTTTAGTAAAACATTGACGCTGACTGTTTTGCACATTACAAATGTCAAACCCGAGTACCGAACAGGAGTGAGCAGGGGGTCCCTGCGGGATCACATCGGCATAAGGAGACCTTCGAGGCAAAGAGCGATTTTCTGCACCCCGGGTCCGGGCACGACTGAGTGGGATCCCTCCCAGCTGCTCTCCGGGGGGGGGTGGTAATGGACCGTCCGTGGCCCATCCTTGCTACTGCCATTTAATGCAGCCTCCCTCGCTAGCTGGCAAAGCAAATCTCGACTAAAAATCAGCCTCCGACGGACAGCAAAGGGAGAATAATTCAGAAATACACATTTCCAAAGCTCCCCCTCGTAGAATTAAGGAAACCAAGCTATTTCAAGAGTTTCAGTCAAAACAGACGTTCCCCATCCATAATTGAATGCAGGATTCAGGTTTACTGAGCTGCCCGAAGTGCTTTGTGCCTCACCGGCTGAGCGGTGGCGGGCAGTAGCACTTAGCCCTCTTCCAGCAGTCGCCTGGGAAAGCTGCCGACCCCGTCTGCCCCGTCAGCCTGGGTCTCTGGTCACGCAAGGTTTTGTGTAATGGACCACATGCAATACAAGTGAAATATTTACCATAATCATATTTACAAGGGGTCTGGCTCCCAGGAGAGGCCGAAAGCCTGAATACCATATCAGAAATTAAATAAAGTGTAGTGTAGTTTGTTGGTTTCTTTGGTTGGTTGTGGGTTTTTTTTTTTTCCAACTGCATTCAAAAAGTTTGCAGCCAGACAAAAAAAAAACAACCCTGTTTTGTTGGGGTCAGTGGCCACAAGAATTACTTGAACATTTCTGGTGCGAGTCAGGAAAACGAGTAATTGAGCAGAAGCAATGCGTACCAGCAGAAAGCCTGTCTGCTTGCGGCAGGCTCTGCCCGGCCCCCAGCCGCCTCTTCCCACTGCCATCTTGTTCGCTCCATCCCCGTCCCTGAGGCCCTGCCGCGCTGGCAGCTGCGTGCTGTTGGCTCCGCGAGACAGCGGGGGGTAGTTATAAATGTATAACGAATGCTTTTAGGGCTCCCCAGCAGGCAGGGTGCGTGCCGCTCGCGAGCCGGTGCAGGGATGTTGTGTCCGGGGCAAAACGCCAGTGGCCTAATGGAGAGGGGAGAGCACTACAGGGGGTGGGAGTGGGGTGACACGGGGCAGGCGGGAGCAAGGCTGGCGGCACAGTGGCAGCAGGGCATCCAGCAGCCCAAACTGCAAAAGCAGGCGGCCCAAAGATTCTACTTCATCTGGAACTTAAACCCTATAGAAAATGTGAAAAAGTAACCTTTTTTTTTTTTTTTTTTTTTTTTTTGCTAGAGCTTTTGCCCATGATGGGTGTGCAACTCTGGAGGCGGTCGGGTGCCGGCACAGGAGGCACCATGACATCCATGCCGCAACAAGCATGGTAGGGGATCGTTGGCTTCATGAGTCATGGTCTTTAAAAAGCGGTATGTTCTCATGTCTCTAGGTGGAGGGGAAATGCAGCCTATGACTTTTGGTCTGTAACTGGTTGCCTGGTTCCCGAAAACCTTTTAATACATATTTAACTCAAACTGTTGGATGGTTCAATGGTCTCCTCTGGTTATGTCCAGGTAATTTTTACTCCTCAGCTTTCTCCTCAAGTCTTGGTATGTCTCTGCCTAGTCAGCCACGCTGGTCACAGCCCATTGAAATGAGGAGTTTCATGTTTTCTCTACCTGCCTTGCTTAAGGTTTGCCTTCAGCACTCGTTTTCCATGGAAATTCCCATGAACTGATCTTGTGAGCCACAGCAGAGTATGATACTGTTAGTGCCACCTTGGTGAGCCTGATGAGTCTGCAGCACACTAAGTGCTAATGTTCAGGCACTGAATTTTCTCCTAGAGATGGGCCACGATGGCGACTGACACCACTTCCAGAATTTGGGGCTTAGAGGATCTTTTGGGTCACACTGGTGTGGTTGCTGAGCTTTGTTCGATGTCCTTACGCAGGTCTTCAATACCGCACAGTATAAATATCTGAAATACAAGTTCCCATTCTCCTCAACAATCAAAGAGAGCGTGTGATGGGCAGGGGGAATGATACAGTAAATTCATCTGGCAGAGCCTGAAGCCTGTACGATGATCTTTGCAGAGTTAAAACCCTGTAAGAAAAACAGCAACCTCTGCAGGAGGCAATGCAGATTGGGGAATTAAGAAGTCATGGTTTCTGACCTCTGATTTGGTCGTAGCTCAGGGTTGAGAAACTACATTTGTCTAACATGGGGCATAACAGCTCTAACCACTACCCATAGGACATCCCTGACATCCCTGCCCATGGCAGGGGGGGTTGGAATGAGATGATCTTTGAGGTCCCTTCCAACCTAAACTATACTATGATTCTATGATTCTACGATTGTGTGATTCTATGATTGGGAGGCTCTCTTTTATGATACCTCGTGCATCAAATGTATCACACCACTCATGAATATAAGTGCTCTAATTTATTCCAGGTATGGCTGGACATTTATACAAGTGAAATCTCTGAGAAGTTGAGATGTTTAACACCTGAAAATCCTGCTTTGTTTTACAGAGCTGGGGTTCGGGATTCATAAGGCAGGATGGATCTGTCCTTGAGCTGCTCGGATTTTAACTGTGGCCATAATAATCCTTGCTTTTTCCCTTAAGTATTCTTAATAGTATGAAAGGGCAATCTAGGTCTCATACAAGAGCAATGAAGACGTGTGTGCTAATTCTTGGCTGCCTGTTTTGCTAAATATGAGTAAGACTCACTTATTGCCCAGGGAGTGTTTTACTGTGGCAACAGATTATGCATTTTTTAAGGAATAAATGTTTAAATTGATGAAAACAGAGTCTTGCCAGCCATGACTATAATACATCCTGCCCACAGTAAATCCTGTTCTGGCACATGTGGGCAGAAGCTTGTTCAGAGACATTTTCCCAAACTGGCAGGTCAGAAGAGAGACATTCAGCCTGTAACGAAGAGTGAAACCTGTACAAAACCCCGCCGGCCAGTCTTGTCCTTGCTCTGTTTTACCCCATCAGTGGGGAGACAGTCCACGAGCTCGGGACGTCATCGCAGCTCTGTGGCGTGGCCCCTTGGGACACCTTTATACGAACCCAATGGCACAGCTGTGCAGAAACTCAGGTCCAGTGGCATCCGATGCAGAGGCGCTGAGCCCGGGCTGCAGGCTGGCACACCACATCCCTCCTTTGTGGCAATAATTTCAGGTAGTACAGTCTTGCCAGTTACATTTTTTTTTAGCAACTTCTGTTTTGCATCCACGCCTGTTTTATAATTTTACTTCTACATGTAGCTTACAGACTGACAGCAAGGATTGCATATACAGGTAAAACTCTCCCTACTCTTTCCCTATGACTACTTTAACCAGTGCATATGATTATTTAAAATAAATATCTGCGCAAGAAAAGGTGAATCATAAAGAGAATAGTGTAAAGGATATTTGATTTGCAAATCAGTAGACAGGCTTTGTGAAACACTTAACATGCACTTGCTACACTGAGCCTTGAGCTATTAATTCTGTTGTTTCCACCTGTCATTGCCCTGATACTATTTGCACATAACTTCTCTTTCTAGTGATACTTGGTAAGCCAAAAAACATAGTTTGCCCTTGAAAATCAGGGGTGATTATCATGAGCCCTTGCTTTGGATAGGTCACAAATGCATAGCCCTTTGCAAAGAGCATTTCTCTAATGCAGCATTCCTACATTTTTTTGATTCTCGTGAGGAACAGAAACTTTAAACAAAATGTCATTTTTGCTGCAGTGAAATTTAACAGCTTGATGCACTACCATCTGTTTAAGGGAAAATAAGTAACAAGCTGATGTTAGGGTTTAAAGCTACACTAATACTCGAAGTTGTACAGCAATACTGATGGCAGATTCATTCTTTGAGTAGCTTGATCTCCTTTGGAGGTGCTGTATGACACCAAGAATGGACAGAATTATTTGGTATCTGGAGTAGGAAAGACAGGAAATTTGGTACATCAGAAGAAAGGAAACCAGAGCATGCTTGAAAACATAGTCAGCAGAAGAGTCAAGGGGAAAATGAGCGCGTTGGCTTTGTCTCCTGAAGGCAAGATAGCAGGCAAGGGCAGTAGCTGGTGGACTGTGAAATCAAACTGCCACAAGCTGGTGACAGAACTGCACCACGGCTGCTGTTCTGAAACTGCTGCTGCCTTCCCAAGACCATCCTCATTCTCCTTGTGCTTTTGACTAAACCTCTATTACGTGTTTTCTGGGATGGGGAGCCTTCTGTAGCAAGTCATCTTTTTATTTGCTTGTGCAGTATCCAGCACCATGTTCATAACCACTAATGTTTCTACAAATGATAAATTTATTAATGACAGTACTGATTGCTTTTATATTCTCCCTGGTATCCTTTCACCATGACAGCCAAAAAACATTTAACTAAAAGCCTGAATGTCTTCATTTTGCTCCCTGAGCTTTCACAGTATAAATCTTTCCTGCTTCCATTTCAATCAAGGACAAAGTTCTCCTTCAGTGATAGATGATCTAAGCAATAAAAAGCGTATCAACAAGGCACTACTTAGGCAAAAGTCAAATCTGGGAAGTTCAGGAAGTTACCTGCAGTGGTTAGTTATTGGCGGAGTTAACTGCTGCGCGTATTTTGCTGTCAGTGAAAAGACATTTCTGGTAGGGGGAGGGAAGAGTGGAGAGCATCCTGCCTGTGTCAGGGAGCAGAACTTGCAATCCCCAGATCTCACGGAAACCTTTCAGGATAGCAGCAGTTATTCTGCCCACCTGCAGGGTTTCCGGACCAGCCTGTTAGACTGGGTGCTAAAGCACCTCTGCACATCCTCATTATATTTCAGTATTCGAAGTGGTAAGAAGCATATAGGAATTCACGGTAGCTAAGACATTTTTTTCCCCAAATGTCATTTATTGTCCATGATTCTGCAGATGCTTGTTCAACAAAGTGAAAAAGATTGAGGACAACTTGAACATTTCCCCTTCCTCTAAATTTTTTTCCTGTGTTTTTTCCTTAATTATTTTGATAGAAAGCAGCACATGGGGATGAGTGCCCAGCGTATTACAGCATGTTAAAAGGTGCAAAGGAAAATATAAGTTAACCAGGGTATTATTGTTAATATCTACGTTACACCTTGGCACTAAAACAGTTAAATGGTGGAATGTCCTACTTCACTCGTTGAGAGTTAATGATGCTTGAAAACAATGTTATCCTCCTATCATTTGTTATCACCAAGGACTGGACATCCCAGTTGATATTCATGAAAATGAATATATATTCATTTTATATTTCTATTCATCAAAAATGACTAACCTATAATGGGACTTCTCACTTCTTTAAATGAAGATTTAATGAAAAAACTTACAGTTGCTCTAGTCTGAATCCACCCAGAGATAAAAGCATCACAGAAAAAGACTATTCATAAATGAAATAGTAGTAAAAAAGAAAAATACCTTGCAATAGCAAGGGCCTTTATTAGCACTTTTCTTCTGTTTTGAGGGTAGGTGATAAAATGATGTGCAATGTTGAAAACATAGCTTAACTCCTGAATGCAGTCTGCTAATATGAACAGACTCGTCCATGCCCCAGGCTGAAATAATGAGGTAAGAGTTTTGCAATTACTTTATTACCCATTAGGGGAAAATCTAGCCAATAAATGTTATTAAAATTTTAGAAATTGTTTTTTAAAAGCCAGCGGTTCAGTAGAAATCTGAAGGCGGAAGTGTTGATGACCTAAGAGTTACTTGGGACTTGAGCTTAGTTATTGCATGGTTGCAGGGCTGAACCAGTCTGGGTTGTGAAAGCTGACGGCTGCTTGGCTGTCATGACTTGAGATTGTGAAGGTTTCACTCCTCTAAAAGCAACAAGATAAATAGTAAAACCACAACCTTGGCCTTCAGGAGAGAAGGTGATGGCTTGTTCAGGGATCTGTTTGACAGGATGCCACTGGAAACTGCCCTGGAGAGCAAAGGGACCCAGGAGAGTTGGTTGACCTTCAAGAACATCTGTGTCAGAGCACAAGAACAGTCCATTCTGACATGTGGGTAGCCGAGCAAGCATGGCAGGTGGCAAGTGTGCGTGAACAGGGCTGTCCTGCCTGAGTTCAGGCGGTAAGCAAGCACACAGATGGTGGAGAGTACTTGCCACCCAGGAGCAATATAGAGACATTACTTGAGTGAGCATGGAAGGATTTAGTAAAGCCAAAGCTCAGCAGGAGTTATAGCTCACATGGGATTCGACGGGCAAGAAGAGGGTCTTCTATAAGGACACTGACAGCGAAAGAAAAATGTGGTCCTGCTGCTCAGGGAGGCAGGAGACTCAGTGACACAGGATGTGGAAAAGGCTGAGGTATTTGATGCCTTTTTTGACTTTTTGTGTTTTTTGTTTTTTTTTTACTGGTGAGGTCTGCCCTCGGGCACAGGTATTTCTGAGGGAGCAGAAGTAAGCTGATGAGAACCTGTAAGTTCAGCAAAGTCAGAGTAGGTCCTGCAGCTAGGGCCAGATAACCCCGTGCAACAGCACGGGCTGAGCCCCGGCAGGCTAGAAAGGAGCTTTGCAGGAAAGGGGTGCCAGAGGACAAGAAGCGGAACATAAGTCAGCCATGGGCTCTTACAGCAAAGAATGCCGACAGCATTGTGGGTTGTATTAGCAAGAGCGTACTCAGCAGGTTCATGGAAGGGACTGTTCCCGTCTACTTGGCATGTGTGAGATAGATTGTCTCTGGGTGCGAGAGAGCATCTGGAGCACCATGTTCAGTTTTGGGCTCCCCAGTGCAAGACAGATACAGACATAGCAGAGCAAGTCCAGCTCTTGACTTGCCACCAAGGCTGCCATCATCGTTCACAACCCAAACTAGTTCATCCCTGTTAGTCAGACTCAAGCGACTCAGTTCAACACACAATTAACCGAGTGAAACATAGCAGTCCATGACATACACAGCAGGTAAGATGATCTAATGGCCTTACATTTTGTGAATATGAAAGAAAACGAAGATGTGATAGAGAACAGTGCATGATCTTTCTTACCCAGAATGAGATAATTGGAATAGAAAATTATTCATCTTTAATGTAATCCTATCTCCTTGTTTAGTTGATTTGTATAAATTTCCCTCTGCAAAGAGACAGCTCCTGAGCAAGAGGGGTGAGGCATTTTGTCATGTGCCCACACTGTGGCTGGCCAGCACCGGGTGGATCAGCGCTTCAGTTTTTGGCACGTCTGTATGTAGCACAATTTTTTTAAGTTTGTTTAACTAAGTCACCAACCTGTCCCTTTAGTGCACTAACACAACAACTTAATGACTGCAAAAAATACTGCTGAAAAAATGAGAGATGCTGATCATCCTCCAGGTCATTACTTGGAAGCCCCCGTGTTCCTTAAGTGTTTATTTGCATTGGTGTGGCAGCAAGCAAAACTGAGCTGTAGTCTGTGAGCTGTAGTGCCAGAAGCTCTGACTCCAGTGGGATACAGTTCCCTGTCTATTTGTCGTATTAACAATGATGAAAGAATAGCCTGTGCTTAGGGACACCGCCTAGTTCACTCACATGCACTAAAAGCTTTACATAAAGATCTGTATCCCAGGATCCGATGAAAACATTGAGGACATTATACTAAAATATACTTTATTAAGTACCAAAATATTTTCCCTCTCTCATCAATAAAGATATTAACAGGATTTATAGATACATGTACATTTTTATAAATTAATGTACATACGTTCATATATCTGAGCTTGATTTTTTCTACATTTGCATCACGCTGTTACATGTCCAACTTTTTACAAAGTAAAATTAGGCAAAGCTCTCAAAATTAAATTATAAAAGTTAAACACGCAGTTGTAGCAACTGTTTTGCCATGTCTATAGATCTTCAGCATCTTTTTCTAGTTGAAAAGTTATGAATTTACGTGAGTGTTGGGTATATCACTCCTCTGAAAGATGTCATCAACATCTTCCCACTTCAATCTTGTCAAAAATCTTCCATCCAATCATGTGAAGGCTTAAAGCAAGTAAGGATGCAGTACCCAGTTTAGGCACCGGCATGTGACAAACCCTTTTCCAGCACTGCCCCTACCTCTACCGTCCTTTTCATTGGCATCCCTCAACTATAAGCCTGTCAGCGCAGGCACCTGCCTTACTTGCTTGAGCTGGACACTGCGGAAATAAAGATCCAGACGGTTTGTTCCACCCAGGCTGCATGCTTTGCCTCAGACTCGCCTGATCTGTTCATAACAGCCGCGCAGCAAACTCTGCTGTCTGCTACGTATTTCATCTTCCCATGATATTATAGCTATAGTCTCTTGACGCACTAAACCTGAACTCAATGCTCCAAGTGCTCGAAGCCTCGCACACAGATGATGCACACCACCGCTCCAGCCTGAATGCTTGAATTCACTCCATTATTTTTCTCCATAAAATTCTGGTGGGTTAATTTTGAGTTGTCAGGCCTGTGGCACTCTGCCTGTTCTGTAATTCCGCTGCCTCTCTCCTGCTGGTATCCGTCACTTTACCCTACCCTGCCCACTGAAGCTGCTCTTCTCAACTTCTTGAAAGTTTTTGTGGGCACCGGATTCTGCTTTCTCTTTGGATGCCAATACTGGCATCGTGATACCACTACTGCTGGAAAAAATGCCCAACCTGCCATGAGGTAACAGTCAGAGCCAGACCCGGCATTTATGAAAGCCCTGTATTCACTTGTCTGCCATATCTGCGCTAGGGCCTGGCTTAAGCCAGGTAACAATCTGGATTTGCTGGATCTCTCCAAACAGCCTGAGTGAGGTGCAGGATTCCCTAACTGGAAACTTCCACGGTAATGCAATGTACTGCAACACCGCAGCGCAGGAAGCTCAGCGCGGGTACTACCATGAAGACAGCATACAAGAAAAACCACCAGTGGCCCTAGGAACACTGCCAGACTCCTGTGGCCCTGCAAGAGCAGGCTGCAGGCCCCAGGGTGCTTCTGAAATCTCCAGCCAGCACTCCACCCCCTCTCCCCTTCCCTCTCCTCTTCTCGACCAAGGTCTTTTTCTGCCCCAATGAAAAACAGCGAGCTTAGCATGAACCTGTACGAATGCTGCCCTATTCGGAATTTCAGCATTTGAGGGATGACTCTTTGCACAAATTGAGTCTCACAGAAAGGGCAAAAAGGTCACTACTGTCATTAAGGTCCACTGGAAGACATCAAGTGCACATTACCTGCAGACCGTGTATAATCAAAGGATGGGTGTCATAAAGGTCCCTGCCTTCTCTATAAACTCCTTAGTGGAACAAAAACTGCTCCAGCCACAACATTTCTGGGTGAGCGGCCCTGTGACAGAAGGCTAGAAACAAATTAAAGAATAAAAGCCAGGTCTAGTACTATTGTCTTTTGAGGCAGAACTAGAAGCAAGAGGCAGGACAAGCAGAGACTTGCTCAAAAATCCCAAGACACAGCAGGGCTACCATGAACAACATTCATGCAAGGCAACTGGGAGTCGAGACATGCAGTGCAAAACACCAGGCAATACACTCAGGCCTGATCCTGCAATAAACGCAGTTCATCATCTAGATGAAGCTGTATCAAATCTGCAACCACTCCTCACAATGGATCAAATCATCTGACCTGTCAGACAATTTGGCTGTACACAAATCCAGCGCGACTACTAGTGAAACCTCACCATTACTCTCAAGATCAGCAAATACTTCTTGACACTGTCAATAGATCACATGCCACAGAAATAGTGTACATCTTACAAGCCGCCTTCTACACTTGTTTATTGATAGAAATTAGGTTAATTGTGATAACGGTACAAGGACCTACTGTTCTAACAAATACATCTTATCTTTTTGCTTTCTAGCACCCACTTTTGCCTGTCACAAACTTTGTAAAGGGTCTGAATTATGAATTCACAGAACCAGATTTCATACTAACAGTAATGAACACGACCATATTCAACAAGACAGAATAGATACCCTTTTTGATTTCACTTTTACATACATAGCAGCAATAAATTTCACCTGTACAGCATTCTGGCAACAGAGTGAGTCATGGCCAAAACAAACGTCTCTAAATCCTCAGTGGCGCTCACTAAAACATAAAAAAACAAGCAAGAAACATCAGGAAACTAAAGAAATTCATCTGGTTCCAGTCTTGTGGTTTTTCTTTTCTAAGGAGATGCCCCAGTGTTACATGACATGCAGAATTAATGAGTATCTCAGTGATTTATGAACAGCACAGGACTCGAGTGAAAAAGGCAAGTCTACTTCTCAAATGCTCCTCTGACTTCCCAAGGAGGCTGTCAGTCCAAACAGGAGCAAGATTCTCATTGGAGAAAATACATCTATAATTAAAATACTAGGGTTTTTTACTTCTTGGTGGGTGGTGATGTTTTTGTTTCTTTTCTTTAGAGTATACACTTGAGGAGCAAATCTGATCTAGAGTGATTATTAAAATTCAAATAAGAAAATGCAAACCTAGGTAACAGCTTGAGTTTAGACAGTAGTCAAACAAGAGATCTGAAGATCTCTAAAGATATGTAGTCTTGCCATTGTTTCCAAAATATTGAGGCAAATAGCCACAGAAAACCCAGAAGAAATTTTAATAATTTACTACAGCAACTGGCTCATTAGCAATGATGAAAACTTGTTCGGGAAGGATTTATTTGATCATGTAAAAACAACCACAGAAGCCTTTAAATTAAGTTCCAAAAAAATAATTTTCAGTGTCTAAGGTTGCCTCATAAGAGTACCACTGTTCTGCTCTTGCAGGTTTTATGTAAGATTTTGCGTGAACTGCAAAACATGCCTCTAAAACTGCTGTTTCTTGTAGGAAGCAAGAAATGCATGGAATGTATACGAAGAGCTGAAATGAATTAAGAGCTATAGTCTGCCTTAGTCCTAGATCATCTTACATTATATGGATTCCAGTTTAATTCTTTTGTACCATCACCCAGCTGACTCTTTTTGGCCCCATGAAATCCTGCTTGATGCAGTTTTAATTTAGAAGCTGTTTTTATAGTTCATAATGTAACATAATCTAAGAATTATATTATTATATTATGCTCTCTGTAGCTTGTCTCTTTGTGTATGAAAATGACGTCCCCCTACCATACTGCTTAGCCTTTTGTCTTCTTTCTGTCACCACAACAGAGGAATCATCTCCTTGCCTGTCATCACACCCCTTCACAAAGCATTTCTTCCAGACTTAACCCCCCAGCAGCGTGGCCTAGTAAGTTAAATAGTTAAAAAGTTAAAAATAACCATCATGCTACTTTTATTGGGTGAAAAAAATGCCAAGGTCCAGCCTTTTGTATCCTGAATATACACTTTCACCACAACGGAATGAAGTAACACAGGATTTAGCAAAACTAATTAAAATGTGGAATTACAAAAATTAGTACATTTTCTAAAGCAATGGAAAGGGACAACTGATCTATTTAAACTCCAGAGAGAAAATAAACCAAAAGGAAAGGATGAAACATCTATTATGGATTCAGTGAAAATCAGCTGTTATTGAAATAACGACTAGCCATCATCAGAACTTTGTGGATCATCTCTTCTCATAGAAGGCAACAGACTGCTCAGTAATTCCTTGAATACGTGACTTTGCCAGGTGGACTCCAGGGAGAAGGTGCTTCATCCCCACGGACAGCCTGCAACTTCTTTTGCTTCTTCTCAAACTGCTCTCTCTTCTCTTTCTTTTCCTGAGAATAAAAAGCTGTGTCAATAAAACCAAACCAAAAAGCAACAAAAAAAACCCCAAAAAGCCAACTCCAACAGAAAAGTTACAATTATTGTTATTCCTCTCTTGTGTAAAACCAGAGGTTAACATTTGTTAAGAAGTTAAGATTTGCCTTTTGGAGCTCAGCACATCCCTTTTAGGGATTCAGTCACACACACTGCACAACGCAACACAAGAGGCTGTGACATCTGATGTCATTTACGATTAAGGTTACTGTCTCAAGGATGGGCTGGTTTTGTGCACTATCTAAACAAAAAGCCCAACAGAAGACTTAGTGGATTAGGTTCTGTATTTGTCTTGTACATAATTATTCTCATTTTAATTACTTCTTTTCTTTAAGAGGGTACCTAAATCACAATGCTAAGTATGTTGTTCTCATTACATAAGAACAGGGATGCATCTTTGTAACTTTCTGTACTTATTAAATCACACTTGCCATGTACTAGAACAAACTGAGAAGTAAACAACTTATTTATAAACAAATATCTATCTAACTTCTATTACAAACACGGAAGGTTCTGATGATATTTTCTACTGTTTCAAACAGCAATGGGCAGTTAGGATGATGAAGGATAAGCAAGATACTTGCAATATTCTTTTTGTGTATGATTAACTAAAGACTTTCAAGAGTCTTGTCATTCAAAAAATAATTTACAATTATTTATAATTATTTTTAAATTTTTATATTGTTCTATTCTGTATCAAATAAGCATTCCTCTTTGCAAAGATGACTGCTGTTTCAACAATGTGAGCACCAGCATCTAAGGATGCGTCTACATCCACAATTTCATACACTGGAGAGTTCTTTATAGGTCCGAATTTTCCTTGTATCATACTTGCAGCTTTGTGGTGCATGCTCGAGCGCACCGCTTACTGACTTAAAGTACTGACTTCTCTTGGTGGAACCAAGGTTGACATTATGGACCAGAGCATAACTTACGCTGCCCCACTTGAAAGGTGGGTAAAAGGTCCTTGAGCAGCTGGCTTTCTGGCACATGTACAGTGCCTTCATTCCTAGGACCAACACCTGCCATATACATCATTGGTAGTAAAGATGCAATGTGGATACGCAGGCCTAAAACCATCATCAGTTGTGCCAAATCCAACCTCGGTCCTTTCCTCTTTGGCAGCCCATCAGCCAGTATTTTGAAGCACCAAAAAAGTTTCGTATTTTCACATGTATGAACTGCATCGCAGTGGAAGTACTGCTCTTTGAAGATAGCCCTAAGATAACTGGCACTCTCAGATAACCCATGATCCTATCCCTCTGTGGGACACTGTATATCCTGCAAATTCCCAAGATCCTAGCAGTGTTTGCCTGCTATACATAAGTGAGAAGAGAAACAGTGAGGTAACTGTGGCTAAGGGATTAGGCGGGTAAATGGGGGTAGAAGTCTTATTGTAAAAAAAGGGAGCTTAAGCGGAAGTTTCCTCGTTTTACATGTACGCAGCAGTCAAACTGTACTAATGCTAGCTATACATGTGATACGTACAAAAATTTAAAAAAGCATAACATGCACTGAAACATCAACCCTATCTATATGATTTTAATCTGTGCCCTTTAGGTCTTTGTTAACATAAATCTAAACATGTTAGGAATTCAGCTAGGAAAGTCTGGTCTGGCTAAATAAACACACAATTATTTCATGTTGTTACTAGTAAAGCCAATTAAAACCAAGACAGGGGTTGCATGGAGAAGTTATGCCCTTTGCTAAAACAAGCGATACAGACGTTCATCACAGTTAGCATTTATTATGCTAAAACATTATCTCTCCATACAAACTGTCTCCTGCTTATTATATGGAGTAATTAAGACAAACTGGCCTTGTAGTACTTCTCTGTCTTCCTACACTTTTGCCTTCTTTCTCCTTCTGAAGAGATATTCCTCGGATGAACACAACTAGTGGGTTTGGGTCTTTAGAACAAGTTCAAGATTTTTTTTTTTTTCAGGAATTCTTAAAGGGAACTGGTTAGTACCCTAAGGGGAAAGGATTCTGCATTATCAGTGATATCTTTCAAAAAAGGCAAGAAGAAAAGTGCCAGCAGTACAGATGAGCTTGGGAAGAACGTGTTCTATAATGGAAGACACATATGATTCATGTTCCTGTTTTGGAGTATTTGCACATATCCAGCATATTTACTTTTACAAAAATTTAATTTTATTCTACAAACCTTAGGATCTGAACCTGTATTTGACTTTCAAAGACACATAAGGGCAGGTAACTGAAAATTCATTAAAAACAGGACCTATTGCAGCAGTGTTGGCAATTATTTGAGAAATCAAGTGTTACAAAGAAATGTGCATACTTTATAAAGCACTCTTTACTGAATACATGTTGCACAACAGACTAATGTATGAGAAACCCAAACCAAAGGTAAAGCATACACCCACCCAGGAAGGGAATGAAAGTTGCTTTGGATTTTTTAATCATGTCTCAGTTTTGAATGCTTGGGTTTAAAGACCCAGCCTTCGTGAGTGAATCCCAGTGCCAAGGAAAGTCTTGAGTTAAGTTAACTCATTTTTAAAAGATTAAGTTTGACATGAAGACATACTGGCTTCTTCCCTGCATTCAACACAGACAAGGCTTTTTACATTCTAGTCCTAACCACAATTCACATTCTCACAAGACATAAATGATATAAATCTTCCCTAAAATAATAAATAAGATGTTACTTGCGCTAACAGGAGAAGAGTAACAGAAATAGTGAAAGATGAAAACAATAACTGTAGTTTGTCATACAGTACATCAACTTCATTGTATGGCTTGATTTCTCTGTGGAAGTTTCCTACTCAACAGCCTAGTAAGTTGAATACATTTTTCACTTCTTCTGGGAAGATCACATTCTTTAGCAGTATGACTGCCACACAATAATTGAATTTTAGATAGTACAGAAGCCTTACAACATTTAAGAGGAATAACAATAACAGCCTTATTTCTACCATATTGCAATGCCAGGAGATTAAAATTCCAATATAGAAAGTATTTTCAGATAGATCTTATTAAACCACATGAAATGAATAACCCACATCAGCTGTTTCTAACCCAGAAAAGCAACAAATCCATGAGACTCATCCAGTACATCGTTTCCTGATGGTTTTAAACAGCTTTAAAATGCCAAAAATAGGTGCTGAGCATGCTCAACCTCAAGGTAAAATTTCAAACTTATTCTAGGGCATGTAACCTTACTATGTTGATCTTCAAGAATTATTTGAGAGCAGCCTTACTTCTCATCAACCCATACTAGGTTCATGTTTACCACATAAAATGGAGAACTTAACACACCTAGGATACTCACTTTCCTCTACAGAAAACAGGTATCAAGATTACTATCTCAAAAATAATAGAAACTAAACTGATCTGTTGTTATTGGCTTTCTACATGATTCTTCTCCACATCCTACTCCGCAGCATAGGTGCATGCCAATGGCACGTGTCAGACACTGGTAGTATGTATTAAGTAAAAAGTGATCATTTACCAAGCATAACATCTAGATTGCCTTGAAGAGGACTTGGTGAGTAGCAAGTCAAATACTATGAAACAAACAAAAAAATCAGAAGCTTAAATTTCCTCAGCAATACTAAAGACTCTCAGCTCAAGATTATCCTTTTTATATTAGTATTTTACAAGTGTTAATAGCCTTTTTCAGGGCATTTACTTTCATGCTTAATAAGTAATCTTCTCTATGCACTTATGTTATCAAACATTCACACAATGACCTCTAAAAGTGTAAGTAACAGAATTTCCATTAACATAAAAGCAGAATGTTTCTTATATGTTAGAAGAACTACAAGGAGATTTTTATGTCTCTTTTACCCATGCATTATGGTCAACACCTAGATCAGAAAAGCTGAGGATGAATTTACACATTTATTTCTGATGAATGTTAACGAAAACATACTAGAATACTTCCTACTATATTACTCCTATTTTATTTCCCTTCAAACAAAAATCCTCTTATTTGAAATAATGCACTTAAAAGACTTCCACAATTCTACCTGCTCAGATTTGATGCCTGTTTATCTACCTGTAGGCAGATATCACCTTTGTTCCCTTGATAATACATTGACAACTTTACAGGCATTTCTCTCCTGCATTTCACGAAGGTGTGTATTTTCTCTATTACTATACAAAGTGAGATAATATTCTGGCCAAACACGATGACAGAGCCATTGCACTATATGCTTTCTCAAATAAAGGTATGTTAGCTGCAAAAACCAGCACCATTTCAGAAAGTAAAAATGTGAAGACCGGGCATGAGACACATCAGTCAACACTTGCACATAGACACTGAAAATGAGACAATTTTAGAGGTACCTCTGCCAACCAATTCAGTAGCTATCACATCCTCCAACACCTGCTTGTTTTTTGAACTGCTCCTCGCATGTAGGCACGTGTACACCCATTTAGATCTGGTCATTCCTCCAACTACTAAAATTTGTGTTAATAACCCCACTGAAGTGAAGTGATGACCTGAGGAATTTATACACAGTTTGAACAGGGGGGCCTGTGTGAGGCAGCACGTTTCATTCCTCTAAAAAGGGGTAATTTTTTTACTTTCTTACAGAGTCCAAGACAGCAAGGAAGTCAAATGTACAATGGAAGGTAACATTCATGCTTTGGTACAACTACGCTAATTGACGATAGTCTCAGTAAGCGAGCATACCAGGACAGAGCGTTAGCTACTACTCAAAGCACAGTACTTGCTTCCTTGGGAACCGGGAATATTGATTTAGCAAGAAATATCTAAGAAATAATCATTTGACAAAACTGAGCTGGAAACCACTTGACAAAGGGGACTAGAGAAAGTACTTCTTACCAATGATTAGAGAAATCAGAGGTATTCCAACAGGGGACTGGGCCAAATAAGATCTTAAAAGACAAACTTAAGACTAGAAAGGTTTGAAAACAGAGTGAAGGGAAAACATGCAGGCTCTTACAGTTTTACATCACTGCGTATTTCTGAGTTAGCCAAGTAAAGGATGATTGTCCTTTTAAAATCTGTCCCACACCCATATATCTGCTTGACTCAGTTCTCATATATTCCCCCCCCCCCCAAAAAAAAAAAGAAAAAAAAAATAGAAAACCCACTTGAGACTCTGGAGAAGATTTTTTTTAAGCTATTGACAGTACAAATGAATCCCTGTAAGGACCTTAAGCCCGCTGAGTTGCAAGACCCCATTCTTATAAAGAGCAACAGAGACCGTATGTACAGGATGCATGCCAGAAATCCCAAGGAAGAGAGAAAACAGAAGAAACACTCTCAAACTAAGAAAACTTTGAAAGTCAGTATGATGAATAACTGGTCACAGGGTGAGAATGAAAAATGCAGGTTTTTCTTTAACTAGCAAGTCACAAATCTTTAAGAAAACAGTATTAGTGATCTCCCTTCTAGTTTGTCTTTCTGTAGCAAGGAAAAAAATTGCCTTATTGTTGTGACTAGAGTACTAGATTAGTGCTTAACAATTGTGATTAAAGTACACCGTTGAAGGAAAAATATAATTGGAAGCATCAGAGTTCCACCCTTTCTAGTAAATGGAAATAATCTCAAACCTCATTACAACTGCTTTTATCAATTTTAAGTTATACAAATCTTCACTTTAAATATTTCCTTGAATTCCTTGAATATACATGCACACACTGTTGGAGCCAGGGATGCTACTCGGCTGTGCAGGTTTTGTGCTGCAGTGAGCTGGCTCTTCAGAAGTGGTTGCTCCTGACATAGAATGTCAAAAAACGAAGACTGACTATGAAATTCAAAAGTCTATGACATGTAGGTCGGGAGAATATATTTTCCATGTGTTCTAAATATCAAGTCCACCGTATTTTATTGTCTTGCTCAAGAATTTTGGGGTACTAGCTATGTAATGCTGCCATCGTCTGGCCTCTCCCACACCAGCATAACAAACCATGAGTACTACAATACAAAAGCATTCACACTCATTACCACATTAATCTTGGTTTTGACAAAGTGCAAACAAAAAAATATGAAATACCAGCCATCTTTCATATTCCTCCAGAGCCTTTTTATTTTTTTCTTCCTTCTTTGCCTGTTGTATTTCTTGCTTTCTTCTCTCTAGGATTTTTTCTACTTTCTTCTGTTTCATATATTCTTCCTTTTTTTCATTCCTATATAGTGAGAGGGAAGAACACGACATCATCATGTAACTGACTAAATGCTGCAACTGTGACTGATTAACTAAATTGAGTCAAAAGAGATATTTTACGCATTTAATGAAGGATAGAGAATATGTATTCAAAATCTTCATAGTCCATCTTTACACGCTGTATCACTAAGGTATAAACGAACCTACTGTTCTATCTACTATGGCATCACCTTTTCTGTACTACTTTCTCCCTTCTTTGGTATGACATAAAAAATTAGATTCAAAACTTCTGTGGGTAATAGTAAGTCGCACACAATCTGTGAAAACTCTTGGCTTGCAAAACTAACAAAGTATTTATCCAGCAGACGCATCTCATTTGCTTCTGAATATATCTGCATTCATACACTGTATTCCACAAAACTTTAAGATAAAGATTTACCTTCCTTCCAATGACTTAGGAATTAAGCATGAGACTAATCACATAAGACATTATACTACTCATTGAATCTTACTTCTCAGTTGCAGTACCTCTGCCTGGACTCAGTCAGTAGCCTTCTGGGAAGGAAAGTATTTAAGTTACTAAACTGGACGAAGCTGTACAGCTTGTTCTTATTACTATACCTGTCCTCCATTGGGCCTGAAGAGCCTGATCCCAAGCACGCCATTGTCTCCCAATGAAAAGCACACCAAGCACTCACAGCAGACCTATTGCATTTCTAAGCAAAGATTTGGGAAACTATAATATTCCAAAACCCAGTGGACTAGTACCATTTTTCAACTGCTGACATGTTGTCTCTCTTCTTCTCTGCAACCAGTTCCTCTTCTTTTTTCTTCCTGATTATTTCAGACTGTTTTTCCTTTCTGCTTTGCTCTCTTAAATATTCCGCTTTTCTTTCTTTCCATTTCTCAAATGCCTAAAGAGGACCACAGATTCATTACAAATTTTACCCCTCACCCTTCTGTCAATACTCCACTCACTTGTTCTGTATTATTATTTTCTTAATTTCTACAGATTCCAATTTTGGAGTATTTGTAGCATTGCTCAGAAGTGGGTATCACTATACCTAAAAAGAATAAATTATTTTTCCCAGTAAGTAACAGTTCATTGCCAATGTAGTAATATGGAGTTTATTTTACGTTCAGTTAATAGAATCCAAATATGGAAAAATACCTGGTTTTGTACAAAAGTAAACACTTCATACTTCCAACAGAACAGAATCTAACACGAGCTTTCTTCAAAAATTAACCACGTTTCGATTTTAGAGTCTAGCTAATTTCCATCTCTACCTGGATTAATCAAAATTATTCTCAACAATCTCCTGAACCATACTGGATACACATTTATGTACATATTTCACATCACCTTCTGTGCTGCTTCTATCCTCTCCTCATTCTGTTCTGATGTTTTCTTTTTCTTAAGTTCCTCAGCCTTCTTTTTTTCACTTAACTTCTTTGCTTCTCTTCCTTTCTTTTTTTTCCAGGCTTCAAAAGATGCAATTGCTTCCGCTCTTTTAACAGCTTCTTCCTACATTGAAAATAAGAGTCTACTTTTAAATACACTTAAATATAAAAGTATAATTGAAATAGTATGCTTTAAACTCTGTCAAATGTAGGATTAGATGGAGCAATAAAGAAATGGAAATTGATTTGCAGACAAATTTGAGTAATCCTCAAAATTAAATTTTAACTATACAGAAGGTTTTTTTTCTATGGTCCTTTTTAATTTAACTTAATCAAATGAAGCAAGCTACTCCTGTGAAATATGTGTAGAAGAATATGAAATACATGTTAAATGCTTAGCAGTGAAACATATTAAATACTTAAAAGACTAATTAAGAATTGTGTATATACTATTCAAAATACAGTCCTCTGTAAGAAAGCATCTCTTGAGATAGTGAGCAACCTCATTTCCTAACAGATAACAAATTAAAACTTAACACCTGAAGGGTTGAGCATCCCAAGGTCTTTGTAAACAAACCTGAAAATTAATCTGAGAAGCATACTTTTAACATACCCCATGTAAATGTGTAGGGAAGCATCAGCCACACAACCTTTACAGCAACCATAACAAGTGGGACATGCCATTTACTGTTTCAACTCACCAGACACCTCAAATGCTTTAGAATAGCAGAGTGATGTAATTAGGCAGAAAGCACGGGTAACCATACTTGAAAGGATTATAGTTTGTCAACTTCTTATAAAACAAGAATGTAAACAAACCTTTTCAGTATTGTTCCTTAGATTTTCAGCTTTCTTCTTTTCAATTCTCCTTAATTCCTGCAGAAAGACCCTCTTCTTTTCCAACCAATTCTGCAAGAATCATTAGAAGACTTTTAAAGCCTTTTTAAGGCATAACTAAAAAAGTTCTGTTGAAACAACCAAATATTATTAGAGCTGCACCAATATAATGACTACCACAATTACTCTTAATTCTTCCACGTGCTACTTAAATAACTACCCCATGTGGAAGACTAAGCTGTGATCACACAAACATTGTGATCAACAAGGTCTAAGGTTCTAAAATCATAGCTACAAAATATGAAAAACCTTAAGGATCTTTAAAAATGAATCTTTAAAAAAAAAGCAAGCATTAAAAAATGAAAAAGAATGGAATAAAGATTCTCATCACTTGGTATATAGGACGACTATTTACATTTATGGCCTCTCTTGCAAATACCTATAATTAAAGAGAACAAAATCCAACTGGGAAGAGTTAGACTTCAGGCATTCATAAAGTGTTGTTAGTCATTTGCAGAATAAGGATTAAATTTTCAAGGTTTAATTATGTATCTGGTATGCTGCTTAGAGATACAAGTGTCCTAACTGAAGCCTATTTTACCTTTAAAAATTATGAAGACAATATAAATATGGATTTGAGGTTCTCAATTTTGTTCTAGAACCATAACAAATATTAAAAACACATACCAATATGAACAGCATCTGTTAATGAAAGTTTTTCTCACAGATTAGTAGCAAAAATCTGTTGAAACCCACAAACTAATCGTTATGAAATTCTACACAGAATCCACATAGATTATCCTTCTAGAGATAATACTAGACTTGTTTTCACTTTTCCTGAATGCCAACTGAATAGAACATACCAGGAAAAGAAACTTTAAACTACACGCTTACTTATGTTAAGGAAGAAGCAGAAATAAATGAAAGTATTCTATATGTCTGAAAATAGCCTGATGCAATAAATTATGAACCACCATCTAGCTTTTAAGTTTACAATTTGATGGAAAGGCATAGCCAACAGAATAAAGGATTATTACACCTGTAAGCATATGCAAGGAATATACTCAGAAATACTGATTTCAAGAAAATAAGAGGTGTTGACTCCTACAACAGGACTTTTATGTGCATAGTTTTGTTTGTTCATTGTTTTGTTTGGTTTTTATTCATTTGTTTTTAAGATCTACCTGGAAAACAGCTGCTCGTAAACTATCTGCTTTGTCAAATTCTGTACTGCTGTTCTGCACGTGTTTATCCTCCAACACCTTTAAAGTTCCCAGATATTGAGATGAAACACGTGTAGCTGATGGAAGAGCTTTCACCTTTTTCTTTAATTGTGCAGGAGACAGAGATCTATGAAAATACCAAGACACAAACATATTAATCATCTTTCCACTTATTGCAGCTGATATCAAGTAGCATTCCTTTTATTTCCGTGTATACCTAAAGTTACTGTGATGCTGTTTTTACATGCACTTGGCTGGGGACAGGGGAAAAAGGAAAGGAAGAAGCCCATTTTCTTCTGAGGGCTTTATTATTGCCAAGCAAGCCACTATTCAACATATTCAGCCCAAGAAAGTTCACAAATTCCTCATACTTTCACCTACAAAACAGCCTGAAACCTGTAAAGACATCATGGACTGGATTCATGGGTGGATCCAGTAGCACACGCTCATCACAGACACTAGTGAAAGACTTGGAGTCTGATCTGATCTAACCCTGAGGAAGGGTTATAATGACATGCCACATTTACGAAACTGTTTTCTACAGATGGTCAGAGGTTGTCAGCAGTGAAGACAATGCTGACAGAAAATGAGTGAAGCAGCATTGTCAGGGTATTTATATGCATCTTACACTCTGCTGTGTAAGACTGTCATACAAAGCATCTTTCTCTTACCTGTCAGATAAAGAAGCTTTTGGGTTTTGTAGAACACTCTCTTTTGTTTCACTTAGTTTCTAAAAAACACAGAGGTAAAGTAAAATTATATAGTCTCCCAAGCAACAGAACTAGACCAGGATGAAACAGATTTTTACAAAGCTAACAAGGATGTTGGGAGTAGGACTTAATGATCCTTATGGGTCCCTTCTAACTATGACGTTAGAAAAATATGCAGGAAAGCTGCTCTAATATAGACAGGGTAAGAAAGTAAAAAAATCCAACAAACCAAACAAACTTTCGGAATGCCTGTCTCTTTTTAGAATGGCACCTAGAAATGTTTCTTTGTATTACATAAAAATATAGTCTATAGTTTAGAAATACCAAGGAGCAAAAAGAACCCAGCTGGGCAGTGGGTTTCTCTGTTATTATATCAACACTCTTTTAACTGTTTTTAATATTCACCTTTAACTGTTACACATATCTACATATTCTTTTTCTTATGATGAAGCATAAACTGCTTTGCATCTTATCCGTTATTCAAGTCACACCATGGATTTCGTCCTCTGCCAACATACACTGCTCATTCCCATTCAGCTAACCTCACAATAGAGATTTGACATTTTCACTCAGATAACGGTATTTCATTAAGATTGGAAAATGCATGTTTCAGTACCTTTATCTGGTTTAAATGATTTGTGTGCAAAAGGTATTCCCTACATCTTCCATAGATCTACATAGAATTTGTAGGAGCCTCAGCTCTAGGAGCCCGAGATAAACTGTCAGCTTTACAAACAGAGTTCTACACGTTTAAGGTACCAACAGTAACTTTACAAAACCTTTTACTGTGCTCCTAGGACGCTGTTCTAAACAAGGGTAAAAATGCATGCGAATAATACCTTAACAGAGTCCTCTGAAGTGTTCTTTGCCTCCCCATGCTCAGACTTATCGCTCGCTGATACTTTCTGTATTGTATCAGTTACTATTTGCTCTTCCACTATTTTCACCATTTCAGCTGAACTGTCATCTGTTGACTTCTCTAATTTCTTTGTTTTCTCATACACTGTGGTCGTCATTGCTTCTATCACAGAAGGGGATTTTCTACTACTGTCCTCCAGTTTCAAGTCACTGGTGCGGATGTTTTGATCTTGATCTAACGGGCGAAAAATGATTGAGAGCACAGATTAACAAGAATTTCATTGTTTCTCAATGTATTTTCTGTGTACTTCTACGAATTATATGCACTAATAAGAAGACTATTCACTTGTATTGTATTTAAATGTACGACTGGAGTATCAGCTGAAGTTTTAACAGATGTTATAGAATGTGTGAGCACGACAAAGGCAAAACCTGCCATCTGCCTCACCACCCAAACACGGTTCTAGTGCTGCAACCAAAAGCAAGAGCCACTGCAATCACAGCAAGAGCTCTTCTGACATCTAGCAAACTACTAATGAAGTCTGTTTGACAATTTGGGCAACAAAAACTACTTTCATTGTGTGGTGTTTTTCAGGGGTGTGGGACACAGAAGAAAATAACGGAAAGATTCTGCAGTGAGGATTTAAACAAAATATCACCTCAATTTAAATGCATGCCTAAGTGGTGAAATCATCATTTATGAAACACTTTATTAATACTTAAAAAACATTTTTATCAGATCTGAACTGGCATTAATGCAGAGATCTAAATTTGTAAAACAATACAGACACAAATCAAAAAAGGCCATGGTAAATTCCAAATTACAGTCTTCCACAATTTTCTGATGGAATTCTTAAAAGAAATATAAGTTGTGGATGAGAGATGACCTCCAAGTTACCTGAAGAAAGGAATATCAATGCTGACAATCTAAGAAGTTTAACCTAGATTTACAATGATGAAGGTAAGTTCGAGGTGACAAGAATTCTGAATTTATATGTGAACCACTTCCTATCCTCTGTTGATATGTAAACTTCCCTATTTTACTTTACACTTACTAGATAGTAAAACTGTATATAAAGTGTAGGCATCAGAAACTGTACAACTCTAATTAAGCTGCAGCACTTAGTGCACAGGACACTGAAGACAGCAGATTTACTGCTGACTATGAGCGCACTGTAGCATGAACTTCACAGACCTTCACGTGCGAGTCAGTTTGGCTCTGTTTGCAAAATGGATACAAAATACTAACCTTCCCATGGTTAGCTGAAAATGCCACATAAAACCTGTAAGTACTATTATTGTAGTTCCTTCCTTGACAGTTCAAGCTATACGTTTGATCAGTCTGCTTGAAATTCTTACACCTGCACACTTCAGCATTATATTTAAACAATCTTTTCCAATACCTTTTCCTCCACTTCTGTTGCAGACTCCATATCATAGCTGTTTCTATGTCCTCCTTTGTCATGACAACACCACCTCTATTATTCTCTTTATCTTATGCTGTCCCTGCACCTGGAGAATCTACCCATTCCGGTATATTGATGCCCATATCTTTTTCCCCATACAAACTCTCCTTAGACACTGCTTCATTAATGATGCTTAAAAGCACCAAGCTATACCGAGCAAATTTGCTAATCCAAGGTATCAGCAAAATAAAAAAAAGGAAAACTGAAATTAAACACAGATCTAAGCATATTTGTTAATTAGTACTCAGTACATTGCCTGAGTTTTCAACTTTTGTTCACCTTTCTGCATTAAATTCTTCAAGCCAAGTCCTATCTGTCGTCTCATTAGGCTGCAGCATATAGACATTACATAGGCCATACAGCCAGCACTTTTCTTGCTGCATCTGACAGTCTATGTTACCTACCTGTTACAGTCCTGCCCACAGCAAATTACCCCCAGCATGATTCCCTTAGGAAATTAAAAAAGGTGTCTAACAGCCTATTCCAGTGCTTTTCAACATGGGGTCCATGGATTTTTTTTGTAACCAGTCTGAAAAAGGGGACTAAGAAAGGTAAGTTCAATGGATACTGCTGAGAAGCCCACAGATTTGTATTTCTTAAAGGGTCTGCACATCCCCTAAGAACTGTTAAGGATTCACAAATCCAAAAAAAATAGAAAAGTGCTACTTAATTTGTATTAAACTTTGTGGAAAAGGTACAGGAAGACGTGAAAGATTTACCCAAGTCATGTTGACTGCTTAAGAGGAAATGAAATTAAAATTACTTATTTTAAGTCTCAAAGAGCTTAGGCGATGAAGCATACACTTGACACAAGTCAAAGTTCAAAAACTAAATTCTCAAAGTTTAATCTCTTCCTCTCCATTCCTGGGTAGGCCTCTAGGGCCAAATTTCTCAATACCTGGGATGATAATGTACTTGGACACAACTGCAAGAATGAGGCAGGGCCATTCTCAAAACCAGAACAGAAGGAGAAAGAAGGGCATGAGACAAAACTAAAAGAGAGTAAAAAGGAAATGAAGAATGCCACTGATTTTTAAGACCACTTGTATTGGACCACTAGATATTACTAAGGTATAAATGATAACATTTATCTGGTTCCATGTATCTAAGTTCTACCTTTTGCAGGTGGTGCTTCTCCATGCATCAGTAAATTGGAGTCTCCAGATCTTTCATTGTGGGAAGTAAAATTAATGGAAAATGGTGGTGAAGTACTTTCTAGCCATGGACCCTTAGATCAGAAAGTGACAATTAAGTGAGCAATTCATAACAGATCAGAATAACTTAGCTTGACTTTATAATACTTGGATAGAATACTTGTTCAGAACTCTCCACGAGAAGTATAATTCTTGTTATACATTTGGAGAAATAAAACCAATCCACACATAACGCTGCAAACCATCACAAAATCCTGTTTCTAGTTAGAAAGAAAAAGAATGATGTTCTCTTATCTACCCCTCATCATAAGAATGCTACAGGCAAAGCCATTTTTTCCCACTCCTATTCTTGTCCTATTTTTCTCTCAGAAAAATTTTTCAGCTAAGTAAAAGTTAGTTTAAAAAGTTTCCAATGTAGATGGTAAAAAAAAAAAACAAAAACCAACACATATACTGTCTTACTTCAGGACCAGGGCTTTCGGCAAGCAATTTTTTCTTGGGCATGGCTTGGACATTCAGAGTAGTTAGGGATGATGTTACCGAAAACGAAGACAATCCATTTCTAGAAGTTACTTTTCCTTCTGACCTATTAAGCTCATTTTCTTCCACAGGACCACTTTTTCTCAAAATACTTCTTGGTTGAGGTAATGGTTTATAACAGCCATCTAATGAAAGAGTGCTGATAATCTCAGCTGAAAATAAGCATTATAGTTTCAGTTATGCCTATTTAAAGACATTTTAGTCTGGAACAATATTTTGTCAAGTTAGATTCAACCAACTATTTTCAGTTAAATGAGCTATTTAAATAATAGCACAACTTTCTTAATACAGTGAGGCCATATACAGACAGCTATATAAAGAGTTACAGCCACTTTTTCAGAAAGTTTAATGAAAGTTTTAAAGCTTTTAATATAATCTCTAAATAGACAACTTATTATCTCTGTGTATATATTGAAACTACACTCAAAAGCTTATGTGCAATTAGAGAGACAGAGTTTTCATAAATACACAAGAGAGCACGTATCTAATACAGCACTGTTGTAAAAAAACCCGTTTTGCTATTCTGCTTGTCCCTTTATCGACTAGGTAAGATACAGAGGGAAGACGCTCCTCTCTGCATGCTGCAGAATGGAACAACCTTGGGTAGGAGGAAACATCATGAGAAATGCAGTCGAAGAGGAGGGCTTTCACTGTATTTTTAGCTTCTCCAGTGATGTCTCTTCCCTCCCTAAGGCAGTCACTGGGCAGCAGAACCACCACCCAAGTTTCTTTCAGATTCCTGTCCTCTGGTGCCTCACCTTCCTCCTATTTAGTAATCCTACCTTCTTCGTGTTTTCTTCCCCCTGCCCTGCCACCAACAAGTTCAAGCCACACAACCGCTTTCTACCTGCCTTTTTCCTTACGTATGCCGATCCACATAGAAATGTGTATCTAATTCTGCATGTTGCCATGGAAGCATTTCTTATTAAATCCTAGTTCATACAAATCTATCGCAGGAAATGGGAGAATCACCATGCTCATCCAGCACACTCAGCAGCATAAAGTCTAATTATATAATTAGTGTGAAGTTTATAGAGCTAACAGGTCACAAAAATATTCCTACAAGTGCACTGAGACTTCTTCCATGCAGTAAATCACAAGAAAAATCAAAGGAGCAGAAAAAGCTCATTAATCTCTGCATAGTCATCTCCTCTGTTGGACAGAGATCAATTTATCTAATATAAGAAAGTTTACAATAGTCGATTACTGAAGACAATATGCTAGTATCACTGCACTAATTAGATGCACATGAAGAAAACTTTCTTCTGCCAGTCTGCACAGGCATACTGGCCAGGAAAGAGAGGAGTCTGCAGTGGCCAGCTGCACATTCAAATATTTAGCACTTTGGTGCCATCATGTGGAAAGAAAAAAAAAGGAGCTGGTATCGCTAATCATGCTCTACCAATTTCAAAGTTGTAATCTTCCATCACAGGTAACGACCAGCCATAAATTTCTCTCAACATCAAACAGGATAAATTCTTCTCCTATTAGGAAGTAGATTAAAAATATAAAGTCTTTTGACATTTTAAATTTGTAAAAGCACATATAGCCAATTTGCAGAATTCCAAGTACTGCTTTGCATATTAGAAATGAATTACCTATTCTTATAATGAAACATTACAGTTCTTTTTTTATATGTTTGACTATATATCCAAAGTGGCTCAGTATCTTCAAAGTAAAAGATCATTCGAAGGTTTTTTTTAACTCAGTGATGATGAGCAGTCTACCATTCACAGATGTTTTGGTTACAGCTCATTTTCTGACATTCTATTACATTACAGCATCATGATGTCTCAGCATCACGATTTCAACATTATATTTGCGAACACTGTCGTCCAAATTCACTGATGATAGAGAAGGGATGTCTGTTTAAGGACCTTTCCATTAAAGCATGTATGGATGCTGTGGACACTCTGAGCATGACTTTCTGTGCTGTGCACACACAGAGGAGGCAGCTCTGTAGCCCTCCCACATCTTCCATGGACAGGCACTGATAGAGACCTGGACTTGAAGTACCCAAACAGCTGTTTTTCCTCTCCTGAAAGGAGAAGGTAAACAGGCACCTCCTGCTACTTGGCCCACATTGGTTCAGTTTACCCCCTGGCAGCTGGAGGTTATTGAAACATGTATTTTTAGAAGACTATGGAATAAATTCCCTGCAAACCAAAGCAGCTGATACCTAACACAGAAAACAACCCAAATTACAACACTTTAAAATACTGTAATGTAGCTAAGCAAGTAAGAGCAACAACATTCAAATGCTTTCTTTTCACCTGATGCTGAAGCATTTCTTGTTTTGTGCACCCGTGGCTTTGGTATAGGTTTGTTTTCCTCTTGATTTCTTTTTTTCTGTAGTTCACGAAGAGGCAAGTCATTACCGTGGTCACTTTCACTATTATCACGTGGTACTTCTTCAGCAGCTGAACACTCTTCATTATTTTTCCTGTCATCGCCCTCATTTGGACTTTCTAAACATTCTTCTTCATCTTTTCTGTCATCCTGTATGTTTTCACTTTCTAAAGGCATTACTTGCTGAAGCTTCTTTTCATGAAAGGATAAAGTCAAGTCATCAGCAGCTTCGTTTTCCAAATCTGCTGCTTTTTGTGAAGCATCATCATCTGAGAGAGAACTCCCAACAGCAACTGATTTCTCAGTGCTTTCAGCACCTGAATTAGTTTCATTAAGTTCTTCCCCAATACCTGAAAATAGCATATTATCAACTTCCATTTGAGACAAGTGGGAAGAAAAACAGGACACAGAAACTGTATCTTCTATAATTTAACAGTATTTTTCATATAACACTCTCCTGACTTAAGTCTCTGAGCACTCCTCTTTCTGCACCTGTGATCTCTGCAAACCCACCAAACTCGACCCTTATTCTACCTCCTTTCCTGTCATCTGTTTCCGTGGTCCCAATCTGAAGAAAATACTTCAAATATTCGCTGGGTAATTCTTATCTGTCCTGCCGTTTCAATCCCTTCCAAAAAACTATGTCTCCAATGCCATAAGAAGTGGAAGCAAGTCAACTACAACAAAGCTAGGCATGTTTAGTTACCAGAATCCACCCTGCCCTTCTACTCTCTTCACTTCTGTCCTATCTGAAATCTACCAGAAGATACTCAAAGGAGGTATCTGCTCCAATGCTAAGGTTCACATGCTTAACAAAAATATTTTTATCTTCCAGTAGCCTGTTATTTCTAATTGACCTTATTTCAGCATTCAAAAGCTCAAGCAAGAACAAAAAAAGTCATGATAATTGAGTAACATATTTAATGTAGTAGGAGCTTTTTCTAAATCTTGTCAGCAAAGTGAAATCAAAACATCCCATGAACTTCTAAAAGATGCTTCAGATGTGAATGAAAAATGACACAGAGGAAGTCCTTTTAAAAACACATTATGATATTTAAGATTCATATTTCCCTTATCACGCAGCACCATATCAGGAAGAAGAGCTATTTGGCCAACCTCATTAGACTAAACATAAACATTACCAAATATCAAATGCATCCTGGCCCAAGAAAAACAGCCAAATCAAACCTGTTCCTGGTTTGTGTACAGGGCCAGGCAAGCATGCTCTGCAGTGTCCCCTGCAGCCCGTATTCGCTGACTGTCCAGACTGGGAAACCAGTAAGACAACATCATGGCTTTCTCTGACCACGTTCACTTTCATTCACAGTACTGTGCGCTACTGCCTCATCCAGGTGTAGAGCAAACAGTACGGCTAAGGAGTAAAACTGGCCATCACAACTGTAGGGAACAGCACAGGCTGAGTCTGGTCTAGCAGGCTGGCACCACTGCTGCTTTCTCTGGGAATTCTGCTTTTAACTTGGGAGGGGAGGACGAAGTGATTTAAAAGTTGTTACAATACGAAATCTTGGAACGTTAAATCATATTGACTCACAAAGACTCCCTATGATCTAGTAATTCGTTAGAAAAGTGAAGAACGCATGGGAAAATATTTAATTCTATCTTACCGTTTAACATGCCATCTTCGTCACTCTCGAAGTCGTCTGAGTATTCAGCTGTTTGCTCTCTTGCTGCACGAGCAGAAACTGTTTCTTGTAGTTCATCCTGAAACGGTTTCGCAAATAGCTTTTACACAAAAGGGCAGATTCACTTCTTCAGGTTCAGCACGAATTCCCCCCTCCCACACATATATAAGTAAAACTGAGCAACACGGACTGACCCGCTTAACCGAAAATTATTGTGAAGAATAAGCAAAACACAGTGTTTTCACTTTATCATCATCCCCCCAATTTTTCTGTGTTAAACTCGCACTCCACGTATTAATTTATACTTCTTATGCTTCATAGGAAACGTATCTTGCCGATCCCTTTTCCATTTTCGGCAATAACGATCCTGTATCACCGCATGACGCTTTTGCCCCCCGTTCTGTGTTCTGATGGGCAGGAGCACAGCCCGAAGCCCCGTCCGGTCCCGCCCGGCAGAGGCGGCGAGCGGGGACTGACGGCGCCTCCGCTGACGGCCGCGGCGCCACCGCCTGAACCCGGCGGCAGATCCGAAACAACCGAAGAACGTCACTGGAGCCACCGCTGCTGCTTCGGACTCTCTGCTGCGGGACACCACAGGCGCGCCGTGTTTACGTGGGTTCTGAAAGCAACTGGCCTGATTTATAGATTAAAAATATATTTTTTTTTTAAATGTGACGAAAGGCAGCAGTATCTCCAGAGGGGAAGACCCCCGAGCCACGCGCCGCCGGAGGGAGAGCGGGTTGTTCGCCACGGGTCTCCCCCTCTTCCCCAGCACCCGCTGCGGGCCGCCGCGGGGCCTTCAGCCACAGCCGCTTCGGCAGGGCTACCGGGAGCGGGGACGGCTCGGCCTTAGCGCGGCCGCTTCCCCGCTCATGCGCGGGGAGCAGCGCCCACGCTGAACGGAACCCCCTTCCCCGCTTCCATTTTGACAGCAAATCGCCCTTTTTTTTTTTTTTTAATTTTTTCTTTTTTTTTTTTGGCGCGTATGGCCTTTCACAGCAAATTACGGCAGCCGCAGCAACCTGCTGCCAGGCAGACGCCGCCGGCCCCACAGGCCGCGCTCCACCCCCCCCCCCCCCTCCGCTCACCTGTACGGAGCTGCGCCGCCCCACCGCCCGCCCGCCGGCTCCTTCCCCCGACATGGCGGCGACCGCTCGCTCCGGCCCTGCGCCTGGCAGCGCCGCCGCCCGGCCCTCCCGGCAGCCCCGGCAGCCCCGGCCCCGCCCGCCGCGGCACCGCCCGTCGCCCGGCAACGCCGCCGCGCCGGAGAGAGCGGGTAACGGGCGGGCGGCGGCCCCGGGGCCTGCGGCGGAGCGTCCCGCCCGCGGCTGCAGGCCGGTGGGCAGCGGCAGCCGCGGCACTCTGAGCCTGAGCTTGGCACTGCTGAGCGCCCACGGCTCAGCCCAAAGCCTCGGTCCCTCCTTTCCCCGTAACTACAGGCGCGGAGGACCAGCAGGTCGAGGGAGGTGGTTCTGCCCCTCTGCTCCGCTCTGGTGAGACCCCACCTGGAGTACTGCGTCCAGCTCTGGGGCCCCCAACACAAGAAGGACATGGACCTGTTGGAGTGGGTCCAGAGGAGGGCCATGAAGATGATCCGAGGGATGGAGCACCTCTCCTATGAGGAGAGGCTGAGAGAGTTGGGGCTGTTCAGCCTGGAGAAGAGAAGGCTCCGGGGAGACCTTCCAGTATCTGAAGGGGGCCTACAGGAGAGCTGGAGAGGGATTTTTTCTAAGGGCATGTAACGATAGAATGAGGGGTAATGGCTTCAAACTGGAAGAGGGTCGATTTAGATTAGACGTTAGGAAGAAATTCTTTACTGTGAGGGTGGTGAGGCACTGGCACAGGTTGCCCAGGGAAGCTGTGGATGCCCCATCCCTGGAGGTGTTCAAGGCCAGGTTGGATGGGGCTTTGAGCAACCTGGTCTGGTGGGAGATGTCCCTGCCCATGGCAGGGGGGTTGGAACTACATGATCTTTAAGGTCCCTTCCAACACAAACCATTCTAGGACTCCATGATTCCGTGATCTGTGCATCAAAAGTGGGGCCCTCCGTCAACGCCGAGCAACTTTCTTACCTGGGTCAAAGTCAGACGTCACCCATGTGCTGCAGAAGCCAGCTGAAGTTGACAGGATGTATTATTTATGTCCATATAACCCATATAGCTGTTACCACAAGATGTATGTACATATATGCTGCTCAGGACATGCCATTGCAGTAGGAGCCAGGAGTGACACAGGTTCATCAGCCCCACTCTTATGGTCAGGTAATTGTCCAAAACTTACCGCTTAGGATTTAAGCACTGGCATGGACAATGCTTTCCATAAGGAACACACACATTTCGGTGCTCTCTAGGAAAAAAAAATTCACAGCACCTGTGCATTAATCTGAATGAAAGTTTAGAGATGAAGGAATAACAGTGGTGTAGAAGTGAATCGCCTGGTGCTTAGCTCTCCTAATACTCCTATTTTTACTTCCTTGGGACACGGTTGTGCCACGCACCTGGTGAGCACCAACCCCCAGCTGACCAGGCACCTTGCCAAGCAGCACACCTACGCCCCTGCAGAGCTGGCTGTCCTAGAGGTCATCTCGCCACTGTGTAAGCAGTGATGGAGGTGACCCAATCCCAGGACGCTCAGGGAATGTTGATCTTGTGCATCAAAAGAAAATTGTCGACTTCAGGACCGGATACAGATACAGACAACTCTATTATTCCTCCAGTTTAAATGCTTGGGATCACTCCTTTTCTAAAATAAGATTAGTGCTTCAATTATCTTAGTGATAATAAAGAACTGATATACTCTCTGTACGGGTGTTGCCGTCCCGTGCAATGTGCTGTAGGTGTCCCTGCTGTGGCAGGGGGGTTGGACTTAGATGATCTCCAGAGGTCCCTTCCAACCCTGACGATACTGTGATACTGTTATATTTGCAAATATTAATCTTCCCCAAAACACATTACATTTTTACTTGTGCAGAAGAAAATCTCAGACAGAAACAGGGAGAGAATATATAGGACAGAGCCCAAAGCCTTAGGACTTGTTTGCCTCTTGTTTATTTATATAGAGTTACATTTTAAAAGCAGTGCGGTTACGCAAAGGCCACAACACACTCAGGGAAAAGAGGCCCTGAGTTCTGATGAGTAACCTTATGTAAACTAACAATTAATTGTGAATGATTATTGATATTTATGTATCATCTGTGAACAGCTCCTTTCTTTGTTTACCTCTATTTCTTTATGACCAAATAATGCTTGATCTGCTGATTATTCATGCCATTTGTTGAGTTGCGCTTGATGCACAATATTTTTTTTCTATTATATTCACATATAAAACCCTTAAATTTGAATCTGTGTATATATTCTTTCTCTGTAATAACATTAGCAATTTCTGTTGAAGGCTAAATGATGTCCACGTTACAAACATTTGATATGCCCATTTTATTAAATTCCAGAAGGTGGCAGCAAAATATTTGAAAATTAAAAAATTCGTTATTTTTTTTTTAATGTCCACTTTATTCTAGCTTCCTTTAGATTACTGCTGATGTATTTTGGATTTTTTGAAAGATGTGATTCTTTTAGATCCATTTTCCAGCCTTTCATACACTATATAGAAAGACAAAGATTTGGTTTCAATTATTTTATTAGCTAAATGAGTCAGACAATGGGGCTTAATACCACCTGTATTATTAAATATTCAATGCACTGAGTTGGTAGGATGTGGAAAAAAAAAAGATCAATACTGTCAGCACTGAAGAACTCAAAACGTGCGAAGATGTTTTTGTCAAAACGTACAAACAACAAGTTTGCGTTTTCTCGTCTTACCTCAGGGAAAAATCCCCTCGAGACCCACTGAGGTGAGTGGGATTTATGCCTAAACATGAATGTAGGGCTCTGAGTATAAAGATACAGGGTTTTAGGAGTCTTGCTTAACAAAAAAAAAAAAAAATAAAATATGGAGGCTTATTGAGAACAAAAAGCAGAAGAATTTATGGCATGAAAATGAGCATTAATGTCTGCTTTTTAATTAATAGCTGGTGAATATATCCCAAGTATGAACTGGAGAAGGAAATGTAGGTTTGAAAGTGAAGTTGCTCCTTCTCTCTCAAGTATACATGGAACATTGAGAAAAATACTCTAAATAATCCCAGCAATTACATTAATTTGGCTAAAATAAACTTAGAGGTAACATTTAATTCTGCTGCCCAAACGCATGTTAATCTCTGCCTTGCCCAGAAGATTAAAAGCAAGCTTTTTAAAACAAGCAGCACGATGCAACGTAATTCCAATCTGCAAGAAGGACGTTACATCCAGAAAGCAGTTGGGTGTGATGAGTTTTTCACATGCCTAGCTCATATGCATATAAACAACTTCCAGAAGTGGTTTATTTTATTCGTGTGCCTAGAGTTTGTAAGATTGGATTCAGGTTTTCCTCTGAACAAATGAAACACAGATTGGAACTTCTACCATCGTATACTGTAAGTCATCTTAAGTCAAAATATACAAAACCTCTTACTGCTGAGCAATGGTACTCTTCTTGCTTTGGTATTCCTTCCCAAAGTTGAAAGTTGTATTTGAAAGGAGACTTAATGGCATGACAAAATGCCTGAGTTGATGTACGTTCCTTTAGAAAGTGATTTCTGGAGTTGGTTGCAAGGGTCTCAGCTCATACATGACTGTTTCTGTTCTTGGCATCGATGGGGATTAGACATCTGGCTAGGAGTGCACCTGGCTCTTGGATTTTGCATGCGTACTGGTGTAGCACAGTAACACAGTCAATGGGTCAAGTAGCTTCAGTTTTAAACAATGAGATCTTCTACCTGTGGGTCGTTCTCCCAGACCATTTTAAGAACAAACATTAAAAATTAACCTTCTCATTTTCTTCCCAGTTCATATGAAATAATCTATTACGATGTGCTGAATTTTGCAGGGCTCAGCCTGTCCTGCCAAAATACAACATTCTTAATTTTGCTTGCCTGGAAATAAAACCAGAAATATAACCAACCTTATGCCTTTAGGGTTAGATGTGCCGGGGGAGTGACGGGCCTGCACCGCAAGTCATCCCGCACCGACGTGCCTGAGCTGGGTTTGACCTTTGCTGTCTCAGATGGTGAGAGCAGCGTCATTGTGTTGGGAAAGCATCCAGCATAGCCTAAGCACAGCAAAAACTGGGTGGGTTCCTCGGTGAGTTTGCAGCCCACCATGGGCGCTGTCCCACCTCAGCCACTCGGAGGCCCAAAGTTGCCCGAACCTGCTTAAAATTGCCCTGGAGTAACTGCAAAAACAGCCACCCACCACTGCAGAGAAATGTGCAATAGTGCTTCAGCCTTTTGTTCTCCTCACCTATATTATTTTGAGTAAATGTCATTCTTTCTCGGAGAACAATCTGTTCAAACCATGACATTGCCAGTCTAACTGGGAAGGATTTGACAATTCACCTTAATTAACTTAATTCAGATTGGCAGTCCTCTACCAGTATCCTTGGATTATTCCACAGCTGTTCCTGCAAGACCTGAAGGACTTGCGTTGCTCCTTCTAAAAATATCTTTTTGTACCTCTGAGTCACTTCTGGAAAGACAGATTTAGGTATATTTCTTGACCATCTGAGGTTTTTTTCCGAAACAAAAAACGATGGCTAAACTAATGCTCAGTTTGAACAGCTAGGTGGATACAAGTAAGGAAATACAAAATCTGCGGATGCTAATGTATCTTTTCCCCCCTTTCCTTTTGCATTTGTACTATGATATGGTCTTTAACTAGGTGACTGAATTTAAATATTTATTAACTAAGAAGAAGAACTATGATTAGCTAAGAGAAGTTGTGGATGCCCCATCCCTGGAGGTGTTCAAGGCCAGGTTGGATGGGCCTTCGAGCAATGTGGTCTCACGGGAGGTGTCCCTGCCCATGGCAGGGGGGTTGGAACTAGGTGAGCTTTGAGGTCCCTTCTGAGCTAAGTCATTCTATGATTCTGTGATTTATTTACATAGCAAAAGCTTTTTTCAGGATAAAAATATACATTTCTTCTTTTTTATTTTTCTTAAAAGAAACTGTCATTATTTAGTGATTAACACAGCAGCTTGGTCCCCACTACACAGAGGAAAGGGGTTATATTCCAATAGATTGCAAAAAAACTGTGTTTTTAACCACATCTGGGACCACAGGAAAGAAGAGCTGTCAGATTGAAACATCAGCTTAAAATTTAGCTTGACCTTTTCTTCATCGTTCATTCCTGTAGAAAGTCTAGTGATATAAAAACAAAGTATTTCTTATTTTACTGGAGCTATATTCAGTGGTTTCCTCCTATGTTTCCAGAAGAGAACAGTTAAGTTTGTGATGACGCATTCTTAATGCACTGAGCATAGTAATATCCATAAAATGTGCTGTCGTGGAAATCAGGTAGAAATCCATGTTGTCATCAAATCTATCCTCTCACTTTTACTTGATCCTGATTTGTAAGTAGTTAAGATGCTGTCAGGATAAGGAGGTGTGCAAGCATCACTTAGTAGATTCTTGCTCTCAGGCATATTACCAGGGAACTTGAATTTGACAGATTTAATATATACAGGAATAAACATAGATGTTGAAGGAACAGACTGCAAAACTGGGGCAAAAGAAGGGGCTGATTAAGATGAATAAATTCACAACAACTTAATTTATGTAGCAGTTTATGAAGAATACATATATTCTTGACTGGTTAATTTATTCCTGAGCACTAGAGTTAGAAGCAGCAGATGGAGGTAGATATCCAAAAAGACAAAGAAAAAAAAAGGGGAAAAAAAAAAAAAGAGGCTGATTTCTTTTTTAAAGTTATTTTAAACTTTATTTTTTAAGTTGCCTTTTTTTGTTAATAGTACTCGATGTGATTTTAAGGAAAAGCATTGGAACACGCAGGAATGAGACACAGCTGCCTTGGTGTTGTGCTTGGTCATAGTAACAGACAATGAACTTTTCAAACAGACAACGCTTGTATGTGTTGGTGACAGCAGATTAGTCTTCCTGTAAGGGGAGTCGTTTTGTGTGCAAATGACTCAAGCTACCGCTATGTTTTGTATATAGATACATTCTTCTTTTAAAGTCTCGCAGATGTGAGCTCTGGTTGAATAAACACCTTTGGTAGAAACCTCGCAGACATGCAATTTGATTAAACATCTCTCCCTGTCGAAACGTCTCTACGTCTAATATTGTATTAATGCTGTCAGGAAAAGCCGACAGCTGTTAAGTGCTGAGCAGTAACTCAGGCCTTTAGTGTTATGGCACATTTCACAGAGAGAGGAATAACGCTTGTCAGGTTATCACCTGTGCGTTTGAGAAGTGTCGGGACTCCAGCTGCCTCCACCTGCAGGATCACCAGAGAGGCAGACGCAGGACCTTGGGTTAAAGACTTGGACAACGTCCCGCAGCCTTCAGCCCCAGGGGACAAGAAGTCTGACATCATTAAAATTAATCAGAGAAAATGGATGCGGTAAAAGGCCAAATTAAATTGTTTTGTGGTCAGAAAGATTGACTGGCTAATTCTCGCTGACAATAATAATGTCTGCTCCTGCTCTTTGCGTCTGTGTCCTCCCTTGTCTCCTTTTAATTTTCAGTGCTATTCTAGTTACACCAGGGCAGGAAGATTTAAAGGAAAACAGAGCTGCCAGGTTTGATTTTGCTACCATTATCCTAATGAAGATAGAACTTTACGGTGCAAGTAGCTTCAGCAAGTAAAGATGTATGATTACTTCACTTGAGTAAGTGTAGCAAAACTGAGGCCCATTGGGAGCACACTGACTATATTGCTTAACCTTCAATTTAGAATTAATTATAAATGATAATTTATACTTTATAAAATTTATCATTATTATAATTTTTTTATATCTTTTGAATATATTGGCTTGTCTGTTGGTATCCCTATAAGAAGCTTGTTGCTACAATATCTGAGGACTTCCTAGTCTTTAAGGGAGTTATCAGTTTTCCCTGCTACACTGCTGAGAGAGGGAATTATTATTCCCATTTTCTGTATGTAGAGATAAAACTCAAGAGCTGTGCTAGTGACCCAAAGGCATACAAAAATTCTACGGTGTTGTAACTTTGGAGGATTTCTAACATTTTTGTTTTTCACTAACTTATGCCCTTAGCCAGTGAAGAAAATTCTTCATTTTTTTTCAAGTAAGATCTTATACCCATCAGAGGCAGTGCTGCACAAGAAGCAGAAGGAGCTGAAGAACATCCGTGGTATTTCAGTGGTCCATAGAAGGTTTAAGCGCTTGCTAACAGCCACGCTTTGTGGTGGTGGGTTTTTTTTTTAGTAAAAGAGCTGTCGAATGGCATTTTTTCTGCATACATTACAGACAAGGTATGTATTTATGATAGCATAGTAGAGAAAGCTACGTCAGACCCATTCCCGAAGAAATACATAGATGACTGTAGCATCTAGTTGGGCATTTTCTATTTAGCATATAAATGGGTAGATCACTGAATA
Organism: Pluvialis apricaria; assembly: GCA_017639485.1. NCBI lineage: Eukaryota > Metazoa > Chordata > Aves > Charadriiformes > Charadriidae > Pluvialis > Pluvialis apricaria. The sequence goes on along the minus strand of CM030010.1, from coordinate 48,687,854 downwards.
TCTTGGTAGGTTGGAGCCCTGGTTTCCTTCGCTTCAGATGCACTGCACGCAACTGCTCCTTTTAAAGAGAGCCATTTTAAGGCAGGACACTTCGTACCCTTTTCCCCTTTCTAGGCCAGCCAACACGCGTCCACTGGTCACGTCAGGGGCTGCAGGCTCAGCTCTACAATGGTAACACCGGAGAGACCTGCAAAATGCAAGCTCCAGATTTTGTGTAGTTCCTGTGGAGACCATGCTACTTCATTATATTTTTCTTGTTGATTAAGGATTATATTGACTTTCCCTACTATTGATATTGTTGCGTACTTTTATGTCATCTCTACAAGGGCTACGGAAAGAACATTTCATTCAGACTCGTGAAGGGAAAGCGTTGATTAACCCCAGCGCTTGGAACCAAATAATCCAAGTTAGTAATCTGGAACATTAAATCAAACTCCGTATTTGCAAAAGAAGCTTAACAGTTCATCTTTTCTTGTTCTCCATGTTTCCTTCCTTCCGTCTTGTGACTTAGTTTATAGCCACTGTAACTGGTTTGAAATTTTGCAGCTGCTAAGATTACTTAGCTTTGGTTTAACAGCAAATGTCATCAGCCCAAATCTGTGCTTCAAGTGAGCTTTCTTTCCATTTACTATTTCTTTTTCAAATTCATTAGTCATCGGTTTAGGGGATTATCAAAAGCTTCCCTAAGATTGGTTCTCTGTGCCAGGGCTCTTCAGCCTGTTTTGTCAGAGGAGAATCCCAGATGGAAGCTAATGGGCATGCCAGGAAAACACAGAGAGTGGGAGAGGGTCCGAGTGCCAGACCTCGCTCAAGAGGGGCTCTTGCGGAGCGCCGGAGGGAGTAAGGGAGAGAGAAGCAGCATCTCAGCGCAGCAGGGAGCTGGGCCAGATGCGGTGGGGAGGAGACAGCACAGCGGGGTGGTAGGGGATAGCTGAGCTCCTTGTATCAGGGTATTTTTGACTGTGTACTCTTCGGGAAAGGGATTGTGGCTCCTCTAAGTACAGTTTCATGCATGTGTAGATTCAGATTAGCTGATGTAAATCACATTTTCAGTTACATAGGTCTGCCCAGGCTGTTTGGGGAAGTGGGAAGGAGAGCTATTTAGCTTTGGTACTGTGGGATCATGCTAACAGCTGTGCTGTTCCATTTCGGAAGAAAATTCAGTCAGCAGTAACGCTGGTATTTCTTGCCAGCGATACCTTATGCCATAAAGATATGTTCTAAACGTCTGAGGTGCATGCAAACATTTCTAGATGCAAACCCAACACTCTGAAGCATTACAAACAAAGATTAATATTTGAAAATGGTGTTTTAAAACCGTATCTGGAAGACCATTTGTAACATGAACTTTCACCACCAATTTTAATTTCTTCCCTAGTTTCAATACTTGTACCTTTAGGGGGACAGTGGCTGATGCTGAAGCTACTCTTTCCTGAGTTTAAAACTTATTATTTAGAACAAGTGGTTTAAAAACTACTTGTAACCTGGCAGTAAGCCCATATGTGCGTACACACACATTTCTACTACAGTATCTAAGCACCTGACTGCCTACCTATCTACTTAATCATTGGGCTCTCTGTGTTGAAAAGAGATCCTGGAATACTTCATGAGAGGAACCAGCGTGATCCTTTTCATCTGTTGCCTATGAATTATCCATAGTATAGCAACGGCACTTCCCACCAATGGCATTTTCTGAAGCTTTATAGTTCTATAACATTGGCAAGCTTTAGATGCCAAATTAATAGCAATCAACAGCAGCATCAACAAAGCAGAATATATTTACCCAGCTGCTGAGAATCTTTTCCTGATAGTAGAGCTGTGGGCTACGAAAGCCATTTCATGACAAAATACAGCTGGGAACTGCATTTTGTCTTGTATCAAAACATTTTTTTTTCCTGTAGAAGAATAATGGAAAGCAGATCAAATAAGGTAGTGATCACATGCTGATGTTTTTATGCAATGTTTCAAAGTTGAAATGTTTCATAAAAACTCTTTTTGCTAATGATGTGAGAGACCCATTTGCATTGCAGTAAATTGCTAAATCGATTGTGCGGTGTTTTTCTTAGACAAGATTGTTGCCTCTTATTCTCTTCTTCTGTTTGTTTTTTTTTTCCAGACACACAGTTATTTACCTCATAATTCAAACAAAATATGCCAACTGTATTTCCAAATCATCGAGGGAAACACCATGCAGCTCAGGCACTGCTAATAAGAAGCACAGTTCACTTCACATTGTCTTTTGAGCAGCAGCAGCACGGACAGATGCTAATGGCTTACTGCACAAGAGTACCTATTACAGATCTAATGACATTTTCTCTAGTACTATCTACTTACTTTTTGTTTCTCATTTTCTCTCTAAAATCACCAAGGGATCCTTGGAAATCAGCGGGGTTCTACCAAAACCAATCTATTTCCTTCTAACTTCTTGTTCTAATTTGTGTTGCCAGCTGCTGAAAGAAGGTCCTTAAAAAGGTCCTGGATTTTTCCTCGTTTTCATACAATTCAGTCAGCGTCTAGCTCATTGAAAGAAAAAGTAAAATCTCCAGCAATACAATGTCCATTATACACGGTTATGCAAACTGGTTTCGTTGCGATAAAGGGCAGTGTTTTTCATACATGCTAATCTGTGCATTTGAGATATTTAAAGTGTTCAGTGGTTGCCTAATTCTGCACTCCTGGTTTTAGCAGCAGGACTGTAATGATCTGCAAAGGGACAGAGCTTGGGCAATGCTGAGGGTTTTTCTAATTCTTTACCACTGTACTATCTCAGTGAGAACATGCTCTTCAGGTACTGAGCTCCCATCTTTTATCTGTGGCTTAGCGCTGTGTAATGAATGGCTTTTGCCAGGTCTGAATTTAGCACAGCGAAGTTGTTAACTGAGCACAGAAAGGCGCTCCCGAGTCAAAGGGTGCCCTTACGCAACTCAGCACCTCCTCTGCTAGCTATCTTAGCTAGCTTTAATCTTGCCTAATACGGATAAAAAGACTGTTGAAATTGGGACTGCAGAGACCTTCCTACGTGTTGTACAAATCCTGTTAATAACTCTGCATATGTTTTTAGCAGCTGACCTCTGCTATACTAGAAGCTAGCTGGCTAGAGGAAGCTATCCTGTGTTGCAGTCAAATGCAACACGTAGGATAAAAAAATCCAGAAAGGTATTTAGACATTTAAATCAATGGCATAAAGCACCTGGGTATGATTGCGAGTGGCGGGGTGGGGTGGTTGTGTTTTGTTCTTTTGGCTTGGGGCTAAATGCATTAGTTTGAAAAAACACGGAGTAATCCTGCAATGTCTTGTAGTGAGAATCATCCTTCAAGTTTATGATGCTACCCTGCTTACTCTTGAGACATAATAGCCAAGTAGACAGAAACAAAGCTAAAGAACAGAAGAAGAGAGTTAAAATTACATGTGAGCCTCAGTTCTTCAAATTGGGGAGAGAAAAAGTAACTAACTGGCACGGTTTTATTTTCAGGTGGTGCCTTTCCCTCCCTGTAGTAACAGTGCTGTTGGCGTTACAGAGGATTTCACGTGTTCAAAGGGTGATGTTGCCATTAATGAATGATTCTTACAAGCAGCCAAGTGAATTAGCAACAAGTAAATATTACCTGCCTTTTAACTTGGGGAAAATGAGCCTTAGAGCAGAGTTCTGCAATTAACATTAAAATACATACTGTGTAGTACAGTACTTAGCCTCAAAAACAGTCTCCACACAGATTTGGATGTTTTTTGATGTTGGAGTGTTTTTCCATTTCTTCCTGAAAATGCTTACTGCTGGCAAAGAGAAAAAAATTTAGTTTGACAGCAATTTTTCTGTGTTGAGGAACCATGCAAGCTAGTGGCCAATGTGATTGCTTAAACTAATCTTTCAATTTGAACCTTCAAGTAGTCTGGTAATCAACCTGGCTGGCGCATATGGAGGTGACCGCACCAGTTCTATGCTACAGGTTCTTGGGCGTGCAATGGATGCATAGGCTTTTTTTCACAGTTTCAGTTACACGGAAATTTTAGTGTTATCTTCCGGGGAAGTTTCTGTTTGGAAGACTATTTGCATGTCTTTCCCTCTGTCTTATGATAATATGTCAGCCTCAGTATCTGAGATTATATTTCCAGTGCTGAAATCATATGCTGTATACACAGGTTTTACACAGATACTGTGAGTGGGCTTTTGTAGTGTTACATACTGAGCTAATGCTCTCCTTCTAATGCACGCTTCTATGTCTGGTGATTGAGCCCATGGCTGTGAATTCTTGTGAAGTGGACATTTCCTTTTGGATTACATCTTCTTGTCCTAAGATAAGCAACTATACTTACATTTGGTATTGTTTTGTCGCAACAGAAGAGTCTACACTAATAGACCCAGAGTTGTTAATTTGCAGATGTGAGAATTCAACAGTGCAAAGCTTGATTTATTTTCTTGCCCGGTGCTATGTTCTATAATTAGCTTTGGCTTCCTTTCACATGGGACAAAAAACATAACATGTTCCATGGGGAATCATCCAAGTGTGTTGAACTCAGAGGTAGTACTTAAATCCCTTTTAATTTCATTTTTCTCCTATACCCTTTATTACTTTGTAACTCTCACTTACTTAAAAAGGGTTGCAATGGTAGAATATATTTTTGAAGGGCAGAGATTTGTACTTAGAAACCAGGTTTCAGATATCCAGATTCTTTCTCCTTTCTTTTAATGGAGTGAGAAAAGATATAATGATGTGCTAAAGGTTCTTGTGATGTCTGCAGTCTCTAAAGTTATATTGAGGCAATGATGAAATGTACAACCAATTAAGGAGGACCGGTGGAATATACACACTTCTAAGATTCAAGTTTTGGCAGGCATAAATGCTGTCATAGACTGAGGAGAATCAAGTTTAAATTATGTGGGTTCTGCTATCCTTAATTTTATGGCAAATGCTTAGGTAAACATTCTGCCAGCATCTGTGATAAGTCTCTGAATAAAGTATAATACTTTTGTTTTCTAGGTTAGAGATGGTAATCAGATTAAGAAAGGAACTAAATTGTAAAACCTTGGTCCTGCACATGAAAGGGACCACTTAGTGTTATACAACTGCTATAAAAACATACCCAGGGTCTAAGCAAACATTCCTGTGTTCATTAACTGTGACAACGGAGTGTTTCCAAAGTTATTCCCAGAAAGCAGAGATCCCAGTTACTGGAAGAAACCTCTAAGCACTGAACAGTGTTTTGTCATTTTTCTGTGAGATTTAGCAAAATCTTTCTTAAGAAAATTAAGTTTTGGAAGTGGTGAGCACTTAAAACAAAACAGAGGGATCTTTTCATCCATTTTTCAAATAATTTGTAATAAAGGAAGATACTGACAGGTACATCCTCTCTGCTGACTATCACATTACTGGTAATTGGCTGTGGTCCACAGAGAAACCACGTTTATGCAAGCCATAATTGCTTCAGTGTTTTCTGTTTCAAATAGGAACTGTGGATCAGAACTGCATTTCTTCTGGAAGACAAGGTGCAGCTGATGCACAGGAACTTTACCTGTATTAAGTAATAAGACTGATCTTACTAATCGGCAAAGTCCGGAAACGTGTTGTCTCACTGCCTTTTGGCAAGTTTAGGCATCTGCTCCTACAGCACAGGATGTCAGAGTGTATTACTGAGATCATGAGAACCTAAGAACAGAGCATTTGCCTTTCAAACAACTCTTTCCACTGTTGCCTTGTTCTTCCACACAGGGTTTTAGGTCTTTCAGCCAGCCATATCCTTCCCAAGATTTGTTTCTTATGAAGATTTTGCCATGAGGCTTTGCTTTTCTTCTGGGAACTGAACTTCAGAGAGAGAGGTTAAAGAGGTCAATGCCTTCGTAGAATTCATCAGAGACATCTGACTGGATGCTGCTGCCTTTCCAAATTCGTGACAAGTTTTTAACTTGTATTTTGTTTTAAAAATGAAATGCCTCAACACTCTTTACAGCTCTTCCATTAATGAAACACAGACAAAAACCCCTTTTCAAATCTTAAAGGTAAACATTTTTGGTAATTGACTTTGTGTCCACCTGTCACACAAGGTAATCAGTATATTTAAAACATGTGTTTCTCTCCAGAATATCCTTCTCCAAAGATATGTGCTGGGCTTGGAGGGAATAAACACATCAGTCTTTAAAAACACCCTTACAGGCAGAACAACTATTTTTCTGGATTCAGAGTGGGAGAAATTGAACCACTCGTTCTATCCCTTTAGCAATATGAGTTTTGTTTAATTCTAATCTATTTATACTGGCAAAAATGAATATTGGTTCTTGGACTGATTTTCACTTTTCGTCTTTACAGTGGACTTATATGTGTGGTAAGGGATACCAGACTTCAGTTGTGATCCAGGTACTCTTGTAAATTCTAGTATTTCACTAGTTGCACACTTTCGCCACTGTCCATGTCATTTAGTGCAGTTGAGATAATAAAATTGTATGAATAGCAGATCATTATCAAAGGTCCATGTACTTCACCATCCTGTCTCAGTCACTGATAGCACCAAAAGAACATGGCAAGCAGAGAGTGGTATTTTCTTCGAACGTTTTCTCACCCTACAGCTTTGTGCAGCTCAGCAGGTTCCTGAGTTATGGGTACTTTGAAGTTGGATTCTGTTTTGAGCAGGTGTTTGGACTATATGACTTCTGGAATTCTCTTCTAATCTAAATTATTGTATTATACTACCTGTTTTGATTTTGCATTAATATGGTGACATTGATTGCAGTAAGGCTTTTTCTCATGCATAGTAGTGTGAGCTCAAAGTCAAAATCAGAAGCAGGTACTACAACAAAAAAATTAAGGCCATTTCTGTTATCTGTTCACTTTGAAGATTATCCCACAGATGCGAGCAGAAAATCTGTGAAAGAAATGAATGCTGACATAAACAAGAAGGACAGGGGAATCTGGCCCAACAGCTTTTTGAAATTGTGGTTCTTTTTCATGTATGTTTTTCTACATGTGTAACCATTATTCATAAGTATTTGTTGAATAATTTTTTCAGAAAATTTCAGATTGTAGAAGGTTAGCAAACTATTCATATTGGATGCTTGCTATTTATAGCATGTGAGTGGTCACTCAAATAAGTGGGGGTAGATTCTGCTCCCCAAAAGAATATTTTCTGTGGTACTGTAGCTAATGGTGGAAGTTAGGTATTAACCAGTAACTAAATGATTCCAGAATCAACATGATCCTGATAATACATATAAAATCTGAGTGAGTGTGTAACATTTTCAGAAATATTTCACCAAGTGACAACAAATAATAGCGCCCTCCCAAATAATGGCCAACTGATCTCTTTGTTTGCACTTACACAGTATTCCCTGATTACTTTTTGATTGATATAACCAGCTCATTAAGCATTCCTAATAGCATTTCACAGGATATAATATCAAGACCTCTTTGTGCATTTAGACTCAGCCCCATGAGCTCAACATCTGGAACTCTTTATAGTAAAACTATTTAATACTGTTATTCTCCAAAAAGATACACAATTTATGTCACGTATGCAATGGGTGTCCATACTTTAATCTTCTCGTTGGGTTTATGGGTCACATAGAATAAGTAATAGACAAATCTAAGTTTGTCAGACAACAACAATTTATGAGAAACACAAAACCATTAAGAACATTGCACTCACTTGAGAGAACATTAAAAAAAAATCCAGTATATAGAATACTGTTAATATAATTGCAAACATGTTTAAAGCACATTTAAGTGCCAGTTTCCAAGATCTGTTTATATCAACCATATCTGTGCCTTTTTTTGACTGGCACCTTGGCTTGCTGCTTCCTTACGGATTTTACTACTTGCTGCAGATCACACTAAGAAGGCAAAGAGGGTCAAAGTTTAAAAACTTTCTCGGCTGCTTTTCTTTCCTAACATTTTGCACGTAATATGATTGTGAAGATTGATGTTGCCTTTGTACTTGAACCAGGAGGCCCCATGTTTTTTTCCCAAGGCCTTAATTTTCAGGGTTCTGTTACAGTTTTATTTCTTTCTTTCTTTTTTTCAGTCTACTATTTATAATTGTCCCTTTTGTGCAGAAAATGTAGGAGTAGAGAGGTGTCTTTCTGAGTATAGAAGTAATAGGGAAGTGAAGCCTGTCCCTCCTCCAAAGGTTAAGGGTGAATCAAATTCTCAAACTGTGAGTGAGTTTTGTAGGGGAAGAGGAGAATTTCAGGGAGAGGACGAGGACTGGAGATGGTAAGGTGACTTTTTTCTCATGACAAAATAAGAATGCAGAAAGGACACATGCCTGGTTGTGTAAGCATGGAAATGGTCTTTATGCCCACACTCTACGTATAGCTTCTATGAAAGAAACCCATTAAAAGCTCAGGTCTGCTCCTCGATGGACAAATAACACGCTATGATATTTATTTTTTCGAATGCTCAGCTGCTGATGGGCGTGCTTGTCAATATTCTTGAGAGTAGGTCTAAGAAGCACATGTGTGTAGATTGCAACTCAAGGAATCACAAAATCCTTTTTGCAGAGCTCATTGCAGTCTGATGGATGCATAAAATATTTAATCTACTTAGTTACTTCCATGAATAAATAGAAGGTGTGCTTGACTTTTAATAGTTCCATGATAAATTAAATAGCATTATCTGATTTTGAATAGCTCCTGGTCTGTGACGGGTGGCATTAGTGCACAGGTGTTTGGGCTTTTTTTTATATTGTTTTTTTTTCCTCAAAGGTTATTGCAGACATGTTGGGAAAAAAATAGAGACTAGAAGAAAATAAAATCTATTTATTTCCAATAAAAAAAATGAGAGCACAGGTGTGTAATAGCTGGCTTTATTGCAAAAGTATCAGTTTCACTGCATTTCTATCAGCTTAAGTGAAAATGTACCAGCTGGAAAAAATTAAATCAGCATGAATCATACATCCAAAAGGTCAGTGATCTAAAAATATACAACCCAAGAAAAAGATAAAAATTATTTATGCAAACTAAAATTGCCAAGTAAAAATTAAAATCCTTCTAAACATTCTAAACTTAGGACATTAATTAATTCAAAAGTAATGTGGAAAGAGGCAAAAAGCCACCCTGTGATGTCACTTTCATTATATGGAACACAGCTAAGGAGATAAAAGAAGATCATGCAGAGCCCAGGAGAAGATTAAACCTCTTTATCTCGCTGTGGGTGCGGGAGAGCATATATACAGGTAGTATTTTGTGTATGGAGAAGAGGGAGGAACTTCAAATGACTGAATTTTAATGTGCACTTCTATCCCTTCAGCGTACTGATGCATAACAGGAGATACGCATGTGGGTGCTGAGGATCATAAAGCCACCCCAGTTGTCAGCCAAATTTACAAAGCTAACAAGGAAAACCCAGTCCCTCTTCTTAACAAAGTTCCAAATATAAATTTTGAAAGGAAACTAAACCATGCTCTGCTGGATGCTGTACCTTCTTGTCACAGCCTAATGCTTAACAAGAATGAAAAAATAAAGCGTAAGTATGTGGTAGGAATGAAAACAGACTGCAGGTACTCTTGAAGTCAGAGCCTTATTAGTAAAGCCTAGAGATGTTTTGATCCAAAAGTAGGTGGTACAAGTTTTTGTCAAAATTGGTTTGTATGTGTGCACATGCCAGCAATTTCAAAAGGATACTAATTAGCCTTTCTTTTTCCTGTGGTAAAAATCTCATTACAACATCATGCACTGGCAGAAGCACCTTTGCAAAGACTGACATGCCACTTGCTGGCCAAAGAAAGGTTGGACCAATAGCCACACAGGGAAACGACACGTGTATTGCCCCATATGACTTTTCCTAGAAAATATGGCTCGTGTTCAATCTTATCAGTAAACAGCCCCCTTATTGTTTTCTAAGCCATCCAGTTACAGCAAAAGGGGCAGGTGGGCTCACACTAAGCTGTTGTAAATAATATGGTTCCACTAAATTCAAGGCAATAAGGCTGATTTGCACTGATACCTATATCAGGCACAGAATATTTACAGAAACCTGTGATATTTTTTCTTCTGTCTGCTAGCTGTCTTGGTTCTGCTTTAAAATCTCATGTCCACACACCTCCCTCTCTCTACCTATCCTTTCTTTGGATCTTGTAGTGTCATACTGTGGGGCCATCTTCTGTGTAAAATCACTTTTTAATTGCAAAGTTCCTAATGGGCTTAATGAGTTTCTCGTCTTTCTCGGAGCATCTATTTCTGCTTGAAGTCAGGTGGTATCCTTCTTTTTCTAGTAGTTTTATTGACCTCATTATTTTGCTTGCACTCATTTTTACAGTTTTTTTCAAAGAGAGGTAGGAGGGCACATAGAAAGGGGAACTATCGCCATAAAATCTCTTTGGGGTGATAGAGATGAAGAGAGACTTTGCACCGTTTTCTAAAGATGGATAAATTCCAAGTTTATTTAATTTCCCCTGGCAGTCAGTCCTTTTCACTGCCTCATCTCCTTGACTGTGGGCTATCTAACACACTTGTAAACCTGAGATTAGACCGGGTGGTGAATCACTGCATCAGCAAGCAGGAACCAAAATAGAAGCAGAAGGCCAAGCAGTGGACCGTTGCATCGGAAAGAGGCAGGAAGGTGATGGAGTACACCAGGAAAGTGAATGGAGGAGCTATGGGAGAGCAGAAGCTGAAAAGAATAGTACTGATGATTGTCAAAGGCTCAGTTTAGCAGCTACTTCAGTGAGGTTGTGGTAGACGTTTACATATTTGGTGAAGACTGAGACGATACGTTCAGATTAACAAGGGTTAAGTAATTTAAGGTAACACGAATGTTTACCCTGTCAATTAATCCGTAAGAACAAAACTGTGTTTTAAGAAATAAAGCCAATTATCCTAATTATGTAAAAGCATATGTGTTATTATTGCTGTTTGTTGATACAGCTATCATTGGCAGGATTCCTCCCTCAAGTGTTTTTCTGAACAACATTCCAAAACTGGCACATTTTGTTGTGGGCATTATCATGAAAAACAAATAAAAATCTTGATTTGCTAATTGTTTACAGTATTTACTGCAGTTTCTAAACCATGGGAGACCAGTGTTGATGTGGTTGTTTTTTGATTGTATCTAGTTTCCACAAAAAGAAAATCAAGAACCACTTGAAATGTTCATGTCAGTCATGATCTGCAGCATGGTAAATAATTCCATTTTGTGCTTGTACTTTAGGACTGTGATTTTTTTGTAGTAATTTTTATTACAATTTATCAAACTTAGCTTGCACTGCGAAGTTTTTGGTTGAAGTTCTTGCTGGTTAAACCAGCTTTCTGCCTCCAAAGTAAAATTGCCTCTGCAAGCAACATAATTCTTCAGCCACCAAGGACAAGAAACATCATCAGCTGTTTCAGTTGCACTATTAGATGAAGAAAGGCAAAGGATAATCTGGTGCTTGTCTCCAAAACTTACCATTTCTGGCTACCAAAAAACTTCCAGCCATGTTTGGATCCCCTCTGTCACAAGTGAGAAAGAACACCCTTTTTGACCGCAGGGAAGGATTCCTGGTAGCACCCAGTAATGATGAATTCATTCAGGAGAGGGAAGGGGACATTTACCCTTCAGAAAACCAGGAGGACTTCAAAACACATAGGTCTGGGATGGACGATGCTGCACAGAATCCATGGCAAGAACCCACACTCAAGTCATGAATAGTGTAACTCCAGGGAGCAGTCAGTGCTCATCTCCACCTACATCTGTTTCAGTAGTGTGGTGACAATGTATCTCCAGTGACCCTGGGAGTCCTTTCTCTTGCAACAAATACCTCTCATGAAGGCTTTCAGGGCGCCTTCATGTTTGTGATGGCTCCAATTGTGGAATAGCCCTGAAGTAAATCTAACCCTTTTCAAATTTTCACCAAGGTGGTTTTATTTTTCCTCACCTGACATTTTATTCAATGTGCATATTTGCCTTTTTCAAAGTCAGAGCCCCCTACTAATTGTCCTTGAAAGGAAAATCAGAAAAAGCAGGGCAGCTACCTCCCCAGGGATTGTCAAGTGTAATAGTAGGGATCAGTGGGAGTGCATGGTACAAGGGCTGAGCGTGCTTGAGTCCAAGGAAAAGCACGAAGGGTTAATGCACAACATGGCTGAGGAAAAGCAGAAAGTACCAGAAAAATATTAGAAGACTGGTGAAAGCTGTGGGAGGTCTAGGAAGTGTGTAACAGGACTTCCATGGATAAGACAAATAGCTAGAAGGAAACATACAATGGCCTGTGGGAAAAAAAACAGGATGTGTCAGAAAACACTTCACACACATCTTAGTGTGATTAAATTAAAAAAAAAAAAAAGTATTAATGTTCAAGTTCATAAGCTCTGAAGTGTATTGCTATTTGTACATTGGTTGGCACAATTTGATATAACTTTGTTTTCAAATCATGACCTAGCTAATGAGTGTGGTATTCCTATTTATACATATTTACAGGCTCTAACATCCCGTCTACCTTATTCATAGCAGGTGTTTACAAGTTATGAAAAATCCAAATCCAAGCCAACTATGCAAATAACTAGACAAAAGCAGCATGCTGTGCAATTCTGACTGACGGTTAAAGGGATCTTTACGGCCTTGTTGAGCTCTTCTAATTATGCCAGGTTATTCAAAACCAGCAGTCCTTACACTTCACTCCTCCATTGAGCTAGTTTTCACGCCACAAATATTATGGAAAACATAACATACAGTAGCAGCAATAAGAATACTTACTCATTACAGTTCAGGCTAGCCATGAATCATTGCCAGGATTTTTCAGTTTGTTTGGTACACATTCAACAGCTTTGTTGTCCCTGTTCAGTAAAAAGGCAAACAGTTCTGTATTGCTAGTCAGTATAAACCAAGGAAGTAAATGGTCATCCAAGATCAGTGTTGGCTCTTTAAATCCACAAATGTAGGTCCCAAAATTGTATTCCTATTGGTTCTGTTGAAAAATATTTTATATTTATAAGGCTGTAGCATCACATGTCTTCCCCAGCTAGTGAATGCTGTTCATGAAGCATCCACATTGCATAAGTCTGGGTGCTATCATAGAAGACTATGAGGTCCCATATGGCCATGAAACAGTAAATAGCAAGCAATTTCTTGCCGTCTCCTTCAGTATAAGATATAAATATATAGATGATATAGATATAGATAGATATAGATATAGATATAGATATAGATATAGATATAGATAGATATAGATATAGATATAGATAGATATAGATTAGATATAGATATAGATATAGATATAGATATAGATATAGATATATAAAGAGCATCAGATTAAATTAGTTACCCATTCAAAGCAAACTCATTAGTGTAGTTCCATAGGCAACTTCCCAAATAATTGTAGAACTTTTTACCACAGCTAGTTGTGAATACTAAAATTTTACAGGGTTTCAAAAAGCAGCAGCAGAAATTACTGGAAAAGGAATTAATCAAAAACTGTGAAAGACAATGTGAAAACCTCTGACCTAGGAAGTCCTGAGGCTGGGAGGGTGTTTTGGAGAAGTGCCACCACTTGGCTGGTATTCTCTTTACTCTTCTCTCAGCATCTGTTGCTGGCCACTGTCAAGAGAAGACGTACGAGGCTAGACAGACCTTTTGTCTGAACTGGTGTAGCTGTTCCTCTGTTCCTCTGTACTTGGAGGCAAACTTGGTACTTGTATTTGGTGAGTCAAATTGGGTTATGCACCACGCTTTTGCCTCTTCCAAAGTTCAGGTGTCCCATTCAAATTTGCCTGTTCCCGTTGCCACAGCCCTGGCACAGCTGACTGACAATCTGTTCCCATGCTGTGCTTTCCAGCCCCAACCTCATTGACCTTTGGTAGCTATCTTGGCCAGACAGAGCCAAATTTTGGACATGAAAAAAGAGGAAGGCTGTGTATCCATATGTCTGTGAGGATACTGTGCTATGCCAGAGCAGACTGAGCCCATGTAACAGTGCAAAGGGAGGGATTATATCTGCTGCAAACTCCCTGGCCCTTCTTGCCCCCAGTGAATCAGCATCTGGGCTGAGGGCTGGCAAGTGAACAATCTCCATCTGCTGTCACGGGTGTCTCTGTGCCAGAGGACTTTTCAACCTTTGTGAAATTTGGGGCCACTGGTGATTTTCCTGGGTTTGTACCGCAGTATAACATGGCTCATTCTTTAATGCTTGCTTCCTGCTTCTTTGTTGCACAGTGCTGATCATGAAATGTCTAAGACGTCTTGCCCTCTTTCATGCACTGCCACCATCCGCCACTCCACCTGGTGTCTGCCACAGCACCACTGGCTACCTTGGGAGCTGGGTCTGTGGGGAGTTTTCGTCTGTGAGTAGGCTCCGGTATGCTACTTATCTCTCGGGGGACCTATGTCTGATTGAGAGATTGAACAGAAAGATGAAAACGCGTAATGAGAAATCTAAACCAGAAATGTGAATGTCAGAGAATGGGAACAACATAGTGGGCTGGAAGAAAGGGAATTACGAGAATTTGAACCTGAGCTCCTTGTTGATATCCCACGACACAGTTCAAGATGTCCCTGCGGAACTGTGCTCAGCAGAGTTGCTAGGGTCAATATAAAGTGTGTATACCATATCTTTTGCCAAAACGGACTTTTAAGGGGAGGACACTTGGCACTAGCAAAGGCAGTTCAGCAAGTACGTATCCGTCCTTCCAGTGCTGTGTGTACAAGCTGTAATCAGCCCAAAGTCCTGCCAGAAGAACTTTCTGGTGTAGACATGACTTCAGTCCTCTACAGCAAGAAATCCAGGCTAATATTTGTGCAACAAAACTATGTGTGCAAAAATTTAACATCTCTCTTGCAATGGTACAGGTGTGATTGCTGTGAGGCTGAATGACCACTTAGATGGTGAGCTGACTGCTCAAACAATCCTGAAAACTGTGCATACACATAAACTATAATCAAGCTATACAAGTTATAATCATGCCTTCCTGCACATAATATTCTGAAATTTTGGAGGAAGTTACCTTTACGTTTTATTTCTATGTTAATTTGCCTCTTCAAGAAAGGGATAGTTTTTGTCTGCCTTCAGTAACACTCTGGTCATCTAATAAAAAGGTATCACATGTTCATACTACTTTTATGATGTATGATAGGAAGGTATGATACTACTTCATTATGTAGTTTATTATGAACCTTGCTGTTTTGCAAGGAATGGTGTAGTTACAAACATAATTTCCTCCTTTTTGTGTGAGAACTGTATTCTGCATTCATTCTGTTAAGCAGCAGTTTGCCACGAGTCATAGATACTGCCTCATACACAGGGTACCAAGTCTTTTTATCTGATTAAGATGAAAGTGGAAAACCTTTTAATCAACATGTGTACTAAATTTAAATTGAGAAAGTGCTTTGTGATCGGCAGAGATCTCATGTCCTCCCCGTCTGGGATTAGAGGGAGAGACACGTCTTTGCCACTAGCAGACTTGCGTGTGTCACTTGTGTTGCCAGCAGCAATAGTTTCATGTGCTGATCCTAATGAGTCGCGACATGTGTTGTTAATTATTCTGACATGAATTTTTCTTTTGGACCAATGTTGTGTGTAGCATTAGTACAGTACCAGCCAAATACATCACTGTATTACTATTTCCAAAGAAAGTTGTTCCATGGAATATATATTGAAAAGCAGCTTCATGTTAGGAATATAGTTTCAGCTTTATATTAGGATGAGCATCTCATCATAATTATTTTGGGGTACCTTTGGTATGTACAATAGGTTAACATACATGGAAATGACACACACTGAAAATCAATTTGTGAAAACAGAGGACTGGTATCGTAGTGATATAAATACATACCAGACAAATGACTTCGGTTTTGTTACACAAGGCTACAGATGAAGTCAAAATAGTAAAGACGTGTACATTTGAGAAAGTGAGGGAGCAGTTAGAGCAGGCAGTGGGAGGTCTTCAGTCTGCTGGTGTGTGACCAAACAACTTTAATCAGCAACCCATCTCCTTTGGCATGTGGAACTGAAGTTCCACTTTTAAAAAAATACAGGAAAAGAATCATCAGCAAGGCTATTTAGGGAATTTCATGGAAAATCATGGCTTTCCATTTTCCCACTGAAAGGAACATATAGGGTCTTAAGACAATATTGGGTCTTACTTCCTTACTGCAGCTCTTTCAGAGTGGTGCTGGGAGCTGGTTTTCCTAATTGAAAAAAATGTCTATTGAAATTCAGAATCCACTGCCTCTATTACACTTCCAGCATTCCTGCTTGATACTCATAAAATATGTGGCTGTCCTGCCTAGCTAAAAGAGGAATGGAAAGAGAGAACATTTTCCTTTCATGTAAGCTATAACATCAGATAATACCTTCCCAGCATATACTATTGCCTCATGGGTGACGGTGTACACCTTTGAAGAAAAATAAAACAATTCAAAGTATTACAACAGAAAGCAAACGGAAGTCTTTTTTTAAATGCTCTTCCCTCTACTTTTTCTCTGTAAACCTAGAAATAATTGAGCTGGGTTTCAGTCTTGCATTATGTGTGAATGCACAAAAGAATAGTCTGGCTTTATCCAACTACTGCTTTTTCATAATTGCTGCTATTTTTCACAGTTGCTCTACGTTGATTTCTGTACTTTAAAGGTTTCCTCTTGCTGTCCTGTGCAATAACATATAGAATTACAGCCTCACAGAAAAAAATTAGTAAGGAAAGAAGCTATGACTATAAATCCCAACAATCAGATTTCTGCACAGATGGATATCTACCTTTGTATATATTCTTTAGACCCAGGATCAGCTCTTCCCTGAGATGCTATTCATGACTTGGACAGCTAATACATGAATAATAGATTCAAAAAAATAGTATAAATGACCTCCTCCCTAAGCAGACGTAAAAACAAACGCAAAACCTAGCTGGAATGTGCCTGATTAAAACTAGTTTTCTAAATCCTTTTAGAAATCTTTTAAATACAACAGCTATTTGCAAGACATTCTTTTCTTAAAGATCTGCATGAGTTTATAAATCAACCATTAAAATCAGATGGAAACAAATAGGTACGCCTTTTTTCTTCTCACTTGCCTACTGTGGTTCATAATCTTTTAGAGAAACACAGTGAATACTGTCAGTAGGGAAATTAACATTATCCACCACTAATCCCAACAATGAAGGAACATCATATTGTTCCCTGCTAATGTTATCGTTGTTTTCAGTCTCTCTTAAATATTCTTGGATCAAACTAGTGGAAACACTGGTTTACATTTAATCAAGCCTATGACTTACAGTGGGGTTGCTTAGAAAATAACAATATGATCACGGAAAAATTCTGAGGTTTTTAAATTTTGGGGGAATTCCATTTGGAGGTCATGGAGGTCATGGAGGAAGAGGGGAGAGCCCCAGTTCAGTGTAACCAAGCGTGGGTAGGTTAGTCAGCTGAGAAATGAGACAGCCTCAAACCAATCCTCTGCCTGACACAAAGAAATAATTTGAGCTTCATAGGAACATTCCTGGTTAGTCTAAGGACTGGCACATGCTCTGGTCAAAATTTGAACCTGGATATGAGGAAGTGTACAAGTGAAATTTCCATCCAACCAATAGACTATCATAAAATGCTTTGATATTGCTGGAACAGTAATTTTTACACAGATTTTTTTCTGTGGGTTGTTTTTTTTTTTTTTTCTCAAATAGTGCTACTATTGAAAATTTGAACTGCCCAAGGTAGATTGTAGGAGTCTTTGATACTCTTCTGAAAAGACAGCATTGTTAGTAAAGGAAAGTCTTTAGCTTATTTAAAAGATAAGTAATATCTATTGGCTTGACTTTTCTCTTTGATGCTTTTAGGTTTATAGCATTAGCCAAAATGAATCAGATTATTTCTCACAGCTCTATGCCTCTTTATAAAGGTCAGTGTTAAGTTACTGAAAATGTTTGAAAGAAGATACATGTGACATTTTATGCTATTGATCTGTTTATAATGTATCGTAGTGGCCTCCAGTGCTTTAGTTTCCTTACTAGCCCACTTTCAGTGCTGCTTTCAAGGTGGGAAAAAATATTTTGTCTTTCCTGAGCTTTTCTGTCCTTACCTTCTGCATGCATTTCACCACTTGACAAAGTCTTTTTATCTCTGGACTTGGGCTTTCAGTATTCAGGACAGTAGTTAGTTGGTCTATAGCCCTTTTTACTTCATCTCTTGTGCCTCAAAGAATTTAGCACCATATCAGCTATGTTATTATCCAGTACACACTTACTGTGGAGAGATGAGTTGCTGAAAATAATGTAAAAATTAAATATTCATTGACTTGAAGGTTAATTTGACTAGGAGTGCATGTGTGTAGGAGTAGTATGCTTGCAAGCTCTATAGTAAGTAGGTTTTCAAATTATATAAGTGACAGGCTGATTTCAAAGTTATAACATTTCATCTTGATCACCGACAATGGAAATGGAAATGAATATATGAAAAAAAGTCCTTGCAAATATACTGTCTTACTTATGCTAATGAAGCAAATCCATACAATCCATGGAGCAAATCCATAACAATGGAGCTAATCCATATTTACATAATATACCTGGGATCAGGGTAAGGCTTTTACTGATTTGGTCCTTAACACCTACACCTGATATTCCTAAGTACCTGGGATGAAAGGTCGAATTTTTGGTTGTTTAACTTCCATGGTAAAGCTGAAAGCCCTGGCAGTAATAAATCAGTGTGGTGCATTCAAAAGTTATTCATATTGCTTCCTATTAGGAGCTTGCACTGTGGGGTAGAAATCTGCTTCTGTGGGAAATGTAGAACAATACTCTGAATGTGAATTAAAAATTAAAAACTGAGAGTTTTACAGTACATGGAGACTCCAGACACAGCAATGGGAATGAAGAGCAAAAAGAAATATCAAAACACCGTACTATGTGTTACCAGATGAATAAAAAGAGGAGTGGCTTCCATGGGGAAAAAGCTGCTAGCCTTTAAATTTTGGTCTCAGCCCCACTGGAGACCCTAGTGAGTTAGAGATTAGGATACGGTTAGTAGTTTTTGCAGCCCGCTTGTGGGTTTGGGGACCATTTGGAATCTTTTTTAATTAGATCACTACTGTTGGTCTAAGGGAGTTGGAATTTTTTTCCATTCCTCTGCACTATCTTTTAGCATATTTACAAAATGTGGTCAGAAGGATTAAAAATAGATCTTCTAACACTGAAATATATTGGGTACTTTCAGCTTGGAGCTCTCCCTTTTGTTTATCATTCTGCCTAGGACAGAATTTGATTTGTTTTAAAAGGCCATTGCATTTTATAGGCTATGCGATCTTGTGTTCATCTCACAGGCTTGTTTTTTCACCACTGACACCTCTGACACACAGCGCTCTCATCATTAGAAGTCATTGCTTACTTTAAAATACTGTTTTTCCTAGTACGTGTAAGGTGTTGGCTCCACTTCTCCGCAGAGATTACCTAAGGCTGCTGAATGCCTTCTCTGTACATTGCCCAGTTATCTGATGCGTGGGTCAATTAATGGCTGATGTTCTTTCACTGGGTAGTTCTCTCATATTTATCACGTTGGGTGTTCCTATACGTGCTTCTGGTGTGTCCTGGAAAAGAAAAAAATCTGAGCAAAATTTCAATCTTTTGAAAATTATTTCTCTCTCAGTCATCATATAATTCACCCTTTGTATTGAGCTTTGAGTTGAGCTTAATAAAATCTCATGTTAAGTTTCTGCTGAAATGTTAACAGTGAAGTCTGCTTCTGCCTTCCTCTCGGTGTCTGAACCTGTTTTCTTGTATGTGGACACATGCATGAGCCTTTATCTCTATGTATTAATTAAACATGCGGGGTATCCTTTCTTTCTTACAGGTGACACTAACAAGAATTAGAAAGGAGAAAGGAATTAAAATTACAATTAACAAGAATTCAGAAAGGAGAAAGGAATTAAAATTACAAATAAAGAATTTAAATTAAATTACAATTAACTTAAATAATTTAAATTTAAATTTAAATTAACATGAAGAGCAAATAAGCTTCCCTTGAGATTACACTGAAGAACTCTGCTTGTTTTCATTTGCCTCGGTTGTATTGCTCTCATGCTAAAGTATGATGATATGACTTTTTCCCATTCTTCTTAACTCTGGTTTTACTATTCAGTGCAGGATCAGGCCCTGCGTTAGTTTCAGAACCTAATGTTCCTAGTCTGGAAGAAAATGTGAACAAAGCTGAGGATAGCAAACTATTCTGAAGAGCAAAATTCAAGAGAACAGTCAATGTTTTAAGAAACTAAGAAATAAACACAAATGGAGATAGAATCCATTTTAAAATGCAAAACTATAAGGGCTTGCTGTAGGTAGGTCAATGAACTAGCAACCTGTTAGGCGAAAGAATGCAAGAGAAGAGTGAATTTCTGGGGTGGCGAGAACCTCAAGAGATACTGCCTGTCAGACAAAAAGGTTTTTGTGTTAAAGGAGGAGCTGGGGGCTGTGTGAAATTGGATGTGCCACCACACTGAAGCTGCCGCAGCATTTCTGTGAGGCTGCTGGCAGCTGCGCCAAGCTCCACTGCAAGAACTGTACGGGCACCGTTTATCGCAGTCTCAATGGCACAGCCAGGAGAAGACAGGTCTTGCTCCGTGGGAAGTCCAAGTTAAGTCTAGAATTAATACACAAAGCTGATAGAATACTCATGCAATTATCACTTGCACTTTGAATTCATACTCAACCTAAGTACAGAATATTAGGTGGAACTCCTCTGAAAGGGCAGAGGTAATGGAGGAAACGCATCAGCTTTTGCTGCTTTTAGACAGAAGTACAGCAATAGACCGTGAAGAAAGGTTAAAACTGACACAAATATGGGCCACATAAATGGAAGCTTCTGTAGAGTCCAGTGCCTGCTTTGCTTGGAAGGAGTATGAATAAGCGAAATGCAGAGATTAAATGGTGCCCAAGCAAACAAGAGGACAACAGATCATGCTTTAATGTTGGGTAACAGTGGAGGGAAAATGAGAGATTATTATATTTTTAGCATCTGGTCCTTCTGGGTTTCATTTGCCTATTTCTTTTCTATTATAACTTGCTCCAGCATCATCTGAAAACACAATGTAATTGTCTTTTGGCTGCTTGCATTGCATCTCCGGACCACGCTATTTGAAAAGGTAAATTAGTTTCCTTCTGTCATTGTGCTTTATTGTGAGAGACCCAGACTGTGATAAATCCTCTTGCATTGCTGCAGTATCTGCATCCAGAATAGTCTATTGTCTATGTTCCACAGAATGAGGAGGTAAAAAGTAAATGTTAGCCCTGCCTCTTCCACTGCCAATTATCTCAATACTAATTTAAAACAGATGATTGTCTCTATTATAAAACATTATTTTAGAGAAGAACATTGGTATTGCATTGAAAGCGTACAATTTTCATTCTTCATTTTTTTCCAGGTGGTGGAATAGGACAGAGTAATGGTCTTTATCCCTTAGATGGAAATTAGGGACTTAAAATTTCTGGCTACAGTAAACAATGGTCCTACATGTGATATGCATAAATGGACATATCCCCCCAAGTTCCTTGTGAGAGGGTAACGTCCACTACAAAACTGGAATTTTAATGTGCCTTTTCTGTCATTACAGTATTACTGATGGAAATAGAACCTGGTTAGCATCTAATGAAAACACATTTCCTATCTGCAAGTTTCAAAAATTCTTTTCCATACCTGCAGTGAACACTCTTTAGAAGTCATATGAAAGGACGATTTTAGATTAAGATTCTAAGTTAACATGCAGAAAATTTTGTGATTAATAATCCTAAATAATCCTTAAAAACCCACAACTCTCCTCCATGCCTCCTCAACAGGAAAGCAGCAACAAGTCTGCAAACTTCATAAAGTATTTTGTATTTATGTTTGGTTTTTCAAAACTGATCCACCCATGCTTTCCCAGACGTACTGACAAACAGATAACTAAATCCGAAGAGATCTTCTTCCTAAATGGTGAACCATTCATGCTGTGTAAAACCTTTGACATGCATTCAGCACTTTTGCTCATTATTTTTTTATTGCATGCCCTTTTTCTATTAAAATTTTAGTTAAAATTGCCTGGTTTATCAGCAGGGTATAGTATATGAAACTGAACAAGAAAAGATTTCCTTTCTTGTAGAAAGGAAAACAGTGTCGAATATAGCCTGTATTCTCCATTTGCTTTGATTAGACACCAGAGATCTTCATGTACATTTTCAAAGCTAGGAAGATGGGTTTTCAAAGTAAATGTATCCTAAATGGCATTAAAGAAAGTGGTCAGTGGACAGTGAGGATACAGAAGAAATAGATGGAAAGGTTTTCAATGAGAAGGAGAAAAAAGGGCTATTTTTGTATGAGTCTGAGTGAGAGAAATTCTGTGCTTGTCAGAGGAGGGGGAACTAAAGCAGAGTTTGTTCTTTTCTGGCAAACCTCTTTTAAAATTTGTGGTCTGGATAAAGAAATATGCCTTCTAAGAAGTAATTAATATCTTTTATTAACATCATGTCTCAGAACGAGACAGTAATTTTGTTTGAAATTCTCTGCCAGAAGATAAATTAGCATGATTGAAGTGGGAAATGTGAAAGCCATAATTCACATGCTTTATTCAGGTAATTATTTAAATTATAGAAAAGCAAAAGAGGAGGGACTTACATTTTAATATATCACAGAATAATCATATGTCAGAAAACTATGCAAAGCTCAAAAAGAATTGTCTGCGAATTAACAATTCGGAGTTGTTCTTTCCCTGAAGATAAAAAGCACTATATATAATCTGTAGGCTAATCGTGACACAGACTAATAAATACTGGCAAAAGGTGGTAAAAAATTCCAACCTTTCTTATCTTTTTTATTTTCTTGAAAAGTTTAAGACCATTTTTAATAGAGATAATTGAAAGTCATCACTGCAATTCATTTTAAAAGCCTTTCTGAGTTAGAGTGCAAAGAGAAACTTTCAAAGTATCAAAACAAGGGGAAATCTATAACCCCAACATTTCTTTAAAAATTATGAACTTCTATTTAAAAAAATTGGAAATGAAATTGAGTGTGCAATTCCAAAATTTATGGCTTGCTATATCCCATTAGATTGATTCATTTGTTTTTTACTTTTGGTTTGCTGAAATGCTCTTTTTAAGATCTTTTTGAAGTGCTTGGAAAAAGAAAATTAAAATGAAAACTAAAATGCCAATTAAAACCAGGAATACATAGGGACAGAAAACTCAGAAAATTATATTACTGGTATCTTACAGAGTTGAATAAGTTTGGTTTATTCATAGAATTTTTCTATACAACTTTGTATCATACATAAAATGACTGAGACTTCACCTAAAGCTTTAATCTCCTGAAGAATTTTGTACAACCATTTCGTCTTGTTGATTTTTTTAAACATTAATGTTTTCTTGCCTCTTGCAATAAATAAAAAAAAACCAACCCAAGCCTACAAGAATCAATGCAGGTGAGTTTTCTTGTGGTTAAACTACTTGCTTTTGTAGTGTCAAAAATTCATGTTTAAAGTAGATTGAACAGTATGGTGAACTTATCCCAGTTTTATTTGCTCCACATGGGCAGTGTTACAATTCTACCCCTACCACTGTACACAAGAAATGAGTTTCAGGACCAAGTAAGAGAAGGACAGGACTGTTGTGAAATCTTTCCTATTCTCTGCAAGTGTATGACATGACATGAGGTTACCATTATCTTCATTTTGTTTTACATAGATAATCATTTCGCAGCTGTCAGAGCAGTATTCAGTTGATTTAAAGATCCATTGTAAATGAATAATAATAGCAATTTTATATAATAATAGCAACCTTTCTTAGGGTTTGGCTAATACGATATGAATTTAGTGCTATCAGGTGTACACTGAGTTTGAAAATATTGTAAATGTTTAATGGAGTTCAGACTTTGTCCCCAGCTAAGGCTTCCAGACAAAAGACGGGAACGAAGAGCGTGAGGTTCAGAAATCATTCCTGCTCATTCTGTCTGAAGTTGGATTATGGTCAAAGAGATGTCTGTGAGACGCGAGCCTCAGGCAGCTCCCGGAGCCTCATCCATTCCCAAGGCTGGGCCTTCCAGGGCAATGCACCAGAGGTAGATGAAGCATCTCTTTATCCTGCTGTTTCTCCAAGAGGGCTCTTGTTGGGTGGCATTTTACCCTTGGGTATCCCTTGGGTACCCTTTTGGTACCCAAAGTCCAGCTAATAGATTCAACTGAATGATCAGTTCCTGCCTTCTATACTTATGGCATCTCAGCCATTGTTTTAAAGGATGCTATTGAATTGCCCCCGCTGGTTAGGCTTAATAGCTGACTCTAAACAAATCTATTTATGCTGTGCATCTGATGTGTTTCCTTTTGGCAGACAATTCAAACATATGCATAAGATTAACTACAGTACATTTTTTTATAAGCTTAGTAGCTTCAGAAGCTATTTGATCTTTGAATGCATAAATAAGCAGAATGAATGTAGCCGTCATAAGGATATTATGGAAGCAGGGTCCATGAAGTTGATAAACAAGCACATCCAGAGATGAGGTCGTTTGCAGCCAGAGACCCCTACTTGCTCCAACAGTCTCCAGTGCTGAAATACTATTATTTCATTTTCTCCTTTGAGATACAGGGCTTTGTACTCTGTTCTGTGTATGAATTTGTGTAAAGGCAGTTGGTCTGCTCACAGGGTTTCAAGAAGACTCTCTGTTCCAAAAAGGCTTGAAATCTATGTTAATTCTTACAGACTAAGATTATAGAATATAAAAGCTTTCACTTTCTTAGTAGTCTCTAGAATATGTTTGCTACTTTGCCACCTAAAGGGAAAACTAAGAAACAACGTATGTAACAGTAAAAAATGAAGAGACTGTTGGATTACATGTAGGTGCATCTTTATCTACATATGATTCTGTATTGAGTAAAACATTATTGTTGTTGTTACTGCTACTATTATTATTATTATTACCACCACCAAGCTTTTTTTGCCTGGAGTAATGTTAATTTTGAATCCTAAAAAATTCCTCTGAGATAAAGGTACAAATTGAATGCTGTAGGTGATCAGTAAGAAGTAAAAGTCACCCCTTTATTGATACAGTGGGAGTGGAGAGGACAGAGAAAGGACCATGAGAATAAGATAAACCGGGGCGGGGCAGGGGGGGAGCAAATCACACTTTACATTCTGAGAAGACTTTCCCCTTCTTTTTCAGGAAAGAATAGCCTTGCAGTAGAAGCTGCATCAAAACCCAATTAATAATGAGTCTTTTGTAGAGGAAACAGATAGCAGACAGAAGATACAGCCACAATAAAAAGTGAATGATGTTGAGAACACCTGACAGCAATCTGTTTTTTTTGCAGCCCTACCTTAGTAGGGAGCACAGTTCTGTGCACTAGGAGTCTGCAAAGCATACATAAAATGATGATGCTAGCAAGAAACGGACTAGTGACTCTGAACCACTTTAACGTGATATGCCATTACGTAGAATAGAAAAAAATGATGTAATCAAAGCAGTGACATTCTGAGAAGGAAGAGAGGGCATTTCTAATCTTCCTGATTCTGTGATTTATAATGCTGGAATAAGGAAAAAGTACCAGATGTCACAAGTAGAATTTTTTGATAAATGCATTTGTATTTCAGGTTGTGAATTTTTCAAAACCAATTATTTTTCCACAGAAAGCATACAGATTGATTTTCTACTCACAGTAGTACCTAACCCCATCACTGGGATACTCCAGGGTCCAGTCCATAATCCACGGTCACTTATATGCTTATTTAGTTGGCAGTGGCATTTTTTGATTTTCATTTTTCATAAAACTGTTGGCAGTTCTCATTTTCGTGTTTATACAGATCAACGAAGAGCTTTGAATTCTCACAGGTCTCAAACTTCAAATATGTTTCCAAAAGCTTCTTTATTATTTCCTAGGCTTTGCCCCAGTGAACACCATAGACATTTTCACAACTGCTGCTAGGTGCCAGACTAAAATGAGGGAAAGCATGTCGAAAAGCCAGTTCAAACATGTAATTCCATACACTATTTGAGTGTAGCACTGCGGTTTCTGGATTACTTGACTTTAAATTCTATGTTTTAAAAATATTTTAAACTATTATATGGAAGAATAATATTAAACAGAAAGCTCATCTTCATTCTCTTATATTTTTAATGCATTCAGCCTTCTTTATAGCAAAAAGTCACAGTGATTCAATAACTAAATAACCTAAGTACTGTCTCTAAATGCTAAAAGAAAACAAAACCTCCTTTCTGCTCACTGAAAATTTGGCAATACATTTAAGAATCCAAACAAGATGGACCTGGCAAAGTTTGCAGTTCAGGAATGGGGGGAATTCACTGAGCGCTTATGTTTCATTCTCAAATCCTGACATGTCTTCTAATTACAATACATGATTCAAATCTTCCACTTGGTGACAACTGGAATAAGTCTGGCCTTTGCTAATTTATACGAGGCTGAAGGTTTATCCTAGGGATGCGTCTACATTGTGCCGGGCCGTGCCACGTAGAACCGTGTAGGTTGGGAAGCAGCGGGGTCACATTGCTGTGGCTTTTTGCTCCAGCTAACACACCTTGCATTTGAGCAGAGTTGGTTAGCTCAGACCCCTGGCTGATGATGTCCTGACTTTCCAGGGCTGCATCTCTTTGGATGGCACTGCAGGATCTCCCATAGACATAATCAGTATTTTCATTATGTTCTTTCATGGACAGCAAAGAATATTAGAGTTATATAACAAAGCTTGTGCAAGTGCATTGCATTACCTGGGAAACCTTGATTAAAGATATGTAATTTAAGCTACACTAGAATGTTATTTTTGTGCTGGTCAGTCTGTGAAAGAGAAGATGCAGAGTAACTCTTTCACTTAGGAATTTCACTCACTTGTCTGGACTGCATGTAACCTGCCAGAGAGACAGCAACAATGATATTTCTGATTTGAATGAGGGTTGGCTTCCTTTTATATTTTAACTTCCCATCCCATCTGCCAAAGATGTCTTTCAAGTTGTTTAAGTTAGCTAGAATCACATGAAATCAATTCACTGCATACAGACACAGAGATTTTTTCGTTAGGCAAACACAGTTTTTTAGCATGTCAAAAAATCTGTTTTAATTTTTTTCCCAAAATTCTGAGTCAAACCAAAAGAGAAGGAAGCTGATAGGCAACTACACTCATGAAAATAAATTGCTCCATCCATGGTTTTGGGGCATGTTTCTTTGAAAATGTGAATAAAACCAGCAAGGGGAAATGTTATCTAACCTTGGAACAGAAAAGGAACCAAAAGGACTAAGGAGTAATCAATAAATTTTTATATATACATATATGTATATGTATACATATGTGTATGTGTACATATTGAATTTGCTTTCTTGAAAGAGCTTTTGTATTTCACTGACATGTGCCACCAAGATGATCCATAGTAGCTTTGACAGAGTGAGACAACTCAGGGTTAGCGCTGTCAAATATATAGAGAGTACATCAGTCGCACTTCCTATCTATTGAAAATGAAGATGCCCGTTCTAATGAAAAGCAAAGCATGTTTTAGCACCTTTCCCTTTTAACCATGTCAGAATAGAGCTCCTACCATAGCCAGCAGCCTCATCAGCGAGGTCATTGTTTCTCATTATGCTGCTGCAGGCTGTGCTGTAATTAACTGGGTGGGCCACAGCACAGTCTTACCTGAATCGAGCTAGCTGTAATTCAGCTACCAGAGCAGGGAGCGCAGCAAGCGTGGGATTTGAAGGCAGCCCACCAGAGACCCTGTGGACTTGCTCATGTAGCTAAAACTGGGCTACGTGGGCTACGCCTACGCTAGTAAATAGAACAAGCCGTGCCTGCATGCTGGCCCCGAGGGCAAGTGTCACAGCATAGCTCACGTCTACACAGCCACATTCTTTTCATTTCCCAAAATAGAGAGGCCTGGACCGCAGTGCCAACTGGGAGCCATCGTTGGCCTTTGCTGTCCCCAGCTCGTTCCCTGGGAGAGCGCTAATTGGCATTGGCCAGAACTGGGCTAGGGAGCACGACTGCAACAGGAGCATACAGGGCAATCGCATGCCAGTGCTTGGGTCCATAGCCTCATCTTCATTAAGTGACATCTATACTCATGGCCACACATACTAGGACCTGAACGAGCTAAACTAAAGGTGTCCTATATGTGCTTCACCCAACCTTTCTTCATAGGTTGAATATAGGTGCAGCCTAGTGTAAGAGCAAGAAACTAGCTGAGATTAAAATAGTGTTCGCATAATTGGATCCCAGCTATAAACACCATAATATCAGTTTTTGCACTTCTCTGTCCTGCTGTGTTTGTTATACAGGAAGGGAAGTCTAAATCATTTCTCTGTGTTTATGAATTCCCAATGTGCATTAACATTCAGTGCAATAAACTGGAAAATGCCAAGTGCTATTTTAAAGCCTCTTTTTCCAGACATGCTGTGCTTCATATTTGGTCCTTTTTCTTGCAGGCTCTATAGCCACAGAAAGAATGGTGAAGACAACAGCATGAATAATGTACTTAATTTAGAATGATTTTGCAAGCTTTTACAAGTAGATTTCTAAACTCTTATTATGTTAAAGAGAGTTACTTCAGGTTTTTTTACTTCAGGGTAAAAGAAAGTGTCTTCATAGTAAGGGAATGTTTTCTCTAGGTTTTTTTTTTCTACAAAATAATGGTAATGTGTAATGTTTTTAGTTTCTTGGAGCCAGAGAAAAGCAAAACTTTTTATTTATAGAGGTTTATAAGAGGATCTGATTAATTCTCCAGAAATCAATGATTTGGTATAAATAATAGCACGTTCTTTACCTGCATCACTGAGAATGGCTGCACTGCTTACATGGGAACAGTTAGAGTTTATACTAATAATCTCCCAGAAACCAGGGATAAATAGAGATTTGGATGTGGTGACCAGTAAGTAACGTGACAACAGTGGGTGGACATTGAGTGGGAAGAATGTAGAAGGAGGGAAGTTGAATGCCGCCGATTCTTTGGCGCTGAGAAAACTGATAAGGAAAAAGAACCTGGCATTTATCCTGAGGATCTCTTTGGATGAAGGCAATCACCACTCCCAGTGGCAAATTCCCAGAGGAGTGGAACAGATTCACACACTCTAGTGTTTGCTATGATTAGGGGTGGAAATAGCATGTTTACAAATATTACCTCTTTGAGAAGATAGTGGTAACTAATAATGCAGCTTTGCAGGTAGGGGTAGGGACCATGCCCCAGCTGAACAGAAATCACATTGTATGATGGCATCAAGATGCCAGTGGGCTTTGTTTTTCTATATATGGTGTTAAAACTCCAGTTGGAGGGAATGAACTCGTGGTCAAAGCATCAGGCTGGAGTGGGTTTGCACATCTCTCCTTATTCCCTGTTACCCAATTTATATGCAATCCTGTTTGCTAGTTCCTTTTCACAGCCACACTGCCAAATTCTCCCGCTATGGTTACACCCACCCGAGCACGTTTAGTGCAGTCAGTGCAGTTTCTCAGTCTTGACAGCAGGGTAACTGAGTCAATCTGAATTACCTCAAAAATAATGTGACAGAGTCAAGGAAAAGCAAAAGCTCAGAAACCCCACTTCTGTTTTCTAGGAGAAGCTTATGGAAAAATTGAGGAGGAGAAGCAGAAATAATTTGTTCTTCTTTTAATACCATAGGATAACTTACTCCACCAGTCCCCTGCTGTCTTTACTTCTCCTGTATCATTCAAATAGCTAAGGTTTGGGATAGGGACAGATAGGGATTTTTGGATACTGTCACCCACAGTAGGTTTTGTCGCATCAGTATGACTTAATAAAGCACTGACAAGTTTTAATTTCTGTAAATTATCAAGTACTTTGCAGAATCTGAAGCTTCACACACAGAGGCATATATTTCATAGAATCAGAGAATCATAGAATCATAGAATAGTTGAAGTTGGAAGGGACCTTTAAGATCATCAAGTCCAGCCATTAACCTAACCTAACAAAACCACTTCTAACCCATGTCCCCAGGTACCACGTCTACCCTTTTTATAAACACCTCCAGGGATGGTGAATCCACCACCTCCCTTGGCAGCCTATTCCAATGTTTGATAACCCTTTCTGTGAAAATTTTTTTCCTAATATCCAATCTAAACCTCGCCTGGCATAACTTGAACCCACTTCCTCTCGATCTATCACTTGTCACTAGGGAGAAGAGACCAACCCCCACCTCGCTACAACCTCCTTTCAGGCAGTTGTAGAGAGCGATAAGGTCTCCCCTCAGCCTCCTCTTCTCCAGGCCAAACAACCCCAGTTCCCTCAGTCGTTCCTCATAAGACTTGTGCTCCAGACCCCTCACCAGCTTCACTGCCCTTCTCTGGACACGCTCCAGCACCTCAATGTCCTTCTTGTAGTAAGCGGCCCAAAACTGAACGCAGTACTCGAGGTGGGGCCTCACCAGTGCTGAGTACAGGGGGATGATCACTTCCCTAGTCTGGCTCACCACGCTATTCCTGATACAGGCCAGGATGCTGTTGGCCTTCTTGGTCACCTGGGCACACTGCTGGCTCATGTTCAGCCGGCTGTCCACCAACACCCCCAGGTCCTTCTCTGCTGGGCAGATTTCCAGCCACTCCGCCCCAATCCTGTAGTGCTGCATGGGGTTGTTGTGACCCAAATGCAGGACCTGGCACTTGGCCTTGTTGAACTTCATACCATTGGCCTCAGCCCATTGGTCCAGCCTGTCCGGATCCCTCTGTAGAGCGCTCCTACCTTCAAGCAGATCAACACGCCCGCCTAGCTTAGTGTCATCTGCAAATTTACTAAGGGTACATTCAATCCCCTTGTCCAGGTCATTGATAAAGATTTGTATGAACTGCCACTCAAGACACTTGTAAACTGGTAGTTTTTTCTCTTTTGAATTATTGGGCAGGATTACATCGCACGGACACAAATAGATAGGACAACTGCAAAGTGTTTCTAAAGCATTAAAGCAATTTTGCATGGTTTCTGCTAATGGCAGAACTTGATGTCCACTAAAATGAGAGTGAGAAGCATGAGAAGCAGAGATACTCAGGGCCAAGCCACAGATACGCATATATCATAGTCTGATTTATCACATTTAGCAAAACCTTTCATTTTCCACATTAGCAACACTGACTAACCAGTAGGCAGGTCCCAGAGAGCTATTTACACTACAGCAACCACAATTGCTAAAAACCTTTGAAAATGTACTGCAGTGCTTTTCTCTGATGTAAGTAAATCCTTGAGAACAGCTGACCCAGATATCTAAGATAATTTGGGTATGTCACCCACGTACTAGTCCATGCAGGTATGCCAGAAGCCAAACACCTTTGAAGGTTTTCAATTTACAGTGATTTAAATGTATCCAATGCAAACACTCTCTAAACTACACTGAAACTGAAAAAACAACAATAGTGCCTGGAAAAAAAAGAGCTTCTTATGAATAAAGTATAGAATTATCTAAAGGACCTAGGTCAATCTAAACTTTAAGTTATTGTTAAAATGTTGATTGTTTGCCATAATAGGGCAGCTGTGCCAAAGAAACAACTGACTACAGGAACAAATCTGATATGTGTGATAGCCATTTATAAGTGGATTAAGAGTGCATGTGTAATGTGAAGTGACAAGAATTTATGTTTAATAATAAAATTATCCTTGTGAAATTTGCAGGCTGTCCAAACACACTGTACTCAAAAAACATATGGACAGTGAATAATTTGAAGGACAAAACCATGCATTATCAATAGTCTGAGGCAAAAACGTATTCCTTCTTACTCCTTTTCTCATGGACAGAGAGACAGCTACTGAAAATGCCCTCCTATAAAAAAAAAGAAAAGAAAATTAAAAAATAGCTGAGACATATAAAATGTATCTAAACCTTTGCCAGGCTTATCAACAGAACTGCCTGCACATACCATCACTAAAGAGTGAGGCATACAACCCTACCACAGGAAATTACTATAAAAATGATTCTGAGGGTATCAAGCATGCGTAGGGTATGTATACCTGGTCAGACAATTTAGCTACCCACTTCACTATGAACCCTGTTCCTGGCACTTCCACACTACATAAATATTACAATATAATGCTGAAGACATTTATTTTTTTTTTTTTTAATGAACCAGCTAGCTTTCTTGAAACCAAAACAAATCCATCTAACACCACCACAGAAGGTTTTGTACCCTTGTGTGTCCTCTTTGTATATACATCCTCAATTTCATGGTAGACAGGTATGACTGTGATGGGTTACAGCTGAGTTGTCATGTTATTACAGACACTGAACTGAAAAAAGTAACCCTGCAAAAAGTAATAATTATGCCTGAGAGCACCAGGAGCACCACATGGAGGGTCAGGGTACCCAGGGCTCAGTGCTGTGAGACAGGGACATGGCCAAGCTATAGGACAGAGTTTACATGCTCCCAGTTTCCAAATTCTCACCTTCTCATAAATACCGCTATTGCTACTGAGTCTTGACATTGTAATTTGAAATAGGTTTAGTCCCACTTTCATTTATGACACAGTAAGATTGACTTGAAAAGAGATGTACTTGGACCCAATAATTTCTTGAATAGGTGGACGTCTGTGGGAATGATTTATAATAAAAGGCATTTTAGTGAAAGCCCTAACTAGATCAGCAATCCTTTCTGAATTCTGGGAGAATCTGGAATTTTATCCAACCCTCTGAATTGGGTGTCTGTTATGAAGTTGTATATTTCTGCTCAAGGAAACGATGTTTATTTACATTGTTACATTCAGCAAAACCACTAGGCATGGTTTGTGCATTTTCAAAGAGTGCCACAGATTTTTTGTACCATGCCATAAATATTCTTTAAAATACAACAGAATACTCATAACAAGGGGAGACAAAACAGAAAGGAGAGGACTCGGAAGTGAAATATTCATTCTTTATAGGAAAAAATCCTCTTTCTTGCTTTTCTCTTAAGGAAATACTTCAGAGGCAAAGAAGCTTACAATAAAGAGTTTCTTGCTTTGCTGAATATCTTCCTAGGGAGTTGGAAGGAAAGAAAAAATGATCATATGTGAATTCATTCTCTGTTGATTTTGATTAAAATTCCAGACTTTTAATGAAGTTGCAAACCCACAAGGAAGAAGAAATAAGTAATGTTTCATTGATTTATAGGAAGGCAGTACAAAATACAATGAGAAAAATATGATTAAAAGGTTTCTTAAAAGGAATAAGAGACTTGCTTTTCCTTTGCTAATGTGTAAATATGCCTGAAATAGACTCACTTGCTCCAACAATAACTGCAGTAATTTCCACAACTTTTCTAAGCCTTTCACTGATGGTCTGAAAACTCTTTGGATTCTACCTTTAATCAAAATTTCTCCTGAAGCATTTGGAACAGGGGCATCCCACTGTAGTAGCCTGTCCCCAGACAGTTCCTAGCACTGTTTTCAGTACATAGACCAGAGATAACCGTTCTCATTGAGGCTGTACCTCATCCTGTCTCCGAGGGCACAAACAGAGGGATTTCAGATGTGGTCAGAGGACTTTCCAGCATGAGTCCCATTAATATTTTCTATTTTGTTGTGGTGAAAATGTTATCCCATACTCAGAAGCTTTGTCTTTATGCTTTCACCTTGAGCACTTCTACAGAGCAGGTACCATCCAGGCCTGTGAGGAACCCAAGGCGTGTGTAAGAGTCATTGTTCAAGTACTGATGCCCCTGTGGTAGACCTTAGAAGCCGTTTCACAGCACACTGTGACACTATGCAACAGTACAGGACCAGATTAAGTGCAGAAAAATTAATCTATCACTCATCACTTGACTGCAGAAGTTGTTTAAAATATCAACAAACTAGTGAAAAGAATATGATTTATATATTACATTAGAGCAGCTTCTAATTCTGTAATCTGGATTGTAATAGGCAGAGTTCAGTAAGCCTCTATTAGAAAAATACACTTCAATCCTAAATTAATTGTCAATGTACTTTTCTTATACTTGATAAAGTAAATAGGAAGCTTTAACAAGTAGTGAAAACCAAAAACATTCCTAGGAAATCAACAGAAACTAAGTGAGGGGATTTTTTACAGATGGAGTTTAAATAATTATCAGTGCACAGAACATGGAGCTGTTCTGTGAAACACTTAATAGGTTAAACCACTGTCAAACAATTATACAGTACTCTCAACACTGAGAAACATAAATGGTATTTGCAGGTAGTTAGTGTAGGAGAGCAAATGAGCAATAAAACATAGAAGACAAACAGTTCATCTGCAAGAATACAAGAAGATAAATGGCCTTAACAGAACAAGATGAATGTTCGTGAGTCTTTATAACCTAGCATGTTAAGCATCATTTGCTGTCATCAGTATAAAACTCCTTTCTAAAGCAGTGATAACTATTGTAAGCTGTTCTTATTTGCAGTTGAAACAAAGAATTCACAATGGCATTTCAGACTCTTTTTCCTTCCTTTCTGATCCTGCTCCTTCTAAAATCTCACCATATTTTCTCCAAGACAACTCAGATACTATTTATGCAGGTTTTGTTTTGGGTTTTTTTTTTTGGTTGTGTTTTTTGTTTGGTTGGTTTTTTTGTTTTAAATTATCTGAAGGTGGTTGTAAATCTGGAAATGCTGAAGGCCACCAGAAGAAAGTTATAAAAATAACGACAGATTTCAGGCTATGAAATACTTCAAAACCATTGGCCTTTTTACTCTGACTTTTGGAGCATTCCTAAGGTTTCTGCTACAAAGAAACTGTGTTTTTGAAACCCAGCTCAAGACCCAGGGTCAGTGTGCATTAAAAGGTCTCTGCGTCAGTGTGGTGGGTTGACCCCAGCTAGCAGCCAAGCACCCACTCAGCCCTTTTCTCATTCTCCCCAGTAGTACCCAGTAGTACCTGGTAGCACCCAGTGAGGCTACCAGGCACTTTTGGCCTCCAAACTCTGAAAGTAAAACATGCAATTATGGGTGGAGGTGCTCCCAGGCCCAGACATGCTGCTTTCATCACAGCAAGGCTCCGGGAGGTGAAATAATTCACACATAAGAAGTGCTAAACACTGTGCTCAAGAACAGACACAATGCAATATCTCCTCCTCTTATCCAAAAGCAAATAGCAATAATCTGATCCAAGCTCTAATAGGGAACCCCAGTTTTATATTGGCCATGATTTGAGGTGGGGAGTTCAAGCTCACTCCTTTTGCTGTGTGGCACCAGTCAGGTCAGCTAATTTTGAACGGAAGAGTTGTCAGTGTGTTTTCTGGGACAAAAATCTGTCAGAAACCCAGGAAGCTCTATGGCACACAAGGACTACTAGCCAAATTTTTCTAGGTAGCTTAAGGGAAGTTGATTTTCTTCAGTAAAGGGTCTGAACCTATTTGGCCCACTTGAAAAATCCTTGCTTCTGGTTTTAGTTGTCATTCCTTTACAAAGTCTGACACTGTAATCCCTAACATAATTCTCAGGGAAAGGTAAATCAATAAAGCACCTACCACATGGATGGAGAATTAGGGAGACAGGGGAATTACTCCTTTCCCTCACACTACCTATTTATCACTGACTGATTTGAATAGGCTTCCCCTCTGTTTAAGGTGAGCACACAATTAATTTATGAGCATGGAGTAGGCTTCTACAAATATTTTTTCAAAAGATCAATATTTTTGAAAAAGAGGCTTAAGAGGATGAAAATATGAAGGCAACAGAAATCTCAACAGTCTTGCCATGCTCAACCATTGCTGAAAGTTACATTATCTATTGTGTTATGAGAACTGCCGTTTTGCATGTCAACCATTTGCAGTGCTGAGCTAAAGGGATGGCAATTTTAATAATAATAATGTAATTGTACTTTGAGTAATTGTGCATGTTGTATTGAATTCAAAAGCTTTGACTTTGACTTACAGCAGCATCAGAAAATGTTTTGATTCTACAAAGCACAGTGTGAAGACTTTCATCAGCCTACAGCCTTCAGGCACATAGGTCTCTTTCCAAAAATAGGTTAACTCCTTCTACCAAATGGAGAACACCTAAATCAAAACTCTTCAGTGTATTTGTCTGCTATGTATATCGTGTAGCATAAAGAGTACTGTAATTAGTCATCCCTTCCCGATGGTAATTACTGGAAAAAGTTTAGACTTCAGGAACAGTGTGTCTCTTTTCAAAAC
Organism: Pluvialis apricaria; assembly: GCA_017639485.1. Lineage (NCBI taxonomy): Eukaryota > Metazoa > Chordata > Aves > Charadriiformes > Charadriidae > Pluvialis > Pluvialis apricaria. The sequence continues at coordinate 48,651,894 of CM030010.1, read as the reverse complement.
CTATCAATCATTTTTAAAATTTGCAGATTATATAAAACATTTTGCATGCTTACAGTCTGTTAAATTTTATTGCCACATCTAGTCTGAGGACCAGAGTTCACTGGCATTTTAGTAATGCAGTGAGATTTAAATTTATATGTGAAGTTGCTAACTTTATTAACAGCAATATTATTCTTACCATTCTTTTGCTGTTTCCTTCATTTAAGGAGCTGAACATCAAGTTAAGTGAGTCATTAGCATCCCTGCTAAGTAATATTTGATAAGGCAGACTTCCCCAGGCAAATGTTGATTTTAAGCTCATTGTTTTATACAGTTCTAAATCCTTATACAAGTAATTTGTATAAAAGAGATACTATATGGAAACCTAAACCAATCAACAAGCTTCCAAAGTTTTATTTCTGAAGATAGAAACACTTTTGCTGCTGTTCTGCAAGTGTTGGCTAGTAATGTATTCATGTTTGCTTTTGAACAGCCCAAAATACTGCTTATCCTATCAAACCATAGAAATCATAAATAATAATGTGGGGCAGTCATGATTATAAAGGTAGCATTAGCTTCTGGTCACTGCAGCGAATTGGAAAGGGTGTGGTGGCAAAAAACAAAGATTGCATTAACCTTGATGGTAGAAGTGGGGGAAAGTTGAAGGTATAGTTCGTCTTGTGAGGGTATGGTTCAAAGCAGCAGGCTAATGAGCTGCTTCGTATGAAATTTTCAGCCTCTGTCAATCCATCCGTTTACCATAAGAATACAAGAAAAAGGTGCCTGCAGTGAAACAGCCTGTAAACCTCTTTGTTTCTATTTATCTGGGAACTTGAAAGGGCTAGTTAATGAACAATGAACAGACTCGTTACTTATTGATCACAACAGTAGTGATGTGTGTGCATGGTGGCAAAAACAATATGCACCATAGTGCAAGATTAAAAAGGGAAATTTTTTTTAGAAAGTAATATTTAACTTTATCAGGGAAGTTACTGTTGACAGTATCGGTTTTAGGATAAGCCCTCACACAAAAAGAGCAAAGATTACACGTAACGCAACTAAAAATCTGTGCCACATGAATCATTCGTACAGAATGATGTTAGGACCACTGAGATTAGCTAGCAAAGGTAACAGCATACTTTTCAACTGCTCTTAGTCATGAGAGGGTCAAGCTAGAGACCACCAGTCTCAGGATATTCTTGTGTCAGGACATCACCTCAACACCCTTCCATTTTCACAACCATAGCCAGTATTCTGCAGCTGCATCAGATGCACATTGTGTGACCTTTGTGGATGCGTGTGAGGTAGGGAAGAGAAGGACTGTGCCGCACAGGAGAGGAAATCCCACCGACAACCTAAACTAACCATACTATTACTTTGTGCCACTGTAGGACAGGTATCTAAAAGAAAATGCATTGTGTCATGCAGTTTTCATGTGATCTCATTAAATGAACCATGGGAGCTGTGATCACAGGACGCAGCAGAGCTGGTCTAGCATCCTGCTCTTTCTGGGTTAGCAGAACTTGCTACTTGTCTTTCTCCTAGCCTTTCCAGGCATCTTTCTAGGCACTACCTTATTGTCATGAAATTACAGAAAATGATACCATAGCCCTAGCAAGGAGAAGTCCTAAACAGTCATAAAACCAGGTCTTTGCGGTGAAATCTTTCTCATTGTATTCAAAATAAAATCCAACAACATGTCTATATAGAGGCAGCCATACAAGACATATGCACTCTTCTGTCAGGAGGCAGATTTTAAATTGGGCAATAGCATTTCCAATATTTTATTATAAAAAGCAATAAACCAGAGTGGAGCTGTCTTAAACCTGGCATTCAGCAACTTGCAATAGACTCAGAATATTGTTATTTCATATCTTCTATGACAGAAAAATTTCCAGTCTTACTGTAGCTATTGTTGCTATGGTTCCCTATGTTGGAATACACGCACATTCCCTATTGCTGAGGCTACCTCATATGATAGTGAAATGAAAGGAGATGCATGTTTGAAATCTTCATCCTCCAGAACGGGGAAGTCTAGGGTCTGCTGATGTATACTATTTCAAGAATAACGGCCTCAAATACACTACCAGGTCGCCCGAAAGAGCGATTTAGGGCATATCTCAATTTTGCAATGGAATGTCTTGTAAGTGCATAAGCTTAGCTCTGAACAAGCTGGTTCATTTTTATAGCAGAAAAAGTGCATCTCTATAATAAAATGTGGTACTAAACAGAGACTTTTCATCTCAGTCCATGCCAATTAGCACAGATTCCAGAAACAGAATTGTCTGCTGTTCTGCTTGGGCAGTCTCTTTGTCCTAATTCAAAGTAGCTTTCAGTGCTCTAATGCATTTGGAGATACTGGCTTCTGTCCTAAAACTAGCAGAATTGTGTCAGTATGACTCTGCACCACCACCAGTAAACTCAGTCCCATGCTACTGTTGCTTTACTGCTTTCAGTAGACAAACCAGTTTCTACGGGTTCCCTCGGGTAGCCTCACAGTAATCCTTGGAGCAGTATTGAATGTGTCCACTGACCATCAAGCACAAGAGCAAAACACAGCCTGCACCAGAACCATCCTTTAATTACAAAGAGAGTTATAGAGAACACAGCATCAGTCAAGGTTCAGGATTTACTCTTCAGGGTCTTTCCCAACAAAGTACAAGGTTGCTTCTCTCCTCTGTGTTCCACAGGTACATGCTGCAAGAAGAGAGGTACTTGATACCAAGATACAAAGGCTCATGGGCCTCAAGGATGCTATCCCCAGACAAGCAGCTCTCCTGAAAGAGGCTAGAATGTCTGTGAATACACTTCAGCTGAGCCAGGTTCACTGGCAAATAAAGTAAAAAAAAAGAGGGAATGGAAAAAAGAGCATATAACGTATTTACTTAGTTCCCCGTGACTCTCCTACTCACCGGCTCTGTTGGCCTACTCACTGCTGAGAACAATTCAGGAGGCAGGTCTCCCTCACAGAGCCCCACAAGGACTGACCTTAACACTTACTCTGTTATCCTCGTGGTGAACACTGCCTAAAAGCCCAGCATAGCAGAAAAAGTGCAAAAATCCCAACTCAGATGGACCCTTGGTGGAGGTGTTCTTTGTACTCCACCTGCCCCCTATAGTCAAATCGAAGCTAGTCAAAAACTCTCTCTCCCTGGCTTTTGCAATATGGAAGAGTTTTCAATCCAATCTCTTCCTCCTTTTTTTTTTCCATGCAGCACTGACCAAAGCGTGCTCCGTGCAGCAGAGTCACACAGAGCAAACAATTTTTTGTTGGGGCAGAATTCAGCCATGTTTATTTATATAGCTAGACTAATCACTGCAACCTTCTGATGGTCACCATGTGTCTGGCAAGCTTCAGCTGCGGTGTTCTGGGAAGCTACAGCCTTGCTTTCTCCCATGCATTCCCTTTTGCAGCCCCCAATGAGTGAGGGAGCGCTGTGAGACAATGAAAATCCAGCTTCTATACCTACATATTAGAACAGCTGAACTTTTGCTCCCTCCTTATTCTTCCTGTTCACATCCTGCATATCCAGCAACTGCTCAAGACCGTTCTTTATACAGAGTACAATCTGAGGTGAAACATTTGTAAGAGCTAGTGCTGCACGCATTTTCACATGAACTATCGCACTTAGAAACAAATGCTATTTAAAGTGGATTGTCCCAGGAGTCTCTCTCAGTTAGCACAATGCACTTTCCCAGAAGGGGTTCGATTTCAGGTCTTGAACTTGTCCCACGCTCCCAGACCTCCTGGGCCAAAGAGTGTGGCAGAGTCATTAAACCCAAACCCTAGCTGGGAGCTGGTGCTCTGATAGCTCAGTTATGAGCCATTCAAAAAATGAAGTTTGTATATCCTAAGGGGGAATCAAATTTGGCTTTCCTCGGTCAGAAGCTTACCCCCTGCCACCCCAAGGAAGGGAAGCGGTGCTCTAAGCACTCCTGGGAAAGAAAACAACTGTCCTTCCCACTTTTTCCCTTCCCAAAGAAAAACCCCAAGGAGAGCCATAAGAGGCTCAAAATTCCCAAAAGGGGAGAAATTTTGAAAAGCAAAATAAGAACTGCAAGTATTTTTGCTATCCTTATTAATTTTTGTTATAAAGCTATCTAGAACCTGAAGGACTTCAACAGGTACCTGATTTATTTTTTGTGGTGCTAAAAATCTGCCTTTTGTGGAGAGTGTCCAGTTTTGAAAGATATAGGGGTTGAAATTGATAGGGAATGTGAAGGGCATAAGGGGAGGGGTTAATCAGTACCTTGCACAAGAGAAGGCCCTTTGTTTTGAATATTCTCTTATTTTCTCCTGTTTTCTAAAATTATCTGGCAAACAATGCAGATGTCCTACAATGGTCTGTCTCCTTTCAAATTGGTGATGCTGTGCTCATTTGCACCTCTAAGGAGGTACCTAATGAAGGTAGCGCCAGTCTAATACCTGTAATAATCTGCTGCAGTCTCAAGAATATTTCTTATCAAAGGTTTTCAGTCTGCGTTTAAAAAGTATTGTTATGATTTTTCTATGTTCAGGAATGCCATGTATCAGCCACTTTATGAGGGTTAAGAAGATGGACAGTTGAGAAATAAGAGCTCAGTTTTGGTATTATTTGTTTTCAACATGCAAGATAGAAGTCACGGGTTGTCAGGAAACACTTTTGTTAATATTCTGCTGGAAGAGGACAGAATCACCCTCAACATCAGCTTTCTCTGTTTATCCCCACAATATGTGTTGCTGAGTTTCCTAAACATCCACTAAAAATAACAAAAGCTGGAGGTTTAACCACTGTCTGGGGATCTCAGAACACAGACCAGGACAAAGTTTGATATCATGGGGCTTCCATGCATTCAAAGATAAGATATTTGACACAGAAAAGGGCATGGTATACCTTTCTAAATACTCCTGATGGTCAAGAACAAGTAAAGCCAGAGAAAATAAATTGGAGCATGCTTTAGAACTGACCAGTGACACTTCAGGGACTTATTGAAAACATACACAGTGGCCATATAGGTCGGGGAATCAAGCAGCAAGCTGAGGAGGGAAGGAAGATAGGAGGGAGGGAGGAATGAGAAGGGTGGAAAAGAGACAAGCAACACATCAAGGATTTTTCTTAGAGGTTCAACATGCAACGGGCCCTCCCTCACTGAGGCTGCAAAGATGCTATAGCAGAGAACAGAGAGACTTTGCTCAAGCTGGAGGGACAGAAATAAAGTGGACTATAGTGTGGATCTCAGCATAAATCAGCAGCTGTAGCACAGAAATCGCTTGACCTGACTGACGATAAGCATCAGAAGACAACCAGTGCTCCATGGGCTGCAGAAAGGCTCACTGATGTTCACCCTCATCACCAAGCTGTCAGTATGGTGGGCTTGGGGGGAAAAGCCCTGTATTAAAAGAGACATATGCACTACGATAGGACAGAATTGAGTGAAAGACTATTGCCAAGTATTATTCAGGGTGTGGATACTTCATTAACGACTTACTTATATTGTTACTGCCTTTTCTTAAGCTGGTATCATGGTGTCTTTCCCTAAAAAGTCCTTCCTGGTTTTATGTACACAGTGGAGGACTTTGGGTAAGGATTGCACTGTTTAGTGAGGGTACCCAGAAAAAAAGCTCTTACCATGCACACCTGGCAGAATTTCCATTTCATTTGTTCCATTGTTCATGTATTTTACAAGTACCCGACTGCAGAAAGAAAAGACTTAATTTTAAGCTCAGACACAGATAGGGTCCTGAAAAATCAGTTTGGAGACTAGAAGGAACCTTAATAATCTCAGAGACTGTCTTGTGCATGCAAGCAGTAGGGTTGGCAAACAGTAGACCTGTGTATTTTCTGCTACTAGCAGATATTCAAGGTTAATACAAGAAGTCAAGAAAATGAGAATCATTAACAAAGCTCTTTTGGCAAATAAATGGAATGGCCACATTAGCATCTATTTAGCGGCTGCCCTATGTGTTTTGGCTCCCTGTTGCAGCAGACAATGACTATCTGCAATCAGTTCATGTATTGGTACTTATAGACTGGCAATTTAATTTGTGCAAAGCACTGAACTATATCCCAGTATTTCAGTAGCCAGTTATTACATTTGGCAAACTGAGGAGTAATTTGTGACTAAATGAATTATTTTTTTATCTTTTTTTAAAGTCTCAGAGCAATGCTCCCCAATTATAAACTCACCCATGAATTCCAGGATTTTTACACAGTCCTAGAGTTTGCAATGTCTTTGTTAGCACTTTTGAAGCTAAAGTCAAGGACCTGTTCTCAGATGGAAGGCCTTGTGTACCTCCTCTGGTAATAGAGAATGGCGAAGAGACCCTGGCAATAGTCCTGATACTGAGAGCAGCAGAACTGCCCCAGTGTAGTGACCCAGTTGGGCTGTTCAGCTTTACTGACACAGAGGGTATAACTACCGTGCTTCATGCTCCAGGATTATATTACTTTAGGGCAGTGTATTTCTTTGTGGAGGAGTAATCACGAGCAAGCACATTTGATGCTTACTCAATGGTCTTTTCATCTTGACACGTCCCCAGAAGTTTGTGTTCTCTTAAGGGAGACAACCCTCAGGGCACAGGCAGGATGTAGAAAGAAATGGGGTAACAAGAACTATGGTTTAAAATCTTTCAGCAGATTGAAAATAGTTTTCACAATCCTATTTTGAACAATTCATTTCATTTCTACGTACAGAGGCTTTCTGGGCTAGTAGTCAGACAAAACCTCTATTGGTACGAGAAGATAGGCGAACATGTGAAAAATGTTGTGCCTGTTTAGGCTTTTGAAAGGTTACCAATAATCAACAGTGATTTATGCTGCTTGCTAATTCCATTTGCAGTCTTTAGTTTAATCTCTTCAAATCTTTGATATAACACTAAAGGTGCTTAGCAACCTGATAGAGTGATTTTTTAGAATTCTCACTACATAAAAGCAAGCAGGAGAGCTTGGTGTGCAGTAATTATGTTTTCCACAGTCATCTCCCTTGTCGTCCCTTCCTTTTGAAAATATCCATATGAGAGATTCTGTAAAAGTGCTTTCAATTAAGGTCTTTAAAATCAAGTGTTTTTTCACCTTCTCTCAGACAAGTGACACATACCAGCACCTTGCTGCCTGAAAGATGCCACCTGCCCTTTTAGTGAAGCAGAAGGATTGGAATGGCAAGCAAACCAGTTCTCCTGCTGAAGTAATTTTGCTTTTCCTGTACCACTAAGAGGCACAGCAGAAAGTGAATGGTGTTTCTTCTGTTTCAGAAGAACCTTGGTATCTGTGTCAGCATGTGACACTATTTCTTGCTGCAGAGTCATGAAAAATTCATGCATTATGTATTGGTTAAGAATGTCATCCTTTCCTAAGACCCAAAAGGCAATACTTCACTTAAACATTGATTCAAAATAAAAATATCACAGAGACTTGTCCCCAGCATGGTACATTACACAAGCACGTAAAATGAAGAAAGGAAGAAAGGTCACATTAAAGGGAATGCAAGATGTATTTAATCTGGTTAAACAGACAAACTCTCCAGGGCAGGAACTGTCTACTTATGTGTCGGTGTAGTGACTTACACAGCAAAGCTCTTACCCAGTGGAGCCTTCAGACAGCAACAACACTCAGGATTATAGAAGTTAAGGGAAAGACCGAGGCCCATATTTGATTTTCATTGGCATAGCTGATTTCCACTGACCTTTGTTTACAGTCTCTGCATTTCATGGTACTTAAAATACAAAAAAAACCCTGACTGCAAAGAGTATGCTATTAAGGAATACCATTTTCTAATATTTGTTAGGAGGATTGTTATAGCACATAAGCCTTTCAGTCACATACATGGAGAAATGTAAGAGAGAACTAGGAAAACGGCAAAAGAATTGCGTATGATATTTTAATGAAAAACCTCCACAGAGGGTCAGTTTGTAATATAATTCAAACTACTGAATTGCAGAATAGAAAGTTATCTGCCTAATAAAAACATCACTGGTTTCAGCCCCGATTTGAGTATGAACCTATTGCCTTTTATTCTATTAACAACATCTACACCAAAAGCTATGTATCTCTGTAGGTACAGCTAAAAAATTAATTTCTCAGTTATAACAATAATGGTCTTTAGCCAGTGACTTTATGCAAAACAAAACAAGTCTACAAAGAATTTGTGCAGTTGTCCATGCTGCCCATCACAGTGAGAGTCTTGCTGCACACGCTGCCTACCCCAGTACGGTCTGGGAGTGGAGTGGCTTTGCTACTTACAAGCAGTAAAGGGGGAGGCATTGGCAAGCTTTATGAATAGAACTAAAATCATTAGACCAGCTAACATAGTTGAAAAGTGGCAAAAATGTTTTTTTGGCAGAAAAACCCTACTTCACGTTTTATAGCTCTTCAGTCTGAAAGTCTGTCTAATTTTTCCAAGTACACTAGCTGGGTCTACTGAGTGACCAAATTGCGAGCCTGCCATCTAAAGCTTGCCCTCTTTTGTATTCCATTTTTTTTCCTACACACTTCTCTAACCAGCAAGTCAAAACCATGCAATAATAACCGTGCTTCGCCATTTCAACTATTGCTTCCCTATTATGGTTATTTGGACTTTGGAACATACTAAAATTAATAATTTCTTGTAGCAAATTTTCTGAAATTGCTTGCTTTCTTCTCTTCCAAAAGGTGAATGTATGTTTAAATAAGTCCTGACTACCATCTTCTGAATGTTTATACTCTGTATTTTAATGAGGGACAAGCTGTGCACTAAGTAGCAGTATTTTAACGAGGGACAAGCTGTGCACTAAGTAGCAGAGGGTTAATCTCAGCACCTTTTTATGGCTCAAGTGATCTCATCTTAAAAGTACGAGTTACAAAAGACAATAATTAGACATGAAACAGTTATGAATGCAGAGGATGGTGCTCTTGTACAAAAAGAGTACAGAATTAGTTTGATAGCTCTTATCTTGTGCATTTGTAATATTTTCTGTGGGATTAAGACAGCCTGTCCAATCAGAAAGTTTATTCATATTCTAGCAATTTGTTTCTCATTGTGTTGCAATTTAAAGAGTCACTTGATAAACCCTAAATTGTCCACTTACATGGTAGTGTTTTCTTTTTATTGTTCTGCATTCCAAACAATAAGTGTCTCTCAGTGCTGCTTAGGTTAGCCTCAGACAAGTGATTTTTCTACCAGGAATGGCAGCTTTGCATTTGAGAGTTGGCACTGTCATTTTTTCATTACAGGATCAAACCTAATTTAAATCACATAGATTCCATCTGTCAGTTTATTTTTAGAATTTAATGTCTTACTATTTGTCATCTATGATTAGTGTGTTAGGGAGACCATGAGACTCTTTTCAACTTAAAGAGATAGTTTTACTACGTATAGCTCCCACAAACACAGTGTCCTTCTTGTCCTTTTCTAAAGAAAACTCACCTCAATCATTTGGGAATACTAATTTTCTGCATTTGATGTATAAACACTTGCCCTAATACAAAGACCTCAGTTAATCTCCAGCACGGAAAATAGATATGAAATATTTAAATTAGAAAGTTTGCTGAAAGCTACAAAGAAAGCCTTCCTACTGACCGTGATTTCCCGTGTGGTAAGATCAGTGGTATGTCTTAATAGGCATTAAACAGTGAAATCTTTTGGACTGTTCTTGACAGGGAAAAGACATCTTTACCTATGTCCTTTGCCTGGAAGTGAGGAAATTATTAAAACCATCCTGCAACACACCTATTTTGAAGTTTCTCTTTTTGGGAATGAAGTACTAAATCAGGTACAGATTTAGACTTCCTGTAATTTAAATCTGTTGATGCACGTAGCAGCCTGTCCTTCCCATTAAAACTTCTGTCCGGTGCTACCCAGAAATGCAGTACCTCTCTCCTCCTCTCAGGCTGGTCTAAAATCTTAATAATTAGACTTTGTGATGTGACACCATTTCAGTAAATAAGATCAGAGTTTTCTAACACTTTGAGCCAGATGTGCCCTCCTTCTTTCAGACTACATGTCAGATTCCTTGATTTACATGGATGTGCATGATCTATCATGACCTGATCAATCAGGTTTCTGTTGAGTTTACTGTTATTTTGGACAGGTAATTTAATATTAGTGAGCAGAGCTTTTTCTGTGTTCAAAGTTCATATCCATCCTTCCCTTCCTTAAGTTGTGGAAGGTACATGTTTAGGTCACTGCCAATAAAGGCTCTGGGAGTAAGATGACAGTTCAAAGACAGTGACCTGACAATGTTTACATTGAGTGGTGTTGCTAGTATGTCTCAGTCTATATTGAAATATTCAGCTCATAATTGTTGGCAATTCCAAGCAAGTCAGGTGGTGGTGTTTGGTTGGTTATATAAAGAAAGAAAAAGACCCTCAACTTGTAATGAAAATCTTAACTCAGCTTTCTTCACCTACCTTTCACATCTCACTATTAAGTTCAAAGACAAAGAAGCCCTCCGAAGTTACTGCATATTTCCTTGTCCAAATTCACAGGACACAGTGGCTTAATATTTGATCCTTAAAGACAGTTTGCTTACTCTTTTGTTATTCAGAATGCTTGTGTTTTAGAAAGACCTACACAGACAATATTAGCCTGTTTTAATATTAACTCTCTCACAGAGAAGTAATTCAGGAATAACTTGACTGATATGGGTCTCACCAACAAAGAATTTGTGTTATCAAGATAAGAAAATGACTGCAATACCAGATCTATCTGAATTGTCATCCTTGCCTTTAATAGGCTGTATAAGGTATGCCATAAAAAATTCCACCCAGAATCCTTATGTGATTATCTGTGAAGAACCAGTGACACTTTAGAGGTTTTATTCTAACCTAAGCATGATTTGAAATGCATTTCTTTCTGACAAACTTTGAATAGATTTAATTATAACAGTGAGAAATGTATAAGACTTGTAAGAAGGCGGTGTCAGTAAAGGTTTCAGTCACCACACACACTAGGTATTTTTCTGTGCTTTCTGCCAGAATAGCTCAATGCTTTGTAATGTAATTTGGCTTTCAGTTTAAAGCCAAACAAAAAGATTGCTTGTAATTCTCTTCAAAACCCATGTAAATACTGCTTTGCCCTTCTGCTGTGCCTCCCAGATCAAAAGCATCTGCAAATATTTTATGACTATTGTTCCACCCCCCTTGGAGGCTAGCTAATTAAATTGCATGGCTTTGCAGACATATGTGGAAACAAACTCTGAGGTTAAGTAGTGTGCCAGAGAAAAGGGCAAAAGTCTGCCTCTTAGTTATGAACAGAAGCTAAACCATGCAGCTAGTAGCCATCCATTTTAAGTTACGTGACTGCTTCTCCTCTTCTTTTGATTAGAGCTATTTCTTTGACCACAGACACATGATAGTACAGTGAAACCAGATGAGTATTTGTTTTCCTCACTGTGCATCGTTTAGAAATGTTGGTTCCTGTATGCCTAGTTTAACACACTTTTCTGGTGTGACCCGTTGGTGGAATGATTTTGACACTCGCTGTCCTGACTGTTCCCTGGATGCGGTCCCTAATGGTAGCTTTGGAGGAAAGAGCAGCCTTGTGCTTTTAGAAAACATTATCTCCAAACTGAGTTCCTGCAAATGGATTGATTCATAACTGAGGCAATTCCAATTTTACACCAGCTTTACAAGTTTGCTGTCTTACAGGAAGGTGCTTCACATTTACAAAGGAAGGGATTTACTGCAGCAAACTCCTTTATTCGACAAGCACGCAGGAACAGCAGTGTCAAACTAGTGGTTTTCTGCTAGCAGGGAGCAACTCGCGCTGCCTGGGGTGCCTTCCCTGGCACCACGCTGGGGAGCTCAAGCCAAAGTCCTGCACCACTGGTGACACTAAATGGAGGAGGTCCCTCGTGTTTCCTATTGCAGCGAGGCTTGGATGGCTTTTGGCTTGTGCTAGATCACTCACAGCCCCTGACAGAGCAACTGCAACAGCTTTCATTGCTGGATCTGGCAGGACTTGCACTAGCAGTGATGAAGCCAGGACGCTGGTAGCAAAATTTTCTTCGCCAGTTCTGCTCCACAAGGAGGGAAGTAGATTCATCCTGCTCTGAGATAGCAACCTAGTATTTTTTGTGGCAACCAGAACTATTCTAAGCACAAAAGCTGTCAGAATACAAATATTTAGATGAGGCATCGCAAGAAATATAATGTGAAAGAATCCTACTGCTTTCTGATTAACGCAAAATTCATCACCATCCAAACTCTAGCATGAGGTCGGGCACCAGTTTGTCATTGTATTAATCATTTTTATGTCTCAGCTCCAGTCACAGAAAAAAAGGAGTTAAATAACTCAGTTTACAACTACTAAAAATAAACTTGCAGACTTGCTGGATTCCTCCACATTAAAATGTAAACAACTGTCAGCTCTTCTGGAAAAGCTAGTTTTGCCCTGCCTGTGACTTCCCCAGGAGAATTTCTGGTTTTTTAAAAAGTTTTATGCTGAAGATTTGTTTCCATAATTGGGACTGGCCAGTTTTCTCTCAGAAAAATGAAAACTAAACTCTTTCCAATGAAAACAATTGCTACTAGAATCACAGCACACAGACCATGTAGAGAATGGTGTGAGCCGCTTCAGTAGGGACTGCAGCCAACCATTTTCAAATTTGGGTGCCTCAGGAGAGGCAGCTAAATCCATATTTAGACACCTAGATTGGAAGTGCTTGATCTGGCGTCACTGCCAGCACCCACAGATCCTATGGGGTTCTTCCACTGTCCATCAAATCCAGGATATTTGAAAGTAAACCTATTGTTTTAAGGGCCTAAATTAAGAAACATTTTTGGCATTAAAAAAAAAAATAATCTCAGGCCAAAATTTCAAACTATTTTTTCAAAATGTTTTTCTTATGTTGTTACCTCCTTTCTAAAACTACATCAGACCTAGAGCTAGTGTATTAAAGCATGTGCTCGTTGCTTTAGAGCACTGCATGGCACTACCTGAGATTGCTTGCTGCAGAAATAGAAGTCCTGCGGTAAGAAAACAGACAAAATATAATCTATATACTGCAAATTGATTGATGTACTGCACTTTACTTTGGGTTGGGGATTTTTTGGACTATTTTATCAAAGCATACGCAAATCACTGTGTAATAATACAACAGTTAGCCAGTCAAACCATTCATCTGATTAGCATATACTTCCCTACTATTTAAATTGGTTTGGAGGATCTCTTTTTTAGTGATCTTATCTGCATGGTTTAGATAGCAGAAATTGCACCTGTCAGTCATGGGTTATCTTACAGAATGTTCATAGATCAACCATGCTTTTTTGGATCTGGGAAGTAATGGGTTACAACGTCCTACACCGACTTTGATAAATGGATAGGAAGCATGACAAAACAGTCATAAAAAGCCAAAGTGAAAGGAGAAATAGTGTTTTTCTTCTCTTGCTTTAAGGAGAGGAAAACAGCAACAGACCAGATATAAGACTAGAATAAACAATACCAACCATCCTCATCTCAGTGTAGCATCGCCCAAGATTACTGTCAGTTCTGTGAAAGCCTTCCAAGGGTAGGGTCTCCAGGAAATCTCTTCTAGTGCTTCCCTACCATTAGAAATTTATTCCTGCTATTAACTAGTTTGCAGTCTGAAGCCTGTTCCTTTTTGTCTAGGAGGACATGGAGAATAGTTCCTTACCTTTATGCGACAGCCTTTTGGGTACTCAAAAACTTAACGTCCTCCCTTGGTCATCTCCTTTTTATTTAAAACAACATGACTTCCATCTTTTTTCCATAAATCATTGTCTCCTAACCTCTGATCTTTCTCTTTGCTCTCACCTGAGGACTCTTCAATGAAAGTGAAGGACTTTTCAAGTGAACAACTCCACTAAATCTGGACACAAAACTGCTCAACTCTGTGACAAGGGGCTTTGTAACTTAAGTAAATGTTGTTTGAAGAATCACCTTTTGTTTTGTTTTGGATCTGCCACTAGCTAGTTTAATTTGATTTCCCATCATTCAAGCATTAGAAAAGATGCTGAACAACTTTTGATGCTTTCTGTAACATGCTCTTTTCTGCACACTGGCATGTCAGTTGCCTCTTTTCCAGGCAGGGCAGTGCTGATCTAGTTAATTGCTCATCATGCTGAAGCTGTTCTAAAACTTAGACCTTTCTCTGTACTTTTGTGTTGTTCCCTGGATCCCTTTTTAAAAATTCATCTTGCCCTACCCATTGCCACTTTATACTGAGGTGGATTTAAGTGAGAAGTTACATACTTTGGCTAGTAGTTCAGCCATTTCATGTTTGCATTCCTCTAGAACTTGGGAAGATGCCATCCAGTCCTGGTGGTTTGAGTATTCTGTCAACTTGTTCTATAATCTGTTCCACTGACACTTCAGTTTGTGACAGATTCTCTAACACCTCCTCCAAAAAGAAGGGTTTCAGCGTGGAAACTTCCCTAAGTTTGTTCCATGGCAAATGCTTTTATGCCTTGCTTATCTATTGGCTGTCATGCTTCTCTGGCAAGCTTTCTGCTCCTGATGTGTTCGAAAAAGAATTTATTATTACTTTTTATGTCTTTGCAAGTTTTGTCTCAAAATCTACTTTGGCATACTTTTCACATTTAACCTGCCAGGACTTGTGGCCTTGTCTGATACTCTCAATTGGACAGGACTTCAACTTAATGAAGGCAGCCGTCTTGTTCTGAATAACTTCCCTTTACCTTCAGTTTAGCTATCCTAATTTTATTCTTTTTGGATATGCCACATGCATCTATCTGATGAGAGCTTCCAGGTGTCTTCAAATAGCCTCTATGTCACCTGCAAAAATTTCATACTTTGGACCACCCCTTTTACTAAAAGTTAGAAGAATGCTTTTGATTTAATCCCTAGTGGGTCCATCATCTCAAGCAGTGGTTTCTTACATGTTTGATGTTTTTCTTCCATTCTTCTTCTCCCTCCCTGCCTTCCCCCTAAAAAAAGCCTCCTGTAACATTTTTGATCTTAAGTATTAGCAGCTGGTTTCCACTTTGGTTTATATGAATTCTTTATTCCCTTCTTGTACAGGCTCCCTTTGTTTCTAAAGTTGTTTGATTTTTTTTCCCAGTTCCCAGGAAATCTGACCCTACTTCATTTTCTCAACCATGCATTGCAGCTTTTCTTTCATGCCTCCATTTGGTCCTCAGCATGGCAGGAAGATTTCAGAGACTGTGACTCTGAACATCATGGTTTGCGTGATTCAACTTAACAACATTAACTTTTGCTGCAGAACCTCTCTCCTACCCCACTTTCGGTTTGAAAGCACAAAGAGGTTAAATCTTCCACTTTACACACAGTCTTACTCACTTGCATGCCATATCGGGATACATGTCGTGAGGGGATTGCAGAAATGTGCTTGCAGGCTCCTTCACTTCTTTTTATTTCCTGAACACATTTTGATTAAAAAAAAGTTGTGTCTGTCCAAAAGAATTAGCTAAGGAATCATCTCTCCTCTTTAACGTGGGAGTACATTTTATGGATTACAGTCTTTCTGTGTATTTGTGCTGGAATCAGGTTTTAAATCTAAGATAAATAAATTGAGAGATAATAGTACAGTAGCACTCATATAGGGGATTCATCAATGCAAAAAGTCTATTGAAACAAAAATTGTTCTTATGGCAGGAGACTTAATTATATCTCATATTGCACAATATTACTGTTGGGCTTTCAATGCCCTTAGTAAACATTTCAATTTACATTAATTTTCAGTGATTACATCTATTTTTATTTCAGTTTGGAATTAGATGCAAAGTCAATACAAATTATTTTTGTGTTGTATTTGTCAATAGTGCTTGTTACATGGATGTAGTTCAAATTATTGTTTGGGAAGTAACAAAGCTTCTCTTTTGTAAAAGTAGTAGTTTATTTTTCTTCTGTTTAGTACTCACTGCTCTACTATCATAGAATTGTTTAGGTTGGAAAAGACCTTTAAAATGATCAAATGCAACTGTTAACCCACCACTAAACCATGTCCCTAAGCGCGACACCTACATGTCTTTTAAGTACCTCCAGTGATGGTGACTCAACCACTTCCCTGGGCAGCCTGTCCCAGTGCTTAACAACCCTTTCTGTGAAGAACTTTTTCCAAATACCCAATCTAAACCTCCCCTGGTGCAACCTGAGGCCATTTCCTCTTGCCCTGTTGCCTTTACTTGGGAGAAGAGACCAACATCCACCTCGCTACAACCTCCATCCAGGTAATCGTAGAGAGTGATAAGGTCTCCCCTCAGCCTCCTCTTCTTCAGGCTAAACAGCCCCAGTTCCCTCAGCCACTCCTCATCAGACTTGTTCTCCAGACCCCTCACCAGCTTTGTTGCCCTTCTCTGGACACGCTCCAGCACCTCAATGTCCTTCTTGTAGTGAGGCACCGAAAACTGAACACAGTACTCAAGAGGCAGCCTCACCAGTGCTGAGTAGAGGGGGACAATCACCTCCCTAGTCCTGCTCATCATGCCATTCCTGATACAGGCCAGGATGCCATTGGTCTTCTTGGCCACCTGGGCACACTGCTGGCTCACATTCAGCCAGCTGTTGACCAACACCCCCAGGTCCTTTTCCACCAGGCAGATTTCCGGCCACTCTTCCCCAAGCCTGTAGTGCTGCATGGGGTTGTTGTGACCCAGCTGCAGGACCCGGCACTTGGCCTTGTTGAACCTCATACTATTGGCCTCGGCCTATCAATCCAGCACTTCCAGATCCCTCTGTAGAACCTTCCTACCTTCAAGCAGATCAACACTCCCACCCAACTTGGTGTTGTGTACAAACTTACTGAGGGTGCACACAAGCATATGTTTTTTTAATCTAAAACAATAGATTAATTGCAACGTGTAACAGTAGAGCAATGTACTGGGGATGAGTATTCCAGAAATCTCCAACAATTTTGCTTTATTAGGCTACCAGTGTTTATTCCTGCCAATGTTTTTCATTCAGAGCTTCTATTTTGTATAAATTTCATGCTCTTTCAAATTTTCAGTGAGTTTGTCATCTTTATGGATCACAGGCTTCAGGGAAAAATGAAAGATAACCCAAGAAAATAGTTGCATCTAAATAAGGAGAAAAGACATACGGAGAGTCACTAAACAATTACACATGTTCCATCAAAATTCTCCTACTAAGCCATGGAATAAAGCCCCTTAGACACATCTTAAAAGATTATAATTCTTAGATATGCTTTGGTTCAGCTCGTCATTGAAAAACTAATTTCCTAAAGATGAAGAGCTGTTGAATGTCCAAATTTGTACTGGAAATCCCCTTTGACGGTTTTGTTAATATGCAGCTCTATATTTGGCTCCAAAATAAACAGTTGGACCAACTCTTCTCTTCTAGAGAGCATGAACAGGAGCAGAGGGCAGGGACAATTCCTTGAAGATTTCTCTGCTGTTTTTCTTCTGTGTTCTCCAAGGAGTGGGACAAAGCTTTGATCCAGTGAAACTAGGCACAGCATATTCATCCCCAAACTCACAGATCCTGGTAAACTTCAAAAGATAGCGTCATATTCACTCCAGTCATACAGCATCACACCATTTCAAGTGCGGTTTCCTAGTGTCACAGCTATGACAGAAACATATACCAGAGGCACCTCCCAGTTCCTGTTGTTCATGGGAATTCATCAAAAGGAGGGGTCAGTGGGAAAGAAAATACAGTCATTTTTCCCTGTCTAGAAGACATTTCATATTCTGCTCCTTTGCCCATTACAAAAGGTTATGCTAGTACCCACTGAATGCCAATAAAAAGTCCAGCATTAAACTGAAGATATATATGTGTATTTTTTTAAAAGAAGCATCTTCCAAGTAAGTAGACAATGTAATGTTATGATTATAGATCAGTGTGTCAGCTCCAGTGAAAATCAGCATCTGTTATCACGAGCAGCAGTTTCACTTAAACATAATTTAATCAAGAGTTGGAAAACTCTTTCTGGCAATAGCAAACACTCATTAAGGTGCATCAGCCTTCTCTTGTCAATTAGACTTGATTCAGTATAGTACACTGGATGTAGGCAGCAACCATAAACAACCATCCATGCTTTTAAATGAGGTTTTCCAGGTTCAGATCCTCATCACCACAAATAAAACCCCAGAAATCAGCTGGAAAGTCAGCTGAATACACTTGAGAGAATATGTCTATATCTGGCATAAACTCCAGGATTGCAGCTCCACCTGCTCGTACTTTCCGTCAGTTCACATTCTTTCCCTTCACAAAAGAACATTTGACCCTAATACTGTGTAAGTATTTTTAATGAGCTTTCATTCCCTTAAAATGTTCATGAAAAAATATTTCCAGTTGCTGCATTGGCTTTGATAAACTGCACATACTATGATTTCCCTGTTTTCTGCAAAGTGTGGTTGTTTGATAGAGGAGAAACATCAAGACTTTTTTGCTTGAAAAAAAATGATTTTGTGAACCATTTTTTCAATTTGAGGTTTCTTTTGTGCAACTGCCACAGATGATCTTGAATTTGTCATTTTTTTAAATTCAAAATGAAATTAAAAACTCTAACATGTCAAGCTTTTGAAACTCAGAAAAAAAAAATCAAGACAATCTTAACAGAAACCATTGAGACTAATTGAGAGCAGCCCAGAGGGCACAATAAGACTCTAGCTGGCTGGACATCTCTGCAAAGAGAAAAAGGAAAGGTAGTTCGTCTCTCTGAAATTTACTGCTAGAACAGACCTACTAGACATAAGAACAGAAGTTAGAGATTTTGGCAGGTTGCTCTGAACCACTTTATTATGCTACTATAGTTGAGTACTGTGCTATAATTTCTGCAGAGCAGGCTGCTTCTGCCACTCTACTTGAGATTTTCCACCCAAACATGACAAAGATAATAGGAGTAAAGTAGGGTAATTTTTCATGTAGGTAACTTAGTAATACGGTAGTATAGACCACAGAAAACATGAAAAAAAAAAAGTAACATTGGAACTAATCAGGTCAGAAGTTCATAATGAAAAGCCATTGCTGGACAAAGAATGGCTAGCTCATTTAGGATAATGCAGTATTAACAAGGAACACACTGACCAGGCTCCAGTGAAAATTAACTCTGAAAAAAAAAACCCAAAACCCTCTCAAACCACCAGTCTACCCAACTTTTCAGCCATACTACAGTTTTCCCCTCAGTTCTTGGAATGCAACTGCTTATGGCATTAGAAACAATAATAAAATGAAATGGCTTCCACCTGAACCATGAATACTTGGCTTGTACGAAGCAGGTAAGCCAACAATGCCGACACAGATGCATTTGCTTTGTTTCATTTCAAACCTACTTGAACACTATCAGTTTGACATGATGTGGCAACTATGCTTCTTAAGTCTTGCGTGAGTTGCAAACCATAGGTGCAAACAGGCACTTGCCATTCGTAAGAGCAGAACCAAGGGTATTTAGTCCAAATAGCTGAAGCATGCAGTTGGTGCAGAAAGTTTTCCTTGGTAGTGAAACAGGTGTAGAATACAGTACCACTGGAAGGGCCCCAGCCTCACGTCACAGTCTATTACAGTCTCTCCCCAGGAAGGTTCTGAACATGTGAACTTACAATGAAATTTAATTGTAACGAGACAAAGAAGAATTTGTATTTCTACTTCAAAATGCCCTTCAATTATTTCAAACAATCTATTGATCTGTGCCTGCTTGTCTTCTATTTATTCCCAAATGTAGAGATTAGGTAACAGATCGCATCGCCATATGAAACCAAAAATGCAAATAGTCTGCATTTTTTAACACTTTTGCATGAAAGTTCCACAAAATGAGAGTGTGAATTGTGATTTATGTTTGTATTGAAGCTAAGTGGGATCCTGCTTAGGGAAATGTAAAAAATAGTTCCTCTGAAACCTGCAAAATTTACATAAATGTTAAAATGATGTGATAATATAATTAAGTTATAACTTAAACTGTTCTGCATAAACACTCTCACTTTGTATTTGTATCTAGATATAAGGTATGCTTATTTTGGCTCATGTTGTTGCAGCTGAAATATTAACAGGATTTCAGGTCCCTCATTTGAGTAATACAAGGACTGCAGTTAATGAAGCTATGTATTTCTACTATATAATCAGATAGAAAAACGTCTATATGCAAGCCAAACCCCATAAAATTTCACAATTATCTTAGGAGACAAATGAGACACATTTAAATTTAAAACAGAATGTAACTTCCCCACCTTCTCCACTTCCAGTGGAAGTTTGTGGAATACATTTTTATATTTTTTTAAATATGCAAGTATAACATCAACTTAATGGTGTTTGTTACGTGTTCAGAAAACATACAAAATATAGGCTACCATTAAGTTTTTATCTATCTGAAATTAATCCTGTGAAGGACAATCAGAAATGAAAAAAAAAAGATAAGATACTTACTTTTATGTTACTCCTCAACTAGTCTGTATCACTGTGGACATCTGTATGCGTTCAAGATTTTGACAGATGTGATGGTATTATTTTTGCTGGATGCATAATAAAAGTGTGTATCATCTACAAGCCTTTTCCTTTGAGGAATTTTTTTTTTCTTTTAGACCAACAATTCATTGGGATGACCGTACCACAAGGAGACCAAACAGAGGATAATTAGAGTATTATGGCAAATCAGTGTACGCAGCAGGATCAACCACAATTGTAAGTAAGTCTTTACTTCAGGGAAGTGAACAATAGCCCTCACTGGAAATTCAGCCTGTGGTACAGTTATTAGGCACCTCAAGACAAACTGATGAGCAAGGCAAGGATGAGTTCTCCCTTAATATGGCAAATATAAAAGACGTATACACAGTTAAAAGATAAGCTTATTTTGAGACCAAATGATCTTTTCTAAAAAGCTGAAAAGCAAGTTACTTCTTGTTTTATGACTTTGAATAACCTCTCTCCCTCAAATGAAAGCAAAATACATATTCTGAAATGACATTCCGTTTTCCTTCTTATGGTTACTTGTACCTGAAAAGTCACTGTGTATTTAACCTTCCTAATAACACTATATGTAGGAGTTTATACTTGACTTAAAAAAAGTCTCCTCCTCTACTACCCACACAAAATGAGTTACTGATGATCATTTTAGTCTTCAGATGCTGTTTAGAAAAGTAAGGAGAAAAAGGTTTCATAATGGATTAACCTTCACATCTATTCTGAAGTAGGAGTACTGTGGAAATGAATAATTGGCAGTTCCTGGCTCTTTCAGATTCACAAAACCTCCCCACATTTCATGGCTTCAGAAATTTCTGTTTATTTCATATAAACTAATACTCACATTTCTTCCAACAAAAGTCCATTTGCCAATAAGGTGGGGACGTAAAATCAAAGTATAGCTATGTTTATTTGCATCTGTATGCCAGGAAGACTAATGTGTCTAAAATAGGACATTGTTCTGAGAACCATACAAAACAAAGAAACTAAAATGAAGGGGAGACAAACCTCAGAAAACACAAGCAATACGTAGAACATTTTTAAATTCCACTTTACACTAGTCCTCTAAAGCTGAAAGCACTCACCTACATTTTATGTAAGACACTGTTTCAGTTGCCTGTATTGGTTTAAAATAAAAATTATATAGACTTATTTGCAGGAGTTGATTTTTCAGTTAGTTCCATCGAGAGACAGTTAACCCGTGTGCTTGGTGTTATCCATATTAGTGAGTACCTGGGAGCAGAAGTTCTTTGCTCTTACCAGAGGCAAGAATTAGGCTTCTACTTTTCACTGAATTTGACAACACTGAGATTTTTCTGGGTTTCCAAATAGGCAAAAGCTGATTTGCCTTTCTAGTCATGCCAAACACGAAATAGACCAACTTCCCCTTGCTACTTTAAACACACACAGGAGATATATTTGTATTTTAAAGTATGCATGGAAAGGAGAGCACAGAATTTGAAAAGGTCCTTTGGCACATCAATAAATTTCATCTAACCAATATAGTTCATTTGACTCTTCATTCCTGTTCAGTGAAAAAAGCCAGAGAGATCTTCACAGCTGCTACTTTTTGAGATGAGCAGCATCTCAGAGATACATGTCCATCAATATGTCCTGCAAACTTTTTAATGTTCTGAAGTGTTGTATAGGAATAAAACTCACAGTAATAAATATATCATACCATATTTGGAAATGAAGTTTGTGAATATACACTGTTATTTAGAGGAATAAAGGAATCCTGAAAACACTTTCTACTGTAGCTTTTCTTTCCTACATTTTTAAAATTAGTACACAGGCTGCAAGTAGAATTAGCTTTTTTCTCTTGTTTTTGCATCCATCTTGGGTTACCATTGGATAACCAAAGGAAAAAAGCTCTCTTTTTCCATCATCTGCAAAGGAGAGAGGCATAAATAGGCTAGACAGCAATAATTTTGAGAAAAATATTCAGATATTTACTAGATAATTCTAACAAACAAATAGTTATTATTCAATCATAAATTTTCAGCCAGAAAAATGCAAGTCCTTGACGTTTCCTATTGCATGCAGCCTCACATAAATAAATACAAAATCTGAAAAAACAACAGAAATTTAATTTTAAAACAACAGAAAAATGTAATTAATAATGCCTCTACTATTGCCTCTTCGCCTCAGCAATGAATTATATTATAGGCAATGATTTCAAGTGCCCTGAATGACAGACACTAAGTGTGATCTTGAACAAGTCACATTTTCTTTATGCCCCAGTTCCTTCTCTGCAATAATGGGATAGCAACACTTCTCTCACAGAGAGGTCATCAAGAAAAATACATTAAGAACTGTGAATGATTTCCAGATAGACCACTCTAATTATCTGTCTAAATATGAAATTTAGAAAGATAATATGCCTCTGTGATAGAGAAATTTATTTCTTCTTGTGAGGGGGAACCAAATACAGTTTTTTCTCTTTAACATATTTCTTTTTCTCCTATCCTTTCCATTGAATAGTCTATTTAAGGTTTTCTGTAACATTTACTACAGTGATATGTTAACACCGCCCAAAAGGTAGTCTGACCTCCCTTCTTTAGCCTCCAATCAGAGGTGTAGTTTTCCCTGTTGCAGTAATTTGGGTGGGAAGTTTAATATAACCCCATGAGCCTCACACTTGGTGTGCTGATCTAGGGAACAGTTCCAGGTTGAAGTCCCATTTCTGAACATACCAGTTCTATACTTGACATAAATGGACCCTGTGACAAGCCACTGCTGTGTCTGACCACAAGCTGAAGTTTGTCACATCAATTTGAGCAGCATTTTGAGGGCGATTACTTACAGCAGAGCTGGACAACTATCACACAGAGAGGCAGGAAAGGGAGGAAGCACTTACAGGTTTCCTAACATATCACATTGTCATTGACTGAACTAACTGTATAAATTGCTAGGTTTCTATTCTCCCTCTATTTTTTTTTTTAAGGAATACATGTGAAGCAAATCAGCACAGAATCACAGTTAAATTCTAAAAGCAAGTCACTGTAGCTAAACTGGAATCATGTATATATAGGAGAAATAGCATTTGTTTCAGGAATGAGTGAAGAAATATAGTTATTTCAGCCATGGCTGTGTGAGCAGGCACAAACAATTGAAAAGTGTCGGAGCAGAGACCCTGAACTGATGAAGAAATGCTTTCTGGGAAGACCATTTTTGTAATGGCCAGTTCTGTACACCATTCATGCCCCAGTAATAAACTGTTTTTTTCTGCAGTTCTACTTTAGTCTTTGACCAGTTTCTGAGACCAGTTAATTGCCAGCACAGCCAGGAGATTGTACCGTTTATGCATGATACAACAGTGAGAGCTTTCCTCTAAGTATCATGAGAATTTTGAGCAATGCTGTTCACAGTCTCTCTCTAGGCCTCATCACAGAAATACCAAGTACATTGTTGGAAGGGATCCTTCTGCTATGGATGAGAGCTTATAAAACCCTAGCTTTTCTACTGTCTTGGAGACAGAAGGGCTACAGTACAAAAGGAGCTGATGAAACCTGCTCTATCTGATTCCACCGTGCTCTTCTCTAATTGTCCCTGATACTCAGCTTAGGGAATTCTACAAACAGATAGAAGAATAAGTACCAAGGTACCAAAAGTGTAATGCTCTTTTCCTGTTTCCACTTCTAGAAGTTTATACAACTGGAAGATAAATCCACATTTTTCCCTCTGGTCTGTAATATAAAGAAGAGCGTATTTGTCCTGAGCCTCCCCAAGGCACTGATCCCGCATAAGGCAGGCAAGCATGGCTAGTAAGTGTGTGCTTGAAGAATCTCTTCAACATTACGGCCTAAAAATTTACAGCTATTCCATCTCCAAACTACATGCTGCCAAATGACAAGACACAAATCAGGCCAACTATCAGTCAGTTGTCTACTCCTTGCAGCTAGCCAACTGGGGCTACAGAGTTATAGTACATAGACTGATATTTACCCGTTTTTCAGTCTGCATTTGAACAGCCAAAACAGAAGAGTGAGAAGTATTTGACATCGCTTCTCATTCTCTGCATTTATGTAGGACAGGTAAAATTCCCTCGTCTGTAAAAACAATGTGTAAATACACAGTTCAGTAGCATCTATACTTGGGATAGACACATGACAGTCTTTCCCTGTCAGACACATTATGTGATTATTAGTTTTTCCAGTTCAAAGTGGGTGAGAGGTTTTCTGAAAATGGAATGAGAACTAATGAAGATAGAATTTTGTCAGAAAATGACTTCCTGATCATAAAGCTCCCTAGATATTATTGCTCTGAACCAGCAAGTAAAGGTGGCACAGTTGGTGCCTCTGCTGGCATGTATTGGGAAAAATACTAAAAAGGAATAATAGCTGTTCTTAACAGTAGAAAATTAGATACACATAAAAGAAACGATTGGGTTACAAATGCAATTGAAACTCAAGAGCTAAATTCTGGCCACACTCCAATTAGTAGAACTGGGAAGTGAGTGGCAAAGATCATGAGAGTCATGTAATTTTTATTTGAAAATTTAGAGGCTCTTATCTTTAACAGGTTTGCTTGCAAAATAGAAGGCATTATATTTTGTGTAAAGGAACAGAGTGAGACCATTACTTTTTAAAAACTGGATTTTGAAATTACTAAAAAGATGAAAAAATGCATCTTTCATTTCTCAGCCCTCATAATATCAATACCTACTAGGCAGTGACATTGTTCCTATGGCTTTAGGGTGAAATTTCTGCCAGACAAAGCATGCTCTTTGTTGAATCTGCAACATGCAATTTAGAAACAGCACAAACCAGAGGAGACAGCTCTATGGCACAGCAAATGATTTAAGTAAATAAGAGTTTTGACAAAGGCAAACACTTTAAAGCTAGGCAACAGATAAATGGTCAAGTATCACAGAAAATAAGAAGAAATATTTATGCCGTTTAAATCATTTGGCTGGTGAGCCAGTTAGAAATTAAATTTAGAAATTGTTTGCTAAAAAAACCACCCTGAAGGAAAAGACTGGGAGAAATTTCTGTTTGGACAGAGATTAGGGAAAAACCCCTGACACTGCAGTAGGAATTACGGCTTCTATCATATGTGCTGAAGAGAGATTGCAAGAAGTGATAGTAAAATCTCTAGCCAATTCCATTGGTGTAAAATAGTCAAGAGTAGAAGCAGACCCTCCACACAATATTCTGGAACAGTTTATCTCTGGTGATGAAGGTGTACAATGTCAGGATGACCTATTGACTGTTTGTTACAGGTTGTTGAGGGTAAGTAATGACTCCACTTTTTTGTTTAAATATTAGCTAGTGGAAGGTCTAGAAATTTGTATTAAGCAATGCAATCAGTTTACTAAAGGATATGGAGAATGAAGGACTTATCCAATAGTCTTAATGGCTGTGTTACAGTCAAAGAAAATGGGCTGAAGTATATACAAGCATAAGTAGGAAATAATATCTGGTTTGACTGACTTATAGTAGATGTTCACAAACCACAAAACTGAGTCCTGAAAGACACAGTCTGCAATAGCACTGGGCAAAAAATTCCATCAGTAAAAAATAAGTATGTCTGGGAAATTTGTTCCAGTAGGGTTGAACTGGTGAAAATATAACTTAGCTTCTGATCAGATTTATAGCAAAATTTGACTACTACACAAAGCAGTTCAGTTGCAGAGACAGACAAAACAAAGCAGGTCTCTTAGAAGTATCTTGAATACTGTAGAATTGTCAGCTCCCATATGGACTGGGAGAGATGACAGTGTTATGGGATCTTAATAAATGATTTGAGATTAAAAAAATGTTCAGATGTGTCGAGTCCTTTTTCCCCATTCAGACAGATGGAAGATATTTTCCAATACAAAAGAAAGCTATATTAGATAATGATCCATAGCTAGACTTGGGAACAGAAACAGAAAGGCTGATGATTTGTTTAAGACAAACTGACAAGAAGGATTCCTACCCTCTTTGAGAGGAAAGGTCATTCGGATGGACTTGTAAAATGACAAACATAAGCCAAACAGGAGAGAAGAAAGAAAAGAAATAAAACCCCTTCATGTAAATGATGTTGCATATCTAATGGAAGAAAATTATCTTAAAGAGCAATGTTTCCAAACAATCATGAAAAATACTTTTATACTATTGTCATCTCAAATGGATAGGTACTGTACAGAACTCCATTGCCCAAATTCCAGACTGAGGGAGTTAACATGGTACTTTCTGTCCAAGAGGATCTGATATAAAATCAATTGTAACAGTCAAACAGAACTCCAAGACTAGAATACATGATCTTTTCATATAACTGAAGAAGTAGTCCCAGGAGCAGAGACCAAAATTCAACTTTATGTCCTAAATGAAAGTCCTGTCCCTTATGCTGTAGAGGCACACTGCCTCCTTTCTTCTGAATCAGTGAGAATTAAACTCTGAATTAATACAGCCTAACAGTTGGAGTAGTCTTCTCACAGGTATGTATTTCAAGTCCATAGGCAGAGAACACAAAGAGCACATAGACTTTCACATTTCTTCCAAGTGTTTAGCCCCATAAACTGTTTCAAAATTATGAAGAGTAACCCCTACTTTGAAAGATGGAGACCTGCTGTGAGAGGAATCTGGGCTGTGCATCTCATGCTGACCTTCTAACCTTCAACTCTAGGAGCTGAGTCTAAAGCTCTGACTTTCAGATACAGCCCTGTGTTCAGCATTTTTTGTCACCTAGCTGTTGGCCCTTTTATATTAAACTGTATTGACAAAAGGCAATAATCACAAGTTGCAAATCACTCTGCAGAGAGTGGGTAAACTCTGAAATGGGTTGCCCATAAAATTGTGGAATCTTCATCGCTAGAGATGTTCAAAATTTTTCTGGACAAAGCCCTGAGAAACCTGATCTAACCTTAAGGTTGACCATGCTTTAGTAGGGGAGGGCAGGGTTGCACTAGATGATTTCTGGTGGTTCTGTCTAACCTCAGTTATTCTATACTCCTATGATGATTTTGTTTCCTTTAGAACCCACTGATACCACTAAGTCTTCTCAGGTGGTATATAATGAACATTAGTTCCAAATACATGGTAATGCCTATACTTACATGGATGATCAGGAGTCAAAGAATTCAGCTTCTCAGCAGGTGACTGTGAGTAGTTAATATAGATTTACCAAGAATAAATTATGCTTTACAGACCTGTTTGCCTTCTATGATAAAATGGCTAGATGTGCAGATGAGCTAACAGATGTATAGGCTGTCTACCTAGCTTTAGCAAGGCCATTTTGACACCATCTTCCATGGTATCCAAGATGGAACCTCATTTTCTGGGCAGATGCATGATTAAATCAGTGAAAACTGCCTGGGTCATGAGGGTAGTGGTTAATGGTCTTTACTGGAAATTCAGTTGCAAATGGATTTCCTCAGGGGTCTATCCTGTGAACGCTCCTGCTCTGTATCTTCACCAATACCTCGGATGACACAAGACTGCTGGAGCAGATGATTAACTGAAGGACAAGGCAGCCATGCAGAAGGACCTAGATTGACTACAGAAATGGGTAGACACAGAATTCATACCATTCAAAAAGCTCAAATACAAAGTTCTCTACCTGCAATGAACCAACCCTCTGCATCATTACAGGCTGGACACTGCCCAGGTGGTTAGTAGCTTTGCTGAAAAGGACCTGGGAATCCTGGTAGACAGAAACCTAAATACAGGTCAGCAGTGCTCCCTGGCAGCAGGTAAAGCTAACAGCAAGTGGGAGTGTATTAAGCAGAACATAGCCAGCTCATCAAGGAAGGTGACCGTTCCCCTTTATTCAGCACTTCTTAGATGACAGCTAGAATACCATTGAGTTTGGAACTCCCTCTGTACGAAAAAGACATTGATAAATTGCAGCAAGTGGAGTCCCACCAAGATGATCAGGGGCTGGAGCACAAGATACAAGGGGAGGCTGAGGGAACTGGGTTTGTTCAGCTTAGGAAAGAGAAGGCCGTTTTGCTACTAGCAATTTTCCAGTACCTATGATAAAGCTACTGAAAAGATGGAGCCAAGCTCTTTGCAGTGATGCATAATGGGAGGACGAGAAAGAATGGTCAAAAATTAGGAGGGAAGGTTCTGATCAAACACAGAGAAAGCATTTTAACCAGAAGGATGCTCAAGCGCTGGAGCAGGTTTCCTGCCCAGGAAGTCTGTGGCACCTCCATCTTCAGAGACCTTGACACCCATCTGGGACAAAACCCTGAACAGCTGGGCCTGAATTCAGTGTTGATCTGACTTTGAGCAAGGGATTGCATACTTGAGCAAGGGGCCCAGTGATTCTATGGCCTAACATTTAAAGCGGTGCGTCTTCTTCATTGAACAAAAGGCTTCAACATGGTAAACCCCAATTTAAATGGATGAGAACTTGAAATCTGCTTTTATATCAAGCTGGTGTTTTCTTCTCTGAGACTTCAAGAATATCACTATTTTAACAGAGCTCTGCTGTGTTGAAGTCTTCTCAATGCCACTCATGCACTCTAATTTCTAGTTTCTGTGATTGTGAACACAGAGCCCCGCATACTGTTCCCACTGCTGCAAGGTACACGGAAATCTGGTCAGGTTCTTTTCTGTCTTCCCCTCCTGTAAAAGTCTGTTTTTGAAGACAAAGCTGTCAGCAATGTTACTTTATCCCTGACTATATCAAGATGCAAATTAAGGACACGTGCAGGGGAGGAAGCTGCATTATAAATATGAGCATGGATTTTTATTGTTCACAGCTGTCTTTGTCTCGTCAAAAAAATTCTCTCCCTGCCCTAAATGTTTACCATAATAGCTAAGAAATGGAGACTGAATTGCTTTTCAGCTTTAATAATGAATCTGCAAGTGGAGGAAATAGGTTTTGTCTGCAGTTTCGGAAATTTTTTTAATAGCAAAAATTGCTTCACATAATTCTTTTATGGAAATATCCCCATGGAGTAACTGCATCAAACTCCTTGACAACTTAAAACTGCTATGCTTGTGTTACTGCAAAGCATCCTGCTGCCTGACGGCTTTTGGCAGAAATCTAGTAAACAGACATAACTCAATTACATGAGTTTTAATACAAAATTGAATTATTTTATTCATAACATTGGTGTTCTATGTGTTTATTAAACTGTCCTGCTTTTCTTCTGTGTTGATTAAATGGAAGTCAAACTGTTAAAGGAATCATTTGAGGATATTATGCTGAATTCTCTGCTGATATAAATTGGCATAGTTCCAGGTTTGGTTCAGTAGTTTCAGTAGAGCAGCAGATATTTAACAATCATGCCTTTATAGCCTAGGCAACTTATAGCAATTGAGCATGAACTTGAGCGACTAATCAACAGACTGAAGAACCCAAGTGCCTCTGGCCTGTTTCCTTTGTTGTTTTTTTTAAGTCTACATAGTTTATTTCTGAAAACAAATGGTTGCTGGAGAAGAAATTCTAAGAAAAACTTATATAAACAATTTATTGTGGGTAAAAATATCTTTAGAATGAAGAAATATCTATCGGAGCTCTAGCAAAAAATGCACCATCAACAAATAAAAAATATTAGTTTCTTCCTACCAATATCCATACAGCTTTAGAACTGATTGATGAATGCTGTCACATGCCAAAGATGACAGTGGCGTTTATGCATTTAATAAAAGTACATATTTCTTTGTACATTGGAAGTCTTATTTTATCCATGTGCACTGTGAGTACCTCACTGGAAACTATACATTCCTGCAGGTTCAGATCAGTCTAGGCTGTTACTGCAGGCAAGAAAAATCTCCCTGGAAATTTTTGACCAGGCAGAGGAATTTATGAAAGCTCATAATGGGCAAGAAATAGCTCTAGCTTCTGAAAAACTTCTTTCCCTCTCCCCCCTGATATTTACCCCCTGCTACATCTTAAGCATCTAAAAGCAAGATACCACCTTTTAGACTGAATATTCTGCCACTGCTACTTTTGAATGTGAAATGGTCACTCTCAAACACAGGAGCACAGAGTGAGGTTCTGCCTTCCACAGAAGCAACCAAATGCTCCAAGAGCTCCTTCAAACACTGTGGGCCAGGCTGACTGAGCAGTTTCTGGCCCTGGTGAGTCACAGCTCCTGACTATCATCCCCTGAATGCTGAGGAACCACGGTCCTACTCAAGGGCAAGGTAACATCATGTTCCCATGCAGGACTAAGTACACAATCTGAAAGTTTCTAGGGAACACTTCCAAACTCGGGATCCTACTTATGTTGGGTGGAGTTGTTGGCAGTTACGACAATGACTACAGAAGCTAAGCACCTCTAAAAAGGAGATGAGAGGAAACATTCTGTAATGCTGCTAGAGCTTCTGTGCTTTGGGAATGTCTGATAAAATGAACAAGATAGATAATAATTAAGGTAATCTCAGACTATACAGACATTTTCAACAAGAGCATGCAATAATATCTAGATTAGATTCAAGTATTTTGTATGTTAGAAACCTCTTAAGACTTCTCAAATTTTATTGTTTGGTAAGTTTGGAACAACAACAAAGAAAATTTGAAAGCAAACTGG
Organism: Pluvialis apricaria; assembly: GCA_017639485.1. NCBI lineage: Eukaryota > Metazoa > Chordata > Aves > Charadriiformes > Charadriidae > Pluvialis > Pluvialis apricaria. The sequence goes on along the minus strand of CM030010.1, from coordinate 48,621,131 downwards.
TTTCATCATTTTTCCAAGCTACACCTAAGGCAACCTTCTATGCTTTTTGTTACATGATTGTACTGTTGCATACAATGTGAAACTGGGGACTAATCCTTTAAAGCAAGAAACCGAGCAAGATATTTCATAGTTCTTGTTATGCATAGCCCTCTGATCTGGGCAGAATAAACTGACTTTTCAGCACAAGGTACCTACTCTCTAGTTGGAGTCAAATACCTCAGTCTCAGTACAAGCAGAAAAAGCGAACAAGGAAATACACTGTGAGAAGAAATTGAACAGTTTTAGGTCCCAGCACTGACACTGGAAATGCACAACAAGTGGGGGAAATTGAAGTCCTCTCTGTTATAGTGGGTTTCTATGCCAAAAGGAAAGGCAAAAGGTAGTGCAGTTCCTAAAACTGGATAGTTCCAAATTTATGGATTGCTTTCCATAGTTTATTAGCTTCAGGGATAACTGCATTTTCTTCTGCCTTTCATACAGAAATGAAATACGTGGGCAGCATGTTTTGAAGCAGGGAAGGCAAAGGAAGGTGAGTCCACAGAGAATTTTGACTGACCTAACCATCAAAGAACAACATTGCAACTTTGCAGCTTCCCTGATGGGTGGTTGGTGCACAGCCCAACACACTTCAAAACCAGGCTACTAGGAAGGAGGTTAATCGATGGGCTAGACTGGGGAGGTCAGCTCTGTGATGTGTCCCAGAGGCCTTTGCCATTATTTGTCTGCACAGGCAGCAGACTGACATGTGCTGTTGCATCCTCCCAGTCTGCACATCTCTTTCTCACAAAAAGCAGGGCTTGCAGAATGGGGAAGGAAAGGATGGCTCCCCCATGCCAGGATGTCACTTTTGATACAGTCTTGAAATACATATGAAGTGTACAACAGGAAAAAAGGAAGTCCTCCCAGGTCTTATAGTTTTGGTATACCTGACTTCAAATTCCTCTTTGATAAACAGTCAGATTTATCAAACTGAAGTAAATGTCCAGGTTGAAGACTGCAGGTAGCCTTTCAGGAGAAAAGAGGGATCAGAATATGCAAGAACAGAGATCTAAGGAAGAAAGTTATGTGGGGTCTGAATTAGCATCCCACAAATAGATTTTTTTAAGTGTCCATATGCCAAGATAACAAAGACCAAGAAAATGACACTTTCTTGGTACTTCCTTTGGGAGATACTAGAGATTTTGTCAAAAGCTGTCAAAAGCTGTTCTAATTGAAATTGAGAGGCGGTAGCTGAATGGAGTACTACCTAGAATACTACTGAACATTCAAGGGCTCTGATATGAGAAAAAAAAAAAAAAAGATGAGTGATAGCTGCTAAATCCAGAAATTACACAAAATCAAAATGAGACTTACGTTAAGCCTTTGACTTTTAATTGCCCGTAGTGGCCCAAACTTGTTTAGATTGGTCCTTGTGAAGAAAAAGTTCCATCCTGGGCAGAGACACAAAAGACAGTTAAGACACCTTGTTGTTTTTTTTTCTTTGAAGGCAGACAAGATTAAGCATAACTTGTATAATACAGAAAAGAGCCAAACAGAAAGCTAGAAGATTAAGGGATTTGCAGATGGGCATAGAATAGATAAAACATATACATCTGTAGCAGATAAATAAGAAAGAACGGAAGGCAAACAAGTGGGGAAGAAAGTCACATTACTGTTCCACCTGCTGTCTTTCAATGAATCATAAAAATCCCATCCAGTGAGGAGGGAAAAGTGTGAGTGGTAGTGACAGAGAAAGTACTGAGTCTAAGACTGTCACAGGCACCCATTAACCTTGAAACCTGAGACTGTTTTGCACAAATAATGGACATGAAAACAAGCACAGAGTAAAGAAAATCTATCTGTTTATGGATTTCCCAAAAGCTCTGAATTATGAAAGGATGGCAGGTTTGAAGGTAAGCACTAAGGCATCATTTAACATGTTTATGTTTTGGTGAGATGACATATATTTAGTTGCATTTGAACTTGGTCCTATTTTGATACGCTGTGAGCATCAGCATGATTCTAAGGTTGTTCCAAAAATGGATCTACTGACAATTCAAAATGGAATTGTCTTGGAGTGGTAAGGAGGGAGAACTGTCTTTGAACTGCCTTTGTATGGTCAGCCTGCAATGTAATTTTCAGCACTGACTCCCAAATCTTCTTTGCACAATACTGTAAAAGACCAGACTAATGGACATGCTGGCTCTAAGAAATTTTTGCTTGCTGTTGATTCATATTTTTGCTGTACACATTGTTGTACACAGTAGACTGTACCCTAATTTTTTTAATGTTCTTCTCATTCAAAGCTAAGGCTGACATGCTTAAGAAATCTAGCCAGAAAAACGACATATTATAATACTGATTAAAACTCTATTGGCAGTCTTTTTCCAGTTACTACAACCAGGAATGTTAAAGCACTTATATAATAAATGAACAATTCCAAGAATTAGACATATGAATAGCCTAGATGTCACTGGAAACAGGATATGGAACTATGGTGAAGCAGCAGTAATCCTGCTTTCATGGCCCAAGTGGAAACACAATGATTTTGTTGTTGAATGCTTGAAATGCAATGACTGTATAATTTTCTTGGAACAAACATCATTAGCTTAGGTGATACTCATAACTCTCTTCATCTCAGTCTTCACATAAATCAAATCTACCCCGCCCTCAGGGATTTTTAGAGACTTTTTTTAGACACTTTTTTTAGAGACTTAATATTGGCATATTCCTAAATATTTCTCTCAGATACTTGCTAAATTATTGATGTCTGTCAACTCAGTGATTATTTGAAAGAAGGATATTGACATAATGGAAGTAAACTCAAAATCCGAATAAGTTTGATGTCCGTGTCAAAAATATACAAGTAATAAAAAAATCAAGTGAAACATAATGGGCTTTTAAGGGTGGTCTGGACCACAGCCCAAACAAGAGCTGCATGAGAGAGAACAACTTAGGATTTTAAAGGAAACGAATACTTCCTGAATGGTTCACATTGCTCTGAAGGCAGTTGATTGTCATCTTCTCTAACAATTAGGTTCTGTTGAGATAATTTCAGAATATGTTTACATGGTTAATAGCAGACTACCTTCTCAATTTTTCCTTTGATGAAATAGTACTTGTTTCACAGGGAAATCTGACCATGATAATGGTTTCATTTTGCTTCTCAATTACATGTTTATATGGAACAGCGAAGAGAATTAATTTTACAGCGAATTTTCAGTTTCCTACAAATACCTGACTGGGAACTTGTATACAGAGGAGCTGCAGTGATCTAATGAAAGATGTAACGCTAAGGGAGTTTATTTTAACTGGTGCAAGTTTGTCTGTAAACATTTATTAGTTTTGTTGCATCTCTCTCTACAAAAATGATAACAAAATTCTCTTGCATCCCAGAGAGAAACAACATCACACCAAGTACTTACCAATTGTGTACAAACACAGAAGACCCAATTACAAACAGACTGTTTTTCTGACTGGTTTCTGGCAGCTCACAAAACACAGAACATACTGGGATCCACCACCGGTCTCACAAACTACTTAAAAGTTGAACATTTAACCCTGATGTTTAAATACCGTAGTTTATTTTAGCATTAGCTTGCAGCTTTCTTAGGGGTGTAGCGTCTCTCCTGGAACTTGGAGCTCAGTGAGGCCCCGCGGCTCCCCTGCACAGCGCATGGGGCAATAGGTATCCCAGAAAGATGTAGTTATTTATGGTGACTTTCAGCACTTCACTCAATGCTGTAGATTTTTCACAGATGAAAATCTAATTTCATTTCTAAATACTAGCCTGTTATGGTTAGATATATTGTTTACAAGGTTATGAATTTTAGGAAGAGATAACTGGTAGGAAAGATAACAGCCTTTTCCAACTTCAGGCGTCTAGTGGGCAGGAAGTGCCAAAAAATATCAAATGTAGCAGAACAGAGGACTACTCCTCTTTTTCACAGCCCTTCAAAACTCATTTAAAAAAAATCAAGATCCACAGGTCAATCAAATGTTCTTTGTAAACAAGTATTTTGTTGCAGATTTTAAAAGGTATTTGGCTCCTACATATGTAAAGAGATGCTTTGCACTTTCACTAGTGTGACAGAAGTTATGAGTAAACCTGGGTGCTCTATCAAGCACCAGATGCAGAGTCCACATGCACACCCTGAGGTGCACAGGGTGAGGGTGAAGTGAGACTGGGTTTATGCTAGTACTCCTTTCCTTTACTAGACCCTTTTTCATGTCAGAGTTTCCACATGAAAAAGGCAGCAAGCCATGACAGGTGCACAAGGATCAAGCTACAATTAAAGTCACTGAAGCCTGAAAAAGTCTGGTCTTACAATATTTTTTGAGAACCTCTGTTTGTCTGCTTCTCAAAGACGTGAAATGTTTGGAAACAGGGGTTTCCAATCGTGGTCATTTAAGATTATCTAGAAAAGGAGGTTAATGTTGCATAGAAAATGAAAAAATCTCCCATTTCTCCAATGTTTTACAAACATCTGCTCCATGTATTTGCCATCTTGTTGCTTACTGCTTAAGTAGGTACCTATTCAATTAATAGGTACATTACACATGTATCATGTGTAATGTCTAAATATGTTAATATATGTTAATATTACATTCTTAGGACTAGCTTATCTAAAACCTCTATTCCTCTCCCTGAATGTTTGAATTTGTTCCTCATTTAGGTGGAAAGCTGGAGGCAGGAATATGTATGTTCTGGCAAAGACGATGTTGATACATACTGGTTGCTACATAATTCAAGCAAACTAAGGTGCCTCTTCCTACTCATTTGTTCTAATGTACACTGGCTCAATTTTATTGCATTTGTGTACAGATACTTTCTTATATAGAGTGTCCGTCTATTCACACATGAAGTATATAACTTTCCAGAATACTTAAGTATTCCCTCAGGAAGAAATCCAAATTGAACTAAAAGCAACACACAAACAATTTACTAGTCACTCGAGCTATCTGGCTTCCTATATGTTATATGAGTAATGCTACTTTTTTCCACTTTTACCTCTGGAAAAAGTCTGTCAAAGTAAAACTTCGCAGCAGTTTCCATGATTAACACTCATGCACAAGTACACCTTCAACAGTGATTAATGGGAACTGTTGTAGGAATTGTATCAAGCTTGAGAACGTTTACTGGCCAAGAGACATTGGGATGTACCAAGTTACTGAATGTAGTCATATGATCCCTGAAACAGATTATTTCTCCACACTGCAGAAGTTACAGTAATAGCATGCAATGCAACACAGCTTCACAAGTGGCAATTTTCCAGTATCTGTTTTCTTAGTTTTATTCTGAACTATGCCAGAGTGTTCTCACCTCAGTACCTCTGAAAATGAAAGTCAGTAATTTACAGATGCTTAACCTAAGGTGGCAATTTGGGAACTTCTCTGAATGATAGCAGGAAGACCAGCTCTGAAATGGCAGAATGGAGAATGCATCATTATATAGGAGCATTACTGATGCTTCTAAAAGAAAAACATAAAATAGAAAATCCAGTAGCACCTGATATACTCTGTTAGAAATTAACAACCCTGATATTGTTAGCAGTGTCCTGGCCATATACCACAGAACTATAAAACACTGCACAAGATGAGTAAATTAACTGATCACCAATTTCTTTTGGTCTTTCTGCTGCAGAAAGAGGTTCTGTGTTCTCTCCCTCCACGCATATGTGCAAGACAGGCCAGAATTGCTTTTATTAAAAAAAAGTCTACCTTTTTGGTTTGGAAAAAATAAGTGTTAATTAAAATTGCATTCACGAATTCTAGTTCTCCATCCTGAAAGTATCTCTAACTCCCATAGTGTTTATAAAATCACTTTTGAGCTCCTGAGTTCACCCTATGAGTACTGCTACTGTGGGCCACTATACACAAAAAAAATAGTGTGATTTTGTAAAGCTTCAGATAACATTTTGACACACGAATAATCTGATCAATGTAAATAAAGGCTCTTCTGGAGATCACATTGAAGGTGATCTCTTGTATTTCAATTTTTCATATTAGAGCATGAATTCCTTCTGCCCAGACACTGGCAAAGCAGTTAACTGGAAAACAAATGTCCTATCAAATTAATAGAGATGTCTACTTGGGAAGTCTGAGTTACTACTAGCACTAGAACAGACTTTACATTAAAAAAAAACAACCCAAAAAACCCAAACTCGTTGCAGTATATTCTCATCAGAAAAAAATAAATTTCAAAAGTGCAATGAATCATGCTTTACTTACAATGTCAATTTGAGAAGAATATGGCAATAGCATTAACAAACAGCATTGATCCAAAGCCTATTGCATGAAGCTGAAGAACGGCCTGTGGCTTGTGTGCCAGGATTAACTGAAAGTAGTTCTAATCCCAATATTTGATTTCTGTATCCTTGACTGTACTGCTTTCCAAGTGTGCGATTGTATGGCTTTGTTGTTTTTTTTTTTTTTCCTTGAAAAGTTCCTATTTTTTTGTATATCAGGTTGCTAGTATTTGGGGAGGGATTTAAAGACATTCTGGCTGTTCATAGCAAGCTACAGGAAGGATAACAACTAGTACAAGTTTCCCATTTTATGGAGCAGATAGTGGTATCCTGTCGCATAGAACTGAAGATGCTCAGATCTGGGCTAGCAAAATCCCTGTGTGAGGAGTTTATCTCTGACTCTCCATTAAGTATCATGCAATCCAAAATGGCAGCAATAAGAAACAAGAGTTCATATTGAACATACCCAGCTAAAACAGTATTTTTATAAATGCATATAGTATGCTTATTAACACTGTACAAGCTGTTCTACTCAATTGCTTACTCTTTGTACAAACTTACTACTTTTATCAGATCAGATAACTTATGCTATAGGTGAGCTATTACTAATTGCATATAGTGACTTCGGTCTTGAAAAGTAACCGCAAGTAGGAAAGAGAAGATTGTAACTTTACCATAATGTCCTAAACACAATTTTGACTGCCACAGGAATAGATCCTTAATCATGTATTTGTCCTATTCATGTTGAATTCCACAATTCAGCGTCCTCTTTTGCTAAAGAGAAATACATGACCACATGCAGTATTAGCCTTAGATATGTTGCAAACATTCCCCTTCCTTTTCTCTCTGAACCTCCTCCACTGACTCAGTGTTTCTGCAAAGAGGTTGTGTTCTATTTATATTGCTAGAAATAGTAAGATTTTTTAAAAATCAGTACTGATGTAACATTATCTCCATTCACCTCTACATTTTGCTCTCTTCCTCAATATTAGTTTCTTGCAAATATTGATGACAAAGCACTGGTATTGTCTATAACTTTCGGCTTCACATTTTGAGGCAGAACTTTACAATTCGCCAATAAGAAATCAGAAACTGAAAAGTCAGTGCTTTAGCCAGATAAGATTCAGCCTTTTCACCAGTTTCAATAACAAGTGTTTCCTGTGCCAGCCTATACTTTACAGCTTTCCTTTGGATTTCTGCATTTACCCTGAACTGTAGCAAAAGTATGTGTGAAACATGGGAACATAGTCCATAAGCATTTATGTGCTTAACTGACTAAAAGTCAGGCAATAGATCCTTTTCACATTGCTCTGCCCAAATTTCCAAGCTAGCTGCATTATCAAGAATCAAGGCTTTCACATTAACTCTGCTTTCCATAGACTTTGAATATCATCCATCCTGTCAAAGACAGCAACTCGCATTTTTCACTGAATTTCATTAAGCTGAATATATAACTTGATAAAATGCCAATACTCTGCTCAAGTTTGGCTGCAGTACAGTGCAATTACTTTTGTAAAGGAAGTAAAGACTGAACTCCCTTCATTTTAGTACACATGCTGTGCACATAAGGTGAGAGACTACTGGACTCAGGTGATGTGGGAGCAAATCTGAAAGGACTCATTCAAGATGAAGATGAGTATTAACTCTCCTGTCCCAGATCCCTTTAAGAAATTTCCATGAAGTGGATCAGCTGTTGATAAAAAGAATATCTTGCAAAGACCATATTCTCTCATGGTGGTCATGGAAATACTTTTTTCTATTGACAGATACAATAGATATCTATTTTTACTTGTGTGTAAGGATAAAAAGATACTTTCCTGCCTTTTTTTCATTGTAATACTCACACACAGTGCAGCTATAAAGTGCAAGTTTTCTATTGATAATCATTTTAGAACATGCATCCCCCAAGGATGTCAAAATTATGCCATTTTTTGAAACCCATTTTCAGGTGCATTATTGATACTTTCTTTCCTTTTTTTTTTTTTTTTTTTTATTTGAAGGAAACTAACCACAGAATCTGACTGGTAAGTTGATAAGTAACGAGAGAAAGTGATTCATGGAGTGAGAGAAAACCTGAAGACTTTCTTAAAGCAGTAGGAGTACCAAACTATCATGCAGACAGCCTGGAAGTAAATGAATAGATTCAGAGTGGAATTCAGCAACCTAGGTGCCAAGCTCATTGCTTTTCATCCTAACAAACATTTCTTCTGCAAAACTAAAATGCTTATTATGTGGAATGAAAAAAAACCTGGATGTGTTACTTGACAGTGGATATGAAAGACCATTATGCATACACTGGAGCTTGAAATAATGTTCCATATGTGCCTCAGTTTTCCTATGAGCGCAACAGTTTCTGGATGGCTGCATAATCGGTGAGTTTGGCATATGACGGATGGTGAGAGCAAGCTTGTGAAACAGCAGAGATATGCAAGGACAACTGACCACTAATGGGACCCAACTCCTTAAGCCACCAACATAAAAACCCATTTTTGAGACTGATTGAGTTTTAATTAAAACCTGTATATAAAGTTGGTGCTGGAATTAGTGATGGGTGCGGGAGAATGTCTAGAGGAGCATAGACTAGATTGGTTCACTTAACTTTGCAAGACAGAAGCTGAGTGTTCTTTATAGACGTACTGCCTGATGGGTTTTATGTAATACCAGGGAAGAAAAGATCTACTGAAGTTATATCAGAATTATATTAACAGCAGAGGAAAATTTTAAAAAGCCAAAACTTGCTCTGCATAACTTCAGGCTGGAAATCAGAAGGAAGTTTCTTACCATTAGAGCAGCAAAGGTATGGAACAGTCCTCCAATCAGAGTCATGCCAGGCAAAAAAATAACAACCCTTAATTGGTTTCAAGACACGTAAACTGATCAAGTTAAGAGGAATTATAAAAGCATGTTGCTTACAATAGCCTGGTTCCAGCCCCCTGCTCTTGTTACAGCTCTGGGCTCCTTTGGGAGTGTATTAGCAAGGATCAGAAGCATTACAAGTGCCATTGTGGTATGTGTAGCTAAACCTCCCCCAGGAGAATCGGAGCTAGTATCAAAACTACCAGGACTGGTACACATCTCCTCATATCTGATTGCCTGTCTCAGAAACCACAGAATAAAATAAATGTGGAAGCCTTGATCTCAGTTCTGTTTGTTTTCAGAGTAATTATCGCTGTTGGCAACTCTGACAGAAAAGGAGTGACTCAGAGTGAATCAATATGTCCACAAGCAAAAGCAGAGTGTTTACAGCTAAAACAGGACACAGCGACAGTTGCATAAGCATATCTATACTACAGTCATACTAGAGAAGGCTATCATACATAATACAAACCAAACTGCTTCTTTCTCCCTCACTTCCATATCTTCTAGCTGTACTTGTAACATGAGGAATCACATCTGGATTGTTGCTAATGACATAATTTTTCAGAAAATGTCATTCTTGTGGTCTTTCCAATGTTGCAACTTCACTTAAGCCGAAATTTTGGTTTTCAAAGATGCTTTTAAACAGTATCAGCAAAGTTTGAAATCCTGGACTGCTCAATCCATCCTGACTAAAAAAGGAAATCTCTGGTTTTCTGTAGGGAAATAGCAATTTATAAAAACCTTGTTTTGTGCAAAAACTTGCAGCCCCATTAGAGCGTGGTGTAAAAATCATGCTTTGAAATTTTTACAGTAATTTTCAAATAAAATTCTCCTCTGGTCATCTATATGACAAGATCAAATTTGCCTGCCATGTACGTGCACAATGCACGCGAAACCTGAAGTACTATTATATTAAAAACTTTGACAAATAACTACCTATTACTCTGTTTTTAGTAGATGTAGGCTGCCAGTGACGTTAACACCAGTTTTGTACTGAGACAAATCAGGATTTGTAAATTTCAAGAATTTGAAAAATCAACCTTGTGTATCAGGATCTGACCTGAAACACCCAGGGTTCAGAAAAAATAAATCAATCACATAACTGTGGCCGTGACTTGTGATTGGACTACAGTCCAGTCTAAGTTATTTGCCCCTGCTCTCAGAGCACTCCACATTAATCAACTGCTTAATGTAAAACAGCCTTCATCTCAGGAGTCTCTGATCCAACGGAGTTTCCTGCACTGTGGCACAGTTCAACCAGGGGAAAAAAAGCATCTGTCTCAGAATAACATAGCGTATAGCTTGTGGGAATAGCACTCTAATGCAAAGTGGAACATTTGAGATGGAGCTCCCCCAGGTTCAGGAAGATCTGACACTAGGTGGACTTTCTGGTCTAGCCCCTTGGCTATGAACAGGAGGGTTATCATCAGTCACACGACACATGAAAGTAGTGGCTGGAGACAAGGCTAAAAGCCAAGATAGATCTGGACTATTGGAGCATGGCTGTGTCTGCGAGGACCTTAAAGTCAAAAGTAATGTGCAATGGACTTGAGGGACTGAGCAAGTCGCCTGAAAATAACAGTCAAGGATTTAAATAGAATTTACGTGCATAGTTCCACTTCAGATCAACTCCCCTATCCCTGGGTTTTATTATCTAATTCTTATGTGCCCTGTGGTACTCACTAAAAATATGCAATGCCTGGTCTGCCCTGCATTTACTTCAGATCTGTGTTAGCTGCCTCATTCCAGCATGCTCTTTTCCATCCTTGGCAAGATAAATCTTAAGCAAGACTGGGGTACCAGAGCCATGTTTAAAATAACTGTTAACGTTAAGGCTATTTAGCCTTATAGCCCATAGAAAGCAAAAGAAATTAATGGTCAGCTACTCCCTGTATGATGGTACAAATCGAATATTTACCAAGTAAAACACAATCTTAATGAAAGGCCATTTTCAGAGCTACTGCTTAACATTCAACACGCAGCGGTGGGTGCATAATTTGTCAAGTTAAAGCCTTAAACTTCTTTATCGCCTCTAGCTCTCCACACCATTATTGAGGGTTAAAATGAGGTAACGCTTTTTTGTTTGTTTGTTTTGGCAAACAGATTCTAAGACACTAACTGCTTGCAAACAAGGACAAATGAAATGTTGAATTAATGGTCACCAGGTAGTTGTTAAAAAAATCTATACAAATAGGAAAAAGCTCATATTGCATTACCAAATGGAGTAATTTTTCCAAACAACATGTATTTGCAGTGATCCAACAATAAAAGCCCCCTTCTATAGTGCTAATACCTGCCTGAAACCTTGTGGTGCCACTTTTCACACAGATTCATTTTCTGAATATGCTGTGGAAGACTGGAGAACATCTCTGCCACCAAATCAATCCAAAGAATTTATAGCAAGTTCTTCACATAATATGAAGAACCCTGCATACTAAAAGACAGCATGGGGTAGTAGCTGCAAGAGTTCATGACTGCCATGAACTCCTTGCTGATTCTTTTGAGCGAAGTTTGCGTTTACTCAAATCCTTGCTGGAACATGGCAGAATTGTTTTTTCTAAGTGCCTGAGACTTTCAAGTATTAAGATTTTGGACTCAAACTGACAGCTTGTGTGCAAATCTTTCTTCATTTAGGTCTTTGCACAGAAGACCAGGTGTGCTGCCAGCAGGTTGTTTTGTTCAAATGATATGCAAAATACTTGGCTGTACACCAGATAAGTATCTGTAGAACATAAGGAAGCTGGAATTTATATGCAGGTCAACTCAAATCTTCATTTGTTGGGCAAAGGAACTGTGTTTAATTCATCTCTAGAAATGCTCTTCACATGAAGAGACGACACTTTGTACCTTCCACATCTCTTTCTACAGCTTCATTGTTGTTGCCACACAAAACATCTGACTATTTCTAGTGTAGATTAAAACAAATGAGTTCTGAATTCGAGGAGCCCTGGAAGTCCGGTTTCACTATTCTCTGATAGAGATTTGTCTCCAAGACATATTGTGCAAAACACTCATTGTCTTTCATCCATGCGATAAGGAGATGGCTTGTCCAGTATTCCCTCCATTTTGATTTATAGCTGAACTCTTCCTTACACAGAAAAGAATAGTCATTCCTGACCAGGATAACGGGACAAAAACCTCTTCTGATAAAGAATTTTTGGTAGAATTTAAATAAGCTTATTATTTAATTTTGCTTGTGGAAAAAAAGTTGCAGAACTAGAAAATGGAAGGCTCATTTAATGTATTTGTATTTTTCTATAGCACAATTTTATTTCCTATAACAGCAGAGAGAGGTTTCAGCAGACCATTGAGTATATTTCTAGCTGTCCAGAAAATGCAAACAACTTTTACAAAACAGAGGCCTATTGGGGGAAAAAAAAAAAAGAATATAGAGAATGCCTTATTTTATTAGTATGATAAATTCCTAATGATATATAACACAAGCCCTGTCTTTTCATCCAGCTCTTCATCACCTAGCAGCAACTTACAGCACACATTTTGTAGCATAATTTGTTCACTTTTGGATATAGACAATTTTTGATACTCAAGGGTGCATCCACATATTTCGTTCATACCAGGAGTGCACTTTTAAAGTAAATCTCCTAATTGCTTTTACTTACAGTTTATGCATCACCGAAGAGTCTTGGAATACATTAATGGGTTCCTTCTGTATGAAACGAAAGCTGAAGATGGACCCTAGAAACCACCCAATGGGTCCACAATTGGCCGTTCAGTCCACAGGACCTCATCTGAAGCAAAACCCCTTGAGAATTGTGTAGTATGGACATTAAGAGCTTGATGCCAACCAGCCCTATTAGGCCACAAGATTAGCTAACACAAGTGTAGTCTAAGTGCATCCCTGTAAGGTTTTGTGGATCTGGAGGTGAGCCACCGGCACGCGCAAACACATTAAGATGCTTCTGACATATCCAGAAACAGAACTTCAGTGCAACAAGAAATTTAGTACCAAAGCATTCAGGTCTCAGAAAGCACAGATTTCTCACAGGCTTGGCAGTGACTGAGCACTGAATGACACAAACAAGAAAAATGTTTTAGGTACTTAAGCCACAATCCAGTCACCAATGTTCCCAGCTGGGCACGTGGGGCTCTTTCATGTTTTTTTGTTTGAAGAGCCCCCAGCAGACTCCTCCACAGACAAACTCTTCCAAGTGTGTTATTTACATCTGCTTTTTCAGTTCTTTGAAGTGGACCTGCATAATTGATCACCACAACTCTGATGTGTCAAAAAGACCAGTCCCAAGCAGTGATAGAAACACTATATACCTCTGCAACCGTAACTGGCAGTAGTTGGCTGGTAAGAAAACCTGGCTATGCCCATCACACCCCAGATTTCCACAAAGGCACCAGCTAAGGAGAGCCAGAATCCCAGATATTTCTTGCACCTTGTTTTTACTTGCAACTCTGGCAACTTGGCATCAAAGTAACAATAGGGACATTTAAATGCTATGGTATATCTTCATTACAAAAATACAAATATGCACCTCTTTTTCGGCACTGCAGTTTCCACAGTGACCACGCAATATCATCTGCTGTTTGTCATATGGTGGTGTAAGACACCCACTTTTTCTTGCTGATGTCAAAACAATAAATGAAAACTGAGAAATCCTGGCATGCATTGCTACGTACTCTTAAATATAGATGTGAAAAGAGGTATCACTCACAATTTTGTTGAGTATAATCCTCTGACAGAGAAATTTCATGGATAGACATCATCAAAGTTATTGTATACGCCTTCTGCTATGAGCTTCAATAAGGATGTTTGCACAGGTAATGGAAGAAGTACTAGGTATATTCCCATTACCCCGTTTCCAAGGCTTGTCCTCTCGAATATGATCGCTGAAATTCTGGCAGTGCCCAAAAACCCCAGGCAGCAGGAGGACAAACTGTACCACCCTGTACCAAACAGTCACTGATCAACCTCATCTCCCCAAAGCTACCAAATGTATTTCACTAAGTTTCTTTGTAGATCTAACTTCAACTTCATTCTCTGTAAATAAAAATAATATATCTTGCCTGAACCGAAGGAGAACAAATGTTAGCATGGGCTAAATCTGCTTAATTTGATTCTACAGTGGCTGGTAATATTTGATGTTCTGAGCCATTCTAACTTATCATGTGCCTCTCGTTTCTCACTGGGAGCTGTTACTTACTCATTGCTTGTATGCCTCAGTGTATATGCAACCTTTGCTATCTGATGGAGTCATCCAGGATTTGGGTTTTTAGAATGGGGCTCCAGCCAATACCATCAATTTATACATTAAAAGTGAATTTGCTGTCTCTGACTAACAGTTTTGCTAGACTGAAAACATTACATTTTAACTAGCAAATACTCATGGGATTCATATTTCCAGATATATTTGATTAATAAATGGAAGCATAAAGTAAGTCTCATATTTGAACCTTGTTCACAGGAAGCTTATTTACGTAGGAGCAGACAATGTCATTCTTACATGAAACAGTTGACAGTCATTGCTAGGGGGCTGGATTTAGTCTTAACTATCTTTGACCCAGTGTCTTGCATTGTACTTTAAACAATGCTCCAGGAATGGAGCAGTCTCACAAACTGTGGATGTAAACCAACCAATTTGATACCCTAGCCTCTGAAGAGGCAGACTGTTTGCTTTTGGATCTATTATCTGCTGTGGGGGAAGGGGGAGGGGGGGGCAGTTAAGTCCAAAAATAACTGTAGGGAAATTAAAATGCTATGTTGCTCTGCCAGCTACTTCTATTATTACATCTAATTATCGTGAGAACCTTTCCTCAGTTCTCATCACTTTTTTCACTTAAATAACTTGTCATAATAGCTGCCATCAAAGCTCTTCTTTGATTCAACTATAGTTATTTTAAATTCCCTAAATGACACTTAGAACTTTCTTGAGACAAGTTTTACAACGACATATCCACTGCATAACTCTGTCAAAGTCAGAGCAAAACCTGACGCCCCGAGTCAAATTTTTTACTAAAACTGATTGTATTGCTTTATGGTATGCATAGGGTAGAAAATTCAAGTTTCAGTGCTAGACTCAGATGTGAAATCAGCACAGGAAATGTATTTGTCTTAACACGTAATTTGTCTTAACATTTAATTGCTATTAGTGTATTTTCTTTATTGCATATTACCCTGACTTTTCAAGTTCCTTGTATGATAAATCAAAAGTTATGAAATAATGCAGGAGTCAGAGAAAATGTAGGTATAAATTATGGGTGCTCTGTGCTGTTTTAATAAAGAATATTTTCTTTTACCTAATGAAATCTGTTAATGAGGCAGTACCCTTCAAACAAATTATATTTTCCTTATATGCCCCAGTGAATCATAGGGTTAAACTTTTTCTTTTTATATGTAAGCACAAATTTCACTCTGTGCATAACAAATTAGTTATTTTTTTCTGTTCTATTGATAATTCATTTGATATGTTCACCTCCTAATATAAAGCTATGTGAATTTACACATACATGATTAAAAGCCATCATGAAGTCCTAGTGCCAAACAACAGGAAACATTAGACAGAGAGATTTGCACAGATGTTAGACTTGTTCATCTGTATAGCAAATGTTTGTAGCAGGTCAACAGCACACCTGTAGTTAAGTTTTGGTTGAGGCTAAGTAGATGTCACATGAAGGCTTTAAGGGATCAAGTCAAATAAATTGGATTTAATTCCTGAGCCAAAGTTAGCTAAAAGAAGAACCTGGTTTCTATTAATAATATTATTCACCTATTCTTATTTTGGTAAAAGAAATGTATTTCATTACTTACTTCATATACCAGACTTGTGAAACTGCTCAGCTGGTTACTAGCTAGTTTTGGCTGATCTAAGTTCATTTCCACAGAAAGACAATAGCCCTAGGAAACAGGGAAAAATCCAAGTTCCAGCAAGAATCGGGAGAAAATTTCAGAAACCTTTCCATTGATTTTCCATAAAGATTGAAAAGGGCTTTATAAATATCTGATATTCTCCACTGTGACCACCAGGCTTGAGTTTCTCTTGTGATATGATATCTCTGGATTTGTATAAATAGCTCAGCAAGTTGATTACATGGCTGGTGCTGTGTTTTATCCTCAGCTTTTGTATATATCCTGATCATCCCCTAAAAACACAGTTTCCCAGGTGTTTACAGAATTAAATAGTTCTTAATATAATTGAGTCTTGATACTTTAATTAAGAGATGGATAGTCACAAAAGCAGCAAATGAGGCATGTTACAGATCAACTCCAGAAGCAGCTTTGAGCTTTTTTACTGTGAAAAGTTCTTATTTTTTCTTCTGAATGTTTACAGTTAAATTTCTCAGACTATTGCTAATATTAAAAAAGATAAAACCAGGTAATAATGTATTCTTTATGTTGCAGTGCCCCGTTGCTGTAGCAGAAGGAGTGTCCCATCTTCACAGGGCTTCCAGGAAGGCAAAACACTGTCGCAGTGGGCTCCTTGTCTTTGTGTCCTGGTCATAGATTCTAGCCCTCTCAGCTAGTCCTCAAGTTTTGGGAAATAGCAATTAATTACCTACAAAATATGCAGACCAATGACAACAGCTGTACAGTAGAAGTCATTTTATATTCCCATAGTTTCTTTCCAGCCATGTCTGTAAGGACTGTTTAAGTTTGACTCTTCACAAACAACGTAAAGGCAGTTCCTCTACCATGTTTTTATAATCAGTTGTATATTTTTGTATTTTCTCATCTTATGTCATCAGCAAGGCCTTTATGTCACTCTCGGGCTCCATATTACTACATAGGCTTGAGTAAATTCTTTCTTTAAAATGCTGTACTAAACAATATCTTAAGAAATCTTCTGGATAGTCTCACTTGGTCTGTCAAAAGGACTAAGAAAGTTTACTTAGCACTTTGTCAGTTTATGATTATTTTTACGTGGGTTAAATGCTACTTCTATTATATATAATCTTGTCATCTTTGAATAGCTGCAAGTGAAAAAGCCAGTTGTATTCAAGATATGTTTGCAAATCTTGAATAAACCATTTATACAATTTAAGTAAAAATGGAAATCAACTATGGCATTTTAGTACCTTGGGTGATAATTTCTCTTTTTTTACAAAAAATTATATTTTTGTAACTTCTCATAATCCAGAGTAAAAGCAGCACATGAAATGAAATATACTTTGTGTTATTATTTTCAGGTTTGTTCCACTGCAGACATTAACAAAGGACCAAAATAATGACACTGGTTTTAGAAGATGGCATTGCATGTAGTCATGGCAACAGAAAACTCGGTGTGTACTAGCCTCCCAGGTATTTACTGAATTTGTCAGGTGATGTCAACATGCACTGAGTTATCTGCTGCCATAGCCACATTTTGTCAGTACCTAATATGGTTAGGTTAGTACTAACTCAGCTACAGCCCTGTGAGCAGCCAAGGTATACTAAAGTCAGAGCATCACCTCCTTCCAGGATTTACAGTCACTCGTGCTGAGCCTCCTGTGCCCTCTGATGATCACTCAGAAAGTAATCTGCCTGGGATTTATTCCAGACAGATATAGTTCAGCCAGGAATGTCAGTCTTGAGGAAAAAAATAAGGACAGTCCTCTCCAAAATACAAAATCTGTGGGCACCATTGCAGACCTTCCTCCCTCTGAAAATATTGAAATGACACAAAGTTAAATGTTTAGAGACATAAAGTCAAATGAAATATACCAATTCAAGTCAAACAATCTGAAAAGAAATGCCTTGTTTTGATATTCCCGATGAAAAATGAAAAAAGTCAGAAAAAGCATTCTTTCTGAGCACAATTTCAATGTTGCGCTCTCTGAGTTTTCTTAAGTAGTATTACTTTTAACTGCTCAACAGTACTAATATATAACAGTACTAAAATAACAGTACTAAACAGTACTAACGACTAATGTGCTATAGTGTTTCTCTTTTTTTAGCATTTTTAGATTTTTATATTTTTAGTAATCTCCAGCAAATTTTCTACAAAACTATTAAGTATGGTAGCTTGTCGTAGACCCCTTAGTGTGTGCGTTCCAGCTAAACTGGGCAATACTCCATAACAGTTCTCAAGCTCTGTGATCAGTATTCACTAATACAAGCTATGGCTACAGCAATGCACTTGGGGATATTAAAATCTTATGTCTCTCTCTCTTTTTATATATATATAACATGGAAATGAGTAAGTACACTGGTTTCTTGACCAGGGGACATTAGGTGTTTAAAAAAAAATATCATATAACGGAGATGTTCTTTACTGTAATCAGTGGCAAATATCCTAAAGTGTAGAAGAACTGCTGAAGTAAAAAAAAAAAAATAATCAAAAAACCCTGAAGTCTTAAGTTCAGCGGTATTTTTAGATATTTGTCAAACACTATGAAGGATTTCAAAAGCTTGATCCTTTGGAGCCCCCTCCATCTACGCAAACTTGTAACCCAGTTTTTCAGTTCACAGAAAACAACATTTTTCTCCTCTGTTTTACTTGGCTTGAATTTCAATTGGAACTTCTCTTTCCCACAGTGTACTCTGAAATGACAGAGAGAGAGAGAAAGAGATCAAGCGTTTTCTTAATGGATGACGGAGTTAGCAGTAAAGGTCTGTGACTTGCTAATTTTCAGTCAGCAACCTCTTCAGTAGTGAATATGCTAATTCATCATTATGCTGTTCAAATTTGAAAATGCTTTTATAATGTACCCTCGGGAAGTGTGCCTTAGCCAATTTGCTAGCCATGCATTAAAGGAGGAGTAATCACAACAACCTAACCTTTACTGTAGGACATCCAGCCAGCCCCTGCAGAAGATGACAGAGAGGCAACCCATAGTGCAGCAACTCACAAAACCTTTTTATCATCTGCTACATGGATTAAAAAAAAACCAGTAAAATGTTCTAAATCTTCTCACTGCCAGGTGGGACCACCTAAAAAAACCCCAGGCTTTGCGTGGTTACTTGAATGTCATTCTGTGTGAAGCTGTGATCGGTTTATAAAATAAACCACTCTGATGAAAAGTAATGATGTGGTTCATGTTTAAATCTTGCAATAACAGTAGCAAGTAATAAGACAGAGTCAAGGACCTCAAGTTACTTTAGCCTCAGTAGTCTTTTTGGGTCTGATGCAATGTAGTACGTCTTCTTAAAAAAAAAGGCAAAACAGGGGAAAGACAGCTTGCATCTCTGGATGAGCTCCAAAAAACATGGCTCGTATATATATCCCAGGGAAGAAGGATTTGACTGAATCTTCACTGAATAGCAGTCTTCACTCTCAACTGTGAGAGAGAATTCAACCACAGAGTTTCTATTTTCTAGCATTGCTCTGGATATCACATCCTTCTAGCACTGTAGCTGCAGCACTATTAAAATCAAACTTACTTTATCTTTCTCATTACAACTGTAAATGGGCTTGGACCACCAGCTAGCTATTAACCTACAGGAAATGCCCTCTGACTTGATCATTGCTGTATGAATCTATAATGCAGCCAATTGATTATGCCTCTACATCAGTATCAATCGTGGTCATGACCTTTTTAATTTACTTAACAAACAGTAGTATAAAATCTTGATGGGTACTCTAATCCATACTTCCCAAGCTGCTGTCAGCCATTCTGGTAAGAGTAACACGGGAGTCTACTAGAGTAGCAGCCAAGTTGATGCTTATGCATAAGTACATAAGATAAAAAGTCAGTTCTGTAGCAAGATATGTGCTGTACCCAGAGAAGCATTTCAGTGTGTGTTTATCTTTGAATACAAGAGCAACCTCATTATTTCTGTGAGCTGACTCAGATGTTTAATATCAAGTATGCGTTGAACAAGTTGGCAGAACCAAAACCGTAATGCTATGCACTTTGCAAGGCTGAGCCCAAAGGGCCTTTCACCTCAAAAAACAATGATAACTGATCATACTGCAAGGTCAGCCACTCATTACTGTTACGTGCTCAGTATCAGTCAGCTGCACAAAATACATCAAAAAACATTTAGAATAAAGAATTGCATTGTGATTATTTAATAATTTGCTGAAACAGACGACAGAAATACTCAAAAGTTCGAGCCAAATTGTACCATTATAAGTTTACATGCAGCTTCCAATGACTTCATATCTGCTGACTGCAGGGTAGCCACATGCTTCGGTCTGAAAGCAGAATTTGGCTCTATGACAACTTAAAAACAGAAAGAAGCCTTTCAAACCAGTTGGTGGGTAAATACTTTGTACCAAAGGCCTTTGTATTTCAACCAAAATGAATCACCACATTTTCTGTTTAGACAATACTTTTTCAAATCAAGTCAGCCTTAGGAAAACCACAAAATCACATATTTGTATTAAAATATTTTTTTTCTTTTTTTCAAATGAGAAGAATTCTAAACATCCATGACCTACATAGCTATTTTCAGCTAGATAGGAATTAATTATATTTATATCACATTTTACTAATTCATCTTTACATTCTGATGGTAGGAAGCCTGTTAATGGAATTAAGACACTATAGCAACTGTTTGTGTTTTATATATAAAACATATAGAGATGGGATGACCTCACTTAGATGATCACATCTGATTATAAACTACCTTACTTACCCTCATTAGTATGATTATACACATACTAATAACTAAAGAGGGCAGTCAGACCACAGGGTTGACCAATGGCTGATCAGTTTCCATAGTTTTAAATGTTACCAAACTCCCTGGTATGGTTTGGACCAGCTCCATCTTACCTTTTCCCAAATAGTTCAGTGAACATCATGGGCCAGGGACTATTCCCAGTGATCAGTCTGCACGTGTTCACTTTCTCCAGGTAAGAGAGTTTAGACGCATGGATATGAGTATGTATGTCTCAGGGCCAGAGAAAACTCCATGACACATTAAAAATCACAGAAAACAGAATAATTTCAGTTTGAATGGACCCCTGGTGGTTACCTCGTCCAGCCCCCTGCTCATAGTAGGACTAACTTCATATAGATCATTGCTCAAGGCCCGAGTCACTTGAGTTTTCAATATCTCCAAAGATTAAGACTCTACAACATCTCTGGATGACCTGCTGCAGTGTTTGACCATCTTCACTGTGAAGATTTTTTTCCTTTCAGTAGTCAGAATTTCCCCTGATGCAGTTTGTGTCTGTTACCTCACTTCCTCTTGCTGCGCACACCGTGAAGATTCTGGCTCCATCTTCTTTATAGCCTTCCATGAAAGAGTAAAGACACCAATGAGACCATCCTTAGCCTCCTCTTCTCCAGGCTGAACAAATCTAGGTCCTTCAGCTTCTCCTCATGCACTATCTGCTCCAGCCTGCCAAACATACTGGTGGTTTACCACTGGGCTCACTCCAGTTTGTCAGCGTCTTTGGGAGCACAAAAGCGGACGGGTACACTCCAGCATAAAAATTGCTCCCCCAGCTTAGTGCCATCTGTCAACTTCCTGAGCATGCTTTCTGTGCGTTTTTGTGAGCAAAGGTTAATGGTATCCATGAGACACTGCCTTGGCAATTTCTCTGCAACATCCTCAATCTGGGCCTGTGACAAGCAACAGACTTCTTGAGATTACTGCCGTAAGTGTAAATTGACTCTTACACAAGTAAAATGTATTCAAGATAATGATCTATATTAATTGTGCCTACAAAACCTAGTTTAGGATTTCCCGGCTGTTTTACATACAGACATGTTGGCACTAGACTGGAGACTAGAAGCAACGCAGCAACATTGCCAGTGAAGCTAATCCAACTGGCATTTTAATGCACAAATCCTATGACGAAAAGCAGTATATATTAATCCAAGAAGAGATCTTCACTAATTGGGTTTTATTACTTGCAGTATTCAGGCTCTGACATTTAAACATAATGCTGGCAATTCTACATTGTACTGCAAGGTGCAGTATAGACATAGTCTTCAGCTGAGCCAACGGTATTCACTATGACTAGAACTTGAAGAGCTTCCTTCTACCAGATGGCATAATTTTGGCTCATGACACAGAAATTAAATCATAGCCAGTCTTCAATGCATAAAAAAAATGTATGTTACTTCCATTTTGAAGCCTGTTTGCTATCTGATTTTTCAGCGCAGATAGTACTTCTGACAGCCACTTTATAATTAATCCTGACATCTTTGATGGTCTGTTTCTCATGGAGAAATGGTGTTTTCTTGCTATAGTGGCATTTCACATCCCACAGAGTTCAGAACAAAGGTGGTTCTGCTGTGCTGCTTGAATGCTAAGCTTAGAGTAAGAGATGACAAGGTGAATGTAAGACTTTGATTAGGTGGATCCATTTTTAAGACATGATTGATATATAAAATCTGCATCAGATTCTTACAAATAAAAAGTCCTGTCCAGTTAAAATCCGCAGTATTTCTTGGAGTGGTGCATTAGAAGGATAAGTACATACTGCTACTGATAAGTTAACATTATGTGCCAGATAACACTAGTGTTTGCTCTTGAGCAACCAGTACGAGACTCGCTTTCAGAATTTTTTCTACTTTACCCATATCTGGAGCATGTAATTTTGTTTCAAACTGACAAAAATCAGTCTTAGGACCTTTACCACAGGTCGAGGTGTAAATACCTGAAACTTGGAGGCTTTATTTGTGCCCTCTTCTACCTTTGCATGCCCTCTACATGGTTGTATCAGAAAAGTGTAGGATATGGCTACCTATGTTTGTTTGGGATAGAGGACCAAGTAAGATGCAGAACTTGTTCCCTTGGCTTTACTCCAGCCAAGGGCAATTCTAGCTGAACAGTCAGTTATGAGCTTAAAAGCTTCTGTGGTCTCCCATGTAATACAAAAGTCATATTATATTGTCTGTCTCACAACATATCTCACTAAATTATTTTATAATCCTTTTCACATAGCTTTGCTGGAGTAGTCATAGGGGTTTGGGAGGTGATAGAGGTTTAATTTTATTCCTTTGAAGCCATGCTTATTTGTTGATTTTGTATTGTAATCAGCTAAGGTAGGTGTTTGGAATTCAGCTTTAACTATCATTACGGTTCATTTAAATGATACTGAAGTAAGGCTTGTCATCATGTAGCTAGCAGGATCAGCTTTATTACAGAAACTTAGTGCCTTTAATAAAGTTAGGAAATCTAATAGCTTATGTGACATGTATTATGTTCCTAAATAGTATTAAAGATCACCCTCCAGCTATATTACATTTTAGTGCAAAATTTGCACATGTAAAAAATCTGTATCTCAACAGTAACAGACACGTTCATTTGCCTTGAAAATTGTAATTGAACTTTTTCATCTATTTACCTAATATTATGTTGCAGTATAAACACAAAGTAAGATCATCTTTAAGGTGTAAGTAAAAAAGGGGCAACGTTAAATTCAAGCCTCTGATAATCACAAAAATTTCTGCATATTCTAATTATTACTGTCCTGTCTCTTCTCAGTAAGACATATCAACATACAGCACTTTTAAGCAGATCTGCTGAAAGCAACTATAAGCAAACCAGATTGGGCATGTCCACTTGTACTGTGTTGTACAAATTTAGTTTTGTATATAGTTTTTTTTAGAATTTTCAAGATATTTTCTTATATTGCAGGTTTACTCCAACTAACAGACTGAAAGAGCAATGTAATGATAAAGACTCCAGAAAAAGAACTTGCTGCAAATATTTTTGTAACTTTCTGAGAATACATGTCTCATACTGATGGTCCAAAAATACATGGCAAGAGTACACCACCCACACTGCAGCACTTCTCATGCACCAGGGTTTGGAATAGAGGATTATTCTTTCTTCATTCTGCCCATTTTGAACAACTGACACCTTGTTTGTGCAGATGTAAAGAGCAGGAGCTTTCCTCTCCTATGGGATATTGGATCCTTTAATTTGCTGAAACAGGGTTCATTTAAAACCTGGGATAAATGGATTAGATGATTTTCTAGACATAAACATGTATACACACATTTATAAATTTACATCTATAAATAAATAAGAAAACTGTTTAAACTCTTGGGTGTCTTCTCTGGTTTGCAAGACCAAAGAATTCATGAAGCAACTGATTTTGACTATATTGATCCTGTATCACTGCACAAAGCAAGGGAAATGATTCCTAGACTTGCATGTTTATTTTGATTTACTGCTGAGAAGTAAAAATAAGAATATTTTGCTTGGCTCCTATTCTCTCATAAATTAGCAAGTTAGTTGCCATACAAAGGTAAGGTCTGATTTTGGGAGTAAGTACCTCTGCAAATCACTTGCCAAATGGATCTGTGTACATCGACTGAATCATACTATGGATGATCAACATTGAAACTATATGTTGTCACTGCAACAGATCCTTCCAGTGATATTTACTGAATAATGATTTGAGTGCACTGTAGCATAAAAAGGAATACTATATGTGTCCTCCAAGAACAAGAAGGGATGCAAAAGCCCAGCTTTAATATGATGACGGCAGGAAGCTATGATGGAGCTGTTTTCCATTCTCATTACAATAATTGTCATTCATAACCTTCTATTTTCCATTCCTCTCAGAAACTTTGCCAGAAAGAAGAGATTTTCTGTTTAAAATCAATATACCGAGAACCCCTGCTCTCTCTAATGTTTTTCTGAGAGGTAGTCAGCATTTCAGAGAGTCTAGCCCAATGCTTCCCATATTTTCTAAAAGACTGCAGAAGGGTGAAGCAACATGTTCTTTCTGTTACTCCATTTTGCTGAGTTGGCTTATCCTGCTTTCTATCATGGGCTGAAAAAAAACTGTCTGAGAGATACATAACAATATAGGTATTCAAAATCAGGTGCTTTAAAAAAAAAAAAGATATATAAAGCCTATAAATAGGTATATACACTTACTATAATGATATACTGTTTCTGAACACTTTAAAAAATACTGAAACAAAACATTTGGAAATAGACTTACATATGTATTTCTGAAATGTGAAAGGCTAGCAACTTTAATTATATTTAGCAGATATCACAAAAAAAAAAAATCCAAAGATTGTATTCACAAAGCTTTTGATAATCTTGTGCATTGATAGTAACCCTGTCATACCTTTTCTTCCAGATGGTTTCTGAAAGTTAGCACATTAAAAGATTTTGAAGTGCTCCAACATGGCAAAAGGAACTGCACTCAAAAAGCTACCAAGAGAAACACAGAGAAAAAAAAAAACAAAACAACAGGCACAAATCCAGCTAGCAATGCATTAATTCCATCTGTCAGTGGTAGGAAATAATCAGAAGTAAGAATTTAAGGTGGTCAATAAAGGGAAACAGTAGCTAAAAGGCTTATTCCAATGTAGTACAACCCAGAAATTTACCCTAATCTTTCTCTTACAGTGGAAAGTCTTCCCCATTAAACAAATTGCTCAGCATATTTTTCACAATAAATCTGTGTGCTTAATTTTAAATGGCCTGGAGATTTTTTTCTAAAGCAGATAGCTCTTGAGTGGAGATTTCATAGTAATTTGCTGAAATTTCATGGACTGTTTCCTCTAGCTCTGTGAACCCTGATGAAAGTCAGAAGGTCAAAAATAGGATTTTTTCATAAATTCTTCTATTTCAGTTTTTATCATAGGCTTACTGTGCTGCAATTTCTAGCCTTCCTTTCTGTTATGCAGCTTAATTCAACAAGGCTCTACTTGTATATATATTATACAGTGTTACAACAATTGCTTCGTATAGCTATGGCAAATGGCTTTTGCAACATCTTCTGAATCCATACTAAGCTGCTGAACTTTTGTGTGTTAATCCATAGCAGGAAAGCATGAACATTCTTGACAGGTTTTCTGACTGAAGCAAACGTTACCAAAATAAACAAAACACAATGTGTTCACAATTAATTAGTTTAACCAGGGCACTTTTGTTTCTCATGAACAGAAATTTGAATGAATACAAAGAAACATAATTTAATTATAAATATACTTGCAGTTGAACATAATGGTGCCATCAATTTTTTAGCAGACTCCACATTACAGTCCATGGGGAATCTGTTAAAATATTGATAGCAGGATATGGCCCATTATGAGGACACACAATGTGTTCTATTTTAAACAGAGAATTAATAAAGATTTGTTTGAGGAGGATGTAAGAAGAATAAACTGTAAGGTTTATTTCAGCATAACACTGGAGCATATAAGGAAATCTAAACTATTGCCCTTCACCCTTTTTTGCCTTGCAACATGCATGTTATTCATAGAAAAGAAAAAAAAAAAAGGAACAGTGTGAACAAAAATATTTCTATTATGTAATATATATGTATTTTTTTCCCTCTCATATAATAAAACCTAAACTCCTCAAATAGACCAGAGTACTCAAGGAAGTGGAATCTTCTTCTTTATTCTCTGCCTTTATCTCATCCAGGTTTACCAGAATAGCAGAAGATGTTTCCATTGTTCTGAGGGAAGGAAATATAAGCCTCCATTTTTAACTTAAACTTCTTGAAGCCTTACAGAATGCATAACAGACACAGACACTAATATAGTATTTCATACCTTTTTTCCTTTTCCTGCTTCCTTAGAAATAATTGAGGTACATTTTCTAAATGTTTTCTAGCTAATACTTTCCAATGCTCAAAAAGGGAGGAGAGTGTAACACTGGTAGCAACTTAGTTGGAATTTCTATGCTGTACTCTTCTCATTTTACATTTTGTTCCCACCCAAAACATTTATTCCTTCCCTTATTTTATTTCCTCTACTGGGGAAAGGGAGAGAAGCACGAGTGTAATGAGGAAGCAGAGGGTAATTCAGCCTGTCAAGCCAGCATAGTTCTTAGGACCCAACAGTTCAGATTGACAGTCTCCTTCTGTTTGCTCTACATTGGGTTCATCTGCCATTTTTGGTCAGCCTTAAAAGCCTATTTTGGAAATAAGGGGAATTTATCACCTTCTAGACAGGGATCTTGAAAACTGATGATCAAATCCTTTACCTTCAGGTTTCGCAGTTTAAGTAAAGTGGGAGCTTATGTAACTTATTGTTACTTATTTTAGCTAGCACAACAATATCTGAAGACAAGCTATGCGAAGACAGCTAGCTGACAATGACAAGATTTTGGCTGAAGCAAGCTTTTGGCTTTCCCTTTTGGCAGGGCTGGGGTATCTCTCAGAGCAGCAATCAGGATTTCATAGCTCCTCTCGCCCCCTAGAAGGGCTAGAGATCTGGTGTGTGTGTCGCAGCTGCCAAGTCTGATGCGAATCTGGGAACAGTTTATGTTGGGTCCACTATGCAAGGGCAAATTGATAGAATAGAATTGATAGGTCTTGGAAATACCTGTGGCACCTGTACAAATGCCAAATCACCTCATTAAAATTGGTGTGATTGCGCTAAATAATCATTAAACTAATCAGATATAATTAAGCCAACAAATAAAGGGGAAATTAATATTCCCAAATCCCCAATATCTACAGTTACCTCAACTACTTGAGTTTCCTGTTTCCTTTTTCTCCATCTTTCACCTGTGTTATCTAAGTCTAGCTGGTATAGAGTGGTTTGATCCTGGTCCACTAACATGAGCAAGGCTAGGGTTACAATCTTGGACCTATTCAAACATGGCAAGTGAATAAGCTCCAGCTGACCACAACTTTGTGCAGAACTGAAACCAGCAATCTCAAAGAATGTCATCAAGTGGGGCCAACAGTCTTTCACACCATTGGAGTTATATTAGCATATGGTGCTGGCAGGATGTCCCTTCCTTTTACAAAATGGGTCAAGAAGTCAGGCATTAGATCCTGAGGGTTTTTCTCTGGCAGACGCATCACAGGATGCAGTTTTCTACATCTATTCATCTGTGCCCTTTTTACTATTTTTTTTTTTTAAATGCAAGCCTTGATAAAATTAATTCATCCTTGTTTATACAGGAAGATGTTTATATGGAAGATCTAAAGGCCTCTTGAAAACTGAAACACAGAAGACCGAGCTTTTTGTGAGGGAAAAAGTTATACCTGGTTTAGTGTGGCCACATAAAGAAAGGGGTAGGAAAAGCATCTTTTTTCATCTGTCTGAGCCCCTGTGCCTGCATCTAAAATGTGGGTAGAGTCTACACAACCTCCCTGGACAACATGGCTGATTGTCCTCATGGTGAAACCGTTCCATTGTCATGGTTCTGACAATGAAGTTGGCCTCTCATAGAAGGAAAGTGCTAGCAGGTTGGGCGTTCTTCATGAAGGCTCATGGCTTCAGAAAATATGCATAATACCACATCTTGGATTTACACAGATAGTATAAAGACTGCATTTCCCCATAGATTTTCTACACACAATTTTATCCTAAAATTGAATATAATCTATCTTGCTGATGGGCAAGAAGATATGCATTATGTATTTTAGCTACAGTGGAAATAATTCAGTTTCTGTAAATTACGAATGCCTGACAGAAGTGCCCGTCTTTGGTTGAAGAGGTGTATAGCCATGATGACATTTTTATTACAAATACGTATCTTGCAGCTCTGCATCAGCCAACATGATGGGGTTACTCCTTCAATGTCAGGTCATGTTTGGTGGTGGGACAGCATGAAATGGGGATTTTATGAGTTCCTGCACTGAGATAGGGAAGAACAGATAAAGACTAGCAGAAAGAGGAAGGGTAAATCTCTGAAATCCTTGCCTTCAACTCCTAATAAGATCTATGGGAATTACAGGCTAATGTTTCTATACTCATCAACATTCCTACAATCATCAAAATGCAGATTAATTAATGTAACAATAAATCAGTAAAAAGAAAATGGATATAATGAAGTTTTGATTGCACAAATTTAATTGTTTGAGCAAGTTTGCATAAAGGGAACATATCACAGATAAAATGATTAATTTTCAATTTTGCTTTATAACAAAGCTAATTTCTCTAGCATTTGCAGACCTTTTTTCTTAAACAACATTTAAGGGGAAAAGCTAAAAAGAGCTATTGGATAAACACATATGCACTATCTAAAAGATAAATGCTAAGGGTTTGCTGTGCAATTAGGGTCCCACTTGTTGGGTCTTAGAGAGAAAGGCCACATACTGAGACTTGCTACATAAGACTGACAGTTACTGTCTCTGTTAGCACACTGTCATGATTTTTTATTAGCCTTAACAACTGTGAAAGTAGTGCTCTGCTGAAGTGAAATTAGAAACAAAATTAAAAATTTGGATTACTAAAGGAAGATACTGGGAACAAAGGGAGAGAAAGGATGAAGCTTTTGTTTAACAAATGGTCCTTTTAAGCAAAGCATATAATAAAAGAGATGTGGTGAACATAACTGGGTGTTTAAGCTCACAGGCACACAAGAAGCCCAACAATTACAGTGTTGTTTCGTCTTACAACTTTAATTCCTGCCAGCAACAGGAATATGCATAACTCCAATCATGGCTTTGGTTGGATGCTCACTATTTAGGGTACACTATAATGAGGTATAGAGGTTCCCAAACTGCAACTCCGGAGGCATTCCTTCCCTTTCAGGAGAAAGCAGACAGCCTATGAGCCTTATCCCTGCAGAACTGGCTGCATACCTAATAGGCATTACAAGTTACTCTTGCCTACAAGAGCAGGCGCAGAGATCATGGGTCTCTGACAGTCTATGCTTCTCATTTCAGTAGTTAAAATTTCTAAACCAGAAAAATATTGAATGAATCTTTCACGTGTATCATCCATCTATCCTAGGAGTAGTACTATTGAAGTCAATGAAGAATGTCATTCAGTAGAAATAAAATAGTGAGAGCAGATATTGAATTTACATGTTGCCTTACATCTTTGCTGTGTCTGTATATGTCGTGACTGGCCTTGAACCTAACCTTTCAGTACTGTGAAGAGAATTTTGCACTTCAATTTCTTAAGCTAGTCTCTTTTGGATATAACAATAATGGCAGGTGAGCACGGAACTAGTCCATTAGCAGTAGTCCTTTTTATCTACCAGAAAGTTCATTTCAGTTGGATGGAAGTAAGCAGTGACATGTTATACACACTGTATTTCATGTGCCTGCAATGCCCAGAACAGCTGCCTGAGAGAATACAACACAAATGCACGGTGTCAAACAGCCTTTGTCACTTTAAGTATGAAATGCAATTACCTGAGCTGAGGCCAGAAAAATGGATGCAAAGCTCATAAGTAAAGACCTGAAACAACAGAAATGGAACAACTGTTTTTGTTGTTTTGGGTCTTTTCCTTAACAAAAATCCATTGGAAAAACATTTAATCCAGACCAAAGAGTATATCATGAGACAAACTAAGTGTCTATCTTTCTTAAGAGTATCTGGCTTTCAGCATATGATGCAGTGACTACAGATGAGGTCTTATGAGATAATTATGGCAATACAGTATATGCTGACTGACGAACAGTGCTCAGATGTCCTCCCTGTTAAGAGAAGTAAGCGGTGGGAAAGCTGGCGAACATTTCTGAACTGGAGCTTTATAGTCTTCCATGATCTAAGACTGATCAGCCAAGGTTAGCATTTAGTTGTGACATGACTCGTGATATAGCTGTAAATATCCCACTTCACATTGGGAATATGAAAGCACTTCATGTATACAATCCATTTAACAAAATACTGAGAAATACGAGGGTAAGTACTTCAAATATGGTTCAAGTAATTGTCACTTCATATGATAAACTCTACGGTTTATCTACATTAAGGACTGCAGAAGTAAAAATATCTCCTTTGAGATAACAAATAAATTCATTGTTCTGATATCATCCAGGGACAGGAAAGTTAAATGGCTTTAGTAAGTGCCTTTCAACCCCTTGTATAAAGCAAGCCACATTCAATCCTGTAAAATATTCCTTTACATAGAAAAAAAGCTCATTCATTATGAACATTACAATGTGCATATTAATGCTCATCCATAAAAGAAATGTAAACATTGCTCCAAGTCTATGCATATGAGACTAGGACACAGTGAATCACCTTTTGGAACACAGAAATCATATGGAAATAATTGTTTCACTTCAAACCTGAGATACAATACGCTGTATGGTGGTGCAATACAATATAGTGCTGTTATGTTGTATCCTACTTCTTTAGAGGAGACAATGGAGAAGAGCAATAATCTCTCTCCCAAATGAAACAATGAAGTGATCATAGCAACAAATGACTTGGCAGGACTAGTCAGTGTCTCCTACACTTACAGTTTACTTTTTGTACAATCTTCAGCAAAGATCACTCTCATCATCACAGTAAGGAATACCTTCTTCCAGACCAAAGGTAGACTTCCCACTGAATGCAAACAAATATTGCCAAAACTACTGCCTAAGCCCCATGAAGGCAGAGCGCAAGATTAGCCTCGGTACCACTGGGGCTCCACAGAGGGCTTGCTGGTGGTTTGTAGAAATTCAACTGACTTAAATATGTTGCCCACTCCTTTTTTCTAGTGGCTGAGTTGCATTACAAGACATCTGGAAATACACAGAATGCTTTCCTAAAGCTATTCTGCTATGGAAACAAGCGCTGCTGTTGTCACAAAAACCTGAAACAGCTGCAGATGAAAAGAAAGACGTCTGTACAGATGTAGGTTGGAGGAGTAGCACGTGCAATTTATCAAGCAAGGTCTGGTTTAAACAACTCATCCATGTGAAAGGCCAATAAAGAAGTACATCTGGTGACTTTTGCTCTGGTGGGTAGAAGCCTTGAGAGGTCCAAGGCAAGGGAGGGCAAGAGAGGAAGACACCAGCCAGGAATGAGGCAGTCACAGTCAGGCGATCAAACCAATCGGCTGCACTGTAAAAAGACAGGATTTGCCCCAGATACACAATTGCATTTCCTAAACTTTTATGACACTACTGAGTGCATTTCCCTAATCACGTTAGGGAAGTAGTTTGCCCATGTGCTGTTCCCTCAGGAGGTTACAGATGGAGCTTTTCTAATGAACAAGAAGTTCAGTGGCCATAAAACTGTATTAAGCAGCCATTTTTCAAAACCATTTCAAAAGATGTCTATCTATGTGTTTAACTACACCAGGAAGGAAAAAATACGATAAATCCTCTCTACACATTGTATCTGTGTTTAACCTATATTTGATTTCTTCTTTCTGTGAAATTTTGTACATTATTTTTTTGCTGGTGATACTTTACAGAGTCAACAGAGAGATCAAAGAGCAGAACTAAAAATATTTAGAATTATGTCTTCTCCTCCCTTCCTTTCACACTTCCTGTTTTCTGTCAGTTCTGTTTAGTTTCTACTTTTTCTGCTTCTAGTAAATTTGTGTCCTTTTAAATTCAACCAAAGCTCTGACACACAGACTGTATTTTTTTCTGGTATACCATTGATAATAAAGATTGTATAGGTCAAAAATTTCTGTTACTTACAGAAACATAAGCCATGACTCACACATTAGGTAATCAGTAATTTCCATAAAACCTAGTATTCTTTTATAGGTAAGACACACAAAGTCCTTTAAATTTCAGAGATTAGCAGGCACACACCCTCTAAACCAAATTTATTGTTAAACTTTCACAGTGTTTTGTTATTTGATTATTTTTCTTTTAGCCTGCAATTCTGGAGTCAAAGGTTACATCTAAATCTCACTTTTTACTTGAAAACCAGAAGGCAACATGAGTAATTTATGAAAATTTAACATGTTATTTAAAATATTTTTCCTGTTAAGCTAGTATAACAATTATTTGAAATTCAAAGCCCTTCTATTAATGCACAGGATACTAAGAGAGAATATATTTGATGGTTATAACAATTAACTCTTTTAATTCTCTAGGAGCTTCAACGAAGAGCCAAAATTTGGACTTTACAGTAGTCTTGTTAGGCAAAAGACACTTGTGTTGATCTCCTTCACTGGCAAACTCTTCAAATACTACATTAAACTCCATGTTTGTGAATAGATCTACTAATGTTAGTGGCTAGATGTTTGGGGCCAAAAGTTATAAAATAGCTTGACACTCAAGAGATACCACTTTAAAAAGTTACAGAGGGTTCCTCCCAGGTATGTGCTGTATTCATCTCGATGTGTCGTTTGTTAATATTCATAAAGAGCTTGCCTCTCTCTGCTAAGCTGAATATTTTGCGCAATGCTCTACTAAACACAGATGTGAACATGACAGGTACAAAAGAGTACTGCCATCCTAGATACTAAAGAAAAAAATATTTTTTTTTTGCTCATGACTAAAAGCCTTTATCTCTCTTTCAATAGAGTCCTTTTGAAATTGTATAATAAGCTTTCAAATAGGCCCCATCAATGCTTCAATTCAATTAGTATATTAAATTGTCTATCTCACAAAGTAATATATTTCCCATAGAAGAGGATAATTACATTTTTAAATGTACTTTTCTGCTGGATTTATTTTCTTTTAACTAGGAAAAATAATCCAATCTCAACCATATAATCTATTCCAACGGAGCAGGGGAAAATATATTCACTGAACCAAAACCAAAGTTAATAAACTAATTAATCACTCCAAGACTCAGGTGAGAGTTTTTTGGACAAGAGGCATAGAAGCTGCATGTGAACAGAGTAAGCCTGCAAAGTTTGTGGATGCTGACCTCATCTGCCTTTTGGCCTGTAATACGTTTTTGGGTAGTTTTCCAGATATCTGTAGAAATTGATAGATTCCTAGTAAAAGATGCTATATCCCTGTGCAAATCTCATTTCATGTTGTCCCCTTTCTGCCTGGAAACCTGTTGAAAGTATATTATTCGTATAATAATATATGTCACATTTTATATATTTCATTTATATATTTTTGATAGGTTTGTTTGCATTTATTTTAGTCCTTCTTCCACTGGCTACAGTGAACTGGTTCAAGTTCTGCCCTTACCTTGATCATATCAAGCAAGATATGATGACAACAAAATAGCATCCTTTTAAGTTTCTTCTGGGTTTGACTCAGGGCGTGGATAAAACAGACTAGTTCATTTAAAATGCACATTTTACACACACAAAAAAAATAGCGCATTTGTAGAATCATAGGATCATTTAGGTTGGAAAAGACCCTTAAGATCCAACCATTTATGCTGAATATCAGTTTCTGACACATCCAGCAGCAATCACTGAAAAAACAGTGATGGCAACCTTATTTAATATTTAAAATAGCACAGGGTAACATAGAAAACTAGCTATGGAGTAAATCTACAGAGGCAGGTATGAACAGTTTTTTAATTTTTACTTTTGAGAACTGGTTAGTTTCCTCATTTGTCATTTGTTTGTGAAGTCTCCCCTATAATATAGGTTGATTATTTAAAAATATTTCTCAAACGTATAGCTACCCTTTTTTCCTTTCCCCGCCTTCAGGGGTCCCTCCTATTTTCCAAAATTAGGAACAAGAAGATCAAGGAAAAAACTTAAAGTGTTCTTTGGACTAGGATTGTTACTGGTTTTGCTGTTGTACCTTAAAATTCATTATTCAGTTCTTCCTGTATTTATCATAACAAGTAATCAAGTAAGTAGCAAGGAATTCCATAATATAAACCTGTTACTCGGTGTCCTCTGACCGACATTCCACAGGTATAGCACGAGGTACAATAGAAGACAGTACGCTGTTCCATCTCGCTGCATTTCTGTGCATCACGTAGGAAGCTGTTACTGACAGCAATCCTTTCACACACATATCCTACTCTCTGTAGGCACAGACAGTCCATAGTGATGAACAAGCATCTCCCAGTATGCTTCTGGCTCTGTCTTTATTCTGAGCTATCACTTTAATGTTGACAAAATGCCCTGAATAATAAAGTAACTTGCATGTTAATAATACAACTGACAGTTTAATGGGAACTAACAGTTTAATGGATACATAGGAGATTGGAGATTGGATATCTTTTTTTTTTTTCCCAACCAGGCTTTTCCAGAATAATGATCTTTCATATTTTGATTGGAAGGCAACACATTGTTCCACCCAGTTTAGTTCATTACGAAGAGATGTCGACTCTTTCACTGGAATGTCTCAAGTGCTCACTCCTTCCAGCAGTCATAGAATAATTAAGTCCAGAAATCATAGGATAATTAAGAAAATAGTTCTGGGGTTTTTTTTCTCCCCTTAGACATTATGATCTAGAACTAGAATGTAGCCAGCTGCATATATTTTTCCATTATTTTTTCCAGTCATCAAACACGTTTTGTGCCTTTATCTCACATTCATCCACCTGTGAATGTTTTATTTCAAATATGCTCATATGTGAATACCACCTGCTATTATTCTCTGTGTGAATAAGTCAGTGTCATGCTTGGACCCGAGGCAGGAAGTCCATTTGGATGCTTTGAGATT
Organism: Pluvialis apricaria; assembly: GCA_017639485.1. Classification (NCBI taxonomy): domain Eukaryota; kingdom Metazoa; phylum Chordata; class Aves; order Charadriiformes; family Charadriidae; genus Pluvialis; species Pluvialis apricaria. The sequence goes on along the minus strand of CM030010.1, from coordinate 48,585,988 downwards.
CCTGCTGAAGTTAATTAGTCATTTCAGCTGTTGCTTTACAGACCCACACCCTCCCAGAGAGGTAGATGCAAAATTGCACACCACAGTCTAGTCTACTCATCTATTTCAGAAGTTTCCCACACACGGATTTCTACAACAGGACACCATCACCTGTTATTCTGGCACTGTTAGAGAGATATTAAAAAGAGACTGTTTTGCATCACAAATGACTAAACCACCTGCGGGACAGCAGCAGTTTATACATTGAGGTGATACATATAACTGAAATAGAATTAAAGCAGATGGAGGAAACTTGACCCCTACTTAGAATGTCTTCTGCATATGAATTGTCTCATCTTGAGATCTCTTTATTGTTGTGAGCTCTGTGAAAACATTAAGATTAAAAGAAAGGAAGCAATGCAAAAACATCACAGTTTTAACAATTCTAAAACTGTGGCTACTAAGAAAAAAAAATTATTACAGTAAATTTTCTATTTTCAGCTCATTCCTGAAAGCAGCAAGCAGATAATTTTTTATCCATGAACATTTCTAAACATTTACAAATAGTCATAGAATCATAGAATCGTCTAGGTTGGAAGGGACGTTTAAGATCGTAGAGTCCAACCATCAACCTAACACTGCCCAAACCACCACTAAACCGTGTCCCTAAGCACCAGATCTACCCGTCTTTTAAATACCTCCAGGGACAGTGAATTAACTGTTTCCCTGGGCAGCCTGTTCCAATGTTTGATAACCCTTTCAGTGAAGAAATTTTTCCTAATATCCATCCTAAACCTCCCCTGGTGCAACCTGAGGCCATTTCCTCTTGTCCTGTAGCCTGTTACTTGAGAGAAGAGAGCGACTCCCACCTCTCTACAATCTCCTTTCAGGCAGTTGTAGAGAGCGATAAGGAGTCCCCTCAGCCTCCTTTTCTCCAGGCTAAACAACCCCAGCTCCCTCAGCCGCTCCTCATCAGACATGTGCTCCAGACCCCTCACCAGCTTTGTTGTCCTTCTCTGGACATGCTCCAGACTATGGACTGAGTCAAAAACTGTATTGACTATCTGTGCAGGAGAGTAAAGGAACAAAAATGAACTGGCTACTGGAAGCATACACTATATGAAAAGGAAGAGCAGATTTTGTCAGGCTTTTCATGAGAGTAGAAAAGGATTGGGAATATGCTATTTACATGATAATCGGATTCTGGACGTGTTTCCACCGCACAAAAGTAAGTGTCATCAAGCAGGCTGGCTTGTGAGGTTACCTAGCTCAATCTTATGTTAACTAGGAAAACTCACATAGTAGTTACAAAGAATTTAAAAGCACAAGCAAATGGTACAAACTAAGCATAGAATATCTGGGGGAAAAAAAAAAAAAAGAAGTGGATGAAAATTCTCAACCTATTCTAGAATATTTTTATTTTTAGTTATTTTAGTATACAATCAAAACCCATCACCACAAAAATCTCATTTCCAGCAGCACCAGCTCCAAACAATTCAGATCTGAGCATAAGGCATGGCCATTCTGCATACCAACACAAGCAAATTTTGTGCTCAAAGTCAGCATAGACTAACTGTAAAAATAATTCCAATATGGCAGTTCTGACACTTCCCCTGCCTTGACTCCTTTGATTTTGTAATAGGGCGGTTAATATCGAGTATAATTTCAAGCAGCCTTTAGGCTCTATATGTTTACTTTCAGGAAGTTACAGTGCTTTGTATTTTTTAAATTACTATTGCTGTGTGATACAAAAATTTGCACCCGTCAAGGAATTACTGGCTTGTGGCTGAGGACATACCAGGAGAAGGGGATATGATAGATTTGTAAAGCCAGTTGGTTCCCATTTGGAAAGGTTAGCATCCAGTTTATCATATGCTGCCTGCCCATATATTCTCTCATATGCTTTTCAGCAGCCCACTCCTTATCGTAATTACAACTTTTTTAGAAAGTGCAGAATTATTTTCTTTTTCAGGAAAATGTCATTCAAGACATCTGCAGTTGTAAATTTGAATAAAATGAAATGTTTACAGTTTAGTTATAGTTGAAGTTAAATTGCATATTAAAAACTGAAAAAATTAAAAATTAAATCACTGCCAAGGCCAAGTTGCCATTCCTATCTGCAGCTATTCAAATAGATGAACCACCACCTCCAGAACTCCTGAAGTGATTCTTCATTCTAATGTTTACTAAATTAAGCATTTTTCTTAGAAAAGATGGCAGGTAAACAATCTTTTTGAATCTTTTCTCCCTGGTCCTGAAACATTTTTCTTTATTTGGATGTGGGCTGGAATGGTCTATTAATAAGACTTTCAACTGAAAAATCAAACTTAAGAAGACCAGGACAGACCAGGATCATAAAACTATCTTTAACTTCATCAACGCTTTTTTTTTTTTGCCTTTACTTTTTATTGTTTGTTTTGTGGTATGCGTTTGTGTTTTTCCGAATCAGGAAAGAACTAAATACACTTCTGAGGTTAGAAAAATCATGTATAAAGAGACAAGCTTTCACATACCACCTATCAATGATACTAATTAAGCTACAATGATATTTATATAGTGCCTTGCTAACTGAAAAATCCATAGCTTTGTAAATAACTTAGTCCATGGTGATGCTGCCTATGATAGCTATACAGTGGGCTCATTTCTTTAGCCTGAGAATCAGTCAACTTTCCAGCCTCGTTTACCTACCCAGACACCTAAACCCACCGTAAACAGAACAAACCCTTACAGAATAACCCACAGAAGGTCAGAAAACCAGTTTTTAAAGTGAAGATTTTTTAAATTCACATTCGAGGTAAAGGAGTTGTGGTTCTGTTACAAAAAATGTCACAGGGTGACCCTGGTGGCAGCATCTGGGTGTGGAGGAGGAAAGCGAACATTGGTGCATGTGTCTGTAGGACCATGTGTATGCTTTGTATTTTCCTCGTTGCTAGTGTAAACGATATAATTTGAAAATATTACAAACATAATAAGATATAAATTTCACCTCACTTTCTTAATATTTTTCACCTAAGAAACTACCTCAAGAAAATCACGTTAAACCTAATGGTACTACATAAGTACTAGGGGCAGTGATGAAGCTAACAACAGCTGCATGTGGTCGTTACTATTTGAGGAAGAATGCATTTCAGTCTGCTGGCTGAAGGATTTTTTTAACTTCAGTTTTAGGGATGCATGATCTAGCTGTGCAAAACTCCTCTAACATAAAGCTCTTACTTTCAGGACCTTTTTCATATCAGACTAGTCCTTGTAAGACTGACAATATCAAAACACACTTTTGAAGCTTTTGAATTTCTCCCCATTACCTTTGTGGGCAGCAGTTTGGACAGTACAAGTCTAGGTAGTACAGGGACATATTTTTACTTTTGACTATCTTGTAGCAAGTTCAGTGGTACTTGGCGTAACTTAGCAGTGGAAATTTTCAAAGAACAGCCAATGTGTATGGAATTTGAAATACACAGGCAAAAGAATAAAATCACGCAAGTGATGCTGCTCTTATTACTATTCACATTTTTTTATTCCTCTTACCTATATTTTTATCTTTTGCCAGGTAGCTCTTCTTCTGGCTTTTCAGAACTTGGCTTCTTTTCTCTTTTCCTTATTCTGGTTCTAGTCATTATATTAAGTCAATTTCAGATTTCCTTCTTTTGTTGTCTTATTATCATATTTAATTATTCAAAACTGAGAGCATAAGTGCTACTTTGTACTGATTTTATACAAAGAATCTACTCATAGACTTACTTGATGGCAAGGTCTACAGAACAAAAGGAGTGTCAGGCTCATTATAGGACAATGTGCACTGCAAAGAACTAATTCTTTGTGATGAATACAAGTGTGAGGTGAAGGGAAAATGACAAATGTTCATGTTCAACATAAAACAGAAGGTTTCTGCAGAGATGTGGGACCTATAAAAATGACTTTAGGAAGTTTTAGAATGAGGGAAAGATACATATTTTGGGGGGTGAAGAGAAATCAACATCTTATTTTGTAGAAAATCAAGCTTAATGGGCTCTATGTGTCAAATTCAGGTGATAATACACTTTCATCTGCAGTCAGTCTCAAACTAATTAATATGTGGTGGCTCTTACACTATCAGTGCTCAGCTGACCCAATGCATTTGGCTCCGGAAAGATTATTGGAATAACTTTTTCCTGGTGTTATTTCATAGGAAGTGCTCTGCTGCAGCCACAGAGAGAAGCAGGAGGCAGTTCTTTGAAAGTTCTCTGTAAGCCACTCCATTTCTATCTCCCTACAATAAACATGTCATTCCTTACCAGAAGAGGAAAATGAAAATGAAGAAGCAATGAAAGAAGCGATGAAAGAAGAGGAAAGTTACCTGATAGTACCCTGTACTATTGCTGGGAAGTAAAAGAAGGAAAAAAAAAAAGGATGGGTGAATGGGGGGAAGGGGGGACGGGGAGCAGGGAAGTGAAAGGGAAAAAAGGAAAGATCTGACAGGCAGGAGGAGAAAAACTACTGGAAACTCCTTGAGAGTGCAGTTCCCATTTGCTTGAATGCTCCCAGACAAGAAAATAGTACTGCCTGCATGTGCGCAGTCCACATGAGAAGTCCAGAGAGGAAGAGGCTCCTTCATTGTTATTTTTCTATTTTTCTGAGAAAGAATAACCTGAAAAAAAGACTGAATTACCATTTTTTCTCCATATGAATTTTGAGCTAGGTTTCTATTATCTAGCCATGATTTCTCTAACTAGATGAACTGAGGTTAATGAGGTCACTGTAGCTCAGTATTTATTTGCATTTACTAAAATTAAACAACACAGTTTAAGGCGGGAGAGAGGAGTGTTGCAGGCTTTTTCTGATGAATTAGAAAGCCAACTCCAATCAGTTCCTTGCAGCGTGATGAGCCTGTTCAGAATTTCCAGAATTCTGTTACAACTGCTGAGAGCCAGATTCTGTTGATGACAATACCTTTGCTGTGTAAGTAGCCCATTCTTTTTAACTCCATGTGAACCAAGCTAAGAGGTTTCAAATGAAAATGATCCAGGGGCAAACCGTGAAAACAAGAAACCCTACCTTGTTTACAGAAGGGTCAGTAAGTTTTGCCATGGTAGGTAATTAGAATAAAAGAGAAACCTTTATCTATACAAACCAGCGTTTGCAAAACTGAGGTCAGCCTAATTTTATTTGCAAACAATGCTCTTGCTTTCTCAGTGATGATGATTCAGTACTGTGTTCCATTTTCTTTTGATACAAAAGGATTTCTGGAATAAAGTCCCTTCAACTACTTGTGATAGTTTCCCACAAAATCCAGAGTGGATCCAGATGTTTGCAAAACAGTATCCAAAAGGGAAGCTTCATGAATTCACGCAGGAATGTTTTCATGAGTGATTATATCTATAGAAAATTAAGAGATTATGTGAATAGGATGTTGGATCTTAGCATATATTTGTATTCTCATAGCATCCAAACATGTAAAAAATGACTGGAACCTATTGTACTTGACACAATGCAAACAAAAAGCAAATCCTTACAAAAAGCAAACGAGTAATTTTTATAATGATGTAATCATGCAACTTTATCTAATTTAGAAGATCAGAGATTGAAATATTGAATGAGAACTCCTGTTACGCACAAGAATAATACTTGATCTTACTTTCAATAATGCTAAGATAGCAGATAAAATGAATGCCTCAGATGTGATTGCCAACTTGTGCACACTTTTCTTTCTTCTCACATCATTTTAACAGCTGAATTAAGCTGATATTCAGAGACTGTGGAGAAAGGGTGGCATTACAGCAGTGGACTGCAGCACATAAACCAAACATTTCTCAAAACTGAGCAGTTTAGAAAGAAATATTTTTTCCTGTATAATAACTGACTTACAGTATCACTGAAAGGCTGCTAAATAGCAGGGAAATCCATTTGGAATGGCTGCATTGTCTCAGCACACGTTTTTCACCGTTGTCTAATATAGCTGCGTCTTTCCTAGCCATAAGAAATGCATTGAATAGATGAATAATCTAACCTTTACATATCAAGTTTCTTACAGACCAAGAAATACCAAAATTTTTGCTAGACTTGAATTCCAGTACCTACAGGAATCAATTCACTAATCTGAAGATAAAATGTGAAAAACACTAAAACTTATTGCACATAAATGCACTTTATGGTGTTTGTTCCCTGCACTCCTAATTCCCTGAGCTCTGTGTTCCCTTTGGGAGCACTCTGCAGTTGCTTTCCTGCCGCCTGCCTGCCTGCCTAGGCTTCCTTTCAATGGAAATTAAGGAAAATGGAAAAGAATGCATTTGCAGAGCTCATCCAAGACATAGTCAGGGTGTCATCGGGGCACGCACCTGGAGCAGGGAGCTGAAAAATGATTCCGGATCACACAGCATAGGCATAGCCAATGTTTAGTAGAATGCATGACAAAGATTTCATAACAACTCGCTCGGGACAGGAAGGATGCCATAACAATTTAAATTAGTGGAGGATGCAAAGAGTTTGCAATTACCCAAGCTGGAACTTGTATTTAAAGTTGAGAGCTTCCTAAATACGACTTCAGAAATGAAATAAATTTATCCTCTGGCCAAGTATCACTGCTTCCTTGTCTAAAAAGAGGTATTAATACTTGATCGGTACAAACAAGCATTACACCCATCTTCCAAATGAAAATAAGAATGTTGGGCAAGAAAGCAAATCCAACCGGCAGGAAGATGTTTCCACAGGAAATCCGACTACCTGTAACTTCCAGTGAAGAAGAGGGTTGAGAATCCTATTTATCTGTCACTGCTGTCAGAACCATTGTAATATTTCTGTGACTCTCCATGGTAAATCACCATAAGAAAATCACCATAAGAACTTCACAAAATTGTCTTTCTATACCAGATACAGACATAATGCCAGAAGACACACAATAAATCTAGCCTGCCCTTCAGGAAACAGCAGTTACCAAGAAAACTTGCAACAACAACAAAAATCCCTTCAATCTTCAGAAATCTTGTGTTCAGGACAGCTTGCTTGCATGTGTACGGAGCCCGTGAAAGAACGAGGAACCTGTGCTTTTATTCATTCATTGAAACTAAACCCTTCTGCAAGGCAGACTCGAAACTCTGCGCAAAACTTTCTTTGGTGAAAATGTAGACATTACTCATGATAAATACTTAGATATGACTGACCAAAGCTGAGTAACAGTAAGAATTTGACATGTACTATTTTAAAAGGAGTCTTTCAGTGGAAAAGGGCAAAGGAAAAAACATTTTAATATTGGTACCCTTTTGAAATGCAGTATATTTTTAAATAGCAAGACACATATTCCTGAGGAGGGTATTTATGAGCCTTAAGGATAAGCAATTTCTAACTGAGATGATTTAACATTGTCCAGAAAGGGACAAATTGAGTTAGATGTGGATAAATGCCTAAAATCTCCTCTGAATTTGATATATTTTTAATAAGAAGTCCAGCAGAGGCCTTCAGGCACATCGGTGGTAGTATGTTTTCCACAGCATTTTCAACTCCCTATAGCAAGAACGAGTGAAGCAATAAAAGAATACTAACCAGGTGGCAGAGGTATCCAAAACCCACCATTAATCTCAGTTCAGATGTAACTCAGCACACCTTTTGGCACTTAGATTGATCTTAGAAGGCTCTTAAAAAGATACAGTGTATGATACAATTTTTTTTATGTTTTCATATTCTCATCCGCCTTCGGGAATAATTGTAATTTCTTGCTCTGTAAAACCCAATTTGATTACTAGTGCCATGGATCAGGTGACTGTCACCTTTCTGTGTCATGTGCACCTCCTCTGCACTGGAATGAAAAGCTAATGTGTTCCTCATGTGAGTCTCCAATAAATGTCATTGAATGGCAATACTGAAAAGGCATCATTATGGAGTGGAGTAGAAATTACAATTACAATCAAGAAACATGATGAAAAAAAAAAAAAAAACCAACCAAAAAACCAAAGCTACAAAGCCAAGCATTAAAGTTAAGGCAAGAATTAAGTTTGCCCATGCCTTGAAAAATGATGTACAGCACAGCTACATCATGCCTGAGCTCAATAATCCACAAACTAGAGGTGAACTGAGCCAGGGATTCTGGTTGACAACATTGGATTCAAAAGCTGAGAACTTAAATGAACATAGCACTATAGCCAAATGGACTACTAACTGAAGTGGAGCACTGCAGAGCTGCAACGGGGCTATTTCTAGTGTGGGTGATAAATGCAAATAACATCATTTGGGCTGCAATAAACATTATATGGCCTGCATTAGGAAGAGCACAGCCAACAGGTGGAGGGAAGTCATGCTTCCCTTCTACTCAGCACTGGTGAAACATATCTGGAGTGCTGAGTCTAGGTCCGGGCTCCTCAGTACAAGAGAGACGTGGAGTTAAAGCAGCAAGTCCAGCAAAAAGGGCTACTAAGATGATTAAGGGACAGCAGCACCTGACATATGAGGAGAGGTTGACACAGCTGTGACTGTTCAGCCTAGAGAAGAGGAGATTCAGGGAGATCTTATCCACATGCGTAAGTATCTGATGAAAGAGTAAAGAATAGGGAGCTGGACTCTTCTCAGTGGCGTGCTGTGAAAAGACAGGAGGCTGTAGGAACAAACTGAAATTCAGGAAATTCCATTTAAACACAGGAAAAAGCTTTTTTGCTGTGAGGGTTGTCAAACAGTGCAACACATTGCCTACAAAAGTTGTGGAGTCCTCATCCTTGGAGATACTCAAAACCTGACTGGACACTGCCCTGAATAACATTCTTTAGTTGATGCTGCTTTGAGCAGCAGGGTTGGACTAGCTGAAGTCCAGAGGTGCCTTCCGACCTCAGTCTTTCTGCAGTTCCGTGATCTGCCAGCGTCTCCAGTCCCAGAGTGCTGGTGCCTGAAGCCATCAGGGCTGAGCCATCAGCTGCTCAGCACTACAGCTCTGGGCTGCAGCTTTCTGTATTTTCAGAAACTTCAGTTGCCATGGGGGAGATGATAAATTTGAGAGGTGCTTCTTTGGAGGCATCTGATTTTGAGAACTTGATTTAAATACAGCAGATGCCAGTAAATGGCAGTTTAGGAGTGCTAATTATGCTCTGAATTGTGATGCCCTTATATTTGATTATACATACATGTGCAACAGAAGCTCTTACTCCTTTTTGGTACAGAAACTTGATCATGGAATTCATTTATATCAGTTGCTTAGAAGCTGATTCTGTTTTTTTTAACGGAAAAAGCTGGTTCCCTGAGGCAAGAAAAGTGAGACTGAACAGCAAGAGGTAGGGTAGTTTGCAAGTGAGGGCAAACATTGGGAAGACAGCACCTTGCCTTGACACTGATCTTTGTTTGTTGAGGCAAAAGACTGCACTGCTGCAAATACATTATCTATTAATACAGTAATTTTATGAGGTACACAATGTCCTAGACTATTTAGCACTCAATTAAGCTTCACATTGCTTGTCAATAACTTCAGAAATGGCAGCAAAATGGGCTTGGCTTGGTTGGAGGAATTCATCAGCTCTTTAGCTGACAGGTTTCTCTTTTAACACTGCAGAGAAGGAAGGATGGTGTGAAGCAGATGTATTTATTAAACCATTTTTCAGTTCTGACAGTCAAGGAGGCAACAAAACATTCACACCTTGAGCTTTGAGACCTTCTCTTGTGTAAAGCTGCTCTATTCAAAACCACTTGAAGATGTGCTGCTTTTGTTTTGGCTGATTTCAACTCTCTTCCACACTAACTTGTTAAGCTACAAAAATGAGCTACAAGAAATTATACCCTTTCTTCTCTTGCTGTGTAGGTATGGTCCTCCTCCAAACATCCTTCAGCTTACAACAGTGTTTTTCTTGGTGAAGTCTTCTCTTTTAGATGGGATATTAGGAAAAAAATTCTTCACAGAAAGGGTTGTCAAGCTTTGGAACAGGATGCCCAGAGAAGTGGTGGAATTTCCAGCTCTGGAGGTATTTAAAAGAGGAGTAGACGTGGTTTAGTGGTGGTTTCGGCAGTGTTAGGTTGATGGTTGGACTCGATGATCTTAAACGTCCCTTCCAACCTAGACAACTCTATGATTCTATGATTCTATGTGATTTGATAAGGCAACTAATTCTATTGTGAGGTCAGTCACTGTTCAAGTCCAACAAAATAACTGTTTCTGACCCTGGGCTTCCAAAATCCATCCAATGTTTTCACAGTAAAAACACTATGGATACACTATGGCATTTGTGCAGATTTAAAAATTGTGGAGCTGTCATTCTGTTTTGAGGGTGACGTGCAAGAAGTAAGAGGATGATTTCAGACCTGGGCAACTCTATAAAAAGTGTTACATGAATTTGTGCTCTAAATTGAACTTAACTTGACTCTCCGATATTCTGAAGCTGTTCGAATGACTCTTGTTTTCTGTGCTTATTTGGAAAGGTATTGTTTCCCTTCTGCCATTGCTTAGCTATTATTTATAACAGTCGCACTCCAAAGCTACAATAAAAATGTGTGTATTAACAGATTGCACAGAATATCACTAGCAACAAGTAAATCAAAGCCGTGGTAGGAAAAGTGCAAATAAAACAAACACGGTAGCACACGATTTTCCAATCAAAGCGTGTCTGGAAGGATACTTGTGCGGAAAAGACAGGCGTAGCCACAACGCCTTGCCACCCCCGGTGACACCGGCTGCCACTCCTGCGGCCGCTGCAAACAGAAGCTGCGGACTCTGCGCAAACGCGCATTTCTCGGAATCTCCGTCCGTGCGGTGCCGCACGGCGGTGGGACGCACGCAGCCCGGAGGCGGCAGCGGGGGGCAGCAGGGCAGGACGCGCCCTTCCCGAAGCCCCGCTGAAGCCCCGCACCGCCACCCCCCATCGCCGCCCGAGGGGCTCTCCCTACCACCGGCGCTCGGCGGCGGCGGCGGCGAAGCGGCGCGGGGCGGCCGGGGGCAGCGCACCACCCCCCGGGCCGCCGCCCCCGCCCCCGCCGCGGCCCGGGGCCGCCCGCCCCGGCCCTGATTGGGCCCGCGGGGAGGCCCCTCCCGCCGGGCCCCCCGCCCGCCGCCCGGGCGGCCCCGCCGCCGCGCCGCGCCCGCTCCCCAAATACACCTTTGCGGCGCCGGCGATCGGCAGCGGCGCTTTTTGCCCAGAGCCCCTCCGCGGGGCTGCGCGGCCGCGGGGAGCCCCCCCCCCTCCCCTGCACCCCCCCCCATCCGCCGGCGCCATGGTGAGTGAGCGCCGCCCGCGGCGGGGCGGCGGAGCGGGGCGGCGGAGCGGGGCGCGGAGCGGGGCGCGGAGCGGAGCGGCGCGGCGCGGAGCGGGGCGGCGCGGAGCGGCGGGGACCCTGGACAGCGCTGGGCCGGGGCGCCCCGCCGTGCCGCGGGGGAGCGGGGTCGGGAGCGGGGCCGGGGCCGCCGCCCCGCCGCGCCGTGTGGGGCTGAGCCCCGGGGGCCGGGGGGAAAGGGAGGCGGGGGGAAGGGGCGGCGCGGGAAGCCGCCTCCCCTCGGCACCCCCAGCCCCGTTTGCACCGTGCCCCCGAGCCAAATACGGTCTTCCGACCGAAATCTGTAGCGATTTCGGGGCTGGAAGCGATGTGGGAGCTCGCTGAGGTGTTCAGCCACGAGGGGTACTTCGGCGGCCTTTGTGCATTGTGAGGCTTTCTAAGAATTTGGTAACTGCTGGTGCCCGTCGAGCTAATGAAACGCATTCAGACTAGTTTTACTGCATTATGCTTAGGTAAGGTTTCTTATCTGGTTTTCAGAGTAATTCATGTCATTGCCCTTCATGAATTAGACGCAAAGCTGATGTTTGATCACGTACTTGATGCTCTAACAATAACTTCATTTTTGCAGTTGTTATTCCAATTCTGGTTTTTTTCTAGGAAGAATAAATGAAACCCCAGACTTTGTTGTATTCATTATGATTGGCAGTTTACCTTTTTCGGTCGATTTTCTTCGCTCCGCTATTCTTTCTATTTTTTCAAGACTTTAGGCTTGTAATTCCTTTCCTGAGCGGATAGAATTGTTTCTGTGGCTAAAGTTCAGTGACCATTAGTAGCCTAGGCCTAGTAGTCCCTTTATAAAATCATGTCTGTGCATAAACATTAGACACTTGAAAAGTTTTTCTCTCGGGTGTAAAGGAGTGCTTTCATACATCTTACGTACTCTCTCAAGCTCATTCTCATGCTGCTCCTAAAATGGCTTTATTTTCAGAGCTGGTGGCTTATTTTGTGTATGTAGTGAGATGGCTTTCTAAGTTTGAAGGATGAATTAACAGGAAAAAAGTCCTAAGCAAGAATGCAGTGTTACTAAAAATGAGTATTACAGTGAACTGAATTGTTTGTAATGCTGTATTTGGGCTATGCACTTTCACTGGACTACAGGTTACACTCTGCTGCATACGGGTTGGTCTAAAGAGAAATGGTAAGACTTTTGATAGCTGAAATACTAGTAGGAAAAAAGAAATTTTTATTCACTCAGATTTTCCATTGTCAAGTCTCAGGCTACAGAGTTACGGAAAAATGTAACAGAGCAATTTTTTATAACAAGTGTAAGAGTTTAATTATCTTTCTGTGACCAGAACCAAGTGTTTTACTTATTTGGAAATGGTCTAATCTTATAGTTTTTCCTATGACAAAACTCCCAATGGAGCCACTCCCTTTTCTTGTAGTTACAATTAAAATGATTTGTTTCCAAACTACAGAAACAGACTACAGAAAGTATGCACAAGGAAGCATACACTTTAAAACACGTAAATGAGTCCGCTGCTTTTCTAGGGTTAGGACTAAAAGGTGGTGACAGCCCATGCTGGAAAGAGATTCCAGTAACAGACTATTTTACATAATTAATCAGAGAATTTAAGCAATTTAAGCAACTAGAGAATGTGTGCAAATATGTTCCAAAAGCAAGCATGGGAAGTTCTCTTCGGTGTAGAGAAGTTTCTTGCTTGGATTGTGTTGCTCTGGGGCGCTACGTATGGCCATACGTTCTGCAGCTCTGATGACTATTTGCTTTGCTTTGCCAATAGCAAGAACCTTAAATGAACTAGATCGTAAGGAAGCGTGAGGAATACTGTAGTGGTGATATAAAAGACTTTATGCTCCACATACACAGAAGAGAAGAGCAATTGCTGAAATCGTGCTGATCTAAAACAGGCAGGAAAAGTAAGGAGAAAGAAGGAAATCACATCTTGAGATCTCTTGGTTGTATTTTTTTTTCCGTGGAATTATGTAGCTTGCAGGCATTAAGAGTCATGACAGTGCAAGATCATGAGGCAAACATTGGAGGAGAAAGTAAGGAGACAGTCCTACAGGAGGTTTTTTATCCTTTTTAACATCAATAAAATGGCTCACCTTCCCCTCTCCCACTGGTTCACTTGCTGAGTATTCACCTAAATTATTCAATTAAGTTTTCAATGAACCGTTAAAAATGAGAAGTCGAGGTTAGACATTAATGTAATGTCCATAAAACTAAGTACTAAAGTCTTGTATACTTGTCTTATTCTGAGTAATGCTTTCTTTAAAAAAATCTGTCTTTAACCATTCTACCACAGTCTGTTTCAAAACAAATCCCATAGTGAAATCAAAACGTAAGTAAGAGTTTATATTAAAATATAATACTCAAAACATCAGTAGCAGTCAAAACCTGGTTATATCATGTAATAAAAGGTAAAATATCACAGCCATTATGAAGAAAAATGCCATCTGTTCGAAATTCTAAAAAAATACTGAGACTCAAAATAAGCGATCCAAGAAGTCAAGGTAGAGTTTTTAGCAAATACAGCTATTTTCCTTTTAATTGAAATGAGTTGTTAAACCAAAAGACGTTGTAAATTATATCTTAGTTAAAAAAAAATCAAGCACTTCAGTAATCTAAGGAAACAGACACACCATTCTAAATTATCAACAAGGAAATATTTCTTAGAAGGTACTGGCCATATTTTGTATTTACTCTGTAGACAAGCAGCAAGTTTTATTTTTTTATACAAACTTATTTATTTAAGAGAAGTCCAGTATAGGCAAAAAGAAGTGTTTTAAAATAGTTACTGGAAACTACAGGACATGTTTTACGGCATTTTGTTGTAATGATGCTTAGAAATCATTATGTTTCAGCTTGCACATTTTATTAGCAAATGAAAATTGAGCCATGGAGAGCTGCCATTAGAGTTTCTTTGCTGGAATTCCTTGCACATTTTGTACTTTTTCCTTTTTAAAGATCTTTATTGCCCACGTGTTTATTAAAATTCACTGCATTTATTTAGATTCTTAGTGTTGCAATTAAGATTTTTAGCATTCGAAATTTAAATTAAGCCAAATCTCACATTTGACATTACTTTGAATATTCTTTTCAGCATGTTTTGAGCATTTGAGATATCACTCTAATATATATGATATGTGTTCAGCAAGTCTTGCATGAGTAGTTGTACCACGAGTAGAGATTCAAGTTTATCATTGAACAGATATTAATATTTTTAAGTCAGTGATCAGGGCATAAGTCTTTGTTCAAGAAAGCAACGCTGTTCAGGACAGAATATTAGTATCTATTTAATTTTAAAATTCCAATAGGATTTAAGCATGTGCGTAAATGGGCTAGGCCTTCTGGCTAGGGCTTCTAGCTAGGGTGTAAACAACAATTTATTTTTTTTTGTAATAAAGGCAGCAAAATTTGCTAGAGACAGCAAGTTTTTTATAAGGTTTTTGCTAATAGATCCACCTGCTGTGAAACAATTGAATAGACAATGTTAATATCTCTAACGAAGCCTTTTACTTATAACACAGATATTGATTGCTCCTCATTTGGTAACATGCTGCTCTTCCAGCTTTTTGTTGTCTTACTGAGGTGATGCCATTCTTAGGTCAGTGCTAGTGTTGCTTTGTCATTTTGGCTCCACATATATGGTCTGTAGCTCATACCAGATGCTTATTTATTTTTGTAGATGCCGGGTCTGGGCAAGCTGACATGTACTCCCTTTTCATAGGAGTGCAGGTTTTACTGCTGTCAGTTGTTCTGCTGCTTCATGACCTAACTCAGAGCAAATACGTTCCCTAGGGATTAATTTTACTTCACCATAGAGAGACCTCACCAAGTCCTGTTTGTTGCTTCAGACCCCAAGTAAATTTGAGCTTTAGGGCTTCCACAGGCCTTCAGCCTTCGGGAGAATCTCACGCTATCAGAGCATAGTGTTTTGTCATATTCACTTCCGCTATTTTTCATTCATATTTCCTATTATATGATAGTTTTGTTAAGTTGAATAAACGCCCTTGCTAAGAATATTACTGCTTTCGCATTTAACTGCAGCGTGTTTTAACTAACATTCTCATTTGATTGAAATGCCTCCTTCCATAGTTCAGACCCTCACTGCTACTTTAGGCACCCTCCCTGCTCCTTGAACTTGAGTATTACAGTAGCCATTATTCTTGATTTTACTGCTCCTTAAGTTAGTTCCTTTATGTTACTTAAAGCCAACTTGTGAATTGATTTTCTTCTTGCATATCCCTACTAGAAGTAGCTGTTCGGAGAGAACGGTGCCCTGCTAGTAGAAGTATTCAAACAAGCCACCTCCTCATGCAAGTCAGCACCAGCAGGCTAATTCTTTACAGGCAGCATGCTAAGCCTAGATGATAACCAAGTTGTGACCTTATGTATTATTTCTGAGAGTACTTCTTTCATGAGACCCCCTGTCTGTACCTCCTATGCATATGTATCTGCCTGAATGCGAATGGAATGCTCTGCTGTCCCTGCTTGAGTGCCAAGGCCACTTCTCTGCCCTAGGGCAGGCAGAAAAATGCCCAAAGACTTGCATCCCAGCATGGGGGGCTATGGGGCACAGAGCTGTCTGAAACCCTCTCTTGGGACTCTTTGGCAATGCCTTGCACTTTACGCATGGCTATGCCCATTGATTGTTTCAGCTAAGTCCATATAGAAAATAGGTCAGCCATGCAGTGGCTCAGGAAGAGAGCTTTAATTGTGTGGGTTGTAATCTAGAAAGCAGGGTGTGTGCATCATCATGGAGGAGGCTGGAGCCAGTTCCAAAGATTTTATCAAGCCTTGTGGAATCTAGCCCTTAGACAGCTATTTGTATGACAGAGCTGCAGGGAATATCCCATGCAAGTCATCCGATTGTTTCAGTGTGAGTAAAAATTTCTTACCATAAGGCAGTGTGCTAAAATCCTTTGATTATTTTCTCCTCCGCAAATGGAAGTGGAAAGAAACATACATTTATGAAGTGAATCTCTTCCTCAGCCTCATTCTAAGGTATTCAGAGCAAAAATATATCACTCTTTTGGGGAAAATATATTTTGTGGAAATCCTCCTGGTGTACATCTAGAATGTCATCAGTTCCAGAAGGTACAGTAAAACTTACGATTTCTGTGATGCCACATACAGTAGTTGCTGCTAAACTCTCCACTTTTAATGAATAATAGCATAGTTATTTTTGAGATCCCAGAAATGGGTTTCTCTATGGTATATTAGAAAGGAGTGTGATGACTGCCTTTCTAATGCTGACCAAGGTAAACGTGTGTTAAATTTCATTTTAACCTTGCATTTCACTTGGAGCTTGATACAGATGGAGACTGACAAAAGTTGTTCAGGGAAATCTGATTTCCCTCCTCGGCAAATACAGAAACTCTTCACACACGAAAGAGCATTAGTAAAAGGCTGACTACAACGGAGGAACACCTTAGCAAGATTTTCAGTTTGTTGCTTGGAAAAATTGGGATTTTGTATTTGGTCATAATTATTTCTATGATTTGAAAACATAAGACAATACACCCAGCTGCTGTTAATAGGGAGGGGTGTCTGCTTATATTAATAGCTGTGTGGCTCCCTAGTCCTGACTGCAGGCACCCTGGAGCCTAAAATACTCATTGCAGTTCCTGTTTTAAATAGCACTGCTAAAAATGGCAAAATTTCCATGTCTTTGGAGAAAGCATGCATCAATCTAACTTTAAATTTCCTTTTTTTTTCTTTTGGCCAAAATTGTCGTCATAGTTGTCTATTTGCACTGGCAAGCTGAGTGCAAAACCCCCTGCCTCATGTTGAGAAAAATATTCGGTGAATTCAGATTTTGGTGAAAATATAGCCATTAGTCCATAGAACTCACAAAGCATGTTTAGAGGTAGGGTTTTAGAATTTCCACATGGGAAGAATGGTATGAAGGGAAGGATAGTCTTGTGGCTTAAGAAACTTAGCAAGGCTTTAGGTCAATGTGGAACTGATTTTTTTTTCCTCAAAACTTCAGGAAATCATGGCAGGAATAATTACAATTTATTTTAGATTGAATTAAATGCTTATTTTGATGCAGTTAAAGTTACAGGTTCCCAAACAGGTTGCATGATATTTATAAAACCAGGCAAGAGGAAATGCCTTTCCTATAAGCCATTACAGAGCCTTCAGAAATGAGAGAATGAAGTTAAACCTGGTGTGGGTTAGGCTTTAAGCTATAGGGTGAGGACACCTCCCTGTTTTGCTTTTATATATAGCACCTCCACCCTTTTATGAATCCTACCTGCAAAATCTATTTGAATTTCACTTGTAGAAATGTGCAAGTTTTTTGATCCCATATTTATTTTTAGAGTCTGGCTGCAAATTTTTATGAGGTTTGACCTGATTTTTGGAGATCACTCAGATCTACTAAACTCCTGGCCAAAAAAACTTGTGCAACTCTGTTCAAGAGAACTGGATTCACTTCTTAGCTCAGCTACAGTCTTTCTTTTGTGATCTCTGGCATGCCTTATTTCACCACTTCTAAAAGAAGCATCATAATGCTTCCTTTGGTATCCCATTTTTCTGTCTTAGCTATTCAGAGGGCAAACCCTTCAGGTCAAGCATCATCTTTTACTGTACATTTGTGCACAGCCCTGATCTTAACTTGGGTCTTCTGGGAGGTTAAAATAAACAAATAATACACCTAGCAACAGCGATAGACAAAAAGCAGAATGCAAGATAACATTGGCGCAATTTCTCTGCTGAGCAACCTGCCCAAGGAGGAGCTCACTAGACAGAAGGTTAAATACCAGTATTTGAGTTTAAGCAAAGGCTCCATAAGAATTTTCATGTGTTGACCAGGTATCAATCTCACTGACTGAATGGTGGCCTACGTGAATGCTAAAAGGTAATGAAATAGTTCGCTTCCCAGACAAAAACATTTGGTTGTGTGATGGCAATGAAATAGCACAGAGGAGACCACTCTTTCAGTCACGAGTTAGGCACAGCTTGCAAAACATTTTGATAGGTTTATGAGACAGAGACTACGTTTTATAGTACGACACTGTAAATCTACAGCTGATCTGAAAATTCGTATCAACTTACATCAGCTCTGCACTTACTCTGCATGTCACGTGCCCCAAATCTGTGAGAGATGCAGCATGACAGTCAACTACATGTGGAAAAAGTCATTGACCCTAACAATGGTAAATTTTAGCACCAACAGAGTCACAGCTTAGTCAGAGTTTGAAGTGTGCAACTATACCATGCATGAGATGATAGTGGTAGACATAATGACAGAATAATTATTCTCTTAGAAGATTAGAGGCTGGCACTAACAAATACCAGTAAAAAAGTGTTTTTAACTGTTGATTAATATAATATATGAAATGTGGTTTCATGATATCTTCTTTCCAGTTTCTCTTTGAAAATAATTTGCAGTTCTAAGCAAAAATAGGTTGAAACAATAGATAGAGGGGAATTAAAAGGTAAAAGTATCTTTTTAAATAAGCTTTCAAGCGGTGAAGAGCAAGGAGTACTGATGGAATACAGGATTATGACTTACATGTAGCAGAAGCTAAAAAGGTACATCCATCCCTGCCCATGTTGTGGGCAGATTTTTGCTCACAATAAATTGGAATAGGGAAAAAATAAGATAAGAAACTGAAATGAGAATAGTAGTGGCAGAAAAGCATCTAATGGGGTTGATATATTTATAAAAAATACAGTTAGATTTCATTGCAGTTGCTGTAATGTACTGTATTGTAAACAGTTGATCTATCTAATGCTGGAATAAATATGCAAAAAAAGGTGGTTTATTTATATAACATATCCTCAGTTTTCTTTCCCAGCTGTTACTCTACAACCATGGAATACACTTATAATCTTTAGTAAAATATTAATAAATGCATTCGGATCTTTAATGCTAAACTTAGGTTTGGTACTCTGTCTTTCAGCAAAGAAGGTGCATTACTTAGGAATCCAGTCCTGTTGTCAGTTTAATATATTATGGGCAGTTTAGGATTTAGATGCTTGTTATAAACAGAGCTGAAAACTCAGAGCAAAGGTTTACAATATGAATATTCTGCAAAGATACTTGTGATACTGTGAGACCTTCATTTCTCCGTTGTCACAGGATACTTGTAAAGTTAGTGCGTTTGTCTCGTTGGAACTTGCCAGGTACAAATATTTAAAACTGATGTTTTGAATTTTCAACATCACTTAAACTGTAAGTAGAAATGTCAAAGGTTTCTGACCCCATGTAAAGGAAGACTATACACAGTGCAGCAAACTTAATTTCCTCCCTGTTTTTTTTTAACCTGCCGAGTGTACATACTGCTCAAGCTTCATGGTGCTTCTGGATGCTCCGGAATACCAAAAGGCTTAAAAAAATACTGTCTTCATCTTGGCAGGAAATTCTTAATGGAAGAGAAACTACCTTTCTTTATCCTTAAAATTAGGTCCCTGGTTATATTCTCCAGTAACTCATGCCTCTCATTCCCTCCCTCTGCCCCGACTGTAGACATCGTCTCTCAGCCTGTTCATCATGGAATTTCATACATTTCTAGGAACAGGGGGAACTTGCTATTGCACCATCCTCTTTCTGTGCACACACACAAATGTGGAACCTATTATTTGTTATGGGATTTCTTTTATCAAGAACCCAGTTCACAATAAATTTAACTTTCCAGTCAAAGGAGCGTTTATTTTCTGGGTAATATTTAAATGACATTCAAAACCTCTGAGTACTCCTCTGAGTACATATGGCCTTGCTACGGCCAGAATTTGATTTTGGTTCATTTTTAGGTTTTCTCCCACAGTTCACTGTCTAGTTTCTCTGCCCTTTCACCTCTGAAACAGCTGAACCGTTTTCTGTGCTGGCTTGGAGCTACTATTCACAGCACCAATATGCAGCATAGCAAGTTGGAGACATCCTATTACCTGGCCCTGTTTTTGAAATTAATGTGGTTTCTTAATGTAATGAAAAAAAAAACAACCCAGGTGTTCAGTGGTGGATACCCATTTTACAGATTCAGAAAACAGCATGTACAGAGTGGCTGTTCTTTAACATTTTGGTGGGAAATAGTACTTGAAGGGCCTTTGCTGTGGGACAGCTGCTACGCTAGAAGTGAGTGTTACGATATCTGGGCAGTTCATCTATCATTGCATAAGCTGAAGTGTTGAGACAAAGTTGTTTATCAGTTATGTTTCCTATTAGTTTTGGTTCTCAACGCAGTAAATCTGAGATGACCCCATTACCTCAGTGAAGGCCATGCAGCCGAGATCCTCTGCAGTCATCGCCTGCCACTTCGAGGTTCAGATTTCAGCCTTCAAGCATGACTGGCACTTAACGTCCATCAGTCAGCTGTCATTTCCACATGCCTATCTGCTGCTGCTTCTCTCTAGCTGGTGCTCTCAATTGGAGCCCTAGACTCTAGAGCAAGACTCTCAGGCTGTGTTCTGTCCTCATTTTGCCTGAGGACTGAAACCCAACGACTCCCAGCACTGAAGCATAAATAGCCACACCTTGAACTGAGAACTGAGCGCCCTTACAGTTCCTTACCTTCTGTGGTGGCACAGTGGGAGGAAGGTCTGGCTGGCCGTGATTGCTGGTTGCTGACACTAGTGCAGTTTCATGCTGCCACACTGGAATGCGGGTCAGGGCCTTCAAGGAAGCCAGGGGAGTCGTGCTTCCATCCTGGGATCTCAGATGCACGTGCAGCACTAACTGGTATTTCCGAAGGCCTGATGGATAGAGGAAAGAGGTTCCTTATAGACATATTATAGAAGAGAAGTGAAATAGCTTTAAAAAAAAAAAAGTAAAACTATGAAATCTTAAGTCAGTAACAATACGTAGCTGGCCTTTAACTTACAAATTAATGACGTTTAAAACAAAATACTGGAAAATAACATGAAATGTCCAAGTCTAGAAAGTTTTTACTTCTTTATTAACACAGGGTAACATCATTACACAATGCAGCAAAACTAGGTATGTCATTACCTGCCTCCCGTTAGATGCCACTGAGGCAAAACACCAAAACTAGAAATTGGATCTCGGCAGCCACATCAGAGCGATAAAGATGTATCCTTCCTTAATCTTGCAACAGAGAGTAATATATAACCACCAGAGTTGGTTGAAACACAAGCTGTAACAACCGCAAAAAAAAAAAATCCCCTAAAATCTAGAATATTGCTGAAAAGCTGCTTGAAATTATCATTTCAACATTTTCTATAGACTATATTGTCAGATTACAGAAAAATTATTTGCATAAGGACCCACCACGCTTCAGTGGATTTGTAGTAGAGAAAAAGCAATATATCAGCAAGAGAACTGTCTGTGCCTTTGCAAATTGTTTTGTTCAATTGCCTGTGTTTTTCTTCTTTCTTATGGATTTTTTAATCCTCATGTCCTTCTATAGGTATCTTTCTCTACTTTCTTCTGTTTTTTCCTCCTTGCTCCTCTATATCTCCCTTCTGTCCTTTTTATCTCTCACATAATAAAGAAAAGCAGATATTGCAAAAAAATGCTACAATAAATGAGAAAACCTATGCTATCTGAGAAATGGAGCAAAGCTTTGATCTTTCAGACTTTAGTAAGAATACTGCGATGTTAACATCGTTCCAGTCAATGCAATTATGCAGGTTGTGAGATGAAGAACTGTGGACAGTTCTAGGTACTCTACCAAGAATAACTCCAGGAAGATTACCGCCTGGTTCATACGATGCACAAAGTTCAGGTTCTGTATCACAGAGGCATAGTAGTTTGGATGACAAACATAGTTTTTGGTAAGAATTTTTTGTATTATTCTAGTCTTTTGGAAAATCCAAGTTCTTTGATTGAAATCATCTCCCTCGATTTGTGGCAAAATTATCTGTATTTTCCCAATGAGAGAAAGACCTGAGGGCCTGGCCCAGAAGGGCACAAAAGTTTGTGTGAGAAGTTGCAGGAGAATCCTTATGATTAAAATACATTTAATTTACCTCCATATTTAAACCTTGAATTTGTGCCTCAAATGGTGATTGCACTGTGTTCTTTGTTAACATTTTCCGGGATTTCCATTCCTCCAAATCTCCTAATCTGTTTAATCTCTGTTAATCTGAAATGCCTGCCACAGAAATCAGTCCATTTCAATGGAATTTACAAGCATTTCGAGCCAAGCATATGTTTTTGTGCTAGTCTGTGCCTGGCGCTCTGGCACTAAAATATCTAGAACAGAAGCAGACAGTAGAGTTTAAAAAGGTTGGATGACATTATTTTTATTTTTGTGGGATTTAATATTCAAGTTTGATATTGCTACAAGAAGCTGCAATTCAACAGCTAATGCACTTGAATTGGTATAACGCGTGGCTTGGAACATGCTAATTCTTTCTAAATGCATCTGTAACAAATGGGGGAGCAGTGCTGACTGAGGCTTCTACTATTTGATAATATTTTTTAGCTATAAGGATGCATCTTTTCTCTGTTGTTTAGCACTACTGAAGGTTTCGAAAAGTAGCATATATATCACATATTTTCCTTTGCCTCATGATCAATGCCTCAATGACCCTCTGATTTTCACTGAAAATATTATTAAAACAAGAAACTACATTTTAATAATTACTTGAGAAATTTCTTTGTAAATGATCTCACATTTCTAGATCTGAATAACCTAGATTTCTGCTAGAGTCTGTCCCACAAATTCCTTTTGTTTTTAAATACAAGTGTCAAAGTTGAATAACCACCCATAAATATTTTCAGTTTATTTTTCCTCCGGGCCACACTTTCACCTCAGCCTTTGCATCAAACTGCCACCAAGGCCAAGGGGAAGCTCCACATACAGAATACGTGGTGAATATGGCAGTTATCTCTGAGTTAGTTTTGCATGCCACCTTCTCCCTGCTGCTGTCATTGCATGTGCTGACTTTCCCCGTGCAAAAGTCATCTGAAAACACTCTGTGCAATTTAATTTTTTTCCCATGCTTACAAGAAAAATAGAATAAATGGAACGGAAGGATTTAATAGATCAGTAGCTGTGATAACTCCAGAAATTGCACTGGAGACAATAAGAAGCATCACAGATTGAACATTCCACAGGAAGCCAAAATCTGCCTCTTGACTTATTTAATTTTTAGTTTTGTTACAGAGGTGGTACACACTAGCAGCTGGCTAGTATTAGTCATTAAGTGTATATTTACTGTGATTAATTAACAACATTAATTTCTCTTAATACCACATGTGCAAGTTCAGTATTTCACAAAACATCTCACCTTTACTTTGCCTCATCATTTTAGCGAAAAAAAAAAAAGCTCGTGTTTTTAAAGACAACATAAATTTACATATTTACCATCTTTACCTAGCTTTCTCTGCTTTAAATGTGTATCTGCTGTATTTTCCAGAAGACTATTAGAAACAACTAAGCCATATACTCAACAGGGAAATTGGTGTTGTAATGTATTCCTTGAGCATTCAGTCTCACAAGATGTGCTGATAGCCTTTGGAACTGTGCTTTACAAAGGTAAGATCCACTGCTTTCATGTACTCAAATCGTTTTTAAAATAGCAAATTTTGAAAGGGATGGGCTGTGAATAGGCCAATCAGCGAAATAAAAAATGAAGGTACTAATTTACAGTGCACTTGGCCAAATCAGCAGTTTAATTTATTTTACACGTTTTGTAGCAGAAACCATCTGGAAGCATTTAATCAAAAAGGAAGGTGCCTGCTGGTCTTGCCCTACAGATACCATGGAAGAGAAAAATTGGGAAAGTAGCTGATTTCTCCTCTTCAGAACTGCTTGCTTTGTCACAGGCTGCAGGTAAAGCAGAATCAGTAGCTGCATGATGGCTGTGAAAACACCTCTGCAACCATCTATTCTGGTTGAATACACCTCTTCAATCAATATATTTTTTTTCCCTATCAGAAGAATTACAAGGACATGACCTTGCTGCTGCAGGATAAACCATTTTCAATAATTAGAAGTTCCTGTTATTAGCTTCCTGTGCATAGTATTTAACTTTTCCAGAATCTCAAATTACCTCAGTTCTGTGTTTACCATCACATCTGCACACCTACCTGCAAAAACCCAAATGAAAAAAGCCAAGGCTGTATTTTGCTTCAAAATAAGAAAACATGCAAATCAGTATTTCTGTGACAGCAGTCACAAAACTGTTAGGTTTAATCCTATTCCTGCTATATCCAGAGACCTGCTATTGACTTCAATGGGAGTTGGCACGAGTGCTTAACTGTGAATAAATATGAAAGGTAGTTGTCAGTGATTTTGAGTGTGAAAATGACTTTGTAGACATTGTAAACAGATGTGGCAGCTGGCAAATATTCAGTCAGAAAACTCTGCAATTGAAATCTACTTATGAAACACGCTGCTTTCTATAGACCTACTTTTCAAACTGTTCTCTGAGATCTATAGAGTTGAGAGAAACTTTTAGTACTCCATTATTTATAAAACTTGCTGTTCATTATAATTTAAAGCTGTGAACACAAAGGGAATATTTAACCATATGCACTGTCATAAGACACTACAATCAATGTTTTATATTGCTCTACAATGCTCCAGTATCTTTGGGAAAACAATAACAACAACGGTATTTATGCAAGCCTGTGTGTCAGTTGCATAAACAGTTACCCACATTCAGCTTCAATTAGAGGAATACATGCATGTAAAAGTCTCAGCAAGATAAGCGTCTTTGAAGAAGCAGGAGAATTATTTTATCATCTCTGAAGATGCTTCACAGTTAATCCAGACGATGGTTCTCAAGTTAGAAGTTACTTCATGCGTTAGAAATTTGGAAATTTTAAATAGTTTATTGTTTCATTTATTATAGAAGATACAGCAGTCCTGGCTAAGTCATGAATACTAGCTAAAGATTTCATTGAAAAACACTGTGAGGTAAACAGTTATGTGATTTCACTCTTACTACAGAATAATAATTATTTTTTACTTTCTTTGCTCCTAAAAATGTTTTGATCTATGAACTACAGAAAAATTGGGATTTTGCAAACATTTGAAGCTAGAGGTCTACTTAAACAAGTAAAGTTGTATGCATTGGTAAGTTTGAGAGATTCAACTGTAAGTAGGTATTTGGAAAGAATCAGTAAGCACAACAATTGGCAATTACTTCATAGTCTAGAATGACCGCACTTCTCCTTTTGTGGATTCTAATTTACATTCCATTGGCTTTTAGGAAGACTTCGATCTTTACGTTTAACTCCTGCTAACTGTCATGAACACCTCACATCCTCAGGACTAATTTTAATCCTTGAAAAGAAGGAGTTCTGAAGACACAAATTTATTTCTTAGCTTTTCTCTTATGATTTTCATGAAAGTATTATAATTTCACAGACTGTAAACACAGATTAAATGCTATATTTAAAATATATTTCGTTAAAGTGTGAGAATAGCTTCCAGACACTTTGGATTGGTTTTGGTTTTGCTTGTCCTCACTTCAAGCACCTCCGCTGTTTCAATTTCTTCCTCATCTGGGTACCCGGATCACTTGAGGTATCATCAGTTCTGTCAGTTCAGTATCAGGATTTCTCAAAAAAAAAAAAAAAAATCAATTTGAATACTGTGTTGTGGTTACATACAGCAGGTTGTTTCTAGTGTTTGTGAGGTATCTTTAGCTCTGCCTCAGAAAAAATGCCCGTGAGCAGTCAACCTCAAGGGCTCCCACGGTGTAAGGAGGCTGGGGTTTCCATAGGGAGTATCTGCATCGTCAGTTGCTTAGCTGGTGGTGCAAGCCATGCTTTGGACCAGGGGTGAGGGTGCGAGGATGTGCCACATCCCAGGGCTGCTGTTTCCGCCTGAGCGCGTGAGGGGGGAAGCAGAGAATCAGGTGCTGTGAGGCTGCCTGCTGGGCTTGCTATGGAGTGTTTTCACAGATCGGCTTTGACTCACAGGAAGAGAATATTTTTCCCACGCTATCTTCTCAGCATGCCTCCCTGTTATTTGGTCCTAGCACAGGAAAAATATTTACCCTGTGAAAGTACATGTGATACTTAAAATGACAAATTTATATTTTATAAGCAACATTTGGGAATCAGCCCTTCCTTTAGCTACATGCCAAAACATGGGTGCAGTAATTAGGGTTCCCCCTGTGCCTTTAATTGAAACCAGAGATGTGACTGCAATGTAACTTTCACATCTGGAGTCTGGGCTTCTCCCAGGGCTATATTTGGATCCAGGGATTTGCTTCAGACCGTTACAGGGAAATGAGTCAGTTACAAAATCAGTATCAGAAATTCAGTTATACTTTAAAACTAGGGGTTTTCCCTGTCTTCAAGAACGCTGGTTTCTATATCAGGGTGTAGAGCTTGGTGTTATTAAACAAATGCTGGTATTTTAAAGCAGCAGCAATGTCTGTCTCATGATGACCTTAAAATGAGACATATTAGCAGTTTTGAAGTTTACGTATGTATTCCGTGAAACTTATTTTCTGCTGATTACAATATGGACAAGATGGAAAAGGAGATAACTTATTTTCTTCTCAGAAAACAAAGGCAATTATTTTCTTCATCTCCTGGCTTGGCAGCTGTCTAATGTTCCAGCAACGCAGATCACTATCCATTCAACACGGAGCACAGAGGAAACACTTGATTGTGTTTCTCTGTTTCTTAAAACACTTCATAAAGAAAAAAAAAAAGGTAGAAAGGTGAGGAAATTCTACATTATGTGGAGAGAAAGTCTGTCTTGTAAGTAAGGTGTAGCATTTTAGCTTGCCTAAGCAGTCATATAGCACACTGGGATGAGTTACAACACTGAATCTGGATTTACTAAAATGTTTGGACTGTTAATTGCTATGACTTGTATTATTTTATCATAGCTGCTCTACTACCTCATACTTAGCTTGGTAAGCACTGCAATTCCACTAGATAGTTGAGTAAGAGCTGTGGTGTGCTGTGGTATTTCCTTCTTATAAAAAGTATGCTGTGACTTACAGAAAAGTTTTGAGTATACTTCTCTCAGAAACAGCCCCAAACAGAGCTGTGTCTGGCAGTAAGGACGCTGGAACTGGGCTTGCATAGCACACAGTGGCAATTAGTGCTCTGGAGAAAAAACAGTAAGACTACTCTGAAGGGCTGTGGGGTACAGACAGATCAGAACTAGGGATGACTTGTCAGAAAGAAGGGTGGAAGTTTGGGGGAACAAGCAGAAAAGTTAATACTGGACAAAACATATTCTTTCCGAGATTGCTGAATCTAGTAATTTCTTGGGTACCAATAAATTATTGTGAAGTCCAGTGACCAGTATCATGTCTCATCCTGATCTACAGAGAGGATAACAACTTTTTCATCAGTTACTGCATTTGCTCAAGTAGCAAAAATCTGTGCCGTCAAAGAGCCTATAGCGAATCTTTCTGGAAAAAAAGGTACTACTTTGTAGTGTAAGTAAAGCCCATATCTACACAAGGATGGCAATGATGTAGGATTGAATGGTCACCTATATCTGGGATTTCCTAGAGCTCAGCTCCTTGGCTTTGCAATTTTCTTTTTATAGACTTATATTCTTTATGCAATTTGGTGTTGTGTTAACGTTTGTGTTGCTGCTGCAGATTTAGAATTCCTATACCTACTGTGCACTTTACCAAATATGCAAGTTACGACACGTTTTTTAAATTATTCTTGTGTAATGACACAGTCATCCCCAGGTGGGTTAGAAATTGTATTTACTGTGTTAATGACAGGACTAAATTACTGGAAAGGGGTAAATGAGGCATCCTCAAATTTCAGTTGATGGGTTAGTCTCTGACTGGGGAGATGCAGGAAAACATCTCACTCCTCTTCACAAGGATGCATCTTTTCCAAGATGTCCTCTACCTAAGTCAACAATTGGCAGTTTTCTATTAGGTATGACTCATTACCACTTAGAAATCTGTTAACAGATTTGCCTGTCTTCTCCAGTTATTTACATCTTGTGCTCTCCAAAGCAGCAATACCCAAACAAATTAATGCTTTGAAGGTGTGTGCACTCTGAATGGGTTTAAGTTAACAATGAAGCAGCCAAAGAAAGCTTACTTATTTGTACAGGATTTAGTAAGACTAAGAAATACTTACACTGACTTCTTAAAATATTAACTTATATATTGATGCGGACTTGAGCAATTTTCTCTGAGTATTTTAGAAGCCTCCTTAAGATCCTTGGAAACGGACAAATCACCAGGGCTTTGATTCTGTTGCTACACACAGCGCTTGAAGTAGATAAAGTAAAGTAGTAGATAAAGTAAAGCAGATAAAGATAAAGTAGTAAAGTGCGGATATTGCACTTCAGATTAATAAGACAAAACGACAGGATTTAGTTATTTTCCCTGTGTTTGTCTGCTGACAGGCACAACAACAGCTGAATCCACAATGAGCTGCTACTGATAGGGTGACGGGCACTAACCTGTCTCGCTAGAAGCTGAGCGTGTTTGGCCTGTGCGTAGAAATAACAGTTCCTGCGTTGCTCTGTGCAGAGGGTGACTGACTGGCAAGGGGCAAAAGGCAGTGATTTCTTAATCCCACAGAGCTTAGAGCTGAGTGGGAATTGCAAGCCTCTGTCTTACAAAAAGGCAAGGCAGAAGTTAACAGCTGCTTCTGTTGAGGCAATGGCTCCCAAACCTCACTGAGCTCCTGCAAGTGCTGCATTCACTCTCGTGCTGGAGAAAGTTAGATCCAGTCAGTGCTATCTTCTGACTGCCGCAAAAATAATTTTTTTGTTAATTCTTGCTCAACATGCAGCAATTCACCTAATAAAGTGATTAGTGTATGATTACAAATAAAAAATGACATTATAGCATAATACCATATTCTGTCCTAGTCTGAGCAAAGGACTCTGCTTGTAATAAGAAAAAAGTATTTAACGTTGCTTCTAATTTTTGTACCATGTCCATAAGCTAAGATTACAAACCACCTTTAGCTACTGTTCACAAGTGGTATTGCTTAACTCTTACAAATGGCTGTGTTAATACTAGGGGTTTTTACTGTATGATTGATTCATTGCAATGTATTTCATGGCACTGTCAAGGAAATGTTTTAGCAGAGAAAAATATTCAGAAGCAACTAGTACAAATAAGCATTCAGGAAGGCATTTTGGCTGTAAGACAAGTGTAGATGTAAATATACAATGAAATGTTTGCACAAAGCATTTTGAGCACTGTTAAGTTAGTCTGCTGCTATGACTATACTATGTAAAGTCATCTTCATTTTTCTGAGTGGCACGGTGCCATGTTGCATTCAGCCAGACACTGAATAAATTGGTTGCTTGTCGTTTGATCCCACAGCAGATTATTTAATTTTAATTTTCAGTTTGCTTCCCGAGGTAAATATGACAGCAATTAATATGGCAGAGATGGAGAATTCACATTAAACACTGATGATCCCCTGGGATGAGCTCTCTCAAAGCATGTTTGGAGAGGAATTAAAACCAGAAACTTTTCCCACGTTTCCTCGTGTTTCTTATTTTTTTGTTATGGTCAGAAAATGCCTTTAAACATTGTGAACAACGGGAGGGCTGGTTTTCCTTGTTCTTGAAACACATCTGCAAATGTTTTACTTAACCTGTGATGTGTGCCATCATCTTTCCCATACTTTTTTAAGGTTCATTATACTGCTGAAATTCCTTCTGTAAACTCTACGCTGGCGATTCATTGTCTTTCTCCTGTCAGACCTTTAAAATCACTAATTACCGTTTGAGTGAGACAGGTTTTCCTATAATACAATAGACTTTTTTTTCCTGAATTTTAGTTATATTAAGTGCAAAATGCACTTAGGATACCAGATGCAAACTTGATGTTTTTTATTAAAAAAATATACTAGGAAGACCTAGTATATGCATGGGTTTTTTTCAGTATTTGAATCTTCTGAAGTGTCATGGAATTAGGTTTTCCACTTTGTTTCTTTAAAAATATGATTTAGGAGGCCCTGTCATTGCAGAGGTCAGGAAGAATCTTGAATTGGTCACTGCTTGAAAATTGTTATGCCTATTAAGTTGATAGTGGTTTTGAGCTGGGATTTATGTTATGAAAGGACTATCCCATTTGTTTCTGGGAAAACAAGAACTTCAGGATACTTGAAAAATAGTTTTGCAGGAAAGCTTTCTTTAGGAACTGTGTTATCAGTAATTGGAATTTAAAGATCTGTACATTAAAGATACTGGGTTTGTACAACAGTATTATTACTAGAAACATCACGGATCTCCACTTTCTTACAAATCAATGATGATTTTGTCATAAATAGCTATTGGCAGGAGCCCAAGGTCACGTTCAGAGCAAGGGCACAGATTCCAGTCCCTAGCAGGGCAGGAAGAGGCTGAAGGTGGGTGTCCTGCAGCACAAAGGGTGGCAGGCTGCATTGCAAAAAAAAGCTGGAGACACAGTAGCTGCATGACCAGCAGCTTTGTCGACTCAGGGACCTTCACATCACTGCCCATTTTGCCCCTGAATAAGTCCTGGACCATGACCATCTTCTGGGACCTCTCCTTCCCACCCGGCAGCTTCTGGACACCAGGTTTTCCAGGTGTAAAATAATGGCAACACTTCCTTCGCAGAGCTGATTTGACCTGCCTGTATATTCTTCCTACCACATCAAATGTAATTTAATTAAAATGCAATATGCTGGTATGGAAGTGAACCCCCAAATAATTCCAGATTATTGTTGTCTAGAAACAGATAAATAGTTTCACCATCAGGAAAAAAACCCCAAAACATTAAAACTATTGGTAATTGCTGAAGGTCACTCACTTCCTTTGTTCTCAGTTTAGTGCAAATGCAGTAAATATTCATTGGTATCTAATTTAGCCATTAATTCAGTCTTACATTCTTCACAGAGAGAGAAACTTTTTTTTTTTTTTTTAATAGCATATATAAATGCAGTATTACATTCACTGGGAGATGTTTTAAGTGTTTTCTTATACATTTTTGTCACAAAAATATATTTCAGATTTTTTTTCTTCCAAAATGCTGGTATACCTAATTTAAAAAGTTGTAGTAGTGTTATTTTATAAAATCAAGATTTATCTTGAAATTTAAGGCCCAAATTCAGGAAAACACGAGTATACATGTAAGATGCATCAAAGCCATAAATTTTTTATCCTTTGACAATGATGCACATACGAATTTATGTTACTATTTTTCTTAACAGTTTATTTCAGTACACAGGTCAGTCTAACTAAAGAAAAGGTGGTTCTTTTCAGCTTTTCTTTTTTAGTAAAGTAATACATGTTTATATAATGGCTCCTGAATAAAAACACTTATATATATCCTGGTCTCTAAATTGAAGAGACATGGATTTGATAAATGGACCACTCTGTGGATAAAGAACTGGCTGGACGGTCGCACTCAAAGAGTTGCGGTCAATGGCTTGGTGTCCAAGTGGAAAGCAGTGACGAGTGGCGTTCCTCAGGGGTCGGTACTGGGACCTGTACTATTCAACATCTTTGTCAGCGACGTGGACAGTGGGGTAGAGTGCACCCTCAGCAAGTTTGCTGATGATACCAAGCTGTTTGGCGAGGCAGACACGCTGGAGGGGAGGGATGCCATCCAGAGGGACCTGGACAGGCTGGAGAGGTGGGCCCAAGCCAACCTCATGAAGTTCAACAAGGCCAAGTGCAAGGTCCTACATCTGGGTCGGGGCAATCCCAAGCATAAATACAGGCTCGGCGGGGAATGGCTGGAGAGCAGCCCTGTGGAGAAGGACCTGGGGGTGATGATTGATGAGAAGCTCGACATGAGCCAGCAATGTGCGATCGCAGCCCAGAAGGCCAACCGTATCCTGGGCTGCATCAAAAGAAGTGTGGCCAGCAGGTCAAGGGAGGTCATTGTGCCCTTCTACTCCGCTCTCGTGAGACCCCACCTGGAGTACTGCATCCAGCTGTGGAGTCCCCAACATAAGAAGGACATGGACCTGCTGGAGCGTGTCCAGAGGAGAGCCACGAGGATGATCAGTGGGCTGGAGCACCTCTCCTATGAGGAGAGGCTGAGAGAGTTGGGGCTGTTCAGCCTGGAGAAGAGAAGGCTCCGGGGAGATCTTATTGCGGCCTTCCAGTACCTAAAGGGGGCCTAAGGGAGAGCTGGGGAAGGACTTTTTACAAGGGCATGTAGTGACAGGATAAGGAGGAATGGTTTTAAGATGGAAGACGGCAGGTTTAGATTAATCATTAGGAAGAAGTTTTTCACTTTAAGGGTGGTGAGGCACTGGCACAGGTTGCCCAGAGAGGTTGTTGAAGCCCCATCCCTGGAGGTGTTCAAGGCCAGGCTGGACGTGACCTTGGGCAACCTGGTCTAGTGGGAGGTGTCCCTGCCTATGGCAGGTGGGTTGGAACTTGATGATCTTCAAGGTCCCTTCCAACCTAAACCATTCTATGATTCTATGATATATATATAACAATGCTTCCATTATAAAGAAAAGTATTATGTATATTTATGTATTGAGTGTGGTTCTTGCTTGAAATTTTTCACTGCCGCATTTGCTACACAACCTTATCCAGCAATAAAAAATAAAGCATTACTGATATCCGTGCAGTAGAAACAAATGAGTTCCTATGTAAAAACTGAAATCAGAAATACAGAATGTTATGTAAACATTTTTCAGCCTCTTGTTCTTAACAATGTGTTTATTGATTCTTAAAATAATACTTTAATAATTTTGATAGATGGCCCCTAGAAGCTGGCCTGACACCATCAGTATTACAGCATACTTTAAAAGGGCCTTTTCTGCCAAATATTTTTTTTCAGCAGCAGGTCCAGCCAAAGTAGCTTCTGCCTGTTTCTCCTCTTATCCATGTCACTCCTCTGCTTTGCCATTCATTCCAGCTGTTTCAAAAGAAGCAGCTGATAACCTGTATCAGGGAATTAGTTATTTTTAACCCTGGTACAGTTGCTATGTGACCCTAAAGGCCCTTTGGGCGTTTCAGGGGCAGAAATAAGCAGTGTGGTGCACAGACTGATTAAAGCCATAGTGTGTCTGAAAGAAATAGTTATTGTACAGTATCTTCAGAGAGACAAATATAATCCTTCAGCTACTTCCAGAGTCACCAAAAGCTCTCAAGGATTACCTTGTTAGAGTATTATATGAGGATGAGAGGATCTGATTCAGTCAATACAAAATGAAGCCCTGAAGGGAAGAGCGTTTTTCAGATTAAGTCTTACTAAAATAAATGTAACAAACACGGAACAATTATTAAAATTAAAAGCTCGGCCTTTTTTTTTAATGTGGTGTTTGAAAGATATCACCTTCAAAAGCATAAAAATCCCTTGGTGTTTCCAAGCAACTATGTCAGTTATGTGGTCAAATTTCCATGATGTTAGTTGTCATCAGTCAGTGGCTTTTACACGAGGAGCTAAGCTCTGGTCTTAGATGGTTTGCTGTTCCAGAAATGCAAGTACCAACTTCAGTCATACATTTCTCTATTACAAAAAGGACATCTTGGGCATCAGGTAAATTGAGATTTAAGTATCCACAACAAATCAGTTTCATTGTGCCATATCAGGTAGTTTTTAATAGCTGCTTATGAAGAATTAAAAAGGTTTTCTCATTAGAATTCTGCTCTCTGCTCTTTCAGAAACCTCATCCATCAATGTGACCAAAGATGTATCAGATAAAACTCCTCTGCCTTAATCACTAGAGCCCCAGTTCAGCCAAGAACTTAACCATGCACGCAACTTTAATTACCTGAACCACTGAAGTCAGTAGGGATTACACGCTTAAAACGGCACATGAGCTTAAGTGCTTTCCTGAGCAAGGTCCTAGAAAAGCCATTATTTTAATGCACATATGATAAAACTGTCACATGTCAGGAATTTAAAAGAGAAAATGAATGTTTTTAATTTTTTTTTCTTCTTCTTTTGTAGGGGCACACATTTGTTCCTGTGGTGATTTATAGCTACCAATAATCTTCAACAGTGGTTGCCTTATCTACTATTCTGGCATCTTCTGCTCTTGTTAGTAAACAGAAGAGAACTATTAAACACAAAGCCAAGTACTTTTAATCTGAAGAGAGAGACTTCGTACAGTATGTTCTGTACAAAACTGAAAGACTTGAAGATCACAGGGGAATGTCCTTTCTCCTTACTGACTCAAAGTCACATTACTGAGGAACATGACAAGGACTGCACAGAAAACAGCTCTAGAGCAGCTTTGCC
The DNA here is from genome assembly GCA_017639485.1 of Pluvialis apricaria. Classification (NCBI taxonomy): domain Eukaryota; kingdom Metazoa; phylum Chordata; class Aves; order Charadriiformes; family Charadriidae; genus Pluvialis; species Pluvialis apricaria. Next base: position 48,551,769 of record CM030010.1, on the reverse strand, counting down.
CATCTGCAAAGAGGTCCATGAAAAAGATGCTCAAGGAAACCTTCCACAAAGGAAAACCAGCAGAAGTAGAGTGTACCTGCACACATTAACTGAAAGCATCTGCAAACTAATATTTCCTGAGGTAAATAGATACTGCATAATAATAGTAATTTAATAGCATTTCATTATAAATATTAAAAAAGCATTTTATGCAAGCTTTAGATGTAAGCCTTTAGAAAGTTCTTTTGACTTCAAAGCTTGTGTTCTTACGTAGTTCTCCATAGTTTAAATCCTCATTTCATCCTTTTTCATTCCTTCTAGATACAATTTTGCCGCAGTCAATTTTGTACACTTTCACACCATCCCTTCCACTGTATTTCCATATATTTTTGTCTCGTATTTGCAGCCTTCCACTGATCATTTTAATTGTTCCTTTTAAATCCATGTAGTTCTGTAGCAATATTTTTACATAGAGATACAGTTAGAGAAACTCCGCCTTGTTACCTAATATGTACATTATGCAGTCACCTCATCAATTCACCTAACTGAATCCATACTGCTATGTACATTAGTCATTATCACCAAAAAATTAAAATAGCTGTTTTTACCTATTACGATGCTCATCTCCTGCCATACTATTTTTAAAAACATTACTGTCTGTGTTTACTACAAAAGTATTCTTATGTCTCTGCTCAACTCAACTGAAAATTGGTACAGTGCGTGCATCGTAGTTTGCTTGAGTGGGGATGAATACCATGGTTTATCTCTGTAAAAAGAACATGAAAAATGCAGCTCCATAACATTCAACACTTGGGCTTGCCTCAATTCTGTGGAAAGTGTGAAGGAACTGACTGGTATATATTTGGACTACAAATGGCAAATGGCCAACTCTGTATACTCAATTGATTACAACTCTATTACTTGACATTCAGTCTACCTTACTAAATGTGCTGGAGTTTGTTAAATCTATTTGCAGATCTGTTTTTGCAACTCTGCATCTACTACCCTTTTGTTAAAACTCTACATTATCAATTTTTGATAGCCCCCTTTTTACCTCTGCTGCACTTACACAGAAGAAATTCATCCCCTCAAACTGATCTTTAAATGTGTAAAGCAAAGGACTTTTAACTCAAGAATGAACTGGCAAAGCACCACTTCTATGGTGTCACGATTGCTGTATTGCTTTTCTAGTATACAGTTGTTGTTGGGATTCTTAATGAAATAATCGTGTTTTTTTTTCTTTAAAGAGTGGTATAAATGTACGCAGCTGCCTATTATATAATCACAATAGGCTAGTTCATCAGCTGGGACAAAAGCTTGGTAAAGTCAAGGGTATTATGACAAGGAGCTACTGAAGTTCAAGGTTATTGTCACTGCTATTTACAGTTATTCAAGTCATATTCATTGAAACTTTGTCCAAGTATAGCAGTCTGTTCTCATGCTGATTTGGGCTCAAGACCTAAGCATTTTCCCAATCCCAGTTCTCCATAAAAGTGTTTTGCTTGTTTAAAAACATATTTTTCATTGCTTAGATACTTTATAGTGCCTTACTTAACCGTCAGTGACTAACATCATCTTCTTTACAACTGGAAACTGCAAAACAGGGGGCCACATCATGACCCCAGTCGATTCATGAACTCCTCATGAAAGCAGTGAGTTGTGCATGGAAGTACAGGACATCATAGTGAATTCAGAACAACTGTTGATTAAATTTCAGATATAATGTAGTACGTGTGATCGTTTTATTTGCTTCTTTGGGTGCTTACAAAAATATAGAGAACTGTTGCTCAGAGATAAATAATGAATTGGGTGGCGTTCCACTTACTCTACCAGTTTATACACAGATGTAACTTACATTGTGTTCATATACATGGTAGAACAGTTGTTCAATTTAGGTTTTTCCTTGGAAAAAGTCTCCAGATTATATTGCCTTGCTTTCATATGATATTTTCTTCATGTGTGCGGACTTTCCTTTTGAGCAGTAGAAAATGCTAGTTTCTTCAGGGAACGAGAACCAAAGAAAAACCAGAGCACAGCAAGCCTCACAGCCAGATTCTATCATGGTAGTATAGTACTATTCTATGACCCTGCTTTGATGGGAAGTTTGGGTTTCAAATGATCAGAGACTACATAGATAAGACAGCTTTACTGGCCCCAGCAATTTCAGATACACAGGTTTGGAAAGTGCTGTATCTGTTCCAATTAAGAACTACAGAAAAGATACGCAACCACAGGATTGAGGTAAATTAAGGTAAATCTTCATGGTACTCTATAGGGTTTTCTATTACAGGATCCTTTTACAAAGGTTTTCTACAGTGACTAGATTTTCATCTGGGGGATATTTGGGTTTGCAGCATACATAACCAAAATTCTTTTTTCCACAAATATAAAATAAATGGTTCTAACATTGTCTTGAAATGCTATAGTCTTGAAAACAGAAAAGGAGGGAATCTGAAGCACAGAATGCTAGCTTGGTGTTTTATACCTGCATTTTAAAGTCTGTTACCTTTTGCAGTTTCAATCTTGACATTTCTGAAAATTGCCCTGAAAGAAAATTTAACTCTTAATATTCCAAGAAAAATTACTAGTTAGAAGAGCCACTTTTTAATGTTTTGCTGTGAACATAATGCAGAATATAACTGCCCTTTTCTGTTAGAAGAATATATTTTAAACTGAAAAGATTTCTTTCTGTGTTTTGCATTCATGGTAGGGTGGTGTTTGGGGGCGGGTATGTAATAATAGAAAGTTGGGTTAGTTATACTTATTTGTTATCAGTACTGTCTTTATTGTCATCTGAGAACTTGGAGGTAGAGCACATCGCTAGATTTAAAATGCTCAATCACTGGCACATATTAGCTATAGCGGTACTGGAGCTGAAGATATCAACATAAACTAAACCCCAAACACAGTTAAGACATGCAGTTTCTAACAACTATACCAACTTGATAAAAGATGTTGGTCCCAAGGACACCAAAGTAATTCTTTTCTGTTTAAAAATACTATTCTTATGATTAAATTTTCAGCAATGACATTTTAATCAACAGCTTTTTTTCTTCCCCAGTTTGAAAGGCTAAATCTTGCACTCCAGAGAACACTTGCAAAACACAGAATAAAAGAAACCAGGTGTGTATGTGTAATGGGTTTGCCACTAACTTCACAGCAAAAACGTTTTGCAGACAGTTTATAAGGACTAGAGTGGTGAGTTGGAATCAGGACTTCTGGAATCTGTTTTCAATTATCTTGTCAACTTGGTGTGTAACATTTCATGTAATGTAAGTTAATTATTTATTTTATTTTAAAATATTCTCAAATATTTAAATCACTCAGAACTTTGACTTAATGGGCAAATTTAGCCATCTGTGCAGGGAAACAGGCAAGGACTTTGTTTAAAATGAGCAAGAGTTTTGGAGGAACTCAGAGACTACTTGTGCATAGATGGAAAGATAAACATGGTTGTATATGGATCTAGCGCAGTGTTTCTAAGATCCCAGGAAAATAATTTTAAATGCAAAAAATTAGTATAATACAAAAATAATTGGCTTCTGATACAGTGATCCATCACACGCTACACATACTGATATGTTTTCCCTGGGCTCACTTGGCTTCTGGTTTCTGTTTCTGAGTAACAGCTTGATTTTCAGCACTCCTTAGTACTAATCCAATATTAATCACTTGAGCCTTGTAGGGAGTAAGAATTTCTTAGTGTGTCATTAAACGTTGAGGATTCAATTTATTGAATGTATCTGAAAAAATAAGGCACTCAGTTTAAATATACTTTCAAAAGTGGAGAAGAATCATGAAGTCGGAAACTACACTGTTGCTCAACTTGATAAGAATAGATAATAACAATGTCTCTTTTAAATTATACTTGATATTTTTAAAGCAGTTCACATGCATTGACTGAATCAAAGATAGCTGGTCAGATGTGCATTGCAATTGCTGACTGGCTTATTGATGTGAATATTTTCCCTATCTTTAATTATGTGTTGCTTCCTGGAGTATCAGTTTGAAACAAAAAATTATTATGCTATTCTGAATGATGTAATAATGCAAATGTAAAACAGATCTAAATGTCTGTATTGCTTTTGCATGTAAATATATCTAAGATATTTCAAGTGAAGAAATTCAGAAAGCATGTATCAAAAGCTTATTGCTTATATGGAGGTTAATCTAAGCTACATGTCCTTCTCATCATTTTGGGTCTGGCGCTCAGGTTGACATTTATTGACCTCAGAGAACTCAGAGGGCTGCAGTTTTCTGTCACAGAATCTGGATTACTACCAATGAACAAGTAATTTTGAAGTTAATAGCCGTTAATTGGGATTTCCTCTCAAAATAGAAATACCTTCTCACTTTTTTTTAATTTAATGCAATGTAATTCCAACAAATGCTTGAATATAAATTCCAATTGTATTTAACAATACCTTATGACATACAGTTATGGCTTCAAGCAAAAACCCAAATCAAACAAAAAACCAGAACTGTTGCAACTTAAGAGTTTTTAACCAATGACAGTCTATATCATTTGGCCTCAATCCATAATCTGAGCTCAGAGCACTAAAACTTTAATTTATCGCAAATGCACAGGATAATCTAAGATCCTGCCAAGACCCTATCTTGAATTAATGAACATTAAAGATGGGGTAGGTAACTTCTGTTACTTACTGTTTTTACCATGTTTATCTTGATTTTTCAGGGGGTTTATTTATATTTTTATGATCTTTACAGAATAACTGGGGATAGAGAAGATTTTGAAAAAATAATCAGTGATCATGCTAATGCCGCAGGTAACGTAAGCTTGTTTAATAACCGATATATATATAAATATAGAGCTTATATAGGTTATATATATAAAATATTATATATAAATTAGTCTTGTTCCTAAGAAATAATTTCCTCCATGTAAGGGCTGCAGTGATGCTGACAACACAGAGCCTAAACTGTGATGTCTGCAACTAACAGTTCAGAGTGTCGAAATTTGAGCTAAAAGACACGTTTCTCAAATCTGAGCTGTCGTAGAATCAACCACCCATAAGATCCAACATCTAGAGCGAGTTGTAACATACATTCAGTAATAAATTACAGCTTTATACTCTTGAAAAACTGTTTGATCCTTTTCATCTTCTGAAGGACTAGTCTGTCAGTACAGAACTGCTGTAATTTTCAATATGGAACTCACTGGCTACTTCTGTAATAGCAAATTAATATTTCTAAGAACTGAAACGTGGTCTTCTGTACACTTAAACTGTTAAGCTGGTCCTGGTACACAGTTGGCCTGTGACAGATAACACTTTTCGAAATTATTCCCAGTAACAGTTGGGAAGCTGGAACATACCCAACAGTCAGTCTGCATGCAGCTATCCTGTTAAAACAAATTTACTAGCAAAGATGTGAGCTGTTCTGTGCCAATTGGCCTCAGTGCGCTGGAATATTCCTAGGGCCATTTAATTTATTGGATCAGGCGTAGTACTTATATCTGCATGTGTGCACAGATGCTATTTTATTCTTACTTTTTATTCTCATTTTAAGTTTTCAAATTTTTATTTTCTTTATTTATATCAAACTAAGGGAACTGGGTTAAATCCTGTGCCAAAATGTGCATTCATTCTGTCTACATCTCTACAAAGAACACAGAGACTTGGATCTTTCCAAACTGCAACCTATTGTCTCCCTGTTTTCCAGGCACCACGAGTATGTCTTTGGTTACAGCAGGACTCCTAAATGAGAGGGCCCTCAGGTGTCAGTGCTGGATCTGGGAAGCATATTGCTAATTTGATTTGGTCTAGCATGAAAAAAAGTGGAGGTTAGCCTGAGATTCAGTATGATGAGTGCAGTTCTGACTAAAATGTGGTTCCATGCAGGTGTTCCTGTGGAGTCTCTACGGGAATCTCTTGGTGAAGAGCTATTCAAAATATGCTATGAAGAGGATGAACACATATTAGGGGTTATTGGAGGAACCCTTAAGGACTTCTTGAACAGTTTCACTACTCTGCTGAAGCAGAGCAGCCACAGCCAAGAAGCAGGAAAAAAGGACAGACTTGAAGATGCCTCCATATTATGCCTAGAGAAAGATCAGGACTTCTTAAATGTGTATTATTTCTTTCCTAAGAAAATCACGAGTCTTATTCTGTCTGGTATTATTAAAGCAGCAGCTCATATTTTGTATGAAACTGAGGTGGAAGTGATGCTCATGCCTCCTTGTTTCCATAATGACTGCACTGAGTTTGCTAATCAGCCTTATTTGCTGTACTCTATACAAGTCAAAAGTGCAAAACCTTCCTTATCTCCGTGTAAACCACAGTCTTCACTTGTGATTCCTGCCTCTGTGTTCTGTAAGACTTTCCCATTTCATTTTATGTTTGACAAGGATATGTCAGTTCTTCAAATTGGAAATGGGATAAGAAGACTTTTGACCAGGAGAGAATTTCAAGCTAAGCCCAATTTTGAAGAGTATTTTGAAATTCTTACCCCCAAAGTAAGCTGTACTTTTAGTGGAATAATGACAATGCTAAATATGCAGTTTACTGTACGAGTCAGAAGATGGGATAATACTGATATGAAATCATCCATGGTAAGACTTTTTATAACCATTACTTCTGTGAGGAATTTGTTTTCTTCAGATAGCCACAAAACATGGTGCACTTTGCATTTTCTACCTCTCAGCACCTAACACGACAGAATAATAATGATTTTTTGAGGGTGCTCTAATATAATTCAGATTCTGAATCCAATATTAAGTCAAAATTCTGCTTTAGGACTTTTACATAAGTAAAATCTGACTGTTAACTTGATTTTATAAAAAAAAAGAAAGAAATATTGAGATAAACTCAGTAAATTGAGATAAAGCCCACAAGATGTCACGCTGCTGAGAATAAGGGCATCTCCAGCACAAAGACAGTGGCAGCGAAAGCTTTACCAAAGTGACCCTGAATCACCTGGAAATCACAGCTCTAAGATTACGGGAAAAAAAGCAGACATTTCCTGTGCTCATTCAGCCTTTGGTATCTTTGGTATTTTGGTATCTTTGATGTTTTTATATTTTCATCAGATGCAATCGCCAATCCCACTTAGTTTCAGCTGATGGGATTACTGACTAGCTTTGGTGAAGCTGAGTCTGTGGCAAATGACCTGGGACAGTAAAAACCATTGAATGCTTTTATTCATCATTGCCCCCAGCTGAATTCACGCTTATCCTCGAGGCGCTCTGGGATGAATTACCAATTCAGACTAAACACTCCAAGAACTTAAATGAAGAATGGTAGTAAAGGTTTCACCCAGTTATTAATGAAGTGGGAAAAAATGTAGCACTGATTAGTTACTTCATCTCAGATCCATTTCTGCACTAGGCCAATTTAATGATTACAAGAGGTAATAGACTCTGCTTTGCTTTTGCATATACTTACATATGCAAATGTAACAGGTTTTCTTCAAAAAATGGTGTGTCAAAACAATGTCAAGAGGAGCTCTGCAGCCCCTTGCACATTACACAGCTGAATACAGCAGGGACATAAAAGGACATAAAACCACTTTTTTAGATCATTAAAATGGGATATTTCTGCCATTTATGCCTTTAATTTTAAATTGCAGTGAGTACTGAATATCCTGTGATGAAATTGAAGCAGATTTTCTCACTTTATTTTCCAAAGAAAGTGGTGCATGAACTAAACACTAGAGTTATTAGCAGAAATTCACAGGCCAGTATAGTCAGTAACATTTTATCAACAGACAAAACCGCACAAAATTATTCTTTTGGTTTTTCGTCCTAAGCTAAAACTGGTACCGATACTCAAACATAATTAGGTGTTTATCCTTAAGTTTTGGTCTAACTTTTTACCAGAAGGCTCAAGCAAAATAAACTTACTTGATGCCTCTGTGATTTTCTGTACCCCATGTTTTCTCGTAAGCAACTAAACGAAAAGGTAAGGACTATGGACCAGTCTGATTTTCCTACGTTTCAGCAAAATGTATTTTCCTCTAAAACGTCTTGCTTCTAAACCATTGCCATGCATGTTTTGCATGAATTCTTGTTTCTTTAACTGTTTCAGGTAATGGATCTTAAAGGCCAAATGATCTATATTTTTGAATCCAGTGCCATCCTATTCTTGGGATCTCCTTGTGTGGATAGGCTAGAAGATTTTACAGGACGTGGACTGTACCTCTCAGATATTCCCATTCACAATGCATTGAGAGATGTTGTTCTGATAGGAGAGCAGGCCAGAGCTCAGGATGGACTGAAGAAGAGGTTAGGAAAGCTAAAAGCAACCCTTGAGCAGGCCCATCAAGCACTTGAAGAAGAAAAGAAGAAGACCGTAGATCTTCTGTTTTCAATTTTTCCTGGAGAGGTTGCTCAGCAGCTGTGGCAGGGACAAGTTGTGCAAGCCAAGAAATTTAATAATGTCACAATGCTTTTCTCTGACATTGTTGGATTCACTGCCATCTGTTCCCAGTGCTCACCTATGCAGGTTATCACCATGCTTAATGAGCTTTATACTCGCTTTGATTACCAATGTGGAGAGCTAGATGTCTACAAGGTACACACTTTATTACATATCTGTGGGGTTTTGGGGCAGGAAAGGAAATTAAGACTAAATGGGACAGAAGATAATAGAAGTACAAAAATTATTTTGCCCTAAATCCTCATTATAAGAAAGACATATTAAGGTAAATCACAAAACAAACAAACAAACAAACAAATCAACAGAATCAGCCATTCATGCAACCAAGAGAGAAACCCATCAAAACTTAAGAGTTAATTTTAAAAATTAATTTAAATGACAGTGGTGTGAATCTGGAGTGAATAGGTGTTTAATGTAGATATGGGTGCCTGACAGCAGGTGAGCAAGAAAAAGTATTTTAGCACGATGCTCAGCAATAAATACAAGTTGTGCAGTTTTTCCTTTTGAATGATATTGCAGGATTTGCCCAGGACTGAAATAATTTCACAGGACAAATAAGACTCAGTCTGTATATAGGTACAATTCCTACTGAAGCCACAGGCTCTTTTATATGTCAAACAGTGTAAGACTAAGGAACAAATATGCCTGTTTTAGGTTGAGACTATTGGAGATGCCTACTGTGTCGCTGGAGGTTTACACAAAGAAAGTGAAACACATGCTGTTCAAATAGCATTGATGGCCCTGAAGATGATGGAGCTGTCAGATGAGGTGGTGTCTCCCCATGGCGAGCCTATCAAGGTCATATATTTTACTGTACTTTATATGGTTAAAGTAGGCATTTTTGTTTGTTTAGTTGCTTTCGGGGTTTTTGTCTCAAGGGATTTTCACATAATTGCATCAACTCAGACAAGTTTGGGAATCAAGTGTGTATGGCTGGAAAGCCTGACCTTTTTAGTTCAATGAATGAGAGTTTTGTGGAGTTACAGGTAAAGATGAAACAGATCTGAAAATCAACCCAAAAGGCTTAAATGCAGTGAAATCAATAGGTGCATACTGACATGCTGCAGTTTTTGTCTCAGTAGCAATAAATTTGTCAGTGACATGGAATACTGTGTTACTGTTTTCTAATGAGGAGACTAATCCTCTCTCAAAATTAGACACAATGAGAACATATAAGTCTTTTGAGGCAACAGGTATAAATATGAATCATCAAAGACATGTTCTGATTGCAGTAATCCACACATCTTTAAAGGATTCTATTGCTGTTCTTGGTTTACAGTCAGATAATGAACCACTACCATAAGACAGTGGTGCTAATACTGTCAAAGCAACTGTAAGATTCAGTGGTAGTTATATTTATGGCTTCCTTTCAATAAGGACTTACGCATGTACTAAACTTTTCATGTAGGTTTACCTCTCACTGAAAAAAAAAAGAGAAAGGCCTGGGTGTATCAGAAATGATGTGAGCCTTTTACTGAGTTCACATGTCCTAGAATGGCATCCTGTTATTTTTAGTGCAGGCGTCTGAGTTCATGATGTCTTTCATTTGCTCATTTTTAACATCTTTCTGTTCATTTGTTCCTTTAGAAAACTTTGGGCTTCTTTGATTTTAGATTAAGGAGTATTTGTATTCCAAGACAAAGAACATAGTTATTAAGAGGATTACATGCTCCACATTTATCACAGAGAACAGCAGTATTATGTTATAAATAAATGTTGTTCTTTTTGTATTTCGCAATATCAAATTAAATTCTGCTTTTAAAAATCTGGAAACATCTTTACAGTATTATAACACGTTTGTAATTTCCACACAAATGCTACCGCTATAATTTTAAATAAGGCATGCCATTACATTTTAAAAAGTAATTTTAAAATAGGGAGAAAAAATTGTGTAAGTACCTACTAGAAGCTTCTTAGAAGAAAATGGAATCTTTCTATTTTTAATGAAAGAATGTATCTGTTTTAATTAAATGCTTCATGAAAGCATTGGCTGTTTTGCGAAGCAACAAATATGTCAGTCTACAGTCATTTTATATACAAATTGTCAAATACAAAGGTGTGACTGCAAACTGCTTACTTTAAGTCAGCCTTGTATGTCGATGTACGTATTTCAGCCATCTTTGCTGTGTGGGTCGATTTTACTTTTGTTGCAGGCTTTTCTGCTTTTCCACTCAAAATTAGAAATTGTGAATTCTTCATAATGATATGATATTATCTTGATATGCAGAGTAGCATACATAGAAGATACACAAGCTTCCTGACATCATGACATTATTGCGTCAGTGTGCTGTTCTGAAGAAAACATATCTGCATATGTATAATGCATATAAGAAAAAGAACATATCTCCAAAAAGAAAAAAAGGAACAGCACCAGCTAAGCAAAACAAAAAATCTGAGTATGAGTTACAAAGAAGAGGGATCAAAATGTTTCAACTGCCGTATAATTTGATTAATTATCAAAATTCTGTACTCTGGGATTGGGATCTACTCCATGTGTGACCTTGTCAATAGAGTTCAGTTGGAACTACAGCATATACATATTGTCTTTGCTATTCCCTAAGACTTGTCTTTTGACCTTAACAGCAAAGCAAGTACTATTCATGAACTGTCACCAGCCTAACAACATTGTGTCATGTAATTCCGCCCAGGAAAGTATCCAAGTGTCATAGTAACTCCTGCTGATGTTTCTTTGTTCAATTTACTGCCACAGAGACCAGCGTTATCACAGTCATACAGATGAAGGATTACTTACTATAAATGCAAAGCAAGGTAAACTTCAGCTAGTTTCCTCTCCACGAGCAGTGATGACCAGAATACAGACATTTTAGGGAGACTGTACTAACTCAATTTATATTAGTAACTCATTCTTTCTTTTTTTTTTTAATAGAGGAAGAATTTATAAAACTGCATTTAACCATTTTATTTTACCTAATAATGCTATTTTCTGTCTTTTATTTAAAGATGCGTATTGGCCTTCATTCTGGATCTGTCTTTGCTGGAGTTGTTGGCGTTAAAATGCCTCGTTATTGCCTTTTTGGAAATAATGTAACCCTTGCCAATAAGTTTGAATCTTGCAGTGTACCTAGAAAAATAAATGTCAGCCCAACAACTCACAGGTACAGTGCTTCATATCTGTAAAATGTCCACCTGAAGTAGTTACTGTAATAGTACATTACCTTCCTTTCGCTCTGAAGTACTGCTGTTTATTTTCCTTTTTCTCTCTTTATCTGACTGCTCATGAATGCACCATGGTTATTTTTAGTCAGAATGCAACCACCAGCAGCAAGAAAAAAGATGAAACAGAACAGCTAATATTTATTTTTCAGATGTTAGGTTTAAAATCAGTGGACTGTCTGGGCCAATTTTTCTTCTTACCCTGCAGCTGTATACCTCTTGCTTTTTTTTTCCCCCTTCTTGCATATAGCTGGCTCCTCTCTGAGCTACGTAGCTTTCAGTGTGAACTGGATGCCAAACTGGGTGCAGGTGCCCTTGAAAATAACAACCAAATTGAAGAATTGTTAAACATCACCCTATGCATCTTCATTTTCTTTCAGTTAGGGAAGATGAATGAATAGGATGCAATGAATCAACCACGCCAGTGTTTAGTTTATACAGGTCTTGGTCCCAACTCAGTTTAAACCTTTTAGTATGGAACTTAGGCTGTACACTGAGTGTATCCACATTTTTCATAATGCGTACTACGTGATTATGCAGACAGCTAGCAGGCTTTTCTGTGGCAAATACAGCCTAATACTCTCTTTGTATTAGGTTTTTAGTTGTACTTAAAAATCACCATCCAACATGTTCCTGGTAATAGTGTCTTATAGGTGCCAGGAAAAATAATAGGAAACTGGTTTGAATTTGATGTTAACAACAGTCTACATCTGAATTCCAGGTGCATTTTATGCCATTCCAGGTCTGAATTTTATGCCGCTGAGCTGATAGACATGATTGTTTCTTCCAGAGCGGCCAAAAGTTTTGCAAGAATGAACTGTAGAGAGTGAATCTACTAGTAGAAAGTGATACAGCTGGCTTGGCAAAATAACCAGAAATATGGATATAAATTATTTTTTTCCTTTTAAGGAAGCTCTGGTACCCGCACTGTAGCCTGGACAGTCAGTTGTTCCTACTCAGCTTGTATCCACTGCTATGTATCCAATAATGCCTTGTGGCAAGGTTCTGTGGCCAATGTCAGACAGAGAATTTGGCACGGGATGCTGACATCCACTGCAGCATGTGCTATGTGACTTACAGAGTGCCAAGCTTTAGATTATCTTGTATAGGTGATTTAGATAAAAGTGGCACAGGTACTAGGGCACATAGCAAGTAACCTTTTTGATCATTAACAAATACAGAGATAGCATTAGCATCACCAGTGCTTATGTATGTCAGAAGAACAGTGCTGGCCAACAGTGATTTTTTTTTCCGTATCCCTATGGAAAATCACTTTGAATGATACTGGCTCCAGTCTTTTCTTAAAACCATTAGATACTTCGTCCACACAAGACTTGGCTATAACTTATGGCATAAGTAGGTTTCTGCATGGCTGTGTATTCATCTCAAGAGAATATTCAAAATTAGTATACTGTTGAAACAAAGAGAGAATTAATTCTCTGAGTGCCTAGAAAATAGGCAATTTGTTTAAAGGGTGAACTATTGTTATTATTGTTGTGGTACGTTTGTTTTTTTCCCTGAGCGAATGATGTGTTAACCTCCTTTTTGGTTAGTGTTTTTTTCTTTTTGATTGGTACACCAATTCTAAACACATGTTGATAACATTATGATGCCTTGCACAATTCTTGTATATTGCAGTAATTGTTTGGAAGCTTAGATACCGGTCATCAGTATTTACCCCTACAGATTAGCAATCTGTGTTTCAGATATAGAGGACCACTGGGTTTAGTGGACCCATGTGTGAAAAAGCAAAATTGTTAGAATTGGTAAGAGGATCTGAATAGTTTAGTTAATAAGTTTTTCAGTATTTCCTTAGTTGAAACACTAATTATGGTGCCTATTTCATGTACAAATCTGAGCTAGCTTTCAGTACTAAATAATTTTTGAAAATATTTACAACAAACATAGCACCTACATGCAAAACACTGGTAAGACAAAAAAGGAGAGGCAATACTCTTGTTTGCGCTGGTGCACAAGTTAATAGGTTATCAAGGTTACCAAATAAACAGTATTTTTTTATATTTTCAGTAAATAACATATAAGTATTAAATTAGATCCTGCCCTGCTACATTCTGCCCTGCTCTACATGAAGAATTAGTGAACGTCTGCACTTGTAGTAACAATTTGTGACGGATTCATTTTTAATGAAGATTATTCATTTTTGTTCTAGGTTGTTAAAGGAATATCCAGGTTTTGTGTTTACACCTCGCTCAAGAGAAGAGCTTCCACCAAATTTTCCCAGTGATATCCCTGGAATTTGTTATTTTCTGGATGCTTATATTCAAGGAACAAGCTCACAGACTTGGTTTCAAAAGAGAGATTTGGGAGATGGCAATGCCAATTTTTTGGGTGAGGAAACAGGAATAGACTAAAGTGTACATTCACAGGTGTATAGAATGAATTTATAAATATTTTGATTTTTTTTGTATAAATTGAAAATTTTTAAAAATGTATGAAACATGAAAGCACTTTAGATTGTTAACACCTGAAAGCCAGTATTAAAATTTCAGGAAGTATGTCACTGACTACTTTTATTTTTCCTTTGCATAAGGAACATAGTCATTAAAATAATGTTGTAACTTCACTGTTGAAAATGCTACTAAAAACTACATTTTCCCTGTGGTAATTTGTAAGTGCTACGTAACAACTCTCAGTTCTCTCTGTGCTGAGAATTCTAGATGTATTATACATGCAGTGTGTCGGGAAACGTAATGTGCAAGTGATGCAGCCACATGCAGTGTTGTGAGCTGGTGCTTATCAATGACTATTTAAATATATTTTCTTAGTGATTCCATAAGAAAATATCCATTAAAATATTGTCATTGCTATCACATACTCCTTTCAGTGCATCATTTGAGCCCCATCCTAGAAGCTGCTGACCATCTCCTAACACTGACTGGAGTCAATGTGTTGAGGGTGCTCAGCATCTTCTGGATCAGGCTGCTAACTGTAGCTAATACACATATACATAGCAGAGTTTGCTGCTTACTGTTTCATGAACTTTATTTCGTGTATAAAATGAATATAGAATAAAATACTGTATAATCACATACTAAAGTCTCTGTAATCATCAAACAATATTTTAGTTCTTGGAGTTTTTAAAATACTTTACAAAAAATAATAATATCCACTTGCTGTTATGTATTAGAGCAATAAATGTTTTCCTTTTGTTGTCATTTAAATTTGAAATGTTTTAAAAGAAGTGTAATAAAACATGCTTTGGAGTGTTTGCTTAGAAAGGAAATTCCAGTCAGACTGTATAAAATGGAACAGAAGCACACCAGTTTAAAGCTAGGATCCTTATTCAAGGACAGCAATGTGGGTATGATGTGTTATTGAAATGCTTATGGTATGCTTGATACAAAATTGCCAGGGGAATCTACAGGTGAACAGAAATGCTTTAAAACACATGAACACATATACGAAGTATTAATATTACTACAGTACCAGCTTTTCTATTGTGGATGATGGAACATGAGTGGAGAACTCTGAAGGGTCTGCCTCCAGAACTGGCAGAATAGAGTTAGTTACGAGTCCTGAGTTTCGGATTCTGCCTCTCTAACTAGCAGACCCATCTGCACAGAAATTTCTCTGTGCCGCAGTTTGATCCCAACTGCACTGCTTACACACATACAAATATTCCCAATAGTATCAAATATTATTAGTCATTATTCTAATCTCTTAAACTCCTGGGTTTTGGCATATCAAGCCATAAACATCTTTCCTCAAGGTACGTGCCGCTGAATCAGATTTTGCTCTCTGAATATTTACAGGGAGCAATTACATTATACTAAGGTGCCATTCTGTTCATTTTCTAAACTTGACTGGTTCATTCTGAAGCTCAACATACTATCATCTATTGTACTACTTTGCAGTAGAAACTCATACAGAACATGTACCATCAGAGCCTTGAGAAAAGTCCTTATAAGGGACCAGCACTAAGAACATTTTAAAAGCATATTTTAATTCAGATTTCCTGTAAGCAGCATTTGAACAAAACTTGAAACATTGAATCCTGCCATTGCTTCAGGTCTCCTATATCCGTCCAAGATGCTTAGATGATCTTAAAGGTCTTTTCCAACCTCAACAATTCTATGATTCTGCGAAATAATTCTGTGACACAAAAATGGAACCTGAAAGTTTCTCTCTCTATTGTATATATATACGCATCTCTCTTGCATGCACCATATATATACACGCACATGTAAAAGCATACATATTTGTAATATTTTTAACAGCGGTGTTTCAAGGAAGCAAGAACTATGCAAACCTTGGTGACTGATCTTTGCAATATTATTTTGGTCAGAAAATTCTGTTGTATTGACATAAATACTCAGAGGCTAGTAGCAGTCCCATGTGGGTGCTCATGGATTTAGAAATGTGGGAGTATTTGACTACTGACTCTTCAGTAGGCTCGTGAAATTAAGCCAGTAATGACTGAAGTCAGTAGGAAACTATCCATCCCTGTCATCTGTTGAATGTTAAAAAGCAAATAGTCTTTTCAATAAAAAGGATTTCTTATTCCATATCTACTGAATGGGAGGGACTCAGGAGTGAATTTCCTTTTGTCCCTGGGAAAGAACTATTGCAGGACTAGACGATGGCCGTTCTCAAAGCTAGATTTCATATAAATCTGTTGTTCGGTACGATGTTCATCAGGGCAGTTCCTGACACCATCCTAAGTGTATCTCCGTAAAATAAAATGTGCCCTAGGCCAAAGTTCTTATTACAGATCAAATTCATCTTCCAACATTACTTTTTGTACCTCTCTATTTTTTAATACACTCTGGGA
Source organism: Pluvialis apricaria (assembly GCA_017639485.1). Lineage (NCBI taxonomy): Eukaryota > Metazoa > Chordata > Aves > Charadriiformes > Charadriidae > Pluvialis > Pluvialis apricaria. The sequence continues at coordinate 48,535,428 of CM030010.1, read as the reverse complement.
TACATTACCAGCTAGGATAGGATTGCTGTAGAATTCTTTTTTATTTCACAAACTTTTTTTCTGAAAGGTTCAAAATATTCCCATGTCTACTTCAGCCTTAGTTCAGAGAAGAATCCTGGTAACGTGCTTAAGTGTACACATAAAGCAATATGCTTGAATCTCAGTGAAGTAAATAGGATTTAGGCACGTATTTAAGACAATGATACAAGAAAGTCCTTTAAAAGGTACTGGTGTTCAGATCTGTTCCACAAAAAAACCCGCAAGTCTATGTTTAGCTTTAAGCATAACTTAAGAATTTAGGTCTCGCTGAAGCTGTTCCTCTAAGTTTTTTGCTGAATGAATATGTATTTAATAAGGGACAATTATTTTTAACTAATCTTTTCACTTAAATCAAAGCCAATGGAAAAAATATAAATCAGAAAGCCAATAAGTGAATTGTTGAGATAAACAAAAGGAAGGCAATTTAACTGATATAATACTGGGAGATTTTGCAAGGAAATAAACAGTTGTTTTTAAGCTGATGTCTTGTATAGTATTATGTTGTATGATATTGTGAAAGTCTTCAGACTATGCAATGCTATTTATATAAATATAAAAATATCTTAGTATTATGTCCAAAACCAGTTTTTTTATTATGTGAATTTTTATTAGTTCATGAAAATTCTGTGGGGCTCGTTCCTGTTTACATTTACACTATGCGATGGAAGATACAGTTTTATCACAACTGCAATTTCTTTGCCAAAGAGGTGTAAAGGACCCTTGAAATAAATAAAAAGTGTATGCTTTGAATCCTAACAGTGACATAGCTACAGTAAAAGCTATAGCAAAAGAATTTAACTAATTGTATTTGATTCAGGCAAGACCCGATAAGATTTCAGGGAGATGTTGGAAAAAAAATCTCGTTGCTGGTGTCAGAGGAAGTGCAATTAGTGTGGAGCTGATGTTTTCTTTCTCTCTGAACTACTGTGCAAAAGCAAAACAAACGAATTCACAAAAACTGGCAAAACAGCGAAGTGCACAGATAATTGAGCCCCAGAACAGATCTACTTTTTCCTGTGAAATCTTACAGAGGAAGAATTCAGAACTCCCCCAAACTCAGTTTATTTCTCCCATCATTTTCTTTTGCATTCTCTGCAGAAACAGCTGCAACAGATAATACCCGAGGCAAAAGCAGTATTTCCAGCTGAAAGTCATCAAAGTTAAGGGGAATTTCTCTTGAATCTTGGCAAGGGGACCCTTTTGCAAACCCCACCCATCCTATAACCTAGCAGGCCACTCTAGCTGCTACCATTCTTTATGCCTGCTCATTGTTCTGCAAAAGCAGTGGAAGGGGAGTTTTTGTTTCCTGTAACAGCAATAATTTTTTGTGGCTATTTGCCATATAGCGTACAAGGGACTGAGCTGCTTTCAAAGCCCTGTTCCAGTTTATCAGAAGTCAGCTAGGCAGGAACCAAATTTAACTCTGAGGCTGTTTCTGAAAGGAAAGCTAGGACTTTCTTTTCTACCTCTAAAGTCTGCAAGATGAGTGCCACAACAGTCTTTAGAGACCTCTAAAACCATCTCTGATGGTATGGCTGTTCTGGCTGCTCACAACTGCATAGGAAGAAAATAATGAGATAAAAGCTTTTTTTTTTTTTTTGGATATCCCAATGCCATTTGCATGAGTTCACTGGCAGTCCTTTTCTGCAGAGCAAAGGGAGAGAGTAAAACTCACTGTCCTATGTTACTCAGCATTACTCTTATACTGAAGCAGAAATGAAAGATGGAAGATAATCAATGGTTCTGGAACCTCTGCTACATCCAGATGCAACAGTTTAAAGATACTCTCCTGAGCACAAACAGTAGGATCTGAATGTTAAATATGCAGTTAGGCTGGAACATGAAGCTGGAGAGACAGTCAAAGAAATAATAAACTGTGAAAGAATCTAAAACAAAGTAAACAACCTTGTAAAGTTGTGCGTCTCATCTGCTTCAGCAGATTTTTGATGCTGACAGTAAAGTCAAGCTGAGACAGTAGTTTCCTAATATAAATGGAAATGAGCGTACTGCTTTGCAGCCCCATTATTAGGGCCGCCTTTGAAGATCCGTACTGAAATTGTTTCCCATCTTCTGAGCAGTACGAAGCTACAGATTCTTGTGCCGCTACACCAACAAATGCCAAGTTTATAACAGTATCCTGCACACGCAGCATGTAATGGGAAATAACCTAGAGGAATACATGCAGTAACATCCCAAGGATGTGAAAAGGGGCAGATTAAGTCATAGATACACATCCACTTTTCTGATTTTTTTCAGCCCAAACAAAACCTGCCAAAGAAATATCAAGGACAGTAACATTCCCAGGAGCTTTGGACTACAAGCTTGTGAAAATCAGCAGGAGTCTGTCCACTGATTGCAGAAGGTGTTAGGGAAGATTTGGATGTACGGTTAGTTTGCTTTGCATGGATAAGATTATATTCTTCTTACAGGAGGATGCAACAGGGTCCACAGAGGTTCTCAAATTACACAGGTTATTGCATTACAGAACACCATTGACATATTGAGAGCTGTTTCATACATAGCTTGTCAACACCATAATTGGAAAATGAATGTAATGGTATAGTGAAATAGTGTATAGTGGTACAGTAGAAATAACGAATCTTGATGAAGTGATCTTAAAAAAAGCTTATTTCTGCACCTGAGAAGTATTATTATGACAATCCCAAATGTCAAGTCTCCGACCATTATGATTTGAGACAAATAACTAGAAAATACCCATAATTCAGTTTGATGTCAGTAAAGTAACTCCATCTTCAGTAAGTTAAATCCAGGAATACCATATAAGGCAGGATTTTTATTCAGGATTACAGTAACAGTATAAACTGTAAAAGCAAAGTCCAAAGTAGACAATGTAACTTATTAAAATACTTTGGTTTATAGTGTTTGTGTATTAACACAAACCATACTGAACTGAATGTACATGTTCTTTGCCAGCTAGTGGTTTTCCAAAGTGATTGTCTCAGCAACTGCCCTTTCATACAGCTTAAAAGGGTCCTATGCTACTTTTTGCTTTCATGGATCTCAACAAGAATTTCCAGATGAAGTTAGCATCTCAAATCAGGAAAAAACACGTATACCATCATTTAAAATGTACAGCAGATGTTTTTCCCCTGTAATCACTGACTGCAACTCTTTTGACTTTCTGATGGCCAATGCAGGAAACTCCTCCTGCAGACCATGTTCAGAGAGACACAAAGTGGAGAAGCTGCCTCGTGGATTTCAGTTACAGATAACACTTTCTGAAAGGCTCCTTTCACACCAGCAGTCCATCCCATGCACATGCTGGTTGTGGCTAGTGCCACAGCTACTCTCCCACTCTTGAATACCAAAAAGCAGCTGGGCAGCAGGTCACGAGCTGTACCTAGGGCAAGAGGATTCCCAAATGGGAATGCGATTGCGTGCTATAGTGAATAAACTGCAAGCTTTATGGAAGTGCATCAGATACAGTCCAAATGGTTGCGTGATGTGCACAATGCATGTGACCTAACAGTCCTCATACTGATAGGGTCAGGCCTTGACAACACAGCCCAATATTAACACCTTAGTCTGACACGTACTTTATCTTGTTTACTTACAGCCCTTCCTTCAGCTGAAACCAAATCTTGTCCAAGACCTACCAGATAGTCTTGATTCAGCAGGCATCTGGAATGGAGGCTGGTCCCTCTCAGCAAATCACTTGGTTGAATTCTTTGATTCAGCATCTTCCAAACTTTCGAAAGGGGATCCCTGTTTTAGAAAACTAAATCAATCATTGTCTGCTTTAACTCTGCCTGTGCTGTTTTCAGTTCACATTTTATAAATCTCCCCTCAGATGCTAGAACTTCCAGTTGTATTGCAATGGCTTAATTGCAAGAACAGCCTGCAAATGCAACCTATCGAGCCTGAACCAAATCAGAAGAAGAAAGGCAATTACACAACTGTCTAAAGCAATTTTGACCTTTGCAGATATCAGCACATTTGAAAAAGTATCACTCAGGTACACAAAAGTGCCAGGATAATCTACTTTCCAAAAACCATATCCAAAGTGAATTTTATATAATCTCTCTAATATCATTTTATGAGCATGGGGGTTTACCCTATATACAGATTCAGCATGTGGATTCCCTTGAATTGATTCTCGATTCAGTCTTGTCGCTTCCTGGCCCTGTGCCAGCACACCCTGCCTGGGATGTGCTGTCAGGACTTCCTTGACATTTTGTATCCTCAAAACTCTTTTATAGGTGTGTGAAGAGGAAGACTACACAACATCAGAGAGCAAAACTCCCAGGTGTTGTCTTAGATCTTCCAGTAGTGTAGATTCACTACCACCAGTAGGCACACAAAGACTATAAAGGCCATGTAGCTACAACATTTGTATTGTAGGATATGTCTTCCCATTTTCCCAAAACTTCCTTCCTACCAAATAGGAATAGTAGACGGTGACCTGATGTAATCAAATCCTAGTTAATTGGTGACAAGCTGACCCCTCCTCAGCTGTAGGGAAACATAGCCTTTCGTCTGATTACAACAGCATGATTTATTACATCATCTCTGTTGCTAGTTTCCTGGAGATTTAAGAGATTCCTAGAGATGTGCACGTCTTCAGGTTTTGTTTGTTTTTTTACACAGATATCTTCAACCAGTAGTTTCGCTGTTTCTTCTAAAAATTTTCTTTCTTCAAAATTAGCATATTATTTGTATGGTTTTAACTGGTTATATTGAAACTTTTGTTCTTGGTCATCCTTTAAAAAATCCAGAATTGGTTTTCCCAGTAGATTTGGAATGTGTTAAACTAAGTAGAACTGATTATTAGGCCTACATGACCTAAAAGCAGGGTTTCCCTCTACTGTTCTTGGAATGCCTACTGAGATGAGGTTTGCCAAATTTCTGATGGCCATCCACCAGTAATTTGTCTCCTTACTTACTAGCAATTTTAACAGGCTTTAACACAGATTCGAAACATGAGATTTCAAAAGATTTTAAATGTTGTCATTTGTTAACTTACGTGGAAATTCCAACACACATACTCCATCTTTGGGGTTGTTTGAGTTTTTTTCTTTTTTTCATAAAGTATGTGAACAGTTCAAATTTTAATCTTATTTTGCACTATCTTACTAAGGTCTGAACTTTAGTAATTTTACTTCCATCTGGACTGATTAGCATCTATGGCTCTACTGACTTAATGTAGCAAGGTCTCTGCCCATGAGCTACTACAGTAGTAGTCCATCAAGTCCTATAATCCTCCTCGGGATCCTCCTCCCATGATCACTTGAATATATTATGATGCTTTTTAGGCAAGCAAAAAAAAATCAGCAGTCTCCTCAGGATTTTTATTTCATACACTGAGGCCGGGTATGGCCTCAGGTGGTACAAAGGGCTTTAAACTAATTGGGTTTTTCAAGTGCTGCACTGTCTTTTTTTGTTCCATGTACGTGACAACATATGATGACAGTGTTTTTTCTGAACTGCCCTTGGCATGTTGTCAGCAATCCTCTGCTCAAAACTTCCTGTTTTAAGGGTCATACCTTACTTGGAGAACCCTTTGAGAAATCATATGCAGCAGGTTACTGATACAATGCAGCGTTTATTCACATTGGCTACTGACAAGGACTCAACACCACAAAAATAAATTACTGAAAGCACTCATTATTATGCTTTTACCTTCACTAGCATTTGAAAAATGAATGCACAGAAATGGAAATGCCTGTGATCATTTTGCCCCTCAGATTCTTCACTTTTTAGGGGGTTGCATTGGGATATGAAACCACTGGGGAAACACTTCTGTTCCTGTGAAGGCAACCACTGCAGGGGGCCCCGACACCAGAGCACACACGGCCCTAGCCGTACCTACCTAACCGCTGGGAACCTCGGCACTCGGGTTAAGCTTCTGACGCAGCGTCAGGCGGGTCCCAACAACTCCAGATGAAGAAAACCATTTGGAAAACCCTTTTTGATGCCTAGGGAACTGTACTACAGCGGTTCGAAGGGTTCCCCGCTGAGGCGAGCCTCGGGGGAAATAAAACGGAGCGGGACGTATGCATTTCCTAGGCCTGTCCCTCCTTCCCCTCCCACACACGCCGGCCGGGCCGCGGGCACTGTTACCCCGCCGACCGCCGCCGCCTCAGCACCTGAGGAGGAGCAAGGCAAGCCGCAGACCTGGCAGTGCGCTTCGGGAACCCACCGAGCTGCCAGGGCACCGGCCCTGCCCGCCGCCCTCCAGCTCCCGCCGCCCGCAGGCAGCGGCGCCCCTCTCCCCCTCCGCCCATGGCGACGGGCCGCGGCCCCCGCGCGCGCCGCTCCCACAGCCTCGCGCCCAGCCCCCGCCCCACCGCCGCCGCAGCCCCCAGCCACCCGCAGTCCCGCCTCCGCCTCTGATTGGAGAAAGAGCACGGCGGCCGCGCCCGCCATTGGATACTCGAGCAGCGGCCGCGCTCACCATTGGCTGTCGGCGGATGCCACTCGGGGCGGTGGCGGCCGGGGGAGGTGGTGAGGCGATCGGGACCGATCTTCGCGGCGGCGGCGGCGGCGGCGGGGTGGCGGCGGCACCATGGTGAGCTCCGCCGGGCCACCTTCCCTACCCGTGCGACCGTGGCGGACGCAGGACGTCTGGGGCCTGGCCTGATGTGGTCTGGTCTGCGTGGTCCGGGCCCGGGCCCATGGCGGGAGGGAAGATGCTTAATCCGCTTGGGAAGAGGGAACCGTGAGGGGAGCCGGGCCCCAGCCCTTTGTTTTGGGGGAGACCGGGGTTAGGGGGGGCGGGTGTGGGGTGTTTCGGAGGGGTTGCATCCCGCCGGGGTGACGGGCCCCGGGTTGGGAGGGGTGGGGTGGGACGGGATGGGATGCTGCGGGGCGGTGGAAGGGGCTCCCCCGCCCGGTGCCTGACCGTGCCGCCGCCTCGCCCTGCCCCGCAGTACGGCTTCGTCAATCACGCCCTGGAGCTGCTCGTCATCCGCAACTACGGCCCCGCCGTCTGGGAGGACATCAAGTAAGTGCGTTGGTGCCTCTCCGCGCCTCTGCGTGCCGCGTCCCGCCGCGGGGGCGGGCTGGGCCCCGCGGGTAGCGGGCAGGGCGGCCGCGGCCCGGCGGCGCCCCGTTTGCCGCCCCGCGCGGCTGCTCGGTACCCGCAGGTCTGCGTGAAGGTCCGCCGTCCGTCGGCGGCTGGCAGCCGTCCCCGGGAGGTGGCTGGCAGCCGCTGACAGGGCCGGCACGGTTTCTTGCCGCGCCTGGTCCCGCTCGGGGCCTTTCTGAGCGGCCGCGGAGCCCCGCCTTGCGCCGTCGTTGCCCATCTGCGGGAGCCGCAGCGGAGGTGGCATTGATCGCTGCGTTTGGCCTCGGTTTATACGAAGCGTATGGCAGAAGTAACGGGCGGGCGAAACGTCCCAGGAACCACGGAAGCCCTGCCTCGAGTCAGACCACCGGAGGAACCATCCAGCAGTCACATCTCTTTGCGTTCCTGAAGGAACGGAAATGCAGTTTTTGGCTACTAAACTCTTATCGAAAACTAGGGTGAGATTTTGGTAATGTGCTCAGCTTGAAATTAAAAAAAAGTCGCTGCTGTAAAGAAATACGTGTAAGAATGCACGTGTAAGAAGGCTTTTTGGCTTTCTTCTCTTGAACCTGATTTCTTGTGTCCAGCCTCTGCTTGTCTGGCTGTATAGCATTTTTCCAAGGAGATAACTGTCTTCACTTTAAAATTTTGATGAATTGTGGGATTGCACAAAACGTTTGAAGTGAGTAGTGCAAACAAAATTCTATTTACCATGAATACGGTAATATTGATACTTGGGCAGAACTACAAGAAATATTTTTAAAAAGGTATAAGTGCTTACAGATTTGTAAACTTACTTTGTAAGGCTTCAGGTGACTGTGTAGTTAGAAGAAAGGGTTTAATGTAATCTCTTGATATTGTATGTTTTAAGGGAGAAATAGGTTATCCACCTTGGAGAAAATGGTCTTATTTCAACTGGACACGTTCTTCTATACTCCTCTCTCCCATTCATTTTGGATCAATTTTGATATGTCAATGTAGCTGCCCTGCCATCATCCTAATACAATTCTTGGAGTTAAAGGACTGCTCTTGACTGTGAGATTTTTGTGACCATGACACTTTTTTTCATTAATCCATTCATTAAGAATGTGGTAATCTTACACAGTAGCATGAAATCAGAGAATAATAGAAGCGTTGGCTGGAAGGGACCTCTGGACGTCGTCTAGTCCAGTCTCTGTTCCAACCAGGACTGTTACCGGCACTAGATCAGGGCTCAGCTATGACTTTTGTCTTGCTGAGTCTTTAAAATCACCAAAGATGGAGAGTCCACAGTTCTGGTTCAGCAGACATTCACTGTTTCAGTGATCCCTGACAGTTAGTCTATAAATTACTTTTTGCAAATGCAGTTCTATGGATTGCATTGATGAGTCTTCAGTGAATGCCACACAGTTTTGTGCTGTAAGTTAGGTGAGCTATATGAGTTTATTTTTCTTACCTTATCTAAACGTACTGATCTGTTTTGAATTCTCATGGTTTGAGACTGGCTTTATATGACACATGTAAGATAAGAGACTTCATGAAAAATATAGTGATACAGACATCATTTTCCATTAAAATTATAATAAAATATATATAAAATATCAGAAAGAATGTTCCCTCTTTACTGGCATGCCATCCCTTACCAAGATGCCTTTGACTATTATGGTCCAGTTTTGTCCAGATTACCCACTGAACAGAATTTGTACTTCAGATTAATCCATCTGAGAAGATACAAAGTTTCATCTTCTAGTACAAGATCATGCTGCACACTGTTGGAACCTGGTCATAATTCCTGTTGCATCCTGTCTCTAAGATTTTACACATATCTGAAAGAATACTGAAGATAACTAAAGCCTATGAGGAGTATTACTCATTTAACATTTTGGAGAAATTTAATAAAAAGATAGGAAATTTTTGCAAAGGTCAGCTGTGAAAATTCAGGAAGCTGCTACTACATCCTGTTTCTGTTTTTCATCTGAGAAACCTTTCTGTCCTGTAGCAGCCCAACAGGTAGGCTCTGCTGTTAACTCACAGAGAAGATGGCTTTCTGGAAACTGTACCACACCACCACCAAAACAGTAGAATGGAACATGGTCTACAAGAAAGAACCAACATATATGCAACAGCTGCCATAGCTTCTTATGCTAAAAGTGTTTGCAACAGGGTATTTATTCAGCAGGACTGATCTTAAAAAGTAGTGTGTCCTCGAGTTTAGAAACCAGCAAACGAACCCCTATCTATTTCACTAGAAGAGATTATAGTGGTACTGGTTTAGGGGGTGGTACAGGGTCAGCTGATAGCCACTAAATGTTTGTAGTTCTAGGTACTTTAAGTTCCTGTGGTGCACTTACAGACATGTTGTGGAAGAGGTTAGATGTTTTACCTTACGTAAGCAAATACAGACTTCTTGCAAAGGCCTTGTTGGAACTGTTAATCATTTAGGAAAAAATGGGAAGATACAGACCAGTGTTGTAGCATGCTGGGTCGAATCAGTTGAATCACTGATGATTGAATTGGAGGAGTAATTGTTGAAGTCAACAGTCTTTGGCTGTTTAAAAAAATGAAAGGAACTTTGCACTGTTAGTGTGGTTGAATTTGCAATAACTTAAGCATTTCTGTGAAGGCGAAAGGCCTCTGGGTAGTTCAGTACAAAATTTGGCATCTAAGCCTTTTATTTTTATGTTGAGCTGATCACATATTGCTATTTTGTTCTCCTTGAAGTCACTGCAGAAGCTGTGAATCAGCGTTGCAGAGCGGTGGGTTGGGATTGCCGAGTGATTCTCAAATGCCAGTGGGTGAATTTGTACTTAATATTGACAGAAGTGAAAAGAAAACATAGAACTGAATAAACTGAAGTAATGAAAACAGGCCATTCTTCAAATAAGTACATTCAGAAAAGTTAAATACAGAATTGAAAGGATATACTGCATCTGGAGCATGAAAACTCTTCTGTAGCTTCTTCAGTCAAAAATGACATTGAATGAAGTTCTTAAACACAGAATTTGGGGGACCAAATAGTTAAATTTGATGCTTTTATGAGAGTGGTGTTTTTGTTGCCATCACTTACTGTTAACTGAGAATGATGACTTCATCCGCTTTTAAAACAGAGCATAACTAAACAACGGACTTTTTTTTACATATCAGGCAACCTTTACAATGAGGCACTAAGCTCATGGAAAAATTACAGTATATACTCTGAAATTTTACTGAATATCAGTTTTGTTGGCTCAGTGGAAATATGGCTTGGTTTTGCTAAAGAACTAGAATTAAAATGCTTAAAACCCAAAACAATTCAAAGCCATCTATTTCTGAAACAACACTGTTGAATTCAAAATAAGATATGGCATATGAGTGATGAAAGGTGATCTTGATTTATGGAGCCTTTATTCATTTTCTTAACCACAAAATCTCAAAAACTTGTTTCTCCTTAGCCGTTCTCTGGCTGCCACTCATAGAATTGAGAATTTGGGCTTGTGGACAGTTTTGTTGTCATGAAGCCCTAGAAGCCTTAGAGGAATTTAGCGAAGCTGGATGAGAGTGGGAGAGTGAGAGCCAATTGGGAGAGTCCTTCTGTAGTTGCTGAATTCTGCAGTAGCAGATTTTTCTTAGTGGAAAATGAAGATGATTCGGCATAATAATTTCTTTTGCTCACTGGCAGTTGTAAGCTGCATATGCACTTCTCATTTTAGTTCACTCCTTCAGTCCTTGGAAGGGAAGACTTAGGACCTGGAATACATGGAGACATGCTTCTTTGATCAGCACTCCACTAGCTTTGCAAAGAGTTATTAGTAAATAAACTGTTACTTAGTGTTGTTAACTACATTTTTTGTTGGGAAGGCATTTTTCATTTGTCCCTTCCTTGCTTAAGAGAAATCCTCTGTCAAATCGCTTATTTTGTCATCATTACATCCAGAGGGCTATTTCAGATTGTGTGGCCACAGTTGCAATGGCTTGAAAAGATGGTTCTCAAGATTCCTTTGGCATTAGATATCTTCAATTCCTCTGCAGCCAACATAAACACTAGCTAACAAAAACTAAAAATTGTCAGGCCTGACCATTCTCACATACATGCAATTGCATGTGCTCAGGTCTGATGAAGGCCAAATTTGTACTGCTGGGTGATATGGTGGTGTGTGAATGTGACAGTAAGTAGTGTGTGTGGATTTACTGTCTGTGTACCTGTCCAAAACAAAACAGAGAAATTACCCACATTAGAAAAAAATAAAATAAAATCCAAGACTTACGAAGTTCTGTCTCCTCTGGTATGTTTTTGTGGTGGACATAGTTAAACAGGTAAGTGGCTATATATTTTTAAAAGGCGCTTCTATCATGATAAAATCTGAGCTCTTCTGCCACAGGTGTTACATCTGGCTGAGCTCAAGAGCCAATATATGTGAAATTCTGACCATTCCATTCAGCAGCTCTAAACATTTAATTGCGTAACAAGTGTTAACAGGGATATCTTCTTGAAACAGCTCCAGGACAATATGTGTGAGCTAGAGCAATGTTGTCAGCAGGGAATGTGTACGCAGTCATTTATCCTGTGTTTCCCAACAGTATCCCTCTGTGTTTGATTAAATGAATACAGGGTCTTCCCATGGGCTTCTAAATCTGAATATAGGCCAGGTTAGGTGCTCAAACTGTGACACTTTCAAATATATTGCCAAGAAAAGGAATGACAACTCAAATATCTTGTTAAGAAATGCATTAAAATGCTTCATCACAAGACTAGAATAAGTTAGTATTTTTCCCACAGAGCTACCTGAAAGATCTGTTTTTGGGAAATAAAATGGCATAACCAGTCAACTGCAGTCTTTATCATCTTCCTTCTTTTTCTACAGCAGGAGTCCCCACAAAAACATGTGTAGCCTGATGAGCATGGAAAAACCAGCACAGAAGTTGAAAACTCTGTGTTTAAAAAAAGTAACTACCTAGAGGTCAAACCACTTTTTAATTTATTCTAGAAAATAATATCTGTGTTGAAACTTGCACAGTAGCAAAATAGGCATTTTGTTCCCTGAGAGCCATGTATCCTTTGCTGGCTGTACCTTGGCTTGGGGTGCAGAAGGCAAGTAATAGTCTTATTTTCCTGGTGCTCAATGCTTAATGTAGAATTCGGGCATCATCCTTAATTCTACAAAGGGCACCTGTCTTTTGTGGGTTAGGCTGGCATGTGCTGTCCACACATGCTATTAAAGCCAAGACTCCAGGTCCGGGGAGCCTGCTGGATAGCACAGGCTTTACATGGACCCCATGGTCTGGAAGTGTACACTAAGAAAGAGCAAAAGTCAATCATTTGTCCTATGAGGAAGCAAGTTTTTGTTGTTCTCCCCCAAACCTCACACGTTATCACCTACCAAGGCTCCAGGCTAGTTGACTCTTCAGAATTTGTTTTCTGTAACTCTCCTGTTATGGTTAAAATGGCGAAACGCTGAGGGTTGAAAAATGTAAGTGCTGGTGCAATGTAAGTGGAAAGCTTTTCTCCTCAGTTTCAAATTGGGTTCAGCTGAAGTGGTGGAAAACCCTGTACAATTTGGGGGAGTGAAATAAACTGCAGGGCTATCATTTCCCTTTAGAAAACTAAACAGACACAGAAACTTCTGCGTTGTATTGGTAAAGGTTAACATAGGTCAGACTTCAGTTACTCAGGGTGGCTTTTGCAGTAAAATATAGGTGATTTAGGAATATGTGTTTATTGGGTAATTTTTCAAAGGCACTCCTAGCGGTTAAGTACATCAGTGATGTTGCAGGTTTGCTGCTGAAGTCAGGAGAGGTAGATGCTTTTATTCATTTATGCATTTAAAAATGTCCTCCACTGACTTTCACTAGAATTTAGATACTTATGAACTCATAGACAGGATGTGATATCCTGATTAATTTTGTTTGCAGTTATATTCCAAAATAGTAAATAATATAAAATCAAATAATATAATAGAAAATCTACTCAACTCAGACTTTAAGAATATATACTACAGGTTTTTTTTTACAGTGGACAGACTTGGATTTTTTTTTAAACTTGCATTGTTTCCTGCATAGCAAAATCTGTCCATTTTTGTGCTTCTTCAACAAAGCAAATAATAAATGAACTTTTATAGCTGCAGAATAAAGGCACTAGCTTGACTTAGTGTCTGCATACTGAGTTCAGAATGTCACCTTGTCAAAGATGTTTTTTTCTATTTACTAATATGGCAAAGCATAATTTACATTTGTTGACAAATCCTCTAAAAGTCAAGGTTTTGGTCTATTACTGTTGCTTAGCACAATGTAATAATGTAATAATAATTCATGCTTTAGTATAGTTTGCCTTTTCAGAAACCTAGAAAAATACACACAAAAGCTGTAATGAAAGACTGTTGTTGCAAGTTGTGTCAGTAATCTCTTAAGAGGTGTTGGAATTCAGATAACTTGTAGGTCTGATGCTCGTTGGCATGTAAAGTCCATGAAAGCTGTGTTTTGAGCATAGAAAGTGCTGAGTACCTTGAAAAAACAGGTCCACCTGTCTCAAACTGGGCACCGAAAATTAATGAAACCTTTCTGATCCATGGTAGTCTTGCCCATTTAAAATGGAAACGGTATAATTGGCCTCATGAGATTGTTGGAGAGCTAATTAACGCTTGTGCATGCGAATAGTATAAGGGTCAATTCCACAGGAAGGCTTGTTAGAAAGGAATAATTCTGTCTTCGGAGCTGGATTTGAAAGCTATGCTGTAAATCAAGCCTGAGGTTATATATCGATGAATGGGATAAAAGAAAATACAGCATAGTTGTGCATTAACTGGGTAGGATCTAGCCTCAGTACTGAAAGAACCCCGGTAGCCTGGAGGGAAGGGAACAGGCTCCGGGAGAGGCAGGGAAATGTGGCTTGGAGCAAACTTGACTAATGTTGCTGTGAGAGGTACCGGGGTCCATCTTTCCTGCTTTCACAAAACCACAAAAAACCCTCATCAAATCCTTATGGCTCTTTATGAGGCACTCGTTTTATTTCTTCATAATAATTCTGGAAAATGTCATGCTTTCTAAGTTTTCAGCTGACCATAGTTTCTATATATAGGGCAATCCTTTAAAAAGCATGTAAAACTACCATAGTCTATACCAATCTATCTACAGTGATAACAGTGTCACTTCTGCTAGGAGAGAAGATGGATAATCATCAGCCTAGAATGTAAAGTTTTTGGAGAAACTATATTTGTATATGTATATACCTATACATGTAAATATTTACATATACCTGTGTGTGCATATTATGTCTACATAACTGCAATGAGGCCTGGGTGATAAAAATGCATACTAAACAAAAGATAAGAATCAAAGACCCGTACAAAATGTGAGGTGTGGTGTTTCAATTAGATATGTGAAGCAAGTGAAAGGCCTTCCAGTTACTTGTGGTGTTTCTCAACAAGGACTGATTTGCAAGAAAACCTTGGTGCCAGCCTCCTTTTGAACATCTGAGCGTCGGTTTGGATATGCCTAGGACTTCAGTTGGGTTTGGTTATATGGATTATGGAATGCCTTTGGGATTTCTCCCATCAAATTGCTGGCTTTCCTATTCCTTTCTTACGTACTCCTCTTCCCAGGAACTGTAGAAAACCTCCAGATAGCTAACAAGTGGGTTATGGATTTTACCACATAGGCACGTATAGCTGTATATCGCAGTGGTGGTAATCAGTCCTATGTGAATCATCTCTCCTGCTTTGTTGAACTGCTGTGAGCTTGCTTGGTATTTCTCTTTCCCAGCCCACAACTAATTTAGTATAAATAATGCTTGCTTTACAATTTACCTAAAGTTACTGATTCTTTCATGCTCAAAACCATTGCAGACATACTGTGTTAATTATCCTAATTGTCTTCTCACCATGAACACTGATGAAAAAATAGACTATTCACTGGAGTTTTAGATTGGAAGTCCGTACTTATTTTGGGTCATGTAGCACTCAGCTATAATTAATTGCTGTGGTCTGTGAAAAAACATGAAAATTGATTTTTCGCTGCCTCCTTAACACCATGTTAACCCAGTGCTGAAGATGGAGTGCTCCATTCAATCAATCTCATAATAATTTTGAAAAAAATACAGATTACTTATAAATAGATGTCAGAAAGAGACTTTGGAAAGCCATTAGTGGTGAAAGGACAATAGATTATTTTTTTTAATCCATACGCCTCTTACCATTAATGAGTGTTTATTCAGAAGCTGGTGTTAAGTAGGAACATTTATTGTTGTTAATGTTTGTAAGTCCTTATTTCATATTATTCCAAAGTTCTAAGCAGTATTTTTTGAGTTTTCTTAAAACTGATGCTGAAGAGATGGTTCTTCATGGGTCTGGGGGTTAATATTCACAAGATTTATAGGGTCGGGACACTACACTTCCTGCTCCTTCAGTTCCTCAGAGCGGAAGGACCTGCTTGGAGGTCAGGAGTTTAAACTTTGTGGATGCCAAATTCTTTAATTCGCCTGGGAAAGACTTGGCTAAAAGCAAATAGTGGCATGTTGTGAAACATGGTGTGAGTGTTCTTGCAGTATCTCTCAGGTACTTTGCAGTTTTCCCAGAATGGGGAAAGTGCTTTTAGACCTGTCAGGATACCAGGTGTTAGAAATGTATCACTCACTCTTATGAATGCAGTGCTTAAAAGAGTATTTTGTAAATACCATTCCTTTTAGTCCACTTATGTAAAAGGAAGCAAAATTATGCTGGTGTTATATTTTTAATATTTTTAGTATTTGGAGTAGTAGCAAAGAACTTGTACGTTTGTTAACTGTATCTTCTAGGATTATCTTGTTTTGAAAACCTACTTTAAACACTCTCATATCCAGCCTGTAAAACTGGGAAACAGCTCAGAGATCTGAAGTCTATAAATACACCTATTTACTTTACCCAGAACGTCATTTTCCTGGACAGATTCCCATTTTTATTTAATCTTGTAACTTAATATAATTTATGTTTTTCCCAGCTGGGTGTTTTAAAATATCCCTGGACTATCCACAACATGTACAAGTCTATTTTCTTTTTTTCCTTTTGGGAAGAGTGAGAAGAGTAGTTCAATATTTTTAATAATTTTTAGCAAAGCTTCTTTGTGAAATACTTGAAAAAAAGATGAGAAGCATTTCGAAAACACAAACCATCTGTGAAGTAATATAATGAGCAGTGAGTTTGCCATTTTAATGTAAAAGCAATGCAAAGACGATGATTCTGGTTTCACTGATACCATCTTTAGTTCTGACACATGTAATTCTGTTTAATAGTGTTACTCTTGGAACGGCATTGAACTTGACATGCTCCTATCAGTGAGATCGGAACCATGCGGGGGTTCTAAGTGCAGTAGTGTTATTTTGTCATTAAGATTGTTTTGACTGGTCTCTTCAATTTAATGAGCACTTTTTCCATCCTTGGTACACCAAGAATAGTTAAGCACAATGGTGGCAAAAGTCCCAACACAAACAATACCTATCATGGAAGAGGTCCGAGAGGTGGTCTTGGAACTAGCTGCTGTTGTGGTGTGCTCAAGGTGACACACCCAGGGCCTGCACTTAGCACTGGAGTTTTGATAGGAAGAGATCCAGTTGTGCTTTTGGGACACTAGATGATCTGTTAAGGTGAAACCAGAGGCTTCTAAAAGGTCATGTTACGTCGCTGGATGACAAAGAAGCCTGTGTATCTTCGGGATACAAAGTAATCGTTCCTTGCAGTCTAGTTTCATCCCTTTTTCCTGTTTGTATCTGTTAGATTTTCTCAATATTTACTGCATGCAAAGTTCTCTAATGAGAAGGGTTCTTTTTCTGTAAGAATTTTTTTAATTCCAGCTTTATGACTGACTACAGAGAAAGGATAGCAGGTGCTACTTCACATGAATAAAAAAGTTCTGACAGCGGCAGCCTTCTTCTTGATCGTGATTTACTCAAATTCCCTTTGAATGCTGCAATCTGACTGCAAAACTACATTAGAATCCAGTTTGTGCAGAATGGGCTATATAAGTAAGACCAACCTGACGTGGCATCAAGTCCAACTATGTTGTCTGTAAAATCTCTAAAGATGGCAAAAGAAATCCTTACTCCATCAAAACAGAGAAAATATTTCCTCTATGTGAAATAAAAACGTGTGCAATCTGTGGTTTAAAAATCTACAGTGCAAGATCTGTTCTGATTTTAAGAATGTTTTTTTGTCAGAATGTTTGTCCACACTTAACATCCATGTCTGTGAATTATTAACATTAGCTTTGAACATTAATAGTGTGTTTTCAAATACTAAACTAGTTTCACAATGGGAAAGATTTTCAAAGGGGCCATTGTACACACTAGTATCACCTGTAACGCTATTCTGTGCTGCTAGACCGACAGCAGTTTGGGGGGGTGTTAGCATGACTAATGGGGGAAAGGCTGCTTTAAGATTTGATCCTGCTTTGATCTACTCAACAGGAATTTTTCCATTGATTTCAAGGTCAAACCTGTACGTGAAAAATGGCCTCTATATAGCATTGTTATTTTCCATGGTGCAATGGTTAAGTTTCTTTTTTTCCAAGTAAACTTCCTCACAGTAACCTGGATAATATAAACATTCTGGAGGAAAACAAAAGCATTTAAGAAAAATTTGGGCTGGAATCTTTGTTTCCCACCATTGGAATAGCTCTGTGATTACATTCAAAATTAGTCTAGAGTAAATAAAAAGGGCTGCCAGACTCTAGCAGTTAGGACAGGCATAACATAGGATGTAAGTTTTGAACCATGTCATATCTCATCCCGTGTGCTGACAACAGGAGTCAGTTTGGGCAAGAGCATTAAAATCCTGGATTTTTTTAATGTTTTGAATGTAAACTTACTGGGGAGCAAAGCACACCCTTCTTTTGTCTCTGGAAATGTAAATAAGATGTTAATTGTAAATTCTGTTCTATTTGACTTAGAAGTTATTTTGAAAGAAAGGCCATATAAAAGTTACAATTTTGCTACTGTAGTGCTGCCACTTCACCAAAGAATTAACCAGGGCTTGGGAATTTGCCAGAGCTTGTTGCTTTTGGCTCATTTCCAGTCAAGCCTTTAAGAAAGCCACCAACATGTTATTGCTGTTAATGCCTTTGTGATCAAACACCGCAGTCTGCAGAAAACATTAGAGCTGTGCTAATTTACTCCCACAGTTTTATCTGGTCAAAAACTGGGAATAAAGATTGCAGCAAAACATTTCAAGGAAAATGCCACAGTTGTTCATAAAGCTATGGATTATGAAGTTTTCTATGAAATGTCGTCAGCCCAATGTAAATTTGTTGCATCTAAGGATGCTGTGTTATATTGCAGTTCTAGTCCCAGCTCATGAACCGTCTGTCAGCCAGGACAGGGAAGCTCTTCTGGTCTTTTTAGGTTTGCATAGTCAGGTTTGTAGCCGTACCTTGTTGTTCCACACAGGGAAGTTTATTCTCATATGTGGTACTCAAAGATTATGGGTTTAAAAACAGCTATATCACCCGGGAGGAGTTACTGTTGAGGGACCGCCAATGACAGCAGCTCCGCAAAGCTGACAAAGCAACCTCAATTTTAGTATTAGTTATAACAGTTTTCACAACACTATCATATATTTCTTCCTATCACCCATCTTGTAGAACCAGTTCTGTAGTGTAAATGCAGGCAGGTTTGATAGATCAGGTAGGGGTCAGGTGATTACGTGAGAAAACTGCAACCATGAGGGAACAGTTTAGGGATTGCCCGTTCGCCTGAATGTGCATTTCGATTACTTTGTCCTGTTTCGTAGGCTGCTGGTGGTCACATCATGGTCAGCCTCTCTGGTGCTGATAGCTGTGATGCTGTGCTCCCTGATACAAGTTTATTAGACAACCTGCAATTTTGTAGACTTACTGAAGGACAAGTGCCTGTGTAAAAACAGGAGTGTTTTCACATTGCATTGATCATTTTGTATAAGCTTGCAGCAGCATTTCCACATCACATGTAGTCTTAAGGCTAATCAAGTATTTCAGAGAGAAAGACTTTTGGAAGTTCTCACTGCTGTCAGATTACTGAGGGAGGCAGAAAGGCTTCAGAAGCTGCAGACCCAGCTCACTGCAGGCAGGGGAACGGCTTCAGCTGGCTTCACTGAGCCTCCTAGCCTGTCTTCAGCCACTCGGCCTGGCTACGTGCTGCTCTGTATGCACACCAACTTCTGTGAGCAGGTGATGAAGCAGACAGGGGAATCCATCCAGCAGAAAAATGACCCAGAGGAACAAATATCTAGCTGAATTATATTTCAGTTCAACACCTAGCTAAATGGTTGGAATGTACCAGCACAACAGGGCATAGAGGTATGGAGAAGGAATTGTCCTGGAAAGAAAGAAAAAGTCCTGGAATATAATAATTTCCAAGGACAGGCTTTAAAAAAGCAGTTTATCTTTTGACACAGGTTTAGATCAGAGATTGTCATGGATTTGTCATATTTGTAGGACAAGCAAAGAGATTTTTGCCTACCTGGTTTTGAATTAATCCCTTGCAGGAGTAAATATTTAAGTTGACAAATTTTCTAGAAAAAAAATCCCAAAATGAGATTGGCTTTTGTTGGACCACATTTTTTTAATATACTTTTCTCTGTTTTCTTAAAATAAAAATAGCTAAAAGGCATGACATGTTGTTGTTGTTGTTGTTTAGGAGTATTAGCCTGCATTACAAGCACTGGGTCCTTTTCCTGTGCTGCTGGAACGCCCAGCAGGACTGCTAATACTGGAGAGTGAAGCCTTAGAGCAGTGAATTTCACCCCAGAAAATTAAATCCAAGGAAAGCAGGTGTGATTGCTAATTGAAATATTTTTTGTTTAACTTTATCAATAAAATTATTTTAATGGTAAATACTTCACTAAGGCTACAGAGAAGGTGGCTGCTGGGTGATCCAAAGCATCTAGAGAAAAATGGAGAAAAAAAAATAAATAGTCTAAATGGAACAGGCATTAAAATAACCAGTGGTGATTTTAAAAAGTGGTGGCTCAAAGAAACTGCAGGCATAGAAGAAAAACTTTGACAAAGTAAACTAAGGACAATTAAAATAAGAAAAAAGGAAGCATGGCTTGGCACAAAGAAGGAAACAGGAAAAGTTCCAATCAATGTAACTGGAAAGAAATGTAAGAAGTTTTGAAAGAGATACCATCATCATCAAACTGGGTCAATTTTTAATAGAGAAAATTCTCACACGCAAAAACTATGTCTACTGGGTTGTGCAAGTATGCAGTATTTTTGAGGATGTTCATTGCTTTTCCAGATGTGTGTGTTATCCTTTGTGGTTTGGCTGAGATCAGAGAGACTAAAAGAAATCACAGTGTCTTTCAGAGATGTGGGAAAGTTTGTTCACTCTTTGCAAACTTCCCTCCAAACTGTATCTGACTTCCAGCTACATATCATGTTATGAGAATCAAAGAATCAAGATGGTTTTCTTTTCTCATATTAATTTCAGTTCGGTTCTTAGGAAATATAAACTCTGCCTTCTTGTCCCTGAGTGACCTCATGCTTCAAGACAAAGTTTCCCACTAACAACTCCAGCTCTCCTTCTACTTAGGAAAAGAAGGAATATGTGGCATGGGAGCTGTTTTCAGGAATCAGTGAGACTTGATGTCCTGCAGGCTCATCTGAAGTTTTCAGAGAATGGCTGGGGAAGAGGACCAGAAATACTATTTTGGAGTATGAAAATAAGCGTGTTTTAGCAGATTGTGTGTACACATACCGTTTCTGCTTGCTTCCTTATAAATATATTGTTTCTTCAAGTAATGAATAAATTTTTAGAGTTTATTATTTTAAAAAGATAGTACTGTACTTCATCTTTTTGTATCTCTGAGAACATTCTTGCAGCCACTTTTGTTCTGCTTGCTAGTGGCCATTCTTTCATTCCTTTTGGGAAGTTCCCAAAGAGTTTTAAAAAAACCCTCCAACCATTACGTTTATTAATGTTTTTCATGACATTGAATGGAGAGAGAACAGAGAATTATGTTATTTTTATGTAGAATTATACAGGATGTTTAGTCTCACCTCCCCTATAGCCTTGTTGTATTACTTTGGGAAATTTGCTTAGCTTGTTTTTAGCTCATTATGCCTATTCATAGACTGATTATAAAAATGTATATGTCAAGAAGCAGTTACAAGAATTCATTAATTTATTTTTAAAATGTAGGTGTATTTTTGAAATATGAAACCAATGTAGTATAATTTTTGATCAGCAGTAAGAATGGGATGAGCAAGATTAAAGCAAGACGAAGAATAAAAGGAAAATAATGGGTTCCAGACTTCCATTGATAAGTGAACAGTTTATCAAAGACTGATGATTACTAATTGGAGCGTTAAATGACAAGTAGTTTCATTTAGGTCAATAGCATACTGCCATATGAGATTGGAATCAGGCCTTATCAGCAGCACCATTTGCCATCTAGCAGTTTTAAGATGAACAGGCGTACTTAATTCTTAGACCTCTCTCTCCTTTGAGTAAGACAGAAAATGTTTTTGTTTGTATGGCTGGATAGTTCTACTACAACTGTGAATGCTTGAATTGTTGTGCGGGCATTATTATTTTGTATTACTGCATTTTTAAAATAAAATATGCCAGCTCTAGAAAATTAGAATCTAAGTTTCAGTCAAAGACTTTTGTTTTGATTAATGTTTGACAATGGTATGATGATGGAGACAAAGATTTTGATATCAAAGAGGATGTACGATTTTAGATAGTAGATTTAGAATCTACTTTTTATAGGTCTATAATTCCTCTGATGACCATTAGAGATTTAGAGCAGTTAGAAATACGGGCTCTTAAACTGTATGTTTCAGCTTTATCTCAAGGAGCATTTCTGTCCTACTCTCATAAAAGCCCTTCATTACCATGGTACTGGTAAATAATTTTTTATTCATGGTTCTCTTTCATTTGTACGTTAGAAAAATAATTATTCCAGTCCTGAGTTGATGAATGTCTTCATTTGCATGACATACACTTAGCTTTTTTATAAAAAGCTCTCTCATCGTCTGCCTTTTTGATATTTTTTCTAATTTTAAGGCTTTTTCTGAAGAACAACACCCTGTCCTAATTTTTATTTTGGTGTGACATAATAAGGTAGCTTTCAGTCATTCTCTTCTAGGCTTTCCTACCTCTTTGCCTTTCTTCTGGCTTTCTGAAGTGTTCTGCAGCATAGATCTGAGTTTAGATGAAAGGGTATCTTTTCTTTCTAATGAGGCAGCAGTGACCCTCCATCTGCAAATATACTATCGATGCCATGATCATACTAGTTTTGCTGAGCCAAAAATGATTCTAAGCACAATATATTAGAGCATGAATACCTACAAATATCTCTTCTTTTGTCACTGTTTCTGCAAAGCACATTGTCTCTATAGAGAGTCATTGTACGCAAGATCACAGAAGGTGAACAGCTATTATAAAAAATATACCGAGAAAGGAGGCTGTGCCCCTTTGCCAGATGAGAACTTCAACAAACAGAGCATGGCTTCGTCGGAGACCACAGTGTCCCCCCCCGCATATCCCCCTCTGTCTGCTGAAGGCGAATGTGCCAGGGAATGAGGAGCAAATACAGAACGTGGCTTGCACTTGCAACAAGGCAGAGTCACGGCCACGGCCACTGGCATGCTCTATGCGCAGCAGGACCAGCCACATGGGGCAGCTGACCCTTCAGGATCCTGGGGTCTGCCTGACCGTGAAGGTGCTCCTTGTCATCCTCCAGGGAGCTGAGACTCAGCCACCACTGCAGCACCAGTGGCCTGGCTCCTGTGTTAAGCACATGGGGTAAAACAGGGAGGAAGGCGCTTGTGGGGTCCCGCCAGTGACTCGTGTCACATGCAAGGTTTGGAAGGCACAACAGTTCATTGCCTAGGGATATCAACTTCTTTTCCTCAGGGGAAAAAAAATACCCTACAGAGCTGTGCTGCCTTTTGGACAAGCTGCTGACTCAATGTTCAAGCTGAAAAGAATAACAAATTATTCTGAAAAACAAAGGAGTCGTTTTGTTTTTTCACTTAGCAGCAGTAGTAAGTGTGCACATGACATACGCATGAGTCTTTTCTCAAACCTAGGGTTGAGAGTTGTTACCTTTAGTGAAGAAATGTGTACTTTTATCATGCTTTAGCTAGGTGGTGATACTTCACTCATAAAGAACTGATGTGCAATGTGAGAACAAGGCCTTACAAAATCCTAGCATTTTTTTGCATTTTTTGCATTTCTGTCTACTGGGGATGTGCAGAATTCTGCAAAAAAGGTATTTGATTAGGTACCTACATGTGGATTTTAGATTCCTCTTTGAAGATATGTGCAAATGGTTGCTAAAAACATCCCATGCCTTTTGTAAATAAAGTGTTATCAAAATTGGAAGGAATGAAAACACTTAAAAAGTGTTTAAAGAGCCCATCTTGGGCTGAATTATTGGATATTCCCCAGTTTTCTGTCTTTATTAGGTCAACCACTTCTTTGTGAGGGTCTGTACTGAAAAATCATGTTTATTTTCCCACAGCTAATTATTATGTTCAGAACACATGTGATCTGAAATATTTGTATTGTATCTTAATGATTTGGCGATATGGAATAGATTTGTTTCTGATTTTCTATCTTAAGTAACTTCTTAAAGATAGAACCTACAAACTTATTTTATTTAAAAGACTAATACCAAACAATATATATTTGATTTATCACTATGGTGCTTCTCCCTCAACCAAAAAGATTTTGTTCTGTTTTCTTTTTAGGAAGGAGGCACAGCTGGATGAAGAAGGACAGTTTCTTGTCAGAATAATTTACGATGATTCCAAAACCTATGATTTGGTTGCAGCTGCAAGCAAGGTCCTTAGTAAGTAATACGGATATCTTCTTTGTTCATTCATCACATAAAAGATAACCCCCCGAAAAAAAATCCACCTAGCAGAGAGAAACAGGATTTAGTACAGAGGAAGTGAAAACAAGGTACTGGTCAAAGAGAGAATTTTTAAAAATCCCAGAATAAACAAGTTTTTTTTAAATTTATCTAAGATATTTTTATTCTTTTTATTCCTTGAATTGTTTTTTATTACTTCCAAAGTATTCCAAGCCATAGGTACACCTTAAACTGCAGTAATATACCTCATCCACAGGGCATAGTCAGTATTACAAGCAGTCATGAAGTAACAATATACCACTGTAGCTACTCTGCTGTATTTGTGCTTGGGATTGCCCTGACCCAGATGTAAGACCTTGCACTTGGCCTTGTTGAACTTCATGAGGTTGGCTTGGGCCCACCTCTCAGCCTGGTCCCTCTGGATGGCATCCCTCCCCTCCAGCGTGTCTGCCTCGCCACGCAGCTTGGTGTCATCAGCAAACTTGCTGAGGGTGCACTTGATCCCACTGTCCGTGTCACCAATAAAGATGTTGAACCAGTCCCAGTTCTGAGCCCTGAGGAACACCACTCGTAACTGGTCTTCACTTGGACATTGAGCCGATGACCACAACTCTTTGCGACTGTCCAGTCAGTTCTTTATCCACCAAGTGGTCCATCTGTTGAATCCACGTTTCTCCTATTTAGAGACCAGGATATCGTGTGGGACAGTGTCAAATGTTTGTGGCATGGGCATATCTCATTTCATATCTGCCATTGATTTGGGTCACATTCATTTTCAACCATTGCAACTCGGGTCTGGGATTTAAAACATAGAATTTAAAAGGTAGAATTATGCCCATCAGCGTTATTTTATCTGCAGACCCAAGTGCGGTATGAATTTGTTCTGAATCAGTAGTTAGCCAAGAACCCATAAGACTATGATGACTGTAGTAGTTATGTTGAATTGGAGCAGCTGATGTGGTTTCATGCTATTGTAAACCAGAAGTAACTCCCCTGAGGCGAGCGCTACTGACAACCGAGCTCCTTTATTTTCAAATAGTGATTTCTTATCTCTATCAAAATCTAAAATGCTTTACATTCATGAACTGAACAATGCAGCAAAGTCGTAATGGTAATTGGTAAATCCTAATGAAATTCCTGTATTGAATACTCATTATTTGCCATGTGGACTCTGAATCTTGGTTTTCTCGTATTCTTGACCTACTGGATCTGGTTAGAGTTTAGGTATTGTCTTTCTTATTTATGAATATGAGACTAAACAAGTAAGCAAAGTGTGTGAAATGCAGTGTTTGGACTCTGTCATATTCTCCTGTTTTAACTAGATCTAAATGCTGGTGAAATTCTTCAAATGTTTGGGAAGATGTTTTTTGTGTTTTGTCAAGAATCTGGTTATGATACAATCCTACGTGTCTTGGGCTCAAATGTCAGAGAGTTTTTGCAGGTAAGAATCTTGTGCCGAATTATTTCAAATAGCAGACAGAAGTATGTTCTAGTCAACAGATGATCAATTGAGATTTGGAGATATAGGTTGTACTGTATAATTTTCCATTTATTTGTGGAGAGGTGTCTGAAAACTTTTTTCCTTGGTATTTGTATTCTGTACAGCTCAGCAGTTTTGGCGTTGTTGTTCTTTTCCCCTCTCAGTTAATATATTATTCAGTTACTTGATAGAGTAATAATTTTCCCATAGCATCTCTTGACTTTTCAATTCATAAAAAAGGAGTGAGAAGGCAGGTAAGCTGGGGTTGCAGAGGCATTAATAAATCTGAAATTTCATTTGAAATCGCAAAGAAAAGTTTTTAACAGGGGTTTTGATACGTAACAAAAGCATAGAGTACAAGAGACATGAAAAAGACCTACCAATTCAAATTATCTCTGTGTGTTAAGTAAAAAGACTTATGTTGTTTATACTAACAGAAAATGTGGTCTTCAGATGTGTAGGATATTTCTTCTTCTAAGTTCTCTTTGACTAATTATAGATACTGGTTCTAGAAATAACCAATTGTACATGATGTACAGTAGGGCTCATACACAGTTATCTCTAAGACATTATCCTTCATCCATGAACTGAGGGTTTGATAGTGCAGCAGTGTTTAACTCAGTTTTTATGCTTTCCTTACTGCAGAACAGCATGATACTGCCCTGTAAAACAACACAAAATTAAAACAAATTTTCAATAGCATGGAAGAAACGCAGTGAGTTCTCTAAAATGTGATTTCTAGAAAATATGGGCTTCCTTTTTTTGTCACCTGAAAATTGTTCACTTCAAAAAAACACTTTGTATTTAAGATTTGTGATATATATCATTCTTGCAGAGAACTGTGTGCTGTAATGAGTTTGAAAACACTGAACTGATTAAGATTTCACAGGAGATTGTGCAAAAGCTGAGTGTCAAATCTCTATTGATTTTCATTGGAAATTTAGCAGCCTCTTGTCATCTGATCCCTTAAAATCTCTCCAGCAATAATAAGTGAAAAGAGAAGAGTGCACAGTTTGCTGGATTACTAGAATATTTACTTCTGTGTCTCACTACCTGCCCCAAAACCTGGATTATTCTGGAGCATCCTAGATGTAGTCAACCCAGATTTCTTGTGCAAATCCCACAGGCTATAATTGCTGGGCAGACAGACAGGGTATGCGTATGCTCCAACATGTGCATACCATGTGTGATCTGTATACCATTGTCTGTCTATGGGATTCCATTATATTTCATAGCTTCATTCACAGGCTGCCCTCAAAGCAAGGCTTCAGATAAATGTAATTTTTAAAGATGACTCATGTTGTGGTTAAGGTTGAGCAAGAATAGGACAGGAGGAAAAAAAAGGTGTAGCTGGCCCATTGCTCCATCACTTTGGGTATACATGGATGGGCCAGTCCTGCCCTATTCCTTTTCCTCATCCCCTTTTCCATATAGTATGCTTCTCTTTCCATTCCTTACCATGTGTGATGATGAAAAGACTGGATGTGTTTGTAGTGGACACCAAACCTCTATCAAAGTGTGAACAGCTTACATTTATATTCTTCTAATGACAGTATTTTAAGCTGCTTTGTTTGAATTTTAGTGTTAACAGATTACATTGGCTATTATATACTTCTGTAAATTTTAACAGGACTAATGTATTAGTAGCTGTGCCAGAAGTGTACTTTTTAGCTTTTTATTATGATGGAAAATCAACGTTATCCATGATTTATTATTTTTGCATCATCCAGCAGTCAGACTAGGTCAGGAAACTAATTTATATACCTGTTACAAAAATAGGTGCAGATTGGTTTTAATGTGCTGAACTTTTGTCAAATTCTTAAAATATGTAATAGAGTTCCGAAAAGTGCTTCTTGAAATCTGTACTGAGTCCAGGATATATGAAATAATTGAGGACTGCAGCTTTTTAAAGCATGTGAAAATAAATCTCATATTTCTATTCTGTTTCCCTTGACATCTCAGAAAAAAAATAGTTTATTCATAGACAAAACACAGGTACTTCAAGCTTCATGAAAGAGGAAAAAGATAGCGCAGCTAAATTTAATATTTATACTTTCTATGAAAAACACAGGCCTGGAAAAATTGCAAATCATACTGAAAGACACTGTGCCAAAGAGAAGCAGTGTGAAAAGAGGTAATTCCTAAGAAACCCTTTTATGTTATGTTCAGTAGCTTTCTACCAAATGAAAATCAAACACCGGAGTAGTGGTTAGTTCTCTCATTTAGGGAATCATTTACATGGCTATTAAGTTGTTCATAATTGCACTGCAATAAATTTCAGGGGTCTAATTCCTCTTTTAGAAGTTTCCAGATGCTCTGGACCACACCGAGCTGAACAGCATGTCTTTGTATTTCAGATGCCAACCACAACTCTTTTGCTTTTAGACAGGCCAGGATCTGCCTGGTCATGTAATCATAGAATGGTTAGAGTTGGGAGGGACCTTAAAGATCATCTAGTTCCAAACCCCCTGCCATGGGCAGGTACACCTCCCACCAGACCAGGTTGCTCAAAGCCCCATCCAACCTGGCCTTGAACACCTCCAGGGATGTGGCATCCACAACTTCTGTGGGCAACCTCTTCCAATGTCTCCCAACCCTCACAGTAAAGAATTTCTTCCTAATATCTAATCTAAATCTACCCTCTTTCAGTTTAAAATCATTACCCCTTGTCCTATTGCTACCCTCCCTGAGAAAGAGTCCCTCCCCATCTTTCCCGTAGGCCCCCTTTTAGGTACTGGAAGGCCTCCTCGGAGCCTTCTCTTCTCCAGGCTGAACAGCCCCGACTCTCAGCCTGTCCTTGTAGGAGAGGTGCTCCAGCCCTTTGATCATCTTCGTGGCCCTCCTGTGGATCCGCTCCAACAGGTCCATGTCCTTCTTGTGCCGAGGGCCCCAGAGCTGGACGCAGTACTCCAGGTGGAGTCTCATGAGAGCAGAGTAGAGGGGCAGAATCCCCTCCCTTGACTTGCTGGCCGTGCTTCTTTTGATATAGCCTAGGATATGGTTGGCCTTCTGGGCTGCAAATGCGCGTTGCCGACTCATGTTGAGCTTCTCATCCACCAACACCCCCAAGTCCTTCTCCTCAGAGCTGTTCTCAATCCATTCTCCACTCAGCCTGTATTTGTGCTTGGGATTGCCCTGACCTATGTGCAGGACCTTGCACTTGGCCTTGTTGAACTTCATGAGGTTTGCATGGGCCCACCATTCAAGCCTGTCCAGGTCTCTCTGGATGGCATCCCTCCCTCCCAGTGTGTCAACCGTGCCACACAGCTTGATGTCGTCATTTAGTACCACTGCTTGTTCTTGCTTGGAGATCCCTTTATGTTTCACCATGGAGCTGATCATTGCTGTCCAAAGCTCTAGAATTAGTGTGTCTCGTCCCAGCACAAGCTCTGGCATACCTCTAAGCAGTCTAGGAGCCAACAATTCTGGGCGAGAGCTGAACCTGTTATTTTCTCTACCTGACTGCACGTCTGGCCCACAGCAGGTGAACAAGCTAGACAAAAAGACACATTTGTGCATCCAGAAGCTGCCATATCAATTTAGAGTGGATCGAACGCAACAAAAAATAGGAGTGGGAGGGACAATGGCAATGTCTAAATGACAGGATCTGGGAGTGATTTCAGCTCCTTGGTCTGGAAGCACATCTCTGCTGCTGTAGCAAGGTTCTGAATACAATAAACTCTTTGTTCGCCCCATAATCTGCATGCATAGGGAGAAAAGACACCTTGGGCACTGGAAAGCAGCTGCAGTACATCCTGGGCAAGTCCCCCATTCTGGATGATTAGAAAGACTGAAGGGCGTATCATGGGCTTGCCTGCGATACTGCTTGGATAAAGTCAGTAATGGGGTAGTAGGGTGGCAAAGTGGTCTTGAATAGGGCTACTGCCATTTGTTTGCAACACTTATGTCGGACTTAAATGTTAATAATTAGACAACCATCTTGTAAAAATTCTGTCCTTGACATTGGCCATTTCCCATAACAAACTCCTTTTGAAATTCTTCAGGTGTTGATGACTGTGTAACTGGAAGATTCTTGTCTCTTCCCATATATCTCCTTAAGAGTTTTCTTCCAAAAGGTCAATATATCCCAGCTGATTCTGAGGCGTGTGTACTGAAAGAGCAATTCTGCATCCAATTAAGGAGATTGTGGGGCACTCCCGTGGAGCCAGTCAGATCTCTCTCGATTTTTTCTTATCCATGCTCTTTCAAAGCAGTCTCTTCCAATTTCATTGTCTTGAACCCTGCAAAGTTCTTACAGAACTTGCCTTCAGGCATTATGCTTTTTGCAGTTGAATGCCCACCAACAGCTGGAATGAATTGACTCCCAGATTGTTGCCTCTTCAAGTTCTAATTTGAAGGTGTTGATATGGCAACAAAAACATGAATTTGAAACAAACTAAAAAACCGAAAGAGGAAGTTCCAGGCTGAGTGCATCCTACGGAATTAATTTCTAAGAGTCTCATTTCCTCTGGAGGCCTCCCAGGAGAAGAGGCAGCTGTTTGAGCGCTTCACAGCTCACAAGAAATCAAGTTCAGTTTGCTTACACAAATTTGATCAACATATGCTCATGAAAGGTGCAGAATGGCCCGGATGGCACGTTGAAAATACTTTCACGTCACTTCTCCTTGTGCTGGCAGAAAACAATATGCAAAGACTGGTACTAGCAGTTACCTGGGGGTCTGAAAGAACAACATTTAAAATATGCAGTGATTTTCTGGACATAAGATGTAAAGGACTTGTATGAATTTTACAACGCAGGTAAATGATTATGTGGGTTGCAACACTACCAAGCAAGATTGCTCTTTCTGTGTTAAATACACAGTAAATAGCAAACTGGAGCTTGATAATTGCTTCATAATTGAAGCTGGAGATAGCGTTGTGTTCTAAGTGTGATTTTTATCTCATTGTTCTCTTTCATGTCCTTATTAGATATGCCTATCAATTTATCATTTAGTTTTCCTCCCCAGATAGCAATTTGTCTGGTCAAAATTTAAATTTGAATACATAAGATGTCCAGGACATCAAATGGAAAAATAGAAGACCTCTTCCCTTTCTTGAATAACCTTTGCTGAAACATTATTACTGCAGTTGTGTTATGTTCTATATATTCTGTGGATTTTTTCAGTTATTCTCAAAGAAAATGTGTATTTGAGGTTGGTCTTTTAATCATTTAAATCTTTACTTTAAAATCTGAGACTTTGTCAGGCCCGGTAAACTTGGGTTGACTGTTATGGTGTCAGAACTAGCCTGTTTCATTGAGAATAAGGAAAAAGATTCACGTTTATTCAGACATGCTTATTTGTGTCTGACGCCTAAATTCACATCTGAAGAGGAGATTATAGGGAGTAGAATTTGGAAGGGATGAAAATGGATGAGGTACAGGATTGAGAAACACATGCAAGGTCTTTAATCATCAGAGTGTTTCAAAATACAGCATAGTCAAGCATGATTTCTTACTATCTGGTGTAATTTTTAATAGTGCTAATTTTGATGCCATTCACTGTTCAAATATTGCTACAGTCAATGGAAAGAACATTGCGAGCTACCTGAAAAGCCTGCTATGATGACAGTTCTACAAATAATATGGCAAATGCACATGGAGTGTGAGCAGTAGGAGAAAGTGGAAATTCAGATCAGGCAGAATATGTACTTACTTTCTTCAAAACTGATAAGCAAATGCCTTATAATCATGTTTTAATTTCTTCTTCCAGAATTTGGATGCTTTGCATGACCACCTTGCTACTATTTACCCGGGTATGCGAGCCCCTTCCTTTAGGTGCACTGATGCGGAGAAGGGGAAGGGGCTCATTCTGCATTACTATTCGGAAAGAGAAGGTCTCCAGGATATTGTCATTGGAATAATCAAAACAGTAGCTCAACAGATCCACGGTACAGAAATAGATATGAAGGTAATGTCTGAAGGGGTGTACACATTGGAAGTTTATGTCATTAGGACAAAATCAAGAAAATAAAAAGTGAAATGATGACAAACAATAATTTTCATTGTTGCTGTCCTCTGTGAAGCGGTGGCATCAGTACTGACTCAGGAAGATCCATCATCATTTGTGTTGCTTTAAGGACAGGTCAGCCATGTGCTGGAAAGGCCGGCACTAATTTGCAAATGGACCCAATCGGGAACGGTTCAGAACGATATCTTCTTATTCAAAGAAGGAGTACATGTACAGAAATTAGGTACTGGGTTATTTGGGGTGCTTTTTTCCACTTTATTTTATATTTGGCATATATTTCTTATTGTCTACTGTGTTTTGTGAGAACACGGACATTTGGTCTCTGTGTCCTAGATTCTTCATCTATGGGCAAACGGTGAGGCTGATGTGTGTCGAGGAGGCCTGGCTGGCAAGCAGTGTTTTCCTCCCGGCCTGCATGCCAGGTCCTTCCCAGAACCAGGATGTGTTTGTGGGTCTCATGCTATCATGGCGTGACAGTGTAGCTGGATATACACCTACCGCCCCAGAAGTGGAAAAATGTTCCTCAGTCACAGAGTTTAGATAATGTCATGTGTGCTAAGTCACTTGTGAAATGGGAAAGAGGCTTCTGCTTTGTGTCCATACAGAGCAACAGAAAGATTGAATTGGTCAGGCCTTGCATATGT
The DNA here is from genome assembly GCA_017639485.1 of Pluvialis apricaria. Lineage (NCBI taxonomy): Eukaryota > Metazoa > Chordata > Aves > Charadriiformes > Charadriidae > Pluvialis > Pluvialis apricaria. The sequence goes on along the minus strand of CM030010.1, from coordinate 48,503,485 downwards.
AATGATATAAAATCAGAGCTTGATCCAAGGTGCAGATATATCTTGAGAAAAACAGCAAATGAAAGCTTTTTGGTGTTAGAAACATTGCAACTGATATGAAATACTTTTCGTCTTTCGTCAAGTAGAAAAGAATCTAAGCAGGTACAGCAAGCATGCTTTCTTTTTTTTTTTTAACTATTCCCTAGTCGTATTACATTTCTAGCACAGTTTCATTGTATGCTTACTCAGAAAATCAGTTCCAGTTTCATCAGTGTATCACAAAAACATGGTCTTGCTCAGAAAAGAGATTTACAAGCAACGCAATGACAAAGGTATTTGTACTTCTATATTGGAGTATTTGCCTTTTAGGTTTCTTGTTATAAACTAGCTCAGGTTTATAGTTAATGGCTAGTTCTGTATAGTGATGGTGATATACTTGTTTTCCTTGTTTAGATTCTACTTTGTAGAAATCCATAGTTCAAACTTTTACAGCAGGTGTTAGTAATCAGATATGGAAGGATGCAACAGAATCAAAACAATCCTTTTCTTCAGTCTCTGTTTATTCAAAGCATTGAGACAGACAAGAAGGACCATGTTGGAAAGTTGGCTGCAAGAGTGCTGAAGCCGTTGCTTGACAAGCATTTCTTTTGGTAGCACAAGCAGCTTACACAGTCCCCCTTTTCTTACTGCTCAGGCTTGTCCTACGACAGCTTCTTCAGCTGTGTCTTTCCAGCTGTTGTCAAGCTATAAGATAAACTAGACTGAGGAAATGAACTGGGTTCAAAATAACAGGGTTTTTTTTTTCTGGGTTATTTTTACCCACATCTGTTCCTTTATGTGGTTTGGTGTTCTGTCTGTTAGAGAGAATTCTGCCAGCATAGTCGAGGGGTCATGCAGAGAGAAAAGTAATCGGTGGGGCAGAGGAGAAATCTGGGTTGTGCAAAGCAGCTACCAGAACAAACTTCTGACAAACTGTGTCCTCGGTCTGAATGTTAACTTTGTTAAGAAGATTGTATTGGACAGTACTGATATCCACCCAGACTTGTCACAAATAATATATGTTCCAAAGAGGTTTAAATATTGATTCTAAATTTACTTCTCATTTTCATTTGACTTTGTTGGGCTTTTCTGGAAATTTTATTGTTGTACTGTAATTAAATAGAAATTTAATAGTATTGGTCAAACTTACTGTAAGCGAGCACAAATTTTAATTTAAATCCAAACTATTCTTCTAGACTGTCTGAGCCAAAAGCACACGGGTGCCTAAAAATTAGTATTACCCCTAAACTGAAGAAAGTGTATATTGTCTGTATTTTATTTTCTGTTACCCTGTTTTTTCACTTGTCCCTATTAGAAAGTCATGTGCCCTCAACGCTGAACTTTTTCTTCTCTCTGCTGGTTAATAAAGCCTAGCTTTTGACACCTTTAATGACATTAAATAGGGCTAAAAAGGGCACAGGTACTTACAAACTTCAGTGGTAGATAAGCAGAGAAGAGTCAGCTACTTGTTTCTGTAAGGTGAGAGTACCAAAATTTGCAGCTTATCCACACAGACAGTGAAAGTCTCCCTCCATTACTCCACAGGTCAAATATTAATCATTAATGGTACGGAGGGAGGGTTTTAAAGCAGAGTAAGTCTGCCATTGTGGTACCTGGCTAGTCTTACAGTATGCAAAAAAATGAGAACAGGAGAAGAAAACTGACCGACTTCTTTCATCTCGATCCCTTGCCTCATAATTTAGTAAATTAATGCTTTCATGTTTCTGGCTGTTAGTAATGCATTGTTTGAAATAGCACAGCACAGAAAAACAATGGGGTTGCTTTTCATCCCCTCAGGTTTTGTGGACCAGTCAATGCCTCTTCTGTAAATTTTTTGGTTTGGACTTTAGTTAGAATTTTGCTTCAGGAAGAATTTTTTGGTGGGACTGATAAGAGCTTCAGTTCCTAGCCCTAAGTTTCTGATGTTGTTATGGGAGTTGACTTCTGACTTGGAAGAACAGAGCTGAGATTCCGGAGTCGCCCTTTCAAATCTCTTTATCCAAAGCATTTTCATAACAATCCAACACAGGACTAGTTTAGTAAATTCTGCAGTTCTCTTTATATAAGTGTGAAGTTGATATCTGCCATTTGATGTTTAATACTTTATCTACTTTTCTTCTCTGGTTGTTTAGAAGAAATGCTTACATAAATCTGCTTGAGGGAATACATGCTTCTAAGTCTGTATTTTCATGAAATTTTGCTTGAACTTGTCTTACATATTACCAGTTTCTGTGAAGGTGGTAGCAGATCTTAATTGTTTGCAATAATACTGTTTTCATTTCGTTAAGTGGTTAGATTTTGTTTCGTGGGTCACACAGAGTCATAGAATGACAGAGGTTGGAAAGGACTTCTTGAAGGCATTTTGTCCAACGCCCCTTGCTCAGGCAGGGGCACCTAGAGCCAGTTGCTCAGCTCTGTGTTCAGCTTTCAGCTGTCTCTAGGGATGGGGACTCTGCAAACTCTTTGGACAAACAGGTGCCAACCCTCAGTCCCCTTCACAGTAGAAAAGTGTTCCTGATGTTCAGACAGAACCTCTTGTGTTTCAGTTTGTGGCCATTGCCTCTTGTCCTGGCACTGGACACCACTGGAAAGAGCCTGGCTCTGTCCTCTATGCACCCTCTCTTCAGGTGTTTGTACACATTGATGAGATCTTCCTGAGCCTTCTCTTCTCCAGGCTGAACAGTGCCAACTATCTCAGCCTTTCCTCTTACGAGAGTTGCTCCAGTGCCTCAGTTGTCTTAGTGGCCCTTCACTGGACTCTCTCCAGTAGCTCCATACCTCTCTTCTACTGAGGAGCCCACAACAGGACACAGCACTCCAGGTGTGGCCTCTCCAGTGCTGAGTAGAGGGGAAGGAACGCCTCCCTTGACCTGCAGAACAAACCTAAGGAATCTCGTGATCATAAGAGGAAAAATAAATATTGATAAAAACATATTGTTCTTGTTTTGAGTGGAAAATAGCTAAATAGAAAAAAAAAAGGTTCATTTTATCACCTTTCTGCAGTTTCACACAGAACTATTTTATATATGCATATATATATATACATACATATTCTTCTGAAATACACTAGGGCTTCCTTTTAGGAAATGTGCCTTTTCTTTTAACACCTAGGATATGTGTGCGCTGAAGGCAAGGAAAAAGAAAAGTCTCAGTTTGTCTCTGGTAAACTCTGTTAGTGCTGAAAGGAAGGCAATTTGTTCTGAACTTGGATTCACAGTTCCAGTTGAATAGTTCAGGAAAGCCTAGGCTGACAGTAATTGATTAATTACTTCAAATCCAATTTGCCTCAACTTCCCTGATATGGTAATCTGGTTTTAGCTAAACAGAGCTAAGACTATATAATTTTTGCAGCAGGTGTTGTCCCAAGAATTGTTGCTGACTTTGAGAATGTGCTAAGAATATTTAAGTCCTGCCAGTTTCAGTATGGGAATTTAAAATCTTTGTGGTGCTGGTGACCAGCTTTGGCGTGAGATCTCTGTTAGCAGCCTTCTGACTATGCCTTCTCTTGCTTCACTTGTCAGAGGTTGTTTGTGTATAAATGAGTGACCTGTGAAGGTGGTGTCAGGACAGGGATTCCCTCAAGGCTACAGATGGTACGGGTCAATGAAAAATGTTGTACAATCCTACAAAGCCCAAAAATCATTTGGGAAAACAGACTTCTGCAATTCTGTTATCTGAGAGCAGACTATCAAAATCTTTCTTTTACACAGGGAAGATGGTTTACAATATAAAATGAGAAAAGACTGGAGGAAATTCTTGACAAGATGGTAATTTCAGACTGTCTCATTACTAATGGCAATATAAAAAACAAAGCCGGAATGTGACCAGGTGGAGAGCTGGCCTAAAAACTGTTTAGGTACTTGTCATGGAGGACAAGCAGTACTGATCCCCACATTAAAATGCTAGCTGTGTATGAAGGTAAATCAACCATGGAGCATAATCAATCTCTACTTGTGCCACAAAGGCAGCCAGAAATTTCACTAGCTCCAGGCTCGGAGGTTCGGTGCAGTGAGACAGGGTGCGTTGAAACCAGCTGCCAGGTGGAGACATCCCTGTAGTGTTAACTTCAGGTGTGCAAAGCTAAGAGGGTACCATTTCCTCAGTGACCTGCTTTGCTTCAGGATCACCCTGAAACAGCTGCAGTGAAATTTGTCAAGTAGCATTGCACGGTAGATTTTGATCAGAAGAGAGCAAGAATTTCAGCTGTTTTGACCTTTAAATGGCAAAAGCCTGACTTTGTATTAATCTTCACAATCTGATGGAAAAAGATCCCTGTCCAAGGGCATTCTGTTCCTCCCCAATGCTGAGTTATGAGTGTATCTTGGGGACATGCTCATATCTAGAGAATTGGGTCTTGTCTTGTAGATACATCAGTGAAAGTTTAACAGATAGCATGTGTTCATTATACATGCTATATCATGATGATACTGCTTGATTTAATATCTTGTGTGAAACTCACCAAATATATTAAACCACAAATTCCTTTTAAAATAACTGTTCTCTGAGTTGTCCTTCCCTGAAATATTGGTGTGACTTCTCACTTGGCTAAGCAAGGACAAGCTTTGAAGATACATCTTCTGGAAAGCACAGGCAGATTAGCGATTAGGTGTTGTATATTCTCTTTGAAACCAGGAGAGTGATTTTTCCCTTCAGTTTTTAACTGCAGTTACTATGGTGATTGAGACATGGTGAACTGATGTTACTTCACCAGCTAAGACCACAGTGGGAGGAAGAATTAGACTTGATTCCTGGCTTTGTTGCTTCTGTCACTTAGCTTTCATTAGTCAAGCATTTAACAGAGGCTTCTTCAAAAATATTTAAATGATACTGCAATTCCTTGGCTTGCAAACTTCGCTTGCAGAATGGAACAATAGATAAGTTCTGTTCTAGTTAATCTTACTGCAGAGTGTCTAGGGCAGGTCTCTATGCCAGATAAGTATCTGGCCAATTAGGTTGGATCTGCAGGTACAAGGGTGAAGGGACAGAATTTAACATATTATGTTAATGGCCAGAAGTGCTTATTTTAAATTTGCTGACAAGGTGGATGAAATAATGAGATAGGAAGATTAGATAGTGCATAAATGATGTGAGCAGGAAAGACGTCATGAAATTACGTATCCAATGGGAAGTTATTTAAGGATGAATCAGTAGCTTTCTTAGCCTGGAGAGGGGTGTGATTGTAGCTTCTGTTAGTACGGCTCTGTGCATGGAAGACCAGAATCAAATTTAGTAAACCAGCCGTGTCCACAGCATATCGGGTTTACCAGGAGCATGCAGCTGGTGCTGTGGCTATCTTGCAGATCTGACACATTTCCGTGTGTTTGGCTTGTTGTTCATTCACTGCACTAATTTGATGCACTAGTACAGCAAGCATTTCTAGATGCCCTGGATTCTGCTCAAAAATAGTGTTGCAAATGAACTTGAAGATGCCTGGGTAATTTGCTGCTTTGCACTGTTACTGACACAGTTCTAATCTATAAAGGTTAGGAAAGTAGCACATCGTGTGAGATGACTGACTTCATCACTGTGTAAGCTTGTAGGATCTGCACAGGGTTAAGTCTCAAACTTAGCTAGATGTCTTGAAGCATGTAGCAGTTCTGTTTTTATAGGTGGTTTTTTTTATACCATCACTTGAGTTTTGTTTATTGATGCATCATTCATTTCTAATAAATGGAAAAAACTGGCAAGTTATGAAAAATCCATTAGCTGCTGCATGGTACCAGAAAAAACCATAAAAGTACAGGTTGGTAAGAGAATACTCGTATGCAGTGACTAAGGTGGTCATTAGGTGATAATATTGATATCTGGAAGGTGATGTGCTGTTAATATGAACATTTCCTTAAAAAGTAATAGATCTTTAAAAATTCATTTTAGGACAGCTTTGCCAAATGAAGAAGCTTTTCACCCAAAGTATGTATTTTTTTTCTAGTTGTGGCAAGAGCAATTCTTTGAAATATGATCCAAGACTGGAAACGATCTGGAAGCGTAGATCAATTCTAGTGATAATTCTACACAGTTTGGAAAAGGTTACTGTGTGCAATCTCAGCTATCCTTTGATAAAATAATAGTAATAATAAAATTAAACCTTGTGGGAGTGTGTATGAGTGATCGAAAGTGAGAACTGAGACTGTAACTGTGTTCTGTCAATCCTCAATATGGCCACAGTCCCTCACAATTTCAGAGGATAATGATTTAAAAGAAGCGGAAGACATGGAGAACCCTTAAACCCTGAATTCAGAGGAAAACTAGGTCTCCATCTAGTATGTTCCATTTTCCTAGACGAACCCACACAACTTGTTTTCCTCAAATGACCACCACATATACTTTCTAAGGTTTCTCTCTTATTAACTAGTGATTTCTCACTTCTCTTTGCCACACTCTGCCACATGGATTACCAACACAGTTTCTTGAGGAAATTAGGTTTTATCTTCATTAACATTTGAAGTTGTTCATTCATACAGCTCTAGGTACCTACATTAGCTAGTAAAATTAGTAGGCAGATCTTTCTCTAAGTTACTTACGTATGCAATAGAAAAAGAAGATGACTAATGCAGCACGTGGTATAAAGCACCTAAATCAGACTCCTGCTCTGAACTGTCCTCCAGAAAAGCCTCTCTTTCCTTTAAATGTCAAACAGGAGATCAAGGAACACTACCTTCTTAAATTAAGCATCATTTAGCAGTAAAATACTGTTTTGTTGTTTTACACTCTATTTGTATAGGAACAAATAAAGGAATCAGCACTCCCCAACCAATCAGCTAGCGTGGCTGACGGTTGTGGATGAGAAATATTTAATGAACTAAATATATTAGGGATCAAGTGCAGTGTTTGTCCATATCCATTCTGTTTTCATATTGTAACTGTTAATCTCTGTGGTTAGACTATGTGTAAAGGGCAGAATCAGGATGCGTTAGAGATTTTAAGTCTTTTTTTGCTTCAGTGGCTTTAGGATCAGACTCTACATGAAAGTAGAATCAGGTGCAACATGTTCCAGAAAGTTGCCACTGAACAATACTGTGCAAATAGAATTGTTCTGTTCCAGTCATTAAATCTAATTAGGCTTGAGAAGAGGTGAATTTGGCCTCTCAAAGTAAATTATGTTATTCTATTAGTTATTAGCTTTTATTACACTGTGATACATGATTCTTACTGCAAACAAAATAATCCCTATTAATTTCATATTTTTTACTAACTTTGAGTAAAAAAGTGTGAAATGCTATATTCAAGGCACTTATTTGAGACTCGACTGATGTACATGACTCTGGTTTTATTGTGATTTCACTTAATATGGAATGCAGCTTGGAGAAGATTGTCATTGCTTTTAGTTTTCTCTGTTGGTTCTGATCTTGCAGTCATCACTGTTTGAATGTGTAAGGATTGAATATTCAAACATCTGCTCCATCCACCTTTCTTCTGGCTGACTGTGAAATGCCCATCCTCTGGGCATTGTTTGCTGTTGTGTTATAGACCTTCCAAACAGCTTTCATCAAAATAAAGATTCAAGTTGTCTCTGTGATTCAAGGGGAGGGGAAAGTCCTGTTTTCTGGTGGGTAGCGATAAAAGCAAACATAACCTGAGACTTGACCCCTGATTTCAGGATATGCATTTCACTCTGGCTTTATAAATTGTATTTGAGTGATCTTCAATATGTTTTTTATCCAAAGAACAACTGTAGCTAGGCAAAGCCATATTTAGTCACCTGGAATTATAAAGACTCTCTAAAATCAGAAATACTTATTAGAATATTATATTTTTCAAGATGCAAATATAATTTCTGAATTCATCTTTCTGCTCTAAGTGTATTCTTGTCTTCATAGTAGCATTCCAGCTATTAATGAGTAGCAGAGTTTTCAAATTTTATTTTTTCCTTCATTTTTCTAGGTTATTCAACAGAGAAATGAGGAATGTGACCACATTCAGTTTTTAATTGAAGAGAAAGAGTCTAAAGAAGAGGACTACTATGAAGACCTTGACAGATTTGAAGAAAACGGTACCCAAGAGTCTCGCATCAGTCCCTATACCTTCTGCAAGGCCTTTCCTTTCCACATAATATTCGACAGAGATCTGGTGGTCACGCAGTGTGGCAATGCTATATACAGAGTCCTTCCGCAGGTTAGATGATTCTCATACATGAATAATCATAGAGATTCCTAATGCTAGATGCTTCACAGGTTTGTTTTAAAGATTAATAAAATAGATTTAGGAGTCTCTGTCTAAACAGCATGCTTGTGTAACTGTGTAATATGTACTACATTGTGCTCGTCTTGTTCAAAAAAGGACTGTGAAAATAGCCCTAATTCTGCAACAGCTCTGTTTGTTAAGATCAAGTCTGTGTGCAGTAAGAGAATAAGCTTGAGCAGAGAAAAACTGATCAACTCCATAGTTCAGCTCTTAGCTTGATACCCGATTCTTTCTCGTAACTCACTCCAAAATACATTTGCTGTGAAGGTGGCAGATAACTCTTTAAAGTGGATGTGAGACAGTCAGTGCAACTTGGCCTGGGATTCAGGAAATGGTCTTGCCCATACTACTGTGTAGTGTAGCAGCAGGTATATAGTCTATACATATTACTTGGCAGTAATGCCTTCAAATACTTAATCTGTCAGATGCACAATAACCGAAGTGCAGAGTAACAGAAGTTGTAGTATACTTTCTTGGCTTGTGTATTGAAAGCATCGGTATTAACTAAGATGACCCAAACTACTTTTGTGATAAATATATACATATGTGTGTGTGCGTGTGTGTTCTGAACTTAATGCCACTGCTGCAGTTCCCTCTGGCTATTTACAGTAAAAGAGTACTCAGAGGTCCATTTAAAATTATGTATTCTGTATATGAATAGGATACCTCAGTTCTTGCCTGAAAGAGCTGACAGTATTTATAAAAATAACCAACAGGTAAAAGCAGTAATATGAGAGAAGCAAAAGGTAAGATGATTAAAACGTCAAATGAACTTTACAATTATGTAGGCTAATGTGGCACATACCATGTTGTTTCTGAATCATTGACATACTTTTAAAATGCAATTATATTTTATTTGCTTTTTGCTGCAATTTCTTTTTTGGTGGCTTCACTCTGAATTTTGCAGAAAGATTTGAAAGAGCTTTATAAGTAGATCTGCCAGATTTTTCCCAAGGGCGTTCACTGAACAGCTATAACTACTCAGCCTACTGAGGATGGCTATCAGAATCCTTATTATCAGAACTGATGCTTTAGAGAACACAGCTTATTGAAAAGGGAGTTTGAAGGAGGTCACTTAGGAGGAGAACACTGGAAAGCTTCTTTTACTGTAGAGTGGGAACTGTTTGACAGATAACAAATGTGGTCTAACACAATTTTACAAAGTCTTCTTGCAGACTAGAGTTGCACTTTGAAGTCAGTATACTTCTGATGTAAAATCCTTAATTTAAAAACCTTGTGTTTTAATGGAGAAATACATAAAGCATATATTCTCTTCCATTCAGTAGTGTCATCTAGGCAAATTGCATATAATTACTTCATGTATATGTTTAGTATAGAACATAACAATCTTTTTGGTTTTACCTTTTTTTTTTTTAAATTCTAGCTGCAGCCAGGAAATTGCAGTCTGTTGTCGGTTTTCTCTTTGGTCCGGCCTCATATTGATATTAGTTTCCATGGGATCCTCTCACATATCAATACAGTCTTTGTACTGCGGACCAAGGTAACTAGAGAATATTCACTGGGTTTTTCTCTAAGTAAGTATGCTTTGGAGAGATAAGAAGTGCTGAAACCTCAGAAGTCTTCAGAGAAAATTCTTTGCACAGTAGTAAGCTCCGTTCCTTTTGAGTCCTGAGCCAAGAAAAAGTCACCGCTGTGAATTCATGTGTAGCTGTTAAGTAGAATGCTTTATAGGAGTGGTGAAGTATGTATACTTCATGTCCGATGCCTTCTTTTTAAAGGACCAACCCATTACATGGTATTGTACCCAAGTAAATGTAGAAAGGCAATTACATTTACTTTTACTTCATAACAGTGTGGGAGACAAATATAAAATGTGTTCTTGCTTGGGCACATGTGTTCATACACAGTTCTGTGTCCTTTTCTCTAGAGAGGGCAGGAGAGGAGCCAGGTGACGTGAATGAATGCAGCATGTAGAGTAGCATCTACTATGTCAAGGAGCCTGTTTATTTATAGAAAACTGCACCTGAGTAAAGCCAACAAGATTTCTTAGGGATGTTACCACGCACAAATAGCACTTCATAGAATAGGCAATACTTTTGTCAAACTATTGTTAAGAAATCATGCGGAAGAAAACAAGAACTTCTAAACATGAAGGTAAAGAAAGATACCACGCTTTGTATCTTTGAGGTAGCAAATCACAGTATTAAAATAAAGGTAGTGTAGGTGTTCACATGAGAAATTAATTGGTTTTTAATGTAGTCTGTAAATCTATTTCAGACATTCTGACTGCCTTCATAGTGAAGGCACTTATGTACGTGGTTGCCTGGTGCGTAACACGTGTACCATTGCCTTTATATAACTGTGACTTTTCATCACCAGGAGGGACTGTTGGATGTGGAAAAGCTGGAGTGTGAAGATGAACTGACTGGCACAGAAATCAGCTGCTTACGCCTGAAAGGGCAAATGATCTACTTGCCTGAAGCAGACAGCATTCTCTTTCTTTGTTCACCAAGGTGCTTTAAACCTTAAGGGTTCCATAATATTGATTTTCATTTCACAATTACTAATTTTAAGAACAATTATTAGTGTAGTACTACAGAGATTAATTGGCTCAAGTAATTATTTCATTGATTTTGATGTGTTTATACTAAAAGAGGGAGGAGCATTTAAACATCAGAACTTGACTGATTATGAAATAATTCAATGTAAACATTGGGATGCTCTGGCCCAGTTTCTACAGATGGGAATTCCTCATGATTACATGATTTTTGGCAAGTCTTGTTTTTTGTTTCTTACTCTGAGAATGCTAAGAAATGTTACAATGATTTGGTTTCCTATGTGGGTTCACATATTTTTGCAGTAGTTTTAACATAATAGAGCAGTGATGATTAGAAAGTGGTTGGGATGGGGGATTGAATAGAGGGTTTCTTTAGCTAAGAGCGTGTTGAGCTAACACACCAGATTACACAGTTATGTTACATTAATCTCCTGTGTAAAAGGGAGAGAGTGGTGAAGACAAAAAGGGAAGAGGCTACCTTAATGTAATCTCGCTTTTATTTGTATACTGAAGAATGTGCATTTGATATGTTCATGGAACTCATCAATGAGAATTCTGTATCTAGATGCAAAAATCAAGAGCCATGTGTTAACACGAATCAACACAAATAAGGTATTTTGTAGAAGGGACATATTGTACAACTCATCAAAAATTCAAGAGCATAATCTTTCTTCTGTTATTCCACAGCCTTTGCTGTTCATTTGAGTGCTCTTTTGGCAAGTTTAATAGTACCCATATTATTATATATTTCTTCACGTTGCAGTGTGATGAACTTGGATGATTTAACCAGAAGAGGTTTATATCTGAGTGATATTCCATTGCATGATGCTACCCGTGATCTGGTTCTTCTGGGAGAGCAGTTCAGAGAGGAATATAAACTGACTCAAGAGCTTGAGATCCTCACTGACAGACTGCAGCATACACTGCGTGCACTGGAAGATGAAAAGAAAAAGACAGACACGTAAGAACCAAATCCTGATTTTGAGCTGAAACAGTCACAACAATATATTATTTATAGCTACCTTCTTCAAAAAATAACAGAATTTTGGAAGGAATATAAAAGATATTCAGGGACGATGATTTTGGAGTCAAGAAAGAACATTTTAGTTTCATGCCTTATAGAGTATTTCTTTATTTAGACTGTCAAATGTCATCTGCAGTCTAGGCTATTACATGCACAGGTATTTTGGTGGCTCCTTCCCTGATAAGGAAAGTTATGAGAAGTGAACTGACAATCCTTTTTGCTTTGTGAATTACCTAAAACAGTAGTTTTGCAAACTCTCTTACATGCAGTCCCTGTAGCCAAGATGAATTTGATGAATGCCCAAATGCTACTATTTGACAGAGTTCTGTAAACCAGCTGTAGGCCACTTTGTCTTTCTGGACTGCCATGCTCACAGGTTAATAGAACAGAAAAACATATCTTATAATCCTCAAAAATAGTCTATGTAAAGATAAAGTTTTGCAACAGGCTAATGCTATGATTTGGTTTTATAGTTATGTGTAGAAATGGATTTGAGGCTATTTAGATAATGCTACTATCTAGATACAAGTACGTAACAATAATAAAGTATATGCGTTGGGCCCCAATAACAGTGTCAGTTACTATACCATGTGCCAAAAGTATTCATTAATTACATAACTCATGCAGTAGTGAACTTGTCAAAAATGCAGCTAGTCGGGGTTTAGGCAGGAGCGGTGTACAAGGTGATGCTCAAGATTTGTGAAACAGTCAGAGATCTTCAGCTTGCCCACTTAGCTGTGTAAGGAGGGAAATACACCTTAAGATGGCAGTTAGCAAGTTGAATGAATACGCATGACAGTAGGGTGTAGATCTCTGTGTGTGATTTGGGTTTTATTTGCATCATTTGTAGTATCAACAAGTGTTAATATGTCATATAGACTATTAATTAAAAAAACCATGCAATAAACCCTAAAAGCAGCATTCTTAACAGAAGAGGAAGCATTTAGGAATGCATAAATTGATCAAAGTGAGAAAACTGATCTCTTCATGGCCTTTTCTATAGTTTTTTATGGTTCTGTGAGCAAAATCAGATTATATGAGCTGAGGATATGGCAGAAATGCTTAAGCATTCTTATTAAGCAAAAATGATCCAAGACACTATTAACAGGTCATGTCAGAAGAATTAATAATATATGTCTCATTTTGGTAGTAATTTAAATGTAGTAATATGTGTTTGAAATGTCATGGCTTTAGGTGTGCCGTTCCGGTTTCCCAAATAACATATTCTTCAGTAAATGTCTTTTATATCAGTCTTTGATGATGCGACTATGTTATAAACACTATATTTGAAGAGTGCTGCTGTGAAGACCATTCTCAATATTCTTTCTGTTCTGCTTGTGCCTTTCTTTTCTTACACTTTTAGATTACTGTACTCTGTTCTACCACCATCAGTGGCAAATGAGCTGAGACACAAGCGTCCTGTTCCAGCTAAGCGGTATGACAATGTGACCATTCTTTTCAGTGGCATTGTTGGATTCAATGCCTTTTGTAGTAAACATGCCTCTGGAGAGGGAGCCATGAAGATTGTTAATCTTTTAAATGATCTTTACACGAGATTTGATATTCTGACTGATTCACGAAGGAATCCATTTGTTTACAAGGTAAGCAGAAGATTTTCAAAGTATTTAATCTGTGGCTTTTCAATAATTTACTATCATGTCACTCTTTTCCATCCTTTGGATTTTAGGCGTTTTTAAAAAAATGGTTATGTTCTCAGTCTTTGAACTGTGTTACCTAATATTACATAGCTAAAGAGGAGTATGTTGTTTGCCTCTAAATGTGTGAAGGAACATAAAGGGCTTAGTTGTCAGCAGTATTTCTGAACATTCAGCCATTAGGTGGATATATAAATCTACTTCCACAATTAGCAGACATGAACACTTATACAAGAAGTTTGTGTTTCTGGTAACCCTGTGCTTTAAGTTTTTCAGTCATATAGCTGAGTCTCCTGGTTGTAAATTATAAATTATTATTCAGTTATTCAATGTGAATTTCATTTCTTCATTAGGAATGAGGTGTAGTTGCAGACATGGCTGGTAGGAGACAGATAGGTGTGTATATATATATCTCTCTCTCTCCCATATATATGTACGTGTGTATGCTTGTGTGTTTATATATGTATAAAATTCATGCCTAGCTTTTACTGGAAATCAACAAATACTAGAAATCCTGTACCAAGTGAACAAAGGGTGTGAGTCAAAACAAACATAGTGCACGGTTTCTACAGAATTCCAGAAGACCACAAAAGAGAGTCTCCAGTTCACACAATCACAGTGTCATTTTAATTTGTTACATTGTTAGCATATAATAAATTCTCTTCAATAACAAGCAGAGATGATGGGAATTAGGGCAACCTGAATGAAAGTGAAGGGAAACTATTTGAAAGGACGAGTGGTCTTGGAGGAAGCCCTGTGTCCATTCTAGTACTCTAAAGTCCATGATAATAAAGTAATTGAGAAATATATATGTTGATAGGTGGAAACAGTTGGGGACAAGTATATGACAGTGAGTGGTCTACCAGAGCCTTGCATTCATCATGCACGATCTATCTGCCACCTGGCATTGGATATGATGGAAATAGCAGGCCAAGTCCAAGTAGATGGTGAGCCTGTACAGGTTAGTAAATGTGTGTGGGCTTGAATGAAGAGCCCATTCTTTGATATGATGATAATGCTTTGAAATATGACAATGCTCAAGTCCCGGTCCATGCAAACTTTGTTATTGTTAATTTTTGAGGCTGATATCTACAAATAATGTGAAGAATCACATGTAGATGTGACGTGCAGTTCCCAGACCTTAAAATCTAATTTATGTGCTTAACCTTTAAAGGACTAAATTAGGTCCGCATCATTTATGTCTGTTTTCTGATCGTTTCAATCTAATCAACAAATTCCCATTCCACATCAAGTACAATTCATTGAGTCTTCTTCATCTCAATGAACAGAACAATAGTTTTCCTTACTGATATTTTTGATCATGCTTCGGATCCATATGTCAGCATGAGAAAATATTGCGTTAAAAAGAAAAGTGCAGTTCCATAGGCAGTTATGGCAATAATTACTGGCAACAATATATATTAGTGGAAGTTCACTAATTGTGGAATTTTATGAAGATTTTGTGGCATTAGTACAGAACTGGGGAGGCTGCATTGACCTATCCTCATCAGAAGGCTGTGAGAGCAAAATAACTGATGAATGTGATACATATTTCTATTTACGTTAATGTTATTGGTCTATCACCTAGCTTAGATCTGTGTACTTCATTTTGTCACTGGGCACAGAAGTGAGAAGGGTTGATTCGGGGCTTTACAATAACTGTAATGTGCTATAAGCGTGAGCTTCTCCAAACTGCTCTCTCTTGAGCTTTTAAATGCAAAATACCATGATGTTTCTTCTGAGAAACATCTTTTCTTCTTGACCTACACCATCCATTTCTGCGTCTTCTGACCACTCATTAAACACAGACCTACAGAGTATGCCTCTCTTTTTGCTTTTTTTAAATTTCACAGTACATAATCATAGAATCTGTCCTAGTTTGAGGACATAGAATGGTTAGAGTTGGAAGGGACCTTAAAGATCATCTAGTTCCAAACCCCCTGCCAGGGTCAGGGACACCTTCCACTAGACCAGGTTGTTCAAAGCCCCATCCAACCTGGCCTTGAACACTTCCAGGGATGGGGCAGCCACAACTTCCCTGAGCAACCTGTTCCAGTGCCTCACCACCCTTAGAGTAAAGAATTTCTTCCTAATATCTCATCTAAATCTGCCCTCTTTCAGTCTAAAACCATTACCCCTCATCTTATCACTACATTCCCTGACAGAGTCCCTCCCCATCTTTCTTGTAGGCCCCCTTTAGGTACTGGAAGGCAGCTATAAGGTCTCCCCAGAGCCTTCTCTTCTCCAGGCTAAAAAAGCCCAACTCTCTCAGCCTGTCTTCGTAGGAGAGGTGCTCCAGCCCTTTAAAAGCAGCATGGCATGGTGCATGCTGGAAAAATATGGAGTTTGTTCTTTCATGTGGGAGGCAAAGCCATGACACTGCACTACAATAAAAAAAAGTGATACAAAACACAAAATGCAAAACACGAAAGTCTTTGAAGAAGCAGGAGTAGCACATTGAAAAAATAAACTTTAGTAGCTAGAAATGGCACAATACCTGTATTTAGTCAGAAGCATCAGATTAGTTACGTTTATTTGGAATATTCAAACTTTATTTTTTCTCTCCTAAGATAACAATAGGAATCCATACTGGTGAGGTAGTCACAGGTGTCATAGGCCAAAGGATGCCACGTTACTGTCTCTTTGGAAATACTGTCAATCTAACAAGCAGAACAGAAACTACTGGAGAAAAGGGAAAGATCAATGTCTCTGAATATACTTACAGGTGAGTGAAGCAGTATTGCTATTGGTGTTGACCTCTTAAAAGAAATCACTTTGTCAGCATAACATCAAAGTGTCTTTGGATTTGAAAGTAACAGGACTCCCACAACGCATTATTTAAGTACACGAGTTCTCATGAAACTCTATGGCAGACTGCATTATGATATACTGTTATTGGTATGCACATATAATAATGATCTAGAGATAAATTTGACTGTTCTGTTAATTTGCTCACATATCTGTAGCATGTTTAATATTTTATATAGTCTATGGCATGCATGCAAAGTACATCTATTTACATGTTTTCTCTTTCAATTTCAGGTGTCTCATGACACCAGAAAATTCAGATCCTCAGTTCCACCTGGAGTACAGGGGTCCAGTTTCTATGAAGGGTAAAAAAGAACCAATGCAGGTTTGGTTTTTGTCCAGAAAGAGTACAGAGACAGAGGTATGACTAACCAGAGTGTAATTTTTTTTTTAAACAAGGCATAAACATGACAAATTTAATCTAAACCACTGAGATCCATTTGCATTTACAAAACTAAATGTTCCCTAGAAAAAATGAAGTTTTGTACAACACTTTCATTAATGCATTTACTATCTTGACAGCGCATTAAAGTCCTTGATTATTTGTCTTCGCAGTTTGTGCAGTCCCTGAAAGAATACTTTTGTATTTTAAAAGATCCTTGAGGGAATGCCAAGTGTTTAAATATTTATATCTCCCTCTTCTTACGGATTTCTCCACTGAACTAGATTTTGCAATATAATGTCCATTTCTGTTTAGCTGACATGTCTGGTTATCAGCACTTCAAAATTCACCATTTGCTTTCTTACAGTGAGTGAATGAATGTGCCTTCAAATATTTAGGCAACAGTCCAGCAACTACTTGCAGGCAGGTTCACACCCGATATGTATGGTGGTCTGTTAACCCCAGATGGATCTGCTTGTTCGGAGACTGTTGCGTGATAGAGGTTTTGCTTTAGAAATATACAGGGTGAAAACTATTTCTTCTAAATGACATATGAGCCTAAATCCTCTTCTGAAAATAATGTAGGGTAAAGCACTTCAAGCACTGAGTGGTCTTTAAGCTTATGCCTCAATTTCAGAAGTCTGAGCATGTATTAGCCAAAATCTCATTAAAAGCCAATGAGATCTAGACTCATAAGTGTGCTACAAACTTAGACACTTAATAAGGTTACAGTGTACCAGCTTATTTGCCATAGCTAAGCAGGTGCATACATTCCACCCATTGCCAAATGGAGAAAAAATGGGTAAAAGTAATTTACATAGCTTGAATTTTGTCCTGAAGTAGTACAAAAAGGAAGAGTTTTAAGCTAATACATTTAATCTTAAAAATACACTTGACTAAAATAATGAAAGTCATCAGTTACCTTGGCTGAAATAATTCTTGTAAGTCACAGGAAATTAATTACATGTCTGAATATTCACGTGCTTCTGGAAATGAAATTTAGGCTGTTAAACTGTTTGGGCTCTTTAGGAGATCTAATCCAGATTTGTTACCACTGGTACCCAAGTATATGAATACTGACATTTTAATGGTAACTCCCAGTATTAACCCCCAGTATTAAGCTTCAGGGGAGAGCCTGTACTTTAACTTTGCTGAAGTCTGTATTTTAGTATGTATTACTTACAATAATATTCTGGGTGCCACTTTTGATAATACTTTTCTATTTTTATTTTATACCAAGATTAACTATAATTTCACATGGCTACCATTCTTTCAGATCCATAGTTTTATTTAAAATATATTTTTATTAAACACCTTTAACTTTTTTCTGCATTATAAATTATGTCCTATCATTTGTAGCTGGGCACATTGTAATTTTAAATGTAAAATTTCAGAGGGGTACTGAGTCAGGTGGGTATTTTCCTTGTTTCAGCCTCACACATGCTTAATATGAATATAGGGTTCACATAGTTTAGTATTTTAAATATTGCAATTTCCTTTTAGAGATCTTGTACAACAGTTGGTTTTAATCCTCACAGCAGTCCTGAGAGGTACTTGCTGATACTATTATCTAGTGATTGAGCTTTGTAGAGGGGCACACGTGGGCAGGAATAAACCTGACAGAAAAATACTGTCAACCTGATTTTCAGGAGCACTTAAGATTCACACTTTAAACACGCTCAAAAAGTCTCTCTAATTTTTGTTAGTTTTTGTTAATTCTGAAAATCAGATATACACGTAATTCTTTTAGCTTGAAGGACTTCTCCCATCGCAGGTGTCTCTTCTAAATTATAGTAAGTTTGGGATAATAGGAGACTAGAAAGATACATTAATGTGGTGATTGGAACTGATAATAATTTTGTCAGAGGTGATTTTGAAAAGTGAAATAATATAATCCTCTAGTATTTTAATTCTTTTTCACTCCCTGCACAATTTCATCTCTCTGTACACAAAACGATGCACTGAGTTTTACTCCTTTAAGATTTTCTGAACTGTTTGCAGTTTCTCTTTGTCTTATGAAGGTACTCCTCGTGTTATTTCTGCACTTTATAGGCTGTACATAATAGTTGTAATCCAAAAGCAGAAATCAGATAACCAACTTTTTATGTTTGATTACCTTAGAGTAATCGCTTTGCTGTAGGCAAGGGTGTAGCCTTGGTTTTCTTTTCAGAATCTTATTCTCTCTGACCTTTCAAACACATACACATGCTAATGTATTATCATGTACAGTGCCCTTAATTTCAGGGTGACTGTTCACAACAATAAATGTGGCATGTTAACATATATTCAGAAACTATACGGTAAATTTCCTGAAAGGTCCCTCCAGAATATTGCAAGAAGTGGCTTATAGAAGTAAACATGAAAATATTTATTAAATGATCCTGATTTCTGCTGATTATTCTTCTACTGTGAAGTTTTCTACCTCCAATATCTTTAAATCTAGTCTGGATTCCCATTAGTGATATATTCTCCTTTTCCTTGTATCCCTCAGAGAGTGATTAACTCAGCATTTGCAAATCTTATCAGCATAATATTTTACCCTGAAGCCCAGTAGTAAATATATGGTGAGGAAAGAGGACAAAATACTTACAGCTGGCATAGAGATGTCAAACCAAGGCTTAAAATATGCTCTCTGCTAGGCCTGTAGAAAATTATAGGGTTGGAGCAGCTCAGCATACCTCAAACTTGGTTCCTCAGTTGGCATCTCTAATATCAGTCACCATGAACAGCAGTTACTTCTGAGAAAGACCTGATTTGCAAGAATCAGTGTTGGTTTGGAGTGCTGCTCCTTTGCTTTTTTCCACTTAAGATATCCCTTCAGCATTACAGCAAAAATTAGAATTGCATCAGAAATATGAATAGAACAAAAGCAACTGTGACCAATTATTCGTTTTGCATCTGCTTGTTTGCATGTTATAGGATTAGTTATTGCTATCATTATTATTTTAACAGAGGTTCACCTGCAGCTTCTCTCTTGAGGGACAGATTTGTTGTAAAAAATAAAGCTTGCAGAGAACCTCAAATGTCTGAGTGTAATTTCCATCATTCCCCTTTCAAATATCTTTCTCTTCTGCCCTGTCCCCACATTACTGATGGGAACAAGTTAAAGTTTCTCAGTGAGAGGTGGTAGCTCATCAGGGAACGTAGGGACGTAATAGTTCCTACGTACGACACATACAAAAGAAATATGTGCGTTACCTATGCTGTTTATTATTTTTATTGTTTACTGATATTGGTTGCAAGTTGTAAAATGTATTTTGTCACTGCGTTGACCCACCATGTTGTTGCTTCAAAGAAAATCCCTTACTTCTCAAATTCTACTTACATGCACTCAAGGAAACAAAGCAAGATGCTTTCTGAGCTGAGGGAAGAGGAAGAGGACGCTGGATAGGGTGCAATACTGTCTCCAAATAGGGTGCCAGGCAGTAAGGTTGAGTTATGGATGTTATTTCATATCTCCCATTGCCATGTGCCGTACCATTGTCTTTTGCCCTATTCCTGAAATCATATTCACCATTTTCCTCCAGGCTCGCTTGCTATTTTTTTTTTCCTTAATGTTTGGTATTGTTTTATCGCTGCTATAAGCATGTATTTCAAGCTTTCCTTTTTTTGATATCCATTTTTGCATGTCAGTCATGTGGCCCTTCCTACCACCAGATAATATTGAATAAGATTTTGTAGTATGCACGCCACAACTAACCACTTCAGTCTGACGCTTTACATCTTCATCTTCATCTCTGAAGTATAGTGGTTACGTGAATCAATGGCATTTCTGGAAAGACAGGTATTTCAGTTCTTGGGCAGAACAATGAGCTGAAAGAACTATTTATAAAAATAGTACCTAAAGCAGCATTATGAAAATTATTGTATAAATGTTGTTTATCAGATTTAGTTCTGCTAATTACCGTGCTTCCCATGATGCAGTGTAAATTCCTGGTTAGAAAAAGGTTCCTCTTTTGATATCATCCTGCATTTTCCCTTTGTAGACACTATGTAAACATTTTCTATATTGAAGGGGGGCAGTTGTTTGTCTGATACTGCTATTTGAAGCATGTGCCAATGTACTTCTACTGAAATGCTGTTCACTTGCAATGTATTTCTCGTTGATTTATATTAACTGAATTAAGTTGTCATGTTAATAATAGATCGCTGGACAGTTTTAGAGCACATGTAGTGCTTTGACTCTTTTCTGGTGGAGCCCCCAGAATTGAAAGACATGCTGCTGGGACATGGTTGCCATGGTTGCCTTTTGGTTTGGTCTCTCTAATTTTCAGAATTTTTTTTATTTTACTCCTTGGGAGAACCTGATAATATTCTAGGCATCATGGCATAATTAAGGGATGTCGAGCTTGTAAGGGGACATAGTGTCTTTTATCAGCTGATACAGTTAGTAAAAGTGGACAAGGTTTCAGGTGCGTAGACCTTCCATAACTTCAACGTACAGTGCATTTTTATGTGAATAATATCCGTCCTTATCTGACTGATAATTTCTGAATATTTGCATTATAAAATAGGATAGTGCAATTACTTTGTGTATAAAAATTGTCTATATCTAGTATACCTTATCAGCACAGAATATATATGTATAAATGTTTCATGTTAATGTGCAAAAGAAATTGCAATAAATTATTTTTTCCACTGACAGAGAAATTTTGTGATTTTCTTTTCGGTGAAAGCTGTATTTCATTATTTGACACAAAACAACTATATTCTCCATTCCATAGTTCGAAGTCCAAGTTTAAATAATTTATCGAGTCATTGTTCCAATGCTTGCAAATGTCAAAGAGTCCCCCACACTGAGCTCACATCCTCAGATTGAAGTCGTGTTGAAAATGTGGAGATTAATGCTCCAAAGATAGTAGACAAGGTCACAAAAATGCATACATTCCTTTGAAACACTTGGACAATATTGAACAATCAGAAATTATTAGTCATCCACTTTGAGCAGGATGTACATTACCAACCAAAGCTTTAGGAATGGGAAATGAAGAGAGGAAGCCACATCCATTCCATTCCATCATCTCACTGTCGGACAGCAGCGCATCCCAGCACTCCGTGAGAGATTGCCCTAGCTCTACGAGATACACAACAGCAATTTGCACTTAAAGTTGATCAAGCTTACCAAAACTTTAATGGTGACTCCTAAAGAAATGGGATTTGCGATGGCTGTGGTTGTGCATTGATGTAATTCATGCAAAAGGATGTGAAGTAACTGAAGTTTCTGTATTACACTTCAAGCTTATGGAAGATGGCATGCCAGAAAACTCGAATAATGCTCTGAGATTGTATTTGACCCTCTTAATCATTTCAGAGGATCAAAGCTCCTGTTAAACGACTCTGTAACATAACCAATTTCTTAAAGCAGTAGAATAATATCTTATATATTGTGTTCATATAAGTGCTTTTTATCTCAAGGAAATCGGTATGATTTAGGCACTTTACGATTTTTATTACTAAAACTGGTCTTAAATGCTGCATTCAGCTACTAAAGTTATACTTTGGTTAAATATTTCAGGTAACAGTCAAAAACTTCTGCAGGTATTTAGTTCTTTTCTGTGTGCTCTGTTGCCTATTTTATTTAACTGTAGTGATTTACTTTTTCAATAGAAGCTCTCTAGCTGAAACATGAGGCAAAGTAATTACCAAAGTCTGTTTCAAAGGCATTTAGAAATGCATCTGTTTTACTTTAGTATGTTTTGTAAAAAAGTTGAAACAAGAAGAAAGGGGAAAGCAGCAATGAAATTGCAAAATATGTAATGCTTAGCTGTTTGTAATCTTCTGGATCATTTGCTTTCCTTTGAATTCAGATATGGAAAAAAATTTGGGTTTCTGTGGTATTTAGGCTGTGGCCATGCAGGGGACTCTGCTACTCTACTGCTATCATAAAGCTGGCACTGCAGTCGGCTTCCATAACACAAGGCTGCGTAGTCTTGACTGTTGCTCGTGTTTCTTGCATAATATACTCCCTTTTTTTCCTAATACAGGGCTTGAAAAACAGCAGAAGGACTTTCCCTGGCTTCAGTAAATTTTGAAATAAGCTTATTAAGCATATACTGTCAATAAAGACTTCCACAACCAGTGAGACCATTTGATAATATCACCCATATTTTTAGATGATGATCTTTTCATTGACCTTCTCTCTGTGGAATTCTATCAAGACTTGATTTTTTTAAATTTATATGGGTAGACAAATACGTGTGTTTACTTTTTAGCAAAAATATTATCAATTATAACATAGTAAGAGGAAGTGTTATTACCATATTTATATTTTAGTCACCTATACACTTCTCACAGACTCTGTTGAGATGTTACAAGTTATGAGCCTTATGCAGTCAATTTTGTTTGGTGTTTGTATGCCATAAGGTAAAAACTGTAAATTCAGTCCTCAGTGGGAACAAACTCTGGGAACATAGTTTTGTGTTTGATAATCTTCAGGGAAAAACAGAATGATAAACGATGAATGAGACACTCATTTAGATATCTATTTACAGTATTATCACAAGAGTTATTCCTGTATTTTTTACTTATAAAAAGAAATCAAAATGTTCTGCTGAGGTTAGGGAACTACAGAGGCTTTATAAATAAGAATAGCTTGAAAACTATCTTGAAACTTGAATAAATGGGAAGGGCATGGGTGGAATACTGTTGTTTTTAACTCCATATATGTTTCTGAAAAGTGGCACATGGGGACAGACCAAACAATGGTAAGCTACACAAGCAGAACTCCATTGTCTCTAGGAGAGTGTGGGCTTGCAAACTTTGCCATTCTGGCAAACACATCTACAGATGTCATAACTGGGATGTAGCTGGAAAGTGCAAACAAGTCAGCAGCTAGAGCAGAAGACTGCAGTGTCAGGACTCCAGCTCTGATCTCTGATTGATATCACAATAGTGATACATAGCTCATATAGTTCAATTTTTATCCCTCCTGTATCCAGCACCGTCTTAGCTGTAATGATCTGAGAGTTATAGCGTCTCTCCCTTGCCCCCAAATTTGATGATGTGAGAGAGTGAGGCATTATTCATGAAAGTAAGGGGCCTTTATCCTTATTGCTGTGATTTCTGTTGGGACTATCCACTAAGTCCAGCTGAATGCACACTAAAATTTTGCAGGACCTGGGAACTTCTTGTTCACCTTCACTACAGGTTTGTAGGAGCAGGAGACAGCAGTATGTGTGTTAGACCTGGGTATAGTAATAAAAACTATTGCCCAGAAGACTGTTAATTCACCCTGCTGCTATTGGGCTATATTCCATTTGTTTGGCTTTAGAGGAACTGCATGGTTTTAGTCTTATCTCACAAAGGCATCATTGGCAGCAATGGTTTATTAGCACCCAGAAAAGTCAATTTAGCTCTTAAGTACATCTATATATTTATTTTTTATGTACAGGAACGAGTCATGAAGACAAAAGTGCAAAAAAAAATTAGGTTATGTGAGATTTTTTTGATTACTTGGTTACAGTGTTTAATGTAGTTGCTAGTACAAAACATATCTGACTAGTTACAAGCTCACGTTTGAAAGACAATCATAGGCACAAGAAGTAAATAGGAAGGGCTATGCTAGCATCTGATATGCATAAGAGTTGGGTGGAGCTTGAGGCCCCAGAACCTTTTCTTTAAACAAAACTCTAGTAAAATCTAAAGCTGATAAACATTTGAGTGTGGTGCGGCCAAGCTGTGCACTGCAATATATACTCTTGTACTCCGAAATTTTGATAGCCTTGTCAATAACACCTGTCTCCCTGGAGCCAGAGTAAGGCCTGAGGCATCCGTATCCTGATGTTTTTCATTCACCATGTAGACAGGTCAACAGTATATATATATATAGTCACAAACTGTAAAATGGTTATTCGATGCATTTCCAGAGCCCTCGTATATTAAAAAAGAAAAAAATCCAACACGTTGGATAATTATGTTCTAGTAGTATGAGAACTTGAAGAGAATTTGGCACTCCTCCACACAGTCATCGTGCAGTCAGCATAGTGGTACAAATGGGAGCTTATGGGCTACTGTAAATGGGTTCCGTCAGTCACTGTGCTGGCTTATCATCTCCAAGTAAAGTGATGTTACTGGATTTTTAGTCCTGTTTTATTTGGGTGCCGGGGTCACACAGAGAGTCCGTGTTATTATTTTTCTGTTAACAAGATTCTTTCTCTCCTGGGGGAGAGTCTGAAGCTGTTGTCACTTCATGCACCTACCTGACAATGAGCAGGGAGCAAGTAATATGGCAGTAAACAGAGCTGTGCTAATCTAACTGTAAAGCAAAAAAAAAAAGTGGTTCTATTGCCCAATCTATAGCTGCACATACAAGGCACTATTTTTCTTCCCTCTATTGTTCTTCAGACTTGTGGCTGGCTTTGGGTGACAGTTGTGGAAAAACCGCAACAATACGTGCCGTCTCCACCAATTCACTCTTTGTTTGTTATTAGCAGGAAAAGGCTAATGTTAATTTTCATCATAATGGTCGATGGGTCGTTCTGCTAATGTGACTCTTTTGGAGATAAGGACAACCAGGGAACGTGAGAAGAATTTTGTGGTTATTTGGGATGAAGCTGTGTGTTCTCTGTTATAAAGGGTTTAGTTCTTGACTATTACGCATACCCAGCAGTCAGATTGACATTGCTGTTATTGTTTTTGTGCAGAGATGATTATGGGGATTTCAATATATATAAAGCACCTAGTACAAATTTTACGCTACAGTACAATTGTACTTTCACGGGAAGCAATTTTGTGTGATGAGGGTCTGTGACCTCGCTCGCAGCAGTCAGCCAATGCTAGCACACATTTGTTTTTATCTGTTCATGTGCTGGACACCTCTGGCATGAAGCCTGTGTGGGGTTTTTTTTATATATTGCAGGTTCTCAGGGTCATTCTAGCCTTCCAAAATTGATTTTACACTTTGATAAGTGTGGTATCCTGTCTACTGCTCAAACAACTGCCTTGTGATTAAAATGACGGAACTTAGCTGAGTGCAGCCAAAAGCCTGAAAGTGCTCATAGTTCCTAGCTGGTGTTAATCATAATCCTGAACTGGAGACCAATTAAGTCAATAGTCCTTGAGCCTTTGTTTAAAAATAAAAACCGAACACCTCCACACACACAAAAACTACATGGTCATAGTTTCGAGATGAGAAATAAAACTCTGTTTGAGTTCAGTATTGCTATCTTCAGCCCCTGTGTCAATATAAGCATAGTGTTGTAATGAACTGTGTGAAAAACCAAACCACCTTCGTAAATCTCACTGAAATATGGGATGTACTAAATGTGAAGAAATGCATATCTATTTCTCACAAGTCCTAAACACTGTGTATAAGGTTCCTGGCAAGAAAAGAGAACAGGTTATGTCCTGTTATTTTCAGATATTTTGTGCAAGTCAGCTTAATAAATGGCAATTTTCATATGCAAAGTGTTCAGAAACAATCTGATTTTCAAAAAACCTGTTGAAGAGCAAGTATCATTTTTCCACAGGAGAATAGTGAATCTTTCAGAGATTTAACAGCCTGGAGAGGAAACCAAAGCCTTGCCTTCTGTCACATTGTAGGTGTGTTTGTGGGCAATTATGTAATGATCCAGAGGATAAGAAACTTGCCCACAAAGTGATGCCTTTTCATAAAGCCACATGCCTTTTCATAAAGCCTTCCTTTCCCATGTCATCCTACCCCTCAGGTGTCATAAATACATATACATATATTTCTATATGTATCTATCTATCTCACACTTTAACTTCTGTGTAGGCCAGCTTTCTTTTTTCCTTGCTGCTTGGGCTTGTGTCCAGGGAAAAGGATGATACTCGAGAGGCCTATAAATCAAGTAGAAAAATACTGCAGTAATCCTGATGGAGGCACTGTGTGGGGTCTGGGTAATTACTCTCTAGTCCCTCTCCCTGCTGTCCTTCTTTTCTGTTTAACATAAAATGCCTGAGCAATCTCGGCAGCATGGTTATTGGCAGGGAAAGGTACAGCGAGGGACAGGAGGGAAACACCTGAGCTCCAACTAGAATGATCAAAAAATGTCTCGGATTGCAAACATTGTTTTCTCCTCTGCGGCTCATACTGTGTAATTTTAAGGTTAACATACATTGTTAAACTGGAGATGTCGGTATTTTCTTAAGCTGTAATAAATTGCTGTTCTATCATGGAGATGCCAAGAAAAAGTCAATATTTATTAATTAAATACTTGTCCTAGGACAGGTTTTTTGCTTACTCTCATTACTGGGCATGATTCATTTCCCACTGTGGTATCTGTGCGTAAATGTTGACTTGTATTTTCAGTTGGAAAATACAGCACTACAGCTGGAGACAATCTCCATTGGCTCTTGCATTCCCAGGTACGTCACATTTTAACTATGATACTTCCTTATCTTTGGACCACGTTTTTCCGGGCACCACTACACTGCAGCAGTAGGAAATGTTACTCTGTCTGAGTGCCATAGCCTGTCAAAAAGAGCCGGAGTGAACCCAACACGTTAAAAAGCCACTGATTCCTTTTCTCATTACGCTTTCTTAATTTCTGGCCTCAACAGGCTAAAAACTCTCCAATACGTTGTTCAGAAAGAACCTGCAAAATGAAGAGCTGCTGCAACACGGGAGATCACGCAGTAGCCAACCAATAAATCTGCCTGGGTAGGTCTTCGCTGGCACAGCTGCCAGTCCTCGGTTTTTCTGTTTCTTCTTTTCTAATGGAAGAGCCTGTTCTGTGTCAGATGAAGTCATCTTTTCTAATTAAAATCGTGCAGGGTGCTAATATTTTCTCCCCCTGTTGCTACAATAATACCAACCAGTCCATGTAGAAGATTATGGCAGTCATGAAGAAAATAAAAAGCATATCTTATCTGCCCATTGTGTCAGGTTTTGAAAGCTCTGCAAGGCTGACAGATAGAGCCATAGTGGTTGCTTTGCGCATGATCCTGTCTATAGCTCTCAGACTCAGACCTGACTTTGCATGGCATACTGTGGTCAGGGCAGTGAAGTTGGCAGAGATGCTCTGTTAAGAGTGCTGGCGTGAGTTTGGGCTCCCCTCCTTTGTGTCCTCCGGTGTGAGAGCAGACTTCTCCACTTTCTTTAACTAATAGGAATACTTTTTCTACATGTAACAAGATGGTGCCCTGGGAAAAAAAAAAAAAACAAACAACAAAACAAAAAACCCTAAAACAAAACAACAGAAGAGAGAGATCTACATGTCCCACTGTAATACCACCTGGGTAAAACACTCTCCGTCCGAAAAACAATTTCAATTTACTTCGTCAAAATCGTAACAAAACAGGATGGAGGAACACACTTTAGAAGAGGAAATCCTGCCTTTTGTCAGTTGAAACTTAAAGGGAGGCAACGAAATGGGTTGCTGAACTTGTGTTAGTCTTGCAAAAGGTATGATGAGGCTTTTGTTCCCAAAGCCAGGACCTGCAGCTGCCCCGGGCCTGTGCCGGCTCTGCGGGATCCGCGCTCAGCCTGGCAGTGGACGCCATCTACTGAAGCACCACAGCATTGTTAGAAATATTTTGATAAGGCGTTTGCTCAACTAGTACGGGCTTCTCTTTTGTTGTTCGCTGACTTTCATTGGGAAGAGTTGCTTTTCTTGGGCAGGAACTCAAAACTGGTTAAAGGTAATAAACATTGTGCTATAAAGCCCTGGGAAAAAGCAACAGCAGGGCCTTGCTTTGCCCTGACCCAGCAAAAACAGATGTTAACAGTCTCAAACAAGTCATCCAAGGGGGAAACAGGAGCTGCCCAAAGAAGAACTCTTGTTTGTTCGTTGTCTATTTTGTTTGTTTCTTTCTTTTAAATGGAAGTCTGTAGAAGAAGGTACGGTGAACTGCATAGTTTTACCATAATGCGCTTTAATGTTTATTATCTGTTTATAAGTGATTAGAAGATAAAGCTTTAAGGATAAATTGACTGGGGCTGTGTGTTTGGTGCTGAGTTACTTTATGTTTGTTAGGCCGTGACATGAACACAAACACATTGCACAGTGTTCCTGTCGGGTGGAGGTTGTCCTTCTGCATCCTTCTGGCTGATTGCCGTTGTCTTGGGCCATCATCTCTGCCAAGAGCGGGGACTGCAGTCCCGTTAGCCATAGAATCATAGAATCATAGAATAAGTGAGGTTGGAAGGGACCATTAAGATCATCAAGTCCAACCGTTAACCTACCCTGATTTAAAAACACCCACTTCTAAACCATGTCCCTAAGCACCTCATCTACCCTTTTCTTAAACACCTCCAGGGATGGTGAATCCACCACCTCTCTGGGCAGCCCATTCCAATGTTTAATAACCCTTTCAGTGAAAAAATGCTGCCTAATATCCAATCTAAACCTGCCCTGACATAACTTGAACCCGTTTCCTCTTGTCCTATCACTTGCCACGTGGGAGAAGAGGTCAGCCCCCATCTCTCTAAAACCTCCCTTCAGGTAGTTGTAGAGGGTGATAAGGTCACCCCTCAGCCTCCTCCTCCCCAGGCTAAACAACCCCAGCTCCCTCAGTCGTTCCTCATAAGACTTGTCCTCCAGACCCCTCACCAGCCTGGTAGCCCTTCTCTGGACACGCTCCAGCACCTCAATGTCCTTCTTGTAGTGAGGGGCCCAAAACTGAACACAGTACTCGAGGTGGGGCCTCACCAGTGCTGAGTACAGGGGGATGATTACTTCCCTACTCCGGCTCACTACACTATTCCTGATGCAGGCCAGGATGGTGTTGGCCCTCTTGGCTGCCTGGGCACACTGCTGGCTCATACTCAGCCGGCTGTCCACCAACACCCCCAGATCCTTCTCTGCCAGGCAGCTTTCGAGCCACTCCGCCCCCAGTCTGTAGCACTCCATGGGGTTGTTGTGACCCAAGTGCAGGACCCGACACTTGGCCTTGTTGAACCTCATACCATTGGCTTCAGCCCATCTGTCCAGCCTGTCCAGATCTCTCTGCAGAGCCAATCTACCCTCAAGCAGATCAACACGCCCCCCCAGTTTAGTGTCGTCTGCGAACTTACTGAGGGTGCACTCAATCCCCTCCCATGTTACAGCACGTGAGAGTTTGCAACTAATACCCAGGCAAAACTCTCTTTGAAGGCAGCCAGTAAATTCTGCATTAAACAAACATAGAGACTGTAGGGATAATTCCCTTCCACAGACAGATCATGCCAGGAGATAATTCATAAAACTGCAGATGCTTGCAGCAGCGAGGAGGAATAAAAGGCAAAATTAATCAAAGAGAACCTGCACACAGTGTAGCTCTGGCTGCCAGTGGTCAATTACCCTTCCTCCCGCACTCTTCAAAGGGCCTAACCTTGATAAACCCTCGCTTGGAAAAGGAGAAAGGAGGCGCAGGAGATCGTACCTACCTACCAAGTGCACAGCATCAATATGTTGACCTCTGTGGGGTGGGTGAGGTGCACAGATGGCACACCACGTCTCTTCCTTTTCTGGAAGAGGACAGTGCCTCTGGAGGTGTGGATTCGAGAGCAGGTGGTAAGGCCCCCAGGAGGTGACCTGATGCTGGTGAGTTTCTGTCCCAGCACTGCACAGACACCCAGCAGTCTGATCCGCAAGCACAGGGCAAAGGGTCTGCTGCCAGATGGGGAAGGGGCAAAAATCTCACTGTGGCTGCAGGACCGGGCACCTCTGGGGTCTTGCCAACCTCAGCCTCCCCTGCTGTCACCATCCTGTCAAAGGGGTACAGAGGAGCAGCTGGCCACCAGCCTGGAGGCGAGGGGCTTACTGTGGGTGCTGAAGGCTTGATTTTGGTTGGAGGTAGCGGGATCTTGCAGGTATTTTTTAGGGAAGAAGCACAGGGTCACCTTGCTAGTTGTTGGCTTTCTCCTGACCAGCAAGCGGTTAGCTCTCTACTGTGCCTGCAGTACTCCTGTTTAAAAGATGAACTAAGCATTGACCAAACAGGCGCCTTTGGCTATGCGCCAGTTTGTGTACTGTACACTCTTGCACAGAGTGGCAAGAGTGGCATACACACTGCAAAACCTAAAGTCAGCAACTGTTGGAAGAATTTGCTTTCCTGAGGTACTCAATTCTCCTCCTGAGGAAGACCATGGAAATAACTGCTGCTTTGCTTTGGTCACTGGAAGAAAAGAAAGGTCAATTTTGTTATGCAGGAAAATATTGATTTTTTGAATGCAGTTGCTTCCTTCAACACATTATGATTTGGCAAAGTACAGAATTAGATGTATTAATTTCCCTTGGTCATTTTATGAGGTTGAAAAGAGCGGCTATCTGGACAGAAGTGCTGGTTTAACAATCAGATCTCTACCCCTGTGAGAGGTTTGACCTCAATTTTCACTTGATCCGTATTTCCTGGGGAATGGTCCCCAAACCATGCTGCATATGCATCGAGGGACACTGTCCGTCCTTTTGGTCCACTGGCTTTGTTTTTACTAAGTGCTGAATTCTCTTATTACCCCTCCCTGCTCCCACCACCCCCAAGAAAATCCCAAGCCTTTCCCTTCTTGACTTCTTCTAACCCTGCTTTGGACTTCAGATGTCAGTTTAATGTTTGTGGTTGGTTTGTCTAATATTGGCAGTATTGATGTTGTTTAAAAAACATACATCATGTGGTTCATTACATTTTCCTTTTACAAACCAGATGTTTTGCCTCTGGTGGATGTCTGATACTTTGCATTGTAACAGCTGTCATGTGTAAAAGGATGTAACATGACCTACAGTTTTAAATGAACATAAAATATTCATACATATTCATACATAAGAAATGGTTAAAATGCCATTGATCTGTGGTAACTTTTTTGGTAAGGATTATGTAACAACAGTGTTATGTAAAAAACCCAATTTGAGATAAATGAGTGAGTGAGACTTTTCCCAAGCAGCACACAGTATTCCCATAACTACCTTTATTAGAAGTTCCTGCAAGAAGTGTCCTAGAAGCAACTAAAACTTGTTACAAATCAGATCATATTTTAAGAGATAATGTTTAATTGTTTAAGACTTACAAGCCAAAAACACTGTAGTACCACATCTTTCTAAGCATTTCATTTCATATTTCATGGATACTTTCTTATGGAAGAACTTTTTGTGTCATTTCTGCTTGCATAGTGGCCAATTTTATTGCACCCATAAGCCTGGACACTTGTGGCAACCGCAATATTGCATCAAGACAATGTTATATTAGGGCATTACCATGATGCATTTTACCTGGTCTGTTAATGGAATTAGTTGTCTGAAAGATGTCACCAGCACTTCAGGAGTGGCTTCTGCTGTAGAGTGCTCGCTTCTCTGCTAGGAGTTTCCAGTTTCTGCTGACCCATGGCATCACTCCCAATGCAGTGTAGTTCATTTTACACATCTGTTTCTGTGCCTTGAGTTCATTTTGACCACAGCTCTCTGGTGAATAGACAGAAAAAGTTCTATTAAGACAAGTGTTACTGAAGGTGTCTCTGAATTGGAGACAGGATTGAAAATACTTGCAAAAAAAGAAGAATTAATATCATATTATTCCCAGACTGTTGCTAATACGTGGAGCCTAATGTCTGGCCCCTAAGTCTGACGCTTCCGTTCTGTTCTACAGTTCTATCATCTTCAAACTACTGCACAATCTTTAATTATGAGGATATGGATAAAGTGGATGGACTGATGAGTCTTTGCTTCTTTCCCTCATCTGTTTCTGTAACAATTCCCTTTTATTCATCTCAATAACACAGATATGAACTTTGGGTGGCATTTATCAGAATTGTTTCATTTGCTTACTGTACTTGAAAACAGCCATAAGTCATTAGCGTCACTAACTGCAGTAGCTGGGTCAGGTTGGAACATCTCCTGCTCCTAAACAACAAACACATGCTGGAAAACTCCCTGCCTGTGGAAAAACAAAAAGCAGCTTTCTTCTGGCCAACACGCAAATGGATGAATTCCATTAGTGCATGGCTTGGTGCAAAAAAATTTACTAGCAATCGGGAAATAGGGACCTGAGCAGGAAACCAGGCAATGAAAGGAACAGCCCCCACCCACCAGTGCACAGCTCAGTCAGGGAATAGCTTTAAGCACTGCTGTGGCTTTTTTACTGATGCCTGTTTCCACCCTGCAGGGACAGGTGGGGCTGATAATCAGGAGGCTGGAGGATGAAGGAGACTTGATGCTTTCTGAGTGTTAGGCTTCACTTGGGCCCCTCTCGTTTTCTGGGCAGTTGTGTGAGCAGCAGCATGTGGGATGTGCCTGCCTTGTTCTGTAGCAGCGGGAGGGTGGCTCTGGGGGTGCAGGGGGGCTGGGTGAGGGAAATTGCCATGCAAGGTGCTGGAGGCTCTGCTCCCTGCTGAGGGCTTTCTTCCCATCAGCTCTCAGAGAAACAGTGCAAAGCAATCTTGCTAATTTTTAATTTCTTTTAACAAGAAAAGGAGGGATGGAAGTTAGGCACTAACTGATTCTGTAAGTATGGCCAAAGGAATTGTTGTTTTGTTTTATGACTCTAAGAGCTGCCTGGCATCTGTTGTCTGTTCTGCTGTCCTTCACTTTCCTTAGGGCAAATATTTGTCTGTTGATTCATGTGAAATATGCATTCATTTTAATTAACAAATCCTGTATATGCTTTATTTCATTAATCTGTTGTTAGTAATACATAGCAAAATGCATGCAGTCGGAATAGATGATATAAATCCATTCCTCTCGTTGCTTTCTTAGTGGGACAGCCATTCTGTCCTGATGGCTGATTTCTGAACAATCTCAAAAACTAACCCTCAACTTCTTTCAGCTGATTATTTGAAGGTAGAGAGCCTTTGGGTTTATAAATGCAGGTAGGGAGACTGAAAAAAAAGTAGTCAAATTTTATCCTTGATGTAACCCTCCAGAATTTGGCTAGCTTTAACCACTGTTGCATAGGACTTTGTTGTTAATGAAATCCATATTGAGAAGTGGCTGTTGCATGTTTTCCTCACAGACCACCATAGGGCTGGTCTTGAAATCGTGTCAATGACTGATCAGATTGTGGATGTGTTTATATTCTTTGTTTTATCAAGCAAACAATGTCAGAATTATGCAGCTGAATTCTTAAATATATTTGTTGACTTTAAACTGTGAGAGTGTGATGAAAGCTTCTGTAAGGGTTAATTAATGGAGCTTGACTCCATTGCTGAGTGCAAACTTAGTAGCAGGGTTCTGCATTTAGAAGGTCTATTTCCTGTTTGGTGTTCCAAAAGACACAGAGGTTAAGAAAGAAGGTGAATGTCTAGGATTTTCCTTAGCACAGGAACTGTTTGGATCCTCAGCCCTTCTGATTTTCCTCAGAGATATGAACCATATCTCTCATCAAAAGTGTTACAAGAAATACTCTGTTCCTCTGTTGGAAACTACCTATTTCTCTTCCCCAAAGAGATCATTTCCCCTATTGGATGTATCTTTGGGACTGAATTCAGTTATTAATTTGCTTATAGTATTCTTGATTTCCAGACAGAATTTTCTGCCAAAAGTTTCTTATCGGCTTATTGTACAGAAAACTTCTCAAGGGATATGCAGAAACTGGCAATGCCAGCTAGAGAGAATTCAGTCATGTATCAGCAATAAAGAATGAATAGATTGTTTAGATACAAATGTAGATATAAACCTCATAATCCAGTATTTGCTAGTGTCCCAGCAGAGCTTATGTGGGTGAATATTTGCTAGAGCAAACTCAAAGTTGTGGTCAAAATGGCTGGGTGGCAGTTCAACATGATTCAAAACCATCACCCCACCCCCCTTCTTCACACACCAGGTGCATAACGTGTCTCCCTTCGGAAGGGAGGCTCGGGAAGAGTCATGCCCATCTCTATAGCAGTGCTGTTGCTGTCTTCTGCTTGCGATTTAGGTCATTTTTTTTATGTTATGACATCTAAGCTTTCTTTGCGAGCAGTAGGAATGAGGGAACAGGCAACAGCCATTACCTACCTACCCCACGTTCCTATCTGACCATTTAAGGTGGCACCCCAAAACACTTTGGTGCTCTGAATTGAGGGACGAGACAGATGCTTTACAGTTTTCTAAGGCTGAAGGACCTTTGGAGCAGGGTCCACATTTTGTGAAGTACTCCGCATAGTGGAGTCATTGTCTGAGCAGGGATACTGGAAAATAAAGAGCAACTAGCAACTTACTCTTCAGGAAAAATGAAATCTCTAAAATGTGGTGCTGTGCTGCATGATGTGACTTTGTTTCTCTGTGTCCTTTTTTTTTTTTTTTTTTAGAATTATGTAGGTCTCAGTGACAGTTTTGCCTTTTTTTTTTTGCTACTTGTTACTATTTGCTAGATTTTAATGTTTCAACAGTGAACAGCTTCTTACAATTAGTCTTAAAACAGACATTTTGTGATGTTTCTCCAGTAAAATAGTTTTTTTTCTCATATCTGGTTTGTTTCATGTGGGGCGTTGTTTGCCATTTTTATTCATACATTGCTCAGAAGTTTGAACTAAAACAACCGCCAAAAATTCTGTTTATTCAGACTGCAGGAAAAGATCAAGATGTGATGTAACGCTTCCAGACTAGAGCATGCACAGTCTATAAGTGAACTGTAAGCTTACATGGGCATGGTCTGAAGTTGTTTGGCATTTTTAGGTTGGAAAATTTCCACTGAACTCTGGATCAAGCCTGTAACAAATAGTATTAGTCCTACATACAGGGCTAGAAATGTTAGGGATTCATTTGGGGTTACAAACATAGCAGGCCAGGTGGCCAACAGGAAAACATGCCAGGGCACCAGGGCTAGTCCTATTAGCCAGGAGTTGTAGCAGGCTTTCTAAATATGCTTTCTTTGGCAGCTATTGCACACAAAGATCTGTTGGTTGGCACAGGAAAAGCGGGTTATTGGGAGTGTCAGTTATGGAAAGTGCACTAAGAATTGAGTAATTGTTGTGGGAGGCATATAGACTGAGTTGAACAGCACCAGAAGCAAATTTTGGTTTTTAATGAGCAGTTTTTTGCACGTTCTATGGCATGTGTGCAGCCCGGAGAAGCCCATGTTTTTCACAGCTTGTGCATGACAGTCTTCCCCCTTGTAACTGTTCCTGTTTCTTATCTTCAGTTGATTCGGAGTTTAAAATGAAGCCCTTAAGTATGTGATGGGTACATCAGCAACGGTCAACTATATAATCATCAATCCTGCCTTGAATGCCTATTTTTCCAAGTCTTATATAGGTAGAAGTAGGTAAGGGAACCCCTTGCTGTGCTTGGATTGAGACCCACGAGGGACACAACCTGTGTTAATCTGGGTGTTCATCACTTTAACTCAAAACAACTGGCTAGGTTGAGAGTGGCTTTGAAACTGTCACAAATAAGGAGGCATACTAACAATTATAATATGGACTATAACACTTTTCATCAAGGAAGTGTACCGGAAGTATTACTAAGTTTTGTACAGGCTCAGGCTCATTTCTTTGAATGCAAATCCCACAGTTAGCAAGGCAAAATTAGATATGCACTTCACCAGGCTTCATTTTGCAAAGGGACACACTTTTCTAGAGGTAGAAGGGTTTTACTATTTCAGTCTGGAAAGAACAACTACACATGCGGATCTCTCTCTCTCCCCCTTGTACAGTTTTGTAAAAGCACTCCTGATCACAACAGATTTAAAAAAAAAAAAAAAAAAAAAAAATTTCAACTTGAGGGCCTCTGTCCTGAGACAGGAGATGGGTAGGAAGCTCCTGTTTGGACAACAGTTGTGTGTGTAGTGGGCAGGGCTGTTTGGGGTTTTTTCTTTTCTTAAGAAGCTTCCCTTCGTGTGGTGGCTTTGATTCTAGTGAGGAGTCCAGAGGTGAGCTGCTTCTGGTGGATAAAGGGACTTACAGTGCAAGAGGGTTAACAGGACCAGGACAGTCATAAGCGGCATCAACAAGATGTGATGCTGGCCCTGGGTCTGCAGCAGTATCCCATTCATACAGAGTTTATCATTTATAACCTGCTCAGGTTTCGACATTGCAGTAGGTAATTACTGCGATATGAGCTTGCAGATGTTTCTTGTATCCTGAGTTTAATAAGCACATCAACTGTAAGCCTGAGAATGTGTTTAGCTCAGGATACGTTTACAGTAACTAGAGGTACTAATGTTTATGGCATAATAAGGGATATACGCTTCTAAAACACTGTGTACTTTGACATGAGTGAACCATTATGGTTTATGTTGGTCTGGGATTTTTTAGAATTGCATGCTGATCCTTGGGTTTCCAAAATTCTGAGGAGCTCCAGAGCAGTGCTAACTGGAAAAGAGCCGTAAGAAACCCAGGGGCTGTATCATGCTGCCCTGGGGTACTACTGGGGTGAGGAAGACTACTTTCCTGAAGCTTTGCCAGCACCAGATTCACACACAGTGCAAGCACTTGTATTAGGGCTAGAGGGTAGACACAGCTACCTACTTTCAAATTTGAGTGACTGTATAGGGAAATTCCTTTTTTCCTGTATAGTTTCAGCTTAAAGAAATGGTGAGGATTAAGGAGATTCTTATTTTACCTTAACCAACACTTTTTCTTAAGCAACAGTAGATCAGCTGGCTTGTATAAGCTCCTTAAGAGATATTTTGATCAGCTTATCTTGATGCAGAATGGGGATGGCTGTATATTTTTGTTTGTTTATCTCAGAAGTTAATCTAAACATTGTGTGGCAAAGATGCTGTCAGTAAGTTCAGGCTAAGTAACGTCAAGTTTGCCAGCAACTCCTTTGGAATATTTCCCCAGCTCATACACCATTAATCAGAGGCAAATAATCTGATTTAAGTTATACTAATTCCATCACAGGTGCTGAGAAATCAGCTCCACGCAGGAGAAGGCTTGTGAACAGAAGCCTAAGGTAAGTGGGGCACCTACTGGCGAGATGCTGCAATGAATTAATTTACTGTGTCAAAGTCTGATCCTCATCCTTCTCCCGTACAGGCCATTCTGTGTTCATTTTGCTTTGCCAAATAAGCAAGTGCCAGGCCTGCGTCCTGAGCGCTTTGGCCAAAATTGCAATTTCTCCTTCAATAAATCCTTCCTTTCTGGCACTCCTTTAGAGATGTCTGCTGCATAAGTTGCAATAGTAGTCTTGTAAAATATCTTAAAAGAAGAAAGGAAATGAGCTAAAGAAACTTGTCAAAAGATGTGATGCAAGTCTCTAGCAATCTTCAACCTTCCCCCGCCCCAATCTATCATGGCAGGTTCTCTGTCTGATAGATTATAAAGCTGTCTTCCTTGTACCAAAAGCTGCTTTAATACTCTGATCCACTGCCCAAGGGTGTGAAAATGAATACCATGCATAAGAGAACGCACCGATATTCTACGGACATAAAATCCAGAGCAACCAAACACAGGTCTTTATCCACACAACCCAATCGCCTTCCTCCGTTCTTCAGAAAATGTTGTATGCAACAGCATGATATTCTTTACAGTGTTAAATAAATTTTAATGACTTCTGCAGAATGCATTTAAAAATATGTCCCATTTTTATTTTATTTGTTGTGCAATACTTTGGGCCAGTTGGAGGGTGTCATCTTCAGGCTGATGTGTTTCCAGCTACAAAATTCTGTGTTGGACTTCTCTGTGCACGTCAGACAAGGATTTGGAAGTAACCCAAGGGGTCACTAATTTCATTGTTAGGATTAACGTTTTAGAATCAAACAATTAGCATGGGACAAGCTTGCTGATATCTGTGCTTGGAGCATGGATGTGCATTTGTGAAAAGAAAAAGTAAACAATCAGCAAAATAATGCTAAATTGGGAGACGACATGATCAAACTGTTAAAATGCGTTGCTTCTGCTGCTCTTGTAGATACCTCATCTTTACCTATCCAGTAAAGCCAAGTAGTTTCTTAAAACTTCTTAAAATTCTGTTGCCTTAATAGAACAGTAGTCATACATTACAATGTACAATACAAAAGCACCCTTACTTCTGCTGTGCTGCACAGCACACTTGCTATATTTAGCTGTGCTGGGGAATCAGTTGCTTTATATAATCTCATCACAAGCCATTGCTGGGGGGAAAAAAAAAAAGTCTGACTCTGTCACTTGACCTTGGACAAAACGGTAGTCTTTGTGCTTTCTTCAGAACTTCTGCCACGTATGTTAGAAGAATCTGTAGCCAAGGAGTGATTTCAGCTGTCCTAGTCTAAAATCAGTGGAGTAAGCAAAAGTCATTTTAGTCTTGTTAAACTAAGCAAAGATGCAAGAACCTTGCCTTTCTGAGAACTGGATTTTTTTGCTGATACTTTAGCATGTTCTATGTGTCATTTCACTTGAGCTTTCAGCACAGCAGAAACAATACCAGTTTTATTTTGTTTAGTCCTTACAATGTTAATTCTTTTATTTAGCCCTTATTGGTAGATGCAAACAAAAATAATCATTGTGATTGATAGCCACAAAACAATTTGATCTCTGAAATACAAGGTGTGCTAATCACTATGTTTAGTCTTTTACCCACTTTTCTTGTTATCCAGAAGCCAGATAATACCTGATCCCTACTTCCAAAAACATAATTTCTTCTGGCTCAAGACTTCCACAGCCGCAAACTGAGGCTGGGAGAAATCTTTAGAGAAATATCGCAGTATGTTTGCTCTGTTCTTTCCATTCTTCCTCTACGTTGGCCAATGAACACCTTGGATGGTGGGGTTAGGTAGACCTTTTTGTACAGCTGTGGTTCCAAGTGTGCTTGGTAATAGTAAGGGGGGGAAAGTCCCAGCAGAAATGACCAATAAAAAAGAACAGAGCGAAACTCTTAAACTTAACCTGAAGGCCTCTCAAACCTGCAGTTACTGAGGAGTAAAGTCAAGACAACTCTTTCTAAAGCAAAAACACTTCCTGAATTGCTTATCCTAGGGCTTATGTTGAAGGGAAGCTGTTGCTAATGATGGTAAAATGGTAGGATTTTCATTACTTTCTATCTAACCTCAAGGACTTGGCTGCTCAATAAGTACACTTACTTTGTAGAAACTATTTTATTATTCGTCACTGAATTTGAGTGGATGGTATGGAAGAGTAGTGTGACTTACAGAGCATGGCTATGGCTGGCTGCTCACCTGGAGCTTCAGGCTCTGCATTGACATTACTTAGGAGCGCAGGGGCATGCTCATGGGCAGTCTCATGGGTTGCAGAGCCCAGGCACTGGCTGGGGAGCAAAAGGTATAACGTTGTAGCCTTTGTGAGCTTTCTAATGTAAAAATGTTTGACATGGCAAAGTCTAATACTGTGCATGTCTGAAGTCTGGACAACTGTCTGTAAGCTTTCAAATAAACAGTTATTTATTACTATTATGTATAGGTAATTGAAGAGAAGCCAGTGCTTCACATCAGGGTAATCCTTTATCATGTAGTCTTAAAATTAGCCTTGGGTGCCTCTTTTACAAGACTGGTTTGTGTGTACCTCTCCTAAAGGGTTTCTATCCAGGCTCTGTTTGGCACCTTCGAAAGCACCAAAAGTTCTGATTGATAGACTCTGGCAGGAGACTTGGGCAAGCATGGATTTGTTCAGAACTCTAAGGAAATGTATTAAAATACGGTGTATAATTTCATTGTAGAAAATGAAATTATGCTATCCTGTTAACGCTCACAATTTAAAATGATTAGGCCCTTTACTAAGATGTTGTACGTTCAAAGAACACAACACCGCTCTCCAGTGCACGCTTCTTGTTCTATGAGCTTGAGTCAGTGTGGGGGGGAGAGTGTCTATGTACACTACACTATCACACATCTTTGGAAGTTTTTTTTAAAGAAGGCTTTGGTGATTAAATACATAAGACTCCAAACCACTACTGCTCTATAGGCCCACGCAGACATGGGAAAGCACAGAAGCTTTTCTGAAGACTTTTAAAGGAATAAACGTTCAGGAAGCCTGATTCAGCACCAAAGCCACAAAATTCTTATTCTCACTGATTTTTAGTAAGACTTAGATGAAGCCTTTAGTCTTTATTATGATCTTTAATGACATCAAATGCTGAACTTGTCCTATGTCTGCTCACTTGCCATCCACTCAAACGTCCTACAGTTCTCTATAGTAGTTGGCAGACTCATGAGATTTTTTTTGATGCATTTCAGCCAAACGGATAATACACTGTAGATGATATTGTTATTTGGCACACTCCTAATTCTGATAGGCAAAGCTGCGATATCCTTCACTGGAACATGTAACAGTGGTAACCTACTAGCTAAGACTTTGTCATTAATAAGGAATCTTCTTTTTCAGCATAGCAATGCTCCACCTTTATGGTGGTTAAGAAACTTGTGTGTGTTAATTTCGCATGTATATTATTTCTCCTAACTCAAAATGCAGAAGATAAAAACTGGGTGAGAAATGCTAAATTGCATTGTTGTGTGTCAGTATCTCTTGCTATGCTATTATAAAAATTGATAATTCTTTAAAATGAAATTTTAGGT
This sequence comes from Pluvialis apricaria, assembly GCA_017639485.1. Taxonomy (NCBI): domain Eukaryota; kingdom Metazoa; phylum Chordata; class Aves; order Charadriiformes; family Charadriidae; genus Pluvialis; species Pluvialis apricaria. The sequence goes on along the minus strand of CM030010.1, from coordinate 48,462,602 downwards.
AAAGATTATGTTTTTCTTTACATGAGAGAAAGGGAGACTTTCCAAAGTTATTAGTTAGCACAGTTAAATAGTTCTAGGCAATCAAAGAAGCAGGAAGAATAAGGAGTGCAGGGAAGGGAGCAATGTAAAATATTACTGTTTCCTTTGTAATCTTAAAATGGAAGGGAAGTTGCAGAAACAATTAGTTTTGTGCCTTCTACAAGCCACTAACATTCTTGTATCCCCTTCTTTTTTTCCTTGTGTGTTGGTTGGTTCTGGGATGGATTGTTCCACTGAGGCATTTCAGGAGCTTTCAATAGAAGAAATATGCACATCCAAAAGAAGTTAGTAAAAATATACTCCAGCAGTTCTATGATTGTAATCATACTGGCACCACAAAACAATCCAAGCTGGCCACCTACATCAGCTGTAATAGAAGAAAATAAACATATGTCATCCTAAGTATTTGGTTTAGGCTAGCAAGCAAATGAAAGCCTGCCAGGTCCAAGTGTTAAATAAATTCAATATATGTAACCCATCACTTTAAGAAAACAGAATTAATATTCTTAAGAATGTTTATTGGAGAAGACTAATGTGTTTCTTAAAATTCTAAATAAAGAAAGTACAACACAACACATCCTACTGTGAAACAGATACTTAAAATATTTCCCGCTTCTATGCCATTTAAACCATTCTCTCGCTTCTCCTCCCCAGGTTCTCTGTCTCCCCTCCAAATCCTGTAAACTTCACTGTTCTTACAATCATCTGTGTGATATAGCCATAAACAAATGCCAAACTTAACTCTTGCTCTCAGCTGCTGTCAATACTGCAGGGTCTTTAATGGAATGACAGGAGACAGTATCAAAAATGACCATGAGGCAGACATGATTATTACTATTATAATATAAAAAGTATTGCTTTTTGTTTAGAAGCCCACATAGACTATGAATCAGGAGGGGAAAGAATAAAAAAAACAGGTTGGTTTGTGTGGTTTTTTTATTTTTAGATTAATTATTAATCAACAATAAATAAATATTAAACTTTCACTTACCAAGCAACTCGGATATAGTTAAGGCCTTCTGTTGCTGTGTTATTTTGTAGCTCAGATCATGATATTTAATGTCAATACGCACAAGGTTCTGCCTAATGACAAATACATACAGCATTACTTGAGAGTCAGGACTGCTCTTCATTTTTACCAATGTTTATTGGCATGGACCGAGTTCAGGGAGCGTGATGGTGTCTTTTAAAGAACAATCAGATGAGAGTTACCAAAGTCAGCTAGATGACTGAAGGAAAAAAGTGTCCTAATAACAGTTATAACAGGAGCTTATCAGAGGAGTAGATCTTCAGGCTATGTTGAAAAAGTAACTCTAGATCTGTACTGTGAGAGAGACCCGTACTTTTTAAGAGTGGATGTGACATACAGCAGATAGAGTGCTTGGAAGTGTAGTCTACTATTCTTGTTTATGTGCAACTGCATATTTAATTGTGCATATTTCAACAAGCATGTTTGTGCAGAAGAGCCCTTGTCCTATACTCATACGTTCAGTTCTAGCCTCTGCTATTAGCCTCGCTTACCTAATTATATTCTTGCCTGCTGCAAAAGCAGAAGAATAGGTAAATCTCAGTTGGAGCAAGACCTGTGGAATGATTCAGTGTGAATAAAGAACTCCTCTTTATGATATCATGTCTACAGAAAGTTTCTGCATAACTCCTAAATGGAATATAAACATAAGGGTTGTGGAACAAAATAGACACAAAACCTGATTGCACACATAATGTTTTGACCTTTAAGAATAAAAGTAGTGATTATTCTTCAGAAGTGTGAACAGTTACAGACTTTAGGGTTGACAGTGATAATGAGCTCATTAAGAATATTCACTGAAAATAAAATATTTGATACACAAAATGATCTCTTCTATCTCTTTAGGTGATAATCCTAAAATTCAAGTAACTCTGACTAATAAAAATAATCTTATTCTCATGGCTTCTATTAATAAAACTTCCTACTATTGTCATGGAGTTGCTAGAAGAACTATCCAATAAATATTTAACTTTTCCCTCCTTACATATTCAGAAGTCAATAGATGTCTATGTTTTATAGTTCAGAATATGTACTCGTTAATAGGTGGACATGATTCCTATTTGTTAAGGCTTGGTAACAGGGGAATGTTCTGTATTTTCACTTGCTTAATTGAACAATTACTGGGTTACGCATGATGTTTACAGACAATAAAATAATCAACAAAGATAAAATGTCCTCAAAGGATTAATATCTTTTGCATATAACAACAGGTTTAGTTTTCATAATCTTCATTGGGGACAGAATTTTTAATAGAGCCTGTAGTGATAGGTTTTAAACTAAAAAAGGGTAAATTCACACTCGATACAAAGAAGGAATTTTTTACAATGAGGGACGTCAAACACTGGCGCAGGTTGCCCAGAGAGGTGGTAGATGCCCAATCCCTGGAAACATTCCAGGTCAGGTTGGACGGGGCAGCCTGATGTAGTTGAAGATGTCCCTGCTTGTTGCAGGGGAGGTTGGACTAGATGACCCTTAAAGGTCCCTTCCAACACAAACTATTCTATGATACGTACTGTTCCTGTTCATGTATAAACACATGCAAACATTTGCAGACTGATGGCTTCAAGAGTGAGAAAACTGAAGTCAATGAAACAATTAAATACTCAGAGATATTTCGTTAGCCAAACTTTCTACAGTTCTTTATAAACATTTTTTGATGTTGTGGATCATATGAGTTTGTGTAGCACTTGTCTTAATACTTATTTGTACTGCTAACATCTACATCTGTGAGCAAGAGGTAATTTAGTCTATAACACTATTAAATGCTCTGACAACTAGATTGTATCTTTCTAGAAAAAATATCTGGAAATCATTCTATTTTTTGGACATATAATGCTTGTGTTTACAAGGAAGTCTGGTATCAATTTATTATTTTGTAACACTTGTTACTTTTTATTTTGTAATAATTATATTGTAACAGTAAGGCATATTAGGGCTACAAAGATGATTAGGGGACTGGAACACCTTTCTTATGAGGAAAGGCTGAGGGACTTGGGTCATTTTAGTCTGGAGAAGAGAAGACTGAGGGGGGATCTTATCAATACTTATAAATACTTAAATGGAGGGTGCCAGCAGGATGGGACCAGTCTTTTTTTCAGTGGTGCCCAGTGACAGGACAAGAGGTAACAGGCACAAACTTGAACATAGGAAGTTCCATCTTAACATGAGGAAGAACTTCTTTCCTTTGAGGGTGGCAGAGCACTGGCACAGGCTGCCCAGAGAGGTTGTGGAGTCTCCCACACTGGAGACATTCCAAACCCACCTGGACGCCGTCCTGTGCAACTGCTGTAGGTGTCCCTGCTGTGGCAGGGGGCTTGGACTAGATGGTCTCCAGAGGTCCCTTCCAACCCTGACCATTCTGTGATTCTGTGATACGCTCAATTAAAGCATAAGCATATATGATATCTCTTTTGTGAATTTAAAACTTTGCAGATTATGTTAGCTCAGCTCTACTGCTGAGTGACACAGCTCTATGCATAACATAAGTTCTAACACCATTTCCTGTATAAAATATGTAGTCAATACTGTTCAGACATGTTTTTACACTAGAAGGTCTCTTTGGGTGTAAACCTATTTTCTTTTGCTGTGTAGTGATTTCAGTGACACAGATAGGACCATGCTATTTCACTCTTCTGCTTCCTCATGAGAATTAATATTGTACCATATATTTTCTAAAAAACTTTTGTAATGTAAACAGTATTAGTGAATTCTACTAACAATAGAAAAGATTATTAAAGCTTGTGACGTTATTGCTACAACAAAACCTAGCTCTTCAGTACTTATGGAGCTTCCTTCGGGAACGGGTTGAGAGGAAGAACAACAACATTCTATAGCATATATTTAGGTTGTTCATTAACTTCAGTTGTGAATGGGTGAAGGTTTGTCTTCACTATTGGATGGATTGCTCATGTGGATTGTGGATAGGTTTGATAACCCTGACCTTTCTTTATTCTTAATTGCAAAAGTGATTAAAAAAAATTTGTTATAAGAGCTCAATTGTAGAAGGTAATTGAGAACATTAGTTTTTAATTGCAGTATCTATGTTATGATATCCACAAGTCTTAGATGTATCTATGTATATTTTTTCAATATGAATATGTATAAATCTCAACCAATTTTGTCTAAGAGATAATTTTATCTTGCAGACAACATTATTAATACCACACATAAAAGTGTCTTTTTAAAAGGTCACACTTACATCATACACTCTGTTAGCACACTTAGATGTAATTGATCATCTCTTTAGTAGACAAGGGTTAAGCAAGATTACCTAATGTATTCTGGGCTTTTCTTCAGTTTTGCAGAAAAGTATTTTATGGCTTTTTCTCCTCCAAAACTTGAATAGGTGACAGTGGTAGGATAATCCGTTTCTTCACATGGGGTAGGGCAAGTGGAATTGTGGGTTCCTAGTGTACATAATCCTTTTATCTCTATATCATCTGAAATTTCAGGAGAAAGAATTTGCATAATGTTTCTAAAAAAGCATACAGTTTTAAGACATTTTTTAAATCTTACAAAATTGCTTTTAACTGACTTTGATAAAGATATGTGTTAATTATCCTTAGAAAACTGGATTCTTACCTGTTTTGAAGGAACAAATAAGTATTTGTAACTGGCATTTGGGAAAATGGCACACAGTAATAAGGGTTGAGATTTTTGGGTCATGTTTTCCAAAGAAATTCAGCACCTGTAAGTCTTTCTGCCTTCATTAGGACTTTATGTACTTATTATTTGTCATCCACAATTAAACAGTAGGACAGCAGAAGACTTGATGTCTAAGACTAGTCACAGAAGGTGTTCTGTGCTAGCTTTCTGATTACGTACTTAGGTGTATAATCCTCGGTCTTGATGCCTTGATGTTTGCCTAGCTCCTTTCAATGCACAATAACAGCTTCCAGAGCAATGCCAGTGGTAGTTTACTATCATCTGATAACCACATAAAAATCTTGGTGAGCTAAATTCACTTTACCTTAACCCCTGCCTGCCATTTGAAAATTAGGCTTAAGACAGCTAAGAGGGTTTTGGGACAGCTTTGTTTCTTCAAAAACCAAAGATAACTCACAGAAGTCTGCAGGTCTGACTGCTCATGAAAGTGGGGAGAAACAGAAAGAAATCATTATAGAAATCTGGGGAAGCTGGAGAAAATTCACGTAGAAGAATAATAGTAAGGCATAAATACTTCTTGAAGCATAAACCATAATCCAAAGCCATCTGGTACTCTGAAATGAGAACCATAACCTCATGCTTGTGATGCTCTATTTGCCCTGGTGTGGTGCCAGCCGTTGTGTCTGTTCCCTCTGCGTGTGGGCTTCTCGCTCTTGCAAACCACAGGGGAGGAGATAAATCAGACTGTTAGTTGACGATTTGGGGCACCCTCCAGGGATGCTAGAGTTGTGGATTTCATTCTGGTCAGTCGGCCTTTAGAGATCCTAAAATGCTCTTACCGACAGTAGGTTCCACAGATACTGGATCAGTGTGCTGTCATTTGAGATTTTGTTATCAGGTGTTTAGCATCTTCTGCACTGTCAAAGGAGACTTAGCACTTAACTTGGGGTCCTGGGGACCAGACGCATACAAGCCAGGCATTGTACATGGTTCACCAGGTACAGAACTGTGATGCCAGTTCCTTCTGAGGTCCAGCTCTGAATCCTGTCCACCCTTGGTAGGACTTAGGGGTCATTTTTGTTTATTGCTCAGTGGTTTCTTTGAAATTTGATCACAGAATATCCATTAAGTAAAATAATATTTGCATTTCCACGATGACAGGCTATCAGAGATCATGATTATCTAAGAATGTGAACTTAGTGGAATCTGCTTCAAAAAAGCCACAGGAAAGAGAAATAGTTATTGTTCATAGTAGTAAGTATTCCCTGGATGTTGCACACACGTAATCAAAGCAGACATAAACCCCTGCACAGGCACCCCAAAACTTAATCTACTTGGTATCTTAATCTTCCATTCCTTTGGAAAGGGACAGTCATGTTACATAGCGGAATCAAAGACAATTAAAAAGAAGGTTTTCTAAAGTTCACGAGAAGTTACTTCCCAGGTTACCATTTGCAATATTTTCCAAAAAGTCTGTTGTAGTGACTTACAAACTTCATATGTCCTGTGTGCAGATTATTTGCTTATGGAAATAAATTGAATTTGGAGCACTTTGACAACATATAATCCATTTTACTTTTGAAAAGATAAAACCTTAAAGTCCAGTGATTTTGAATTATATTATCTATCAGTTAGCAAACCTGTAATTACTGTGCTGTTCACTTTTCTCTCACAAACAAAAAGAATACAACCTTGGAGCTAGAAGGATGAGACCATAAAGATGCAAAAATGCAAGCCAGAGGCTTGATAGCTGAAAACAGATTAATTGAACGTTCTCCCATTTTGAACTGCTTCTGATTACTAAAACGAATTCTTATGTTTTTTTAATTGGCATCGATTTAATGGTCTGCCTGGTCTCTAAATAGAGACCAGAATGTTAAATGAACTAGGATGTATTCCATTTCAATACTACTTTCAGTATTTTCTTTAATTGGTAGATATTGTCTACTATTTGGAATTGGCTTAGAAAATATGAATATGAAGTTATTACTTACAGACTGCAGGATAGACACAATTGTAAAATTTCAGCAAATCACATTCTGTTCCATTTCCTTAAAAATAAACAACAAACTTTAGGAACTTCAATTAACAGTCTAACCCAAAACTCTATTTGTATTAAACTGAAATGCAACGTCACCAAAGCCTGCTCACCATGCCATGTTTATTATTATACAACTGAGAAAACAATTCAGTTGGGCACAGTGCAGTTACCAACACCAAAAAGGGGTATATTGTGAAAAGAGATAACAGACCAAGACGGGAGGCTTACTATTGGAGCAAATATTTTCATTATGTGTACCAGTCAGAACTGCCCTTGAGCTTGTGTCTTGCTCTTTGTGTTACCTTGCTAAGGCCAGGAATTTCTGGTTTTGCTAGTGGAAATGAAAAAACAAAGTAAGTAGATGGGTTATATGATTACACCCCACATTCTTCAGCAAAAGTTCTAAGCTTTGTGCAAGAGTTACTCGGAGACCCGAGGGGTAAGATAGCACCCTGAGCTAGTAGGAAAATTTTCAGATTTCAGATGGCCTCAGTTTCACCCCAATTTATTTCCTTGCATGGAAATACTACTTACCATTTTAGCATATAGTTAAAAGTGTTGCCCTCCTTTATGTAGTTGACAGTGGATGAAGCACTCACCTTGGCTATGGGAGACCTAGACTTAATACCCATCTCAAACCCCTTTCCACAAGAGTTTCCAGGAGATTGCCAACCTCCTGTGCAAGAGGCTGTCAAACACACAGGCTGGAGATTACTCAATGGGTTTCTCTTAGTGAAAACATTGTACCTTGCTTGGGGATATTTAAAAATACATTGAGTCAAAGTACAGGCATGATAGTGGCTTTCTTGCCCACTAATTGTGAAAAAAAAGAACTGTGAGAGTAGATCTTTGGGTTCCAGCTCTTGCTTCAGAGGGAGGTGACAGCGTTATTACTTTTAGTGCTGAAAAGGTGGGAGGGATGCGAGTGGCCAGGGCTCAGAGTTACTGCTTGGCATTTCTAGTGTGATGAAGATGCCCGGATTCTCGAGGGGAGTATTACAGCATACCCCTGTACTCAGCATTGCAGGCTCATTAGATGGCACCATGCAGCCTTTTGGCTTTTGCAGAGCCCTCTTCTGGTGCCAAACTATTTCCATTGTTCACGTGGGGGACTTTGGTTTCTGTCTTCAGGCAATCAGTTCTGCTGTGGCTGCTAAACACCTGCAAAGTAGGGTTTCTGCAGTACATGTGAAAATCTATGACTTTTTATGGATTTAGTTCCAGCCCTTTACGACATCAGGTTGAAGACTACAGACTTGTCTCTCAGCCCTGAGGCATAATCTTTTCTTTCAAGATTTTTGGTCTGTATTCTAAGAGTAGCCATTGACTAGATGTTAGGTGTAGAGCTGACAAAATACCTTGCTTTTTTTCTCTGAATTAAAAAACCAAAACCCCCAATGCCTATGATTTTAATTAATCCCAGCTGTAGATATCCCTTAAGCATGTGCCCCATCTCCTTTGCTGTTCAATGAACAAGTGTTCAATAACATCCTAGCAAGATGATCCTTAAATACAGTGTATGGTATTATGACATTCCTGAGAAATACCTGGAAGAATGAATGGCAAACAGCCACACCAGTCCTGTATGTACCGCGCTTTGCATTCCTGCAAACATCCGTTGGTACTATAAATCTTGTGGTACTGAAGCTTTATATCAGGCTTGCACTCTCCCCATGGGTATTCTTGGATAATTGACTGTAGGATAATAATAACAGAAAATATAGGGTTTTTGCTGTGTTTTAAATTTAGACATTATTTTTTCACATTTTAAAGGTCTAAATGAAGTCTGTTGAAGACATATCCAGTAACATTGTGATTTAATTGGAGGCAACTACAGTGTGTGCTTTTGGGATTATAAAATCATCTCCTCCCTCTTGCAGCAAAAGTAGGACCTGATCAGACAGCCTAGTACAGAAGGGTAGTCCACTCCACTTGGACTCCACTAGGAGTCTGAGACAACTTTAATAGTAACAGAACGTGTTGATGGAGAACTGCTGAGGTGTCCTTGTATCATTGTATGTCAGTGTGACTGTAAGACGTTAGAGAACAAAGGTTGACTTTAGTAACAGGTTATGAAGACCAATGATATATCCCCCACCCTGGGGGGAAAAAAAAGCACATTAATATTGTTTATATTGTTTGTGTCTGGATGAAATGTTATTTTTAAGATTCACTTCAGCCTGATAAACAATTTAACTTTCAAAATGGCTAATTCATTTCACGCTTCAGAAGAGCATTAGAGACGGTAAAGACCAATACTTCCGCTTGGTCAACAAAGTCCTTACCTTCAGCTGGCGGATCGCGACCTGTGCGTGTGTGCCGACTGGTGTTAACAGACCTAAACCATCAAAGCGTGGAAGCTCTTTAGGTGAATGGATGACAAAAGTTATACCAGCATCAGTATAACCAAGGGCAGGTTCATCAGTGAATTTTTCCTGATACAAAAAAAAATATTAAAATAGTTTTGGCTTTGCTTACCCTCTGAAGCTTTATCTATATTTAAAATGATACTGTGCTTTTTTGTTTGGTCTTGTATCTCTAGTTACATTTTTGGCAATTTGCACGAAAGTATAGAAGAAAACTGACTTGAATTTACTTTGTTTATTACCTCTGTGGGTTTCCTTCCAGTTACTATAAACTTTCCAGATTTTTATTCCTTCTGTCATCTCCCAATTTCAGAAGCAAGAAGGCATAGATGAACCTTTACTCATAACTTGGGTATTACTTCCTTTTGCTTGAGACTACCCATCACATATCACTGAACTTTCCATTACTCTCTCCAGAACCTGTCACTCCTGTCTCAGGCATTTATCGCTCCAGATTGTAGTTTTTTTCCCTGATCTCACAAGGTGATACTCCCTGAGTTTTCTGGGTTTTGCTGGTCAAAGACAATTCTAATAAGTTCAGACACTATTTACAATGCAAAAACCAGATCTTAGCTGGCAATTGAGCGCTTACAGCTGCTGCAACTAAAATTCAGTACTACTTAGAAATTGGCACCACATGAGCTTCCCTACTGTGCCTTTTATTAAGAAGAAATTATTTTATTCTGAAATGCTTGCATAAAATTAAATTACTGCTCTGATGATGTTTCAATCATAGGTGAACTGCATATATATACATATATACGTTCACTCGCAACTTTCAGAACTATTTAGCTGGGAACAGAGTTAATAAATAATTCTGAATTTTAAAATCTGTATTAGATCTTTCCTTTAAAATACCCTCCCACTCAGAAATAGTCTTGGTACAGAATTTTGTACATGAAATTCTGAAGGTCTGTGTAAAACCAACCAAACAAAAAAACAACCCCCAAACAAAACACCTCTACTCATCTGTAAGTTGTTACATTGATTTGTTGTTTATAATCATCAGGATAGCTGTACCTGTTGGACATCAAAAAGTAAATGTAAGCCTCTTCCAGACAAACTCACTCTTCTTGCTGGAAGATCATTGTGATTAAAAGTAAAGCAGTTTCCATATTCAGTGAAAACGTGTTCAAAATCCTTCAATAAAGGAAAATAGGCAAGAAAGGTCACTTGAAGTTTCATTAGTGAGTCACAATGCAAGAGATGGACTACTGTTTTGAGTTGTTTTTTCCCCAAAGGCGGGGGTAAATATTACAATTGGAAAAGAGGTAACTGATGAAAATATTCAGAAGGATTTAATCTGTTTCTATAGAAAATGAAGTTTAAAGGAGAAATTTCACATTGGTTATTAATAGCTATGAGCTTCTCAGAATCATTTAATGAGGTCTTGTTTTTCTATACCTGTTGCATTCTGCAGAAATTATATATTCAAAACCATCTTGTTTAATTTTTCCAGTAGATGTTTAGTGAAGACTGTTTCAAAACTAAATGTCGTGTTACATATGAAAGTACAAAATTTACATTTTTTTCCCCAAAGCTACCTCATCATCTAACTGAAAACATTTGCTAATATGACTGCATCTCATTGCTTTAGTTTTAGTTATTAGCAGTAGTGTCTCTCAGTTAAGACAACTCTCCAATGCCTAATTTTAGAAGCTACAGCATATCTAAAGGTTAGATCAATCTGAAGGAATATGGGCCTGACTTTTCTGTTTGTTTTCTGTTTAAGTTGGGAATTGATCTATGGGGGAATCAACATAAGAACGGGACAATCATATTCTTCTGCTGTTGTCTGAAATTCCCAAAGATGGGCTATTTCAATCTTATTATTTAAAATTTCTGTGGGTTTTGCGTATAGCTCCCCTGGCTGTCTGTATTCTTGACCTCAAGAAAAAAACTACGCAATCATGTCATGCAAAACACTCCATTCCAACTGACCTTCGTTATTGGCTATTTATGCAAAAGGTTGTTAGATACAGCCTGGAGGTACGACAGCTTTCAAAGGCTGCTGTCTATGCAGAAGTGACACTAGGCAGAGAGCAATTTAGGCTGAAATCCCATTTTACAGCTCAGGGAGTCCAGCAGGCTGTCTCTGCAGTCAGTGGGAGGATCGGGGTCCTCAGGGTGATTTAGAGCAGGACTTTTTTTTCTCCATTGGCTGACTGTAAAGGGAAAACAGGGGGAGTAGCTGGCAAAACTAGATGTCTCAAGTTCAGTGGTAAGAATATGTCCCCTTTCCCTCCATGCTACTCTTTTAGTAAAATAAACATATTTACCTGTGGGTAACATGGCTTTCCAAAAAATTCACATTCCAGCAATGTGCTGCTGTTCAGATAAAACCCATTTTTCCTTGTAAACTCTTTGATGCTGAAGTTCTGGTTCCCAAGAAGGAAATCATTTAGCTCTTGAGAATATTTATCTTCCACAGCAAATTTTTGGAGAACTCCAGACACAATGTTCCAAATTAAAAAAATTATTCTGAGATTGCTTACTGCATGAGCTTGAAACCTGTCAGTGGGAAGGAGAAAGAATTGCTTGGAGTTCTGTAGTTATATGACTGATCTCAAGGCTGATCTTGCCAAATCTGTGACATTATTTGTTGTCTGCTCACAAACTATAAGTGATTCTTGCTCACCACGTTGCACTTTGATCTCTACAACATGAATAAGCAAGATACTCTCCATTTCTAGGAAAGTGTTTTCCATACCGGGAAGCAAAAAATGAGCACCTTCCCAGGGCTGTTCTGGTCGGTTGTATTAGAAATGTTTCTATTGTGTGTGGTTGTTTATAAAAAAGCCCAAAACCAAAGCAAGCAGATAAGCCTTCTGCATAAGCGAACAACCAGACCTGTAGAACTGATGACAGCCGAACAACTGCATTTACATGTGGGAGACTAGCTGGGAGGAGCTGCTCCTTTCAAAAAAGCTGTCTTCCATAATTTAGAAAATTGACTTCTAAGTGCATTTGCAGTCATCTCATGCACCTGCTTTACTCAGGCACTATACTCCAGCATAGAGACAGTGCCTTTTCCTGAGCTCTGTGGCTGGTGACACAGTGGTATAGACCGAGGGTGATCCTTACTCCTAGAATCCACTTGAAAATCTCGAGCACATTGGTGCTGGACATGCTTTCCTGATGTACAGCACTGAAGTCCTTGAAGTAAATAAAGTAAGGGTTCACAGAACAGTTATAAGTTTGAAAAGAGAATAAAACCAAATGCAACTGCAATACCATCTTCTTTAGAAATGCCTTTTTATGTAATCCTATTTTTAAAGACCTATCAGTGTATTTGTATAATAGGTCTTAATGCCCAAACTTAAGGAAGATTGGTAGGGACAACTCTTCACAACTGAATTTGACTCAGAAAATAAATACAAGGGTAGATCTGTGCCTCTTTGTCCTGCCAGCAAAAAAACCTGGTGACCAAAAACAGACGGGAAAGGTAAGCGCAGCATGGACAACAGACGGATGTGGCAGCAAACTGTCAGGCAGGCAACCGCCATGCTCAGTAGCTGAGTACCTACTGACAATGTTCTGCCGCTATAGTTACAAGGAGTGAGGGATTTTTAGAATACGCAGCCCACTGTAATCACGAGGGACTTCTATGCGCAGTGCGTGTCATGCAGCGTAGCCCAGGATGGCTTTATGCAGGGCGATGGGAATAGGCACAGTGAGGCAGAACAGCTCCATGTGTTTGAGACTTGGGCTTCTGGCTGATTCTGCCAGCAAAGGGTAGAAGATAAGAAAACTTAAAATTCTTGAGGAAAAAAACATGGGTAAACTTCCTGTATTTCTAAAACTGTTCCTAAATTACATATTTGCTCTAAAAATCAGGCCATAGGCTTATTACATTATTTTCAAAGTGACTGCATCTGAATCTTAGCCATTGTCTTCAAATGTAGAAATCTGTAGTGAAGTCCCTGCTTGGATACATGACTTCCAAACAAACCAACTGCTTTCCTCCTGCAAATCCCACTGACACCAGCCAGAACTGTCAAGGCTGAACACCTCTGAAAAAGTATCTGCTTTGCCTAAATTTCTCCATTTGTATAAGGTTTCTATTTGAATCTCTCCATTCACAAATCTTGTCTTTTATTTTTAACTTGGATTTGGCTGATGACTGTCACTTAGATGTGCTGTAGAAGCAACACTCAGACATAGAAGAACTCCACCAGAGAGGTTTTTCTACTCCAACTTATATTTGGAAATGTAAAAATCTGTAGTGCAATTGTTCATCTGAAGGAGGGGGAAGATTAAAAACACAACCTCACTTTCTTGATTCTCCTATTTTCCTCTTCATTTAAATCTCCTGTGGTAGTGTGAAAGACACGCCCCTCAGAGCCATATTTTCCTTGTTTTATGTGGATTTTATTTTCCAAGAGACTTGTGGAATCTGACTGCTTTATATTATTCAGATAAAGAGGTGTTGCTTCTCGAGGGTGAACAACAAACATAACTTTTACCTGTTCAAGTTGCAAAAAGTCACAGCAGGGAATTTGACATTTTCCACATACTGCACTACCACTGTAGTTGTGGTTGGCCAGCTGAAGTAGTAGATGAAGCGACTGCAGATTTGCCAAATAACGATGGCAAGGCAGCCTGCCACCACTAACAGCCACAGCACTTTGCGAGTCTTGCTCCGCGTTTGGACAATATTATGCACTCCATGAAATGAAGTGGATGAGGCAAACTCCTGATGGTACTTCCTTCTGTCTTCCAAATGTGGCAGCAGTTTCTTTATCAAGTACAATCGTATCTTTTCCAATATTCCTTAATAGTGAACAAAGTGAAAACGCTTTAGTTTTATATTAGCATTTAAATGCCACTTAAGAAAGGAAACCATGTAATTATGATACCAGAAAGCGATTGTAAAATTTCTCTTTAATTGTAAATTCTGCCTTTAAGTAGTGAACTTGCTTCTGAGGATGGTCTAGAGCCCTGGAAGAGTTGTGTGCTCAGAGATTAGCTCAGTGTCGCCTGAGGACAGACTAGACCTGGTAATATTTTAAGCACATAAATTTCTAAGCACATTAATACAAAAAAATAATTCTACTTCTGTGGAAAAGATTGGGTTGTGACATACCTCAGTGATCTAAACCAATAGGTTGCTGTGAACCTACTGTAAAAAGCTAAGTATCTTATCTTACAGTAACATCTCATTAAAGGCCTGGTCCTTCATGCTGGCTCTGAGAAATAAGGTAAAAAGAGAATGATATGGAATGATATGAAAGGGAATTTCACCCTTTCATTATTAAAAGTTTCTGGATAAAACTTGAAGGGTTACAGGTTCAAAAGGATATCTACTCTCTTTTCTTTAGGTTCGTACTAGCCTGATTCTATAACTTTGAAACAGGAATGGTTTTAGTTTTCATTTTCCCCGTGGTTTCTACAAACTGATGTTAAAAAAAAAAGTCAACATTTTAAATTCTAAGGTTAAGAGCTATAACAGTATAACATACCTGGAAATGTAGTAATTTTCTTATGCTTTTTGCTGAATATTCTTTTGAGCATAGATTTGAACAGAATGTTCTCTCTCAGAACATCCAAATGAGGGAAACTTAATAAGACCTTTCCTGTATCTAGTCATAAATGGACCAGTCTCTTTACAAAGTGCTTCGTTTACAGATTGTTATCCACTACTTTATTCTGTCGTTAAGGAAGTCCACAAGAACAGTAAATCAAAGAGAGTTTATGATACAGTAATAATTAGGATCTGAAAATGCATTATTTAGATCAGTGTTTAACAGCAATTAAATGCTTCCCTAATTCCATTTTTAACCAAAAAATAGACTTAGTAGTGTGACGTGTTGTAGAAAGAGAGTATACCTTTCATAAGGCTGATTTACTCGAGGCTATTACAGTCAAACAAAGGAAAAAAGGGATGTAAGGGTCATCTGCCAAAGCTGTCGTGACCACATCAGCACTCTGGGATGTCGCTTTGGTCTCTGCACAGTCTCTGGACTGCGATAATGAAATCCCAGATGGTGATGGATTTCAAAATGTTTCTGAAGGGAAAGAATTTTCTTCATATTGTTCTTTAAAGATCTATGTAAGAACTTCGATCAATACTGGTATAATTTACTGTGATCCCTTTTTATCAGGAAACAGGTTTCTGCTGGAAAACCATTCAAAAGTTTGTCTCCTTGCTCTAGTGACTATTGGATCTCCTTGCGAAGCTGTTCAGCCATGTGTGCTTTAGTACATTGCGCTGGAATGGAGTGGATATCTGGTTTTGCTGCATTTGAGATAGGCGGCATTTGTCGGCTTCTCTCTCACTGGAGCACATGCAGCGAGCCCAGGACTTCGCATGTTCCCCGAGTAACAGCAGAACAAAGTATGTTCCTGGCTTGTGTCTGCATCTGCTGCCCATAGACTCCAGAAGAGACCGCAAGCAGATCAGACCCTTTTCTCCAGGGAACGCACTGTGTGTGTGTTTATTCCTACGATACACACTGTGCTAGGGAAGAGAATGACAGCATATCCCCACTTAAAAGTCCATTGCCATCAAAACCCCCTAGTTAGCTTAATCAGCAGAAGTGTAACTTAGAATCTATGCAAATATGTAACTAAACTGTATCTCAGCTCTTGTGCATAGCTACTACAGTAAGTAGTACATGATGTTTTATCTCGTTGTGAAAGTTTTGCTGTTAATACATAAGATTATCTAATATCATACTGCTGTTTTCATTAGTCTTTCACCAGATGAAATGACACCATTAGGTGAGCATCTTTAAGAATCCTTAGTCTACTTCTAGATTTCATTAGAAAATGATCTAATTTAAAAAAATATATATTGTTAACTGCGTAAGGTCAAGTGGTAAATTTCTAATATGAAATTTCTCATGCAGTGGATTGGAAAACAGTATGAAATGTGTAAATCAGGATTAGCCATTTATTTTGGCATTTGATCTATTTATGAGGAATAGGTACATTCCAGTGATACATAATTAGTAATAGAATAATTATTCCAGATCTGAGTTAAGGAAGAGTAAAATAATACATTGAAATAATGTCAGTGAGTGTGAGATTATAAATTATTAACCCTTAATCCTATGCTCTGTAAAATTTAGGCTGTGCATATCAGGACTAAGGTTGTATAACCAACATAGCTGAAACAGCTGTGAGTAAGTTAGAGTATCCAAGCTGCTGCTAGATAGACAGTAAGGTCTTGCAAGACCTTAGACAGGTGGTAGACCTTAGACATACGAGACAATAAGGTCTTGAGAGCACCATGTTCTTTTAATAGCAACACAAAGTACATTTAATGTAGGCATTACAATAAAAAATATTTTTGTCAAAGATGTGGATAAAAACAATATAAAAGATCCAGTGATTAATGGCTGGATAAGTAAAAAAGCAAGGAAGGAGGTAACCAAATTAGAGGAATCCAGGTCCAGCAGCAAATCACGTGTTTGGAGCCAAATATAGAACGTTCAGCTAAGAACTACTAAGGTAGCTCATACATTCAGGACGGGCTGCAGATGCTTTGCCTCAGGAAACACTGATTACTGGAGAAGACCCAAGAACCATCATTGTTAGTCAGATAGACCTGATTTTCTAGTCAATGTCATTAAAGAAGAAATTACTTCCCTCTGTATATAACAAGGGATACATGGCTAGGGACACACTGTTACAAGTTTATATAAAAACCTCAAAAATTCACAGTATGTTTAATGTTAACACTGTAAGTTGAATTTAAATGTGGGTGGGTTTTTTTTTAACTTTAGTCAGTAAGTAATCAATCACAATCTATAGCTACTTGTATAGGAAACTGATAGATAATAATAACAGGCTCTTTGATCAAGTGGGGAAAAGATGGTAACAAGACCCAGAAGGAAGAACTGGAGGCTAAGTTCCTGCATAGCATAAATACAGTACAACATTTTTATTTTTCTATTCCTAATGATTAATTGTGATTGAATTTTCATTAATGAACATATTAAAAAATAATGGCTTTTTAAAAGATAGCTCAGCTTTAGTCAGAGCTCTTGACTGGAAGAAGTTATTTTAGGGAGGTTATATGTGGCCCCTGTGCAAGGATTAGTTAGTCTAGATGGATTTGTGATTTCCTTTTTGCCTTAATCTAAAAATCTTTAAAGTATGGTATCATTCAGAGAAGTAATTACCGAATTAAAACTGTTTTAGCTTTATTCTAAATGTGTAAAGGACCAATAGCTAGAGACTTTTCCTCACTTAAGCGTACAATTTTTTTTTTCTACAAGTTTTTTTTCATCTCTCCCTCCTTTTCTGCATCTTGAAAATGTACACTGCTGCTATTTTTGGACAAGGTTACAAGAGAAAGGAGGCAAATTTTCTCATTTTGTTTGTCAGTCCTGAAAAAAGCTACCAAAATGTAACTAAAACTCTTGGTAAAACACTCTAATATGTTTTGTCACATACCTTTAGCATCCGATTGAATGAATTTCCCAAGCTGGTCCATGAGGCTGTGCTTATTTCAGTAAGGAAGGAATGGATAAGTAAGCTGCCTTATCGCTGTGATCATTGCTAGGTAATGGCTTTTATAGAAAACTAAATGGGAGGTGATACTCGATGATACATAACACTGGGCAATTTACCTGCCAAGGTTGCTATGTTTCGCCTTTAAATAACATGGTCTGCAAAGTAAAAGAGAAGATTATTTTTATGACAGGATCAGATGTACATCTGATTTCAGTCATATATTATACTAATAATAGGAAAAGTGCATGCTTGTCTTGTATGTTTCATCACCCTAAAAATTACTCTCTTTCATACTTTTTCCTTTTATTTTAGAAAGACTAGTCATCTTTGCTGCTCAGAACGGAATAGATTCTCTTTGTGTAGATAAGGAGCCCTTCCTGCTCTGGAGGGCAATAAATGTCTGCCACTAGGTTCCCACCAGCAGCAGGATGCAGTTCATCCACACTTTGAATAGCTGTCTTCATAACCAGCTCCAGATTTCATGTTCTTGTGGGCTTTAGCAAAAATGAACTGTTATTCCTGAGAACTGACCCAGCAGGTGAGGATGAAAAATCATGCAGAGTCAATCATTCCAGTAACGCCTTATAAAAAAGGACAGAAACTGCTTTTGTGTTAGATGATCTTGTTTGAAATTTGTTTCAAGAAAAGACCTGAGCATCTAATAAAAGACAATAGAAAATACTAGGAAATTCAGACCAGGGATGGGCTTGAGTAATGCTTTAGGAAATAAATAATAATAAAAAACCCTTAACATTCCCTCTCTGATCTTCAGGGGATGGAAATGGCTGCTGCTTCTTTCATTCACTCTCCTAGTAATGGTCCAGTTAATTGCCCACAGTGTTCTTGGTTATCAGGTGTTTTGGCTTGGCCCCACAGTCCCTCACTGTCTAGTTGTTTGCCAACTGTTTTCTGGCCGTGTTGTTCAAGCTACGAGCTGCAAGGTAAAGCACTGAACTCCATGTAGTCATTCCCATGTGACAAGAAGATTTCTGTACTCAGCTTCTTGGAAATCTCCGCTCCGTTTGTCACTTTTGCCTTACGGTGGCGGCTCTCTGCCAGGGCAAGCTTTGCACGGCACTTGCCTTCACTCAAGCAGCGAAGTGCTTTACAGTAAACTGTTTTCAGCATCTGCATGTAACTCAACCATATCTAACACACTGCCAAGCAGTTATTTGCAGATCCGTTGAGTCCTATTAATGCAAACCACTCTAATTCACAGTACCCAGACAACGCCTCTTGTTTGAGTTATTTGAGTACTTAAAGCAAATTATGTCTGTCTTTTATGCTGCTATGTGCATACGATTAAGAAGTACAAACTAAGTTGCTCTCTACACATCAAATATGATTCATCTTACTGTTTGGGTTTTTTTAAAAATGATTGTGTGAGTTGATGCCTTACAAAGAGTCTTTATGCTTATGTACTACTTTAGACAAACACGGTTTATGTTCTCTGGTTGTGTTTTACAAAAGAAATTAATTTATAAATTTTTCTTTCTTTAATGGTTTTACATTAATTCTTAAGCAAACACTAGGGGGCGAAGATGAACCATCTTGTTCATTCATCTTTCCCAAACAGCTTACACAAATAGCTTTCTGATTATAAATTGGTCACAGGGAGCTTGGTTTAACCACTCACTCCTTGCAGTGTGTATCTGGTTATCTAAACAGCACATTCCCTAATACTTAATGCAGCAAAGTTTAGGGAAACCAACCGATGAAGATTTTTTTGTAGTCATACATACTGTAAACCTTGTACTCAAAATGTTATTTGAAGTCAGTCCTCGGTGCCGTTCAACTCTTCTCTTACAGTGCTAAATTTTAAAAAAAATGCTGCAGCCAGCATACTTACATAGCTATTTGCTGAGACAAACAGCTAACGTGGTTCTGATAAAGTTATTTCTTTATAGCCTAGTTGCAGCAAAATATTTTGTGGGAATTCTTACGAGCTGCTGAGAGTAAATACACATATACATACACACACACGCACACAGATATATATTCAGTGCATATCTAGCTTTCATTGCAATTTTTTTTTCCCAGAAATTGTTGAAGTGCTTCTTTCCAACTTGTGTTTCATTGTATGAGGTTCTTTCTGTAAGCGCTTTATAGACATTAATGCTTCTTATAATGTTTTGCCTAGCTGTCTTTTTTTAGTAGAACCCTCTCAAATATTATCTGCTTTTAAGAGGGAACAAGTAATGCATTTGCTAATATAGGGGGCTGCAAATACTTATACTCCGTTCATACACAAATATTAGTGAAAAAGGAAAAAAGGAGCAGGAAAGAAAGGAAGTGACCACCATCTGGGCTGTTACAATGCATTGTCATTACCATTTCATGACAAATGCTGGGATATGTGGAAAATTGTAACTAATTGTAAATGCAAGCATCTGTCTCGCTCCTTCTTTCGAAGCAAGTATGACAGTGGATTCAGCAGTGGAGGGGGGCTGCAGAAAAAGGGGCTCAAAGAGAGTTTGAGGACTCATTTGGCCCGTTTCTCTGCATCAAGGCAGAATCAACTATGCCTGGAGAAATTACAAGCTCTCATCAATTTTTTCTCGTGCTCTACAGATACTAGAAATGTCTTTATTTTTTGTTTTCTTATGTCTGTCTTACCTTGCCATAATTTAAACTGGTCACTCCTTTTCCAGTCCCTCTGTATACGGAAAATTATTTATTATTTTTCCCTTTGAAAGAAAAGTATTTATCACTTTTCCCCACAGTCTTCTATTAGTTACACAGGTCAAGTATAATTCTTTCCATCTCTCTTAATGGGCCATATTTTTTACACCAAACATTCGATGCTCTTGCCATTCCCTTCTGAGCTCTTTCCAAGTGGTTTTCATCTTTCTTGAAGAGTTGTCCCAGAACAAAACACAACAGACAAATCCTTCTGATGCTGGATGCAGAGGAGGGTTTCCATGCCGTGTGGATAATTTCCAGTATAAAATTTGCTCTTTTCACGGTTTTACCTTTTGTTGCTTAACATGTTATTTTTTAATAACTGAAATATCCAGATGATTTATAAAGAATTTTGTATTTGCTAGTTTGGTGTCACAGCTGAAGTTCAAAGAACTACCCTTTGCATTACTGAAGCTGCACATAATTTATTTCCGTGCATTGAGATGTTTGAATTCCAGCCCCAATCTGCCAGCATGCTATTATACCTTCCAGGCTGTCCTCATTTGTCAGTTTAAGAAGTGTGCAACTTATTCCGTCATCCAGGCCATTAATGACAATACTGAATAGCATCAGATTAGCAAATTGTTATCAGTGTTTGTCCTGAACCAGCCCTTTGCACTTGCTAGCCAGCTGGACCATGGGGTAAACAGCAGCACGAATTGAGCCACGTGGAGGCACAGGAGTAGCTTACGGCTTCGGATTTTGTTTTCGCTGTACCTGACTGGTAACGAGGAATCAGGTGTTTAGGAGGAGAAAACCGAGAGCCTTCCTATACTAAAGAATTACACCTTGCAATGTGTGGCTGCAAGGCATCAAAAGAGGATAGGTTGGCTTTGGCTTTGGGACAACTCTGGCACATATTCCAGATTTGTTGTTTTTCCTGTGTTTATAGTTTTGGCTGATTTCATTGAAGAAAGGAGGAGCTTTTGGCAATAACAGTGAAAGAATGTTTTCTCCATAGTCGGAAAACAATTATCAGTCAGAACACGAGGAAGACAACTTGTTCCTCTGGGACAGTTCAGAGAGCATGCTGCTTCACCATCGGACTACAGCTTGCAGACAACCAGGGAAAGCACAATCAGCAAGAGTGCTGTATATTTAGAAAATACAGGTGTAGGAGGAACTGGTGGTAATCTAAGAAGAGTTCCTTTTTAAGCACTGGTTGGGGCAGGAAGTTTGGTACCAGCATTAACAGGGTCAGATACTGTGCAATGTGAAAGAAATTCTGCTGCATTCTGCTGGAGCCACAAATGATAGACAGCAGGGGAGGGATTGTGCTGGGACGTGTGAAATGTAAATGGAAGTTAAAGGTATGCTGAGAAGTGACAACACAGTTCTTTGTGTTTAAGAAGTAGAACAAATACAATATTTAAAAAAAACCCCACCATAAAATCCTTGCAGCATTATCTCTTCTCTTTGTTTGTAGTTTGGGAGACCTTGAGCTCTGTTCCTCCCCCAGAAACAAATGTCTGATTGGATTATTAATATTGCATCAAGTTTAAGCTTGTTTGTTTTAGCCTTGAGACACTAAATTTTATTTTTCTTAAAGCAGACTGTTAATTTCAAATGCTACTTAAACAGGAATTCCAGTTTTGAAAATAACAGAACACTCATTTGAGCAGATGACATGTTTTGGTGCCAAATTTATCTTCTTCTCTTTACCTTCCTGTTATATGTATTTATTCACCTGTCTGTCTCTTATTATATCATTAAACTGGCTGGGGAAGTGATTTTCGTTCAGCGCTTGTACAGCAGCCAGCACAGTGAGGTTCAGGCGTAGGCTACCAGGTGTTTCACCTGCGCAAATTGAGTTGCACTTTGTCAACCAAAACCTACCAGTAGCTGCCATGCTGCATTGTGCTATTATAGTTGCAGTTTTGTCCAAGAAACAAATCCTTCATCACTATGATTTTATGGAAATAACTGTGCTCACATCTGTAAATCAAAAAGATATTTGCCTTTTGAATGCCTTTGAAAAAAGGTCATGACAGAACCTGCACAAGTGCAGAAAAGGGTGACCAGGACTGTAAAAGTATCATACAGTTATTTCTCATAAGCTCATAAACCATGACTTCATACCAAATGGAAATTAAAATTACGTGATTACTTGGCAGGAAGTTTGAAACAAGTACAGGGAAACACTTTTTCACATGCTGTACGCTTCAGTTACGGAACTCGTTGCTGCAGGCTGTGAATTCACAGCCAAAGGGTTATTAAATGCAAGAACACAGGTGTCTTGGGAAGTCCTGGACTATCATCACTGGAAAGTTAGGTGGAGATACTGGGAAAATTACCACACTGTAAGCTTGCTTTTTATTGTTGGGGTTGTTTGGTTGTTTGTTTGGTTTTGTTTTTTTTTCTTTTTTAATGTTTGATTGCCTGTTTTGTTTTAATAGCTCTTCCCAAGACATCTGCTACTTTCTAGTAGAAACTCTTCAGCATGGCATGACCTACTTGGATCTTTTATCAAACTCACTCCAGCCACTGTTACGTAGGTAGAAGCCATCTGTGCTGGATAACTCCTAGCCTGTAATTTGGGACAACAGTGTTGGGAAGTTTCAAGCGTCACTTGTTTGTAGCCAGAAGGTCGCCAAGCTCTTTGTTCAAGTTCATGAACACTGGAAAAACAAATTGATCTGTGATGATTTTGTAATCAGAATGAGAGTTTGAGTAGAAGAATGGGTGATGCTGTCCAAACCATTTGTGTGTGTATTTTTTCTTCTCCATAAGTGATTTCATGTAGGATAACTTGAGATTTGGCTTGGGTGAACAGGTCACTTCTAATTTATCAGGAGAGAAGACTCTTATTGGATTCATGACACTACATAGGAGGTCATTCTTACCTGTCCTCATCAGACTAATGTTTTAGATGTAGAGCCCCATGCAATAAGAGCGTGCAGACTCTTGGCTCCACCTGCATCTACAAAATATGCTACAGGCCACCTCTGCCTTACATCAAACCTCCCCTTGGCCAGGCGAGAGGGATGCTCCCCTTTTTGCCCTTACAACTCATTTTTTCTGTCCAAGTAAGTTCAGTTTGTCTCTGTTCTGCAACCTTGTGGCAGCTGAAACCAGCAAAGCTAGCCCAGCACGCCATGTCAACAACTGGGGAAGGAGAGGTAAACAAAATAAAGAGACAAGGGTGGATTAAGAAGGGTGCTTAGCAATTCCCATGCTTGGTCACGAAGGCCCTGATAGTTTGCCTGGAGGCCAAAAAGTGCAATTCTGGGAAGCTGTGGGTTTTGTTTTTTTTCTGCTGTGCTTAACTGTTTGTCTTGCGTTCAGCCCAGTCATGAAGCAGAATGTTCTCACTCTGCTGAAGGTTAGAGTGCTCTGATATGTTTCTGGGATGAACAGAAGTCTCTCTGTCTGATTTTCACGCGTTAAAAATAAATAAATAAAAACTCAAGGGCACGCAAACACTTTTGGTTTCCATAGCCTTGGTCAGTCATCCACAGCATGAACAGCAAGCTGTGTGTGTGGTTACATCCACTCCTATGTGGTTCTGAGTGTTCAGCATGAAAAAGGGAAATAATGATGCATTTTTAGAAAAAAAAAAGTAATACCATCAATTAAAATTAAGGTTATGTTTTGCTTTCAGATATATTCACGTGGAAGAGCTTGTTCATCGAGACTCGTTTATGATTATGCTAGTATAAAGAGATGACAAAGTAGCTGTAAAATCTCTGCTGGGGCATCAAAGCCACTCAAACCACTCAAAAAAAAAAAAAAAATCAGATCCCTACAGTGAGCCCCAAATTTGAGCAGCACAGCAGAAGCACATTTATTTCTAAGGGTGTCTTCAGTCTAACCAGAGTTGAAGGCTCTGAGTTGAGCCAAACCTGAGGGCTCTTTTAATCTGTGTAATCGTCTATACTGCCAACAGACAATTTAATAATCAGGTAGTACAAGTCGCTTTTTAAAACTTTTTTAGTACCAAGTTCATTACACACTGTGAAGCCTTACGGAGATCACATGAACGTAGCCAGTAAGATGAATGAATGGGAGTTCTGTATTGTCTGTGGTTTTATTTCAGGGGTTTTCAAGTCCTTGTTAAGACCTCTTTTTCCACTGATCTTGGAAAGTTTGACATCTGTTGTATTTGGAATGGCCAGAGAGCAGCACTCAGCTAGGTGAGATTAAATTTCCTTAAATGAATGGTTGTGAGGATAATATTATCCATACTATTACCCAGCTTTTCAGGAAATGGTCAATCTACAGAGCTTGCCCTGGCTAGATGCGCAATGCAGGTGGGAGTTACCAACTTTAAGCCCCATACTTGTTTTTGCTTCTCTCCATAAAATATGAATACAGGGGTCTCATTTTGTTTACTTGTTTTTGTGGCAGGGCAGGGGAGATGTAAGGCTTTTGCTCAAGAAGTTAACATGAAACCACTTCCAACACTTCCAGTTTTCACTGTGAAACATGGACTGCTAAAATTACTGCACCATCAGATCAGACTGATTGAACTTATGCACATTTTAGATTATGCACATTTAGATTGAACATTTATTTCAGTCAGGGTTACCTATGAGACATAGAAAAGAGAGAGCAAGTTCTTTCTGGTTTGTGTGCAACATCAGAGAGTTGATATAATTTGCCTGATAAACATGAATTTGCATGCTATGCAAAGAATAAAGTCTGTAGTATTCAGTCTACAAAGTATGTACAAAGTATATAGAGTATATATTTTAGATGCTGAAGCATTTTTAAACAAAATTACAAGGTAGTCTTTTTTTCTTAAACACACATTTGTTTTTTGCTTCTCATAAAAATGCAGAACTTGAGCTTACCATCTTCATTCTGCATTGTGTTTGAAAGTAGCAGCTTACTTATTTTTAATTACCTCTGCCATGGAAAGGAAATGTTAAACTGTTGGGGCTTTTCTAGGATCTGAATTTCATGTATTGAAGCACTGTGTAAGATACTATTGTTTCTTATTTTGAATCAAAACATAATGTTGTACAAACATGGTTAGAGGAATGTATTTGTGGCCCAAGTGCGGGCTTGAAACAAACTGCTTGTGTTTCTTTTTTCCAATGTCTTTGCAGTTTTCTGATGATTTGGAGAATCATATTTTTGAATCCTCTCATGTGTATCATAAGGTCCTTGGCTGCTAATGAAATACAAGAGGAACTGATAGAAAGGAAGATACAGGTGATAAAGAACTGGGAGACACTTGGGAATGTCCTCTCAGCAGGAGTGTACTGGGGACAGCAAAGCTTTCTAAATGCACCAGCACACGAGAGTTTAACAGAAGAAGGTGAACATGGTGATCAAGCAAGAAAAATGAGTAGTGGATGGATTTCATTTGGATTGTCAAGTTTCACAAGTGTTACTAGGCTGGTGTTTTTGAGGATGGAGGTGCTTTGGGACCAGTCAGCCATGAGGTCCCTAAACAGAGAGTTTGAACATGTTGGAAACAGTGGAAATAACTTTCTAAATTGTTGTAGTCTGGATGATTTATTTGATTGACTGAAGCTTGTCGGTTGCTGAATCAGAAGGGGATTTGTATAATGCGTGGTTCAGATAGTACCTTCTGCTAGATTTTGAGAGAGTTTGGTAATGCTGAGCCAATTAAGGGTAGTATTACTTCCTAAATAGGGAGTTAATGTTTTGTTAAGCACGGTTTAAAAAAGCTCTGAGACTTCAAAGTCCTTCGCCTGCTGGGTAGGCAATACAAAGGCTGCAATGGTTTTAAGCTGGAAGAGGGCAGGTTTAGATTAAACATTAGGAAGAAGTTTTTCACTTTAAGGGCGGTGAGGCACTGGAATAGGTTGCCCAGAGAGGTTGTTGAAGCCCCATCCCTGGAAGTGTTCAAAGCCAGGCTGGACGTGGCCTTGGGCAACCTGGTCTGGTGGGAGGTGTCCCTGCCTGTGGCAGGGGGGTTGGAACTCGATGATCTTTAAGGTCCCTTCCAACCTAAACCATTCTATGATTCTATGATTCTATGAAGTTAGAGACTGGAAGTTTGTTATTCTGCGTCCCACAGAAGAAACTAAAACTGCACAAGAAATCAGACAGTAACTTCTCTGGTGAGGTTAAGAGTTCAATATTTTTCAGCTGTCCTTATTTTACTAGGTTCACACTCTTTCTTTGCTTGTGCCGTGAGAAAAGGCAACAGAAAGTTTGTTTTCACTGTGGAGGCTCAATCTGGATGTTTCAGGTGAAGGTGCATAGAAATGACAAGGTAAACCCTCCTTGTTCATGCCTTTGAGATCTGTGCATGTGTGAGAGAGATTATATTATTACATTTGTAATCAAGCTGTTTGAGTGCAAATGGGATAGTGGAAAGCACAGTTTTCAACACGTATGTGCCAGTGCACAGTCTTCACCTTCATCTCTACTTGCCTGGATCCTAAGCAGATGTATAGATGTGTGTGGTGAGAGGGCTATTTTACTGTGTTGGGTTTTACATCATGAAGAAAGAACACCTTGACCTTGCTGATGGGTTGCCTCAGTGGAGTCCTACTTTTCTTGTGGCTCAGCTTAGTTTTAAGCTACTATTTGTATAGCCTGACATACAGCCTCTGGCTTAGCAGCGTATACATCCCATCACCCATTTACTCAATACAACTTTTTCTATGAGCCAACTACTCTTAAGTGACTAGAACAGCTGAAAGCACCACACAGACACCAGTAAGCAGTGTAAGTCTTGCAGAGGGCAAATGGTCTGGGGCCACAGGGGCCCTGTAGCTTTGTTTGCAGTAAAACTGAGCATTAACTTTTTTTTCAGAAAAGGCTGGCAAGCAGGAAAGAAGTGCACACTAGTTACATGTTAAGCTGATGATTAAACAGAATTGGGTAACATTTGTCAACAAATGAGAGTGAAACTTTTGTGTGAGGAAATAAAATTAAGAAATTTTCATGAATTAAACCGCTGGAAAAATAGCATGAGATGTGCATGATTATTTTTAGTTCTTTTACTTAATCTGTGTGCATTTTTTGAAAGTACATGTATTGAGATCTCTTACAAGCATTACTCAGTCTGCCATAGAAATATGTTCTCTTTACCTTTCCCCCCTTTCCTCTTCCATCTGTTTCACTGTTTAAAGTATCTTGATATCTTGATACAAAGGGCTGCAAGTTAAAGACCTATTTTAACGATTGCTGAATGTATTAAATATTGCCTTTTTCTCAGACACAGACCTCTCATTGATTTACCCCTTATATGAGCCTTGGTCCCCAGAGAAGCAACTGGTGGAAACCTTGCAGTAAAAAGCCTAAAAAGCGTGTGCCACAGGACAAAGCAAGTATGCCAGCCATTCCTGTTTTGACTGTTTGAAAAAAACCCGGCCAAACCTGGAGAGCCAACACCACATGAACTTACTGACCTTTGTGCCACGATAGTTTCTGCAATTATTGAATAGCGGGGATGGGCTGAGGACTAAGGAGGAGAGTTTGGGGGTTGGCCTAGGCGGTGAGATAAGGTTACATATAAGGCAACCGCAGCGGATTTGGGAACACTACCGGAATATATTCCCTGGTGTGCAGCTCAGTGAATTTGGATCCTGGAATCATGAGCGGGTGCCCCTTCGCGGGGAACAACTACCTGTGAGTGCCTCGTCCCTGTCTTTTGCTTCTTAACGTCAGTTCAAATGATATAATGTTAACGCAAAATATGAAAGCTCAGAGAGGAATTAACGATAGACAGCTGTAGCTATCGCTGAAGGAAATGAGATTGTACAAGGACTTGTCTGAGCACTCGTTTGATGAACTAGATGTAATGCAACCAGCTGTTACTGTGACGAGATGTTTCAAATGTACTGCTTTTCTCCAAAGCCTGCTTTAGTGGTTCCTTTTCTCAAAACGTTGTTTGAATTGTAGATGCACCTGTTAGTAAAAAGGCAGGTATATTAATAGATTTTTTAATTAAATAGTTTATACATTTACTTAATTTTCTTCTTAGATTTAACAAGCTATCTTTGGAAGATGAAAAAGATGACAAATCCCAAGAAGGGATAAATAAAGCCAGCAAAGGTGGACTTGTCTATGGAGACTACCTACAAGTAAGTTTAAGGATTTCATGTTTACCACCCTGGTCTCTCTCAAGACTTGAGCCAGGACCTGTGCCTAACGCTTCTCCCAGCAGTCCGCCAGTCACTAAGACAGGACTCCAACCCCCCTTCATCCGCCTGAGCTCTCCACGTGTACTCACAGGCACAGGTGCCTGTCTTAGCTGGGATGGTGCAGGTGGACTGTGGGATGGCTTCTCAAACTGCAGGGAAGCGGGATATTCTGGGGGTTTTGGTAGGGAATTATTTATATTGGTAAAGCTAAACTGCAAAGTGGTGCACCACGAAAGGCTTGCTTAGGTCTGACAATCACCACTTGGCAAGCTCTCCACGTCAGCAGGCCGTGTGCAACTTCCCCGAATTATTGCATGGAAGCCCAGAATATTTGGCAGGAAAGATATATTGCAGAAATCTAGGGGGTGGGATGTTGACTAGGCAGGAACACAAAAAAACCTCAAACAAAAAACCGCAACAACTAGAAGTAATTGAGAAATAAGTAAAAATAAAATGCCATAAGTAATAAAAGAATCCAGACTTCCTTTCTTTTGATGACAGCATGAACTGAAGTGAACAGAATTACTCTGTGCTTGTGAACAGAAGACTGATTTGTTGACATACTACATGGAATCTTGCAAAGACTTCTTTTAAAATAACTATGATTAGATTGTAAATTTGACGCAGTAAAAAAATTAGTAATGCCAGAACTGAAATAACTAGTACAGCCTCAAATCAGAGCTCTTGTGCAGATGTTATTGCATGATTACACAGAATTTTACTCTAGAAACTCTGTTTTCATAGAACACAACAGTATAGGTGTAATCTGGAAAACATGCTGGATATTTTGTTTTTTCTTTTTTGGAGATAAAAATACCCTTAAAATGATTTTCCAAACTTTATTACTTGAGGTACCTAAACTTTTCATTTTAGACAAGATCTTTTTTTTCAATTAAAAAGTAAAAATGACACCTGAGATCATTTAGTCTAACTTCTCATACAACCTGGAATATGAGGCATATATATATTTAGTATTAACCTTAAGTACTAGCTCTACACAGTAGGACTACCATTGCTAATAGCAGAATCGAGAGCTTTACAGAAGTCCTATCTTTTTTTTTTTTTTTTTTTTTTTAAGCTGAACAAAATACTGGGTGCTCAAGAACTTCAGAGTGAGAAGAAAGGAAACAAAATCCATGATGAGCATCTTTTCATTGTGACGCATCAAGGTAAGAGGTTGGGAGAAGTTCAGGGATGGCTGACCGGCGTTTTTGGCACAGGGAGTTATCCAATGCTGAGATACGCAATACACAATTTGTTTTCACTTTAGACACAATCACTACAATTGCTCTGTCGTCTACCTGCATTTATATATCCCTATATCATTTGTAAGGCTGCAATCAACTCTACGCTTACAAAGCCATAACCTTTGGATTTGGTAAACCAAGATTTAGATGGTTCTGTTTCTAGAGAAATTAAGGTGGTGAAATTCATTCCCTGTCTGATTAACAAGCTGCTCTGCAGTTCATTGTAGGCAAATTCTGTGTGTTGCCTTGTGCCTTCTCTGAAACTTCACTCCACTTTTAATCATCCAGAGGCCTTCCAGAAGCCAGCATAGCGATTAGGTGCTCCCTGTTAATGTCCACTTGTTTTGCAGGCACTAGCCTGATGGTATTTTCCTGTTATTGACAGTAAACATGTAGATGACATAAAGGTTGCAAGCAGCTCTGGGGTTAGCTTTTAATGGAGTATCAGATCTAGATTTTCTCTTTCCCCCTTTTACAGTGAATGTTCTGTACATCAAATATCTGCTGTGCAAGGCATGTTTCAAAAAAATCTGTCAACATTCTCGGCACTAGATTATTTCATGTGACAGTATAGGTAAAGGACAGCATACTGTAACAAGTGATGCATTTGTGTATCAGCATCTTTTTATACACCAGCAGTGCAAACATAGGCTACTCATTTCA
This sequence comes from Pluvialis apricaria, assembly GCA_017639485.1. Taxonomy (NCBI): domain Eukaryota; kingdom Metazoa; phylum Chordata; class Aves; order Charadriiformes; family Charadriidae; genus Pluvialis; species Pluvialis apricaria. The sequence continues at coordinate 48,432,399 of CM030010.1, read as the reverse complement.
AATCCAAATGTAAGAGTTTTACTTCTTCAATGCTATGAATTAAAAACAAAGTAATGTTGAAGTTAATGCTAACAATGCCTTTCTTGTTGTAGCTTATGAACTTTGGTTTAAGCAGATTCTGTGGGAACTGGACTCTGTGCGGGTGATCTTTCAAAATGGCCATGTAAGTTAACAGCAAATATTAATTTAGGGGAAACACAGACCCCTCTTTCTCTTGTCTCCCACCTTCCAGCCTGATGTATGGGGGTTTACTAAAGAAAATGTGCTCTTTTTGGAAAACAGCATCAAGAAAACCCCAATTAAATTTGGCTGAGTGGCTCTTATATCTTGGTAGTACAGACATTTGATCTGCAAAATCTTATTTGCTCCTGAAGTCTGCCTTTTGCATAGCTCGCTCTCCAAGTCCAAGTTCATTGGCAAAAATGCTCTCATACTCTTCTACTAGTACTGGATAACAGCAGAAACTTAACTTGGGAATATTCTATTGCAGAAAAAGCATGCTCAGAGGCAAAACTGAAAACCAGGGGGCTATTTTTACATTGAAAATTCACTTCTGCCTTTATTCAATATTTTGAAGTCTACATACTATATCCTTCCATTCAATACCTGCTAGACAAAAGGAAAACTCTTTTCAGTAGCGGTGTATTATTAAATCCAACAGAAAAGCAATAATAAAAATCACAATGTACAATTGTATGATAATTTCTGAAAATTACAAATATAACAGGAATATTTTGAACCTCTCTAAACATTTGCCCAAAGCTAAACACACCTCATAACAGATAGCGAAGGAAACCTCCTGACCTGATACTACATCCACAAAAACAGGTTGACAGAGTGTAATTTGAAAAATACCTTGAATAACATTATGAGTATGTGTATATGAAAAAAATCTGAAACTAGACCAGACTGAAAGAAGGAACCTTTTTATCATGTCCAATGAAAATGTTCTTTGTTGTCCTCCACATTCATAATTTTGCTGGCTTTTTAGTTGAACATTATATCAAATTATAACTGATCAAAATCAGTTCTTAAGCAGAATAATTTTTCATTATTTATTTTTGCAAAAAACGAAACTTTGTTTACAATCAGAATTTGAAATGCCAATGTTAAGGTTAAGTAGACAGCAAGACGATTAAGGAAATGGTTATCATCTTTCATTTTTGTAGTTTGATATTTCCTGCTTGTGTGCCCTGGTCTTAGAGAGAAATTTGATCCCATTGAAGCTAACAGGAATTTCAGCAGACCACTCTGCAGGCAAAATGTTCAACTTAGCCAGAAGAGAGCTTCTGTGTTCTCCATGTAATGTTTTCAATCTCCCACCAGATGCAGTGTTCTCGGTTTTCCACATCTGCCTTATGACTTATCCCTTTACAATAGTAGAAATTATTAGAGAAGTGATTTGAATAGCGAGCATAATAGAATTATCATATTATATCATATATCGTGAAAAATACCATTGCAATCATTGGAATGATATAAATGATTTTGGTCTGAAATGTAATTTCTTGTGGTGACTTCTATTTCAGTCAAAAATGTAGAAAAGAAAACAAACCCTATATATTTGGCCTAGCTGTAATGTATCATCAGCCAGAGAAAAACAAATTTCAGTCTTTGAAAATTATAGTTCCAGTTTTCAGTTAAAAACAGGGCGCTCTATCCAATATGAGATTTTGCTGCTATGGATTTCACATGGAAAGGACTTGGGAACTATAGTGATGTAGAACAGTGAAAAGCCCTGAAATAAATAGGTAGACTATAAAGAGAAGACCATTCTGTCTGGTTATGATCTTTATTTTTTTCTACAGGTGAGAGATGAGAGGAACATGCTGAAGGTTATTACTCGAATGAACAGAATTTCAATGATTCTGAAATTACTTGTGGAACAGTTCTCAGTTTTGGAAACTATGACTGCACTGGACTTCTTTGATTTCAGGTAAATATTCATATTCCTCCACAGTAATCCCCGAGATGGTAATTCCCATCCTTAGAACCAACTGTGAATTTTGCATGCACCCTGGCAGCTTGTAGTAGTTGCATCGTTCAGCAAGGTGAGAGCATACCTTAGCGAGGCAACCGTGACATTAGAGTGCAAGGGTCAATTAAGAAGTTGAGCTTGAGTGTGAGTCCAGCATGCTCTGCAACAAAGTACAAGTTCAGTGTTGATGTTGGTGGGTTTCAGAGTAAAAAGTGAAAACAATAGAAACAGCTCACCATTCCATTAACAATTTACTTGAAACTTACCTTTGCGCAGTTGCAGCTGTATTCTATGGCAAATCATAGAAGTGCTTGGGTGAGAGAAATGCACTCTCCGTAGATTATCAAACAGATATTTCAGCTGTCTTTTGTTTGCATAGTTTTTCCTTGCATTATGCTTTCAGTGGGTCTGCAGTGCTGGAGGTTTCAAGCGGATGAAGGAAGCATTGCTGACTTCTTTCTCCCCAGTAACTTCTGCTCTCCAGTAGCTGCCCAACGTATTGATGGGACAGTGGTTGGTAGCTCTTCTGCCCTCTGCCCAGGCTTTCTTTGGGATCCCTTGGCTTGCCTCGCTTCTCCCACGGCATTTCTGTCTCTTCCCTTGCTTCAGCTGTGACCTTCCACTACACTACCACGTGTGACAGCTTCATCCACTGTCTGCCTTTCTGTCCCTGACCTGTCTGACTAGTGACCTCAGTGGCATCCGGCATCCCATCCACTTCTGCATTGTTATAGTACCCTTTCCTTCCTGTTTTTTAATGTTCCCTAACTAAAAAGCACCTGAAACTACAATTTTGCTTCTCTTGGAAGTTTGAAACATCTGTATCGTCTAGCATTACACTACAGCAGGGGAAATCCAGGGGCTAATCCTCTGTTTTGATGCATTCTTGCTTCTTTTCAACAACATACTGTCAGTTGATAAGCAAACACAAGATCAATTCAATGATCTCTTTCTGCCAAATCTTACATTTGCAGTTCAAAGCACATTGGAATGATCTAGCAATGTGGGATTTCAGATTACTTTTGTTAATCTTTTTTTTTTTCAGCATGGTCACACGATTTAACTCTGAAAGAATCCCATTAATGAATCCCTCAAACAAAACCCACTAAATGTTTTTCTGAACATTATGCTATTGTATACATAGCAATTATTCTGTATAACAAGCCTATTTAAAACGCATTCATTTTACACTTTAATAATGTGGAAATTTTTGTAGTAGCTATTTGGGGTGAAGCTGCTTATTAGGTCTGGAAAGGACACTAATGTTTACTCCTGTACATCACACACAAAGCTACCATTTTAAAACACAGTACAAACATAAGTCTGTGTATATACCTGTGTATGCACAAACAATATATAGCTAGAAAATTAGAATATGTTGTACATACATTGTAGTTGCATTAAAATAGTTTGGATTTTCTTTTAATTGCAATCATATAAAAATGCTCAAATATCTATTTGGTATTCTTCAAATATAAAAATATGTATTTTTTATTTTGTTGAGAACCAGAAAACCCTATCATTGTAAAATAATATCCAGTATTTTTGTATCTTTTCTTTTGTTCCCAAAGATACTACCTAAGCCCAGCCTCAGGTTTTCAGAGCCTGCAGTTTCGCTTGCTAGAGAACAAAATTGGTGTTCCCCAAAGTCTGAGAGTCCCCTATAACAGAAGGCATTATCGTGATAACTTCAAGGGACAGGATTATGAACTACTGCTTAAATCGGAGCAAGAACCAACGCTACTGCAACTTGTGGAGGTAACAATGTCTGCCTTAGACCTTGCTTCCTTTTCTGCCATCTCCCAAGAATGCCCTTCATTGGTGTCAGTGACAAATTCCTCTCCCTTGAGAGAGGCAAGCATGCTGGCAATTTCCCAGTCAGTTGAGTTTTGGATTCTTACCAAATTTTGTATGAAAGAGACCCAGTCATTAGTAAACCAACTGATTTTTCATAGCATTTCCTCTTGTCTGACAAGTCTGACTGTTAAACGAGTAAATTGCATTGTGGAAGTACGAGCGAAGAATATAAATGCACTGTTTCGTTGACATTGTTTTTCATAACCATAAACCCTTTTTAGAAGAAAACTTTAAAAATATTTCCACTGTTCGTGATGGCTACTAGAGAGGTTAAAATAAGAAAAGGAAAAATGACAAACCAAAATGGAAAGGAGAAAAGATGTTTAACAAATATCTCATTATCACTTACCTTGATTTAATGACTTTTTCTCAAAGTTACGAATGACTCACAGTAATTTCTCTAACTCGTCATTTTCATACACAAAATTAACATAACTTTCTAAAGAATAATGCAGTATAAACCTCAATAAGAGCATTCACTCTTATTAGTCCTATCCATTTGTCTAATGACACCTGATACAGAATACAAAAGAAATTTCAGATCAGGAGGAGCTAAATTAAGTGATCTCTAAACGGAGTTTGACCATAAAGATTCCTAATTTTTTTCGCCTGCTAATTTCATTCCCATTATTAAAAGGACACCAAAGAGAAAGCTTTGCTAAGTGCCATGTAAATGTATGTCTTGTATTATCACATATTGTGATGTAAGTTAATGACAGGCTACTTGATCAGTATTCAGCCTGCCTGACATGATAAAAACGGGTTGTATAGGTGGTTCTACATCTTCCTTCTGAGATTTATCTTTACAATTATCCTATATATGTGGAATAAGACTGTTTTCCTGTACCTACAAGGGAGCTGGTTTTCAAGATACTCTTAGAATGAGACAGCTTTCACCTTATTATACATTATGCAAGTATAAATCATCTGCGTGGACGTGCTTACGCCAGCAATAAGCATATCCACAGGATATTAAACCAGAACAACTGTAGCAGTATAATTTATGTTGCTGTAACGTGTAATTCTAGGGTATTGCACTTGCATTGTTAATGTTTGAACACATTATTGTCATTATTAAAGGCATGGCTGGAAAGAACTCCGGGACTTGATGCAGAAGGATTTGATTTCTGGGGACAATTTGAAGTGAATGTTTTAAAAGGTCTAGAAGAGGAATTTGCCCTGGTGCAGGTATTTAATGTGCTCCTGATCTAGCTATAAGCAAAGACAGCTGGCAAAATGATATCCTGACATAAATTTGACTTTCGGTCCACTCATTTTCTCACTGACTTCACTTAATCTTCAGCAGCCTCTGTCTGCAAGAAGCAGAAAAAATTGCAAACTTTTCCGGGGAATATGAATAAGTTTGTAATTTGACATCTAAGACGGTTTAAAGCATGTGATACGTGGATTATTTTGATTGCAAAAGGAAAGGGATAGTATCAATGGAATTGTTGAAATTGATTTTACTGAAACTACAAGTTCAGCTTTAGTTAGTACTTGCATTTACAATTCAGAGTAAAACTCCACAAAGTCTGGGCCCATGAGCTGCGAGTACGGAGTGACACTATAAACAGCCCATTTTTATTTAATGGTGTGTGGCCATTTGCTGGCATGCGATCATTTGAATTACACTGGTAAATAAGCACAAGAAAATCCCCCAATATTGTAAGACCCGTAGCTTTAAGTACATTTTTAATGGAAAAAAACCTACCATAACATAAGAATTAATCCATTTCCTGAGAATATCTGTTCACAACTTTCTGATTTATCTGATTTTTTTTAATGTACAATTTTCTTACCCATAGCTGTGCAAGGATGTCTTCTTTTTGCCTTAAAAAAAATAATAAAATAGACTTCAAAAAAAATGAAGATTAAGTGATTTGAAGGCCTCTAGACCTAAAGAAAAGTGATAAACTGCCGGTTTGTTTGAACACTCATTCATCTGAATTACCTTGACAGCAATTTAATTGTACATTTTGTGGTAACTGTGTTTTTTAAAGGACAGTGACTCAGTGACTCATTTACCTTGTTTGAAAATACAGTTCTTACATTAAAGATGTAAACTTACAGAGAACTTATGATGAAAATAGAAGTTACATCATGGGTCATTCAAGTGCTTAATTTTCCCTATTGAATTCTAAACCCTGTTTTTGTTTTAAATATTAAAGGCCAAACCAGAATCAGAAGAAAAAGATGACTTATTATCTGAATTCCAAAAACAGAAGGATATATTACTTTCGTTATTTGATGAAAAACGCCATGAACATCTGCTTAGTAAAGGTAGTTAGTATTAATATATGTCAATATGCACTTCTTATCTTTTATACGATACATGTAATCATGTAATAGCATTCAATTTGCAGGAGAATCAGTAACTAAGGACGCTTATCTTTTGCAGGAGAAAGACGACTGTCTTATAAAGCACTGAAGGGTGCCTTAATGATCTACTTCTACAGGTAACATTAGAAGATGTATCTTTAATGCTTACTGGCAGGAGGAGAGGTGAAGGTTAAGGACAGCAGCACGAGTTTGTTTAGGTTGGAACAGGCCTTGGAAAGTAATCTAGTCCAGCCCTCCACGCAAACCCAGATTAGTTAGATCCAACGTGAAGTTCAGATGAGGCTGCTCAGGGCTGCGTCGAGTTTTGAATATCTTCAAGGATGGCAGTTACACGGCTTCTCTGGGCAGCTGCTTCATGTCTGACCAGATGCTGCTCTTCAGACTGAAACTAGCAAATGCCTTGGTCAAACTGTTCTACAAAGTGTCCTAGAAAGATTTAGAGTATTTTTCCAAGTATGAGGGGAAAAGCACAGATCGAAGCTTACATGGCAGAAGCCTTTGTTAGAATATCTACTGACCTTGCAATACCAATTTAGGAAAAATATACATTAAGTCACTGTTATGTGCTGGTAAAGCGATACTTTGAAAAATACAGCGTATCATAAGAGGTCTCACTGTCTTCTCTTTCATTTTCCAAGGGAGGAGCCTCGTTTTCAGGTTCCCTTTCAGCTTCTTACCTCCCTTATGGATCTCGATGTGCTCATGACCAAATGGAGATGTAAGTTCGCCGGTGACACTCCCTCTCTTAGGCGCAAGTGAACTGTTCTGTTTCACCCTCTTTGAGACGAGTTATACCCAGTGTTTTAGAATTGAGCTTCTGAGTTCATGCTTTAGGAAGGACTTATTTTTTTTGTTTGTACTTTGGCCAAGAGGAACGAAGAACAGCTGCTTCTGTGATCATTAGATACATAGGTATAGCGGTCACTTCTATGACATGCTTTAAGTTAGGTGAACCATTTTATTTAAGGGACAGGTATATATTTTCCAACGTCTGCCAAAATGTCATCATGACAACTCTTCATACACAAACATTCCTTCTGCTCCTTCCCTATCTAGACATCTATAAATGAATGTATTAATTCTGTATTAACAGGGCATAATAACGTATGATAATTAGTGTATTCATTCTGTATTAACGATAATTTTATATGAGCTGATGGAAGAGTGGCATAACTAACTCCTGCACTGCTGAAGACCTGGTTGGTTGGGATCTCTGTAAAGATCTCTGTATGATCTTTAATATGTCAGTGATGAACCTTGATGTGACGCTTTCGTTATTTCTTAACACCGAACACATGCCATGTCCTACTTTCGTATTTCATAGATAACCATGTCTGCATGGTGCACAGAATGATTGGCAGCAAGGCTGGCACGGGAGGCTCATCAGGCTACCAGTATTTGCGCTCAACAGTGAGGTAAGAATAATGCAGTTTGTAGATACTCTAACGCCAGGAGACAGATTTCAGATGGCTTGTTGGAAGCCAGAGTGCTGCTGTTTCCATTTTGGGACACCAGTGTTTCCTCCTGGCTGTTGGACATTTACTTATTGGGTTGACATATATAAATTTCAAGTCTTTTGAGGCAAAAAGAACTCCCTTTGATCACTCATGCAAAGTGCCGTTTATAATTCTCCATCAAGGGATCTACGTATCACTGTAGTAGCAGTAATATTAATCCTGCACCGTTTAGCTTGGGTGCAAGCTAGCCCAGCTTAATGAGGTGATACAGGCTGGAGGTGAGTCCTGTCTACTGTGCAACTGATTACAGTTTCTTTATTCCTTAGCATGACCTCTAATCCTACAACCCTTAGGTTGTACTTCTACTGAAGTGTATATGGGATTGAATATATTCTTAAAGCTGATAGTAATTAATACTCTCAAGCTGTGCAGGCAACAATCAGAAACATGTTTCTTTCTGTTGGATGAAGCAAAAAAGGAACTTAACAGGGATGGCTGGGGCCTCAGCACAGAACTCTCGGAATGAGTAGAGCATTTTTTACACCAAATTTGAGGATTCAGCTAGTTAGACAATTCAAGCCTTTTAGCTGCAACTATGTCCTGTCAGTCCTCAACAACATAATGTCAAAAAGCACAAGGCTATTTAAAACATCTTGTTCTCAGAGGAACTTCTTTGATGTTGGTTTTCAAAGAGAAATGGCACATAGCTGGTGACTGCCGTGTATGGCTGTGGGCAATGATTCCCATCACAACCATCGTCACAGAGGGTGGAATAGAAAGTAGACGGCTAGATTGAATTCAAATAATAAAGGTTCACTGTCTTTTTCAACAAACCTTCTCGCTCTTCCTTAATTCCAGGTTAACATTCTTCCTAGACAAATTCTACTTCATACCTACCACAAGGGTGGAGGTCTGGAGATTATAGCTTACATACTCTGCATTTTCAGAAGATAGATGTGACTATAGCAACCATACTTGCTTTGAGTCTAATCTGCTATGCCCTAGAAACAGCTAGGATTGGATTTTTACTCTGGAATATTCAGGATGAGGGTTAGTGCAGAAACCTTATTAAATAGATAAGAGATGGAATGATTCCTGAGGATTTTGAAATTATCGCCTTCTATGCTGATACTGCAGTATTGATTGTTCCAATTGTCTTTTTCAGTGACAGATACAAGGTGTTTGTGGATTTGTTCAATCTTTCAACGTTTCTAGTGCCAAGACACTGGATACCAAAGATGAACCCAACCATTCATAAATTCCTTTACACGGCAGAATATTGCGACAGCTCCTATTTTAGCAGCGAGGACTCTGACTAGCCTGCCTTTCTAGACGGGTTGCTGTAAAGAACTTCAGGACTTTCACCTCAAGTGGTGCTACCCCTCAAATATAACAACTGTTCTCACGCAGTGTGGGTGTGTAAATACGTATTTATGTATTACAGCTATGTGAATAGTATGATCGCCTTATGGAAGAAACTTAATTGTTCATAGAAAAAATAATCTGCATTGAGTTACCCTACATTAAGACTAAAATGATACCCCAATTCAACTCAATGACCAATTAACTCTTAGTTGGCTTCTTAAAACCTACACCTAGAGAGAGGGAGCAAATTATACAGAATTATCACCATTATGTCTTATTTGTACATATTTTTGTATTCCTTTCTTTGCCTAATGGCTGTTATTAATTTACTTCTAGCTGAGCATGTAATTGGTCTCATCACCTTCAGAAGAATATTAGTTTCTGAGCTTTAGTGGAATTTCAAAAGGAATTTTGGGTTAAGATTTTCAAAAGCTAGATTTAAAAAAATAAGTCTGTAGAAACCCAAGCATCTTGAACTTTTACATACATCAAGAATCATGTTGTTATCTCTGTGTTACATATGAATGTAAATCCCTTCCATAGAAATACTGTTAAGAATGGCAGATACAAGTACTTTGCCCTTCAAATAAAGCAGTGTTAAAGCTCATCTTTAGTAAAGTCTTCTTCTAAAGAAAGCATAAACTTCAAACAACACTATGACAGGCATTTAAAGTGTTTTTTATTCAAAATATAATTGATATCTAATAAAAGTGAGGCAAATTTGGCCATAGAATACTGATAAAGCTGTGCTGTCTTCTCATTAGATGGACTCTTGTCTTTTTAAATGCTTTGCTTGGAAACACACTGTAGGCCTTAATTTCTGGTGAGTTTCTCTGCATCTTAGAGCTTTAGGTACTTATGCCTGGTAGCAGCACCTCAAAACCATCTGTGCTTGATTCTACTATAACAATATTATTATAATATTATGCCAATCATGAACTTTGGCTATTGTTTTCCAGTTATGGAAGTGTGCTATTTGTTGTTTCTAAACTGCTAAGGTAAGGCCATACTACAGAAGACTAAGACTACAGAAGACTCCCCCTTTTGTTAATCTGAAGTTTTCAGCCAGTAAATTCAGAAAGTAGCAGAACCTGAAGTAGTGAGACATAGCCTTTCATTTACAGTATTAACACTTAGAAGTAGAAGGACTAAAATGAAAATACTTACAATAGACAATTATGATTGTATTTGTCATAAAAAGATGATAATATACCGATCTATTAACATGGTACAGTAATTGAGTGCAAAAATTACAGAATTGCTTCAATACTTTTCATGGCAGTGCTTCAGAAAGGATACAGGTAAAGCATTCCAGATGAAAGATTCAGAGCATTTTAGAATTCCACGTTTGGTTGTGAATTCTAGTTACATTTCCCTGCACGTGCAGTTTTACAGGTCAGCAGGGCTGGAACCACCTTTTGATTCCCAGCAAGTCCCAGCTATGAATTCAAGTAATGTAGGGAAATTTAACATCTACCCTATTTGGAGTATTCTGTAATGGCTGACTTTCTAAAGGTGGCAAAAATATATTAACAACCCCACCCTCATCATTTTTTCTATAATGAATAAGGTTTTTAATTTCTGCTTTGCAACGGGCTTCACTGTTAGTCATGAAGTAGAGAAGAGAGAAGGCATGGAACTGATAGAGGTCTCAAAGCATGGAAAGGCTGATTTGCAAATACATACAGCCTGCCAGGACACAGGATGTTAAACCACTGGAACTGCCTTGGTTTGTCTAACTACAGCTACTTCTTACTTTTCTATCCACCTAAAAAATTAATGCAGAAGACTCAGATATTCTAGGCACTTTCAAAAATACACTCCCTGCTCTAAAGTTGCATTTACCCAATAAAGGTCTGAAGACTGAAATTGGAGGACTGCAGCACTTCAGAGACAGTGGGTGCTCAGGAAAACAACTTTGACTCTCTATTTCCCTCTTCTTTTACTCTAACTGTAGAAAAATTAGGATTTCACAAAAAGGAGGAAGCCAAAATGTGTGTTTCTGTCAGAGGTGCTAGAAAAGCTAAGACAAGTATCAGAGCAAAACAGGGAATATTTTCTTCCAACTGCCCTTCTTCCCCTGCAATAAAAGCAGACCTAATCATGGTTCTTATAGTCAAAGCATACTATTGGTTATTTGATCCAAATTCCTTATCAGTTGTCATCACTTCTTTCCTTGTAAGTTTTTGTTATGGAGTAGTATTCAACACCTGGATAAGAGTTCACATTCACAGTTTAAGTAAGTCCATCTTTGTAAGTTCTTTTTGCGTACTCTGCAGTTGATTCCAAGTCTTCTTATTCCACAAGAGATTTGACATGCAACACACATTCCACATAAAAACACTTTTAAAAACTCCAGCCAACCCATTCCTGTACTGCCTAAAAGCAGGAACTGCCCTTACAGACATTTCTTATTTTAGAAAATGTTGCTTTGAAGTGTATCTTCACATAATGTGCCAAGCTATTATCCAAGTGATAATCGTGGTCTTTGGCCAGGAAGTGTCAAACAAATACTGATGAAACGCTATCTGCTATACCTACAAATGAAACAAAAAAAATTATTTAATAATACTGGAAGCAGAGGCTTGCCAGAAATAAGTTCCCAGAATTCACATTCATATAATGCCCTCTCTCCTCCATGCCATGACAGTATGGACATGCATGACTGCTGGGGTGGGGAATCAGCTGCAACCCTGTTATTTCTTCCTTGCCTGACACTATTTATAGCTGTGCTCTACACTCCTCCCTCCTTGGCTTTCATGTTCAAAACTTTAGGTCCTTTTTGAGGATTCAGCATTGGTCCAATCTGGGTGCTGAAAAGCAATCTAAACCTTGCTGTCATCTTCCGTTTTAATCATATTCATTAGCAATGGATAGACAATATGAAGCTATGTAGCTTTGAAAGCTCACCAAGAGACTAGAGATCATGAATTCCATTAAAAGACACATTTTTGAACACTCATACGCACACAAACACAGAGCAAACTAGGCTTTTATTCATGCTCAGTCCTTTTTGTGTTGTACTCCTTCCAGCACTAAAAGGAAAGTCTGAATACAGCCTATGAAGGTATCAAAGGATGATGGCTTTTATGCCCTCAAAAGCGGTGTCAGAGCACCTCTAAATCAGAAGACAACTTCTGTAGGGGAAACGGCAACTACCGGCCTTTGCTGGATTGTTCTTGTGTGACACGCTACAGAAAATGGGAAAGATTCTGCTTTTTGAGAGGATAGATTTTGCAAATAACACGGCTGCTCTTCCTGACCAGTTCTCCAATTGACTTGCTTTAATTATCGCTACTTCTAAATTTCTCTTTCCTAATAGTTTGTTTATACAACAATAATAAGAACAAAAGTTTAAGCAACATGGAAAAGCTATGATTGGATACACTGTCCTGATCTTTACTGAGTGCAGCAAAACCGAATATTATCTATTCTTATTTGCAGAAGATTTACATCATCTAAGACCTTTCACAATGACTGTGAAAGCTACTGTGAAATACCCATGGAAAGGGAAACCAATAGAGGACCTACAGTGTTAATCTAAGACAAAAATTCAATGGACACACAACACTTACTATCTAGTAGTCCAATGCCAGCAATTTGGCTCAGCAATCTTTGCTAGTAAACAGGAGCTTCATCTGCCTTACCTCCATATCCAGCAACTCAAAAGAAACTGGGGATTTAATACTACAAAACCCCCTCAAATGCCAAGAAAAAATCTCATGCAGACACTAATAGGGCGGGAGATGGAACTAGCAATTAAAGTATATACCTCTATCCTACAAGCAAAGCCACAAGCAGGGTACACAATTCCCAAGCACAGGCAGATCCACCTTCCATATTTGTTTGCTGAACTGAGCCCAGAGATAATTGCATTCACCAGACAAGGACAGCAGCTGTTCCGTGTACACGGAGTACAGCGATGGCAATAACCTAGTCCAGCTGTACCTGGACTTGTGCAAAGCATTGACACTGTCCCACATGACATCCTTGTCTCTAAAGTGGGGAGACATGGATTTGATGGATGGACCACTCAGTGGATAAGGAACTGCCTGGATGGCTGCAATCAAAGAGTTGCGGTCAATGGCTCAATGTCCAAGTTGCAACCAGTGACAAGTGGTGTTCCTCAGGGGGTCGGTACTGGGACCAGTGCTGTTTAACATCTTTGTTGGCGACACGGACAGTGGGATTGAGTGCACCCTTAGCAAGTTTGCTGATGACACCAAGCTGTGTGGTGCTGTCAACACGCTGGAGGGAAGGGATGCCATCCAGAGACCTGGACAGGCTTGAATGGTGGGCCCATGCAAACCTCATGAAGTTCAACAAGGCCAAGTGCAAGGTCCTGCATGTGGGTCAGAGCAATCCCAAGCATAAATACAGGCTGGGTGGAGAATGGATTGAGAGCAGCCCTGAGGAGAAGGACTTGGGGCTGTTGGTTGATGAGAAGCTCAACATAAGCCAGCAATGTGTGCTCACAGCCCAAAAAGCCAACTGTATCCTGGGCTGCATCAAAAGAAGCACAGCCACCAGGTCAAGGGAGGTGATTCTGCCCCTTGTCTACTCTTGTGAGACTGCCACCTGGAGTACTGAGTCCAGCTCTGGGGTCCCCAACATAAGAAGGACATGGACCTGTTGGAGTGAGTCCAGAGGGGCGCCGTGAAGATGATCAGAGGGCTGGAGCACCTATCCTATGAAGACAGGCTGAGAGAGTTGGGGTTGTTCAGCCTGGAGAAGAGAAGGCCCTGGGGAAACCTTATAGCAGCCTTCCAGTACCTAAAAGGGGGCCTACAGCAAAGATGGGGAGGGTCTCTATCAGGGAGTGTAGCGATAGGATGAGGAGTAACAGTTTTAGACTGAAAGAGGGCAGATTTAGATGAGATATTAGGAAGAAATTCTTTACTGTGAGGGTGGTGAGACACTGGAACAGGCTGCCCAGGGAAGTTGTGGATGCCCCATCCCTGGAAGTGTTGAAGGCCAGGCTGGATGGGGCCTTGAGTAACCTGGTCTAGCGGAAGGTGTCCCTGACCATGGCAGGGGGTTTGGAACTAGATGAGCTTTAAGGTCCCTTCCAACTCTAACCATTCTATGATTCTACGATACATGACTGTATACCTTACAATGCCATTACCTCTTCACGGTAAGGTACAATAGCACTTTATTTGTTATACCTTATATGGTGTTACCATTGCATGTTGTTTTTCAAACATTCAAGTATATGGCTTGGTTGAACTAGCAACTGCTTTATTTACTTTTCCACCTGGAGTCATCTAACGTCTTAAAACATAGCAATGATTTGCATTTTCTCTCTGAGGATCCCATTATATCACTTTACTTACATGGAGAAACATATCCCAGCATGTGGCCTTTACCACTTTAATTATTTTTTGTCAGACTTACCACAGACATTGCCGCCTATCTTGACACGAACATAGCCGTCTATTCCCCACGTAGGCCCCCAAGAGTTCTGTACAATCCAGTAAGGGATACTACCTGCAAGAGACATATTTGTCAACAAGAGACAACATGAGATGTGGGAAGCATAAAAAACTTCTGACACTCTATAGAGTTAATTACCATTCTAGTATCTCATATTTTCTGATGGTTTGATGATATAGTACAGTGAAGCCTACTGTTGTTCCCATAGAGGACAGAACCTACAGTCCAGTGTTGAACAGACTGGATATATCCTCTGCTAGCACAAAGACACGTACATCTGTGTTTGTGACTTTACAAGGACATGAAGTCCCACAGAACTGAAGGAGCACAGACAAGAAGAGTTTTTCTCCTGGGGTGAAGCTGCAGTTCCGGAACTGATGTGACCAAACAGCTCTCAACTGTTCTGGATTTTAATCACCTTTGCCACAGGAGGCAAGTTGTAAGTAAGAGAAAAAATGCAAAACCTACTGGGTTGAAGATCAGTTGATGGAAACGCACCTGTTCTGTCAAAACCAGTGATAAGAACAGCATGATTTGCTCTTCCACTGGAGCAGTGATATTGTATGATCCCACCAAGATAATCCTGCCAGCTAACCGCATCTACTGTTACTGCCAAAGGGCCCCAGTTAACAAGCATCCTCATCATTTCTTCTTCCTGACCGCTGTGAGAGAAGTGAGTGATAATGCCAAGTGACTTAAGTTAGCACACTAAAGCAATTGGAGAGGTGGTAATCTACTTGTTAAGTACAATTTAAAAATCAAATAATTCAACTGTTGCCTATGAGTTCTATACATCACATAACATGCATCAATGAATACGTATTTCAAAGACTACAACTCAGTAATACAAACACGAGGTGTAGAGCCAAAGATATGATGCTATTAAATAGAAGCAGGTTTCTGGGTCACGTCAGTGGGCAATGGTGAGCACTATGTACCTTTTATACATCATTCTTCTCGATTAGAAACCAGCTTTGGACAAACCATTAGTCTATATTATTATTTCCCGCTAGTTTTTCAAACATGCAGAAGTACCTCTTATATCATACAATAATAATACACTAAAATATGTATCTCAAACATATCAAAACACAGGACATCGTTACCACTATCAGACATTACCATTAGCATCCTCATACAGTTTTACTTATGTAATATACTGGAATAGGAAATCTTTATCACTGCATGATGTGTGCAATAACTAAATTTGGCAAATAGAGACTGGCAAAGTTGTAATTGATTTTAGTTACATCTGGCAGTAATTCAATTCTAGTCAAAATTATATTTCTTGTGTTGAAGTTCAGCGTGCAGCTGTATTGTACTGACAAAAATTAGAAACAAACTTTCTTGGTACAGAAACCTTAAAAACAACCAGTTGTCTTTACAAAATTGAGTTGACAACACTGTTTGCTATGTCATGGAGGATGCAGGTGGGTATATAAATGGATGCATATTGAAATAACAGAATACTTCCTACATTTTTCAACAAATTACAATTACTATTGGTAGGATTTACTGTTTCTGATACTTAAGCAATGTAACTGTTGTAACTGACTCAATGTTCCAATTTAAACACAGCCAACTGAAAAGACCTAATTGCAAGACACTGACTTAAGCTTTCTAATTTGAACAAGCTTAGTGATGGCAGGGTTGAGTGGATTCATTGCGGCAAACCATAACTCTAAAAAATGTTATGTATTAATTCTTATCCAGTACACAGCTACAGAACTGATGCAATCAACCTCATAACCTTTGGTTAGTCAATGCACTATTGGCTCTAGCTTACTCCACCAGTTAGTGAACACAGAAGAAAAAGTACAGCAAATAAAAAGAATCAATAAGAGCTACCTGAAGTCATACGCAGCAAATCCTGTTATTGAAACTCCAAAATCTGAGCTACCGAAATAATGGCACAGTCCTGTCTGAGCTTTAAAAGTGTATTCTGAATCTCTCACGAGTTTTACTTTTGTCTGCAAGAAGACAAATGAATGAGAATTTAATGCATTTGACTTTAACACTATGCAGATCAAAACACAATGAAAATGACCACAAAACTCACTCAAAATCCACTGTATTCTTGGTGAGATTGGAAATAAGACTGTCATGTTGGGAAATAAGTTATTTACTATCTCTAGTTTCCATGTTCGTGGAGAAAGGCTCAGAAGGGACTCAGAAGTCTTTAAATAATGAACAAAATTTAAAAGCTCTCTCTCTCTTGTTTAAACTAGCCTCATGAGCAATCTCATCAATTTCAAGACACAGAGACTATGCATGCATATAATGAATTCATTCTCTTCAAATGACATCCATACACAAAATTACCCTGCCCTTGGGACAGATAAAGAACCACAAATATCCCAAGAACAGTTATATAAAATGTTAAAATTAAGTCCAATTCTGCTATTAGCATCAAATCCTCATGCCAGTATGTAATGCATTATAGTGGCCGCCACAGTTCAAAGTCCAGCTACAAAGCCATTGCATCAACCTTTTATGCTTTTCTTGTCTCCTGCAGTACAGTACGTTTACAGTGCCTTCTCCAGTCTAAATCATTTGTATTCCCTCTGTTGCCAAGCAAGAGAGACTTTTACTTCAGAGGAATCCAGATGGACATCGTCTGTCCTTCTTGAAATCCAAACTTAAACAAGTTATCTAGACTGTTAATTAGCCGGGGTTACATGAATCTTTATGGGTTACAGAGTTTATTAAAATGGATAATTAGCTTTTTTTGAAAACTTAAAAAAACTAAGGAATTCTTTTTATATTTTTGTAACTCAAACTGTCATCCTAGAGAGTACTTTTTATTTCAAAGATATTAAAATGTTTCCGCTTACACATGTTATTAACACACAGTTTGCATTTTTCATGAATGAAAAGTGTTAGCTACAACTAAAGGAGAAACTATGTCTGCATTTTCGTTGTTTTGGGTTGCAAGTGAAACAAAAGTATTTATTCTGAGGTTCTCCACACTCCCTATGATTTTACAGTCTTTGCAACAGAAACCACAGAAATTTGAGAAAGGAAATTCTGAACATCCCTCCTTTTCCCTAGATACTGGTGCATAAACTGGACACTCAAATCCACAAAATGACACATAGATAAATGGCTCCTTCTGCACTGATACTGTATGTTTGGAGTTCCAGTTGAATTCAGTGGAGGTATTGTAGCTTTCAAGGAACATTATTTTCAATGCCTGTGCGTTGATTTGTTACATTCACAAGAACATATATAGACTATAAAATTCCAATCAAGTTTCAATTCTGCCCGAACAAACTTTCTCTTGACTCCAGACTAAATAAATACGCATACATATATGCACACGTATATGCATACATACATACACACACATATATTAAAACAAAATCGGATCAGCTGTACACTCCACCTTCCCCATTACTTTTTCCCAGTAAAAAAAAAAAAAGAAAAAAACAACAAGAAAACCCCCAAAAAGTTAATATGAAAACTAAGGAAGGGTTCAAGATTTATGAAAAGTTTCCAACCTGGTTCAGCCAGCTCAAAGCACTAACAGTGGATCCCCCGCTGCAGCCGTAATTATTGTACGAACAGTCAATAACCTGCTGTACGCTGAGTTCTTCCAGGTTATTTCCTTTAATTGCATAGGCAGACTCTATACCACCCACAACGCTGAAAGCCCAGCAGCCTCCACACTGGTACAAAGAGAAGGGAAACAGGGGAGAAAGTCAGCTTTGTTCTTGAAGCCTGATATGAAAAGAGAGAGAGTCAAAAAGGTCTTCTAATGCTCTTCATTTACTACATCATCCTTGAACTTCATTTTTAAGGCAATAATAAAAGAAATTTAATCAGCCATTTAAAATATTGAACTGTTTTTTTCCCCTGTACCACTCTCTGAAAGCTAGAAATGCATTACAGGTGTCTTATTTTAAGGATTCCTTCCCAATTCATTTTTGCCCTTCAAGATAGGTCTAAGGATGCTTTTTACCATGAGATATCTGTTTTCTTAAAGAAGGACTGGGGCTCAGGATGAAATTATTTTTTAACCACATTAGTCAGTAAGTTTTTGAAAAGGATGCACTTAAGGACAGAGTCTACAACTTTCTACAGTCTGAAGAATTTTACAGAAATAGATTAGATTTCAGTTTAAGAAAGAGTAAACTGAAAATAAACGTAATAGAAAAATTCTTTGACAGTAACAGAATCTATCCTGCAGTTCTAGGTTCTTTAAACTGTCACATTTAAAATAGGAAGTAGAATTTATTCCTAGGCCACGTCCAGGTTATACTATGTGAAGCATAGAAAGGAAAGACATTGGGGTTTTAAGAGCTTGTTTGTTTCTTACCAGCAACCATAACTACTTTGGGATAAACTGTAATCATGTGGGGTCTGGTTACCTTCCTATCATAAATGCATCCCCTGAGTTGTTCACTGGTGAAGAATGGGTGTCGACCAGCCAAGGGCATTCAATAATGAGAGAAAACAACAGCAAACGATCTATACCCAACCAGGTGAAACAGGGGAACAGGGTCAGGTACTGAACTTACCTCAGTCTCTTCAGAAAAATACAAAATACACATGGTGCGAAATATTTGCAGATGTAGTTAACTAGATCAAAAAAGGTATTACACACAGTTCATAATTGCACAATTTGTAAATGCACAACTTTTACATCTCATGCGTTTAAGTCTAATCCCACTTTGCGTAAAATGCTATGTGACTTTGTATGTGTTCAACTGGCCATACTTGTGCCAGCGCCCCAAAGAGTCTTGAGGCAGTGCTGGTCCCTTCCAAAACCTTCACTGTGCTGTACGACGTACCTGCTGGAACTGTCCCTGAGCGCTGCTTGAGAACCAGGAAGTGAAAACACCAGGACTTACTGTTTGCTGATTTCTCACGTCTGCAATGACTTTCTTGTCCCTCCAGTCAAACTTCTTTGGCAAAGGTTTTTCCTTTCCCTTTGGCACTTTTATGTATCTGGGAAGTTTGTGAGGTATGCTTCTTAAGTAAATAGCTAAACACAGAATACAAACATCTATAAATCTACTAACTAAAAAAAAAATAATCACGAACAACTGTTTTACTAGAAGCCATAGAGGCAACTTTTATCTGCAGTTACAAATGTGAGATTACATCTCATTCTCATATCCATAGAAAATGCATGTATTTTAAAATAATCATTATACTCCAGAATGAATGCAAATATTCCTACAGTCCTAGAAAGAACAGAAATACTCCATGTAGGGAATGTGGGCACAAAGCGTAAAGATTTACTAAAGCTGATCAATAACCATTCCATAAAACCAGTTTTGTTTGAAAATTTTCACAACATTTTGCTTACTGGAAAAATATTACTTTATTTTAGTCAGGCAAAAGGGGAAAAATAGGAGGAGACTAATGTAAAGATTCTGAAACACACTCAAATTGCTAGTTTTTCACTAAAGAAACCTGCTTAATTAGTTAAAATTTAAAAAGGTGTGAAATCCCCCAATGAATAGAACATATTGACCCAGCAATGTGCCCTTGTCACCAAAAAGGCCAATGGAATCCTGGGCTGCATAGGGAAGAGTGTGGCCAGCAGGTCGAGGGAGGTCATTCTCCCCCTGTACCCTGCACTGGTGAGGCCACAACTGGAATACTGTGTCCAGTTCTGGGCTCCCCAGTTCAAGAGAGACAGGGAACTGCTGGAGAGAGTCCAGTGTAGGGCAACTAAGATGACTGAGGGATTGGAGCATCTCCCTTATGAGGACAGGCTGAGAGAGTTGGCACTCTTTAGCCTGGAGAAGAGAAGGCTGAGGGGAGACCTTATTATGGCGTACAAGTATCTAAAGGGTGGGCTGAAGGAGGATGGAGCCAGACTCTTTTCAGTGGTTCCCAGTGACAGGACAAGGGGCAACGGGCACAAGTTGGAACATAGGAAGTTCCGCTCAAATACACGGAAAAACTTCTTTACGGTTCGGGTGACAGAGCCCTGGCACAGGCTGCCCAGGGAGGTTGTAGAGTCCCCTTCTCTGGAGATTTTCAAGACCCGCCTGGGTGCAGTCCTGAGTAATGTGCTCTCGGCAATCCTGCTTTAGCAGGGGAGTTGGACTAGATGATCTCTAGAGGTCCCTTCCAACTCTGAAAATTCTGTGATTCCGTGATTCCATGATAGAACAGCATACTTCAGCAGCAAGAAGGGAAGGTTAGGTTAGGTATCAGACAAATTTTCTTAGTAAAAAAAATTAAGCGTGTCATATTGCTCATGAAAATCATAGCGACAGCCTTGGACCTCCAAGCATTCTTTGGATTGTAGTCAATTTTGTGTCGGGGTAGGGAATAGGAACTTAGAGGACTCAAGAACCTCGTGTATTTTCCAATTTTACAACTGTTGCAACTGAAGAAGTCTTTAAGGCCCAGTGAGAAGAGAGACAAGAAGAAGAAGGCAAGAAAGGAGTCTGTATACTAAATCAAATTTAGGCTCTGGGCAATTCAACCTTGCATGACTAGAGAAACATGAAGAGGATTGTTATATCCTTCAGAAGTAGTTACGGTTTGGTACCAGACACTGTAAACTAGCTGACTATCAGCAGTGGAAGAATCCATAAACGTGAAAGATACAAGGTTCTGGGAAAGAGTAAGAAAAATAACAGAAAAGGTATTAGCAGCAGCCAGAAAATGTACCTTTGAACTCTTCAGGAAACAGGTGAGAAAACTGATTTATTCCATAGAAAGCAGTTGTATTATCTTTTGATGATGAATTCAGTAATCTAATTCTTTTAGTGCTTTCCTGAAGGAAAAGAAAAATAATATTGTGGGGATTACTAAGTTAGCAGTAGTGACAAAACTGTAAGAGTAGAAAAAGGTTAGCAACAGCAAACATGAACTTCGATAACAAGACAGCTGCCCACCTCAGATTAACCGTGGATTCCTATCAATGGAGTATGAAACCAATATGAAAGACTAATTTCAACTCCAAGAAAGATACCAAAAAAGTGTTTGTTAAGTGCATAGAGGGTAAAAAAAATGATATGAGACAGACAAAACAGACAAGCTGAGAACAAATTGTGTCAAATTCATCTGATGCCCTTCTCTGACAGCACAACAAACGTGTAGTTCAGAGATATATAAAAGCATCTTCAGATAAGAGTTAACCCTGTCTTGCTTTATGTCCTTATAAAGCCAAAGAACAGTAGAATGGCCTAACGGCATTAAAAAAACCACAAAACCCTCAATTTTAAATTATCAGGAACCCCAGATCTCTGAAGAGTATGTTTTTAACCTACAAAGGCAAGACAACCTGGCATCCCCCCTCCCCAACTTCTCCCGCTGACGAAGTTCAACACGAAAAAATCAAAAACTCGGCGCCACCTCCGGCGTTCAGGGAGGCCTCAGCGCACCCTGCGCCGGGCGCGCGCAGGTCTGTCAGGCACGGGAGGAACGCTCCCGCCGCCACAGGCGGCCGCCACCGCCCCTCGGGGGCCGGGCTGGCCCCGCACGCAGCCCCGGTAACCACCGCGCCGCCCCGTTAGACGGGCACCCCTCGCCGGGCACGATGCGGAAAAGGGTGGGGGGATGGCACCACAGCGGGCGGGGGCCGCCCTGCCCAGCCATGCCGGGCGCCCCATTTCCCTGGGACACGGCTGTGAGAGGAACAGGCACGGCCGCAGCCGTGAGGCAGGGGACGGGGGGAACCCGCCTCCCACCGGGCCGGGCGGCCAGCGCACGGGGGGGCGAGGCGAGGCTGCCGGGTGCGAGGCTGACACCTGGCGTCGGAAACGGGGAAAGGGGAGAAAAGCAGCGACACCCCAACCCCGCCAGCGACTTGAGGGGAAGCCGAGCGGGCAGGGCCGAGGCAAATGGAACAGCAAAGGATGCCGGAGCGGGTTTCGCTGCTCCGGGCTGAAGACCTCCGCCGTTCCGCCTTCCTCCATTTCTCACCCTCCAGTCACCCGCTTAGCGGCGGCAGAAGCGGCGCTTCGCCACCCGTCCTCCTCCGGCGGAGCCCGCAGCCAGCGCGGCGGCGGCAGGGCCCGCTGTGTAGCGCGGATCGCCAGTGTAAGTGCGGGCAGGGACACCTACCCGCAGGGCGGCCGTCGCCGCCGCCTCTTTCTCCCGGCCACCACCGTCCCACGGCGGGCGACCCGGTCCACCTCCGCCGCCGCCCTCCTCCCCGAGCAGGGTGCCTGCAGGCGCCAGCAGGGCGGCGCTGCCCGCCCGCAGCAGGCAGCAGAGAAGCACCAACGCCAGCATCCCCATCGACCGGACGGGGCGAGCGACGGATGGCGCCATGCCGTGCCGGGCAGCGGGGCCCGCTCCCTGCCGGGTCCGCTGCCGCCGCCCCTCCCCTGGCCGCCATGTCATAGCGGGGTGGGGCCTGGCAGGCACACCCCCACCCGGCGGAGCTTGCGGGCCGGGCTGGTTTCGCGGGGGAGATAGGGTTGAAACCGCCTTTCTTTCTAGCCTCTGCCCGGCGGCAGCTCCCCCCGTTTCCTCCTTACAGCGGGCTTGAGGGCAGGCCGGTATCGGGGGGCCGGCACTCCGCTGGGCTGCCCCCGCCGGGCGGGGCGGGGCATGAAATGGCGCCTCCCGCGCCGCTCCTCACGGGCCGGGTGTGCTGCGGCCGGGCTTGGGGTCTGCGGCGGCCTCCGGGTGCCTCTGTCGCCGTTTTTGCCGTGTTTCGGGGCGCCCGGTGAAAGGCCGTGTGTCAGGCGGTGTTTTTCCGTGCGGGAGGTGCGCGGCGGGGCGCGCAGGGCTGCAAAAGAGGGGGAGGAGAGGTGAGGTGAGGTGGTGAGCGTTCAGCTAACTACGAGGTTAAAAGTCAATGTCAGGCCTTCGCTGAGAGGAGAGTTGGTTGGTACCTGTGAACTGGGCTGCCAGTAGGGAGGGAAAGTGTGCTTGCTTATTTGGGGCAACAGAAATGCATTTTATAGGTTTTAGTAAGGTTTTAGCATTGGTGCAGAGAGAAGAGCTACCCGGTGCTGCACAGCCAGTGTCTGCAGCCTCTGGTGTCCAGTGCAATTAGAAGAAAATATTTGAGAGAAACCCGTGTGTGCTTACGGTGGCTCACGGGTTTCCCTAGAGGCTAGGCTTCCCTAGTCCTGTGCTGGTACTCCAGCAAGCAGGCTAGTGTTGGGCATTTAAAACATCATTAGGCTGGTGTCAGTTCACACAGTCGTCCTTGTTAATTTCCAGCACCAGGTGGTCTTATGCAGTGTTTGTAAGTAGACTATTTGCATGTTTAAACCTACTCTGTGTTTCAGTTGCCCCCGTTGTTTCCACTCCGCCATCTTGCCACTGCAACATGCAGGCACAGGTGCCCTGCCCTGTGGTGCCAGTAGCAAACCTGGCAGTGCTGCGTTTGGGGAAACACGAGGCTCTCCTCAGGCTGAAACATTAAGTTACAGGGTGTGAAGTTTTGCTGCTGTGCAGTGTAACAGCAAACTCATGCAGGAGTGTGTGCTTTGTAAGGGGTGAGGTGCGGAATTGTGCCACTGGGTGTGTTCTTGGTGGCACGCAGCATTTTATCCAGTAATACAAGTTTGATAGAGAAATTACACTGTATGAAATGGAATGGACCCATGTATTATTAATTTCTAGATGAGTGGGTATTTACAGACTTGGCAAGTGAAAGAAAAAGGATTAAACTAACACCTGAGGAGGGTGGCTCAGGGTGGCCCGCTGGCGGGCTGTGGCTCGGTGAGCTGTGCCATCTCTGCCCTGTCAGCCCCAGTTCAAATGCCTGGGCTTGCTGACTCACAAGAACTGGCTTTTTTGTAGTGTTCCTCTCTGGGATGGTAATTTCTCTTTGAGGGAAGCTGCAGCAATTTGAGTGCTTGACTGATGTCTGACATCTCCCCACTGGTGACCGGAGAAGGTTTTAAGTGATTTAATCAGCAGCACTATGGAGTCCTCTGTATTACAAAAGCATTTAACCCGCTCCACCCTTCACATAAAAAGGCCTTTTGCTATTTTCTGTGACTAGAATGGCAAAAGTATTTTGATGTTGGCAGTACTTATGCTGCAAATGCATTTGCATCTTTTTTAAATGAGCAACTAAACAGCAATGGCAAAAAGCTTTTCTGGAGGCTACGATACCAGAGTTTTTATCTGTCAGGGGAAGAGAGAACAAAACCCAGTACTTTAGTCGTAAGATGACAACAGTTCTCTCCTGTCCACCCCACTTACCATGCAAGTAGTTTTTCTTAATGATGGAAAGAAAAATTCATTATTCTGCTTTATAGCCTGGAGTTCTACATATTTCTGTAGCGAAGAGAGAAGTTAACATACTGGCATTACTGAGAAGTTGAGGCAGTTTAAAGGCACTCGTGTGGCAGCAGTTTTAATGATAAAACAGTCATGGCAG
The DNA here is from genome assembly GCA_017639485.1 of Pluvialis apricaria. Lineage (NCBI taxonomy): Eukaryota > Metazoa > Chordata > Aves > Charadriiformes > Charadriidae > Pluvialis > Pluvialis apricaria. The sequence goes on along the minus strand of CM030010.1, from coordinate 48,407,648 downwards.
TTCAGGAACAGCCTGGCAGTATAAATAAAAAAGTTTATGATCTGATCCCACCAAATAGCTCATGTCCAGGATTGAACAAACCTGTTAGGATCATGATCCAGCTCTGCCTTTGCCTTCCCCCTCCCGTGGAATGGCTGTAGGGGGATCAGCAGAACTATTGCCAATCTTGTGAGAGGACGATTTATGGCTTATAGCAAGAGTTTGAAAGAGCTTGTTAGCAAAGCACATTTTATTGGTTATTCTGATGTATTTTATCATTGTAAACCCAGGACTGGTATAAGAGATGTTATTACACCTTACTGCAAACTGGTATTGACATAAAGAGGTCTGGGATCAGCATAAGGACTGGATAGGATGAAGAGAGTAACATGAGAAGTGAACGGTGAAACCTTCTTAAGGATGGTCTGAACCTCAGCAGCCAATTCTGAGTGCAAAAATCCATCAACCTGTTAGTGTGGGTACGTGCTAACAGCATCTGTGTCGGGGTGAGACCATGGGGAGGAGTGCAGGGCAGTGGCTGGTGGAAGTGTCCAAGGAAAGCTTGGTATGAGAACCATAGCTTTGAATGTACTGATCACAAGAGTAACAGAAGCCTTAATGCAATAGTTGCATTATTTTATTCTGTACAGTATAGTGTAATGGGACAGGAAAGGAGTTACTTTGTCAGTGTAAGCAGCAGAAAGATGCTGCGATTAGCTTTAATGAAAAGTAAGTTTTGACATAAAGCTTTTTCAGATTTTCCACCAGGCTAACGTCATCAACTTTCAATAAATTAGCTTGCTAGCTTTGAAATCTGTTGCTTGGAAATTATAATTATCTCAAACTGAATAAATTTTCTTATTTTTAATGTGTAATCGTTAAATTCTAAGCCAGTCAGCTTTACTAGAAGAGGTAAACTTTGAATTATTTTTCAGTTATTATTGCCACGGACTATGTCTTGTTTGTAACAGGGGAGGCTGTTGTCTTGCTTGGAGAAGTTATTTTGTGTGGAGACTTCAAGAGTTACTTTTCCTGTGAAACGCATGGGGGCAGCAAAGGACTTTTGGAAACATGGATGCAAACTATGCAGTTTAAATTTTAATTTTAATTAAAATAAAAAACAACGAACCAAACAAACAAGAAAAATCCCCTCCCATTTTAGGAAAAAAAAGATGCATCCCAGATTGATTTGCATTAAAAATTCTCTACAGCATATCAAGAGGAAAAAGTGGTTTTCTCCTGAATTTGGCCTCTCTGTGGGCTAAGTAGATGTGTCAATTTATCTTGGTCAAGAGGAGACAGTGTTAGAAAAGTTAGTGTCTCCTCTCATGACTGGCTCAGGGAGAATAGAAGTGTAACAAACAGCAGAAGGTGGGCGACTGGCAGCCAAAGTGTTTCAGAATGCTTTATTTTTCCACTAAACTACCATGCTATTAAAGCATTTTGTACTTGTGCTTAGATGAACAAAACTCCACCAAAGTACGTAGAGAGCTCTTTCTATAGCCACCAGTCCCTGCTCTGTTTTGAATTACTCCAGTGTAAATCTAGCTTTGCTTCATTAAGATAAAAGAAAATGTGCTTGTGAAAATAATATCAGAATCAGGCCTGTAAAAAGGAATTGGGTATAAAGTTTGTGGGTTTTTTTTTGTTTGTTTTTTAAAAAGGTTTAATTGATACCAATTCTTATTGCTTTGTTGACACAGGTAAGCCATATATTAGTTACACAGGTTACCCCGGTGATTAAAATCTTTTTATGAAAGTGTATGCTTTGTTTATCTTGCAAGATTTTTTTTTTTTCAGAAAGTCTGATTTAGAATTTTAGAGTTGTAAATACCTATTTTTAAATATATTTTAATGGCATTTTACATATCTCTTTACTGTTCTGGTATTCACACACATGAGCCAAAACAATGCATACTAAAGGAAGACGCAATAATGAATGTATATTTAGGAACCTCCAAACTCATTGTAAGATTATTTTTTTAAAAAATGAAAATATGCCTTTATTAAGAGATTTTTTTTTTCTCATCAGGTGCAAAACATCCATTTCTAGAATTACTTGTAACTTATAACAGTGTAATCAGTGGGTGGATTTTCACAGTATTACAGGGTCAGATTGAGAGAGCATGTTAGTATTCAGTAGCCTGGCTTTTTCTTTTTCCCGGTGATTTTTGCATAGCTGTTTGAAATAGTTAATTGAGTCTTGTTACACAGCCTAGCTTCAGTGCCCTTTGGCCTCTATGTTTATAATTATCATAGCAAACAAGGGCAAAATGCCATAAATTACTTCTGGGTGGAAGACAGGTCTTCCAAGGGTGGGTACTGCTGCTGCTAAGGGCAGTAACGAGATGTGTTAATGGACTTGGGAGGAGGGATGCCTTTCATTCTGATAGGTATCTACACAGCAGCAGTTTGGACTTTTGCCTTTTGCATGCATATAAAATGTTTAACAAATGGAAAATAAATCCCTTTGTATTGTGCAGTCGTTAGCCTCAGACAGAAATAATCTAAATCTGGCAGCAGGTGGAGCTAAGTGCCTTTTCTTAGAAAGACTTGGGAAAAATTATTTCAGGATAAGTTGAATGATTTGTTTATTTTAAGACCTTGCAGTGGTGGTGTTTGCTAATATAGTTGCACTGGTAACAATTATTAAATGTAAGCAAAGCAAGTGAGAATTGCAATATTGGGATGAAATCTGGTCCTGTTTAAGCCAATGTAGGGGTAAACAAGCAGCATTACTGCAGCTAATGTTTAGAAGTTGTCTTTTTTGAGCCCCAAGGTAGACTTGGAAGTTTGTGAGAAGCAGAGAAAATTACGCATGGTAATAGTTGGGTTTGCAGGAAAAATCAAGCTGTGCAAGGAGTTGCCTTAGCTAGATTGTGCTAAATATCTGTGTTGACCATGTAGTCTCTCCTGGTAGAGCTATCTTCCTTTGCAATTAATGAAGTAATTCTAGGACCTGCTTCTCAAACTGACTCTTCTGTATCTCAGCTGAATGTCCTAAACACCAGTAAGTCTCCAGCTCTTTTTAAAAATCTTTTCTTCAGCCTTGTCGGTAGGGCGTGAATTATGAATGAAGAAGGTTGGCAGCAGAGCTAATAACTCAAATCAAATGGTGAACCAAAATTTGAAAATGCAGAAGCATGTGGTTAGGTGTTGCACTGTCACAAAAGGAGCAACACCTGTTGAGTGAGACTGAAGTGAGAAGTCTTGATAATTTTAGGGATCTGAGAATTGGATTTTAAGATGGTGACTGTGCCATTTCTTACTTTCTCTGTCCTCATTGCCAGTCCCACTTGCCAGTGTGTATAATAGCTTGACATTAAGTATTGTAAGCTGAGAAAACTTACTAGATCCAGGTATCTTCAATTGTATTTTTCTGTTGGCTTTTTTTTTTTTTAATATTTAATTATCCCCAGAAAATGGGGTAGTAGTCATCTTTTCAGGAAGAAATTCAGGCAATATTGGGTGCAGCCTTACTTAAGGGCACAAGCATTGATAAACATTTATTCACTTTAATCGTTCTTATTTCTTTCATCAGACTGTCTGATTACGGGTGGTGGACAGAGTACTTATCAGTAGAAGTAGTGCTGTTTTGCAAAGTCTACTTTGCAAATTTCTGTAAATCCTTCAGTTGATTTGTTTATACATCCTTCATTAATTCATCAGTGACTTTGTTGGTAGAGGAGTCTAGCAAGAGGGAAGGAGGACTTGCCAAATTCAAGTAATAGGAGAAACAAAGAAAAAAAAGTACCATTCAGGAATCCCAATATTTCTATTCTACATAGATTTTTTGCACACATTTTTGTAGGATGTGGTTACTGAATTTCTCTGCTGGTGATTATAACTCAAAAATGCTGTTGAATCATCCCAACCTTATATTCTTTCTGTTCCATATACGATCCCTTCCACTTTTGTTTTACTGTGGAACTTAAAAGGACTGATTTTTCCGATCACATTGATGTGAAGCAGTTGTTACTATTACTGCTATGATTACTGCTATAATACTGTTGAAATTATACCTTGTCCTTATAGTGCTTTATATCCATAGATTTCTAGTGCTCTTTGTGGGAAGATCAGCAACATAAAACCAACGTCAAATTTGCACCTCAAGCATGAGGTCTGTGTCCATGACTAACCTGTGCACCGAAATAGGGAGTCTGTTTTGTGTCAGTGGCTGACATCAGTCTTGCTCAGATTTTGTTGTTTATGTGCTACATGCTATTAAGGTCTGGCACTAAAGTAAAATCCTTGCAAGAAGTCATACTATTTTTATTGTGTAACGTTTTGGTGGAAGGTTAACTGGTTAACTTTTTTTGTTTGTTTGTTTTTTGCTTTAGGCTTTGTTCTAACAGCAGGCTTTTACACAAGAGGAGTGACTGTACTGTCTTCCCTACTGCCGCTTGTGCGAAATTCACCCCCGCATTGTCACTGTTTCCATATGTGCTGCTGATGGTGCTGAGCTTTTCTGAAGTCTTGCAGCTTTTATAAGCGAGGAGGGTGGGACCCAGCTGCCTGTTGTGAATGGGAGGGTTAGTAGGCAGGAAAACAGATTTAGCGAAAAAGTGAGGAATAGGACTGTGCTCTTGGTTGTCTCTTTTGTTGCCAGGGATAGCACTTAACCTGCCATGGATGTCATCTTCTTCAGTCAGAATCTGCAGCCAGTATATCAGGGCTATGTCCTTGTCATGGTATTTTAGTTCTCTGATCCTGAGTGGTGGTGCAAACACACCTAGGGAATTTCCATCTTTGTCTCATTCCAGTTTGCCTATGTATGCAGTGTCTAATGAGAAAAGCAGTGCTTGAGCTATTACATTTTTGATCCATTTTACTTCTGTCCATTTTAACCTTTACTGTGTATTCGAATATCTGTTTGTTTGCTGGCTTTTTTTCTTGATTATGAAACCCTCTACGGGCTTTGGTTAGAATGTGTATGTGCATTTTTATATATTAACATGTTCAGATCAGGCAGTAAATATTAATCAATACTGAAGACTTTACAAAAAGTTAAAATAGAATGCACTTGAAGCGTGGAGCTGCTAATGAAGAAGATGCCCACTGGATATTTATAAATGATATGTTGGAAAAAGTTCACTTGCTGAAGGGCAAGGAAATTAACTGGATTACAGACAAGGACCCTTGGCTTTTATTTGTTTTTCCACTGGAATCCCTTCCTTATTCTGGGCTATTTGCTGTTCAGTTATAAGAGCTGAATTGCTATTTAGAAAGAAAAAAGTGCAGTAGGAACGCATTGTATATAGTTATTCTGCTGGTTAAGAATCCGGAGCCAAGGAAAAAACAAAAATGCTTTTATTATGCAGAAAGGCAAATGCTTTAGAGTTTTATATAGATTTCCTTTCCCTGAAATTAATGTAATCATGAATCAGAATTTGAGCATATTTGGAAGTTAGGGGGTCATAGGAAAATAAATTATGCGTATGTAAATTATCAGTCAAGTAAACCAAAGCTGGGCTTACAGTTGTTTATACTTTACATGATTTTTGGACTTAGAACGTTATTTTAACATAATTTCAAGTAAATGTTGATTGTTCTATTAAGCTGATGCTTTATTTAAGTCTGTAAACAAAAGTTAGTTCCACTATTATTCTGTGGTCCTAGTGGTGATTTTAGATGGTGTAAACCAGGAGGAGTTCTGTTAAAGTGAGTGTGGAATTATACTGATCCAATATTAACACCATGGTGAGCACTGCTGAGTGCTGTATATTTATCTTAGTTATGGACCTTGAACTTGTGTCTAAAGCTTGTCAGGGGGAAGGGAGAAATCCTATTACAGCTTGTAGTATTCTTCCTACAAACCAGTACTGTCAGCCTTCTGTGTAAGTCCATACATGGCAGTGCAAGTAGAGTTTCCCAGATGATTAAATTACATTGTTTTGAAAAATTTAGATGATGTCAGGAACTGTTGCACAAAGAAACAAAGTTCCATTAATTACTCAAATATTTATTGTATTGGGGATAATTTAAAACATAATGACAGCTTACTTCACCCTTTGTCTGTTAGCAAAACTTAATCCTAGTTCTCAAAAGGATACTGCCAAGCCTTTGGGTCTTAAGGTCTGGCTTGTTTTGGTTCGTGAGGATAATGCACTGCTCTTCTGATTTTCCCAGGAAGTAGAAACTTTATAGGTCATATTTTTATAAAGCAGTTTCTTAATGATACAGTTAGCATTCCCCATTCTGTACCTCATACATTCTCATATGTAGCTGAGCACAAAGAAGAACCGGAGAGGCAATTTCTTTTGAAAATCCCGATCATGGCAAGTGTTACATGTTACCTTCTAAAGACGAAAGCTTTCATTTATCTTAGCTTTTCCTTGGGAGGTTGAGAGTTTATGCAATTTGAAGCCCTTCATCCTAGAGATCATTGAAAAGGTCATTCTTTAAAAAGGACTTGAAGTACATTGTGCTTTTACAGAAAGCATTTGACATTTTAATTTTTCTCATATGTTTTTATTAATGCATTTTAATTAGCAGGCTAGCCACGTACACAGCATCTATAGTGTGTTTGTTGCCATAAATGAGTGTCCAAAGAGTATAAAAACACAATGTGGTAGAAATTGAAAGGAATCCTTACTTAATATTAGAACTGAAAGATTTAACATTGAATTTAGTGTCAGCGTTTAAGTCTCACTTAAAATGAACAACATTACTGTAATATTTTTTTAAACAACTTTTGTTAAATAGATTGAGGTAGTTAAGGGAACATATTGTCTGAAGAAATATGTATTTAGAAGATGTTCAAGTTTAAACTGTAAAAGCGACATTGTAGCTTGTTATGCTTTGACCCTGTCAGCCTCATCTAGATTTCTGTGTTGTTACCAGTGTGTCGCTGAGTTGTAGTACTGCTGGTGAAATGTAACATCTCAACTATAGTTTTTGTCCTTCTGTGGTCATTTCTGGAGAATACAGGCATCATATTCATAGACAGACATGAATGTGTGGCTGTGATCAGTACATGCTCTGGATTCTTTGACTAAGAGAAGCAACTAGTTCTGCTAGTTGTTCATGGCATGCTGCCATTTGCTCTGGAGCAGAGAAGTGCTCTTTATTGACAGGTTACTCTGTACAGACACATAGCATTTTTATTTTGAGGTTGAGATGCTTATCCTTCCTTTTAACTTGAACAGAATTTCTCTTTGGGGTGGTTAAAGAAGTTGTAGCAACCTTGCTACCAGGCTAGAGCCAGCACTAGCCATGCTGCTTCATTTGGTTGACCATGAATGTGCAACAACTTTTATATTTTCTGTGCTCAGAGGCAGTTGGTCTCATTGAGTTGTCCATGCTTAAGGATTTTAAGATGACTGAAAACTTAGTGAAATTGACTGATGTATAGTTTGAGCTGAGGAGAATTGCAGGTGTGTTTGGAGTATGTTTCTTAAACCAATGTACTTCATTTTGATGAAAAGAAGAGAGGATTTTTTCAGTTAACGCCACCCAGCCAAAATGAATGCAAAGAGAGTATAAAGTGCTACCGAATGAGATTTCACATTTGTAGACTGCAGAAGGAAATGAGCTCTAATGAGTCCTTAGGAGTTTGTTATTATGTACCTTTGTGGCCCAGTATTGGGAATAATATGCGTTACCTGAAACGTGGTCCATATTTAAAGTGCAGACGGGCTGGCCCTAGCAATTAAATAGCTGAGATGTTATTTGCCTTAACAATTTATTGTAATTTGGAGCCAACGTTATGGTGAAGTGTGTGCAATTAAAATGGGAAACTAAGTGCTGTGGCAAGAGGTGCTTACCCAAGACCAGCTTCAAGAGTTTTCAGGAACTCATTTTCCCCAGCGGGCCTGCCAGATTGCACTCTGCTCTCGCTAATTATACAGGCAGTCTGCTGTAAATAGTGCTAGGCAGGGTTCAGTGCTGAGCTTGAATTACCAGAGGAATTTCTCTTTCTATATAAAGAGGGGTGTATTAGGTTGGAACCTGCAACCACAGTGCCCTAACTAAAACATGTGAACCCTTTACGGTGTGGTAGGTGGGCTATGAAGCAGAAATAGGATGCTTATTGGCAAAGCAGAGGCTGGGAGTGCACTCTTCTTTAAGGCTGGTCTCATAGCTGTGGGAGAACTTTATTCAGAGATCCTTGGTTTTGATTCTGAATAGACTTGGATTACTTTTGCACCTCTGTTTGAATTTTATTAAAGGGAATTTAGTAATTGTCATTCTTCTGTTCTGAGTACGATGCTGCATAGCCAAAGGTATCCTCTGGGTCATGCAGCAGGTGGGCAGCAACAGAGGTAGCCAGCTGGGCAGGGGCAGGGAGGCATTGCAGGGAAGCATGGCCAGGGAAATGGCACAAAGCCATGATTTCCAGGTAGGCCTGGCCTGGCTGTTTCTCCAATGCATTACAGGAAAGGAAGTGAAGCCGTTAGGGTGGGGTGAATGTATCCCATTATATACATTAAAAATACTTTCTTGATGGAGCCGAATGCATTGAAGGGAGAGAGATTTCTGCCTGCTGAGACAGGGTGTCGCCCCTTCAAGAGTCCTGGTTATATCCCACAGCAGCTAGGGCTGACAGCACACTTGGCAGCCACCTGCATCCTCGGTGAGCAGCTGGTGCAGCCATCCCATGCTCAAGAGTTAATCAGGTGGCATGCAGACAAAAATGGAGACGTTCATTGTTTTATTTGGATGTTGGGACAAATGGCTGATACTTTCTCATTTTCCTAACGGATTTTCCTTTTTATCAGTGTTGACCCTTTTAAGGACTGCAAAGTTAAGGTTTAAGATTAATCCCATCTCACTTGAAAGCCAAGTATGCAGTGTGTTATGTTTTCCTTGCTAATTAGAATATCCCATCCGTCCGTAGTATTTTGATCATCTTTTTTTTCTAATTTTTTTCTTGGAAAGAGAAGAAATTTTTTTTTCCTCGAACCTCTGTTGCAAATCAAAATCTGAAGACAAAGACCAGCATCTGGTCTGCTTGCTACAAATCCAAGCACAGCTCTTTCCTAACATGTGGGTATAGTGCCTAACTAGAATAGCAAGAACTACTGCACCATGAAAACTTGATAAGTCATTGATAAGTTGCACACCCTTCTGGCTTGCCTGGTTAGCCTTCCTTAAATTCATTAAAAACCTCTCAAGTAGGTTTTAGCTGCTGGCTGTTCTTTTTTTCTGGATTAATCCTGCAGTTATTGGATTACCACCTCTGGGGACTAGGAAGAGAGTATAACAAGATGATAAAAATCTAAAAATGTCTCTGTTGCTTGCCAAGTGAAATGTCCCTACAAATGCATTTGGTTCACTGAAGCATCAAACTACAGATTGTTGAAGTAGTTTTCAGTAATTCTAAAGAAGAAAAAGTGGTTTGAATACAAGCTTAGCACTTGAATACTCATTGGTCATCAGAGATGACTCAAATTTTGACTTCACAACTTATTCCTTGCCAGTTCAATTTGATTCCTGGAACCATTCTGAAGACTGAAATTGTTGAGGCAGCAGCTGTATCACTAACCAAAACGTGGTACTAAATTGGATGCTCAGTGGACTTCACTGAAGTCTTATGTTGTACTAGTAGGAACAAAATCTTGAAGATAAGCAGTCACACTAAGTTGGGAAAGAAATAATTGAAAAGGATGATTAATTTGTGATTTCTTTTCACTTTCATTTTAAATAAATTACTGTGGAGGCAATTAAGAAATTCTTGCCATGTAATAAGTTAAGTTGATGAATTGTGGTGGAGCAGAAATAGCTTAGATTTATTTTGGGTAAGTACAGTCTATCAAATTAAAGTTAGTAATATATTTTCTAACAGCCTTTCAATAAACAAAGAAGCCTCACTGGGACTGGTTTTACAAACGCTGTTTGTAAGTGATTTATCTTCACCTCAGTCGTTGAGGGTTTTGTCCAAGAATTAAGTGCAACTTTTACCTGATACCATTTCAGGAAGGAGAACAATCAATACATATTAGTCAGTGAGTTATGGACAAAAGACATTCCTTTGCTGAATAGTTTTAATCTGATTAAAAGCTATTTAATGAACTATTTATAATATTTCAGTTACCACTTTAGAAAGTATTATGAGCAATTTTAGTTTTCTGCACTGCAGGTACTTAGCAGTAGTCATGTGGTGCGCTAAAATCCGATGGAGAGATGTAAAGCATTATGATAGCTTTGTTGTGTTGAAGAGTTAATTTACAGGAGAAACCAAAAAAAAATTGTTCATGGAGGATCATTTGAGTAGGACATTGGAGTGGGGACTGAATAACAAAATTTGACCTTAGAAGAGTCTCCATACGTAGCTGTTTGGGTGGCACTTTTGGAAATCACGATTTAAAGCCTGTGGAGATCCTCTATGTCTTCTCACCAGTTTCTAGTCCTGAGGACTTTTGTATCTTTTCTAAACACAAAGACTAACTAATGGTTTACTGTGGAATTAATTTACTATAGATTAATGGAACGATAAACGAAGAAGGATCAAAAATAAGATTCTTACAAGGGGACTTAAAACAGTGTATAATTTCATCAGCTGTCAGCTAGTTCTCATTAACTGGTAGCTAAAGGAGGACTGAGGTGCCCCAGCTAATAGCATATTATCTTGGGTATTATGGAGACATCCAGGTGTATTCCTGCTGTGAGCAAGGAGAGAAATCCTCCAGGAAAGCTGGTGGCACAGGGGAAGGCAGTACAGAGATGCTGTCATTCCCCAGGAATCCTCTTGCTTCTGACCGATCCACACCAGCTCATACTGGCCCCATGATATTCCTTTCCCAGTTTAAAAAGTAATCTAATAATAGAGGACTTAATAAAATAATTAATAACATAGTGTATAGTCATAGAAGAAATGCATGTTTTGAGTGAGAAGAGCTTGAAGATATAGGAGTGGCATATATATGTATATAATTAACACAGTACAGTCCTAAACAAATTCTAATTTTTTATTATAGAATATATACTTACTTTATAATTGCCTAAAGTTATAAACTTGAATTACAGTAACTTCATCTGAGATGTATATTAATTATTAAAAAGGCATTTTATATTACTGACAGGTGTTATGATGTTTTTAAGCAGTATTTTACAAATTAGTTTGCAGTTATTTTGGAGAGAAAACATTGCAGTCAAAATTTTTTCAGAGTGTATTTCAACAGGTTTCTTTTTTTTTTCTGAAGAGATTCTGGTTGTTGTTGGTGGTGAAATACCTACATTTTCCAGGTTGCAGTTACCAAGATAGAGGGGGGCATACTCAGTCTTTACTCAGTACCCACTATTTTAACACCACTCAGTGTAAAAGTATTTGTGAGAGTGCATGGCTTTTTCTTGCATCATATTTTAATCTGTCAAACCCTGTAGTTCGGTGGAGAGGATAATGAATGCTTAGAAATTGCTCAGTGCAGCATAGCTGAGCAATATGCTAACTGTGAGCAAAAATTTTACTGTAAAAATCTGTAGCTAGAATATGAAATCACAGTCAACTTCAAGATTAATGGGTGTAAAGGTGATCTGAACTTTTAAGATCTGCTTGTCTGGAAACTGTCTTTAAGTGTATCTCACAGCAAGAGCCAAGCAGGCTCTTTGTACGTAACAGGAAGTTGGATACAAAATACATCCATAGAAGGTATTGAGCCAAATAAACTGCACAGCTGTGGCGTATATTTGTCCTTAAATTTTCAAGGGTTAATTTAAACCTTAATCTTATACCATATTTTTAAAACTCTGTCTAGTATGATGTATGCCCCACTCATGTAGTAGGAGGGATGAAAATGGTATTCTGCTGTTGCAGAATACTGGATGTAGAATAGAGGTGCTCTTTAGATAGATTGCCGTGTAACTGTTCTGCCAGTGAATCAGTTGCATTCAAATATAACTTAATATTAGGGAATAATGGTATGGTATCTTAATCTTATTTTCCAGTACTTTTTCTTCAACTATAGTCTGCTGCACCACGTAAGAATGCAGCAGTTTCAAGGGAGGTTCCAACAGGTAGTTGTGGAAATGTCAACAAAAAGGTTTTATTATTCTTCTGCTGTTACACGTTAGCTTTCCTGAAAACAGTTACCAAACTGGAGAGCTAAAGCAGGCGGGGTGCTTGTGTGTTATATAATACTTTTTCCACATTTAACTCAATGTTCATGTTCAAACTAGAAGGCATTTTCAGGCTAGGAATAATGGATGCACCTGTTTTGTGGAGGATTTGTTGTACTCTAGTTGTTTAAGCAAGATTGAAAATGAAATTGTTAACCCTTTCTGGCTGATATGACTTGTACTTTGGTTATAGGAATTTTCCAGAAAAGATTAAAAAATGCTTGCACTGGCAATCAGCAACTCTGGTTTGATTGCTTTTCAGTGCTCTACCTTTATGGAGCAAAAATTTACTCTTTCACAAATTTCTTTGTTTTAAAAGCCTTGCTTCATCAATCAGAAAAAAAAATCAAACACCCAAAACACAACACCATCAAAAACCAAACTAAATCCCCAAAGCTCTTTATTTTTGATTCTGATCTTATGGGGTTCCCCCTCCCCAAGTCCTACAAAAGTTGATTTTACCTAGTTTCTGTGATCAGCAAGTGAGCTTTGTGACAGTGTTTCTTATGTTGTGTCAAGCTTAATATCTGAATTTCAGATTTAACTAAAATTTAATTTTTCTTTCCTATCCTAGGTCTATATTGTACATATTTCAAGAAGAAAAATCTTAAGTTTAGAGTGGCAACTCAAACTTTCATCTTCGGTTTCCTCCATGTGAAGCGGGAATAGATTTCGGAGACTGGTGTACCTAGAAATATGTACAGACTAAGAACTGACAGAAGGTGCTATTTCCAATTGCACTTCCTCAGTTTCACGGGTAAGTATGATTATTGGAGTGACTTATCTAACTGTGTAACTTCTTAACATGCCATGTGCCAAGAGCTATCAGTTGTGACTTCTACTTTTGTTATTCCCTGTGCTGCCTGCTGACCCAGAGAGTTCTGTGTGGGTTAGGACTCTGAAGACTCTCCTGATTTAGTAGTCTGGAGTATCACATCTCAAATGCTGCCTGGTTATCCCTTTCCATATTCCGCTGTTTCACTCAGTCTTGTTCTGCTGTTACTCTAATGAGACTGTGAAGAGTGTTCCTAAATCTATACCTCCCTCCATAAGGGCAAGGGCAACTGTCTGAGTCAGGCTGGCAGTACTGCAGTGTCTGCACAAATAAATGTTTTGCACTATCTTTTCAGTGCTGCAGTTCTTAAAATGGATTCTTCTTATTAAATCAACACCGTAGAAATAAGTGCTTTAACCACTGCTGTAATCTCATTAACTTTTCTTGCCACTGGAATAGAAATATATATTTACAGTGTTCTGAAACAGATAAGCAAGTTAACAGAAGGTGGAAGTAACAAGAAAGCCATAGAGATTATTAGTATTTATCTTCCTTGAAGTGTGATTATCTCTAGAACCCTGTTAGCTAAAGCAGGTATTGAAACAGAAACAACTGGCATTAAGTAGGTGCTTTGTAATATATAAAATGTATGTAGTGTGTCTGTTCGTAAAAATGATAGGTGAGGGAATGGTTTAAAACTGTGTTAGGAGAAGTTCAGGTTGACTATTAGGAAAAAGTTCTTCATTGAGAGGGTGGTCAAGTGTTGGAACGAGCTCCCCAGGGCAGTGGTCATGTCCCCAAGCATGTTGGTATTAAAGAAGTGTTTGGACAGTGCTCTTAGATATATGGTTTACCTTTTAGGTTTCCCTGTGTGTATTCAGGAGTTGGACTCGATCATCCGTGTGGGTGCCTTCCAACTCAGGATTATCTATGATTCTATATGTGCATACTGTTGAATTTTCTTCTGGAACTCTGTCTTCTCAAATCCTTATGTATATATCACCGGTCTCTAATACATTTCAGAATATTCAGTGCAGGGATTTTCTGCCGTACTGTTTGTGATTCTGTAACATATGGGCTCTGTTAATGCAGAGCTTATATTAACTTATGCACTTATGTTTAAAATGGCAATTAAGAAAGAGTGATGTGTTTTTCCTTTTTAAATGCATTAGTAGAAGTGGAGGTAAGAAGCAGGAGTTGGCGCCATGTGACCGTTCTGCTGTCTTTTAATAGGTGATGTGTCCGTAGCTTATTCTTGCAATTATGTCCCAGTGCTGTCTTAGGATCATTTTACTAAGTCTTCACGGAAGCTCAATTATGGTCATGAAAAGTTGTGTTTTAGCACTAAAAATCAGTTACAAGACTAATGACTGGAACAAATACAGATCAAGATCTCGGTAAACTCACCTTGAGACATTTGACAGATTTCTGTCTTTGCTAAGAGTAGGAAACATCCTACTAAAATGGTAGTGTTTCACTCCCATTGTTTACAGATGTATGGGAACACACAGGCTGTAAAGGAGTAGAGAATTAGGCATTCAGTTTTGATACCAGGCTGGTATGATTATTCTACTCCTGTTTAGCTACATCAAGAAATTACAGTATCAAATATTTTGCAACTTATATTTATTTTTTAAAACAAAATTTCCATTATGTTATATTATATATCATTCCAACTTCTACTTATAGATAAAATGATATTTATGTTGAGGTAAGCAGTGCAAAGTCTGCTTATAATGAAGTACTACTTCCAAGCCTTTCATCCACAGAATAATGTGACTTAAGTTAGTGGTCAGACACTTAATACCATGAAAGAAATTATTTTTCTGAGCCAAATGAAGAGTAAGAAATACCACTTTCTGTACATCACATTTCAAAGGACCAGAAGAATGAAAATAGGAAGTAAATAAACATTTGGTGCTTTTTTTAACATACTATTATTTTATGTCCTGGCTGTAAGGTGATAGTACAAAGTTTCTTAGGTTACTGTAACCTTACAGCATTTGAGAGTTGATCCATAGCAATCTTCCCCTAGCTTCCTACCAGTGTGAACAGAATCCAGGATTTATGAGGTGATACGCAGCAACCTTGCTTTCAGCCAGCACTGTCTTGGCCATGGTTGAAAATCCAGGGTCCTCCTTGGGTAATTAAAATGTTTAGCTGGCCTTTTGTCCTTCCATTTTATGCTAGAGTAGAGCAATAAACAGAACTACCATAGTTTTCTGTGAAGAGGTATGAGAGTGTGAAGTGCTCAGGTAGGAGACATTGTTGTAGCCCAGGTGCTCTTAAAAACACATGCAACGAAGATGAGTTTGTTATGTACAGGAATCAAACTAGGACAGTGCTGTCTGGAGAGTTGAAACTTTGCAGAAAATGATCTGGGTGTCCCTGTAGACAAGCTGAACATGTGAAAGTGGTGTATCCTCTCAGTAAAGGTGGCCAACTACATACTAGGCTGTAATAGCAAGGATATAGAGAGTAGGTTGAGGGAAGTGCTTATTCCTCTCTATTTGGCACTTGTGAGACTGCACCTGAAGTACCATGTTCAGTTTTGGGCTCCCCGGTACAAGAAATGCATTGATATACTGGAGCGAGTCCAGACAATAGGCCATTGGGATGCTAGAACATATTATATACAAGGAGATGCTGAGAGAGCTGCATTTGTTTAACCTGAAGAATAGAAAGCCAAGGGAAGATAGTATTCCTGTCCTAAACCATCTCGTGGGTAGTTACAGAGAAGTTGAAGCCAGACCTTCTGGTAGGTGCACAGTGATAGAACAAGAGGCATCAGAGAGAAGGTGCGATGAAGTAAATCCAGTTAAATAGTAGTGTCAGGGTTTGAGGTCAAACAGAACCAATTTTCATTTTAGTCGCCAGCTCTTCCCAAACCGCGACAAGTAGGAAAACTATTTTACATTAAGGGTGGTCAGACATTAGAATTGGTTACCCAGAGAGGTTATGTAATAATCTTTAAAGATATTCAAAACTCGAGCAGAGAACCTCATCTAATCATACATGGCTTAAACTTGTTGATCTCCTGAGAGCTTTTCAATCTGTATTAATCTATGATTCTAATTTTGTAGTCTGCCAGAAGTGGTAGAAAATTTTACTCAAAAATACTATTTTGCAAGAGGTTTGCCTTGAGAGGATATTTCAAAATGACCTGAGGTTGTGAAAGCTCATTCCTACCTCAGTTAAATGTAGCAGTTTTTTATCAGAGCAGGCTAGCATGAAAAAAATGTTCAGTCAGTGTTGTCCCAGCAACAGCTCCGTTTCTCTCCAGATAGCCATGAGAGAGAAAATACTGTCTAAAATTTGGTATATTCAGGACTGCTGTATATTTCAGTGTATCCTTTCAAACTTCTTCAGCTTCCACCAGAAAGCAAGTGGGTTCACTTGCCCTTATGATACTACCTTTGAGATGGAAAATATATATGCAGTTTTCAGATGAATTGGAAACAGTACACTTAGATTTTGAGGCATTTCTCTATTGTCTGCTTTTATAGCATTCAGGTTATGTGTGCACTGAGATTTCACGTATGTGGTATGAGTTCTGCATTTCATATATGTGATCTCCAGTTAAAACATTACGTGTTCTGGCACGCACAAAATGTGATTTTCATGTTAGTGTAGCATGCAGACGGGAAGTCTTGCCCTTCACTGGAATAATAGAAGATCTGTTTTTCTCTGTTAACAGCCCCTGACTATGAGTTGGACAACATCCTTGTTCTCACTAGCAGTGACTCCCCCAAATTCCTAGCATGTAGCTGTATAAGAAATGGAAGGGGTTTTGGCCCCAAACTGGGGCCATATATTTTTACTGTTGAAGTCGACCTATTTTCTGATAGTACAACAGACCAATTGGAGTTTATTACTATGTTTTGTATTAAAATTTGTGATAGTCTCTTCTATCAAACAAAGTGTTCTGTTGTTAGTGGGGGTTTTTGAGGTAATAATTACCTATTAATAGCACTTAAGAAATTCATAGAGTTCTTTAAACCTTTCTCCATTTTGTGGATTAAAATGTGAAATTTGAATTAGAGTACATGGGTTATTTGTCCTTTTCAGACTGGTAAGGACAGAAGTAAATCACACTTCTTGTGAATTAACTCAATGGTGGACTAAGAGATGCACAACACAAGTAGGCTGATAGTGAAAACTGTCATGTAACTTGCTACTGTGCTTCATCCCATCAGAAGCTTCTCCCCCGGTGTTTCCTACCTCTCCTCACGTCCTCACAGGAGAGGAGAACTTCTGTGCTAGTACATTTTTTGGTGAAGACTCCAGTCTCAGTGAAGAGTTGCCAGATCCCTATGTTACAAAGCGATGAATTTCTTGCATACAAAGTCAACTGAATACTTTCTAATGGTCATCTGAATAGTGATAGTACATTTTGATAATAATAGGATTATTTAAATTGTTGTTTAAAGCTACAGAGGTTAAATCCTCTGAATTGTTTATTCACTGTTCATATGCACATCTTAGATTTTAGTTACTATTTTTTCACACCAGTTAAAATCAGGGCAGGAAATAGCTAAAAGATGGCTGTTTCTTTTTTTTCTCCCCCCCCCCCCCCCCAAATTATTTGCTTACATAATTTTCTGAAGAGAGTTGACGGTACTGGTATTCATCATAGAGATGACAGTCATGTCCACATCATTTGTACTTGTGATGGAAGGTCTAATAAAGATGAAGAAAACTAAATGAGAAAAGGGACAAAATTCATTAACTTACTGTAGCAAAGTAATTAAACCTGTGTTAGTGAACAGGTTATCACAGTGTCATCTGATGTAATGAACAATTTGTCTTGTAACCACGATGAATACTAATACTATATTCCTTTTGTTCTTGTTTGTGTTGACAGGAAAAGAGAGACTATTGTAATTAAGGGGGAACTCTTCATCTTGAGCTGCTCAGAGAGCAATAGAGTTGTTCATATATGAAGTGTGTGTCCATCTGGTGATTCCACCCCCCCGCCCCCCAGGTTCTGTTTGTTTGGTTGGTTGTGTGTTTTCAGTAAGAGCCTGTTTTGTACTTGGTACCGGTTGCTGCCTGTGTGCCTCGTTATGTATCTGTGTAGCTAACTGATAACTCCTGCTTTAACAAGGGAAGGCAAACAGTTTGTTTATATATCTAGGACTGAAATACTCTTAAGATTCTCAGTGTCCTTGTTTCTAAACTGTCAGAAATCTACAACGTTTTTTTTCATTTGCATATTATTAAATATTTTTTTGTGGATACTTAACTGAGAATTTGTTGTTTCCCAGAACTTCAGTCTCTTTTGTTGCAAAGAAAATTGGAAAAAAGAGCTCTCTTTGCCAAATCATGCCCCTGGCTATATTGATTTATTTGGAAATGTAAAATTGTTCAAAGCATGCCTGCATTTAATTCAGGATGTTGTAGAACAGTATGAACCAAATTTATGTTGTTGTGCTACAATTTGTGCAAATATACATACTCTAGAGAAGAATTTGGCTTTCAAGTGTAACTTATGAGAAAGGAGTATAAAGAAATAAAGTTACTTGTGGCCAATAAGTATAGATCCCATAATATTTTTCACATATTAGTAATTACTTTTATTTTAGTATTTTCTACAATATTAATCAAACACAAGAGGGAAGCTGTAGATTGCAGCTTCATAGTCTTTGGCCCAGTTTTGTAACTTTTCACATATCTACATTTATTTGCTCTCAGTTGTTCATTAATAATTCTGTTAAATTCTAAGAGTTTCGTAGTGTATAAAGCATTATACGCTTTGGAGTTATCTGCACTAGACGATTTTCATCAGCTATCTTAATCACTTGCTGGGTGTGATGACTTTACAGTGTTGACTGGTTAAGTAGCTGAGAGTAGGTGGTATGAATTTTTCATGGTTTCTTGAGATATTTATCTAATTTTTTCAGATTCTAAATTGTATCTTCATCCGTGCCCTTTAAACTGCAATGAGTGTGTTAGATAAAAGGGAATAGAAATGTCACAATCTGTCTTCTTTATTCAAAATTCCCAAATGTAAAAAGAAACACAGGGAGTGTAATTGTGAAAACAGTGTATTTGAGTGTGCCTGGGTGTAATGGGTTGACCCTAGCCAGCAGCTAAGCACCCACCCAGCCACTAGCTTACTTCCCCCGCAGTGGGATGGGGGAGAGAATTGGAAGAGCAAAAGCTGAGAACTCCTGGCTCTGTGCAAGCAGAGCAAAGTAAGGAATTTATTCACTATTTGTCATTGGCAGGCAGATGTCTGGCCACTTCCTGGAAAGCAGGGCCTCAACATGCATAATGGTTACTTGGGAAGGTGAAAGCCATAACCACAAACCCTTTCGTCCTTTCCCTGAGCTCTTATTGCAGAACACAGGGTCATGTTGTAGGGAATGTCTCTTTGGTCAGTTTGGGTCTGCTGTCCCAACCATGTCCCCTCCCAGCTTCTGGTGTACCTCTGGCCTACTCACTGAGGTGGGCAGAGTGGCAAAAAGGAAACCACGATGCTGTGCAAGCCAAAACACTGGTGTGTTATCAAGGCTGGTTTAATCACAAGTCCGGAATATAGCACCATACAGGCTGTACAGGATTAACTCCATCCCAGCCAGACCCAGTACATCAGGGACGGGATCATTCATTCAGAGGAATAGTTTGCTTTCTCCCTGTAATAGTTATTAACAACAGAAAATGTGAAGATCTGTATGTTATAAATAAGATAGCTGCTTAAAACTCTGCCTCCTTCTTGCTAAAAATGTGTTAGACTGAAAGGAGGGAACTGTAAAAACATGTATGCACTTATTTTAATTTTTTTATTTTTTTTTTTAAATTGATGGATTGTCTTGAGCTCCATGGCTGTGCCACCATTAAGATACTTATACTGCCTTGCTGTTGTTTACTTCTTTTACATCAAAATCAATAATAGTTGTCAGTTTGATTAGTGTGCTTTGTAAACATGCATTTCACATTGTGTTGGCCTTCTGTTAACTTCATTTGTGATTATGTGTAATATTATATTGCTTTGTATGGAATTTTGAAGAACAGATGGAGGTAAAATAAAAAAGATTTATTAATAAATATTTTCCTAAAACTAACCCACTGAAGAATTTCTGGCTTCATGTGGGTACTAGCACTAAAGGAGGAAGAGGGAGAAAATAATGGATCAAATGCCGTACTTCTGAGCATACAGTGTTGTTTTTACCTGAATATCCACTTTATGGTAGAATGAGGTTTTGCTTGGTTTGAAGGAGGTTCTCTGCTAGTTGCTCTTAAGTCCTGACAGGAGGTTGCCATGCATGACTTCTGTTGATACACAACCACCTTTCATGCCTGTGGATATTTTGTGTTCTCAAAAAGGTGGCTAAGTCAGATAGTTTTAGAAATCCATGGAAAAAAATTGTCATCTTGCTGATGTAAAGGCCATAATGCAGAGAATAGACTCGTAGCCTATTTTTAGTCCCTCTTAGCTCCCACAAACACATTTTCCCACATCACTAAACCATTGTGTGATTTCAACAGCGAGTTTTGCCTGCTGTTTACAGCATGAATGTACAGGGAACCAATTATTTTATTAATCTATAGCTTTGACTTCACAAGAGGTTTAGTAGTAAAGTAAAGGGTACATGTGGTTCAGTATTGTTCATATTTTTCCTGGTTTTGCTTATTGGCTGAATTTCTGTCTGTTGCAGTTTTCTGTCTCTGTGAACAGGATGTAATTCAAGACCTATTCATCCTGTCCCTCTCCAGATTGCTGCATGCAAACCAACAAATAAAGAAACCTAAACCAGCTAAAATGTCTCATTTTACTAATAAGAGTCCTTGTTAGGTTCCACCAAAAGTAGTGCAGCATTTTGTCCAAGGTCAATATAACAACTTTCTAATAGTAACTTAAATGATGATTTCCTGAGGTGGTGAAAACTAATGCCAAAGCCATCCAAATGACTTACTGTGCAACACTGTATCTTGCTACTTTGGTAGTAGGTTTGTTTAACGTTATAAAAACATAAAATAACAAACAAATATATAGCCCTCTGTCATCTGTTCACCATTCTAAAAAGACTTGTTACACTGCAAATAGGATGATGAAGCAGCACAGTGTGATATTAAAAGGAATGCAAAGAGATGTTTTATTTTTCATTATGGCTGATGCTTTCTTTGGTTTCAGTTCAGTGAGATGTTTAAATCTACCTTTCTTCATGCAGGCACTCGTGTCAGCATGTAGGGATGGCTTGCAGAATCTGGGCCCTTGTTTGAAAGAAGAGTTTCTGTGAGATTGGGTTGTAATAAACTGATGTTTAACCCTTTTGGCTTACCTATGTCATGGTAAGAAAAGATACTCTTAAAGGCTTGAATTTTGAGCATTACAAGGAAATTCTGTATTGTGTGCTGTGTAGTCTATTTGACAATCTCTATTACTGCTGTTAAAGCATTTTTTCTTTTCTTTCCCTTAAAACAGTTATAATACCTCTCAGATTTCTCTCTTAGTGTTACCATCAACACCATAAGCTAGGGCTCTATCAGGCCAGGCAAATAAAATGTGCTATTGCACACTGTCCCAAAGAGCTGAAGTGTCATTAAGCTTGGCCAAATGCATTTTTCCCAAGAGAGGGGATTAACGAAGAAATGAACCGTATCTGAGAGATGTTGGTTACACTGCTAGTTTGATTTTTCAGGAAGTTTTTAGTTGATGATAATTTGCGAAACTGAATAGAACCTGTATAGCTTTTAACAAATGATTGGAGAACAAGCCTATAAGTTGTTTTTCTATTTTTTTAACAACTCTGACATTTTAATTGTAGATTAACATTGCCCTTTTTACAAAGGACCACATGCCTTTTTCCACACATGTGGAATTCAATTTAAATCATGTTTCTTTTAACCTATACTTAAAAAAAATATTGTTTTAGACAGAAGCCTTAAAATTTTCACAAAACCACCAAGAATATGTCTTACTGAAGTTTACTTATGAGATATTATAGTATGTTCTATTTTGAGATCCATTAAATCAAGTAAGTGTACAGGAGGAATAAGCTGTTGCACCAGGTAGAGAATCAGGCCTTACTAACTCACTGCTATGCTCATTTGTCTGTATAGCTATTGATACATATTTGTATAATGTAAATATGATTACTTTATTTCCTATTTTATTTTTCAACAAAAAAAATGTTTTTGTTACATTTTTCCTCTGTTTTTAGCAAAACTATGAAATTGCTATCTCATTATAAGGCTGCTAGAACTGTGTGCTGGTGAAATTGCATGTATTACTCTTCCCCCTTTCTGTTCATTGTAGAACATAAAGGAGGGATTTCAGGTGGCCATGCTTAATTGAGCCTTCAGTATTTGAGCAAAGAATTGGTTTGCATACTTGAATATATTTTGCACCTTATTTGATCACTAACTAATCAGTGCATACAGATGGCAATCAGATTTCTGATCTGAATACACAAATAGTAGCTTGTGAATGCAAGCAAGGCCTGTGAAGCTGCAGATTGGGAGAGCTACTGAGTTGGAATTAAAAATTATTAATATATCTTCTGTGATTATGAAAGTGGAGGAAATGAGGGTTTTTTCATTAGTACTTTGTAAGGACTTGCTAATTTATTCATATGTGCAAGGTGTTGGCGAGGAAGTAAAAACTGGCTGAGGAATAACTCCATCTCTGTATTCCAATTTTTTATTTTTAAACTATCTACAAGAGTGGTGCAAGTCTTGTCACTTCCTGAGCAGCAGGTGAATGGAATGAGGACTTTCAAAGTATGTTTCTCCTTTCTCAGTTTTTCACCTTCCCTGTGAAAATGAAAAGTTTGGGTGAACGCTGCGTGAAGGTGCCCACATGGTCTTGTGTATTCCATAGAAAATCGTTGAGGTAATAACACTGTAATTTATTCTTGCATTCTAATTGCCGTAAGTTTTGCTGGAAGTTAAACAATTTGTATGAATGGGTCTGAAGTCCATCTTCAGACAAAATGGCTGATTCCAGTTGCCATTTTTTTGCCTTTCTCATAATTTTTTATTCTGTGTTAAGAAGCAAACTGGTAAATTGCAACTGAACAGTATGCCAATTTTTCCAGAGTACTCCATTGTGCTGTACCTTGTTATACATGTTCGGTCTTTTAAAATAATTAGTAAGCTGAAAGCTCTTTGTATTTCCAAATTTGAGTATGTAGAGCAGCTGTACCACTGTGTAATGTATACAGGTTCAAAATAGTGACATTCTGGGGAAAGTGCATTGATCTTGATACTTTGTAATATAAGTTATTGGTGACACCTTGATTTCAGGTTTAGTTTCTTTGCTTACCAGAGCTGAAGGATCCAGCTTATTGCTCAGATTAAAATGTTCAAAATAAAATTCTTTGCATCCTGAATTGCATAGTCAGGAATATCTAGAAGAACATCCAAACAATTTTATATGATCTTAAGAACAAACTTTAGAACCATATGAAAAACTCTGTTAACTGTTATGGTGGAAGAATAATCTGTGTTTTTATGCGCTGTAACGCTTACATGTCTTTTATTTGGGGAAAATTTGTATTTCTTTATTCCAGATAGTTAGGCATCTTTGAAACACTGTAAAGGATTATGGGCTTTGGAGGCAGTAAGGAGGGGGATTTAAGTACAATAGAGATGAGGCCCAAGAGCAGTATGTGTGAGAAAAGCGTGGATGAGTGGATATTTTATAATCCGGATACATTGTCCAGCCCATTACAATACTGATTTGAAGGGGTGGAAAAAGCTCTAATCATTCTGCCAGTGAAATGAAGTTGAATTTTTAGATTACTGTTACTGTCAATATTTCTTCAAACATTTCTATATTCTCTTGCAAAACATTGTATTTTTGCTGTGTATTTCAACAGCTTTTGAGAGTGAGATGCATTAGGCTGCTTTACTTGTCAGTCATGCAAGTTGAAGTTTTTAAAGTTTCTAAATGGTGAGCCTAAAAATATGTCTTGGCTTCTAGAGTTACTTTTTTTCCATATTGTTGTTCAGTGGTCCATAGCCACTTCAGCCTTGGAAGTGATTTCTTTCCATGAATGTTGTCAGCTATAAAACTCACACTATTGACCTATCAGCAGAGTTCTCCCTGAAAATAATTAAATTTCAGAACTCTGTTCTTTCAAGGAACTTGACCTCTAACTGGCTTGACCTTCAATTGACTCCCCAGCCTGCTTTGCACTTAACTGAAATTTCTGTGATGGTAACATCATTAAGGGTGCAATTTCCTTTCCCCTTGGAAATATTAGCTACATTGGCAAAAGCCTTCCTACAAGCATTTTCGTATGTGTGAAAACCTGCTTTGTTCAAGGGAAAACACTGATGTTGCTTGTTGTATTAGGGTATTCATTAGGTATGCTGCAGTGATAAAATGAAATGGTCCCTGCGTTAGGTGAATCTACTGGCATAACTCTTATGACTAGTGGGGTTGTAATCCAGCATTGTAATCCTGGCCAACATTTTAATACTTGTGTACTTTACTGTAAAGATCCCTTTGATATGCAAACTATATTTTTGTAATCCTTTATGTTGCAAAACAAGCTGCTGTTGATTTTTAACTGAAACTACTGCATAGCTGTTTCATTACTAGAAGTTTACTGAGCAGCAACCTATAACACAAAATTGTTTTTCATGTAAAAATTGTAAGATAAATGCGTTTTATATGGTATATTATTCCATTTGCCTTCCTATTAAATGGAGTAATCAAGTAGAATAAGGCAGCTTTTCAAAATAATGAGATTTTCTTTCATCAGAATAGACATTTGTTTTAAATAAGTCATTAATCATGTAGTTAAAGCACTTATTAAGAATATTCTTTTATTTGCTTTACTTTGTCTAAATTTGATCTAGGAGAGAGGCTATGATAAGAGGTTGATAAAGCTATTCATTATGAAGAAATTAATATTAGTGGTATCTTGCTATTCATTGTCTGTCCTCCATTTTACTTATTGGACCTAACCTTTCAAGCTCTGGAGTAGATTGGTTTAATATTTTCCGTTTTGGTAACTCAAATAGTATGGGACTAGTCGAATTTATTTAAAATACTCACTTCTGCATCTTTAAACAGAGGTGTCAGCGAGTGCTCAGGGCTCCAGGTCTCTGGGGCTCTCCAAAGACCTTTGCTGCCCCTATTAGCTTTGCTGTGGTGACCACATCATATACAGCATGTGTAAGTGCACACGTACTCCCCAGTGCCTGTACAGGGCATTGAATCTGCCCACAGTTTAGACTCTGTGCTGTTTTTTGGTTTGGGGGACGCACCTTCTGCATGTGAACCTTCTGCTGCCTGGAGCGCAGCTCAGCAGTGCAAGGACATGCTTTTCCACAGGCCGTGGAGTAGGAGGCGTGAAGTTCAGAGATGTGAAACTTTAAAGTTATTGCAAAACTGTAGAAAATGAAATCTAGAACTTAAAATAGTTCCAGAAAAGTGTCTGTTAGATGCTTAAGAAAAAGACTGGGATACTAGTATCCGCCATTTTTATACCCTGCTGTTCAAACTCCTTTTTGTAACTCGTTTGGTTTGAGCATGTAGGGAATTAGGGAAGAAATGCAGAGAGCCTCAACTACAGCACGCGGAAGCTTGATGTGAGCGTCCTGCAATGGGCTATGACTAGTCACTAATTCTACACTGTCCCTCTCTCAGCCTTCTTTAATTGATGCTAGGGTGCTGTTTACATTTTCAGGATCAAGGCTTCTGCTTATATGCAAAAGCATATGACTTCTCGTGTTTGCCCTTTTTCTTTTCCACTTGCAAGCAAACCACCCTATTTTTCGCTTTGCTTGAATAAAATAAAAAGTCTAATAATACACTCCACCCTCTTAATTCTGAGGACAGGTACAAACCAGAACTTTGCAAAATATTTCCCTTCCCCTATCCCCACTTTCACAGACTCACTTCAGAACTGAAGCTTCTGCTTTCATAAATTTTAGAAAAATTGACTTCTTTTCACTAAAAATTAAAGGCTCAAAATATGACAAAGAGTTCTCATATGAAATCTCTCAAAGCCACTGCAGGGTAAGTGAGAAGATTTTCATGTGACTGTAAACATATCTTATTTTTTCACAGCTGAGCAGCCCAGAAGTATAAAATATTTATGTTATCTCTTAAGCTTTTATCAGCTAAAAAGGAAAAAAAAAAATCTTTGTAGTAGCTTTTCAGGCTAATTGTATTTCAAAAGCATAACTCTTAAATGGAATTCTTGTGTAAGATTCTTAAGCTCAATATTTTAAATCTAAATGTAAACTAACACTTCATAGATGTAAATTGTGAAAGGGTTTTTTTGTTACTTTCTTCCTTTCCCAGCTTTGAAATTTTACCTCAAGGTCAGGTTAGAAAAGGGCTGTACACGGACAGGAGTAAGTTGCTGGAATTCGTGTAAATTTAAAACAGACAGTCCCTGCACAATTAAATGGTGTTTACAGACAGGGTTACTAACATCACTTTGTAAAAGCTTCTGATAAAAAGAATGTGCCACTCCAGTGCTACAGACCAGAGGAGGATATAGAACAGAAATTTGTCTGAAAGTGAAAACAGCTCCTTGGTGCAAAACTGGACAGTGGTGTGTTATAAGTCAAGATATTGCAGGTGTTGACACTCCATCTTCCCTCCTTCGTGAACACACAAACCAATTCACAATGACCACAGGTATTCTGTGCAGGAATTTATAGCCGTACGTTGGTTTTTTTTCTTTGCTTATCCTCAGTATGTGTTGTCTCAATTTTGTTAAGTTGCATTGATAGATGTGACAGTGACATGTGTTCCACAGGGCTGTTTTAGTTCAGCAGGTGTACGCTAGGCTGTATTATGTTTTGTTATATGCCCTGCTAATGAGATCCAAAAAGCAGCAAAAATGTGGTTCCAAGTCAAATGGTCAATAAGTATTTTCTAAGCTAATTTAATGCTTCTTTTTTAAGACTATCCTGTTTTGTGATAAAGGAGATACTATTAAAATTGGATGGCAATATTTATTCAAATAACTTTCAGAGCTACAGGAAACGGGTAGGAGAGCTGAAGCTCACCTCCTGTAGGGATGCCTCCCTTGTGGTGGCTGCGTCTGGGCTCCTTGTCTGCAGCCATACACTTGACTAGGGCAGTTATACACCTTAGCTGTAGTTGAGGCTTTGGCTTGTGTGCAGGCTGCCAATTATGATTGGAGTTGGTGATTAAGTAATATTTTTTGCCTATTATTACATTATTCTGCTTTTATTAGTATTGTCTAGTGTTACAGTCAAAGCTTAGAATTGGATTCCTTTATTTGTTAGGTGAGATTTTTTTTTCAAACTCTTCACAGTTGCGTTCATGTCAGGTAATGATCCTTGCTGATGCTTGAACATCTCATGTGCAGAGTGGTGCACATAGAGAAATAGGTGGCAGTGCTAGAGCCTTGTTCTGGTACTATTTTTCGGAGATGGAAGTTGTGCGATGTATCTATGAAGCTAAGAATTCCCTTGGAAGGACAGAAATGAAAAGAAACAGGTTGGTCATGGCTCTGCGTGTGTATTGCAGAGGGCTGCCATAGGAAAGTGTGACGAGGCCACAGAGTCTCTTAACTAGAGGAGACAAGGCTCCCCATTAGCTACGTCAGGGCACACAGTGATAACTCCGCAGAGTCCATCCTTGTGGCAATGCATTGTTTATCAGCTGCCGATGCCCCAACTGTTGCCCTTATGGCTGAGTGCATTTGCTCTTCAGCTAGAAAATTTTCCTATTAACTTAGCCTTGGATTTCAGTTTACAGCATGCTAATCTTCAAAGATGGCAGTAAATTCTGTTGATGGAGGGCAGAGATTGTGTTCCAGAGACCTAACTTGCATCTAACCCCTCCCAAGGGGCCTTGCTGTGGCTCAGAGCTTCATGCTGATGGAATACGCAGCCAACTCACTTTTAAAAAATGATTGGTTTGTTATTGCTGTGCTGAAACAATTTGACTGGTTTAAAAGGGAAAATAATGAAGTAAATCTACAGCCAGCATTTTAAAATTGCAGGAAGAAATGGTCTAAAAATATGAGGACTTGTAATTCTTTTATATGAACTATTTTTCTGTGGTCACTTCCATACGCTCACAGGGAATTATTTCTGCCTACAGCTGTTTTGTGATATAGAAACAATTCTTTCTGTAACAGTATCTTTATACTTCCCTGTAAAATAGTCATAAGCAATATTATTGTACTTTTCTACATAAGCTAGATATGATTCCGGTGCATTGTGGATTTCTTGTTAGAGTGACCTTCAGAAAAATTATAGTTATGTCTCAGGTTTCAGGCAAGGTAGCAAAGTTGGCAGCAGTAGTGGCAGCTTTTTAAAGTGTTGCAGTGGGTATCTCAAATCTATAAATGTATTTGGAGGAAAAAGGATAATAAAATCAGGGGAAAAAGAAAAGGCAACAGATACTGGTAGGAATACGGTTCTTTGTGAAGAAAGAATAGAAACCTGGGGTAGGGCAGGGAGCCAAGTTGTGAGGAGTGATAGGGTATTTAAGCCCTCAGTATTTGATCTGGGATAGGTTGGGGTGAGTGGGTAAAGGAAGAAAAGTAATGTTGCACAACAGAGGTTCTGGAGAGAGATCTGAGGCTTTAGAGTGCTTGGTGCCACAAAGCACCTCTGTCTCAGCATTTGTAAATAAAATTCTGCTTTTGGGAGGAAGGGGTGGGGGACTGCTGGTTCAGAGCTACTGCTGTTAACAGTTCTTTGCAGAATAACAGGTCAGGAAGGGATCAACAGTGGGATGACAGCAAGCTGGATAAATGGCCTTTGATCCATCAAGAGAAGTTTCTAGGCCAAGCCTGAACAACTGAAGGCAACAACTGCCTTCCTGAAAATGCCTGAAAAAGGTATAAGAGCAAGAAATGCCCCAGAAGCTGCCTGCAAAGTTTCTAATGTCTAGGTTTGAATTGTACTGGGAAGAGGTGGTCTCCTGAAGGACCTGTGGAGAGAGTGTCATTCTGATGAATAAAGACTTCTGTGGCAGTCTTGCTGCAGTCTCAGATACTTCTGCAGTTCTATCAAAAGTATATTCATTGCTGATTGCCTGACTCCTTTTTATAAATACATTTAAAAATCTACTTTGACTAGAAAGACTGAGAAATTTATGCTGGAATGCAGGATATATAACCATTTCTTGAGAAACAAGGTTAAAGAGAAAAAAGATTTAACTTTTGATGCTGTTTCATACCTTACTAAATTGCTTCTAGAGTATGCATCCTTCTTGCAATAGATACTGTAGAATAGGAACAGTTCATTAATATGCTGGACAATGTCTTACACAGACTAATGTTACTATACTGATTATTATTCTAAAAATCATCCACAGTGCTTGATTTCCTTCTGTATACTTGACAGTGGATGTGATTGCAGGGAATATTTACATTTGTAACAGTGTTTGGAGTATAGTTCAAACAGCCTGACTCTTTTACATAATCTGCAAATTGGGTAGTTTTAACATATCACTTTGATGTCATGTCTGTATTTATTACAGAATCTCCCAAATTTTTTCTGAACTCGTGAGATTATGGAACTATTTAGGATCTCTGTATTTATGTTCCTTTAAACTCTCTTACCTAGCTGTCCATGCAGAAATATTTGTGCCTTCAGAGTGAATGTTTTTTCTTTTGCATATCTTTGCTTTGTGGAACTCCAGTCTCCGGGATTTTTGGAAGTTGTGAACTTTGTTTCAGTGGTACAGCACGATTTCATTCCAAGCTGTGTGTGGATTAGTATATTTTCATCTTTCTGTCATTATGGTGAGAAGGAAAAATAGGTTTTTATGGCAAAACATACAATTAAAATGTAAACCATTAATTTTCGTTATTTATTCCTTCAAGTGAAAATTTCCTTTCCTCGAAGTATTTAATTGTTAGGATCTTTGTACAGGTCAGGAAAATGCAGACATCCATGAATAATACTTGATCTAAATGTGTGTGTATTCATTACTGGAGCAACATTGTCTAGGAAAAGTGAGAGTCCTGTCTCTTTTTCTAGACAATCTGATTTTTATCCTTAGGCCACTGTTTTCTCCCTTTCAATGGCCGTTGAAGATATTAGTATATCAATAGTCTTTAATAACATTCTTTACTCTCTAGGAAAATATTCTCTGTGTGCAGGTGGCACAAAGTTCCTCAGTAATTGTACAACTAGGTGTGCTATTACAATTCTCACCCATAAATCCAGACCTGGCAATATTTTATCTGCTTGTTAGAAATTTCTTTTTAGCTTTGTACATCAAGCCTGCATAGAACAACATTTTGGCTGCCAATTATAAACAGGCACACTGAGAAGCAGAGGGCTACAGTAGGAAAGTGCTGCGTGTCTATTCAGTGGCCAGTTTTCTGCAGTGGGAAACCTGCATAATCATTCCAGTGCAAGATGTCGGTCAGCTTACATGAAATGATGTTGCATAATCACACAACTGCATGTCAACTGAAAAGGCGTGTTACTAATGTATTAGTGCCGATCATGCAATAGAACCAATGTCTGGACTGAAGGTGGGACTGATGGAGGAATGATCAGGGCAGGGTCGTAATAACAGTATGTCGATAAGGAATCTTTCAAGCAAATGTGGCACGTGGGCCCAAAACTCCTATCAGGTGTAATGCATTGTAGGATCCCTTTTGGAGAAGTACTGTCTGTGAGGCTGTGTACTGACGCAGCTTTTGTAGTTCATAGCAATTGTGTGCAAATAGGGCTGCCGTAGTGGTGAAGAATACTCACCTCCTCACATGGCAAAGACAGTAATTCTGTTATTCATTGAAGACTATAGATGCAGAACTTCTTGACTCTTATTGAAAGACTACTCAGGATATTTGATTTCATAAAACCAACCTTAGAACATTACTTTTATCTTGTGTGCAGTTCTCTATATTTAGTCAAAACTGTGTTTCCCTTATTAGCAAGATCTTTTCATTTCTTTTGAAAACATAGTGAATTAGGGCATGACCTGAGACTGTTTTACAATAAACAGCAACTCGGTTTTCTGTTGTTTGTAACTTAAGAAACCATCATGATTGTTTTCAGAAAGCATTTATTTGAAAATGAGCACAGTTAGCGTGAAAAAGCCCTGTGATAATACTGAAGTGGAAAGTTCAGGTAAGGCTTCACCTGCAAATGTTTTGTTTTCAACTGGCTTATAGGTGCCATTCCCATTTTATCCCATGATATGTTTCATATGTGTGTGGGGAGAGGAAAGGAAATGTACTGTAAAGCAAACTATTGTTCAAGCTCCAGCTGAGCAGGTATTTTGAATGCCAATCACTCAAGCAGGTGGGTGTCTGCTAAAGCTAAGTTGAACATTGGCTCACTGAGAAAGTATAATGGCTGTATACTCTGATGCTAGCCAGTCAGATTTCAAAAACCATTAATCCCATGTGGAAAAAAAACACGTGAGGAAGGAATTTAGTGAATTTCTACTTATTTCCTAGTCTGTTATTCTATATGCGTTTCAAGGTCACTGTCCTCTATCCGTGCTCCTTTTTTGAAACCAGAACTTGGCACTTCTCTTTTAAGTTTTTGTTAATCTTTTTTTTAGCTTTAGCCCATGGAACGATAACATGAATATGTAGTACTCCATTTTTAAAGTTGCCTCTTATTATTCAGATATCATTCTTTACATAGAAAGTAAGATAAAGTGGGCCATTAAACAATTATAAGGTAAACAAGCTAAAATAAAAATGGTTATTATTTGCACGAAGGTTGTACCATTGTCTAAGCTGCTGCTTTCTTTGGTGGCTTCCCTGCTAGCGTTAGGGTCATGCACACAGATTACTGAGCACAGCAAAGAAAGCTCAAAGCTTGCGTGATCCTAAGTCCTTTATAATGTCACCTGTGATGAGATGTTTCTTTGCGTTCCAGTACTAGTATTTTCTGGAGTTGCTTAATTTGTCCCTGTGTAATTTTCTCTTTGATGGAAGTTAAGAATTCTGCTTTATTATCCAGTGAAGCACATTAAGTATAAAGTAGTTTTGTACTGAAACAGAACAGTTCAAAGGTATTTGGATAGGACAACCACAGCAGTGTAGCTAAGAAATAAAACGTGAGTTGAATTGAAGGGGGAAGAATTGCTCCCTTTATGTCATGTTATAACATGACAAATGTCAGGCTGCTAGTGCATTGATCTCCTTGTTTCCATGGTTTCAGATGTGCAGAGGTTCAAAAACATTGGTTATCTCTTATCTTATATTTGAACAGGACACTTTTCAGTGCAGATACTGACAGTTCATTCTCTGTTGCCCTACACCAAGCCTGAGCATGTGACTGTGGTAAACGTTTAAGTCTGAGTGGATGCTGGTTTATGGAACGGATGTGGAAACTGGTAGAAGCTTGAAAATTGGAGGGTGGTGAGGATTTTGTTGTTGTCGTTTTTTTTAGCTCACTGCAAAGAGAAGCATGTTTGACTTCTGAAATGGGTGAAGTAAGAATTCAGAAAACACTAGTCACTCCATTATTCTTAATAAATACAGCAATGCATCAGAAATATGCTAATGTAGTAGGGTACTGCATCTGGGGAGGAATAACCCCATGCATCAGTACAGGTTGGGGGCTGACCTCCTGGAGAGCAGCTGTGTGGAAAGGGACCTGGGAGTCCTGGTGGACAACAGGATGACCATGAGCCAGCAATGTGCCCTGGTGGCCAAGAAGGCCAATGGCATCCTGGGGTGTATCAAGAAGAGTGTGGCCAGCAGGTCAAGGGAGGTCATCCTCCCCCTCTACTCTGCCCTGGTGAGGCCGCATCTGGAGTACTGTGTCCAGTTCTGGGCTCCCCGGTTCAAGAAGGACAGGGAACTGCTGGAGAGAGTCCAGCAAAGGGCTACCAAGATGATTAGGGGGCTGGAGCATCTTTCTTATGAGGAAAGGCTCAGGGACTTGGGTCTTTTTAGTCTAGAAAAAAAGACTCAGGGGGGATCTTATCAATACTTATAAGTACTTAAGGGGAGGGTGCCAGGTAGATGAGAAGAGTCTTTTTTCAATTGTGTCCAGTGATAGGACTAGAGGTAACGGGCACAAACTGGAGCACAGGAAGTTCCATCTTAACATGAGGAGGGACTTCTTTCCTTTGAGGGTGGCAGAGCACTGGCACAGGCTGCCCAGAGAGGTGGTGGAGTCTCCCACACTGGAGACATTCCAAACCCGCCTGGACGCCGTCCTGTGCAACCTGCTGTAGGTGTCCCTGCTGTGGCAGGGGGGTTGGACTTAGATGATCTCCAGAGGTCCCTTCGAACCCTGACAATTCTGTGATTTAAATTGTTATTTTGACTTAAATAGCCATAGGAAAATTTAGATATTAATTTAAGGGTGAAAATGAAAGGTGGAACAGTATTCAGTTTGTTTGTAGTATGAGTGGTTGAGAGTTGCACAGCAGTTAAATTCTGCAGCTACTAGGAACAGGTTCATACAAGCTCATTTGTTTTATGAACATAAGGATTTGATTTCTCAGGGAGTCTCTTGGGAGATTAGACTTGGCCACAACAGTAGCCTCAGAGAGTGTTTCCTTGATCTTCTTGCATCTGGTAAGTATTAATGCGGATCAAAATAAAGACTTGTTTACACTGTACGTGTGTATTTATATCTTACCTTAAAATGAAAGCAGAGGTTACAGCAGCTTCAGCTATCCCCAGATTCCTAGAGCATGTGCTAGTCTAATGCCTTTCCATAATGCATTTTCTTAACTCATTCATCTCTTCCACCTTGCAGGAAAATCTGGTGGAGATGCATTTCAAGTGCAAAGATTGTATAAAGTGACAGTACAAAGCTTAGACTAAGTCTAAAATCATTGTAAAATGCCACCTTTGCATTTTAAAATAGTCGTAAGCTCTAACTCTCCTGACAAATGTCTTATGTTTGTTACTAGTGACTCTTATGTTTGTTACTAGTGTTACTAGTCTTTGCAGCATGTGTGTGTACACAGTCATCTATGTCCCATGTTCATCCTACCTGCCGCGCAGTCAGTCCTAGCAGCACTTCTGTGCTCTCAAAACCCAATGGATTCCCAGAGCTTTGACTCCACTGACAAAGGCCGTTGCAAACGGGGGCTTTTAAGTGTGACCCATGTCTTTAGTCCTTTTAATAGTAAGACTACATAGACTGAATGAATTGCTGATAATTTGGGGCTTTGATACTAATTATTTGGGAAAATACTCGGTGCTGTTTGGATGTACAAAAGGCATGCTATCCATCTTGCAGTCCCAAAGTCCAACTTCAGTGAAGTGTCCAGTATATTTAAATATTTTTTTTGGGGGGGAAGAACTCGAAAGCTGTATACAGTGGACACATGATTAATTTTCTACATATGAATAATCTCAGCACTTTCAATTAGATTTTAAACATATACTTAAAATAAATGCCTGAATACTTCAATGGATTGAGCACCATATAATGTTTCTAGTAATCAAGGATAAGTCTGTCAAAAAGCAATGTATTTTCCTTAATCTGTGCAAGTAGGGGGGACTATTTCATTATTGTGTTTAAGCACTAGCAGACTTTATGCGAGATATGTTTTCAAGGTGTGGTTTGTGACCTATTCGCTTTATCTTAGTATGAAGTTCCATTTTGTACATGTAAGGATCAAAAGTAATGTTACTTATTTGTTCTACATAAACAACAAATGTTATTGTTGTCCAGAGTACCAAGGAGGAGAAATTGTAGCATGTTTAATACCCCACCCCACCTCCTACTCCTTCACTACAGTGTTGAACTGTTGTTTTCTGTAGCCAGTAAAACTAAGGATTGATATCTATAAAACAGCATTCCTTCAAAGTTTTCCATAGTTCATATGCACACCGCTTGCTATAATTACAGATTAAAGGCAAGTTCTCCCTCCCCTCTCACAGATTTCTAAAACATTGCCTTACATTATTTGTAATTTTGAATGGAAATAAGACTGATGGGTTTCATACCTAAGGGAATGATTTAAAGAGGTAGTGAATGGTAATGAGCTGATAGCTGCACCAGACATAAAGTAAGTGAGAACATATGCATCTAGTTCCAGTCACAAGAGCCTTTATTAAAACAAAATGTTGCAGTGCTGATACCATAAGCAGCATGCCCTGATGCTGTTAACTATTAAAGATGCAGTGCATCCCCTAAATATCCTCGGAATTAATTTAGTGACAAAAGATAGCTCTATTTTTGGTTATAACTTTGAAACAATACTATTCAACAAGAACTTATAAAAAGGCTTTGAAAGGGCAACAATTACTGATAATTCCACAGGCTTTGCTGAGGAAATTTGGTAATTCCATATGCGTTCCCATGATGGATTTATGGTTTTTTTTGGTTTTTAGCTTTCTTCATTATGATGTCACATTGGATCACTTTGAATACTGGTGTTTAAATTATTCAGCATTCATTGCATCAATTTACACTGTCATTCTGAGAGTATCATTCCCAGTTTTCAGGTAAGGAGTGCTGCCTTGTTTCAACAATTTTTAATTGCCATGTGGTATCAAATATAAAGAAGTTATTTTTTTTCTTGCTTTAAATTGTCTTTATAGCCATATATTTTTTTTATCCTTTTCATCTTGTTTTACTTCTGGTAGTGTCAAACATCCGTAGCTTTGTTTTACCTCACCTGGTATCATTTTGCTAAACCTTGCAAAGTATGAACTATTCATGTTTTTATAAAAAAAACAAAAAAAATAAAAAATCCGTCTGTTAGCCTGATTCTGTCACTTACAAAGGTTTTTGGGGTTTGTTTTCATTTTTGAAAATGTCAAAATTCTTGATGGTCTAATCTGAAGGAGAAAATACTGTGCAGGAGAAAATGCTATGCAGGGATTCCTGCTATCATTCATGCTTGGTAGAAGTTCACCCTGTAAATGTGGTGTGGAATATTGAACATGCAATAATTTATTCAAATTTATGATGAGCACACAGTGCCAGTGAGCAAAGACAAAAAGTTTAAGGTCTAAGTCAATACTACTGAGGCCAATGTGAAAATTTTGGTTGATTTCTTAGATTAGTCTTAATGGGAATGCAGCACTCAAATATTAGCTATTTTGACATTTCACCTGACGTATGGGAACATATCATTCATTGTCATAATTTTACACAGGCTTGTAAAATCAAATCCTCAGATATTTGGGAACACCTTATGTGAGGTACTGAGGACATGGTTGCTTTTCTTGTGTATATGTTTTGTCCAGGTCAGAGATTGCATATAGGCCACAGGGGAAATCCTGTGTGATTGTGCAGATGAGATGGATTTTGCTCACTAAAATATTGTTCAGTATTTTTTTTAAATACCTCATTGGAAGGGGACTTATAAGTTGCTATCTGTGATACAATCCTCTTTTGACTCAAAATGATTATTTTTGTATTATTTTTTTCTAAAATTTAAAAATAGTTGAGTGATATGCAAAATGTAAAACTACTACAATTGCTATGATTTGTGTGGTATTGTACTTCACAGATGGTCGTTCAGCACAGAAAGAATATTTAAATGATTTGCAAAACATCATGTCAGAGCTTTGTATTAAGGGTAGAATACAGTTTTCCAGGTCAGTATTCAAAGACCATTCCCATCATCCTTTACTTTTTCTTTCAAGTTTTCAGAGAATGCAGTCAATTGAATTCTCAACCCTTGCAGAAAATAAAGCAGGGGACTTAGATTTTTTGTCAGTATACATCCCTGTTTCATTCCTTAAGCGCCACTTACCCTTTCTGTGTATCAAATACTGTTTTTTGTGACAATAAATTATTTGAGCTGCTGAAGAGGTTTTTTTGACAAATTGTTGGTTTGTTGGTTTTTGTTTGGTTGGTTTGGGTTTTTTTTTTTGCCATTGGAAAATGCACAGACCATGTGTGGAAATTCAGCAGTCTGTAAAAGTTTATCTGAAAACACTATTTCAACTCAGGAATCATATGTTGACCTATTCAAGGCTAATTTCTCAAGTGTCCCATGAGTGACCAGTAAGAAGTATCTGAAAGTCAAAATGAGGGCCCTAGGGTTTTTTTTTTGGTTTTGTTTGTTATGGGATATTTCCCTTTAAGATAAGTCAAATAAATGCATTATATATGGAATGATAATACAGAACTTCTAGAGGCTCTGTAGGTCACTAATGCTATTTTAATAGTAATAAAATGGCTAAATAAAACAATTGATATAGAAGTGTCACACTGAAGACGAGATTTGTAGGAATCTTTTGTGTTTTCCTGTTATAGGATATACTAGGTTATATTGCTATTTAAGAAAAAAGAAAAGTCATGTGATTGTCAAACAGCTTGGATTTATGGGCTTTTCCTAAAGGCAGGCTCCTGTTGGTGTCCTGCATTTCCCTATCTGAGCCCTCTGTCAGGCTTTTTGCAAACAGACCCAACACGTGAAACCTTCCAAGACTTGCTGCTGCCCCTGTTACCCTTTATTTAAGAAAAAAAGTGTAATTAATCTCTGAGAACCCTTCAGCGATGAATGGAGAATAATTTGGTAGGGAAGGG
The DNA here is from genome assembly GCA_017639485.1 of Pluvialis apricaria. Taxonomy (NCBI): domain Eukaryota; kingdom Metazoa; phylum Chordata; class Aves; order Charadriiformes; family Charadriidae; genus Pluvialis; species Pluvialis apricaria. The sequence continues at coordinate 48,370,450 of CM030010.1, read as the reverse complement.
GGAGGGGGAGGAGGGCCAAGCTGACCTGTAATTGTTTCAGTCTGTTGGAAAGTCTTGTACTTTCCAGCAGGCATTTAGCGCATTATAGTTATGGTTAGATGACAAAACTAAGTTTTTATAGCAGCTCTCAACCTTTATTTTCTGTTTAAAAAGGGGAAAAATAATTTCATTAAACAGTAGAAAGTAGAACTTGGGACATAAACTTCAAGCACCTTTTTTAATTTTTCATGGTGACTTATTAAAAATGAATGGGTACAGAAAGACTGGAGCTCAAAAATTTTCCCCTTTGGCAGTCTCTTTTCCAGCTTCTCTTGTTATACTTTATAGTGGATTCTAAGAAATCTAAAAATGCTCCGGAATCTGCTTTGTCTGTATTATTCCTTGTAGTATGTCGATACCCGGTTTATATTCATACTGACAATTGATTCGTATTCATCTGTAGGGCATTTTGTAAGCTGTCACCTGTAGTGGAAAATGTGTACAAGTGATTACTTGATTGACTGAATATTGATTTAATAGAATCATAGAATAATTCAGTTTGGAAGGGATCTCGGGAGGTTTCTAGTCCAACCTGCTGTTTAAAGCAGGGTAGTCCTTAGGTCAGCCCAGGCAGCTCAGCACTTGATCCAGGCTAGATCATGAAAGCCTCCAAGGCTGGAGACTGCACAGCCTCTTTGGGCAGCCTGTTGCACCATCCGACTGTCCTAATAGTGAAAATATGTCTTTCCTTATAACCAGAGGGTTGTCTTCGGTTTGCCTGTGACCTTTTGCCCTCCTGCCATGGACTGCTGTAGCTATATCTTCTTGGTAATCTCACCATGGACACCGGGGTGCTGCTGTTGAGCATTCCCAAAGCCATCCCTTCTCCTAGAAGAACAAGTCCTGGACCCTCAGCCTCTCCTTGCAGGACAGCTGCTGTCGTGAATATCAACTGGGGGTGCCCCCTCAATTTTGTGCCATCTGAAAACTTGATGAGCAAGCACCCTGCCTCTTCCAGGCCACTGGTGAAGTTGTTAAACATGACAGGTCCCAGGAGAGAACATTGTGGGAGACAGTGCTGAAAGCCTTGTTGGGATAAAGGACATTTACTGCTCTCCTCTCATTCACAAATCCCGTCATTTTATCATGAAAGGCAATCAGGTTGGTCAGGCATGATTTACCGTTGGTCAGTCCATGCTGACTGTTCTCAATCAGCAAGCTTGGCACATGATAAGCAGTATGAAGGCTGAATAACTTCTCAAGTGCATGAAATGTGACAGTTTTGTCAAGCTATTATACCAGGCAGTAATTTCAGAGGAACTATGGTGTATGTTGGAAATACAAATGAAAGTATTTTGAAGGTCTGGAGGGTACTGTTGACCTTGTACCCTTTATCTCAGATTCATAGTCTCTTCATATCTTTGCATTTAATTTCTATTCCTGGTGTAAGGTCATAGACACAAGGGAAAATGGGAAAATTTGCTATAGATGTTTTTAGTGCAGAATGTGAATACTGATTTCTGTAGTTAAATCTGAAATTTCTGTCAGCGTCTTGTCGCTCTGAAATGTCTCTGAGCCACTGAGAATTTTTTACTTGGCACTGCAGTAAAAATAATGGATATTTTAGGAAAGTCGTGGTCATGCAACTGATAAGCCTGTCTAAAAGAGTGAATCTTCTTTGCTGTTAACCAAGAATCAGTTGCCTATAAAAGCAACAATACTTTTAAATCTTTGATCTTTATCTTTCACATTAACCTTTTTTTTTTATAGTATTTAACTATATTACTGACCTAGATTCCGCTTGTATGTTCTGTTACAGTGTTTGTATGTGAAACATCCCTTTCCACTACCCTTTTGGCAGTGTTCTGAATACTAGCACTTGAACTGCATTTTGCAGTATGATGTAACTAAAGTCAAGGTGGTTATATAAATGATTAACCACACACTGGTGGAAAGGACTGTGCGTAAAGGAAATGATGTACTAATAATTCAATTGGAAAAAATTGCACTCTAGTGGATTATTACATATTAATTATCCAGAGGTGTTTTCATTTACTTGGATTATACTGGTGCTTCATGAGGCCTGCCTGTATGAAATCCCTAGAGCAAGCACTGCAAGAACTGCATGATTATTTTTCTTTTAATGCCTATGTATATTTAGAGTCTCCAATGAGAGTGTCTCAGTTTAACCAGCTTTCAATGAGATTTTATTGGAAGAAATATTAGAATGGCTTAATAGCACAATGCCTGCACTGTCTTAATTTTAATGTCATACTCTTTCCTATTCCTTTTAGTTTTATGACATAGCCTAATATGACATGACTAGACCCAACCTTCAAGAGAATGACATATTCTGTTTTCTAGTCAGAATGTTTAAACCTCATGTCTCAACTGGGACAGAAACCAGAACACTGAATATAGATGTACTTTAAAGCTTGGCTGTCAGAGGTATACGGCCCGTAGGTAGATCAAATATTTTTTTAGTATGCCTGAGGAAAGAATTAATGAAACCACATTTTAAAACCAATTTGGCAATGGATTCTGTTAGCTATGGACAGAAATGAGAAGATAAAGGAACAATCTGTGGGAAATGTTGAGGCAGTCTCTTGCAGCCATATGGATAGAGATGTGGTTAGGAACAAGGTCTTGGTTATGTTTATTTCTTTGCCATTTGAATTAAACATTCTATAAATGATAAATTAAGTTAAATAACATCTGAGAAAGAGGTGTGGCATAGGGGATTTAAATATAGTAGATTGATTGTAGCTACTAAATCAATTCTATGTGTAGCAGACTTTAAGCGTTTCAGTGTAGCTCTCAAGTATGTTTGTTGGATGCATTAGGGAGCAGCTAACCAAGAAATAAGAATATTTCTAACGGTTTGTAATCTAGTGCAGTATAGTGGTACCTGAACTGTGGTAAACAAGTGGTTTCTGGAGTTGTTCTTCATTCATTAACATGAAGATAATGAGTTAAGTTTTATTACACATATAAATATGACTAGTTTAAGAAACAATTTCTATCTTGTATGAAATATAGCATATGGACCATATGTTGTATATGCTTAACGAGCAACATACTAATTTTGATAAAGAATAATTCCCCTGCTCCCTTTTCTGGGCAGGGCAGTTAGCAGAGTCTTGCAGGCACGTTCTGGGTTAGTGAGTTATTCTGTTGCTTATTGTGCAGTAAAATGAAATAACTGAAGAACACAGGAGTTACAGGCTGGTGACAGTGCTATTACTGTGCCTAATATATCTAACAAGACACTGAACTGCTGCCTGTGGGGGTTATTCCTTAGAACACATTTTCACAACTGTAATTGCACCTCTTTTTCTTATGTATGTCTTGCTAATCTTAGCTTTAAAATCTATAGTAGGTTTTTAATTTCATTTGTTCATTTCAAAAGTGCAATAAATTCTACAGCTAATACAGGAAAAAAAAAAGTGAGCATGAAGGTGATGCTAGTGAAGAGAAACAAAGCTCGATAAATTACGCAGGCAACAGTGGTTGTAAGTCACCAAGCTGTTTGGACACTGAAGAATATTTAATAGTAATGGACCTGACTAGTCAGAGGCTCATCATGCAACCCTTACTCCTATTAATTGATCTTATTTGGCCAACTCTGCAAAATTTGCAGAATGAGAACACAAGTGACTTGCCTTGTATGGTGTTTGAAATTACTCCGTTTTAGAGTAAAATCACCAAAATTGGAGGTAAAGGTTGAAAAAATCAAGAGCCTGTAAGATATTTTCTCTGTATGAATAAGTATGTTTGGACAAGAAAAAAAAATTATGCTTTGCATAATCCTCCATCACATGGATGTTACAAATGCAAGATAGTATCTAAAGTTCCTTAATTTCTTTAGGATTAAAGTTATAACTTAATTTGGGGGGGTATGTCTAATGTTCCATCATTAATAACAAGCATTTGAGCAGCCTTAAGGGCTTGATTTTATGTTGTGATGACAAGAAACTCTTAAAAAGCTAAACTGTAAAAAGCGAATTCAAGTCATATAAAATTGTACTCAGATCTCTCTAATATTTTTATTCTGGCCTTTTAAATACTTGATTTGTGTATTACATCACTCATTTTCCATTTCAAAGGTACCTGAAATGAACCAGAAATAATAGTGCTATTTGTTGTCTTAATTATGAATGTTCTAGGTCATTCAATTTATGCAGTAGCAATCTTTTTTTTTTTTTCCCCCTCTGTTTCTTACCAACTTGTGACCCACTTCTAAGGTTATAAATACATTGTTTTAACAGTAGGAGAAAATGTGTTATCAGTCAGCCATTAGAAAAAGAGACCAGGAATGCAAAATTTCTTACATATTGGTACGTTGGGTTAGGGAACATAAATTGTCTGTAGCAGGACTGTACTCACAGTCAGTCTTGAAGAATACAAATATGCATACCAACTTTTATTCTTTTTTATAAAAAAAGAAACCACTATCTCTTAAAAAGAAATAATAAACCCCAAATGCTTAACTGATGTTACCACTGGCACTTTTTTAGGTCTTTTCCATCTGATGTGCTGCCACTGTCTTTTCTCAAGGTATTGTTGTTCTCACTATGAATCTTCTAGGGAAACAGGGAGAAGGAAATTGAAAAGGGAGCAAGGCTATTGTCCGATTTGGTTTTGCTGCTCTTCAAGAGATGCATTGAGATGGATCCAGGGTACCTGTTACCTTGCGAACCATAAAGTAAGTGTACAGGAGTTCTTTCATTGGTGTAGCTGAATAGCTATTCCATCTGTCCAGATCTGTGGTGGAGATGTGCAGCCCCAAGGTATGCAGGATCACTAATTCTTTGATGATAACTTTCCATCCCTATAACAGAAACAACTGTATAGAGCCTATAGCAAAGCTTTTTCAAAGGCAGAAAACTGGAAAACTTCAGCAGAGGAAGTCGTAGGAATATGGATAAATGTAAAAGGAAGGCTGTCTGTTAAGAAGAAAAGATGAATCGGTCAACCTAAAAATAAATGACTTTGAAATATATGAGACATGGTGTGCACTTACATATCTTACACTGAAGCAATTTAATCCAGATATGGTTTAAATGTCCCAAATCCAACCCTTTTGTGCAAAATCACATCATTTTTTGCTAAAATACAAAATTAAACGCCTGTGAATAAGGGCTTATAATAAAAACTCTGACAGGCTGCAGAAATGTAAGCAGGCATCGTTGTAATGAAAACTTTATTCTGATTAGTAAGAAAGTTCAGCTACATCAAGACTACAGATTTTGGGTTTTTTTTTTCTGTTGAGGAATTGAAACTATGCTAAGTTGAACCTGTTATTCACTTTGAAGAATCAATTTTTTTTTAATATCCTTTTTAACACTTTTGTCATTGAGTGCGTGCTGTTCTTTTTATGAGTTTTTTTTCCTTGCACATCAAAAGTCTTTCGAGGTTGTGCTGTTTTGTTGTGGTTTTTTTTGTTTGCTTCCCCCCTGCTATTTATTGTGAGAATTTGACCTTGCTCTGGGTCATGATTCTGTTTTATCATTTAGTGTGATTTTTATCACAGAAGAAAGGACAATATGCAATAGATCACAACATGAACAAGGTTATTTTCTTGAAGATTATTTGCTGTGATATTTCAGTAGCACTTTTGCACAGAATTTTGATGGTTGCCATTAGCCATGAATACAGCGTTATTTTATCCTTCCTGATCTGCTGAAAGACCTTTTAATGAAAATACAAAAGCCTTGTTCCAAGAGAAGGTCAAAATGTCTGTTGATAGCAAATGTTTAAAGGGCTGATAAACTCTCTAAGATAGATTAAATATAATATTTGTTGTTATAATTTTATCGTAATTTGTTGAGACTATGTAGAGAGGTTGATGGACAACCCAATTCTCATGTTTTGTGTGGATCCTAAATCTGGCCTTGCAGGACTCTACATTAAGCTCTAAAGCAAAAACCTGTGTATTCATGCACGTTTAAGAGAATTAATGGTCTTACCAGATAGCCACACATTTCAAGAACCCTACCTTAAAAATCCAGACTCTAGGTCTATCTATGTAGATATACTTAAGTGTGTAAAGCAGTGCTTTAATGAGTATGTTTTGTGCTGTTTTTTCTGATTTATTTTCACAATATCCCTAGCTTCTATAACTTGCACAAGAATTTGAAGTCTTTTAGTCCATGCTGGAAAATTGAATGTAAAGCAATGACTTTGTGAAGGTCAGACTTCAGGGTTTTGAGAGCTGAAAAATAAAAAATATTTTTTTTTTTTAGAAAGTAAATGAATTGCAGTTGAAAATTGGGAAAAAATGAGGCAGTTTGTTAATGATAAAAGACTCAGAAAATTTAGCTTAATCTATAATGGAATGGGAACAGTCTTTTTTTCAGTGGTGCCCAGTGATAGGACGAGAGGTAACAGGCATAAACTTGAACATAGGAAGCTCCATCTAAGCATGAGGAGGGACTTCCTTACTCTGAGGGTGGCAGAGCACTGGCACAGGCTGCCCAGAGAGGTGATGGAGTCTCTGACTCTGGAGACATTCCAAACCCGCCTGGATGGATTCCTGTGCAACTGATGTAGGTGACCCTGCTCTGGCAGTGGGGTTGGACTAGATCTCCAGGGGTCTCTTCCAACCCTGACCATTCTGTAATAATTATTTGTATTGCTGACTTAGATTTGGTTTTAATGTTTAATAGATTAGTATATTTAGAGAATTTCATTCCAGAAAGTAAAGGAATAAAAATGAATAATAAAATAACCAGCAAATACTGAAGTTGTTTAGAAACTGGAAGCTTACCAAGAGGAAATATCAGTTGTATATAATTTTATTACTTACCTTTTTATGTCTTTCCTATTGTCCGGAATGGTGGTGTTTTTTAATTTTTTTATATATATATGGTCACTGTTTTTAATATATATACACATGTGCTGTATAAAGTAAATGACTGGCCACAAGATGATGACACCAACTGTAAGACAATGTAACTGTACTTGAGAATAGAAACTAGTTTATATAAGTATATTAATATATCTTATGCTTATAGTTGTTTAAGTTTTCTAGGCATATTTTCCTAAGTGATCTTTTGTTAGACTTCCCTAATACCACTTACTGTAGTGTCAATTCTAGGAAAATATTCAGCTCCACCAGAAGCAGCATTTCCTTAAGCATTGCAAGATGTCAGAGGTATTTTTAATAATTAACAGAAGGTTTGTTAGAAAATGAGAAATGTGAACTTCCTAAGCTTTTTCACTTATTGACAACCCAGATGTTAAGGGAAATTGGTCTGCTCTGATCCATCAAAATCCACGTAGAGGAAATTTATGTTGATTAGAAGTCTAATTATGAGTCCTTTTTTGAAGTCTAATTGCTTGTAAAAGGTATGAGAATGAACAAGTAGGAGGCTGTTACCCTCTGTACAGGTTCGGTAAAATGCCAGCTGGCAGGGCATTGCTTTCCTGATCTCATTTGTTCTCTGTGCTTTTTCCTTGATGTGGATATAATAGTATCTTCTTTAGTTTTCAGCCTGATTTGGGTTCCACATTCTCTGAAAATTATTCCTGGTCTATAGAGATGTAAGAGAGAGAAAAATAGAACTGTCTCTTGAGAGAATCAGGATGTTTTGGAACTTAATATGTAAAAAAAAAAAAATAAATATTTGGCAGCTAGTTCAGATTCATCAGAGGGAATTTTTTCCTTCTGATCTTAGGTCATGCCCAAGTAACAATGTCTAGGAAAAAAATCTGCAGTCTTGAGAACAATGCAGGTATATGGGGGAATAGTCCAAGGTTACTTGTCCCTCAAGTATGGAATTGTGAATGGGCTTGTTCATTTTTATGTGGAAGGATATTTTAGTAAAACTCAGATGTCACTGAAGATTCAAGGAAACAACAGAAAAATCCTGTGAATTCTGCCGGAATTTAGATTAGTACGATAACTTACAGAACCACATTATGACAGTAAGACCACTCTTTCTCAGAAGAGTCTGTGAGTGTATAGCTTATTGGAAAATGGGCAATGAAATTTGGGACAAAAGTAGTGGCATAAGTATTATTTGTAGATCTTAGGCCTTACCTGTCTCACAACCAGTGCCATCAGGTGAACGATAACCTGAGACCAACAGGCATCAGCTGGAGGAAGTTGTCAGGGGACATTTCCTTTGGCAGCCACCTCTTACTCTGGCAGCCCCTTTCCAGCCCTATACATACTGTAGCTCTGGGTTCTCTCTGCCAACCTCTTTCTGCCAGCCTTAACCCTTGATCCTCAGGTAAGTCTTTATGGAGGACCAACAGTCATGACCCACAGAGAGAGGCTTTCAGGGGAAATTTCTTTTGGCAGCCTTCCCCTTTGTTTGGCAGGCCTTTTAGCCCTACTTATGCTGCAGCTCTAGGAGTAGAAAGCTCTCTACCTTTCTTCTCAACCCTAGTTCTAGGCCCTCATCTGAGCCTTAACCCAAGACCAAGAGCTATAAGGAGAATTTTCTGCAGCCCACCCCTTGCTTTGGCAACCCCTTTTCATCCTTACTTAGCAGTTTTAGGCTTTCTTTGTTTCCAAATCCTAACCCTAAGAATAATGGCAGGACTTAATGATATTTTATGAGACCATGTTTGGCAACTTTTAATCTTTTCAGAAAATGTATCAGTCTTTCGTCCGTATGCTGAATGTGCTGTACATTCATATGCTGTATTCTGAAACAGTGGGCTGTTAGTCGTCTCAGATACTTGTTACATATTTTAGTTTATACTGAAATTCATACCGAAGGGAGATAGTTATTTTTATAGTATGGAACAAATGGAAAGATCTGTCTAAACTCTTTCAGATGAACAAATCTGAAAGTCTGCATAAAGACTGTGTGTAAAAAGGATTTTCCTCTATTCTCCAACTGCTATATTCTCTCAATCCCCCAAAGTAATTAAAATATCTAATTTTCTAAAGGCTGCCTTTATGATGCATATAGAACGGTTGTGCATAACAAGGATGTAAAAACTTCTACATTTCACTTCAAGGAAGAAGTGGTCTCATGGGACTTTGGTGAATATTGCTGTCACTTATTTTAAAAACAAGTTCAACTACATCTTTAACTTGAAGATGAAACTTTAACATATAATAATATCTTTCACTATAGCATCTGGCATAGAAACAGATTTTCTTCTCTGTGTGGAGGAAAAAAAAAAATCACCTCTACTTATTTAGCAAATGCAGAATGTAATTTCACATGGTGTCTCTGTTTTATTGGCAGATTTTATAGCAGCATAGAATGGTTTAGGTTGGAAGCGACCGTGAAGATCATTTAGTTCCAACCCCCCTGCCATGGGCAGGGACACCTTCCACTAGACCAAGTTGCTCAAAGCCCCATCCAACCTGTACTTGAACACTTCCAGGGATGGGGCCTCCACAACTTCCCTGGGCAACCTGTTCCAGTGTCTCACCACCCTCAGAGTAAAGAATTTCTTCCTAATATCTAATCTAAATCCACCCTCTTTCAGTCTAAATCTGTTATCCCTCATCCTATCAGTATGCTCCCTGATAAACAGTCCCTCTCCGTCTTTCTTGTAGGCCCTCTTCAGATACTAGAAGGCTGCTATAAGGTCTCCCTGGAGCCTTCTCTTCTCCAGGCTGAACAAGCCCAACTCAGCCTGTCCTCGTAGGAGAGGTGCTCCAGCCCTCTGATCATCTTTGTGGCCCTCCTCTGGACCCACTCCAGCAGGTCCACATCCTTCTTATTTGGGGGCTCCAGAGCTGGACTCAGTACTCCAGGTGGGGTCTCACCACAGCAGAATAGACAGGGAGAATCACCTCTCTCAACCTCCTGGCTGTGCTTCTTTTGATGCAGCCCAGGATACGGTTGGCTTTCTGAGCTGCAAGCACACATTGCTGGCTTATGTTGAGCTACACATCAACCAACACCCCCAAGTCCTTCTCCTCAGGGCTGCTCTCAATCCATTCTCCACCCAACCTGTATTTGTGCTTGGGATTGCCCTGACCTATGTGCAGGACCTTGCACTTGGCCTTGTTGAACTTCATGAGGTTTGCATGGGCCCACCTCTCAAGCCTGTCCAGGTCCCTCTGGGTGGCATCCCTTCCCTCCAGCGTGTCGACTGCTCCACACAGCTTGGTGTCATTGGCAAACTTGCTGAGGGTGCACTCAATCCCACTGTCACCAACACAGATGTTAAACAGTACCCATCCCAATACCAACCCCTGAGGAAAGCTACTTGTCACTGGTTGTCTCTTGGACATCAAGCTGTTGACTGCAACTCTTTGATTGCAGCCATCCAGGCAGTTCCTTATCCACTGAGTGGTCCATCCGTCAAATCCATGTCTCTCCACTTTAGAGACAAGGATGTCATGTGGGACAGTGTCAATGCTTTGCACAAGTCCGGGTAGATGATGTCAGTTGCCCTTCCCTTATCCACCAATGCTGTAGCCCCATCTTAGAAGGCCACCAAGTTTGTCAGACATGATTTGTCCTTAGCGAAGCCATGTTGTCTGTCACCAATCATCTCCTTATTTTCTATGTGCCTTAGCACAGTTTCCAGGAGGATCTGCTCCATGATCTTGCCAGGCACAGAGGTGAGACTGACTGGCCTGTTGTTCCCTGGGTCTTCCTTTTTTCTCTTTTTAATAATGGGGGTTATGTTTCCCCTTTTCGATTCAGTGGCAACTTCACCAGACCATGACTTCTCAAATATGATGAATAGTGGCTTAGCAACTTAATCTGCCAGTTCCCTCAGGACCTGTGAATGTATCTTATCAGGTCCCATGGACTTGTGCACCTTCAGGTTCCTTAGGTGATCACAAACCTGGTCTTCTACAGTGGGTGGTTTTTCATTCTCCCAGTCCCTGCCTTTCCCTTCTGTGGAAGGTGTTGTGACTAGAGGCCTTGCTGGTGAAGACTGAGGCAAAAAAGTCATTGAGTACCTCAGTGTTCTCAATATTCTGGGTAACCAGGTCTTCTGTTTCCTTCTGGAGAGGGCCCACATTTTTCCTAGCCTTGTTTTTATCACCTACATACCTATAGAAGCTTTTCTTGTTGCCCTTGATGTCTCTGGTCAGATTTCATTCTATCAGGGCTTTAGCTTTCCTAAGCTGATCCCTGGCTGCTCAGACAATTTCTCTGTATTAGTCTCAGGCTACCTGTCCTTGCTTCCACCCTCTGTAGCTTTCTTTTTGTGTTTGAGTTTGCCCAGGAACTCCTGGTTCATCCATGTAGGCCTCCTGGCGTTTTTGCCCAACTTCCTCTTTGTTGGGATGCGTTACTCCTGAGCTTGGAGGAGGTGATCCTTGAATATTAGCCAACTTTCTTGAGCCCCTCTTCCCTCCAGGACATTATCCCATGGTACTCTACCAAGCAGATCCCCGAAGGGCCAAATTCTGCTCTCCTGAAGTCCAGGGTAGCGAGCTTACTGTGCGCCCTCCTTGCCACCCTAAGGATTTTGAACTCGACCATCTCATAGTCGCTGCAGCCAAGGCTGCCCTTGAGCTTCACATTCCCCATCAGCCCCTCTTTGTTGGTGAGAGCAAGGTCCAGCATGGCACCTCTCCTTGTTGGCTCTTCTATCAGTTGGAGAAGAAAGTTATCGTTGACGCATTCCAGGAACCGCCTGGATTGCTTATGCCCTGCTGTGTTGTTCCTCCGACAGATAATCCGGATGGTTGAAGTCCCCCATGAGGACTGGGGCTTGCGAACATGAGGCTGCTCCTATCTGTTTATAGAGGGCCTTATCCACTTGGTCTTCCTGGTTAGGTGGCCTGTAGCAGACTCCCACTATAATGTCACCTGTCCCTGCCTTCCCTTTAATCCTGACCCATAAGCTGTCAGTCGGCTCCTCATCCATCCCCAGGCAGAGCTCCATGTGCTCCAGCTGGTCATTGACGTAGAGGGTGATGCCCCGGCCTTGTCTTCCCTGCCTGTCCTTCCTAAAAAGCCTGCGTCCTTCCATTCCAACACTTCAGTCATAGGAGCCATCCCATCATGTCTCTGTGATGCCAATAAGATCATAGCCTTGCAGGCATGCGCATGTCTCTAACTCCTCCTGTTTATTCACCATCCTACGTGTGCTTGCATAGAGGCATTTAAGTTGGGCCCTGATGAAGCTGACTTACTGGCTGGAGTGGCTGGAATTCCTTTGTGCTGTGCTCCAGGTACTCTCCTGCTGACCCATGACCCTTCTCCGGGCTCTGGGCATCTATTTCTGGCACTGGCATCAAACTGGTAGGAGTAGGATAGATTGAGGTTTCCCTCCCCTGGCAACTTTTGTTTAAAGCCCTCTTCACGAGCTTGGCGAGCCTATGACTAACATGGCTGGAATCATAAAGCAGGCAACATCATCAAAGTGTGAAACAGTTTAACTCTCTCTTAGTTTTATTGCTTAAAACGTAACTTGATGGTGTTTCAGAAATTTATGATGTTTTAAAGTCTTGGGAATAAAAAGATGTATGATCAGGCTACTTCACCTGGAAATCTGCAGGACAGATGGAAACCTAACGCTTATGAGGGTGACTCCAGTTTGGTAGGAAAAGGCTAAAAGGGTATATGGTCAAGTTCTACAAAATCATAAAGGTGGTAGCTTTAGGAGGAAGGTGACGACAAGCAGAACTGTTATTCATCAAATTGCACGGTTCTGGAACTAAGGCGGGGGGGTGGAGGGGGAGGTCTCTGAAACCACTTAGGAAGTCAGTTTAAAATAGGTAACAGAAAATAACTTTTTGATGCAGCAGGTAGAAATCCTGGAATTTCTGACTGCAGGAAGTTGTGGAGTGCCAGAGTCTGAGACAGACTTCTGCTGGATAGAGCATTGGATGACACAATGGAGTATTTCTTATATTCTTGATTCTAGTCAAGCAGTTTTACTTTTTTTTTTTTTTTAATTAAACCAGCACCTTTTCTCTCCTCATAACACCTATCTATCAAGGTCTCATGAAAATAAAGATATGTATTTGAGAAATACAAGGAATTTATTTAGAATATTGCAAGGAATGCTTAAATTTCTGACCATTTTCCTCAACAAATATTGAAAACTGGTTGAAAACAATTATTTCATTCTCCTATTCTTATACACCCATGCCAGCAGTCAGATAATCTTGCCATTGTTCACCAGGGTCTTCCCTTAGCTGTCTCATGGAGGTTTCATGATGATACATTGTAGAGCTGACCCATAAATATGAGGCAGCCAGCTAGAGTTCCAGTGGAGGAGTTTGAACAGCTGGGGTCTATTGGAAATCTTTGCTTATCTTTCAGTAAAATAAGTCACATTTTTAAAGATAAGGAAACACTTCTGTTCTAAACCCGAACCGTTAGCTCTAAATAGAAAACTATGTTGAGAAATCATTTAGCTAAATTCTCTCCATGCAGTTCAGAGCAGTTCATGATGGAGGTTGGTTGTTAGCAAATTAAGGGGGAAGGGATGAGGGCTTTTCTACCCAACAAGTGACTGAGAAGTTGCTCCAGCAAACTGACTGAAGCCTTCTCAGCCGTTAGGATGGGGAAGACCAAGGATCCATTGCCTTTTCTTCCTTGCTCTAAGCTTATTAAATAGCTCTTTTCCACCTTCCTTCTCTGCAGGACATTGTATGTGATCTGTATACCAGGATTGTATTATGCAAAACTAGCATAGATCCTTTTTTCTGTCTATTTGAAGTGGAACAGTGCTGGTTGGTTATATCAAATGAAAATATCAGTATAAACTTCCAATAAATAACAATCAGAATCATTACATACAGCCTGATTTAAATGAGGGCACTTTACAATTTTTCATTTTTATTAGTTTTCTGTGACAGCTTATACTGCTAAAGACTCTGCTGTTAACAAGATCATCTCTTTTTATCATTTTTTAAAGAGAAATTATTTTTATTTGGTAGGAAAAATGCTTACTTTACTTGCACTAGAAGCTTAGGGAGGATTTTATTTTATTTTTTTCCCAAAGAGAACCTTTCCTTTGGAGTGGCATCAGTCCATGCTGAGAACAGCAGTAGCAAATGGAGAGAGTAGTGTGCACAGTAGAACCAACAAGCAGCTCGTCTATACTTCTGTCTCAAATCACTTTCTTGTATTTTGACTAGGAGAAAATAATTTCCAACTCAAACACATGCATAGCATCTATGCGGAGAGGGCAGTAGGCTCCAGTTGTCTTTTTAAAGTTACATTAAAACATAAAAGCAGAGGTAACCTAAAAAATTAGAGGGAAACTGTGTTTGGCAAGAACATAGGGCTTTATTGCTACCTAAAGAAAAGCTTAAGAAAATGGAAGAAGACTTTAAAGATAAGATTTCTTAAGACACACATTTGACCTCTGCTGCCCCTGGTCCCCCATTTTGATTTTGCTGTATGTGTATTATCTTTTGCTCAGTCCAGTGTGTTTTGTATATAGTTGGGGTGGGTTTTGTTTCATCTGGGGGGAAGTTGGGGTTTTGTTTGTTTGGGTGAGTTGGGACAGGGCAGGATTGTGGGTGTGTGTCTTTTTTGGGGGTTGGGGTTTTTTGGCTTTTTTTGGAGGGGGTGGGGGTTTGGGTTTTTTGGGGGGGTTGAGGGGATTTGGTTTTTGTTGGGGGGTTTGGGGATAGGGGTTTTTGGATGTGTTTGGGGTTTGGGGGGGTAGTTTTTTGGGGGCATTCTGGTGGGATTTTGTTTTGGGTTGTTTTGTTGTGGGTTTTTTTGTGTTTTTTTTTTTTTTACTTTATATGCATTCTAAGAACTTCAGTACCCTGATCAGATGAAGTATTGCACATTCTTGGGAGGGGCTTTACTTAAAGGTTAGAAAATATTTTGAGTTTCTCAATTCCTTTTCCAATTCCCTCAAAAAGTTATTGTCAGTAACCTGGTTATGGGAATTCACTCCTGGTACGAGTTTGTCATGTCTGTGCATTGGTTTCTATTTATGTATTTCTGTTGTGGAAGCTTCTCATGCTTACTGTGAGTGACTAAGGTATAAACCAAAAGAGAATAATGTTTTCTATCTCAGTAATGTGTCCAGTAAACAAATGGGCATTTATGTAGGATATTAAAGTAAATTTCCTGCTATTTCATTAAAATAGATCACTGGCATTCAAGATAAACTAAGCAAAATAATTAAATATAAATATATGTTCTCTACGTGTTTAGTGTAGGAGTCGATTTCCCTATTTCAATTTGTGCTAGAAAATGTGAGACTATGCACGCTTGGAAACCATCAGTATCATTTGTTCTTTTTATCTCTGAAACTGCAATCTGTAAAGCCCTAGTGTTTTGGGATTTTTTTGGGTTTTAGTTTTGGGGGTTTTGTTTGGTTGGTTTGTTTTTCTTTGCAGGTTTGTAGTTTGATAATCTTGAAATGAAACTGGCATAATGTGAATCCTTATAGCAAAAGCCTAAATATGTCTGTAAAAATAAACAAACATATATGAATTTATATATTTACTATAGTGCAACACTTGACTGCGTATGTTTCTTGCTCTGAAGACAGGATGAGAGAATCAAGCTATCTTTTCATTAATTCCCGTAATAAACCTATGAAAGACATCCTGATATTCAAATGTTAAGTGTGACAAAGGTCCATGACATCATAGAAAAATTTTGCACTGTACTCTTCAAAACAGTGAGGAGTGTAACTTACTTTGCCTTTCAGGGAGTGAAATGTGTTACTGAGACTTTATATTGTTAAAAGGAGAAGATTGTGATTGTCTGCAAGAGTAAATAACATATACTATCTATATTGTTAAGGTCTAGTACTAGCAGTAAAAGTAATTTCTACTCAAATGAAGATAACTTCTCAAGAGGGTATCTCCTGAAGAAATGAGAAAGCAACAAAGAAAAATATGCTTGAGAGAAAATTGCTATTTAATGAAAGACAATTGAATCTTGATTATTTCTGAAATTATATATTGAGATGATCATTAAAAATATTTTTCTGTTAAATACCTACAGTCACTCATTGTTACTGTCAATATGACAGGTACCAGTAGGTTCCAGACTCAATTGTGTAGGTCTGGTCTAGTATATCTATATTCAATGAAGTCAGAAAGGAGAAAAATGAAAGGTTAAAGGAAACAACCTACTCTCAACACTTGTTTCTTCATGGGCAGATTGTCTAGGTTGTAATTAACTATACAGGGTGTAGAGACGCTAGCACTGCCTTTGCGTTAAATGACTTAGTCCTGGAAGACTTACAGGTACTTTTGCTGAGAGCTGTTGTGAGAAAATTTAATGGCTATGTCAGTATTATCTCACATATCTACTCCTGTTTAGTGTTTGTTGTAAGCTAATACAGTTTTTTGGTTGGCTAATTATCTCTGGCATCAGTTATTGTTTTGCTTCATTCAGGTTCTCCCTTGTCATCTTTTTGTAGGCTTAAATTAAATATTTGTTTCAGAAAAGCTCATAGTTGTTATTTAATTGTGAATTGTTAGAAATAATCGTGCATTGGTTTACATCCTAGTAAATAGGATATAATATAAATTTGGCTCCTCAAACTGTGGTATGTTTTTAAGGTTCTTTCGTTTATATACCAATTGCTTTCAGATTGCCTCTGTATTTTCCAGTAAGCTGTCCCTGATGATAACTTTCAGATTCTTTTTACACAAAATGTCCATCTTTGAATGAAAATACAACATTTCATTCTAATAATGCTTACCTTCTTGGAAAATGTAAAAGACAAATTCGTATGCCAGATGAAGACGTAAAATGGGAATTTTAATTTATAATTATTTGGGCTTTGTCCAGTTCTCCCTAAAATACTAGCTATCAAGGCTTGGTCTGAGTAGGCATTTGTATTTGAACCCAAATAGTTTTAAAGTAATCTTTTCCTGTAGAACAGGTAGAACACATGATTTAATATATTATTGTTGCATGCCATGGAAAGCTTAATCTTGTGTATCTAGTTAGTATGCAGTGGAATAACATACTTTCATAGATCCAGAGTGTCAAAAGTACTCAGGTCCCAGCTGGGGGTAGAGTGCCCAACTGTAATTACTCCCTGACATTGTGGTGCCTAACTTGCCTTCAATTGAAGTTTTCTAGTCATCTAAGCACATACAGAACGTTTGCCTCCATTGTATCGTGGTTAAATGACTCGGCACCTATTTTGTGCTCAAGCCTACTTCAGATCCTCTGAAAAGGGTCCTCCAACAGTTTATTGAGAGAAGGTACATTCAATAAGCCTGTTCTTGGATCCAGCAGAGGCGTGTGCTTGAATAGATTTTGTTCAATAATGTAACTCTATTTTGTTAAGGTATGGTAGTCTAAAATCCACTGTCTTTGAGTGTAAGGGTTTCTACACATGTTCTACAAACAAACTACTGTATGTTTTCTACATAGGTGAATACCAGAGCTGGAGGCTTTGCTCATTTGTTTACAGGCACTTTCCATTCTTTTGTTGAAACTGTTCCACTGTGCCATGAACAACCAAATAATTGTTGGAGCAGAATAAACTGAGCAAAATGGTATGAAGGGAACTGGGAATTCTGAAGAGGCCTGTTCTTCAACTCATACTTCAAGACAAAGTCCATTTAGAATAGGAAGATGTTTTATTGAAAGCACAAATTCAGTCTTCAGAGCAGGAGTCCTTTTACTTTTTTTTATTTTATTTTTTTTTTTAACCACATTGCTGCAACTCTTTCCCTGCTCACATTCTCTCCCACATGGTTGGGAGATTTTGGGCTGCTGCAGTGACGAATGTTCTTTCTGCCTGCCAAAAAAACTTACAAATATCCAATAGACAGGTTTTATTCTAGATCAGTTATTTTCAACTTTTTCTTTAGTGTGTGGATCTTTTTAGAAAATGCATTAATAGTGTTGTACAGCATATAAGACCTTGCT
The DNA here is from genome assembly GCA_017639485.1 of Pluvialis apricaria. Lineage (NCBI taxonomy): Eukaryota > Metazoa > Chordata > Aves > Charadriiformes > Charadriidae > Pluvialis > Pluvialis apricaria. The sequence goes on along the minus strand of CM030010.1, from coordinate 48,352,709 downwards.
TTTCTTTATGTACTGTGGACTCTTTTAGAGGCAGGGGGATGGATTGTATTGGTTACAGAAGAAGCAGATTTGTTGTGTCTCCATGGTTCCTGTCTGAGAATACCAATTCTTTTCAGATAGAAAACTGTATTTAGTGCTTGCTTGCTACTTCACGTGACCTAGATTTAGATTAATGACCTCTAAATAAGAAACTTTGTCAATTACAAGTAATTAGGTTTAAATCCCGCCGTTATTTTCACCAGAGAATCTCCAGAGCTAATGATTACTTCAGAGTAAATGATTTATCTTGAGTATATAATGTAGACGTTGTAATATATTGTTCTAGTTCTTCAAATACTCTTACTACTAGTCTGATATGTTTAATAAAAGCAGTAAACTTAAGTTTAGAATAGCTTTAGTCTTATTCATGAAGAGCTGTCTTCAAAGCGTGTGTATGTACATGCATTGCGGGAGTGGGGCATTTAGAGATCATACCTCTAGGGGTCTGAGTCACTTGAAGTTAATTTATTTTCTTATGCAACTTGATTCCTTTTCACTAAGGCTGAAAAAAAAAATCCATTTCTATGATACATTCCCCCTTCAAAGTCATAACCAACGCTGCTGATTCATGACAAGACTACCATGCCTTCAAAAGTTCAATTAGCTCAATCTGAAATAGAATTTCCAAAGGCAGTGTTGTCCTTTGAGGTAATATAAATGTCAGGAAAAAATGTACTAGCTGAATAAATATCATCCACTTACAGTTAAATACTAAGACTGCAGATGCATTCTACCTATGGCAGTTAAACAAATAGTGCCATATTGTAGAAAAGGTTGCAAATAAGCTTTTTAACCCTGAGCATTCTTTTCAAGAAGAATTGATTATCATAAAAAAATAGGCTTGAAGAGTTCTAAAGTAAGGCACTTCTCGGAGTTGTGTATTTCTTTGTGAAACTTCTTTTGCTTTGTTTGAAATCAAATGCATGAGATTCCATTTCTCTGCTGTCACTGGTTTTTGTGTATTGGTGATATTTTAAGTTCTTCAGTTTCACTGAATTCTGAATTGAACTGCGTATAGAGTTAAAGTGAGAGAAACAACTTTTCCGTTTTGTAAGAGTTTAGCTGTTTTGGTGAATAGAATTTTTGATGCTTAGTGCAGCATCCACAGACCTGCGCTGGACTCTTCACTTTTGTACATCAGGGATGCACCTCCAGAAGGGTTATTTGGAAAGGTGACAGTTGCATGCTTTGTGCAGACTTCACTTCTGTTAACCTGGTAATATGAAAAATGTATTTAGGATAAAAGTAGTCATTGGAAAGGGTGACTGAGAGAAAAAGTGGTTTAAACCTAGCCCAAGGTAACTGGTTTTCTTCTTTCTTTTTTTTTTTAAGGGAGAAAAAAAAAATCCTCCGAAAAACTGTTGAGCTATGGTGACAAACTTAATAAGCTGAGGTGGTTGTGCTTCATTGGCAGGTTTATTTGAATGATTTAGTAAAGTCTTTTATTGTGCAGTAAGTTATGTAACAACACTGGTGCTAGTGGCTTGCCTGCATGGTCTTAAAGACTTTCAGTCAGTTGTTGCAATAAGAGTTTTGTTTCAGAATCTGTTTGCGCTGCTCCTTCTTTTCATGATGCTGGGGAACGTTTGTGTTATGTGGTGTATGCAGCTTACTGTTACAGATCTAAGGCTTAGGTATATTATAGGCTTAAGGTTTTCACGTAAGCGTATGAGCAGGGCAAAGGAGGCAGTGGAAGTCCTCACAAAACATTGCAGAAGCAGTGTGGTAATTTGCAGTTGGATTTTTTTGGGTGTTGTGATTCGCTGACACTAGATTCTCTGGATTCAGTATACTTCATAGAATATTCTTCCAAGTGCTGTCTAGGTACAAAATGGCATGCCCTGTCCAGATGTTGTCAACATCTTGGCATCCTTTCTATGTCACACCTTAATTTAAGACAACATAGAAAGATTTAAGGAGACAGTAAGTGGAGGAAAAGCACTGTGTTTTGTAAATTAAATTGCTTTTGAGAACCCCTTGTTTCAACTGTGGCCTGAAAACCTATGGGTTATGAAAAATATGTAGAAAATAATTAAAGTTGTATTTATGCTTCAGCCAGACTATGATAGGAGAGAATAGGTTGGGATTCCAGTGTTACAGGTGCACAGCTGAAATACATGGGGCAAGGAGGAATAATTTAGTAGGGATGCTTCTTTTTCTCGCAGTAAAGCAATTAAAACAATGGACTGGCTTCAGCATTCTGATCAACAACAATTCCTCAATGAGCCCAAATGGAGAACAGGGCAACCTGTCCATTTTCAGTTCCTGTGCGGTTAAAATGTTGGTGGCATTATGAATCAGTTACTGAAAGCTGTTAGAGCTGTCAGGCATAATCTAAGCCATGCAGTCTATTTTGAAACATTATTCTCAAAATGGCAGATTTTAATATTGCTCACCGTCTTATTTCTACTACTGATTAATGTTTCCAAGATGCGGAGCTGTGATAATGACCTACAGAATCTGGTGTAATAGCTTAAGCATTTTTCCAGGGAGTAATGGAGGGATTTCATATGAACAGCTTGGTTTTAGGTTTAGTGTTGAGAGAAGTAATTACTGCAAAGTAATTACACTGCTGCTATTTTCATTTAGAACATTAAGTGACTATTCCAGCACAATTTAGAATGAAATCTGGTCAGATTTTGATAAAATCACGTAGAAGTATTCACCTGTGAGAATCATGCTCTATCTGATAAACATCCTGGATCAGTAAGTGAAAGTGGTGGTGGAAAACAAACAACACTTCAGATTTCTTACATCGGTCAAGTGACCCTAATGCTACACAAGACTTGGGTATTGAATGAAAAGAGCTGGATGCTGGTTGAAAGTTTTATTTTTTTCCGTGATGTCAGCTTTGAACTTAGTGTGGTATTGGCTTAATATATATTTGACTTTTAATTGCTTAAAATATTAACTAAATGAGATTTATGGCTATTATATTTTGTTCTCAGTGGCATCAGTTTTGGTTTTTTGTTTTGTTTTAAACCTGAGTGAGAATCCCAGCAGGCCAGTGCACAATCAGCATAAATCAGAACTTCTGGCAGTGTTCCTTTGTATCCCAGAACTGTGCTGATCATGGGTTTTGTAAGAACAGGTAAAATAACTTTCAGTTACTCTGCAATGAGTCTGAGTGCCAACTCAACTAACAGTGTTTGTGTCAGAAACCTGGAAAATGCCCTGTGAGTAGGAACTGGCTTTCTGACTATTTATCTTTTGTAATTACCAGAAATATTAGAATGAGCACAGGACTACATGAGCTCAAATTGGCTGCTTTATTATTCACTAAAAAGTTACACCTTTTTGATATCATAATTGGGTACTGTGGAAATGATTAGTGTCCCAAACAGAATTGTGACTTTAAGTGTTGAGTAAGAGAAGAAACTAATTAACACTTGAGCAGGAAATGTTCTCACATTTGAACAATCTCAGCAAGAGGGAAATAACTATCTTGACTTCTTCCTAAAGTAATGTTCTCTAAGTTTTTGAAAACTGTCAAAGTTAAAGTAAGCTAAGAGATGCCTTTCAAGTGTGTCACATGATTGTATGCAGAACATATGCTGTACAAGTACAGTTATTTGGAAGAGCCTCTGGGACAGGGGAATAAAATGTATTTGAAAAGGAAATATCCTGCATCAAATATCAGAAGTATTAGCATAAATTAGATTAATATGGAGTTTGAACAATGGTATATTTTTAAAGCTGCAAATAGCCTGAAAATAATGAACTAACTTTAAACCAATCAAAAATATTCAGAACCTTGCTTCGGGTTTAGAAGTATACTTCTCTTCAGCTTAGAAGTATATTTTTAGTTGAATTGTGACAGAGAATGCTGTAAAACTGATTGAAGTTCAAAACTGTTTTAATTAATAGGTTTATCCAGAAACAACTACTTTGTTTTATAAGGAAAAAGAGATATTTTTTTTCTGTTGTTGATTTTGAAACACTGCTACCACCAAGGCTGCACTGCTTTCTTGATAGGCCAGTGCTATTTAAAGAGCACACAAAAAGCTATCAAAGGAAATAAACAAAGACAGGACTTACATTTCACTTTTTACTAGAGGTGACGGATAACAAATATTGTTTATCTGAAGCTTGTAAAGAATGTGATTAGTTTAGGAGATCAGGCATGGGAAAGGAAAATAGGAACACCTAAATGTGGTAACACTGTGTTTAATAAGCACTTTGTGTGTAATAGGAATCATAAAATCATAGAATCATAGCGTGGTTTGGGTTGGAAGGGACCTTAAAGCTCATCTAGTTCCACCCCCCCCTGCCATGGGCAGGGACACCTTCCGCTAGACCAGGTTGCTCAAAACCCCATCCAGCCTGGCCTTGAACACTTCCAGGGATGGGGCATCCACAACTTCTCTGAGCAATTTGTTCCAGTGCCTCACCGCCCTCATAGTGAAATTTTTTTTCCTAATATCTATTCTAAATCTACCCTCTTCCAGTTTGAAGCCACTACCAGCAATGCTGCATAAGCAGCATTTTGAATTGTGAAAGTCATATTCTGAAGCCATTGACTTGAGATATTTAGATGGGAGTTTCAAAAAGTCAAAGATAAAGGATATGGAAATAGAAATATATGCACAGGAGAGGCTGATCAGAGGCTTTAGGATATGCAAGCTGTGAAATGGGGTTGATAAGTTTATAAAATGTATAAATTGGCAGAAAGACCTGATTGATATTAGGGTAATAGCAAGACTAGAGAAGGATGCCTGGGAAACATACAGCATGAAATAACTAAGACTTGCAATTAACCAAATCATATTTTCCAAAATTAGTGATTACTAGATTCTTATTAAAACCAAAACAAAACTCTTAAGAAAAATAAATCGTTATAGCTTGCCAGTTGATCATAACTTACTATATTCAGGTACTATATGTTTCATTGGTTGCTAGAATTATTTCTGAGCTTCTTGAAGGTATTCAGGAATGTATGATTGCACTAGTAATATTGTGCTGTCCTTGCTCTATGCTGTGGTAAAAAAGGACTTAATTTTTCACTTTGAAATGCTGCTTATCATTCCATGTACTCTTAATCATGTTCTTTCAGCTTTTGACACTTGTATTTTAGTAAATTTCGTGAGTTATTGTTTACTTTTTAGTTCTGCAGTTTTGCATTTCAGTGTTCTTCGCTCTTGTCAGTACCAGAGATATCTGTATCCTTCATTGACTACATTAATGTAGCAGCACTCTTAAGACGGGATTTCTCATTATTTCATGCATTTTCTGAGATTAAGAGACACATCAGACTGGATGGCTCCAGTTGTCAGCTATTTTCTTACTTTAATGAAGTTTAAATTGAGTTTTGTGGCATCATTTTTATATAAGGACTTTAGATTTGATTTTGAATCCTCTGGCATCAATGATTGTGTGAAACAGAGCATCTAATAATATTGCAATCAGAGGAGGTATGGTTAAGTAAAGTATCAGATTGGAATATAGGGTATGTAGGTTCCCTTTACTCTTAGTCTAATAACAGAGCAGCGATGAGACAGGTGCTTCATCTCTGTGTGCTGTAGTTAACCTGCCTATAAAATAGGCATAACTATGCTAATGCATGTGAAGTGCACGCATTAGACTTTTAGAGCACTGTAGGAGAAAAGATTAAAGGCATGATTCCTGTATTATCTCTCTTCAGTCTATTTTGGGAAATCCCAATCAGACTGTTAGACAACTACAGTATTTTGAATAATCTAAATTATTGATACATTGTTTTATCTGTACTTGAGGGTCTTGATTTATTTCAAAACCGAGAAGTAGGTGTGTTCTTCCAAAGAAAGCCAAAGCACATAGTATAAAGAAAAGGTAATGTACTTGAAAAACCTTATGAAACAAGTCAGATCAGTAATCTAACTTTGGTGTGGAAATAAACAGCCCTCTTTAATCTAAAAGTATAGAAAGATATATAAATGTTAACTTGCATCCCTAATTTTTAATCCTTTGTGAAGGTAATCTCTTTTCTCTGAAGTTCTGTCTGTACACTAAGAGTGCGCTTATGGAGTTAGGAGGGTTGTACAACTAGAAATTAGTGAAATACCGATTATACCCAGTTCTCAGTAAAAGCATTAATACAAACTTTAATATGCTCCTAGTAAGTAATAGTAAGATGAAATGAATCTGTTGTTAATCATACTGTCAAATATAGCTCAGCTGTTACAAGGAGTGCAAAGTTATTCTTTGATCCTCCTAGTCTGTCACATGAGGAATATCTGCTCAAAATTCGAGCATGCAGTAAGTATTTGGCAGTAAGAACAGTTCAAAAAAAGTCTGCTTTTAACCTCACTTCATGATGACTGGGCCGCCAAGGTTCCAGCAATGATTGACAGGACAGTAAAAGAGATACTGAACTCTAACCACACCAAAATATAAGGCTATAGGATGATAAATAATACTGTAGTGAGAAACTGGAAATTATTTCTGTTCATGGGCTCTGAAATGTTTGTTTTTCTGTTTCATATCTCACCAACTTGGGCAGGGGACATTCTTCTGTCTGCAACTACATTACTGGGTGGCAGTACTGTAAAACAGAGAGTGGCTGCTGTTTTCAGTGACTTGTCTAGTATAAACAGAAGAATAAAGCCAGTGTAAGAGTAATAATAAAAATAGTATGTAATAACACTGAAAATTACCTCCCTATTCAGGGAATTGCATGAATCATAAATTTCTGTGGTACTTTATCCATAGAGTAAAAGAAAACCAGAAAAACAACACTAACAATAAACCATAGCAAACATAGTAAAATAAGAGTATTTTTTCTGAATAAAAGCACAATATTTTGAACTATGCTGTTTATACAAAGTAGAACAAGTCTAGACACGGAAGGAACAAAGGTTTACTTACAAATATCCAAAATTTGGGTACCTTGGGATGTGGTAGAACTGTATCCCTATTTCAAATCAGTGGGAATTAAATAAACAGAATTTCTGACATCTAGGCAAGATCCTAAAAGATGATGGTACACTGACTTGTTATAGTTTCCTGGAAAATTTTATTTCAGACTCTTTTTTAAGGTCCTGTGTGGTGGTCAGATAACGAAAGTGTTCAGTGGTCAGTTAGGAAGGTAAGAGAAACCTTACTTTAGACAAGGTTACATATGACTTCAGAGAGGTTTAGATGATTATGTTATACTGTATAAATGGAAAATAGTAGTTAAGGCCTCTAGATCTAGAGGCCTCTAGATCTAAAACCTATATATGCAAGATGATGTCTAAAATGAAATAAAAACATTCAGATTCACGCACTATCACTAGTTTTTTGCTATAGACACATGGTGAAAAGATTGAGGGAGGTGAGGGGGTTTTGGTTTTGTTTTTTTTCTTTTGCTTAAGATGAGTTTAAATAGTTTCAGGCTGAGCTTCTCATTAACTAGGAAATCATTAGAATGACATAACTTGAATAGCACCAATGTAACCTGTCAAATGAATAGATCCACAGCCACAATTACTTAAATGCTTTCATGTGCAAAGTGTATCCTCAGACCTTGAACAGAAAGTGTTTCAAATCACGTCCATCTGATAAAGATTCAGTTGACAGCATTGACAGGTTGCAGGTACAAAAGCTATTTTCTGTGTCATCAGCAAATGACAAATCATTGGTCATTAAGTAGAAGAACGGCTATCCAAGAATTTCACTATGTGTTTTTGTATTCTGTAGTATAATTCTTGATATACCACATCCTCGTTGTCTTAACAATTCTGCTTTAAATACCCTGTACCTGCCTTTATAAGGTGGGGGTTTTTTCCTTCTTTTTGTTTTGAAAAAGGTCAATATATAAGCACGTTTATTTGTGTAGAAATAGAAGCAGCCACTGTTCTCCATACTTTTTAGGAACAGTTATTTGAATCAGTTTTTTAAACTCTTATCAAAATGTCAAATCTTTGCCTTCAAGATTGGAATGGAAATTTTAGTTAGGCTTCTGGATTGCCAGTGTTGTAACGTAATATATAATATACATAGAAATACAGAGGCTTCACATGCCAAAAACATTAAATAGTTTTTTTTCATAATAATTGTGACCTTTTTAGACCATTTTAAAATGAGCTTCATAGTTTCTTAATTTTATATACATATAAAAAAGCATATTGTTCTCCTTTGGGAGAAGTCCTGCATATTTTAGTAATAAAACAAATATGTTTTGTAAAACTCCTTAAAATCTCAGCAGGTCTAGCTCATATGTGATATGCATGTGTGATGCTGTCAGTAAGTGATGCCACATTTAGTATCCTATAGTGCATTTGATAAGATTCTACACAATTCTATAGAAACCTTAAAGTGCATGGTAACCTTCTATATTTTTGATAATGTATGGGTGGTATTACATGAATCTTCAGAGGAATCTGATTAATAGTTTTTTCCTGTATAAATTAAACTTGAGAGGCATTATTCTGCTGTAATCAGGCAAAAGCAGCTTAGGTGATTTTGAGCTGACTGTAGTTGGTATGATGCTTCACAATTCACATTCAGGCATGTGGGTATTGATTGAAGAACATCTGTAAATGCATCAGAAAAAAATTATTAATAAGTCATGAAGTTTGAGTTCAGATCAGCCTTGTTTACTTCCTCATTTTAGAAGCATCAGTGCTTCAATTCTGTATTTCAAGTGCATGTGCTAAAGCGACATCTGTCAAAAACAGTGCCTATGGTTGAGAAAGTTGAACTTTTCATGTAGTGCCAACAAATGTAAGTCTCTGATAAGAGCTATATTACCTTGCTGCCAAACACTTGTTGTGAGAGTGGCTAGAATACCTAATGTGGTTGGAAAGCTCGGTGGTCTGCAGGTAATTGGGATGCAGGCAGTGGAAGGAGCAGGGGGAAGGAATACCTCAAGCTGGCCAGGGTTTCCTGTGGACATCCTGGAGTGTGCCAGGAAAGTGCTGACTGCAGGAAGGGCAGAGCTGGTTAAACTTTAGTTTGCAGCCTGGAAAACATGGTGGAAGTTTCTGTAGCTATAGGGCAGGCCAAGGAAGAGGGTATATTCTGCCTATGTATAAGGTCTACGTAAGTAGTGCCAAGAACATCCTCAGTCCTGGGGACACTGCAGAGTGTGAAAGACAGGTGTCCTAAAGTCAGTGAACTCCTTCCCTTGTTTCTACGGATTGTATTTGCTGTATAATGTATAGTTTAGTTGTATGTTTTTAATACTAAGGTAACAAAATAAAATTATCCCTACAAATTTTATGGTCCATATATTAACTAAGATGGAGACTATATCTAGATGTCATTTCATTTCATATAATGAAAATGCATTTATTTTCTATCTAATTGAGAATTAGGATAGCTTTATAAGTCTGCTGTGATATCCCTGAGGACATTGCCAATGAAAATGTAAAACCCACATGGCCTCCACAACTCTCTCCTAAGACCATGTTTTTGTCTCGGAAGTAACACAGTGTAATATGAGATACGGCAGTTGCCAAGGTAACTGTTCTTTTTTAGTTTGATAGCAGCAGGTGAATGATTGCCTGGATATCCACAGTAATTTGCTGGGGCTCTAGTAATTCAGTAAGGATGTACACATTTTTCTTTAGGCTTGTTTTTCTCTTACAGAGACTTTAACTAAAACCCTAATGTACATGATAATTATTAAAATATTATTCAATACTATTAAATGATTATTCTTCCTGTGGTGATGTGTTATTAACATTAATATTTTATTAAGGTTTTAAATGCAGAATTTTAGAGCAAGGTCTTTTTAAGTTATGATGGTTCTTTTCAGAGAAACTTGTTTTCTGATTATTTTTCTTTTAAACTTAGTTTACTGTTTCAAGACCCCTCAAAAACTTTTCTAATTAACTATCATTTAGATCTGGAACTAATGAGACAAAAGCTGCAAGCAGAATTTCTGGTTGGTTTTTATTGTACTGTCCTTTAGTGAAATCGGTAAGATGTTTGAAAATAATACTAATCTCCCATTCTAAATCTGCTGTGGCATTCTCCTGGATTTAAAAGAAAATACACTTAGCAAAGAGGTGTTCGTATTTTGTGTATGGGATGCACGGGAAGGTTTTCATGAAATGTGACAAAGTAATTATTTTCTTGACCACAGGCAGTTTTGTTTTTTTTTTTTTTTTCTCTAAGTTGCTGTTGGTTCGAATCCCATCTGTATAATTAAATACTCCAATTTAGAAGATCCAACCTGTTCTGCATCCTGTGTTCTACTGTATTGTGCCAACTTCATTTTGCATATTTAGACTAAAATTGTCAGGGATTAGAACTGAAGTCTTCAGTGTGTCATAATTAGGTTTCAGATTTAATGTAGTAATAAGACTTACAGCTTTATTGATTCTGTTGGCAGACCCAGAAAGAGAATCTGTTGCATCATTCAGACTCCACTTTGTTAGCTTGTTATATAAACATAATCAGAACATGAATTTCATTAGTTTTCTGTGAAGCAAATCTTAAATTTGGGACAATCTGCATATGTGTTAAAGGTTTCACCTACGTATAAAGTTGACCATACAAGCTTCTGAGCATGTGATATATCTGTGGCCTGAATTCTAAGCTGTTAGAATACCTCAGAATAGAGCAATCCTCCTCTCATAGTCTGAATTTTAGCTCTATATGTGAAATAGCATTTCTTAAAGGAAAAGGAGTTTTTCTTCCTAATTCTGTTACTATTATGAATAGTATCAACATCCCCAAAATAACATTACAAGTAAGCTGTCAGTACATAAATAACATTGCTAAATAAAACCATCAGCCGTACTTGTGAAGACATGGACGAGGCTGGGTCAAAGCTGTTCTACCTGAGAATCAAATCTATGTTTTCAGTGGAATTATTCTGCGAACTGACGGTGATGACACTCTGAAAGATTTGCTGGAAATCTTGTTTGTATTTATTTTCTGTAGGTTTTTTTTTCTGAATGCTTGATTTCTGAAAAGGAGGATTTGTCCTGGAAACAAATCTTTCAAAGCTGCCAGTGAAACGGCTTTATAACAAAAGTGTAGTCTGCTTTCTCTCGGTTACTGAAATAAGTGCAAGGTATGATATTGTTGTGTGGGATAGGCCGTTCTTGGCTCAGAAGTAGATTGCTTCATCCCCCAAAAAAGGGTTGGGGAACAAGTAGATTTGTTTTAAGCATCCATCTTAGCCAAGACTACCATCTGACAGGTAGACTCAACATCTTGACACTATTGTAAATGTTAATGTTAGTGCTGCCTTTGTTTTGATAGCCTTGTCAGACACTTATTCATCAATAGTACTTATTTAAGTAGATCAGACTCCTAAAATTAACAAAACTACTGTAATTCCCTGTCCAAGGATGCATTTCTTTGACTTAGGTCTGTAACTCCTAACAGATGTGATATAGTTGTTTTCTTCTCCCTTTATGACTTGACACTAAATCACGTAGCTCAAGTGAGTGACCAGCAGTGACCGGAGCACAGCTCTAAGATTCTGGGTCAACTTAGAAGTTGCATGAAGTGCATCAGCTGGTAACAAATAAACCTCTACAAGACTTCTGGAGAAACTTTTTTAAAAATTATTTTTTAATGTTTAATTATTGCAATTAATTTCTCTGTCTGCCTATAATGATTTCCAAATTGAAGTCTGCTATTAAACAAAGGCAAGCAAAGAGAATGTAACTTCAGCTGCTAGTAATTTCTGAACAATAGAAAGAAAATACCTTATTGATACATACTTATTCCCTCTCCTTCTACATATCATGCTTTTGATTAATACAGTCTCCCATTAGTAGAGCAGGATGGAAAATAGAGTTCTGGTAATTTCAGTAGTGTAAAACTGACTCTTCAGCATGAAACAATTAATGGTCTAGCTGTGAAGGTTCTGACTTCAGTAAAGTTAATTGTTAAAAACAAAAAAGGCCAAAACAGCCAACAAAACTGCGGGTACGGACATCCTCCTAAAGTTGCATTTCTCTGTAGTAATTGTATTATTACCCACCAAACATGTAATATGCCTCCTACAAACTGTGAGTTGCAGGCATGTGTTTCCTTCAAAACTGACTATTATTGCAAAAGTGAATCATTGAATCATCCATATGTTGTGTTTTTAGGATTCATTTTAGCTTATAAAAGTAAAGGTGGTAGGTACTTACTGAGAATTTTAACAACCCTAGTGAACTGAAAGTTTAAAATACAGACCTGTGAGTCCAGATAATGTTTGAAATGATTCAGTATGACATTTGAGTAGAAGAACCACTTTTTTTTTAAATTATGACATTTAAATTTTGGCTTTCTTATGTCTGCAGAAGCTGCAGAACAAATGGAATATTTACAAAAAGGTAAACAACATAGTAATGCTTCAAAACATGGTAGTATTTTTTGACATGAGTGATCTTTATTAGTTGCCAGAAAACAGTATGTTCTGCAGCAAACTTCTTTGCATCTCACTTCACCTACTCTTCTTGTCGCAGATTTTTGATACCTGAAATGATAGTGTGAATGGCACATGTAAACAACTGCTTAAACAACCTGTTTGCAGGAGTAAGGGTAAAATTATATATATCTCTCTGATTTTCTTAGATTAGTTGCTTCCTCCTTAAAATATAAGTAAAGCAGTTTTCAGGCTACAGATTAGTTTAAAGATTCAACCTCTGTCTCTTGATCAATAACAAATCAGTGTCAGATTAATAAAAATATGTCTGAATGTCTACTAAATTTTGTGTAGTGTTTCAGTGCAACTGCTTCTATGAACACTTTTTTTCCATGTTTAAATGATACAGAAGCAATTTTACTGGCTATAATGTTTGACAAAGTAAACTAGTTTTGAGAAAAACAAGCTGAATATTTGTGAGAAAGCAAGTGCTTGGGCTCATGCAGTCAAGAAGCAGAAATGTATCATTTCATCTGTTTTGAAAGAGCTGAAGTAGTTAACAGCAGTGAGTACTGTGGGTGGAGAGGTAAGTTAAAACAGATTTTAATATGTTTTGGCTAACTGACTATACTACTGAAACAGTTGCATGTTTAATGGTGGAGTTAACTGAGTGTTGTGAGAATCAGAGTTCCTAAAACCTATTTCTAGAAATAAGTTCTGAATGCTGTTTGCCAGGAAATGGGAACCCAGTGTGTGGGTTAGGCTTTGCTGCACTGTGGCGATAGAAATAACATTATAGACTTCGTGTGAATTACTACACTCTTATTAACAGGAGGATATATCAATGTAGTTGTTCTTGAAAAAATATTGGATTTTAAGAGTGTAGACTTCTTCCTTTTGCTTATGAGTACTACTGTGACGTGCCCTTTAGAAAAAGCAAGCTACACTAGTTTGAAAAACTGGTTAATCACAGGTTGAATGTGTATTGGTCCAAACAGCCACCACAAAACAAGTGCTGGTAAAATCCTACTTTGACTTATTTTGATAGCATAAACAGTATTTAGGGACTTAACCACTGGATGAGTGCAAGTGTCATCCAGTGTAATATAAAACTTCATCTCCAGCTTTCAGTAGCCATTCTCAAGTTCTGTATAGTGTGGCTAAATACAATCCAGGCATTTATGAGTGCAGATGGTGTTTTTAACCGGCTGTACCACTGTGATGTAAAAGGAATTCCTTGTAACATAGAAGGGCACCTCATCAGCTGAGGGGAATGTAAGGAGAAGTGGTCTAAATGAGTCAGTGGAAACATCTGTTGCACTCATAAATTTATATGAGGCTGTTCAGCTGTATAGAATTAAAATTATGTTTCACTAACGCTTATTTTAAAAAACCATAAGAGGGTTGCAAATTATAGATGCTGACTGAATTTTAAAATCAAACTAAATGCTTTTTTTTTGTACTGCATTTTTACATCATGATAACGTTGTGTCTCCCTTAATACAGTTAGAAATTAAGTAATTTGGCAAAGAACGTTAATAGGCTTACCCTGCAGCTTTTGTGAAGCGTCATAGTTTGGGCTATCAATGATTAAAAGATTTGGAATACATTCTGTTTATTAATCTTCACTTAAAAAAACCATTAGTGAACAATCTCCTGTTTATCCAAGTTGAAAGTTTCTTTCATATTCCTGCATCTTGGAATTAACAAAATGTTTTTTTAATTAAGCTCCTTATAGGCTTCAATGGTTATTAGATGCAACTGATTTATAAATCAGGTCAATTATTTTACAATATTACTTATATTTTTAGAGAGCTCTTATCAGTGCTGCTAAGGTCATGACAAGAATTTCTATACACTTGAGAATATAGAGAATGAGTCATACACGTATCACAAATGTGAGATTATTTCCTTAAATCTTAATGGCAGAACTCTCATTCGCTTAAGTAAGACTGCATTTAAACCTCTTTTCATCTCTTTTGTTTCTTACCTACAAGTAACTTTCCTAATGCATTTTCAAAGTTGTCCTGTTGTCAGTCCCCAGTAATTTTTCTTCCTGTTTTTCCAGAATGGTTAATTCCAGTCTTTACTCAAGTTGACTACTCATGTGCCCTCTTTCCTTTATAACTGTGAACTGCGTTGATGATGAATCTTTTCCATTTTTCTATCATCATTTTATTCTACAGGTATAGCTCATTCTGCTTTCCTGCTGCAAATACTGTTTCCACTTACTGTTAGCCTTCAACCAAATCTATTACAAGTGCCATAACAAATCGATCTCAGTATCCTAATGACCATTCATTTAAATGCAACAGAGGTTTTGTTATGTCTGTCTTGACTTCCCAATCTAACTGACGTAATTTGCATTTACTAGAAAGTTTCTGAATGCTGTTACATTGTAATTTAAAAATAAAAGTCCTGAAGTAGACTGAAGAACATGCAAGTTGATATTTTGCACTTAAGTTTTTAAAATAACCCATTTAAGATAAATAATTTCATGAATACTTGAAGAGCAGATTACTTACTGGCAATGCTTAGCAACATATTGAAATTGTTGATTGTATCAAAGTATTTGAATATTGATTCAAATGAAACATTGAAATGTACTCATCTTTTTAGTTCTCATTTAAAGAAATTAGTGGTCTGAAATGTGACTGTGTGCACTACTCAGAGAGAAACTTGAATAATTCCTGCTCCTGAAGAAGTACTTCTGTCAGGCCTTGTTCTGCTTGACTTGTATCGTCCTTGGGAGCTGCTTTTTAAAATTGGTGTTTACTTGATATATATTTAATTTTTGGCTGTAAATTTGTCCAAACACGTGCACACATGTACACACATGCCTTCTCTTATGCTAGGAAGATGAGCAGAAAGGGATATTGGGAGGATGTCAATCTGTTTTAGATGGTTGCGACTGACTGTGTACTATAAATCTTCAGCTTGATTGCACCTTCTACTAACATTCACTGGGTCCTGCCTCAAGGTGGAGCTGTTATATTTTCAATGGAGATGAAGACTTGAAAAGCATTTTATTTTCTTCCCCCAAATCCTGTTTCTGATTTGAATAGCTGTATGGGTTATGTTGGTAAAGAAAAATGGCAAGCAATCTTCCTCCCCCTCAGCAAAAGCTGGAGTCAGCAGTGTGTCACACAGGTGGATGGGCCTACGACACTGACTGATTTTTATTCAATCTGACATTACCTTTCAGAGATTCAGGAAGATGCATACCTTTCACTTACACTAGATATCCAGTAGGATTATGACAATATGTGCATACCGGCTGTCAAAAGCAGTGCTATTCTTGTTGTGGCTTTTTGTAATTGGGAACGTTTTCCCAGAAGAGACGATATGTGTGTGTGTATTGTGTTCTAATTAAGACTATAAGAGACAGTTATGGCAGGCTGTCAAATCAATGGGATGCTGGGTATATTTTAGTCTCTGTGCTATAGTCTAAATAACCTTTTAAGGACTCTGTTCTCTCAATGTGGTAAATAAATGGTGAATGTTTTATACTTAATAGGCCTTTGAGTAATGCATTCCATATGGCTTTATTGCTGGAATGAGACCTTCTTATCACTAAATACACAATAATGACATGAGGTCATTTCAGCACAACGAAATAGATGAACAAATTCAGTTTATTGTGAAGTTTAGTTAAACAGGAATACTCTAAAGTAAACATTGGTGGCAAACTTAAGAAAAATTAGGAAAACCTACAAGTACTCACTTATTCTCCTCATCTTTCACCTCTCAGTTTAAATACTGTGAACATATATTGTAGCTGGATTTGTGAAAGTGATACTCACTTCCCTCTTGTTTTTTCTCTTTCATTTAGAGTCTATCTTTATTCTGGTCACTTTAAAAGTTAACTGTGTCACACATTTCAAAAGCTTCTGGCTCTAGACTGTATGAGGGAGAGATCTGGCCAAGCCTCTGTCTTAACAGGTGTAACAAATGACCTGTTTGTAGTTCATTTTGGGGTTTAAAAAAAAAATAAAATAAATTCCAGGTGGTCTCAATTTCAACTAGTGATGACATTTACCAGAAGTGAGACGAAATTAAATCAGGCCCTGAATGGCATGTAAGATCTGAATTGGGAGCAAGACTGGAGGACTGTCTGATGGGCTGGGTACATAGTGCCACACTGGTGCCCTGTGTACTATTGAAGAGGTTCACACTTTGAAGCCAGTATTCTGTATGGAGTTGGGTGACATCTGTTTTGGCAAGGCATTTTTTCACCTAAAAATGCAGGTTCTAGTTGCTAGCAGTATTTGTAAAATTGGGTCAAATTAGCTTTGGCTGGCACAAAAATGGAAAAAGAAATATTCTTGAGTGGTGAAGCATTTCAGCATTCTAAAACAGCATTTTGATCGTTTGAGGCTGGACTGGGGGCAGGGGGACTCAGACATCATGTACAAAACTGAAGACGTAGTCCCTTTTGAAATGCAAGTCTTGGGTTCAGTGGACAGTATCGTTACATGTTAAAATTGGATGATTTTACTAGGGAAGAACTGGTTCCTGTAATCCCATTGCCTCCAAAATATTTTATTTTTCTTACCCGTTACTTAGAACTTTCTTGTAGGAGATGCTTCTGATACATGTATTGATTCATGTAGAGAGAAAATTCACTTCAGGTAAGTACCCTTAACCACTGGAATATATTGGTCAAAACCACCAACAACGCTGATTCATATCTCAGTGATGTAACTGATAATTCCACTTTAATTCGAAATTTAGTTCTTATTCTTAGAAATTACTGGAATAAAAGTATTTTCAGCTGGATGAAATCACTTAGTTTTCCCTAAGCCCTTATTATATTTTACTTTATTTGAAAAAACTGAAAAGTTCTGACATGATTTTTTGAAAAAAATTCTTATTCTGTTTGTTCACAGAAACTTTCTCCTCCCTCTTCCCAGGTTACTCCTGGGCTATCTGAGTACTGGTTAAACATACCCAATACTTAGTTAATTTAGAAGATCTTATCATTAGAAAGAAAATAAATAATGGGAATTCTGTATTCTCTTTGTTATCAAAAATCAAACCATAAATGTCATAAAAATGATCTCTAACTTCTGCTTTCTCAGCATTTAGAAGAAATCATTTGATAGCATGATAGGATTTTATAGGTTTATCTATGAAGAAGTTGAAGAAAATCTAAGTTAAATCTGCTTTATTATTATGCCTTTGATGTAAAACCTGTCCATTTGTGTCCAGCTTGAATGGTGAGGTGAATTTCACAACCGTAGATTACTGCTTAATAAAAAAGGTTGTAGACTGTAGGCTTTTTACGTTTGTTTTATTTTGTTTGGGTTTTTTTTTTTTTTCAACGAGCTTGCTCAGAGAAGGAGTTAAACCTTGGGTTGTGGAATTGGCCTCTTCACCTTAGTCAGAGTGTTGGTTGTCTTGCCTAGTGTTTTTCAGAGTATTTAGGGGCATGTTTACTATTGTTGATGAAAACAGATGTTGAAATTGTCTGCTAATTGGAGTCCCAGGTGTTTTCTATTCTTTGGCTGTGCAGTCAGTCCTGCAGCGGTGGCCCTATTTACCCCCAAGCTTTCTATGACTTTTAGGTGCTCTGAGTCTAGGTTTTGAAGATTAGTTTTGGTTCTGGTCTCACATGCTATTGGTGGTTCTTGGATGGCTCAGGTCTGTTCTGAGAAAGAGGAAGGTAATTCCTTATAGCAATATGCAAAATTACCTGATACTGATTGGACGCTAGCTGGAACTCAGAGCACAGTTTTGTCAGTTCATCCTAAGTTGATGAGAATGACTTTGGACTCACTATCTGACTAAGGAGCGACTGGACACAGACTTGCCAGTTGTCAAGACTGGATTGCATGGGACTTTATTGCGGGACCATTTAGGATGCATTTATGGTTGCTTGCTCTTTGTTTTATAGGTAAGCTTCTAAATTTCAGGGCTTGAGTTCAGAAGAATTAAAATAGGTACAAAATAAACTGTCTATCCTTGTCCCATCTTTCTTCTCAGTTTGTGCTGTAGAACGGAACTTTCTGTCTTTCTGCTCAGCTTTTTATAAGTACTGCAGATAGCAGCATTTAAAAATCAAACTGCCAGTTTCAGTCCACACACTTGCTTCTCTACATCGGTTCTAGTTGGCAGCTTCAGCTCAGCTTGGAGTGGAGTGGCTGGTGTTGTCAGAAGCAACTTTTATTATCCTCTCAGCAAAAGTTATCAGAAAACCATAGCAGAAGGAAGAAGATGAGCTGAATAAGCTTCTAACAGGCTAATAAGGGTAAGTTCATAAATCCAGCAGGGTTTGAATATCTGAAAAGCATACGAATGCTCACATTTCCTGAGAAAGGCTTGCTGTACTGTTCAATCTTTCTGCCAGAACTATGTAGGTGGATAACCCATTTTCACAGATACTGCTCCTCTTCTGTTAGGCAAAGATATGTCATCAGGGAAGAATCCCTAAAATTTATGAACTCCAGACTCGCTTGCATTTTTCAGCCTTTACTGGTATTTTATAAGTACAGATAAAGTAATGAATAGAATATTCAAAACATACCCACATTTTTTTTTAATTTGTGTGTCAGTTTATTAGAGCAGCATTGGTTTCCAGCACTGTTGAATGGTGGTCTAAAGAAATCTCAAAGAGAATAGTTTAATAATGTTAAGAGACCGACTGGATTAGAAAGGTGAAATATAAATCACAGTCAGCTTTTTCTGGACTTGTCCTATCCTTCCTCTCTTTCGATCCTGTGGTCCCAATCCCCAGTTTCCTCCAAATAATTTTCATACAGAATGAACTTGGAACGTTTGCTTGGGATTTTGGCATATTGTGACAACCTACAAATGTCAGCTTGTTTGGATGAACCTGTGCTGGATGAGTAATTATGATGCTTGCGGAAAGTACAATATCTGAGAGTACTGGACTTTTTGCCCATTGAATGGGTACACAGTTAATCTGACACATGCTGAACAGATACCACCTGTATAGAAGAAGAGATCCTATACAGAATACTGTTCTGTGAGCTGATTTTCCAGAATAAATGTCTTTGGCATAGTGGTCTGAAGGAAGGAGAATCTGTAGAAAAAACCCATGGCAAATGAATTCTCTAGTAAAAGTGTTTCAATACATCTGTAAATGTTTATTGGTGCATGACACACACCATGAGTTTTTCTGAAAAGAAAAAAAAAAAATTAAACTCACGAGCTATATTTTCTATCAGTCAGGCTGTTGTCATAGTATCTTCATGCTATTTAAAAGTTCTGGAAACCTTGCCCTTACAACCAAGATAACATTTCTTGAGCATTGAGTTACCCAGTTCTGTTCATGCTCTTTTGCTTTGCCCGTCACCAAATTATTTGTTTGCCTGATCTGTTCCTATGGGAACCATGTGGCTTTAATTACGTGTTATGACATGGGATTGTCTTTTTGCTTTGATAAGATTGCATAATGTCATTCCATCCCTGCAATGAAAAAAAAACCAAGTATTTTTCAGTTGGCATAAAAATATTGTCAGAGGATAAACTAATGATGATACTTCCCTTAGTTCTGTTAGAGTGGTATTTTGGGGCTTTTTTATTTGTTCTATATTTTTGCCCAGGTGTTTCTTGCATGGTTTTAGTCACGTACACTGCCATGGGCAGTGTCAAAGCAAGAGCTCTGTGAGTGCAGTGCTTGAAAAAATAGTTATGACCGGCATTATTCTGGAATGTGCTGTCTGAGAAAAACATTAAAGCCTAGAGAATCTGAAATCCTTAATGGAACTTGTCTGAACCTTTTAGTAATGAATAATTTTCAAGGTATAACACAATATATTAAGGTGAAAGTTGATATAATTTCAGGACTATTTCTCTTTATGTTAAGAGGACTCTGCTAAGGGTAAGCTGCTGAGTAAATTTTGTAAATTACTGCAGGTTCTGAAGTGAATTCCAGTCCTTTTTTTCTTCCCCCCCCCCCCCCTCTTGTTTGAAAGATTTTATGGGAGCTCAGCATAAACCTCTTACAGTAAAAAACAGGGAACTGTATTTAGTTTCTAAGTTAAACTCCTTGAATTAAGAAAGATGTCATGACTTGGTTTGTGTTAAGAAATTACTATAGTTCTTGTGATAAAGCAGTAAGCTTACTTTTTTTCTGGCCCTCTTAATGACAGCTTCCAGAAAAAGTAACCTTACTTTTACAATATACAGAAGATAAGGCGGGGGGTGAGAGGACAGGGAGGAAACCTATTTTTAGTGGTTTTTAGTGCATTCCTTTATGCTACGTGTTTTTCTAACCTGACATAAACAGAAAATTATAACCGTTTCTAACATAATGGCAATACATGTGCTGTTACCTGGTTAGTGAGAAGAGAACGACCTCTTGGTTCCCATTTTATGTCAGAAAAACGTAAACTGTAGTTGTGTAGTCACATCATAGAATCACAGAATGGTTTAGGTTGGAAGGGACCTTGAAGATCATCGAGTTCCAACCCCCCTGCTATGGGCAGGGACACCTCCCGCTAGACCAGGTTGCTCAGAGCCCCATCCAACCTGGCCTCATATTTATGAGTATTTTTTTTAACTTGCAGAGTAGAAAATGCTAATGTTATATCCATGTTGCACCAAACAGCCTTATGATTTCATGAGAACCTTTAGGGTTTTCATGAAAACATAGATTAAAATATAGATTGAAAAGTCAGTATTTTCTTGCGCAGTATTCACAAGAGGATGTGATGGTTAATCTATTTTTGCATTTCTATTAGTCAAGTTGGACCTAATTACTAGTCATGGATCATGACTTAAAATGACTTGTGTATTTGTATAGTTGCTTTTCAAAACCGAAATATTTCTGTTTAGACTTGCCATGCATCTTCAGACAGAGCAATCAATGACTTAGAATACAGGGATTTCTATGCTATCAGTCACACTTGATTTCTTAACATTACTGATCTATAAGTATTAAACTATTTTTTAATTAAAGTATGTACTTACAGAGATGAGTTATGTATGAATAAAGTGGGATTGTTTTATAATTACAGTGCTTTAGGCAACCAAACAAATAATCTAAGTCTGTGGTGTTCATACACAAACTTCCTCTGCAAACTCAGTTTAACCGCTCTTTAATTGTTACAGACTTGTCGAGTACTTGTAACTGCATTTGCCGGAATTAATCGTTATTTTCTGATATTGTGTAATCCTAGGTTTCACTGACTTCAGTTACAATCAACGATGTTTACAATCTCTACAATCAGACTCATTGCAATCTGTATTCCAGTACCCTTTGACTTTTAACAGTAAGCAATAGCCAAATCTGACCTAACAGTTTCAGGACAATAATTGTCATAGTATTCTTTTGCTAATCTTATGTTATTATAGCAATTGGTTTTGCTCATGTCTTATGAAGAGAACTAATTTCTCTCTTGACCTCATATTTGACACTCAATATGTACAGAAAATAACATCCCTGCTGGTAGTTTGTATTGTGAATCACATTCCAAAAAAGAATGTTTAAAGAAAACTAACTACATTATCCCAAATCCCTGTCACTCACCCTTCAGAGTAAGGCCAATGGAAGTTGTTTGTGTTGCATGGCAAGGAAAAGTAGGCTGCTTTCATTCATGGTGGTTAACTTTCCTTTTGCTTTGCTGATGTAATTAATTTTGCAAAAAAAATTAATTTTGCAACATGAACCAGAGAACAACCGTATTTTTAATTAAATATATTTGTGTTTTGGGGAATAGCGTTCCTCTGCCTCTTTCATTGTTTTTGGACATTTTTGTAAAAAAAAAAAAAAAAAAAAATTTCACAAACTTCACCTGAAATAGTCTTCTAAGCTAGGACTTTTTGTGTGGTTTTTGGTGATTTGCCTTGTTTTTGCTAGTTGCATTTTTTTTTTTGATTGGTTTGTAATTTTTTTTGGAAGATTTTTCAAAGTGTTGCAAATGTGTTGTAACAACCTGGTGTACAAAGCTGTTCTGTGCTTAGCATTTTAAGTTTTTAATTTTAATTTTTTTTTTTTAAATCAACTCTTAAGTGCAGTGTTGTTCACACAGTGAAATATTTCTTTCTGGATCATGTCATTTCACTGTGTTACAGTCTCAGTGCCTAAAGCAATTGAACAGCTGTCCTTAGTAGTTTAATGACTTATACAGCAAACACTTGAGCGATTTTAATTCTGAATTTCTACTCGGAAGATAACCTTCCTTTGGAGTAATGCTTAACACTTTAATTGTATTTTAGCTGGATTGGTATTGTAAGTCTGTTCCAATTTTTCTCTAAGGAATATCCTAGTGTATAAGAGTAACAATTTTTGATGACTTCCTGTAGGACAGCATCCACACAGTATGAATTCAACAAACTTCAGAATCTGTAAAGTGCAAGATGCAAACTATCAGACTCATAAACAAAGCAACTTCTTTTTGTCACAAACCTGACAAAAATGCATCAAGTAAAAAAATTGTTTAACTTAATTGCTACCTTATTATTACATGACAGTGGCTTTTTTTATTTTTTGTTTTTCCAGAATTCAATTATTGCAAACACTGAACTGGAGCTTTTTCACTGTAATATTATTAGATATGTTGATCTATATTAGTTTGGGTTTTGCCTTTTTTTTTTCTTTTTATCATGAGCAGTCTAATTGATTATTTTTCTACAATAGTCACGTTAGTGTCACTCACAGTACCACAAATTATTTAGTTTTGCATGGGTACCCTTGACTCTTTCCTGATGCTGGTAAGGTTGTACCCAGTTAATCCAAACTCAGGATTGCATTGCTTTAGCATCTCCTGTAAATACAGCTTTAGTTTAGTAGTAAGAAAGGCAAAAGAGGAAAGCAAAGGCACTAGCAAAAGCAGCAACTTGCTCAAGGTGTTCTGTATTCCTTTGAAACAAATTATGTTGATGGATCTTTGAGCCTTCAGATTTTATTTTCTGTATTAATTCTAAATCTCCCTGTGTTTTTCTGTTGGTGGTAGGATTTGTTTGGTTGGTTTTATTTGTTTGCTTTTTTGATGGGAAGGTTGCTTTGTTGTATAATTAACACCGTTATCTTTTACCTGCATGTAGAAATAATTCAAGCAGTTTGAATACCGTACAGGTCAACTAATCTCCTTTTAGTTTTCATTCCTATTTTTAATGGAGATAGAACTTTTACTCTGTCGTCTGGATTCTTTGCTAACCTTTTCTGTCTCCAAAATATCCACCATTCGTACTCTTAAGTTTATGAAGTTTTAGATATTCGTAAGTTTTTGCAGATTCAGTGATTTCTGTTTTGGCTTAATCTGTACTCTGTTTTATTTTATTTCATCATGGGAATAAATAACATGTTCTACTGTCACCTACTGTACTTAAACCCTTACCCTTGTTAATATTGGGTAGCTACTTAGGGAATGGATGATATTTTGGATGTAAATTGTTGTGAGGGAAATTTAACCGTTTTAATGTTTTTAGATTAAAATTTAAATTTCATTATTGCTACAGAAAAATCATATGGTCATTTCTTCATAGAATCATAGAATTGTCTAGGTTGGAAGAGACCCTTGGGATCATTGAGTCCGACCATCTACCTTACTCTACAAAGTTCTCCCCTACACCATATCCCCCAACACCACATCTAAACGGCTCTTAAACACATCCAGGGATGGTTACTCAACCACCTCCCTGGGCAGCCTGTTCCAATGCCTGACCACTCTTTCTGTGAAAAATTCTTTCCTAATGTTCAGTCTAAATCTACCCTGTTGGAGCTTGAAGCCATTCCCTCTCGTTCTGTCATTAATTACCTGTGAGAAGAGACCAGCACCAACCTCTCTACAGTGTCCTTTCAAGTAGTTGTAGAGAGTGATGAGGTCTCCCCTCAGCCTCCTCTTCCTCAAGCTAAACAGTCCCAGCTCCTTCAACCGCTCTTCATATGATTTGTTTTCTAGGCCCTTCACCAACTTTGTTGTCCTCCTCTGCACTCGCTCCAGCACCTCGATATCTCTCTTGTATCGAGGTGCCCAAAACTGGACACAATACTCGAGGTGTGGCCTCACCAGTGCTGAGTACAGGGGCACAATCACCTCCCTACTTCTGCTGGCCACGCTATTTCTAATACAAGCCAGGATGCCATTGGCTTTTTTGGCTACCTGGGCACACTGCCGGCTCATATTCAGCCGCTTGTCAATTAGAACCCCCAGGTCTCTTTCTGCCAGGCAGCTCTCCAGCCACACTTCCCCAAGCCTGTAGCGCTGCATGGGGTTATTGTGGCCCAAGTGCAGGACCTGGCACTTGCCCTTGTTGAAACTCATACCATTGATCTTGGCCCAATGATCCAATCTATCTAAGTCTCTCTGTAGAGCTTCTCTATCCTCCTGGGAATCAACAGTCCTGCTTAACTTGGTGTCATCTGCGAACTTGCTGATGATACACCCTCTGTCCTTATCGAGATCATCAATAAAGACATTAAACAGAAATGGTCCTAACACTGAGCCCTGAGGCACACCACTTGTGACCAGCCGCCAGCTGGATTTAAATCCATTGAGGACCACTCTTTGGGACCTTCCAATCAGCCATTGCTTGATCCAGCAGATCGTATGCTCATCCAGGCCGTGTGAAGCCAGTTTTTTCCACGAGAATTGTATGGGGTACAGTATCAAATGCTTTTCGAAAGTCCAGGTATACAATATCAACAGCCTTTCCCTCGTCCAGTAATCTGGTTATCTTGTCATAGAAGGCGATCAGGTTCATCTGGCAGGACCTGCCTTCCATAAACCCATGCTGACTAGGCCTGATCCCCTGGTTGCCTATTATGTGGGTTTTGATGGCACTCAAGATGACCTGCTCCATGACCTTCCCTGGTATTGAGGTTAGACTGACAGGTCTATAGTTTCCTGGATCCTCCTTTTTGTCTTTCTTGTAGATGGGTGTTACCTTTGCCACCCTCCAGTCCATTGGGACCTCCCCAGTTAGCCATGACTTCCTGTAAATGATAGAAAGCGGTTTGGCGAGCACATCTGCCAACTCCTTCAGCACTCTTGGGTGTAGCCCATCCGGTCCCATAGACTTGTGTGCATCCAAGCGGCGTAGCAGGTCACTGATCTCTTCCTCTTTAATCATGATGCTCTCATTCTGCTTGCCCTCCCTGTCTCCTATCTCATGAGGCTGGATGTCCAGGGAACAGCTAGTTTCACTGCTAAAGACTGACGCAAAGTAGGCATTGAGCACCTCAGCCTTTTCCTCGTCCTTTGTGACTATGTTTCCCTCTGCATCCAATAAAGGAGGGAGATTTTCCCTAATCCTCCTTTTGTTGTTAATGAATTTATAGAAACATTTTTTATTATCCTTAACAGCTGCAGCTAGGTTAAGCTCTAGCTGTGCTTTGGCTCTCCTTATTTTCTCCCTGCATAGCTTCACTACATCTTTATAGTCTTCATGAGAGACTTGCCCCTTCTTCCAAAGGTCGTGGACTCTCTTTTTGTTTTTGAGATCCAGCAAGAGATCCCTATTTAGCCAGGCTGGCCTCCTTCCCCGCCTACTTGTTTTTCGGCACATGGGAACAGCCTGCTCCTGTGCCTTTAAGACTTCTTTCTTGAAGTATGTCCATCCTTCCTGGACTCCTGTATCCTTAAGGGCATCCTCCCAAGGGATTTTGTCTAGCAGTCTTCTGAACAGATTAAAATTTGCCCTTCGGAAGTCTAAGGTGGCAGTTTTGGTAACCCTTCTCCTTGTTTCTCCAAGGATTGAGAACTCAATCATCTCATGATCACTGTGCCCTAGACGGCCTCTAATCTTTACTTCCCCCAAAAGTTCTTCCCTGTTCACAAGGAGCAGGTCTAGGAGGGCACTTTCCCTGGTCGGCTCACTTATCAGCTGCATGAGGAAGTTATCCTCCACACATTTCAGGAACCTCCTGGATTGTTCCCTGTCTGCCGTGTTGTATTCCCAGCAGATATCGGGGAGGTTAAAGTCCCCCACAAGAACAATGGCAAATGACTGTGATATTCTTCATTTCACAATTTTAAGTAACACTTGGTTAGAAATACTAATCGTCCCATATGCATATGTATGTGTTAGTCTGTATGTATGTCTGTTTACATATATGATATGTAAATGTCATGTTACACTTAGAGCAGTGAGAGTTTTGTCTTCTCTGCCTATCTTGGTATTGTGTTCCCTTATGCCATTTATGAAAGGGCCAAAATGACAACTATCAGAAAAGTTTGCATCAAAGTACACACTGATTTGCCTTATGGAAAAAGCGCAGAAGAGTTGATGTGGCTTTTAATGAGGGGTGTTCCAAGAGATGCATTTTGCTGTTGGAATGTGAGGCAACCCCCTCAAAACCTCAGTATGTGAACATGATCACCTACGATAAACCTCTAGAACTTGTAAATATAATGCATGTAATTCCTGCACTAGCATGGTTAATTATTTTAGTAAATTGCTTGGAAAAATTCCTTTTTGAAACAGAAAATGCAAGTTTTCAATACAAAGCTCTGGTATGGGCAAATTCAGAACTCATGACATAAAAGTTCACATGACATTTAACTGCCAATTAATATTTATTTTACTAGGGTTTTTGTTTTGCCCAGATTCAGAATCCAGTCTGACATAGGTTTTATTTTCAGATTCTCCTTTTTTGTAGCTTAAATGAATTGTTGTCATTCAGGCCACTAAAAAAATCTTTCTTTATCATTTCTTCACTTCAAATCTGATTGAATGTGATTGTATATCACTGGAAATAGAAGAGACAGGGCATGAAAATGCAAGTAGTAGTAGGTTACAGATTATTTTGAGGTTTTCTATCAATGTTCTTTAGATTTTGTTATATTCAGAGATGCAAAATTCATAGAAGAGCAGAGGTAGAATTATCAGTTGGTGGATTGATGTGTAAGGAAACAAAAGGAAAAGGTAGATAGAAAGTGAAATGATCCCATGTTAAGACTCCTACAGTTCTGAACCTGTGTAGTGCACGCTTTATTTCAAGTGTAATTTTTTTTTCTTCAGCATCAAGTTAATTAAATAGGCATTTCCTGCAGGGCTGCATATTCTTTGAAAGCTGTGTGTGCATGACACTTTGGGCTGCTCTCACACCTCCATAATACCTTATTTGCTTTTTGTCTCCTGTAAAAGTTTCCGACTCTTAAATCCTGAATCATCTACTTGAGCTCTGATGGTTACAAGTTATTGTAGCAATAATCAAGAACAAAATACAGGTACTTCAGTAAATTAAACCCTTTGCGGATAACACTTCCTTTTTCCTACCTTCGCTCCCAAGCCTCTAGTTGGGATTGGCTCAGGCAGAGAGGGAAAGTGGTACACACTTTTCATCAATATGAGGAATTCTACAGGTGTTTAAGTAACAGATATGTGCAAATTCATCCCTTCAGCACTTCTAAGAAACTTGTTAGTTTCCTGTGGTGGTAGAAGGAGGAAGCAAAGAATATTGATCTCTGACTGATTGAATTGAACATATATTAAGATTTAAGGTTTGGATTTAAATTCCTAGTATTCGATATTGGAACTTAAGCTCAGTTGATGAAGATATCTGTCCTATGTGGGGATGAAACGGAACTGTGGATGTCAGCAGTAATCACTCAAAATAGTTATGTGGCAAAAAACTTAGAGTAGGAATGAAGGAACTGAAGATTACTTAACCTGTTATGAAAATAAGTGCTGTAGATGAAACAGCTTTGGAAGACATCTATATTTTTGGTTGGATATATTCACCATGCGCTCTGCGTTCAGAAATAGAACTACAATTATCACGACAGGATGAGATGATTTTTTTTTTCAGATTTCAGATTAAAAAGAAATTTGCCAGAAAGAAACTCTGTCAGATATCATACCATAATAATTAAATGTCTTTTAGATCTAGCTTATAATCGTCTTTTCATGGCACCCAAATAGTTTTACTTTGTCTGCTTTCTTAAAAACTTGATTTCATTGCTGAGATGCTAGAGTTGAAGGGAAACTGTAAGAACTTATCTTCTTATGTTTTTTATTTTCATAGGGGCTTTTGGGGAAGTAATCTATTCTTCCATGTGGGTACTTAAAATCTACACATAAAAAGAAAAAACATCTTTTGAATGATTACTCAGAAACATGCGGACCAAGGTTTAAGGGAGAGAGGGGAAAAGAATAGCATTTCATACAATCACTTCTTCAAATATTACACAAAGAAATGTGACTCATCAGTAATGGACCCAGTCCTGCTCATCTGAGAAGAAATAGCTTGCATTTGATTGAGATTTTTTTTCTTTGCTTAACAGCGTGGAAACTGTGTATTTACAAGGCCAACATACTAAGGAGTAGTTCAGTTGCTAAGTTCAGCTTTCAGCTGCTGGCCTTTACAAAGGTGATCCTCATTCCTCCCATCTTCTTTTCTTTAAGGTGAAGACTGGCTCCTGTGGCTGTCTCAACAGCAGTACCTGGAAGTATTTCCCTGACACAGGTGCATTGCACTTTGCATCCCTCTTCCATGTAAGGGAGAATTGTAAACGTGCATCATTCTCTCTCGTACAGCCCCTTCCCCTCCATATCCTGATACCACATGAAGCATGTGAGGATTTGACTGGAAGGAAGCATGACATGTCCCAGGCAGGTTGACCCCCTGGGAACTGGGAGACCAAGGCTGGGGTATGTCCCACAGCATTACACCTTCCTTGAAGTCAAGGCGTAGTGGTTGGCTCTGGGCTTTCTGAGGTGTGGCTTTTGGTTTTACTTTTTCTGGTGGGCGTAAACAAAACCATTTAAGTTTTGACAGTTGTTGCCTGAAGCTTAAGCTCTAATAAGAATCACAAGGAAAATGCCTTTATGTCTGCAGGCACAACCAGTGTGGTGTGCTCAGAACAAACTTACCTGCCGAAACACCAGGGAGTAGGATGATGTTTCTAGGGGTTGCCTCTCGTGTATTAGCAATAGCTGTGGAAAGGTGGACACTCTTAAAATATTTCCCAAAGCATCTAGCTACAAAGTGACATTCTCACTGGACTAGTAAGTACTAAAATATAATGAAAATGATGCTTTCGGGACTTCATATGCTATGAATAGGAGATTCAGAATTTTATGCCTTGATCTAAGGAACTAGAGCATCGCACCCTACACTGTCAAAGCACAAGAAGTATCGGTGGTTTGGGATATGGTGCTGCACTTTGGGTCTTGCCTGGAAACATTTCCTCTCTTACTTTGCACAGCTGGACTTCATAATTAAACTGTTAAGATCTTCCTCTGAGTTTGACAGGATTTAATAAAAAGCTGTTAGTTTTTTTTCATTAGTATTTTCACTAAAATAACCAATTCTGAGCTTTTATGTAGTTAATTTAACAAGAGTTATGGCTTTAAATCTTAAGCATGACCACTGTTTTCCAGAAAAGCATAAAGCAAAGTTCTAGCACGTAAAATTTTTTATGGGTATCTTTCTATTATTTTATTAAAAAAAAAAAAGGCAATTTTTTGGTTACACAAGAAAGTAAAAGTCTTCAAGTCAAAATTCATTTACATGACAATTGCTTAGTGAAAACTTGCCTTGTAGCCATTAAATGTCTCACCTCCCTCATATGTTTCGTTATATGAATTATAGTTCAGAGATACAAAAGAGTAAATTTACATAATAGGTTTTCCATCTGATTTTTAATTATTATTTGTGAAGTGTTTTGGGATTCCTGGATGAAAAAAATTATTAAAGGCTAATACTCTTGTCTGTACTGTCTTATGGAAATAACTATTTATAGGCAGTCATTGCTGCAACAGTGTGTTCTGCATTAACAAAAAAATGTTCAAAGCCTGTTCAAGTCAGCATTTTTCATGGAATGAAAATGTTAAAAGCTAAAGCCAGAAGAAAATTAGGAGCCCAGTGTCAGGTGCTAAATCTACCTTGCCCACCTGCTGCCCAGTTGCAGAGGCAGTTGCTGTCCTTCTTATCACTGTTCCCTGGAATTACATTTGCTCTCTCGTGTAGCTAGCCCATGCCCACAGCTTCACAAACTACGGTATGTTTCTCTTTGATCCCTGCTTGACAAAAAAGGCCAAGTCCTGTGGTTGGAGTTAATGTTCTGTGTATTATTTATATTTTCATCTATGTATACTTCTATTTCTACCTACTGTGCAGTGTAAGATACGCAAACCAGCCTGGGAATGCGGATCGTGGGCTCTTTTCTCCCTGTTGGCCACTAGGCAGTGGTATGAGGATCCCTCTTACCTGTCATTCTGGTCTCCTGAGTTTTATACTTTTGGATGCCTGGCAGACCAGTTTCAACTAAAGGAAATACCCCATAGATTCATAGTTGGGTCATTTTTTGGAAAAGTTGATTTATCTCCACATGCTGAAGAAGTCTAGAATTTAAGACTTGTACTTATTAGAAGGTGGCCAATACTTCATTTTCCAGCATGTTTTGGTTTGAACTTTGTATGCTACGTAAGCTCAGAGCATGGCTAGAAAATTAGGCCCTTCAGGAGATGTAGGTAAGGATTGCCAAGTTTCTGGATACCAAATGGATTTGGGCAGAAAAGAGTAGCTGCCAGGTCCACCAAAGCAGCGTTGTAGAAGGTATTGATGCAAGGGTAGATTTTTTTTTTTTTTTAAATGGATAAAAAAGATTTCAGAAATCTGTGATGCGTGGGAGGTCTTGAGTGCTTATACAGGCATGTAAGATGTCAGACCTTGAAATTCCAAGGTGTTTCACTGCTGCTTTTGACTTGGCTGTGACTGCCCAGCTACTTTGTCATAACTGCAAGACTCCAAATATGTGCATGGGAATAAGAAGAAAAAAGGAGGGGGGAGTCCCATTAAAACCAAACTGGAAATCTGGCCCATAAAATGTCAGTTGGACACTGATTGCTCTTCCCCAACGGGTAGTTAAATAAAACAGTTTCCTGATGTTGCCCCTCAATAACATGACATTGTTTCCATTAATTTACTGTCTGGCACGTGCTCCTTTCTCATCATAGGTGTGATCCAGCATTGTGACATGGACAGCTGCTGGGTTGGCTCATGCAGGGCTGTGGGTGGTCTAGCATGGCTTCTAGCTAGACTAGTGATCCAGTCTTGTAATTTGTCACCTTTTTCTGGCACTTGTAGTGAGGAGGTGAAGAAATTCTAGACTTTAAAAAAAAAAAAAAAAAAAAAAAAAAAATCTGTCCAAAGCTGCCCCCCTCATCTCACTGGCAGCTCTTCACAAACAGCCGAGGTGCGCTCTCAGCTCGGCGAGAGGCTGGGCTGTCGTTATTGCTCCCTGCTCTGGGGGAAGTAAGTCCAGGGCTTTAGCACCATTAGTTTGGCACTGTTGCTGAAGTTTACTGAATTTCTAAACCTGAAGGAAGCTCACATCAGTTTGCCTGTTTACCAATTTGCTCACATCAATTTTTGTTTGGTCTGCCTAAGTAAACAATGTAACTCCATAATATGTCAAAGTATTGCACAATAGACTGTTTGGTTTTCTTTTTTCTGCTTTGGTTTTGTCTTTTTAGCAGACTGTCCCATATTTGCTGGTTTACCTGATTCTGTTTGTTGCTCTAGAAGACTTGACACAGAAGACAGCTTAACCATCAGATGGGAGCACATATGTTCCTAGTTCTGTTTGCATTAGGATGTTTTGTGATGACTACAGCCAATATCAGCTTTCTGTTAATACAGTGGTCTAAACAGTGGAAAAAACCCAAATTTTTAAGTCGTTAGCTATCAAGGCCTTGTTGTTAATCATATCTTTTAAACCATAAAAGTATATATGATTGAATATAGAAACCTTAACAATCTGCAGACAAAGAAACACTACCGAAATTACTTTTGGGCAACTTTTATTTGTCTGCTAGGTGAGTATTAGTTCTTGAGGATAGCACCAATGACATGGTGGAAATGGAATTTCTTTTTTTTTTTTTTTTTTTCTGGTGTATGCAACTGGTACTCCTGATGTGTATCTTACGGACTTGGCTGACGTGAGCCTGGAAGCAGTGCTTGCCTTCTCTCAGAGAGGAAAAAAAAGTTCAACATTTTATTTTCTTTTATTTTATTGTGTCATGAGATATTGAATATACTTTTGGCTACACCACTTGGTTGTGTGGCTACAGGTAAGAGATCTAGTCCAACTGTCCCTTGCTGCCACAGATAAAAATCGTGTGCATTTCAGGAGAGCTGGTTATCACTTTGACTACAAGAATAGCCTTACAGTACTTTGTTCTTTTTCTACTACGTTCTTCTATTTTTTCATTTATGCATCTTCAGAATGATGTCTATAAAAACAGCTGCTTAACAGATGTGGTTTTAATGTAATATAAGATTACAGTTTAACAATTTACTGTAATGAAGTTAATATCAAGTACTAAATAGAAAGCAGTTTCAAACACATTCAGAAATGGCTGGATATTATTTTGCCAGAATGCTTTGCAATAGAAAGATGCTCTTTTAACTTAATTAAATAGTTTTTTAAAGTGACTATTTCCCATTTTGAAAATTTTTGACTTGTTGGGGGAAAAAAAAAGATGCAGAATTTTTTTGTGGTGCTTCTCTCCCTTTCCTTCTCCTGCCCCCACGAGTTGCAAGGAAACTGAGAAATAACTACCAAGTATCTCATGTGAATTAGTTCAGGTGCCTCATGCCCCGCATACTTGTCCCTGAAGGCCGAGTTCTCAATTTAGATTGTTTCTCGTGATATGCTGCAGAGATCCCATAAGATCAGAGGGCTTTTTTAGTGGTTTAAAAAGGATGAAAAAGTTGAACAGTTTTTGTAAGGGACCATGGAACTGTTTCTTAACTAAATATTTTATTTTATCTGAAACATTTGTAATTCTAATATTTTTTATTCTAATATATTTGTTCTAATAATTGAAAAATTGCTGTTTCCCATTGGGAAGAACGATACACCTTTTCTGCTGTATCTAATTCCACAACTAGTGGTTCAATGTTTCTATTTTGATCTTGAATTTAGGTTATAATATTTCTTCCATTAGCACATAGTATTTCAGCAGTCATTATTATAGCAAATGTCTTCAAGAAGAATATATTTTCTCTTAGTCTTTTGGCGAAAACCACAACCACTGACTGCTGCTTCTCATGCCCATGTCACAAACTAACAAAATACAGTAGTAGTATTTCCAGATACTGCTGTCTAACAGTATGTAACAGAATAAATGCTGCCTTGCAAATGCTTCCTTATTGTTGCCTCTCTTTCCATGCAAATTAACTTATTAAAGTTAAATAATGAAATTAGTTATATTTAACATGTAGATAGTTGGCAGGCCATGGATCCTCAGCCCCCAGAGTTCACAGGCAGGCTTTGGGGCTGCAGCAATTTCACTCCTCTTAAAATACCATGTAGAAGGGATATTCTGAAGCAGAAAAGGCTGAAAAAGCTCAACTTCAAAGCTTTCGCTTCTCATACTATGTGATACCTGAAGAACGGGTTTCTGATGGCAGCAACTCAGTCAAATCTGACTATTGGGATGTAATCTTCCCCAGTTTAAGAAGGTCCCCAGTGGCTTCAATTAGAGTAGCATTGGACATCTAGCTGCTGGAAGTAAGAGGCATTAGTTACGTTGTGTACTACAAAGCCTTTTATAATTTTCAGAATATCAGTGTTAGAAGTGGGTACTTATCTCATTATGTGCAACAGGAGATCTTTGCTGTGGTCAGAGAGAGCTTGTCTTCCTGATTCTTGACTTCAGGCCAGATCTAAAAAATTTCTGCAGGGAATTTTAAGTTTTGCTCCCAAATCCACACTGTTGAGAGTGAACAAAGTATTGTGCAGGTTGGCCAAAATGTAAATTGGCAATAATCTTGTCTCAGAACAGGAGGAGCTTGGAAAAAGTGGTTTATGTAGTTTGTTCAGTTACAGGTGAGCACATGATATTTGATTGCCTTTCTGGGAGAGAGTGACTAGTGAGGAAAAGACAAAAAAAATAAAATAAAATTAAAACCCCTGAATGAATGCCATTTAAATTGCGTTGAGTTTATTGACACTTAAGGTTTGAGATGTTGGTTCTGCACTTGGCTTCATCAAGCAAAAATAGTTTTTCCTCCTCCCCTCTGTGATTCATATCTTGGAAAACATAGTTGTTTTTGAAACAACTGATGTATTGTCTTAGTATTCCTGCCATGGTGCCAAAATCATTTCTCTCAGAATAACTGATCATGATCCCATGAATACTGCTGTTCATCCTTACATTAGAAAAAGAAGTGTAATATCAAAAGAGAATTGTGTAACTTAAAATAATAAATCCAAACCCTTAATAAGTGACTGAAGAAGGATAGAGAGGGACAAAGTAAAATATGTTTAGTAGAAATATAAACATATCCTAACTCTTTATTGCATTGATTTAGAATATCTCACCCTTTATAACTTTCCCATAACACTTGCACTACTGAAATGTTGCAAACCATTTATTTTTTATTTTTCTGATGATCAGAGAAAATAAGCAGACTGAGAAAGAGCAGAAAGAGCTGCTTGTCAAAGCACGTCATAATTATTTGGTAACTTGCATACCAGGTGTCAGCTTTTTACTTTTCTAAGCAAGCTCTACATTTGTACAGCAGCTTTGAATGTTTTTTTCTTTTACCCTAAATACATAAAACTATTTTAAAGTGAAGAGAACTGGGGGGAGGCGGAATGAAACATAGCAACTGGTCATAATGAGGTGTTTGTGTTGATTTGCAAGCCAATTGATAATATACCACTGTATTTTAGGGCACTGCAAGGATGCTTCTCAATATAGAAGTTTCCACAGTAATTTTACTCCTGGAAATTACATAATACCAAGAATTCCAGAACACAAAAATGTGCATCTGTATTATGATACTGGCAGCTGAAATAGCAGTCCCTAAACTCTGTTAGGAATATTTAATGCTGGAATTTTTGAAGGTAAAAAAGCCATCACACTTTATATTTGTGCCATATAACATTAAGGAGTAAAATTTCTAACTGAAACAAGTCAATTTCATATTTAAAATTAATTCATTCCTGCCAGTCTGCACCTCATTCATACTGTTCTTAAACTAAAAGGCACTATAAAATAGAATATGTTCAAAGCATTATGTTCAGATCTGAAATATCTTGCTCCTGCTAAGGGATGCTTAAATGTGATGATTTTTTTAATTTTTCAAATGACACTTAAAATTTCTCAAAAGTGTGAAACAGACTATTTGAATGAGAAAATACAGATTGCACCAGAAGGATTTGTGTAGGAAGGTTCTACTCCTATTCCACATTTTATTCTTGGGAAAAATAAGATAAAATCTCATAGGAAGAACTTTAAGTCTTTAAAAAAGAGAGCATTCTCATTTTGGTTTTTTTTTTGTTTTTGTTTGTTTGTTGTTTTGTTCCTTACTTGTTTTGCTTAGAAGGAAGTATGGCTCAATGTGAGAGGGAAAATATCGAAGCCCTATTAAATGTCAGGTCCTGTGAACCCATGCTAGTGAAGAACATAATTTATATGTTATTTCTGGAAGTATCTAGAAGTTGTTGAGTCAACAAATGAAGTGTTTTATATTGCAGGTGCATATGTGAAACAGCAGTTACAGTGACTCACTGCTGGGAACAAGTTAAAGTTGTAAATCAAAGAAGAGCACAAGGTGCAAGCAGTCACGCATTCAGGAAGGGGGCAAAGCCTGCAACCATTCTGTCAGCTACTTCTTCCCACTTGGATTGCACTTGTCATTTATTTCTCTTTGTGGTGAGTAATCCTGCACTCGTGTACCAGTATTGTCTCCTGAATATCACCCAGCAGAAATACAGCCCTGACATTTCTGGTCACAATTAAGTGAGGGGGCAAAAATGTTGGAAATCAGAACTGTCATGTAACAATTATTGGAAGTATCTGATCACCAAGAATACTAGTCAAACATAACATTTTTACTGTTGCAAAAAATATCAATTCAGATTGCATTTTGCTAATGAAAGCAAAATTTTCATTCTATTAAAGCCAACCGCATCTTCCTGAAAACTGAAAGAGTACACTAAAACAATATTAATCTTTAAAATGATGTTACTTAGAGCTAATATATAGTACGAGTGTTTTGTTGATGGTTGAGCACAAAGGAGAGAATAAAGTTAGAACTGAATGAGAGGAGCAGGAAGTTAGAAAGAATCCTTGGCTCTGCAGAAATGAAGCATAGTATTTGCTTCCAGTTTTGCAATGTAGGAAGAAAACTGATGTGGATTATTGTGCTGTATTTTTTTTTTGCATCACATTGCTGCTGATACAGTTTATTGCATCTACAAAGAGAAGAATTCTTCTAGTTAAAGAAGGGGGGAGCGGGGGAGGAGGGGCAGGAGGGAAGGGAAATTACTAGTGTTCTCATAAGAGCTTGATATGTTTTCCCTTCAGACATTTGGAAGATTAAAGCTTTTTTGTTTTCTTTTTTTTTTCCCAGTGTTTAAGTGTTAAGTTGTTATAAGGGTTTATGTGGAACAGGCTCACCAAGTCCAAAATCTAGGTCTTCAAAGCACTTGTACAGTTAACTGTCAAATTTTAGAAGCACCTCAATGTCATATTCTCTGAAGTTATTAAGATTAAATATCTCTGGGTGCCCCACAGAAGCTGGTAAGCATATCAGCGTTTAACTTGATATTGTAACAAGAAACTGCACTGAGGCTTTGCATTCGGATATTTTGATAAATTGAATTTGGGCCCATTTTAAGGACTTCTTACCTCGTCAGAGAAAAAATGAAAATCAGGATTTAGAGGCTTTATTATTGTGAGATATCAGTAACTTCTTTTTTTAAAAAAAGAAGTTTCAGCTTCTCCACAAAAAGAAGGAAAATATTTTGTGTTGCATAAAAGATTAAATCTTGAAACTTGAATTCCTTAGTACACGAGGGGGTTCAAAATAGATCTCAGCAAAAAATACTCCTGTTGATACAATTAATCGCATTTCATCTGATTTCTTCTTGGTCTGTAGTGAACTACATTATTTCAATAGATTGATTTTTTTTTTGAGGACTTGTTTATGTTGTGAACCACAGGAACTATGGCAGAATGGGAATAGATAAACCAAAGGTTCTGTTAGCCAGTGCAGACTGGAGATGAGATTTATTCTAGATTATGCAGGTACTGCAGTAGCATGACATTAATAACCCAGCTCATTCAGAACATGTCTTGAACTCCAGCCTGTGGTTTTGGACCTCAGCCAAGACTTACAAGAGTGCAATAAGTAAGGTAGGGTTTGCTCAGCTGCAGGTTCGCTGTGTTACCAAGAGCTGACCTATTATTGTTTCATTCACTAGCCACTCTTTCAGAAATGTCAAAAATTACTTAAAAGAAGGAAGATGGGAGATCCCAGTGCTTGCTGAAAATGAAAGAAAAGCAATTCCAGCTATATTGGCCTATTTATAATAACCAATTCAGTAAAGTTAATTGAGCTTGAAGTTTGAAGAACTTGAAAGCCTGTGGTGAGGATCATTTGAAATCCAGTACCACGCAGTATCATGCCTGCACTTTCTGAAAAGTAGTCTCATAAATGGAAACAGAAACAGAAAATTAACGAGAGAGGGGGTTTTGTTTTGTTTTTCTTCCATGAAGTACTCTTTCCCTGTCTGGCAGCAGAATAATTTTTCTTTAATAATAAGTTAAAGTTAAAAGTATTGGAACCTAAATTATTTTGATTACTCTACGTTATGACACTTGTCAGAAGTTTCTTTGCAACATATTAGAACATAGCTCATATGAAAACTTCTATAGAAAATGAAACTCTGTTTTGTTGGAGCCATTTTAGTGGGATTTACTTACAATTTGAATTATTTTAGGGGGTGCATTAAATGCTATAGTTAAATATAAATCATTTCACTAAAGACTTGGGATCTTATGTGCTTATTTTTCTTCTCATTTTTCTTAGTCTTGAAAAAGAGAACCTAAGTATTCACCATTTAATTAATGAATAAATCCATGTGTTAGAGCAACTTTGTAGCTATCTACTGTTTTTGTTATGCTAGTTATTGAAACATAAGTTTCACTTATGCTTAGGGCTGAGTGATGGTTAACAAGTGTACCTCACAGCAGTCTTCAAGGTTTCATTCTACATTGTCACAGAGAGCAAATATAGAGAACGTTTCTGAGCTTTTATTATACATAGTTCAGAGTGCTGCCCTGTGGTATAGAACAGTATGTTTCAAGTATCTGATTTAGACTAATGTTTTTCGTCCTAGATCACCTCACATCAGACAGTCTCTATGAATAAGGAATCTGAACCTTATCTCCATTTCAGGCACATGGTTGAATCATCCAGTTATAAACAGTGTGTGATGTTGCGTTATGAAAGCTGTTTCAGGTTTCTTATGAAGTTTTCCATACATTATCAGAACTTTCATCCTTATAATGCTAATGTATTTGATTAGTCAACAACAGATTAGAGAGATCAACATGAAAATTACTTAGCCAACTAGAGAGGAGAATAGAATTTGTTAGCATCAAAACACAAACATTGGCAAGAATTATGAAAGCTGCATTTTTATACAATATTGGATTAGTATGTAAGTATCATTAATATAGTAAGTATAGTTTTGCAGGTGAAAAAGAGCTCTTCATATATGGTTATTTTCAAGACAAGTAAGCAGGATAAATATAAATATGAGGTCCATTTGAAAGATGCAGGAATCTCAAATCTTCACCTTGTGGAAAAATGGAATTGAATTATGAATACTATGGAAATACACCAACACAAGGGAACTTTCAAAGCATTTTCGTCTAGCAAACATGGTGCTTATGACCTACAAAACTAAATGGGGTCTTGTGCTTCCAGATCTAACCTTTCAGCTCTGTTAGACTTAAGAGGAGGAAGCGAAGGATTTGATCTTTTTAGAAAAACAAAACCCATTGTAGAATATTATGATGCCTGTTAGATTCAAGGTGCAACTGCAGTAATCATTTATGGCTTTTCTCCACCACGCAATGTTTTCTCTGCTTTATTTCAGCAATAGTCATTCATAGCCTCTTATTACTCTGCAATCGAAAAAAAAGATATACTAGGTCTGATTACATCCCTCTTACCTTATTTTTACAACATAGTTTTCTAACTATGGAAAAAAATGGGGCTGCAACTTCAGATGTTCTAGAAGATGCGTTGGAGATGTGATTATAAAGTAGGGGAAGACCGTGAAAAAGAAAAGCTAAAAGCTTCCCAAAGCTAGGATGCATTTTGTCTCTGATAAGTATTTATGGATAACTTCAACTTCTCTTTTATATCTATATGCTGTCAGGTATGCTTCAAAGGAAAAAAAGTAGAGTGCCAAGTTCCCTTAAGATGTATTTCTTTGTTTTCCTTAAAACCAAGAACAACTGTGGTGCCAACCTAATTTCTGTTGTGAAATTGCTTCTGTGATATATAAGAAACAAAAGAAGCATTTTACAGTCCAGGGAATTTCATTGTTTCTTTCATGGCTTGCTGTGTTAAAAAAAAAAAAAAAAAGAGCAGGAGAAAACAATTCACTTACTTTTCCCCTTAAAGCTATTGCATTGAGAATTATTTACGCAGGCCTTATGGACTTTCATGGAATTTTAATAGCTGTACTGTTGCATATGCATGAAAGTCCTCTATCATTCTGTGCTAAACTAGATACCTACATTTTAACTATTAGCTTATTGATAAGTCTAAAATGAACCAGTTTTAATGTGGAAAAAATATCACAACCTTATATAATTACCTATTTCCTTTCCACTAATCCATTTAATAGTGTTGGTATTTTATTGTATTTAAACAAATATTCTATTCCATTATATATGATAACAAAGGAGATGTAACCAGTGGTTATTCACATAAATTCTAAACATGACAGGGCATTCTTGAATTGTATTTTCAACAGGTTTTTATTTTGTGAGTTCATCTGTAGTACTGGCAGTAAGTGTGTAAATTTATAGTGTTGAGGCTACTGAAACACTGTTCTTCTAGAACATTCAGCTTCATGCATGTATGTCCAATCTTTTTCAACATAATTATGTTTAAAATATTGTGGGTGACTAACCATACCTATATGTGTGCCTGATAATGTAGTTGATGTCAAATGAGGCAAGACTCTGGGCTGGGGACGCCAGCCAGGTCACATTCAAAATGATGGCATGCCCTCTTGCCATCTTTCCTGAAGACGCGTTAGTATCTATATGTCCTAGAATTCAGGGACATTACTTTACCTTGATCACAACTCTTGCTTTTACTCCAGGGCTTCCCACTCTGTATCTCACAGATGCAATACCAGTGGAAAAGAGCAAAGGAAAGTTCTGGGAGTACGTTAATGGGGGGGCTGAAGAGTACAGAGGTCCAAACACACATGAAAGTAGGTGTAATGAATTCGTCTAGATCCTTCAAGTATTGCTTGTGGTTTTGTTCCGGTTCTATAGATGTTATATCAATGTGAAGGGAAAGTATTAATTAGATGATATCTTAATGGTTTTCCATTGAAGATCATTGAGCAGTGACAAAGGTACCTCCTACAGAAGTTAATAAGGACAGTTATTTGCAGGCATTCTTTAAATGTCTGTCTGTTACGGTTTGAGAAACCCATAGCAATTTATTGTTGTTTAGACAATTATTCTGTCACCCAATGACCCCTCCCCACCTGGGAAGGGGAATTGGTAAAAAACAAGAAAACCCAGGAGCTGAAGTATAAACAGATTTAATAGAGTAAGATTAGGTAATTAACATCAATAAAACTAAAGAACCAATATTAATCCAGATACCAATACAGAATATGCAAAGATTATACTCAGCCAATTATATCCTTAGGAAGCTGTGCACTCCCAGCAGTGGGCAGCAAATGTTGGACGCTGCGAGCGCTATGGCTTCGGGAGGAAGGGAAGGGCTCAGGGGTCCAGCACCGGGGCACAAAGTTCTCAGGATGGCAGCCATCAAGGGAGAGAGGAAACTTCTCAGCAAACTCTCTAATTTATAGTGAATGTGACGTTCATGGTATGAAATAACCCTATTGGCCACCTTGGGTCAATGTCTCAGGTCTTGGTCCTCCTCATCGCTGCACCTCGCAAGCTCAAAAACACTGAGACCTTGAAACCTACATCCCATAGCTGGCTATAAAGTAAATATTTTCACAAATTCAGACACTAGAGTCTTCTAAAAGTGCAGTCTTCCCAAGTATTAGAAGAGAAATTAGTTTTGTGTCGCTCAAACCAGGACACTGTCAAAACATGTTCCTGTATAAGTCTGCTTTTAGTATTCTGGGTTTTTTCTTTACACATTAGTCACAGAATCACAGAATGGTCAGGGTTGGAAGGGACCTCTGGAGATCATCTAAGTCCAACCCCCCTGCCACAGCAGGGACACCTACAGCAGTTGCACAGGACGGCGTCCAGGTGGGTTTGGAATGTCTCCAGTGTGGGAGACTCCACCACCTCTCTGGGCAGCCTGTGCCAGTGCTCTGCCACCCTCAAAGGAAAGAAGTTCCTCCTCATGTTTAAGATGGAACTTCTATGTTCAAGTATTTGCCTGTTACCTCTTGTCCTAGTTAATGCCAGGAGAAAGATGAACTTCATATACCTAGTTGAATAAGTGCATTCACCCTGTTTTTTTAATGGAAGGAAAGTGGATAGTTGTGAGTTAGCCTGCTTAATTTTATCTATTTAACCTCTAGTAGAATTTTGTACTTTGACTCAGGTGGCCTCTGTGACTGTTGAAAAAAATGTTCCTATTTCCAAAAATTGTGAAGCATCTGCATTTGATCTATTTTGTTTTAAAGAAATTAATGAGGAGAATAGATATCCAGGTTCAGTGCCTGCTTTTACTGAGTTTCCCTGGAGTCTGCTTAAATTGGACTTCCACTAATTCTCTCAAAAAGAAAGTTACTTCTTAGTTGTCAGTGGTTGAATCCACGTGGTTAAGCGTTATGGTGAAGAGAGAACTGCCTGGCAATAGCAGTGGGTTTTG
Organism: Pluvialis apricaria; assembly: GCA_017639485.1. Classification (NCBI taxonomy): domain Eukaryota; kingdom Metazoa; phylum Chordata; class Aves; order Charadriiformes; family Charadriidae; genus Pluvialis; species Pluvialis apricaria. Next base: position 48,310,614 of record CM030010.1, on the reverse strand, counting down.
AAATGCTTTGTTTACAACTATGGAGTCCTATTCATCTTGAGTTAAATTTTTGAGAGGAAGATGAAGGATATTGTGTTTATTAATTCGTATATACCTACTATATGCCCATAGGCACAGCTGTAACAGATACTTCTAGTCAAAAGAATTTAATCTTCGTGTGCAATTATATGAACAGAACATATCAAAGTATTGCATTTCCTATGAGATATGATCCTTCTGTGCATGAAAATATTTTATTTCCTAGCTAGTCATGCTGTAGGCTCTGAAGTGAAAGTTGGTTTTATCTAAAGAAAAAGACCAGTTGTGATTTAAATGGATTTATCATCTTTGGTCTTCTTTAAGCTTTAACCTAGATTTAGTTTCAATCTATATTTAGTCTAAATCTAAAGAAAAAAATGAACAGTTTGGTTCTGCATTGATCAAAATGTATAGATCTGAAAAAAACGGAAATAATTATTATTGTCAGGTGTTTTCTTTGTGTTTTGGGTGGCAAGTTTTTCCTAATATCTTATAATATAAATACTTTCTTGCCCTTTCTAGTTATCATAGTGGTCTATCTTTTACCCTGTATTAATAAAGAACATCTTTTTGGTCATAGCCATAGTAAGTGTGTAAACCAAAGTATTCTTCTCTTACTACAGCTGTTTTCCCTGTGTATGCTTGAGGCACAGTAGCAGTGGAATATGAAGGAAACACAATGCTTATTTTCTGTTAGACACCTTTCGTATAGTACTAAATAGAGTTTCAAATGAGGGAAACAGCTTGTGAGTCATTGTGCTGACAAAATCCAATCTTTCTACTTAAATTTCTGAAATTCCTTCGTTTTTGCAATGTAACTGTGTTTTACAGAAAGGAAATAAAAACACTGCTGTAGAAAGAAAAAAGAAAAAGTGTCTTAGGAAGTAAATATTAATGCTGACCTTCTAATAAAAAGTGCATATGAGCAAAAAGAAATCTGTAGGATGCTCTAGCATATGTTTCCTTGTATCTTCAAAACATTCACTGCCTAATCTTTTTCTGTTTTGATTTCATGCAGTAGCTTTTATAAATGAAAATGCCCAGTCTAACCATTTATGTTTCATCAAGTTAGCCTGTTAGAATATTATTAAAGAAGAGAGTAATGATGCATAAAAAGATTAAATTGGTAATGCAATAGTAATATTTTTTCAGACACAGAGCAACTACAAAATGTGGAAAAGATTTTGGTTCTATTATTAAATGCTTGCTAAGGCAGTGAGTGCTTCAGAGAAGAGTAGAAAGCGTCAGTCATCCATTTCAGTGTTAGAGTACACAGAAGTGCTTTAAGAGCTACTGGAGACCATGGGTTTCAGACCACAACTGCACCCTTTCACAACAGCTTTCAATTAAAATGGTAGATGTTTGTGTCCCTTCCCACCTACACCCTGTGGCCACTACTGTGAGTGAAAGCCTGTTCCTAAACCTGACTTTTTAATGGCTAGAAATCTTCTTTTAATAGGCAGTTTCCATCTACTCTTTCTTGCTCCAGTGTTGTTCTCTATAACTATTCCTGCTCTGAATGTGTTTATTGATACCTTTCGTAGCTTTTTTCTCAACCTTTATCTTGTGCTCTTGATGTCCATTTGATAAATAAATCTGTTAGCTATTGTATTCAGGATTATTCTACAGTCTGTCTCTGGAAAGTCAGTCTCTCATAATGATGTGATTCTTCATGGTATCCATTTTTTAATAGCATTATATAGATCTCTAGCATATCCAGCATATCTAACACATCTGTGTAGGGTACGGGGGGAAGGAAATGGATGCCGCTAAACTTCCTTTATTACCTTTGTCAATTTTCTTTTTTTAAATTTCCTTCATGAAACTGATTCTTTTCTACTATTTTGTTGATCACCAACAAAACGTTGGAAGTTTTGCGTCTCTGTAGTGCAGAAGATACGTTTTCTTATTGCCATTTTTTGCCTTTATCAGGTGGCAACATCTTTTAATTTCAAACCATGTCATTATATTAAAATGGGTAATATCACTGCCATGGATAGATATACTTACTATAGAAAGTCAGGTACTACTGAGTGGGTGAAAAATGTCTAGGAAGAAAAAAGTCATATGCTAGATAGAAAATTTGCTATCTAAATACAGTATTGAAAACATGGTGTAGAAAGTGAAAACTTCTTGCTCTACATTTAATACCATCATAGATCTCCTTCTAATGTTGTTATTAGGCCTCTTGTTTCTGGATAGACCTAATGAGGATACACTGAAAGAATTGAAAACGGGCAAGACTAGACAATAAAAACAAGCAGATCTTTAAGAACCAATACCATCTTAGCCAAATATGAACATTTGCTAATTAGCAATTTTCATCAGTTTAAACGTAAATGTTGAGTGCTGTATTAGAGGGTAATTGGAGTAGAGGAATGACAGCTGTATTTTTGTTAAGGACTACCACATAAAAATGTGTAATATTTCTGTAGTGATCAAATGTAATTCTTCTTAATTAAGCTGATTCACAGCAATCTAAGAATACGGAGGCCAATGCAAAGGCGTCAAAGCAGCTGCCTTAGGTTTTATCATGAAAGGAGCCAGCCTGAAGAATCAATTATAACAGGTTCCCTCATGGACCCCAAATGTAAGGCCAGTGAGGCAGAGAGAAAAGGTTTTTTGCTGTTTGTCTCTCTAACAGACTTTGGAATAGAAAGTGTTAGTGCTATGGGAAAAATACTATGTTTTCTTTATCATACTGCCATCCATTTCAGGACTGCTCCACAGGAGAATGAAATTTGATGGATGAGGAAGGGATTGATTTTGTGCAACTTAAGATGATATGATTATGTTTGTTGTTATTGATAATTCAGTGTCTCTCTCAGAACAACCAGACAATATAGCTTGTGAATTGAGACAGTTCCTCCTCCCACACTTACCTTAACCGCTTGGTTAACAACTGTAGTTTCAATTCTGGTTCTTAACTGGTGAGAACTAGATCTTAATTTCTGAACTAAGCAAGATTTCACAGGTGGTATTTTTATTGTTGAGACTAGGTATAATTACTTAGAAATGTTTTCAGGTGCTTTAAGGTGGTCACTTTTAGACCACTTTCAGAGAAAATGCAAATAATTTCATGAAAACCTGATGAATATTTTTACCAGGGCTCAGTAACATCAGACAGAAGGTCATTTAAACCTGTATAGTGTAGAAGATGAGAATAAGATATGAAACAGTTTTTAAGTGGATATATCAAATGAGTGCTACTTTAATAGCAAGTACGCATGATACAATACAATAAAGAGAGAGTTCTTTTATCACTATGAATGTGTCTTCATCATTAGAGACAAGCGTTTCTTCATGACAGGGAGGCCTTCAGTTTTGCCTGCTCATTTGTCTGTCCTAGGCCCTCACACAGGGCTGCCAATCATCTCTGTGTCAGAAAACCTTGCATGGAAAATTGGTATAGTGGCAAAGATCCAAATTTTTTTCATGTATTTTCTTGCATGTGTTCCTTTTCAAATGTGTAACTGTTTGGATTTGAAGTTTTGTTTTGTCTTTTGTTTGAGGGCCTGAAGAGATGCTAATGACTTGGGGATAATATAAAATCACAATTTAAAAAAAAATCAGAAAAAACCACTCAGACTAAAGAAAAAAGTATATCACATGAAGAAGGTTGTAACGTGGCTAGTTATAGAAACCTGCAATATAGTTATTGCCAGGAAAGCATTCTTTTTTTAGTGTTTTTAGAGCAAGGTAACTTAAATCTCTTAATATCTGCTCCATCAGCTCACTTCAGCTTTTAAATTATTCATATAATTTGCAATCTTCACACGTAGTTTGGAGATGCGTTTGGTTGCATTCAGTTTCTATCTCTGTGCTGTAATGCATATTGCTATTGCTGTTATTAATAACTATTAATAATACATTGCTATAATCATTGCTGTTTAGGCAGGGTAAGAAAAGGACTCTGAAATTTATATCATCCTATATAATTAAATTTTTCAATTGTGCAAGTAGAAAAATAATTGTAAAGCAAGAAAACAAAAGGTGTAGGCACTCTGCCTCGTGTAATGCAGCCCCATTCCCTGCAATGTTCTCTGGATGAAGTCCAGAGTAAAGAGTGCCCATGTGGTAGCAATGTCAGACACTTTGTGCTAGAATGTCCTTATTCTGATGAGGAAAATTTAAAATGTAGACCATAAATATATTTATTTTGGTTCTGGAACCACAGTCTGCAGTATAACCACCTCTATTAGCAGCAAAACCAAAGTGCCAATTAAAGGCACGTGGTGAATATAAACAGTGTAGCTTTCAGCTACAAAGAGGAAGAAACTCATGCATTTGATTCTCATGACCCCGTTTTCAGCGTGTCAAACCTCAGACTCAGTCAGACTGTATTTCTTACATCTGAATTCTGCACGTTCATAGGAACAGAAAACTTTTTTTTTTCTTTTTAATTTGTTTTACAAGAAGCAGCTTTTCTTCTGCATGAGCACTGACTTCCCCAAAAATGAAGGGTAAGGACGTGGTCCATGATGATGTTTTATCTTGGTATTAGGTGAGTTTATTTGGAGGAGCCCTTTTCACTTTCAGCAAAAACTGCTTATCTGATATAAATACATATTGTGTAGTGCCTAGAAGGAACATGGTCTGATCCAGTCCAGGATCTCTCTTTGGACTCAGGCTGCTGTAGAACTTAGTAACACATCCAGCATACTTGAGAATGCCAGGGGTGTAATAGGCTATAGCTGACAGGCTGTTAATTGAATGCAATGAAGCAACTTTTTTTATCCTTGTAGTTTAATTAATGACTTCTGCAAAGATACCAAAATCACATGGTCCTGGTATATTTTTAATAGGTAATTAATAACAAAACTACAATAATACCAGATAAATAGTGAAAATACAAAGCATCCATTTGTGGAACACTGTTCTTCTTATTTTCTCATACTTTTATTATAATTCTTTGTGCAAGTAGGCTAAGCAGTTTGCAGTGTGACTTAGAGGATGAGCTAAATGCTCTAAGATGTAGTTGTCGAAGAATGGCACTCTTTGCTTTCCACTCTCATGTCAATTAGGCATTCCAAGATGGGGTTGGATTTTCTGTTTGTTTGTTGTTTGGGTTGTCAGGGTTTTTTTTGGTGGGGTTTTTTTTTGGTTTTTTTTTTTTCTCTGAATTCACTCCAACGAGAAAGACAAAAAAGAATTTTTGGGGAGAGTTGTTCTACCATGTTTTAAAGAGAATTGGAAAATTCTGTAGAAAACAGGAGAGTAGATGCTTCCGGAGGTCTCGTCCAATTCTTCTTAGGAAAATATTCAGTGTTCTGGATCTGTGTTTCAGAAAGTACTTTAAAATACAGAAAATTGTATTTAATTTCAGGAAGCACTCTTCTTTTCTTCTTAATGGCAATCCCCTAAAATTTAAAAGCCCATAAAATCTGCCATTACACAGAAAATTTAGAAAAGAGTGTATCATAGTGCTTCTAAATACTGCACTGGTAATTAGATATTGGATGGCATAGCTACTACTGATTATTGACTTCTCTGTTCTTCATCTACTCTAAGTGCTTAAATGATAACAGAAAATGTCACTGCTTTCCCTGAAGGTAATTGGAAAATCTGATTTGTCTTACGATCTTTCAGTGAAGCTAAAGACAATAAATTAGGAAGTATATTTTTCTACTTTTCATGGACTCCTACATGGACTCCAGCTGCTTGGAAAGCAGCTATCAGTAAAGGCAGCGTTTTAAACTGAGCAGTGCATGTGCAAAATGGTAAAGGATGTTAGTTAAATTTTACTTCAAATGTATTCCTGATACCGACCTGATCTGAAAAAAGTACAAACTATAACCATGAATGTATTAGGTATGTTACATGAATGTTGTAAGTCCTTTCTCCTTATTGAAATACTTCCCTCAACCTGCCTCAAATGAAATTTGAATTCCACAGTGACCAGAAACTGAGTATGTTTCTTTCAGTATAGCATTTCTCTGGCCATTTGTACCTAATTCAAAGTAAAAATTGAGAGATTTACATATCCATGATGCCTTCTTAATGAAGGATCCTTGAAGTTTTTCATATAATATAGCAACATTTAAATTAATGACTGAAATACAGGCTTTTCCAGGCACTGTGACTGTTGTCTGTCAGTAAAAATTGAAATACAATCATTTACCTTTTTGTACTAAAAAGTATAAAGAGCTGGACTTTTAATGGGAGTTTCATGGCCTGAAATATGATTCTCTTAGGGGTTGCGGAACCTCATAGCTTGTCAGAGGCAAGGCTGCCATGACAACGTGTCACCAGTTTGAGCCAACAGCAAAGCTGTGCGTATGTTCCTGATAGGCACAAACACAAACGTGCCACGTACACACACACAGGCCCACAGAACAGAGAGTCCCTCACCCAGGAAAAGTTAGAAATGCAGTTTAATGAGAAGGCAGGACAGACTGCGCTGATCAGGTGCAGGGCATGGCTGGACAATGGATCAACCAGCCCTCCTTAACATGCAACTGTAAGTGTGCAGTGGAATGCAAATATGTTGGATTGTTGTTGTGTTGTTTTTTTTTTCTCTGTAAAACCTTATAATTCACCTAAGAGACATGCAAGAAAATTGTAATTTATTTAACTGGTTGTCCTGGTTTCAGCTTGGACAGAGTTAATTTTCTTTCTAGTAGTTGCTGTGTTTCAGATTTGGTATGAAAGGAATGTCAATAATGCATATTGGTTTAGTTGTTGCCAGGTGATGTTTATATTTTTCAAGGACTTTTTTCAGCTTCCCGTAGAAGCTGAGAAGGAACCTAGACAGAACAATGGAATGGCCAATGGAATATTTGATACCATAGATGTTATGCTCAGTATATAAATGGGGGTTGGCCAGGGAGAGGGAATCTGCGATCACTGCTCGAGACGGTGCCAATTCACTGGGTGGAGAGAGTGACTTGTGTCATTATTATTATTGTTATTTTCCTTTTTTGTTATTGTTTCTATTAAACTGTCTTTATCTCAACACATGATTTTGTTTTCCTTTCCCTTTCCCCTCCTTTTCTCCCTTTTCTGCCTGTCCTTTTGGGGGACAGGAGAGAACTGTGCGAGCGGCTGCGTGGTCCTGGCTGCCAGCTGGGGTTAAACCGTTACACTGGTGGCTGGCAACATAGATTAAGCAGAGGATAACTGTAAGCAAAGAATGCTAAAGAAATGATGAAGTAATAAAGGAATTTTTGTCAGACCTTTGGAAGAATACCAAGGCTGGAATCTGAAGGATAATGCATTACAGTGTTCGGCAGTATTTGTAAAGTGTGGGACAGAAGAGGCTAATAATTTGTGTGTGTGTAAAATTTGTATTTACCTTGCCCTGTTTGTTTTCTTTTTCTCATATTTATAATTCTGCCATTTCAGCATGCTTTGTTCTACTTGGGGACCTTAACTTTGCCATTTTGTGTACAACAAATAACTCTGTCCTTGAATATCTCCTTGCTGTCAAATCTCAAAGTACAGACTATGCAGATGCTATAATTATTTGAAAGGCCACTTATATCCTAGGATTTGATTTTTCCTTCCTCTACCAAGTGAGAGTAATTTTTTTATAACTGGTGAAGAAGCAAAAAATTGTTTTTATTTCCTCATAATGAAAAATATTCACTGTTATGATTCTATTATCCGTAATCCAAAATACTTAAAAAGCTTAACACTTAGGAGCCTACTGAACACCAAAAAGTTTTCTGAAAATGTATTGCTTAAAAACAGATAGATGATTTAAAGGACAATTTTGCACTGGTGCTGTCTACATTTTGTGTTATGTATACATACGTTCTTTTTCAATATATAATTTGGTAACTATGACCATCCACACTGAGAAGAGTGCTCATAATTCATATGTCATTCCTATAGTTTTAGTAGGGCTATGTTCTACTACTCATTTAAGAAGAAATAGAGCAATTAGTGCTTAGTTAATTAATTAAATGTTGGCTGGCATATAGTATATGCAGAGGACAGCTGAAATAAAACAGAGATATGGGAATTCTAACATAAAATGCCTTTTAACAGAGCTTTGGAAGAATATCAAGACGGGAATAAAAACCGTAAGGGATTACAGTTTTCCGCAATATTAATGTTTGGTGCAGAAGAGCCTTGTACTGAGTTCATGTGTGTGGGTGCAGCTATCAAAGTATGCAATGTGATGAGGAGTAAAAGTCAGGGAACAAGGAGTGAGAAGGTCTGGCACCCTTCTGCTGCTTTTCCAGGAGAAAGAAGTGGAGAGCTGAGTAAACAGAGGGAAGACTGGGGCAATCTGTAAGAGCTGACTGGAGAGAAAAGCTGAGATGTGCTACTCCTGCTATGTGAGGAGCCTAAAGGTTGCCAGTGAGATTAATTATGAGCTTAGAGGGATAGCAACCTGTCCATCCCTGCTATTATTTGTATTTCTATACTGATAGGTTTACATGCACACATAGCAGATGCTATGTAGATAGTTTTGGTGTTTTGTCACTGAGTTCTGTTAAAGCTCCCCAGTGGGTACTGTCTGGCTCTGGTGGTGTGCTACCCTTTATTTGGTCTGTGTGTACTCTCTTCTATAGAAGGGTTCCCAAGTTAGGACCTCTGCAGTTTCTTCCTCAGAGAACCAGTTCCTAGAATTCACTTAGCTTCTTTGCAATAATCTTGTCCTTTTGCAGTACTGTCTTTATACCATGAATATCAATTGGTATTATAGACACTTCAGCAGGCTCTTTCTTTCTGAGATGTTTGAAGAAGGATTTAGAACTAGTTCTGATCCCTGTATCTAGTTGCTCCTCAAACTCTTTTTTTTTGCCCTTCCTAATTACATTTTTAAATTTAATCTGCTGACATTTAAGATCCTTTCTTTAGACTTCCCGTGGTTAAAATTTTGGTATTTTAAGGCTATCTTATTTCTATCCCATGCGCAGTATTCTGGCTTTTGAGTGGAAATGTTTCTAGGTGAATTGCTGTAAACCTTCCCCTATTAAATGAAAATTCAGAACTTTAAAATAAAACAAAATCTCTCTAAAAGCACAAGACCAACTCTTTGACAAGTATGTGAAAATTCGTGTCAAATTTTATGAACAAAACCCCTCCCTTATCAAAAAAACTCTGGAAGTAAAAAAGTTTTGCAAAGAAACAAACAACATCTAAAAAGCCATGAGCACATAATCCTAAGAGTAATGGCATAATTTAAAATATTTTTGATTAAAAAAATTCTCTTGAAGGAAAGTAGCCATACAAAAAGCATATTGTGCAAGCCATAACCTTCTTAAGTCACTTTCTGTGCATTGTGTCTTTTCCCAACTTACCTTCTTGAATATTAAAATTTTAAACTTTTTTAAACCTCACTTCCTAAAACATCCCAACCCTATTTTTGTTCTTTTAACAGTAAGTACAGTAAGTAAATTGCAGCACATTGTCCTTTTGTAGCATATCAAAGTTGGCATGGGCTGTTAAGTATTTTTCTTAATACACTTCACATAATTTTTCAAATAACTTCCTCTATACTGATACTGCCTTCCTAGTTGCTTCAGGATGCTGAAGTTTATTATAGTTTATGCTTATATTTGTTATCAGGCATAAATGTAGTATTACACTAATATATCTATTGCTTGCAATGTTTTCATAACTGTTTCCAATAGAATACCTTCTGAGCCAAAGCATGAGTCAAAGTCGTATTCCTCATTCTCCCGCTTTATTTATATATGTCTATACAGACTGTCAGTGGACCGGGTATCTTTGCAGAGCACTGGATTAGTAGTCTGAGTTATGCAAGTTACTGCAGGAAAAAGCAAAATGCGGTGAATGGCCCTTTAAGACTGCGGAAACAGTAAGACAGACCTTACAGATGCAGCTGTGCTATTTTTATCACGTTAGAGACTGTTTTTTGAGCAGTGGATACGTTTCAACATATTCACAGTAGGATGCTCCTTATCTGTAGAGTTTGGGGCTCAAGTGTTCCAAGAGTTTTGTAAAATAATAATGAGCTAGATGATGTTGATATGAATAATGCATGTTATGCTGGAGACAAAGCAAATTTCTGCAGTTTTATGGGACCCGTATTGCTAATATTGATGCACTTGTGCCAGAATAGGGAATTCTCTTTTCTGGAGTTGAAAAATCTGAGTTTCCATGCTGTCACTGTTAAGAAATACACCGATAAGCTGTACACAGGGCAAAGAATTGTACTGTTGTCAACTAATCACAGTTGTGTATGAAGACCAGGTTTACCTGACTTCATCAAAGTGCATTGCAGATCCAGGTACCTGTTTGTCTCAGTCTCCCTAAATGGAAAAATACAAAAGCACATTGAAATAGTCATCAAACGATCACAATTGGGAGAATTACAGAAAGAAAAAAAAAGAAAAGCTTTAATGCTTAAGTTTCAGTTTCTAGTCAAACTCCACAGTCATCACGCTGAAGGAATTAAACACCATGGCTTTTTGAAAATGTGTTGACCTATGCACTTATAAGTTGAAAGGGTTTTATTAGGTCCTTCATAGATGCTTGAAGCTTATAAGAATTTATATGAAAGGGTGGGAATGTTGAGTAAAGATGTCGTAAGAAAGACCTCTGAAGTACATTGGTTGTGTTATTGTCAAGTTATAGAGTACAATACTTAGAGGACCAATGCATTTTATGGGAAGATCAAGCACTTATGGGAAAAGAGTAGAAAAGCTGAAAAATTGCGATACAATTGATTTTCAACTTAACCTTTGCTACATTGTAAGTAGGTGAATTGAAGATATGTTAACAAGTAGTCTGAAGTCCAAACTTTGTAGTATAAAGTAAATAAGCTTATTTCTTTTATTACTTCAGTACGCAAAATTGTAAAACATACTTGGTAGAGAAATCAGCAGATAAAGTATTTTCTTAAAGAGACTTTGAGTGAGATCAGTAGATAAATATGTGGAATGGAGAACATAGAACTATAGTACTGCTAATGAAAAAGCCATTGTTGACCAAGTGTTATTCTTTGTAGTTTATGTACTCATGCATGTTTGCAGGAAAGAGGGAGAACCATTGGCGAACCATTGGTAGCAGTTCTCTAGAGACTGTAAAGGGCACCTTCTAAGTTCTGAACAGTTGGGATTGGATGTCTAAGAAGAAATAAAACAGAGAGGATACCTTATTGGTGTGATGATTTTGAGGAACCTAAATGGAACGTGTTAGAATGTTTTAATATGCTTAGACATCCTAAATTTTCATATAAGGGAGCTTTCCTGTGCCAGTGCCATGACCTTATGTGAGTCGGCAAAGGCTGCCTAGTGGATCCTGTGTGCCTTTCGCCATTTTGCAGCACAGTACCAAAGTACATTTGTGGATCATGTATTGGAAACATCTTTAACTTTCTAGCTGAGTATCTAGGAAAAGCAACTCAGCTGGAGAGATGGAACTAAAGAGAGCTGAGGACAAGAGATTGGCCAGATGGGACAACTGGGGCAAAAGAACAGCAAAGAAGCAACTATGAAGCAACTGTGACCTTCTTGGAGGAAGAAGAGTCTTTTTTTCAGTGGTGCCCAGTGATAGGACTAGAGGTAACGGGCACAAACTTAAACATAAGAAGTTCCATCTTAACATGAGGAGGAACTTCTTTCCTTTGAGGGTGGCAGAGCACTGGCACAGGCTGCCCAAAGAGGTTGTGGAGTCTCCCACACTGGAGACATTCCAAACCCGCCTGGACGCCGTCCTGTGCAACTGCTGTAGGTGACCCTGCTGTGGCAGGGGGGTTGGACTAGATGATGTCCAGAGGTCCCTCCCAACCCTGACCATTCTGTGATCTGTGCACAGGGGAAGGTACAGAATACAGAAGAAAGCAAGAAAATATGTGTAGGCAATATCATGGATGTAAAGGAGAAACCAATAGAGAACATAGCAATAAAGAAAAGATTACTGCGACAGGGGAAGCTGTTAGATAAAAGTGAAGTTTGAATTTTTGCTGGCCATTTGCAGTAATGTGAATTTTTTCTTTTCAGTGTAGTGTTTAGTTTTTTGGGGCTTTTTGCTTGTGGGTTTTTTTTTGTTTGTTTTGGTTTGGTCGTCCCCCCCCAAGACCTAAGGGCTAGGGTACAGCTGAGAAGTCTCTGGAGCTTATTTGGGGTCTGACCATCTCAGAAAGTAGCAGTATGGCATATCACTCTTCATTGCTCCAGGAGGAATACATGCAATGATTCACTACGGCTGGAAGAAATTATTACTGAATCATGAGGTAGGACAACAGTCAATGTTTTTGTAGACTCAATTTTTGTCATTATGGAATATGCTTTTCTGCCTGCTGGACTGCCATGTGACTAGATCACATCTCCTTTCACCCACTTGTGTGAAAATATTCAGAAAGTCACAATTGTGCCTTGAGCCTGAACATTCGTTGAGGCCTGTATTGGTAATGAAAGCTAAAAAAGTTGGAACATAAGTGGGACTGAAACTCCAGTGTGGTCTAGACGGCTGCTGGTGCAGTGTTGGATACTGGAAGCCTGACCCTGTGACAGCATTTGTCATGGAGCTGCAGACTGTAGGAATGCAGCTGCTGAGGAACCCAGGAAGCAAGCAAGCTAAAAGAAAACCAAGGGAGAATTCTGCAGACTTTTTTTCTGAGTAACTTCATCCAGATCAAGCCATCTCCTTAAAATATTGAACTGGAAAACACCGGTAAAAACGTACCTCCAAATTTTCCAACTGACTTGAAAAAACAGAATTATAATTCTAGTAATGTTGTGTTACTTAATTGTTTTGGTAATGAGCTCAAGGAAGATAAATAACCAACAGTTTATACATTCGAGCCAAGGCTGGTTTTCTGAACTCTCTGGAAAGGGTCACTTTAGTTTTCTTGTCTTTAATTTTTTTTTTTTCTGCAAATTTTGTCAAGAAGCATAAAATGGAAATGTAGGAGGAAGTGTGTCTTTTTTTCTCGAAATCCAGAACTGCACTGTCTTCAGGTGATACCAGCTTGCTTGGGATGAGTTCACTCCAGTGCCCTAGGTACTGAGGCTTAAGATGTTTGGGTGAACTAATAATACCAATAACTAGAGCCCAGAGATACAGGTTTATCTGTTTTGCGAATACAGAAGTACTAGATATAAATCTAGGTATCTATTTAGATCTATTAGATATAGTTAAAAATTTAGATCTATAGCATTGTGGGAACTTCCTTGATCTAAATGAAAATGTTAAAAACTATAGTAAATTTTTTAGTTCTACCTACTTATTCTACCTATTTTATAAAACTAGCATTAGATTTCAACACAAAAGAAAGGAGGAGGAACCTTTTGGCCGTGCATTTCCATTCTGATAGACCTTACAAATTCAAATGTTACAAGTGTAAAACAATCCTCCTAGGTACTATGCACATAAAGTCCAATTGTGAACACTTATCACAAAACGCATGATACATGAATGCCACAGGCAAGAAAGCACCAATTAGGCAGACTGCCTTCCAGATGGTGCAGTCTCTGATTTGGATAATTGCTTGAAATGACACAGTGGAAAAAAAAAAAAAAAAACACCAAAAATTAAAGTAAGCGGAAACCTTGATGCGGTCTAGATACATTATCCAAAAAAAAAAAAAGGACCCAAATCCATAACAGTTTGCTTGGACTTTAATTTTAGGAAGATAATATGTGAGAGAATTCACGATACTGAAAGAGTCATGGCAAACGCGTGGTAGAAACAAGTTCTTTCACAACTGCATTTAAAAGGAGCAACTCGCCAGCAATTACACAGAATTTTCAGATTGCCTGAATGTGAAAGAAGTATTATATATCTCTGGTGTGCTTCATCGTCATAACATGCTTATAAGACTGTAAAGACATGCATCTATGTTGGGTTTAGTCCTCTGAGAGAGGCTCTTACTCTTCCTACATTTCACAGAAGGAAACAAAGGGAAGAAATCCACTGGATAAGAAACAATCCTTAAATGCTTATATTGATGATATGCTTTAACGCATGGAGAGAGGAACAAAGTCATTGTTTTCCTCCTTATTCACATTCTGTTGTGTAGAAACGGCATTTGTAGAAGCTATTCAGTGCTATGAACAACCACTGCGTGTAGGCTGGCTCTGTGTGCTCTTTCTGTTTGAAATGTGCTAAACTTTGGCTATGGAGAGGTTCAAGGACAGGCTAAATTTCTGCTTCTGCAGGGATATTCGGCTCATGTCCCAGTAAAGCATGTTAATGTCTTTACATTTTATAGAAGAAGCTGCACTACTGTTCTCTCCATTGGAGGTGGGAAGAGCTGAAAACTGGCTTTTTGTCTCCACAGACTTCCAAGGCATTCAGTTCTTTGCGCTGATATTAGGAACAGGATTTTCTTCTTCCCATCTCCCTAAGTAGAAGTAATCGGAGTACTTTTCTTGTTTTCCTTGTCTGACAACCTTGAAGTGAAATTGTAAAAATAGCTGCACAATAATACAGCACAAAATTACCTATCTTCTCATTTTTGTCACTGGAAACATTTTTCCCAATGAACCAGTCTCCCCACAGTATATAGCAGTCAGAATATCTCTTGCTCTACAGAGTTTAGAAGTGAGTTTTGCTTTTCCAGGTATACAGTACTTAGCAAACTGATCACAATGTTCCACTAGAAATACCTTTCCTTCATTCTGCAGAGTTTGCTGAGTACATCCTCTCAATGCATGGATGGCAGCAAGGGGTGGTCAACAAGCCATGTGCTCAATTCCCTCTCCTGCTTTTTTGTTGGTTTTTTTTGTTTGTTTGTTTTGATGAGAAAGCAGATGGAATATGATTTTCATCATATACATATTCAGTGGAATATGGATGTTCCTGTAAGCAAAAATCAATAGGCCAAACTCTTCATAGGCAAAGTGCCATGGGAATGTTCTCTGAGAATATGATACAACTGATATACAAAAAAGTGCTTGTGACCGGTATTCAGGGTACAGAGAGCTAGTCTGTAGCAAGTTTGTGTAAGCCCTGACTTACAACTTGATCCTGATATTCGCTAGCATTGTAGACGGAGGATGCCATCTAAATGGGGAGCAAAATGGAGACAGGGATAAAAGGTACCTCATGTGACACAAGCGCACGGCGCATGAACCAGTACTAAAGGAAATGATCTAAAGCTAGTAACTTCCTTACACCTGTACTATATAATATAGAAATTTTTTCCAATTGGGAAGCACTGTGTGATGAACTACCTTTTTTTGTCAGCTCTGAATCTTGCACCAGCTGGGTTTTTTTTTGATGCCTTAGTCTTGTATTTGGAGAGGTAGTGAAAAATCAGATCCAATCCACTGTCTGCATGTTATTTGTGATTTTGTAGACCTTAGTCATATGGGTTTTTTTATCTAAATCTCCTTAGTTGTTAAAGCAGCTCCATATGTTGTTGTCCTTTTCCAATTCTATATAATTTTTCCAAGATACGTAGCCTAGACTTGTGCAGTGTATTTAGCTGGGCAAACCATGAATTGTGTAACAGTAGTCACATTTTATTTCTCTATTCCTAACCATAATTCATATCTTCAGCTTGCTTTTTTGATTACTATTAAACAGTAAACTGAAATTTTCAGAGAACAGTCAATTATAACCTTAGTATTTAATTTCTTTAGGGTCAATGTTCAGGTTAGATCCCACTGTTTCATATGTGGGATTAGGACAGTTTTATATAATGTGTATCCAATATACAGTTACTAGCGCTGAATTTAGCTGCCTAGTCACTGCATCCTGTAAGGTTTTTCTGCAAATTTTCACACTGCTTTCTACTCAAAATAACTTAATATTCTTGGTAACTTTAGCACCTTGCTATTTAAACTCCCCTGACCCCCGCCTCCCTAAGTAATTTATGAAAAGTATAGCTTTTCTTCTTTTCTCTATTATGGGTATTTATTTCCAGCCTCTGTTCCCTGAGTTTTAGCCAAGTAATTGTCAATGCATGGAACTTCTCAGTTATTTCACGGATAGATTCCTTAACATCTGTTGTTAAGGGAACCGGTCAAAACCCATTTAGATGACCAAGATGACTCTGTCAGTCAGATCTGTCTGGTCAATGTGCTTGTTATTTCTTTCAGAGAACTTCAAGACTACTTATGCAGAGGTATTTGGGAAGGTGAATTAGATCACGCGGTAGTTTTGTAAGCAACTTCAAATACATCTATCCTATTTTCAGGATTTTAATATTCTTATGTTATTATGTAAGACTGTATACAAGTATAAACTAGGTCTTGAAGCTGTTTCTGTCTCATCTGTAAACCCCGAAAACAGTATCAACTCGACAGAAATACTAGTTTCGTGGTTTAACTCCAGCTGGCAACTAGAACCATGCAGTGGCTCGCTCACCCCCGCCCACCCCAAAGGGAAGAAGCAGGGGGGAAAGGAGAGAAAAGGAAGGAAAAAACCCTCATGGGTTGAGATAAAGACAGTTTAATAGAAACAGTAACAGAAATGGGAAATAACAATAATAATAACAGTAACAATAATAATCACAAAGGTCACTCACTGCCCAGTGAATTAGCACGGGCTGTAGCAGTGATCATGGTTTCCCCACCCCTGGCCAACCCTCATTTGTATACTGAGCATTACATCTATGGTATGGAATATTTCATCGGCCATTCCATCGTTCTATCTGTTCTTCTATGGGAAGCTGAAAAAGTCCTTGAATATTGTAAACATCACTCAGCAAGGACTAAAGCCAATAGGTATTATTGACATTCCTTTCACAGCAACTACTAGAAAGAAAATTAACTCTTTCCTAGCTGAAACCAGAACAACTAGCTAATTGAAAGGTTGAAAATCAGGGAGCGAGAGGTGATGCTGACTCTTGCTTTTTCTCTTTGTTGAGTTCTTGTTTCTAATTGTAGGTGTCAGGATGAGATCAGCTTTGTCTTTACAAAATATTTATATCTACAAATTTGCAAATCTTAATCGCTTTAGTTAATTGATGTACCTTAGGGCCTGGTCCTGTCACTGATGATTTATGGGAAGTGTTTTGCTCTACCAGAAGATCTTAGAGGGGCTTTGCTTCAACAACCACAAGGCTTCCAGAAATTAAGAGGAAGGAACAGAGAATACATACTTTATGACATCCTGATTAAAAGAGTAAATGTTCCTTTTGTGTACTCTATCAGAGACTTGTGGTGGAAGAAACTTAGATAGCTCTTATGGTTTCACTCTTTTTGCCGTAATACCAGTATGTCTGACGAATGGTCACAAACTTCAGTTGTACAAGTATTAGAAGCACTATTGAGGCAAAATGACAAATGTATTCCAGCAGCTATTTTTAAGTACTAGTTAATACACATTAGAATCAATGGTCAGATATTTTTAGAATTTTATTTGGGATAGATTTGTCCTGGCCTGGGTAGAATTTACTTCATTTTGACTTTCAGTACCTTTTTGACTAATGTTAACACTGCTCAGTCTCAGCACATACCAATATGCACACATTGTTATTAGGAGTAATATCTATTAAGACGAAGGGTGTGGAGAGCTGAAAATGAAGTTCTGAAGTAGAAGACTAAGGGTCCCTGTCAGGAAAATGAGAAGTTTAATTTTACTTGCCATCTCTTGTTTGTGGTAACCTGGCAAAGTACAGTAAGTATCTCTCCAGACAGTAGTGTAGGACAGAAGCACGGTACCTTGTAGAAATACATTATAGTTCTCTTTTTTTTGTAGTGACTCTATGTCAGAACCACAAATACTTTCATAAAATTAAAGTCTTTTCACATACATTACCAGGAGATAAGCCCTAAGCCCAGACGTGTATATTATGTTATAGATAGTTGTGTGTATGCCATGGGACCTTAGTAAACTCTTTATTGTGAGGTGGAAGGGTGGACAGAGTCTGTTCTTTGTTTTTATTAAAAAAGTGCTTGGCAATCTTTATTTTCCACATAAGCTTACCAAAGAGAAGTAAAATGAGTTTTACTGATTTATCTCATCTAGTATCTGTATCACTCTCATGTTTAAGCAGGCAGTAAAATGCCTGGGACCCAATCACACTGTTTTATTTTTTCCACTGTATTTTATAATTAGCTTAAAAAGTACAGAAATAATTAAATGTTTTATGCAATTACTAAAGGGAAAATTGTAGACATTTTAAGGGAATAACAGCTGCATTTCAGAAATAAGCAATTTAGAAAAGTTTATCTGCATGCATGCATTCACACATATGTTTCAGGATTGGAGGTTTTTTTGTTTTCAAGATGGATCCCGACATGAAAGAAGGCTTTGTACTCTGCCCAGTCAGGAGTGTTGCTACTGTTTGATGGTTTGTGGTTTACTAATAAAAGGGTTAATTGTTGTGGTTTTGAGCACTTATGATACTATTTAATTATTCCAATATTCCTGAGTAATTGCAAACACAGGAGCTGCAGGTACACTAATAAGTTAGTGAAAGCTGGTTTCATATACAGTAGAAAATTACATTTATTGAGCCTTCTTTCTAACTGATCCTTTAATTTCCAGTGAATGCTACACAAATGAGAATGTCTCTCTCTTACTTTAAGCACTGCTGGTAAAGAAAACTATTCTTGTACCAAACTAAAAAAGCAGAAGATCTAAGAAGTGCTTCTCTCTGAATGAAAGAATGAAATGCTATTGAAAATAATTATCTTGGGAGTATTCATAAGCCAGTTCTTTTTGTTGTTGTTGTCATTTTTTTATTTTTTATCCTCCAGCTGGTAATGTCTACCCCTAAACGTAGTGAAAGGTGTTGTTGGTAAAATGAGTGACTTTTTTAGGAGTCATAGTGGACAAGATAGATTTTTTTTTTTTTTATTTTATTTTTTTTTTTTTTTTTTGGCTGGCTGAAGTACAGTCTTTGATACAACATATTTTCTACATAAGTCTCTTGTGATATAACAGCCTTTTCTAAAGCTGGCACAATCGTACATCTGTCCATGTATTTTAATAGTGCCCGGCCTTACAGTATGAGAGTTGCTGCTTAAGCACAAATATTATATCTTGCTCTTGTAAGTTATGCACCTTTTACCATTAAATCCACTATTTTCTGTAGTAGATTAAACTGTCTTATTTTTTAACAGTTACTATTTTAATTAAGTTATCATATATTGCAAAGCTTGCTAGTAAACTCTTGAACTTGCGAATTTCTTGTGCACAGCGGCACTAGCAGGCGTCATGCTTTTAAGATACAGTTAGTGGACAGACATTGCACTCCTATGGTTCGCTAAGTGTTTCTTTGATCCTGTATTGACTTTTCAAGAATGCTTGCCAGGTCCAATTGTTCAAGAAAGGCTATTAATTTAACCTCAATGTAAATGTATTTCTTGGCATGTCATCAATCTTGTGCTGATTCCTGTTTTCTTTGTCAGATATAAACAATATAGTTTCTATTAAGATTAAGGATATTTTTCATTCCCTTTTGTCTTAGCCCCATTTCTCTCTCTGCCTCTTCTTTCTGGGCAAAAGGACTAATAATTTTTTCCTCCGTTGGTAACTCACCTACAATTAACTTAAATGAAGACACAGCAATATTTTGATTAATTAATTTGCAAATTTGAGTAATCCCATTGTCATCATGTGCACTTGTGATTGTAATTAATTATTGGCTGGTAGTACTAAATACATAACCTTACAAGTCTTGAGGAATTAGTAATATTATGCAATGTATCTGGATCAAAGACAAGAAAATGAATCTATGTAATTCTAGTTCTAAGGCAGCTATGATTATTACTAATTATAGTAGTTTCCAATGCAAAACACTATTTTACTATTTTCTCCACTCAGAACTGGCCAAGTATTGTCTGGACAGTCTTCATGGTATGTTTAAAGTGAAGAGAGAGAGAGGAGGAGGCTGTATAATCTTCACTGCAATGAAGAATGAAAGTTGCATTCTTAACTCCAGATGGCAGACTGAAGTTCTTATCTAACCCATTCCCCTGTTCCAATACAGAGTAATGTGCTCTGTGTAATTCTTCAGGGGGGAATAGTTTGTCTTGTATGCAGAGACCTTCAGTGGCAGAGATCCAACAATCTCCACAGAGAATTCATTCAAACTTTTCCAACCTACTTAATCTTTACTGATAAGTCTTTCCAGTTAGGCACTAATTTTCCATCTCAAGCTGAACACAGTTCTCCAACTGAATCTTTACTAGTTCTAGGTAGAGTAAGCAGGATTGATTGCCTCACAAGTCTTGCAAGCTGTACTGCCGTTCTTGGATACAGATACTACGTTTATGCTTATTCCCAATTCCACAGTACAGTTGAGTTATGTTCAGGTTTTGTGACAAATTATAAGCCTATTCCATTTCTTATGGAATCTTATCACTTACTCAGAGAGCCCCATTCTTTGTACAGTTTATTTCTGCCTAATGTAATTTTCACCTGCCGTAGTTAGTTTCAATGTTTCTAATTTATCACTATTATTTTAAATTCTAATTTTGTCTTTTACTTTTAGTTCCTTTCAGTGTCACTGTCAAACTTTTTTTTTCCTTCAGTATTTAGAAAACACCTGCTGAATGGTGGTCCACAATAACCATTCTCTGAGTTTAGTTTTTCAGACAGCTCTGTGGAATCTGTACAGAAGTTTAATCTAAACCATTTTTTCTATAACCTGCTGATGAGAATGCAATGAGAAACAGTCAAAATAAACATTGAAGAAGGTTAAAATTAAATCTTTCGCTTCTTCTCCATCCATGCTGCCTAATTTTAGAAGAAAATTAGAGTAGAAGTGTAAGATTTATTATTGACAGATCTGTTCTGAATGTTACCTTGCACCAGTTTATTGTTTATCAATAGTTTGTTTAAATTATCCCAGTGCTTTTCCGAATATTGAATTTAAGGTAATTGGTCTACATTTCTCTGTCCTTCTTATCTCCATTTTTAAAATGACCTTTCCTGTTTGCTATGACTTTCACTAATGGCGCTGAGATTTTATTGGCAGTTTGATACAATACTTTAAGATTAAGCCTATCATGCCTAATCCCTCTGAAAACATCTAATTTATCTAGATATGATTCAACATGTTCTCTCCTTATCCAGTAGTTATACCTTAGATACAGGTGTGAACACTGATAGCAACCAAATCATAGTTGACTTTTTATTGCATATTGAAAAACATGAGACAATAAACACTTAATTTTTAAAGTGGGTTAGGAGTTTGGTTTTAAAATGGATTAACGGCCTAAATTTAACCTCAGTTAATCCAGACGGTATTTCTTAGAGCTGAAAACAGAAGTTAGCAATTAACCTAAATCATATCACCTCTGTTCCCTTTAAACCATAATTCTTTTAACTTGACAGAGGAGTTGTGTACTGCTCTTTGGTACATATTCAGATTTTGCATGTAAACTCAGTCTGAGAGCTATTGTTTTTCTGCAGTCTCAGTAGTAATGCTGTTTTGGATTTTTTTTCAATCGGTCAGATCAAATCTGATACATTTTTAATTTGGTAAACTAGTATTCCTCTTCCTGTATCCATGACATGGTTTTAGAATACTTCTTTGTAGCATACCAGAATTTGAAACATTATGAGCTTGTGAGCGTGAAACTGAGTCTTGCCTATCCTGAATCTTGCATCACTGTTCTCTACAGGTAAAATTATAAAAGGCCAGAAAGTCCTGCCCTTTTGGTTTATTAAAATTGGACTGCCATTTTACAGTCCTTTTGTAGTAGGTATAAGTGTCTATGCAAGGTACTAAGCACTAGAGAATCAAAGTCTGTCACTTCCTTTTAATCACATTCTAGTCTTACTGTTCCCTTGTATTCATGTCTTGCTTGTAAGAAGTTGTTACATTAGCTTAGCTAACTTTAGAAACTTTTATTTTCATCAGGGCAGGGGGTTAACAAATATTCCCAGTTACATGTAAAAAAATGCATATACAATTCAGCTTAAGTTCTTTTCCAAGCAATTTAAGCCAAGTCTATGAAAGTAAGACTACAACTTTAAAAGTGTTGTCCACAAAATTTGCTTGCACCAGTTTCAACTAAGCTGTTTCAGAGCTTAATGAATGCAGGTTTTTCAAAGACCACAAGACTTGAACCCTCTCCTTGATACTTGATTAGTGTTGAATGATCTGAGAAAGAGGTGCTTTTCATAGTTGGGCAAAACTTGGTGGGTTTATACACTTTTGTAAAAAACTTTATTCTACTTGCCTTTATGTTCATTGAATTTTGCTTGGTGTTTGGATTCAGCTGGATCCCAGAACTCCAAGCAAAATCCTGGTTTCACCCAATTTCACACTGAAACCATGCAAATCCCACAAATTCTGACTGGTTTTGATGTGAAACTATAAAGTAGCTTGGCCCAAGTACATACAAAAAGTATGTTAACTTTTCAGTGAATGTGGGCTACGTTCCCAGTTTGTATTGAAACATTAAACCAGGCAGGTTTTTTGTGTGGCTTTGTATTTGTTGCACATGTTTTGTTCAGAACCCATGTCAAAAAATTTTCAGTACCTTAAAACTAAGTTTGGTCTTCTGTTGGTAGCTTTCAATGTACCATGGCTTATTTAGTAGAAACTGTTCAGGAGGAAACTGTTGAGCTGAAGCCCTTTGAAGGGAGGCTGCTGGCAGAATGTTTCCTATTCAGTTACTGTGGATCAGGATCTCATTCTCTCTTTCCTCATCAGTCCATTTGCTTCGGCATTAATCTTTGTTAATGAATTCATAGCAAAAAGAAATAGATGGGCCCAGGATATTCTACTGTGGTTTTGGTTCAGCTGTTAGCTAGGTCATGGAATCGTAGAATTATAGACTACTTTAGGTTGGAAGAGACCTTAAAGATCATTTAGTTCAACCCTCCTGCCATGGGCAGGGACACCTCCCACCAGACCAGGTTGCTCAAAGCCCCATCCAACCTGACCTTGAACACTTCCAGGGATGAGGCAGCCACAACTTGCCTGGGCAACCTGTGCCAGTGCCTCACCACCCTCAGAGTGAAAAATTTCTTCCTAATATCTATTCTAAATCTACCCTCTTCCAGCTGGTCATGTCCCACTCACTGATGGTTCAAGGTTTTAGTGTGATAGTTATAAATTCCTACTTATTTTGGGTCCAGTATTTCAATAACTAAATTTTTCTTTCTACTGTTACAAATGATATGATTATTAATCCTGGATGGAGAATTATTTTGATGGAGGGTGGGCATGTTTACCTTTGTGGAGAAGGTAGTAGAACAAAGAGCTTTGATTTAATCAGTTTTGTGATCCAAACAGTGTGAGATCTTGCATACAATTTCTAAGTAAGGCAATAGCTGCAGATAGTTTAATCAGTGAAAAAACATGATCCCATTTAATGTAGAAAACAATATTCTAAGGAAATACTCAGTCACAGAATCATTACCTACATGGCCCTCTTATTTTTTCATGTACTAAGATCTACAAGGATTCAGCTGATGGTAAAATACGCTGCTGTCTTTATTGTTTGCTTTTAAATCTATGGTAGTATTATATTCCAACCTGAATACTTATGTTGGGAGTACTACAGACAACTGGGCCAATCTCCATGCTGCACTTATCAAAAATTCTGTCACTTGAATTTGATTAATTTGAGTGAGGCTTCCAAAATATCTAATTTATTCAGTTTATAAAAGCAGATGGTTGTTTTACCTTGCAATACCGCTAATTTCTCTTAGACTCTGAACAGGTTTCTCTTTTCTTCAGTTATTAGGCTTTTTTTTTTTTTTTGCAAGTTCCTATTGAACTGAAAATGCCATGCATTTGTTACGAAAAAAAACCCTCCTCTTTTTATTTTGGAAAATATTTTCTCAAAGGTGTGACTAATGGCAGTTGTGGCTGGTTGAGGACTAGAAGACTTGACACTTTTAGTGCTTTTCAGCTCCAGAAATCCCCTAATACTTTAGAAGCTTAACTGTCCATGTGTGGGACAAACAAGATTCTTAGCTCATAGAGAGGGTTCTCAGTGGCTGTTATCCACCTTAACTAGACCCTTCACTTGGAGAAGCGTAGGAAGGCCTGGCACTTTGCTGTTTCTATGCGCTACACCAAAGTAATTGCACCTGGTTCAGCCCAGACCTCAGAAGCAGGGAATAAATGGGGAATGGGTTACATTCAGCACATCACAGGCGCCCGTGGAAGCCAGTGCTGTAAGGAACAGTGAGTGCCCTGTGGGAAAGAGGACTTTTGCTACAGCAACAGGCCGACTCTTTTAACAAGACAGAACCAGCAGGGAGCTTTGGGTGCCATGGATGTTGTGCTTTGTCTTGCTGGACATCTGAAGCCTCGTAAGATGGCATGAAAGAGAAACATTGGTGGAGATTGATTTCCTAACTGTAGTCAGGGAAATGCACAAAAATGTCTTATATGAATTTAATAGGGAATATATGATTTGAGGACTCTTATTTAGCGCTGCCGGAAGCACTTCTTATAGTTTCCATTCTATCTTTTTGTCTCATTTTGTGCTTAGATTGTGCACTATTTGGGGAGGAGGCAACCTCGGTGTCTTGTTTCTACTGTACCAAGTACAAAGGATCTCAACCTGTTACCTGTTCCACACGTCAATTTGTAATCATATAGTAATTCTTGCTTGTGTCCCTGAAGAACAGCAAAACAAGAAGTGAGCTTAAAAGCACACAGCGATGCTTTCTAATGGTTTGAAACAAGCAGTGGAGAACACTTTCCTCAGCTGTCAGTGAAACTCAATTGTCTTTAAGTTTCTTAGCTACAAGAAAGTCAGCCTTGTCTTCTTGTATCTACTCTCTCCACTGACCACAGTGGAAACTCCTTTTAAAATAGTTTTCTGAGACTTGTTCATTTGGTCTGAGTATTTTATCTCCAAAAACATAAATTCATTATATACTGAATGGAATTGCTGGTGACTTGCTTAATATGAAAGCCTATTTCACTCTTAGTACTTCTACAGAAGACATGCCTTTGTTGAATGATACAGCAGGCTGTCTCATAATAAAATAATGGTAATAATGTCAAAGGTTTTACTCCAGAAGAAAAAGTTACTTTTGGTTGTCATATGCTTTCAGGAAAATATACTGTGTTTGTGGGCTGCAGAAAAAATCAGTATTCCCGCTACACTGGATAAGGTGCCATCAGATGTGTTAAAACACTAACTGCCATTAAAGAGTTAGACTTGCTGGATCCAAATATACACAGATATATGCACTGAGTGATAAAACCGCTTTTGTGGCGTGTCAATATGGGTTTGTCATAACTAAACCTAATCTGAAACAGAGTCTGATATTCCTGTTGGGTGAGAAGAATTGAAGAAGTGAGTGATATCTGTATCCCTGTCGCTATCTTTGTCATCAAAGTGCTGCGTGACCTTGAGTAAGTCACATCATTTGTGTGTTAGTTTCCATATTTGTAACAAGAGGATCACGTTACTCAGTAGTCTTTATAAAGGGCTGTATGAAAAGCACACTTAGAGCTAAATCATTGTTATTGCTGTTTGTAAGAGGTGAGAATTTCAAATGTGGACTCTTTATTGCATAGCAATGGAGTTTGGAGTAGGATATAATTGGGAATTGTAAAGATGCCTAGCAGATAATTTTCCTCTTCTCTACTAGCAGGACAGATTTCATACCCTTTCCCTTTTTTGATGAATGCCAAGGTTACTCTTCAGTGCCATTCATGAAGACAATTTCCACAGGCTTTGGTTGCTTACAGTAATTCTTTGGGTGATACTGAAGTTTTTTGCTACTGTTTTGCTAAACTTTTCAGTATTACCAGTAAGTCTGTCTGTAAGAACATTTTGTTCTAATTGACCTCTCATTCTTATTTAACATCACTTACGCATATATTTAGGTCATCACTGAAGTGTATATGGTTGCTTTTCTTCCTGTACATCAGAATGCTGAGCCTGCTCCAGGTTCTGTTTTCCACAGGTAGTTCTGCAGTGCTTTGTTCTAAATCCTTTCTAATTTATCTGCTTAGATGTAATACATGCAGTTCTCCAGTAGAGATCTTATCAGTAAAGTGCGTAGAGAGTTTAAATGCTGTTTTAATAAGTGAGATCTAATCTCTAATCTTATAATATTGTTTACAGTGGGCTAAATCACACCTAACTACTAGCACTATGGTAAACAGTTGTAACAGAGATCAAGGGTGTTCTTCTTGGACATTATTTTGCTCCTGCAGAGAGAAGGAATGTAGAGGAAAGTAAACACTACATTTTTCAATTCATAAAGTTACATACTAGCTCCACTGCATCAAAAAAATATTGTTTTATTTTGACGGAGTTTAGATTGAATTCCAGGAATTTCCTATTCCTTCTTTGACCTGGGTTTTACGAGGCAGACAAAGGAGGATGGAAATAGCCTCCTATGATCTGTGTCAGCATTATCAAAATACAGATTTGCTTCTTTTAACTGACTCAACTAGCTCTTGCTCAGGCCTGTGGGAACTGTGGTTCTATACGCTTCCCTTGTGAGTGCATCTTTCAACACTCTCCCTGTAGCATTTGCTGCCCAGAGAAGCCCTGTAACTTGTTCCCACCTGCATTATCTTTTGCTGCTTAAGTGATATTGTCAAGGGGAGACTTAAAGTAGCCAAACTGGTTCCTCTACTCATGACACCCACTTTTGGTAGAACTCCTCATTATTTTGTGTAATAACTGTCCTACAAGCTGCAGTGAATGACTTCTGCAAGGGGGTGGAGGCAGAGATAAATTTCATCCCTTTCAAAACTACACTTTCCCTTTCCCGTACTGGCACAGAAGGATGCATGCACCTTTCATTCACCCTTCTGAGGCTGCACAGAATTGCTTACTGTATACTATGTCCCATATTTCCCAGCATCCCTTTCTGCTGTACTTGTGTTCACTGGATGAATATTTACAGATTGGTGGTGGGGTTTTTTTGTTGTCTTTTTTTTCTTTTTTAACTACTTTGGTCCTGTCATGAGCTTGGATGCTCATTTTGTGTAATAAAATACAGCAGTGACACTCATTGCTGAACCAAGATAAAATATAAATTCTTCTGGTAAGCAATGTTTGGTAGAGCTCTGATTAAAGTATACAAATATGTAGGAGGGGTGGTCTCTTGTAAGAAAGCTGTGATAGTCCCCCAGGTTAATTTTATTAAAACAAAAAATTCGTTTGCCAAAATCCTTATCTATATTCATCCAGTATCACCTTTACTGCTTCTAGCATCTAAAATTTTAAGTCAAGTTTGAAACCACATTCACTTAAGTAAATTCCTCTAGAAACTTCTGATTCTTTAGAGAATTCGTTACTTATTCACAGCTTCCTATAGCTACATTTTTAAAAGGCAACCTGACCATTCTACAGTATATAGTATGTGAACAAACCAAAAGCAAATAAAAATTTAGTTATAATTATTCCATTCATCTTTAGCAGCACTTAATAGTTATTATTCTTCTATTGTTATTTATTTAATGGGAACTGTTCAGTTAGACTCACAATATGTAATACAGTTTATATAGTCAACAAAATATCAGAAAAATCACAGCACACCTTCAATGTGTATTTTAATGTAACACAACTGTAGTATGATGGTTAGTTCTCTTGAGATTGCTACTTGCTGGAGCAACATACTGTAATTAAAGAACTAAATTATAACCAATCTGAAGGAAGTGATGCTGAGTTATCTTGAAGTAGAATAAACCAAAACCAATCATGCTGAGAAACTAATAGGCAGAACAAAAATTTGTTATCTGCTGCTAATTAAGATGACATGGAGACATGCAATTACAAACTAATTGCTAATGGACTGTTCCTTTTCTTTTAGAAAGGTCTTGATACAGTTCATTGAAACCGTGATTTTGCTGTCGTATGTTTACTTGCACTTTGTTAATATATAGTGTTAAAGAAGGGAATTTAAAGCTTTAAATCTGGCACACCATGATACTTTGATTATTTCTTGCTAAATTTAATTGCATATGCAGTGTATGTCAGTTATAGAGCAGAAGTTTTGCTAATGAGTTGGCCAATATGTTGAATTCACTCACTT
Organism: Pluvialis apricaria; assembly: GCA_017639485.1. Classification (NCBI taxonomy): domain Eukaryota; kingdom Metazoa; phylum Chordata; class Aves; order Charadriiformes; family Charadriidae; genus Pluvialis; species Pluvialis apricaria. The sequence continues at coordinate 48,282,798 of CM030010.1, read as the reverse complement.
ATTTAAAGTGTTAAATTAAGTTTAGAATTCTCTTTGCCAGCTTTTCTCAGAACAGTAGCTAATTAAAACTTGGCAGTAGAACTGTGAGTGAAACATTGGCATGATATCCCTCAAAAAGCAATATAGGAGTATACTGCATAATAAAAGATGGCGTTGCTTGCATTAGCAATTAAGGCTTAATTGTCTGTTAGTTTTAATTGTTGTATTGAACTTGTACTCTTGGTGACGTTAGTTATCATACCCATATTTTCCTATTAAAAAAACACTTTCAATCTTCTCCTCTGTCATTATAAAATGTTTGAATGCATTTATTGTGGCAGATGACCAGACTTCACGTCCAACGGATGTTTATGCGTGAAGATGAAATATATCCCAAATGTTGAATGTCATTTCATAGCTTTTATCTTTTAGATGGATAGGCAGTTTTTTATTTTATCAGCTTCACCTGAATAATTTTGAAAAAAATGAGACTAATTTCTTCATGTGTGTAGGCTACTTTAATTATAATCCATCTAAAGTTTTCCAGGGCTGTAGAAAAAAAAATCCTCAAATATTGGTAGAGACACACACTGTTACCTAACATTGACTTAAATTACTGTAAAACGGTTGCTTTCTACCCAGCACACACAAAGAACTCAAGTATACTCCCAGAAATTATAGAAGTCTATCAGCAGCGTTATCTTTTGTGATGGACAGATTCCAGGGTAACTGTGTTTATGGAATTAGAGCACATTCCTGGCATTTCTGGGAACAAATGAGCATTTGTGACTATTTTTTATCATAAAAAGACAGCCAAAGTAGCACATGTTGACTGCAGCCCAAAAATCACAAAACTTTCAGTCAGAAAGGAGCTGGTCCTTCAATTTTATTTAGAAAAATTTAAGAAATTAGAAATTCAGAAATTAGAATTTAGAAAATTTAATTTTCTCTGTCTTAAAATTTTCTGTTTTAAAATGGAAAATTGAAATTTATTTCATCAGTTTCTGCTCATAAGAGAGACATTCACATACATATATATATATATATATGGTCAAACATGATGTATGTAGAATGCATTCTTAAATTTAAAAAAGCTTGTTTTAGGTCATTGGAATTTTCAGTCCATAAGGTGAAATATTTCAGCTCTGTCTGTGGCAAGTAAGATGGTACAATCTGGCTACAAGAACCATATTTTTTTTGTTTGAAATCCGTATATTCTGCCAGTGCCAGTAAGAGCAGCAAACTCTGCCTTTCAACAGGGAAGTAAATAACAGTAATGATAATAGTATTTCAACATCTGTTCTTAGGCACTGCATCATATTGTCTTAAGAAACCTGTGGCCCTATTCTTTGCAGGTAGGAATCAGGAAATGTCAGAAAAATGTTTCATATTCAGTATGCCTCCTGTTTTCTGTTGTGTCTTTGGATAATCAAGGAAATAAAAATTCAGAGATTTATATTCCTTTTCTGGTAGATAAAAGTAGTTTTTGAAGAATGCATATAGTGTGACAGTGTATGAAACCGTGTGCAGTTTCTGCTTCTCCAATTCTCCTGAAAAGACATTTGTCTTGGTCTTACGATTATTTTTTTCCTTAGCTAAGAAGTGTTGTCTTTGCAAGTATATGTCTCAGGGCACATGTATATTGCATGGTGTAATCCTTCCTGGCAGTGGGAAGGACTATACTGCTTGATCTGACATTTAAATTATGAGTTCTCTGATCCTCGAAAGGAGTAAAAGAAATGGTATCCTGAGGAAAACCGATGCATAGGACACTATAAGAAGAGAATAAAGATAATGTGATATCTTTGATAAAAGACATATTGTGATATTTAAGAGGCTGTCCTTAATAGTATCGTTTTGTGGCCTTGCTGTTTCAGGAACCTTAAATGATTATGAAAATCCTTTTCCATCAGAGCTGTTGATTGATGTTCAGCAATGTACTCTAAATGAATATGTGCAGAGACCTGTTTCCTTTTACAGTTTTCTACTTATATGATTTAGTATTCAAATAAGTTATATAGGGTTTTTTCTCTTTTATTTTGTTCATCACATACCCCTTCTGTCTCTCCACTTATCCTTTGACTACCTCTTCACTCATTATTCTCTCATCAAAGAGTTCTTAAGGACTGTCCATGTCTATATTCGCTGCATGTTTATTTGACCTTTTTATAGCATAAAATGGTATGGCTAATGTACTGACCACCTTTTTAATATCTGAACATCCCTTGTTCATTTAAGCATATATGTCCAACACCTCACCCTAAAAATCTCACCAAAGCAAAGAGGTGGGGTTTCTTTCCAAAATATAGCCATTCAATGAAAGGTTTTTGATCTGTTTTTGAAATAATGGATTATATTGTTCAGTCACTGGTTTTCCTTTTCTTTCTCTTATTTCACTTTTTGCTTTCTTTTGTCTTTGTTGTCTTACTTCTTCATCAAGCAGAGTCACAAGTATTAATCTTGCAGTGTATATAAACTTTTAAATCCAAAACATTTCTACTGTTCTAGACTAGTACCAGTACTGCACAGTTGTGAAACTGTCTATTGGAGAAAAATAATTTGAGAAACAAAATTGAGACAGTCATACCATCATTGAGGTTGGATAGGACCTCCTGAAGATCATCTAGATGATATGCCTTTTTATATTAATTTGACTTTGAGTAGTAAATGTCGTTTCTTGTAAAGTATGAAGGTAAATCAGTCCCAAAGGGTACTTCTTTCATGTTTGTAGCTATTGTATGTTTATAGTGAACCAATAGTAGACATATTAAATCTAAATATGCACTGAAGCACACTGTTACAAATTCAGTATCAGTCACTGAGAGAAAGATAGACTCACGATAGATATTTTACCTTTAGGTGTACTATAGAAAAAGATGGATGAGGGTTATCTTAACTTTGTCTTGACTGAATGACTGAAAGAAGTAATGGTTGTTAGAAAATAGATTATTGGTTTATTTGCTGCCTTTATGAATAAGGAAAAAAATCAGGTTTTTAATATTTGGGATGTATCTGTCTATCAGAGTCCCAGATGCATGTTTTCAGGGAAATATGGCTTTGCTAGAATATGCTGTTTTGTTAAAACGTACTAGCTAGAAGTGTTTTTATAGTGAAAATGGGATGTGAGAAGGCTACATAGTAGCCTGATTTTTGGTCAAAGATTTCCATGTTCAAGTCCTTACTGTGTTTGATCCAAAATCCAAATTATAGCATGAACAATTCATGCTAAACAGGGACTTAAACCTTGTGTATTCTTTTTGCCTTCTAATCTGATTGGGGAAAAAAAAAAGAAAATAAAAGAAAGAAAAGCAAGGTTTAATTTTTTTGATTTTAGGTAAAATTGTGTAGACATATGGTCTAATCAGAGTCAGTTGATGATGTCAATTGATTCAACTGTTGAGAGAGACGTGCTGAGACATTTTGGAAGCTAAAGGAATATTCCCACTTTCGTGGGAAGAGTTACATGCTAGATTAAAGAGTCATGCTGTCTCTTTTGAAGTTTTGAAAAGATGATGCAGTTTTGAGGCTTCAATGGAAAATGGTGCAGTGTCATCACCCTACAGCTTACAGTGGACTCAGAAAAAATAAGCCTGGAAAAAAGTGGGATTTGAGTTGTTCCCTGGTTTTCCTTGTTTCCTAGCTGAAGGCTGCTTGGTGCTTAATGTAACAACTGTAGCTGACTCTGCCCAGAGTTCAAAATATTCTTATATGCTGTACAAAAAGACTAAGTAACTAACACAGGGTTCTGGATTCTGCTGCAGTGTCTATGTGACTTTTTGGATCTGAATTTTTATTTTTCTTTCCCCCCTCATAAAGACCAAGGGTTAGTGTAACTGTGCCCCTGCTGAGGTCAACTGCAATTTTGCCACCAAATTCAGGAAACTTAATGTCTCCAAAAGTTCCTTTCCTGTGATGTTACTGTTGTTGTTATATTAACTAACATCTGAAGGTGAATATATTAATCCAAATATGCCATCCGTTTTGTGTTGTCAAAATATGTGAAGAGAAAGGGAGGACTTGTCAGCAAATATTAACTTACTTTTACATATATAAACCAAAACATTTCACCTTCTGTATCTGTTTTGAAAAATTCATAAGTGCTACTGCTGATCCCAAGATTGCTGTCAAATTGTAGTAGCTTCAATGCATACTCAAATGCAGATGTTAGTGATCAGGGGTGGATTTGTGCACTAGGTCAGCTATCTCACGTTATGCAAAACTTTCCAGGTATTGTATAGAGAAGCTAGTCAATACAGGGTAAGTTTCAATGAACTGGAGCTCAGTATATATATCAGCAAAACAATTCATCCTGGTACTTCTAAATAGCATCAGCAAATGAAACTAACTCTAAAACCAGTCCCTCCAAAAACAGAGAGCAGTGTTTTGTTTTCACTGTAACCAAATAGAATAACCATGTGGATAACCACAGGCCCTGTTACACTGGGGAGTTTACAATCCACAGCAGAGCACCATATTAGAACAGCACAGTTGATAGAAGCTCTTAGGTAAGCCCTGGATTGTGATCGCAGATGAAAGATAGAGTGGAAATTCTCAACCAGCATCACCTAGATACACACAAAGTATTATTTAGATAGCTGCATGTAAATGTCTTCGAGCTCTTAATCATCCGGTTGGTATGTGTACATTTCAAACAGTTAAACTGTAATCTGTCTTTTCTGAATAGTGCTGAATGCAGCACTATCTTTCAGGAGTGTGTGTCTAAATTGCTCAAGATCTACTGCAGATCTGTCCCAATCAGGGCATCTATTCAAATAGATGTCATCTGTATTAAGATTCTAGTCTCCCACTTAAAGATCTTCTTAACTACACCATCCAACATATGCTTCTCAAATGGTACTGCTGGCAATCTCTTGAATTATCTTGAAGATAACCTCTGAATTCTGTCTGTATTAGTGAATGAGCTTGGCTATATTCTTCAAAAAAGCCTAAAACTTGCAGGAAAGGAGAAGCTACTTCCTCTGAGTTTATTGCCACATGTGACATATTACAACAGAATAAAATCTTTCAGGATACGTCCCCTGATACTCCCATCTGTAACACTGGCTGCTTTCAGACCATACTTACTTCACTGCAGAAGTAGCCAAAGTCAGTGATGCTTTGCATCTTATTTTGTGCTTGCTACTCTGTTTATGTTTCTGCTTGGTTGTTTCACTCATTTCATCCTAAGAAATGTTTTTGGCCCTCCTCTGAAAGCCCAATATTTCAAAGGGACTTTCGAAGCAAGAAATGTACATTTGCCAAGCATAAATTATTGGAACTTACAGCTTGATTAAGTGCCAGCATTGGGGGCATGGAATATTAATCTCTACAGTTTACTTCTTGCCAGTTGCCTAATGGGTTTCATTCACACCAGTCTGCTCCAGAGGGAAAGATTAGTTCTCACTGCAGTAAATGCAATTCTCCCAAGCTTTTCAGCGATTGAAGAACCAGTGTAAGCCTATCCTCTATCCTTAAATTTTACTTTGCTACAGCCATGTTTGTTTTTTGAGTGAACTAACAAAAGATAATAGATGCTATAGTACATGTGCAAAAAAAAAAAAAAAAGCAGATTATTATGTTTAGCCCCATTGTTCACTGCTATTGAGGACTTTCCAGGATTCTTTATATAAAGTGTAGATGCATCTATAGTGACAATCATTCCTCTTGATCAAACATGATAAGCCACTGTTCTGATACTGAGAAGATAAGATCAGAAGCTTAACATTTGGAATTGTGTATGGGTATTAGGAACATTGTGTGGAACAAAGTGGTTCCCATATGGGCTATGAAAAACTAAGTGAAACATAGTGGATGCAAAACAGCCAACACACTGAGCAATTGAAAGTTTTCATTCCCAGATCTAGAGCTAACCAAAAGGAAACATAAAGAAAAAATTCCATGTTAAATCGTTATTCAGAGGTGAAGGAAAACTTGTCCCTCTAGTCAGGCTAGCTACCACAAACCTTCTTTCAGAAAGCTGAACACAGTTTATTACTTTATTTTTGAAAAAACAAAATGTCCTAATTCTGCAGCCATCCCAATTAAAAAATAAAAAAAATCTATTGATTAATGGCAGGCTTGGCTTAATTCTTTTTTTCTGGCTAAAATTATCATCTCTGCCATTTTTGCGTCTTATATACTGTTAAGTATAAAATCAACCAACATGTCAAATGGGCAACTGAACCTTTAGAGTAAGAGTTCCTAAAGAGATAAATGTCCACCAGGATGAGAATCTCTCCTGAGTTCAGCTGTGTTGATTTCTTTCCAATGTAGTGATACAGGTTCAGTTTGATAAACGAGCAATGTTATTTTAATGGAAATAAATATAAATTGATTGGATTTGTATAGGAGTCAGTCTTGGAGCTACTCATCCCTACCAAGATTGCGGCAGTTTGGGATGTGCTTAGAAGCATAGTTATAGGCTCTAGGAAGCTTTGAAGTGAAAAACATAAGATGATCTAAAAAGTCCAGGTACTTCCGTGGCTAAGCAGCCACTGATGGGGGAGTTTACAAGATGACAGGGTTTCTTTTGGGGGAGGAGGACAAGGTGCCCAAGGTCCACTTAGGTATGTGCTTTTTAAAAGTTATTTACCTGCCATCCTTTATTCAGAATCTCACATAACTTGTAAAATTAAAGAAGAAAAATATTTAAGATAAACTGACAGGAGTAGAGGTGGGACAACAGACTTGTCTCAAAAGGTAGTTGAGTTTATTATTGCTAAAGTTTAAGAGGAGGCTGAATAAAATAAGGATACAGTTATGTTCTACAGGATGCATTGACAAGGAGAAACTGCTGGTATTTTCTTACTTTGCAGCTGTCTAATTTTATGGTTTATCCTGTCTGTGACATCAACCCATTTGTTATAGCTACTTCTACTTCTTCTTGTCATCCTTTGTGAACCCTATTTCAGAATCAGTTTTGAATTTTGCTGTGGTTTTAACCCTTTCCCTTGTTCTTTTATTTACATCGTTCTGTTCTCCAGATGGCATGCAGTTAGCTTTGATACATAGTTAAATTGTGCTAATATTAATTTTTTTCTGTGTCATCTGACGTAGCAAATATTGCCATCCTCAATGATTTTTATGTGCTTGGTGAGCTTCCATGACACTTTTATATGACATTGCACTTCAAAACCTTCAATCATTTCCTCATCTTCTGCCATATGGATTCATTTTACTGACCTAATTTGATATAGTGTGATATAATCCCTCAGTCCCAAAAACTTCTTTATCATATGAACATAAAACAGACTTCTGCTATTATTTTCCAGATGATATTCCTGCCCTCAGACCCTGAAAAATAAGTAGCAGGATTGACTGTGTCTCCTTGTATGTATAATTAAGTTGGAATATGGCTATTTTTAAAAGTGATTGGGGTTTTAGTTTCTTTTGTTTAATAATTACTTCAAAATTAAGTATCAGTATTACCTCTTGAAACCAACTCACTTTTCCAGCAAGTAAAATAAGTAGATCTTCTTGATTTTTCCATTTGTTACAAATCATTAATGAGCCTATAATAAAGCATTACTATTCATAACGTTATTTTTCATCAGTAAGAAGAGGAGAAAGGATATAGTATGCGTGGTATTACAGAATGTGTTCATTTAGAGCCACAATTATTGTGAATGATATACGTGACACGCTCTACCTACTCTTATATTTGTAGGTGTATATTACTGTCTTGTATTAATTTTGCTTTATTATGCTGCATTGCTGTAACTGTAATAATTGCCTGTAAAAGTGAGATTGCTTGGAATGAAATACCTAAAGCCAAATTCTTCTGGCGCTTAAGTAGGTTGTGAGTCTGGATACAACCCAAATACTTGTCCTATATACCAATAAATGTATCCTATAGCTGCATGTTATTGGCCTACCTGAAAAAAAAAATTTATCTATTTTCATCAGAAACAAGCCTCTGCTCATTAATTCAGGCAAGACCTTTGAACTTTAAACAGAGCTCTTTTCCATAGGATGCTGCTGTAGCAATTGTTTCTGAATCATAGCTGGTTCTGATCCAAAGAATCAATGTCATACAGTGGGAGTGCAAGAAAGGGAGGTGTAGCAATAGTTTTCAGAGCAGCCATCTAATAGTGCCATGGTTACCTTTAAGGAACTTTGAAGCTCTTTGCAGAAGCTGATAATGGTTGGTAAAAAGACAGGTTAAAAACAATTTATTTAGCAGTGTTTTTTTTTTTGAAGGCTACTTCACTTTAATAGCTTTCAGTAACTCCTCAGGAAAAAAATGAATTAGGGAGAGGAAGAAATTGAATGAAATTTGATGTGCCAGGACAAATTGTTTGGTTGTTTTTTTCTTCTTGTTTTACTTGCAAGTATTTCTCTCTCTCTTTTCAAGCAGAAAGTATTCTAAGCTTCACAAGCATGTAGTCTGTTGATACAACTGAAAGGAAGCATTCCTTTTTTCTCTTTTTTTTTCTTTCCCGTTTTGGAGAACATGGGGAAAATTCTTAACTTAGACATGAGCACACCTTGTGATATAATCACTATGGCATGGACTAAAATGCAGAGCGAGCATTGGTATTTGGAGCTAGGATTTGGCTGGGATTTTTGCTAACTCCTTCCAACAGAAATGCTGTGGTATCTTTAATTCTAGCATTTGATATTGGTAGTTTTCATACATGTAGTGAAACCCACAGCTGCAGGTTGTATTGGGGAAATACAAGATGTGGATGGTCAGAGACTGAACACAATCATATTTGAATCTGGAATAATTTTTCTTTGGACAGAATTTATTCTTCACATATGCCATATGATGGCAGTTTGAATCTTGACATTTTCCTTATACTGATGTTATCTGTAGAGGGATTGACCTTGTAATTATATGGTCCTCAGCAGACTGCTTAAGGCTGCAATAAAATACAAAGTTGAGCATTGTTGCCCTACGGACAAGAGATCAGGTCCTGGCTAGTACTGACAGAAAGCAGAGGTGAAGAGGAGAGAGACAGATCTCAAGTGTAGATCTGGAGGAAGATCTGAGCTTGCTGCATTTGTGGCAAGGATGAGGAACATAGCTGCTATTTCTGGGAGGTATGACTACTCCATCTTAATGGCATCAATTCTTGCTTTCCAGAGCCTTAAAGAAAGCCAAGTGGTTATTCAGTCCACTTTCTTGGTCCTCTTTCTCAGCAGTCTTGGCTCATTATTTGCCAGGGGCTCTAGGAAATGCCATTTTAAATTCTCATGTCAGTGATTATTAAAAAGAGACAAGCAAGCAAACAAACAAAAAATCCCCATTACCAGCAAAGATATTAAATCATTTGAACAAGTGAAAAGGAAGACTACGAACCTCTGGAACCAAATATTTCCCAAAATGGCGTTAAACGCTGAAATACAAGGGTAATGACCCCCAACTTCACAAATATGTAGTTGTGTGTGTGTTTCTGTGTATAATTTATGATTGCTCTGTTCTCTTTTATGGGATCTCTATAAGTTTTGAACAGTAACAGATTGAATATTGTACTGGCAACTCTCCAGATGCCTGAGAGCTGCAACAATTTGCATACACATTTACATTATTTCTCTTGCAGAAGTGTTTTGTATCTAGGGTATATTAGGTCAGGTTGAGACCTTTTCCCGAAGTAGGGCTGCTGATCATATAAGCCAAGGCCCCTAAACCATCTATGAGTTCAGATGAAGTCTGAAGGCCCTACTAGTCTTCCATACAGCTTTGATTACAAATGCCTTCTAACAGCAATAATAGCTGATGAATTTTTGACAGTAAATTAATATTTTATAAAGAGTTTAGAGATGGATATCACGTGTAATAGGAATTGTATGTACACAGAGGAAAAAAAATATGGTTTTGTCAGATCTATGTTAGTAAGATAAAACTCTAAGAAAGTTTGCTTTTTACTAGATTGTTTTTAAGCCAAACTTCAGTTTTGCCATAAGGGGTAACAGATACTGCTGATTTGGGATAAAAATCAAACATTGCTGCAAACAAAGTTCAGGTAATTTATTTTTTTTTAATAATAAGGTCTATTTTCCTTCTCTCACGACATATAGATAATTATGGAGGACAGAGAAGTAAGTCCACTTCTCATGTAAGGTTATTAACTTGACAGTTTCCCTTTAAGTTGTGAGGATGTGCAGAGTAGTTAGGAATGTGAGATACTGTAGGGTACCAAATGTGTGATGTGATGTTGCTAGGCAACTCCCTTATTGTTTTAAACAAACCACATAGAGCTGGCAACAGCTGTCAAAGCTCTTGGCTCTTGACAGTAACACAGACCTCAAAAGAACCTAGAACAAAGATCTTCCAAAATGAGGTGTAATATATAATGCAATCTCATAATGCCAGCAAATGCGAGAACCTATTTGTTAAGTTAGCAGATACAGTTATCTGTTAGAATTCTATAACAAAATATTTTTGTGACAACTATGCCATTTGTTCAAATAAATTAAAAAAAATGATAAATACATGTATATAAATTTGGCTTTTTGAAAGAATACCTTTCATCGCTCTCAGTGGTAGCAAATCTGTTCACATGTATTAGATGAGCATCATGTCTGCAATCCAGAAAGGAAAAATGTTACATAGGTGGTAGCCATGTGCATGTGTTTGCAGATTTATTTCTTTTCTCAGGTGTCGAGTTGTATATATTTTGATATCTCAGAAACAGAGGTGAGCTCCTCTTTGTCAGCATTACAGTCTGTAAAAATAGGTCTAGGTGTAGCACACTATCACCTATCAATATGTTAAAACTGTTAAACAGGAACCAGCCCCCAAAGCTTCAAAAGAAAGCCTAGATCTGTACTGAAATAACCCAAGATGTGTCAAAATTTTTCACACGAAGAGGTAAGTAGGTCTGTAAACAGCCTCGTAGTCTGGAAATACATCTGGAATGAGAAGAATTCAGAGTACCTTCATACCATTTATTCCCCTGTCTCCTGACTGCTTGAATGCAAACCAGCATAAATCTAGCAGCTAGGCAGTGCTGTGCTTCTACTAATATTTGTGTCTCTTAGTGCAGCATAGCCTTTCGGATGCAGTATCATACTAGCTCGTCTGCCTGGCTGTTGCATTATTCACACCAGATGAGAATGCAGGGAAAGTCAGAGTCTGAGTGTTGTTCTCCTTGTTGCTGTGTGAATGCTCTAACCATCAAACTGCCGGCAGGTGCCTTGCTGTATCCCTGGTTGTAACTGTTCAGTTTTATCCGTTCTGGTCAGCAAAAGGCAGACTTGACTGTCTAGCTAGTTAAAGCTGTCATAGCTTCTGAGCTCTTGAGTCATTCTCCATGACAAAATGAATGTTTAAATATACAGAATAGCTGATTTTCAACTTGCTGCTTGCACTGCAAATGACACACTAGCAGAGATTCAGCTTGGCTCTACTAGACACTAGTGTGTGTGCTTTTCTACTTTGTTGGGACTTTTCCTGTTTTCTAGTTTGGTTTTTTAATTCCACATTGTAGGGAGAACCTTTTCCAATTTAAGTTTTGTCAAATGTGATCCTTCTCCTTTGAACATGAAAATTCTTTAGAACACGAAAATAGCTGTACTGGTTCGGACCAGGAGTCTATGTAGCATGATATCCCTACTCTAAAGTGAGCATATACTGATACCTGAAGAGGAATTAAAACAACATAAGGGGCTATGATAGTTCCTTAAGGTATTTTCTTGCTCTCTGACTATATCTTGGCTCACAGGATTTCCTGAGCTTTGTATCACAGTATCGTCAGGGTTGGAAGGGACCTCTGGAGATCATCTAGTCCAACCCCCCTGCCACAGCAGGGTCACCTACAGCACATTGCACAGGACGGCGTCCAGGTGGGTTTTGAATGTCTCCAGTGTGGGAGACTCCACAACCTCTCTGGGCAGCCTGTATCATTTAAATATTTATGTATTTGGTATTGATATGGTTCTCTATTTAGTAACAGTTAATAGTTCACCTTTGAACCCACAAAACTTTCTGCATCCACAATGTCTTCTGACTAGGAGTTATACAATTCTGTGTAGCACTGTATATTGAATGACAACCTTTTGTTTGTTTCAAACCTGTGTCTCTTTGACCGTTCCCAGTACTTGCGTAGACAGAGGCAGTGAATAGTCTAGACAACTCTGCACTATCTCTATGCAATTTATGATTTTGTAGTTTTCGAACTCCTCTTTTTTTCAGGTTGAACAGTGCTAGGCTACTCAGTTCTTCTTACAGAAAGTTTTACTTACCTTTGCTTGACTTTTTGCCACTCTTTTGTATCCTCTTTAGGATGAGGAGAGAATAGTATTCTGGGTATTCAAGGGGTACAAGAAGCATATTTTTTACTGTGGTGTAATGGTTTTTTTCTCTTTCTTTCCTCCTAATTCCTAGCATTTATGTTGCTTTTTTTGACTACTGCCTAGCACTGGTCTGCTGTTGATCTTGACAAATCGCTATTTTCCCTCAGCAAGCCATTTCATTAAAGAAATAATGTTCAGTTCTTCCCCACATTACAGTTTTATCACATTTTCTGGAACTTTTTCTAACATCAGCCTATCTAACTGTTCATTTGTTGTTGTTTTTCTGTATTTTTATAACAAGTGATTTTTTTTTTTTAAATTAAGTATTGATTGAGGGAAGAGAAGAAGTGATCCAAATGTCTCTATCGGTCAACTCTTATCTGTGAAGTAGGATTTTCCCTTAGTGGGATCAAATGGAGGGCAGCAATTCAACCTGCAGTCACTGTGGGAACATTACAGAATATTTGAACATCTGCTTTGAGAACCTACTTGAAAAATAGCCATGTACAGTATAAGAGGAACATCTGTGCTGGGTGCTGCAGACCACAGGTAATAGTGCTGGCACAAGCAAAAATAGCAAAAAAGCTTGTATAGGTTACATAGAGGCCTTCTAATGAATAATATATTTCATGTTGCATTTTTGTAGTTGCACCATATAGGTATGAAGTTACAGACGGGCAAATAATCACTATAACGTGATAGTTGATGGAAATGTAAGTGCCTTGAATAATGCGCAGAAAATATCCATACATAGTAATGTTGTCTCCATTGTTTCTCTGGAACTAATACTTTGTATGTTTGCATTTTGTTTAGCAAATAAAAAAAAATGGCAAAAATACTGCAATTCTTATGTAGTGAAAAGCTGACTATTGTCAGATACTCTCTCCATATAAAATGGACCCTGTTTATTAGGCCTGTTCAGAGTTCTGCTCCTGCACGTGGTTTTGGGTCTGCAGCATGGACAGGAGTGTGCTGAGTTCTGGCGTATTATTGGGGTCTGTCTACATTATTGTTGCATTATTAGGCTAGCTGATGGGCAAGAAAATGTATTCATGGTTTTAGTCCTGTGTACAGTACTATCAGTGTTATGCCTGGAGATAAGTGAAGTCAGCAAATGTTGCTTTCATGGCCTATGTCATGAGAGGGCCCACATATCTCCTATGCTCATTGAGACTGCTTCTGAATGTGGTAGATTGGACTTAGTCATTTGTGGGGTTTCCTGTAGTCAAATTTTTCTAATTGACAGCAAATCTGGTGTATCCTGTAAATATTAAATCTAGTTTAACACTGTTTTAATATAGCTTTAAGAAAGAAAAAGGGAAGGTTGTTTTGTTTTTAAATGGCCCTAAAACAATTGGAGATGGAATGTAAAATTATGTGGTTCTAGATACTGAATATATACAAAAAACTATACACATATATTGAAAATTCAGTGTCTCCTATTACAGAAGTTTGAACAGATTTTTCTATAACTTTTCTATGTGTTGCAGAAATACTTATATAGGGCTTAAGGTCAAGGCTGCTGACCTGGAAGGACTGGCTGTGGAAATGGTAGGTTGAGAAGGATCACAGACTAATATTTTGTCTAACTGAGAAACTTACCAGTTTTAAGACCACCCTGAGCTTACGGTCAGTAAGAAAAAAAAAAAAAAATTATCAAAAAAACTAAGGTTCATTTATGTTTTCAGTCCTGCTTACTTGCACAGTTTTCTATTTCCCAGCATGAGTTAGAATCAACATTTAACACCGCCATCTCGGGAAAAGATGTACAAGAAGGCACTTTAGCCATGCTATGCTATACTATTTACCAGATTTGTTGTCCTAAAACTTTTTATTCATTTTTGCCATGCATGTAAAAAAGCAAAGACGGGTAGTATTAAGCTGTGAAAAACCTATCTTTTTGCCTAAAGCACATATAACGTTACACATGATCAGAACTAAAGCTTGAAAAGTAATGGTAAATTTCAGGGCACGGAAAAAATATATGAATTCACATATCTTTTTTACAGGCTGAATGATCAAATAATGGCCATCTTTTGCTAAATTCTATTTGAAAATGTCTTGACTTCTTTACACAAAGCTTTCAACACATTAAATCTTTTCCATGGGTTATATAACACTTCTCTATGCATGCAAATCCTGCTTAATGTAGTAGTAATTGTGTGAATAAACTATGCTGCTTCCTCAAGTCGCATGAACTATTAGTATAAAAGTCTAAGATCTTAAAATTTAATTTATGACTTCAAAAAGAACATCTGTAGCACATACATGATATTGTGCATTGTAAACTCATCAAATTAATAAGAAAAATTCTGAGTAATATATAATTAACTTTGAGTGAAATGTAATTCTGTACACTCAGAAACTTGCTGTCTCTATCATAATAATAGAAAGAAACTTCAAATGTTTACCCTTACTTATATAGTTTGTAGATTGCAATAAAAACTTTAAAATGTTAATCCTGTTCTTAGTCGCTTAGTAGGAAATAAGGAACAAACCAAAACATGCTCATGTTCCAACATCATTTTTAACGCTAGATGGTTAGAACAGCTTAAGGTGGTTTCCCTATAAACATTACTAATACCCAGAGCCAGAAAGCCACTCATGAGGACTATAAAGATGTTGTGAGGCTATGCAGGGAGAAGATTAGAAGGGCCAAAGCCCATCTAGAACTTAATCTGGCTTCTGATGTTAAAGAAAATTTTAAAAGTTTCTATAAATATATTAGCAATAAAAGGAGGACTAACGATAATCTCCATCCTTTATTAGATGGGGGCGGAAACATAGTGACCAAGGATGAAGAAAAGGCTGAGATGCTTAATAACTTGTTTGCCTCAGTCTTTAGTAGTAGGACCAGGTTTTCCCTGAGCTAGATGACAGGGATGGGGAGCAGAATGAAGACCCCATAATCCAAGGGGAAATGGTGAGTGACCTGCTACAGCACTTAGACATGCACAAGTCTATGACGCCGGATGGGGTCCACCCAAGGACACTGAGGGAGCTGGCAGGAGTGCTCACCAAGCCACTTTTCATCATTTATCAGCAGTTGTGGCTAACTGAGGAGGTCCCAGTTGACTGGAGGTTAGCAAATGTGATGTCCATCCAGAAGAGGGGCTGGAAGGAGGATCCGAGGAACTACAGGCCTCTCAGTCTGACCTCGGTGCCTGGGAAGGTTGTGGAACTGAGTATCATTATGTGGCATGTACAGGACAACCAGGTGATCCTGGTTTATGAAAGGCAGGTCCTGATTCACTGACCTGATCTCCTTCTGTGATAAGGTACCCTGCTTAGTGGATGAGGGAAAGGCTGTGGATATTGTTTACCTGGACTTTAGTAAAGGCTTTGACACCATTTCCCACAGCACTCTTCTGGAGAAACTGGCTGCTCATGGCTTGGATGGGCATACTCTTTGCTGGGTAAAAAACTGTCTGGATGGCTGGGTCCAAAGTGTGGTTGTGAATGGAGTTAACTCCATTTGGCAGCCAGTCACAAGTGGTGTTCCCCAGGGTTCAGTACTGGGGCTGGTTCTGTTTAATATCCTTATCAACAACCTGTATGAGAGAATCAAGTGCACCCTCAGTAAGTTTGCAGATGACACTAGGTTAGGCAGGAGTGTCAATGTGCTTGAGGGTAGGGGGGGCTCTACAGAGGGATCTGGAAGTGCTGGATTGATGGGCTGAGGCCAATGGTATAAGATTCAACAAGGCCAAGTGCCGCATCCTGCACTTGGGTCACAGCAACCCCATGCAGCACTACAGGCTTGGGGAAGAGTGGCCGGAAAGCTGCCTGGTGGAAAAGTGTGGGGTGTTGGTCAACAGCTGGTTGAATAGGAGCCAGCAGTGTGCCCAGGTGGCCAGGATGGCCAACAGCATCCTGGCCTGTATCAGTAACAGTGTGATGAGTAGGACTAGGGAAGTGATTGTCCCCATGCACTGGTGAGGCTGCATCTCGAGTACTGTGTTCAGTTTTGAGCCCCTCGCTACAGGAGGGACATTGAGGTGCTGGAGCATGTCCAGAGAAGGGCAACAAAGCTGGTGAGGGATCTGGAGAACAAGTCTGATGAGGAGCAGCTGAGAGAACTGGGGTGGTTTAGTCTAGAAAAAAGGAGGCTGAGGGGGGACCTTATCGCTCTCTACAACTTCCTGAAAGGAGGTTGTAGCAAGGTGGGAGTTGGTCTCTTCTCCCAAGTAACAAGCAATAGGAAAAGAGGAAATGCCTAAAGTTGTGCCAGGGGAGGTTTAGATTGGATATTAGGAAAAATTTCTTCACCAGAAGAGTTATCAAACATTGGAACAGGCTGCCCAGGGAAGTGGTGGATTCAGCATCCCTGGAGGTATTTAAAAGACACATAGATGTGGTGCTTAGGGGCATGGTTTAGTGGTGGTTTTGGCAGTGTTAGGTTGATGGTTGGACTCGATGATCTTAAAGGTCCCTTCTAACCTAGGTGATTCTGTGATTCTAAGGATACCATTTAACATCACACACTAGAACCGTATTTGGCTCAGTTATGTTCCATTCCTCAAAATGCCATCCCAAGTAAATCACTTTTTCAAAGTAGCCAGTTATGTCAAAAAGCTTGCAAAAGTCACAGCCTGAATGTCCCCTTCTAAAAAGAAAAAGTAGTAGGAGCCAAGAAACATGAAAGGATCTAGTTTGTAGTTAAGGCAAGACTGTAGCAGTAACATAATATGTAAATGTTGCTGTTTACAAGTGTGCAGTAGTGCGAGGAAACCTACCCATCTCTGTAGTGCTATGGTAAAGATTTAGCTCTCCAGATCTTCACAGCTCATTTTACTTCTGAGAGACAGTACTGGAAACACAGAGCAGTACAACAGACTGATTACAGTATTTTGTATGCCGGTGGTGAAGCGAGTAGGTAAATGCTGGTTTACCTCATTAGCACTTCAGAGAGAAGTGGAATTTTCTATGGATGGGAATCAGATATTTTTTTTCTATCTGAGTTTTTCTGAAGGATCATTTTGCACCTTAAGTTACCTTAAGTAACATAAGATTTGAGAATCCAAGCCTATGTATGAGTGCAATTGAGCAGAATGTTTTTGTGGCACCTTGTCCTTAATTACAGTAGTATCCGTAGGTATTAAATGCCTTTTAAAAATCTGGCACTGACATCTTTATGAATCATCACAAAGAAGCCATGAAGAATATTTTTATGGAGATGAAGGTTGTGAAGTTGGCTTAGGAAAGACACCAATACCAATTTCTCTCTTATCCTGTTTATTCCTTGTTTTTTTTGTTTTTTTTTTTTTCAGAAGTATGATGTTGTAGAACCAAATGTGTATACTAGTGAGCACAGAGAGAAACACACTGAAGAGGGTCTTAGGAGTGCTGAGTCAAAGACCTCAAAAAAGATCTTTACCTCACTGTCTAATACTGTATTTGAAGGATTCCAAGAGCAGTATGAGGGCACTGTCTCCTGGTTTCATTTACCCTTAGTCTAGCCAGTGTATATATTGACTCACATTAAATGTCATCATTTACACACATGTAAATTAAAGCAAACCAAAGCCCTTTATTTCTAGTTGTTAATTGACGTCACTGGTTGACAGTGGAACAGGGTGGGTGGAATAAAGCCTCTTAATTACTTGAGGATGACAGAACATGTGCTGATGCAGGATGATTTCATTATGTTGTACTGCCCAAAAGACTGTAGCTAAGCATTGAAATCATTCTGGGCAGTTATCAGGTAGGCTCTGCTGTGCCAGTACTTCACTGGAGAAAACTGAAGTAAAATTATACTACTCTAAATATTAAACTTTTAAAAATATGAAACTTACAAAAGAGACTATTAATAACCCTGGGATATATATTTTTGAAATGAGTCATTATACACATCTAGGAGGTTACTGGTTACCATTTTAGCCATATGTTTACACACTCTTGATCCACATCCATCTGATTCAGAAATCTGTCAGAGTGGGTTGAAAAGTGATTTGAAAGATCTTAAAAGCCAAGAGCAAATTTGTACTCTGGCTTGTGTAGAATATAGGAAAAATGTGTTTTTCAAAATTCCGTATAGCGTGCTACATTAAGTAGATTATGCATCTTCGGAAGTTGTCTTTAAACAGTTTTCATGCTTTGTATTTGCTTTTCCTCCTTCATTCTTAAGAGGAATATATTTTTTTTTTAAAATGATCAGTTGAGATTTATATCAAGAGCAAGGCATTTGCTACTAATTCTGGAACTAGATTCAGGGGCTAAATGGTAATCACGGCAGCTGTCTGAAGGGTTCAAAAATGGACATATTCCAGATAGTGTTAAAGATTATTGGAAGGATTAGTCTCAAAAATTTCAATAGCATTTTTTTTTAATAGTTCTAAGAATGAAATTCTTATAAACCAATGTTTTGTATTTTGGAGAATTGTCGTGTTGTAAACCTTGTAAAGCTTGTTTCAGACCTAGTGAATCCAAAGTAAATGACCTGCAGTGTTTTAATTCATAGCATTTTTATAAATCATATTAAGAGTTTGATTCCTACAACACTCTGGTTTTTGTTTCCTCTTCAGTTACACTTATTAAGTTTCTATGAATGTACAAATTAAAGTAAGTTGAAGTGATTAATTAGCTATATTCTTTAAGTCACTATTTGAAAAGAAAATAACAGGAACTCTAAAAGTGTCCTTGGCCATCTCTCGGGCCAGAGCAGCCTTGTCTTTACTTTTAGCTAATATGCACAAATAATATTTCGTATTGAGCTTTGAATATTTAAGACAAAGGTTTTTCTTTGCAGAGGAATATCAGGATGTCAAATTACATGCAGTCATACTTTTTGCATTTGCCAATTAAATTGAAACTAGAATTGACTAATTTATATACAGATTCATATTTTAATGTATATGTATTCTAGCACAAAATTAGATCTTTTCCCCTGTTGGAGCTACAATGAATGCTTTCTTATGATCAGTTCAAGTTAGTAAAAATTTTGTAGCAGACGTGCATTTTGTATTTCATTTGTGTATTCACTATTCTGTATAGAGAGATGTTATAACGCTAAGTCCATTTAAGCTTACAGGACTGAAAATGAATTTATTGGCAGGAATTTTTAAAAGTTTTCAGGAAGTGTGGCTAAATAAGGAGTGATTTGCAACACATGCAGTTTATGGTATTAGAGAACTTAAATTTGTCATGTAATTTGTGTTGGTATTTTGAATTAAGAACTGTGAACTCTTAATTAAAGTTCAGATGTTACCCTGTTTTGTGTCGGTTTATGCTCTGAAGAACAAAAATGTATAGTCCATTCATAGTATTACAAAGGTTCTTACAGATCTTACAGTTCGCTAAAGAAAGTCTGGCTCTCTAAGGTATGTCCTTCTTGGCAAATCAACTCCCAAATCATGTTCAGGAATCATAGTCTTAAATGAAGCAGGGTTGCAAAATATTCTGCTGATCTATGGTGCAAGTCCTTTTCCTTTAGTTGTAACTGACATTACAAAATATTTTATGGCTTCTGTTATTAACATTCCCAATGGGCTTGAACTACAATTTATTTCATGCTATAAAAATGCTAAGAATTTCTACTGATTAGCAGCATCATTAGGGCATGTTTCTAGATTTATCAGCATGGGATATTTTTGGGTGGGTAAGGAGTCTTTTGGGTTTGAATTGAAATGGTATAGACACTCTTTTTTGTTACAAATCTAGCAAAATGAAGGTTTTGAGGTACTACCACTTTTGAGTTAGTAATTAAATTCTTTCAATGACATACGATCTATTATGCACATGATTTCAGTATAATGAATGCATTTATTTCCTGGCATCATGGAAAGAGTTTGAGTGTGAAGGGTGCTTTTTTTGAGGAAGTTGCAGAAGAGGAGCTTTCACGATAAACAAATCTGCAACTGAATGTGCTTAATATTTGAGATAGTTTTGTCAGAAGGACTTACCTAATCATTTTTCCTCTATTACTTTCAGAAACGTTGTCTGAAGTATGTATTTGTGCTTAAAAGATCCAAGTTGCACCTGGCATTCACTGCAAAAGTGATACTAAAAGTAATTACTGGATGACGTGAACATAAGACAAGCATTAAGAATAATAAAATC
Organism: Pluvialis apricaria; assembly: GCA_017639485.1. Lineage (NCBI taxonomy): Eukaryota > Metazoa > Chordata > Aves > Charadriiformes > Charadriidae > Pluvialis > Pluvialis apricaria. The sequence goes on along the minus strand of CM030010.1, from coordinate 48,262,521 downwards.
TGAACATAATTTTAGTCCTCCAAGAAATCTGAGAGCTAGAACATAATATTGTCTTATTTGCTGGCATAATAGTTCTGCCTGAAAAACAGAAATGCAGATGACTGCTCTGCTAGCATGCTACATGTTTATTTAGAGGACAGCCAGGGCATAGGACAGTAGCAGTGATAGGTTTTTAGTTCCCTTAAGGACTATTTATGTCTAGTGTCTGTCATTGCCAGACTTCAAACCGAGGTCAGGAAGAGAGCGAGGCCACATTCCCATCACCACTTCTGAGTTAACGAACAGCTAAAAAACAGCGTTTACATTGTTTACGTTCTTCTGAGAAACCAAAATGCCTCAGAAATCCTATGTGAATCTTAAAACCAGTGTTAAGAGCATAAGGCAAATGTTAGATTAGTGATAACATCTCACTAGTGGTAAGTTGCAAGTGTTGCCAGCTGTATCATCCTAGCACTCTGAAATGCTTTGGATGGTATTTGTTGTGAGCACAATCTATTGTGGGAAGATGTGTGATGAGTGTGTAATTAAAAGTATCTATGCCACTGATGTACTTATGCAACTCAGAATTCAAACTGTCTCCTCGATTAAATACAAATAATTAAAATGCCAACTATTAGCATCCTGTAATTATGACTCTTAGCAATTCCAACATTATCCACTCCTTTCTCTACATGATTATACCCACCTGGAGAGAACTTTGTATATATAGTCTTCACTAACCAGCTGGATTTTGCTTTTTTTCTTTATTTTATAAAAGAATGGAAAATTAATAATTGTCCTTCAGATGTGGCTTGCATGTCTTAATTTCAGAAACTGTGTCATTCTAAAACAAACAGTAAGAAAACATGGGTTTGATCCAAAGCTGATAGAGAGTTTTAAATAACATTACATGTGTTTTAATAGATAATCATTTTACAAAACTGCCATCCATCTTTATGTGTGTGTATTCACTACTAAAAGAGGATTATTATGCTGCTAACAATAGGGTGGGTTTTACTGATATAGTGGGCAATTTAAAATGGTTAAGTACAGTGAATCTAGTTTTATCCATATAAAAATTATACTTCAGTCAATATAAATATGAATGTTTAGAATAACCTGAAAATAACATGTTTTTGGTTTGGGTTTTGGGTCTTTTTTCCTCCCTTAGTTAGAATGTTAATATTTAGGGTTTGATTAATATTGCATTTGGTGTATAGACAGTCTAGTTCTGGAATTTGACATTTTCAACTGAGGTTGCTTTCTTATCTGATTTCAAATGTTCAGGTGCTCTTGTGGAATAGAGCATGATAGTGTGTTACTTACTAATCAGGGTCTGCTGACCAGGGAAATGTTGCATTAGTGGTATAGAAAGTTACCTAGATCCTCTGCGTAATGGTCCATTGACAATAGCAAGCATCAGGCCCAGCTTCAAACTCCTCTTTGCTGGATTTCAACAAGAGACTGCAATGAAGAGGGCATGGCCCTACTGACTGTATTGATCTTAAGGGACCCCAAACAAGGGTTGCTTTGTTTCCATCTGCTTGTGCTGTCCCACTGGATTTTCTCGGGCAGTGCTCTTCAGGCCATATCTACTGCTAAAACGTCCACCTCATGAGTGTCACATCTGATATGCTAGAAGTGAGAACCTGAAGAAGTCTTTCCCCTTGTTATCTCGTCATCCAGGGTAACCCCACATTCAGCCGGGATAGTTCATATCTGGAAGCAACTGAGTCCCTCACTATCCTGCACCAGAAGACACCTACAGACATCCTTGTGCCACCTTTGCCTTTGGTCAGGCTGCACCTGCTCCAAGTTGTGACATTTTCCAGGATATCCTGAATGGTAGCTCATTGGGAGTAAGTCAGACTCAATATAAATTCTCAGATTTCCAGAACAAACAAGCCCACAGTGGAGGCTCTGAAGCTGTGTTAGCATGGGAGTGAGAAATGGCCGTAGGAGTCAGTAAGAGAAAACAAAGTGGAGCTTATTCAGGGCTGGTATCAGCAGGGATCTTTCTCAGAGGAAATGTCATTGCATATCCATGATTAACAACCTCCTGTTTATCATACTAAATGAAAGGTGTTAGGTGATCCCACCAGTGGATGTTTACTGAGATACATCTAGAACTACCAAAAGTGGTGTGGGTTAAAGCTTACTGGGATTCTTCCATAGCGATTGGTGTAGTAGAGGTAGCCTTCCAGGGGTGGGGGAGACAAAGCACTGGGCACAGGCTGGGTGGCTGTCCTCACGAGCGTGTTGGTGCTTACACCTCTTTGGCTATGCACCCATTGCTCAGTCTCCAGCTTTTGTCCTACTTAGCCCTGCAAGTAGCAGTCTTTCACAGCCTGCTCGTGCACTGAGTGACCCCTATGGACACAGCAGGAAAGTGGTAAGGGATGTCCTTTATGGAGATCTGAATAGGAAGTCAGAGGGTTATGTTGGGGGTAGACACATGGATACACAGTAAATGGTCAAGGGCTTTGCTAAGAGTACTGTATATGCTTACAGGGTAACTCATTTCATGGTTTTGCATTCAAGAAAGAGGCAATTTAACACTGTAGATGAATGAGAGATACTCCAACTTGTGGCAGCTCTCAGGAGAGATCTAGCACAGTAGGATGAACACAGTTTTTGTTCCACAACTATTTAAAGAGGAGTACTTCAGGTATTCCAACCTTCACCAAGAAAGGCTGTCAAGAAAGCCATAAAAATATGTGTATATATATATCCCTTCCATTTTTCACAGGTCAAAGAGAAAGAACTTGCTGTAAGAAACAGGAGTCTGGGGTCTTTTCATAATAGGAAAGTGAGGAGGTTACTTGACCTTTTCTGCAAAAAGTTGTAAGGGAAAGGAAGACGTTTTATGTATAAAGATGCTAAAATTTATAAATAGAATCAATGAGCTTGTACTTCTTTCTTTCTTTCTTCCAGTCTCTCTCTGTTTCTTTTTGTCCCTCCTTCTCCCTGTCTTTTTCCACTTCTCTGGCTTTCAGTTTCTTTTTTTATTATTCCTATTCTTTGGTTCCTCTCTAGAAGGTGCATTTCAAGTCATTGTAAATGTTAAAACATGCTGAAACGTAAAATGGCTTGTTGAATTCTGGGAATAGTAATAAACATTTCAGTTGACTGTAGCTGGACAATTGATTGTATAAAGCTTTAGTGTGATAAAACGTACTGTTAAAATAGTACCAAATGGTATGAGTGCCACAATTTCCTAAGTGTCTCAGAAAGCATTAATCAGCACAGCCTGAATAGGAAGAACTTATTTTTTGTCAGCAGTGCTTTATCTGCTTTAATTTGCTCTGCACGTTTCCATGACAACTAAGGGAAAAATAAAGTCTTAACCAAAATTCAGTGAAAGCAAGACAAAACAACCTGCTTTGATTCATGCTGCTCTGATAAATGTGAGTTTGGCAATCAGCTGTGGATCACAGATTATTTTTTTTCTGGAACAGATAGGACTTTTATTTGCATATATTTATCCTCTTAGCTTAAGAAAATAAAAGGGGTCGTTTATGGAAATTGAGGGGGTTTTTTTTGTTTCACAGAGTCTTGTTTTGAAGCATTTACATATATAGATTTTTTTCTTCTTTTTAATGCAAACGATCATTGTCTTGTCTTTAAACTTCCTGCTATTTCTGTTTTTCTAATATGTGTTGAAGAGATTTTCAAATACATCTGAGCTGAAAAGATGAGACATAACAGTAGAAAATTCTGTGCCGTGATGTTATGTTTCCTTGAAGAGGTGCATTTTATGTTTGCCTGTGATTGCTTACCTTTCTCCCAAATACACTATAAGTAGATCAACACTATTTGGAAGCAATGGTGATACTTCTGACCAGGAGCATCAGATCTCACAACTCATTGGTAGGCTCAGTAGATACAGTTTTATTGTGTCATCATAGGAGCTAACAACTCATACAAATCATTGCAGTATTTCATGTTCGATTCTCTGTGATTGGTATCTATCAAGCTTAAAGCTGTAAACTTCTTGTACAAATACAGTTTCAAAACATGAGTGAGGAAAAGAAAAAAGTACAAAAGAAAAAGTGGTAAGTGAAGCTAGAATCCAGGTCCCAACTTCTTCAGGATTTGAAAATGTATTTTGCAAGGTAGCACTGATGTGAGCTGTTATCTGTCCACTTCACCTCTGTCACAAAACTGCAGGCACCTTTGCTACTGGCATTTTAGTTATATTTTTAAATTATGTAGTTTGGACACATACTAGCCAAGGAAAATAAGGTTGCTGGCCTGTGGAATTTGTTGCCCTATTAAAAAAAAAAAAAAAATCACATAATTTGGGTAGATCCTTTTAAAAATAGAAATATTGATAGATTTGGGGTTGAAAAATATTTTTTCTTTAAAAAGGCAAATTACTACTTTCTCAGGTGCACTTATTAAAATCTACTGAAGAAATATTTTGGGAAGTGATTTTCTTTCTTCACATAAATGTGAAGCATTTCACTTGCTGTGAAAAATAAATATTGAGTATTTGCCATCCTCGTTATACTTGTTAGTTCTGACTTCTTGCCTAAATCATATAGTACTCCTGCTCTCGTTACCCAATGACTTTAAAAAGTAGCTTTAAGTAGGTAGTATGACTTCAGATCTTAAAAAAACACCAAAAAAGAAAAAACAAAACCAAACAACAACCCCTGCCCCCCAAAAAAAACCAAACCCAGGATCATGGAATTTTGTACTGCTCCTCATTTTCTGATCACACAAGTATTAAAATTAGGATATTTTATTATTTAATTTGTGAGTACATACATTTTAAAATCAAGTTACTCAAAATAAGTATCTTTGCAGGTATAGCTATCTTGTAATATCTGAGGTCAGATTATTTTTTGGCTTATGGAATGATATATGATGATATAGTGTCTTCCCGCACTAATTTACTGATATGTGCAAGTATCTTCCTGCTAAATCTGCCTTATTCATGTGTATAGATACATCTGGGATAAAGAATTGGCTTCCAAATATAAGAATTTATCCAAGCAGTGGTGCCTATTGTAAAGGAGATGGAGTAGTGCTCAGTGCAGGAGGCAACAAAATCCCTAAATTGTTCTTCAGCATTTAGAAATTGTTTCCTAGAAGTAAAACTTGATTTTGTTTTCAGAAATTAAACAGATGAGGTATATCCAGAGCCAAAGTGAATTCCTTTTAAGTTCAGTAAATAATTATTATAGTCTGTTGTTCACTGACATCCACAAATTAATTTGGCTGACTTGGTATTTCTCAACAGCCTCTTTCTGCCGTACTTTCTTGTGCCAAATATAACTTTTTAAAATGGCTCAATTTAATCCATGTGAATAGTCAGACAATACAGTTTGAGAGTAGCAAAAAGTAATTGCAGACCTACATTTGCCATACATTTGAAAGGGAAAGGGCAGGTATTGCTTAAAGCTGAAAGATGCTGAGCATGCTGGCCTATTGCAGCAAGATACTTGACTATGGGATTGATCTTGAACATGTGGACGGTCTGACTGACTTTGGTGGAGTATGCCAACCTCATGAAGTTCAACAAGGCCAAGTGCAAGATCATGCACCTGAGTTGTAGCAATCCCATGCACAAATACAGGCTGGGTGGAGAATGGATTGAGAGCAGCCCTGAGGAGAAGGACTTGGGGGTGTTGGTTGATGAGAAGCTCAACATGAGCTGGCAATGTGCGCTTGCAGCCCAGAAAGCCAACCGTATCCTGCACTGCATCAAAAGAAGTGTGGCCTGTAGTATTGCGCCCAGCTCTGGAGTCCCCAACGTAAGAAGGACATGGACCTGTTGGAGTAGGTCCAGAGAAGGGCCACAAAGATGATCAGAGGGCTGGAGCACTTCTCCTATGAAGTCAGGCTGAGAGAATTGGGGCTGTTCAGCCTGGAGAAGAGAAGACTCCAGGGAGAGACCTTATTACAGCCTTCCAGTATCTGAAGTGGGCCTACAGGAAAGCTGGAGAGGGGTTTTTACAAGGGCATGTCGTGATAGGATGAGGGGTAATGGCTTCAAACTGGAAGAGGGGAGATTAAGATGAGATATCAGGAAGAAATTTTTCACTATGAGAGTGGTGAAGCACTGAGAGGTTACCCAGGGAAGCTGTGAATGCCCCATCCCCGGAGGTGTTCAAGGCCAGATTGGATGGGGCTTTGAGCAACCTGGTCTGGTGGAAGGTGTCCCTGCCCATGACACGGGGGTTGGAACTCTGATCTTTAAGGTCCCTTCCAACCTAAGCCATTCTATGATTCTCCATTGTTTCTGCAACAGATCAAATTGCTATGCTTAGCACCACTGTAAGACCAAGGCAATTTAGACATCATGGATTATTAGTTCTGGGTGATGAGAATAGACCTTTGGCTGCTGACCAGATGTTGTAAGGAGCTGTTGCTGGGTGCAGGCTAGGTTGCAGTCCATGTACCCTGTGCACTGTTCATAGCATTTTTCGCTCACAAAAGTAAAAAGAAACTGTGAGATACTGAAGACTATAAATCCCTCTTCACAGTGCCTCTTAGGGCAATATGACTACATGCTGCCTCAGTCTCGGTTATGCATTATCTGCATAATTGAGCTGGGCTTTGCTTACTTAGAAGGCTTCTTTTTTTTTTTTTTTTTAAATAATTTGGGAATTGTGAGGGCATATGGATGGCATCCAAAGTATTTTCACCCTTTGTTGCTTTTGGTTCATCCTCGAATTTTATTAATAGACACCCTTGGAGTGTTCATTTTAATTCAGAACATAAAACCCCATAATTAATTCAGAGTATTTCAGAAGATAATTCTCTATGACTGTTTATAAAATTGGATTTAAATTATAAATTCTTTTGTACTTCAGTAGCATTTTATATCTTTAAAATTAAAACAGATACTGAAAAGAAGCCATATTTTCCTATAACAAAGTTTCACCTTGTAATTTTCTGTGCCCATAGTAAATATATGTAAGTCTTAAAATGCACTTTGCTTTCTGTGGCATCGTATATATAAAGACGGTTCGGGTGACAGAGCCCTGGCACAGGCTGCCCAGGGAGGTTGTGGAGTCCCCTTCTCTAGAGCTTTTCAAGACCCGCCTGGGTGCAGTCCTGAGTAATGTGCTCTAGGCAATCCCTGCAGGGGAGTTGGACTAGATGATCTCTAGAGGTCCCTTCCAACTATGAAAATGCCATGATTACGGGCCAATATAAAGTTAGGTAGAGACATCTGACAGTGTATTTCACTGCTACTTCTGCTAGCCGTAGATTGAAAGATTTAATTAAAAGTTTTCCTATCGGTACAGGCAAAATAAGAAAAAACAAATGCACCAGCATTGACTCTCCTTCATAACACCCACTGAACATGAATCACAAACAGTTCCAGCTCTTGCTTCCTGGCTCAAACCCAAAGGAAAACTGCCTACACTTCTGTGCAACAGAATGGACAATTATTCTGGTTGAGCTAGACAGGGAGTAATTTATGGCACATCCATGTAACACCTATTAGTTCTAGTTATTTCTACTAAAACAAGTGTTCTTACAGCAGCCCACTGCATGTACTAGGTACCCTTTGGCTCTGACATTTGCGTTCTTGGAATTTAGCTTGGGCAACCAAGCTGTGTTTCAGAGGATATTGTTTTGATTAGATGTTTGGTTGTGTTTAAAGGAAAAAGCAACAAGTAAGGCAGCATCTTACCTTTTATTTTAAACTGTGGCTAAGATTCAGGTGGTGTGTAATCATACTCTATTTATGATGATTGCCTTGGTTTTAACTTGGGATTTATGGAAGATACAAACTGTACCTTCTACATGATTATGATGCAATTCAGAAGTTTTTATTACTGACAGCAAGACTGGTTAAATTCTACTCTTACCCTGTCATGGCTGTGTGCATTTGATTAAGAATAAATAAATTGTATCCTTAAGAAAAAGCCATAACTTAACACACATTTTATATATGAAAGTAATAGACTAATATAAGCAACTGTCTTGGCCATACTTCACAGGTGTTAGGAATCAGGATTTCAGCCATAATCCACTCCACAGGTAGGGCTAGAAATAGGAAGGAAGCTGAAACCAATCTAAAAGACAACTTGTCTTTCATAAGGTTTTTCCAAAGTTTCCCCTAATACCAGCTTGTCTAGTTATACCTGACCCAAAAGAAAATTAATGGGGAATTCTGTTTCATGGTTTGGATTGCTGCCTTCTGGTGACTTATTGGTGTAAAACAAATTTAGACTTAGAAAATTATTGTGAGCTGAAAAATAGGAAGGGAACAATAGGGAATGAATCATATGTGACCTAAAGGAGACTACCAATGCCTACTGAAGGAGAAAAAAAAATTAAAAATGGGTGACTGATTCAGAATGGAGGGAATTCCATAAAGGTTTAAGGCTTAGTCATAATTTTTCCTTAATCTTATTAAAAGGCCAAATGATTCTGGCTTCTTCCCCCCCCCCCACCCCCCCCCCCCCCCTCCCTGCTGTAGGGCGAAGCTCACAAAATGGCATGAAAGATATTTTATATATGCAAAACACTATTTAGAATTTCCTGTGCTGCAGCAACATATGGACTTCTATTTGGAAAAGCAGGGAGAAACCAGCACTGATATTCTCTACAATTGTCAAAGTTGTTATGATAGCTAAAAATACAACCAGTTGCTATAGCAACTGGAATTTGAAGGCTCACATATTGCTGCTTCTTCTACTCCCTTTCAAAAATCTATCAAAACAAACCTTTTCTTCCCCATAAGTAATAATTTTTAGCTGTCATATTAGATGTTTTACATAATGTTTATTTCCTGCCTGCTCAATTATGAGTTACTTTAGGAAGAAAGCGCTGTAGAACATACTTTAGTAAACTGTAAGCATATACTTCATGTAGGTTACTGTTCCATGTTAGGGTTAAGGACTAAATAATTCCAACAATCCAAAGAATTTCTTAAGCACCATAATAAGCACATATAAATGGCTTTTTGCTATTATAATTTATTTTTAAAATGTTCAATATTAAAGGCATGATATAGGGCAAGTATAGATACATAATAAAAATGTTGGAATTCTAATATTTTTTCATCCAACATCTGTTCTCTAAGTTCTACATCTGGCTAATTTTTATTTTTAAGCTCCACAGATTCATCCAAGTTGCTTCTTTGGCGTTCATCAACTTAGCAAAATCTGATCTTTTGGTTTGTGTCTGCCTTTTGCTAGGTCTGACCTGTGTTAGCTTTTCTTAATTTCTCTCTTATGGCTTGACAGTATTTAATTAGTATCTTCGGCAGTTTCTTTCATTCTGATTTTTCCTGAGGCATGGCATTATATAGCAACTAAAAAAAAATCTCACTGAAGGGCAAAGCCATCACTATCAATTAATAGCCTTGATTTCTGTAGTGTGCCCGTGTGTGTCTAGTGTCAATTTCTGGAAAAATAATTCACATTTAAATGTTTCAGTATTTCTTACTGATCAGGGTTTTCCTTCACTCACTGTTTCTCATTAGTGGTGTCTGCATGCAATTTCTATCAACTTTACTAGATGATTGGTAGTAGTAAGACTTTGTAGATTGAGGCTGGCTGTAAAGGCAAACGCTCAGAAAGGCCAGTGACTAAATGATAGGATGAATAGTCCAAAGCCAAACAAAACAGCCTCTTCTTTGTCTAAGATACTCTGGAGTACTCAACCTGTTGATGTAAGGTTCACATTTGAGGATGTGAACTAACAAGCATAGTGTGAGACTGAGTAACTGAGCTTAAGGTATCAGAATGGTTTTGCGAATTGTGTCCACAGACTTGGATAGGCTAATAAATTTGTTTATTATTTTGGATGAATTTTTAACAGCTGCCAAGTTTATTTCATCCAAAAAGGATTAAACATAGAACTGCAAATGTCCACGTTTCCAACCACGGACAACATTCCCTGTATGATCTTTCTAAATACAAAATCTTTTTTTAATTTCTTTGTTTCTATCTGCAAAATAATGAATATGGTGTCTGTTTAGGGCATTAAGCTCATCCCATACATATATAAGAAAAACTCAAGCCCTCTGTCTATATAAAATTCAGAAGTATTCTGCCTGCCTGCTGCTTACATCCAGTTTGCTTTGTACATCAGAATGAAATTCTCCCAAGAGCCTGAGATTGACCTAGTGCTGCTCTTACTGAAGTCAGAGGTACTTTTACCACTGACAGCAGTAGGAGTAGATATTATCAAATGCTGAGCCCTTCAGAAGCCATTACAAAAACCTGTTTCTGACTTTGCACCCTAAACTGAAGGCGTGACTGGTAGCAGGAGTAGGTTTACTGAGGCTGAGTTCATTCTGCTATGTGGATTGAAGCAGCAGTGAGGACATGGTGCTACAGAGAAGCAGGGAGGAAGCACTGGTGCATGTTGTGTTACTGCCCATCATTGCAGCCAGCACTGCTATGTCATGCCTGTTATCATGTCCTATGCCAAGTACTATCAATCCAATTCCTGTGTTAAAATTAATACGTTGTATTTATCTGTAGTACAGGAACATCCTGATTTTGCTGGGTAGACATAAATTACTGTATTTTAGAATTGATTTGGGTATAATAGAGAGGAGAAAGCAGCAAGAATATAGTTTTTGTGATCTTTATTTGCTGCTGGCTATTTTAAAAAGTTGAAAGAAATGTGACACATTAGAGTGGTGCACATACTGTGCTCTGGTTTCGGGACTGGTACAAAAAAGAAAATAAAACCAGAGCATTTTAATTAGTTTCTGCTGTTATCTTAGAAATGAAATGCTTATGAGAGCTAAAGGAATGTAGGGACCTTAAATATTTTATTGATGATTAGGGGTGTATTCCGTTTATACTGATTTAACATACTCTGTCTATCTGGGTAATTCTCTGTAAACGTTAATCTTTATTCTTGCTCTTCATATTTCGTGACTGAGCAATCATATAGTGCTTGTTTACCATTAAAGTCATTAGCATTTTTTTCAGCTTTCTTTATGAAAAATTAACTACAATAGACCAAATCCCAATCAGGCTCAAAATTTAAACTATCTTTCCTCAGGCAAAACTCACTTATAGTTTTGAAAAGGACTTTCATAAGTTGCTATTTTGTTAGCAATGAAGAACTAATGGAATTTTTTTTTATCCCTTAAAGTGAAATAAATGTGTAGTTCATTAACTATGTTTCTAGTTGGATGCAGTAATTTTTAAATGCTTTTTAAGAAGTTTGTGTGTCATCTGGTAAGTATTTTGGAGAAGTTGATTATATGGTTTAAAATTGAGTGGAATAACATTGAATCTGAATCCCTCTACCATAGTGGAAGGAGTTTAATCTATCCAAAGCCAGAGGACACTTGCATTTCAGATTCACAATCCCGCCCAGCTATTTCTACAAGATTTTGCCCCAAGATAACAGTGATCTATTAGGGAAGGCTTATTTTAGGCACTAAGCCTCTTCTAGAACAAATAGATGGATACAATCTTACAAAATACATCAGGAAGAAATTCCAAAATGTAAAGTCAGTGGTAAAATACTTGTAACCTTTTTTTCCCCAACTGATTTAAATCAATAAATGCAAGACCTTAGCATTCAGATACAGTTTATTATTTCCCTTTTTAGAAATTTTCATTGTTCTGTGTGTCAATTTATTTTGGATTTCATATACTTTATTGCATATATGAACTTAATTTTGTTTGAGGGTTTCGTTTCCATGATCCAGCTAGTACAAACCAAATAGAATATTAAATGTTATCTGACAGGAGGATAAAGTACCTTGTCTATTTTGAGTACCACTGTTGTTGCCATAGTAACAGACGAGGAATCTATCAGCATGCAGAGCTTAATTTTCCTTTCTATTTCTGTATCTTGTATTTATTTAATACATCTTAAGAACAGTACTCCACTTGAAATTTTCTATAAAGATAAGTAAAATCCCATACTTATGGAATTGCAGATTAGATTTTCTTCCTACTGCAAGGCAATGGAGAGCCTCAGAATTAGAACTAGAAATTTATTTATTTGAATAAATGGTTAATGGTCGAAGCATGTGATTTTTCGTCATCCTAGGGGTATTTGACGGTCAGTCAGAATTCAGCAAATAGTGAACAAGTTAAAAAAGACAGGATCTAGAGCCATAAAGTGAATGACACGCATATCTTGCAGGCCATATCTAATCTTCGGGATCCAGAGTGCTTCCCACCTTGCCAAGCCAGTCATTCTGGTACATGATTTCTGGGAGCTGGAATTTGGAAACAGAGCAGTGGTTAATTAGGTCTACAGTGTGGACAACAGGATCACAGGAACAGGGCATAGTGTCGTACAGTTTAGAAATTATTGTATTTAGTTTGCTGAATCTACCCAATAGTCCAGTTATTGTTAGTCTCCTCAAGGATATAGAATAGTTCAGTTGGAAGAGATGTACAACATACTTATTTCGTTTTGATTCTTTTTACTGCCTGAGCAGATAGAAACCCAAACCATTCCTCTGCTAACACATTGCCCAAACACCAGCATCAGCATCTGGGGTAGATGCTTTCAGTCTATCTTGTTTTGTCTTCTGTTTCTGAATAAGTGACTTAGGATCCTAGTTGTAAAAGCGTTTTTACCTGTTTTAAGATTTATTGCATTCAGCATTTTGGAAGTTTGTTATAGAATAGATCAAGTATTGCCAGTCAGAGAATTAGTAGGTTCAACAATTTATGGAAAAAGGATGATGTTACCACTACGGTTATGATCCAGACTAAGGGTGTGGTTTTTAATTTGAAAGGAAACAGAATAACAGTGCTAGTAATTAGCATATGGTATGAGATTTTTTTTTATGAAATGAACACAAGTGAAAAGTATACTTATATTATTTTTCTAAAATATTTCACATTATCTTATTTTAATTCAAGAAAGGAAACCACATTTTTTTCAGTGCAAACCATATCTCTGTTAAGTTATAATTTAGTCTGATAATATTGAACGTTTTTTCAGTTTTCCTGTTTACCTGCTTACCCATTGTGTTATTGTATGTCTTTCCAAACTGACTCCATACCTCCGTGTTCAAGTGTTATGTCATATTTTGCTGTTTCCCTGCCTTTATTTTTTGATTGTTAATTCAATGTAACTTAAGGTAATTTACTCAAGCTTTCATAGAATCACAGAATGGTCAGGGTTGGAAGGGACCTCTGGAGATCATCTAGTCCAACCCCCCTGCCACAGCAGGGACACCTACAGCAGTTGCACAGGACGGCGTCCAGGCGGGTTTTGAATGTCTCCACTGTGGGAGACTCCACCACCTCTCTGGGCAGCCTGTGCCAGTGCTCTGCCACCCTCAAAGGAAAGAAGTTCCTCCTCATGCTTAGATGGAGCTTCCTATGTTCAAGTTTGTGCCTATTACCGCTTGTCCTATCACTGGGCACCACTGAAAAAAGACTGGTCCCATCCTCCTGGCACCCTCCCTTAAAGAATTTATAAGCATTGATAAGATGTCCCCTCAGTCTTCTCTTCTCCAGACTAAAAAGCCCCAAGTCCCTCAGCCTTTCCTCATAAGAAAGATGTTCCAGTCCCCTAATCGTCTTCGTAGCCCTATGGCCATATGGTAACACTTATAGTAGCAGCAACGAGTAATAAAACAGCAGAAGAAAATAGTTGTCAAACCAAGCAGTAATGCACATCTAAGTAATAGACCATAAACTGTCTACTGCTTTGGAAAGGGTTGTCTCTAGAAGACCTTTCTAGTAAACAGAGCAGAGCTGTTCTGTTTTGTTACTAGTCCTAGTTTGTCTGGCTCATTAGAAAACTCTGCTCATCCCCCTGTGCTTGTTTTTGTGCCTGGTCTTCTAATGATCTTCGTCTCCTAGCTCATGACTGACTCTCTATTGCCTTGATGCATCACAGCCACAAGGAGGTAGAGCCATGGGAGTAAAGAAGAGAAATAATGAATTATACAGCAAGGGAAAGAGTTTTTTTCCCAGGCGTTATGTTCTCATGGTTTCAGCATTCCCACAATTCATCACTTTGTGACTCAGGCAGTGTGTATACGCACATACACTGAACATCATCCTTTTTCTTCCATCCTCAACTTCATGAATGTTTTTCCATAAAATTATCTAATTGCTTTAGTCACCGTTTTGCTTTGCTAGCCGCTTTTTGCTAGCCATCTGTGTTTTCTTCTGTTTTAACCACTTTCTGTAGTTCCTCAGTCCTTCTACAACATGGAAGGTTGCAGCTGTGGAAAAGCCAAAACACGTCCAGCAGAAGCAGCTAGAAAAGAATAAGAAAGGTGAAATAACCCAAATATACTACCATGACTGGAGTATAATTTTCCATTTTTGATAAATTTCAGTGTGTGTTCAGAGATGTATCAATGAAAGTAAATTTTGCAATGGAAAAATGAAATGGTAGCTTGAGTCTAAATCCAAAAATATATGATTCTGATTGTATTAGGCGTTTATGGGAAGTGACTAGATTCTGGGTTCAAGAACAGGAAGGTCTTTCTTACTAACACCCTTTAAAAGTGATTTGAAAGCTATTTAAAACCTTAATGGGTTTGTTTATTTGTTTTAAATCAATATTTCAGCTTATTTTGCTACATCAGTTTTGAGAAACAAATTGATGGTTCTACTGTATGGATCTTGACTTTGTCTCAAGTAATGCTGTCTGCGGAGTACTGGAGGAATGTTGTTCTAACCTATGCATCATTGGAGTGTTAAGCAGAAAGGAGAGAAGTGCAGGGAATGTGTAGATAATTTTCTCTGCTATCCTCATCATGTCACAACCTAGGAAAAAGAATGTAAATTGTGCTAGAGTGTAGATTGTGCCTTAATTAGAAAACACTAAAATGAATTTAGTCTATTTGGTTCTCGTTAGTTCTGGTTTGGTGGTTGGTCTTTTTGTTTGTTTGTTTGCCTTATATATCTTCAACACAAAGCCTCCCTGAAATTTTTGAGTGTAGTTTCTGCTTTGCACAATTGAGGACGCCAAGCAAGCAGGCATGGGAGTGTCCTTCTGACCTAATAAAACGATTTGCAACTATGAAAGTGAATTCTGCTATTGTTAAAACATATTAGATAACAGATTTTGTGGCTTTGTATTATGAGCTGCTTTGAGGCAGAAAACAGTAAGTCCATTCAGTGGTCAGTAGGTTTATATCCAGTCAATGATGTGCTTATGGTATTAGCACAGCATTGTATATCACTTTATATTTATCTACTGAATTTTAGTGGTCCCTTTATTGCCAAGACAACCAGTTACTCTAAAGGAAGATGCACAGCTCCTTGCAGTTATTGTCTTGACTACCTTGAATAACTTCGTATCATTGACTACTTCATGAACACACTATTCACTGTCATTTCGAGAGTGAATTAATTAATGAATATTCATTAATAAATATGCTGAATGACCTAGACCCCTTCAGGTTTCCAACAGTGACTTCTCTTGACTGAGAAAATTATCAATTATTCTTAATTTCTATCTATCTCCTGTGTTTTCCCCAGTTAGTTATTCAAGTGAGGAGTACAGACCTGGTTTGACACAAACCACTGAAGCAAGATACTTAATAGTATAGAAGCATTGCTGCTGCAGTAGGGTTTATTAGAACTGCTCACCCTGGCTTGTGATGATCCAGAGAAAGGATTATTACAGAGTTGCCTGTTACGAAACTTTCGTGCTAAGACTGTATAGGGAACAAAAAGAAATTCTCCATTAACCTCTTCACTGCAATGCTGCTTAGTGTCATCTCAGTAACATGAAAAAATCACAAAACAGTTAGAAAAGATAAGTAGATGGCAATGGTTATTCACTGAACACTCTTGGCATAACTGATATGAAAAGATTTATTTTGTTGATGAATCAGCAACAGTTCAACAAAACAATATGAGCCAGGACAATGAAGGTACTCGTTCTTCGGTATTCAAGAATAGCTCATGGACCTGTCTGTAAAGAATGCTGCTTTGTTAAAGTTACGCTGTTTTGTCTTTTCACTACCACTGAAAATGAAAGGAAACAAGAAACATCCAACACCAAGACAAATGCAGGTATTGTCACATTCATTAAAGTGAGATGAAATAGCCAGATGACTCAAGAGTGCTGTAGTAAATATGGTAATACAATGTTAATGCAAGAAAATCATATGTGGGCTAAGACAGGATAAAACTATTTGTTCTTTCAGTTTGATAGTTACATATTTTTTGTTCTAAAACCAGTAAGGTGGTGTTTTGGTTTCTGAGACTACTTGGAATACATTAGTTTTATAGTGGAGTAAATTTGTTGTTTTTTGCTTGTCACAGCTTGAGGGTTAATGGTAAACAAAAATGCTCCAAATCTGTGAGTGTAGATGCTTAAAAATTAAGCTTGTGTTTATACAGCTTATTGAATCAAGAATTAATTCTCAGCATTGAAATGAAAACCATTGTAAAAGAAAAAGAGGAAGTGATTTAGTTACAATTATAGGCAGAATATTAAAAAAAGTTGAAGGACTACTTTTACAAGCATACAGGTAAAACGTGCAGTGTAAAGAACTATGGGTTCAAGGAGACATTCACAGAGCAGCAGGCAAAACTCCTGATAGTCCGTAGAAGGTAGATAATTGTAACAATCTGTCCAAATATTTCACTATAAATTAACTGAAAAGGAGTTATGATGAAGAAAGACTAGGGTCACAGTTCATTGAACAGTTCAACGTAATTGAGTTTCTGAAGTGATATGATATGGATTAAGGGCTCAACTTTATTGGGTCAAAGGACTAATTGTCCTTTTAAGGTGAAATTTCATAAGGTAGCTGAGCCAATCTAACAGGGAGTGGGGTGGGGAATGACTGCCACTTGTAGCTGCAACAATTGCCTGTTATCTGGTGAGACCTCTGCTTTCTAAAGCTTTAGCTGTAATGCCATACAGCCTCCAGAGAGAAGTGGAAAAACTGTGTCAGTCAGGAGAAATATCACCAGAAGATTAGGGGGGGTAGAACAAAATAATTTAAAAAAAAAAAAAAAAATGAAGGAGAATTTATTTAGCCTAAGTGGACACCATAGCAGTTGAAAACCTCACGTGTTCAGTCACTTAACTGAAACACATAAAAGGTCTTGTTAAGTTTATAGATACAAATATCCTTCATATATTTGACTCCTTATTTGGATAGATAACCATTGGATATAGGTTGAGTAGGGAGTTCAAAATTTGGCTGACTATACGTATACACAGAGTTTCCATGTAAATTACATAATATATACAATATGATTGTCTATGGCTTTATGGTACTTGGAAAAATATCAGTGGAAGGTTTTCCCCAAACTCTGCTTTCTTTTTCCAACAGAGTAACTGATTGTGGAATATTTTTAATTTTCCTATTTATCACCTTGTTGAAGTGTCAGTTCCAAACCTTAAAAATAGCCAAAAGCAAAGTGAATGCTGCTGTGATTGTTATTGTTGCCAAATGGCAACTTTTCCTTTGCAGGGACAGGGAGAGGGATTGGATTTAACTGGTTGCATTTTTTTGTTTGTTTCTGAAAAATGCTTTAATTTCATGTTGAAATTACTGTTTGGGTATGAAAACCATTTAATTCTGCACATTATCTGCAACAAACCTCTCAACATGCAGAGGGATACAACTGCTGTCCAGCTCCCATGAAAGGTGTCAGCTGTACCCAAATCCTCTTTTATTTCCCTCAAAAGAGCTTTGGTGTACACTATTGATTTATAATCAGATGGCATTATGTGCATGTGAGCTACTTCATGCCTTAGAAATATTTGCCAATATTTGCCAATTTTTTCCCCTCTTTCTGGAGCGAATACAGGAATTTTAAAATAAGTTCACTAATCAAAGCCTTCTACTTTATTTTTAGTATTTTGTGTTGTGATTCTTAGATCACACCCTGGGTTAGGATTGCCTTTCTGGCATCCCTGGAATGAAGACAGATATGAAGAAAAAAACAGTCTTGGTTTCAAGAAGTTTGCAGCCTAAATAGACAATGCACAGAAAGTGGAGGAGAGAGAAAAAGAATAGGAGTGATTTTCCGTCTTGCCACCTAACTGTCATACAGATGACCAAAACTTAAGTCTTCTAACTGTCAAGCAAGTGCTGTATCCCTACGCTAATTTGCTTCTAGGTAAATTTAACAGAACTAGCCCTGTCAGTATGACCGATGTAGCAGCTGCAGAATTCTTTTTTAAAGAAATAAATATGACCTGAAGCAATAATGCACTTGTTGATAATGGGAACAACAGAAGTATAACTTACAAATGTGAATTGCAGTCTTTAGTATTTTAAAATGCATATCCAGGTTGGGGTTTAAAATTTGCAATGGTGTTTGGGAATACTTTTTTCCTCCCCTCATTTTTAGGAGCCTTCTCTAGTTTAGGGGCACATATCTTGTGTATCACAAGATTCTCTAAGCAATATAGGGTGTTTTCAGATTTCCAAGAACATGGAATGCATTTTAAGACAGAGTGTGGTTATATGACAGTATTTGAATCAAAGTGCATCTTACAATTATTTTTTATATAACTCTAAATACAGTTTGAAAAGCAACAGCCATACTAAAGTGTGAAAATCACAGTCCCCAAGGTTTGGCACCAGAGGCATTTTGCTTCTTGAGACCCTATCTAGTGTTTTAATAAGACTTAGCACATTCTTCAGGAACTCTTACCATCAGGTGAATCTGAATGATATTTGTGGACCAGTGATGATACTAAGTTTTCTCTGAGCAGGCATGACCATTTGCAGTAAATGCAATATATTCATATGTCCATTCAGGAAACTGAAACATGGGACTATACCCTTCATCTGGCTTGATACAGTTAAAGGACATAGCTGAAACAGTGTGCACTAAAAACTGCCTGCAACCAGTTTCAACACTTTTTTGTATAAAAAGTGTGCTGCATAGAAGCACCTTCAGAATTTGTAGTTATGATACCAAGAACATAATTTTGTATCTGTTTCTACATATGCAGTTGTTATGTTTTGGTTCAGGTTTTTTTGAGGAGGTTGGGGGTTTTTTGTTTGGTTGTGGTTTTGGTTTGGGTTTTTTTGTGTGTGTTTTTTTTTTTGTTTGTTTGTTTTTATGGTGTGCATTTACTTTACAGTATAGTAATACTATTAAGAGAAAATAACTTTAAAGCTCTAATTTGCCTGTCTGAAGTCTATGCCATATAAACAATTCATTTTGACCCAACATCTGTTTAGTGTTTTCACCTTTTGAGAATAGGTTATTAGAGTAGCTACAGCATACAAATGTCATTTATGGAGTAACAGGGGAAAATACCAGATGGTATTTTGCCATAACAATGTGGTTACTTCAAAGCTAGTGGCATTGCTGCTACTGTGTAGTATCTTGGTCATGTAGCTAATGACAACACAGACCCCCGCTGTGCTTAATTTTTCTGATGATTCTATAAATGGTGCAAAAACTCATTAGAATTATAATGCTTTGTGCAGGTCTGCAACTTTTGTATGTTTCTCTATTTCTTGAGAGCTTTTTTGTGGAAAGATTTTTAATATAACACGTACACATCTTTTCTTTTGCTATGTGTACTCTCTAGTGTAGTTACAATTTACACTTCCCAAAGTCACTTTTTAACACTGCAAATCAGTTAGTAACTGTACACACTTCTTACTATTTTTACGTTATTATATTAGAATAGATGCACAGTCTTCTGACATGATGTAATTGAGTGTCATGATTCTGTTGGTTTGTTTTACCTCAAACCAGGACGTTGAGAAAAATCCTTTAGTCATCCGAGGAGACAAAAAATTGTTGTCAAAACAGAGGTTGTGAGAGGTAGTAGGATCATTGCCAACATTCCAACATTTCAGACAGTGCAAAAGTGGGAGGAGTGATTGGTAGACCAGAGGGTTGTGTTGCTATTCAGAGGTACCTCAACAGGCTGGATAAATGGATAGAGAGGACTCAAAGTTTAACCAACAGAAATGCAAAGTCCTGCATCTGAGGGGGAACAACTCCCTGTGCTAGTACAGGTTGGTAACTGCCTGAAAAGCAGCTTTGCAGTGAAGGTACCGCTGGACAAGAAGTTGACCATGAACCAGCAATGCACTCTCATTGCCAACCACTCAAACAGCTTCTTGGGCTGCATTAGGAGGAGTGTTGCCAGCAGGTCAAGTGAAGTGATCCTCCCCATTTACTCAGCCCTACACTACTTAGGTGTGGCCATATCTGGAGTGCTGAGTCTAGTTCTGGGCTCCCCAGTGAAAGTGAGACATGAACATATGGGAGTGAGTCAAATAAAGGCCACAAAGATGGTGAAGGGACTGGAGCATCTGTCATACAGGGAGAGACTTGGAAATGTTTAACCTAGAGAAGAGAAGGCTCAGGAGGGATCCTTTCAATGTGTATAAATACCTGATGGGATGAAGTAAAGACAGTAGAGCCAGACACTTCTCCATGGTGCCCATTGACAGAACAAGTGTCAGTGGTCACAAACTGAAACACAAGAAATTCCATCTGAACATAAGAAAATACTTTTTTACTGTGAGGATGGTTGAACACTGAGACCAGTTGAGCAGGCTGGTTGTGGAGTCGTCATCCTTCAACACTGTCTTGAGCAACCTGCTATGGGTGACCCTGCTTGAAAAGGAGGGTTGGATTAGAGTATATCCAGAGGTCCCTTGGAACCTCAACTGTTTTGTGTTTCTGTGATCAGGAACTATGTGGGCATGGATAAAAAGTCATGGAAGACATGCAGGTAGATTTTAGGCACTGCCACTGGTTTTTTTTTTTCTTGTTGGACTCCTACTATTACTGGAATGTGGTTCAGTACTTCAATTGGTGATTTCAAAGCAAAGTTTGCAAAACTTTGTTTCTTACAATTAAACATTTAAATTTTATGCAAATAATGGAAAGCACCTAAACAAATATTTCAAAGATTGGAAACTCAGCCATACGATGGAAGAGCAGAGGATCTCAGATTCTCAAAGATACAGTTAAAAGGTTACTTGATCATATCTACTGACAACTCATGCTCATAGTCTTTGTTTCACGTCTTTTCAGTCTGTATGCTCTATGCTGTTCTCTGTGCTCAACCGTTAACGGATATGTAATATTAATTAGTGCTTTGAAAACTGTCTGTTTGCAGTAATATATTAAACTATTTTAGCACTAGAAATACCAAGTATTGTTAGCCAATATGGTGGAAATCATATTCTAACACCTACTATGATTGTACACAGGTTTGGGAAATAACATAAAAGCATCTCTTCTTTAGAATGCAAGTGGTTTACAGCTTAAAAAGATCTCTGCCTGTGGCTCTAGTGATACAACAGTTTTAGAGATAAGTTCAAATATTCAAGGGACTCAAAAAAGAGTGAAAGCATCCAATGTAAATCTATTCCAAAGCTACGTACAGAACTCTCTTAAGTTCTTTTGAAGATTTCAAATGCAATTCTTAACATCTTTTTCAAGTTACTGTTTGTGGTGGTGCAGACCCTCTACCCCAGGCCACGTTGCAATGTCAGGACCAGCCAATTGTTTTTGATACCCTGAACAAAGACACTGGCATTTGAATGAGTTACATCTCCAGGAGGCAATCTGTCTTTCACTTGCACGTAATACTTCCTTGAAAGTAATTTGAAATAGGTAAATAAACAATCACAAAATTTCAAGTAATTACTGTACTTTAACATTTCCTGATAATTATTTTTAATAGGACCTAAAAGATTTCCATTTGTTTCATTATACTTAATTTGATAAACTTTAAAATATTAGAGGGATTTCTGAATGGAGCACTGTGTCCTAAACATTTGAGAATGACAAATTACACACATTACATTTTTTTTCCTGACTAACTATACTACTGAAAATATATTCTGGCTCATGAACATTATATAAGCACCAGATCTCAACGTTTTAACCATAATTACATAAGAAGCTGGTCAAGTAGCTGAGTTTCACCTATAGGAATGTTTTTTCTGGTATTACATTTTTTTCCCAAAGCTTGTTTAAGTCAAAAGACTCCTATCCACCAGGCTACTTTGGATATAAGCTAAATGTAAACCTGTGTGATTCTTCACCAAGTGTTAGCGTTGAAATGAGGGAGAAGTTAGTCACTATTGCTGATTTTTTATGGTTATTTTGCAGGAGTGGAGCATGGGAGTGACATTGCTACCTTTTTATCACGTGTCTAGTGGGAAGGGAATTTTCTGCAGTGTAAGGGGAGTATTTCCCGAGTACTACTAGAATACAACTGGAAACAGTAATTTTTCCTGAATCACATATATGTATTTCTAACTTATATGACACATACTACAGAGACGAGTGTATGAAATCCATAATGTGAAGACAGAGATTGTGCAGGAAGGAGGATATATGCTAGCAAGTTCTATGGAGAAAAAATAAAAGGAAGTTAATAAATACTGAATTCTGTTGGTACGGTTTACAGCAGTAAATAAGGTTAGCAAAATTGTTCTTTTGGAATCACTTCAGCTAAACATAAGAATATTTTACTCGGTTGGATTCCTAAATCTAGCTTCTGGTATATCTGAGGTTTTTTCGGTGTTAACAGATATTTTTAGTGAACTTTATATATAAGTTCACACATCACCAGCATCTTAAAAGCTGATGAAAGATAGGCAAGTTGGTATAAGATGCATAATGGACTTTTTGCAAGCTAGAAGTTTTCCTGCTATAGAACAGTAATTTCAGGTAACAACATAAAACTTATGAGGAGGAATTTTCTTTTGAAAATTTTATCTAAATTGTAGTAACATTTCCAGTACTTTCCAAACATACTTTTATGGTGATACATGAGAGGGAAGAAGACATGCAAAATAATATCTATCTGAAAAAAATTGATATATGAAGAGAATAGCTAATCTCCTTCGGACATTACGGATGAATACATTTTTAAAAAAAGAACGGTGGATCACATTTGATCTCTGAAAATATTTGACAAGCTGAACATACAAGAGCCATATAGTGTTTGTAATTGCAAGAAAATCACATCATTTATAGCCTCTTATGTCTTCAACACATGATCAGCTGGGGTAATAATGCTGAGAGAACATGTCTTTTTACTGTTTCTTTCTGACATACAACTGTAAAACTGGCCCAGAAATGCTATTTAACAGGCATGAAAATATTCTTCTGTGAACTGATGAATGAAACATATAGTGTAGACAGCACGTTCAGTGTGAAAATGCAACATGTTTTTCCTTCTATGAAAAAAGAAAATGGAAGATGTGAATGGAAATGTCATGCTTCCATAGTGGTAACATAATTTCCATAATTTTTAGGATAATTATGGTTTTGAATATCTGTATTCCTCAGAGCTTTTTAAAGTGCAGATATGTTGAAAACAGGGGCTTAAAAGATTTTGTGATGTTCAGAATACTTAGTTGGAAGTTTATATTGTATGATATTATTAAGATGTTACATTATATTTTTATGTTCTACAAATGACATTGCTACAGAATATGATATTGAATTTTCATTTAACATGAAAATGCTTTTCAAACATTGCTAGAAGACTTATTATAATGTTACTTATCTTGAGTTCTCAAAATAGTTAAAAGCAGTCAGCCTTACCATGATCACTCTTAATATCTGTGCAATTCACTGCAAAGCAAGCTTAGGGTTTAAATTCAATCATTGCTATAAGTAGTGGGATAATGCATTTCATTCAAAACACAAAACTGTAAAGTCTTTAATAACAGTTCCTCTTTAATAGCTATGCATATCTGTACATTCCGTGTGTGATATAAAAGCCAATATTTTGATTTAAAAATACTACAAAAGATGAATATGAATCATAATCCAAATAAATAGGGACTGTATGTCTTAAGGATCTCCACAACGGTCAACACTCAAGTTATGTGACTGAATATTTGGTGTCTCTTTGATTGAATTTACAGTCTCTATTAGTTACTGGCTTGTGTCTAACAGCCGCATCAGTTTATTCAACTGCTGACATGTATGTCTGGCATTATGGACTACTGCAAATTGGATGAATCTGGAGTCTTAAATCTAGCATGAGTTAGAGTACTTCCCTTTATGACTTCAAAACTTCTTAGCATTCATCTTTCCAGACAAATTTTCTCTTAGTTAGCTAATGTAACAGTGCTGCCTGGTCTCTAATTCACAGAAGCCTACTGATCCTCCTTCTCATTGAGGTCTGTAGACTTTTTCCATTCAGTGTGGGGGTGAAGCTTAATCCATGCTTTCTGATTATATGCCTCATGGAAGTAATGTAGTGATTTGTCACATAAACCCTGACTCCTTAGAAAGCATTACAGTTCTTTATGCTCCTACCAGATGTTCCTCACATATTTTTCTGGCAACTAATGAAGTAATGTAAATATAAAAAGATATCTTCAGTCCTAAAAACCTGTGTTAAATCATTTGCTGCTCTCTCAATTTATGAATCTAAAAGATCCTTGTGATGTTACTAAATTCTTTTTTCTTGTTCTTCAGCTGCCAGTTAAGTTGAACAATTCCAGGTACTAAGCCAAAAAAATACCAAAAAATATTTAAATCCAAAGTGTCTTCTCTAGTTGGGCACAGCTTGTACTGTCCACGAGAGTATGACATGTCCTGTAATTAATGCTTATGTTGAGGTTCTGTTGATCAGATTTACTTCAGATACTAGTTCATTTGTCACTGAATTCAAACACATGGATTGTAATGATATCCCAGGTAATTTTCTGTGCAAGTTGGGCTAAACCTTTTTGGTAGCAGTATGTATTGAATTGCATTTGTATTGCATTAAAAGCAAATAGTTACTCCACTTGTGGCTTTTTGCTAGTTGAAGAGTTCCACTGCAATAACCTCTGCCTTTACAATGCCTACAAGTATTAATAAAGCTTGGGACCCTTTCGGGAACCAGTTTCCTTTTATCTGTAGGATGCCTGTGCACAGCTTGCACATGACTTTCTTCTTATAGCTACCATGTTACCAGAAATCGTATCTTAAATTATTATAGCTGCTAGTGAACTGATGCTAAGAAGCTAGTAGATAAGTGATAATACCTTGAAGAAATAGGCAGGGGTTTTTCTATTTTTATTTATTTATTTATTTATTTTTAACTAAGACAGTCTTCATAGAGTCCTATGGACTCTCATTTGTTGAGTGATTATAATGCAGGTGTCCTCCATCCCAAGGTCATATGGATGTTGATCCCATGAAGGTATGGGTGGTTGTGCAATGGGGGCTGCCACCCCCTGTGAGAGGCAGCAGGACACTGGAAGGAAGATTTATGCACATTGCAGCCTGCCTACATCTGAAGTGCCTTTGGGAAGAGATTGACAAGCAGGACTTTGTGAGCTGTATGAGTCGTTCTGATGACTTATTGCAGTTTTCAGTTAGGAGGTTGCACACTCCTCCTTTCATGTAATCCTGGTATCTGTCTGCCCATCTGTAATTCAGCTATAACTTGGTCTATGAGGGTTTATTCTGCCATTACTCTGCTCTGAATGCATGTTGGGAAGTTCCCATGTCAGGTGATTTTAAATGATTGTTCATTTCAGATTCCTTCATTATTCACACTTGACATAAGCATTATTCTCATTGCTATCTATATTATGCTACTTTTTCTCTCATTATATGATGTTCCAAATATTCCTTTCTCTTCATAATGTGAGAAAGGTCACAAGTACCCAGAGGTATGATATCTCTCTGTGACAGTAGAAAATGTAGATGTGAAATAAAGAGTTTGTATGCATTAATATCCACTGGGGGAGTAAAATCTGAACTAGGAAAACCTATTGTGACTTGTAGTGAAAATCACATTGTTCATGTACGTTTAAACCAATTTCAGTCTTTTGGCATTGAAAACATCTGTGGCTGTGGTTTTACGTACTATAACTTGCTGTATGTGTTATCATTTTGGCCCTTATGCACCCATTTCTATTTATTGTCCAGAAAGTATGTTGCTTTTTGAATTGAAAATTTTCAAGATTACAGTTTGGATCTTCTCATGTCCTCAGATTATGACTGGACAGAAAGCATAGCATACCTTTTAGTATTATTTGGTTAATCTTTACATATTTACCTGGGATTTTTTATCCTTAGCATGTTTTGAAAATGTAAAATATTTCCAGAACTCCTTTCTTGAAAAGTGCTTAGTATTATTCCTGTTATGTGGAGTACAACATCAAAACAGTAATAGACATTTACTAACATGTAAAATCCCTACTTAGCAGGTGGTAGGTTTTGAGTCGGTAGCCTCAATGCATTATTACGTCTAATGGAATGAAGTTTGAATAAAAGGAGTTCCTCAGCATTCTCTAGTGGTAGACTTGTGGCGGAAGTTGAAACTATTAATTTGGTGGCACTTTAACTCCACAAAGAAGGAGTTGAGATATATCTATAAAGTCAAATATACACAATCGCAAAGTGGCTTCATATATTTTTCAAAATACCGGGGTGCAAGCCAGTTTTCATCTGGCAGCCACGTAGGACTGCACAAAGCCTGAGCTAACTAATTCATCGTGACCATGTAGGCATATCTGCAAAGAGATGGGCTTGTTTACAGGGGCTAGATTGTAGCCTGAGCGATAGCTAACCCCAGCTAGGAGCAAAGGAATTTCACATGTGACGCTGAGCATCAAATGTGGCACAGAGTTAGTGCTTTAAAGAAATTAATCTCCTTGGCTAAGTGGCAGTTTATCATTGCAAAACTGTGTGGTTTTAGATGACTGCATACTTTACTACTATTATAGGAATCTGCTGTATCATTAAATATAGTTGGATTTTTTTTTCCCTGAAGCTTTCACTGTCTTAAAATCATGAAAATACCTGGTGACGTATGAACACATCATCCATTACTGTCCTAATATAAATGATTTTGATAAGGTTGGAAGGAGATGAGCCAAATAAAATGTTTTATTCTGCAAAAGTGCAGCTTTCAGGTAACTGAAAACACCCAGAGTTTGCATATGAAAAGAAATGGTCTTTGTCAGCTTTCAAAAACAGTCATGCAATTTTGTTAAATGTCGGTGACGAGCTCCTAGCTAAGTCAACAAAGTCATTTTGTGTATGAACAAATTGTTCAGATTCCTTTATGTGCAGCAGTGTTTATCTAAAACTAGGTTAATATGAGCCTGAGGCAAAATGTCTACAGTAAAGTGGTCTCACAGTTAAACTTTCTTCTTAGAGAGTGGCAGAAGATATTTGTGTTAGTTCTGGCAAGTTCAATCAATTATACATGTGCAATATTTTGAGTAGAGACATGTTCTACCGAAGATGCTCAAATAAAATACAAACAATAGTAAGTAATTTGTTCACTCATTTCTTGGTTTATTTAAACAGATATTTTTGAAATCTTCATCTGAGCTAAACTGCCTGCTGAACCTTACACCACTGGACTTTCCATTTCAGGTAAGATTTGACACATCAATACACCTATTTTTCACATTTTTACTTCAGAGTACAGCTATAAAAACATGTAAAGATGGGAACTAGAGGTAAGTGTAAGTAAAAAAGGGCAAGGAGGAGATAGGAGATAGGAGATGATAATTTTCAAAAAACAAGAGAATTTTCCTGAAAAATTACTTACCCATTTTGCAAGGCAAATTATAAACATATTGATAAAAACAAGGTCGTGACTATCTGAGGAGAGAGTTCAGCTAGTCTTTGGTGTTTGGTGCAATAACAGTGCTTTTAACAGATTTAAAAAAAATAATCTCCTACTTAGTATTTAGGGGTTTCTTCTCTTAGTGGGATTTTCAGAGATCAAGTTAATGTGGAGGAAGATGCTTCCTTACAGTTCTTCCTTTCGTCCCCCCGCTACCCCTCTACTAGTAAGTTGCAAACTAACTGTATCAACATTTTGGTTTTGCTCCTTTTTGTATTGCCATAGCCACTTTTGGTTTGTGCCCTTTTCTTTGTTTTCAGATCCTGCCTTTGATTCTCATTTTCTCTGTCTTGATGTAGTAGTATGTGGAAAATTTATATTAAAAATATTCTTCCTAAAAAATTAGCAACCAGGTGATACATTAGAACAGTAACTTCCAGTGTGCAAGGTATAAAAATCTGCCATCAGAGACCAGTTCAGTCAACTTGATGCAAGAAATATAATTTGTAATGGAACTTAAAACTAAGGTCCATATTCTGTTTCCTTAGAGCCTCTATCCTGTGAGCAGGAAATAGGCAAACCTTTAATATTTAAAACAATAATATAGTTTTTTCTCTATATGCTGTACCAATGAAATATCTGAAAGCTCAAGTTTGTGTTAATGGCTAATTCCAAAAAAAATTTCACAGTAAAAAGCCATATGCTAGGCCTGTTCCACCATTTCAATGGAAATACTGGTACAAAGTAAAATATATCAAGGGAATAAGAATAGGGAAATGGAATTTTGCTTCATAAGGATGTCATTTTATGTGCCGTTCAGAGGCAGTTAAAGTGAAAGAATGTGGCTAATTTCTGGCAGTGATATAAAGGCTATGAAAACAGATGTTGTGATGCCATTTGTCAAAAACTTGAAGACATATATATTTTGCATAGAAGTCCATGCAAGTGAAATGGATTTAGCTATATGAAAGAAAAAAAATGTCATTTTCTTCATGAGGAATGTCACCGTTTCCCATTAATATAAAAAGGACCCAAAGGCATTCTTTGCACAATTCCTAGTTAAAATACGTATCTTCTGCCTACTGCTAGCATCTTTGAGTATGATACGACACACTGCTCTGACTAACATGCTTCATGCTAACTCCTTATGGGCTCATTTATTAACATATTTGAATATGATTTTATTATTTCTGATGGCCTCCCTATGGGCATTTGTGCCTAAGTTTGATCTGGCTGTCTGTCCTGAAGTGAAGGAACTGAATAATTCATTTGAAATCAGTAGGAATTATTGTATCGTGAAGGGGAAAAACAGGGTCCAAGGGACTCAAATCTTTCTTGATGGAATAAATGAAAGAGTTGGATGGGAAATAATGATATGGTAGAGGTATTTTGTCTAATTGACTAATGGAGACGAGATCATCAAGTGCTTTTTATGAAGTAGTGATTAGTACAGTTTCAGTTTCACTGACAGACTTGTTTCCTTATACCGTGTGGATTTGAAACAAATCAAAATAAAACATCTAGTCAAGCTTTTAGTGGAAATTAACATTAAAAGCATGCAAGATTGAAATAAGGCACAAATGAGGCAACATCGCTGCCCCGGAAGATGCAATTAAGGAAATTAGTTAATAATCAGATGACTGGTAAAAACTAATAACTGCCATCAAAGTCAGGACTGACGTTGGACAGAATATATAATTTCATTTTACCTCAGATATAGCAAATTTCTTAAGTTTTTGTGCATCTGTTTTAATTTTGGAAACAGTAAACATTAACATGAGAGTTTGTCCAGAAGATGACACACCAATGTGTTGCCATGCTTAACAAGCTACAACTCATTAGATAAGCCATATGTGTGTATGCATAACAAATGTAAAGTAAAATGCATTAGCTTTATACACTCCAAAGGTGATTTCTACTAATCTGTCTTTAGTTTGCAGTTTAACAGACTATGTCTACAGCCAGTTTTTGTGACTCAGCTGGTTAAGTATGGTTAACCATCATCATTATTTGCTATTGCTTGTCCAAACCTTAAACATTATAAAAGTAAGAAGTTTAGAAAGTGAATCCTGATATATTGATATTCTCTGTTTTCATTTTCTCCTTTGGATTTAAAGTTTGAGTAATAAATTTGCTTGAATTTGTGGCCAAATTTATACAAAAATACTTTTCAGTGATTTGATAACTGTTTTCCTGACAGCTCACATAATACATAGTTCTTTGTTCTGATAGTAAATTAAAATTAAAAAATTGAAATTAAAAATGTAAAAATCTGCTGTTTGAGGTGTTGCACCTACTTACAGGAGAACAAAATTTGGACCTATTTTTTTTCCTACTGAATAAGGCATATAGCAATTTACTTTCACCTGAGATTATGTCCAAACTTCTAAGCACTGTAGGCCTGAAATGAGGCAGTCTGTGTACCAGGTCTCCCATCAAATGTGTTCAGCTAATGGATGTTCCATGTCTTTTAGATTTATAGACTGAAACATATTTTTTTAAGCTTGGCATCTGAGTTCATTACAATGTCATTGCCCTAGTAACATTATACCGGCCTAAATATAAGTGATTTTTTCTTAAAAATTAAGTTCTGGGTACTTCAGTTTGCTCTTAAACTGTCTTACAGTGTTGTACCACTAGTTTCTTGTGCTTGCTGGTGTTCCTACTGAGTGTCTCCAATAGCTGCTGAAGAAGGAGTGCAAGTCATAGGTGGTGCTATCTACTATGTATTCTCCAACGTACACGCCCACCCCTCTTCCTCCCCAAGGGCTGCTTCCCTCCAGCTATCAGAACCGCACACCTCCAATACGCGGCTCCAGGCAGGTGAGATTTATGCAGGTCTCATACCTAAGCTGATTTACTGAAATGTGCTTGGTAGGTGGGACTGAAATGGAGTTGGGCTGTTGTATTGTATCTAAGTTAGAAGATAAGGTAGGGATATGTTGACATGAGAGAGATTTAGAAAGGGGAGAAGGTTTTTAATTTTTTATTTTTATTTTTTAGAAATTCTATTACCTTTAATTCCTGTTCTTCTAAAAGAGCAGATCTTCTTATATTTCCAGGTAGCTTGTAACTGGGGTGGTATGGTAGGTAAAACATGTTGCTTCTTACCTCTGTTGTGTTTGAAGATTGTCTTACTGCCCACAGAATGTTGGGTAAGGGAGAAGAGTCAGTAATGGTCAGTGCAGAGTTACAGTTTCCAAAGAAAACAGACAGCACGGTGATAAAGGAAACAATTCCAGTGTTCCTTATTAAGTTTAATACTACCCTAAGAAATGCATATTTATGGATAGTATGTAAATGAAACAGCCATCATTGGCTCTGATTAGGTGTAAAGCACTGAACAAATGGAGAATTTAAAAAAAGAAGACAAATAGTCTTTATGTTACATAATGTCTTAAAAAAAAAAAGCTGGCAAAAACGCACTACTATAGAATGGAAACATCAAGGGAAATGCTATTTTTATAGCAATTTACTGGAAAATTCCTTGAAGAAAAACAATTCCTTTGCATAGAACATCTGATGTTAATGCCACAAGAATTTTCTTAGCTATGGAGTTTCCAGTGAGGTAACTCTCTAAAATGTTTCCTTTCAGTTACATTGTAGACAACCCAAATATGGCAAAGGAGATTATTTTAATTTTTTTAAGAACTCTAAATAATACTCAGAGGAGAGGAATGATAACTCTCAGGACTAAGCAAACATTATTGCAGTGAAGGATGTTGCAAGGCAGAAAACAGTGTGAGGCAGGATGTAGAAAATAAATACTTCACAGGATGATTGTTGTTCTTTAAGCAGATGGTGTATAGAGGATTAGACTGATTTTTGTGGTATGGTAGGTATTACACAGTACATGTTGCTTTAAGAATAATGAAGACATTTGCCATTCCCCAAATTAAGGGGAAATGTATCGTGCTATAACTAATGAGCTGTCTGAGTTATTTTTAACTCAGTTTATTAAGAAAAGATTGGAGCAAACCACAGCAATAAATCTTTAGGATACGTGCATCCCAGATTGATTTGCATTCAAGGTCATGACAAAGTTCAGCAAAAATGCAGATCTCAGCAGAACCGCTCTTCACGTATCATTGATTGCTGTGCTTCTTTCCTTTTTAGGTAGCACTGAAGTATAATGATGATTATTATATCACAGTAGGATATGATGTTAGGAACAATATGTACTTGTGCATATTTGTCTTCCAGTATTCGTCACATGCCCGCTTGTAGCTTTCTAGTTTGAGTGGAAAACATGCAATACTGAACTTTACAAGTCTATAAAAAAAACAAAGTAACTGTTGAGTCATAAAGAATATTCCTTCTGGAGAGGCACTCACTTGATTTTATACATCCAACTAAAATGCCTCATACAGAACTGTATCTTTCAGTGTCATGAATGAGAAAAATTATTTTATTTGTGGTTGTAGTTTAGGACCTGGGAGCTCCTCCTGTATCTGACTCTGGTGCACATCTTCACTAGATCCAAATTCCATGTCAGTGAATTGATTTCTGTGGCAAAACCAAAGTACCTAAAATAGGTTTCAGCTCATGAAGAAGCTTAACTTTCCCCATTAATTTTATATGGAGATAAGCATCCCACCTTAGTCATTTAATTTAGGTTTTAAGGTTAATTGGTTAGACATTTAGATACCCTCTGAGCAGTAGTTATCCATATCACAAATCTGGATAATTTAATTTACATGTGATTTTAGATGGCATAATTTTATATCTTTTTATAGTTCCATCAGAGGATAAATGGCAGTAATTTAGATATATTAAATAGTAAAATCTGAGCTATACCAGGTCTTTGATGAAAGCTGGAATGAATGTCGGGGTTTATTGAAGCAAATTGGCTTATTTTTAGCATGAAAACCCTCATTTAAAACAAAATCTGTTTAGCTATTTTCCTTTTAGTTGTTCTGTCATAGATATCCTAAATATTGTGTGGCTGATAATTAGTCTGTTTTTTCTCTCTGGAGTGCATCATTGCGGTCCCTTTGTTTACTGATGCTGCTCAGTGTGATAGTAGTGTGATAACTACACTGTGTCTCCTTTTCTTCTGTTTTATTTTTATGCCTGGCAGTATGTAGCTTTTGCATCTTTGCATCTCCAAGATTGTAATCCTTGGATAACAGAATTATTCCTCTCAAGTCAGAGAATAATTTCCTACACATAAGAAGAAAAAGTACTGCAGAGAGACCACTAATCTGATAGTTTCTGTATATTTTTATATAAATATCTTCTTTGTGAAGGAATCCCAGGAGGTATGCTCATTAATGTTACCACTACCAAAAACTTTGAGAAGAGAACCTAATCATTGAAACATCCATCAGCAATGAAATCTCTTGTCATCTAGTCTCTGCGTTAGATAACGCTGACTAAAGTACATATGCCAGTGTATAAGGCTAAGTCAATCTAACTCATTTCAAAGATCGTTCTATAAAAATGGAATGAAACAACAGAAGAAATTGGAGCAAAAAGCATTGTATGACAGATGGGTAAACATTTTTTGAAGCAGGGAATAGAGATAGATGTATTTTTTGTCTTTGAAAATATTGAGCTATTCATAAGAAAACAGGACCTAATAACGTCCAGTTAAAAAAATATGGAATTTTTTTTTATCATTTATTTTGTTTGTATTCAGTTAAAGCCCTTGCGTTTGTCATGTAAAGCAAATGCTAATGACAGTTTAGTTTAATTCCTTCCAACAAGTTTTACTTCAAAAGAAAATTCTTACGAGTCTTGTGAGTCTCTCTCACTGCAGTGCCAAAAGGCTGTAATGTATGTAACGTGAACAAAGAAAGATGAGGATGCGGTGTGTCAAATGAATCTGTTTCTTAAGTATACCCGTGCATCTGTGAAATTGCTTTTTTCTCACAAAGGCTGATGATACACTTTGCATATGAAACATTTTCCTGCCAGGCAGTGGTGTTTTGCTGAAATTAAAATTCCCCAGGAAAAGTGATACTTTTTGCAGGAAACTTACATTTAGTTCTAGGTCAGGTCAACTTTAATCTCTGTCTTGCCTGAGTCACTTTCTTTTTTGGTCTTTTATGCTTCTTTCATTATATGGAAAACGGGGACTCAGAGGCACCGCAAAACATGTGCCCAATAATGTCCTACCTCCATATTTGGATAAGTGTGAATGATTACTACCATCATCACAGTTTGGTTTCCATGGACAGAAAATCTACTCATAAAGATCACACAGGAGCTTGAGGTGCTTGAACTGGATCCCTGATGAGCCAGATGTTGTGCTGCAACAAACATGCCTTTACTCTTAACAGCCTTTTAATCTTGTACCTTTTCATATGTGCATTTAAGAAGGGGGCAGAACAAGCACTGAGGATTAGTCTGTCACCACATAAAAGCCTGTCCTTGCTTGGCTTTACTATTTCTTACTTGGGTAGAAATAGTAGTGAAGATAGCTGAAGATTGCTCATGCAAATTAGCAAACGTAGGGTCACTGGAGCACTGTTACCACTGTCTTCGTTGCTGTTCTCTCCTACGTAGATGGAAACTACTTTGAATACGTATGTGCATGTCTTTTGTAGTTCTGCGCCAAATTTCTCCACAGCCAAACCTTAATCTCATCTGTATTTCGCATATTATTTTAGTACAGAGTGCCTCAAAACCTTCCATCTCGTTTTCTTCCTTCCTTCTCTACTGGTGATGCAAATGACTTTCCCATGAAAGGAAGAAACCTGAGCTGGTTATGTGTATTTGCATTGCACTACACTCTCGCTAATAAATCTTCTGGAAACTACAGTGCCAACCTTATGAGCTTATAAACCAAACTGGACCCAAGGTGGCAATGTGCACAGAGCCAGGTTGGAAGTCTTTAACATGTGCAGTTTGGATAAACTAGTCAGGGATAATTCAGAGCTGACTGTGTTTTGAATTATTGCAGCTGTAACAACCTAACCACTCAGTATAAGTCATAATGCTGCAACACTCACCACGCTATGTGGGCCGAAACAATCCCTTGTTTCATAGTAAGACTGAACAATGCCCTTTGGAAGTGTGAATTTGAAGCAGTATTAGATGAAGTCATTTCACTTCCCCTTATTTTACAACTTAACTATTACTCATGAACTGAAGTCAGGGTATATTTAAAATTTTTTATCGTGTATTTTATGTCAGATTAAATTTAAAGTGTGTAGAGTTAAATACATTGAACAGAAGACTAGGAGTCTTACTGATACATTCATTCATTCCTCACTGTTCTCTACTTCAGCAGGCAGAAGAGAAATGTCGTAATTATTTGACTTATTTAATAATTTAAGCACCTCACAGAGCTGAGGCTGAGTAAAGGTGAATTAAGTGAAGACATAGTCCAAAAAGCAAAAAACCCAAATGCTCTTTCTGCTGCCATTTCTTCTTTCTGGCTGAACACTTGAGGTGCATCATTTTTAGTAATAAAAACCTCGAGACAACTTGCTGCTTTTGTGCAACTTGAGAAATGCCTTGGGCTAAGCCATTTAGCGTTTATCTCCCAATCAAACCCGCTCAGAATCCAGATGCTACTAGTTCCATATATAAACATATATTCACACATACATGTATAGATAGAGTAAACATTCATTAGATAAAACAAATGGTCTTTATAGCAGAAATTGGATGCAGGGCTCTTCCTTCACAGCTGAGATTGCCACATCCAGTATGTAGTCATGTTCAGTCTTGCTCTGTCATTGCATTGTAGCAAATCTTGAACTCTGTTTTGTGGAGAGGCATGGTGAATAGGCTCAATGCTGGGGTATCCATGTGAAAAAAAAGTGTTCAGATTATCTGACGCTGAAAAAAATGGTCTGAACTCGGGTCTCCCACTACTTGTGCAAGCATTCAAACTTGAAAGACTGAAAGGAACACCATTAATACCTCCTTTTCTCTCAATGGCCAGAGAACCTAAGAAACTAATGATGTCTAGATAATTTTCTTACTGTTCATTTGTCAGAAAGAATTCTCGGAATAGGCTATCAGGTTTTTTGTGTGTGTGTGTTTGTTTTTCTCCCAAGTGGATGTAGGAATATGGTTTTAGTGCTAAGCAGGACTGAGATTTCAAATGTATGTCTGTGGTCTGATCAGCTAGCCCAAGGGAGCTCTCTGCCCTGTGCTCTAGACTGCTTTGGTTCACATTCTAAGACTCCCAGTTCTCTTCACGCCCTGTAAATGTTTAAAAAAGGAAAACCGGAAGCAATTCATAAAACTTAATTTCATCAGTCAGAAGTTATAAAGAACTAGTGGTCTTTGAAACAATGCTTTTTATTGGTTTAAAGACAGTGAAAACATTAGATATGGTATGACTAATAGGTATACTCTAAGAATCAGCTTTTTGCCACCATTTACAATCAAACATACCTATTGTAAAGTTTTACACGTGAATTTGTAATTTACTTCCATCTGTGAAACCGCTACTTTCTTTATTAATAAATAGTTAGAACAAGAGAGTACATTTTCAATATCTATGGGAATAAATACTTTATCACAACTATATGCAGATAGCATATCTATTGAAAGCTTGATGGATATAAAAGAAATTTTCCCTTAGTTTAAAAAAAAGTGGAACCAGTAATAAGTAAGTTATTTTTATAAACAAGACTACAGCAAAATTCTGCCCGTGTAGGAAAAAGCTGTATGTCAATGAAAAAAAACCAACTCAATAATGTCCTACTCTCTCTTTCTCAAATGTTTGTTCATCTAATTCAGAATCAGTGCAGTTAATTCCCAGTAGCTTTAATGCAGCTTCAGATGGAGTGAGAAAAAAAAAAAAGGAAATATATGTTTTACAAACATAATAGTGAAGTTTTAGTATTCTTATGCTAAGTTTAGGCTAATATGTGAGCACAGTTTTATCGTTGCCCAGACTGTTAAGTTCTTTCTGGGGTCCTTGTGGACCTAATTTAAACAACAGTCTTCCATGTAACACCTAGGCACTATTCAATAAGTATTCAAGGTGTAGCTGCTCTGTTTTGGGGCTAGGCAGGTAAAAGTTTCCTGTGCTAGTTGTCATCAGGACCAGAGCACAGTCCCCAGTAAGTTTTATTTTAAGCGTGGATATAACTTCCGCGACCCCAAATTGAAGGCAATGATTTTAAAAAAGTTATTGATCAAGTGAAATTGTATTCAGTATATAAGTGCACATACACATTCTTATATTTCCATGTATAAAGAAAAGATTCAGGTTGTAAAGTCAAGTACTCAAAAGTTAGGAAATATGTATTTATTATGGTTACAAATCCTGGTGATGTTTTTTTTGACTTGAAACAAAATGTTTCAAAAATGATCCATTTCAATGGTATTTTTATTCTTAAATATCCTTGCAAGTGAAAAAGGAGCACTTGAATAATTCCAGTTTTATTTTCAAACTAAAGAATTCCATTTTGAGATTTGAAATAATTTTACTTTTAAAATTTAATAAAAACTTTATCAAAATGGAAAAAAAAAACCTCCAAATTGAAACTCTTTGTATTTACATGAAGTATTTTGATTAAATTCCATTTTTTATTTTTAGCTTTGCAAGAGTACTTTTTGGATTTGCTTAATAACAAGATGAAATGCCAACAATTAAAAAAAAGGCACAATTTTTCCTCAATTCTGGCTATGATGCAACCTGATGACACAGAATGATGACTTTCCTTTTTTAAAAGACTTCCACCTCACTCTGTTCTCCGGATCCCTGGCACTTGTGTAAATTTGCTCATTAAGTTTTCAGGTCAGAGACATGAAAAAGGGAAAGCATACAATTAGTGGTCACATCTGAAAGGCTGGCCTCAAGTGACTGGCCCAGGAACACATAAAAACTTTGTGGCAGAGCGAGGAATGAAAATCTAATTTTGTAGGGTGGTTTCCCTTTGCTTGACCCTTCAGACCTTCCTTTTGATATCTGCAAGATTCTATCTGGCTCACAACAGAATAAGAAAAAGTATCATGTAATAAATAACGAAGAGGTCCTAAGAAGAATCACTTCTTTTCTGTATTTTTTATACTGTTTCATACCTAGATATAGATGGCATGTTATTATTTAAAGAAACATAGATCAAAAAGTCAGTCCTCAAAAAGCTTGTGATTGATGTATAATTTAGGACCAGGAGTGTAAGGAAGTAGGGTAATATTCAGCTCAGTAGATAACAATCTCAGGAGACCAACTTACCCTTCCTCAGCCTACGCTTGTCAAGTTGGCATGGTGAACACAAAGCGTTTAAAGAAAGCGTTTGGAATAGAATGGTAGATATTTACTGTGTGCTACTTACAAGAATGAGAAGCAGGATAGGGGAAACTTGTTTCAAAATGTACCAAATGCACCCTGGAGGTTAGCATCATGAGCTGTTTTAAAATGGGAGTCACCAATCAGCAGTGAATGAAAGATGATAAGTAGGATGATGGGGCCGTAAATGGCTTTTAAAGTGAAAGCAAGTAGCTTGTGCAATTTTCATAGAGCACCAGAGCCCATACAGTAACCAGCTGCAAGATACTGTGTAAGCAGGTTGGAATATGCTCCTAAAACAGGTCTTAGAAATTAAGGAAGCACAGGTGCTGGTTTTTGTGCCCCACTTTCTTATCAAATAGTTATTAGCTATCAGGAAAGGGTTTGTTAATGTATGAGCCACCAGAAATATATGGAGTTTCTCCAAAATGAGAGATGTGCAAATCAATAATGTCGTTGGTATGGTCCTAAAGGACAAAGCTGCATTGATGATGTCAACAGTAGTCAAGAGAGGAAGAAGCAAGGAGGGCTTATGGAAATAGGCTCTGCTTTAGATCTGTTTGGGTTTGTGACTACACACCTGTGGGAAGATATTAGAAGGAAGGGATGGTGTTTGCATAGAAAGTAATAGGTCTGACTACATCTGTCAATACCTTTGTTGTTTGTGGAGGAGCTTATCTACATAAGGCTATGGAGAGAGAAGAGTGATCAGTATAGAGGTCCATGGAGCATTTATAAAATGGTGGAGGAATGCATTTCATGGAAGAGGAATCTAAAGAGGCCAGCCTCATAGGAAACAGTAGCTAACAAAAATTCAAGATGATGATTTACTGAACCAGAAACACTTGAGGAGCATAATGCGTGTCAGGGATAGTTTTAGCTAAGAGGAGATAATTGGCCACTTGAATATGAACAGTTTTATTCTGTGAAATCTAAGAGACAGAAGTTGAACTGGAGAAATGGTAAATGGAATAAGGGAGCTTGTGACGGTGGGTGTAAGCTGAACGTTGAAGGATTTAAAAATTATAAAGAAGATGGGCTGGTAACCGCAAGGCAAATAGGCAAGAAATGAAGTTTTTAAGGATAAAAGATTTATTTGCATCCTTAATTTGACAAAGAAGAGACAGAATGAAGAAGACAAAGAAGAAAAACAAAGGGAACAGATATGAATGAGAGAAGAATCAGAAAATGCTTGGGATTGAGATGGGAGGAAAGGACTTGGAGGTGGAGGTGAAGAGATAAGCTTTCAAATTTCTCATGAGAAAATTTGGTTATAATTCTTTGAGGGATAGGAAGAAAGAAAGTAAAAGCAAGTTGTGTAGACTGGGAAAGCGTTCACATCATTTTACCACTTTTCTCTTAAAATGAATTAGTTATATTCAGTATAATGATATAAAAGAAGCAGCAGAAAGGGATGGTTTGAGCAGGGAATCAAAGGTGACAAGAGGCAGCTAGAAATAGAGAAGTATTGTTAGCTGGAATAATGCAAGAACTGAAAGTAAAGGGTTTTGACTCAATTTCAAAGCAGATCCACTGAAAAACATTTCATTTGGGTTTTTTTTTAGTGAATAGTATGGGTACTTAAAGTATTAGAATGATTCCATTTATTATCTTAATGCTCTTCTGTAAGCTCTTTTTTTTTTTTCTTGACACTATTTTGGGGTTTTGTGCAGTGCGTATCTAGTTATTAAAATTCAGGAAATTTACAGTTGTAGTATTGTGTCACATGTCTCATGCCAGTTGTATCCAACTGTAGTCCAGTCTTCATTCAAGTTGCTAAGTTTTCTTCTTGGATAACATTGATAGAATATAAAATCAGACTTCTCTTAGGTCTTGATTTCAGTTTTTGGCTCTGGCCTCTGACTGGCAGCTCTGGTCTGCAGTTGCAGAGAACTTTGCACTCTCAGTTTCAGGGAATCCATCGGGATGATATCTCTGGACTTTGGGGTGAGAAGGCACATGCAAATCTCTCCACTATGAACTGGCAGTTTTCAGGGACTTGGCAATTTGGTTAAAGTTGAGTGGATTTTCATGAGTGGAAAAGTCACAAGCTAGACACAAAGGGCATCTTCTGCTTAAGTCAAGTTCCTGCTCTTACGCTTCCAAACTTTTAAGAAAAAAAGCTACACTCTCTCTACATGAATATTTTTCTTTTTTTTTTTAATATGAAGAAATCTTTTCTCCTTACCCTCACTCTTAAAAATGATTATGTTGTTTAAGCTGACATTGATTTTTGGAAAAATCAATAGAGAAAGCAAAACAACCAGAGACAACTGTCTGACAGGAACAGGTTCAACTCATGTGGTTAAAGTTTGGCAAAGCAAAACGAAGTCTTACGGTGGAAAGCATGGAGCAAGCTGTAAGCGGCAGTGCTTCCCGCATAATTTGTATTTCAAATCCGGAACACTGTCTGTCATTGAGACCTAGCTTTCTGCCAAGAAAAGTCATAATATCATAACAAAGAGTTTCTACTTTTCTAAGGTTTTATGATCAATATATTCCTGATTAGCTTACAGCTTTTCTTTTTTTTTTTTTTTCCTAAATTTGTGTAACAGGTAGTATTTATAGATTGCAGAGAGCGTTTTTCTCTTGTGAATCGGATTGAAGTCCTTTGAGGATATAGAAATGCCTTACCAACACAATTTCCCTCCGGAGCTGTGTTTTAGAGAAAGAAAGAAATACTGCTGCTGTCAGTATGTCTGTCAGCTGCTGAATTCAGTGCTGCCAGCAGCTCTGAAAGCCTTTTTAGAAAACAGCATGTCAGTAGCAAGTGTAAGACAGAATGTACATTTTCAAAGCAAGTCCACTAGTAGCAAACTGTGATCACACAGTGCAAGAAAGACAAAGGTGCATTACGTCATGAATCACAACAAAACAAATCATTATGGAAGTCAACAATGGAGGATTGTGATTAAATAGCAAGATGGGAAATGGCCATTTCAAAATAATAGCAGAAGCTGTAAATGAAACTGGAAATGAGAAAATCCTAAAATGTTGTAATTGGCTTCGATCTCAGCTGCTGGGCTCCACTCTGAATTTTCAGCTTGAAGACAAAATGAAAACCTGTGAAAAATAGATACTAAGAACTGTAACTTTCTACTCAGTGGAGGACAGGAAGGATGGAAACACACTGTGCTTTATAGGATCTCTTTTCAGGTGTGGTTGAGACTGTAAGTAGTTGAGAGGTGCTGATTACCGGTGACCTAACAGCATGGAGAAGCCCTAATCCTATTCTGAGACAATTTTGATAAGAATTTTTTTTACGTACTTTGAATTCAGGAGTACATTTTTAATAACTAGTTACATAATGTATCACTAAATGTTATCAGTATGAAAATTCAATTAATCCTTACACGTTCGGAATAGTTACAGCAAAGTTGTAGCTAGCTGTAGCAGCTCAGTTGGACACCGGACATTTTTACACAGAATCACAGAATGGTAGGGGTTGAATGGGACCTTCGGAGATCATCCCAGTCCAACCCCCCTGCCAAAGCAGGTTCACCTACAGCAGGTTGGACAGGGACGCATCCAGGTGGGTTTTGCGTTATCTCCAGAGAAGGAGACTCCACAACCTCTCTGGGCAGCCTGTGCCAGTGCTCCAGTTTCTCCTCCAGCTGTCTCTCTCCAGTACTCAAACTTGCAGTACAGGTGGAATTACAGCCAGACCAGACTTTGGCTCTGCCGTTGCAGTGCTTCCTGGCTACTTGTGCTGCAGGGAGGAGCCCTACAGAAAGCCATGTTGAGGAAATGTTGCCACCGGTATCTCAGTGGTGTAGCACGCTTGCTTCAAGCCCTGGGTTATTGTGAGTATAAGGGTATATAGTTTAAGGGCAGAGACTCTTCTGAAAAAAGGTAGTTGGCAAGGTGGAGCTGCACTGGTGTGATACAATCTGAATGGTGCTAGAAAGGGGAACATATAGACTGTGTGTTTCC
The DNA here is from genome assembly GCA_017639485.1 of Pluvialis apricaria. Classification (NCBI taxonomy): domain Eukaryota; kingdom Metazoa; phylum Chordata; class Aves; order Charadriiformes; family Charadriidae; genus Pluvialis; species Pluvialis apricaria. The sequence goes on along the minus strand of CM030010.1, from coordinate 48,220,976 downwards.
CACACAAGTGTTACAGACTGAAAGCTATGTCTCAGTCTCAGTTTATCTGTGGTTAGAGCTAGTTTCATATCTGATTTGCATGAGTTAAAGATACATGCTGAATTTTTTTCAGTTCTGAGATTGTTCTGGACACTGACACTGAAATAGTTGCCCCAAAGGGCCTATATCAGAAGCCTTATCTGGGCTCCTATAAAGCCCATGAGTATTTTTTTTTTACTGTTGAATGCTCTGGATATGGCTTGTCATGTTTTGCATGCTCCCTTAAATCATAGCCTACAAGGAACCCAGACCGCTTTCTTCAGACCTCCCTTTATGGAAGAGCCAACATTTGGCCCCAAATTTGCCATATCAAGTTAATATCCATATGCAAAATTGTTGCCTGAAAGTAAGAAGCTGAACAAAACACAACTGTGAAAACCAGAAGAGCAGCATGTAGTGACTGTTGCCAAAACTGAGACTAAAATAATCCATGTCTCAATAGCAAACACGTGATAGTTATATTCTATTGAGAGGTATTTGTGCAGTACATCACATACATTTACACTATAACAAGGAGACTGTTATTACTAATACATAATTTATACGGTCTTTTAAGGCCAAGAGATATGTATTGAGTGAATAAGGTAGATTTATAGTTTAATAGCTCCTTTTTAGGACCTATACCAAGATAAATTTGAAAAAGGTACACTATACTGTCTCCAGATCACTAACTGGAAGAAACTGAAGAGATATTTCAGTTCAGAGGACGTTTCTGTTATTTATTTAAAATCTATAACCTTAGCTGTAACTGTGAAAAAAAACGGTGCAGAATCTTGAGTACATTAGTAGCATTTCATAAATCACCAGGTAAATAGAATATTTCAGCTTCTGGGAAGTACAGATATCTCCCACTAAGAAAAAAATTCTGTTGCATAGCAAGTTACCCTGCCTTTAATAAAACTCAAAAAAAACATTTTTGAAAATCAGTATCCAAGATAAATGTATGACTTTAGGGCTGTGGTATGAGAAATGAGGAGCTGCTAAAGTGTATCCACAAACTTTGATAAGGAATTGGAAGTACACTTAGGTAATTTTTAAAGCTGAATTGTAGGTTTTGGCCTTTTCATCCAAATGTTTTAACATTTTGTTTCTGCATTAATATTATTAATATTCTTATTTAATTATTAACCAGAAGTCCCCAGAATGCTGGAGCTCCACTGTGCTAGGAATTTTTCTGTGTTAAAATAAGAGTTAGGCACAGCTGTGAGTTTACAGCCTTTAGGTTCAGTTTGCGAAAGCTGTGCATAAATACTCTGTAGCTTTGTGATTGCTTGAGTGCAAAGTATGAGTATTTGTAAGACTAAGAACTAAATATATGTGTGATGTGGTAATTCTGGGAATTAAGGGGAAATAGGCATTATTGCTAACCAAAATAATTTTCCGGGACACACAAAATGAGGAGAGGAGAGGAGAGACAACACCCCCTCCCCCAGCTGTCTTTTAAAATTTTTTCTGAGCCAGAATTTTAGTTTATTTGCACAATTATGAAACTGTTACCATCACAGTTATTAGCAATGAACAGAAACATAAGCTGATCAAGAAATCACAATATTCTATGAGCTAGGACTTCCTTTGTATTTGGTGGGATTTTTAGTTGGGATTTTTAGTAGTCTTTTGCCAAATTAAAAAATTGGCAACATAACAGACATTGTATTTCAAATGTTTCATAGAATCATAGAATAGTTTGGATTGCAAGGGACCTTTAAAAGTCATCTAGTCCAACACCGCCTGCAGTGAGCAGAGACATCTTCAACTAGATCAGGTTGCAGAGGGTTTCAGAGAGTATGTCACCTTCTGATCATCTCCCTAATTGATACGCCAAGTGGAAACTAATTTTGCCTTGGGAGTAGCTTAGTCAAGTCTGCGCTGCTGAGGGGAACTTTAATTACATCTTTAATCAAACCAGCAGAGGTAAGTAATAGTTGTGTCAGCACAAATTTCGGTGTGGGCTAGAAACCAGAATGCTTGTTCTCACACCCTTCTCTTCACTCCTTCTGTTGGCCATCCTATAACAACGCTCAAATAGGTCGGCCTATTCCTGCTAACATTACACCCCCGACCACAGTGCAGTCGTACCTTGACAGCAGTGTCACACTGCTCCCAAACCTGATGATGGGTAAACAGCCCACAGGGTCTACTCTACCATCTGGGAATCGCAGCAGTCTAATTGCCATCCTACTAAACTGAGTCATGTTGTTGCAAGCCCTGATCCCAGTAACAGGAAAAAAAGCTACGTATTTTTCATCAATAGAATTTACACTTATAAACAATTTTTATATGCTTTTCTTTATGCTTAGTTTAAGCATAATCAATGCTAAATGACAGTGAAATTCTTCCTAGCATGTTTGAAATTGTATGTGTTGATGAGGATATATCTCGAAGTGCTCTATTTAATTAAAGCCTAAAGAGTCTTTGTTCAGGCTGCATTTATTTTTCAATTGTGTGGGTGTGCATGCATGTATTTTCCTTAAATTTAATTTGTGCAACCTCATTTCTTCAGTGAGAGATTTTGCAGCAATAAAGTGTTGCAAGTGTTACCATGGCAATAATGATCTCAGAGCATCAAAAATTATCTTGTTAAATCCCACTATAGTGTTGTTACTCCTGCAGTTCCGGCATCGTTGTCTTTTGCTCAGTGAATTTCCTGTTTTTTCCTAGAAATATGAAATGTGTGTGACATCATGTGGTAGTGATACATGAAATAAAACTATCATTTTTTTTCTTATGCCAGTGGGCCCACTGACTTAAGAAGGAACAAGTACATCAGTAAAGATACTTCATATGAGAGCAAACTGTGACTGCAAATGAGAATAAAATAAAAGCACCATTCCAAGCTCCAAGAAAGATATAGGATGTGGCGGTTTTCTAATTTATACTGCAGTAACCTAAGAATAAATATGTTAAGGCCAGATTAGTTATATAGGTGATAAATGAGTACAAGAGAAAGGAGCATATTAGCAAAATCGTATGATCCCTGCATGCCAGTTATAAGTGTATGGAATTATTACAATATTGATTAGAATCTACTAACAATGAATATACTCAAGTATGAATCTTTGGAGAAACCAATTCAAACATTCAGCTATTAATATTAAATAACACGGGTTTTGTAACATTGCAGAGGTACTATACGTGTATGTATCTGACTTCCTTAGCATTAATAGTGATGAAATAATTCAGTGTGCCAAGATTCTATAGTGCAAAACGGTATGATATGAATTCTTTTCATAAATCAACCCCTTGTCTTGATAACTTATTCCCAGATGTTGGACTTGACATTTGAAACTTAGGGACCAAATTTTGTATCAGAAGATACTTACAGGACTCTTGGTGCTCCAAGTCAACCTGCATATCATCAAATTTGATTTCAAGTCCGTAGTATTGTATGGAAATCACTGGATATAAGATGAACGTTACGCTATAATGAAAAAGATGTCATAATCATGGTAGGAAAAAATTTGTGTGTGATTGATTGACTTTCTGATTTCAAATGTTTGATTTCAAATGTTATATATTGACAGTTATTCAGAGTTTCCTCAGTAGATTTTTGACTCATGCATAAGTCTCCTAATAGTGGGGTTTCTGAGACTGCCTGTTGTTTCTTTTCCTTTGCAAGGCACATCCCTTTTTCTACAACAAATGAACTGTAAATGTTATTTTTAACATCAGGTTGAGGAAAAGTCAAATCCCTCGGATCTCTTCAGAGCAGGACCTTTCCCCATGCATTTCTATCACTGAGGGGTTTCTGAAAGTCAATCTCTTTTCATGTTTCCTCAGGTGCTCAGTAACACAACTGTGAAAGCAATGTTGTGGTTTCATTCTTAATGCAGGTCTCAGATATTTCAGTCTTCTCCTGTGGACAACATTAAGGATAAAAGATGTTGGATTCTGTGACAAGGCTTGGCATGTATTACAAAACAATTTCATTTAATCTTCAGGTGTTTGCTTTGGAAGGCAATTAGGCATCTCTATTCTTTTGAAGTTTCCCTTATTTTGATATTCCTGTCTGTCTCCTTGCTCTTTATTGTTTGTTCTGTGTTTCATAACATAAAAATCAATATTGAAAAGGCAGTGGCTTCTCACATTCCTCCATGTTTGTGATGATTTACAAAATACAACTAATTAACCAAATAATGTCTGAGAGCTACACTAAACACTTCTCAAACTTCATACTCATTGTTTTATGTATGCAGCTACACTGGTATTTAATACTTCCTTGTGGGATATGTATTTGTAGAATTTCACAGGATGATTTACTGTATTAACCTTTATAAAATGACCATAATATTGGTATATCTTTGCCTAAAAGAACTCCACTGAATTGCACACACCACAGTTCCTTCCACTGCAGCAATTGCATATGCTTTAAACCTCTGCTGAAGTACCATTGCTTAATGGGTAGTACATCTGAAAGTATGTTGAAATAGCAATGTTGGCTTCTGGGGTAATACTTCAGCAGGAATTATGAATCTATAGTTGCATGCCATGATGCTGTGTCTCATCTCAGTAGAATCTCAGGAGAGAGAGTTCATATCCAGGAAAGATGGCTTCATGTATTAAATACCTCATGGTGCCTATGAAACAAGTCACTTGTCAGATACGTGTGTTACAATCATGACTTTTTCTGCTTATCAGTAGTAATGTATCATTTGCAAGCATGTACTAGCTTCTTATTCAGCACAGGTTCATTGTAATGATGTTAAACTTATGGATATCTTTAGAAGAGTTACTAAAGTAACCTATTATCTACGTAATTGCACCAAGAACATTTTTTCAGTTGAAACAAATTTTACATAAATCATGAGTTTTCTATAAATATTAAAGCTGATTGTGTATCATTAATTGCAATTGTTACCAATGTATCAGAGCAGTTACAAAGGTCTCAACCATTTGTGAAAAAATCAGTTTCTGTGTTGCTGAATAGCTGTACACTTTCCTTGTCTACGATGTCACATATTACATGGTATTATTTCTTTGTTTAAAGTTTAAGTAAGAAGACATAAAAAACAAATTTAATAGCAAATAACACATCAATATCTTCTAACATTAACAGAACTTTGTATTTTGCTAATAAATCAATAGTCATCTTTATACTGAGAACTGATAAATAAGAACAGGACTGATATCATGCATATTTATTAATCTACACATGGACTTATTTTTTTATGTTTAGAAATAGGAAAAATGCTTTAGAATTTGGACATGTCAGCATTGCTTTCTTGTGTCACCCATCTGGTTAACGTCTCTAGTCTTCCCTGTGCCTTTTCTAGTATCTGAGTATTAGCTTGACAAGTTATGAATTAATATATGTTTAAAGTGATCTAGTGTTTCTTTTGAATCACATATTGATTAGGCCTGCTGAGTTATTCTGAATTTAAAGTGTGTGTCTTGCTGACAGGTTATGGGAATGCCTGCTGGAAAAGAAACATAATGACGTTGCATAGATTGATTTCTCTAAATTATATGCAGCATGCAAAGTCTCTTTATAAACTCTCAGAAGGAAGATACTATGGTCTTTCCTTTGCAGACTGATATCAAAAGAACTTTGTGATGCTGCTATTGTGCTGTGGGATGTGATTTGATTAAGATATTGGATCATTTAGAGTGTTTGACGAGAAGTGAAAATGAAAAACCACGATGCAAATAACATCGTACTTCTAGTGTTTTGTAATTGTTGCTTAATTAGCTACAGGACCAAAGCGCTCTGCTTCTGAAAAAAACCCAGAGGATTTTAATTTTACCAAGACGATATCTAAACAATGGTTGTGAGGATGGTACTGGAAATGGGGAGTATAGTTTGTTTCCTTCACACGTGTCCTTTCTTACAAATTTTTAAAGAGGGCTCTAATAGGAATTTCTTCATAAGACTTCACAATATGCCCAAGTGTTATATTCTTTAATATCCAGTGTATTGCACTCCAAGGATCTGGATGCAATAAAAAAAGGAGTGTTTGCTATTTTAAGAAGTCATGCTTTCATTGGGTCCATTTCTCAAATTCTCCAGTAAACTTCCCCCTGAAACAACATATTTTTCCATTAGGAAAAAATTCTATTTTTTTCAAGAGATTATAGTAAATCCAGAATTACAAGGACACTAGACATTGAAAATTTGAGGTTCTTCAGGGATACTTCATTACCATTTTTACATTTGTTGCACTTAATTTCTGGAAAAATAATGACTTTTCAATAACTTCTCCAGAAATGTATTTGATTTACTATTACATGCATATGCTTGTATTGATAGAAGAGCTAAAGATTTGCTTCTAAGAAGACTTTTTGTTCATTGTAAGAGATGCACTAGAAAAGTAGGTTAAAATTATGTTGCTAGGAAACAGAAGTGGATCCTAGCAACTGCTGCTGAAAATGAAAATGGTATGCCTGTGTTAAAGATGGAGCTTCAACCTACAGCAATTCTGCTGGCTAATATTGTTTTCTTAAAGAGGATTAATTTTGTGGTCATGATCTTTGCTATTTTATTAGCAAAATGGTATTTCTTATTTAGAATTGTGCTCTTAGAAAAGGAAAGTAATTTTTCATCCGTTATAGTGTCTCACAATATACTGGTAACGTGCTATTATTCAGATGGACCAGAATTGTAACCTTTTGAGATCCACATTCCTCATTTATATGCAGTACTCACTAGTTAGAAAGATACTCATTAACCTATGGCTGTAGGCAATCAGATCTCTAACAGAGTATTTGTTTTAATGAATTTTTGTTGTTATGTTTAGGGACTGAACATCTGAGGGATGAAGTGTGCAGTTCTGATCCCAAAGTAATTTTAGAAAAAGAAAAAAACTACAAAGGGATTTTTTTAAATGTATGAAACACATTCTTCTTTCGACAGTAGTTTAATTTCCTTCCTGGACTTTCATTCTTCCATCTTCTTTTCTCTGTTACTGTCATTTTTCCCAGAAGTTCATCTCATATCCTTAGTACCTTTGCTTTTCTGTCAACCCTTTTCTCTCGTCCTCTTCCACTTTTTACACAGTCATCCTTTCTTCTGTTTTGCCAGATGTTGCTTACTTGCAACTTCTCTTTTCTTTCTTACTCTCCCCTCTTCTGTGGTCCACATAGTTATATTCATTCCCCCCAATGAACCTTTGCATGGGAAAATATAGGGCATTATTTACAGGATGCTGTAACTTTATGATTCATTTTATTGTTGCTGACTACCTTCAAAAGCTCATAGGCTTGTATTAGTGAAAGCAGCAGAATGGTAGAGAAAAGTCCTTTTTATTTTCAGTGTGTAAGCTAATACTGTACCAGCTCAGGACCACTTGATCTACATCCATATGACTTCTCTATCTACATATGTATAGACGCATAAATATATTCATTTACAGATAGCATGTGGTCCCAAATGCATATGGTCTTATGCACGTATGTGTAAAGGGTGTCTTAGTCCTTCCCTTAATGCCAAGATAAGTACTGGTATAGGAGTAATACAAAATAGGACAACATGCGCAGCTAAAGTAGGTTCCAGCATGTGTTATCCTACTGTATTATATACCTGAGTGACTCTTGCAGCAATAGAAAAGGATTAAGCATGCAAAACAGGCAAGGCAGTGATTATGGTATGAAGTGCTCTCTACTGCAGGTGAGGGGGTAAGGAACCCTGAGAGAGATTTAGATATCAAAAATGAAAGAAATAAGGGACAACAGGTGTAGAAAAGACAATCAGCTGTGATAGAATTTACTCGCTATAACAATCTTTGGTAAACTACCTATGTATATAGGCAAACGTTGCTAAGGAGTGGCTTTGGAGAGATCGTGTTTTATAAAGTGAGAGCTTTTTGGAGAAAGAACATGAGTGAGTCAGGAAATTGTGAAGAATCAGTCAGTTCTTATAGGTGTATGATAAGGGAGACTGTAGAAATTGGAAAAAAAAAAGAAATCCTTCTTTCTGCATTGTGATTTGAAGGATTTGAGTATCACAAAAAATAACTGACTAGAGTTGCAGATGAATAAGTTCTCTTTGAGGTGTATATTTGTGGTGGTTTAGTTTGGGCACGTAAGTGACATATTGCAGGAACTCTTGTGAAGGAGCTGGGCAACTCCTCTCTCGCTCACCAGTCAGAATGTAGCCAATCAAGACATGAACCAAAACAGCAAATTTCTCCCTGTTCATCTACTGGCTGGTTTTCTTCTTCAAAGACTTAGGGAAACAACTTTTGGGCTTTATTGCTTGCAAACTGAGGAAAACCACTGGACTATCTGTGTCCATGGGGGCAGGAGCTGCGTCCAAATGTGGGGTTCCCCTCTTTTTTGTTACTATTGTCCCACAGCCTGGGTATCTCTGCTCAGATATATCTGAAATATACAGGCCTTGGCCATTTAAAAGACTATAGATCAGAACTAACAGTTTGAAGTTAATCTGTACAGTGGTAGATAGAAGGTGCAGAAGTTCCAGCAGAACTTCCATTCACCCCTATGGAATATTATATTTACCAAATGAACTGCCATATCTTATAAAACAGCCATCTGTGAATTCACATGAAGTATAGTCCTGGGAAAAATACATTCTGTCTTGGTTATTGCCTGCTTTTGAAAGGCCCTTGTTTGTGAGATAGTCTCATAGAGTACTTAAGCTAAGAGAAAATTCGTCAATTGATATTAGAAACAAATATCTCAGTCCTGAGAGGACACAAACAGGAGTCAATAAATACACACTTGTTCATATGTACATACATTTATATATCAGCCCACAAGCAATAAGCTCGTTTTGCTGTTACAAGATTACTTTTATGGCAACTAACACTTAAAAAGGCTAGTAGAATCTATTTGCCTAAACATGCAGTTAAATAGAACTTGGAAGACTCCTTGCTGTAATGTTGACTTCTCACTCCCACTAATGTTGAAGAGTATTTTTAATGTTATTTCAGTTTAATCAAATAATTGGGTAAAAGATGGTTTGTTTTCAGCATGCATTTTTTCTTTTCTGTGTCTTTAACTTGGAAGCAATTTCTGGACCAGAGATTTTGTGTATTTTTAATGTTCTTGTAGAAAATTGTGCTTCACTGAGATCAAACTTGTTTGTCCCCTTTGTCATGGGAGTGCAATAGTGTCACCATGGCTGCAGCTTAAGTATGAGAAAAGGTTCTGTAAGAGGATGTTTAAATGATGTGGTTATAAGTAAAACACCAGAAGAAAGTTATGCAAAATGAACAAAGTCCTTCTTGGCAGTGATAACATTTTAGAATTTTCCTCTGTGTGAAAGCTTGAACTTGAATGGCATAATCTCCTAAACCTTTCTTAAACATGTCATACTTAAAACCGAACAGAATTTGATGTGGTATACAACAGTATTTTAATAATAAAGCACATGCTAGTCTGTTTAAGGAAGAATAGAAATGTAATGTAACTGTCTTGTATCCCTCACACCTGTGCTTATGATGAAAGAGGATAAAAAGATTGGGTTCCCAGAAAGTAGGGGGAATAAAGAGTGTGGGATATAGTTTTTTGGGGGGTAATGAAGCTTTTCCAACTGTAGTATATTGAGGCTTCTACTGATCTTTAATCAGGATCATTAATCAGGTAAGGAATTAAATGACCTCTGCTGTTTCCAGATTAGCGAAGAGACAGAAATTATGGAGTAAAAATAATATTAAATACATGTACATGCTTGTATAGCCTAAGGATTGATATTAAGGAACTACGTACATGCTTACAAAGGTAGACGTGGGAAAAAGTTTTCAGATTCTGTAAATCTCAGACAATAATGGGAATGTCTCGCTCCAGGTTTGTTACTTATGCAAGTTCTGTAGCATTGCAGACTAAGTACTTCTAAATACAGCTGTAATTAAAAAAAAAATACATAAAATATATTATGTATTATATAAAATATAGTATTATATATAAAAACGTATAATATACAGTTGTGTGCAACTAAAAGGACAAAGGATACATTTTCAAAGGTGCGAGGAAGTACATACTGGGTTTTTGAAAATTAAAGTTCTTCACGTTTTATCTGCTAAGAAACTTAAAAATACCAGTAGGGTTGTAGGCATCCAGATATCACAGTAGTCTATAAATTGACACCCACTTAAGCAACATTATTTATATAAAATCAGCATCCATTTAAAACTAGTGAATTGTGTGCACATTTGTACTGTAGCTTATGGGATGGCATTGCTTTAGTAAGGTCATATTTAAATGATAGTATGTGGAAGAAATCAGTGTCTGTGATAAAGCTTAAGCAACTTAATGAAAACACAAGAGCTGAACTATTTTAAGGGGTGTGAGGTGGTAGAAATCACTGAAGGAAAGACAGCTATTCCTGAACCTGGGATCATGTCCCAGGCTACTTTAGCATCCTGAGTGAGTATGTCTGTTTTAGAAAAATGTGTTGTTCTTTCATGCTGGTTTCATGGGTCATTGAAACAACATTTTATTCCTGCCTTTTTTTTTTTTAAGCCTTTCTTCAACACTTGCTTCTAATATGGCAGAACTAAAGCTGGTATGCGCATTATAACCATGAGATATATACCTGGCTTGAGTGTCTGCCAGCTCAATCAACTGCCAGCCTTGTGCAGTCTTGCAGCATGGAGATTTTGCATGGGCTCCCTTAATAAAGGTAAACTCTGCCTAGAAATAATTATGTACAGTAGTTGGTAAGTTAATAAAGGGGCGTTGTCCCTTTAAGGGAACAAGGATATTTTAAAGTGAGTAACAGTGCAGTCCTTGTAAACACAGCTAAAACCTCAATAAGTTAAGAAATACTACAAATTAATCAGCACTGTGTCAGGGTTCGTGATTAATAAGTAACTAAATCTCACAACCTGCTGAATATCGGTGTTAAGTTTGATGAAATTAGATCTCAGTGGTGTGAACTGGTCTCCCATTTTAAGTCAAATAAAATTCCCATTGCAGGAATTAGTTTGTTAATCTTACTCAGGTCCTCAAAAGGTTTTCCTTAGCATTACTAAACCACTTAGTTGTTTGTCAAAAGTTGGTAAAAGTGGTGATTTACAATGTATCAGGGTGATCTGTAAATCAGGATGAGTGTGAAACAGCTCTGTTGAAAAAAAGGTGCAAGCACAGAGTAAGCTGGAAGTATAATATTCTGGTTATCTTCTTCATTAATCACAAGGACTGATCACATATTAGATTTCTCCTTGTATATATTCGCATGTGTTTGAGAGCATGGGGAATACAGTGGGGGAGGTGGGTGAATTGGGAATGCAGGATCAATTAGAGATGTTTTTTCCATTTTCCACTACATTTATTTCCACGTCTTGTTATTTCCTGCAGTATTTTTATTTAGCTTATTTTTGTTTAAAAGAGTTGTCTAGCATTTCATATATTTAAAGGCGTGTTGTTCGAGGACCTTGACAGAAAGTTGACAGTCATAAATAATTGCTCTATGAATGTTAGGTAGCGTCACGTAAGTCTCAAAACATGGCTAAACACACAACATATTTAATGAAACTTTAACTGATCCAAAAATGTGGTTGACATGAACAAACTTTTATGATTAAATTAAGGATTCTTTCCAGTCCAAAACCCCAAATTAACTACAGCAAAAACAATCCTAACGGCTCCAGCACGCTAAGCAGGATTAAAGAAAATGTGTGCTAAAGCTGACAGTGATCATTGATCAAAACTTCAGTCTTTTTAGCCCTAAGGTAACCGAGTCAGATTTCATCACTGTAATCCTTAAGGTATAAAATAGAAATTGAACTTGCATGGTGATGCAAGCTGGCTATGAAATTATGAGGCCTTGGCTCACAAAATATGAAAAGTTGGCATACTCAATGGAAATGATGTTCAAAGCAGTTCACAGTAAGAATGAGAAAAGCAGCTTGTGCCGCTCTGGAAGAATAAACAGCAGTTCTTTTTTTGCGGCACTCATATTCCACACATTAATAAGTATTAGGGGGAAAAAAAAGGTAAAATATATGTTAAAGTAGGAATAAAATAGCGATCCTTTGAAGTTTCTAAATGGTAAGAAAATGTTTATTATGAAACTTCTGTGTGTAAAGTATAAAAGATTTTTTGTGAAGAAATAAGCATGTAGGAAGTAAAATCTGCCACATTTTGCATCATCTTTGCAAGAAAAGATCTAAGTTGCTACATGAAATAGTATATTTTCCTCCAGAGAAAAATCTAATAAGAAAGCTAGCACTTGAAAGAGATTTGAGTAAATGATGAATAAAGGCAATTTCCTTTTGATACAGATTTTTATGGTTGCATTTTTTTACTATATGCGAGAAAGTTGTTCTGAGGAGAAGGGAGGACTATTTGTTCTCTCACAAATGTTAATTAATTCTTTGTATTAATTGTAAATCCTAGTTCTTTTACTCAGCAAGAGGATCAGAATTTGAAATGCACATCAAGAGGAAGGATTGCTAGGTGAGAAAGTCTGAGCTGTGTCAGTTCTAATTGTGCTTTTCTTTTCAAACTAGAAACAGAACATTGTGTCAATAAAGCTTCTCCTAAGAGCATGAACTGGGATCTCTGAATAGAGTATTGGAAAAGAAAGAAGTCCTAAATGCCCGAAATAATGCAGAGGTAATGTGAGGTACTTGTTCCTAACCTCTCTCATCTCAGCTGTCAATTTATAAAATGAAAATAGAAATTAATTAATTTTTATATTTGTATTTTAGAGTCACACAAATATTTGACAGGCTAATTCTGCAGGATTTGTGTGGTCAATGAAAGGCCATAATACAATCAATTGATTTCTTCTATTCCTGTGTGCCTAAGAGTTGGTGACAGGGTTCAGAAGTGTGGCTTTTCCCTACCCCTTCCCACAAGAAAGGTATAGCAAAAGCCTGTACAGTACAATGGCTGTATCTACTTTGTCCTCCTCTGCCAGCAACGTAGATGGGGTGTAGGCACCTGTCCCCCATTGCATTCACAGACTCATCCAAGGGCATGGTCACTACTGCAGAGGTTTTCCCTAGCTGTCTTGCCTCAGAGCCCAGGTGCCAGCCCAGAGCTCCTGGTGCTTGTCAGAAGCAGCAGCAGCACGATCGGCTGTCGCAGTTCAACAAAATGCATATCCCAACTCAATATGCTGCAGCACATATTCAGGAGTATTATCATCCCAAGAGCCATCACTTAATCATGCAGAAAGCCAGATAAAACTCTGAGCAGCACATGCTGAAGGAATAGGCCTTCTTCAGCTATTTATATGAAAATGTTCTTTTTCTTTTTGAGGTGCTTCACTGTATGCCACTAGGGGACCTCTAAGGCACAACGGGTGCATGATGCAGTGTTAAGTAGGTGAACTGTGATCCCCTTGTGTTTCTTCTGAACTGTTTCAACATGATGTGAACTTCTCTTGGCCATCTTCCCCCTCTTTGTTTTTCCTGTTGATCTTTTGAGTAAAATACAAAATTAAGACAGTATAGTTTGTTATGTAACTCTAAAGAGGAAAAAAGGGTAACAAAGGACGCTAATTTAGAAAAACACAATGGAAAAGTGATGATGAGAAACTGCCACAAAACAAATAGAAAATAAGATACGTGTTTGAAGCAGTGACTAGCCATTGGAATAAACTGCCATCTAAAACATCTTGAAAATGGCCTGGATAGCTGGGGAAGTCGGGGGGCAGGGGCAACTGGAATGTGCTGCAGTCCTGGTTGCTGCAGGAGCTGGAGCCTGGTTTTGGACTGCTGTTGTGCATATGCAGGTGCCTTACACTACCCTTAAGTAACTACTTCCCAGCCTGGAGAAGAGAAGGCTCTGGGGAGATATTATTGTGGCCTTCCAGTACTTAATGGGGGCTTATAAGAAAGATGAGGACAAACTTTTTAGCAGGGCCTGTTGTGATAGGAGAAGGGGTAATGGTTTTAAACTAAAAGAGGGAAGATTTAGACTAGATAGAAGGAAGAAATTTTTTATAATGAGGGTGGTGAAACACTGGCACACGTGCAGAGATGTGGTAGATGCCCCATCCCTGGAAGCATTCCAGGTCAGGTTTGATGGGGCTCTGAGCAACCTGATCTAATTGAAGATGTCCCTGCTCATTGCAGGGGGGTTGGACTAGATGACCTTTAAAGGTCCCTTCCAACCCAAACTATTCTGTGATTCTATGGTTCTATTACCCTGTGCTCTTCCACGACTCCAAAGTTGGCATTTACAGCAGGCATGTATATTTAGTAGCTAAAGCATGAATGCATTTTCTTGCCTTGTGGCCAGGAATATCTATGTAGCTGTTAAAGATTGCATGTGGGAAGAAGGTATCAAAGTGGAAATATCAGGAAGGGCTGTGTAAGAGCAGCCCCTTACAGGGGGCTGTGAGGTTAATACGTGTGAGCAGCTAGCACCTGAGCTTGGAGGGCGGAGGGGTTGGAGAGCAGTCCACCTCTGGAAAGTGAAGGTAGCAGGCCAGATTCACCTGACAAAACTTGGCCATGAATTATTTTAGTGCTCTGGGCTTTTGAATCTGAACCTTAATGATCTGTGTATACTTACTATTAAAATATCATTATGGGTTAAGCTTACTGTTTGCCACCTATTTTGGAAAACAGTCTTTTAATAATGTTCCATTTCTCTAAATAAATTTAGAAAATTTCCAGTGCTGGAAATGTACTTATTTCTGGGCACTTCTGCCTAGAAGAAGCATCAGCATAGAACTGGAGGAACAGATCTCTCATGCACATTTTTTTTCCTCTCATTGTCTCCCTCACACAATACATACATTTATATTGCAGTATGAATTTACATGCAAGCACATGCAGACTTAAGTAGGAAATTTAGGAGATGACTTAGAAAAGAAGCAAAAATGTAATAATAAACAAGCATAGCTTGCATGAACAGTACTTGTACAGAATATGGTAATCTGGAAATGAGAGATGTAATCATGAAAAAGAAACAGAGCTTGTGCAGCATATTTATGGTGATGCTAAAGGGAATGAAATAAGTAAGAACATTAAGATTCAACTGAAATGTAGGAAGATACTATGAAATGGTGGCCTATTCAAGCAGTGGGATGATTTCCGCTGGAAGGAGCCCTCTCACTAAAGTAACTTTAGAATACACTGGAAAAAATACCATTAGGAGTAATCATGCTTTGACAGAAGATAGACAGAAGTAACACTGTTCCTGTTTCTTTCCTGAGGAACAACAACAAAACAAAACAAAAAGACAGAAAACATGCATTTTCTTGCATGAATTGAATACAGTACTTTCAGAGACAAAAATATGGGAAAAGAATGTTACTCATCAGCATTTTTGTAGTTTTATTGGTAGTCACAGGCAGTGAATGGTCCACATTTTCATTTCTGTTCTCTAAGGGGTACATTCATGGTGCCATTTACCCTTGATGCCTATTAGCTCTGTCCTGTTCGGCTTTGATACATACATGTTTGATTAGACATAATGATTGATAAAGCCTAATGATGATTATCTGATGTTAGCTTTATATGTATTAAGGTCAAGCTCACAAATGGAATTTGTTGGTCAATCTGTAGTAATATTGCTTACTCCATTTTCACATATTCATGTAAGCTGTTCTGTCAAAAGTTCCAGAAAATAAATCATTCCCTTTGTTAGTGGAGAGGGAAAATTGCAGTAATAGGTTTCATTTGCATAGGCTGCCTGCTCACAGTTCCTCAAGAAACGGTGAGAAGCCCCATGAGAAGTTACAGCCTGACTTTGGAGGTGGGAGGGTGTCTCCTTTTGCCAGCGAGTAAAGGGAAAGGACAGATTAAATGCTGGTATTGAATGTCAACCTGGGGTTCTGTTAAACTCTCCCAGGTTCCTTTGTGCTCTCCAGTTGAGGAGTCATTTGAAGACGCCAAACAAACGTGACATGAGATAACACTGGGAGCTATATACATCTGGTGGCCATTAAAAAGAGCCATACGTGCTTTTGTGGGCCTTGCCTCCTTACGCAGCTCTGGAATAAAGTTAATTCAGTAGCAAGAGAGTGATGCTTCTAGCTGGGATTTAGCAAGAATCTCTTTGGGAGTAGAAGCAGATCTGAAAAGAGGCACTACAAGTCCTGTTGTGTGCTGGTCCAATTTAGAAGTGTCCATTAGCAGATAAATGAATTACTATCATCAAGAAACACATACCTGTGTATCACTGGTGTATTGGCCACAGTTCTCAGAAGGGGTTGATGCATCTTTTGCTATTTAGTTGCCTATATGTGTGCGTATGTGTATTTTACTCATATTCTAAAAAAATTCTTAAATATAACTATATTCATGATTTTACATGTGAAAGTCATATAAAGAAGTTGCATTTAGATTTCTCACATTTTAGTGTGGACTTCAGCTACGTTTGTGTTGCGAGGGGTCCTTGATATATTGTACCCAGCCCTTTTTTTCTGTCATTAGCTGCCTGGCAAAGGGCTTGCAAAGGGTTCGGCTGAAGTTGAAGTAGTAGAACCGATATACACAGTAGTTAATTAAATTGGCCAAAGTACTTTTGGCTTCAGCTTCATGGCTCTAGGGAAAGGCCTTATTATTTTTTTCCAATTTGCTTTCAGTGATCTGAAAATGATTAGAAACATGCTATTCCACTACATAAGAAAATATTTTATCAGAAAATTTTGAATTGACCTCTGTAAGTTACTACCAGATTATCTATCTATGAAAACAAAATAAGAGGATCTATTTTCAGTGTGCTCTGATGGCAAAAATACTGTTAAAACTATAGTTTATATAATGGATCTTTTTTAAGATTGCATGCAGTTTTACTGTACATTTGCAAAATTACAAGCGTGTACTTTTTAAAAGAATTATAAGGCTGAATCTCAGTTGCACTGGGTTTTAGTGGAACAGTAAGCTACAGCAGAAATTAAGAGTATAAAATATGACAATATCACATAAATATATGTGAAAAAATGTTCATTTCTCAACAGAAAGAGTCCTTCTCTAGAGAAAGGTGACAAAATCCATGATCTTTTTCATAGATTTATATTTTATACCACTTTGCTTTCATACTGTTGGTGTGATTACACCCTCTTACATTGCTTATCCTTGTTAATATTTTCATTTCCAAATCAAGAAATTATTGGAGAGTGGACTTATATTTCTAAGAAAATTATTTTTCTGAGAAATTCAAGGAAACTATTTAAATGTTATCCATAACTAGGATCAATTTTAAAATGGAGGAGGAACCCAGACTTCGGTACATACACATAAATGCACAGTGTGCATGTACTTTGATGTATTTTTTTTCCCCAAACATACTCTAGTGTATTGTTATAGGTTGTTCCCATAGAAAATTCATCTTGCCCATAAATTTGTATTTGAAATAAATACCAAAGGTTGATTTTTTATCTCCTAACTCAATACAGCAAAGGCATGTGGACTAGGCTAGATGCGTAAAACATTGTTTTTCTACCTTTGTGTTTAGGCTAGTAAATCTGGTGGCATTAAGTGTAGCCTTTCAGTATAATTCTGAACAGCAACTTTCTGCATTAGCTCTCTCATCTTTGCTGAATAAGTGAAAGAATTCAATCCTGTGTGCGGTCTTTACAGTAAAGTCTTTAAGCTTGTACTTAAATCTATGCAATTTTTTTTTTTTGGGTCATAAAATCTAATACTCATTGACAGTGACATTGTTTGTGCTTCATATTTGTATACTGAATTTGAATCTAAATTATTTCCCTTCCTAAATTTCCTTAAAATTATATGATATTGTACAACAAGTAGGGCTCAGAAATGTGAAGCTTGCCAATGGATGTGCGTGGCTGGTGATGGTGTTTTGGACAAGATTTTTACTGACAATAATATGAGCTGTTATTATAAGAACTTTTGCTCTCTTGGACATTACCCTTTATCTCTACTCTATTTCTTCATACGAAATTAACCATTGTAGGTTAATTTAAAGAAGTAATAAAATCAAGGAGCTAGACAAAAGACAATCTAAAAATACTTCAGGATGAAAATATTAAATGCAAAGACATATTAACAAAAACAGCAGGACTGATGAGGAAAAAAAGGGTATAAAGAATGCCTTTCTTAATTTAGTAAGTTTAAAAATCCTGTTTGTTAATGTTCCATTTTAATCCTGCTTCTCATCTGTTGTTTAAATATTGCAGAGTTGTCTATCTTTCCTAACTATTATGGGTTCCTAGGAATACCATAGTGCATCAGCAACAGAGGAACTAAATAGGTCATACTAGAATGCCAGGCTTTATCTAGAGTTGTACAAAGCTGGCCTAGAGAACAAGTATTTTGTATGAGGTATTTGGATCTATAGCTATGACGTCTGTTTTCAATTGATCTATTCATTGATATCAGTTAAATATTGATAGCCTCACTGAAGTATCAATAGCATAATTAACAGGAGAATGTTGCAAATTAGATAGGAAACTACTGCTAAAAGTTCTAGTTAGGAATTGGAAAATGATTAAATTTAGAGCAATTTTTTCCATACACTTCACAAGTAACTTTTAAATTTTGGGGTTTTTTAATGGAATATTACTGTGAAGAATAAAATTCTGATGATAATAGGATGCATGTATATTTTCTGTGGGTGTGTACATAGACAAAAATTCTGGCTGCCCAACATCTCATGCCGAGTCAAAGAGATTTGAATACATAATCCGAGAGAAGGACTCTGTTCTTGAACAACTTCTCACAGTAGAGATTAGAGCTGCAGTACCTTTAAAAACTGCTAAAGCCTTATGCATCTTTGTGTAGCAAAGCTGATGTGTGAATTCAGATAGTGGCAAAACCCTGCTTACCCTCAGCGGTGCTTTTACACACAATATTTTGATGTCCTGCTAAATTGTTGCAAAAGTCCATAATTACTACATTTATTGCTTTCCTCGTCTCAGCTGGAGATCAGACTATCATTTGGAATATGGGTGTCTGGATCTCATCTCTCTGCTATATCTGGTTAAAAACCAAAGGTTTCTGATGCTGGCTGCCTAAATCCCAGATGAAAACTGTCGTTAATTGGTTCCATGATTATCTAGGTTTTTAGGTCTTTGCTTTCGGCAATACACTTGGCTCTCAATCTGAACTATCCTTTTGAGAATTTTCCATTTCAAAATCAGCATGCTTCCATAAAAAGGCTGTGTTTTGCAGAATCAGAATTTCTTGATGTTTCACCAAAAATTCCAGACAAGTTCTAACCTTTTTCCAGCCACACCCATTTTCTACTGATTATAACTTGCCTAAAATCACATTACAAATATGTGAAGGAGGGCATGCCCGCACTGGCAGATAACAGGCAGGTCTGAGCTCACTTTGGTTGTGCTAGCTTGAGAAGGGCAGGGAAATACTGGGCAGAGACACCCATGCTGGTTGAGTGAAATTCCAGCTACCTCAGTGCCGTCCTTTGCACAGCCTAATATGACCAGCTGAGAGCTCACTGTAGGGGCTGTCAGTGTAGTTCACTATTAGGGAGAAATTTTTCAGAGCATTAATCCTTGAAGGAGACAAAAGTACTGCTTTTCAAACCTGGTCTTAGAAGTTTTGCCCTTGGTTTCCAAAACGGAAAGTCCTGATTGTATCTGGAGTTGCTGGAGCAGCTGCAGCTAACCATAAGGATCTAAGTGGTCATAATAGACAGTATATAATACACCTGTTTCAGTGCCTCAGAATCAATTGTACAAATGACAAAAAATTGAAATGTTTTATAAGATGACTAGAAAATTTACCTTTCCTCAGCTATTGGCTTGCTTCATAGTCTTCCTATTCAGTATATAGTATAGATTAATTTCTACTACTGAAGTCACACTACGTAGAACATGGTAATTGTACATGAGTTCTCCACCATCTTTGTTTATGAAATCTTCTCCCGATGAACATACCTTCGAGTAGCCCTTTTTTGCATCCATTCCAAATAGTCACTAAAGTGGTAGAGAATGATGTTCTCTCTTATCTGCTTAATCTGTATGTGGAACATTAGAAATGAGTGATTGTTTTCATTACTTGAATTTTTGCTTAAACTAATTCCACCCCCACTGATCTTAACTGGTAGATAAAGACAGGTATGATGCTGTACAAGGTAATTGCACAAAACTTCTACAGTAAACCCATAGCATGAGACTTTGTACAGATGGACCCTGAGACTGAACTGTGCAGATACTGGCCACAACTTCCAGACATCAGGCACTTTGGCTGGAGATCAGATATCAGAAATCCCAGACAAATGCACTGCATTTTATTGTGTTAATAAGGGAGGCTAGGATTTCTTACACACCACACCACCAGCTATAAATCCGTGTCTGACTAATGAAAAAGTAATATAACTAACAAGTGGCATGTAGAGCTGCAGCATGAATGAAGCTCCATTTCCTATGGACTGGTGCCTTGCGGTTGGTTGGCCTTGATGGTTAAGGTACAAAAATCCTGAGGCTTTTCCTACAACTGAGTATTTTTAAGTGCTGGTGTGCAGATTCTCAGGTATCATAAAAAAATGTGAACTCCTTCTGCAGCCTTTCCCTCAGCCAGAAACGTATACGGTCTCAATCCTCAGTTTGACCATCTATTTCTACAGAACGTATGGAAACATCATAATATTTGAGATCAATGTCCTTTTGTTTAATTTCAGTTGAAATCAGACTCTGGGTTCCAAAGCTATTTAGGAAACAAACATGCCTATGTATTGAGTGTAATAGGACAACTTTTGACAGCAGAGCAAACTATGGTAGAAAAACTGCTGTATTTTTCATAACTGTCATTAGTGAAAAGTTAGAGTATATTTTTCATAATTCTGGATGTCTGCATGGGGAAAATTGTTGTCTTAAAATTTCTGCTTTGACAAGTTTGGACTGAATCTTGATTTGTGCCTTAGGAAATAAAGCCAAGTGAACTAGCTGTCTTGGAACTTCCAAGACCCAGAAATAGGGTGCTGGGCAATAAAGCAAGAGATTACAAGACTATAGGCTTGTGAAATTTAGATTAGTTTTGAAGTTGCTCTGAAGCTGCACTCTGACACTCACCTACAACCCAATTACCTGAGGTTCATAAGAAATGCTTTGCATTTCTTGTACAGGAACCTTGTCTCTTCTTCCAAAAAACATTTGAGAGTTAGTTCTTAATATTTTATGATTTTTGTGACTTTCAACCTTACAAAGCAAATCCAGATACCTTGGCTAACTTTTAAAAGATCAAAGAAGCAACTTTTTACTGAAAAGCAATAAATAATTCTGATTGTATTTGTAACACTGATTTAGTACTGATTAAAGACGAAAACCTAGTTTTTCTCTGAGATAATATACTTCTATGATGCATATGAGTTATGGTTGCAATGCATAGTTTATCAGAGGCTTTAGCACCACTAAAATGTTATTCTTGGCAGACATCAGTTTCAATGAAATTTGAACCACAGTTTATGCAAGTTTTCATAAGAAATTCATGCATTCATCCACGGAAGGCTGGAAATCAGACCAGCAATGACCCATTGAAAAATATGGAAAAGTCTGGAGGATGAGGCCGTTGAAGTGGCAATGATTACCTGTAGCTTGCTCTCCATTCACAGAGGTTCATGTCTGGCACAGCTTGCTTTGTCCTTGACTTTAAAAAGTGACACCACCACAACAGCCCTCCCTGCTGATGCTGCCTCATGAGAGTGCTCTCCTGCTTTCTGCAGGCTTATGGAGAGATCTATTGAGACAGAGCTGAGTTACGTGGCATTGTATTTATTTCTCAGGGGAGTTATCTTACTTAGAACCCTCTTTGCATTTGCTGATTCAATGTGTGCTCGTACATTGAACTGCAAACAGGCACACATGCACTTAGACATATGCACATACACAGAAGAGCAGTAGCTTGGAAATTGCATTCTAGAAGGGAAAAGATCATATTTTAAACTGACAGATAAAATTTCTAGATTTTATCTGTCTATAGTCTCTGTATTTCTGAATGAAATGGCTGTTTTGATAGCTGAACTAAATACTGAGATACTTTCAATACATTTACTTTAGTCCTGAGGTATAGAGCCAGACCAGTGGGAGTTTCTGAAGGGAGCAAGGGAATATGTGCTCTGGTTGCCAGCAGCAATAGAAGAGAATGGGTATTTAGGAGAAGAAAGAAGCGTTATGTATGTTTTTTTCTTTTGCAGGATGTATTATGTCCAATTCAATTTCTGACATCCTTGCGCTTTTCATTTGATCTCAATATGCAGCTGAGCTGTATTCCAAGGCTTACAATCTAATAATTCTTAAAATTCAGGGGTAAAAAAGACATGTTACAGAAGTGCTCATCATCAGGAACCAGTGATTTCTAGATTTGTATGCCACATCTTTTCTAACTTCTGGTTATGAACAGTATTATCTTGTGACCTTTATGAACATGTACTGAGGAACATGTGGAAATGAATTTGCTATGCCATAGAGTAATTCTAATAAGCAGCACAAACCTGTGCAATCTCTGATGCATCCACAAACTCTATCAGTAACTTTTTTTTCTTCTTGCAATTTTGCGATCTTACTGGAATATCTGAAATGAATGTTGGTAGACTGTGATAAAGATACTGTGCTTTGTTGGTCTATATCAAAGTACAAAAGAACCCTTTGAAGTTCTTTAAACATGTCCAGATAAAAATTATAAAACCTATAAAATATGGCTGAACATTGCAGCCATAGAGTGGTGGCTTTTCTGATTTGCCGTGCTCATGTAGAGTTGTCAAAAATATAATACATTTTCTGTTGTAAATCAAGGTCCCGCTACTTTTATTTAAAATCCCACTCAACATGCAAGTTACTATTTATTCTGAAAAATGTTTTCAAAAGCACCTCAGTGACTTAGATTGTTAAGCCCTTTAAATAGTTTTTAAAAATATTATCTAAATACATTCAATTTCCTAAAGATATGTGTGAGAAAGAACTGGATAAACGAAACAAAAAAATAGGGATAGATAAGCTTGGAACTCTTGAATACATTAAAAACACATTTAATCTCATGTGAAACATCATTTAATTTGCCAAAAAATAAAGCCTCCAGTTTATAGTAAGGGACTGTTAAAGGCATTAGCATTATTAGGCAGCCTCTCAAAGTCTCAAAATTACCATAGTGCAGATACATCTCATTTAATAATCATTTAGCATGACTAATTTCATTAATCAACACCTGAAATTTAGTCTGAATAAGAACATGTGATGTGGAGTTCCTATATTAGCAATGACTCTGCAGTGTGCTTCTGTTTGGAAAACACTGAATTTTTACTTTTAATCAATATTTTCCAAAGGCTTTGATGAAGTGAGTGAAAATGTTTTTGAGAATAAATATAAATGTTCATAAGACTAAATTTTAGCTTGGAGATTTGGAAATGTTGGAGCCTGGAATTTATCTTTGTTCTCATTGTCCAGTAATCAGAGTATGCAGAAACACAGAAACTATTTCACTTAATTTTGTAGCCTGGTGAGAGAAACCTTAAATCTATTTCCTTTAGCAGGAATATTTTTAAAAGGAGAACATGAGTTAATGAAGAATTATGGTATTAAAACAATAGAGTATGTTCTAGAAGAATGGTCAAGATGAACAAGCGAAATGGCAGTTCATTTCTATTTTGTTATGACAAACATTAAGGTCACCCTTCTATTGATCCATAAAACAACACATCTCATCTCATGTCAGTAACATTGAAGTATTAAAATAATGTACTCGCGTATCAGAATTTTCAAGGGGCCATACCATCTGAAAGCTTGATCTAGTTGATGAAATTACCAGGGGGAAAAAGTGGAGATGCACACATCAGTGTCATGTAACAGTGTAAGACAAGAAGAACTTTTCTGAGCCAGAGCAAATGTCCACCTAGTCCTGTATCTTCAAATCCTTAGCTGAGGCATAAGGAAGGTGTGAGTATGTAAGAACACTTCACTGGCATATCCTTCCAACTTCTCAGGAATTTCCCTAAGCCAGAAGAATACTTCATTACAGAATAACGTTAAAGAAACATTTTTAGACTTAAGTCCAAATATTCAATCATCCTGCTGAAGAACATATTTCAGTTAACTTTGTCATATTTCTTTCCAAATTATTTACACAGTTAAAAAACCCCACCACATTCACTGAAGATCTGATTAAACAGAGGACATCATCACATCGTGATCTGGTTGATGGATCTGGGCTTACTAAAAGAACAGTACTAAAACATGAATACAGATGGAGACGTTATGAGTGTATATACAGTGGAGCCCAAATGTCCTAGTTTATTTTAGGTTCAGTAAACTTGCAAAAGATCACATACTTACCTGAACATTGATTTAGTGTCTGGGCTTTCTGTTTAATTCCACTCCCATTGCTTTCATGGAAGTTCTTTTTTATTTCCTTAAATTGATCAATAAAACCCCCACAGTTTTGCTTTAGAAGCGGAAAATCATGTAGTATATGTTATTAATCATGTTATTGTTATTTTTACAGGGCAGCACCTAAAAATTAGGAAAGGTCAGTGCCCCATTGTGCTAGACATTGTGAAAACACAGGCAGAGTCTCTCGTCATATAGTCTTCACTACTGTAAAGGAATACAACTTGAGTGACAGAAAAAAGGCAGAAAATACTCATGAAAATACAGGAGTTACACCAAAGGTCTTCCCAGTCCAGATTCTGTCTCTGACAGTGATCAAAAGTGGAGGTCCAGGAAGAGCACAAGAACAGAGCAAGTATGTGTGACGCTTCCCCCGAGCGTTCTTACGGTTTTCAAATCTTAATCCTTCAGTCCCAAATTCATATTTTACATTTCAGTAAGGCAGAAGAAAAAATATTCAAAAATATTTACTTGCTAGCAAACTGTCTTTCAGACTGCTGTCCCAAATGCAAGAGAAAATATACAAAATTCAGAATTTCCCACAATCCGATGGCACCAAACACTACTTTCACTCTTCTTCTTAAGGCCGGAAGCTTATGCTTCAGCTTTCCATTAAAAATAAGCCAAACAGAATAGCCAGCTCTAGAGAACTGCAGCCAGTGTCTGCCGTTTACCCAAGCAGTGTTAGCTGCTGGCAGTGAATAAAAGCTCCAAGAATGGCACAGCTCTTCGAAGCAAAAAAGATCCCTCAGCATACTGAAAAGAGTGGGGTTTTCCCACCTGGCATTTCTGCTAGACCTTCACAATCTCTGGACAGACATAACATCCTCTGAAGCAAAGCAGTCTTAAACACAGCAGTTAAAAATCCTGCCTTCTCTGATATCCATGGCAAAAATCCCAATGGAGACAGGATTTCACCATGTTTATCCAGGCTCTAAGATAACTCCTTGATGTTTATGGTATCCCACTATGCAAAAGGAATACTATAAAAGTTCCTTTGACAGCAATTTCCCCTCCACTGGCATAAAAGCTGATCCTGGCTTGTTTTGGCACAAATATTAGCAGCTGGCATGAGCCAAGGTTGCACCCAGCAGCCCCAAGACTAGAGAGACACGAACATGTATAGTAACACCATTTTACCACCTCTTCTAGCCCTGGCTTTCCTAAAATAGATCTTAGCTTATCCAGAGGATCTGAACAATTTCTTCTAAGAATCACTTAAGCATTGAGAACTTACTTCTCCAATACGCTACGTGTTAGATGGAGAATTCATGCGAGGCGATATAAAGGTTTTATTAGCACTTATTTAGAATGGACTTACATTACTCACAATTGGCAAAACCACAAGCGAGTCACATGGTCATCTTAAATGCACACCAAGAAAGTCTTCATGCTACAATGCACCAGTAAGGCCAGCAAGTCATCAGCGAGGCACATATTAAGTAGTTGACAAAAGTGGCTCGCCTCTGGAATGTAACTCTGGCTCATTATACCTATTAATTTCCACGCTCTGTAAGGGCTGGCATGTTTCTGAAGCAGACTGGCGTACCACAGAAAAAATGACACTTGCTTTTGTTTCTATGATGTGGAGATGAAAATTTGATTTGTGGCTATTTGAATGTAATCAGCAAACATATGACAGGCAGGCTTAACAAATTTTTTGACCATAGGAAAAATGAAAACAGGATACACATTTCTGTACCCTAATGGTATGCTTATGTATCAGCCAAAAGCCTCAACAAAGCCTCAAGTCATAGAACAACAATTTTAATAAAACATTTTATTCTAGACTGTGGAATTTATCAGGACATAGTAGACATATCTAATACGTGAAGTTATGTGGCTTGTAATACAGCTACTTTATCTTCGAAAGAACAAATTGGTAAATTCAGATCCCTATACAATTATGGAGTGGAAGAATGCTCTAACAAACCTTTTCCCTTCTACAGTCCTTCTAAATTCCACACACAGCTATTCTGCTGACATCTGGAGCGTGAGGGTGACCTGTGTGAGATGGTGCTTTTGAAAATAGGTAGCAGAAGAGTAGTTTCAGTATGTTTATCTTCTTTCTTTAGTGACTCTATTGCTGCATACTTACCTGTCCTGGTTTGAGGTAAAACAGGACCAATTTTGTTCAGTAACTTTGCTTCTTAGCTGGGCCTCTTCTAACTACTGAAATTAACGGCATATTGTGCAGACAATGTTCACTCTCTCAGAGTGATGAGACCCATGTTTATAGCTGATGCCCAGGCATGCTATGCAGAGAGGCTCCTGCTTATACTTATTGCTGTAACAGCCCAGGGCAGCTCACTTTGTTCCTTGCCCCGTTGTGGGGTCGGAAGCGGAAAAGCGCAGTGGGGTCCCACCTGTGGGGAGGAGCAGACAGGAGAGGTGACCCAAACCTGACCAACAGGGCATTCCATCCCATCTGCCTCATGCTCAGTGTAAAAGCTGAGGGATCAAAGGGTCAGCCCTCTTTCTTCAATGGCCGACGGCTGAGGAGCACTTGTCTGTTCGTCTGCCGTTGATCCCAATCCTGAATGCAGATCCAGAATCCAGTTCCTATCCGTCACTAAGTCCAGTCTGGGACTTCCCCAGTTCCAGCCAGTGATGTGATTGTCATCCTGAGAGCTTATTACGGTGTTGTATATATTTCATTATTTCCTTTTTATTTTATTATTAATATTTCATTAAAGTAGTTTAGTTCCTTCTAAACTCATAAGTGTCTTTTTCCCTCCTCTGACTCTCTTCATGAAGAGGGGTAGAGGGGAGCATCTGTTGGTCCCATCTGGGGTCCCCCACGTCCCCAGTAGCCGATTTGGCCTGAACCACGACATTACCTTTCCTGGTACATTTTGATGTCCTGTTTTGAGTCATGGGTTTATTTTTTTCTGAATAATCTCATGAGCAATTGCTCAGGTTCTTTATGAGTCTTCTACAGTTTTGTCCCAAACAGCGTAGCTGCTAATGTGTGAAAGAAAGGCTGAAAGGGGTAGACATGTGATTTGTTTGAGGCTAAAAGGAAAATACAAGTTAAATTTATTGTATTAGCTTATTGTTTTACCATGGCCATCCAATTAATCCTGTCATAAAAAGGAATAAATTGAATGTCGTGAATGCAACTGTGACTAGGTCGTGGATAATGAGAACATCTTGTGACAAAAAGCTAATCTATTCACTTCCATGCATAATATTACTTCTGATTTTCTCTTCTCTTATACATAGGATTCCTTTCTTGCTTTTTCATTTTCAGTTATTTATGATTTTCTCACTTTTATAATCTTTCCTATAATAGTTTCACATGAAAATCTTGTTCTGACTGGTAGGTTTTGTAACAATGACAATATTTTACTTTCTATCTCAGTTTTGTCCAGAATGCTTTACTTCATAGAAATAAGACACCTTTGAAAAGCAGACACGTCTGAGAATGAGGACAGGAGCCAGTAAAATGATAAAAAGGCTAGACAGTGGCAAAGAGCAAACCATTATTGTTAATAAAGGTGACACTGGATCATTAATGTTCATGCAAAAATTAGAAAACAGGATTTCTTTTTGTTACTTTTTTTTTATATATGATGCTCTCATTCTGCAAGATTTAGTCACAATTGCATTCATGACATTCAATTTATTCCCTTTGACTGATGAATATTTGGAGTGGCTGAATCAGTGAGAACATGTGGTGCCAGATGGTCTAAGCTTGCTGCATTAAGATATCCCTTTCCTGATTTCTTTTTCCTTTTTTATGCAGTGTCTTTTTTAGATTTATATAGAAATTCCTTTCTTTTGTGCCAGGATGTTTAGCAGCTACTGGGATGATTTTTACTGGTAGAGTGGTTGTATATTTACTTAGCCGTCAATTTGCCACCTTTCTTTTAATTCCAGTTGAATCATGCACCTTTCTGATGTTTATTTCCCCTTTGGTTTCTCAGGTAAATCTTAGAATTAGAACTGGTATACTGCTTTGTGTATTCCTATAACTCTGAACCTCAATTGTGTAGAGACATGCATTTGAAGTAATTACATTCATCTACAGTTGTAGGATAGAGTGGGACACTTTTGAGGTATAACTTATCTCACCAATTTTAGATGCTTGTTTTAGGAGGAGAGGTATTATGCTCCAAATCACAGAGCGTGAGCGTGCTACAGCATTCTAGAGAAGCTAGACCACTGATGATCATCACCGGATTCACGCATATCCAGGTTTAGATAGATGAATGATTCCCTGTGTGGAACGTCAGAGAAAGTGAGTGTCTAGTTGCTCAAGGGACGAAGCAGAAGACTTCAGAATGGAGCATCCTCTCCCTTTAGAATCTTGTGAGTGTTTTAACACCACCTGTGTAGCATTTATCTTAGGGTACAAAATAGTGATGAAAATATTTCTTTGAGTATGTTTTTATTATTCTCATAGAAACTAGCATCCTGGATTAAGTAAAATTAAGTGCCTCAGAATGACATCTGTAGAAACCAGTAAGTTGAATGGATATAGCCTAGTAGCTAAACTGGAAGTAATACAAGATTTCAGTGAATGGTCAGTCTCCTGCACCTCGGTTACTTTGGTGTGTAGCTGTTGACTTTGAAGGAAATGTTGATCTATGACAGTGCTTTGGAGCTATACACTTAAGTGAACAGATTTCTTTTCACAAAAGTTCAGCAGTGGGGATATTTACTAGAATGAAAGAGATGCAGTTTAAATTTACCTTCTGTCTGATTTAGAATAAGGGCTGGAAGTTATGTCTTTCATGTCCTAAGAAATGGCAGGGGAAGTGGGCAGTCTGGGAGGATTATTTCTCAGTCTCTCAGATTGGAACTGTTGAATTTTGTAGAAATCAATGCTAATTTCAGGAGTGCTTTATACCTCTCTTTTCCATGGCCTTATTAAGTGTCATGGTCATGAAAGTAAAGAATCAATTTCTCGCATTTGTTGGTGTGGGTGTTTGTGTCCATGCATGTCTGTCTCCTGCCCTCACCATTCAGTGACTGTTTTAGCTTGGGCAGAGGAGGGACAGCAAGGGATGGGTGGGTACTGAAAAACTGAATTGTGGCATCAAATAAGAAACAAATTCTTTTCTAAATCTGGTTTTGTCCCAAGCTTTTTTTTATGGAGGTCTCACTAGTGAGTATGCTTTCAAAGCATCTTCAGGACACAACAGGATGGATGAGTATAGAAATCTGCTGGGGTGATTCACCTCAGCAGCATCAGAATTAGGAATTGCAAATGTGCGATGGCATATGGAACAAATACTATGTTAAGCAAGTAGACCCATTTTGGATCACAGGGACCCAAAGTATTTACTCTCCAGATTACCTGTTCTCCAAACCTTCTACTAACATGAATACAATTTTCACTAAGTCAGAGGGGATCGCTTTTTCGTTGCCTTCTTCACAGATGCATTGATACTACTGATAGCTGTTTTAATGACAGGAGGCGGCTTACCTTGGGTTGTCTCACATTGAAATAAATTATTTTGTGTTATTTTCTCCAAATATAACTACGTAAAGCAGTAAAACATCCTAATTTGTAAGGGAAAATTATGTGGTACATGTATTACAGGAAGGGGCTCTTAAAATTTTAGACTTATGAAAATCAGTGACAAAGTAATATTGATTTTACTGGGAAAAGAAACAAGCTGAGGTGATAAATCATCACCTTTATGCTAAGTTGATTGGTGAAGATCAGATCTGGAAGACTGATACAGGACATTATACAATAGTTGGTAATAAAATGGTGCAACTTCCTAGGAACAGAAAAAAATAATTTCACTTTGGAGAGCCTAGCTGTGATAGTAAGTGCTTAACCCAGCAAATGCTTGCACATTGGAAACAATCATAGCAGATAACGCATTGGAGACACTGAGTCTTCACAATCTTTGTTGTTATCGAGAACTGGCAACATGAGAGCCCTCTGATACTTCACTTCAGTACACATAAGGTTTAGGCAGTGTGACTTATAGAGCTAAGATGCAATTTTCAAAATATGAAGAGTAATGTTTTTACAGTTTTTATTAACATCAAGGAGATTTTTAGCAGTGGCATCAGCCTGTGGAAATTCATCAGGATATTATTTTTTTTAAAGTAGAGCTCTTATTATTGCAATTGATTTCAGTTTTGTTCTACTCTTGTTCATGGAGAAATGTGATTGTTATTCAATATCCAGAACAATCTAATGTGCAAACTAATTGGAGTAAAAAGTGTCCTATAATGAGTGCATATACATTCTAGTCAGATGATGACAGTGACACCTCTATCTATAATCAAGATTTTCATTATTTTATCTTCTAATCTTTGTTTCTTTTGCTTTTCTGTAGTTATGGCAAAGTTGCAACAAAGTTTGTGTCTTCAAAGAAACCTCTTTTGTTTTGATGTTCAGTCTACTCAGAAGTGGATGACGCATTACTGATTTAAAGACGAAGTTTCAAAGTTTTTAGAAAGAGAAGCTTTATTTTCAAAATATAAGGGGTTTTTTGGCAAAAATGTCCAAGAGAACTGCCACTTTTCTTTATCCCCTTTTCTGTTGTGGTGGCTTTAGAAACACTAAATTATTTCGGTTCTTTTTGGAGGACTTTATAGTGAAAAACAGCCCTAGCTGAGGACAGTGTAATACTGGCATAACTGCATGCCATATTTTTCTACTTTGCACCACAAGAGAAGGAATAAAATTTACAACATTTATCAGGCACTGGGTAGAGTGCCAAATCCCAGACAAGGTTTTTCTGAAGTCTGCACGTGCCAGGAAGGTAATGGATAATGGATTGGTAGTAAACTGTCATGCCAGGGGAAAATACTGGCCTGCCATGAAAGTCCCAAAAGGAAAAAGAAAAGCTGTAGCGTAAGAAGCCTATTGCCAAAAAGCAATGAGATCAAGTAAATGACTGCAGCTGCCAAGCAACAACGTGAGTGACATTTTTATAGTTTGAGTCTGTTTTTCTAATTCTGACTTTCCCAATTGAATAATAATGCTCTAATGCTAATTCCTCCAATCAGGCATACTGAGGTGCTCTCCCCCAGTGTTGCTGTGATCACTGAAAAGGAGCCATAGGCAGTGACATGAAGATGAGACTTCCCTCCGCTGAGTCACTCACAGGTTGGATAAAACATAAAAGTCATACGGAAAAGGAAAAGTTAATTTTCCCTCCTTGCATAGTTCTTTCAGAGAGAGCTACATTTATCTTTATGTTCACCTTTACATGACACAATCTATACCTCAAACTTCATATTTCAGGTGTGTTTGCTGTGCCACAAAACCAGTGTTGATCCTGCTGCTAAAGTAGTTACTGCTCTGTGAATTGAAAGAAATAACATAGGTTTATGGCTGATGCGTTCCATGCTACTGCATTAAAGAAAATTGGAAAGACACAGACTCCTAGACACTTAAATATGGCAATAATTTTATTTTTTTAATTCTAGTTTGGTTCACTATGATGCAGTGGTGTATAATGCGTGAAACAGTTCTTAACTGAAGAGAGTCAGTATATAATAGAGCAAGTTTTTAAACAGCACCAAGATCTAAATTTATAGGAAATGAAAAGCTGTGAAAACTGGGAAAAATATTTTTGTCGAATGGGAACTTTTTATGGGCTTATTTTTGGATGTTTCTTAAAAAAATATAAACTATTGCTATGCTTTAACTTAATTTTATAAATTCTTTAATTAAAAATTACTCTTTATTCATTGCATTCTACAAATGTTGTAAGCACAGAGGCAGCTTTTTATTTAAAAAAGAGAATTAAAAGAGTTATCCAGTATTTCAGCAGACAGAAAAGTCAGAGGAGAAAAAGGAAAACCCATGGGAAGGAGACTGTCTAGAACTCAAGACACAAACTAGATTTCCTGTTCTCCTAAATATCTCCAATACATTCCTGAATATATTGCTTAGTTTCTGTTGCACTTCAGCTTGGCTCAGAAGTATTCACATACCTTACAGGACTGTAGCAAGGAAAAACTGCAATAAAGGTTGTGAAGGGCTCAGCTCTACAATTGCAGACACAACACAGACATCCTCTATAGAATCTTACAGGTCTAATGGTGTGGTAAGGAGAGACCTTGCTTAATTAAGCAAATTACTGAAAAAAAAATATCATAATCAGATAACACAAGTTGCAGAAGTTTTAATACTCATCAATAGTGCACAAACAGTATAAAAGGGAGCTCAGGGTTTATGAAAATGAGTTTAATCAATAGATGATGAGCTTAGACTGTGTATCTCATTAGGTATCCCAGCTGGTGTTCAGGCTGATGGTTCCAAAGGTCCCTGGATACACAGGTGTCTCCACAACTGGATATCAAGTGAAAGAGGTGGTTGTATGTTGCACTTAACAATGAGTGCTAATACTGTTCCTTAATTAGCATAGAAAATAACAGCTAATTAATATTTAACCAGATAATGCAGTTATTCTTTGCTGTAAGTGGTAGAAACTTGCTACATAATACTAAAGATGCTGAGTTGAACTTTCAAGGATTCGATGTGCAGGGGTCATTTTACATGTATTCATAACAGCTGAAGGGGTTCACCTGTGCCAATTTCTCTCCTCCAGAGGCAGAAATAAAGGAAGGTTTCTTGTGTGCATGATGATTTTCCTTTGTATGCCTATGCAGATGAAAATCTGAAAGCTATGATCTAGTTTATCAGATTAAGCTACTTTCTAAAACTTTCCTGGGAACTGGTGCTGCTGTACCTTGTTCTGAGATTTCCAAATAATAAATGTTTGAACTTGGTTTGCTGCAAAGTAATTTTTCTGTTGAGGGGAGTATGTTGCAGTCGCTTCTGTGATCTGCCTATGTTCATTCCTTGTTAAGCCATGGTAGTCAGTAAAGATTTCCAGTGAATGTTTTTGTCTCTAGATATCATGATAGAATTTCTCCTATATGTTTCTTTTGTTTGGTTGGTTTTGTTGCTTTAAATTATACTCTTACTTCTTTTTCATTTTTATTAGATACAACAGTTTTCTGTTCTTTTGTTGTTGTATTTTAAAATAAAAAGGAAAAGCCTTTGTGAATATATGAAGATATTTAATTTATAATGTAAATCAATGTATTGATAAAATATTAGTGATATAATTTACTCCTAAGCAATAGTGAATCAAATTTGCTTTTAGAGTGTATGATATTGAATTCATACATTGAAAAAAAAAATCCTGAATGTTAGTGGTATATTTTTCTGCTAAATTAGTTATCACCACAGCCTTACCTTGACCTGTTGCATTACATTAGCTGTTTCCTTAGCCTGAACATCTGTTGTTTCAGATTCCGTGTTTATTCTTAAAATAAAAAAACACTCACTACAATCTCTTTGATTTTGCTCTAAACTGAAATAAAAAGAATACCTGGCATTTAGTAAGTGAACCATGTTCCTCACAAAACTCAGTAAATTTGAAGTATTGTGTTGTGTAACTTCCCAATAGAAATGTCAGAGCCATTTTTAAAGTTTATCTGCTTAAAGCTGTTTAACTTCATTTTTTCATACAGTTAGGAACCAGCAATGGTGTAGAAATAATACCAGTTTAAAAAGATGTGAAGGCTTAAAGAATGTATCATTTACTGTGCTGTCCAAGCTCAGGTGCCAGAGGTTAAAGGTGATTACTGCTGTTTTAGGCTGCAGGATGGAGTTAGTTTGTTCCAGCCTAGATCTGGGAAAGGCTTTTCCCCTTAGTCTCCTCTTTTATACCCCTTCTTGGATTAGCAGGAGTGAAGAGTTGCAGTATCAAAATGTTTCCAGTTGAAAAGTCGTAAGTTTGATTTATTTACTTATGTGCGGCGGTGGTGGCAGCTTGTGTTTTTCCTAGGAGGCAAGGGGAAAAAGGGAGTATGTGTTGGAGAGACGTCTCAAGACTTGTAATAAAAATGCCATAGGTAAGAAGAAAGGTAAATCTAGGTTATACTTGACAGGTATGTTCTCGAGGAGAGTAACTTTCTGTTTTGGTGTGTGTAGTGCTCAAGCATTGGTAATACTGTAAATAGTTGGAGCAGTGGAGCTTGGCTGGGACATAGGAATCCCAGCTTTTGCATGTGTCTCTTTCTGGCTTACAAAAACCTTCATGTATTTTTGGGCTTGTGAAACAGAGTTCCTCTGATCCAAATTCTGCTTTCAGTCAAAATTATTAGAGGTAAAGGAGACAAATTGTGAAGAGCTATTCCCATATTGGTGCAACTTGTTTTAACACAGTGCAATTTCATTGTTCCTGTGTAAGCTGTGTCTTTATTTACCATTATGTGATGGTGTAATTATATAATTAACAAAGTTTTGCCTTGTTTTTTCTATAGGATATTCTAAAGCTTCCCTTTCTGCTATATAGGTGTCTTAGCTTGTGGTATTCAGTCAACTAGTATCCTTGGTGTCTTCCTTGCTATACCATGAAGTGATTACTTTCTTCCTGCATGCATGTATACAATTTGG
The DNA here is from genome assembly GCA_017639485.1 of Pluvialis apricaria. NCBI lineage: Eukaryota > Metazoa > Chordata > Aves > Charadriiformes > Charadriidae > Pluvialis > Pluvialis apricaria. Next base: position 48,186,381 of record CM030010.1, on the reverse strand, counting down.
GAAAAAAAAATATGGGTAGGTGGGAGATAACATGATTATTTTGGTACTGCTGTAGCACTTTCTGTAGAAAAGGCAAATTTTTATTTATGCCATTGGCAGTGGTGTTAAAGAAAAGCTGATAGGTGCTTTACTTTTACCAAGTTAAACGGGAATGAACCTTTGCAGTTGTATTGCTCTTCTCTAGACACCCATCGCACAGCCTGAAGAATGAGAATTAAATTAGAAAATAGAAAAACTGTGTACTCTATATGCAGCTGTGTTGTCTAAGAGCTTGCTTTTCCTTTTCTGCCTTCAGTCTTTTATTAACAGTATTTTATTATTGGTGATTGAGAATATAGTGGTGGCATTATAATTAGAAGATAAAGTTACACTAGCTCCAGCTGCAGTTTGATTATGCCATTTGGATCTAGATGCAGTAATGAGTTTGCCTCTAATGATATTTCTTTTTCTCAGCTACCTTTCCCCTACCCCTTTTCCAGACTTTCTGGACCTTTGTGCTCTCCTTGGCATTTTCTGAATAGTTTGTGTATTTGAGGTGGCAAAGAGGAAAAACTCCCTAAAGGAAGGAGGAGATGCAATCTGACTGTGCTGTTCTGCACTTTCGTCTAAAAATCTCATGAGGAATGTTCTTCTGATGGGACTGAACTGCTGTCTGGGGAGGCTGGGTGTGAGGATCCAATGCTGTCCCTATACGTAGTTTACTGAATAATTTTACATAGTACAAATATTGTACTACTGAGCTTATCCTCCTTTCCTTTATTGAACTTTCTAGATGAAATCTGGTGCTAATGGAACTGTGCATGTGATCTTAGAGAAGTATTAGACCCCTCATTTATTTTACCTGGCAAATTTTGATACAATGAAGTAACAGGGAAAGTTGGGGCAAAAGAAAATCTGTTCAGACTGAAAACTCTCCAGCAGAAAATCATCATTTGTCTATTCTTATTTTCCTCTCTTCTATAGTGTAAATCATATTGTGAGTTTTGCTACTTGGTAAACTTTTACTTCACCCAATAAATCCTTACTGATAGTAAAAACCAAAGATGAAGAATACCCTTTCTAATCTATGAATCTCTGAAATCAATGAGAAGTCTGCTTGTTAGATTAGACTTTTTTCATCTGTGAAATATATTTTGACTCAATACATCTAGCCAAAAACACTGCAACACTTCTCCTCAAGACATAATCACAATTTTCTTAAGCCTTCTCAAATAAATAGGTTTCCTTTAAAGTCTTTTAAGAGGCATTAAAAAATGTAATTATCATATTCATGGGAAAGCAATGTGAGCTTAAAAAGCACAGGGAATGGTGTCATCTAGTTTCTTTGTGTGCCATGGTGACCTGACAGAATTTGAGTAGCTGGTAAGTGAAGGCACCTGCTAGAAATTCCCCCCCAATGTTTTGTTTTTTTTTTTTTTTCAAAGCTACTCTCTGGTTCTTTGCCAGGGAGCTTTCTCAGTTGGTCTGGTTTTATTCAGTTGAAATCAGACATGTTTATTTCATGCATTTTCCATGTTGAGGTGATGTGGCTTACAGACTGCTTGCTGAAAACAAAGAATGAGGCCCCAGTCATTAATACTGGCTGAGGGGAGAGCACGTTGTAGCCCAGGAATTTGGGGTGGAATCTGAAAGTAGTTTCAGACATCCTTCATGATTTTATGATCTTAATTTGTTTGTGCAAAGTAATCTCAGGGTTCTGTGATGCGTACGTACTCTTTTTGGAGGTGGTATTTGCCATATCACTTTGAAAATGACGATGATGAGTGACCTCAAGGTCACTGGAGTTGAGCAAATGTTTTATATATGGGATTGTGGTTTTGGTCCTCCAGAAGATGTCTTAGACTGACTGACTACTTGATCTGGGCACATGATGAAAGCCTGGATAATTGGGGTTTGTTATCACTTTATGAGGCATTATATATTAACTAGTGTTGCTGTTTTATGTTATGAAGGAAAAACAATACCCAGTATCTGGTTGCTAAGAAAAGTAACGGAGTTTTGAACAGCAGGGAATCTTTTTAGAGATTGTGTTGGACTAAGACTTAATTACTGTGTGCTTTTTTAATAGTCATGTGGGAAGCATGTTATACTTGCAATAGCTCATCAAGACTGCTTTGAGGTTTTTTTAATTTAGAGAACAACAACAACAAAAAAAAAACCTGTCAAGGGGACAGTAGTCTAACAACAGAGATGAAAAATTGAAAAAAGCTAATTTTCTTGGTGTGGAGGGTTGATCCTGGCTGGATATCAGGTGACCACCAAATCCACTCTATTACTCCCCTCCTCAGCAGGACGGGGGAGAAAAAAATATGACAAAAGGCTCGTGGGTTCAGATAAGGACAGGGAAATCACTCACCAATTGCTGTCATGGGCAAACCAGACCCATCTTGGGGAAAAATTAAATTTATTGCCAATCAAAATCAGAGTAGGGTAATAACAATTGAAATCTTAAAAACACCTTCCCCCCACTCCTCCCTTCTTCCCAGACTCAACTTCACTCTCTGCCTCCTCCCCCTGAGCTGCACAGGGGGATGGGTAATCAGGATTGTGGTCAGTTCATCACATGCTGTCTCTGCCTCTCCTTCCTCCTCACGCTCTTCCCCTGCTCCAGCGTGGAGTCCCTCCCACAGGAGACAGTCCTCCATGAGCTTCTCCAGGATGAGTCCTTTCCACAGGTTACAGTTCTTCACGAGCTGCTCCAGTGTGGGTCCCTTCCACGGGGTGGAGTCCTTCAGGAACAGACTGTTCCAGCATGGGTCCCGCATGGGATCACAGGTCCTGCCAGGACCCTGCTCCAGCGTGGGCTTCCCATGGGATCACAACCTCCTTCGGGCATCCACCTGCTCTGGTGTGGGGTCCTCCACGGGCTGCAGGTGGATATCTGCTCTACAATGGACCTCCATGGGCTGCAGGGGGACAGCCTGCCTCACCATGGGCTTCGCCAGGGGTTGCAGGGATAGCTCTTCTCTGGCACCTGCAGCACCTCCTCCCCCTCCTTCTTCACTGACCTTGGTGTCTACATAGTTGTTTCTCTCACTCCGCTTTCCTGGTTGTTGTTGTACAGTAACATTTCCCCCTGCTTAAATATGTTCTCACAGAGGTGCTACCACTGTTACTGCTGGGCTCAGCCTTGGCCAGTGGCTGGTCCATCTTGGAGCCAGCTGGCATTGGCTCTGTTGGATGTGGGGGAAGCTTCTAGCAGCCTCTTACAGAGGCTACCCCTGTAGCCCCCCAACTACCATAACTTTGTCATGCAAACCCAATATATTTGGTCTTGTTAAAATATACAAAACTGCTAGAAAAGTGTGGTACTGTGTGCATGTGTATATCTACATATCTGTATAGGCAGATATAAAGGCATCTTTAAAGGTTATCTAGTTCCACCCCCCTGCAATGAGCAGGGACATCTTCAATTAGATCAGGTTGCTGAGAGCCCCGTCCAACCTGACTTTGAATGTTTCCAGGGATGGAGCATCTACCACCTCTCTGGGCAACCTGTGCCAGGGTTTCACCACCCTCATTGTAAAAAATTTCTTCCTTCTGTCTAGTCTGAATCTTCCCTCTTTTAGCTTGAAACTTTATCCTCTTTTACACAATGTCCTATCACAACAGGACCTGCTAAAAAGTTTGTCCTATGTACTTACGTATATATGTACATATAGTAATAATAAATATTCCTCAGATTGGGGTGGTAGTTACTTTTGTCATTTATTGGAAGGACCAATAAAAGAGCAAGGTTACCCGTAATAATCTAATATAAATATGTTATATGGCATATTTAGAAGCTTATAAGAACTTTCTCAAATGACAATTTTTGCTCCAATACTAAATATGTAGGCTTTAATATGGAACAGTCGTAAAAATTTTCATGCTGTCTAAATCCTTGCAGCGGTCTGTAAGAACCTACCAGTCACACATTTTCTTCTTAAGCTTTTAAAAGAATTTCAACAGCATGAATTGAACTGTCACAACAGTGGTAGATGTTATTATAGCATTGCGCTTTGCAATAATTTTCCCTTTGTACTATTAGGACATTGGGCATTGTAAATCTCAGTGGGCTCACTCAGTGAAAAGGGAACATCATGAAAAGTAAATTCCAGAGCTGTCAAATCGAGACATGGAAATAATATTAACTCTTCTTTGATTCTACTTTATAAAACTCTTGCATAACACCAAAAATGGCAACAACTTTCGTGATTGCTAGATGAAACCATGTCATGGTTCATGCCCAGTTATGACAAACAACCTAAGCAGAAAGATAGATGACAGTTCGTGGAGATCTGGAGCACTTTGTTTCAGAATTACTAGTTGTTATATCAGCAATAGCTGAGATTTTAATCCAAACAATGCAGAGAGCTTGGAAACTAAACTAAGCTTGACTGATGTAAGTGCCAAGTACGTTGTAGCCTTCTCTTGTGTAAGGCATTGTATAGCCTGATCAATTAAAAAATAAAATTAAACTGTGAGAAAAATTTAAGCATGTTGCTGAATACAGGCTTAATTGATCTGAACCCTAGTAACTTCTGTACAGAATTGACAACAGATTTAATGCTGCAGGTCTTGCAAGTTGAATCATAGAATAGTTTGGGTTGGAAGGGACCTTTAAAGGTCATCTAGTCCAACCCCCCTGCAATGAGCAGGGACATCTTCAATTAGATCAGGTTGCTTAGAGCCTCATCCAACCTGATCTTGAACTTTTCCAGGGATGGGGCATCTACCACCTCTCTGCACAACCCGAGCCAGTGTTTCACCACCCTCATTGTAAAAAATTTCTTCCTTATATCTAGTCTAAATCTGCCCTCTTTAAGTTTAAAGCCATTACCCCTTGTCCTATCGCAAGAGGCCCTGATAAAAAGTTTGTCCCCATCTTTCTTATAAGCCTCCTTTAAGTACTGAAAGGCCACAACAAGGTCTCCCCAGAGCCTTCTCTTCTCCAGGCTGAACAACCCCAACTCTCTCAGCCTCTCTTCATAGGAGAGGTGTTCCAGCCCTCTGATCATTTTTGTGGCCCTCCTCTGGACCTGCTCCATCAGGTCCATGTCTTTCCTGCGCTGAGGGCTCCAGAGCTGGAAGCAATACTCCAGGTGGGGTCTCTCCAGAGCAGAGTAGAGGGGCAGAATCAATTCTCTCAGCCTGTTGGCCATGTTTCTTTTGATGCAGCCCAGGACGCAGTTGGCTTTCTGGGCTGCAAGCACACGTTGTCAGCTCACATCCAGCTTTTCATCCACCAGTACCCCCAAGTCATTCTCAGCAGGGCTGCTCTCAACCCCTTCATCCCCCAGCTTGTATTGATACTGTGGGTTGCCCCGACCCAGGTAGGACCCTGCACTGGGCCTTGTTGAACCTCATGAGGTTCACATGGGCCCATGTTTGGAGCTTGTCCAGGTCCCTCTGGATGGCATCTGGATGGTGTGTTGACCGCACCACTTGGCTTGGTGTTGTCTGCAAACTTGTGGAGGGTGCACTTGATCCTACTGTCTATGTCATTGATCAAGATATATAACAGTATTGGTCCCAGTGTGGACACTGGAGTGACACCACTTGTCATCAATCTCCATCTGGAATATTTAGGACCAGGTTAAACTTCCAAATGGATATGCTGGTGGTCTGCTCCAACAGCAAGAAAAATTCCTATTGCCCCTGGAGATATTGTAAGAGGCCTCTGGATTTTGGTCAAAATACAGAGGTAAACAGGGTAGAACTGACTGACTGTGAGGAAAAATAATAGCTTTCAACTAAATATTCAGAGAAGCTTAAGCATCTTGGCCAGGAAGGTTCTTGACAGTCTTGTTATTCTGTTTGTCAAGTTTAAATCTGTGTCATCAAAATATACCTTGCAAATCGCTTGCAAATGGATATCTTTTTCAGGCAGGGTTCTTTAAAGGTAAGTGACTTTGGATTTCAGACTTGCAAACCAATCACCAAACAAGATTGCAGTTGCCATAAAATTTCTCTGAAGTGTTAATATAGTAGAAAAAATAGCAAAACTTTGGATTAAAGGAACATGATGAAACCTATTTGTCATATACAGTTTTAAAGGATGGATACAAGCAAAACCAATAGAACAATCGTAGAAGCATACATTTTCCAGTGGACCATCTGTCTATATGAGATGCAAAGAAGCTAATAAAGGGATGGCAAAATTCCATTTGCTAGGCATTAAAAAACAGAGGCCTTTCACTGATAGGTGAGGTATGCCCACAGTCTGGGGAGGATATCATAGGAAGGTAAGCAAAAATTGCAGAAGGGAGACCAAGAAATGTGTTACACTGCTTTAGTCATTGGTATGTCTTATTTGAACTGCTTTAGTTTCCACAGAGCCTATAAATTCTTTCTTGAAGGTTCAATAAAATTATGTAGCCCCATAAACATCTGAGCAGCAAAGCAGACTGTGGTCAGAAGTTTGGGTCTGTGACAGGAAGAAAATAATTAAAATGATTCCTTGAGAAGGAAGGGCAGACTGAATATTTTGGCAGAACCTTAGACACTTTCATTACCGGTATTAAGGGATGAAGGTCCTCTTGTGGTAATTATACCTTTCGTTCTCCAGCAAAAGCAACTGACAATGAAACTTCTAAGAGAATAAGACTGGCAAAAAAAAATTAAAGGAAGGCAGTAGAGAACATCTGAAATGCAACTGAATTTCCTTGTGGATATTAAATGTCAGTAGTGGAAGCAGGGTTCTTGTTACATCTGAATCTGTTTGTCTGGAAAGGGATGGTGAGAAGCTGTTCTGCACGTTCCTCCCAGAACTCTTTGACTGCTGTCACCCCGCTGTCCTCACAGGGTCTAATGGTGTATTTCACGTGACTTGATTTGGGGCCTATAAAGCCTTTTGGAGAAAAAGGTGAAAATGACTTCAGCTGTGCTGTATGTGGGTTTACTAGTTTATTCTAAATTTTGGAGAGTAACATTGCTGCTGTGTGTGGAGTTTTTTTCAAGTGACCTCATAGGATAAAAGATTATTACATTACTGTTAGCAGTTAAAAGGAGGAAGTAAGTGCGAAGTAGTATGGTTAGCCATCGAGATGCTTTTTAGGTGAGTAGGTTAGCAGACCTAACATGATTTAAGATGAAAATCCTTGCCATGGGAAGTATTCTGCTTACTGTTGTACTGAAGAAGCATCCCTTTCAGTTGTTCTTAGCTCTTTAGTAAAGAACATAAGCTTCATTACCCGGTATGCTTAGATCACCTTTTATGAAGTAAACAGAGCAAAAATACTCTGAAAGGAAAATAGAAATTACTGGCAGATCGTTTTGTAGACCTACTGAAGCCAGTAGCTGTATTTGCTCTGATTCTGTTATTCCAAGTTGTTGCCCTTGCCCTTCTCGTCCTCCCAGCTCTCTGCAAAGCCATGACTAAGTCCTAGATAGAAACTCTGTGTTTCAGAGAGCTGTGGGGTGGTCGGCAAGAAGTGATCTATGCTTTAATCCAAGTGGCTCCCAATGCATGGCTAATGCAGAGACCTCAAACTCTGTGTAGAATAACAAAAAAGCAACTGCAGGCTTTAAAACAATTTGGTGCTTTTGCAGACATTGCAATCTGAAAACTGGTTTTTGTGAGTCGAATGTTCCATATAGGACAATGTGTCTTAAATAACATAAGACATAGTCTCAGGTATAGTGTATTCAGGCTCACAACATCTGGACTAAGTATCAGTTGGAAGACACGTACCTTTAAAATCAGTGACCCTTCTACATCCGATGCAGATAGAAATCCCATTAAATTGGTATTTTTTCCAGATGCACTGCTTTGGTGAATTGTACCGCATCCAGAAGCTTGGAGGAGCTGAAGAGATATAGATTTGCTTTATATCACAACTTACCTTTTACTTTCCATTGTTAATAAAAATTAGCCCAGGGCTTGTTCTGTAAAAATCTGTACGTCTGCATTTTAGGCTGTGATGCAGAGGGTGCCTAAAGTTGATAACAAGCTAGCCTGGTAGCAAGGGTATCTCAGTGCTGTGCATCATGACTATGGTAATAAATATCCATTTCACTCTAAGAGCTGAACTTGCATGCTAGCTGACTTTTTTCATTTTTTGAAGTCACTGGAAAACACCGTGGTTTTCCTCCTATTTTCAATCAGGACATGAAAGTGAAGCAGTGCTTGAGGGAAATGTGAAAGAAATGTACTTTGCATGTGAAGGACAAAATAATTCAATAATTATGTTGGCATTAGGATAAAAATTGGAGTATGATTCTATCTCCCAGCAAGAAGTCTTCCTCCTCCTTATTACTTTATCAATTTGCTTGTCTTGAGCTGACCTGAATTATGATAGTATTCCATACAGGACTGCTTGGGCAGGGATGGAGTCACAGACTGAGCTCCTTGAGTAAAAGCATGTCTGCCATCTTTTGTTCTCTGTGGTAGTCAGCTCAACACAGCATCAGCAAGTAGGATGGTGCTTTTTTTTTTTTTTTTCCTAAATCATAATAAATCAAATATGCTATCTGTGTTTTTTATTTTCCACAGATTGCTTTGTCTCAGAGTAGATCTAATTTAGTCTCTGCAAACACACCAGCATCCAGCAACTGAAATGATTTTAAAAGAACAAATAAGCTTGTGTTGACAGTGTAAGTATCTCTTGATGTGACTTCAGAAAAATCTACATGACCCATAAGCACAAAATGAAGAAGTCTGTTTCCAACTGAAAATGTCAGTCTTTGCATGTGTGGGGTGGGAGAGGAAATGACATTGAATGTTTTTCCTCACCATTTCCCTGAAATCTTTCATATGTAGCATCCCCAGAGACCATTTTGCTCACAGGAGCAAGTATTCAGTGACTTCCTACAGAGAAAAAAATGCCAAGGCTTCTCTTTAGAGAAGTTATACTGGAGCAGATATGCCTTCTTCCTCCTGTGCTCTCTGACTGCCTCCCTGAGCAGTATTTTTTTATTTTTATAAAAATATTTATGTATTTTTATACTACCTCCAGTATTTTTATACTGCTACTCAGTATACGTGATTGCTGCCCAAGACATTCAACTCCAAAGGATATTGTTAATCAATAGAATCTATACATTTAAGACCAAAGAAAGTTTGGTTTTCCTGTGTTCATTTCTTTCTTATTTCAAATGTGAGTTGTGTGGATCATTTGGGACAAAACTGGTTCGCCCTTGAGGCGGTTTATGTTATTTACCACAAAGCCTCATTTGTGCAAATATTTTATTTTTTTCTTCACCGAAAAAAAAAAAAGGGCACCATATGCCAGCAGCTGTGATCTTTTTTGTAACCTTGGTAAAAGGCAAGGTGATATATCATGATTTTGCATACAGAAATAGGCATTTGTCTTTGGGCAAATACATCTATAAATTCACATTCAGATGTGTCATCATCAGCTTCACCTGGTTCACGCATGTCAACCAAAGCATCTAGAGCCTTAGGGACACAGGGTGAAGAAGAAACAGAGAACCACCAGTTGCAGAGATAATGAGATCTTGATGTTTATCAAGAAGTGGTTTTTAGAGGGAATACTTCTAACTGCCTTTTTGTATTTAGGGATTCTTATTCTGTAAGAAGTGGAACTCTGTTGCTTCCAAAGCAATGCTGATGAATTTCCAAGGACACTACTTAACAGTGCAGTAATGCCGACTGTTTCAGCTAGCGAGAGGTATGGTGTACTACTAAACTTTCCAGAGGAATCAGACTCCTACGGCAGCTCTGCGTGAAGTGCACTTTTCTCTGAAATGTGCAGTTGCTACAAACAAGGTCTGGGTTGCTTACACGGCTGTTCCCGGAGCTGACAGAGGGGTGTGTGTGTGATGGGTCTGTTGCTGTGGGAACTAATGAAGTTCTAAAGTCAGCAGTAAGATTTCCTTCTGCTTTGATCCCCTGGGGAGGATGAGCAAGTCCTTTTCAAATGCAAATCTTCAATGTGTAGCCTACCTAGAGGGAATAAAGATGGGAAGGAGAATAAATCTGTTTTAAGCTTCAGGCTTTTTCAAATTGGTTGTGCTACTGGTGACCTTTTTTAACCTTTTTTTCACTTCTGCAAAGCATTACCTTGAGTAAGCTCTGCTATGCTAGAATCAGTCTGGTGTTTGGGAGTGATTTTTCTTTTCTGTGTGCGGGAAGTTGGTGGTTTCGTGGGAGTCTACGTTCTTCTCTTCCCAAAGAAGGGGAAGTGAAAAGCTTCCTGCTCCCCCAGAATGGTCATGTGCTGGTTTTGACCTTTTCCAGTAATACACATTGTGGGGTTTTTTGTTTGTTTGTATTTTCAAAAGCAGCTAGGAACACAGGATGTGGCATGGAGGGAGGAATTCTGCCAGTGCCAGTATGGAGCTCTCTTCTGACTGGGCTCAGGGTGTTATACTTGTCCTTGTCCCCTTCTCTTCCTCTGCTTGTGAGAGCCCCCACCTTATGATTTCATCATCACGCAATACTGGATTGCAGAGAATTCATTTTAGATTTTTTTTTCTTAACTCGTCGAAATATCTTGTTCTGCAACTTGTCATCTGTGATAAGCTACTAATTACAAAGTATGTTCTTCCAATGTTTCTGAATTAGCTATATCTGTGCAAAAGCCTGTAAAGCACTGAGCACCTTTCCTGCAAGGAGGTACAGTGACCTAGAATTTGGGAACCAAACTATATTCAGTGGGTGTTTAATTTAATGTTCTAACTAAAAGCTGACTCTTACTGCTTGCAAAAAGGTGTTATCTGCTTGATGAGTTAAAAGCTGACTTCTACCCGAAAGGCTTACAATTTACATATTTTAGGGAGAAAATCTTAATGGCTAGGTCAAGACTGCTGCAGTTGAGAGATTACTTTAAATGTTGCTTCTGTGTTCCCCTAACCTGGGACTGACTGTCCAGTGAGTTCCCTGGAGTGAATCAGCCTTTAGTTCTCTATTGCAGCCACCAGTGCTCACTAGTAGTTCTTGAACCGGAGTCCTGGGAACGGGTGGTTACAGGTAAATGCAGGAGGGAGCAGCGTTGCTGGAGGCGTGATACCCTTGAATGCTGAATGATAAAGCCTTAATGCAGATACAGTTTTATAACGTCTCTCTGATTCACCCAAAATCTCTGTGGCTTAGATATGCTAAAGGAAGGACAAATATTTTCTGGCTTGCAGATGAGGCAGTGGTGATGGGTCTGTTCACACAAATGCTCGCTGTGTAAAAATACATGTTTTCCTTATTCAGCTATTGCTATCAAGGCTGTGCAGCAGTCTTAATTTTGGGCTTCACTGTAGGATTTCAGTGCTGTAGTTCCACTGACTTCAATGGCATGACTTCTGCTTCTTGGGGGAACTGCAAAAGGAGCTGGACCCACTGTTTTCAAAGTTTCTTTTCATTCTAGTTACTAAGTAGGTCGTGACTTTCGCTTACCATGTGTTTCCCATAAAAGCCCTGGCTGCCTTGAGTGCTATATGATAGGTTGTCTGGAAGCTGGAGACGAAGTGCATGCACTCCACTAGAAAGACTTTCTGAAATATCTTGTACACAGTAGCTGAAGTTGCCGCATGCTACTTAACGCTACAGCGTCTGCATGTGGTCACATTTACAATGTTCACACAGCAGCATTCACAAGAAAACCGTGTAATGATGAAAGGGCTTCAGTGCATACAGTTTGATGTAAAAACAAGTTAAAAATAAACCTATGAAACATCTAAGGAGTGGAAACATCTAAAAGGCTGCGCAGGACAATGCAAGCCTGTATTTCTGTGGACAGTGGCAGGGAAGGGAGAACTAAGCGCATGTCAAAACAAATACACTGAAGGATATGAAAAATGTTCTCTCCTTCCAGATTTATTTTCTGTAACAGAAACCAAGATTGAGAATTAAAAGAAAACTAATCTGTGTGTTTTGTCAACGTAGAATGGCACGGTCTTCAGTTTGTGGAAAGGAAGTTACAGAGTAATCATCCAAAGCCAGCACTTTGCTAAGCCATTTTATTAAACTGACTGTTTATTTTACGTGTGGCAATAGCAAACTACCACGATTGTAATGCTGGGGGGTGGGGGGTGTGGAGTGTTTTGTGGGAGTTTTGTTTTGTTTTTAATGTTGCCACTTTGCTAATGGCTATAAACTTTCAAGTCTGGAAGCTGACCACTGGCATGTAAAAATTACCTTCATAAAAGAAAAAATAAGTTTACTATGTTGGGGTTTTTTTACCTTTTTTGGAAAAACTGTACATTTTTTCAACCCTGCTGAATTCCATGCAATATTTTTAGTTTCAATTATCATAGGACACTATTTAATGTTCAGATCGTCTCCCAGTCTTTTGGTGTAGGTGGTCTTGTAACAACTGTTGTGGTTTCCCTTCATGGGGCAAGGAGAGTTGTGCTGCATGCAAAGCGTACATCACTGGGGCAGCGCAGCTGTCTTCAATGATTTTCCAGGAGGGACACAGACAGGCGGCTCGGTAATATCTCCAAGGAAGGGAGGGAGAAATGTTTGCAGAAACTATTGCCACAGTGTAGTTGAGCTGTAGACCAGACAGATGAGCTGTTGGGTGTCTGATGTGTTTTCCTTCAGAAAAGTCTCAGTGCCAAAGTATCTGACAGCATATAATTTATTCACTACCTAAGACTTAATGGATCAGGCTGGTGATCGTGCATGAGGACTACCACTTCTGTCTTAAGGAACAGTTTCCTACAGAGTTCAGAGGTAAAGTTAGATGAATGACAAAGTCTAGTTAGCAGGACTTTGGGCCAAATCCTGCAATGCATTACTTCTGCAAAGATTCAACTAAATAGCCGAGAATTCTGGGCTTGACCCGATACTAGTGAAAATCTGTGGACTTTCTGCTGAACAAAAATTACCAATCCTGATGGAATTCTTTGAAATACAGAGATTTAGAAATCAACATTCTTGCTCTTTTTTAAAAAATAAAATTTGAAAACAGCAGAGTTTTCACATGGGTGAACTTTTTTTTGCTTGCTTCTGTACAAACTTTTAATAAATTTTATTTATTAGGGGAGGGGAAAGGGACCATGACATCTCTGTCATGGACTAGAGAATTTCTAAATAAAGAAGATGAGCGTAAAATCTTCCCGTCTGTACTCTAGCATGGCTTCCACCATCTGACATATAGATACAATAGCTGAAGAAACTGGGATGTTTCCAGTGTTGTTTGGAACAGGAAGCCTTTTCTGAACAGACAGAGCTTTGGATGGATGGATCAGAAAAAGGCAAATGTCTTGCTGAAAAATCTGTCCTCTCTGCATCTAAATGAAGTTGGGACTGTAAGGCTTTTATAAGGAAAAGCTGATGAGTAAGTCTTTTGAGTGTGCTTAAGCACATAATAAATCTAAATCTGAACTCTGCAATGTGACCGACTGCATAGCAGGGTGGATCTGAAAGGCTATAATTTTGAAATCTGTGGAAGGATTTTGCAGTCCATTCTCCAGTTCTGCACCTTGAATTAATCACTTGCAATTTTTACTTACGTTTTGATTATGGGGCACTTGAGTAACTTACATTGCAGTACAGGAACTAGATTTATAGTGGAGATGTATTAATCCTTGTGAGATAAATATCTAAAATCCTATTTGTAGTCTAAATAGAATGAAAATATGTGGGAAGGTGAGAGGGGGCTGACTGTATACTTAGTCTTTAGTACCAGTGTAGCAGAGGCGTTCAGAGGTGAATAGGAACAGTCACCTTGGTAGCGAGTAAAATTCTAACTAGGGTATATGAATTTCTTTGTTCCCCAGATTTGTTCTGTGGAATTATTCTGAATTCTTCATTAAGAGATTTACCCTGAAGTAAATGAGATCTGGCTCCTTTTTCCTGTAATAATCTTAAACAATCTGAATGTTAATAAATAATAATGTTTTGTTTATATCCAGGTATATTTGATCTGAACTCATCATGTTAACCAAACTCACTTAGCAACTATTATAAAACTAAGAAAACTATTTGAGGGTATAAATATAATTTTATTTTTTAAGTAAGTAAATCTGAATTTTAGTTAAATATCATGGAAAGCTTACAAGTAAATCTGAAGAAACTCCTCTGGACACAGAGGAAAAAAAGACATGGAAGTATGAGGATCTTGTGCTGTCCAGGTGAGATTTATGATGTTTCATGCACCAGTCTCAGTAAGAGAGGAGGAAAAAAAAACAAAACAAAACCAAATTGCAGTATTTTCTATCTTTTTATTGGATACGTAGGATCACATTGCAAGCATGTAGTGGGAGAGTTCAGAATTTAACACAAAGTGATGTTATTGTTGGCAACTGGGGAATGAATGTGCTTGTAGGTAGAAGGGTGTGGTGGTTTAATTTGGGAGAATACAGTCTAAATTTTGGTAGGGCCAACTCACAAAGCTGTAAGTGTGCTGTTTATTTGATCTGCAAATCAAGATTCCTTCCTCCTGATGAAGAATTATAGCTACTGTAGAAATGGGAGATTTGGAACATATTGTGTATGAGATTCCTTAAGCTTCAGTTGGAGAAGGGGAGATACGATAGAGCGATGACAGCACAAATTAACTCAGTTGCACAGTCAAAAATTCATTACATTTTGTTCATTGTAGAAGGTTATCAAAAAGTTTTGTTCAAATGCTGGTGTACTTTTGCACTAGTACTATGGTCAGAAAAGTTAGTTGCAGATGTCTTTGCAAACTGCTTTTGGCTGTTTGGAAGGGTGGAGGTGGCAGACTCAGAAGATATCATTTTCAGTCTATACCAGAATGGGAAAGCTTTTAATTGCCTTGTTTGGGGTTTGTTTGTTTGTTTTAGATTGTTGTGTTTTTGGTTTTTCTACCTCTGTGGCATAAGACTTCCCTCTTAAAGGAGAGTATGAAATTTAACATCCAAATAAAGGAAGAAAGGCTGAAAGACAGAAGGAATTTTTTTTTGTTGTTGTTAGTCTAACTAGGACAAGAATACCCATTCTTTTTCTTGCTAGATTTTGTGTCACTCTAGTTACTTTCTTAAAATAATTCCTGTGCCGATGGTATTTCTTGTTTTGGTTGCAGTGGCTGGCAAACTGTGACTAACATAGTAGTATAAAGCACACAGTGAACTTACCTATGCTTTTCTAGAAGTTATTGCTGCACGTGTCTCTGACACAGCTGAGTTGAGCCTGGAAGCTCTCTCACTGGCGACAGGCTCAGCACAAGTTTTCTCCCAAGCAAGGATGAGGTTTGCCTTGCCTCTTCTTCAAGGAGTTAGTTAGCCTCCTGCTGTTGTCATCAAATGAAAAGAAGAAAATATTTGTGTCTCACCTTGTTAAACTGGCACAAATTCTTTTTTTTTTTTTTTTTTCCTTCTGGATTGGCCGAATATTAATCGGCACTGCCTTCTAGAGCATATCATGTTATGAACATTGGAAGTTGTTCTCCCCTCAGGGGCCGGGCTTTGAGGCTGCAGTCTCTCTCACAGGTGCACGATGGAGTTTGGTTACAGGGAGCCTATAGTGTTCCTGCAAAACAAATTTGGTATTAACAAATGATTGCTTTCTGACTAAGCCTTGCTTAAAGTGCAAGTACTCATTTCTCTAAAGTTCGGATTTCTCTTTTCTGGGATTTCCTAGAGACATAGCACAGATGTGCCTTCTTTAACAGCTGTGGGGCTACTCTTCTCTTTTCCACCCTGTGGTCCAATCCAAATGGACAGTTACGTACACTGACAGCATCTCCTTTTTGTTGTTGTTGTGCACTTTGTATTGTAGCACTATCTCTGTCCTTCGAGAAACCTTGACTTATCCATGGTAATGTTTTCTGACAAGTATACATCATGATACAGGGAATGATTTGATTGTATCTTCCCCATACTAAATTTCTCATTACTGCTGTGCCTACGACTCTGTCATTTTACCATTTCTGTGTGGAAATGGAGGCCCGTCCGCCGTCATTGAAACTCTTTAGGCTTTCGCCGAGGCATAATCCCATGTCTCGGGTAAATATGACAGATTTGTTGTCTAGAAAGAAGTGAATGGAAGGATACAGGAAGGGACTAGTGTGTCCCTTCCCACTTAAATTACAGCAAAATCTACTAAGAAAATCTTTTAGCTTTATGGGTCCCATTTATCTGAAATAGCTATTCACGTTGCATACCCGTCTCCCTGTTACTTTTCTCTATAGATACAAAACATCTCCCTTCCTGCAAATTACCATATGGAATAAAGGGGCCGCATGAGGTACACCAGCATGAAATGTCGTACAGCAAAATCATTAACCACCGATAAATGCTATTCATAATGTTTTGTAGATGTTGTACTTACCTGAAGATAACTATAGCAAAGCTGAAAAGTAATTTATTTTATGACTGAAGCATACTACTCTGTCAATCGTGATTCTACCTATTGGATTCATGTGGAGATGCACATATATGGTTGATTATAGAATCATAGAATGGTTTAGGTTGGAAAGGACCTTGAAGATCACAGAGTTCCAACCCCCCTGCCATAGGCAGGGACACCTCCCACTAGACCAGGTTGCCCAAGGCCACGTGTTAGGATATATGCTGTTAGGATATATGCGTTGCGTCTTATTTATCTGTTTGCTAGAATAAATTTTTTATAATCATATTTCTCTCTTAAATTATAACTTGTTTTCAGGACTTGACATGTATCCTGAGTAGATCTGTGAGCATTCTTGGTTTTGAATATTGCCATAGAATTTGCTTCGCCATGAAAAGGGATTATACTTAAGACAGAAATATTTGTGTGTCTCATCCTCTAATTAATTTTCAGTTTATTCAGGCTGCCTCAGTTCTATCCCACTCATTCTTGGTAACTGTAAGGGTCATTGTAAAGCTGTGAATACAGTTCTTTCAGGAAAAAATT
Source organism: Pluvialis apricaria (assembly GCA_017639485.1). Taxonomy (NCBI): domain Eukaryota; kingdom Metazoa; phylum Chordata; class Aves; order Charadriiformes; family Charadriidae; genus Pluvialis; species Pluvialis apricaria. The sequence continues at coordinate 48,169,640 of CM030010.1, read as the reverse complement.
TAGCCTGAACTTAGGCTTTTTTAGGTAGGGCTTCTTTTTTTGAGGCCACTCAGAAGTGGAGTACTCTATTTTTCTCTTTGATAATGAATTTCGGAAAAAGCAGGTTGGATACTGAGAACATACTGACCTCTTCACCCTTGCCACACAAGTTCTAAAGGATTTTTTTCCCCTCAAAGTGTCTGGCTATGTAAACAGATGACCTGCCTGTTTACCAAAGACTCATTTCAATGACTCAGTGCTTCCTATTAAGTAATATTATCAATATTTAGAGGAAGGTGGTGGGATTTTCCATGCTGTCTCTGGCAAATTGTTTATTTTCATTGTGTCTGGCAGGCTTACTGCAGATGCCTTTCTGATATCACTTCCTTTAAGAAATTGAAGGGTTATTTTTGATATCTCATGGACCAGGTAATATATGAGCATTTATGCATTAATAATAATTACACCAATAACCATTTCCCCAACTGTAAAATGAATGGAACGGCTAAAGACAGAATGCTCTAACAACATAGCGGGTTAAACATTCAAGAGCCCTGGTCAGAGGTCTTGTATTATGGCCTTTATAATGTCTCCCTTCTTTTCGGCAAAAGGCGTCCTTCTTGTGTACAGCTGTTAATTGGTGTAGTCTGTGTTAGTCTGTAGTAGTACTTCGTGGTCCCTAGTTCTGGCCTTGTGTCCTGTCCTATATACTGTCTGAGCCTTTATCTCTGCTCATAGAATGAGTAAAAAGTATGAAACCAGCACTATTTCAGGGATCTCTTTTCTTCCATGGCAGTGTTCAGCTCGTTAATTCTACCAAAAATTGATACAGAAGTAATTTATATTGTTTGGTTGGTTAACAAACACATTTGGGAGACTATATGAATTGTGTTGAAGAACATCCTTGGGTCCTGAGGATTTACCTAAAGGACATAATAAGTCCATGTGTTTCAAATAAAGTTGGTTAAGTTCACATGTCTGAGTGTGCTGTTAACTATGACTGGCTCATGGAGGTAGCTGGGCCTCTGATACTTGCGTTAAGTATGCTCTATTCCTGGTTTGTTTGCTGGGTTTCTTTTCCCTAATCTATTTGACCACATAGTGGCATTTTATTTTTATACTGTAAATTCTTCTGCAACTTTTGTAGTGTACTGGTCAAGATCCAAACAAATAATTAATTTGCTATCTCTTTTGTCTTAGGGCTCTCATGCATCTCATCTATAGATGTATCTGCATAGAATCTGCTTTATGAGTGTCTTACAAAGTATTCACTAAGTTGATATTGCAGGATCAATCATAACCTTTCAAGCAGTGACTGGCAGATAATGCTTATGTCCACCTTTAGCTCTTTGCAGAGGTCTGCTAACTGAGATGCTCTGCAGTACAGACAAAAACTGTAAGAACTGGGGGAAGTTGGGGGGGGGAGGTGTCCCAGTTATTAATTTCTCGTTCCTAAAGTAAAATTTACTTTCTATAACAATGAACTTAGGATCCAGTCCTAAATTCTGAAGTTACTGAGTGAAAATTACATGGTTGCATAACATGATAGTAGTTACTGTATTGATACTAGTGTCTCTCTCTTGCTTTTATCATGTCATATACATGAATTACTATGCTTCGTATGCGGGTACCAGCATTGGTAATATCAACCACAATATACATTCACTGAAACGTATTCTTTTTATTGTCAGGCAATAAGAAATGTGAACATAATGTTATCAATTTTCTCCAGTTACAATGCAGAGGGCTACTACTACTTAATATTCTGTATTCCATGGTCCAATGTTGTTTTATTTAACCATAGCCTTTGATGTTCTACAACACCATTCAGAAATTTTCAATGTGACCCTCCAGTTATTTTTAACTGCTGTATATTGCTGTATAGATCCCTGTGTGATTGTTGTCAAGGCTGTGTCAACATCACAGAAGTTGACCAGGGTAGATAAGGAATCTGAGTGCATTTGTCACTCACAAGTGTATTTTTATTTCAAAGACACGGGAACGCTTCCTTAAGCAGGATGCTCTTCTGCACTTGCACGTCTGCCTGGTTACTGCATTGTCTTTTAACTTGAAAAAAGGGGTCAAGAGCTCAGTAGGCAAGAAGACTGAGGTTTAAGATTTGTTTTCCAGGAGAAGGGATGAAGGGAAGCAGGAACATAGTATTTTTGTAATCTCTATTGACTGGATTCCTGTAGGAATATTTCCTAAGATGTATGCTAAACAGTGGGAGGGGAAGAGGGGGATGTGTATTTGTATTGGGGTGGGGGGTGTATATATGCACATCATTGGATATTGGAAGCTATTTCTAGTCTATTTTTCTCTTTTGATGTTTCATTGTACAGAAATTAGTACTGGCTGGTTACTTACTGATGGGTCTGCGAATGTAGCAAGTCCGCGTGTACAGAAGCTTCATACCTGGCTGAAAGTAATGTCAGGGTAGAGAAAGAAATGCTAGATAACATCCTTAGTTAAAAGAGCTTACATGGTAATCAAATCCTCATACATCAGCCCAAACAGCCTTTCTTACAGGTTCTTTTGTGTGAGTTTGAGCTGGAAGCCAGTGAAGTTGGATGAATTTGCCCTAGCTAAAATATCAGAACGCCACACTTTGCATACATGATGTGTTATCATCTTGTAGTGGAGTCAGTGTTTTGCGTTTGTTTCAGCGGAAGTCATAGGTGTCCTAATGTAACTGTCCTTCTCTCATTCAAATAGTTTTCATAGCTCAAGTGAACCATAAAAGACAGACCTCTTACATGATCTGCAGTGTAACTTTGATAGATTTACATGGTTGAGTCATTGACCTGGCTTACAGTTACTTGAGGCTTGATGTATAACAATGGGTTAGAATAATTGAGCTGAAGGCAGCGGAAGTGGTATAAAAATAGATATGGAAGACTAATGAAGTCCAGGAAACAAGAACGGATCGATACCTTGAAAAACGTAATTATAGCGCTGAATAAATTCTGTTGAAAAAGAATTTGGCTAAACTGTTCCTCTAAGACTCTTGTGAGGTGACAGCCAAAGAAATGGTAGTTTTTGCCTTGGTCATGAGTTTATAGTGTGATACCTTTAATGCTAAATATATAGAGAGATAGTTAGCATATATATAAAAATAGCTTCGCATAATGTATTGTGCTGTTATAGCAGAATGTTTAACCCTGACCAGGACTGGCAAATTCAAAGGTGAATTCATAATGGATTCTCCCCGCTCTACCCACCCCCCCCCCAAAGATTTTGAATGTCAAATTTTTAATCAGTAACAAAACACATACTTTGATTATTTAAAATTTGGAAAATAGAACAGGACTGTCAGAAATTGATTTTAGTGAGGGGATGCAGTATTCTTAATGAATGTTTGAGATATTACCTTTTTTTCCTTGCATGTTTCCTTGTGCATAAATAAATTTAACTGATCATCACTGTATTTTTAATCTGTAGTTTTATAGGCATTGTCTGTATTTCAATTAAGGGATTGGAGGAATAGAAAAGACTCTCCTCTGGAATGTTCCCAAATTTTATTTTATCACAAAGTAACTAAGCGTAATGTTTCCATATGTTTTGTAGCATTTTGCATCTTAAATAACCTGAATGATAGTCAGCCATTGCTATGATATCATTGCTTCATGACTCATTTCCTACAAGTGAAGCTGTGACCAGGTGGTAATTTATTTAAAGAGAAATACTGTTAACCTCTCAGTTCAGTCATATGCTGAGAACGTATGAAATTCATTCTGCTTGCATATACCTACATATCTGCTTAATATAACGTGTTCGTAAATCATGCCTGATTTTTATTTTGTAGTTTACATTAAAAATTCACCAGAGTTACAGGCTTTTTAAGCCCATAGTCTCTTTTATATTAGTGAGTTATGTACATTTCTATTTACTGAACAGTATTTTTTTTTTTTAATTGAAAGGCCACAAGACCTAATTTTAGAAGTAAAAATAAAGTTAATTGTATTTTCCTTTGAAGGGTGCAATTTCTTGTGAGCCATTGCAATCTTTTGCTCCATTTCCAGGAAGACAACTTCAATAAATGTCAAGTGTAGAATGCCATGACATACAGTGACATTGCTGCAGTCAAGCTTGTAGATTTGTCACACTTGCCTTAGACCATTGTCATCAAAGCTACCTGGGGGCGGGGGAAATCCAGTGTGTTTTTCATTCCTCTTTGCTTTCTCTTCTCCCCAAAGTGGTATTTTCTGGATATGATGCCTAATTCTTCTTTCTAATATGTTAAGATAAATGAAGACTGAAATGATCAATGTCATACCTGTAACAGTGTTGCCATTGTTGAAGGAGAGAGGCTTTTGCCTGAGAATTGTAATAGTTCAGCATTAGGCTCTTACTTATTTTGCAAGAGTGGTTTTTGGGTTGGGTTTTTGGGCTAGTGATGGTGGTTTTGGTTTTTTGAGAAGCCTTTGCTGTACTGGTGCATCTAGGGAAGGAGTCATAATAATCAGCATGGCTCCTATGTGATGACTGATGCTATTGAGACTTAGTGTGGAAATTTTAGCTAGAGCAATACTAAGCCACGTATTAGCGGTTTCCATGTGAGCTTAGAACGTAACATGCAGTAGTTTTCCAAATGGATATTTTAGGGATATAAATGGTGTTGCATTTTGCATAGGATTTTCAATTCAGGATACTTCAACCTTGTTGGTTGCACCGAATCTTCCATCACGCATTAGTCATCCTCAGCATATTAGAACCTTTAAGAGGCACTATGACAGTATCTCAAGCTGATGTTTAGTGTAATGCCTGATTATTTTAAATGAGTCCTGAAAACTAAATTTCAATACAAATTGTGACTTTTTAAAAAGTCTCATTTTGAAAAACTCATACAAGAGAAATTGTCATTAAAAAGAATTTTTGAAGTGGCAGAATTCTTGTCAGATAAGTGCACTTTCTTGCCAAGTCATAAGACTTTCTTACCAGGAGGTAATATTTCTTCCCCCCCTAAGTGAAGGGAGACAGTCCTGTAGGTATTCTTATCTCCTCTCTTATAGAATATCCATGGGGAATAAAGCCATGTCTATTCACAGTAACACAGAACTTCCTGGGGTCTGCAAAGATATTCCAATTTCTTGTATTTTCTTTCCCTTTTAGGGCCCTCATCTTGGCTTTAATAAAAGGTCAAAGCACTGTGCTTTAGCTGATAATATCCTAAGGAATCAGAAATTTTGTTTTATTTAGAAATGTTGTGGCAACTTGTTGCTGCGCTGGGGTGTTTTTCAAAATGCTAATACTTTAATAACTAAAATCTCAAAAAGCTTAAGTAGGAATTCATGATGTGTAGGCCATTCCTGACTTTCAAAGGGTGACACTGATCTTTATGGAAAAATGAATGAATAGGTAAGAATCTTGCTTCAGTTTCGTGTCCTGACAATGAAAAGAACTCCATTTGCATGGAAACTTATTGTTAAGAGACTATCACTCCTTGTCAGGGTTTGCCAAAACACTTCTAAACATGTTCTAAATGTACTTTGAAACTTGTAGCGAGTATTTGTAACAAGACTGAAGCAAGCATTTTTTTAAATTTAGTCAACCTTGACGTACAGTTGACACATCTTGGAGAAAATATATCGGAATTCTGAATTAGTAATTTTCTACAGAGAAAAGGTAGAATTAAGGTTTCACAGATCCAGCTTTGAGCAGGCCCAAGTATGCATTCTCATATTAATTCCGCCTGATTAAGATGGTATGCACAAGCTTACCTAAGGTGAGAATATGGTCTTATTTCATCAGGGAAGGTATTTGTGGAGGCAGCTTGTTTTATTCAGTAAGAACCAGCTTTTCTGTTTCTAACCATGCCAACAACCCTGCGTTCCTTCTGTCTCTGTGTATTCAACATGTTATTCCCTTTTGGGAATGGGATTATTGTGCCTTCTCAAAAATACGTTAAAGTCCAGCATCAGTCACTTGGAACAAATCTCAGTGATTTCTGTCTGGTAAAAGCAGTGCAAACATGGATCACGTTTACTCTGACCTGTTGTATATTCTAAAGTTATATATGAATGACTTAACTCAAGGGTCAATTTGATCATGCAAGAGGTCATCAAAGGAACTTGAATGATGACAGCCACCATTTAGATATCACCAGCTGCCTCAGAATAGTTGCAGAGACATCCATCTAGTGCTGCTATGTATGAATCTTGGTGCCTTCATTGTAACCTGCTAATAACCAAGTGGAAAACTGTTTAAGTAATGCCCTTGCCTTCTAGCTTTAAAGGGGAGCTTTTGCAAGGTGTCTGTGCCTCGTACTTCAGGGGAGGTGGAGGTGAGAGCTGACAGGACAACCAATTCTTTTGACAGATGAAGAGGAAAAGGGAGAGTTTGTCCTGCTGCAGAGGGCCTGGCTAGAATATTTGTCAGTTTTCTGGGATATCACTATTCCGTCTCTGAAGCTATTCTAAAAATAAGGGTTCTGGCTACTTTTGGGGCAGGCTGTAGAAAAGCATAAATGTAAGTATGTTTTAGATTATGTATATCAGTGCTACCACCTTACTTTGTGCCAAGCTGGTGATCAGTGTCTGCAGTTCCCAGTGTATGTTTCAGGGATTTTTTTTTTTAATTTTTTAATTTATTAAGTATATATTTAGACAGTCTCCTCCATTAATTTTATAGGCAGCTGTAGCACTTCTCTAATGGCTGAGAAGTCTGTTGTGTACCTAAGGCACCAAAGAACTGGTTGTTGCAATATGGAGTATTGTGTTACTTAGGGCTGTAGACTTTAAAAGGCATCCAATGCCCACCTCAGGAAAACAACCTTTTGATCTCAATAGGGCTTTCAGGAAAGCTGAGTTGTGGATTTATTATCCATCTCTTTGAAGCACTTAGAACAAGGCAAGATGCTCTCCTTTTATTTTTTTTTTTCTGGAGCTACTGAAAAATTTTCTGCCCAGTAGACTCTGTGTACCTGTTGCAGACCTGCTGAGCTAGTAAGGCCCTAGGACCTAATCTGGTGTGTTGTGTCCATCCTGAAAAGAGACTTTTCAGGCCTCATAAAGGGATGTGGAAGATGATGTACATTGGCATAGCTGGAGTCCGAAAGAAAAATTCACTCACAGTCCAACCCAGATCGCAGTTGGCTGTTTGAACAGCCCCCATCCTAGAATCCCGTGCTTAATTTGTACCAGGTTTTGCTTTTCTCATTGGTCTTCAGGATTTATGCCAGTAATAACAGCCAAAAAATTTTGCCTCCACTAGCTAGTTTGGATTATGCATGTATTTGCCAGCTGAGCATCCTGTTATTAAAATTTCCCCCTCCCCAGTTGCATTTCTAACCTATCTACAAATGGCGCAGTTACTCCCTTTCTTCTACTGTGGAAAACAAGCATTATGTAAGGCTGGCTTTCCTGACCTTCTTAATCATGACTTTACATGTAGAGTTGCCACGGTAACACTGGTCTTTTGAAAAGTAATAGTTTCACTTACCCATAGTTGCTATTTATACAGTCATTTGATCTGCTAGTAAAGGGGAAATAGGTACATTCACTAAATAAAACCTTATTTGCACAATCCGCATGCTCGATAGAACGTTATTTCCTATATAACTAAAACCTCTTGACTTTTGCAATTTCCCGTTTGACTTATTCTGCTAATTTGTTAAAAAACAGTTTCTTCAACTTTTTTTACGTCCTTGGTTCCAGAGCACTAGCATTTCAAATGGGTGTATGAAGAGTTTCTGCTCCATTTCTGCCACAGAAGGCACACAATCCATTTCACCTTTTCTTTTATAATTGGATTTGTAAATGAGTATAGCTCTAAAGGACTTGCTTCCAGTACAATAACCACCATGTGCTTACCCAGTAGTAAAATTTTGATAAAGCTTATGATTAAAATAGTTTAAAAAAAAAAAAAAAAGTATTGCCTTGAGTTCTGCTCAACAAACAAAAGGTATGGTATTCATTTCTAGTTTACTGGTAGGAATGGGTGATACTGGAAAATGATCTAGAAGAAGAATGTAGAATGAAGGAATTAATATCCTTGTCATCCCCACAAATGAATGTGAAGTTTTCAAATTGTATAATGTACCGTGGTAGAGGAATTTTACTTCTTCATATCTATTTACTCGAGGGTCAGCCTTGTGCAACTTAGATCTCTCTTGTCCTTGGACTCTTCACAGAAACATATATAAATAGCTGCATGCAATGTTTGTGGTAACTATATATGGCAGCCGCATTCATGTGCAGTAAGGGAGGGCTTTCTGCTGCATATTTACTACAACTGTGTCTCGGACCTTGAGAACTTCTCCTATGTTATCCCTACTTGACTCATTTGTCTGTGTTCTCCCCCCCTTCCTTAAAAGAGGTTGTTTGGTTGGTTTGTTTGTTTGAATCAAGTATTATAAGTGCAATGTCACCAGCTCAGCATGGAATAAAAAGAAAAGCATACCTCGGTGGACAAAATAGAAGCAGGTCTCCATTGCATACTATCAGTGATGGGGAGGTTATATGCCTCTTGGAATTACAAATGAGTTTATGGCCCCGTTAGTAAAAATATTTTAAAGGGCAGGAGATCGTGAGTGTACAAAGTAGAAAAGGGATTCCAGACAAAGGTGCTTATACAAGAAAAGATATGGAAGTAAATGTGCGAGAGGAGGACAGGAAAATGAAGGGAATAAAATGTTTTTCAGAATTTATAAATCTAAAGAACTGATACTGAATTATCTGTAAGGTATCAAATTACATTGATCTTGCACCTCTGTAATAAAATATTTTGGATTTTGGCATGAAACAATACTTAAACAAAATCGTGCTGAAAAGCAGTAACGGTCAGAGGGAATTCTTTAAAGCAAAGTACATGAATGAACATAGGAGCCAGAGTCACACAACAGTGAATGCCAAGACCAACTATTACTGTGTCTGTCAAGTTTGGAAATGTAAATATCATGCCAAAAATGGAAGAAACCTTCACAAAGGAGTAAGAAATTTCACTGTTGTCAGAAGTACACAGAAATTCATTTAGATGCTTTGTAAAGTTGCACCAGGATAATTCATGGTGAGAATTTATAAAATGTGAGAGTTGTGACTGTTCCAACTGTTAGAGGAAAATAAATATCGCCTGTAAAGAAGACTTTCATTAAAGGCAATCTAATGAGCAAGCAACTGAACGTCAGTAGAGGTTTTACCTGGGATGTTTGCTACGAAGCGACTTCTTACGGTTTATTTCTCAGTTATCTGGAAGTTAGAATGAGTTCAGAATGCAGCAGGGATGTGACTGGTGTAAGTTTTGCATTTGCCTACCTCTGGTGGGTTTGAGGATGATGCTTACCTCTTCTTCTCTGCTTTCACACCGTCACTTTTGGAACCTGGAAGTCTGTGTTAGGATTTGAGGAGGAGGGCAAGGAGGGTTGTGCATGTATGTAATATTCTTCTTTAAAATACAGACCTGACTTGAAATTCAGAGAGGAGGAGGGTGGAGAGATGGAAAGGTAGAACTTAAAATAACATGCAGGGAGCACTTCTGTCACATGCAACAAACTTTATTCCACAGCAGGCTTAGTGTTAATGCAGGAAAGAAACTGCCGTTCAGAAATACTATTGTTGAGATTGTTCTTGATACCCTATGGGATTGCTCAGCCTCCTCAAGTCAGGTTGTTAGTCCACAATCATACCTTGTTTAACCCTAATGCAGTGTGTGTATATATATGTATATCTGGAGTTGTATAAAGGTGGTAGCACACGTGTACTGGTAGTATATGCGGGTGTAAATATGATAGTCTAAAATATCACGCTGTGCAATTAGTCTTTTGGTACCTTATGTTTGGTTTACACTGGTACTGTAAACTGTTGTTTTTCCACACCTGAGCCTAGTACATTTAAATTATAATTTGGCTTAATACAGAAATCTAGCATGAGGGAGCAGGTGCAAGAATGAGTACAAAAATGTAGTAGTAGGTTGGCGATTAGTGTCTATACTTCCCAGCTAATAATAAGTTTTATTCTTCAGTGAACAAAAAGCAAGCGAACTTACAAACAAATGAAAAGCATTTAAAACTTTTCAACTGTTGCAACATGACTGCATCCACTGAGGAACAAGATCAAAGGAGGTCCCTGGCCTGGCCTCTGAAGGCTGCTCAGTCCCAGCCTCCCTTGTTGGAGCACAGAGCTTTGAATCCCAGCACAGCTCTGGCAGCTGGCAGCAGTTTATATGGCTGTGTTTTAACCCTTCGTTTGCCTTCCCAGTGCTATCTTTGGTCTGGCTCCATGGTATCTCGAGGATTAGCTGTGTGCGTACTCCAACAGCTTTGCATGTCTCTCGGCAATATCCAGCTTTAAACTTAATACAGTGGGAGGTCAGTCTTCCCATTGCTATGCTTCTTATTTGTTTAGATTTCATTCAGTCCCTGGATCTGCCACAAGCTTTAAATTCTTGCATACTTGGTTGGCCAGTGAGTGCACGTGTATAACTTACTGATAAGTGACACATTTTTGTCATTGTTTCCAGACTGGTGTAGTTTGTTACGTTTGCCTTGTGTGTGCCCTTTTGTGTTCAGTGGTAATGTCTTTCAGATGTTGTATGCTAACATATCTTAATAAACTGTTACTTCAGACAAAGTACCTGAGTAATTTAATCATGCTTATACAAACAAATATCTTTTTTTGTTTTAACCCTATCTTTCTAAGCAGAGATGTTAAGGCATAGTTGAGATGAGAAAGCAGTAAACCACTTTTGGGGGCTCAGAGTCGTAATGTTAGGTACATACCTGCCACCTCCATTGTACTGGTGCCCAGCAAGGGTAATGGTACAACAATCGCCAAATGAAGCACAGAGTCGCCATTGCCTTGAGAATTTCCATTATGCTAGGATGTCTGGGAAGCTTTATTTACTTGGCTTTGTACTTACTGGAGAAAACATAGGTATTTCTCAACAGGAAAAAAGGGCATTTGTCTTCTGTGATGTCCCTAGCTACTATAAAGAGGCTCATGGCATCACTGGGAATTTTGACTCTGATCTGAGAAATAAAATGAGACAAATGAAAACTGACAAGCAACAAATATTCCCTTTCTATTTCACTTGCCAAAAGTCCTAAGAATGTAATACCAAAAATCTGTGCTGAAGTGCTTTTGCTTGTTTCCCTTAAAACAGTGCATTTCTAATTGCTCTTTAGAAAATATTATCAAATCATTTTTTGGCTAGGCTGTTACTTAAGAAAAGCTCTTCTCTGACTCATATGGTACTTAAGAATAATAAAATATGTGGCAAGAAGCTCAACTCTCACTGATATTCAGTTGCCAATTAATTTTCTAGAGCACGATGCCTTGTTTGATACTCGATGATTTATTGAAACACTGTTACAGTTTTACTTCTTTCAAAGCTATTTTAAGCATGACAATGTGTGTCTCTAATTTGGGTTCTTCATCCTATAACTTAAAACTGAACAAATGCATTTTATTCCTGTAACTTTTAAGGATAGATGAACTAATCTTCCCTGCCTTGGACAAGCAGTTTATGGCTTAATCCTCAACATGTACAGTCATACTTGGGAAATGCTGCTCAACTACTGCTAGCTGTTTCCAGAATGAAGCACTGTGGAACAAAACAAGAAATTTCATTTTTAGAATTCTGAAACCATTAGCTATTACTTTTATACAATTGTATACTTAAAAAAAATAATAATCAAATGGTATATAATTGTCCTAAACACTATGTATTACTTACTCAAACCTTGTATGTATACTAACTTGAATCTATCGCAGGGTTTTACTTTGTTTTGCAGATTCCTATGAAGAATTTCTGGCTGATGCCTGGCTCCTAAATCTGGAGGGCAAGGAGAATGCTTTGCTGTTCGTTTTCATGGCCACCGGGTGTCATTCTAGGAGCAGACTTTGGCCAGCCTGGGAGCATTACTATGGCAGCAGCACTGGAGGCTTCACACAGTAAGTTGTTTGCACCAAATCAGCCTCTAAAGCAATGATTACCTTTTGTATCTATTTTTTAAAAAATATTTTTTCTAGAGGATAAATAGTGTTGTTACTTTCAATTTCTGCATGCAGAATGTGAAATACTGGGATGTAATATAAAATACTGAGTGAGTTAAAGGCATTTGTGTTAAGATGTTCTGTAAAGGCTAGATAGGCAGCTAGGGAAACTTCTGCATCTACGCATCAAATTTGCATGAGCATAAATACAGCATTTCTCAAGATGTTAATAGCTGTTTTTAATAATTACTTTATTAGCATTTCTTTTTAATTTATACATAACTAACATTTTGCAATTAAAGTGCAGGAAGAATGGGGAGGCAGAATGACTTCCAGATAGAATTAAGTAATCTCTTTCCAGGTTGTTTTTTTCCCCCCCTAACTCACGTCCAACAAAGAGGGAAGTCCTAGAAAAGGTACACAGCACTGTGCAAGACACCAATCTGGGTTTAGATTGGTGTTACACTGAAGAAAGCTTGCTGAATTCAGTGTTTAACATACCTTGCTGGTCTTGTTTTAAATAACTTTTAGGAGGGGTTTATGTGGGAGAATGAGCAAATAGGTGCACTGGATATTTTCAAGAACAGGAATAGCAGCATGAAAAAAGCATGTGAAGAAAAGGAGATGAAAGGTTTAATGAAGTGGAGCAAGGTTCATGGTACGTGAGGCAATACAGACAGGTTTTGGTAGGGCAGGGATTTATGCAGCCTTAAAAGTGAAGATGTGAAGCCTGAACTTAAAGGGGAAGGGCACTGGAAGAAAACTGACATGCAAGCAGGAGTAATAGTTAGGATATTAAAGACCACTTTCAACATACTTAATTGAGAGAGAAAAAAGGGATTTTTTGTCCTGTATGTGTATGTTTATCTTCAGCTTAGCATATCTGCTTCTTTAATTGATAAAATACCACTAAGTTCAAAGCATTGGTGTCAATCCAGATAATTAATCTGGAAACCTATGTAGAATGCTACTAAATTGCTGAGAAATTATCCAAGAAAACAGAACTGGCTGATAGTGAAGCATTGCAAGTAACATACCAGAATCTAAGATAGTCCTGGAATTCTTGTTCTGCTGCATGTGATATTTAAAAAATAGTAATAGTTACACACATCTTACATAATTTTATTTGCCTTTGCCATTTATTTCAATTGCCATCCAATCTCAACAGAGATACTTGGTGTTTAAATTTTAAATATATTTCTCTGTGTGTATATATATACATATATATTTAAATGATGTTTTTCTTAGATGGCACACAGAGACCAGGCAGCTCCAGCTTGACCTACAGAACACCCAGAGTCTGTCAGGGAGCAGATCTATTTGGAGTTCCTGCTAAGTTAAGAGCAAGTTTTATGGTGTGTTTATATGATGCAGGGTTTTTTTGGGTTGGGTGGAGAGGGGCAGACACAGTTGTCCTTTCCGTGAAGGCTGATGCTCCTCCTGCCATCTTAGAGCTGGAATATTTCTCATATTTAAAATTCCCAAATGAAGAATGCTCATTAAAAGGACAGGTTGGAAAAGCTGGCAGCATGAATAATGAGGAAATCCTTTACGGTTCTTCTTTTCTACACTTCTGATCAGTCTCAGCCTGGCTTACTCATAACTTGGGAATCTTTTTTTCTTGACTGTGTGGGAACTCTGTTATGAACGTTGTGCTTACAACTGGATTGATTTAAAGATTTTCTGAAACAGTTGGACAACTTGTGATTATCAGGTAAGTGAAATACAAACTTTGTTTTGGTTGGATCAGACATAGGAACGCTTAACATTTTGTTATTCCACTATAGTTGCATTTCTAGTAGCATCAGAACTTGAAAACTTGCCTCTTTTCAAACCAATAGCTGTTTTCAAGGCTATCACACCTACTGCCAGTAGGTTTTTTTTGTGAAGGTACTTCTATGGAGAATATAGTCAGGCCTCTCAAAGAACTGGGTTTCATCTGAGCTATTTTTACATTAGAAAATTAGTCCTCTTTTAAACCCACATTTCAGACAGAAGGTTGTGCCCCTATTGCTCTGTGTGCTTTGCACCATTATTGTCTCTACCGTGCTATCTGAGCATCTGCTAGTATTAGGTTAATCAGGACGACTACTCTCTCACATGATGCTTTCCTTTCTCTTCCCTCTTGTCCCCCCAAATTTCTCTGCAGGAAGAGAATGGTGTATGTTATGTTCTGTGCGTATGGTTGAAAGGGATTCCATGCACATGCTGCTGTGCAAGTGTTAGAGATGGCAAGGCTAAAGTAGTGTGCAAGATAATTCAGAAGAGACGTTCCTTGCAGTAATTGCTGACATGAGGAAATGCTGATTTTTCTTCAGGTTAGTAGAAGGTTAGTATCTTCCTTCCTGAGGGCTTTGGCCATCTTCTGTGTCAAGCTTTTGACAACTTGGAAGAAAAAAATCAGGGGACTCGAATCCAGCTGGGTGATAGGGTATCTTCTAACAACTGAAAATAGCGAAACTGTTAAACATACAAGTTAAGCAGGAGAGTAATGTCAGTGAAACCTGAGAGATGGTAGGTTGAATAATATTGTGCCCAGCTCTGGAGGCCCCCAACATACAAGGACATGGACCTGTTGGAGCGGGTCCAGAGGAGGGCCATGAAAATGATCCGAGGGATGGAGCACCTCTCCTATGAGGAGAGGTTGAGAGAGTTGGGGCTGTTCAGCCTGGAGAAGAGAAGGCTCCGGGGAGGCCTTATAGCAGCCTTCCAGTATCTGAAGGGGGTCTACAAGAAGGCTGGAGAGGGACTTTTTACAAGGGCATGTAGTGATAGGACGAGAGGGAATGGCTTCAGACTGGAAGAGGGGAGATTTAGAATAGATATTAGGAAAACTTTTTTCATTATAAGCACTGGAACAAATTGCCCAGGGAAGCTGTGGACGCCCCATCCCTGGAAGTGTTCGAGGCCAGGCTGGATGGGGCTTTGAGCCACCTGGTCCAGTGGCAGGTGCCCTTGCTCATGGCAGAGGGGTTGGAACTAGATGACCTTTAAGGTCCCTTCCAACCTAAACCAGTTTATGCTTCTATGAATTGGCCAAGTGTGGCTGAGCAGTTTAAAACTCAGTGGTACGGCACTGTGCTACCCATTCCTCAAAATCCTTTCCTGTGCATGATAGCATGTTCCTCTGCTTCAACTGGCTGATTTTAATTAAGAGTTGAAGTCATTCAAGTATTGCTTTGGCAAAAGGAATATGATCAGAGGTTGTGAATGATCTTACTGTTGTTATTTTTCAAGTTTTAATACTCTATTAAAAATAACTCTTTCATTTCTAATCACTGCTTTAAAGATTGTCACTTCTATTGCCAATAAACTTGCTTACAGGAATAATACCATGAAGAAAATACAAGCCATGTCCATTTAGTGGCTAGGTGCAGGCGTTGGAGGTGGATTTCAGATTTTAAAATAAATGTTGGTGTTCTCATTCCTTTTAGGGTCCTTAATGTTTTAGTGTGTTCTCCTGGATGTGTGCCACCTATTTGGGAGTACGAGTGATATCATTTGTCAGCTTCATTTTGCCTGAGGTTATAACAATATGCAGTTCACCCAGAACTGTTGGTATGTCTCTCAACCACCTTTCCTTTGCAGCAGAATATTTATTGATTTACACCTGCCGGAGGGAGCTTCTTCCCAGAAGCTGTCACTGGCAGTACAAGTCCCACCCAGGCTCTTTGCAGGCTGATCCTTGACAGGAAACACTCCCTAGCCCCTGGATGCTGTTAAGAACCTCAGTTTTCTTCTGATTCATCTCCCATCTTCCTCCTCCTCCCCACCCTAGCTCTACACGGGCTTAACAGTCAAACAAAAGGATCTATTTAGCAAGTGTTTACAGTCGGGATTTTAGGTAAGGGATTGAAAAAAAAGATACATGTGAAAAACTTTAAGCTGGGATTGTGTTTTATAGCTCAGATCTGTAGCTGCCTAGCCTGCTTAACCTACTTTCTACCCCAGCATCAGCGCTAGGAATTCAGTGTGCAGTGACACCTTATTTCCCACATGCTGCAGTTGCTTGTGAATTTTCTTCCAGTGCCTCTTCTTGCTTTGGTGGTAAATTTTAGGAAAGAGTTGAACTGCCTTGAAGAAAAATGACAGCTAGAAGTAGAAAAACTGGGTACTTCACAGTGATTTTTGCTACCTCCACTGATACCCAGTTTATTGGGGTAAGCTAAGTTAAGCGAAGCACTTCTTTTGACTGGATGGTTTAGTTCCTTAAAAGCCACTCATGTTTTAGCCAGTTGGAGGGATTGCATGGCGGCTGTTCATTTGAATTTCTAGGCTTAGTAGTTTCATTTGTATTAGATGTCACCACATGCATATTCTATGAAGCTTGTGATTTCTAAACAATCACCAGATTTGTTTTGTGAGTGCACGTGATCCTATTGACGGAGATAACTGATCTAGCAATATACTGTTTGGCTGAGATGTATCTATGAGATCAGGTCTTGATTTGTGCAAGTGTGTTCCCAGTGTGTCTTCTTAATCCTGGATTGGAGACAAAGGTTTTGTTTTTATTTTTATATCTTTTATAACAAGTTACGATAAACAGTTTTGGGGTTTGCATGAGATCTAATTATACTATTGGGTTCTTAACGAGACAGAAAAATGGTATGTTGCATACAGCTAGTAATTACTGGGAGACTCAGAAGATATATTTGAAAAAGATCTAGTGGTATCTGCTTAAAATATTGCAGCTGCTGCAGAGTTTGCTTTTAATGTTAGGTTGGGTATATATTCATACACAGTACATCTAGTTACCAAGTCTGACTTAACTAGTAGTTGTCTTGTTTATGATGTTGAGCAATCAAAACAGGGCAAAAAAATACCACGACTCTTGGTTTCTAGTTTGGATCTTGGTTGGTTTTTTTTTTTTTTCTTTTTAAAGGAATAATATTGTTGAATATCTGAGAACTACAGGGGTTTAAGTCTAATGTATTGGCTTGAGCTGGTTAGTACCAAGCTGAGTTTCACTGCGCTTCTAACCTGCCCTTTCAACGTGGAACATGATTAGAAAGGGGGAAAAAAGAAAAATCATAGTTTTACTAGAAGAGAATAGTCTCCACAAATGTCTGCCTATACAGACGCACAGAGAGAAAAAGCAGCTGCTTCCATGGTGATATCATCCTCTTCTTAGATACTTGGTACCACAAAGACCACAGAAGAAGGGAGGGAGTCTAGGCACGCTCCATTACGGCTGAATTGCCAGGTTTAGACACAGTTTTTTCTCAGGAGCACTGCAAAGGGAGTCTTACCGTCTAGCTACAAAAACTTTCTTGTTTTCATTTTGGTAATATGTTTCTAATCTAAGTTGCCACCCTTCAGCTGTGCGTGTATGGCCTGATCTCTTCTTAAAAGACATAATTTTGTGTGGTTTCCTCAATCAAGGGAAAACTCTATTTGCTGTTGTTTACTGTTGCATGAGATGGGGATGTTCTTGGTAATCCAGTGTGGTGCGCTGTTTCGAGTATTAACTGTCTTTAACTCTGCTCAAATATGTCTGAATAAGAGAGTGTGTGACTTGAAGCATGAAAATGCTTCAATCCAGCAGCGACCACCTGTGCTTATTTGGAAAATGAGAACAATAAATACCAGATTTGCTCTGTCCTGCCCTTTTTGGGGGTGCTGGCCACAAATGAGAAACTCTGGCAACTCTTAAAGTAAGAGCTGGAACTTGAGAGAAGTTGAAACTGAGTTATTCCTCCTTCCATTAGCTCAGAAGACAATAATCAGGTCAAGTAAATGAGCACTAAAGCATGGAGCTTTTTACTTTTGGGGAAAATATTATTTGCTGAAAGTCTTTGTCTCCCTTCAGGTATAAATTAACTAAAAGTTAGCTAATGAACTTATGTAACAAAGTTCTATTCAGATAGTATATAAAATAGCTGCATTTAGTAATAATTAATACTGTGTAAATATCACAAACAATTAACCGAGATATGAAAATCTCTCTACTTTAGTTTATATATTATTTTGTATGGTCTTAGTTCACTCCAGCTCTCTCCAAGGCTTTTACTTCTATCTCCAGCAAACAGCCAGAATCAATATGTGCTGTAATATCATCAGATATGCACTTCCAATGCAGAAAATTAATGGTGACCTGATATGATTACAGCAATAATAAGAGATCAGCATGCTTCACAGTTGTGCAATTCATGTCTCTTATGATTTATTTTGCTCTAATCCAAGTAAGTGCTGTGCAATATTTGTAGAAAGTTACTGAGTGACTGAAAGGCAACAAGTTCAGTTACATGTAACACCCATTTTGGAATTGATTTAGTTCTCTGGAGATGTTACATGGAGCTTTATTAAGGGTAGCTACAAATCTCCTTTGTCTTAAGGGTTAATTGTTTAACAACATAGAAATTATGACAGGTATTTTTGGGGTTTTTTTTTTCATTGAGAGGATTACAGAGTTTTAGTAATTTTGTAACCACCTTTTTCTGTCACTTTATCGAAATAACTGCTCTATTTCATTATCCTTGTAAGCACAGTTTCAGATGAAATGTTTGACTGACTCAATAATCGGTAAAAATCCTACTAGTTCTCTCAGCTTTGACAGTTTATGCAACAATCATGGCACACCCACAAGGTCAGCTATAATTCTCTGGAAACAAGGCCAGGAACATTTCTTTAAATTGTGTTCTAGCAGCCTGCAACGAAACATCATGTCCTCATACCAAATGTTTCAATTAGACAAGACTTGATTTCTGAGGCTCTGGTAGCAAACCATCACAATTTGTGTGGCTGAGGTGTGGAGACCCTAAATCTGATTCCAGAACCAGATGTTTTTTCCACATTTTTTTAGCAGACTGGTGATTTTTAAACTTCAGATGCAAACTAGTAATGTAATATATATATGAGAGTGAGGGTGGAGAAGGAGAACTCCCTCAAAACCTTATGTAGAAAGGTGGCTGAATTGATTACATTGAAATAGTGAACAAAATACACAATCAAATGGGATCGATCAAGATTTCTTCATTGAAACTGTTTCTTTATTGAAGTCACCACAGGTATATTAGGAAAGAGTTTGGGCCTGTGGGGTTTTGTATATACTGCCATTTTTGGGAAGCTCTCTGAGACCTGAGGTGCAACCACACGCATTTCTGATTTTTTTTTTTTTTTTTTCTCCCCCCTGCTGTGATCACTTGTGACTGAGACAAAATGTGTTCTTTAACATCATTGATTGTTTTATTAAAACAATCATTAGCTAGGTATTGATTTCTTCCATCTGATTTGTATCTGTGTATAACATGCCTTTTCTGCTTGAGGAGTAGATCATATGGCTGCTGAGGAAAACCCCAAATCAATGTTTTGGGAGAATAAGGGTCAAGGAGTGGGTAGAGTTAAAGTATTTTGCTGGGGGAGAGGATAGATGCAGGGAAGGAACAGAATTATTACCTTTTCTCTCTAGAAAGCTATTAATTTTTCAAACAGCATGATGCATGCTTTGACTTTCTACATATGGGTTCTAGTAAAACAGAAAAGAAACCCACAAAGTTGTCTTTTACAATACAGGATTAATCTTTGGGACTTCCCAATGAGGCCAAGAACTTATTTTTGTTTCTTTGGAAGAAACAATAGCTAATTCTGTGGGTGAAACTTCTATGAGTATTGGAATAAAAGCTGGTTTGGTTACGGTGGGTGTAGAAACATGAATACCCCCTAGTCAGTGTTTTTGTTTGGTTTTTGGTGTTTTTTTTTCCTCTATAAGTAATGTAATTTGTAGGACTGGTTAAAGAAACCTGTCACAAACAATTTCAGATATGGGGAATCTGGAATACAGTGACTTATGGCTTTCAGAGTAAAACAGAACTTTCTATGGTAGTCTCACTTCATGAGACTCATTACTCTCTCATGTAGTAAAATGCGTGTGGGACACCGAGTTTGCCTATAGCTATTGCACCTATTTGATTGATTGGATGGGTAGCCTGTTCGTGCAAACCACAATACCGGCTGACACCTGCAGAAAATGACATTGATGCTTGTGTAGGGACAGGTAGAAACATTTGTTACATTTTGCACTCATACACAAATACCACCCCAGTGATAAAAAAAAATTAAAAAGCTAAAACGCTTCCCAGGCCAAGTCCCACTCTGTTAGTACAGCTGTGTCCTTTTACAAACCAGTCTTTACTGCTTTGATTGGTTGTATCCTTAAAAGTCAAACACTACTGCCTTTGGAGGCAGTTTTATAATCAATAGACTTCATTACAGGCAATGTTTTCTCCTTACTTTGTTCGTTTTATTAACCCTAGATGACTCTTGCAGTCTCTTAGGAATCTAATCCCTAACTCTTGTTGGATGACTCCTGACCCACCCCCGCCCCTTACCGTACATGCTTTGGAGGTACTACACAATGCCCCCTAGCAAAAACTTTCAGGAATTAACTTCTCTTTGCACTGTTGAGCAGAGTGCACGTAATTATTCATCTGATATACCTGCCAAAACTTTTTTTTTTTTAATGGCTTTACTTCCTATTCTATTTTACCACCTCATCCTATTGGGAACAAAAATAGAACTAATTTTATTTCAAATGTTTGGGAAACTAGAATGGGGCACAGGACTAGGTTTGGAGAATGCAATAAACATACAGCTGTGAAGGATGTTAGACTTCCAGTTGCCTTCTGAACCAACGCTTAAAAGCTCTTTGAGATGGGAGGCATGTACAGGTTAAACTGATGCAATATGGTGGAATACCAATTAACCTGTCTCTTTCTTTTATATTCTTTGTTTGCACAAATCGATGGAACAAGTAAGTCCTTTTACAAAGGTGAGGTTAACAGGAGGTGATCCCATATCAGTGTGAAGTTAGATATTTTAATTTTTTCCTCAAGAGTGCAGTAAACAGAGCATGGTACGTAAGGATTAGCTCAACCTGATATGTCTCCATTTATGAAGGATCCTTCAAAGGAAAATCCTGATGTAGTTTGACACAAAAATCCTGTCAGAAAGAAGTGCATTAAGCAATTTTTTTCCAGTTAGGATATATTTATTACTTACATGGGGCAAAACATTTGCAGAAATGTGTTGAAACTCGTTCTTTTTCTAACTTGCCTTAAAATCTCATCTCAGTGTAATCTTATTCATGGCTTCCTTTCTTTAATAGTATTTTTTCAGTTCATTTAAACTCGAAGCTATTATATCTTTTCTGATAGTGGGAAAGAGTTCTGTGGTAGAGTACAGCTAAAACCAGAAACTGAAAGGCTTGAATGTTCACCAAGATGGAAATTATTGTTGTCTTTTTCTTTTGTAATTAAAATGTAAATATTGAACCCTGTGAGAGTTGAGAGAATAAGGAAATTAAAAAGCAGATTTCTTTCATTCTACTTCCTTCTGATCAGGTCAGAAAATGGCGTAAGCTATTAATTGTCTGGCAAAGCAGAAGGACAAAAATCAATGAATGAACCTGAACAATTATTGATGGCATCTGAAACATTGTATGATTATCACAAACCTCCCATGACATGATTCCAGAAGAGGCAAGCATTTGTCTTATTCAGCACTGCCAAACAGGGTCAAACCCTGTAAACTCTGCCCCTTGAAAGCAGTTTTTACAGTTTTGGACATAATAGAAGTAGTTATTGTGACCCTTGCAACTCTTTATATTGTAGCAAATGCAAAATTTAATACTACAGAGGAGTTAAAATAAACTCTCCATGCTCTCTCCATACCCTGAAGTACTCATATCCCTGGACCTGAACAGATGAGCAGCACAGGATTCTGCCTGCACTGTGCGATGCCCCCAGGTTATGAACATTTAGTAAGAACCACACCTATTTCATACTTTACTGCTTTCTCAATGAAAAAGATAAAATTCTGTGAGCATAACTATAGCGGTGTGATAAGAAGGAAAGTGCTATGGCTACCAAGTTCCCACTGTACAACAAACTCATAGTATTTCCTGCTAATTTCAAAGTTTCCCTCTCACTTAGAAATATGCATAAGCCTCATCTTTCTCAGTGATTTGGTGATTGTTTCATTGGGCAGGAAAATGAAACAGTTAAAATATGCCCTTAATGTGGGATTTCATACTTCGGCCATTATTCCAAAAAGTCACCGGTAAATTCTCCTTGAAAGACCAATTTGCCCCTCAGTGACTGAAACCAAACAAAAGTCAGTCAAGATCCTGTTCATAAGCTTGTATAAAATATGATGCAGTATGTATGCTCCTATGAAATACATGATTAATTGTGTGGAAAGCCTTTATCCTGAAATTTGAACACTGCTGTGTGATGGAGGAAAGAGCACTTTATCTACCTGTGGGCTAATGATTTATTTAGAGCTTAGTGAAACATCTGTTTGAGGACAGCAGATGACCACAGCTTGTACAGTCGTGGGATATTAGCATTTGTATGGAGATGAAAGCAGTTTCTATTCCAAAGAAGAATTCAAACTGTTTCGTGAATAAATAACTGGTACCATTTTTAGGTATCCCTCTTTCCTAATGGATCCCTATGGGAGAACCCGGGCTTTTGAAAAGGAGAAAACAAAAGAAGTGGGGAGGTTGGAAGGAAGAAGTATTTGTGCCCAAACTGGGATATTCTGTTTGCTGATAGCAAACTTGAAGATGAAGATCTTATAATACAGGGAAATGAGTTACATGATTGAGAAAACATCATAGCAGCTTTACAGCTCAGTACCACAATGTGAGAGAAGTCTCTGGGATATGATCCAAAAATCTTAGCATGATTTTATTATTTTTTTTTAATACCCTTGGTTTACCTGCCTTTGTAATACATTCTCTATGTTTGGGATTGCTAATGAATAGTTGATTCTTTACCCAAGCCTTTTATGTAAGGTCTCTTCGGAGTAAGTGTAGCACACACAATTCTATTCTACTGGATGAGACAATAAAAAACCCAGGATATTTGGATAACTTTTATAGAGATCTGAGAAAATCCTTGATGTTATTCAGAAGAGACTCCTTTGTGAAGTTGAATGTACAGGTGTGGTGAGTTGATCCTGGCTGGACACCAGGTGCCCACCAAAGCTGCTCTATCACTCCCCCGCCTCAGCTGGAGAGGGGAGAGAAAATACAACAAAATGCTTGTGTGTCAAGGTAAGGACAGGGAGATCACTCAGTTACCATCACAGGCAAAACAGACTTGACTTGGGGAAATGAATTTAAATTATTGCCAATCAAATTAGAGAAGGGCATGAGAAATAAACTCAAATCTTAAAACACCTTCCCCCCACCCTTCCCTTCTTCCCAGATTCAACTTCACTCCCCATTTCTCTACCTCCTCCCCCTGAGCAGTGCAGGGTGACGGGCAGCGGGGGTTGTGGTCAGTTCATCACATGCTGTCTCTGCCGCTCCTTCCTCCTCAGGGGGAGGACTCCTCACACTCTTCCTCTACTCCAGTGTGAGGTCACTCCCACAGGAGACGGTCCTCCCTGAATTTCTCCAATGTGGGTCCTTCTCACAGGCTACAGGGAGAAGGTGCAGTCCTTCAGGAACAGACTGATCCAATGTGGGTCCACCTGGGGGGTCACAAGTCCTGCCAGCAAACCTGCTCCAGTGTGGGCTCCTCTCTCCACAGGGTCACAGGTCCTGCCAGGAGCCTGCTCCAGAGGGGGCTTCCCATGGGGTGACAGCCTCCTTTGGGCACCCACCTGCTCCGGCGTGGGGTCCTCCACAGGCTGCAGGTGGATACCTGCTCTACCACCATGGGTTGCAGGGAGTCAGCCTGCTTCACCAGGGGCTGCAGGGGCATCTCTGCTCTGGTGCTTGGG
This sequence comes from Pluvialis apricaria, assembly GCA_017639485.1. Lineage (NCBI taxonomy): Eukaryota > Metazoa > Chordata > Aves > Charadriiformes > Charadriidae > Pluvialis > Pluvialis apricaria. Next base: position 48,146,001 of record CM030010.1, on the reverse strand, counting down.
ACACCTCCTCCCCCTCGTTCTTCACTGACCTTGGTGTCTGCAGAGCTGTTTCTCTCATGTATTCTCACTATTCTGTCTGGCTTCTATTGCACAGGTTGTGTGTGGTTTTTTGATGTTTTTTTTTTCCTCTCCCTTCTTAAATATGTTCTCACAGAGGTGCTACCACCGTCGTTGATGGATTCGGCCTTGGCTAGCAGCGGGTTTGTCTTGGAGCCAGCTGGCATTGGCTCTGTTGGACATAGGGGAAGCTTCTAGCAGTTTCTTGCAGAGGCCACCCCTGTAGCCCCCCAGCTACCAAAACCTTGCCATGAAAAGCCAATACAACAGGTATGGGTGTTCATAAAAACATCTATGTATGACACCTTTGTGCTGACAAGAAATACACTTGGCATAAAACAAGCCAATGGGGAGAACACCAAAACAGTTTTCACATCTGATATGCGAAAAACTAGGAAAGATTTTTTGGGGGGAGGGTTTGTTTTTTGTTTTTTTTTTTTTCAACTTCAGTTTGAGACCACAAATGAGAAATACGGCTTTGGAAAAACTATTATTTTTCTAAACTCTTCCCTTGCAGCTAATCCATAAGTGTGAGTTGCAGAAGGGACAATTATGATCTATTTCTTCTTGGCACAGATGTTGGATTGTCATGCAAGCCTCCTAGAGACTGCAGCTGATCACTTCTCTAAGGTTTGTACCGTTTCTAGGCTGCATTTATTAAGGTCCATAGGGAGTAAAGCACTTGCCTGCAAGCTACTTCTATATCACATACCTCTTCTAGACCGCTGTGATAACCTGAATTTCAACTCTATCTTTATAGCCCACCATTATAATTGGATACTTCATCTTTCAAAGTGAGATAAATACCCTAGTTTTAATGTTATAGCACTTCTGATTGTCCTGCTTCTCAGTAGCTTGTTCTGCTCCAGCTGAGAGGGGAATAGCAAAAAGATAACTTTGCACAGCCACGTTCGCAGTCCAGTCCTATTGTATTAAATAAGTCCTGTTTTGAAGATTATTTTATTGTCATAATCACTGATGACACTAGAAATGCAAACACGTGCTCTGGGAAAGCTGATGAATGAGTCGTGATTAGATAAGTTTATTAGTTTGGGATTTTTCTTTGTTCTATGTACTTTATATTAAACTGATTTTATGTTTCTGTAATTGCACAAAATATTTTTTTTGTTTGAATTCTCTGTGCATATCAGGTATTTGTGCTACCGCGGTATCGTATTATTATCTCTATGCAGTCTGAATCACTGGTAAACTGTCAGACTGAATATTCAAAATATGTATTCTAAAGGAACAAAGTGGACCTACATAGTGGAATTTTACACACCTGTATCTCATCTCTCAGTTCACTGTTCCCATGTAACTATCATTATATATACTTCCCCTTGTAGCATCATGTGCTACGTGCACACTGTATATTTTCTCAGGAAAATATCTGAAAATAATTCTGCAATTGCAAGCCGAGAATATGCCATCCACCCTCTGCCTTCTCCATGTGCATTACATTCCAATTTTCCCTTATTTGCCACAGTCATCTCTATTGTCACTATGAGCAATGCATTGATTTCTCCCTTTAGATCAATTATTGCACCACTCCTACAGTAAAAAGGGGAGGATAAGAGTCTGTGCATCCACTAGGAGTTGGGGCTTCACGATTTACATCAGTATAAGACAAAAAGAAGGTATATTTCCGTGAGAGGGCAGAGCAGCAGCAGCTGCTATAATGGTTAAAAAGAAGTAAGTTTTGTGCTCCTCCCAGTGCTAGCTGCAAGAGGCACGCCAATAAAAAGCTGAGCCCTGGCTCTGGATGCAGAAGACATGCACCTGACACAGGAATTTCTGCCAGCAGCACAATTTGGTTTTCCTATGTAGTCAGGAAGTTCAAGCAGCTGCATTATGATTACCTTGAGCACACACGCTCTAAGGTAGCAGCTACTGTTGGTTCTTTCTTTCAGGTGAGTCCAAGTAGGAAAAGTCGGTATTTGGGCTTCTGTGTAGCCAAATTGTAGATTTGCCATGACTTACTGTACGTTTTCTGCTTTTCAGATAAATGCTGAACCCCAGAGCAGTGTACATACTTTGAAAAATACTTGCATAATAAGGTTAGTATTCCCTAGTGAATCTTTTCTAGGCCTATACAGTAGAGTATCTATTCCTGATTCTCATTTTTCCAGATTTGTAGCGGGTTGTTTAGTTTTTACAGTCAAGAAATTATCCAGGCTAGTGGTTGCTTCAGCCGCCAGCCCGCTCTGCCCTGATAGGTATGAATGCAGAGCTATTGAACTTTATAGGTTTAACTGCATCAAAGGAGTTCTTACTATGCCAAGTTGTGTAAGAGATGATTTTATATATAAAGCATTAAAAAAAAAATATATAGTTCTATTATTCTTTCTTCTCTCTGTTAATAATTTTATCTGGTTTTATCAAGGATTATCAAAATATGGATCTGGAAAGTATTGAATGCTGTCTACTGTTTAGCTTTGAAAAGATTCCTTCTCAGGAGAATACCTTAGAATGTCTGCACAGCCTATAAAACCTACATAAAATTTCTTTGGCAATCTTATTTTAACTGAAGGAAAGTAAAATAAAGCTAATTTAAATTAAAAGAAAAAGAAAGAAAATGTTGGTCTGATGGGGTTTAATGGAGAAAACAGACTATAAAGCTTCCTTAGGATAAGCTAAAATAGATTTCCTGACTGTTCCTAAACAGTTGTCTACTTGTGTTCCTTTTTGAGACTTTTTTGCCTTGTTCCAGATTGGAGATTGCATATTCATAGGACTATTTTATAAAGCAGAGCTGATCTTAGAAATCCTTGCATTGAAAAAAACGTCATAATTGGTTCCTTTCTCCCTCGGTTACTTACCAGCTTTTTTCTTTTTTTTAACGCTTAGATGGCTAAGCTGCCAAGAATATGCACATTACACATCCTGATTCTGGTTTTTGACAGTTAAATTATCCACAAACTAATATTTTGGCAAAGATAAGGCTTTGAAAATTCTGCATGTATCACTGCAGTCTAATTTGTGAATTAATTGTGCAAATGAAGAGAAATGGGGCATATGGAGTAAAAATCCTTTTTTCTTTTCTAAGAACACTTCACATGTAAAAGCAACATGCAACTCTCCGGACTTGTGGCGTAGAAACTAAGCCACATCTCTTATTTCCACTTATGCTAGATTTTTAGTACTTAAGCACACTGGTATTTATACTAGATTTTGACTTGCATTCTTTCCTGTCTTGCAATTTTCTTCTTCAAGGCATGCTTTGTACATCACTTACATTTCAGGGTAAGAATACTCTTTTATTGTAAGCATTGCTTTCATAATTATTATGTTCTGCATGGAAGCTATTAAAAAAAAGGAAAAAAGGACAACATTCATGGTAAACAATTTGAGGTAAACAGATGAGTATTAAAAGCATTGCATGTCCCTCTCTTTAGGGTGACCCTAAACTGTTCATCAGATTAGGGAGATGACTTTAGAACAGCGTCTAACATAGTTTTCTTATCAAAACAGCTCTTTAAGCACAGTACATAACTACAAGTTTGAGTAAAAAATTTAGTTTAAATGCATTGGGTCACTGGAAATAAATGTTTGCATTCATTTGTATTGAAACGAAGCTAAATACACAAACAGCTAAGTTTTGCGTTTTCCCATGTTATTACACCACCACAGAAAGTAGATCTCACAGTATCAGAACAAACAGAAAAAAACCTTCTGGTTTTCTTATTTCTTAGATAGAAGAGAATCAACAGAAAGAAACTGAGTTTCTGGTAGAAGATGATGTAGCTGTGCTGACCTGTTGCTGGCAAAGAACCAAGGAGCACAGAGGTGGTGGCCATAGTAAATGTTTTCTGCTTTTTAAATTGGCTTAAAACTAGTGTCATTTAGGGGAGATAATGCACCAGAATTGTTCATCTTCACTCATTATTAGAAAAGATAAACCTTTTGCCTGGAAGGAGATCTGACCAACTGGGTGGTTAAGTTTCTAGGAAAACTGGAAAAGGCTTAGAGACAAGCTGTTCCAAGGAACCCAACTAAAAAGCTCCCCTTGCTTCTTGGAGGGAAGGAAAATATTTCTACAGTGAAAAAAAATTTAAGCTTGAAAGTTTTGAATTCCAATTTTGCAGAAACATGGAAGTATCTCAAATTTTATGTCCGTGTATAAACATTCTGATTCTGCTGCAATTATGTTCTTTCTATATAAATGGTTTTGTATAAAATGACACTGTAAGACTCCAGAATTTAATCTCATATGTGAAGAATTGTGTCAACAGGATTTGGCAAATAGTTGTATATATCCAAGCATATGATCCTAGCTATTGATCTTTGCTTACTTTGGTCTGATATCTCTATGCTGATAAAAGTGAGACGGCTGTGCTGGTAGTATAGGTAAGTACTGCACTGAAATCCATAGAGCCATACTGCTGTGGCATTAAAAAGGATCACATTCCATAGGAGCAATGCTTTCCATACTAACTTGATAGCTTATCCTTCATCCTGAAGATACTAGAGCATATTTTGTAGGCAGTGTAAAGAATTGCTCTGTAAGGTTTTTATGGGGATGCAGGATTTTTCTGCTTAAAATAGCCTGCAGGACCAAGGTCATATACACCAAAATTTGTATTAGTGTCAGGTCTTTTGGGCATCGGGCTCTCAGTATTAAGAAATGCCAAAATTAAAGGGGGGGGAAGAACAAGTTTTTACAATTACATTTGTATGTAAAAGGATATTGTGTACAGTTACATAAGAATGTAGTACCAGAGGGAGTCTTAAGGCCATGCATCTGGTGAAATAAGTATCACTTTCCCCTGCGTATTCCCATGGCTCTCCTGTTTCCATGTCTCTGAACATAGCAGTATTCATTAAACCTGTTTATATGTCAAAAACATTTTATTTTATTTTTCTAAGTTGGTAAATCTGTTGTCTGCAGTGAGAATCTAGGTCTATATGGAATAGGGAATCGAGCCTAGGCTTATCACATTCCAGGTAGTGCCTTAAGCACCAGGCTGTATATATTCATTATTTCCAGTCTCTTTGAGGAGTCTCCAGCCAGCTTTGATATGTCTGGGTACGAGGAATCTCCCTAGTAAGGCATGCAGAGGAACGCCTCATTTGTGATTCTCATCTGAACCTTCACAGGTGCAGTCTGAAGAGGGTTCAAGGTAGCTGAACTGTGGGGCACTAGCAGTACCTGAGCAGCTCCTCTGTGGTTAGATGGCATCTTGGAAGGGCACTGGTCTTCCCGAAGGCCTATGATGTCTGCATGGTAGAATTAGATTCTATGAAACAGAAGTGGGTGCATAGTATCTGCTGAGGACCTCGATGGCTACTTAAAAATAATGTTTGTGGCAGGGAAAACTCTATGTGCAGTCTGATACAGATTAAGCAGTAAAATTTATTGAAAGCTCCTGACAGAGGTGTTAGGGTGTATTCAATGTGTGCTTCACTTCTATTGCAAATGTTAAACTATCTTGTCAAGACGTGCATCTATTTGTTTCCATCGCTCTTTTAAGTTTTGAATTATTCATGTTACTGCAGCCTGGATTTCCACTGATATTACCTGGTAAGCAAATAATTCCCAAAAGGTAAACTGCAAGGGTGAGTGAATATTGAAAGACTGAACCTGTATAAATGTGAGCTCTTCAGAAAGTGACTGACATAGGAAAAATCAAACCTAGTTCTTGACCTGAATTAAGACCTCTTTCTGTTGAAGTCAATGGGGGACTGCTCCCATGTTCTCCATTGCTAAAGTTGAGAAGAATCACTAGTGTGAGTGAAAATAAGGTTTTCAAGGATCTTTAGTTAAGATATCACTATACATCAGGACACTAGAGTTCAATTATTATTTATGATATGGGATTTGGTGTGTTGGGTTTTGAACTGCTTTGATTAGATAGTCTGTTTCTCTCCAGAAAGACAGTACGGAGAAATCCATACATCCTGGTGTGGGCTCCTGGCACAAGTGCTTTGAGGGACTTCCTCAGGTGACAGATGCTGCCAAGAGCAGGCTTTGCATTTCTGACCAGTTTTGAAAACAAGTTGCTTTTTGAATGTAGTCGGTACAATAGTGCTGCTTCTGCTGTGCCATCTAGCTTTTCTAATACTTTGTCAGTAGCTGAGATTGTAGAGCTTTCCTCTCAGCACCTGATCCGTTCCTAGTGCTCTGCTGGCAGACATTCTTCTGTCAAAAATGGTGTTGATCTGCTGATAACGTGCTAAGTCTGTCAGTACTGTTTGAAGTCCGGACTTCAAACTCTGTAGTCTCAAACAGTTCAGTCCATCCCTTTTTATCTCCGTACTCCTCATTACTTCTTTCCTGGTGTATTTTTTAATAAATTGAGTCCTTGGCCTGATTATGTGGGAACTGAATCAGTTGCTGGAGAATATGCACTAAACTCAGTTTTTAGACATAAACATCAAGAAGTGAAAAGATGTTGTAAGGTCTGCGCAGTAGAAGAAAGCTGAAGACATCTTTTACAGTCAGCAAACTTGGTAGTGAAGTTGGAGGAAATCCCCAAAGAGAATGGAATGGGAAGGGTGACTGGAAACAGAATAGTGAAGAAGCTGGTAGGAGAGGGTGGAAGTCCCCTGAATCAAAAAGAGTTAGTACAAAAAGTATTAAAAAAAAAAAAAAAAAAAAAAGCATGGACTGCAAGTAATAAGGGGAATTTGTTGTCAGTTTTTCATGTAATTCTGAGCTTATTTGTGTTCTTCACATGATGAATCTGTTCCATTCAACTTGATAAAGTTGAGTATTTGGGGGATTTTTCCTTTATTTTCCCAGAAAATTGAGTTGTATTAGGGATTTCACAACAGTTCTGAAGTTGTGAAGATGGTTTTCAAAATAGAAAACCATTTAGACTTTGTTTCAAAAAGGAACCCAGGAAAAAAGAGACCCTTTGAAATGGTCTCTGCTACAAGCACTTCTGAACGCTGTGAAGAGCTAGATAGAGTCTGGAACTGAGAAAGGAAAAGGGCAAATTTGAAAGGTGGAAAGATTCTTGTTCTCCACCTCTCAAGTGGATGGACCATGTTTCACGGTCCTCAGAGTCACTGCAATAGGAAGCCTGTTTTTGGAGGGGAGTATGAGATATGGAAGAACAGGGCAGGCAAATCAGCTTCTTGGAGAAGAAATCTCAGCAATGAAGGAAGAAGAATTGACATCATCATTGCAGCTTGAAAAAGCCAACAAGCTCAGAGTCTACTGTGTAAAAAAACTTCCAGGATTATGGTAAAAATGTGTTGCCCCTCATCTGAACATCTCACTAAAGGCTAAAATCGCTTTTAATCCCTGAAGAATGATTGGCAGTACCAGCTCATTGTCTCTCCTCTTCTTCTAGCCCTGGGAAGTGTATTCCAAAGTGCTGTGTATCGACCTGCTGCAGTAGCAACTGAAAGGGGTGGGAAAGGGAGGGAGTGCTTTTTGTTTATATGCTCCTAAGGCAATTTTCAGTGAATGAAGAAGATTATTTTTGAAAATACCATCTCTCATTATAACAGCCGTGTGCTTGCTTTGCAAAAAAATAGTCGCGTGCCTCGAGCAGGGAAACTTCCCTGTGGGATGAGGGAGTGGAAAGGACTTAAACTGCATTTCAGGTCCCATATAACATGGTAAAGTAAGGCACAAAATTTCAGTGATAATGAGAGCTGGTAAAATCCTTGCTTTGGATCACTGACCGTACTCTGTGTTACTGAATATACTTGCATAGGGCTAACTGTCACCCCATCTTGCCAAAACCCATGTTATTAAGTAGCAGATGCAGTCATAGAAATTAAAGAGTAATTAAGGTTATGTAAGGGTAAGAAATGCAGGCTCCATGTGTGCAGCAGCTGCTAATTGTTGCAATCATGTAGGACAGTGGTCTGAGAGATGGCTGTGTAGCCATTTCTGCATTAGGTTACCCTTTTGAGAGGATGTTTTGGATGGATTTGAGTGTGCTATATCATATCTTTGGATTTACTGCATGAGAAGTTCTGAACGGAATATGGTTGCTATAGAAGAATTAAGATTTCTTTACATATTTTCATAGTGTACTGTAAATTTCGGATCTTCTATCAGCAAAGATAACCCTAGCAGTGCTCAAGATTCTGAGCAGGAGCAAGGAAAATTGATTTACCAGATGTTTTGAAAACAGGAAAAAATGACGGTGATGATACATCTTGCTGCAGGATGCTACAGCATAAGTTCTCGTGGATCCTTCAAAAACCCAAACACAGAGTACTTCTTTGGCATCCCTAATGTTAAAAGACTTAAAGTAAGATTAAAACTGGTGGGTTGCAGTACTACTGCATAGTTAGCTCTGAGCATAAGCTACAATGTCCTCAGGCCAATATGCAAAACCAGAGATTTTAGTCTTATGCCTTTAGGCCTTGTATCAGAACAGGAGCTGGCAAAGTTAGTTTTTCCAAGCCTGACTCAACATCTTCATTTGGAAAGTCTGCCTCATTCATGTTCTGAGTAAAGCATGGTTGCATCATGTACTATCCCAGTGTCTTTATTTTTTTTTTGTCTGTTCAGTAATATAAAGTACCGGCATCAATGTGTGTAGTTGAGGATGAGGTTCTGCAAGGTAGAGGCCCGTGAGGTAGGCGCTTTTTCTGCATCTTACTGCATGTGCCAGACCGTCCATTTCCTACAAGCGGCACAATTACATTTTTCTGGAAAGAAGGTAGTAGAAGAAAATACTGAAATCTGCATTTAAATTTACAATTCCATAAGATGCAGATATCGAAGATCTTTATTAGCAGTAGCTAGTTCTTGCTGAAGTTGTTAACTCTAAGGTCTGTGATCTCTGAAGTCAGTCTGCTTATGCCCCCCCTTCCCTCTTTGGAGCCTAGCTAGCAGTCCAGTCTCGCTGGGGACAGGTTTTTCTGGTGGAGCTGCAACTTTAACTGCTTCCACTGAGGCTGAATGTAGCAGGGAGTGAGTTTTTCTCAAATCCTGGTGTTTTCTATTCTGTAGAGTGCACTTTGCATCTGGAGTGGATCAAAAAAGCTGTAGTACTTGGCTGCTGGATGTGTAGCTAAAAAAAAAGAAATTTGCTAGTAATAGTGCCTGAAATCTGTTAATTGAAGACAATAAATGGATAATGAAGAATCCTGGAAGGTAAGCAATTGTTGAAGCTTGTTAATGTGTAGGAAATAATGAGTGATGTAACATAAGGCTTTTCCCTCAGTGTTACTGCTTATGAGCAGAGCTCATTTTAGAAGTGTTGTACCTTTAGCCACTTGCAAAAATGAGAATAAGTTTGTGTAGAGTACAAAAACTGCACTGAACTTCTGCACTTAGACTTAGCAATTCAGTTATATCTGAAGTCTGCTTAATATGGGTCAACGATGGTGACCTAATACTTAGTATTTCTAAGTCATGAAGCACATTGCAGACTTGTAGAGGAAGAGTGGTTTAGCAAAAAGAAATATGTAGATAATACAGGTTTAGAAAAGCATTTTATTCTGTTCTTAATATATGGGTGATCGTTAGATAAAAGGCTTTTTAATCAGAAGGTTAGAGCTTGTACTACTTTTATCTATTTAAAAATGAAGAGAAAACAAATAACAGAATAACCTGTTGCTATGCAACATCATGCAAATAAGTAAAAAGTTGGCAAAAATAAGTAAGTACTACAAAAGATGTGACTAAGCATGCTGTGTATGAAGCCTGTCCTGAGCCACTTTAGCTGACTTGTGTAAAATGCAAATATAACTGTGGAATTGATTATTTAGTGCACATTTGGGCAACACTTACACATTAATTGGTCCTGAAAATTCATTTTGCTAATGATTTTTATGTCACTTGATGTAGCTGTCTCTGTATTTTAATATCCCCTTGCTTTAGGACATCCTGGATGTACCAAAGTAATGCTGACAAATCAATTATTCAACTGTTAAGGTCTCCTTGTGGTCCCTGCTTCTCCATTATGGCTTACGTTATCACAGTACTTCTAATTTAAGCTCTCACATTTATTTAGAGGGGAATAAGATCAGAGAAATATTCCTGTCTTCAATTACATAGCCCGATGTAAGGAAAATAAGCATGGGATAAAGCAGGATCTAAAGTGCACAACCACTGCTGCTAATTGTTTCTATATAAATAGCAGAAGATGTGCATGGCTTAACAGAGAGATCACAAGGTAACTGTGAGGATGGCTGCTTAATTGTTGTTAAATGCATTGAAGATTTTAAGGTGAAGAAGCGTTTGAAAATGTTCAACAGCTTTTTTTTTTTGGCTTTTTTTCGTTTTTTTTGTTTGTTTTTTTTTTCAGGTAAGAGGAGAAAGGAGGATACCTTCCAAGTAAAATAGTCCTGCCATATGTGTAAAAGAAAGAGAGAATAGGGGACTTCTATAGTTTTGCATTTTAAAGCAGTATTACAGATTAGACTACCAACCAGGTCTCTTGCACTGACTGTATGAGCGTTTGGCCCAAAACACAGGTAAGCAAATAACTATCAGAACATCATTTCAGTGTGTGCTATTAAATGTGAATAAGTGTGCTTGAGGGCAGCTCAAAACTCATTTTCACTAGTATTAATAAGAGCTTACAGAATATAGCAACAGAAGTTACACTAGGAAAAGGGACATATTCCTAGGATAAGAAGGTTTGTAAGGAGTCAGTGCTGGAAACACAGCGCTTTCCTCTTCTCCCCTTGCCCCTGTGTTTGCCTAGAGGGTTTTGCCAAAACAATTAGGACCGTAGCATGAAGTTACAGGGAATTCTTTACTAGCCCAGCAAAAAGTTTGTCTTACGAGTTTTGCAGTCAAGTAAAGCGGTAGTTGACCTTAGGGTCTCCATTAAGCTCATATCCATATGATTATTCTGCCTAGTAGCCATGTCTCGGCTTACAAGCTAAACCATTGCAGCCAGTGAAAATGGCAAAAATGTGTAAAAGAAAAAAAAAAAAAAAAGGCAAAATTAACCCTTTCTGTAAAGCCTGACTAGAAATTAGTTGCAGTGAAAGTAGTAGAGGATCCCACGCAGGGCCAGCACTAGGCTGGTGTATTAGTGGAAGGTTGTACTGATACATAAGCTAGAGCAACTGAGAGGCCGATAGCTGCTACTGATCCTGCCAAAGCTCGAGGGAGGTCCGCATTAGAGCTTCTCTTCCATTACCACTTCTGCCAGCCCTGCAAGTGGTCTTTTCACATCATGAACTTACTGTATTCAGAAAGAGAAAGTGTGGCTGCTTCTGTGTGCCGTATAATTACAGTGTTTCTGTCACAGGATGTGCTAGAGGTACAAAAGTGTTGTAGTAAAGCTGAGGGGTGATGCCATTGCTCGCTATAGCTTTCTGAGGAGGGGCAGTGGAGAGGGAGGTGCTGAGCTCTTCTCCCTGGTATCCAGCGCCAGGATAGGAATGGTTCAAAGCTGCGCCAGGGGAGGTTTAGACTGGGCATTAGGAAGCATTTCTTTACTGAGAGGGTGGTCAAACACTGGAACAGGCTTCCTAGAGAGGTGGTCAATGCCCCAAGCCTTCAGTGTTTAAGAGGAATTTAGACAATGCCCTTAATAACATGCTTTAACATTTGGTTGGCTCTGAATTGGTCAGGCAGTTGGACTAGATGGTCATTGTAGGTCCCTTCCAACTGAAATGTTCTGTTCTAAACTGGATAAGGAAAAGGTGGTGGCTACACAACTCTGTAGGTGGCGTTGTCATGTGCAGTGACAATCAGGAAGAATGGAAGGGCACCTGGCCCAGCCAGCAAAAAGATCAATATCCTCGCTAAGCAGCCTAGGCCCACGAGCTTTCCCCACAACAGACACTTGTTTCTGCATGATGCAGGAAGCAGAATTCCAGAATCTTAGTGCAGGTTGGGTGCAAACTATTGAAGAATTCCTAGGCAACAATCTGGTAAAGACCTTTATCAAAGGAAATACACAGAAGCTGATATTTTGCAAGCTTTCATTGATCTGACAAAAGCATTGGATGTGGTAAGGTGCTGCGGTCTTTTCCTCATGGAAAGTCATTATCTGTTTAAGACAATTACAGTATATTTTAGAACTGCTTCATGTGAGTACAAAATGAAGTTCAACAGAATGATACTTCCCCTAGGACAACTCAAAGAGTACATCTTATAACTAGTCTTGTTTATGCTGGTCAGTAAAATGATGTATGTGATTACTGAGACCTTAAAATAAGCATTTGGATTTTGAAATTCAGGTGTCACTTATTCTCTGCAGATAGTCTAGTGGGTTCAAAAAGGCTAAATGAACCAGATAAGAATTCTTGATTATAGCTACACACAGGTTATCTGCTCCAATTTCTGATTTACGGCTGCTAGAACAGAAATTTATTTTTCTAAAGACAGCTTTTGATTTGGCTGTCAGATGAAAAACTAGGGCTGCTTGAGGAAACAACAAAAAAGAGTGTGTGTTGTCCCTCTGAACTGAACTCCTTGTTTGAGAGCTTCTTATTTTTTGGATGTTTCTGAGTGATAGTGAATGCCTGCTGAGAAATGGACTCAGGAAAAAAAGGCCATCACTGACGGGTGCTTTCAAGAAAATAGTCGTCCGGCATCAGGGTCGCCACCAGGTGTATTAAGGTTTTGTGCTTCTTTTGTCATGCAGGGTAAGTCTTTGGGAGCTGGACAGAAGGTAGAGGTCTGTGGACTGGAGGAGTTCTGCTATGGAGATGCCAGCTTTCCCTGCTTTGGAGGACACTGTGCAATGAGTTGATCGGTGGCAATGTTCTGATGGTACGTTCATGAAGGCATTACTAACTGAAGTCCAGCTGTGACAGAGCAGGGGCATTGTCCATTTGAACAAAGTAGGAGCGCCCAATTCCTGTGCGGTGAGGTCGAATGGGGTTACAGGAAGCACAACTACTGCCTGAGGGGCTTCTGAGGCTGTGAACATGCTCCTGACTGCTTGCAACATAGCACCTCACTCTTCAAGATCTCAGCCACATGTAACACTACAGGTAGGCCACCATTTTGGGGGAAGACACAGGTCTATCCAAACTCTTTGACTGGAAAAGCATTCCAGTCAAAGGACGCACCTGGCAGCAAGAGCGCATTGGCACGCATACTGAGTGGTGGTGTAGATCATTTACTACCTGTGGGCCTGGGTGCTCACCTATCCTTGATTCACCTATGCCTCGTAATGTTGCCACCCTCAGCTTTGAGGAATTTGTTCTAGTGACATCAAGAATGAGGTTAGATACTACAGTATTGTCTCTAATTTTAAACTTGCATCTTACTGTAAATAATAAGCATCTGGCTCCTTGGTTCAGAGATGAACCTATCAAAACCGTATTTGCTTACAATCTAAACAGAATTAAAATGTTGTGTGCCCAGATGCACCCACAGACATTTCGGAGGTGGAAAATAAATGTGAAAAGGAGATGAAATTATGCAAGGTTCTCTGGTGAACATGGATGAGGCTGTTTTGAGAGTTTTGTGACCTAAATTATCCTTTTTTTTTTTTTTCTTGGGTTAGGACAACAGAACAAAACACATGCTTATTTTAATATGGTAATTGGCAGCATGAATAATTGACTTGGACTGGCAGTGAATGTAAATGTGTGCTAAGATTATACTACGTAAGGCAGACCCAGGATATTCATTTTATGTGGGCAGTTGTCTGCAGCAAAAGGGCCACGTCAGGTAATTCAATAGCATCAGTGTTTTGAAGACTCACAGCCAAATCTGCCAAAGCTTGTCCGTCTGAGACCTAGGTCTCACAAAAATTACTTTTTGCGTCCCCAACTGCATTTCTTTATAGCAGTATAAGTCCCAAGAAGGTCATTTTATACCTTACACTTTTTCCTCCCCTGTGCTTACAGCTAAAAACAGCCTAAGTTTTGCATAGATCTCTAGCTCATAGAATGAGATTAAAATCCTCCTACTAATTCTAATATTAGTGGGTTCATGCATGCAGTATTTTTGCTTAATATCTTGTAATATGAATGTGAAAAAATGCACACTATTGTTCAGCTGGGAGAAAAAGTTATGGTCCATAGCTTTGGGCACTTACAGTCTTTGGGCCTCTTCCCTCCTGAAACAAAGAGGAATTTTACAGTTCTCTGTAAAAGACGCAGGACTAGATTCTAAATCATCTTACAAAGCATTAAGGTTCTATTAAAGAAATGTACTTTCACTAAGGAGCTGAAGAAAAAGCTGCCAGTCTAACTTATTCCATATAACCAACAGGGTGATTAAATGTTCCAAATATGCAGAAGTCAAATGTCCCATTTCTGCTTTAAATCTTTTCCTTTTATAGGCTGTGGGTTATACTCCCTGCTTTGAAAACCTGTGCTGTTTAGGAACAAGAATTTATTTACAGTTTTAAAAACTTGCAACTAATCTTGGATGAATAGGCTAAATTAACCTTTGGCAGAGAAGTTATAATTTTTAAGCCAACACATAACTGCATTTTGCATTAGTTCAGGAATATTGGGTACTTTGAGGGGTTAAGAATGAAATATTTTCCATGATTCATATCTCTTTTAGCTTGAAAAGTCAACAACTCTATTCCAATGTAGCCAAAAGGGGTTTTCAGTCCAAAATGTCTCGTTGCTTGCAATTAATTTGCGTTCTTGCAGTTAGGGTTTTGTATCCCAATGCATTAATGCATGAAAGCAGCTGCACAATGAGCAGTGCCACATGTTTGAGCTAAAAATAATCTGTGTATATTGTTGCTGCGCAAACAGTTGTACATTTTGGTCACTGAAGATAATCTCTGTGTTAGAACAGTGGAGACGCATATGGCAGAATCAGATACATATTGTAGAACTGTGAGGGGACATTTGCATGTGCTTGCTTGTGCCACTTAACCACACCCCATCCTTTTCTGTCTTGGCAGGGATGCTGAGTCCTATTATTTAAACCCATGAAAAAGTACAACGAAACTTTTAATGATAAATATACTTAGGCAAATGGAAACAACTTCTATTTTCCCTGAAATAAAGATTTTGGAACTTGCATAACTGACATGGTGCTTTAGGGAGGGGGAAACAAAGCTATGCTAGTTTAGAATTAATTTTGTCTTGCCAACATATCTATGGGAGGGGGAAAAGACACCCAACTGAAAATGGTACGCTTTCCAACTTACTGAGCTTAGTCCTTCTTCCTCTTACAGGTCAGTGTTTTGTGGCCCCACTGAAGAGTCTGTGCCTTTCCAGAAACTCCAGAAAATTAATTCTGATCCCTGTCCTGCTAAGGTATGTAGAGTGGCTTGTCAACAGATGACTCCTTCATCCAAACTTAGAGTAACCTTTGGGTCTCAAAAGCATTTGCTTCTACTTCCAGCCTTGCAGCTTAATCTCTGCTCTCCATTCTAAAGTAAATTACACAGAGGAAGAGTTAAATATTGTGTCTAAGTTTTTCTTTTGTTCCTTGTGTGAAATGAGTTCTGTGGCTTATGTCTTCTACTATGCACATCGGTAGCTCTCCAGTCCAGTACTGCACTACGCTATAGCCTGGGTCTTCATACATGCTGGAGACTGCTGATGAAGTGCAACATAATGGAGAAGATAATACCATTTTCCATTAGAAGACAGCAGGACTGCCAACTATCACCGCTCAATAGGTGCTAACTTCTTAGGTAAGTTGTCTGTCTTTATTTTCCAAGTTTCAGTACAGTGCAATGTGCTTAACTGTCAATAGCCATGACTGACAGGCTTCGGTGGCTGCCACTTGCGGCCTTTCAGCTGGGACCGGTGTCTTCAGTCAACCAGCTTGGATTATAAATTACCAGTGGAAATAAGACTAACTTGCAGGGATGGAGCCTCATCGTCTCATCTGGCAAGGTACAGCTGCAGGTGAAACCTGTACAGTATGTGCCCTGTCTGACCATAACAACAGAATGGGAATATAGTTGAAAGAACGTACTCAGTTATAGTACTAGAAGATAATTTATAATTAGAGAATATTATAATTATGGTTTATAAATGAGGTGCTTATAACCCTTTACCTGTCATTGGGTAAATGTCTAATATTTTCAATAGTTGTCTCCTCTTATATCTGTTAAATTGTGTATGTTAATATATTATCATGCTGATATATGTAATTGCTGGTTGTCTTCTTCCAAAATGAAGCAGCAATTGCATACTGACACTGGAAAAAGAGTGGCTGGGATCTTGCAGCTGAGAACGTATAAAAAAACAGGAAAGAGTCAGAGAAGTGTTTAGTTCTGCATTAGGAAGAAGCCAAGAGAGGGAGTTTTTAAGTCCAGAGTATTAGCCATACAGAGCTAACTTGATTTGTGATTAAAGAAACTGGCTGCTGTTGCATCCGTTCCTGAGAAAATGGGAAATGCAGGCATATATTCTCTCTAATTAGAATTGTAGCTAAACTTACTTATTAACTACTTCTGAAGGTGAAGAACTTCACTATTGACTAATTACTTGAGCCAGAAAGAGTGGTGGTAATTTGAGTACTTCTTATTTCAAACATGGGTCTCCGCTTTTAACTGTGTGTGCCTTTGTCTTAAAAAAAAAAAAAAGAGAGAGACAATAGTAGTATGTGCCCCTGAAAGAACTTGGAATGTACAAGGACTTCCACTCTGTATTGGCAGACAAGTAGATGCAGTTCTGGCATCTCATTTGTGCTCACTAGCCCTATACTGACAGTAAACAAACAAAAAAAACCTGTGTGCTAGCAAATTTTTTTGTTCCTACTTTTGCCAAGATGTGCTTGTTTATGCACTCTGTCTGTGCCAGGATTTTCAGTAACAATGGCATTAAAATGTACACTCTTCTCCCTTCTGTTATAACTGGTAAGCTTTTTTATTTTTCTATAAGTTGGCTATTTTAGAAATGCTGTTATCAGTTAAAACAGCTTCTCTTTTCTGGAATAATAGCATAGTTATGTATGTAACCCAAAAGTTCAGATTGCAAAAAGCTGTTATAATGTGGAGCTAGAGAAAAATATATGCTAAATTCATATATTAAAGATTTCTGTGTTTCTCCCTCTCCTTACCATAGTAATTTGTTTGGACTAATTTTAATGTACTGTTTTGTCCTAGAAATTTCAAGTTTCTAAATTCTGGATTTTTTTTTGGAGAGGCTTAAAGACCCCGTGTAGCAAGCATCTCTGTACCTAAGATTTCATTCTTACCCTTCATTTTATAGCACATGAACAAGGGAATTAAAATATTCATAAGCATAGAAAAAGGATTAGGATTCTTCAAGATATCTAGGACTGCATGTTATGTGCCTTCCAAGAAAATAAGTGGTAACTATTAACCCATGAGAACAACTCTGTTAATTTAGATGGATAGAAATTTTGACAACTAACCCGAGGCTTCAAACCCACGTATGCCGTGAGGAGTAGTGGGAGAGTTCGGTGACTAAAATGGAATCCAAACATTTAGGTTTCGAAACAGGTACCTAAATGCAGTCAGTTAATAAGCTATCGGTGTTATTTCTTTGCATCTAATCCTTCCCTTCTCTTGGGCTTAAGTGTCTCTTTATTTCACTCAGAATCCACAGCCTGTCTTTGTAGATTATCTTCAAACTTGTTTTTGAAGGAAGAATGGAAATCTGTTTTTTATTTAAAAGCGCTTCTTGATGAGGCTGCCTGTCCAGCAGGTGGGAGAATTTTGTCCTAAGCCTGAAGAGTGACTGAAGCAGAAGGATACAGGCTGTCTTGGAAAGTGGGCACTCTGCCCCATTTTTTTTGGAAGCTGCACCAGCCTGCAGGGTGGGAAAAAAATGCATTGTTCAGTAAACCCAAGTGTGATCGTCAGAAGGTATGTGACAATTTACTAGCTTATTGGTTGTCATCTGTCCGAAATGGAGACATTTCCTATTGTCAGCATTTCCTATTAAATAGTAGCTACAGTAATATATTTAGTGTTGGGAGCAGAAACTGAAAACTAGAAGCTCTCACCATTACCATTCCTGGATGGCAATCCATCACTCTGCAACAGTGAATGGTAGATGCATAAGCCTGAGAAACAGTAAGCAATGGAAACAAAGACACTCCATCTGAACAGATTAACAGAGAATGTCCTCCCCACATCCTTGTTTTTGCACAACAATATCCATGGTCTGACCACAGACACAAAATCAAACTTCCAGGATCTTGGATTCAGGGAAAACTTGTGAATATGAAGCCATCTCATACATGGAATAATCAAGAGGACTCAGTAAGTATATCAATGCTTTTGGCTGTGCTCAATTACGGAATATTTTTAGTCATCCTTTTAACTTTACTGGTAAAAAATAAAAGCGTGTGTTGACTCCTGGTTGCTTAAACACATTAGTTGCTGTTTTTACATCTCTACTGTTTTTACTGCCTTGGACTTCAATGTAGATATGCTATCATCTAATTTGCTCTTTTTCTTCTTCCTTTCCCCTATCCTTGGGAAACTCAGCCCTTAGGAAAATGAGATGCATATGGAAACATTCAGATGCCAAGATTCAGACAAAAACTTCAAAGGGGAGGGCTAAGGACTGAGGCATTTGGGGTTCCAGGATAGAGCACAGTAATACAGGGTTTTGAAAAATTTCAGTTTTGGATTCAAACATCTACATTCCTTTTCACACTCACATTAGGTACCTAAGTAAGACTTCTTTTTCTTTCTTTTTAAACAAACAAAAGGGGTTTTTTTAACAAGTATTTTTATATATACCCAAGTTCGTACTAATGCAATTATCTGTAAAATTGAACACGCTTAATAATAGTGTAAAGAAACTTTTGAGAAATTAAAAATTCCTTTTTAGACAAAGCATCAGAATACCATAACCAAGGCTAGATTAAAAAAAAACCCTTTAATATCTATCATTTCTGGTTCATAAAGAAATTACATCTTCAAAGCTCTGCCTCAGGTGCTGTCTATTGTTGTAGACTTTTAAGGCCCCACAGTGAAGGCTATCTTGCAGAAGGAGAAAATAGATCTTCCCTATTAATTTCAGTGTCCAGGACACCAGACGAGTGGCTTCACTGGTGGTTGTGCTAATTTTCCTCCCCTCCTCTTTATAAGACTGAGCTGACCTTGGTTCTTTTTCTTCATTGGAGCTGGAGGGGGAACAAAATAAAACTCTTCTTAATGGAGAAAGAGTTTGGGGTTTTAAGTGCGTTATATTCTGAGAGTGAGAATTTAACTGTTGGCTATGTTGGGTATTTTATCTCCTTAACCTGATGATTTTTGAAGTTCCCATTTTAACCAGCTTGCTGCCTTAGATGAGCATGATCTCAGCCAGTGATGAAGAATTTATTCAGTAGCAGAACATAGAAAATACACATGCTGCAGTGTGGAGCACGGCTGTCTAAATTCTTTTCTCTGTTTAACCTCAAGTGTTTAGTCCCTAAAAATTGACGATTACAGGGAACTAGGAGCATCTAATCTGGAGCTTTGGAAATATGTGATGTATTACATATAGGTCTCTAGGTTTTATTGAAAAGAAAGAAAAAATTGCTTTTCTTGCATGGAGCAAGAAGTGTTTTTTAAATTTTAAATAGGTATTAAATTTTAAAACATGATAGGAAAACAGTTTTTCTTACTGGTGTGTTAATACTGGACATCTTTTCAGCCCACACACTGTAATGCTAATGACTTTGTATGTACTTGAGAATTCTTTAGGGATAGTTATCTTGCAGAGTTGAGATAAGGCTGAAGCAGATTCCTCACACAACTGGATGTCTTGTCCTTCTGTAGATGCACTCTGTGAAGTAGCATAAGGAACAAGAATGAAGAAGATAGGAGAGCTGGGGCAGAAAAAAAGTTGTGAAAAGGGAACTCTGGGCTTTTGTTTTGTTTAAGGTGTCAGAAATAGCATGTGTTCACTTACTTATTCATCAAGATTGGGGGTTGGAACTCGATGATCTTCAAGGTCCCTTCCAACCTAAACCATTCTATGATTCTATGATTAGGCTTGTTTTTCAGTTTTTACAAATAGCATCTAGGGAAGTGCTCCATGTACAGACAACAATCATTTATTTGGTCACTGCTCATGAAAAAAATTACAGTGACCACTGTGAAAGGTGGGAGACAAGTAGTAGCCTATCAAACAGAAAGAAAACCAAAAAAAATAAATGGAGATCTGAACTGTTGGTTCCTGAACACTTTCAGAAAGCTGTAGCTTTCTAATAAAATTATGCATACAGTTCATACTGATTGGCTCTAAAGTGGTGTTCCTGTAGCCCAACTGCTGTGTGAGACGTTTCTCTCCCATAAGACAATCCAGAACTGAGGCGGTAGCTTGGCTGCTACAATCTAGCACTTATTCCCTTATGAAATGAAATGGGGTAATGTGGTTGGGAAATTATTAGCAAATTTAGAGCTTTCTGAAAAAGGAGCTGTAGCAAGGAGAGGTGTGAGAAATCACAAGAGAGCAATGGAAGTCGTTGGCCAAAACCCATCAGAAGGGAAGACTGAGCGATCGAAGAGGAGCTCCTGGAAAGCTGTGAGGACAGTCCTGCATCCGATGCTGGACGAGAACACTTCTGCAGTGCACTGCAAGCTCCTGGTGAATCAGAACAAGCGGTGTCGGGACAAGAGAGACAAATAATGCAGGTATCAAAGTAAGCAGTTCTGCTGTATACTGACATTATTAAAATATGATGCAAAGAGTTCGAAATGGAAGACTGTTCAAACCAATGTGTCAGTGCCAGAACTGAGTGTATCCCACTTCAGGAACTTGGGAGAGAAAAGAATGAAAAGCAGCATAGGTAAGGAAAGATTAAAAGGGGTGGGTTTAAAAGGCATAGAACTGTTCAATTTTTCTTTTTTTACGTTGAAAAAGCTTAATAAACAATGGGGCACTATGTGATCAACCTATGAATAGGAGCCGAAGCTCTTATCTGCATTTAGATAAGGCATGCTAAAAAGAATGGACATGCTGTGTCTGAACCACTTAGAAATGCTTCTTGGGAATATGAATTTGACCAAGAAGTAGGAAAACTAGGCTTTTAAAACATGAACAACTCTGGCTAGGTAAAATTGGACACTAAAGATCAGACTTGATTTTACAATGGCAAATAAATGTTTAATCAATAGATGGAAAACTATTTCTATTTTTTTTTGTTTGTGCAAATGAAAGAAATTAAGTGCAGGCAATGGGTTTGCAGTAAACAAGTTTGTTTCTATGCACAAACAAATAAGAAGAGTGTTCTTTGCAGCAGTTCTTCACAGAGGATAGTTTTTTGGGGTTATTTTCGTTGCTGTTTGTTTTCTTAACTGTGAATCTGAAAGGAATCTAAATATAGATAGTGTGGATCTGAATCAAAAAATATATTCCTATCAGTTTGTTGAATTGACAAGGTGCAAACAATTTTAAAAAAAAAAAAAGGCAATTTAAATCTGACTGTGAAATGTAAGCTAGTCAATCTAGTGCAACCTGGTTCAGGAAGAAAGGATGAAAACAAGCCTGGAGTCGCATTAGGAGCGGTAACGCATCTTTATATGGGGAAAAACAGAATACTATTAGGATGGTTAGAAAAAAGTAACTGCCAATGTGTTATAGTAGAACTAGAGTATTAATGGATTGTTCACTTTAAATCTTGCAAAGATTAGTGCTTTCTCCTGAGATACCTTACTGCCTGACCATGATTTCAGTGAGCCTAGATTGTGCGGCCCTGCGATCCCTTCCTGGGGGCTGGCAGCCCGTACGGCTCTGTTCCTTCCTCATGTTCTCTACAAATTGCACTTCTGAACTCCAGACTGCTAGGTTCAAATGCTGTGTCACAGGGGTAGCAGGATAAAGGATCTGTTTGTTCCTTTTTGTATTTGGAAAAGCAGAATGAAGAGAACGCTTTTATTAAAAAGGCAAAAATAAATGACCCTTTCCCAGGCAAGGCAAAGTAATGATAGCAAACTGGAATCAACAGCAGGAGCTGGAAGAGAATCTTTTCCCTGTTTGGCTAGCCTTCTCACATTTGAGTGCTCTCTGTAAATGAAACATTGCCAGATTTTTTCCATTCCTAGAGAATCTGATTTAGAGAGAGGGGTCCTACTCTATGTGTTATAACGTCAGGACTCAAGTGCATTGTAGCTTATCGTTCAGGGTGTTCCAGTGCTATGAGGTACTGATGGAGAAAACCCTACATAAATCGTGTCCTATACTTTGGAGACTTATTACTAGCTTCCTTATCAAATTCAGCCTCAGTAATGGGCCCCACAAGAAAGGTAATCTCTGTGATTGTTGTGCAGTAGAAACTAGACTAGCCTATTTTAAAAAAATAAAGCAATATTTTGAAGCAATCATTGCTCAGACTTGCTTGTGCTTGAGCAGTAATAGGTTAAGTCAGCTATATACTATTTCAGCTTTACACTATTTCAGCTTTTTTTTTTTTTTTTTTAAGTTCTCTGACCAGAAGAACAAGGGATAACCTATTGTCCACAGAAATTATCTGGATGTGAATAGTGCCATATAGCCTACAGAAACCTGTTGACCATTCAAACAGTAATAAATAGCAGATTTTTCAAACTTTTACTGGGGTTTGGGCAGGAGAGGGGGAAGCAGGGCAGGGGAAAAGTACTTAAACATCAGCCTTCTAAAATGTAACAGCTTCATTATGAATTGGTATACAGGCTGTTGCCAACACTTGTTCTTCAGCATTGGGTTTTTCCCCCCCGCAAGATTTGTTAACCTCGCTTCTGTCTTACTTTTGTTGCTGCTTTTCACTTACATTGCTTATTTCAGCCATGAACTAGCTGAGAAGTGTGATAATATGAATATTTACTTATGGCAATAAATATTTTGTGGTGTGCCAGCATTTTTTTACTGTACTAGCTGTGGGGATAAGAGCAAGGTATATGCCGAGTAAACCCTCTCAGTTTTGAAATGTAACTAGGAAAACTTCTTACCTTGTTACAAAGGAGAGGCCCTGTAGTTGGTTTTTGTAATATGATTATTCCTCTTTTGTTTCAATAGTAGAAAAGAAAACAGGAAAGTAAAATTTAACAATGCTGCTATAATTACTACTGACCCAATTTCCCAGAAGACTCATCACATAATGTAAAAATATCTGGAAAGTCTATTTTATGTTTAATATGGCTTCTGTCATTCTTAGAAGATAAGTAGCCATATCTGATAATAATATTGTACTTAAAATGTAAGTAAGTTTTCACCTAGTATAGTCTGCAAAGCTAGGAAAAAATAAATTGGTCCTATTTAACATTAAAAAAAAATTACTTAGCTGACAGAAATGAAGATTATGTAGCATGTCCAGTTGCTGTTGCTTTGAGCCATTGGCAGGAGCTGGTGTTTTCAAAGATGATGTAAATTAGTCCTTTTCCATGTTTAGAAATCAGTATAATGTAGGCCAGGTGCAGATTTCTTCTGCCTGTTTCCTCCGCAACCTACAGAGAGAAGGGCAGTGGCTTGAATAAGTCTGTAAAGGCAGTGTCCTGTTGGCCAGAA
Organism: Pluvialis apricaria; assembly: GCA_017639485.1. NCBI lineage: Eukaryota > Metazoa > Chordata > Aves > Charadriiformes > Charadriidae > Pluvialis > Pluvialis apricaria. The sequence goes on along the minus strand of CM030010.1, from coordinate 48,122,682 downwards.
CACCTCATATGATACTATGCGTTCCTCCAGATAAACGTACCTGACAAGGCGGTTACTTCTGAATACTAAAGTCAACATCTGTGCTTTCTGGGTTATGCAGCTATGGTGAAAGTTCTGCTACAAGTTTTAAAATTCATTTCTGTTTTGCTTAGGAAAATGGATGTGGCTCAGAAATGCAGTTTTGGTGTCAAAAAGCTAGGTGCGCACAGAATAATTATTCTTCATCATAGGTATAGTCTTTCTATGTATTACTGTGTATAAAGTAAGTGGTAATTAAACATTAATATTCCAAATGCTAGTTGGCTTACAAATTTAGCTCTGGCAAATGGATTGGGAAGTGACAAGGCAACGCACGCTAAAAGAAGCCTGGGGACTGAATTTGGTAGTAGAGACTGTTGCAGCCCAGACTTCACTGCAGTCCCCTGTGGCATGGTAAAGCTTACCCGTGTAGGTAGTCTTTCTATTCCTGTTTGCTGTCCACAAGAGAGTACAAAGGAATAGAATTCTAACATTTTATTCTGGAGTCCTTTTTGTAAATATAGCTAATCAATTAGAAATGTGCTTCAACAGCTGGAGCTATTTTATATACAATTTGAACAACAGTAAACAAAGACAAACTAGAGATGCCATTGAAGCTTTATCCACAACAAAAACTCAGTTTAGCACCACCTTTACGCTCTGGCTGCCACTGGCTAAGCTTTCAGAAGGCCAGAATGGGCAGGATTTTTGGATTGAAAAGCTGGATAGCTACAATGCCTGGACAGTCTGGATATTTCAGAGTCACGGGGAAGTAAAATCCTTAATTCTTCTAGAAATCCTGTCCCCAAAATTGTTTGAATTGAATACAGCTATTAGGTCCCCTAACTTGGGAGTAGGGTCTCCTCTCCTCCCCCCTCCAAAAATGCCTGAGCTACCTCCCTCTTGTCAGCTTTGTTGACAGTCTTACATAAAACACCTGCACACAAGTAATTACTGAAGAGTTTAAGTCACACAGAACTAAGGTATCCACTAGAAACAAAACAGGACCCATCTACTAACCTCCGGCTACTGAGGCCACGTGGGTTTGGCCTGAGAAACACAGACCTGTTTGCTGGTGGGTGGTGGAGGGCAGCCGAGTAGGTTGGTGGTGGATACAGCTGGGAACTCAGGCCCTCTGACACTAGAAAGTAGCCAAGTATGATTTCAGGCCCCAAACCTATGTACCAAAACATCTAAATCCCTTTGTATATATAACTTTGTTCTGCAGCCTGCAGACACAATAAATTGCACATCAACATCCACTCAGATGATTTTTCAGATTTGTTTGCTGCACTGTGATTGAAGCATCAGCATTCTACTAGCACAATATGAAAATCAAGTCTCATTTTCAAGTTTAAACATTATAAATACTCTCATCTTTTTCCTAGTGAGAGAGTTACTCGAGCAATATTTTAGAAAACTGTTTTCATTCACATGCCCTATTTCATTTTATTAAGCATTTAAGTATTATGGCTTAGAATCATTAGCAGCTGAAAAAGAAATCAGGATAAAGGCATTTACATTGCTTATTAGAACATGTTTTGTTAATGGAAAGTTCCCGTATGCAGCTAAGAAGCTTAAAACATTTTTGGTATTAAAAAAAGCAGTGGAACTACAAAATTAAGTAGAAAATTACTTTAAAAAAGAAAAATCTAACTGACCCAGTGTTATGAGAGTCTAAGAAAAGAATCTGCAGAAATACATACTGTAGACTTTGCGTAATAATTACCATGCATCAACTAACACTGCATGCAGCATTTCCTTCATCATGTAATTAGGGTTATTGGTTACATATACACACAACTCTGGGCAATGCTACAAAACACAAACCTGATGTTACCTTTTTTTGTTGGGTTTTTTTGTTTTTTTTTTTTAATACACAAAGTCAACTTAGTCAGTAGAACCTATAAATAGTATTTCACACATTGAAAGGCAGGCAAATTAAGGGCTTTGGCTTTTATATGCTTGTGTTCAAAAGGATGGAACAAACAAGGAAAAAGAGAGGATGAACAACTTCGTAAGTGACATAGTCACTCATTTGGGAGGATATTTTAACCACTATCAATTTAGCAGGACTAGCATCCATACTATCTTAGCTCCCACTTACATCTTTCCTGTAGCTATATATTTTTGTGTGTTTAGTGTTGAATGCTCTGGCCCTGTATGCTATAACATCAACCTGGGGTCTACTCCTTTCTTTGGCTTGCCAGCAAAATGAGCTTTGCTTTTCCCCTCTCGGAAGTGGGAGAAATTAAAAAGCTCCAGCCTTACTTTATTCGTTGAAAGGATAAAACATGAGCAGTTGCAAGTGGGTCATTATTATAACTACCAATAGTTGCTTTTTTTTTTTTTTAATATCCACACTGATATTGAAATATTCAAATGAGACTAAAGGTAGAGGAAGCTGATCCTTTAGGGGTGGTACTTAAAATGAAGTAACAAAAGAAATGATTGCATAAAAATTTGGTGTATAAGTCTTGCTACATATTGATATTTCAGTCTTTCCTGAGTCCCAGCCTTCCAAACGATATTTGCGTTGGCACTTCATTGTACTTTTCCACTCAGCCTCACTAGGGTTGTTGGGAAGGGATGTTATTTGGGAAGTTTTATTTCTTAAAATATCTCCCTCTTGTAAGGGAAGGCCAAACCAAGAAAACTCATATAGTTAGAAAATAAAGCAGGGTAGGGGAATTCTACAGCCAGTACCTGTGTACACACTATCTATCTGTTGAAAGTGGGAGACTTTCCTTTGAGAGGTTTTGTGGCTTTGAGCAAGTTGAGTGGAACACCTCTCTGTTATGGGACTATGAAAGATGTAGAAATCTCTTCTGGTGCGCCACTCTTAATGCTAGAGGCTCCGCAGTCAAACAGCGAGTATAAATAAGAGTTAGAAAAGATCATTTTGAATATACACATCACACAGGCCAGAGAATATTAGACTAAAAAAAACACCCTCCATCCCATAGAAACCACTAAATAAATGTTTCTTTCAGGGGAGATTTACTCTACTTACTGCCTTCAGCACTAGATCTTTTTTCAAACCAAATCTTTTTTCCTTTGCATCCAGAATAAAAATGAAAGAATTAATTAATTAATTAGGGAAGATTTCTCTGTCAAAACATTGCCAGTGCCATTACTACTCTGTCATTATCAACAGAATTATTTTCATGATGTTCTTTGCAAGCATGGAGAACAAATTCAAATGAACCTGTTGGAGGGAGTCCAGAGCAGGACCACAAAAATGATCAGAGGGCTGGAGCACGTCTCCTGTGAAGACAGGCTGAGAGAGTTGGGGCTGTTCAGCCTGGAGGAGAGAAGGCTCCGGGGAGACCTTATAGCAGCTTTCCAGTACTTAAAGGGGACCTACAGGAGAGCTGGGGAAGGACTCTTTATCAGGGAGTGTAGTGATAGGACAAGGGGTAATGGTTTTAAACTGAAAGAGGGCAGATTTAGATCAGATATTAGGAAGAAATTCTTTACTGTGAGGGTAGTGAGGCACTGGAACAGGCTGCCCAGAGAAGCTGTGGCTGCCCCATCCCTGGAGGTGTTCAAGGCCAGGCTGGATGGGGCTGTGAGCAACCTGGTCTGGTGGGAGGTGTCCCTGCCCATGACACGGGGGTTGGAACTCAATGATCTTCAAGGTGCCTTCCAACCTAAACCAGTCTATGATTCTATTAATGACGATTGAAGACCAAGAGATCAAGCACATAGGAAAATAATTAGATTATTGGAAAACAATGACCTCCCTGAGGGAGTATACGAATATGGTAAAAATATGTATAATCCCTCAGAAATCAATAAGATAAGAAGTTAGGCATATGCTACATTTACCATTATTTTTAATTTACCTTTTAGCAACCCACCACAAAATAATACTAAGACGTAATATATAAGAGAACAAAATTTCACCATAGGCATGTTTTCTAAAATTGAGAAATATATGGATCATGCTTCTCATTAGAATACATACACACAGGACTGTTCCACATGCTAGCAGATAGATAAAAAAAAAAAAAACACACCTACTTACTGATGATATACTTTTTACAAGCGTTACTCATTTCTGTCTCTCATCTCACCTTCTTAGACAGAAAATACCTTCCCCACTATGGGAACGTGTGTCAGATAGGATTATAAATGTTTCATTGGTATTCTCTCGTAGTGAATGATTGCATTCAAATACATTAGTTTTTAACAAAAACAATGTTCTCTTTTTTCTGTTCTTCTTTCTTTAGCCATTTCCCATCTGATTTGTTGGCTTTGGCTACAAATGCAAACTCTGAACTTTTACTTCAGAGCATATAACAGCACAGATTTTGGTGACAGAAGCCTGAGTGCCCAAACTGAAATTACAAACCGCATTTGGTGACAAGTATACAACTGTTAAGTCTTTGTTGTAGAGCCGGCTAAAGCTACAACGCCCAAGGAAGGATGTCGGTTTAATGTCTTCCTTCCCAGTCCTCCTTGCTGGCAGAAAAGGTGGTGAGATTTGCTACCAGCAACTTCAGGGGCTTCCTCTTACACAGCAACTACTGGCCAGGCAGGCGTGAGCGGGCAAGTAACAGTGACTTTCAGGGCTGGAAAGAGAGATTGCAGTGTGGCACAGAAAGCGCATTCGGTGCCAGACACATCGAGTCAGGGGAGATGGAAACACATCAAAGGAAGCCTCATACCCCACCCATACAACCAGCTTTTGCTCAGATCCTTATGATTTTGAATTACAATTTTCTGAAAGACTGAATTAGTTCCGTGGGAAGTCATACTTTTCCGGGAGGTATAGGCATAGGCTAGAACAGACCAGTTCACTGCTCCCGAGGCACTAAGAATGCACTGGGTTAATAGTTACCACATGCATTTACAAATCCCAAGATCCATTTCCCTCATCACTGAAAAAGTACTGAAAAACAAGGACATCCTGAAAAAGGATCTGAAAAAAAAGATACTGAAAAAGGTTTAGTCTCTATCAGGACAATCATTAAGCTGTTTCCCTGATGTGAAAGGTCTTGGGAAGAAGAGTACATGAAGCTGCACGTGCCACATCTTACAGAAGGTCTTAAACATCGTGCCCCTTGGTATAAGCAGAGGAGGAAGAACAAGCATCTTGTTTGACACACACGACACATTGCCATACGCATGTTCTAAAACCTAGAATGGCAAATTAGAAAATCCATTTGGATTTTATTCTGGTGTTTCTGAAAGTCTTTTGTCAGCTCTCAGTTGAACTTCTTGCACTCACTTGTGGCTCCAGCCAAAATCAACATCTAATTTTGTGAAAGTTTGATTTTAGTATAATTTCTTCCCTATGAAGAAATCAGTTAAACAACAGACAACTAAGCCAATCTACTGCATGTTGATGAGACTCTGACAATAGATTTTTGAACCCTGTTAATTGTGATCTGAAATTACAGTTTAAGTAACTCTGGGAACCCAATCAAGTGCATTACTGATATACTGATACAGTCTGGGAGTGCTACAGTCCCTTGCTCTGTAGCCATGAAGGGCCTTTACACCATGAATGGAAAACAAAATCACAGAACCCTTTGATATCGTTCCAATAAAGCCTCACCACATTCAAAGCCTCATAAATTCTGTTACTTGAAAAGCAACAGAACAGACTCACATTGCTTTCAGTAGAGGAGGTGCTGGAAAGGGCTTTCTTGTTTCAAGAACTTTTGTAGAGGGAGTTATGAAAACAATGGTAAATCTTCCCTTCGCATCCACTAAATATTAGAGTACAAAACACTTTTATCTGATTTCTGTTTATGCAATGGCATTACATTTCCAGCAAAGATGGTGAAAGCAACAAAGTGGTAGGGAAAGAAAAATTTTAAAAAAAATAAGTTTAAAATCACTTTCTTGAACAGCTCTGAATGCAGAAACAAGCAAGAATTGAGGTTTCCTCTCCTAGATTTAATGAAATGAGAAATCAAAACTGTTGCAGCAATTTGATTCTGAACAAAATACAGTGTGGAAGGCAATAAATGTTTGCATTTAACATTCTGCTCACATCTCATTCCCCACTCTAGCAGAGAACTTAGTTCTCGTTCACTGTAATAGTGTCCTTTTTTCATTTAGTTATCCGAGATACTCGTCTCTCTCTGCTACTACCTAGAAGTCTGTTGTTACTTGTGGAGAACAGGAAGTGTATTATAATTTGGTTTTCCACCGTCTTTTATTATTTACTGAAAAAAACTGCTACATCTTGTGGAGTCTAGAAAACGCATAAAAATAGAGACAACTCCCCTAACTACTGAAAATAGCATCTGAAAAACAACAACCAACCAAAAAACTTCACAACCTAGAAGAATTTGAATTTCCTTACATAGTATCACTGGTATATCTTTTGATACAGCCAATGCACAGCACTACTTCAACAGTACATATGATAGATTCTGAATATTAATATTCCTATCAATTATTAGATGCTTATTTATAACCATGATTTTTAGAGGCTTTTATTGGTAGATGCACGATATGAAAAGCAATTCAGAAAATGTCTTTTGCAGCTTCAAATATCAAACACACTACTAGGGAAACAGATTTGCCTTCTGAACCAGGAAGCAAAAGAAACAGATGTAAGACAGAACTGGTAGCAGAAGCATCTTCATGAAGTCATAAACAGAAATTATTATTTTCTCTACATCTTTCACCACTTTCTTTTCTGGACAGTCAGACTCCCAGACTTGGGGGCTTGCTGGTATACCATCCCTACGCTTGAGGCACATTGAAAGCTTTCAATTCAAGAAGAAATTACCGCATAGTAACGTGAATCAGCTTTTGCTAATGAACCCTACAAATTAAGGTTCATTTATATACATAAATAAATAACTTTCTAACATTACAGACATTATCTATACTTGAAACATTTTTGCACCTGCACAGGTGCACAAGACAAAATGAAGTCTAGTGCTTTTAGCAATTCTTGTTTTGGAATAAACACCAAGACGTCTGTCCCCATAATTTATTTTGTAAAACATGTTATAAAATAGTAGCCACTTAATTCTTTTTAGAAGAAAACAAACTTTTCGGAGATTTAACTTACATTCACTTAGCATAAATTGGGAAATATTTAATGATTTATCATGTGCAGGCAGTCTGTCTTTATACAGGAATATATGGTAACATATCACACCTACAGCTGAGCACATCACCTACAACTCAGCAGCAGCACCTCCATGATTGGAATATCTATTTACAACCTACTTCTCATCTAATTTATACAACTGGAACTCTAAGACAAACCTTTAAAAACCGTATGTAAAAAAATAAAATGAGAAGTGCAAGATTAAAAAAAGGGAAGGGAGCTAAATCCAGCTTTTCCTGCTGTTTGGGGTCATTTGACTTGATTGCTATATTCACGAGTGACACAGCAATGTTTGCGAGATGACAAAGACTGTACTTGAGTTTTCTGAGCCTGACCACCACCTGGGGCTACAGCGTACCAGAAATACAGACAGAATCCAAAGCTCCACTTCCGACATGGAATTTCACCCAATTGATGGCACCCTGACTGCTAACTTGATGTTTGTCTGAGGTAAAAAATGCTTTTCAGGCCTGCCCTACTCTTTGACTTTGCATAACTTACATGTCCCTGTAGAGCATATTTTATTCAGGGAGACTTTATGTGCTTTTGTGTAAGGTTCCAAGGACATGGTTGCATGTTTTTTTCTTTTCTTATTAAATTTAGTTTGGTCAGGTAAATCTTTAAAGTTTACTTTGTTCCAAAGAGTCTGCAAGGATGAATGATTACAATGTTTGAAAGCTCTTACCTATTTTCCTTACTTGTGCAGAAAGAAAAAAAAAAAATAAAATCCTTTTAATGAGAAATTTCCTGCAATGAGAATATTTTGAAGAATTGCATACAATGTTGTAACAGTGGCGTAAGTCAAACCATACACCAAATGTTTCACAATTTGTAGTTTCCTTTACTGAGCATAAGGATCATCTTTGAGCATAATACCTTGTTCTGTTTGGAGTTCAAACTGCTTTTCTAATATGTTAGGCCACTTCCCACAAATTTCACTCTCAGGAAGTTTGAATTGGCTGCATTTCCAAAGAGGTTTGAAGGATGCCAGTGTTCTCAGCTTTGTAAACTCAAAATGAACCTGTATTCATGTTTCAGATCAAATGAAGGGCTCAGCTTTTATATTTTATTTTTTAATCACTGCGGTAGCACTTTGGAATCCAAATATCCAGTTCTTGCTTTTTCCTTTGTAAGCGCTCACTGTTGTATTTTACCTACTCTGTCTACCAAAACCATTAGCTTCAGACTATTCACAGCAAAAACAGGTAAACAGGGATATTGCATTTCTAAATCAGAGGCTGGGGGAGAACTCTGAAAGGTTCCATAACAATAAATAGTAAAAAAAAAAAATATGTTAATGATCAGCTGAAATAGCTGATATAGTGTAGTCTCTCCAAACACCTGAACATATCCACTGAAACATGTCTCAAATTTACTTTTCTTTTTAGATGATACTTACTAAATCACAGAATGGTTAGAGTTGGAAGGGACCTTAAAGCTCATATAGTTCCAACCCCCCTGCCATGGGCAGGGCCACCTCCCACCAGACCAGGTTGCTCAAAGCCCCATCCAACCTGGCCTTGAACACCTCCAGGGATGGGGCAGCCACAGCTTCCCTGGGCAGCCTGTGCCAGTGCCTCACCACCCTCACAGTAAAGAATTTCTTCCTAATATCTAATTGAAAACCACCCTCTCTCAGTTTAAAACCATTACCCCTTCTCCTATCACTACACTCCCTGACAGAGTCCCTCTCTACCTTTCCTGTAGGCCCCCTTTAAGTACTAAAAGGCTGCTATAAGGTCTCTCCAGAGCTTTCTTTTCTCCAGGCTGAACAAACCCAACTCTCTCAGCCTGTCTTCAGAGGAGAGATGCTCCAGCCTTCTGATCACCATTGTGGCCCTCCTCTGGACTCCCTCCAACAGGTCCATGTCCTTCTTATGTTGGGGGCCCCAGAGCTGGATGCAGTACTCCAGAGGTGGGTGTAAGAGAGTAGAGTAGAGGGGCAGAATCACCTCCCTTGACCTGCTGGCCATACTTCAGATGCAGACCAGGATGCGGTTGGCTTTCTGGGCTGTAAGCACACGTTGCCAGCTCATGTTGCACTTTTCATCAACCTTGAGTGTGACAGTGTCAAATACTTTGCACAAATCCAGGTAGATAATGTCAGTTGCTCTTGCCTTATCCACCAATGCTGTAACCCCATATTAGAAAGCCACCAAATTCATCAGGCACAATCTGCCCTTAGTAAAGCCATGTTGGCTGTCACCGATCATCTCCTTATTTCCCATGTGCCTTAGCATAGTTTCCAGGAAGATCTGCTCCATGATCTCGCCGGGCACAGAGGTGAGACTGACTGGCCTGTAGTTCCCCGGGTCTTCCTTTTTTCCCTTTTTAATAATGGGGGTTATGTTTCCCCTTTTCCAGTCAGTGGGAACTTCACCAGACAGCCACAACTTCTCAAATGTGATGGATGGTGGCTTGGCAAATTCATCTGCTAGTTCCCTCAGGACCTGCAGATGAATCTCATCAGGTCTCATGGACTTGTGCACCTTCAGGTTCCTTAGGTGATCACAAACCTGGTCTTCTACAGCGGGGGGGGGGGGGGGGGGGGGGAGGGTGGGTGTTCTTCATTCTCCCAGTCCCTGCTTTTGCCTTCTGCAACTCAAGCAGTGTGGCTAGAGCCTTTGCTGGTGAAGACTGAGGCAAAAAAGTCATTGAGTACCTCAACCTTCTCCATGTCCTGAGTGACCAGGTCTTCCGTTTCCTTCCTGAGAGGGCCCACATTTTCTCTAGTCTTCCTTTAGTTACTTACATACCTATAGTAGCTTTTGTTGTTGCCCTTGATGTTTGAATTTAATAGTATACTAAATAGTGGTAATAACAGCACTAGCAGCAGCAATGTACTTGGCTCTGGAGGAACATTAACCAAAACAAACAAAAGAAAGAAAGAAACACAAAAAAATCCCAACCCATTCATTATCCCAAGGAATTCTAGAGCTGTATCAGTTCAAAAGTAAGTGTCGAAGTACAGATGCTCATGGGTATAACACAAAACAATAATAACACAAAAGAAAACACATTTGATGAGTAACTAAAAGTCTTAGGCCAAAATTCTAGCACAGCGCTACAGACCACTGCTCAGGCTGTAGATTTGACAGAGTGGATATCTCAGGCCCAACCAAGGACAGTCTGTTATTGTCTGCAGGTGGCTTTTCCTTGAGGATACCACTGACATTTGCCTTCAAGCTTTAATCTGTGCTCGTTACCATCATATCAGATGCATATTGGGCTATTTCCAGGAAGATATCTTTTCAGTAATCATTCAGGAGCCCACAGATATCAAACAAGGATCAGACCCTGTAGGTACCATAGGGTTGGCAGCCATGGGGGCCATCATCTACACAGAAATACTGTGAAGCAGCCAGAGTCCCTATTTTTAGCCATGAATTAACTGAAGACAAGGCTGGCTAACTTCTGTAACCACTCACCGAATTGCATTACATCAGTTTACTCTTCTGCAAGAGCACGGAGTCCTGAATTTCACCCTCCTTTCAGATCTTCTCCTCTCCTACTTATGGGCGTTCTCACCTTCTGAAACAAAAGTCAGTATGACCTAACTGTCAGATGTGTATTTAAGAGAATACAAGATTTCCATTCAGTCTCTAGATAGGATTCCTTAAATAGGGGGTGGAAAAACGTTCAGAATGAAAAAAGCACATGGAGCCAATGCTGCTGCCTACTGATTGTCAGCTGGTGTACACAGCCCATTGCACTGTTGGAGACAGCATAACAATCTCCCCCCAGTGACTGGAAGGATGAGCAGCTAAGCTGAATATATTGCTTTTGCCTTTATGCCTCACATATACCAGACACCACCCTGACATAGCCAAAGACTGGGTCTCTCTGAAACATATTTAGATTTAGCAAATTAATTACAGTATATAGCAACAAATGTCTATACCTAGAAATCAGATGGAAAGCCTTTCAGAAGCTTGAAGTATCTCCCAAATTACTACATTATTAAAAGAACTGTAGGGGATAATGTTTTACACATTTTCTGTGTTTATTCATTTGAAGGGTTGGATGTACGGGTGCTTTTAAAAAATGCTTTAGAAGAAATGAAAAGGAAACCTTAGAAGTCTTCAAAGAAACACTGCTACTACCAAACGTAAAACAGCACTATAAAACAGTCACAGTCACATCATTTAAAAGTTGTTTTTCACGTAACTGAGCTGCACTACAATAAATATTCTGGACAGTAGATGTCCTAATTGTAATTTGGCAATACCCTTTGGCTGCACCAACCTAGTTAAATAAAGTGTCACACAGTTATTGAGAAAAATCTGCCTTATAAGGCAAAGAAAATACTTCCGTTTGAGATGTGCAGTAAGCAACAAACATACACTATTAGGTTTAGCTTTTGAGACAAAACAAACATAATAAATGTGATTCTGCTAAAAGTTCCACAGTTGGGGTTTTTGGGGGGTTTTTTTGGGGGTTTTTTTTAACAATATTTGTAGGGTTTTGTTTGGCTTAATGACATGGACAGTTAAAACAATCCCTGAACTTTGTTAATGTGATGTTCCCAGTCATGGAATTTATCAATAAAACTGGTGAATTCATTCACAAGATACAAATAATACAATTAGGGAGACCAAAGATAACCTCCATCACTGATCAGTGTTTGAAAGGCAAATCCATTATATTATGTAAACACAAAGGTCAGATAAGCCTTTTAAATGTAAACAATAGGCCAAAAGTGCTCGAAGAAACCGAGAGCCTATAAATTTGAGACAATATACATAAATGGATTCAAATTGTCTCCATGTACATCCAACTCAATCTATCTTACCCTCCAGACTCAAGTTTTGTTGGCCAAATAAATGCAAGTACTTTTATTTACTCTACTGTAAGGGAGAAAAAGGTAAAGCAGGAGCAAGTGCTACAATTTAGAGTCCAAACTATAAATCGCTTTAGGTTTTGGAAAATATAAACCAGGGAATTGAGCATTTCTGCATAGCAAACACAAGGACTGGTTTTAGATAGATGCATGCAGTAGGTCCTAAAATAACTGACAGTTTGACTTTGTAGTTTTACTTCATTGTTTTTCCAAGCTATTTTGGAAACTTTTGAAATCTGTCTTCTCTGTAGAGAATAAATTTCAGTCACAAGAAAAAAAAAAAACAACCACTTATTCCACCTCTGCATAGGTCTTTTCAATAACAAGAGTCAAGCCAGAGTGTATTCAGAGGACGAGCTTATCATTGTCTAAAATTATCAAACATAGCCAAGAGAATTTAAGTGGGTTTAAAATGTCACATAAATAAACAATTGCTCAAAGTTTGAGAACTCCTTGCTCCTGGAAAATGCCAGAGATGCCAAAACAGCTTACATGGGTCAGAAGCAAAAATTCAATGAATTTATTCTCAATAAAGAAGCAATATAACAAAGGAAAAGTCAGATTTCTTGTCTGACAGATCCCAGAAATACAGGGAAACAAAAATATTTTAATATAGACCATCAAATTATTTAAATAAAAAAAAAACCAAGAAAACCCCAAATACTTGTCAGAGTTGGTACTAGATTTCAGACAAAAATATAGGGGTCAGGAAAATAGTGAGAGCAAGACATATTGTGTTTTTATCTGAACCAACTGCCCAGAACAGATTCACGTCTAAGTAATGGTCTTCAGCTACTAATATAACTTCAGTCTAAAGCTCACGCCAAAAGCACAGTAGTCAGTCTATGTTAAATGAAAAAATTTCTGCTCTGTTCCGATGAACTGTTTGACTACATGCACCCACACAAACACCGGTAAGTCTTGTTAACTAAAGCAAAGCGTGGTCTGAAAGAGTAATTACTGTTATTAGGTCTGAGCAAGGTCACTAGGATCTTTGGTTTTGAATCCAGCCTAAACGAAACCATCTAAGTGGGCTGTGTTATGATGTCTGTATTGAATACCTACAGATTCTGGGTGTTAATTCAGAAGACAACTCAAGAAAATAGCAAAACATAGGCTGCATCTTTTGGACCACACACGCTTTGCTTGTCAGATTATACTCGGTATTTCAGGCTGGTGAACCTTATCAGCCAAGATGAACAGATTCAGGGGGCCTGGGGTGGTAGCAGAAAAGGCTCACTACCATAAGCTTTTCCCTTACAATCCCCTCCGGTCACATCCTCACAGCTAAACAGTTCTCTCTTTCAGTAAGTCACGTGACAGATGTTAGCTGTTAACCCAGTTTAAACTATTTTTGTTTCTTTTCCAGTACGTTCTGATCAGCAGCATGAACCACAAATAGTCCCCAGTAACTGGTGAGTGGCAGATGCCCAAATACCATGTTTTTCATCTCCTTTCAGTATCCTTGACTCATGTATCCTGTCTGAGCTAATGTTAGTTCCCTGATTGCAGCGTGTCTGCATCCTTGGACTCTCAACAGGGACCTGAGCCATCCCAGACAGCTCACTACTTCTACAGACTCCAACTTCACTGTGCTTTTAGCGACTGTCTCTCAAAGCTACCTTTTTATGCCAGTTTACATCTGGAATCTCTGGATTTACACTGGTATAGCAGTCCAGTGCTTTTCCTCTAATTTTAAAATCATTCTAATACTATTCAGTTCTGACTTCATTTGACCTCTAAGAAAAAAATGAGGTACCACCACTAAAAGTTATACTCATCACACTACCATTATTACATTATCACATTCTCCCACTTCAATGAAATGCCCCAAAACAGATCTGAACCAGAAAAGACCCATTCCTTGTTTGTGAGGTACTTGTGTCTTTATTTCCCTGATACTCTGAAATTTTCCTCTCCAAATTGCTGTCATGTTCTAGATACTCTAGCAGTGATTTCACATTGGGTAAGACCACTTACATCTCTACAAGTATGAAGTATGAAGTGCAGTGAGGGCTAGTCCAAGGTGCTGAGCTTTGAAAGTAAAAGGATGCCTGTTAGAACAGAAGGAAAAATGAAAAATGAAAAAAGTAGATTTATTTTTAGCTCCGATTCAGGAAAATCAGCCAGGAACAGTAAGAAAAGAACATAGTTGCCAGGTAGCAAATTGTCACGAGCAAGTACCCTAGCTGTGGTTAAAGTACAGAGAGTTGCAGTTCTGTTGCAAACTCATTAATAGCATTAACTTGGGATGCAAAATAGTTGCCTTTTTTCCTCCTTTTAAGCCATGCAGTTAATACAAAACTCAAATTAGGGTCATTGCCTTTATTTTTATGTGCCACAGCAACAGGGCAAGTGAAAATACACAACAGAGCTGGACAAATGCTTTACTAAACTACTAATTTCAAACTTCAGTTGTGTTCACTACTGTGTTCAGTTATTTACCTTAGAGCCCTTTTTCCTTACCAACAAAAACATTTCCCCCAAGATCTTCCGACAGGGCAATATTCTTACCTCTGTTTTACAGAAGAAGGAACCAAGATACAAGGTCCATACAGGAAGTCCGTGGCCCAGCCAAGGCTCCAGGTCTCCTAAGACCCAGTTGAACACTTTGACCACAAAGTCAAGCACTTTCTGCTTTGTAGTCTTTTGATTTTTTCTTTCCATCATGAATGACTAAACTATAAGGAATCTTTGTCTAAAGAGCAGCCTTTAACAACAAATACATGCTTAAGATTATTTGCAAAAACTAATCAAACAAGCTTTTTAAGCAATACTTGAGTCTTACCCAATTCCAACTGGGTATTCAAAGTGTGCAAGCTTCTATGAAACTATAGGCACTTAATGTTGTAAGCATGTTCAAAAGTTAACAAATATGAACTCGGTGCCAATGAAGTGTGCTCTAACAGCCTATAAGCAGCATACCACATAGCTGTCTTTAGTTTTCAAAAGATTGCGTACATTATTTTGTGCAATGAGGCAGAAGGTACAAGGCCAGATGTCTACAGTGTCCAAATTCAAGTTTATTTGCTTAAGTAATGGACTATACATCTAAGCAATAATTACCTCAATAATTAAGTGGGTGGAAGACTGTGTCTCACCTTAAACCATGACAGCAAGTGAAGAAACAGTAACAGGAGAGCAGCAGCTGCATACTCTAACACCTTGAGTAGAAAAGTTACTCAACTTGAGGCAACAAATAAAGGTTTGGTTGGTTGGTTGTTTTTTTAAAATCAAGGATGATGCTATTATCCCAAGGTGGTGTCCACCCAAAAGAAACAAACTCAATCAATGAGAAACCTCAGGGCAAATGTGAAGGAAGGAAGTAGTGAAGCAGGAAAAGGGATTCAAATATCAAAGATCACATTTAGTCAGGTATAAATCATACCTTAGTGCATCATAAACTTCTGTCCTCCTGGTTGGGAAAGAAATTTATCATATTTTCCTTCTTCCATGGGCTATTTCTGCTAATTACTCAGAGTGTTTATTCTACCTACCAATGGGCTGTGGAGGCGTTAGCCACTCTATCACCAGGCAGAGTGCTCATACACAGAGTGGAGTTGTGCTGCAGAGTTCTGGTTGCGCAAGGCTTTCTCTTCTGCACCAGGGAAATCCAGTAGTAATTCTACTGTTGAGACATTCAAAACCAGTACTAGCCATCCTCTAGTGATGCTGTGATGACCATGATATATAGTTCTTCCTCAGTTCTGTTTTTAAGCACTGGGCACTCTCCTTTATTTGTGAAACAGTAAAATCAACTTTCATATAATACCATGTTTCTGACCACACCCCTCCTATAAAATAACACAAAGTTACTGATGAAGCAGTTTAGTTTACAATAGTGCAGTTCAACACTGAAGAAACACAGAGCAAAGTAAGATGATAAATATCACAACCCGCTTCACCCCAGGAAATTGCTTAGGGTGTGCAATTCACACTGATTTCTACTCTGATTTTCACACACTACTGCTGAAAAGTCACAGTGGAAAAAAAGAGAAATTAGTGTTTTTCATTCTGATTTGAAATTGTTCAGAAAAGACTATACTGGAATCTATGCTGCACGTCTGAATTATTCAGATGGAGTTTAATTGCCCACTTACTTTGTGAAAGGAAAGGATAGCTCATAGCCCTCTTGATAGCTGAAAGGAAACCATCAAAGATGTAGGAGAAAGAATTCATTGTATTCCTCCCAGTATTTTTAAACCTCCCTATTCTTGAATCAAAGCATAGACTTCTCTTGATTATCCGTTCAGCCCATTTAGAACGAATGTGTGCAGATTAAACCAAGAAATCTCTTCTCCCTGGCTGTGCAAGCACTGATCACAATAGCAGTCCCTAAGACCCATAATTTTCGGCTTCATTACAAAAATTTTGCAAAGCTGTATTTAACAGATCTCAAAGTTGCACACAGCAGAAGTCGATCCTCTCTCTAAAGTGAACACCGCACCAAAAAGAAAAAGGAAAAAAGTCTTCCCAAAAAGAAACCCCTTTTTAAAAAAAACACAACTTATTTCTTAGCATTATAGTTACTTCTTAGTTAAGCTAAGTTTTTATATAAAACTGGTTTAATATAGGTGTGACTATCTACCTATCTTATTCTATAGGTTTAGTGTGATAGGTGTGATACCAAACTCAATATGAAGCCCACAGAAATGAAATATCTTGCCTACAATTTGTTGGCATTTTATTTTTTTTTTGCCTGTGTTTGCCATAGTCTTTGAAATCCACTGCCACACAACCTTGATAATTATTAGCCAAAGCTTTGCCAAAATAGCTGTTAAAAAATGCCCTTCAGATATAGAAGTGTTTCGAATTAAGTGTTTTGTGATTAAAACCAAAAAGTAAAACTAAAACATTACAGTTTTAGTTCTTGGACATATTATGCATTCAATCATATTACATCTAATCAAGTGTCAATAGTTTCTCCTTGGAAACTCTTCCCAGTCCATTGTAGAGAGTTTTCCAGGAATTGACTTGCAATGTTATTGTATGGATATTTCTCCATATAGGATATGGTTGAAATACTCAAACTGCCTAAGGACCCAATTCAAATCTTCTGCTGTTTGCAAACGCAAAATGACAGAAATTGACAGCAGTGTGACATTTTACATCAGCTCAACTCACACCTGAGTATAGAGCACATCTGAAATTATTCTGAAACAGTCTGAATATTACAGCCAATTATAGTTATTTGTATCACCGCTAGCATTTATAGGTATATTTTACCTTGCACTTATCAGGGAACGCAACTGTTTACAGAGATGCGGGATGCCCACATTCATCTTACTCAGAGCTTATGGTATCTATTTCTGTGGGTGGTTATAAAGTGTTTATTTATTGCTGCACACAGCTGATCTGATTGCTGTCAGCGAGTCATACTGCATACTGATAAAGTTATTATGGAAGTCTGGGAGCAGTAGCATATATAGGACTGAGAAAAGCTTACTGGTTTATGTATTCACATGAGACTGTATGCAACACTTGTTTAATCAGTAAAAGCCAAAACAGGCCGGAATACAAACTGCTGTTTTCAACTTAGTCCCAAGAATGTTAAGAATTTAATTTTTAAGATTTATACATCTGTCTTGTCCACAGGGAGCAGGAGCCCTAGCAGTCTATTGCTCTGAATTCCAAGATTGCTCTCATATCATCTTATTAATAAAACTGTCAGTCACAACACTGATCTTACAGTTTGTTATAGATTTCTTCTTTATTTTTCTATGGCAAAAAGCTCACAAAGACTTTTAGTTGATCACCTACTGTATGAAGAATGAAACAGTATCTAAGAGTAAAAAGTGTGTTTAAAATCAAGCTGTATTTTAAAACGTTGCAGGGGAAAAAAAGACACAAGCTGTTGGAGACAATGAAAGTTGCTAGTACGTGGCAAGATCTATCAAAGAGCAACCTATGGGTGGTATCGGATATGCATTCTCCATTGTTTATCACCAACTTCAGAGGGACTCCCTATAAAAACAAAGGTCCTACATGTGAATGTCAGTTAAGCCATACCAATAATTATCTTCTGGAGGAACAAAACAAAAAGTGTGTTCACCATTCTATAACAAATGGGACTTCCTTGGCTAATGGAGTCAGGCAAATCTTAAAAAAAGGGAAAATATTTATATTATACATCTACATTTCAAGCTGGAAAAGGGAGGACTGCAGATTCAAGTGCCTTAATCACATCACATTTTATTAACACTATATCCTGGTTGGTCAGGTACCAACACTTTGCAGCATTACTTAAAAGCCTCAACTGAATATCTCACCACAGTGCCTGGAATTTTATTCACATCAGCAGAGCTTGGATCTTCATTACCTCTCTGCACATTATGCTGCAGGGCAATGACGATCTCTTCTGATCTGCTGGAAGGTTTTGTAACTCTGGTGGTGAACTCATGTCAGGCTTATTTTTACCAGCATCATTCAGGAGAGGGCATTTTCTGGTGGAGTCAAGTTAGCTTCCCAGTAGTCTCGTTTTGAGCAGTCTTCCCACTAGTCTTGAGCACGTAATCCAGTAGACCCCCAATTCTTTACACATGCTTCCTTTTTTATACTCTGCATAGTCTCACTGAATTTGAAGAAACCTAAATCTCTGCAGTTGTTGCCATATACTGTCACCTCAGATACTTTGCAACCAATTCACCTGTGATTTTGTTTTCTTCAAAGCAACAGTCAAACTTTTAAGTAGGCTAAATAAAACCAGTTGGTATAGAAAACAGCATAGAAAGCCTAAGACGTTTCCTATGGCAGGAAAAGTATTAGACCATCTTAGAGAAAGCAGTAGTATATATCAATTTTAAGTACCACAACTAGGCCAAGTCAGCAAGCTATCCAAAATTTAATATAGGAACAAATGCATAGGCAAAAATAGATGAATGTTTGTTACATATGTCCTCCCTCTTGCATGGCTGGCGTATAGACTTAAAAGTGTAATAGCAGGTTTGAATCTAAATAGGACACCATTTGGTCTACTCTCAATGCTCTGAGCTATCTGATATTCCAATTCTCCCCACAAGATTTACAAATCTCTCCATCAGAACCTCACTCATTGCGGAAGGGGGAGAGGAGGTAATAGAGTATAAGTGTTTAGGAAGTTATCACTCTCTGAATTAGCTATATTTCACATGATTTGACCATGAATTTGGCTTGTGAAACTGAAGAGACTCCAGCTACCGCTTCCCATATAGTAGCGGCAGCCTGCTTTCCGTCGCAAAGTTTCACAGCTCAAGCCCCAAATGTTCTTTGTACACAACCAAGTCAAGGTTCATCACTTCAAGGCTTCAGTAGCATCCACTGAATAACCAAAAACACAGAAGTAGGTGCAATTATCATTCAGTTACTGTGAGGAAGATACAGAAGGTTGAATTCACCACAGTCTGAGTTTTTCAAGACAGCATGATGAAGTTACATAGACAACTTGGACTGATTTTCAGTGGGGATGAATGCAGAACTTCCTTCGAAAGGGGCAGACAAAGTCTTAGGGACTGGGAATTACCCGCTGTATTAGCCCTATACCTATTCTTTCAAGGAGAAAAGCATTAGTTTTGTTTTGTAGAGGTGAATAAGCACAAAAAAACCTTAAGCACGTTTAGAAGCTCACCCACAATAATCAAAGTAATACCGAGGATGTTCTGAGCGCTGCTTGTCTACTGTTTCTGTACGAGAAGAAATAGCATCATTACACAGGATGGGGAAAGGAAACCTACCTCCCTTAGAAATAGTTCTTAACCAAATATATATGTGAAAATACTCTGTAGATGTGATTAGGAAACTTATGTTCTGACTTGTTATTTATCACTGCTGGAATTAAGTCATGCTTTTTCCTTTGAGGCCTCAAAGACACTGTCAACACCAAAATGTTTTTGTTGCTTGAGAAAGAATTAAACCATTTACTCAATAAATCATTACAACTATTTTGAAGAAATTAAATTTTAATTTGAAGCCAACTGTGGAAGCTTTTTTTTTTTTTTCAGTCTAGTGCTGACACAAGCAATTAATCTGTTTCCGTTCTTTATTTCTATTCTCATCAAACCTCCCTAGCTCCTGGCTGTGGGCTCAGAGTCATTTCTTATTGAAAGACTGTTCCTTGTGCTGTGCCTGCGACTTCTGTAAGGAAGCCACATTAATAGTTTCTGGGCAAGAACTGAACCTAAAAGCGGTGCCTATTCTCACTCTCAGTCGCTGCACTGGGCTGCATTATCAGAATCTGTCTAACAATGAAGTCTAAACACACTTTCAAATGAATTATATAATTATACCAAAAACGTCTACACCATATTCTGTGGACCTAGCTGAATTACAATCCTAGTATGACATGTCTACACAACTTACTAAATCTTCCACATTTTTGTTTTTTTTGCAACAATAAAATTTTTATTTGCAGGTAAAACCATAAAGTCAAAGTCATTTCCAGATGAAGTGCAGAATATCAGCAAATAGTAAAAACCGTGAATTTCAATGAAGAAATATCCACTAAAAAGAATCCTAAGAATCCTGTCCCTGTCCTCTTAGTTCAGCCTACATACTGTGAGTGTAACACATTTTGAAGCAATGGAAGTTTTATATACTATCATCTCTTATAACGTTGCCAGCTTCAAGTATTCCCTACAATAAATAAAAGAATTTGTATGCTGTTCTCAGAAACCTTTGTGAGTTTGTCTTTGAGATCTAAACATTAATGTTTTCAGCCATTCTTAGTGAGTTCCTTGCTGTTCTGTTGCAGCACACAAGATGCATCTTTAAAGCCTCAAGCCTTCAGCCACAACACATCACCAAACCTGGCAAGACTATTGTTGATCCCACACATCTGAAAACCATAGCTTCAGAAAACAAAACAAAACACCCAACCAAAACCAACCAGAAATTCTCACTGCTAAGTTTTATAACATGTACTATATATGTTTGAAAGTAATTTTATATATAAAGATTACACTGCTAACTTTGCAGCTCATTCCTATTTTTATATACTATGCATAAGGCTAATTCACATTTTCTCTTTTAAACAACCTGAAAAAAACCTCAATTTTTCATCAGAAGAAGAGTGTGTTTTCTGCAAGTAGTACAGACTTTAAATGACAATAATTTTGGTTTCTAGTGATTCTTTGCATAACAACTTTTTGTAAAAATAGGTGAAATTTAAACCACTGGGAGGTCTTTATTTTCATCTAACTTATAAACGACAGAGGGGAAAGAAATCCAGGCAGTTCCCATATTATTTTTTGGTACTGCTTCAGAGTACGTTATATTCCTAGACTGCAAGATCAGAATGGAAAGAACATTTTAATTTCCACTAGCAAACACTATCACTGATCACCCCATGAAAAACTTGCTTGTACTGCTGTAGCATTCTGCACCACAGATCCACACGTCGCTGGTCAAATGACAGTACCAGTATGGATTTGATTAAATATGTTTCTGTGGAGTATTTTGATTGCTCCCTCTCACTGTGGTGAACGGTCTAACAAGTGCAATGCTGCTCCATGTGTTACCTAAACGGCTAAAAAGCCTGAGTTCTGATAGGTGCTGTAGCCTGGCCTTGTCAGAAAACACACAAGAGCAGATATTTCCACATCCTGTGGAAAACAAACTAGCGGTTGATTAGCTTCTGATACCCTGATGGTTGGTAGAAATACATGAAGCAGTAGTCTCTGCCACCAAAAGCCATATAAAAGTCCATATATTCAAGACATAAGACAACAGATGGGTGCATATAGGTACATTCCCTGCTGGCTGTCATGCAGGGTTATTATGCGGTGCAAGAGCCAACCTCCAGAGCTAGCCAGCTTCCCTTCACTCTGTTTATTCAGTAATGTCAGCCTCGTGTTTGAGCTAGGAGCCTCTGCTGTGGCAGCAACTGTGTCATTGTTAAATAAGTCAGGCAAGGTTAATTACCAGTGTGTTTATGTATAAAGATTATCTGTGACGAGAAAGACAACTCAGGAGAAGTACAGTGTGACTAGATACAGGTAAAACACCAGGTCAGTTGTTTAAGCTTTGCATTGCTGTAGAAGTAATTTTCTATCTCACGAGCACAGCTATCGGAGCGTGACGTTTGCTTTTAGTTGAGAAGCTGATTCACTCAATGTTACATTATTTAATCAAAAATCAGCATCCATACAGCACATACTTTTTCCATTACAGGCTATGTTGCTAGGTTGGACAGTAACTGCATAGCTCTCACATGCAGATGTATTACAGACCTATAAAACATTACCAGAGTTTACTGCGCCTGGTGAGGATGCTTTTGTCACAGCTTTTGTTTTAAATCCAGTACTGTGTCTGCCTCCTAGGGCCATGAAGTAAGTCTCTTTAAAAAGAGCTACAGATTTATTCTTCCACTTTGAATAAGTGAAAATGTGTTTTGTTGAAGCCTCCTGAGAGTAAATGGATTTACTATAGAATCCCCTTTTGTTTATGGGTTTGATGAAAGCATTCGGCACTTAATGATTCCCAGGCTATCCCCAGTTTAAAAAAGAAGAAATCAAGTGTGCTGAGTGTTATAATGCTTTCCACTAACCTCAAAGCAAACTTAATATAAAGACTTGCTTCAGGTGTCAACTTAGTATGGAAGTGCAACGCTTACTTATTTGCCCCTTCAACATTTAGACTCAGTATAATGTCACATTTTGTTATTAAAACAGAGCTAAGGAGTGAGCCTATCCAGGTGGCCACCTGGAATCCAAACTTTTTCCTCTGTTTTATCATCTACTACTTCTCCCATCTTCAATTTCTTCACAAAACTTTGCAAAAATTATTGAGATTACAGGCAGGTACTAAATCCCCACAATCAGCCCTGTAACAGAAATCATTGCAGACTGAAATATATTTAAACACAATGAACTTCCATTAGATTATTAAACCACTCATAAGAGATTGTTTTATGTTCCTCTACCAAATTGGTTCAATGAACAGAACTTCTAACAGAAAGCTACTGACACTGTATATGCACACAGGACAGAATAAATTGACACTGCTGAAAGGCTTTATGTAGGGTTAGTTAACAGCACTGACAGCTTTTGGTGAGCAAACACTATATACACTGAAGCAGAGAAATAGTGAACAAAGCTATATCAACTTTTAGGCCAATACTAATTATTCATAACAAATGACCAGGAATTAGCAAGCTCTTTAACACACAAACATCACCTACAAATCTCAGAACTACATATTCCCACTTGGAATAGTCAGGACTTCTCCAACGTAATTATTTTAAATGTAAAAACCAAATTTTCTCAGAAACTACCAGCCACCAGTGTTGTCCCAGACAATCAATTTCTTTTTAAGAAAAGCTCAGGGATAACTTGCTCATCTTACCCTATTCTCAAGCCAACACATTTCTCCCTTTCAGCATTTGCTCCTTCTCATCAGCATCTTAGGGCTCTGTTCTTAATATCAGTCAGATGGTTCATATTTGTTGAATTCAAAGCATTCACTTGCAGAAATTACAAGACATGTCCATGTTTATGCAGAGTACACGACGCAATGTGCTAGCTCTTACTCTATTATTCTCAGTCTATACGGTCATCTACAGGGAAAAAAAAAATGTCTAAGGCCATTTAAGAGTTTATAACCTTTTACAAAGGCAGTTCAAATTGACTTCAGTTAGGCCCCTTCCACACAAGAAAGCTACTTTATATTTTTCCTTTCAGGGGAACAAACTTTGTACTGAAGACATTTATGTAATTTTTTATTTGTATGAATCCTTCAACGGGAAGACAGGCACCATATAACATGACTGGGCATGCAGAATTACTCTGCTAAAAGAAGTTATTCTGTCTCTAAAAATATGAATAAATGAAAAAAAAAAAAAAAGAAAAGAAAAAGGATAATCATTGTGTTCTAAGATTCTTTCTATCCTGGACAGCTTTAGTCTATTCCCTGTAATGAATTGTTGACAACTGACTATGAATAGAAACTAAGCAAAAAACAGATACACATTTATATACTCCTGTGATTTCATTGAAGCTTTCTGCTGTCACTGCATACCTCTCAAATCCAAGAGCTACTGAATATTGAAGTTGCAGCAGATTTGATTATTCAAACATGCTTCAGCGGTTTACCAGCTCTAAGGGAAAAACTACATTAAACTCTTCAGGTAATAATTTTCTGAAACCTAAAATTCTTGCAATCGTGGCCTTTTTGCTTCTATTTCACAAACAAAAAAGAGTTTACAGTGAGAAACCTTTGAAGTACCTCAGGATGTTTCTTAATGCAATCCATTAGTTATTTCGAGAAAACCAATGATTATAATTCTGACACTGAACGCAGCTTGCCTCTTGCTTCATTGCATTCATTATTATAGTTCTTTTAAAAAGATATGATGCACTCATGGCAAATCCATCCTAACTATGAGACATCCACTTGATTCAATCACCTGTCACTGACCAGTCAGAGCGTCTTGTTTGAAGTCATCAGTTTTAGAGCCATTTGCAAAAGTGCCACAGGCTTACAATCTCTTGCTTAGGGAAGGTTTCTAAACCGCCTGTTACCCCACACCATTTCCTTTCATGTACTTCGAAACACAGCAGCAAAACTGAGGTCAGAATCATTTCCAAACTAAAAAAAATGAAAAAACAAGCAAAATAAACATAATTTTTGGTCTGTATAACATTTCACCCTAGTAACTGCCTCCTTTGATGCAGTTTAAGCCTGCTTCCTACAAACTACTGACAGTCCCCAACTTACTCCTTAGAGACATCCAAAAGATAACGAAGGCTGCAGTTTTACACGCGTGAGCCATTAGCCTGGCCGGTTTACAATCAAAAGGACTTGCTCTCTCCCTTCAGACAGCCTCAGTTCCCACCACGCCCCTCCACACATCAGTAAGTCAGATATTGCCAAAACTTACTTCTCTATTTCTTCAGCTTAGTTTCCTATCGTATTAGCGAGTAAGAGCAGCTCACGGGAAGGGTCTATGCCCACGGGCAAGTGATGAGAGCAGCACTTCTGGTTTACAGCAGCAGTGAACTTAATTCATGTTATAATTCTGCAAGATGCAGTAACATAAGAAGAAAGACAAGCCAGCATCTTAGGGGTAAATAATCCTACGGAGACATCAGCTCAGTATAAAATAAGCCTACATTTTCATTTTGAAATGGGAGTACAAGGGAAGCACAACAGTGCAAAGGGAATAATAGAATTAGTAAGAGATAAAGTGAATACAACAAGGATTATCAGAATTTGTTTCCACACAAGAAACAACTAAATTAATTTTTTTCCTGGCAAGGATAAGATTGAAGTGTAGTGTGACAGAAGTTCATAAAATCGCCCGCACTGTGAAAAGTGTGTGGAAAGACCATTCACTGCCTTTTGTAAAACACGAGTTACAGACATCAGAGGAGGCTACCAGGGTCAGACTAGTCAGAACAAACCAAAATGGGGTTCTTCACACAGTGTGATGGAGTTAAGCTTGATGCCACCAAACACTGTAACTACTCACGTGCATTTGTTGGGTTTTTTTGTTTGTTTGGGGTTTTTTTGTTGTTGTTGGATTTTGTGGATTTTTTTCATTTGTTTGTTTTAGGTTTGTTTGGGGTTTTGGTTTGCTGTTTAGGTGGGGTTTTTTGGTTTTGGTGGCTTTGTTTTATGGTTGGTTGGGGATTTTTTTGTTTTTTTGTTTGTTTGGTTGGGTTTGGTTTTGTTTTTTTTTTTTACATTCAGTTAGACAAATCCATGAAAGAAAAGTTATTAAATACAATACCACTGCCTCTGCTTCAGGTAGTTCCTGAGCCACATGTTGCCCAAATCTGGGAGAGCATTGAAAGAAATACCACGAGTGTGCTCTGCCCTGAAACTTTCCCATAGCAGCGTTATTAGGGAGAGAATAACAAGCTTAGCACAACTCTGATTCACTCTGGAAATGTCACTCTTCTGTAAACTCACTGTCACAGACCTACAGATGGAAAGGTACACTTGCACCAGAAGACATCTGTGAATCTGAAAATCAACAAGCTAAAAGCTACTGACTGAAGCAAAGCTCTTAGGGGACATTAATTATTTGTGTCATCCTAGCAACCATTTATTACTAGTATTTCCTTTTTCATCAGTTTTTCTTACAATTTGCTCTTAATTATTGAAAAAGATGGCTCATGCTACCGATAGTTGGATAATGGGCAACCACCACCCTTTCCCTTCCCCAATGAGACAGAAGTATCCCAGCAATTTTTCTTCTTTTCTGTCAGTTTGTGCATCTCAGTTAACCATTGCACCATCAAAATTACTGAAGCAGTTATAAAACTTAGGATAACACACATCTTGACAAATTGCACTCCAGGAAACCTTAAGTCAGAAGAGATTCCCTGAAGCTTTATCACAGATTGACGGTGTCTACTGAAGCAAGAAAGCACCTATGCCACAGAAGATATATTCTCTTCCACTTAAAAAATTGATCAGGACTATAATTCCTTGTAAGTAGCTGTCTTAAAATCAGTAATGTTTTCCTGTAAATGGCACTGTGTTCACCACTATACACTGAATAAACACAGTCCTTTGCAGGGACTCCATCTCTGTTCCAGACCTTGAACCTCTGTAGAGTCTTCTGGGTTGCAAAAGGCTTGCAAGGTTTACATTAAGATTTTGTAAAATAAGAGAACAAACTCTCTTTTTTTCAGTACATTAGTCACCATCTGCAGCAAATAGGAAGAGGTCAATACAAAGGGTTTTTTATGAAAAAAAAAAAAAATCCTGCCACTGGTCAACAAGCATTTAACAGATCTCCACATAATGCAGGGAAGGAAAAACCAAGACACCCTATAGTACATTACACAACAGAAGTCAGCTTCAGTTTTCCCCAAAGTAAGGTAAGATATAGGGGAAGTTGCCGTAACAGTTCCCCTTTCTTTTCCCACTACCAGATATGTGCTTTTACAACATCCCTGTGCTGGCTCTAGTACTCGCTGAAGTCAACTCCAGAAGTTGGTTTAACTCACTAACCTTGTGGAAAAAAACGCTATTTCCAGAAAATATAACCCAGATTATAGTTTGTTGCATTTTATGAGCCAATTCAATTAATTGAGGCTATGTAAGCAAGTAGTGCAAACTAACAGGATACCAACAAAACAGCTGGTACTGAAACCCCAACGACCATGCAATAGATGTGTCAACATTTTACCTCACATCTACTTTAGTGCAAGACCACTCCCACGAACAGACTCCCCATTAACATCTGGACACAAATTAACATGCCCTTCTAGATGGCCTTTCTCATTTTAATTTGATGGGAACCTATTTTGTGTGCTTACAGACCCCTCCATAATACAGTCCAAGGAAAATGGGAACAATCCAGAGATTCGCTACAAAAGTGCATCCGTGACTCAAGCTGCAATGCTAATGCAAAGGCAGTCCAAAAGGCCACGCCAGCACCAGAGCCATTATAAGACAAGACCATGAAAAAACAAGGAAAGGAGTTACAAGGTGCAAAATCAGACACTTTAAATAACAGTGAACCAGCTCAAATACCCAAGAAATCACAGCCACTGCTGTTCTCTTACCGCGTTCTTACATTTTGTTCAAAAAGCCATGAAGCAAAAGTACGAGTGGGCATATTCTGTGGCATGCATCAAAATACCTCAGCAAAGGCATGCATATAAGCATTGCCCGTTTAGGAACATTGTTATCTCTGGCAGTGAAGGGGTGGGAGGAGGTTGCTGGTGCTTGATCACTCACTTGCCCCAATGCTCCAGAGGTCAGAGACAAGCGAAAAAAAAGGCGAACATTTTAGTTAATCCTTTCTTTAGTGTTTTGCATTAAAGCTAATATTTTAAAGGAAATTGGATAAGATTTTTTTTCCTGCAATTTAAACTGGTACTGAGTAGTATTTCAATCTCAGTAGCTGCTTAACCATATTCTGAAAGTATCTGGCAGTATAACTTCAGGCAACACTTAAAAAATATTACCTTCATGGATCAGGCTAGTAGCCAGTATATTTTATATACTGATGACTAAAATTGGACGTTTCTGAGGAAGGTACAAACTGGATACCTACAGAATAGCAAGTTCACAAGAGAATACTTTCCCTGGGCCCTATGAACATTTCAGCACTTAAAACCCAGATCATTTCTGTCCTGTGCCCCTTTGCCAAGTACCTCTGGCACTTTCATACCTAAGTATGAGCTAAAGGAAAGCTACTGGCTGCTTTCCAGATGAATGAGTTTCCAGTCTCTAATGAAAAGACTGGAGAGAAACCATAAGAAATGCTTGTGAACAACACAAGTATTTTGTTGCACTAGCAGTGCATCTGCCAGGGGAGCAGCAGTGATCAGACCCCATTTGTCTTTTTTGGCATTGCATCTCTCCTGCCTCCTTTTTTACCATCACTTTTTCCCCACCTTAGAAGAGTGCCAATATCAGCCTAACTTAAAAAATTAACTCCCATAACATCTTCTTACCCTTCATGCTGTTCCCGTCTCCTCTTTCTCCATTTGGTTCTGGAGATCAACATGACAACAACAGCAGCAGCTGCAGCTGTGTACATTAGCTGAAAACATTTCAGCTGTAACTGATCTAACTGAGACATCATAGCTACACTAATGTTCTCATTGTCAATTTGTAGTGGTCTCATCAGTGCTTCAGACACAAAAAGGGATTTTTGCAATTTTACAGATGAATCCACTCCAATCTTGATGTAACTTTCCAAGTGGTTTCTGAGAAGTCAGTTGGTAAATTCACAGAGGTAAATCCTAGTACACAGCATTACTCATAAGGAAAAAAGAAACATCAAAACAACTACAGGAGCAAGAGGAAAACAAGTATCCCATATAGCAGGAATTCTTCTCCCTTCCAATACAGTCACAGAAACTCCAAGATGACCAAAAGTTTTACCAGTCTCAAGATATAAATTGCTACTTGTAATTACCTTCCTGCTCACTGATAAGGCTTTCCTGGCAGTGCATAGTTTTTGACTGTCATCCTGGGCCTACTGCATGTATAAGACATATTAAAGCAATTTTCTCCTAAAATCACTCCAGTGATTTTAAATTTAATGCATTCTCTATTTTGTTACACTTATCATTAAGCACAACTGCTGCTCATCCTGTATTGGTACCTATCTTTTCAAAACATTACAACGACAGATCAATTACCAGACTATTTCTGGATCACTGAATTCTGCAGTCACCACACAGTTGTCATGGCAGAACAAGTTCAAGGTATAATACCACAACTGAACATGTCGTGAAGGTAAAAAATTCAGAGTGCCTATATAAAAAGAATTTCTGGAATGCTAGAAGTTCATCACCAACATGAAAGCATGATTACTTTAGTCTTTAGAGGGGAAAAAACCGCAACAACACTTTTATACAGCACCCAAGAACTGTGCTTGGAGTAAGAGGACAGACAGAGTAGAAGTCTATATTGTACAATTCCTAACTCTCCTATGCAATTGCCAAAAACCAGCAGTTACTTCTTCACATCCTTCGTAACAGTTCCAGGAGTTCTGGGTAAGAATGCTGCTGGCATGTCATGCACATTCAAAATTTCAGTAGAGAAGGCATTCAGACTCTCTCCTTATACAACTAGCAGCTGCAATAACAAAAGCTACCCGAGACTTTCATTCTACAGGTCTGCATCAATCCCACTGAACAAGACTTGCTGCATTCTCTCTCCCTCTATGCCAGCAGGCTCATACTCTTGTTTTGAACTACAAGAAATGGTGAGCCAATGCTCGTTTCCCTTAAATTGATATAAAGAAGGAAAAAAATCAAATTAAACAGCTTTATTGCCTTTTGCTTGTGTGTGCCTGTCTGCAAGTTTCAATGAATCCGAGGCTGGAATGCGTATGATTTTATCACAAAGAAAATGTGATGGTATTATTCATATTCATCTCTACCAGGATACAGAGTCCAGCCAACAGGAATGCCTGCAGTTTTGGGAAAACATAAGCAGCGAATAGGAAAATCTCCCCTATTGCTCCAGAGCGGCAGCAGAAGCCCTATTTTTGCTATTTTAGAGAGCTCCTCTCTCTCCCTCTGCCCATGTCTGTCAAAACCCTACCTGCACCCGACAGCTCAGTGACCAGGGACAGCCCCGCTGATGAAGACATTCGCTTCAGCACAACTGAATCTGTTCCACTGTCAGGGAAAATGGACCGGTTTCGCTCTCAGAAAACCTACACCATAGCTTAGGCCTCCTCATCCAGACATGAAAGAAAAGTGCCACAGCTGGTTAAATAATTCTGCTCAGAAGATTAAGTACGTAACACAGGCTTTTGAAGGGAAAAAGCAAGAGAGGCTGTTATGCTTTCCGTTGTCCTGATAGCCGTGCACTTTAACAAAGATGCCAAGTGCTATTGCAAACACAGTTTGTACTTCCATGACAGTAAGTGCTTCTCTGCTCCTTTTCATTGCCACAGACCAGCGCTTTTGATCCATCAGCAGTGCTTGGCGCACATTCCCGAGGGAAATTCTTTGAAATGTACCTTCATCTCGATCACTGACCTCAAACTGGTCCATACCGTAAGCACTAGTGCAAAGAGCCGCAGTTGCTTTGTGCGGAACTTTATCTGATTACCAGATTTCAAAGCAGCTAAACCCAGGCTAATCCACCACATAAAAGAGTCAAACTATTTTTAATGCAGGTTCTTTCTTTTAAAACCTAACAAGGGGCCTAAAATTCAGACCAAAATTTAGCATAGCCTTTTTCTGTCCCAGAGCCAGCCTGCTACAGTTTATCACGGAAGATTATATTGTATTAAGAATATTATTCTAGAAATAATAGAGCATTAGAAATACTTAGGAAAATCAAACATGCATACAGATCCAAGAAAGTGTTATGAATACAAAAAAACCCTCCCAAAAACACATGCAGAAGATGAAAATGGAACAGCTTAATCTATTCATAGGCAATTAGCAATTATTATTTTATTCTGGTATTAGTAACATATCCGACAAGGACATCAATGTCTTATATCTCGCTCAAAATAATGACTAAAAAAAGAAGACTGCACATAAAGACTGATTCATTTATCTACTACATTTGACACAGAAGTCACTTCATAGTAAGCCATGTCAACTCTTTTTAAAAACACATAACATCTGCAACACTTAAAGAAAGATATATAAATGCTTAGGGGATTGGGAGCTCCAGCTGCTGTGAGAATGAAGGAATCCTCATGACATCAGAAAGCAGGAATTATATTTCATTCACCCTTTTTGCCATGGTGAAAAAAAAAAAGTCAACATGATCCAGATGTTTGTTCTGGATGTTAGAGAGTGTCTACTTGGTAATTATTGTCTGAGAGACAAGCTTATTCTTTATAGTGCTGAAATAATTGATTTAATCCAGAGGTAAAGAACTCAGAAATACAGCAGCCTTCTTCCATTACTCTTTCAGGGTGGAGGACATGATTTAACATTTTTTCACATTTTGGTACTTAACATGAAATTATCCAATGGCCAAACAAATCAGAAGAACATTATAATCCAATGAGTATGTAAGTATAATAATGACATAAGCAAATAATGAAGTATTAGAATGGCAAGTTAGGTTTCCTACCAAGTCGCAGGAAAACTTGTTTTTTTACAATATATGTTATTTGTTAATGAAGTTACAACAATTTGTTTGTAATTATTTTCAGTTCTATATGAGAATGTTTTTATTTTTACTGGGGGAAGAAACTGAAGTTTTGAGTGCAAGACATATTTCAACTACACAAAATAATTTTTTTTCTTTTAAACCCTGTGCACTTATTTGCATCAAAAACACTATCTCTGAGCTCATAGAATTCCTGATTCCACTCCCAGGAGTGTTTATGAATACAGAGGAGCTGAGCGTTCAGGGAGAAGAGAGCTGTCTCACCACAGACCCAGCACAACTCCACTGAGGTGACAAGCTGTGAAAGCGCCCTGCTCCTCTAGACCAGATCAGGCTTTTGGAAATACACCAGCAGAGTCAGAGTTTTAAATCAGTCATCAGCATAGACGCTTAGGCCAACATTACAACAGAGCATTAACACCACTACTCTCAGAAGCATCAGATGAAGTGACAAGCATTCCTGTGTAACAGAAAAGAGAGGAGTGGTAAATAGCTATAAAAGCTTGCATACGGGTTTCCATCATTAAATTATAAGAGAATGATACAGTATGTATTTACAACACATCCCCTTTCTTAATCTGTTTTACAATACCAGGTGTAAAGAAAAAAAAATAAAATCAGGTATCAGTTTTCCTTGAATTCCCTAACTGATGATGAGTGCTTCTCTGACACACGCAACCATCATGTTGCACAACCTATACAAATTCAACAGCAGCCTAAAAACAATTATACTTGCAATATTATTAGAGCTCTTGAAGCAAGAGAAATACCTTATTTTTGCAACAGGACTGCTTCCTCTTGAGCAGGCTTAGAATAAAACGGAATTTATTCAACTGCAGGACCCAGACAGATCTACTAACAGAAGCACACAGGGAAAGCTCTGGCCTTGACTGTTTTTGCTTTAGTCTCCATGCCATTACCTTAACAATGCAGGCATCACAGGTACAAAGTAAAAATCTCAATAGTAACAATAACTGCACAATTCTCATCTCTGCAATGGACAATCCACTGTAATGTCTAAAGTCTTCTAAACTGCATCGTATCAACAATACAGTGCAAATAATTAACGCAACCCATCAGGCTGATGCCAGTCTTACATGTACCACCTGACTTCAAAGACTCCATCAGCTGGAAAAAAAAATGCGAACCATACAATGAAGAAACTTATGGCTCTAGTTAACTGAATCTTTATAGACAAATGCTATACGGTCCTTGTGCACCTGCATTATGCACCAAATAGAAATTAGTCAGAAATGCTGGTCTTCAGATACTGCTTAAGTGAACACACTTGGAATGGGCATTTATTTTACAAAGCATAATTTATTGCCTAATGCTGCAGATCCATACAAGCTGTGACAGTGTTTGCCCACATCCGACTTGTAGTATTGGAATTAATCACATGTTGCTGCAAAGCCTGAAATATATCTGGATTCCTCTGTAAAGAGGTAGCATACATGGCACAAAACTTAAAAGCCTCTGGAACAGGTCCTACTGAAACTTCCCTGAGGTGATCAGGAAGCTATAAACTACAGTGAGGCTTTAATCCGTATCACCCACCAGGTTTGTGAACGAGCAATGAGAAGAGCTCTTCTAGGAAGACAGACACTGACTGAACTCTAGTTTGGTACAGAATGGCTGTAACAGCATGCTGAAGTTTTGGGGCAGGGTAGAAATGAACTCTAAATACTGGCACCACACTTAGGAAGCTGGCTGGAGGTTCACAACTCAGCTAAGATACAGGACATTTCAGCATAAGTAGCTAAAGCATAGATGAATTTCAAATTATAGTGTTCATGAGAATGTCGCAACAAAGACATTCTCTGCAAAAAAGCTAGGATTTCAAGAAACAATGTGTTGAACTGTTTTGTTGACTAATGATTTCTTTCAGAGCTTTGTAGATGAGGAAAACTTTGGGTTAAATCTCGTTACTCCCATTTAAAAAAAGAAAAAAAAAGAAAGAAATTAAAATCTAGTCTGCAATAGCCTGTGCATATGTATAAGGTAAAGAATGATGGAAAAAAAAACAACCAAACAAAGCCCAATACCTAGAATGATTTAGCAAAGTACTTAATAGCCCAGATCATGCTGAACATTTCTAACACTTTTATGGAGAGTGGGGTAAGGAAACAACAAAAATACTCTAGTTGGTTAGAAGACTGAAACTTCTAATTAAACTATTTATGTAAGCACCCTACTTCTAGTGGTACCAGCTAACGTATTAAGACAAACTTTTTTTAAACCTGATTGACTGTGTAAGAGACTCACTAGATTCACATTACCAATGTTCCCCATTACCAATGACACGCATGTTTAGAAATTATTTGAAAACAGGAACCCCATTTCTTTCCGTATTCCCTCAATATTTGCAGCTGTATTTGGTGACATCTTTGGACACTAAAACACCTTAAAATCAGCAAAGGTTTATGGTCTTAATCTTTCTGCATCTTAGATCTCTGCTTGCAGCTAAGAGACTGTAATGATGCTATTGCTTTGACTACCACCATAATGCATTAACATGGAGTTAATCTGCAGCAGGTGTTTAATAATTTTGGGGTTTTTTTAAACAAAGTGTTAAAATGGCAGTGAGGGACACTGGGTGGCTACAGTTATGTCACTAAATGTACCTGTCTAGATCTGAAATAATCTCCCTTGTTAGACAATAGGAAGAAATATTTCTATGGAATAATTCATTTTGCTGTGAAGAAGGCATCCGAAACGGGTCAGAAGAATCACACCCTAGGGTTTTCTCTTTCTCTCCAAAGATTTTAAAAGGAATGTGATGAGCAACTAAGGGGCAGGCACCTAGATCAGGAAAGACCCATGCCCAGTTCCTAGCAAAGCCTCTAGGGTTGGTGTCATCTTAGCACTTAGGTGCAAGAATCACACCATTATTGTTTCAGGATTATTATTTTTAAATATGCATACAAGCCTTTTTAGTGCCACTACAAACACTTCAAATCCTGTTTTTCTCCACAGATGTGGGGAAAAAAAAAAAAAAAAGCAGTTCAACAAATAGAGCATGAGAAGTGTGTTCAGAGCACATTGTAACAGAATAAAAACTTCCCAGAAAATTAGGGCTCCCACCTCTTTTTTCCTCCCCTATTAACAGATCAGTAGAAACCTCCAATTATTCTGTCACAAAAGTTATCTGGCCGTTTAGAGAACTGTATGTGTTGCAAAATAGAGATTCTGTTTCAACATACAAAATCTTCTCTGGAATGAAAGAGGTTAAAACATATGCTTATGTTAATGAAATTCCCAAAATGAATATTTACACAAGTGAAGATAAGTCTTCATACATGTTTAGCTTTGCAGCAGCCTGGGGAAAAAAAGAGAAGCATAATTTGTGCCAAACTAAAGACATCTCATTGTGTTTTTGTGAAAGTCATCACCCATATTCCCCATCCTGACTGCTAATATAGGGCCTACATATCTTGGCAGGAAGAAAGAGAAGTCAAGGAAAGAAAATAAGTGACATTTAGGCTCTATGAAAACAACAAGGTACAGCAAGTTCCCTTTTCATTTCAGTGGGACTGAAATTCATCAGGATCATCGTTCTTGTAGCTACCAACAGACTAACCACATTTTCCTTGTTTAGCTTAATCGTTCAGCATCTCCTATAGACAAGCAGGCATATGAGCAAGTCAGGGAAACCACATGGTCACGCTAAGCTTGGTCCTTGCAAATCCATAACTGCTACTTTGTTTACCATAGTTGTGAAAGCTGCCTACCACAGCCTCACAGTCCAGAGCATGGAAACCGCCATCCTAGCCCTTCATTATAAATACCACAGTTATCAAATATAGTCAGCGTTGAAGTTCACGATACACCACAAAATTACACACTTGCTGCAAAAGCCAGAGTGGTCCTCCATTTCCACTCACACCTGGTTTTGATCAGTATATTTGCATGGAGTTTTGGTTACTTGAAGCCACATACTGGAGATGATACTATACACGGCACACAGTCCTGGAACAGGGGAGCACAGAAGCAGCAGCCCGATGCACCAGCACTGCACTCCCCACACTGGCGGCTTTGTGCTGAAACACAGGGGATTTTTTCCTCCCCTCATTCGTATAGGTAAAGAACAGGAATTCTGTATTTAAAAGTCCAAAGAAAACACGGTCGTGGTAACTAGTCAACTATCAAGAACAGTATCACGCAGTTTATTATGAAAAAGCAAGCATCCAATTAACAAAGGAAACATTGTAGGCAGGGAAGAAATACTAAACAATAAGAAAGTGAAGTAAGCCAGGGACAAATAAGTCAACTCACTCAAATCTATTCATGTTTGCTGCAAGTATATTTCAACACCACTTTCGCACATTTATAATGTTACCATGCACAGACAGATTCTTCAGGGAGTTTCACTCAAAAAAAAAAAAAGGGACTTTTTAGTTCTTACAAAATGTGGATGTAACATACATGGCAGCAGGGGTGGTGTGAGAAAAGGAGGAAGAAGGAGGGAGGGAAAGCTCCCAATTGTTTCTAAACAGTTGAGAGAAGATATGTTGCAGTCTCCACTGCCAGCATAACTTGGAGGTTAAACAGCAAGAAGTTCATCCATTGCTGACACAGGAGAAGCCTGAGACCAAGGTGATAGAAATGTCGATGTTGCCCCAGTCCTGCAAGCACCTTCTCTTGGCTGTGGACTATTTCAGGACATTTAGCCTCTGCCCTGCCAGGGCACAGGTTCTTTTCACACCTAATTTTCTGGTTGGCCTAGAGTTTTATGGGTGACCTTAGGTCATCTTGTGACTTGGTCACAAAAAAAAAATAATAAAAATCTTATTCATATTTTTTAGCCAAGTTCATCCACTGTTTATCTGTTGAGTTGCTCAGGCCTTTGGCACTGCCAAATGCTTGCATTCAGAAGCATATTAGTTGACCCCAACACTATTTTAAAAGTTGGAAGATTCATAGTGCTTTCTCTCTTCTCACGTATTTTGAGATTTTATAATCAAAGCATAGTAAAAATAAGTAAAAAGGAATTGAAAATACTTCTGGTGGCTTTCAAACTCTATGTTATTCTACTGTTGCAAAACCATCTGAAGTTTGATTGTAAATAACATACATCACTGAATGGATACACTGTACTTATGCAAGATTTTGTAAATGGCAGCAATGAATTACTGTTTTCCATCCTAATAAAATTGTAAGTGTCACATAAGATTGCAGACAACTTTTCATACATATTATTGTAATGTTGATGTTGGCTCCAAACAACATATAGCCATATCAGTATAGTTTACTAGAGCATGGGATGGAGGACAAATCACACCCTACTTCATCACCCTGCTGTTTCAAGGAGTTAAACAGGTATATTTTTTCAAACCCCTTTGTCTGGAATAGCAATAGAAGGCAAATATAAAAGCACCTATACAACAGATGAGAGATGCTTGTTTAGGAAGCAGATTGAACAAGCACAGTCCTTATATTCTTTTTAGTAAAATACAGATGTATGTGCCTACTTTGCAGCTAACATTAAAAACAGATAAAATAACATATAGTTTTGCACCAAATTTGACCATATTAAAAGGGAATAACATCCCAGGCACTTACAATCATACTAACATACAGGTGGGTTGAAACGATTGAGAGAAGTACTAATTCAGCAAAACCCATTTTTCTTTCCATTTACTTGGAAATAGGTATTGTATTATATTAATTACCCACCATTAAAAAAAAAGCTTGCCTTATGACTTTACTTTTAGTAATTTGATTCTTAGATCTGAATTGCTGCCTTTAAAGATTTAAAATGATATATTCTTTGCAGATTTTGGTATTAGAGAATCAAAACATTTTCTTTTTTAGAAAAACAACTGTTGCTGAGTTATTTTGCCTCACTTAAATGGTAGTAAAGTAATGTTTGTAAATAATTTTTTTAGAATCCTTGTAGTATTGCTATGGTGTCCAAAACATAATGACATTTTGCGCATTTAAAAGACGGGGGGTTATTATGCCTAATATAGCATATGAATCTGTAGATAAATCTGAAGACACGGATTGAAATGACTAAACTTGAACAAGCACCCATTTGCAGTTTCAACCAGTGATCGATTACTTTCTTCTGAAATACTATCAGACAGATCATGCCAAGTACTCAATGCTGTACATAACATAGCACACCAAATTTGTCAAGATAGAAGTACCTCACTTGTAGAATAGTAGCGGCTTTAGAAATAGCTATGCATTTATAGGCTCCAAACCACTACATTTGTTCCTATGCTTAACCAGCAACTAACATGAAAAATACCTATTGAGCTGTGAAAGGCTCCTAGCAATAGTAAAGGAGGAAATGTTTGCAGAAACAGTGCTTTACTCAACTGCTCTTATATATTTGCCTTGTTTTAGAAAACCACTGTTAGTGATGACAGTCTAGAGTAAGCATAAAGGTATTCAGACAACTTGAACACATCAGTCCGAAAGTTTCATTCTCAGAAATCTCATTTGGCTCCCACCTGCCCTCTGATGTACCTGTATTTCTTGAAGGGGTTAAGCGGGTGGCTGAGACGTTTTCTGCGCAAAGGGAAAGATTCACTTCTGGGCTTGCCCATAACAGCCCAAACCTTGGCAGAGCTAAACAAAGAGTGTAGACCCAAGCCCTGCCAGGATCTGCAAAGGAGGTGATCCCCTTCCTTGCCAGGCTTTCTCAGCCCATAAAGTGTTGTTTTTTCCTTACCATTCTTATTTGTGTTCTTCAAAAAAAAAAAAAAAAAAAAAAAAAAAAAAAAAACACACACAACAAAAAAAACAAACCACCCCACCAATCCCCACTCTAAATCCCACCTATGTGGGAGAGAATGAAGGGTTCTCCTCTACCCCAGCAGCACCATTACTGGAGCACTTGGCCAAGGAACAAAACATGGCTTTAAATTCCCATTCTCTGCTAAAGGTGATAGGACACAAGAAGTAAACTCTGCATGTTTACAGGGCTCTCTAGCATCTTTCTCCACAGAAGTAATTCTGCTTGTGTGGAAAAATTACTTCCTAGGCCAACGAGAGCGAGAAAGGAAGACATCACAAGCCATCTTGCAGTCAGTGTTAGAAAATTGGGTTCAGAGAGCACAAATGTAGCTGCATAACCTAAGAGTTAGA
This sequence comes from Pluvialis apricaria, assembly GCA_017639485.1. Taxonomy (NCBI): domain Eukaryota; kingdom Metazoa; phylum Chordata; class Aves; order Charadriiformes; family Charadriidae; genus Pluvialis; species Pluvialis apricaria. The sequence goes on along the minus strand of CM030010.1, from coordinate 48,084,112 downwards.
GCGTTTATTCAGGATAGACACAACTGGCCAACCACGCTTTGTATTTTACATTAAACATGCCATCATTTAAATGGTTAATTGAGCAATTCCACAAGCAAAACTGAGAGTGCTCTACCACTTTTCCACTCCATGGCTTAAAGCATTCCCCCTGGAGATACTTAAGCAGGGTTCAAACCTTTCCTGTTGAGAAGGGACTTCAGCCATAGTTTTCCAAAACCTTAACAGATATTCTAACCTTTAACTAGATTTTTATTTACCTTTTAAGAAGCTATTGTTCCAACAATGTTTTCTTTCAGAGAAGCTTATGAGGGGTTCCAGCTACTGATAGGATGGATATATTGCAGACACATTTTGTGGCAACAATTAATTTGTTCTTTTAAAACAAGCATCTGTGGTTTGTGTCTTGGGAACATAACTGAATTTGAACATAGCTTGGTATCCAATTAAGTATCTGATTAACTGTACTTGCCAGATTATCAAATTCACTAACATTGGATTTATTAAGTTTGATGAAACCAAATAAAGGATGTTGGAAAAGGAGTGCCAGAGAACAGTACCTTTCTGTGTCTTACAGTGCTTCTTCCTTAAGGGCAACCGGAGGCTGCTGTAGTTTCAAAATTGCCATTTCAAAACTTTCTGGATCTAGGCCACAGAACATTCTTTTCAAAATTGCCATAGACACAGATCACTCAGATATGGGACACACAGAGACAGAACAAAAAGCCAGAGAGATACATAGCTGCACACAAGCAGTTGCTGACTTTCAATACAGGTTACAAGTGGACTGTCCATAGGTCTAGCAATAGTATTCTTTGTCCCTCAGCCCCCATTAGACATAAAAACTACAAAAACATTAAAACATCTCTTAATTTTTTCAGAGGCTACATAAACACTTTAAAACACTTGTAGTCTACTGCGTTTCCTTCCTAGCCTTCTACCCACTACAGATTTTCTTAAAGTATACTCTTACCCTTTGTGACAATGGAGATCACAGATCAGCAACTGCTTCTTTAAAACAAGAACACCTTATTGCCACAGGAACACAAAAGAAAAGAAAAGAAAAGAGGAATGCAAAGTTCACAACTCTGCACGTGCTGGAAGTCCTGTGTGCTAGTGCAAGCACACCACAATGCCGGCTGAGGGCTCAGCTTGCAGAAATTGCATGAGCAGAAAGCACAGCAGGTGTTTGCAATTGTTATCAGCTGAAGAGCAGCAGCAAAATATAATTGCACCCAGCTGCTGAATAACTGCTCCAGAACTCCCACCTGCCCCTCTCCGGCTGCCTTTACAAGAGCAGGCCTCCACAAAATATACTCCTGCAGAGAAGTAGGGGAGCAGATAGCATAGGGAATGCCTTTTCTTTCTAGATTAGTATATTAATTATTATTTTATCAGGTGGGCACTGGTTCTTTCACCACCTTTGTTTTAAAAAAAAAAATCCCAAACCAACATAAAATGATGCATGCTTTCCCCCCTGCAGTGATATGAATAATTTTGTAAGAAACTTAGCCCTTCTGAGATTTTGTCAGTGCCTGCAGGTGCTCCCCGTGTGCATGCAACAGGTCAGCAGGATTGCCAGGAGCTGCATGGCCAATGCCCAGATTGCAGAGAAGCCGAAGAGGCCAGCAGCTCCCAGCCCCCAGGCAAGGACAGCCCAGCCCAGCATGGAAGCAGACCTGCAGGGCCCCAGGAAGCACCTGGGGGGAGCAGGCAGGTGTTGCGAATTCAAGTTTAGGTGCCACAGAAAGAGGGTTTTTTACTTTATACTAAATACTTTGAACATCTTAAATCCTTCTAAAGTTTCTTCTGGAGTTGACCCACGGTTAGAAAACTTACTTATTTTCTAATTATTATGGGTAAGGGGAAATATGAGCTGCGTAAAATAGACATACAAATAGTCTCACTATCAGAGATGTGATAAGATTTATCTATGACCTTTTATTACTACACAGACAATGACATGATTTACATAATAGCTACATTATTTTATATCTTGCAAATCCTGAAAATATGGACCAAGCAAGTCTTAAGATAAGAATTAGGGAAGGGGATTTCTGTTTCACAAATAAATTATTGACAGAAAGACAAATATTTCATATAATGCTATTACCTTACGTTTTGTAAACTGTTTTAGCAAACGGTGTTACTATATCCCTTTTCCATTTGCAGGTCACTTAGATGTTCCTCAAGTCTGTGTATGGCTATGAGGTATGCCTGTTTTAAGAGTTGAATGTAATCTTGAGCCATTTACATATTGGAAAATTCCAATGCCTACTTGCCAACCTTTCATGTAATTGTAATTGTAGGTGGTTTTTCAGCTTAGAATTGGTGGAATTAATAACTATTTGTTTCATAGGTGCTAAGAAGTGAAGAAGATGAATATTTTTGCAAAAAAATTCTGGCATTGATTGATGGTTCAATTTTTTGTTTGAAAAATATAGTTGCTGAAATATAGTTAAAATGACATTATTCTGCACCTTCCAACTTTGGTAAAGTAACCTGATTTGTTATTGTTATGAAAGCTGTAAGGTCATACAGTTTTGCAAAGCGAAACATCTGATACAGGAAAATTTCTGCTTCATCAAGATAAAACAGTAAAACAAAATAATAAAGCTGATTTTCAAGGAAAAAAACAGTTTGTATAAACATCAGTTGTAATAACTTAAAAGAGAACCAATGCAAGAAACACTAAAAACCAGAACTGTTATTGCATACTGTAACTGTACTTCACATTGTTACTGTATGTTGCCAGAAAGAACAAGCAGATAGTTCTGGATTTTTTCTTACTATCATTGTTATGATTTTAAGAACATGGGAACCTTTTAACTTTTACTTCAGATTTTCAATGATTTTTTTAAATCTTATTAGCAATGAATTTCTGCTTAACATAAATAAGCAGCAGGATTTCATTTTGATCACAGGATCTTGACCTTTTCTCAACTCTTAGTCAATAAGCCAAACTGAACATGCAGAAAACCACATGCAGAACAGAGTTATGCATTTCTGAAACGCTTCCCCTATAATCAAGTGGAATAAACCCATCCAGCAGAGTACCTATTTTCAAAGATGATGGGAAAAAATCTGGGGTCACTGAGACAGTGGAAAGTCCATTACCTTTTCAGTATGCCAGTAACCAAATCAAAAAAAGACAACTGAAAGCCTTCTGAAAACAATACAAAGTCTTGCAGAAACAAATAGAAGATCTGAGCAGTCTGTAAAGCATGGCAATGGCAGTGTCAATCTTTATCAAGTAAAAATGCTGAGATCAACATGTGATCCACAGCTTGGGGAGTACTATATTTTGAGGAAAACATTTAAAAATCTCTACTGTCATCATACATCTCTGTGAGCCATTGAATTAAAAATTAATCTTACTAGTTGGGGTCAGACTCTAACATGTGCCCTCTCTGAATGGGAATTAGATAAGCACACAAGGTATGACCACAGGTGACTTTTTATTGCCTCTCTGCTGCAAGAACAAGATATTAGTATTATTTTGAGACTGTACACCTTGCCAACCACTACTCTTAGCAAAAAGAGTGCAAATTTATTTTAAAAGCAATCTTAAAATCATACTACTATCTCTCGGATGAATAACCACATTTTGGTGAAAAACAGCATAAACAAATCAAGTCTATTTCTAGCTTTGTAATTTTTCATTTTTAAGTTTCTGTGGTGCTCCATTTTAATTTCAATTTTCCAAACATTAGGAAGTCTGGTAAAAAGTTTCATTGCGGTTGTTCTTGCTGATAAAGTGTTTGTCTCTTTTTTCTTTTTTTTCTTTTTTTTTTTTTTTTTTTCAAATTGCATTTTATTTGTCCTGGAAGAGAAGGCTTACACTTCTAAAACATGCACAGAAAGTTATGCACCATCCTTGAAAGCCACATGTAAAGCTTAGAGGCCTCTGAAAATGCTTAACTGGTTTCCTGAAGAATTAAAAATACTATTAATTGAAATAGTAGTTCACCACATTTCTTGTAGGAGCCAGAAAAAAACATGAAGCAGCAGAAAAATATAAATGATGATTTATGTGTTGATTCAAGCAAAAAATGAAAAAATTAAAAATAGAATGACTATTTACATGTAAAAGGGTGTCAGTATCTTACTCCCAGAGACAGTGAGTGGAAGCAGCTGGTACTTCTCCAGAGAGTAAAATTGCTGGTGAAGCAAATAAAGATTGTTTTGAGAGACAGACACACAAATCCTGCAGGTTAGGGTAGCAGAGGTAGCGGCATGGCTTCCCACGGTGGCACAGTGTGCCACACAGACCTTTACACATTTGCCCTCTTCTATCCTCCAGCTCCCTGTTGCCGCCGGCGAGTGACGTGAAAGGGCTAGTAAACTCACTCTTGCTGGCTCCTGTCTCAGCACACACACAACACTGCTTGTGCACAGCACGGTTGCTTGTGCAATGACGCAGGCAGCATGTGAGGAGAAACCTCTTTCTCTGCCCGGATCACATTGTAGCCTAAAGCATGTTTCCCTTATCCAGATACATATTTTCTCTGGAAGATACTTTGTATTAATGAGGGCAAAGAAGTAAACAGGGAAACATCCTTCCGTGCCACCCCAAAAAAATATTTGAACAAGTTTTCCTACCAGGAAATCTGTTACCTGACATATCTTGCATTGCAACTGATTAAAATCAAGCAATTTGGGGGCAGATTCTTAGTTGTGATATGGCTGCTTTTTGCCACCCTGCACTGCTGTACCTCTGGCCAATGACTGCAGTCAAGGCGAATTTCAAATACAGCCTAAATCAGGGCAGTCCTCAAGTTGTTTTACGGCTTGTGGAAGGTAGCCCAGTCTGCAGGGGACCACACAGCTGCAGGAATACAAGAAGTGAAAAAACAGGTCACTGTTAGAAACTTGGTGATTCTGAGCATGCATGAGAGCAACGGCAAACTGGCTTAACCTGGAGCCATCTATCTTCACTTATCCATTTGAAGAGTCAAGGAATTTACAGTGCCTTTGGAAGTAAGAAAGAGCTTGACTCTTTTCTCCCAGGAGCTTCATAGTGAGTAGCTGCGATGATGGGAGTAATGTTATTTCAAACTTACGGTGGTGCAAGTAAGAAAGCAATGGAGGCTGGCTTCCTGACCCTTTTTATTTGCATTCCAGAAACCATTTTTGCACCATCTGTGATCCGGTTGCAGTATCTATGTGGGAATAAATATTACCTTCAGACTTTGTTGTAGATAAGACCACACATGGCAGAAGGCACAAAGAATGAGCTCCCTGGGGCCCTATTCCCAGCTGTGGCTGAGTCTCCTCCTCTCGCAGGTAACCAGCTGATCAGCTGCTGTAAGGGCAGCTCCCCCAGTTCCTGCTCCCCACAGAACCGGAGGCAGCAGGGATGCAGTCATTCTGCCTACTGAGAGAGGAGCTGAAAGTGAGGATTTTATAGTCAGCTTTCTGTAACACATGAATATCCTTCCACACTCCCAGAAGAGGGATAAACTGGCTGTACAGCCACTTGGTACCACACCAGAACAACACAATAAATCAGCAGTGCTTTGTCAGGGCTGGGGATGTGAACTGTGGTGCCTGGTTCAGGTGTTTTCAGCAGCTTTCAATATAACGTGTAAAGAAAATGCTTGCCTGAAGATGCATCTACAAAGCCAGCCAGTTTGTTACCCGTGGGAAGCAGGCACCTCTCCTATCACCCTTCTTCCCCTCACAGTCTTTTGATTTTAGTAGTATGCCAAAACATCAGACCTATCTATATTCAGGCACAGCTTTTGCGCGAAAATCTCTGTACAGTGGGCAGAATTCTGGCTTGTTTTTCATCACAAAACTTACAGGAGAAGAGCAGCAGTTTCAAAGACTTTTACAAGGAAGCCTCAGGGCTTGTTTGCCAGACTTCAATGGATGTGTTCGGAGCACGGTATATGGAGGTTGAACTGCCTGACTCCCATTAACATTAATAGAGTCAGGAGGCTAAATGCCTGCACACCATTCTGATGACGTACCCACAGCATCTGGCAAGTAGACTGCTGCCATTTCTAAGTCCTTTTGGATATGATGCTTCCTTCACCTAAATCAGGGTGGCAAAATAAAACAAAGAGGGACAGCCTAGTTTCCTCCAGCTAAGACATTCTTCAAAGTATAATAACTGGGGGGGTTTGCCTCAATTTTAATAAAGAACCTTCCACTTGCATATAAACTTCCTGATGTATAAGGTAGCTAACAGCATTACAAAGACTAATTTAAAAAAAAACATAGCAAACAGAGACAACAAACTGCTAGCAACCTATTCATTTAATACGAAAGAGTAGGCTAGCAGTAACACAGGATTCATGGTCCCACCAAAATTCTAGGATATTTGGATCATATGTGCTCCTTCAAAATTACAGATAAAGGAGGTCCTTTTCTAGGATCAAACATGAGGCTGTTGCACAGCTGAAGCAAGTAGCTAATTTAAAATTTAACCTGTATTAAAAAAAAAAAAAAGTTTTGATCCTTCATTCTCTGTTTATGAACACCTGCAGTTTATATCACACACATTTTCATTGGAAACAATCTGTTAAATCTGTAAAATTATTATAGTGTAGTCCCATAGTATGTCACACTGTGGCAGTACCTTTGATCTCAGCCCCTGGGAAACATTTTTTCATGTGGGCAGCAGCAGCAGCTGTAAATACAATGTTAATACTATTGGGGTATTAAATTTCCCTTTTATTTTGCTGGCTGAAGTCTGAGGGCTTATGCAATACTACACTTCCCATATAACATGCATTCAAGTTTCTGAAGTTTCAAGATAATCTAGTAAATGGACTGTCTTAGATACTTTTACAGTGGTGTTACAAGTGAAAAAAGGACCTCTCTGTTTCTTTCAAATCTGGGAAAATATACTTTGGTGATAAATCTTAATCTCTCAACATCTTGATCCTCCCCTCTGTTGCCTCACAATTGACAGCTTTTCTGCTTTAACCTTATTAGAAACAACCTGTTGGCTAAATTCCTCTGTTAAAACCTACAGATATCCTGTATGTTTGAGTTGTTCATAGGTGTAGTCCTTATTTGATGAAAAAAAGTATCTTTTTAAAGTGATATCTCTGTCCCTGGTGGTTCTCTCATCACAACACTAAAATTCTAGATCACATAGTGACTTCGCCATGCACAAACACCACAAAATTCTGCCCTTAGCTTGCCACCGTGCTATGTAGCCTATCAACCAACACACACCCATCCCAGCTATACCTGAAGTCAACGGTATAAAGATTAGATAATGCTCTGAGCAGTGTAAAGAATAACTTGAGCTAGCCCTTGTTCAGAGACCTGGATTAATGCTACTCTAACTTCTATAATTTTATCCTGATGTGGTTGCTTTGCAGTAATATCTTACCTGTTCAAGTTTTATACTGGGAAAGTTATAAAGATTAGGCACTTCTTTTATCTTCCATGTACTGAGTGTACATCTTTAGTAAGAATATTTACTAAACAACATTTTATAAAAACAAACAGCACACATATTCTGTTAAGCAAAAATTTACATTTATACACGTATCAGTAATTTAAGTGCCTTTTGCATTTCAAGAATAATTATATTAAAAAGTCTTAAGAAAAGTGACTCTGCCAAATGGCATGCAAACACTCTGAAGTGTCCAAATTATCTTGATTTAACCTCTCCTGTGCGCTGCTTTGCATTCTGAATGAGATACACAAGCCACAAGACCTTTTTTTCTTTGCATGTTCTGTACACACTGCTGTCAAATGTGCATAATGACATCCATTTTTGCTCATTTTGAAATACCACTGTAATAGCCAGTTGTGTGCACACAAAGCTTTTTAGATGCATATGCTGTGTTCTGTGCCTTAGGGCAAATCTCATTTTATGCTCTTTGGTATCAGTATAGTTTAGGAATGCAAGGACTGAAGCTTAAATTCAGGGTCTAAATCTATAAAAAGACAAAAAAGACCTTTTAGAGGGAGTGTGGAGGAGAGAGAGGCAAGCAGGCGAGTACACTTCCTACCAAGGCTGGTACATCCCTTTCGTCTTCAACCTGTGAGTAGCATTAGGTATCCAGTTGAGATTTACAACAGCCAGGAGGCTAACGTTCATGAATTTTTTGGTAATCAGTCATCAGTTAAAGCTTTTAAACAACCACTAGCAAGGACTAGAATTCAGCCCTCTCCTTTTCCTAGGCAAGAGCTCTACCTGCCCCAGGACACCAAGAAAATATGACTATTCTGGCACAAATTCTGTGCACACTCCTCCCCACCTCTTCCCATTTACTTATGCAAATAAGTACATATTCCTTTAAAATGCAGAGCTGTTTCACAGAGAAAAGCCATATTAGAATAGATTTAAGTGTAAGATTGGGGTGAAAGGTGGGCATAAACCCCTTCTATCAGGCAGAGATTGAACCCAGGCTTCCCACATTATTATGTACTTATACTCCTGTTGGAGGAATGAATGAGGACTCCCATTACCTCCTTCTGTTGCTGTACTTCATGCACAGCCTGCACCATTAGTCATGCTAAGAGCATGCCAGCTGGATAGAGCCCCTCAGGTGAAACAGACTGAGGAATGCCTTGCTTATGAATCCAAATTAGGCTTAAATGTAAATTACGGTTGGGCCACTCCACACTAAGCTAGTTCTGAGATGCCCAGGAAAAAAGAATTTGAAGCCTTCAGGAAATACTGGGGTTTTACATGGACGGGTGGCTAAAGACAGCTGCAGGTTCAGTTTGAACTCCCTCCAGCCCAGCTCCGCCTAAGTCTGCTCCATCTGAGTAGCTGGACAGCCGTGCCAGCATGGCAACATGCTGAGGGCTCACAAAAATGCACGACAACTAAAGAATTCAGGTGGCTCCAATGTTACACAGCCACTTAGGGGAGTTAAAAAGGCTGCAGTTTGGGACACAGAGCCTTAAAGCAATTATTAGGTACCTTTGTTCTTACAGATTTGTCTTCTCTTGACTTTCTTCAGCCTGTGCATATGTTGGAAAATCCTGGTAAAAGAAATTCAAAATTTTAGGGAGGAAAATATTACATGACTTAAAATGACTCAGAGGAAAGAATTACACAATCACACTGCAAAAGATAGTGGTGCAGAAGAGAACAACCTGTCAGAAGTGAGCAAGGAATGAAAAAGAAGGAGAAATACATACTTCTGCAATGAAGAGACAGTCAAAAGTCTAAAAAGACTCTGTGTAACAATTTACAGGAGAAGGCCTGAAACACTACAGAAGGCTCAGTGAAAGTATTTATGTGGACTTCACTGTGAAAATGGTCAGCTGCAACATTTGGAAAGCTTTTTTAAGAAAGTTAAAATATAAGCTTGGTAATGGTATTAAGGAAGAATAATGAAGTAATTCTCTACAATAAAAAAGAAACAAACACACACATAAGTGTGTGGCATGTAAATAGTAAATTGAGATTTTTCTTTTGATACAATTCTTAAGGTGCAAGTGAGAGATTTTGTTTAGGGCTTTACATATTAAGAAATTTCTTACCTTAAACTAAGGAGTTTTTAAATTGATACACCTATATTTCTTCTATAATTTTTCATTCCTTCATTTTGACATAATCTGTGCCAGGTTCAGTGTGTTATGCTCCCCCAATGGAAATGTTTAGTTCTAAAGGAAAAAACATTTCAGGTAGCAATATATATCATGTGAAAAGAAAGAAAACCTTTAAGAGGGAAACAGTGGTACAAATATAGAAAATACTCCTGAAAAAAGGAGAATAAGGGACATATTAAAGCTTTTGACACTGTCTCCCATAACATCCTCATAGGTAAGCTTAGGAAGTGTGGGTTAGATGAGTGGGCAGTGAGGTGGATTGAGAACTGGCTGAATGGCAGAGTTCAGGGCGTTGTGATCAGTGGCGCAGAGTTGGGGACCTGTAGCTAGTGGTGTTCCCCAGGGGACAGTACTGCGTCCAGTCTTGTTCAACATGGTCATCAATGACCTGGATGAGGGGACAGAGTGTACCCTCAGCAAGTTTGCTGATGATACAAAACTGGGAGGAGTGGCTGACACACCAGAAGGCTGTGCTGCCATTCAGCGTGACCTCGACAGGCTACAGAGTTGGGTGGAGAGGAACCTAATGAAGTTCAACAAAGGGAAGCGTAGGGTCCTGCACCTAGGGAGGAATAACCCCAGGCACCTGTGCAGGTTAGGGGTTGACCTGCTGGAAGGCAGCTCTGTGGAGAAGGAACTGGGAGTCCTGATGGACAAGTTGACCATGAGGGAGCGATGTACCCTTGTGGCCAAGAAGGCCAATGGTGTCATGGGGTGCACTAAAAAGACCATGGCCAGCAGGTTGAAGGAGGTTATCCTCCGCCTCTACTCTGCACTGGTGAGGCCACATCTAGAGTACTGTGTCCAGTTCTGGGGTCCCCAATTAAAGAAAGACTGGGAACTACTGGAGAGAGTCCAGCGGAGGGCTACGAAGATGCTCAGGTGACTGGAGCATCTCTCTTATGAGGAAAGGCTGAGAGACCTGGGTCTGTTTAGCCCGCAGAAGAGAAGGCTGAGATGGGATCTCATCAATGCTTGCAAATATCTAAAGGGTGAGTGTCAGGAGGATGGGGCCAGACTTTTTTCAGTGGTACCCAGCGACAGGACAAGGGGCAATGGGCACAAACTGGAACACAGGAAGTTCCATCTGAACATGAAGAAAAACTTCTTTATTTTGAGGGTGACAGAGCACTGGAATAGGCTTCCCAGAGAGGCTGAGTAGTCTTCTTCTCTGGAGATATTCAAAACCTGCCTGGACGCAATCCTGTGCAACCTGCTCCAGGTGAACCTGCTTCGGCAGGGCTGTTGGACTCCAAAGGTCCCTTCCAACCCCTATCATTCTGTGATTCTGTGGTTCTGTAAAGAAAGTGTGGCCAACGTTCAGAAATCCCACTCCTGGGGATTTCACTGTGGCTTGCTGCAGCCAAACATTTGGGGTGATTGAAATCTGAGACTGGTGAGCTTGGACCTCTGATGAGTGGGCAGCAGCACTTCTTGTGTTTCTCAGTTTTTTGTGGGATGCTGTTGAACCTACATGACTCAACTATGCAGGTACCAGATCTTTCTTGAGGGGGAGGTTGGGGAAGAGGTGATACTTTCCAAGTTTCCAGTCACCTCTCTAAAACGAGCACATTGCACAAGGGCCTCAGGATGAACGTATGACAGCCTCCTGTGGCCCAAGTCTATTTGTTCCCACTGAGAAAGCTGGCCTTTGGGCCACTCACTACAGCCTGGCTCCGGGTTACAACTGCAAGTGCCTTTTACTGTGGCAGTGAATAAAATCGTGTAAGGATGGAGATGCTTCCTGAAATTTAATAGGAACACACTTTTGTGTATCCTTGGCCAGTTAGGGATGTCATCCATCAAGGAGACAAGGAGGAGAGATGCCTCTTTATAACTTGGAAAACTCATCCTGCCTCTCACATCAGATACTTTAGGGCTTCCAGCTCAAAAACTGCTCAGGCTATCTCCCAACCCAAAACTCCCATTCCCTAACCTCTTCTGTTCTACATACCTATACAGTTTCACAGATTATGACAGGAACAATATAAATAGATTTTAATAGAAGTCATTCTGAAAACCACTATGATCAATAACAGGATGATGCATTTGTTATAGTAGTTTGACTATGACAATGACTTTTTTTTGAGTATGGTTCTGCTGTTTCTCACTTGTTGCTGTACCAGATAGAAAGAGAAGAAACACTATGCAACACTATGCTATTTACTGTATAGGAGTCAACAAACTGCATTATATGCAACATGCAAAAATCTGAAATGACTTTTGTTGGAGTAAATATACATCTGTGACTTTAAAATATCACAGTATCATTTTGCAAAGAGTTTTTTCTGTAGTTCAGAAATATGGATTCTGGTAAAATAAAATCTAGAAATACTGTTTCCTTTCCCACAGCACCCTGGTATCCAAGTTGGAACATTATGGGTGGTGGGTCTGGATGGGTGGTCTACTAGATGGGTGAAAACCTGTCTGGGCCCTGAGGCCTAAAGGGTGGGCATGGTGCATGCTCTACCTGGAGACCAGTTATGATTTTTTCAGGGGTTACCCCAGGACCTCCCTTGTCTAATACCTTTTTCAGTGACCTGGAGAAGAGGTCAGAGTTCACCTTTATTGAACTTGCAAATGACACCTAATTGGTACATGCAGTCAAGCTGCTTGAAGGCATGGCTGCCATCCAGAAGCACCTAGGCAGGCTAGAGGGATGGGCTGACAGGAACCATAAGAAACAAACTGAGGACAAATGCAAAGTTGTGCACCTTGAATGGATGAAACCCTTGCACTGGTACAAGCTGGGGACTGACTGGCTGTGGAGCAGCTCTGTAGAGAAGACCCTAGTGGGCCATAAGCTAAAGATGAATGCACTCTGGCAGTAATGAAAGGTAGCACTGTTTGGGGCTGTATCATGAGGAACATACACGGTGGCAAGGGAGTTGTCTATTCCCTTTACTTCACATGTGTTAGCCATATCTAGGATACAGTGTCCAGTTTTAAACAGGAAGGGAAGACATTGATAAGCTGGATCAAGTTCAGTGGAGGGCTGCCAAGATGGTTGGGGACTGGAGCGGGTGAGCAGCCTTCTCCTGTGAGGAGAGACTGAGGCTTGTTCAGCTGGGAGAAGGGATGGCTTCAGGGGGACCCAATAGCAGCCCCTCATTGCCTATGGTAAGTTTAGCAAGAAGACATAGCCACAACAGTCCGTGACAGGAGGGTGAGAGACAACAGACATAAACTGGAACAGAGGAGGTCCCACTGGAAATAGGAAAATACTCTTTTACTATGATGGCAGTCAAGCAGTGGAACAGGCTGCCCAAAGAGGCTGTGCCATCTCCAGCCTTGGAGGCTTTCAAGACCCAACTGGATCAAGCCGTGAGCAGCCTGGGCTGACCTCAGGACTGACTCTGCTTTGAGCAGCAAGTTGGACTAGAGACCTCCTGGGGCCATTTCCAACCTGAATTAATCCATGATTCATTGTAAGTTTTAAGACCTTTCCCGGAGCTCTCTAATCACTACCTTCTTTTACTTTCTTTTGCTTTAGCATGAAAATCTTTTAAACTTTTTCTAAAAGTACATCCCTCAAAATAACTATTCTATTCTAGGTAAGTACTTTCATTATATATATATGTATTTAAATTCTGAATACTGCAGCTTATTTTGGAGGCCTCTTCATAAAATAATGAAAGCAAAAGCAAGCCTTTTAACATGAAATCTAGATGAGCTATGTAGGAATTAATTAATGCCTAAGGATATTCTGTCATATTTAAATGTAGGAAAGTATAATTACAAGTGCTACAAGTAGAAAACAGAGCTTCTTAGATAGAGAAATTAAGACTTATTTAAGAAAAATGAAAGGAACTGCAAATGCCTGGGTGACTTAAGTTTCCTTCTTTTGTTACTATGGCTACAATAAAGAATTACCAAAGGAGAGAATTGGATTGGTACGGTATTAAAGATTTGGCATGCTAATTAGTATTCTCCTTTTATTACTCTGATAGCCACAAAATCCAGAGCCATTTCTTCTAAATCACTTAACTTGGAATACTTTTTAGGATTGTTTTGCAAGTAAATGCCAACTCTATTTCTTATGTGTTTGTCTGTATTTTAAAAAAAGACCTATTTCAATTAACATATTTTTGAAGTCTAGACTTTGCCATTTTTTAAACACTCCAGACAGCCATTTATTATCAGCTTTCTAGTGATAGTATTTTCTTTTGCACAAGTATATTATATAGTATGTTTCCTTTGATATATAACCATTTATGCAGTGCCTCTACAATTTTGGCCACACAAAACTATATGTATATTTGAACATAAGTTTTCCCTATCCAAAAAATAGCCCTTTTTATACCATTTTAATTACATATTTTTATTGTATTTTTCTAACATTATGAAAATATCTTCAAAGCCAAGCTGTCTATTGTGTGCTTGAAAACTGACACACTGCATTTTTAATCTTAACACCTATATTCTATGATTCCTGTCTTATTTTGTAATCTAAATTTGCAAGATATACATACACAAATAAAAACAAAAGCATGAAAAACTGTTTACAAATAAAAACAAAAGAGAGAAAGAAATAAGACACTTTTCTCGGGCACAGTTATATATTCAAATGTCAAACCAGTTAGTGAAAAAGAACACTAAATGGAAAAATCAAGAGGTGAGTTATTTCTGTGTGTTAGGCACTGAGCTTGGACTCAGATTTTGATTCATTCTTGGCTCTGTTGAAGACTTGATAAGGGACAGGCTATCTAATCTCCTTTCTGCCTGAGGCGGTAGTTCCCAAAGCTGATCTGCCTGCTGGCTGCCTCAGCCCTGCCATCCTCCCTGTCTCAGCTCTGACCCTGGCTGAGCCATTTTGGTATGAAAAGCCATACGAAAAGGTTTTGTTCTCCCCTCCCTGCTTTTCAGGTTAGTTTTCTATAGCTTTAAGGCACAGAAACAGCCCAAAGCAAGGCTGGACAAACATTAGAGCTAGTGTAAAGAGAGGATTGCTGGTTTGCCAGCAAAGACAAACATGAACAGCAACAGCCCTGAGACTTATTTGCATTGAGTGGGACAGCAGCTTCAGTTTCTCAGCCTGTAACATTGGCTTAGTGTTGGTTTCCTGTTTCTTTCCTCCTTACTTATCCTAATTTGTTATCTGTAGTTTTGGATTTTTTGTTAAAAATGAGCCTTCTTAGGTTAGGCCTGAAAATATTTGCGGACACTTACTAGCTATACATAAAGACCAAATGCATAATAGCACTAAAGGAATGATATTAGAGGCAGCAAAAGGAGGAAACAAATGGATTTCTGCCAATAATGTGTTAAAATTAAAGGCTTCTGGGAATGTGTTTCAGCAGATGTGAAAAAGCGTGATAAATATTTGAAAGCACTGGAGAACAGTTATACTCTCGCTCTTCATCATTACTATTAATAGGTATTTCTATAGATGCATTAACGGCACAATCTGTAACAATAGAAACAAGCAAACCACAGGGGCTTCCTTGAAAACTGACCCAAAGATAGAACTAGGGCTCACCAATCCTTGGTGATATTTTCATCACGAAGTGATGTTTTTGCTGTTATGTCTGGTCTGCAAAGAATAGTCTGCTCCAGAAATGTTAAATCGGACAAGTTTATCCAAGCCATTCTTCTTCCTGTTTAAGCAGACAATAATTGTATTTGGCCGTGCCTAGGTGACATTAACATTTATTTCCAAAGCAAAAGGAACAACTGAGGATTTGACTGGAAGAAGGGCCAAACTATCTTTAATAAATTAAGGGTTACAAAACTTTTTTGGGGAAAGAATTGGAAAAGATTTAAATCTGAACTGGTTCCCAAGAAATAATGGGACAGAAGATACTCATATTTTCTCCTTTTGCAAACTGTCTGGGGACACCAGGCATGAGGTAGGAGAGTGCTGCTGATCATGTGTGTTAGTAGAATGCTAGCTTTTTTACATGGGGTGAACAGGTGGAATTACCTAGAAATCCCCCAAACCAGTTGGCATGGAGGTCCATAGTATGTGTGACCTGAGAATAGTTCTTAACAACGCTCATGCACCTTGCAGAGGTCACTGAAATACCTCAAGAGCAAGGAGGGATGCCTCACTTATCTGCATGGGTGGACAAGACAAAGATCTGTGTGAAAGCGCAGTCAGATAACACAGGGTCTGGATATCTTCCATTAAGCAACATGAGCCAGATAAGCTCCCTCACAGCAGCGGTCCATACAAAGACAAATGTTGTGTATATTCGTGTATATTCAGATAATTTTTTAAGTAACCTTCTTCAAAAGCTTATACAGGCACTTGATGTACGTAAGAGGTCTCATTGACTATAGTAGGACTACTCATGTATGTTAAACAGAGCCCTTGCAGAAGAAAGCTCTTGGCACATACGTGAAATGTGCCGGTGACAATGAGCTGCTGACAGTGAAGTTCTTTAAGAAACTCAGATCAGAACTGAGCATTAGGAGAGACTCACTGGGGAAAGGACTGGTGATCAAATGCTGTACTACCCAGCTGCTAACAACAGATGGGTAGCAGTCCTCGTACACCGAGCAGCTTTTACAATGCTGCAGTGAGAACTGGGGGCAGGAAAGGGGACACAGGTAGCAAAAACATGGAAGCAAAGTGGCAGGGGAAGTTGCTATAAACAGCGATGACCCCATATGAGAGGGTTTTTTCATTCCTTCACAATTTGCTGGTAACTAATAAACACAGAAAAAGACAACGCTTGATACAAAAGACAGGTATTTGGCAGCTACTGCTGTAGCGTCAATCACTTGGCATGCAGTCTGAAATATCAGAAGAGAAGGACACAGAGGAAAAAACCTTGAAAATATATTCTTCCATTAATAATGGATTTATAGAGCCAGCAGAGCTGCAAGAATTCTGCAATATAAAGAGGTTCACCAAACCCTATATATACTCCTTACAAGCAACTTAAAACTGACCTGGGAATTTTGGTGTCAGTGGCCACCTTGAATCTTCCTCCATCTCAGGATAAGCAGCTACAGCATCTTTGAAGAAAAACATTAAATATATTAGTAAAGCACTAGAACTGTGATGCTTAGGGAGACTATACAACAAATCAAGGTGGATTCATTGCTGGTAGCAGCATTATCAATATTCTTGTGTGCAGGGAACAAAGCACAGCCTCTGTCAGAGGACAGGCAGACCTGACCATCTTTAGAAAATATTTTACAGCCTTCTTTGAAAAAACTTTGCCAATATCAGTGACACAATTTAAGTTCTACATTTATTACCATCACGTGACAAACCTGTCTCCCCATGAAAACAAAGTGAAAAATAACAAGCAGAGTTCTGGAACTGTCAAGAGTATTTGAATTATTTTAAGGTCCATGTAAGATTTTCCTGTTAATTTTGTGTGCAAGATGCTCAGGTGTTACAGGGATGAGCTACAATGAAAAATTCAACAAACAGTTGCAGATAAACTTCATTTCAGTGACTTACAAAATAATAATACCACCACTACCCTGACACGACTAATTCTAATAATTTTCAATGTAGAAAATAGATGTAAAAACACAAGGATTTTATGACTTACGTGATGACACATCACATCTTAAAGGGATGTGAATAACTGTTACTTCAACAATCAAACATTTGGTCATAATTTGATGCTATTGTTGGGTATGAAATGACACACAAGCAGAAACATGATAATTGTTACGTGGCACTAATTACTTGTATTACATATTGATGTTCTCTAGAACAGAAATTCAAGAAACTGCAGTGCAGATCCTGTGCTTTTCATCCCATTTCCTCAAACCCGTGTAAATCT
The DNA here is from genome assembly GCA_017639485.1 of Pluvialis apricaria. Taxonomy (NCBI): domain Eukaryota; kingdom Metazoa; phylum Chordata; class Aves; order Charadriiformes; family Charadriidae; genus Pluvialis; species Pluvialis apricaria. The sequence continues at coordinate 48,066,833 of CM030010.1, read as the reverse complement.
GTAAATAGAACTGTGGAGGAAGTATTTGCATCTAATGCCTGCTGTTCGTGGTTATGAATGAGTCAGATATTCTATTAAGTCTTTGGTGTAGGTGGGATTTTCAATGTCTGGGTTGTGTATTGAAATGCTGCAGTTAGAAGTAATCAGTTGTCTCTGTTATAATCACTTGGATAGGAAAATGGCAGTGGCATGGCAGTGATGTATCATGTAGGCGCAGCAGAATCTAATCATAACTCAGAACAGTTAAAGCATTTTTCACTCCTGAAGCTAGAAGCTCTTATAATTAGATTTTTCTCTTCTCTAAATGTAATTTCTTCTAAGGAATGACAAAAATAAGTGTGAGAAGAAAGGAAAAAAAATCCATCATAAATTCTTATCAAATTATTGTTTGCAAATAGAGTTTTCAGATCAAAGTCTATAATTCCAATCTCTTCATAACATAATTGAATGAGTATTGACTCATTTTAGAAAAAAAAGAATCTCCTCCATTTCTCTTAGTGCTTGTCCTGTATCTTATTTCTGAGTAACTTTTCCATTTTAGATAGAGAAAAACATATTAGATATATTAATAGGTAAATAATTTTTTAATGTAAATAAATCAAATATGAATACTAAAACCTTTATTTCATGATCACAATTACAACATAAATTATGTGCATGATTTTCAGTACTAGCCTATTCTGTTTCCTTACAAAAGGTATTTCACTTCTTTGGACATAAATATATGAATGATAATATCTTCTGTAAACTACATTCACATCCATGCTTACCTAAACAATCTCTTCAGCTATTAACTCACTGAATGTCTCTTAAAAATTTCTAAGCATTCACTTATCACATACATTATTAAAATACAATATACATGTGTTAAAAATTGTCCTATATATTTTACTGTCATTTAAGCTTTCTCTCAGTTGCCTTAAGGTACCAACCAATCTACCCTGTCCCTCTAAACTCATTATTTTCTCTTCAAAAAAGGCAAACAAGTAAACAGAAAGAAAATCCTACAAATGTATTATTCAGTCAGCTTCCTGTGTTATTTTTTCCTTTAAGCGATTCACTGAAATATTCACCATAGTGAATATCATAGTTATAGCACCTAGTTAAAGACATCTCTTAAGAACAACTATTTATTTCCCAAACTTTCCACTGAAACCTTTCTTCACCTGAATAGTTTGCATTTCTAGATTTTATCTTTTTAGTCTGTTTACCTGTAAATTTCCTAAAATATAAGCAGATGAGCAATCAGTCTTAAGAAATCTGACAGTATAACATTCAGATGCAGCAATGACACAATACTTCAATGACTCAGTCTCCGAAGAGGCCTGCTTTTAAGTAGCTCAAAGGGTAGAGTTATAATATCCCTGTATTTATTAATAAACTGAATACATTGATTGAAAATACTGTGTGACCTTCAAGCTTTAGCACATGTAAAACCAAGAATCTACCTCTTTAAGTACTGTTCCCTGAAATTTCAGGACTATAATATTAGCAGTGGATAAGAAAGGAACATGCAGAAATGCCCATGGAAATATACTTGCTGGATGTTCTGCTGGTTATTATTTCTTTACAGTGCAATCACATCATGCATATTACTTACGGTGTACTTTCATTGTTCAGTTAATGTAATTCAGCACACATAAATGACTAAGGGTTGTGTATTATGGAATGGTGAAAGGAATACTGTATTTGCCAACTCAAACAAATACAAGTGCCATTCAGTGAACTAAAGATGGTCTGCATGTACAACTCACAAATTGTCAGCTGTCTGTCGGCAATTAAATTCAGCCAACTCTCACAGCTTGGAAATGAAGGCTTGAACATCTCCAGTATCAGGCCAATCATCTAAACATCTAGTCCCTCTTCTCATATCCTAAGTGTAAAAGAACGTTATTTATAGCCCAGTACTCCACGAGTCCTTTCTTGGAATAACTGTTAAAGAGGGAACTCTGGGAATTAAAAGCAGCACGAAAGGTTACTTCACCCATCTCCCCTTTTTGTACAAACTTAACACTCCCACTTGTTTAACAGCCATAAAAATCAGAATTCCCACTGAAGGGAGAAGCTTGCCATGGACTTCCTTAGGACAACAACTTCTTGCACTGCCACCCAATGCTGCATTTAACATCAGTACGCTCCCCTTGACTTCTGATAGGGTTGTCACCAGAGCCACAACATACTTTTATGTCCATTAAAGAGCATCCAAACAGTTCCTTTGTCCTAATATTTAGTCTTGTCCACCTGATCCATCTGAGTCCAGGTGGATGTTTGAGTTACTTCAAGGAGTTACCCAATATTTACAGAAGAGTTAGAGCTGCAGTTTTTGTGAGGTAAACATCTCAAATGCACATTTTCTTACCAGAAATTTCATATATAGCTATATACCTATATATAAACAATAAAATCTGTCCACCTTGATCTTTCTGCTAGCGTTTTTGAGACACCTGAGGTTTTTTCATGTTTTCTGTGAGGATTCAGGCTTCCTATTCCTTACAATAAAGCTTCTCCTCTAGTCCACTCAAGCCTGGCAAATGAAAAGAACCTACAGAAAGATACGGGAGAAACAAATTATTCAGTTCAGCCATGGGTTATTAGAGTTATTATTACATTTCCTGTAATGCCAAGTAAAAGACATGTTAATGAATGTCTTTTATGATTTTCTGCAACTGCTTTCAGACAAGATAAGAGATAGTTACTTCTAGCAAGTGACTGATTTGAAACACAAGGTGTTAATGCTGTACACAGGGCTAATATGTGGGAGTTGCTTTTACACATAGTGAAATTCTTTGTGGGTGAAAATGCAGGTAACCCCTTCAAGAAAGTGGTACACCATGATTCACAAAAGAAAGAGGGCTCACAGAGTGCACCTATTGGAATCAGAAAATAATAAAATATTAGAAACATGGTTCAGGTCTCACACATTTGTGAGCTGGATCGAAAGGTGCCATTCAGAGAAGGCTTTTGTATCTTTTTTTCCAAAAAACTAACAATAGGATTATATCAAATTGATTTTCTTTTCCAAAAAAAAAAGATACCTTCAGACAAATCAAATTATACTGAATTCCCACCCTTGATTCGATTTAAAGTCAATAGACTTTAGGACAAGACCAAGATTTCAAAGCTTCCAGACACTTACACAACAAATCTGTATAGCACCATACAGATTTACTAGCTGAGGCTTGGGTGCGGTATAACCAGGGCTGCAGCATCTTGTTTCTAAGCCAACCAGTTGAGAGATGGCAGTCCTTACATCTCATGCAGCACTCTACAAATGTGCTCAGACTACATCTCCCATCGGCTACGGCGTCTTCTCACAGCTTTCCCTAGGGCTTTCATTTATAGGTTTAAAGTGGCTTGATGGGATCAGCTCCAAACTTTCTACCTCTGCTGTCTCAGGCATGTCCTTAGACTTTGACATACTGAAGACTCAGGTGCACAAAAGCATGTGGGTTCCTAAAGGCATGGGCCAGGCAAAATTTCAGTGCCTAATTACAAGAGAGCAATCCACACAAAAGAAACTTGCCTCCTACTTGGGCAGGGTAGAGCCTGGAGAACCTGAATTTTCCAGCATCCTCTCTGGGTACAAAGACCTGAGGTTCAGCCTCCGCAGCAGCCTGTGGGACATGCACAGTGGCCGCGCCACAAGTGCCTCTCTCACACAAGGCCACACCAGAGTCATACACAGGGGCTCTGGCTCCTCTGCTTTTCAGAAGGCTCAGCCTAGCAGGGCTGTGAGGTGCACAGCCTGCTTCGAGGTGACAGTGATTTCACAAAGGTCCAAAACCAGGACTCCCATTTTCCTAGCTAAATGTCACCCAGCATTGCTCTTGTGTTTAGTTTTATCCTGTAGCGCATGAGTTTTTTCTTTAATTGAGTGGGAGTATATATTCAGCTGAAATAGCAGAGTGTAACTTAACCCTGCTTTTGCCATTAGCCTGGGGATTTAGGGCAGCATCAGAGAAGCAGGTAGATAAGGAAGCTGAAAACCATTTATGTTTAGGTAGACATGGGATCTAGGCTCTTATGATTTGTTTGAATGACCTGCCTTTAGTCAAAAATAATATAGCCGTATCAGCACGGCCCTGTTCCTAGTTAATAAGCCTTACCCCTGGCCACGTAAGATCAGATGTAGTGTCACATTAACCGAGTTGCACTGTTTCGAGACCCAAACCAGTGACTGCACTGACATCATATGGCCATTTAGATGCTACATCAGACCTATCAGGCTTTTTTGTACCATGCTCCATCTCAAAATGGACGGATAACGTCAAGTAACTAACAGAGGGGACCTGATGCTAAATCCTTTTGTGAATATGGCCTTATAAAATTTCTGGAAGTGGTCTGGTTCACTTCATTCTTTAGAATTTACCTTTCATCAGGTTCCTAGTACAAATGTGAGCCTCATCAGTCAAAGAGGGGATAAAAAATATATGACTGGTACCATATCAACCCAGCAGACTCACTTGAATGTTCTTGAAATTTCTACTTTTCTCGCAACTTAATGAAATCACCTAGAAAATTTCTTTATATATGTCTGTTTGACAATGAGTTCAAGGCAAAACAAAGAAGGGGAAAAAAAAATAACTAATGTCTCCTGAGAAAAGGAAAAGGCAAAGATTCCTGGAAAAAAAAGTAACAATCTCAAAAGGTATGCCACTCTTAAGCAGTACTTGCTGTGAGGAGTTTGTGTGACGGTCTAGTTATTCTTTATTTCATTTGCTTTCCAGAGACTCCACAGCCTATAAAAGGACTGGAAATTCCTATAATGAATACAATAATGGAATTTATTATGCCAGCAGAATTAAGCTTGTGTCAACGCTGCCATTATAAAATCTTGGTTTTAAGAATTTGTAACTTGTCTCTATAAATATTGCATGTCCCACTTTATTTCTGAATAAGTCAAAATATTATTGTCTCACAGCATAACATTGTCAGATTGATATTACTGATTTTAAATGAACAGAGGACTTGATTAACAAAGATGAGAGAGGGAAAATAACCTTACTGCTTTATCACTAAACTGTTTATTTTTGCAATGGTGAGTTTGAATTTTAAAACACATAACATAAGTTTGGGGGGTTTTTTGTTTGTTTTGTTTCCTTTTATAATTTAACAGAACACCACTCATATTCTTTTTGTGGAAGAAGACTAGTTTGGGGTTTTTTTTGTCAGGGTTTTGGTTTTTTTTTTCCCCCAAACCATGTCTGTTACAAAATTATGTTTTGGTCCCGATTTGAAAAATGAGACTCTGTAATTAGTGTGGGGGATGAAGAAGAAAACAGTCCTCATACATCTGCAGAACATATTAAATGGCATAAAAGGTATGAAAGCGGAGGTACCATCCTGTCTCTGTTCTACCTTATGTGTCTTCTATTCACTGCGACAACAGCAAATCTGATGTTGCACAGGAACAAAGCAATGTTCAAGGCTTTTGAGTTAATACTTGCTGGATTTATGGATTTACTTCAGAAATCTTAACTTTGAAAGGAGAGAAGAAACCAGGTGCTGTAAGAGCTATAAAGCCCATAGTAATTAGACTGCGGGTAGGGAGCAGCTTTCCTGTTGTCACTGAGTGTAAGCGTAAAATACACAGCACTGAAGGCTTCTATGTTTGAGACATTACTTTCCATGTAAGTTGCACTTTTTACCTCTCATTCTTTTGTTAATATTCATATGCTTTTTGTTTTCATGAAACTACCAACATGATAGGAATGACAGAATAGCAAATTAATAAAAATATTACATAAATATTGTGTACATTACACACAAGAATTTAAGGTAGGAAGGCAGAGCTAATTTCATGTAAAAGATGACAGCTCAAACAGACACACATTCAACCAGGGATGTTTTTGCATTAAATGAACACATTTTAGCCTATGAATGCACAAATAAGGAAATGCACGTATACATATAATGAAGTATCAATTTTCATTTTGAAACATCAATACTAGACCCAAGAGATTTTCAGTAAGTCAGTGCCAATCTGGAGTTTCATTACTAATTTCATGTTATATTTAAACTCAGTGTAGTTTTAGGCCTTTTTTGAATTACACCAATTTAGATGATCAGCCTCAAATTTTACATTCTTACTGATAAGTTTTTATATTTGTAGCTGCCAAAAAGAGTATAAATTGGGATTTCTTGCAATATAAGGAGTGAGGAAGAAGAAAAAGATATTCAGAAAAGCATTTGGATACTATATTTTAGGTTATAAAGAAGCCTTTTTCATGTCTATAAAGAAGACTAAGTAGTATAAAATTCTCCTAGTTACTTCAGAAACAACCCTTAAAAGCAGAAATAAATACCATTTGCAAACTCAGCCAAAAAAATAAAATGGCTGCTCGTAAAATATCGAACATGGATTTTTAACATATCAAAGACCTGGTAAAGTGGAGGAAAGACATCTGACCTGGATTCTTTCAGGATTATGAGCAATGACCAGATGAGATAAACAACTCCTTTCAGTCCCGTTAACTGTCACATGTCCAAATAATCCATAGACAGTAAAATGATTTCCTTATTATGCTTCCAGCTATAGGTGGCAAGAAACAGCTGTAAGGAAGAGACAACCACTGAGAGAACCATTATTCTTGAAGTCTTGGCTTTTCAGGAAATTCATGCTGTAAAACCCAATCTTTGCTAGGCTATATTGTCTCTGAAGCAGTGGAGACACAGACAAAAACACCAATTGTGGAATCCATTGTAATCTTTGAATGGCACAACACTAGTCCTGCAGATTTTGGAAGGAAGTTGCACTAAGGAAGATGTGTTAAAAAACCCAACCAAAACAACAAAGTATTATATTTCTATTTTAATGCATGCCTGGGTTACTGAGAGAAAGCAGAAGCTTCAATATTATGAATGCTGCATGCACCATCCCAGCACTTTGTGGAATAATTACCTGGGTGAACCACAGTCCTCCCTTTTTTGTCAATGCAATTACATGCCAAAAACTTCTGTAATTCCATTTCTTTTTCATTCTGTATACCTCTGAGTTCATCTACATGGTATTATTCCAAACTATCTTATGACAAATAAAGTTGTATTTAAAATTTCATTTTGTGTTTCATATTCAGAATTCAAAGTGCCTTGTAAAAAGAAGGTACCGTCACCTACATCCAGCGGGGTAAATTAAAAAAGGGAGAGTGGCTTGTTCAGCATTACATCGGGCATCAGTGGCAGTGCCGGGAGTGAAACGGTGATTTCCAGTCCAATAGATGACCAACTTGAAGGAAGGGGAGGAGGATATTATGTTATTATGTTAAACCTTGAAGCATAGCCTTTGCTTACAACAGCACAGAAACTGTAGTTCAGAATCACAGTTTCAATTTCTCAGTTTTCTTGTAACGCATGAAATCCTTAGTGTTGTGTTCTGAAAAAAAAGAGGGAGAAGCTTTCCCATGTAAACTGGAAGGAAAATTCATTAATATGTAAACTATTTATCTGTCAGTTCATTAAAAGTGTTTCTCAAATATCACAAGATACAAAATATGCATGCATTTTAGTTTAGAATATGTCTCTATCATCAAAGAAAATTCGATTTTAAAATCACTTGGAGCTCATACTAACGTAACTGCAACCTTGGCAGAGAGTAAATCAAGCAAAGATCAACATTAATTTTGATAATTCTTCCTTTTCCATGCTAGTAAGAAAAGATTACAATTAAAAGGAGTGCTTTGGAACAAAGATTCATATTGGCAGTCTTCCATCTTTTGCGCACATACATTTTTGAAGGTGCTATACAGGTGGAGCATGATGTAAACAGTGTGATCCGCTGTACACAATCTGTTTGCTTAGGTATTTACATGCATTCCTGCTTCAAAAGTGCACTCCTGCTCTAGACACTGTACAGACACATCCATAGAAGACCATGTGGGAAACTGCACAGCTGACAGACTGTTTGATAGGACCCCATCCACTTCTTTAAAACAGAAAAAAATAAGATGATCTGGATATCTGCACATTAGGGAAAATGTGAATATAAAGGGACAGCAAAAACATTAAAAACAGGGATAAGGGGTCTCCAGCCCAGCTCTCCCAGACTCAAAGAGCACATGGTAACAGCACTAAAATTTCTCTTTGCTTCAGTGGTGTCATGCATCAGAGTTGAAGAGGTGCATGGCTCAGGCAGCACTGCACAGCACACAGCCCAACCATTCATATGGCTGATACAACTAAACTGACTGCCAACATCCTTCAAAATGATCTTAAGTTCTTTTTTGGTGTCTCCTTAAAGGACAAAGGTATTAGGCAAATAAATAAATAAATAAAAAAAAATACAAATGTAAAAAAGTTTCCCGGCTTTAGGTAAAAAGCTGAATATTCCACAATAAATAAAGAAAATAATTGTAAAGATCTCTTGCAGAATGAATACATCACATTACTTTCCTGTTCTTCCCACATGAAGCAATTTATTTCACCCATGGAAAGCTCAGGAAAATGTACTTCACAGTGTGTACTTCTGGTAAACAACTTTGCTGGAGCTGCAATAAAAAGGAAAAACAGTAGAAAATTAAATATAATGCCTCCGATTACTGAAAATACTGCACCCACAGTAAAAATGAAATCAAGCACAATAGGCTAAGGGAACACTAAGGAATTTAGCACAGCAAACAGAAGACTAAACTTTCAAAGTAAAGACATTCTTGATTGCATAGTGGGAGAAGATTGCTATGAGATGTACCCAAGCTAGTTCTTTTAAAAAAATTAGTTTCCCGCTTGCTAGACTTCAGTCTCAAAGTACTCGTGCCACATAAATGGCAACTGCAGCAGCTCACTCCAGCTGCAGAGGTTTAGGATTTGCTGAATTAAATAGTAAGAGACTGGAGCTGAAGAAGACATGCTACAAGAATTAGAAAACAGCCAATTCAAACATTTTTTTTTGTTTAAAGCTGAATATTAGCCAGTTTCTCAAGTCACAGTAAACTTATATCACAGGCCCGATCCTAAGTTTTTATGCATATTCTATCTTTCAAGCAAACGCTCAGTCTCTTGAAGTCTTCCTCAGCCATGTGCAACCACAGCGAGCTCTTGTCATTACACTCTTGAATGGCTTTTCAGAAAACAGCGGGCAGCCTCTCCAAATCCCTGCTCCACCTTGCGATGTTTTCCTCTATGCTTTGCAGATAATAGGCAAAACACAACATGAAATGGGAACGGTTGGAGTATTTGGTTCATTGAATTTAAACACAATGCATGTCTCCTTTTAATCTATTAAATGCACATTTTACGGTCAGCTTGAATCTGCTACAAAGCTGTTCATTTTTTCCTTGCTGCAGTTCAGGTACCCAGTATACAGCTTTTCAAGCCAAGGAAACAATACGTCGGCCAGGCCTCCGAGAATTACAACTTACCCTCTCCAAAGTAAATCTGCTCACACGGGACAAAACGTTTCTACTCAGAGCCTGTGAACGCTTTATGTCTACAGACATCATGAAGGCTTTCTACCTCCTCCTCCATAACTGTATCAGTGATAAAACCCATGGATCAAACAACTTTGTTGTAAGTACAGAAAAGTCCACTTTTCAATTTACTTGGTCAAAAGCCAGGTGCAGCAACCAAAAATCAAACAATAAATTTTGTCTATAATGCCATTGTAGCCTAACATATATTCAGACCAGAAACTTGTGTAACATGATAAAATTATTTTCAAGTATCCAGGTGGTAGTAACTCCTACTACTACATTTCTTTAATGTGGAAGTAACCATCCACTGCTTCACAGATGGGGTGGCACTGCCAGGCTGCAGTCTTCCCCTCCACACTCTTTCTCCACAGTCTAAACTCACTGATGGGTGTCTCTGAGCTACAAACTTTGCCATTCAACTCCAAAAGAAGTTGTCTTCCTGACAGGTCTCTGAACATTTTCCCCCTCCCCCTGCTTCCCCCAGAAAGAAGCCCACCACAGCTTAGTCCCATCAAAGCCACCCTTTTCTTCACTCCCTCAAGAGTTCAGTCCCTCCATATTCCAGCTTGCAATTCCCAATGGTGGGCAGTAGTTGACAGGCACTCTCTGCATTGACAGCTCTTCCTCCTGCACTCTCTGTGCGCTGCCTTTGAAAACAATCAGGTTCTGGCAACTGAAAAAATTACTAATGGACAAATTAATATCCATCAACTGAGCTATAATGGACCCTCAATGCCCTTGTAGCTAGCACTGGTGAAAAAGGAAATGCACGAGTAACTGCAGCTCAGACCAACGATGTACTCTTCCTAATGGCAGGATGGCAAAGGCAGTAAAACATACAACGAAAGCAAGAAAAGGACAGAAAAATATTCTGAAAAAATCTTCCACCGCTTTTATGACTTGACAAAGTAATGATGATCAGAGAGAACAGTGGGAGCTGAGTTTCCTTCTACAGCCTGAGAGAAGCCATACCTCACCACACACCCAAAAAACCATCGCACAAGACAGGCCATTTGGTACCCAGGTGGGAAGGCATGGCAGATCTCTCTCTCACAGTACAGCATATCCTCTCTGTCCCTGGGGACGTACCCTCACAAAGCCAGTCAGGAGTGCTCCTGCCTTAGTGGCCTTTGTGAGGACTTTTACATTGGGGCAGGTGAGCCCCCTTCAGCCTGCCAGAGCCAAGGTGCCTCTTAACAGGCAGGTCTCTGCCACGCTTGTTTTTAGCATCTTACACTGCCGGGCAGACCCGGAGCAGTGTAAAACTCAGCTCATCTGACTGCCATTGAGAGACACCCTAGCCCTTCAGAGCTCCTCAAACAATGAATGCCATCAGTTCCCGAACACGGCTCTCTTCTGTTGTAAACACCACCTTTCGTCTTGCACTTAGTTTCTTCAGTCTTCCCTGGTCCCTTTTCAAAGAGATGTTCCTGCCCTCATTTTCCTTTTGCTCGACGGGGAGATTTTCGAAGACAATGATAAAGTCAGACCCTAAAGCCCACTGGCTCCCAAGAGGAGCTACGTGCTTACCTTAAATTTGTGGTTTTTACAAAAAAGAGTTCCTCCGGCTCATGGATTTTTCATCTGTGGAGATCCTGAGCTTTTTTATTTGCATGGACTAACTGCTCTTCTCTGCTTACTAATTCTATTGCTTAACTACGCTGACACTGATCTGAAACATCCAAAAAGACTAGGTGTTTCTACTTTCTGGGGCCCATCAGCACAGCTTGAAAGCAGGGAGAAAATGCATAGGCTCAGGCAGTCCAGATTCCCTGCTTGTATTGCAGAAGGACATGTATGAAAAGAATATATGAAAGTGAATAAAGCTAAATATTAGATTATAGGATCCTTATTTTAATCTTCTTACATTTTCCTGTGAGAGGGAAGGAAATTTAAGTTTTAAGAGACAAAATAATCCTAGCTGAGGAATGGGAGTCTCCTGCCTGCCAGTTGGGAATGATTTCTCTAGCCGTTTTCCTGAAACTTAAAAATAAATCTGTGCCTGGCCTCTTCTCTTGCATTTAAATAAGAGTGCTTTCATGACCTCACTGCTTAAAACTGTCCCACAGGTCACAGAGAAGAAATTTTTCACTGCAGCCATCACTCATAGCGACCTTCAAGGAGACTATGAGAGCAGCCAAAATTCTAAAATCCTTTAAGGCTGCTTAAAGTAGTTGAAAACAAAGCTACCATATTTAAGGCAACAATTTTACCCCAACACACAAAGCGGTTTGACACGATCGAGTGTTGTTAGTACAGCAGTGACATGTTAATGCAGGTACTTTATAAAGGAAATTATTTATACCGAGGATCTTGTTCACTGCTTTCACACTGGAAAGAATGCTGCCCTTACTGATTTAAATGCCACCCTGGAGCATGGGTAAGGGGAAGAGCAGCTTTGCTTAAATAAGTACTCTATTTGTTGTTTCACATTCCCATGGGGCAAAAAGAATTTGTAAGTATTGGGATAGTTTAACTAGCTCTTCATTATTATTTTTTTTTCCCAGGAAGAGACTAGGATGATGTCATTTCCCTTTACATATTCTCTCAAACATAATAACAAAGACAAATCAGTCTTTGAAGAAGTGGATCCTTTCCACAGTTGACTCCCAGGGGTACTGGTCCCCAAACCTGCATCCTGTGGGTATTTTCATACTGGCCTCTCCATGAGCTGGTGGTTGTCATCGTCCTGTGTGGCACCATTCTGGCATTGCTGCCTCTGGACAACATGCCATAAAATTGCTCTGATGTCATTTCCTAAATGACTAGCAACCCCCCATCTCTATTTGCACTTATGAGGTTTCTTTTGTCAGGGCAAAGCACCGTTAACAAGTTTGAAAGGAAAATGGCTATGTCCTTACGCGCTATTTAAAACAAAACTGAAATGTAGAAGGACTATTAGGTAAGCTATTTGGTAAGAGTTCAAAGGCTATCACTTATACAAGAAACTTGATCTTACTTGAAAAATAAAGGTGTGATTTCACACAGGATATTGGCCTAGATATGGGCCTTTTCCTATCACATAACATATGATTATTTCACATCCTTATCTTCAGTTTTTAACTTGAAAGTAATGATTAACAAAGCAGATATGAACCCTTAGAAGCCTATTCTGGGAGAAACTGAAGTAAAAGAATTTGTCATCTATCAGATCATAAACACTACAAGGCAATTTAACGCTTAGGTATATCCTTTACGGCGTAAGGAAATACTTGATTCTGCGCTTGTTAATTCTTTGTTCTATGACAATTTGAATATCTCAGTGTTAAGATGTAGATTTAATGTTGGTGGAAATTTTATGCGTGCTAATCACAGAATGGCTGAGGTTGAAATGGACCTCTGGAAATCATCTGGTCCAACCCCCCTGCTCAAGCTGGGCCACCTAGAGCCAGTTGCCCAGGGCTATGTCCAGACAACTTTTGAATATCTCCAAGGAGGGAGATTCTACAATCTCTCTGGACAACTAATTCCAGTGCTCAGTCACCCTCACGTTTCCTGATGTTCAGAAGGAACCTCCTGCTTTTCAGTTTGTGACCATTGCCTCTGGTCCTCTCACTGGGCACTACTGAAGAGTCTGGCTCTGTCCTCCTTGCATCTTCCTTTCAGGTATTTATACACGTGAATAAGATCCCCCCCCGAGCCTTCTCTTTTCCAGGCTAAACAGTGCCATATCTCTCAGCCTTTCCTCATATCAGATACTCTCCAGTCCCTTAATCAACTTAGCAGCCTTTTGCTGCACTCTTTCTGGTACATCCATGAGGAGCCCAGAACTGGACACAGCACTTCAGGTGTGACCTCACCAGTGCTGAGAAGGGAGAATGACTCACCTCCCTCGACCTGCTGGCAACACTCCTCCTAACACAGCCCAGGACACCATTAGCTTGCTTTGCCACAAGGGCACACTGCTGGCTCATGTTCAACTTGGTGTCCACCAGGATCCCTAGGTCCTTTACTTCAAAAGCTGCTTTCCAGCTGGGTAGCCCGCAGCATGGACTGGTGCATGGGATTGTTCCTTCATCAGATGCAGGACTTTGCGCTTCACCTTGTTGAATTTCATGAGGTTCCTGTCAGCCCATGTCTCCAGCCTGTCAAGGTTCCTCTGGATGGCAGCGCAACCCTCTAGTGTATCAGCCGCTCCTCCCAGTTTTGTGTCATCTGCAAACTTGCTGAAGTTGCACTCACTCTGCTCCAACATCCAGATCATTAATGAAGATGTTGAACAGGATGGGACCCGCACCTTGGGGGTGCACTGCTAGTTACTGGTTTCCAGCTAGAGTTTGTTTCACTGACCACCATGCTCTGGGCCTAACCGTTCACCCAGTTTTCAATTCACCTCACTGTCTGCTCATCCAGCCCACACTTCATCAGCTTCTTTAATCATAGAATCATTTAGGTTGGAAAGGATAATGTAGTTGTCTAGCTTCGTTTCACAAACTGCATGGAATAAATCCTTATTTTTACAAGTAGAAAAAGAGCTATATTACTTTGGCACTAATGTGACACACTGCTAAAATCTGGAAATGTAAAATTGCCAAGGTGACTGAAAGGAATTTCTCACAGCCACAGATTTCCATTGTGATTTAGGCCCTGATTTTGTCTCTTTTATTTGAAGTGTTAACAACTCATCTCTGTTTAGAGATAGCTGTGCTTTAAAGTTTGCCTTAAAGTTACCAATAGTAAAAACAGAACCCGCTTCAAAAAACTGCTAAAATTTTAATTTATCTGAAACTGATGAAAGAAAAGGAGAGTACGCCAAATGTAGGAGAAAAAATTGTCCAACCTGTCTAATGCCTTAGGGATAATGAAACATATAGGAAAGCATATATAGCACATTAACACTGATTTGCAAAAGTACAATTAGTAACTTATTTTTTATCCTTCCAGAGAGTAAATAGTCTGTATGACACCACTGCTTTTATTGAGGACTTCATAGTGCATGCAGTGTGTTGTTTTTCCTGTGCAAATCATCTGTACTTCATTATTCCCCTGCCTTTTTGGTAGTGGAACAGCTAATCTGCCCCTTTTGAACACATCAAGCTCAGGTGTGGCAAAGGAAGCCAACCTTATGACATGATAATCATCTCTCTGCTAGGCAGGGCCTGTGCTGAATTTCAGCTCTCTCTGATCACATCATATGGAAGACATATTCATTTATTTCAACATGTTGCGTTTTACAGCCGCTGCTGCTGATGTTAAGGCCTGTAATTCAAACTCTGGCTAAAGGAGTCCCAAACTACTGATTCGTGGAATTTGGAACGCGTACTGTACTTGTACCCTTTCATAAACGTCGACCACCGCCATGAATAGAGACAACGCTGAACTAGATGAGAACCTGATCTAAAGCAACACAGACCTTTTGCTTGTTTTCTTATTCACAAACAGACTCCTAATTCTTCAGAATCGATAACCAGTTTTCCAACTGGAAGCCAGCCTGCGGACAAGGAGGACCACATGGATATTGTATCTCTCAGACTGCTCCCCAAAGAGCCAGATACCATGAAACAGTCAAGAAAGGATGCCCCCTCACTCTGCCCTCACAACCAAGAGGTGATTGTTTCTGCCTATATCAGAAACTTGTGCTTAAGCTCTGAGATTTAACTACACAACATAACATGGAATGAGACTGTTGTTATGGATTACTGAATGAATCAGAGCTCTAGTTGCTTAAGCCTCTGGATGAAAAAGCTTTCTTATAGCTTAGGTATACATTGTCTTTCAATACTATCTTCAACATTTCTTCAACACTTACCTGAAAAGTAATTAAGCAGGTCACAGGTACACAGACTTGTATTTGAGGCTTTGCACGTGGGGCATATCCTTTCTGGAGAACAGTGGTGGAATTTTGTACATTTGAATTCCATACGCCCTTCAACAATATAAAGCCTGCTATGGCTTCACGATAACATGAAGGCACCCAAAAAAGCCATTTTCTGCCTAGCACCTCCTCACTGTAGCTATACCAAAAGTCTGCTTAGCATCTTTAAGGAGCTGCACAAGCATAAAGATGCTATATAGTAGACCGGTCACCTAGTTTCCCTCACCGAAGAGTATATTAGTCACAATAAAAGAGATGTCACGTTGAAGGCAGAAAGAATCTGTGTGTCCAGCCTTTTAACACCTGAGGACATAGAGAGTTATGTGTTTATTTTACTGTTTTTGAGGGAAATTACTCAACTTATGACAAAAGGATACACAATAGAAAGCAATTACTGAGGGTGAAAAGCAGCTCCTCTTCTGAAATTGTGGAAAAACTTGAAAGAATGAAATCAAAGCTTAAACATTTGCCTCTTGTCAGTCTCTAAATGAAGACTTTTAAACAAAGTGGTGCAGTTAATTTTACTATCTTTTGAATCACTACGTTGCTAATTGTACTGATCACTGCACGATGCTGTTCTTCAAAACAGAGCTCTAAACATCATCGCATTCACCAGCTTTCTCTCTTAAATGAGGTTCATGTAGGTGCTCTCTGAGATTCCAAGGCACACCCCACAGATATGACTGAAGCAGGACAAAGTGAGATAGATAAACAAGTTTTCTTGGCAACCTTGTAAATTTATCAGGATTGTGCACAATGAAAGAAAAGCAAGTTTACTAGGAGAGATATGGTTTGTCACTCAATCTGAACAGGAAAGACACCAGGACCAAGCTGGGTTGGATCTGTCTTCAGCACTGCAGAATGAGAAAGGCAGCACGGGCTTGAGTCAAACTGGCACTTCTGTCTTTATTTCACTAGGCAAAATAAAAGCTTTTCAAATTGGCTACATGGAAACCCACTCCAGGCTGCAGAACTTCTTGATACCCTTCTTTGAGAAAGAGATGTTTTGTTCAGAAAACAGGCCTGTAAATGGGGTATTCCCACTGATTAACATCCTGCAACTCACAGAGCTGCCTCAACTGGGAGGGCCAGACTTTGATTCTATACTCGATGAATACAGTGTCAGTGAAGACTGACAGAGAGCATGATTCAGAGCAGGAATCTAGCTTACGTGCTCTGAATCACACTTTCAAAAAAGCTGTCATCTTTCTCCCATGACTGAACCGTAAATTTATTTTTTCTTTCAACAGTCTGGGGGAGTTCCAGTGAGGCAACAGGCAAATGGTCTTCTCTGAAAAGCTTTGTCCAATTTGTGCTGAAAAAAGTAGCCATATTTTTACTCCGTGATTTTGGCAGACAAACAAACAAAAACACTGCCCCTGGGTTTAAAAGGTGCATGAAAGGAGTTTGAAAGGAAAGTTGTCTGATAAAGCATCCCATGCAAAAAACGATATGAAGAGCAAACTTACTCAAACTAATTTACATATCATAAGCAGCATCAGAAACGTGAGTTGGTCTACTTAGCATCAGAGCTTGGTTTGAATGAGAATCTTGCAATCATGATTCTTTTAGCATCTCTGCATGAGGTTTTATGAGAGAGCTTTTAACAGTAGCACTACTACTATACCTTCAGAAGTCAAACAGAAAGTAAACGTTTCCAATTTT
This sequence comes from Pluvialis apricaria, assembly GCA_017639485.1. NCBI lineage: Eukaryota > Metazoa > Chordata > Aves > Charadriiformes > Charadriidae > Pluvialis > Pluvialis apricaria. The sequence goes on along the minus strand of CM030010.1, from coordinate 48,049,949 downwards.
TATTTCCAGAGTTTGGTGCAATCCAAATGAGACTATTTAAGCAGCTAGTATCTGAATTGCAAATTTATAAGAGTTTCAATATAGTCCTCTGTTAGAAAGCAAACTGGGTAACAGCTTACATAAACTGATGCAGGTATATATAAATAAGGTAGCTTTGTGCTTCTGTCTGTCTTTCCCCTCCACACACTCTGTTGTATCATCCACTTTTTTTTTCTCTCCTCTTCTGCTGAAAAGGAGATGTTGGCCTGTGCAACCGTGCAGACAAAGAGTAAGAAAACTTAAAAGAGTTTAAGAGCCAACAGATCTGCAGTTAACGCCCTCAGTGACTTAAGTTTTGGTGCTGCTCCACAGCACTCCCATGCCGGTCATGGCTGACAGGAGGGTTCCAGGAATGTGAATATCTACAGAATCCATAAAAACAAGGCTCACCACCAGTCGGCAGCTCCCCACCTATTCCTCTGGGGGGAATAATTACTTTTAGCTGAAGCCATTTATTGGGAATATGGTAAAACCTACAAAATACAGCCTACGCTATTTGGATTTTGTCTGTTTACAGGAGCTACTTTATTCCACTCAGCTGTTTCCACTGCTTAGGCCCATTGGAAACAGCCATTTCCCTCTTTATTCCCAAACACTGATGCTTACGTTAATGGAGTTCAGCAACTCACGGTTTACAAGTGACAGCAATAATTTAAAAAAAATCTCCACAAAAATGTAAGATTAAAGCTTGCAACTTCTATTCCATATTGAAAATCACGGGCTTTTTACCCACTTTTAGCAACCTTTTTCTACACTTCCTTGGCATTCAGCTGTCATGACCCGTAATTGTTAAAGGCACTGTCGTTTGATTGTTAGTAATTCACGATTAATATCTTCAGTTAGTTTTTACCACACTTGTTTCTTAGAAACAACAGAATATAAATAATAATAACAAAACAGAACCCTCAGAGGAGCTTTTCCTGCATGCTGTGTGTAACTCTAGCTGTAACAAGCCTTGATCTACCTCCAGGCTGCAAGAAGTTAATGCTCCTCAGAAACACCTGACTGAAAAATTTCATCTTTGGGTAAGAAAACCTTCAGAGGGAGAAACAAAAACCTCTCAATAGAGGAATTTTAAGCAAATTAGGAGAGGTAGAATGAGGCAATTGTTTCTGCTAGTATAGTGTGGAACAATCCCTTTATGCTAAAACTCTACCTACCGTAATTAGTACATTTCTTTCATTTACATGCAACTCTGAAGTTTCATATCAACTATATTTTTCAAACTTTAAGACCAAATACCAGCAATGGTCAAGGCATCCCCAACTAAACCCAGAGCCGCGCACGTCCCTGTCTCCACCCTCCCGCCGGCTGGCACCGGCCCCACAGGGCCTGCTGGGGACAGCCTTGCACCCGGGGCTGACAAATCCTCCCCAGGGAGGGAGGCCTCAGGGAGCTACAGGCCTCACCCCGGCGGAGCTGTCAGCTAATTAGGACCTGTCAGCAAATTAGGAGACCCCGGGCATCAGCACCGTTTCTCTCTTGCCCTTTTCTGCTGTGTTTTCCCCCAGCGGCCCCAGCCTGGCCCAGCCCACCCGCGGCCCCTCACCCTTCTTTGCCCCCTCCCACATATTTTACCTCAGCTCACCCTTTCCCGCCAACAGGAGGTCAGCAACGTGATTTATTGTTGTGACACCAACTCCCCTGCGCTGTCAGCAGGACTTCTTCAAAACATTTTAAGACTCTTCTGGGCGCAAAGACCACAGAAAACTCAGGAGGATCTCTAGATCAAGCCTAGGCACCCAGGCAGGAGGCGGCAGGGGTGCGTCCCATCACACCGCCCGCAGGATAGAGGATGTAACACGAAGCAGAACTGCACACTTCATTGCTTCGCTCAGTTGGCATCTTTCTCAAATCCTGTCCTTAAAAACAACTAAGCCTGTCCATACTCTTTAAGCTAGGGAAGAGTTGGGTTGCTAAAAGCCCTGAATATCCGAGGGGAGGCGTAAAGGCAAAGTTCAGGCAGTGGCAGTGAGAAGACATAGCTTCAGCACAGAGCCGAGGAGGAGGGAAAGAGCTTAACAATGCTCTGCAAGAGGATGGCAAACAGGAGGGATGGTGATTTTGGATCAGATGAGAGGGACCGCACCGTGAAGGGGGACATAAAGAGCAAAGGGATAAGGAGTTCAGATGCAGGTCTATAGCAAGCAATTGGGAAGGAAACTGGTGCAAGAAATTTGCAAGGAAGAAAGAGAGCCAAAGCCAGAGGGGAACAGAAGAAATACTTGTGACTTTTGGAAAACAATACCTTCCATTCCCTGTCTGGTTCCAGAAACTCCCCATTCCTCTACCGCCACCAAATACCTACCCCAAAACCCATGTCGTGCCTTCTTCCACGAGTACGTTTACAGACAGGATGAGATCCCTTGCATTTCCTACAGCAGAGATTTCTGAACAGAATTACATTTTTCAATTTTTCTGCTGGAATTATGATGCCAGAGGCTATGCTTTTATCTCAACTTGCTTTTCAAAAGCTCTTTACATCACAAAAAAAGGACAACATTAATGCAAAAAAAAACCCCAAAACCCAACATTCCTGCAAAACACTCTTTGTTCTGGTCAAAGACTGAAAATTCAAGTAAACCAGGTTTCTTGTGTGACCATAATTCTGCATTCTGATACAGAGTTAATTTTCAGACTGGATAATTATATGCCACATTGACACCAGATTTTTTTCTTATTCAGTAGGAGGTTGAGGGTGGGGCAAAATAGACCAGCTAAGACAGAATCAGAAGCCACCTGAGCATTTTCCAGAACTGATACCAGAAAGTCATCCTAACTTGCAAAACTCTCCACATTTTCAACAGAACTCATTTTCACAATGGAAACAATAACAGAATATGTTATTTCAATTTGAGGGCTTCATATCCACACAATTTTGAACAATTTGAATGTTTATACAAACCCAATCACATTCCTTCTTTTGCCTTTTTCTTCTCATGGTTAACAGTAAAACAGAAGTAATAAAGCAAGCGGAAGTCTTAGTAATAGAAGACTTTTTCATAACTGACTTTCAAAATGGTATGTAGAAAATCACCCTCTTTAACTTTTGTTATTATTCTATATTGAACAGATACAAATATGTAACCACACAGAAACGCTTATTCTCCCAAAATTAGCATTATTACTTTATTTGGTGATTCATTACAATCTGCAAATCCAATAGTCAAAAAAATAAACTAGGCATAATGTTAAAGCATTTTACAAGCAAAATACTTTACTGTTTCCTTTTCAATTTGCATAGGGTGGGATAAGTGTATTGGTTAAAGAATATAATGTACAGAAGAACAAAACCATAGTTCATCAAACTGTACTGAAGAGTGTTACGATCCTGTGAGTGAACAGTATTTAAACAGCTATAACCGCCAATGGAAAACCATACACTTCAACATTAACAAGGCTGCCTTCCCATGACCATGATGCATCATGAAGGCTGCAAGCCACTGAGCTGCTTTTCTTATATTGTAGATCATCCTACTTTAAAGAAATTAAAGAGTTAAACAAGCCAGTATGCATCTATCTATGTTCATTTCTTTTCTACTGGAACAAAGGCCAGAATGAAGAGAAGGAATTTTTAAAGTCAGCTTCTGAAACCACTTACAGTAATGCTTGTCTCTCATATTTTCAGTGTCACAGAGCTAGCAAGCTTAGAGCTTGATCCACACATCTCTGTTTATTATTACTGTGCATCCAGGTAAAAAACTGTGTTTTTTTCACTGTATAGCAACAAACTGCAAAGAGGTCATGCTCATTTCCCATTGTAACCACATCTCTGTTCCTCCAACTGTATAAATCTGGCTTTAAAGTCTTACAAAACTAAAAAATAGTTGATCTAGGTTGTAATAAAAAAAAGAATATTAAATACCTTTGGTAAAAATAGATATATTTAACAAGTTTAGAAAAGCAAATAGTTATATTGTCAAAAGGAGAGTATAAAAATGTACACGATAAAAAATAACAAACAAACAAACAAAAAATCATCAGCCATAGTAGTAAGAATAAAGGCGTTGTTCTTTTCAATGCTTGCTTCCTTAGCTCACGTTATTGTCCAGTCTTCTTTCTAAAAGGCAGGAGGTTTACTAGAGCATATGGAAAAATCCAGTCCTTCCTACCAGCATTAGACAAATTAAGTTTAATTCGGATCAAGCCAGTCTGTTTTAACCCAAGTTTATACAACAGAGAACGCTTCGATTTAGAGTACATAGGAGTAGTTGAACACAGAAAGAAAGATTTCAGGTGTTTTCAACCAGAGGCCAGATGTACTGGAGCTGTAGAAATGAGACAGCCAGCAGGATCGTCTCCATGATGTGAGCCTTCTAACTTTATTTTTACTCCTAAATTATAAATCCGTGTATTGTCAAGAAAATTGTGGGGGACAAAAACAATACATGTATTTTAAATCCCTCATTGATGCCTTTCTCCCATCCTTTCACTGGGCCTGCAAACAGAGCTGTCACACAACGTATAATCCCAGTTTGGCTTCTCCTCTTTTTAGAGCTCACTGTAAATCTTGAAGATGGAAGATCCCCAAAGCAAACAACTGAGATTACAGAAGGAGATAATGCACAAGCCCCATAATAGAATCAGCCATTGATTGAATGTGCTTTGAAAGAAAATAGCACGATTAAATCATGTTTATCCTTCAGTATTCCCTTTGCACACACAGTCACACTCCTCATGGTGTTCCAAGGGTACATCTGTCAATGATTTATGCAATCCCCGGACGCCAATCCTTGGCTTCAGCTGAAGAACCTGAAGGAGAAGAAGCCAAGCATCAAGAAAACAGCAAGTGTTTCACCACACACCTAGACTATGAGCTAGATTGCACTGGAAACACACTGGGTGACAGGAAGCCCATTAAAAGGAATAGGCTTTTCTCAGTGGAATTTCTTCATTTATTCCACCCCCTAATTATTATTTTCACATTTACCTCAAGCCCTTTATAAAATTGATTAAAGCATGTTGAAGATACTTGCTTTTATCAAAGAAGAGAGTCTTGCAGTTTCATATTTCTACTTAATTTTATTTAAGGGGTAACAGTAGAGTTAACCCAATGGAATTATTAGATAATTCTACAATAAATAATTTTAGCTACAGATTTATAACAATGGAAATGGACAGATATGTGTTCCTTCATAAAGTTCACATCTGTCACCAGGGAAAGCTGAACCAGGAGGTGTGGTTGTGAGGTATCTGAACTGCACCAGTAAACAAATACCTCAGGAATGACTTAACAGTTCCACAGAAAAATATTTTAATAAGAAAGGTGTTACTTTTTTTATGTAGCACCTCATTAAAGTGTTAACAAAATATTTACTATAAGTCCAATACATAAAACTTTAAAATATTGATATTGGTGCATTCCTATAATAAAAATGAATTCCTTAATTGGCTTTCAGTATTTCCAAACATATAAATGTAAAAAAAGCACGTACCTCATGGTATTTTTTGGTGACTTTTGTTGGTACACATTGGCACTCATTGCAACTCTGATGACAACAGGCACAGTTTCCACCACAACGTTTAACCAGAAGACACAATGGCCAGAAGATGGTGTCAGTTCGCTTCAGCTCCTCCCTCAGTGACACTGAGAAGTTGCGAGGAGTACAACTATACAGCCGCACCTCCTCCTTTAGGAGGTTGAGATCGACCACTGCAAAAAGACAAACAAACCGGTGCTTTTCTGATTCGTAACCCATCTTCGTTGGTGCTAAACCAACTTCAGCAGTGTAGAACCCTTGAGGAAAGTTTAGTTTTTTGCAGGTGGTACAGGTTCAGCACACAAGTATAATACTGCAGTTTTATGAACACCATGAAACCTAAATGGAATGATCGTTGTAGAAGAATATTCACCAATTATTTTTTAACTCTGGCAGAGTTAGTTCAAATTAAACAAAGGAAGCTTTGGCTACTATGTTCCAATAAATGTTTTATCAAATCAACCCTAATGGAGTTTCCTTTCTTCACGCTCATACTCTGAGTTCCTGTGTTGCTATGCTATATTCATTTTGGATTGGAGAAACACACACAGCAATGAAGAATCCTGAAAACCTCCAAACACGTTTTAATTCATTTGCATAAAGCATTCAAACTTCTTCCCTGCTAAAATTTCAATTATTGCTTCATTGCAAGGGTGATGAAGCATAAAAAGAATCAAACCATTTATAGCTAAGAGGAACTCACTTCTTTGGACTAAGAACTTCAAGAAGTTATGTCATCTTATGTACAGACAAAAAGTAAGTGCACAAGTATGTGTATCTATATAATCATTAGTAGACTCCCTTTCTTCCCCTCCTCCTTCATAGCAGTGTACATGTGAATTTCTGTTGCTACTCTAGGTTTCATTTTCACTTGATGTGCCTTAAATAAAATATGCTCCTCCTTGTAAGCACCTAACTTGAAGTGCAAGTTAAAGATATTGATATTTGGCACCAGTTTCCCTATAAACTTGTTCCACTATATCACACTAAAGTTTCACTACACCAATGGCTGAACAGCAAACTCATGAAAAGATAGGGAACAGGGCAAGCTCCTTTAGGTTCACCTTAGCTGCACAGCCAAGAAATAACAAGCCTTGAAAGAGGCAGTTAAGACTGAAACTAATGGGACTGGTTTAGTGAAAAAAATAATACATGTTTTACTTTGGTGAAAAGCAATGTCATTTCATTTATTTCAGAAAAGCCAGACTATAATGATCACGATCTGGGACCTTTTGTGTGAAATGTTTCTCGCCAAACCTACCACCATTAAGGAAGAGAAGAATTGTCTAATTCACAAGGGTACTCTATCTGGTAAAAAAAAAAAAAAAAAAAAAAAAAAAGAAGAAGAAAAAGAAAAACCCTATGATAACATGGCTACTAAGATGACTGAACTAGAGGTCTCGAACAAAGCAGTGAAGAGCTTTAAACCAACTGTTTTTGAACAAAATCAAACTAGGGAAAAAAACACCCCAGTGCATTGATATTACTTGACAAATACTTTATAGTTATTGCTAGCAGTTTGCAAATAAAAAGCTATAAAATGAAGCTAAAATACGTTCTTGATCTGAATCACCCTCTAGAGAAACACCCTTCTTTCCCTCTACTGACTATGTAAAGAGCCTCTAGAGGTCACCAAGGAGAACTTCAGCCTACCAAGGCAAGATAATACCTCTCAGTTCCATGTAAACACAGAAGAAATAAAGATAATTTAGAAGCTGCATTTCTCTAGTAGAAACGCTCACTAGTACTGTCCCAGAAACAGATCTTTGGGCAGCAATTTCATTCCATGTTTCTTCAAACATTTCTTTTGCAGAATATATCCATGCACTGGCATCCATAAGGAAGGGTTTATTGTTGTGGGAGGTCAGTTAAGCACACCGAAGCCTTTTCTCTGCTTGTACTTACAGTGAATACCAGGCTGGGGCACTTCATTCCATCACTATCAGGTTAACATAGGCTCCTAAATAAACAATCTGATTTTTAAAAGCGAGGAGTGTGCAATTACTCCAATAAAGTTACTGATAGGATGCTAGCCTGCCCTCCCTCACTGCAAGAGCATTCCTTGGAGAAAGCTGAGAAGGGAGCAGGGGAAAAGAGAGACAAAACTTCCGGGGGAGAGATTCACTGTGAGAAATTAGAAATGATTTAAGCTCTTCTGATCAGCTAATAGCTCTAGGCTGAGTCATTTAGAGGGTGGACATGTCTACCTCCATTAATCAAGGGCAGTGGATAGGAATGGAGTACTTCTTTCTCCTGTTATGTTTTCAAACGTGTAGTAAGTGAACTGTCTGAATGAGGATAAAATGCCTAAAACACAATGAAAGAAATGCTGGTTCTGTTAATACTTTCTACTGGGAGATTTCTACAGAGAATGACATGCTTGGTACATTGAATTTCAAGAAGCTAAACTTATGCATACTAACACAATTGCTGCTCAGCCCTTCACCATGAGAAATTAAAAACGGGAGCTGGGCACTGACGCCTCTTCCAGCAAGCCCACCGACCAGTGGGAGAGAGAGGCCTGGGGGGCATTGTGCTTCTCCATTACCTCTTGCCTACTGGCAGCAGCAGAGGAATGACTCCACTTCTCAGTACTAGCTGTAGTTATAACACAGAGAAAAGGGCAATGCACTAAAATGAGCAGCAAGCGTATTACACATTTTGTCACAAAGTTGGAATAAATTTGAACTGAACCCCTCAAGATCTGCAGACGCAAATTTTGAAAAGGTTCTGTGGAAGAAGACGCCATCAGCTCTTAGCAGATGTATTTTAGTGTGCCTTACTGTTACAACAGGCTTCAGCAGAGATGAAAAATGTCATGTTTGGTTTTCATGCTTTACAATGTAACAAGGTATATTGCTATTATACCTCACAATGAACCCTTGCCCTACCTTATGTAATTCAATTTCATTAAAAGGTCTGAGGCAAATTTATCTAGTGCTTATATAATCACTTCTTTGAAGTGTGTGAATGAAGCTGTTATTTTTTCAAAGAGTATCTGTCTGTCCAAAATTTATTTTAACACACTGTGGGCACGAAGCTAGATGAGAGAATGTATATATTCCCTTAAAAGTGTTTACTTAACCACAATAAAAGGTTATGTGGATTTCCCAAGTGCACTGAGTTACAGTACCTGTTATAATGTGAACATTTAAACACTCCTTCAACTTGGCTTCCACTCATGTATCATGTTTGACACAACAGTCAAAGTTCTTTTGTCTAGCACTAGCTCAGGAGGAATGGAAAGCTCCGCAGTAGCACATGAATGGGAAACAGTAAAATAAAAAGAAAGGGAGAAGGAAAAAAGGTGAGAAAAAAAAATGTCGATGCAGGTAGGTCTACAGTAAAGTCTGTTTCTAAAGTATGCCTTCACGGGCACGTACAACTGAAGTAATCCATGTTCACACCAGCCTGAAAATAACTGTGTTCTGCAATTGGCATCTTCCGGGACATTCCAGCTGGATGCTGCTCTCAAAGTCAATGAAACAAATTAAATTCTGGTTGAAGCACTTGTGTGTGGGCACAGATAGCAGCAGCATGGTTTTCATTCCTAAGCACCTTGGAGATGTTCCTGGGAGTGTAAGTTTCTTACTGGCTCCTACAGTAGGACAAGGCTGTTACAAAACCCCAAACGATGGGGCGGGGGGGGAATTCACATAACTCTATGAGAAAAGCATCTATTAAGGACTATGGCTGGACTGTCTCTCTTCTTCTTAAGCAGACTTCAGAATATGGTCTAATGATTATGCTTATATTTCTGTGGGAAACGATGGGATCTTTTTTTGCATAGCAAAATATATTTTATTTTTAAGTATGTTTAATATTATAAAAGAATTTAGGACTATATTTAGACATCAAAGCCTCTGAACTTGGTGTTTTGTCTTTCCTGGCTAGAAGTTTTTGGAAGCATTTTATCCAGTGAAAACATCAGACACAGAAGTTCTGTGGAATTTAGGTTGTCTAAATATAGCCTTTTTCATATGAATTATTAAGTAGGAGTAGAGGACAATACTTTTCTCTACATAAAGTAACATACACTTTTAATTACATTTTCATTTAATCTAGATGTAAACTGATGTTTGTCTATGAAAGCAGGACAGTGATTTAGCTTTTACACTGAAATATTGCAAAAATGAAACTGATCTAATTATAGAATCAGAGTTTGAAAAAACCAAACATTTTACAGCATGTACTTCTCCTGAACATTTCTTGAAAAGGTTTTTAAATACAGCAAACATTATACTAGAAGGAGCTTAAGAAGATTAAAAAAAAGAAAAGAAGGAAAAAAAAAAGGTTTGCTTTCCCTATCTATTGAATAGACCTAACTGTTAATACTATGTCATCTCAACTGGACATATTTTCTTCCTCAGGCTATTACATTACACACTGGGTAATGCGGTCTGAGGGTGGTCTCTTAAAGATAAATGTGGCAATACCATGATATGTTTATTCAGTGGAAAAATCTATTTCAGCATCTAATTAGAAGTCTTTAAAAGATTTACTCTGATAGTTTCTTTCTAAAATATGTCTTGCAGGGAGTTGCTTTTGTCTATATAGATGTTATCCAACACCTGTATTTTAGTTTATGTAAGGTTTCACAAATTACATTTTGTTTTTCTCCCACTTACTGTAAGTTTATGGCATACATTTGGCAAATACTGAATCTCTTTAATTAGGAAAGTGTTAAATAACTATCTGAAAGGCACGGTCCATTGCTGAAAGCTTTTAAAGAGATTTCCTCCTCTGACTCTTGATTTAGTTGCTTTGTGCACAGCTGTAGCAGTACAGCTAGGGTAGAAGGGTTGATTTTTAGGCTCTGATCCAAGAATTAGCTGTCAAAAACTTAAATTTGAGTTATGAGAGGTTTTACTTCCTCCCTTTTCTTGCTGATCAGATGATAATCTAGTTTGTATTTGTCAACAGAGGAGTCTCTTCAGTTATTCTCATATGTTTTCATTTTCATGCTGTATGGTGGGCACGAAAGAAGATATTGCCTGCATGCTATCCATCCACATGGAATCCATAAACATGAAATAGTGGGGAGCATCTGGATGATATGCAGTAGCAAATTCTTGAATGTCAAATGTAGATGGCCAAAAATTACTTGCTGAACAAGAAATAGCTCCACAAGTCTTGAAATACATAATCTACTTTACATCTGATTAAGTTCACAACTGCATGATCAAACCGGCATGACACAGGGATTTCACGAGTTATCATGGAAGAGAAACATTTAGCTAATTGCTCTCAATTCATATGGTGTAGAGACTGCAACAATTCTCAGGAAATAAACTAGTCATTCACATGACACAGTAAGTGTAAGAAATTACCTAACTCAAACAAAAATCAAGGTTTTGTCCTCCATAAAAAAAACAAACAAACAAACAAAAACCCCCACAAACAAGAAACAAATACCCACAGTTAGATTATGTCACCCAGTGAAGATGCCCTGCTATTTTGTGGAAATAAAGATCTCCCGGGTTCCCTACAGAACTGTCTGTTTTTTTCCCCTTTGTTATTTATCCTGCTAAATTCCTTTAAGTTTTGAGCTTACTAATTGTCCTTTTTCATCTAGTATAACGGTGAGAATAGCTAAGAACAATGATCTCTGCTGTATTTCTCACATATTGCTTTCTGGGAACCAAAATTCAAGGTGAAGAATGCTCTTAATTACTGTTTCGTTATTAAGAAAACACACCCGTAGATAGCGGCAAGGCCAGACAGAAGAGTAATTTACCTCTTGATTTCCTCCCATGAATATATGCCTTCCCAAGAAGTTGCCACGTTGGCCTGTACAAATCTTCCAAATCCAGTTGCCACCGATCTGGTTCAAGGTACCGGATAAGTTCTTCCACAGTACTAAATCCAGCAACGGCATTGTTTAATACATCTAACGGTAAAGTTGATGGGGGTAGCAATGATGGGCTAGGTGCTTCTGTGCGGTGCTGCAATCAAAGCCAAGAGAAGAGTACCAGTCAGAGGGTTAATGGATCTGCTTTGATGAAGTGCTGTACTTTATGAAGTTACATAGCTGGGAAAGTTTATAAGTGGCTAGCTTGTTTCCAGTGTACAGTTTACCTAATAAGACAAATGACAGGAGTCAAAAAGTACCTAATTATTCTTCAGCGATAATTCTAAACAAACTTCCACTAGACAGTTTTCCCACTTCTTACGTTCCTAGCCTTGAAGATAGCATTCCACTATACCTGTTCTTTGAAGAAACTCTCCGAGTGACAGGCAAGATTTTAGAAACACAACAAAGAGTGATTTGAAAATATGGCCCCATTACAGGCAATTACTGTAACCTACTAGAAATCTGAGGAAACACACATTTCACATGCCACCTTCCCTCTGAAACTTAGCCACAACCTTTGTATTCTTGTCTTTCAATTCAAAATATGAACATACCTTAGTACAAAGATAGCAAATAACCCGCTCTCATCTATAGATGAAAAAAAACACCAGTTGTGTTTCATACAGTACTAAGAATTATGTTTCTGGTTAAACAATAATGAACAGAGTAATAACAACATCTGGTATTACTTTAATTATTTCTCCCTTAAGAAGAAAAAAAAAAAAAACACCACGTTCCCAAGGATATCAAAAGTACTTAAATGCTGAAATTGAGTACTGAGAAAGTCTATGTACATTCCCACAGCCCAAATCTCACTGACAAACTCACTGGATCTGGGGCACTCACTCACGGACAATTCAAGCAAAGTGAGACTTCTGTTTTTGCTCACTCTACAATCTGTTTTAAAATTACGCATCCATTTCTATTTTTGAAAGAATAAAAAAATGCAGGAAGGGAAGCCCAAGCAGGAAGCTGCTGCTGCACCACTATAAGTTTCTTTAGGCTTTTATATAGGCAGACACCACCGCAGGCATTATGTCCACAGGACTAGAACAATTTATCTGGATCATGTAAGAAGGATGAAGAAAGATTTGAACATGCTGCTGATTTAGGGGACGGGAAGGACAAGAAATCTCAAACTTAAATGTGTAGCACTGCATACATCACTGATTTCAACTGTAGTTCATATAAGATTTAGGGGAAATTTATTCACTAGAAGTACAGTCAGGTTTTGGAAAAGGGGTGCCCAGAGAGGCTGCACAGCATCCATCACTGGAGGCTTTCAATACCTGACTGGATCAAGCCCTGAGCTATGGTCTGACCTCAGAATGGACCCTACCCTGAGCAGGAGGTTAAACTAAAGTCCTCCGGTGGTCCCTTGCTGAATTTTCCTACAACAATCCTACAACATAATATTAAGAATGAAGGACTGAATGTCCCTCCAATAAGTGAACTAACATGCTGCTTAATAAAATAAACCTTGCAACACTACATGCTAAACAGCAGTTTTCTAAAATATGTATGCCTGCGATAGCTGTATTTCATACCAATAATCATATTTTCCTTTCTGTGCTCTCAATACTATTAAACATATATTTTTGGTTTCAACTAAATGTCTGGTTGAAAGGGCAGCAAATGGAAGCAACCACCATGCACTTCCTATGTTTTTGCTTCGGGGTTTTTTCTCTCTCCACCTTCAAGAAATGCAGGCGCCAGGATGATTTGTGCTGCTTTTTAACTGGGAGTCTTGCAAAGGTAATACAAAACATAGATCTAGTGTGCTGCTACTATTAACTTTACCATACTTTCATCTTGCTAATCTAGCATCATTTCCAATAGAGCAAGTGAAGTAGTTGTTTCCTATTCTGGATGAATGTGAATTTCAAAAAGTTAAAATATTTCTTTTCCTCTTCTCTCCACTGCCCACATTAAAAATAATAACATGTTGATCCATCTATTAGGTTATGATAATAAAGCAACAGATTCTGGTCTATAATTTAAATATTTGCTCTTAGTAAAACATGCTACTCAGCAAGTTTCAAAATAGTGCTGTGACACTATGATTCAGATGGTCAAAAAAAAAAAAAAAAAAAAATTCCAAAATTTTTCTTCCTGTTTTCCTCCACAATGATATACTTGTAACAGTCACATTTCCTGGTTTGAAGGTGCAGGTTTTTGCTAAGGTGAAAAACAAAATAAGGATCAAATGGTAAAACCACTACCTGAGGAAAAAAAAAAAAAAAAAATCTATTTTGTTTCCAGCTGAAGAATTTACTTTGGTATTTCACTTCTTCTGTGGGTTTGGTTTTTTGGGGTTTTTTTTGTTGCCAATGAAATAGGTGGATTCCAGACAAAAATCCATTGGTCTAGAATCTATTTCAACATTTACACTTAGAACATGCACACTTAGCAATACATGTATAGGAACTAACCCATAGATTTATGTTATTCTGGATTCAGTAGGCATTTGCCTGAGTTAAAATATTATGAGGATAGGGTGAATCATCGTGCTTAATGGTAACACAACTAAAGTTGTCATCACTTTCTAATCATTCTCACAGCAAACCAAAACATAAAGAAAAAGTAACTGAAACAGCAAAATTGCACAACTTCAAAGATGAACATTTTAGAATAAAGCAGTTAAAATTGCAAGATTAAGAATGTTTTTCCCAATAATCTCTTAATTTAGTCTATTTAAATGACAGTTAAAATGTACCAACGATTAAAGATAATTACTATCATATAGCTATAAATGCTGTAATTTATAACATAACAACCTTTATGAAATCTCGATTCAATAAAGTGTTTAATATAAATGGTAATGCTATACTCAACATTGCTTTTACTTGCTAATAGGTACTACTTATTTTATAATTTAAACCTTTTGAACAGAACATCCAGGGTAGCATCCAGGGGAGCATAAATGGTACTCCTTCCTTTAACTGAAACCATATCTTGGAATTTTATACAATTTATAATTTCACTCAGTTTTCTCAAAGGGTTTTTTTTTGATGTGTGTTCTATAGGCAATGTTTATATCTGTGTTAAGGTTTTACTCTCAGAGAACATAACAGGAGAAATGACAATGCAAGAAATTAAAACCCAACTTCATTGATGGGACAGACTTTTTAGAATAAGCAAATACAAAACTTCAGCATAAGTCTGAAATGTACCATCATAGTTGCAACTTCAAAATGCTGAAATGCTCTACTTCTTACAGGCAGCCTTCCCTCACTTTATAGCAAGTCTGTCACTTCTATTATAATTCCTTCCAATTAAACATTCTCAGATTAAAATCCATGTGCCTAGAATTTAATCTACATCTCTCTTGACATTCCTGCTCTGACCTTTGCCTCCCCCTGCATGCCTGACACAAACCGATGTCAAGCCACTCTGTGCAGTGCTACCAACATCAGTGCTCAGTAGGTCTCAGAGATGCAATTTCACTGCAGAACGGTGAAATTCATGCAGCCTTTCAGGAGGACCACAATCAGCTCCAGCTGGTTTGCTGCGCAATGTTGATGGAGACAAGGAAGATGATTTTACAATGAAGTAGCGATCTGTCAACTGTACATCTATTCGACAACTGGCATCATCTAACTTACTCACAGAACTGTATCATGTCTCCTCTAACAGGTCAGTTAGCACATAATCAACCTTTGATACAACAGACATCTCTTTATCTGACAGGGGAGACGTAACCGACGACAGCAGACATTTGCTTAGGTATAGCAGCTATCCAAAATAGCTGTCCCACTTTCTGGGAAGTGTTCTCCAAGCTTTTCTACAATTAATACTAATCGACAGTAAACAATTTTTCTCTCATAGCAGCACATCCTCGATTAATACCATGTTTTAGGCTTGAGACCACCTTTTTTATATTTTTGCCTGAGCATGAATAATTTCTGTCAAGAAAAATTTGAAAAAAAACATCAACAAGTTCTGTATTTTAATGTGATTCCTTTAGTAAACAAAACATACTATGGTTTTTGGTTTTGTGCCCAGGAAACAATTTCAATTTGCTTTAAGAAGAATAAACATGTTTAAAACTAGGATATAGCGGAACAGTTGCATCTTTTCTGTTAGCTAAAATGATTCAGGATGAAAACCAGAGCAGAAAACATGGGGCTTCTGCTGTTCTGCTGAACAGCCACGAATGACAATTAGTGTTGTTTCAAAAAGAATTTTCATTAGGTCTGTTTATATTGTATTTCTGTATGCGTACTTCACTCTATCAAAACAAATACAGTATAAAAATCCCCTAAGGTGTTTACAAGCGTAAGGACAGGCAAATAGACCAAATTTAAACAACAGTTTAAGATACGGACTTGGGAAAAAGGAAGGAAATAAGACTAACTTCACAAAGCTATCCAGCCCTGAAGTTTATACATAACAGCGGTACCCCAGAAGAAACTTAGGGAGTAAAATGCATTCTAGGGTGTTTACAATGTTAGTTGTCCCCTATTAAAGGAATCCAAGCTACTCCATCTATCCTTTTTCTCAAAGGGTAAAGGGTAGAACACACCTATATGTAGAATAAAAAGGCAACCAGCAGTGAAGCAGTAAATCTGAACAAAAACTGCAACAAATGAATTTGAAATTACCTAGCTGAAGACCAAACCTAAAGGATGATTTAGTATGTATCCTAACTTGAAGACTTGTGATTAATTTCTTATTCTGACACATACACATATCCTGTGTGACCCTGAGCACAGTATTTAGGCCACACAGCTTCACAGTGTAAAGCATCCGACAGTAGCATCTGCATCTCCTTGCTACGCCAGCATGATGGCGTATGCGGCTGCATCATAAACAAGAAGTAATCTTTCTGAAAAAGAATATTTCTCATTTCCTTTTTTCTTTAGCCACAATCTTATTGACAGTGCAGACCTCCAACAGCTAAGCCATCAAAAGCAAAAGCACAGCGCCTGCTAACACAAACATTTTCAGATTCACTCTGGCACCAGGAATTTCATAGCACAGAGGTTTGTAACATGGCCTTATCAAATCTGTAAAATGAGCATAAAGGCAACTCCTTGATCTCACATGTTGAGAGAATGAATACAATAAACATTTATCAGATGCTCATTATTGGTTTAGCTGAAGAATTCAGAAACATTTTAGACAGATAAAGGGGAAAACTTTGGATATGAGACTGTATCTAATAACCTTTCCCATTCTGTCACTATCCATCTGTTCTTCTCTTGCACTGAACCTGCTCCAAGGATAAACAAGAACAAAACAGCACTCACCTACAATCTACACAAGATCAGCTATTAAGCACCACCATGATCTAAGCAAAGCCTTCCTTTTGCTCCTGTCTCATAGGATAGGACTGTCCTGTACTGACGCTACTCTCTTCCAGTTAAATGAGAGGCAAGAAGTAATTCTGCAATTGCAAGAAGCAGTTTGCTGCAGTCAGGAGTGAAGAATTTCATGTTTAATAACTCAATCACTGAGTTAAGACTGGAACAACAAAAACAAGTGAGTCAAATACTTGGCACGACAGGACACTTAAAGTAGTGAGTAATATGTCTAAAATAACTCCCTCCCCACAAAAGAAATCCCCATTTTTTTTTCATTTCTTGTCTTGAAGAAAACATTGTCAAGCAGTTTCTGAGTGAAAACCCATTCATCAGTTGACACAGTTTGGAGAAACTATTAAACATCAGTATGGTTTAATCAGACTAGAAGGGACTCTACAACAAAGAAAACCTAAAAGGAACCTCCCCTCCTCTGAAAACCAACTAGGATCAGTAACTTTGAAAAAAGTAACATATTTCTTCTAATGAGATATCCTTACAGCTTTTTTTTAATTGATTTATTATTATACAGAAACACTCCAAGTCCTGCTTAGATTTACAGATATGCTCTTGAAACTAATAGTACATGCACATGCTTGTAACACGCAATAAAGAAAGCCTGTTTTCTTCCTTCATAATCACAAGTAGCCCTCCTATTAGCATCATTAGAAGCTATGAGGGAGCGCAGATATCCAACTCCTTCCGAGTTTGGCCTGAGGACATAGAAGCTTCTTGACATAACAATAGCTCTTTCTTTTCTCCCATAAGTACATGCAGTAATAACGTGAAAAGCCTCTAGAAATTCTGACCTACCTGAAAAAGCACAAACTTTCGCTTGCTCACATGTATGCAGTACAAAAGAGCTAATCCGTTTGTGAAAGTCTATAACTTGTAAAGACTCATCTCCTCTGTGCAACATTAACCTGCACCACTGCTATGCCAAATGTCAGCCCTGTTCAAGTAGCAATGGAGAAGGAAGAGGAGCCGATCTGTAGTTGGGCCTGTGCACAACCACCTAAGCAGAGAAATCAAGTTCCAGGATCTGCTTCTTAT
Organism: Pluvialis apricaria; assembly: GCA_017639485.1. NCBI lineage: Eukaryota > Metazoa > Chordata > Aves > Charadriiformes > Charadriidae > Pluvialis > Pluvialis apricaria. Next base: position 48,032,220 of record CM030010.1, on the reverse strand, counting down.
GCCTCCAGCAAAGGAATGAGAAAAAGAAGGAGCAACGGCAGATAATCAATTTAGGCTGCCAAAGCCAGTGAATAAGGCAAGGATGTTTACTTTCATGTGACAGAGACAGAAGCCAGGAAGACCGGCACAGTTCCCATCCATTGCAGCTCTTCTTACTTCTTTAGCTGAAGTTACTGTCACAGCTGCGAGCACGGTTGCGTGAGAGAGACAGCAGCTCCAGGGTTGCTAAAGAAGGTACTCTGGTAAATTAAGCTTCAGTGGCACTGAAATAAACATGCACCTTGTTCAGCTATCCTCACTTCAGGGATGCCACTTCTGCCAGTCAAATGACAGACAGGTAGGAGTACCAGCCCTCCTCGATTTAACCAGCTACTGCACATAAGATCCAGAATGCAGGACAACAGCCCCCGCTTTCCTTACTGGGCTTCCAGCTCTCTGCCTTTCACGCCCTCCCTGTTTTTTTCTGTTCTTACAATGTGCTACAACCACTTACCAAAAGCTTGTCCAGCCTCTCTTTATAGGCATGCACTTATTTGCTAAGCATCCATGTCCTTGCACCAGTTTACATCTTACAGCCAGAGATGGCCTTCCAAACTCTACATCGGTATTTTTGTTACGGCACTTTGAGCATGACTTCCCAAAATGTACATAATAACCTCCTTTCCGTAACCGCCAACAGGAGAAGGGTCACAAGGTAAAGTGAATGTGTTTGTTCCCTTCTGTCTCTGTCTGTCACAGATGCGAATAAAAGAATAAAGATGTGTAAAAGTAGTGTTGGGAGCGGCCTAACATTTCCTCAAGTTAAAGTTTTGAGATAAAAATCTATTTTTTGAAAAGTTTCAAATATTCCCCCAAACAGAGCTTCTGTGCAGTTCACAGAAAAGGCCTGTGCACACAGAATTGTGCTGGAAACAACTGGGAGATGCTCTCAAGGAAATTAGCAGCATGGAAATAGCACAGGATATCACTCATCATCAGCCTTCTCCTGGCAAATTGCAGCTTTTTGCCTGAAGCCTGTGCACCCTGACACCTTTTGAAATACACAGCATAGGTGAGAGAGCCACTCTTGTGAAGACAAAGATGGCATGTACCTAGAGCAAGTTCATAAGCTCTCAGAGGATGCCACCAACAGCAATAATCCCTGGAAGCTATTTTCAAGAAAAATTCAGTGATTTTGTTAATTTTCTTCATAAATTAGTGATGGATAATTACATATGTGTATACATACATATGTGTGTATATGTATGAAAATACATTTCACTTTTTCTTGTGATCACATCTATCAGCAATAATTCACAATAACCAATTTTAAAGGCAAAGAAGAAAATTAATGCTCACAGTACTGTATTGTATGGAAGACCTTATTGTCAATATACTTCATCATGGTAGTTGTAGAGTTTTCTATTCTTAGAAAACATATACACATAGAGAACTATCTTTCTTGGATGTAGTTGCATGGAATTTTTGATTTTTTCAGTGCATCTGGTAAGTCTCACCGAAGCAGCGCATACTACTTCATCAGGATTTCATAGGCACTACAAAATTACGAAATTTCTCTCTCCTGTTCTCTACTGAAAGTATTTGTTATTCTACAAAATGATCCAGTGATTCTTGTATCCTTTCGGGCAAGAACTTTCATTCGCTGATTTATTCTTTCAGTTAATTAAGGCAAGAAGAGGTGTAAACAATTCTGTTTGAAAGCTGTGTCGCCAGCATCTCTGGCAACTGCAGAGGTCTCAAACCCTGAAGCTGCAACCCCCAGAATCCATAAAGCTTGCAGATTCAGCCTGCTAGCTGCAAGAAGAGTCAAGTTTTGGTGCCTTTCTACCTTTGCCATGGTTTTTTGTTATATTCACTTATATTAGGAATTTGTGGCTATATACTGAATGGTAAGATTCTAGATAGAAGACTTCAAGAAATGCATACTCGGACATATTTCAACTCAGTGGCCAAACAGCTTTATTCTGAAAGTATGTCCTGATCCGCTGACTTTAACAGGGAGAATTTAAAAGCAAACACTTAGTCTGTAATGAATTGTGTCTAATAGTATAGAACAAGCTATGGCATATACTATCTCCATGGCGTAAAAAGTTTCAAAGTGAAATCAGTATTTCAGTTTTCATCTAGAGTTCTTTCCTCAAATAATTTGTCTGGTTTGGTTTTGTTTTTTTGTTGGGTTTTGGGGATTTTTTTTCAGATTACTGTAGATACGAAAACAAATTTTAGATATATAATCCCTGGGTTTTTGTTCCTATAAAGTATATTTGTGGCAGAGTAATATCTAAACCATAACTACTTCCAAAACCTTAACTTTTAGTGAGCACTGTCTTCTTGCTTATAAATCTCTCTCTTCTAAATGAGACTTTAAACAAAATTTACAGTGAGTTCTCCCTGCTCCATACAAGTATGCCATAAGGAAAAGTCTACCTTTTGTATCCTAGTAACAGCTGCAAAATATTTTGATTTCCAAAACCTTCATTTTAACATTCTCAAACAAAACATATGCAATACATTTAAAACTCACTAGATGCTTATTTACCTCATGCATGTGCAGAGGAATACAACTGCAACTTAAAAAGGTTATAACCCAGTAAATAATTTTTTCTTGTGTTATTTGAATGTTCAATAAAAATAGTCTAATTCAGTCCATAGACAATACTAGCATCTATATGCACATTTTAAAGAGTGTGAAGTGTGTGAGTTTATACAAAGTACCTGCAGAAAACTACTGAAAATAGGCTGTGTATTGACAAAATGAAGTCCCAAAATAATTTACTGAAATACAGTTTCTCTCACCCCAATCTCATAAAATCTTTGTTTAGAGAAAGTCCTGCAATGTGTCTTTTGCTTGCAGTATGGTGCCAAAACAAGCAAGATGTCTAAATTATCATCTCCAAGTCTGATAATATTTATTTTTTTTAATATTCACAGAACACACATGGTATCGCTTCTGATTCCTGGATGCTAATATTTATATTTATTTACATTCATTGATACTCACAGAACACACAGGGTATTGCTTCTGATTCCTGGATGCTAAGTTTTGAAAACACAAAGTATTTTCCTAAATAGTAACTCTGTCCTCCCTATCTTAGCACCTTCCTATCAACTCTTCCTCACTTCCTATCCACCTCCCTACCAACTACTTCCTTACATACTACTCATCACAGTATTTAGGACATTTAAAGGTTTGTGGTTTTGTTTTTTTTTTTTTTTCTTTTTTAATCCTCTGCTTATCTATCATCTGTCATTGTTAAAGGCCATCTGCAGTCTCATACCTATTTCCAGGGAAGAACTCTGTATTGATTACTTGCTGTTTTCTCCTCATACTGCTCTCACTAAAGTAGAACTCTACTGAGACCCTTCTAAAACTGCTTCTTCATTATTTCATTGCTTCATGCCTTTCTGTATATATCCACTATCACCTTTTTATTTTTCAACTATAAGCTCTTGAGGTAACTTGGGTTTTGTTTTGTGCTTGCATTGTGCTTGTGATTAAGGCAGCAGGGTACTTCATGACTGTTTATGACAGTAATAACAACACTTTGCACTAAAATATTCTTTCGTGGATGTCCAAAGATACTTGAATGCATGTACAAGTAGACAGTTGAATAAGAAGTGTTTTTCAAATGTTATATAAGTAAACTCTTTATCTTCATTTTGTGAACATAAACTTAAGTGCAAAGATGTGTAAGGTCAGTAATAGAGACGTATAAATATCACTATAAACCCTACCCTCCACATTTCTATTGGATGAATTTGTTTTTTTCTTCTTTATAGACAGTACAGTAGCATTGCAACTGATATATTTTTGTACATTAAAAGATATTTTCTAGAATGTTCTATTATGATGAATGTTGTGTTACACCTGCAATTCCTTTTTAGAAGGGAAACCTTATAAAGAATTATATATCAAATACTGAGAGAGAGCAAGAAAGAGAATCTCTCTTTTCAGTATTTATAATGAGATCCTAAAAAAAATCTTTTTTACAGTTCAGCTCAAAAGCCATATTTAGTGTACAGGGACCCCCGCCTGCAAGATTTAGCTGAACTTTAGCAGAAAGGGAGAACCAAAAGAATCCCATCACAGATCAGCTTCTTTCACTGAAACTTTGATACTACTCAAGTCCTGTATACACAATCTGTTATAGGCTGAAACATGGAAAAGTTTTTACTTCAGTTAGGAGACGGATTTGCAACAGAACAATCAAAATTATGCTTAAAAATGTGAAATTAACATCTAAAAGTAGAAATATCATTGTAATTGGACAAGCAGTAATGTAAGAGCCTCGGAGCACAAATGAGTCAATGCAGAAAGTGATTCCCACAATCAGACTGCAGTGAGCACACAGATATAGTACCATGAATGCTTGCTCAATAGGGTTACCATGATTATTAATCACTTGACACCCAAAATTCATACAAGGAAACACACATGCATCTGTTACATTTATGATTTACAGAAGGGATCGTATTTTTTTCGTTCTATACACAAAGCTCTAGTTCTTACTTGACAGACAGTAGTTCTTAAGGAATAAACAGTCAACATAAGCGCAGCTGTTCTGAATAGAAAAACATTTTTGCACATTCTTCTGTGACAGGGGATGTGGTCAGCCATAATTAAAGGACACCATGTTTGCAGACCTTTTTTTAAATTACTCATTTTACTCAAAATACGTGAATACTTATAAAAAGCTTAACCAAATGGAACAACAGCAAGTGTTTGCTGTCAGGGAATGAACTGCTTTTTAAGTTCCCTCCAGGTATTAGAAACGGGTAGCTGTTGTTAAAAAAAAGTTTACTTATATCAGTAGGTTCACAGGAGGTTCAGCAAACATTAAACACTAGGAATGACTGTTTATTACAACTGGAAAGTGTATTTGGCAAGGACAATGAAAATGACTTCTACAGTACACACAATTTTAATTTGATCTTTCAGTATACATGTTAAATTGCATTCCACAACAGGTTTCTGTTCATTTCATATCACAATAAAAGGAACACACCCAACATTCCTGTACAGCAGACATTGCAAATCAGAGCTTGTCCTGCCTTGAAGGTAGAAAGTCCTTGAACAAAACATTACTTTGGAAGGAAGGAACCTCAGCTCTGTCCTCGTGTATCAGTTCTTAGCGTAATCAAACATGTTAGACACTGACCATATTTTAAGATTTGCGAAGAAAAATAATTTGTGTTGTTTGTCATATTTAAATTTGCTTTGTGCGTAACATATACATCATAACCCAAAAAGCATGATAGACACTATGGCTATATTGCCCACATAAAGATTCTCACACTGTTTGAACAAGCCAGATTTGCAATTTGTGAGCTAGCTTTTATAGCCCTGTACTGCTGGCCATAACGTCGTGCTGACATATTCTTAACGTTCAGTTCTATCGCTTCTACATATATACTTTCCATTTTACTTTTATATCTCTTAATTCCCATCTCATGTTATCTCACATATATTATGCACACAAGCATAGTATATGTGATTACACAACTAAAAGGCAAAATAAATTGGGAAAGTATGCTTAATATGAGAAATTTAAGAAAAAACATTCAAAAAATCTTGCATTTAGAAGGAAAACATTAAAAGCATAAAAGCAAAATCATAAATACAGAAGTCCTGAAGTAGAATAAACAGTATTACAAGGGGGCAAAACCTGAACAGGAGAGAACGTGATCCTATTTATGAAAAAGGAAAATCTGATTCAGATATATGCAGAACAGCACCGTAAAGCGAGACTACTGAGCTGCTTGAACTGCTAGAGAAGTCTCAGCTCAAATACAGTGTTCAGATTTATCTCCAGTGTTTGCAAGATCCAGGCAGAGAGAAAGAGAATATTCAGAGGAAAAACCAAGAAGGAAAGGAAAATATGAACTATGGTAAAAGACTGAGTGATACAAGTTTCTTTAATCTAGACAAGACTAGAGCGACAGAAGATGCGATAACAAACATGTAAGAGAGCATCAGATGATCAGCTGTTCCCTAGTCCATCAAAGACAGGAAAGAATTATGTTACATATTAGAAAAAAAAATTCATACTACGTAAAGCAGTTCAACAATCAGGAAAATCTCTGAAATGTTCGTCCCTAAACTTCAGGAACAGTAAAAATATCCAGCAAGAATGAGCTTGGCCTATATACTCCCTCCTTAGAGCAGGACAATGGCTTAGCAAAGATTCCACTGAGTTCCCTTCCAACCTTGTGTTTCAGTGATTGCATTACACATCATTTACCTGGTAACCTCACTGTTTCTAGAAAACATGTAAAATTACGCTGAGGGAAATGCTGAATTCTAGAAACAAATTCATTCTCAATCATTCTAAAATCTGTGCTGTTGACTAGCTATGCTCCAAACTCTTCTGTATACATAACAGAACTCTAATACACCTTTTCCCTCAGTGATTTGTATGTTTGCACGTACCTCCATTAGAGATTAGATTTATTCCATTAATGCTGTAATAAAAAAAGCAATAACATCATGCCTGTGTACCTAAACATAGAACATTTGATAGAAAAATATGTATCTTTTTGTTGTTGCATGTCAACCCACAAGCCCTTAACTCACACGAGCATATGAAAATTAAAGTCCAAAATTGGAGTAGTTTCATTAACTACTGTCTCGTGAAGAAAAGTAGGGAGTCACGGGTTTTCAATAAAAGTTGGTTCCTTAGGAGCAGCAGTAGTTCCTTTGGCAGTATCATTTACAATTTCTTTGAAGTCTCAAAATAGTATGTAATATAACCCATTTAAGAAGATGGTTTTAGCATCAGCTATAAAATAAAAGTAGATGCATTTCTGCCATGCTCTATTTTTTCAATCTCTATGGCCACTATTTAAAATGGATCCTTCAAAGATGGCTTGCAAGCAGGGTACTTCATTCTATTTCTAGTAGGCTCCCATGAAATTTTGCGCTGCATACAGCATGAACAAATTTATTAAATTATAATAGGCTGAATTTTAAGGCATCACTACGAGTAACTGCCTCAGCCTGATTCTTGGTGTTATTTAAAAAAAAAATAAAAATCAATCATTGAAACAGTCTAGTTATTTTTATTATAATGCATAAATATAGAATGTGTTTCTTTATACATGCAATTCCTTCTCAGCCCTTTCCTTGACACACGTGAAAAAAGAAAGAAGGAAAGATGAAATCTGCCAAGTAATAAACCCATAGTATTAACAAATCCAGTATACTGTGGAGCAAATCTCATTTTCTTGAAGACTGCTAGTAAGTCAATTGACTTCCATTAAGCCTGAAAGAGCTTCAGTTATAACCCTGTCACTGTCCACAGATGTGGCCAAATTACCTCTAACTGATCTAGTCAACTAGATCAAGTCTTCTAATGTGTATATTTTTTTAATTACATTAGTTTTTGCTTGCTAAAATAATACGATTAAAGGTGGCACTCCCTGTAACAGAAATTATGGAAAAATCATGGTAACTTTTGTTCTCAACCAGGCCATTAATTTCCTTGTAATGTTTTAAATGAGTCTACTCAGGCATTGATGATGGCCCCAATCCTGCAACCAGAACTGTTAGCACCATCACGCTGACTTAAACGGACGTCCCTCTGCATGCACACAGCTGCATCTCCTTTCACACTACTACTCCGTTCTTGCACGTTCACCATGCTGTACAGCTACAAAGTCAAAACACTTATCTGCACAAGAAAGGGTGTGCCACACACTAATGCTGCACTAATCTTAACCCATTTACAAACTACGGTTCTACCTTGCTATTACATTTAAAGAAGATGAGGGTCGTTTGGTTTTTTTTATTTCAAAAGCATAATTTTAAACAAATTGTAAAGCCTTCTGCAGAGGCATTGCTCATTCTGTTTCTCACATGTACCCTTTTTATAAAAGGCTTTTTAACACCCATTTGAAAATAAATATTTACACACTGAAACATACAGAGGGTTCCTTTAGACTAGATATTAGGAAGAAATTCTTTACTGTGAGGGTGGTGAGACACTGGAACAAATTGCCCAGGGAAGTTGTGGCTGCCCCATCCCTGGAGGTGTTCAAGGCCAGGCTGGATGGGGCTTTGAGCAACCTGGTCTGGTGGGAGGTGGCCCTGCCCATGGCAGGGGGGTTGGAACTAGATGAGTTTTAAGGTCCCTTCCAACCTAAACCATTCTGTGATACTTTCCTGCTTGCATTTATACTTAAAATATTTTTCCCCTCAGTCTCTTATTTTCCCATTCACTGATTCAGGAATACTGGGTGTTTCTGATGGTTTCATGTAGAATATATAGAACTAATTACAGAACACAGACATCAAAACCTGTGGTTTTCTAAGCTTTAATTAGTTGTGGTTTCACAGGCTGCTATTCATTGCAATCTAGGAAGTGGTTAGATGTGGGGTTTATTATCAGTTTAAATAAAGAGCCAAAGTGTGATGCACTTGTTCCACCTGAATTTTCCAACCCATAAAAAATATGATTTTCTGTGAACTGCAGACATTGTTTTCATTCTGTTGAACTCAACATTACACAAAGTTATTTGCTGCAGTAGCCTACTAGACTGAAAGATACTGGCTAACCACAAGTTTATTCTTTGATCAAGACAAGAAATATGCTTCAAAACAGTATGACTGAAAATGCTCATTTAAATGCTTGACAAAGCACTGTTTCACAAATAAGCCAAGTAAGAAGATAAATTAAGGTGATATTAAAAAGACATTATTTACAAGCATTTATCACTGAGTATATATCTTAGTATGTTTCTTTTTTTCCCGGGCAAAAGGGGCAGACATTACAATCTGCTGCAGAAGAGGGGAAAAAAAGAAGGGGGAGGGAAGCAACTGCAACTTTGCAAGGAAACAGTGGGCAAGAACATTCACTGAAGAGATCTATCTGTGTGGCTACTTCTGGTGGGATTTCTTCCACAACACCTACACAGTGAAGCCCCATGAGATGCTCTGTTTACTTAAATAAGAATAGAAACCAATTGGTAAGGTTCTCATTACCAAAAATGAAACGCAATTGAGATGTACTGCATAAATTACACTCACAAAGCAATGTCAAACAAGCTGGGTAAATTGACTGTGATGACTGCCACGCTTTGCCAAAGAAAAAGTCAATCTGGTATTTGGAGAAAAATCTTTTCTGTTTTTGTAAATGATCATACATTTAAGATACCTCATTACCAAGAAAATAGTATTATCATGTTCCTAGCCTTCTTCCAGTATTTATTATTTAATTTGAAGCTGTTTTGCATCTTTTAGATTATGTGTGCAGTCTCACGGGACAAACATGAGGATTTGAATGAACAAATTTGGACGTGTGAGCACAAACCACTTGTGGAATGGGAGGGGAGACAAACTGTCATTTCAAATATACCACCATAAACTGAATATAATTTAACTGAATTTATATGAGTAAAAATTCCCTTTGTAAGTTTATATTCTAGTTAAAAAGTCAGACGAGGACATTTTGCTATCTAACAATTAAGGTTATATTCTCTCCTCAAACAATATACTACTATTATATACAGGTTACCTTAGCAACTATTGTGTGTTGTAAAAGAGAATTCTGAGAAACGAGGATGTTTTAGTAAGCAACTAAAATACTGACACCTTTATTCTTTTTTCCTCCCACTGTTCCACTACTCCCACAGAAAATTAAACCAATTTTTTGAGATAAGCACTGATTGCAATCTCAGAATGATAACATCGATAGTGTTTTTAACCCAATTACCAAAGTTAAATTCTTCCAGGCAATCTTTACTTCATTGCTGAAACTGGTCCATGGTGTATAATTCACTCAATTAGGAAATTAGTGGAATAGGTAGCAAGTGTGAAATAAGATCTCATTGGGCAGAACATTATTCTCAGTGTAATAAAAGCACACAGAGAAATAATTATTTTCCAATTAATTTACCAATATATTTTTAAAGAGAAATAACCTATTCAAACTTGTATAATCTGGCCATTATTTTGATGATGTGGTCACTGTTTTTCAGACTCCAATACCTAATATTTCCTGTTGAGGGCAATGGGAACCGCTTGTTCAAAAATCTGTCTGTCACCAGTCACACTGTCTGTATGACAAAGAAGAACTAGAATTAAAACATTCAAAGATTTCAAAAGTCTGTAAGTTGGAAAGTATAACATTATCTATAATTGCAATTCCAGTGGTGTGCTTATCACTATACGAATAGAAATCATGAATATTAAAATTGCATGCAATAATAAATACAATTTGATGCATTGTTAGAATATCGTTAAAATTGTTCTCCTGACAAAACCCACAGGAATACCATTTGTAAACAGAATGATCCAACCATGACAATTTGGCATTATGACTATTGCGAGTTATCCCCCCTCTGGTAACCTATTATTTTCTCTTTCTCCTCTAAACCTCAAGACATGGCAGAAAACAGAAAACAGCTGCCATTGTTTTCCTGCAGCAGAAAATATCAGTGGAAGGTACAAGTGCCTTACTGCAAGGAAGCCATGGCCTATGACAGACCGTTATTGGAGACAGAACACTGTACGTGACAGAGTCAGAGCAGGATATAAAATATCCACACTGAAAAGTTCACATGCTGTGCCTGTGTGAGGTGTGTTTCTTCCTGGTTCTCTTTGGGGATTCCCTAATTGCTTGATTAGGTAATTAATTTCTCTAAGTAGTTAATTAAAGAAAGGACAGTGTGTAGTCTTTCATAAGTAAGTATGCTGTCATTCTTTATTAGGGAATTAGATGTAAAGAAAAATTAAGAATGGGAAGTAATGATTTTCTTCTTAAAACTGTGTTATTAAAATGATTATCCTCTGGTTTCAGATTTTTATGATGACATCACTTGAGTATTTTGCCACTCTTCCAAGTATTAACCATGAAATTTAGGCCAGCCCCTATCTATAAATTATCTACTGACATTTCTGTATAGCTCTAGCTTTGTAAATTATAGCTTTGTATGGCTCGCTAAATGATGCTTCTTAGGTTCACGTAATTGTTTTTAAAATTGTAATTAACTTTTTTCAGATAGCCTGCAGAGAAAAGTTGGTTCTGTTCTGTTCACACTTGGGCAGCTTTTAATTTACCGATTTTCCAAAATTCCCTATAATTTGTAAGCAGTTTCAGGTAAAGAAACATCAAACCTTATCATGGATTTTTTTTTTCTTCTTTAACAGCATGGCAAGTCTCTTTTCCAATTTAAAGAAACACCTTCCCAATATAGTTTTTAAGAATACTAGACGCACTAGCAAGAGATAAGAGATACACAGTTCATAGAAAAGGAGGCAATAAATGACAAAGAAAAAAAAAAGGATGCCTGCTTAAAACAATGACAGCAAACACAGTCTCAGAAAATAATCACGTAAGACCCTGAAAGTGTACCTATTATCTAAATGACAATCTGCAAAAAAACCCTCACGACTTACTAGCACTATTAGATACAAACAGTAGGTGTTACCTTCTCCTCTTCTATTTAGTCTTAATTCTAAGAAAATGCAGAAATAAATCCTTAACTACATAGAGAGACATGTTAGTAGCTTGCAAAAGTAACAGCTGATTTTACTTTGCTCTTCTCTCATGACATCACCTCAAAGGTGTTCTTAGGTTTTAAATAAAGCAGGAATATAGTGCTGCTCTGCAGTACATAACCAGAACAGTTTGGTTTACTACAGCAGAGCAGAAGGCTGCTACGGGGTTGACAGCTGCCCAAAGACCTGCACTTGTGCTTCGCCTTCTTACAGGGGGCTTTGCATAAGGTTCAGGTTCAACTGTCTCTCACATTTGCCAAATATCAGACACTCAATCCAATCACCTCTGTCACATAGAAGATGTGCAGGTTTGCTCCTTAAGTTCTAATATTTTTAGATATGTTTCCTTAGCAAAATAGTAAATTACTTCCAAATTTTATATTGTCTTTCATCTATGTAGATAACTAGCTGTAAAAGTAACTTATTCTTCATGACGATTGGCAACATAACTGAAAAACCCTCCGACAATTTTTCATTTGTCTTTGTACTGTTGACTTGACCATCTATCTTCAGTTTTTGGTGAAAAGCTGGGCTGTGCTCTGAAGTGTTTTATACCAGCAAACAGTTTCAAAATGCTCTTATGAACCTTAATTCTACATTTATGTTGCCTCAAAAGATTGCACCTAATCGCAAGGTTTTTTCCTACATGAAAGGTGCCTATGACTTTCTTAAGCAGAAAGGCAATTAAAAAAAGTAAATACAGTATTTAAAGTTATATATATTGACAGAGTGCAAACAAGACATCAATCGCAGAATTTACTTTGACTAAAAGACAAGAATTCCAAGCCAAAAAGGTATAACACAGATGACTCAAGAACGGGAAGTATTTTATTATTAACTTTTGATTACCCAGAACACCTCACATTGAAAAGCCCAAAGATAAATATGCACACACAAGTCAGAAGAGTTCAGAAGATCTGAGTGATTTTCAGAAGATAAGCAAGGGCAACCCTATTAACAGCTTACATATTAAAAGCCTACATATATGTGGCTAACTGTCCTGCCAGTTAGCAAGTTAAAAAGGATTTGGTACTTAGCCTTTTCCCCCAAGAAATACGGATGATGACCGAGTGACTTGGATAATTTGGCTCAACTCAGTTATCTTACTCTCCTTGGCTACCTAGTCATTTTGGTTATGTCAGCCAGCAGGGAAGTTCGGGGTCAGATTGCACAGTTAGCAACAATTCTCTATGTCGTTGTAGAACCCCAGCTGGTAACTAAGCATTTTTAGACTGTAGATGTTTTGAAGTTTCAAAAATAGTGACATTTTTACATTCATGTGCAGGTACAATAAGTAAAAGAAAAATACTGAAAACAAAACACCTGAAAATTCAAATTTAAGAAACTGTATTTACTATGCCAACTATTCACAAAACTATGAGGCTACTGATTTTTAACAAAATTACCTTAGCATAGCATCTGTCTTCTTAAAAACAGTTATGCTGTTTAAACAGTACTTGTCGCACCCTTTGAAGAACATTTAGAACAAGAGATGTCTACTGAGAAACTCAAGCTAAGTGCCACCAAAGGAAACCAGGACTACATACTGGACAATAAAGCGTCAGATTGATTTAATTATCTACACCATTACACTGACATTCCCCTAACCACCTAACAGACTTACTCAGATGAGACCTGAGAACTGTTGTATGTGGTGTCAGATTAGAGTTACAGAGTTCCCCCAAGGAATCCTTTTGCAGCTGAAAGCGAAGGGCTATTAGGAACCACCAACTCCTCAATGTCTGTAAGACTACACGCAAAATTCCTTCCAAAGGCTGTGCCTTCTGCTTTCACAGCTCCACTTTTCAAGTGCCTTTAAACCTTGTCTTTCATGCACTGAATCACCCCCTTCGATTTGAAGCCCAGCATTTTATTTCTCCTCATAAATGATTCTTATTTTTCTTCCTACGATTTACGGCCTAGCTCAAAAGCAGAGTGAAATGAATACTCAAGCAGCCTGAGCATTCTGCCTCAGGAAATGTCTTTTGCCAAACAAATTGCCCTCCATTTTCACATGCAAGGATTTGTTTATTTCATTTTGCTTTTTAAACAATTACAGTTCTTCAACAACATACACCAGCTATCAGAAGCCAACATGGAAGCAATGCTCCTGAACTCCTTCTCCACCACCCTAGCCAGAGATAATTGAAAGAACAGATGCAACAGCTTTGTGATTATCTAGACTTTCCCATGAAAACAAAACCAAAACCTTTTCAACAAAAATCCTGGCTTCTTCAGCAAAACCTTTCATCATCATCATTAAGAAAGTTTTGAGTACTTATGAGAAGCTAACAAATGACAGCTCATAATCCCCATCTGTAACACCAGAGGCCAGGTACTGCAAAGGCAAGACAGGTGCAAATTTTGGTATTCCCATAGTGCTTATTATCTATCCCTTTTTAGAAACAAAAGGATTTCTCTTAACACCACTACCAATACCCCACATTAATCTTTCCGCAAGCAAACTCTTACCCTGAAGCTACTATACAGTGTTATTATTCTGTCAAGAATTTTTCTCCTGAATTTAAAGAGGTGCTTCTACCAGTCTGTGGAGTTAAACTGTGCAGTCAGTCATCTATAGAAGCTGCTCCACAGCTGATTTGAATAATGTCTGGAGCTGCACCCATCATTCCATTTTTTCCATGCAATTCTGCTGTTCCTAAGCGCCTTTCAGATCTGGACTATAAGTTAAAAAAAAAAAAAGCGAAGTTGCACTGAGTAACTCTGTTCTGTCCCAAATTCTTTCCTTGCGTTCCTGTTTTTATCCTTTCCTACCAGAATGATGGTAAGAAAACTTAGCACAGTACACACCACTCGAATTAGTTACTGCCTGTTTTGTTGGGGTGAGGCAACGGACAGGACTGCGGCATGACTAAGATATTAATACTGGATAGGGACATGACATGAATGCAGCTAAAATAGCACAACTGAAAATTACGGTGCTGCCTGAAACCTAGTATCAAATGTACATTTGCTTACCTTTGTCTCCACTAGCAAGCATGTCAGACACAACGTCTCAGTATTTGAAAGCACAAAAAATCTAGGGCTGTGCCAGTTACACAGGGGATTACTTTGAGAATGGGACAGAGTCACTTTGCTTTGGAATTTGTAGAGAAGCCATCAGCGTGCTTTCTCAAAAAGCTGTGAATAACATGTTGATCCTGGAAATTGGAAAAGGGATAGTCAACTAGACAATTATGTAATACTTAAACATAAAAAAATAAAGAAAAAGGTAGCCAAAAAACCACCCAAACAAAACAACCCAGCATAGCTAAAGGGACCTGGGAGAACAGGAAGGTGGCATTGGGTTTTTCTTGTTTGTTTTTTGGAGTTGGGGGAGTGGTTTGGGGTTTTTTTAATCAAACATATGAAGTGAAAACTAGCTTATATAACATTTAGTAAAAGATTAATAAAAAAAAAAATCACACACAAATAACTGAGACACTGCACTCTTTAGAATAGATATGATCAATAAGATTGAAGAGATAAATTGGAACCACGACTACAGAATGATTTTAAAAGACTAAAGGAACATTTGGACATCATTGTGGAATATTAATGTTGAGGTAGCATCTAACTGCTCCAATTACATGGGATCAGCGAGTTTAGAGTTTAAGAGCGACACCTTTTTATATACATATATATCGCTCTCAAGTAACGGAGTTGTTTGAAGTTTCTTTTCCATGAGGTGCCCATACAATCCAATTTTAGCAAAGGATGTTGTGAAGGTGTGACATTTACCTGGATTCAAAGGTTACATGGACAATTATTCGCAAGCAACATCTGTTACAGATTACTAAATAGAGAAAGCACACAGGCTCAGGGAATCCCCCTCTTCTGCAGAAAATAGCTGTAAGTAGGGTAGTACAGGAGGGGTGTAGAATCACATCTGCTTGACCTCCTCCTAGTGTTCCCTGCCATCCATTTACGACCACCACTGGTTTCGGTCTCCTGGGCTAGACAACCTTCGGTTTGACTCAAGGCAGCCTGACATTTGGGAAACTGGGAAGGCAATTGGAAAGGCTTAGAAACTTGACATTACTGCTACCTCTGTTGAATCATAAATTTTCAAATCCACATACCAACATGTAACACATGTTAAATGCTTTAATGTATTACTGCTGACTGATAAAAACTAACCAGCTTGATCTGATTCTTCATTCATTTGCAAAGAACCATTTTAGAAGTGAGATTTTGAGAAGGAAGAGAGAAACTCTTTGAAGATCAGTTAAAGGAGAGGGGGTACAAGTACAGAATAACATATTTTAGGCTAATATTTATAGTTGCTACAGAGCGGCAGTATTATTCTTGTGTTAAATTGTCTAATTGCTCTGACTAGACCTAATTCAGTCCTTCTTGAGGGAACTTAATGAAAAACAACCGAAAGACTCAAATACTACCCTGAAAAAACGTTTATCATTTAGTATAATGGTAGCCATTTCATTAAGTAAAAAAGTCACAATCTGAAATGTCCTTCAAAATTTTAATGTCAAAATGCAATAAAAGACAATTACTTATTTTTAAATCTTGAGTTTTGATATTTAACTGTGTTTTACAATAAGGATGCACTCTCATAATGAGGACTCCCAGAATATACTCAGGACTACAATATTAAGATGTAATGGCGGAAAGTTATTTTCATTAGTAATGTGTTCCCTGCTTATTAGCAGGTGTAAACTTCAATGTCTAGTAAGTCAAGTTGAACGACAAAAGTAACAACAAAGGTAACTGCTGTGGTAATCCACAAGGCTGGTATTCACCCCGGTCGACCTTCCCCACGTACCACATATTCTCTTCCTTGCATCATTAATGCAGATTGGATTTTCTGCATTACTATCTTTCCTGGATTTGTACACAGTTGTTTTGATTTGTTGTTTTTTTTTTTCTTTTTCTATTTTCTCATCAGTTGGCAAAATATAGTTCTTTCAGACTGTTCCCAAACAGAAATACTGTTAGTTAAGAGCCCACATACACCAGCCAGACCACTCCCAGAGTCATGACATTCCAGGAGACTTTTGAAATTTTTCAAGACAAGACAAAAACACCCTTCTATCTTTAAGTTCTCTTGTAGACTTTTTGAAAGCAACAGAGCACACAACATTAAAACCTGTATATGCAAGACTTGTTGCAGAACACTACAATAAAGTAAATGATAGACCATGTAAAAGTAATACACAGTTTCAAATTAAATAAACTTCTGATGAAAATGCTATGAGACACACTAATAAAGTTTCCAAATCATAAAAGAGTCCCTGAAAATATAAATATTTATTACTAAATGAAAACCTAATAAAAGCCTTTAGTACCCTACAGAAATTAGAGATTGCCTCATGTATTTGAAATGCTTTTCTGATAAGTTTTTTAAACTTTTTCACTTTTTAGGGCATTTAAAGAGGTTAAACATTGTTTGCACTACTGAATCATCCTACTATCTGCTTTCATGTGGGATGTGAGGGTTAATATGTGATCAAAGACATAACTTGGGTAAAGGAGCAAAAAGAGCTGCCTGCTTTTTCTTGACAGTTGCAGTACCCCGTGTCTTGTTTACGGCAATAACTTCTGCTTGAAACAGGTTGCCAGAGTGATCTAACTTGTACGCAATGCTATTGATGACTAAAGGGAGAGCAGCTTTCACAAGCTCTTCTCCCTCTCACTTGTTTTGATTTCCCCTCAATGCTGTCTTTCAAAAATACAATTTTAAGACTTATGTGAGTGCTCCATAACCAGAATCAGTTATGTTACTTGTTGAACACTCATGAAATTGTCAGGAAGAAATTCTACTGAAGTTGTTGAATAGAAAAAGACAAAGCATGACATTTGAGGTGTGGTAACATAATTGCATTTAATTTTAAAATTATTGTTTAGAAGTAAGAAAAACAGCTGATTTTTTTCTATATCTTGTGCCACAGTAAAACTCGGTGGGATACACAATGAACTTCCAAAATCAATGAATTTAAATCTTAGTCAAACATACAATGAATTTGTAAAATAATAAAAAAAATTGTTCAAGAAAACAAAAATGCTTTGTCCTACAAATAGCGAATGAAATGATTTCTGGTTCTTTTCAGCCTGAGCCACTGTAAAACTATTACAGAAAAATACAAAAGAAACGTATTCTGCATTTACTACATGAGAAACTACATTCAAATTTCAGCCAGAGGGAAAGGAGCTTAGTCCTTCAGAGTAGAAAACTTGCTATCATATAAGCATATTCAACCCTTTTAAGAACTAAATGACAACCAATATGTTTCAAAATGTCTCTATCCCTCATAGAGTCTCAGAAAATTCACACTGATATTCCAGGTTGGGCAGGTCAAGGACACACTTCCACGGACTTCTGTGCAGGTCCACAGTTTTGCTAGAAAAATTTTGCCAGATTCATTTCTAACCCTGTCTCACTGTGAGTCTGCTTCACATACACATATTTTTAAATTTTTTTATGGTGTCCATGTGACAGAACAAGGTATAGTGACAGAAAAACAAGATGTTATGATTTGATTAGGAAATATCCTTCAGAGGTTCTTTCTGCTTCAAAGGGTTTTTTTTTCTCCTCTCATTGTAGTCCCATGGATAACAGCCATCCTTGGTTTTGTACTTCTTGTAGTTCGATTAACCTGAAGCATGTCACCCCTATCTATGTATTTTCGGGTGATCTTTAACGTCTTATTTAAGAAATTTAAAAGGAATTTCTCTTTAGATCTCAAGCACAAATTTAATACAAAATGAAATCTGCAAGGAAAGAACTAGACCAAAAACCTCTCTGATTTACAATGAACACCAAAAAAAAAAAAAAAAATTGGAATGATTGAATTTGCACGCTGGAGCATCTGTAGGATTTTGTCGATTTATCTGGGCTTAGGTTTCACTATACCTAATCAGTGGAAACAGAGGTTTTGTTTAAGAGTCCTTCTCATCATATGAAGGATTTTCACAGTCCTTCTTCACTTCACGTAGCACTGCAAAGCGCTAAATAACACTTGTACACTCTCCTGCTGCTTCATACCCCCTCGGCCTAAACAACCCTGAAATCATGTTATTTCCAAAATCTTTTGATTACTTCTTAAAGAAAGTGTAGAAAAACCTTTGTTTAGGGGATCAATAATATCCTTTATGGTGTTTCTGGAGGGATTTTCAGTTATTGCAGCCAAAGTTAAGCCTCTCTTGGGCTTTGGTACTGACATGCAAGATACACACCTGATATCTGTGAAATTTGTGGACTTTTGAAAGGAAGGGAATGCTAGGTGAGAGCTTTCCTTTCTCTGTTTTATTAGTATGCAGTTTTTCTATTAGTCTTTACATTTATTTGCCTTTTTCATTAACCAAGCTTAATTAAAAAGGTTCCACAAACAAAATGAACATGGTCAACCCTAAAAGAACAAAGCTTAGCCAATTTGGATGAAATAAAGGAACAATTATTAGATAGCTCTAAACAGATTATCTGCGCAGTGTTGAATTTGATCTTCGTTACTGTTAATAGCAAAAGCACTACTACTAAGATGATCTCTGCATCAAAAGAAAAAAAAGTCTCTCTTGGATTGAAATCCAGGTAGCCATACAGGTACTGCACCAAAAATCACAAAACACCTGCCAAGTCACTTTTAAACCAAGTCAGTCTTTCAGTAGCTTCCTGGATTTTCCTCTTCATGTTCACTTGCATAGAAGAGGGTTAAGTCTGTTCTTTGCAAAGATCTTTGGCATGATCTTTGATGACAAATGACATGCTACCATATGCCAAAAAATAAGGCGAATACAGTCACCCCCAGCTTCAGCTTTAACTGGAGGTGCTTTGTTCCGAGTGCCCTGAATAATTAATAACTGCTTTGGCAATCAGTCATGCATTCCTTAATGGCACCTCAGGCATCAAGTATCCCATTCACCCGCTCCCCAAGTAACAATGGACTTTATTACATCAAGTTTTCTCTGCCAAACTTGTAACTGACATAATTTAAACTAAACAAGTCACTAGGAAGACTGAAGCCCAAACATATATTATAAGAGTTTATAAGGTTTCCCTCAATTGCATGTGGCTACTATATGGATTAGAGCTGTAATCGGGGGCAAGTGCAAAGAAGGGGAAAAGAAATGAAATATGGATTGTTTTTGCAATAAAGTTCTGGGAGGGTTTAGATGGTATACTGCTGCCAAAAACATGACTTTTAATAAATGCATAGCTGAACAGTCAAAATGCAGAACAACCGCTAAGCAGCCCTTAGTGAATAAAGCAGCTCACCGGTAAGCACAGACTAAGTGGCAGGGCAGAGCATGAAAAGAGTGACTACGAATAACAGCTGTGCTGAAAGTAGCATAATAATTTTGAAATAACACAAACTACATTTTCTTAGCGAGAATAAGCTTTTTCAACACTTCCTTCCACTTTATGGTATTCCAGACAAAACTAACTTGCAACTATAGAACAGAGGAAAGAAAAGTTGAGTTAGACCAGAGTTATAGAAAGTTCTAGATGTACCCAGGGTACACAATTTAAAATCTAAGAAATTCAAATAATTAAACTGTAATTAGCTAGAATCTGAAGAAAAGCTTCATGTTTTTCTTGGGAAGCATTCAGTACACGCTCTGCTTTTATGCTGCCATAGTAAACCTTCCTAAAAAATGATGCTGCATCATTGACATTGAAACTGCTGCGAGTCCTTTTGAGTGACTAAATCTTAGAAGTAAAGTAATCAGATCAATAGCCATTCTGCCCCTACTTATTCATCATGTGAAACATTGGTTTGAAATATAATATACAAGGTCAAAATACATATATACGATAAATTACAGCAGATTTAAACAAAGCCATTTCTCTTGCTCTTGAAAAGACCTGAAAATGTGTCCGGTGCCCCTCGCTGTGTGTGGCCTCCAAATACAGAAACAAGCTTGCACTGTTTTATTTCAGTTTTGCTTCATTTCTCCCCAAACAATCTCTCATTGCTAGTCTACCAGACATCTCCCCCTTCCCCTCTTGTCAAAAAATGAGGGGAAAAAAATAATTTAACTGTTTAGGACCAATTCACTGAAGTGAATCACGAAGTGAATCAGTTTTGGTTTTGCAAGAATTATTTAAAATTTACACTCATTCCTAGAGCTGACATCTTTTTTGCAGGGAGGTGGGAGGGGAGGGGGGGCTGTAAATTTTAGTTTCTTTTGAAATGTTGGATGAGAAAGCATAGTCGTTTTAAAGAAAAACACATTTTTTGGCACCAGTTTTCAGTTGCTTTAGGTGCAAGAAACAGGTCTAATCCTGGAACTCAGCAATACAGATTTCGTTTACAATCTGCAGTCTGAAATGTGAAATTGTATTTTGCATGGCTTATTAAGACAGAGTTTTTGATGAAAAAGATCACAGCCCTTTTAAGGAGAGATTTGGAAATTAATCCTTACAAACCGATAAAGAGTTGTTATACTGCACATTTTGGGGCTAAGTCTGAATTCCTATGACATGAAGGGGGCTGCTCTTGCCTGTTACATAGGTGAGAGATAACGTGCTTGGTTTCTCAAACAGTTTGTATGTATACTCCTTATGCTATATGAGCTTTGTTAATGGAGAAAAACAGGGAACTAAAACGTATCCTATGATGTTAGCTTTGTTTTTGTCTATTGAATAAGTGACGCAAATATTTTGAAGATTAAAGAATTGTTTTGCAAGTGTTGATAATTTAAATGTTATAACCAGTTTTCCCCCTCAAATGTCAAGGAATAAACTCAGTCCATTTGTACAGCATGGCATAAAGATAATTATACATACACTCCGGTATTTTTAGGTGCCTTTGTTTAATCCATTCCACAGAAATTGGATAATACATAAGTCAGATAGATATGTAGCAGGTTAAGATGTAATACTAGAGCTACCACAATGAAATTTGGCATCAGCCCACAGATACATCTATTCAGAGATTTTCTTTTACCATTTTCTAAAAGTAAACATACCTATTACATTCTACACTCGGGTGTATGAAAGTTTAAACCTAGCCATACTTCAAGTTGGTTTCGAGACTGATTGACAATTTACTTAATTTCAAAATTCATCATTATCAGATCATACCATTCTACTAACAAAAGGGTCTAACTCACAAAACAGTCAAATGAAGATCAAACCTCTAATCACTTTAGGAATAGTTCTTAGTTAGGCCTAAATATTTAAAAAGACTTATAGGAAAACACCAGAAAACAGCATATGCGCATATATATATATACACGTACACACACACATACACACTACTACACTGATATCATCACCAGTATGCTAAACATATTACATAGAAGATGATGTATTATTCAAAAGATATGCAGAATTGTTCTTTGCTTCTTCTCAGTAACTGAAGTTTTGTAAATGGGGAGAAGAGGCAAAAATGGCAAAAGCAATAAGCAAGCCAAATGCATTTTGAGTGAAGCGCATGTCAGTGCAGTTAAAACATGGATTCTTTTGATCAATTTTTTATTGAGCTTGCAGATATTTTCCACCAACCAAATACCACAGACCACAAGACTACTTAGGAAATTCACAAAGTGAATTATGAGCAATTTAACAAAAATACTCCTTACTCTCTCTAAATATGGAATACCTATTCTAAAACAAGTCAACTCTTGTTCTGCTCTACTCTAATGTTTCAGAACATTATCTCATCCTTTAAAATCTGTAAACATTGTTTTGCTATCAGAGATCTCTCATTTGGCGAAAAAAGGTAACAGAAATCTGTTGACAGTGAAAATAGTCACATTTTAGACAATGACTATTGTTTAATACTTGTGATTTACAAGCATTAAGCAACATTCAAGAGAACTCTAAAGTATAGTTTCCAGGGAAAATGCAGTGGAAAATGACTATTATGCATTGTCTGCTTTGTCACTATAATAAAACAGTTCAGAAGCATAAGAACTTTTCAGCTCTTGAACTAGGTGTAATCATTTGACTGTCTAAGTCTAACAGCAGCTGACTAACAAATAACATTAATTTCTTCAATCTTCTTTGTAACTTCCCAATGCTCTTTAAATGTCACACAGCTGATTCTTATACTGATTTTTCTTCTTCTCAAAGCTAGAAAATTTATTTTTCACAGTACTGTATTAGGAATGCAAACATCTTATTGAAGTTTCCACACAAACAACTGAGCCCACAACTTCCCAGTCCAAAGCCATCCAAGAAGAACAACATGAGCACTCAGTTAAAAAAACAGAAACAAAATCTACAGTTCTGGAAGACAGATTGTTCATTATTATTATTAAGAAATAAACAGTAATTAATCCTAAACTATTAAAAGACTCTTTTGAGCTACTGCTTCAAGGATTTTATTTTCCTGAAATGTTCCAATCTGAAACATGTTACTTACTGGTGTAAGAAGTGTATAATGAATGCAGAATCCAGGTTCAGAAGGAAAATATTCATCAGAAACAAATCTTATTCTGATCTGGTTTCCTTTGGAGATTTGTCTGCTTGGCACGCTACTGGAACCACACCAGCGCCCTAAAACAGTGCCATCACTAGGCTCTTCAACTTCTACAAAGTCATACCTGAACAGAAAAGAAAACCAAATGTTTATTTACTGATAAAATGTCTATAAACTTCCTGCTTTAATCAATAAACTGACTCTGCAGTTTGCAATATTTTTTTTTAAATGCTAAAAGCATGTTACCAAAGCCAGCTATTTTAAACTTAGCTTCCAAGTTGCTACTGGCTTAAATACATAATAAAATCATGCAGTGAGGTTAAAAAAATAAAAGCAGAGTTAGCATTTTGAAGAGACCCACGAGTATGGTTTTGTTTGTTCCTTTTACGGAAAGCAATTACAACATGTGGGATAGGGCAGAATAAAGTCAGAGAAAAAAGACTGAAATTGCCTAAGTGTGGAACAGTAACTCAGACTGCAATATTACTAGCAGTATACTGTGTATCACCAGTTGATGTTCAGGGGCTTTTTGGTACGGAAAACTTGCCCTCGCAATACCAGTGGTGAACTGAAGGTTAAGGTGGCTTAGGGAAATTTGGGAGCACATTTTGAGTTTATGCCTATCCCACCGAGACATTTGTTGAGCAAGACCTAGATGTACTGTGTGTCAGAAAGAATCTTATATTTCGATAATATTGACAAGAGAGATATGGGTTGGGAGCTTTCAGAGAATGAAACATACTAAGTTTGATTTATTTTCATTGGTTTTAAACATGTGGTCTGGGTATCCCTGGGGATCTGTGAACAACTTCAAATAGTTCCATGAAAGGTAACTAAGAAACACCAGTCAATTGTCATCATTAAGATTCAATATGCCACACAAAGTCCTCGCTTCCACTGGAAAATGTTTAGGGGGTTCCCAAGTCATAAAAACATTGAAAGCCACTGCTCTAGAAGGTACATCTGGTTTCAGTGCTTTAACCTGTTTCATGTCAGTTCCCCAGCTGCCCACTGACAGAGTAAACACTAAGCATTTCAGCTGGGTTTCCCCTTCTGCAGCCTGAGACCCTCCGAGCCCCATCGGCAGCACTGTCCGGTGGTTTGGGAAGGCGAGAGCGCATCAGTTAAAGCACAGCAAGCATATGGAAGTTCACAGCTGCAGCTTTCCGAGTCATCGTTCTACTTTTAAACCACAACTTGTATTCTAAGCATAAGCATAACACGCCTCTCAGAAAGTTTCAAGATTTCCGATATTTTTATGTTCTCTTGCATGTGCAGTCATATACTAAATAAGTCTTACATAAATCTAAATTGGTAAATAGCATTGAATCCTTTCAAGAGTACAAACACGCTTACCTCTGATGATAAAATACTCATATTTTAAAAAACATGCACAAACTACCAAATATGCCAAGCAATATTTAATGTGAAAATTATTACCTCATAAACATTTTCTACTAAAGCTTTTTTTGGATTTTTTTTTTCAGTAAAGCTAATCTTTATAATGATTCCCAGTTCCCTAGTTAGACAGCAGGCAATAAATTCTTGTGTTGCATGTTTGTGCAAGACTGACTTGCACATTTATTATCTCCATTTAAAGGACCAGTATTTTTTCCACTTAATTAAAAATGAATGCAAAGAATATGCTCATTAACTGTGTTCAAAATCCATTACTGCCATGTACCACAGTTTTAAATCTTTATTGAACTTACGATACTAATTAGTTTATCACCATCCCTTTTTCCCCCACAAACACTAATTCCTTTAACTGATCCACCAGTGTTTTTGCTTTATGATCAGGTATACAACTTATTACAAAGGCAATGTGTACGTTAATTGTACTAAGACTTCAGGGCTCGATACATTTATCAAATTGATTTTGAGCACTGATTTCTTATTATTTTTTTTTAGGATCAGCTTATGAAGTTTCTAAAGATATTCTTAACTATGAAAATAATAAAGGTTAAGAAATTATCTACTTTTCTGATTCTTAAAGGCTGAATAAGTTAATCATTATGTGCATTGACTTAAGCTTAAGATGTCTGGGGGGGTCTGGCATAGTATAGGTGTTAGTGCTTCTACATCCCTTACAGAGTACGTTCCATTGCACCCTTTAGTCTCCCAGTATCCCTGAAGAAAAAGAGAAACTCAAATTTCACAGTTTAAACCCTAGATCCTTAAAATAAATACTATCGATTCCATTAGTTGAGAGGTAAAATAGAAGGGAAAAAAGTATTCTGAAAAAATAAAATAAAATTCAGCTTTCTGATACACATGACAGATCCCGGTAATTCTGTTGGGGTGTTCCTTCTATATTCAATTCTTTTCTCCTTGATCTTTGCAAGTCATATTTCTAAACAAGTTGTCATTTCTAATTAAAAAAAAAAAAAAATCTGAATTTTCTGCGTGTTATCAGTGTTACCTTGATTGAGAGGTTTCTCAATCACCCTTCCCCCACTCTAATACCATTCTGATCATCAGAAATTCACTTATTTCCAAGTGATCAATCAGCAAACACTCCAATCCTTATATAGCACTGGCTAGTACTGCACTGCAGTGAGCACAGTTACCGGTATCACTATTTAAGGGATTTACTAAAACCTATTTTATAAGCCAATCAAACATAACTTTCCAATGGCAACATGGTACAGTACATACGGCATGGTTTATAATGATTACTCCCTTTCTGCAATGTCTCCATCAGGACCTATAGAGGATCTCTGTTCTTTTATGTTCAACAAACAAGCCTGGTGCTATAGACAAAAATTCCTGTTTTCAAAAGCAAATATATGAGCTATAAGTATTGGGTTCTTACTGCTCAACACAGATGTAGGTGTAGCTCCCTGCACAATGTTTCACCATCAGCAAGGGGAACCTTTAGAAATTTTGTCTACATCAACAGAAAAAAGTCCCTCATATGTTTCCTGGACATAATGACATTTTAGCCAGTAACTTTATTTCTGTCAGTTATCTAGGCTGAATGTGCCAAAAGAATCTTCTGTGCAACTAAAATTCCTCGCATTGTACATCTGGACTGAAGTCTGAACTTTCTGTGAAAAGTAATAAAGCAAAGTGGTTCAGATGTTTTAGCATTTATGAGATTGTGCTACATAATTCTGCAGCTTCACATCACAGGGCTAAAGAGTAGTGGGGACAATAGCATAGCCATCCAAAATTACTTCTCCATCAAGAGAAGCTTGTACTTAAAATGCAAGAAAATTAGGATAAATAACCAAGAACCGAGAAGCTATTTTCCATCTACAGTGAAGTGAAAAATATTAAAATATAGGTTGAACCAAACAAAGAATCCTTCTTTTTTTGTGCAGCGTACAAAGGAGAAAACACAACCCTCTCTGACAACGACTAAATAAATGCTCTGGTGCTGTATCTATGTTTAATACATTATTCAAATATTACTAAGTAAAATTTATGACGAAGAGGTAAGTCCAGTCTCCTTTCCCAGGATGAAAGACGTTTTTGCCTCTAGTCATGGTGCCCACAATGCCTTCCCTTATACCTGTTGCAGAACACGTATTCCTCTTCCCTACGGCCTAGGTGCCCGGGACCATGGATTGAATTAACAACCTGAATAAAGACAATTTATTGGAAAAGAGCAAGGAAGCAATGTAAGTGACTCAAACGTCAATGCCTTTCCAACCAGGAAATGTATTTTACAAGGGAATAGGTTTTCCTCTCCTTTCTATATTTTTTCTGTGGTTTACACTGTCATTTGCTAAACATATTCTGACAGGCTGTTTACCTTGGCTTGCAGTTTTGTGACCTTTTTGTGGCTTCCCTCTGCCTTCGGAATTCCACAAATATATCAATGAATGTAAGAAGCAGAAACCCACAAGGCAAAACACTTTGTCATATCAGCAATGTTGGACCTTTCCATCTCTATATAGATATGTGCTAGACAAAAATCTAGCACACCCGGTTAAAACAGCTTGTGAATGGTGAAACTTATTTTTCCTTCCTCCTTTGATCAGAATCCATTTCAATTTTTATTTTTTTAATGAAGGAAGCTGATAACAATCCCTGTCTTTTTTTTTTTGACAGCATCCTGTGGGACCCTATAATATTTCTGTTCCAACTTGTTTTAAAGCACATGGACTTCCAAGGTTTTCCTGGTGCCAGCACAGCACACCAAAATACCTACCTCAGCTGCAGACCAAAAGCATTCAAGGTCTCCTGGCAGTTCACCAGAGAAACTGTTATTGAATAGAACTTAGATGGTTTATATTTGGACAGCTTCAATTTTGGAAACATTGGAAATTACTAAAAACTGTCATCATAAAAATACCATTTTGATCTTTTTCTAAAGGAAAAGGAAAGTAAGGCCAAATATTTAGCTTGAAGACAATTTTTTCAAAGCCTGTCTGCCTCACTTTCAATAAATTTTGGAGACCTCCTCCAGTCAACCTTGCTCTCCAGTAACGCTCTGATGGGCATTTGTGTTTATCTGGGTGTCGTGGTTTGGGCTGGACTGGCCACTGAGGCAAACAGCAGACAGTCTCCCCTACCTGTCTTTTCAAGGAGAGGAGGGGGAGAGAGAGAGAGAGGGACTTATGAGTTTAGAAAGAACTAAATTACTTTAATGAAAATATTAATAATAAAATAATAAAAAGGAAATAACAAAATATATACAAAACCATATCAAGCTCCCAAGACGATGATCACGTCACCAACAGGCACTGAGAAACTCCCAGACTGGACTCAGTGACAGATGGGAACTGGACTCAAGAACTGGATCCAGGAATGCACGGATCAGGATCAAAGCAGACGAACAGAGTCCTCCTCAGATGTCGGCCACTGAAGAAAGAGGGCTGACCCTTTAATCCCTCAGCTTTTATACTGAGCACGAAGCAGATGGGATGGAATGCCCTGTTGGTCAGGTTTGGGTCACCTCTCCTGTCCGCTCCTCCCCGCAGGTGGGACCCCACTGCGCTTTTCTGCTTCCGACCCTCCAGCGGGGCACGTAACAAAGTGAGCTGCCCTGGGCTGTTACAGCAGTAAGTATAAGCAGGAGCCTCTCTGCATACCATTCCTGGGCATCAGCTATAAACATTGGTCTTATCACTCTGAGAGCGAACAGTTTCTGCATAATACGCTGTTAATTTCAGCAGTTAAAAGAGGCTTAGTTGAAAAGTAAAATTACTGAACAGAACATTGGTTCTGTTTTACCTCAAACCAAGACACTAGGTAGAAAAGGGAATACTGGAGCATGACAGCGGCACTCAAATCCACAGTATCTAATGGCAGACCCAATCTTTTTAACCAGCCTTGTAATTCCCCACAGGTCAACGCGCTGTGCAGTCTCCAGCAAAAAAAGCATGACAGGCCAAGGGGAATGCAAGGCTTACGAAAAAGGGTGGGGGGAAAATGGGAGGAACCCAAGAAGGAAGAAGGTGGAGAGGAGAGAGCAGCATGCTGGATTAGAGAAATAAAAGTGGATTTCAGGCAAACTACAAAACCTACAGATGAAGGAACAGCCATAAAAAGAAGACCGCACTGCACCATTCATTCAATAGGTGGAGAACTTTCTTCTTTTCAATTACCAATACTGCCCCTCTCACTGAGACTAAAGTTTTACTCAAAGACCAAGGCACACAGATACAAGACACATCACGTGTGATGAAAATCAAAATGACACAAAAATTAACCAATTGGTAATAATGAAACTGCAGGTACTTGTGCAATGTTTTTCAGTTTATGTAAGATGAAATTTTACTATTGGTATTTTTTCTTCCCCTCCAGTATGGCCAGGCCAGGTAGTACAACAACCTGCCACCCAAGTTTGCAAGCTTCAGAACAGCTGTTTAATTAATTTATTTGCTTTTCAAATGCATTATTTCTTTCACACTGGTTTGTATTTGTTGTCAGACAACAAAATCTACACGAACCTCAGACTGGAAAATATTGGCCCATTCAGTCCAACAGATACAAAGTTTCTGAAATCTCAAAACACTGGCAGTGCACATGGTAAGAGCTAGCTATTAATAGCTCCACTTGCCAGCCAGGTGGCAGAGAAAAAAATTTGCATGATACAGAAAGTAAATTTCCTGGAGGAAGAGGAGGGAGAAGACACCTTGGCTGCAATGGTGACACTGTGGCAGCCCCAGCAAATACTCCATGCAGGGTAAAAGTTCAATGAAAATGATTTTTCTCAACATTATGAGAAACATTTGACTGGGGCTACTTTGAGTGACAGTAAAGACAGAACGCTGGAAGAAAACTATTTTTAGAAGACTACCTGATATAAAATTTTAAATACTTAAAATATTTTCTCTGAATTTTGTCTTTCCAAAAGGAAGTTCTGAAAAAAGTTACCCAGAATCATTTGACTTCACTTCCCAAGGCTCACAGCATGGGCAATGCATCCCTAGCATTCATCGTCTTCAGGAGGACTTGGCACTGCCTTCCACTACAAGAGGAAACTCCTTTGGATATCATTACAGATTACCCAACAATTGGAAAGGAAAAAAAAAAAAAGAGTTACGTTCTACAATGTCTGTCATGCTTGATGTTTTAACATTAAAAAAAAATAAGAAAAAAAGATGACAGAAAAGCAATGCTTTGAAATGAAATAAATTTCCACAGTAGTACCTGTATCTGCTGATCCTACACATAACTGTGTTTTAACAGTCACTGGAAAGAAACAGCATATCCAGATATAATCCAAATAAATAACTGATGAGGTCAGGTTTTTTGTATTCAGAAAATGATGTTTAATTATACACAAACATCACTTCCAGCCAATACTGCAAATGAACATAAAAACCCCAAGTATCCTGCCATGTCTACATTTTCCATGAAATAAAGATACTCAAGGTATAAACACAGAACATTTCTAACTGCCATTCACCAAATATGGGTTGTAGTTTCTGTGCCAACCTACTTTGAATACATCTATTTTAGAATATGCAGTACTGTACATTAAGAACTGCCTTATGGAAACACAGATTCATTCACAAATGTTAGATGGTTGCCATGGTTCTCTCTATTTCATCTTTCCTCATAGCGATTAGTAACAGCCTGAGGCTTCTAACACAACCGCACAACTTTCTCTGTATTTCTACCTTGTTATTTAGGATACATTAAAAAAAAAGTTTAATCCTTAAGATTTCAATTTTCTTCCCCTTCATTCACTGTCAGCCACTTTGATCATAAATACACATTTACAATACTGCAAGTGAAAGGGAAAAACAAGGCAGAGTTTAAACCCCCAAATTCTACTCTTCAAACATTTGAACACTTTTCATGAAAAGAAAAGGATGCTCTCGTCGTTTGGAGAAATTAACTGCTGCGTTACCACTCTCCAGTCTACCAGAAAACACATTTCCATTTTCTGCACATCTGCTGAAAATTTGAGGCATCGTGTGCAGCTGAGACATGTGCATTTTGCATAGTTGCTTTTGTCGCCCGGTGAACGAGAGTCAAAGCACTTAATGCAAGAACAACTCCAAAGAAATGCATCTCCTCCCCCTCCTTTGTATCAAAAGCTTATTTCAGTGCCAACTGATAAACTGAGTATTGCTGAAAACATATCTTTTTCCCTGATGATTTGTAGACTGGCACACAAACACCTCTAGGAAATAAACCATCGCGACTGGTATCTAGGCGTACTAGTGAATACTTAAGGATTACCATCTTAAGCACATGAATATCCCATGGTCTCTGAAGGTAACTTCTGCCTTGTGGGGAGGAAGGGGCATTAACTTTTCCACAAGAACAAGAAATTGTAAACTAGATACATTGGTAAACGTACTTCAGGCTCTAAACCAAAACAATTCTATATTCAGACAGCAACGCTGTAATTATTTAAGCATATGTTAAACTACTGATATGGATAAAGCATGTAAATAAGTATTTTCACAGGAACAAAGCAACCACAGAATTCAGTCCTAGATAGCCTGTGTTATGAACTAATTTATACTGGTATAAATTCTATTGATACATTATTTCAAGCACTTGAATAAGAATCTTATAGAAAGAAACACTATAGTCCTGCCAATCAAAAGTGGAGGTAAGAAGGAAAGAAGATGGTTTTCCAAACTCCTCCTTTTAAAAGGCTGATTGCCCAATTTCTTAGGAGCTACCTATACTTATCTTCTTTGTATCAAAGATGTCAGGTATTCCCAGTGCCCGTCAGGATAAGATATATGTTTAGCTCTCTTTCAATAAGGATTAAGTTTGGTCTAAAAATGGCACATTATGAGTAGAACAGAGATACAAAACAAAAAAGTACAGGAAATTTCATATCCACAGTACCATTACTATATATCAAAAACAAAGATGAATTTGGGAAAATTGGAGAGCTTGGAAAAGAACATACTAACATATGTGAATCAGCTTGGAAACGATGCCCCAATCCATTTACTTATCTTGGCCTTCATCTTAAAATCCAAAGGAAGAAGTTCTGTGGGGAGTAAGTCTCCATGAGTTTCCATCACTTAAGGTTACTATGCTACACTTACCTTTTTCACATTTGACTACAGATTCTCCTGTAGCCATATAAAATACAGTGAGTAAAAAAGATTTTCCACAAAACTAAAAAGTTGCTTGGAAAGGTTATTTTTCAAGGACTACAAAACGTATAACATCTACATGAAATATTTTCTTGTACTGTTTCACCTCCAATCTGCTTTCTGCTACTGACTTCATGTGTAGATTTCTTTAGTATCCTGCACAAGTTATGAATTGAAATCATAATGCATGTAACAAAAATGGCAATAAGACAGAGTATTCTTATTGTGCTGCACACTGGTACTCCTATTCTTCACCCCCCACCCCCGCAAAGGAATACCCATACAATTTTTTATTATTATTATGTACTTATGGTACAACAGCATATGGAAATGGCCATCAGGATTCAGGGTTCTACTGCTCTGGACACTATACTCTGCAAAGCACATTTCCTTTCATAAAGAGGCAGCCTGTAGCCCCCTGACTGTGTACCAGCTCAGTACGTATCCTACATTATACAGTACTACCCTCTCCAGACTTTGGAGAATGAAACACCTTACCAACTTTTTCCCAGCACTTCTCTGTAAACTCTGGTATATTTTATCTTGGGAATTACAGCGATCATAATAAATCACATGTTCCTACTCTACAGATCAATATTTTGTACAAAACCAAAAACATTAAGGGAGCTCAGTGTTCACAACAACAGCTAAAGTTGTAAAGCATTCCTTCTAATCTACTATAAAATTTCTACCTCTACTCACACTGTTCATAGTGGTCAGTGTATCTGTTTCAGCTTCTGCTAATCCATAATTATGCTTTTACCATTGTTTTCCAAGCAGCATTTTAAATATTTATTCTAGTATCTCAAATGGTAATGTTTTCTTTATGCACAATCCTTATATCCTGGAATGTAACTATGGCTCCAGTCAGCAATGTGAAAACTACCGGCTAAGCAATTTCCTAACAATATTCAAAAGCATATTTTAGAAAAGAACAGCAACAAAAAATTCCTAAAGGGCATTTTTAGCATGTGAAGATTCACCCAGGGCAGTGCAGGCAGCACCCCTTCCCCTCAAGCACCCTCTGATGACAGCAGCATTACACAACTCGTCAAGCTTCACCTCTTCCTTTTCCCTCCCTCCTGCCTACCTCCATGGATATTGGGGCTCTACCTATGTTTATTTAAATGAAAACACTTTTATTTCTTTAGTATAGCGACACAATAACATACGGTCTCTTGGCTGCTACACTAGCACACAGGATTTACCAATGCAGGACAGACCATTTGTCATGAAGTCCAATATCCTGCTTCAGGACAGACTAGTAATTGCTACTTGAACAGAAAATGAAAAATCCCTATAATGTAACTGAGCAGTCGCATAACACTGCATGAGGTAGGAAAAAAGCGTTCCCAGCCCTAGCAGGAGATCAGTTTTCACCTAAAGAGTGCAAGGATTTTCCTCTCACTTCAGTTTACCTAGTTATGAGTTAATGGTCATAAGACCATGCAGACCTATTTTTAACCCAGCCACAGCATATGAATCAAAGGCTAGTCTGAAACAGTACTTCCTAATAATTGCTGCTGGTTTACCGGTCTCCCTGTTCTCATGTTACTGTCAGAAAAGGAAAAGATCTATTTATTTTACCATATAAAACCCCTAGGAAACTCCCACATGACCATCTAACCTTTTTTATAATAAGTAATCTTCCCTTTTGCAACTTCTCATGCACGTGCATCTTCAGATATGGGGATGATCAGATGAGAACAGATTAATATAAATTGCCTTACGTTCCACTTCTACTTTACCCTAATGGAGCAGCACTGAGTGCAAGACAGGACTGTCACTGATTTGTCTGACTGACAATATTTGCTGGTAATGCTATCTAGTGACGATTTCATGTGAGCAACAGACTTTGTTAAAATGTTGATGACACACATAAAGAAGCGACCACAGCATCTAGGGAGAGGCAAAAGGAAGAAGGCAAGGGGAGGAATAGGAAAAAGAAAAGCTGCATAACAGGTGAAGAAACACAACTGTCCGTCTAGGAACAGAACAGTTGGTATGTCTGCTATTCCTGCTGATTAAACAGGGGAAAGCTGCTTATGAGCCTGACGGTGAGCCTATGGGCTTAACTGTACTTAGACTTTCAGTACAGAAAACATCAGGGAGGGAGTACACGCTATGTATAAACTGGGATATATAGACACTACACAGGGTAACTTTAGATGCTGCTGCTGGGCCTGCCTTTGGAGCTTGCATTTCCAATGACATCAGGACTTAAGCGAGCCACACCTGAAGCCAGAGGTGGCTACAGGGCCTGTCTGCATCCCTGAGCTCGGGTGGTGATGGCTCACAGCGCGGTTTTGTGCCCACTTATAACACAGGTTCACTTCTATCTTTTAGGAAGTGGTGGGGCTGGAGCAGGAGAACTCCATCAATATCAACTGTTCCCAGAGTACCCTAGACAGAAGCAAGACCCAGCAGCGCCACACTCATTTTCAAAAAAAATAACTTCAGTCTACACCGTTAGAAACACAGCCAACTACGGTAACATGAAACAATTTTAGAAGCAATAAATTAGGATTAGGACCATTTACAAAAATATTTTGATACTGTGGACATAGTTTACTTTATTGAAACAGCTTGCTTGAGATTGAGAGGACCAGGAAGGAATTTTAAGGAGCCTAAAATGTTTTTTAAGTCAATAAGTGTAGTCTCCAGTGTGAAAAAGGAGTAAGGGATTATGTCAACTGCCCACTCATCAGCAATCACTCTCCTAACACTCATCTGGACTGTGAAAATAGAGTTTAAATTACTTGCGAAATAATATCCATTACAGTGTCCTCTCATAACCATGGACACTAAAAATGAATGCTGGATTTACTGTAAAGGCGGGAAAAGCACGAGGGCAAGAATGCAGTGATAGCCCCTAAGTTTGTGCAGCATGTCCCTCTGATCACATCATGTAGCCTATGCTGTCCTTTCGTTCCGCTCAGAGAAACATCTCCTTCTCTTTTCTTTTCTCATGTTGCACTCCGATTTGCTTAGAGAGTACAGGTTTGCAGCTATAAACCCCTTCTGCAGAACTGAGTTTACTCTTTTTGAAGCTTAAGATATGTGTTACAGAGTAGTCTCAGTTATAGTTGTACTGCATTTTGGTTTTCTAATTTTTATCCTTTTACTGCCTGCGATATCTGCTTTGTCACATTTACAAAACTGTTATCATGAGAATGATATTAAGCACCTTTTAATAAGCAGTAGAGAACCCAAAGGAATGTGTATACTTCTGGATACAGTACACACCTCTGCCACAGAGTGAACTATGGACAGTAGCTAAACCAGCAGAATGGGACCAGCTGAAAGATGAGTTAGAGTTTGAATCATTTGGTAATCAAAGTGTTACTTTTTTTCTGGAATCATGGAAAAAACAAAAGAAAGAGTTTTCTTAAATAAAATAAAATAAAAAAACAAGGCACCACACTTTTATTCAATGAAATCAGAACAGAAAGGAAAGAGATCCAGTGAATTCTTTGATGTGAAAAATCACTCACTTTTTCTTCACATCATAGGAAAGCAGGATGCATGAGTCTACTGGACTCTTCTGCATTCATTACACTGAAATAATATTGTTAAAACTGAACTTGCATGAAAGAAGTCACCTCTGTAGCATTAATCTTTTTTCTTTATATGTAAAAGAACAATTTTTAGGTAACCAAAGGACTCTGGTCCTAAACCAATCTAACTTCTTAAAAACTTTGATCCCCATTCCCCACTCTCGTCCTCCATTTAAATCCACTCAGCACTTAAATCGCTCTTGAATGGGTATTACTATTCAGTTGTCTTGCAAATGGATTAAGCAATTAAAAATCAAAACAAAAAAAAAAAAAAAAACAACCCCACAAAGACTAGAAGAAATTACTCCATCAGCTGCCTTAACACAAGTTTTATGGCATTTTCTACACACTGCTCCTAAAATGTCACCTTCCTGACACCAGTAAAACATCAATGTTGCTACCCATGACTTCAGCTTAAATTAGCTTTTTCATAATAATTCTTTCCTACAAGTATTTCAATTAATCTAAGGCACTTGAATGCTAGAACTCATCCCAGCCCTTTAAATTATATGACTCCCTTTCAGACTTTGAATAAAAATGATTAACAAGTAATTTATGTTGGGGGGGGGGGGGGGGGCACATAAAAAAGAAATTATGTTTGAGGAATGAACGTTCATATGCTTTTTATAATTCCATATATTAATGGAATCAATCCTATCCAAATGGGTATGACTCACTGAACTGAGCCATAATAAATTTTAAATTTAGTATGACTTCACTTTTGCTGAAGAAGTTATAGCCAATGATGAAAGAGACATTTAAGTATCACTGATATGCAGAGTCACCTAAACAGAGCCCAGCCCACCTATGCATGTAGAGAGTCATAAAAAAACAGCTGGCTAAAACTGAATACACTGAAATTCTAAGCTGTAAGAAAAGAGCTTTAAGGACTGGTTTTCACTATAACATTCATCTCTGTTCTCAGAGTGCGGGGGTTTTGGTGCTGACTGTTTGGTTTTTTTCAATTTGAAGCCTTAGAAATTTTGGGGGACTCCTCCCTGTTTTCTGAATTTTCAAATACAGGTGGCAGCAACAACCCCTGCATCTTCTGGGGCAGGGGAGAAAATAAGAAAAAAGCAGCACAAATCCCAGCAGCCCAACTGCTTAGCGACATGAGTTGCCATGATCATTGTCTGCACCAGTTCCTCTTTAAATACAGAGTTCATTTAAAGGTCTTTGTCCAGTTATTCATAGCCAACTTGAACTTTGTACTTACCCAAGAGATAACTTCACTCTCTGTAATCACAGTCCACCAGAAGCATTTAAGACTGTCTGACAGTAAGGACAGCCCATCAGTTGTCCAGAAAACAATCTGCTTGGGAACTAGACCTTGATAAGTAACTCACTGCCCTCAAAAGCCTCAGAGTTAATACTTACTTTATGCAAAGAGCTGTATTTTTTTTCTGAATCTATTATGCTTCATATTAGTATGTTCTTTGCACATACATCAGCATTGCCTCTACAATGGACTCAAGGGCAAAACAAACAGTATATGTATTTTTTTTTCCCAGGCGGGGCCTAAGAAGGTGGGATTTCCTCTTTCTACAAGAAAAAGATGCTGAAATTTTTCTTTCAGGCATGCACTGTGTTAATACCGTAAGGTGCTTCCATGACAAGGGACCAAACAAAAGTGAAATACCTGTCCTCTTTTTTACTAAAGCACTTAGGAGTTGCAGTTATGCATCCATATTTTACTCCACATGCTGGATGTAGAGATTTGTAGCAATTACAAGAAAGGAAGCTGCAGGTGGTTTAAGTTGCTCATTGTGTCTTATATTACATGGAAAGGTCTCTTTAGAAAATTAGGTAACAAAATGTTTAGCCTTTTTATTCTGTTTACCATAACTTATCACCGCATAGTATGTATTTAACACAATTCATATCAAAAACAGACAACCAAGAAAGTATTTTCCTTCTTCATAGCCACTGACTAAAGACAGCGTCTGTATGTTTCTTAATATACTTGTTTCAGTCTTGTCAGATTGAACGCTTGTCAACCATACCCTAATGATACATTCATTAGGAACACATATGACTGTTGAAGCCAGTTGGTTACAGCTTCTACCACAGAACCTTGATGTTCCCTGAATGGAAGGGAATAGCTTGGGCACAGTTCCGTCACAACAGACCTGAAGTGAAGGCAAGTAGCTTACGGAAACATTGAAGAAAAGGGAGGCAGTGAATTTAATCCATGGGTCTCTGTATTTTAAAGCATCATCCTAATAACCCTCAGAGGAAGAACATTCCTGGTATTAAGAGTGAAGTATTTAATTTGATGTGAAGAAGAAAAAAAAGTCACATTACTTCTCCCGTAGATTTTACCCCACATTAGCACTGACAGCTGCCTTCAGCTTAACTAATTTTCTTCAGGCAAAAGTTCTACATATTGCACATATTAACTAGAAAAGCTTTGGGAATTCTTTCAAAACATTATAGGTAAATGCTTCAATTATATAACTATATGAACAGATTCACATATGCAGCTGCTAAAAGCCTCCCCCTCTCACTCCCCCCCCAAAAAAACCCCAAACAACCCCAAAACAGTCTGTGTTCATACTTTAAATTATTAGAGGATTGAAAAGAGTCGAAAATGAGTACAGCTATCCTAAAATGAAGATGATGGTCAAATGGCATCTATTATTCAACTATCAGTTCGTTCCACATTCCATAGTTAAAATACTCATGTATTTTATCCTTATCATCTTATCTACAGTAATTGCATTGTGGATTTCTGACACATTTGTCTGTTTTATTATATATAATAAAAGTCAAACAGACTGTAATCATGTGACGATTAGAAAGAACAGCTGCAACCATCACTAAGATGAACAACTAGAGCCATTCTGTGCACAGGGAGAGAGAGAATTTGGCACAGGTTACTAACGTAAGAAAGATTCTTTTTTTTTTTTTTTCTTTTCCTACTGGAGCATTACAACACAAGACTGCAGAGCACAACCTGCTCACAACAGCAGACTACCTGTTAAAGGCAACTGAAGCATCCACTCTCTTCCTGGAAGAAAGCTAAATCTGTGTCTTCCTGCCACAGAGGAATTTATCCCAAAGCTTTTATCACCGCATGTTCTCAGAGACAAAAAACAACAATTTTGGACAACAAGCAATAATTGAGAAAAAAATCAGTCCCTCCTGGTCAAGGAGAGTTATAGCCTCTCCCTGATGATAGGAGCTGTCAGGCACCGAAGTCTAGCAGCCTCATGATTAAAACAGCATTGGGAGCTAGCATCATGAAAATAATGACCTGTCATATCAGCTATCATATCGGCAGAAGAAAAGCTGCTTCTTTTCTTCATCAGAAAGGGTGGAGATACAGAATGTAAATCTGCTATGCCTCTATTAGCTAGAAATTCACTTACGTAAGGAAAATTCACTGCCAGTTCTATCATCTGAACAGTACCGCACAAAACAGCCAGGAGATTGCATCCTCCTTTTTGGTTTGTTTGGTTCGCTGGGGGATTTTTGTTTGTAACCTCTTTCGTTTGCAAGTCACAACTGAAAACAAACAAAGTGTACAGGCTAAAATTTCTGCAATATTGCAGAGAATTATATATCCATATTACCAATCAAATAACCTAAAGCTCTTCTGAGATACGTGTATGGATCTAGTTTCCATGTAAATTGAAGTTTGTGTTCACTTTGGATAGGACACAATGGGATTCTTAACATTTTGCCCAGAGAAAGGATGCAGTGCAGATGAAGTAGAACTATTGTTAAAAAAATCACTAGCCATATTTTTAGCAATGCAGAGATGAACTGAAGAAATTTCAAGTACATCACAACTATAAAACCAGGACAAAAACCACCTGGAGAAATACAGGCAAAATATCAGAAGTGTATTCTAAAAAACATATAATTTCACATTTGTTTCGAAAACATACAGAACAGAGCAATCATGCTTAAGACTGGTGAGAATAAGTACAACAACTAGGACTACGCGTGTTAATGCTGTTCCAGGTGAAGCTAGGTCAGGACGGCTGGTCATAAACATAGAATTAGCTGTAAGGCAAATGCTCTACCTTAATAAATACTGTAAGTTGAATTGCAAGTAAAAATGGAGTGGGAAAAGAGCCATGCAGGATTACTCTGATTCAGATTCAGGAAAGTATTTAAAGTGGAGACTAAACTGGTACCTTCAATGTATCTGTAAAATGTGATAGTCACTCTAGATGAAAAGACCTCAGAGAATAGCTTGAAATGTCAGAACTGACTTTGGAGAAATCCAAGTGTGGAGGTCACGTCAGCCAGATATAGGCAAAAACTTGCCATAGCTTCAGGATAAATCTAGGACATTTCTTATTTGCCACTACTGTTGTTTTCCTGTTATAGAACTATGTTAAGCAAAAAACTCTCATATATCTGGATACATTTTTGTTTTATTTTCCTCCTATGCATAAGCAATATTTGAATTAATATGAGATTTAAAAGTTGCTAACTATCTTAAACTAACATAGCCCAGCATATTCTCTCATTGGCCCAGTGAGCTGACACTACAGGGCATTGTCACAAACTGTGACAGTGACCACTGTAGGTAATTCACGAGGTCCTCTCATGCACTATAGAAAGATACCCTGGTAAGAACCGTACACTGTTGCATGGAAAGTCTAATGGGCTGCAGTTTTTACCTAGTTTCAGTCATAGGTCAGAACTAAAGGGTCAGGTCACTGGAAGGTATAGAGTTATAATACATTAAATTTTGTGTCATGTATTCTGTCCTTGTCATATACACTTGACTTTGGAGAAACTGTTGAGTACTCTACAGCAACAATACTGATTTGCGTGTTTTAAGATGGCAGAAACATAGTGGAGTAATAAATAGTATGGGATGCAGTCAATAAAACCCCTTAGCATTTCTACACAAGGTCCCGGAAAAAGGATTAAATAACGTTATTAGGAACTATAAGAGATAAGAGAAGCAAGACATTACTTATAAAGAGATATTACTCTGATAACTGGTAACTTACTTGGCCTGTGTAGAATTGTTTTACATAGTTAAACTCTCTGTGTTTTAGTTATTTCCTCAACTTGTCAATTATTTATACTCCCTTCACATCAAACAAGGTACACTTTCTCTTTGTTTACCTAGTTTGTTACTGAATTTAAATTTCATAGGAACCCTAGCTATGTTTCTTCTTTTGGTTAAAACCAATATAACTCTCTTCTTCAGGGTGATACCTTCCAAGCCAAAAAGCCCACTGTGTCCTCAAAAGCGCACATATCAGGAATTGCATTCATACAACTTCCTGGTATCCCTGCACAAATATGAGCACGATAAGATTACGGCTGAGTGAAGGTTATGAGTGACTTATTACTGTTTCTTAATTTGACCAATAGTTTTGTATTCAGCACATTGTTTACTTAAAATAAATGTACTCCCATTAAAATACTATTCTAGTTATAATATTAAAAATATTTTAACTTATCTTACTTTTTCTTTGCAAGTGGACGAATGAGTCACCCTACCTGGATTTTCTTTCACTTGCCACTTCACTCTGCCATATGCAAAGAAAAGAAAAAGCAAGCTAAGTTTTCATTTAACCAAAAGAATTTTTGTGCAAAGGGAGTGCACTCATCTGAGCAAATGTATGTTTATAGCACTTAGTATTTTAATCATGTTTGACACGGCCTTGACAATTACTCCCTTCAGAATTATGAAAGATATTTGTCCATCTGTTATGAACCTCAGCTCCCCAATTAAAGATAAGTGCAAAAGTAACCTCTAAGAAATTAAAATTTGTTATCAAAAGTTGATTCAAGCTATAAAAACAACTGAGTATCAGTTCATTAGAAAAATTGAAAGCAAGAGTCAAATCAAATGTGTATAAATGGTACTCAAAAATAAAACCCCAAACAGAAAACCAAAACAAAACACTACTTCGAAAGAAAACATCTTGTGTGAAGTACCTCTCCAGGAACACATCAAAGGAGGATATGACTTTCAAATGACATATTTTATCTGTTACTTAATTTACTGAAAAGATTTCAGACAATGTACCACTATCCACACACTGGGGATTTTTACAATGCGTTGCTACAATGGCAGACAGATACAGGATACAAGAGTTTAGGAACTCTCCCTTTCTACCCACCCTCAGGAAGCACATATAATACCAGCCCCTACTGCCTCACAAAATATCCAAAACATGATCAATCAGATGGCTTGGTTCAGAACTACATCCATCCTGATGCCTGCTATGTCACAGTCGTATCCCTCCCAAGCTACAAAGCCTTCAGCTACAAATCTCAGGAAGGAAATACAGATTCCGCAGGTCCTACAGAAACCTGTGCCACTGACTGAGCAGGCAGAATACCTACTGAAGTTGGGAAAATGACAATACCATTAAGGAATGTCAATTAATGTAATACCGTAAGTGCTGTTTTTCATAGAAAACCGAGAACTTGACCATTAAAGGCCATTAAAATATTGTGCAGTAGGATGGGGTTGGGTTTTTTTGAACAGAGATGTCGTACGTTGTGTTGTGACCCGAATTCCACTTCAGGTAACTTGATTACCCAAATTTTTCTCTGTAAAAATTAGACATTCATTCCTCTAACATTCTGTCAAGAGTATTTTCCCAGGTGTCAAAACTTTTATTTGAGAGAGATATTAAATACTTCACATTTTTCTATCACAACGTATCTGTTCCCCAGATACTGAATGCAGAAGGAAAACGGGGGGACCCCAAAGCTTTCAAGAGTGAAATCCTTCTCTAGCACTGCATAAGAAAATCATAACCTAATCATTTAAAAGATGCATTTTATAAATACATTGACCCGCAGGTGTCACATTTTTGCAAAACTCGAGCAACACACTTGTTCCATCCCCCACA
This sequence comes from Pluvialis apricaria, assembly GCA_017639485.1. Taxonomy (NCBI): domain Eukaryota; kingdom Metazoa; phylum Chordata; class Aves; order Charadriiformes; family Charadriidae; genus Pluvialis; species Pluvialis apricaria. Next base: position 47,990,412 of record CM030010.1, on the reverse strand, counting down.
CGTCCCTTCAGATTTTTCTAAGTTAAAGGACAAGTAACTTACTTGCAAATGTCATCTTCTGGGTCTTCAAGACCAAATCTTTCATCAAAAGTGAGCTGTATCCACACATTTTCATCTACTGCTACTAATCTCCACACTAGTACAGTATTGCGTGGGTATGTGTGCGGAAACTTGGGGCTGTGAATACTTCCATTAGTAGTCACAGTTATTATCTTCTCATGCTGAGGATCCTGCACGCCTAGAGTAAAGAGAGAAAACAGAGGCATCAGTACTCATTTCTTCTCCTTTTCCTAAAGTGTTTGTATAGTATGCCCAGATAAAGACACTTTTATTTTGCTTGCTTTTCTTCATCTTGCAAGGAATTTCTGCTTGGAAAATCTACATAGTCACAACAATCCAGAAGTCTTAAGTATTACTTTGCTGGCAAAAAGTTATTCAAACCCAAGCCTCAACTACTGTTCAGAAAGCAGAACAGAGGTTCAAGTGGAGATACGAGAAATATGACTGCAAACACCTGAATGCCAGACTGGACTCCTCACAGAAGCCCAGCAGCCCAAGGGACTACATGGTGCAGCCTGCTGATGGTTTCAGTTCTTTATCACTGGAGAGTGCACAGAGATCACACGAGGGTACAAGGAGAGGTCTGCTCACACCTACCACAGAAAGGATGGTTTAAATTTGGTTCTCATTAAAGAAGACTGTCCTACATTCATTGAGTCCAGTGATAGGGATTTTGATGGCAGCATCCTTCCTGAGGGCTGTATCAGAACAAAGTTATCCCGATACAGGAGTGAAACCGGAACATGCTTGGGAAACTTGGGAAAGTCACCAAGTGTAAGAAATTAGGCATTTACTGACAAGCCTCAATTGAGGGCATTCCTCAAAATTCTTCACAGCATTGTTAAGACTAAGCACATGTAAAATTTAATGTGTTTTACAATGCGGCAGCAAATGAATTCAAAAGAAATAAGACAACCGCATTTCATTTTTAAAGTACACAATAACACTGAAACCACTGAAAAGACTTCTTCAGGTTCTGAATTTGTAACTGCAAAGAGTTACCAAAAGGAAAGGACTCCTTTCGGTGAGCAGCAGCTGTGCCTTTCAGAGCCCCAACAACTCTCTTCACAGTAACTCAAGAAACCTCATTCTCAAGTGCCCAATATTCACAGGAATTCACGTTCAGCAGCTGGAATCAGCTCGTATGGGGTATTCAGCTGCAGAAAACAGGCGCTGATCTAATCTGGATACATTTTAACACTGTGATGTACAATGATGAGATCTCTAATTCCATCCAATGAAAAAACCCTCCTTATGCTATAGCATGACTTTTACTATCTTTGGCTTTTTCTAAAAAACCATATACAGTCAGGTTTGACATTTCAGTCAATAAATCACAGGAATTCTCAGTTACATATTAATAACTCCAGTAACAAAATAAGCTTGTAGTTTTGTATTGGAGAGTTATTAATATTATTTTGTTTTCAGCTATTCATTGTCTCTTGCAGTTAGGTACTTTATCTTATTTTTCTGATTGTTTTATAACCAGCATTATGATGAACATTCATTTGAAGCTACGTAAGACATACGATTCAGTCTGCAATGAAAACATACACTGCAATAATCGTACCTTATTATAGCTACATATAGAGGCTGACAGCTAAATGAATGTACTGCAAGAAAAGATGGGCATAGAAACAGCATTGCTATTTTAGAAGAATTAATCTATACTTAAATGTAATTTGAAGTCTGACGGACTTTTGCCTTCTATTCTGATGGATTGGTGCCTTCTACTTGTGGTACAAAAATAGTAAATTTTCTTTTAAGTGGAATTGCTGCTTATATAAAACTGAGGGAGTGCGGTCTTGCCTTGCAGAGGACTGACTGTCATGTCTACAAATAAGACAGGACATCATGCAGCAATCAGTAAAAAAGCACAAAAAAGGCACAAGAAACAGATTCCTAATTTAGATACTTCATTGGGCTTTTGTGAGCTGAGTCACAAGCATTTTTCTATAATGTATAGCATGTCAGCTGAGAGCTACACACTAAACACAGGAGCCAACAATAATAAAAATTACTTTCCCAGAGATTAGTACACCAGAGTGCTATTTCCAAAGTATGCAAAGGACCACCATTTCAGACAAACAACGTGTGGTGTCTGATGACACTATAGTCAGTGGTTCGTTTTGTCTTTAAAAGCACACACAGGATTACAAACCATGTTATATTTCACAGCACATTAAGGAAGTGTTTTCTTTTGTATCATCAGGACAATGATAACAACAGCAAGTAAGGACTGTAAATAGTCCAGACATATCAAATGGGAAGTCAATAAAAAGGGGTAAAAGAAAGAAAAGGCATATGGCAATTTAGTGAACAGAAGTTGTGGCATCTCCGGTATCTTCAGCTCCTCCATTTGTAGAGGAAAAAAATCTATTTACTTTAGCACACAACAGTGTTCCACGAACATATCAAATTCCCACACACACCACTTGCTCCATTTCAAATATTTGCTCTCGCACAGTGGAATTTCTTCTCTTACAAAAGAATTATTTTGTATGACTACAAAGGCAAGTAATTGCTGTCACTGGAGAATGAAGCTTGTTATTTGTCTTCAGATAAGCTGCAATATTCCTTTTTATCCATTCTACATAAATCGTACCATTGTATCACAAAAAGCTAGCCTTTTCCTACTGAGTTCATGCATGTTCTGAACATTTCTTTTGAGGGAATTCTGTGAAGAGCACAGTTACCTGACTGTGGCTAAGATGAGACTATAGTCTCTATTCTTTGTGGAATGACTGGCTTTATTTTAGGGATAAATCAGTCCAAATTACACTTAAAAGGGACTAACAAGTTCAGTCAGATTTACAGCGGTCAGCTGTATAACTCCAAAGCTATATACATTGCTGCCATGATCTGTCTGCCTTTCTATTAACAACCATCCTCCCCAATCTTCCCCTCCAAAAAAAGAAGAAGAAAAAGATATTATTACTGTACAGACAGCATTCAACAACCCTGAAGAATCAGTTTAGGCAAGGACTGAGGTAGGCAAGGAACCATCTGTCATGGTTTGGGCTGGGCTGGCCACTAAAATGAATGACAGATGCTCTCTAACTTCTCTCCCAAGTGAGAGAAGAATGAAAGGAGAGAGACTTATGAGTTTAAAAGAAACTAAACTACTTTAATGAAATATTAGTAATAAAAAGAAAAGATAACAATAGCAATAAGAAAATAATTAAATAGACACAATATATACAAAACTGTATCAAGATCCCAAGATGATGATCACGTCACCAACAGGCACTGGGAAAGTCCCAGACTGGACTCAGTGACAGACGGGAACTGGATTCTGGATCTAGATTCAGAAATGCACAGATCAGGATCAAAGGCAGATGAACAGACAGAGTCCTCCTTGGATGTCGGCCACTGAAGAAAGAGGGCTGACCCTTTGATCCCTCAGCTTTTATACTGAGCACGATGCAGATGGGATGGAATACCCTGTTGGTCAGGTTTGGGTCGCCTGCCCTGTCCGCTCCTCCCCACAGGTGGGACCCCACTGCGCTTTTCTGCTTCCGACCCTCCAGCGGGGCACGTAACAAAGTGAGCTGCCCTGGGCTGTTACAGCAATAAGTATAAGCAGGAGCCTCTCTGCGTACCATGCCTTGGTACTAATTATAAACAAGGCCTTATCACTCTGGAAGTGGATACTGTCTGAAACATACACCGTTAATTTCAGAGAGTTCAGTTAGAAGAGGCTTAGTTGAAAAGTAAAATTACTGAACAGAAAATTAGTTCTGTTTAACCTCAAAACAGGACACCATCTCTGCAAGGGGGCAACAATACCACGCGAGGGAAATGGGGACAGACAGGGACCAAACCAACGTATTTGCATCTTCAGTAAAAAGCTCCATCAGAAGATGGCTGACTGAGATCACCTGCAGGAGAAAGTCCTGGAAACGGGGCACACTAGATGGGAAAAATCCCTAAGCTGACCCAGGGATATGACATGGTTACGCTTATTAGGAAAGGAAAGCACACACTTAACAGAGCCTGAAGTTGAAGAATGAGTTGCTGCAGCCGTCTTTGATGTGGTACAAGATGCTATCACCAGATTTATATATCTATCAATGTAGAAAGTCTGCCCCTGAAAATTACAAGATTCCAGGCATTCTGAAAGCACAGCAGTGCCTAACCCTTCCACCGACATGGCAATGCAGATGAAAAACCACGGTATCACCAAACAGATCAGCAGATGCCACTGTAAACTGAAATTAAACCCACCGACTAGACAAGCTCATTCCTGCCTACTTCAAAGTAGGTCTCTTCCCCCATGGGCACAACACATTTCACAAAGATCAGCGCTGACACTTTTTAAATATAGCAAATACCTCTTTCTTAGTACATCGTAATCACTACATTTTAGCGAGGGTCATGGGTAAAACTCAAACAAATCACATACAGTTCAGGAGACAGACGAGGAGCTGCAGAAGAAGAGAGGAGCACCATGGGTGGAGTAACAACCTCGGCACAGATTCACTTAAGGGCTGATTCACTTAAGAGATCACACAGTACTGATAAAATTGTTTTTTAAAACTTTTTGCTAAATGTACACTAATTTCATAACAGGACTAGATGAGAGTACTGCTAATCATGCACCATTAATATATTATTTGATGTATTTCCTTCAACAGACCTTAATTATGAAAATCAACTTTTAGGCCTTCAGAAACAGCGTTAGCTCATTTATGGCAATAGTTGCTTTAAAAAAGAAAAAAGCCAAATTCAAACATGAGAAAAATTTCAACTCAAAATATTTACCAATTAATATTGGAGCTTTTTCAGATAAACAGTAATTTTGCAGTATGCGCAAGTCCTCTGCTTTAAAACTCAGAAACAAAAGATGACAGTAACTACTTGTTCGTTACCACAGAACTTCAGAGGGAAGCAGGTTTTTTTAATTAAAGTAATCGAAGGGATTTCCTGACAGCATTCCCATAAAATTTTTACAATACTCCACATATGTACAGAAACTGAGACTTTGTAGAAGAAATTCTTTGAAATGTAACATAACATGCCATTTCTTCCTCTTTCACCAGACTCTCAGAAAGCAGTAAGCCTACTTTCAACAGTAGTAACTCAAGGCATACAGAGGTACCTCTTTCTGTCCTGTCTCTGGTTCAGTTGCCTCCAGGCACTTCTTAGCTATTATCTGAACGTAACAGTCAAAATGAAATTTAACTCTTTTGCTGGGTACAACTGGAAAGCTAGAAAATGGTCTGTTAGTGGCAGAACATTGAAGACAAATAGCTCAGATATCGTTGACGTGTAAAGGGAGTATCAGGGCAAAGGCACTCAAAATCATACAAACGCTGCTTTGAAGGGACCTCTGGAGACCTCTGCTCCCAGTTCCTGCTTGGGTTACTATTTCTGCTCACACCACAGCTGGAGTCCTGTTTGAGGACTGGCATTTTCTAGCCGATACTCAAAAACCCCTGGTGGATGGAAACTACACAAGGCCTTGGGATGACCTATTCCAGTGCTGTACTATGTCCCTAGGTAAGACGTTTTTCCTAACATCTAATCTGAATCTCTCCAGCTGCAACTATTAGCCATGGGGGTTTCAGGGTTTCTTTTGTTTTTACACTTGTGCTGCTACCAGGAAGAGTTTAACTTGGTCGCCCTTGCAACTGCTCTTCAGGCAACTGGGGCCTGCTATTGACCTGCCCCATCGCCTTCTCTTCCCTAGCTTAAACAAGCCCAACTTCCTCGTCCTCCGCTCACTGCCTGCCACCAACCAGATGCTGAGCCTTCAAGCCCGGCAGTCCCGCCAATTTTCAACCTATGTAACAAGCAGCCTGTTCTTCCAAACCATTACGCCTCAAGTAACACAAGAAATGCTTTTGAAGCATGCAGGGTTTGTTTCCACCATCACCTTTTCAAGTAGCAAGCAAAGAAAATTTCACACAGGCTTGCTGCATCTATCTCCCCTAAAACAGCTTTCCTAAGTAGTATGGTTTGGGGCTTTTCTAGATTAAATCTCTGAGACACATCTAGCCTTCTGTGGATTTTCCATTTTGAGTAGCTTCTATGCTTTGAGACAGCTACCTGTTTGAAATCTTGACATGATTCTTCAGGTATTAGTAAGAAATAAATATGGAGAGAAGTGCACATATCTGTGATACACACACACACGCATGCATATAACATACACATATCACTTGTCAACTATCACAACATGCTAAATTCAACTGCTAACTAGAAATATGCTAATTTAGGTACTTATTACCTAAATTAGCAAACATAACAAATGCAAACATATGAAGTATTATACGGATGTAAAGTAACAAATTAGAAACATGTAAAGGAAATATTACATCTTGTTTAGATTACTCCCTCCTCTGACACATACTTACCTCACACACTTGAAAAGGCATGTAAAAAAATTGCAGTTCACACAGCTCAAGATAAATATATAGAGGATTGTAGTTATTTTTTTAAATCCTACAATTTAACCTATTACTTTTTTTATTCAGTCACTATTTTGAGTTCATACTTGTACTGTTACCTTAGGCACTGAATATCATACACTATTTAACTGCTGGCTAAAGGTTTTTCTGCTGAAGTGATGTAAAGAACATTATGTGAAGGGCTGCACACAGATGAAGTGAGCAGAGAAGCAAAAGCTTTCTAATCGATCTTCAGGAACCCTGAGTTTTGGCAGTTAGCCCAACAGAGAAGGACAAAAGGAAGAAAAAAAGGAGGGAGGAAAAAAAAAAATCATTGGAGAACAGAGCATGGAACTGTAGTAACAGATTTAATAAAGTTTCCAAACAGCTGCATGACTTAACGTCTTGCAGAAGATAATAATGACTAATCATACACTAACAAACGTTCTTTGATTGCAAATTGCATCAAGAAACAAAAATGAGTTTATACTTTTACTTTACAAGTTTATGCTTTATAATCTTCAAGTGTTCCGCCAGCCCTTTGCCTAGTACTCTGGCTTCTGCTCAAAGAGGAGGATGGCAATTAAACAGGGGGTTTTGTGCACGGTAAATCTTCTTGCAATAAAAGGAACCTCTATTGAGATCTGTTTTCAGACCAAACTCTTTTGGAAGGCGCTTTTGGTCCTGAACTTCTCAATATCTTTTAAAACTAGATAAATACTACATTTTAGCCAAGGTAAAGAATTCCTTTTGCTAAATGTTAGATGAGGTAACTTTAAGATCTAATTTTTCTAGAGTGTTTCAATAAGCATTTATTCCAATGTCCACAGGTGAAGTCTTGGCTGTGCTAGAATCAATATTAAAGCTCCTGCAGACTTGAGTATGAAAAGAATTCCATCTATATTAAATACATAAAGCTGTTGGAATAATTATTTTATAATGGACTGATAATAATATAATCTGCTTTTTTCAGTCATGGGCCAATAACTATCTGGAAAAAATAGAATTATTAGTATTTTGCATATTCATATAATAAATATACATTCCTGTCATTCAAAAATTAACAAAAAGCCCTGCAATATGACAATTAGTAGTTGAACTTCTTATAGTGGTATTGTTCTTTTCTCTTATGGATAAACCAAATGTCAAGCTGGTCTTTTTGACAATATTTTTTCACATTTTTTTTGCCTCAGTTTTTTCCTAATAACAATATTATATAGTAAGTAGCCATCACATAACATACAGACTCCAGTCAAGGATTGTTCCCTATCTCCGTCCGCTTCCATTAAACTGCTAGCTTGAGTGACCCGAGTCAGCTCAGCCAGATAAGGCATCACTTAAGGAAAGAAAATTCTGGCTTCTTCCCCCAACCCAAAACTATTTACGTATTTAATGAATTAATCCAGAATCATGAGCTTTGCTGGAGATGCAAATGAAGAGACAAGGATATAATATTTCCAGCAGAAAGTGCTGTGGAGGTTTTATAGGCATTGTATTATAGTTCATTCTAGTAAGAACAGAATTACTTGTAGGTGCACTGCTCTACACAAATGCAAGAGTATTGATAACCGCAAAAGCATACATATTTAAAAGATTCCAGACTGGATATAAATGAGTTTCCTTGCCAAATACAGGCAGAATAAAACACTGAGAAGCTAATCTGATTCCACATCTGTACCTTGTAAGCAAGAAGAAAGCACATCGGGCTATCACTGATGCACAAACTATTAATGTTATTTTCTGAAGAAATATTCTTCAACAGAAGAATAATTCTTATTCTCTATTTTTCATTAGTCATATATGGTTTGGTTAACAGCTAGGCATTTGACTCTCGTCTATAAGCTATTACTGTATGAGACACAATAGAAGAATCATTCAATGTTCACCAGCCAGAATGAATGAGATAGAACTAAAAATACCTGCTGCATGCAGAGTAAAAGAACAGCTGTTTATACCCCTGTTTTTCTTCACTTTGAATGATTTACAATTCATTTACATTTACAATATGGTCTCTAAATGCCCAAGTAGTATCTGGGACTATGATGACATAAAGAAGCCATAACAAAATGTGTAACTACTCGAACTACTTTTTTAATTCTTAAGGGTGGAGGGAAGGAGGGAGAAAGAATGGAAAGGAGAGGACAGAAAGAGAGAAAGGAGGGGAGAGGAAAAGCAAAAAAAGGAAAAAAACCAGTATTCTGAATGAATCACTCCCCCCTGCCTTTTCTAGGATTGGCAAATAGTAAATAGCTCCATGATCAATAGGATCAAGGGCAGACAATAGATATAATCAGCCTAAATACCTCACCTTCACCCATCAACAGCATGAGATCATTAGGATTTCCTCATCTTCCTACAACAAAACCTCTTCTTCCACTTCCTCATCCTCCTACAACAAGACCTCTCAACATTTTTCTTTTCTGCTGTATTCCAGAGCATCAATCCACTACACAGTATTTCTAACGTTTCCTGTATCCTACTTGCTCTTCCCCTGCGGAAGGGGGAAGTGTTTTACATATTCTGCACTCACAAGTCCCTCTATACAAAATGATGTGAATAGATATTAAAAACTGTCAAAGTTGAAACAAAGCCTAACAGTATACAGCAATGGATCCATTTTCCAGGCGTATCTTGTAGAAGACCAGAACAGCAGGAGGTTCAGTCTTATTTAATAATGAACAGATAAAATGAGTAGTCCTCAATGATAATGAAGCTCAGAAAGGGACGGACTTTTGAAAGCTACTTATTCAGGTTTTAACAAACACGTGATTAAAACAGCCTGGGATGGGAGGAATTGCAAATCTTCTTGGAAATGTACAACTTACTGTACATGAAAAATGTCAGTGCAAAAAGACATGATCTAAGATTTAATGCTGAGAGAGACCAGGAAGCGAGAACAAACTGTAAACCAGGAAAAGGGTTGCCTAGCTGGAGATATTTATACATACTAAGAGATAACGAAGTTATTTCTTTACTTTATAAAGAAAAAAACCCCATATTTTTAAAATATTATGTTTGGGAGGTTTGGGAAGAAAAAAGTTCGGGAATATTTTCAAATATGTAGTCTTTCCAATTCTTCTGCTACTCAAAATAGTATTTTTTTTTTATTTTCCTACAGGAAACTGACTTTAAAAAGCTTTGAAAAAAAATTAACTGAATTATTAACAGTAAAAAACATAAACAGAAATTATAACTAAAAATAGTATCTATGGCAACAAAAGAAACTCAAGTGAATGCAAAAAAGGTCACATATAAATGCTCAAACCCAGCACTTCCAATTTGTTTTCAATTTTATTACGACAGCACTTACAAGCTACATCCAAAATTAGCTTTGTTAGTACTAGAGACCACACACATGCCCACACAGTATCAGCCAGTCTGTCTTGAAAGACTGTACATACTGAGCGAGGTAGGAATGAACTGGGCAACAGAGCAGTATTACCCCAACTTTCCAGACTGTGCATGGCACAGAGTGGTTACAAGTGCAAGAAGATAACTTTAACAAAACCATGAAATGAACCTGGAACTCTTTTCATCTCAGGTAAAATACTAGGTATGGCTCCCTGTGTGCTTGTGATTCATGTCCTTTATAGAAAAATTCTTTAAAATCTGACCCATTTGAAAATTTCACTTCTTGATCTTAAGTCAGACTTTGTTGAAAACCAAGGCTTAATTTTATTATCCCCTTTTCTTTATGGCTCCTTCAGTTTATATTGTGCAGCACTTGTTAAGAGCAGATACTAGCAAACATTTGGGAAAAAGATTATCCATGGTCCATGTGGAATTCAGTCTGAATAAATAGACTCTATGGATACAGTGTGTGTTAAACAGCTACATCTCATTTTAGGTATTATTCAGAATGAAAAATATAATTCTGTGCTGATCATGTTTCAGGGGGTCGGGGGGAAGAGAGATGAAAACGCTACCCTAATTTTTCAAAATACCAGTCCTGAAAGGCTTTGTTTTGCTATTTGTGCAGATTTTATTTTTTTAGTTCTTCATACAGTAATATGTATAATAATAATGTATAATAATAGTGCTATAATGATAGCAATTCAAACTTTTATGAAGATTGTCAGGCATATTTCAAGTTCTGAGAAGAAAGTGTCGTTCAAGACAATTTTGAAAATCATTACTGCTTAGCTACATGAAAATATAACTCTAACCTTTTCAGTCACAAAATTACAGTGATGAAGCTGTGTAAGAGAAGACACAAAGGACAACCAAAGATTTAAGAGTTTTGTACACTACAATTGAAGGTGTGACTGCAGCACATGTAGGGCTAGTTTTAACTATAGAGAAAGAGTAATTATAACAATGAACCCAATGTGGCATTCAGTTCACTCCCAAAAATGCAGAGGGTCCTAAGCAAACTACAAAGTTTGTGCCACGCTCTTGGTGCAGAAATAACACTGCTACTGGAAACTCCAAAAGCCAGCTTCAAGCTGCCTCAGGCTTGCATTACGTATCCAGAAAATGTACCTCCAGCATATTCTTATGTTAAAAAGGCAAGAGAAACAAAGAAAGTACTATGAAGAAATTATTTGGCATCTGTTTATGTATTTTCTGAACTGGACTACACTATACTTCCAAATTAAAAGACAAAAACATTACATCTTCAATATCCATTAAAGCAAAACAGATTTAAGCTGGTGTTAGCCTGCTAAAACAAAGCTTTTGGAAGAATATAATGCCTTCATCTTATTTAAATTTGATTCCTAGAAGATGATTTGGCAGAAAGTGGTCAATACTGATCTGCAGAGATGAATGCAATGCAACTGTTATTGAACTGGAAGACCTTCAAGCAGACAGAACTCAGCACAAAACCAAACTTGAAACACTCATTTCTAGGATCTTCACATGGAAGATTAAGTCATGCAACACCAGAAAACTACTCTTCCAGAAGAGGATTTGCATGTCTAGAAGCAATTCAGAAAGGAAGGACAAGTCCAGCTACAAAAGACAATCTGTCTTTCTGCAAGGAGAAAACAAAAAGCTTTTGTACAGTATAAAATCACCATATGGCGGAATAATACTTTTTACAACTCGATCTGTTAACATGCATCTCATCCTGCTGCTGATTGAACTCACGTGTACATGAACTCCAAGGGTATCTTTTATACACAGACCACAATGACAAGCAATCAGTATTTAGAATAACTGATGAGAATTTTCTTAGGCTAGGATAAATTTCTAGCTTCAGTGACAGAACTCTCGCAATTCTCTAACTATAGATAAGTAAAATACATGCCATTTTCAGTTAACTGCAAGTAGTGTAAGCCTAGCTGATCTTTCAGCCTTTATTCACACCAAGGACTTCACGGAAGTCCGATGAACAATTTTCTCACAATTTATCTCTACTTTACTTTGAAGTTTCTATTTTTCCAAAGAGAGATCATAAAGGCATACTAGAGCAGCCATAAGAGACCTACGTCCCACGGCACGTGCAATACAGTAGCCTATTTTAAGTGAAACCACTTCCAAAAGACCCTTTTGCTAATTCCAGTATAGCAGGTGTCCTTGAGGAGGACCGAGGATTATCACAGTCACAACTTGTGCCACTGAAAAGATGTGGTTTTGAGAAACCTATCAGTATACTGATTTAGGCTTCATTCCCCAGTGCTGCCATTGTTCACCTTATTTCACGTGCTAACTTATTATTTTATTTATTCACATACAATTTATTACTTATTTCACACATGAACCTTGAGCTTTTATCACTAGGTCTTCTGACATCATTTTTGCCTACCTTTACTATCAAAATCTTCTTATAGAGTTATGTTTAACCCAAGATCAAGAAGCCTTACATGGAATCATCTGAAAAAGCTCCACAGTTGTAAAACGAAAAGTGAGGTTTGAAACTCTTAAGTCACTCCAATATCCCTATTTTCAGATAAGTTTCTGATTTGTCAGCCTTTTTAAAACTACCCAAGGGAACCCTCTGTGGTGTTCCCAAGGGTCTTGGCAATGCTGTGACAGAGACATATTCCTTTAACATAATTTGCTCAATCACGGCATCGCATGAAAAGCTACTGTTCAGTGTGAAACCCAGCATGCCAGGTACGCTGCTTTCCACAACGGTCTCATCCTCAGTGTTATTCAGGATCACGTTTAAGTAACAGATCAGTATTCAGCCAGATCTGTCACTTTACCTTTTTTTAAACTTTAACCCTTGCCAAACCATCCATAACATTATTCTGCATTCTTCAAATTCTTTGGAAATCACATATAGGCATATGGGAGGATTGGGAGACATCAATGGTGAAAATGCATTTTGCACTTCTGGAGAGCAAGTAAACAGTATAAAATGAAATGTGACCCTTAGTCTTAGTAGCACAGCTTGATGACTGCCCTGAGGGGGATTGTCTTCAGTTTAGAAAACGTGGCTTTGGTTTAAGATTCAGTGGTAGAACAAATAGTGACACACCTTAGTAGTGCTCTCTTGCCCAATATGGATACTGGAAGCTCTTCTGTCCACCAGTAATTAAGAGCTGCTTCACTGAAAATTTATCCTTGGTGAACTGTATGCTAGGTCAAGATACCGGATGAAAACCACTTTCCAGTCTCTTCACACCTTCTTGAAAGGTGTTTTGCATGCCTGTTATGGCAGAGTCTATATCCTCACTTGAACTCCTTGAGGTGGAAGTTGGAACTATTAATTTCACAGGCACAGAACTGCATTTGTTAACTGTAGTTCGGACAAGATTAATTCAAATTTCACATCACATGAGTCTACGGTAAGGAAGAAATTAAATCTCAGGACTATTTACTAAAACAGGTAAAATGAAAAGGATTTTGCCCTAGTTATGCTTGGAATCACTATAGAATAACTTAAGTGTTAATCCCTCTGCTGTAATTGTAAAAGAGAATTATATACTTTAAAATAGAAGAAAACTGTAGCAATTTCAATGAATTGAAATTGTGCCTTATACGAAGGCACTGCTTTTTTCCAAGGCATAGCAGCAGGTTACTATACAGAAGAGAACAGCTTTTATAAATAACCACATCTTGATGCGCATTTCATTTATAATTTTATGCCTAAGAATTCCAATGTGCTCCCCACAAGGCATTTATCAACTGTTTCAACACTAGTAGGTGAAGCCAGTAATTTAGTTGCAAAACAAACAAGATAGCAACATCAAGCCCTCAAGCTTATGCTCTCATGTACATTAAAATGAACAAAACAATTAATATACACATAATCTAATCCAGCACCACAATTAACGTGGCGTTTGAATCACTTGGTGATAAATGGTCTACAATAGCTAAATGTGCATATCTCAAGCACATGATGGCTGAAGAAGAAAGTAAGTATTTTTCATATCTAATCAGTTCCCCACTGCAAAATCTCAGTAATATCAGTGTTTACAAACCTTGATGGTCCACAATCTTGTTTACTTAGTCCACCATAGCATTGCATGAAGAATTCTATATACACAGAATGTTTAAGACAAATCTGAAATTTGTTAATTCAGTGCTTATTGAAATTTCTAGCCACGTTAACGTTTTCTTCTTATTTCTAGGCACCTTAGCCGAAGCCTATTCTACGAAAATCTTGCACAATTAAAAAAAAAAAAAAAGTCCAAAATGCTATAGCAGCTGTTTGAAACTGAAGGCTTGAAGTTAAGATTTTAATATGCCGCAGGTAAAGTATTATCTGCACATCAAAGTCTCACTGCTGTAAAGAAATATGAAGTGCTGGATGCCAAATGTTGACTGCTTCTACTCTGAAGCTGAATAAGAAAGCAAAGATTCTTGAGCAAAAATCAACTGAGAACATGGTTGTGTTTTTTGGGGGGGAGATGGGAAGGATTCTTGTTGGGTTTTTTTTGTTTTTTTTTTTTTAATACAGCATATTACCATTTTAAAAATATTTCAGGAACTAACTGCAGTGAATAGTCTTGATCTTCTGCAAAAGCAGGGAAGTTAAATAATGTCCTTGGTAAACCTGTCTTGATGACTGGAGATTTTACTGTTTGAGGGCTCCTTCCTCACTGACCGGATTTGACGGAAGTAATTGATTTGACTTTTGCTGACTGCAATTTAAATTAACACAATTTGTTTGTGTAGTGACAGAATGATGAAGTTAGCTTCTGACAACAGTATTTTCTCAGAAGATTATTTTAAAACGTGGGCATTACAGGCAATTTTCCTGAGGATGCTAAAAAAAATAAAATTCAAGCAAGGTTCAGAGTCAATTTTTAAATCCAGATATGTCTTAAGTTCACCTCACTTAGGTGTAGGTCTTCAACAAGCCTTAGGGCATGAGCGGGTGAAAAGTAGAAAGAGGGGGAGGATTGGTATTTCATGGTATTACCTATTTACATAGAACTAAATGTTATTGAAACGGTTGATTTCACTGCAAATGTAATAGTTCTTCTGTAGTGAGAAAAGTTTTCAAAATAACCTTTAAGTTGAGCTGTCGCTGTTAAAAGAAGAAAGGCTGGATCACAAGGGATGAAAAAACATATTTCACTTTAAAACAGGATTTCTCTTTTAAAGCTAGTAAATACAGGCTTGCTAACAGATATACTTTCCTTCATATGCTAACTTTACTCAGACTCTGGTTTCAAATCCCATTTCCACCAAAACATTATTTTAGAGAGAACTGGGACTTAGCTCTCTATTAATAGTAATTAGACTAACCCTTTATGGACTATGCTGCAGCAGGATACACACGCTGATCCACAAAGAACTGTTATTTTTTATTATTATTAGAATCTACAAAGGGGAAAAAAAAAAAATCCCTGAGTACAGAACTTTTACCTAAACTATTTAAACATTCTCATATGAAGAACAGGAGGCATTATGAGTTGCATTGCTGCAAAGACAAACCACATGCATCCATATACAGGCATTTGTTGAAGAACTAATGAAAAAAAAATCTTTAAGGTCTTCCATCAATTAAGAATATTTGTTATTTCACAGTTCAGCAGAAGTAGCTCTGTGGTCTGTAAAGTCTTTTCAGATTTCACTCTGTGGTTTACAAAAAAAAAAGTATTCTTGGAATAGGATCTCATCCTAATCTTTTCAATTTTTATGGCATGTATAATTACTACTAAGTGCTATTCTGGAAGTAACTTCAAATCTACTTGTAAGATCCAGGGAGTTCACAGCACAAGTGAAAGTGAGAAAATAATTAAAAAGAACAACAACAAAATAATTCATCATCTCTTTTTGAAAATGGCCAAATCTGATGAAGGCTAAAGTGATCATACACTCTCAGTTCACGGGAATGCAGATTTGCCTCTGGAAGATTCTTGTTTTCCCAAATTGGAAGAGGAGAGCAGAAACTGTTTCCGATATCTTTCAAGACCAGCTGCAGGCCTAAAACTAATAAAGATGAAAGTCTTTGTGCCCACTTCAGAAGAGATGGATGCGAAATATATCAAATGTCAGAGGCATACATGAAATCAACAATGCTAACAGCCATGTTAAAATGAGTCCATACCATTAGAATTCATTATCAGCAGCAAAACAAGGGTAGAAACTAAAAACGCGGCCAGATTCAGACTGGCACATTCCCCAGGATTTTTCGTGTTGCAATCCATGGTTATCCTCAGATCAGCATTAACCTGTCTAATCATTCCACTGTCTTGGTGTGGAAACATAAAAAAACATGCTCCGGTTCAGCAGGGACTTTGAGAGACTTTAAGAGTGACAAAAAGAACAGATAAAGACCTCACTGCCAGGAACCCAAGCAATTCCATTAATCAAGAGCACAGAAAGTGTCCCCCTCGCCTCTCACAAGTTTTTATTTCCCATTTGCTCCATCATTCTACCAGCAGTTTAGTGCAGTTCTGGCAATCCCAGCGGTGGGGCCCTTCCCCAGGGCGAGGGAGGTGAGTCCGGCCCTGGCACAGTGCTGCTGAGGCTGCTTTCTCATGTCATCGATATTAGGGTCAAGCCTGGCACCAGTCGCACTGGGGGACTTCTGCCTTTAACGTAGTTCCCGTCTCTTTGTGATACCACATGTGCACACCATCAGAAAACCACTAATATTCTGGTCGGTATCTTCCTTTTCATGTGCTGGTAAAAAGCAATTTCTTTAAGTTTGCTGGTCAAAATAGAGTAAACAGAACACCCCGTTTATACGCGTATTCATTCTCTCCAGCACAGGGAGAATCAGCTCTTCTGGGTGCAGTTTTCCTCAACCGCATCATAACCATCTAATATAATAAAAGAATGGTACTTAACTGTGAGATAACAGACAGAAGAATGAACATATATTAGGGCATTTCAGACATTGGCCGTACTGATAGGATTTCCTCTGGGAGGCTTCCCACAAGGACTGCAAGTTTCCACAAGGGTCTGCATTTGCACTTTGCCCAGTGCTGCTTATTATCCTCACTACTTCTAGAGCCTGGTCTAGGAAAATGTTAGGCAAAAGCCCAATCGAAACACAGTAACCTTCGCGAAGTAAAAATAGTACAGATTAATAAAGGGGCTGGAAGCACAGTTCCTTTCTTTATTTTGGCAATTTTTCACATATGAGTCCCTCCAACCCCCAACAGTCGGAAAATTGGGTTTCATTCCATTTTCTGGTACATCCTGCAGACGACAGTAAACCTGCTTTATCCATTTGCAAAATCACTTGCTTTCCTCGCGATTGCTGTTAAAATTCAAGCTGATAACAAAAACACTCCCTTACTCAAGGACGTGCGCGCCGTTCCCCCAGCACATTCGCCTCAACCCCTAACGCCCAGCGCAGGGCAGGATTACCAGGGAGAAGAAGTCGGCAAAACCGGACATCTACTCACAGCTCAGCCCAAAGTCATTCATTAAGACAATATTCTTGGACTCACCAAAGGCATTGACTTCTACTCATTCAGGTTTCCCATTCTAGTAATTCCCTTCACGGACAACCTTCTTGTCCTGTTAGTGCTACTGGAAAACAATGCCACATAAATACCGAGCAGCATTAATACTTATCAGCAATCCCCAATTAAATAGCCCAGGGACTTCTTTAATTCATCTTCTAAAGTCACTGTTAGAGGAGAAGAGAAAAAGACACTTCCTTATTTGTGTTATAAATTTCATTTTAATACTATTTATTCAAATGCTTGTTACAAGCCAAAATACTTGTGTCTCTATGTGAAAAGACGGGAGTTAAAATAACAAGTTTAAAGGCATTTTGTGTAAATATAAATGAAAAAAAGCCACTTATGATAAATACTTGCTGTGTCTATCTACTCCTGGAGATAAATCCTGAAAGATGATGAGAACCATCCCCTTTTCAACAGAGCATGCAATTATCTTTTCACGAGGCTCATATTACCAACCAGTCTGGGCTAGAAGACCAGTCTTAGATTGCTAACATAACAAAATCTTACACCTTTAGTACAAAGAAATTTATCTTAAATCAAAGCAAAAAATTAACCTAAAACATTTAATGACTTCCAATGCTAAAGAAAATCAGTTGAATGGGTTTTTTTAAAGTGCACTAAACAGTTCACCATTTGTCTAGGTTTTACTACTACCTTAACATCAGAACACCAGAAATTCACTAACTCTTCCTTTATTATTATTATTGTTAATACTATTATTATTGGGAGGTCAGGGCAGGTAGTTGTTTGCTTCCCCCCCTCCCCCCTTTAAATTCAGAGTAATGTACCACTATTAATACCTGAATGTTTAAATTAGCCACAGTCATTTGATGACACAATCTACTGGAATCCTTCTCATCTGCTCTTTCCCTCTTTTATTCCATGTACATTACAGCTGGTAATGTGGATGCAATCCAGATGTTATGTAAAACAGCTGCAAACATGTGCTTCTATCTAAAGCCTCCAGTGCTTTTACTCATACACAGAAAATGCTTATACTGTCAATGTCTGTGAGATCAGTTCACTGAAAAAAATTAAGTCAGCTGCTATGCCTCATTAACAAAAAGTCAAAAAGAACCCCCAGCCAAACTCAGTTCTTGACTTAAATTTATCAAGTTATTAATTCAGTGACAAAATGTACTATTTTGTGTATCAGTTTCACAGCCTTTTTTTCTCCTATTCATTATTCATTGCATTTTAGTTTTTCATTTTGATCCACATGTACATAACAGCACTATATAAGAGCTGATTATCTGTTCTCTTCCAAGGTTCGTCAGTCTTATCTAAATCTGAAGTTCTAGTTCATTAATGAAAATGAAAGCCCTAATTTTTCTCCCATTCTGTTGCTTTAACACAGAATCATATTATTTCTAGTCACAACATGCTTAAAATAAGTGGAAATATTGATTGATCACAGTAGAAATAAACCAAAGCAAACAAAAATAAATTAAACTCGAGCACTAATATGTGCATAGACTACTACCATGCTAAGCACAGTTTATCAGGGGAAAAAAATTAGATGGGTTTTATTATCATGCAAATACCAGATTTGTGAAGTAGAATATGAAGTATCAAATATCAGTGTCTGTATACATATACATATATATTCATATATATATATTCATATATAATGAAAAATTATATTTGTCCAATGCTGAATTAGAAGGTAAACTCATAACAAATCATGAAATGATCCTGTTAAACCTGGTGTATTAGACAGTCTATACTCAGGTAATGAAAAACTATTCAATTTTTTTTTCTCCACACTCACACACAAAATGGCACTGTCACAATTCTATTGCCCTCAAAGAAGATGGAAGAGAAAGAAACAATGTACACTTTTTAAGCAATTTCATCTTGAAAGGCACTATGAAATCCTCTTCTAACTATCTACAAGGTGGCCAAATTTTAATCATTAGCCATCATACCAGCCTTTTTCCCCCCAAGAGTGGTGTCTTTGCAAGGAAAGGAGGGGAAGCAACCAATAAACATTTTCTGCCATTTATGACGCAGAACCCAGTAAATTTCTTTGGCCAAATTAAGAGATACTCTTGCTATTTTTTTATTTATGTATATCCATATACATACACAAATATACATATATATACACATGCACACATAAAAGCATCCTATACATAATTCTAAATAATGATGTTTGTGAGGGTGCTGGTGGAGGTGTACCGTGTCCTGGGAAAAGCAGCCAGTTCTATCTAAATTCTAGCTCAAGAAGGATCACCTACCTGCCTGCCACACACCTAGCACCCAGGAGCAATTCGGAGCGAGGTATCATGCAGGGGCTCTCCGTAACACAACAATAGCTAGCTGCCTTACTCTGTATCACCAGTAGCCATTTTTTACTACGGGGTGGACTTTAAGAATTTTAGCATAAATAAGGAGCTGAGTGCAGTCTGACACAGCTGAGTAATAAAGGTGTGAGCCTGAACACAAGGAACAGTAAAGCAGTTGCTCAGTATGATGCTGTACAGAAGTTTTGAATACTCAGAATTGGTCTAAGATTACAGGAAGAAAATACTGAAAGCACTTCTACAAATGGAGTACTGCAGTATCCTACTACCGTAAGAGTGACTAACATCAGACAGAGCATTAAAGAAAACTTTGACAGGTATGTATCTCCTGATTTCTGGGGATGTAAGAAGAAAGAAATGCTTCCAATGAATTAAGAAGAATAATATGTCACAAAGGACAAAAAGAGGCTGACAGTGCAGTGCTGAAACAGCCAGGGCAATAACCACCTACAGTTTCTCATTTCCGTGGGTCTCCATGCACTGGGACTGTGCAAGGAACACAGAGGTGATTTGTCTCAAGTTATTTCTTTTTTCCTTTGTCAGATCATCATTTTACTGGGTTTGTAACAACAGCTGATTGCAAAGACTTGCTACTGGGAAAACTATTCCACGGATATTGAGAGCTCTCCATTTTCCCACCTCAGCAGCAAAACTGTGTCCTTCCAGGACACTGCTTAACAAGTACTAACTGACCACTTAATGTAATTTATTACAGAGTGGATTATACCTTCTACATTACAGTAAAATATAAGCGAGGTTATCAAAATGGGCACCAGAATACTTTGTGGAGTAATGGTTTACTGATTGTATTTCAGAAAAAACAGTACTAGTGTGAAAATATAACTCAACATTCATAAAATTCTGTATTCGTGATTATTCAACATTCTTAACTGGCAAAAATAATGTCATTTTCATTCCATATTATTCTAGGCTTTTTGATTCCTCATTTTTGACAACAAAGTGCCATTTTACATGACATAACAATTTAGTATCAACTGCAGTCAGTCACTGACAGGAGTGCTAAGAAGTGGTGAAACTTTTCAGTACACACATCCTAAATAAAAGGCCTTTTTTCTCCCTAAATTATACTCTTTCATATCCCATTACTCATACTTTCCACTTCCATTTCCAAAAGCAGGATTTAAAATTTCTTACATATCAGAGATGATGCTTTACCCTTTCTTCTTATGTCATTACGTTTACGATTTCCCCCTCCTTTACATTTTAAAAAATTTTGAACTGAACAAGAAGGAAAACAAGTCAGTTCTGGAAAAAAGTTTTTGCTTCCTTTTTGGAAAAAAAAACAACCAAAAACCCACAAATAATTTAAAAGATATTTTCACCAATCAGTTTTCCTTCTTTCCTCCCTCCCCCAATAAATCAATAAGAAAATAAATAGAAACCTTTTAATAAGTAGTTAATATTTTTTACAACTTGAAACATTTCTCATTTGTAAGACTGCTTTACAATTTAGGTATAAATCTCATTACATTTGTTGTTTTCCACTTACCTGGACAAATTAAAAGTTTTCTGCAGAAAGCATAGGCAAAACCACAGATATTCTTAAATGACCGAAGGTTAAAGGCCCTTTTTCTTTAAGCAACTTATGCAAAGGGAGAGTTCTACTATACTACCTTCTGCAGATTAATTCTATTTTCCAAAATAAAAACACCTCAAATTGCTTTCCATTCTTTTAGCAGATTCATTTATGCTACTTTCATCTCTCCAGAAAGATAAAAATCTATATCTATATCTATAGATAAAAAGCCTTTGCCTATCATAAACAACTTCAAATTATGGCTCATAAAACAGTAACGCTCCAAAGTTTATTCACTGTGTCTTTGCTTCAGAAAGGTGTTTTTAGACATTTTTCCTACAAGTTCACCTTCTTTCCTCCTATGTAACTACCATTACTGACAAGTCTAAGAATGTAGAGAAACAAAGCTATTTCTAAGAATTAGAAATATTAGCATAGAGGTCTTACAGTATCAGAATGGAGGATCGCTACGTGCCCGAGTACAGGTCTTCGATATTTCTTCATTTAATTTAACATAACTCTATCTGGCTGCTTCTGCAGCCACCAAGGAGGTGCTGTGAGCGCCTTTTCAAGAGATACAGAGATGAAACATTTTGGTACCAGGTGCCTCCTTCCAGAAGGACAGGCGACCATGTGTGTGTGGTTAGGGAACAGGCAAGCTAAACAAACTATTTTTAAAGCTTATTCTTGCAGCTGTCTTCATTCTCTTAGTACAGCTGTGCAAGATATGAAAGGTCTACGTCATAATTAACTATTTTGTTTTCACTTTCCATCTCCTCTATAAAAGACATATAATCAGTCACTTTTATGCTGAAGCTTGTAATATACATAATTACTACTATAGTAATTAAACCAAACTTAACAAGTGCTATTTAGTCAGAAACACAGCGGCACTTACAGTGTTAACTAATGTCTGTTGCTAGTGACAAATTACTCTCAGTAGATACTTCATACAGCAAATGTCATTTCTCTTTTGGCTGCATTACTATCAGATAAAAAGATCGCCTGTATTTTATTTTATTTTTTAAATAGTTCCCAGCAGAAAAAAAACCAAATTCCCAAACTTGCAAGATTAATTATAGGATACTTATGTCCTGTTCTGCATTAGTGCTGTTTCTATGGTCTAGTGGGGGTAACCTAGTAGGATTCTAACATCTTGCTGTTACATCTTTTTTTCTGTCAGACTATATGTAAATATTCATAATTTTTGATAGCTGTATTATGTAAATACACTTTTTAAAAAAGTCTGTATAAAATATCTGAGAGCTTTTCCAGTCTAAATAGTACCCCAGTATTTATTCTCACTACTATTTGTGAGGTCTCCGATTTCTGTAATCACTCTTGCAACTTACAACTCTCACCGAGATCTAAATGACGCACAAAGAGATAGCTTCTGCCATCTCCCTGGGGACTACTCTCAGAATAACACATTATTCATAATGATTTAGTCTAGTGGGATGAGCTCCTCAGGAATATCAGAGAGGCTGAATTAGCAGCATCTTCAAAGAAAAAAAAGTCTTCAGAGTAAAACTCTTTTTTTCAGGCTACATCTGCCTGAAGCCCAACATAAGTCCAAACAAAATAAAATAATTCTGTGTTTGCATGGCTCACAAATGGCAAGAGTCAACTTTTGTCTCACAGAATCCAAGTTACAGTCAGGAACGTTATTATGAGCACATTTGCCATCTGTACTCAAACGCTAATGGCGCAACTGGATTGACTGTATATGGACAGAAATGGTCTCAGAAAGATTTGAATTACAAAACAGATAAAATCTAACAGATGTGCCCATCAGCAGGCAGGCTGGCATTCGCTCCGCAGCAGCTGAAGCTTCCAAGAGTAAGCTTCATACTGGAGCAATTCATCTGTTTTGAGCTTTCAAGTCACAAAAAAAGCACAAGTTCAAAAGTACCCTGAATGTAAGGGGAGAAGAGGGGAGCGGAAAAAAAAAAAAGATTTCTTTCTTGGACCATGGATGATAAACAAGCTCTAGCTTTAAACCCTGTAGTATTGTTCTGCTCTGGATCCAGCCTCAGCCAACTCATTCTGCGATTCCCACACGTGTCCTGGCTCTGTGGTGAGCTGGGCAGAGCAGCTCCCTGCCCGCAGGGACTCCAGGCACATCAGAAACGGGGTAGAACCAGAGCGAACACCGCGAGGCGAACCTGCGACGAGCAATCTTGCATTACCTACTTGACTCACGTAGGTTTAAGCATTACAATGCCCACAGACCCCCGGTATGCCCACGCCAAGCACAAGGCCGTGGAGAAAAGATGATTGCTTTGAAGAGTGGTCCTCCCCCACGGGGGAAGGAACCTCCTGAAGCTTGCTAAGGGAGGCACCGAGCACACCATTATACAGCCAAACTTGGGCTCCTGCTTGAACTAGAGCTATGCATTATGCAGAGTCTAAGGGCTACCTTCCTCATGGGAAAATGGAGATGTTTGAAAATCCTGGGAAAATCTCCTCGGGCTAGGAATTGACCGGTTTCCTAAATCCCATGCAAGTCCTGTAAGGCAAAAGGAAGGGAACCACCACCATCTCTTCTTGCAATCTTGTTTCTGAGTGAAAGTTACCAAAGCCAGTAACATTTACACCACAATATTTTTTTCACAGTATGGTGTTCCACTTGCAAAGACCATAATTTATTGTGTGTCATCATGTTCAAGGGGGAAAAAAGAATTTTAAAAATTGATCTTTAATTATTTGCCAAGCTTCCACCAGAGTGTCAGGCACATCTGAGAGTTTTGTCCTATTTTACTAGTTCTGGAAAAAAAATGCAACAGATAGAAATACTGTTTCCAAATTGAAAGACAGAATTTTGGAGGAAGACCAATTTTCTTCCACTCTACTGATCTGAGAATGACATAACGACCTGATGAAGTCAACTGCCAAATACTTCTGAGGCAGACTTCAGGAGCACCAGATGGCATTATTCAGAAGTTCTTACAATCCTGGTCCTACTGGCTGGCTCAACGGCATTAAAGAATTCTTATTTTCAATCTGAAATCCTACTTCTGAACAAAGTAATATTTCCACTACAAAAAGGTTATGTGCTTAGAAGTGACACAAGGCAGACTGGGTTTTGTCTAACTAGTCTCCTGTCTTCCTATAAAATTAATACGCAGTTAGGTGGCAGAGTAAGTTAAAATCAACATTTTATCTATATTAAAATTCTAAAAAAATACACAATTGAAAATCAGATCTTGCAGATTATATGCATCCCAACCTTGTCTTGCCAATTGCAACTCTAAAAAATTCAAGTTCTTCGATCTTTCAAGTTAATGCCAACAGAGCTTTGAGTTTTATACAAGAACATTTTATTCTACCTACTTTTTTTTTGTCTCATTTCTAAGCATAATTTTAAGGAAAAACATCCAATTCCGTACAAAAGATTATCCAAAGGCTATGAGAAACACTGTCTAGAGGGGACCTGAATGGCAGAGTCTAATGCCAGAATTTAAGCACTGCAGGAATTTGCATTAAAAGCAGCACCGATCTCAGTTTTCAACACATCAGGACATAACTGAATGGATGTTAATATCCTATGTAAAGGAGGCACTTTCATAGTTGTTCTCTCTTCTCAATACAAAAGGAAATAACAGTGTAATCCACTTTGTTGTAACTGGAACTGCACTGGCAAAATGAATGCCAGGTGTAAGAGCTGCAGCACTTGATTTTAGGTTGTTTTCTTGGGAGGTCTGGTCAATTGCTTTAAAAAAAAAAAAAAGTTAAGACTACCAAGCTAATAATGGGGCTGGCTACTACTACCCCATCCTAAGGACTGATATCACGCTGGATATTATTTTTGAGAATCAGTACACAAATATACAGAATAAGAATTCGAGTGCACCTGATTTACAAAAGTCATTAATTAGCAATTATTTTTTAATGAGCCTGTTATACAAAGAGAGGGCAACAAAGAGAGAGGTTAATGGCAGCACTCTTAACTGTGAAAGAGTTGCCCTCCTTTTTCTCCTCCTCTTTCTCCTTCAACTCGAGTGAAGTTTAGTTTGACCTTCCAGCAATTATGCTCTCATTGCTACAAAATCTGCTGATCTTATTTCAACATTCCTAACTCTATTTTGCTCAAATTTCTGGTGGGCATTTATAAAACAGCATAGATTAATAGTCAAGACCAGAATTAGCAAGCTAGCCGGACAACATGAAAATATCTTCTAACACATGGTCTCCAGGAGGCTGCACGAGAGCACAACTGCCATTTCCCAAAACAGCCAGCGGTACGCAAGGCAGACTGCGCTTCCACTGGCAGCCCAACATCAGACTCTTTAGAGGCAAATCACTAATGTAACATCTCCAGTACGAGATAACAATTAAGAGGAGGCCAAAACACAGGGAAAGAACAGTTAGATCAAAAATACCAAACATTACTGGAAATGTTTCACTTCTTCATATAAAACACCCAACAATGTCTTTGAAAGGTACTGAAATAAATTAATATTGAGGTATGCGGCAGCTGGGGGAAGTCTGGTATTTAGCAGGGGATCCTCATTTGCAGGTCTTATTTCTCTAAAGTCAGCATGAGCAAAAGGCAGTGCAGCTTTTTCTTCTTTGAAGATTATTTGGCGCTCTTAATTTTGATCATTCTGAAATAAGAAAACACTGTTGCAATGCCTTGGTATGTTAATGGCGACTTTAATAAGTTATTTATGTGAACTGTAAATTTACAAAATCCCTCAAAACAAACAAACAAAAAACCACATCAATGAGACACATTTCTCCCTGTGAAACACCTTATTATTTACAACCTCAATTTTGAAAACACTTATTCATGTGCTTAATGTTAAAGGCTGCAGTTAGTACCACAAAGGTCAATGAAATCATACAAGTAAATTTATATCTACACAAAAAGCATGCACATAAATGAGTAAAGTGTTTTTAATGGAAATTTCTGTTTTAATAGAATTTATATAGAAACCTTTATTTTTTATTATTTTTAGATGAGATTTATAAGAGTGCCTTAGGCCAGAAGTGGTTTCCCCAAACATTAATAACTAGTAAAATACAGAAAATGAAGTGCAGGTATGTATTTTGGGGCTGATTTGTTTGTGGGTTTTTTTTGCTGGTGTTTTTGTTGGTTTTTTTTAATTAAGAGACAATAAATGTAGTCACTCAAAGAGTGTTGGGACTACTCTTGCTGGTGTACTAGCGATTTTAGAAAGTAGCAGAAAAGTGAAATAATGAAAAAGTTAATTAGAATGGTCAGCTCTCAGCAAAACCCATGAGAAGCTGAGCAAGGAGTTCACAACAGCAACTGATAAAACTGCATCTGCAACAAGCACCAAGGCACGCTCAGGAACAAAGCGTTGGTATCACTACAGAGACCCTTTGAAGCTATCAGAGCAAACTTCAGCGGTGATCAGAAACAGAGCATTAAGATCGTTATGCTGAAAAAATAGGCAAGGAGGAGGATCCGGGGAACGGCAGGCAGTCTTTGTTCAATTCCCAGGCAGCAAACAGAGCAAGTCCTAACAGAAACTGTCTCCAGGCACACGAAGAGCAAGGAGGCGACATACAGAAGCCACCACTTATTTGCTCTTGAGCAACACATCTTCTATGATGAGATGGCTGGCTCTGCGGACGAGCAGACAGCAGCCTTGTTCATTTACCTTGACTTCAGCATGGCTTTCAATACTCCCCAACATCAAATACTCTATCACTTCTCCTCATACCCAAGCTGAGGAGATATGGACTGGATGGGTAGACTACAAGGCAGGTGAAGAACTGGCTGGCCATCAGGCTCAAAAGGTAGTGGTCAATGGTTTGGAGGAGTTCATACCAGGGCTGATGCTACCTAATATTTCTACCAGCAACCTAAGCAAAAGGAAGCAGCGCAAACTCAACGTGTCTGAAAGTGAGAAGAAAAAGGGGGACGCTGTGGACAGGCTGGAAGTCAAAACTGATGTGCAGAGGAACCTCCACAGGCTAGAGGAGCGGTCCCTCTGGAGCCCGCAGAGGGTCAGTCCAGGGAAGTGCAGTGGTGTGCAGGGACCAGGGCAGGCGGGGGCTGCCGCTGATAAGGTGGCAGCTCTGTCGGGAAGGTCCTGGGGGGTCCTGGTGGGCAGCAAAATGAACGAGTCAGCAGTGCACCCTTGCGGCAATGAGGGCTAAACACACACCTGGCCACCAGATGATGGTGACACATCAACTGCAACTCCTGAGGCTGCATCAGGAGACCTGTGCCCAGCACCAGAGATGTGGACAAACTGGAGGCAGTTCAGTGGAGGGCCACCCAAAGTGCTCAAGTGTTTGCAGCAAATGATGCAGGAGAAAAGACTGAAGGACCTGGGTTTGTTTAGCCTGGAGAACACAAAGCTAAGGATGCATCTCATAGCAGTCTTCCACCACCTAAAGGGAGGTCACAGAGGAGATATTTTGACTCAGGGCACAGGTAATAGGACAAAAGCTGGCAGTTGCAAGCTGCAGCAAAGCAAGGTCTGATGAACACAGGGACGATGAGTCTTCACACAGACCAGACAAGCAGTGGGACAGACTGCGAATCTCCATCCTTAGAGACTTTCAAAATTCAGCCGGGTAAGACCGCAAGCAGCCTCACCTAACTTAGCCTTGCTGAGAGGAGGAAGCTGGATGAGGTGACCTCCAGCATTCCCCTCCAGACTAAGTTACTGTATGACTCCAGGATAAGTGGCTTCCTTATGATTCAGTGAAGCCGGAAAGTAGTTGAATTGCAACTCCAAAGGCTACAAATGGACACTCGTTAATGAAACACAGCTGATTTCTTCAGACTCCAAAAACTCCAAACAGAGAACCTCAAACATGGTTGCACTTGAGGTCTGTTCTTGATCTGCATTCTGCAGCACATCTTACCATTACCACCAGGCAGACGCAGCCTGGCTCCTCACAACCTCAGTGCTCTAGGCACAAGGACAAAGATCCGCAACATTTGGTGGTTAAGTAAGTGATGGTATGTAAGACAAGATCCTTTCTTGTGTGCTTTCCTGTGTACCCTTTTACGATAACTACCTGGAGTGCTGAGGGTAATCCAGAATACAAAGAACCATTCAGAAATGCTACTTTTTTTTTTTTTTTTGGGGGGGGGGGGGGGGAGACTACTGAGAAAAATACGTTTAAGATGAATATAGAGCTAGATTACCTTTGACATTAATCCTGTAAAGTTTAAAGTGGTTTCAACCTCAAATTCTATAATTGCTTCATGCAAAACAATACAACAGAAAATAAAACTTGTTCATAACTTAAGTGTTAACCTAAAGCACCAAAATAAGTTCACTACAAGAACAAGACACATTTTCTAATAGGCGAATCTAAAACCCACATGCAAGGAATTCAGGTAGTAAATCCTAAAAGTCAAGGTACTGGAAAGGCCATGTACCATGGGTACTCATTCGTTTATCCTTATCAGCAATAAAACATCATAAATGCTGTATATACATAGAAAATGCATGCCTATGTCTTAACAATATGCACTAACAACCATCAAATGCAGTTTCTTCTCAGGAATGGGGTAGAGGGTTTGCACTTCTTACTCCACAGGCAAGCTGAGCAGAATGGAAAGCAAAGCATTTTCTTATGCATGGAACAGTATCACTTACATTTTTAAAAAATATACAATATTACAACTTTTGCCCATACTAAGGACAATCTGCTAGAACTATTACATGTTGTTGAAAGAAATTCTGTATAGTTTTTAGCAGAACTATACTTATCAAAAAACCTCAATTCCAGTTTTCCCAAAATAAAGGTGTTTGGTTTTTTCTTTCCAAAAGTAATAAAAAAAAACGCTTTAAGCAAAAAATTATTCTTTTAAAAGTTGCAACCAAACTCTCTCTCCTGCTCTATAACTCTACACAACAATATTGATTCAGCTTTTGCAAATAAACTGAGGACATGAAAGTTGCTTTTAATAAAGCATGCACACACGTGTACCATATCCAAAATGTTAACATCAGCATGGATGTTATAACTAGCCTCCAGTTTAAGCCCTTCTACTAAGAACATTGAGTACTTACATCTAAAAAATTTATAAAATTTACTCTTAAAGTGTAAAGACTCCTTAAGAAAAAAAAAACCCAAACAATATATAAGTACTTTTTAAAAATCTCAGTAATGATGACATTTCAAAAAATTAGCTGTAAGGTTGTTTATTATAAATTCGAGTTTTTGTCATTCCCAGCAAAGATTAGGGCTGAATTTTTTCCCTAAATCCTTTGCTGAAACTTAGTGAGAGGGCAAGACTTGATTTTCATATTTTAGGGGGATACTGTATAATCTTGTATATGAAGGAATTAACAAATATACCTGCCCCTCTGATAAGAAAGGCAGGTGTTGCTTATGATATGTGAATGACAGTGGAATGGTATTACCTGCGTTAACAGCATTCTTAATTTTGCACAAACAGGATTTAAAATAGGAACAAATACCAAGAAACTTGGAAAAAGATGTGTCATGGAAAGCCAACTTTTTAAACTGCAATCACAAAACAGTCATTCCCATTTAAGATGATGCCATCTCATTCAGCAACATGCATGGACATCCTGCAAGATATTCTGTAAAGTTCTCCTAAACAGTAAAGAAACTCCTAAAAAATAATGCAACAGCTTTGAAATGATCAAATCTGCTTCACAAATTTAACTAGGTAGAAGAGAATTTATACACAGTGAAGAAAGATAAGTGTAAGAAAGTGTGTACCCACACAATTTCTCCTTTATAGACTCAGGAATACATTTCTGGAATCTCAAACACAGGTTTTTGCTACGTACATTCAACATATTAGTGAATAGAAGCCTCAAGATTAAACCTCACAGAATTTTTAAATAAAAAAAACATGCTTTTATTCAGAATTGTGACCAGTTCCACCAACCAATATACTCATCAGCGTTATAAAGTTATTTTGAAAGTGTGACAAAAAGATATCCTCTAAGAATACAACTCTTTCTCTGGAAATGATACTGCAAGTTGCAAGCAAGGAAGTGTTCCTTGCACTGACAACGTCCCAGAGCATGCTGCTTAAAACTGATGCAGACACATTCATCAAACACTTGCAGCTAGGACAAAAAGGACAAGTTCCACATTGTATGGAATTCATAAATGTATGTGCTATAGAAACGTTTCAGTGAAACAAAAGGACAATTGTATTTGTTCCACCAGCCAAAAGATTCCTACCTACACAACAATACTGAGACATTCCCTAAAGGCTGGTTGTATAAATGGGTGTTCAGTAAGACTGCAGAAGAAATGTATATACCTAACTTGGTCTTTCTTGCCACCACTCCAATTCCACCCAAAAGAACAAATATATTAGCGAATTTTCTTTAATGTAATGTGATCTAATTATGCTTTTCCTTTTTTTTTTTTTTTAAGTTGTTATACTTTTCTGCTTATTTTCTACATGGCTTTTGCATTTAACTGGGGCTGAGCACAAAAAGAGGTCATTTGGTTGTATTTGAAAGCGTATGAAAGGAGACAAAAGAGCTCTATTTCTCTCTATTGTCTCATTAGGTGTGCAGCTTCTTGAGCTGAAATGGGGGAAAAAATAACAAAATTCTTAGTTTGCATAAACTGTCATCATTTTATGCTCAAATTTTTGTTGAGAAATTGGAAAGTGGCATTACCGGCAGATATTAACTTATTATTTCATATAGCCTTTAGCAATAACCAAAGTGTCTGTGCAAATCCAGTAGACTCGAAGTGAAACATCTACAAAACTTGACGGCTCAATCACTTTTCTGAACTTATCTTTTCTGTCTCATTCCATTTATTTTATTTCCTCCAATCACTTGTATCATATCTAAGTTAATACCTATCGCCACAAACACTTATTGCCAGCAATTTTTAAAACACTATTCTCTCAGATAAATTTCTACAAGAACGGGTCCTTAGATAATAATGATAAATTGTAAAGTAATTGTATGGTGCCACAAACTTTATGATTCTCTAGTCAACTTTAGGAATAATCAATAAACCAGTAATCATGTGACTTCTCAAAGACACTGAAAATACAGAAAAGAGGGCTGAAGAAAAATTAAAACAGCAATAAAAGTATAAAGTAACAAAGATTCTCTTCGCTAATTTGGAGGATGTGGTGGTAGTGGTTGGGGAAGTCCTCTAGACCGACCATACTAAATTAACTCCTGTGTACTGCCAACCAGAAATAGTATCGCTCTTTGGACTCCTCTCTTTTCCTACGCTGTGCCCAGCTAGCTGGCAGTAAAGCAGATTTATAGAATAAAAACAAATCAGTATTATTTCTTCCTGACTCTTGTTTTCTTCTGATTATCTTCTGAAAGCTTTGTAATAGAGCCAAAGGTAATTTATAGCCAAAGTTAAATGAAATGAATAACAGGAAACTGCAAAGTGTTAGATTTCTTTACAGGGTAGCACTCCAAAGGGTAGACAAAACAAACTGGCTTAGGGAGGCAGCTATAGTAAACTACGCTTCATTAAACACATGAAGAGTTTAATTCTGTTCAATAAGCTTTTGTTAAATTTCTGCTTCCTTGAAATCAAATTGGTCATAAAAAAGAAAAAGTGAGGTAACTTTAAAGGATTATAGCAGGAAGGCATCTGTCGTCCCACAGACATTCAATGCATTCATACTGTATTAGTGAAAGGGCTGAGAAAAGTGACGGAAACTCCAATTTCGCAGCACTACAAAGTATAGTGCTATTCAATCTGTCCTTCAGTGGGATGGCCAAATGAGGTCAATGATTCTAACTTTGAACATGCTTCCCCAAAACCCATGCTGTGATCATTGCGCCTGGGACCAGCACTGCAGGAAACGCATTTCCACAGAATTTTCTGCTATGAATGACTGAAGAAACAGACCAGCCAACATATCCACACAACAGTCCACACAAACCATTCAAACACTCCACTTTTTAATACATGTATCTTGTGAACACACAAATTTCCCTCTGCAAAATTACCACTACAGTGCCATTCCCACCCAAGGTGAGCAGGAAGCTTTCAAGGGCCTTTACTCCTACATTCACTCTTCACAGCACCTCCATTTGCTGTTCCATGAGTAAAACCTCTTAAATTAACATATACTTTCACTAACCTCACATTCCTTCCCAACGAGCCACAAAAAAAAACATTCACTTTTATCTGCATGTCCAACCAGACTGACAAATAGGAAATAAAAAATGCTAGGAATGCTTTTTTTTTTTCCCCTTTTATTCCCTGTCCTCTCAAGGGGCACATTAGGTCAGTCACTTTGAAGGTTAAGCTGGAAGTTACCAAAATTCTGCAGAGCAGGGCCAGACACAGGAACACCACATTGGCAGCTTAGAGTATTGCAGGGTTTGTGTCCTCCAAGTACTCCCATTTCTACAGCCACAGTCCTTACCAGCTGTATTGGGTTTGCATGGCAAGGCTTTGGTAGCAGGGGCGGCTACAGGGGTGGCCTCTGAGAAGCTGCTACAAACTTCCCCCATGTCCAATAGAGCCAATGCCAGCTGGCTCCAAGATGGACCTACCGCTGGCCAAGGCTGAGCCCGTCAGCAACAGTGGTAGCGCCTCAGTGGGAACATATTTAAGAAGGGGAAAAAAAAACCTGCAACAGCAGCTGGAAAGAGGAGTGAGAATATGTGAGAGGAACAACTCTGCAGACACAAAGGTCAATGAAGAAGGAGGGGGAGGAGGTGCTCCAAGTGCCAGAGCGGAGATGACCCTGCAGCCCCTGGTGAAGCCCATGGTGAGGCAGGCTGTCCCCCTGAAGCCCATGGAGGGTGATGGTGGAGCAGATACCCACCTGCAGCCTGTGGAGGACCCCATGACAGAGCAGGTGGATGCCTGAAGGAGGCTGACCCTGTGGGAAGCCCCCTCTGGGGCAGGCTCCTGGCAGGACCTGTGGCCCCGCGGAGAGAGGAGCCCATGCTGGAGCAGGTTTGCTGGCAGGACTTGTGACCCCAGGGGGGACCCACACCAGATCAGTCTGTTCCTGAAGGACTGAAACCCGTGGAAGGGATGCACGCTGGAGCAGTTCATGAAGAACTGCAGCCCATGGGAAGGACTCATGTTGGAGAAGTACGTGGAGGACTGTCTCCCATGGGAGGGACCCCACGCTGGAGCAGGGGAAGAGTGTGAGGAGTTCTTCCCCTGAGGGGGAAGGAGAGGCAGAGACAATGTGGATGAACTGACCACAACCCCCATTGCCCGTCACCCTGCACCACTCGGGGGGAAGAGGCAGAGAAACGGGGAGTGAAGTTGATCTTGGGAAGAAGGGAGTGGTGGGGGGAAGGTGTTTTAAGATTTGGGTTTATTTCTCATTACCCTACTCTGATTTTGGTCGGCAATAAATTAAATTAATTTCCTCAAGTCGAGACTGTTTTGCCTGTGATGGTAACTGCTGAGTGATCTCTCCCTGTCCTTATCTCAACTCAGGAGCTTTTTGTTACATTTTCTCTCCCCTGTCCAGCTGAGGAGGGGGAGTGACAGAATGCCTTTGCTGGGACCCAGCATCCAGCCAAGGTCAACCCACCACACCAGTATAAGTTCTATGTTCAGCCCACATGAGGAGCATACACGATGGCCTGTCCTGAAGCTCTAGACCACCAGCTGGGAGCCAGAGTCCTCTATGGCTCTGTCTTACCAGCGTGCTTCAATGTCACAATAAGTTTTAGAAAAGGCAAGACGAATGAGAAAGCTAGGGAATAGCTTCCATACAAGGAACAAATAAATAATCTGCCTGGAAAAGTCAGGACAAAGGGGTAGTTTCACAGGCCTCTGTCATAGCACGGGTTCACAGAGAAGTTGAGTGGAGAGAGGTCCAACTGCTGAGGAACCACAAGTGCAACCAGCAGGTAGCGGGCTCAAAACAAAAGAAAGCAATTCTTTACAAAAATACACGGCTAACACGTAAACATTTTTACAACAGAGTACTGTGAATGTTGAAAATATACACAGATTGAAGGGGAAGCTGGACATGTTACCAGAACAGAAGTCCAACGTGCACAGAAACTGCCTCTGCCTCATGAAGTCTCTGAATAACAGACGAGAGCAGCCTGAGGGAGAGTTCATGGATAGTATACGCTTACTCTCCTATCTATTTACCAATCTGTTTACCTTTGGCCACTGCTTAGACAGGGAACG
Source organism: Pluvialis apricaria (assembly GCA_017639485.1). Lineage (NCBI taxonomy): Eukaryota > Metazoa > Chordata > Aves > Charadriiformes > Charadriidae > Pluvialis > Pluvialis apricaria. The sequence goes on along the minus strand of CM030010.1, from coordinate 47,956,199 downwards.
CCGGCCTGTACAGACCTCTGAACATGTCTATGCTCATGTTTTACAGAAAAGGAAGTTACATGCATATTTGCAGCTTTTTATTTTAATTTCTTTCAATATTCCACATTTCCATCATCAAAAACATTATCCCAAATGACAGACTAACGTAATGGATAGGAATGATACTATTTTTTACATTAGTAATTGCTTTGAATCATATTGTAATTAAGGAGTACCCTGTCCTTATTCAGTATAATTTGGCACAATAACATAGGAGAATTCAGAAAAAGGATAAATATCGAGTTAGTAAATAACATCTTCTAAACCGCATCAGTTAGAGACATATCTGTCTAGTCATGTTGCAGTTCCTCCAAGGCACACAAATCAATCTTGAATTATCAAAAATCTCTGATTTACCCAATCTGCAAACTATGAATTTTTTTTAAAAAACAATAAATGCAGCAAAGTAATTTAAATATTTAAAACATGACAAAAAACTATGTTGCTAGCAGTAATAAACCAAGAATTTACATTTTGATACTCTGGCATAGGCTACAGCTTAGTCTACCCAACCTGTATGACCAGACATTCTCCAAGGCTCCAAAAGAACATTTTGAAAGAAATATCTTGCATTCTAAGCTTTCTAACATAAATACAGGGTGTTTAAACACACAAGTCAGAAGCCTACTAAGTTTTTTATACAAACACACTAAACACTCCCTTCAAAGAGCGTTTTCTTTACCCTTTCTCAGGACCACCTTCCATACTTGCCCACAGCAGAGCTCCTTCTTCTCTGCTCTACCTCCAGGTGCTGTAATGGTGTATTTTTTTATTGCCTGTATCACATTCTCAGGAACAGGGATGAGGAGTGCTCCTATCCCCATTTGTATCTATTCTGGTACCTTGTGGGATGCAAAAGCAGCTGAGGAGGGCTCAGAAGTACCTCCCTCATTCTTGGGTGAATAATCTGAATAGTAGGCTGCCATGGCAAAAACTGAGAGGTAGGACCACCGCTTCTTCCAGCCTTCTCCCTTTCAGGAAGAAATAAGGCTACTTGCATATAAGATTGCCTCACATGCCAAAGCGGGCATCCAACCATTGCTAAGTTCTATATAGGATATCATTCTTGGAAGGTCAAGGCACTAAGTTTTTTTCCTCCGGTGAGAAAGGAGATCAAGAACAGTAAAGAAATAATTGATTGGTCCTATTTTTACCCAGGCCGGGCAGACACAGTGCCTGTTCTTTTTCAGTTTGATGCAGATAACTAACTACATATTTCCTGCTGCCTATGATAAAAAAACACATTACTTAACCACAAAAATACATCCAGTGTTGACAAGAAATTGAGATACAATTTACAAACAAAATGCGATACACGACTTTGGCTTCCTTCACTGCCATTTAGCTGCCAGTACATGAAAAGGTCCTGAAAACTAACTAGAGAGACTGTAGGCTAAGAAACATCTGTTTAAAAAAACACTTTATTTATAGCCTATTAATTTCAGGCAGATGGTTTTGGATCAATATTTACAGTATTTTAACCAAGAGTTGTTTAAAATAAATTATTTAATTCAAAGCCTATTAAAAATAAATCCCACAGGCTTGCAACCCCTGCAGTCTTACTACTGCAGCACCAAGCGATTGGTAGCAACATGAGGAATGCAGGTATTGAAGAAGAGCGCAGATGGAAATACAGCCCTTCAGAGAGTTTGCCTCAAATCTATTCCAAGCTTTGAAGATAAGGATATTTCAGACCTCCTCCGAATGGGGGAAGGGAGACAACAAACAATCTTAACTCCTCTCTTTCAACAAGTGTTTGACTAATAGGGGTGGTGGTCTCCTGTGCAAACTTAATATTTGAGCCTGGGTTCAAAGTATTCTCAGGAATACACAAGCTCCTTTTGTACAGAACAGACTGGGTCTGCTCTGGTAGTTGAGCATGCAGACCCCTGTATTCGCTTCTCAGAGGGGCAAATTAGCAATGCAGAAAATCCTGGTCCTGTGACTCCCAGATACCACTGCACAGGGTGGAAATAAAGCCTTTGTGACCCTACTGAAGCACTCCACAGATTCACATTGCTTCAAAGAAAAACAAAACATCCCAAACACCCCAAAAACCTTTCTGCCATCCAGCTACACTGAAGAGACTTAACTTTGCCAACACGCATGGGAAATAGCGCTTTCTCATTTTTTCTTGTCTCCTTAAAAGGAGATTTTTCTCCTTAAAGAACATTATCTACATGTCCCTAAGAAGTCACAGAAACCAGAGTCTGAAGAACGCAAATGTTATTTTGGACGTTAATGTATTATTTTACTTTCTAATTTAAACAGTTACAAGAAGCACCAAGTTCAGACTTGGTATAAACACATCCAATGCCATTGAATATAAACATCTTCCTTACAGCCAGTAAGGATCAGCATGCCATTTTCAAATGATCAAGCCTGTGCACCCTTACCACAAATGTCCATTCTTAGCCTAAACTTCTGAAGTCCTTCTTTCCACCATAAGGAATGACTATACCACCGCCTGCCCTTCAAGCGGTAAACTTGCCCATCTCAGATACTAATTAGAGGATGAACCTAAGCTGCTGTCTAAATTTAACAGGGAAGGCCAGAGTTGGGGATTGTAAATCTGGCCTCAAGGGCATTCCAGTCACATCCACCGCCTCCAGCCAGAGCCCACAACTCTTGCATCCTCCAGCTAAGTCGGTAACACAGCTTCAGAAATCTCTCCCTCCTCTGTCTGCAAGGCACCACTCTGCAGAAAAACTGCCCTCATTAGCTCTTCGAAATACATGCAATAGAAGGCTAAGTCAATAGACTACATATTTGCAATTTTTCTCATCATCCCCAAATATGTGCAAATTCCTAAATGAATCCCTGAAGAAAGAAGTCTCAAGAAGTGTGCCTGGTTCTAGCTAACACATATGTATATGTAATTCGGAAAACGTCAAATGTCAAGTACTGTGTTTTCCCTCCCCCATTCTCTTTTATCCTCAGTTACAGCAAAAAAAAAAAAAAAAAAAAAAATTGGTGGAACTTGAGAAAGAAAAAAAAAAGCAAAAAGTTCTGTCACAAAAAAATGCAATTAGTGGCAAACACTGCATCTTATTTTAGATGGTTTGTAACCTACCTGAAAAGCAGTTTTCAAATTTCTCAGGAAGAGCTGTTTGTGGGTATATGTTAAAACATGTGTGTATTCCCCTAATATAACCCATCAGCATGATTTGTGATATACAACTTTTAATTTAAGAGCTGCGGCCTCACCGCTGCTGTATCGCTTACCACATATCAGACAAAGAAAGCATTATGTAAAAAACTGAATTTGTATCACAGAACTTTCCAAAATAAGAAATAAAGAGCGTATCTGCAAAACATTTAAGTCTGCAAGGAAAACAAATATGCTGCTAAAAGTGTCGGACTGACTGCTTCGGTCAGGCACAGTAGCTGAAATATGGACAAATCACAGAACAGAAATACAGTATCACTAGAAGGTTTAGAGTTGCATTATCAGTTTTGAACTATATATCATCACATAAAGTCCTGAATACAATGCCTTTCAAACAGCTTCTTTCCACATTAAGTTCTTGACCGATCTGCTTATAGCCCAGACTCATTTTGCTATCAGTCACGTTGTTTATTCATTTTATTTCATCTAAATTTGAAGAAATGCTCCTCCTTAAAGGCTGCAATTTCTCAAGGGGGAGAGGTGTGTTTCACACACCCTCATCCTGGCAACATGCCTACAGTTCCCTCATGCCACTGATCTTTCGGTCCTACTCACTGGTCAAAATGATGTAACTTCCAGTGTTACGAAGTACAGTATCTTAAGCTGTATCTGAAGTCTGTTACCTCTCTATGCTTAGCTTAGCATCTATAAATATATGCAGTTGTAAAACCTACATTAAAATCGTGAAGCCCAAAAATTTACAGGAAATATTTTATAAAACCAAATAGTCTTTTGGGAAGCTGAAAACACTTCCCCAGCCCCCCTCAAAACAACTTGAGACACAGTTTAAAAATGACTGCCAGAGAGAAAAATACCATTGTTCTGGAGACTTATCAATGATGAGCATTACAGCATTACAATTAACTATCAAGAGACCAAGTGTTTCCATTTTCACATACAAGTAGAAGCTCATCCCTCTCCCTCTAACACATTTGTATTTAAAAAAATCTGCAAGAATAAAAGATTTTTCCTTAGACCCACAAATATATGTAGAGAGACTAAAAATTTTACATTTTTAAGTGTTACATTTATATTTCAAAATATTTTCTCAAATTCTCTGTATTCTAAAATGGAAGGAGCCATTCACAACAATCCAGGTTTTACCCAAACTGCACACAATGGTCACACATTTCTAAATGGAAAAGGTAAGAAGCAAGGTAAATTTCTTAAACTCAGCTGCATAATTGAACACGGTGAGCAGTTGTGAGAAAAGTATAGGAAACATGGGCTGATTTACAGTTAATAAATCTTGAAAGGAGGACAAAGGTTTTTCTTTGAAGTTTGAGGGACGCAGATGTCACTTCAATGTTGACTTCAATAACTCGTGCTTTGCTATAAGCAGTCATATTTGTCTTACAAGTCAGTCTTAGCGTATCTAAGCATTTTACTGATAAAAGGTAGGTTAACCTGAAATTGTTCAAATTAAATTTGGATGGTCCACTGAACCCTTAATGACATCTAATCCCTTCCTTTTTAAGATTGTGGACGTATTTTCCAAAAGGCTGTTGAAAAGACTATCTTCAAATAAGCCTGAGAAGCTTCTTAAGTGTCAAGGAGATTCAGAACAAGAGAGTAACCAGATTCAACCTAAAAACAGGAAAAAACTGTAGTGAATAATTCCACTTCAAGTTAGTATAAAACACACAAAAACTTAAGTCTTGAAAATGAAACAGTATGGTTTATACATGTGAAGTTCGTGTCATGAGTTAAATACCTATTTCACAAAATACTGCCTTGCAATAACCTCTTTACAATTATTAATTCGCATTACCAGAATCTGAACATCTAGTAAAAGGATTGAAAAACCCTTCCAACTGAAAACCTTCTGAATACTTTTGCTGACTGCAATGTCAAAATAGTCACCAAAACCTCCTAGTTCTAGTCACAAATTATATTAGCATTAATTATTAACCACCTTGTTTAGAAAACGTCACCTTTCAAAAATAGAGAACCATTAATTTGTAGATAGATTTGAAACCACGTATGTGCTTGCACATGTAGCATAAGCAATAATGTAAACTACACACAGCTTTAAAGGCAAAATTAAATGTCTTTTCTCCACCAGTTAACAGCTCATAAGACTGAAAAGCACACAACTAAATTAATCCAACACATGCATTTTACTACTAACTTAATAATGTCACTTGATAGCATCCAAGAAACTCTTATTTTAATGAAATAATAAAACAATCACATCAGAATTTATTCCAAATGACCATGAACTCAGCGACTCTTGAAAAAGAGAAAATAGAAAAAAAAAAAAATAGCTGAATATTGGCAGTTGCTATTAGAGGCATAGGCTTTGCAATCAAGTTTCCTAGACAGGGAATCTTCACTAGGATACTGACACAAATTTCTTCATTGAAAGCTACAGCTTAGCAGACAGTAAGAGAATCATATTATACTGCAGATACTGCACTCTAAATTCTAATGCATACCTACCTTAGCTTTTTATGCTAACTATATTACTTAACTTTTTTTTTTTTTTAAGGATTGTGCTTGTAGTAGCCATATATATAATGTTTTCTATATAATAATTCATATATTTATAATTTTAAAATATTTTTGCAGTAGGAAAAGGGGCTAAGCCCTTCTTAACCAGATTTTAAATGTGCAGCAATTTATCGTATCACTTTTGGAAAATGCATTTGTACACATCAGTTCAGCTACTGCTGAGCTTTCACAAAGCAAATATATGAATTAAGATTTCAAACATTCCTGAAATCATCTCAGAGGTTAGAAAATGGGATTGTCAGTAGCCAGTTTCTCTAAGGCAAGATTTCTCGTGATGCGTAACTACATTCAACAAGTGGCTCAAATGAACCTTATACCATGTTCAGTGCACATTGAGAGAGGTTGAACACCATTAAGTTCTTTCTGCTGCCAGTTTCCTATGAAAAAGACAACGTCCTGCTTGCTCAGATCACACATAGCGCCAGCACTATCAGCTGATGACTACTGAAATTGCAGTGACCACTATAATGGCTCAATCTTACTTTATTTTTATAAAAATTCACTGAATCTTATAATGAAACAAGGATGAATACCAAGAGCAGCAGCACAGTACTTTGCATTTTTGTAATTAACTTTATGTTAAAATTAAGAGTGACATAAGCTTAACGTAAACAGAAAGTTGTAATTCTTTCACAGTGCCCTAGGGACCAAGGCCTTAACAGATGTGACTTTTACTGCAAGGAAAGTTGTTGATTCTTCAGATACTGTGTCTTGTGGCTAATGATTTATTTTTTTTTTTAATATTTGGCCATCTTATATTCTACAGCATCTTTTACCGAATCTCGGAAAGGGACGAGTTAACAGATGCTCAGCTGCCTGTATTGCCTAAACTATACGTGCAAGTACCATTCTGAACTGGTTTTGGTAAGCGTGGTGTATTTTAGATTTTCCCCACTCTGCTTCCTTCAGGAAGACAATGGTTAAAACACTTACCTTTGAATAGATGCTGTAATATGGTATCAAAGGACTCAGCATAATTGTGTACGGGTTTGCTTTCACAAACACTGTCTCACACTGCATTTCTAACATTTGCACTAATGTAGAAAGCTGGGTAATGCTGACTATCAACAAGTATCTCAAGGGAAGCGCATGAACCAGTAATCTCTCAGATTACATATCCCTGTCCTACTATGAGATCCTTAAATAATTATCAGCAGCTTCACTGAAAGCAACAGTTGACAGAGAAAACTCATTTACATTCCACTGCTTTACAAGGGCAATAAATTCTCTGTAAGGTCACATTACAGTATTCATGTTAAATCACTCTTGGAAAAAAAAAAATGGTATTCACAACTTTTACCATCTGCTTAATATTCTTTAAAATTATTTTAAAAAAAATTAATAGTGGAGGACTTCGTTAACCTCCGAAGAGGAAGAGGCAACCCTGAGAAAAATGGTCATTTTCGCCCATTTAAAAATACATACGTATTAGTTTTTCTGGTTGTTTGCGACTCCCTTAATTATCATTCTCTTACTGCAGCTCCCCAGAAACTTTCAACAGACAAACCTTGCAATACTAATCAAAAGGGTTAAAATAAACCTACATTAGAAAACTAAACTAAGAATGGTCTGTGTGTCCACTAGCTGACTTGGGACCAGTTCTGAGCAGCACACACAGCAGGAGAAAGCAGGGTTTTGGGAACAAACATGCAAGTAGGGAAGCTTAAAGCTTTTGCAGAGCTACTGCACAAGTTAAAACCACTCATAGTCACCAGTTCAATTTTTCCCTAAACAGAAAGAATTTCGAAGTGCACTCATGTATATTAGCTTGAATTTTAGTGAATAAAAATGGGATTGGGAGAGGAAATCAATCAGGTTTTAAGGTCAGGGGAGGCCACTGAACCCAGATAGCTCAACACATGACATGCATCTTCAGTCTGCCACTCACCAATGTCTATACTGCCCCAGTGGATTCAGCAGATGAACCAGATAAGCTGTCCCTGCTGAAGCTGCTGAGCACTGATAGCGTGAACTGCATTTGTTTAAGATCTCAAGTTCTCTGGGCCTTTTCAAACAGCTATGAGTTACTCTGCAGGCTTAGAAAGTGAAGTGCCAACTATTAATACATCATCACATTTTTAGAGAAAGACAACTGAACTTAGCCCTCTGCAAGTTCAGAGGGCAGAATAAGAGTTTTCTTTTTTTTTTTTTTCCTCTTTTTTTCCAGGCAAAATGGAAGCAAGAAGAAAAAGTAGATGAAAAGCATGTGCTGCTTCAAATTCCTCCAGTAAATAGTTTTTCCACTTCGCTCGGAAAACTACTATATAATTTCACGTATCTTTTCAAATTGCACTTTATTCCTCATAATCAGATTTTTCCTCTTTTTTTTTCATCTTTGAATGCCTGCCTGTCTAGCTACCATTTCTTCTCAAACCCACCTAAATAAATTTTCTTTTTCTGTAGAACTTAAGCAATTGCAATTGTTCTAAGGTTTATTACATTTGCCTTAGGTATTGCTTAGCTAAAATACACATATTCAGCTCATAATTCCCTATAAATAACTCTGCAACTTTCCTTTGAGCTTTATCCAAGTCATAACAGTATCTAGCTCCAAAACCAAGGTCATTGAAGTCCCATACTTTAGAGGAGGGAAGTTACAACTGCCCAGCATCTCTGGTTTTCATACAGTAAGTTGAAAGAGCCTCTTTGTTACCACATGGCCTCACAGGTTTTCACTTCAACTCTTCACAGTTCCCTTTGACACCACTATTTTCACTAGTTCGTCCTTGGATTGAATTTCCATGTTTCAGTGGTATCAAAGTAATGATGTTATTTTCTATCCATATTTCTTGGTTCTTGGCTTTTCCGTATTTTTTTTTAACTGCCTACAAACAAATATTCAGAGAAATTCTTCACTTTTTATTTTAGTGTAAGTTTTCTTTTCATGGTCTTCATAATTTGCAGCACACATTTTCCACCTTTTTCTGATAAAGATAACAAAATCAAGAAACCATAATACAATGTTACCACTGTGCTTCAGCCTTGCCCTTCACAGATTCAAGTGAAACAAAATCAGGACTTCCGAATTTGAATTGCCTCCTAATTCAAATATTGCAGGAAGTAAACTCAGCTCAGCAGCAAACTCTTACTGTACTTCCTTATGCCCTACTCATCTCCTTTATACTTTCCATCTCCCTCTAGTCTTCCAATAGGAATTTCAGAGACAAAAAGCCCAAAACAAACAAAAAAACTCTGATGCCTTTAAAGATGGAGCTTGATAGAGTTATGAAAAAGATTGTGCAATTTAGAAAGAACCATCTGGGGCATCAAATTCCTTGCTTCTCTATAAATAAGCTACTTTTTAACCACTAAAATTTGCAACTGTAAAGCATTCAATATTGAGATACAAAACATCCCACCACAGAACAGTGAGGAGCTGTCTGACTAGAAATGCTTTATCTGCTGCTGTACTCCACAATGAGAATGAGGATCCATTCTGAAAGGCATCATAGACAATCCCTGCCCCAAACAATCTATAATTTTAGGTAAAGGCTTTAAGAATACATGTAGAGACTGCCAATTTAAAACCCAAGAATTCACAATACAAAGAAAAAGCACTTTTTTCATTCTCTTTTGCCTTACTGGTATTCTTCCTATTCCAGTCAAATTGCCTAAAATTAATTAAAACCTTTAAGGGGTACAGATTTGTGGGGCTGTTTGAGTTATCCTTCCATTAGTGACCCACTGCGAAGCAAAGTGAACATGCACAGAGTTCTGTTCTGGATACAAGTTGTACATAGTTGACTTCCTAAACTGAACATCAGGAATTCCCCAGACAATACCCAAAAAAAAACCCCCACAAAATCAACACAGAAACAAACCCCAAACTACAACTAAAGATACTTATTCTGACTCCTGGCTTAGCCATAGAGATCTTTTGAATCTTTCCACACAGCCATGCTGCACACACAGTTTCTAACAAAGAATTGAAACTTTGACCTAGGAAGGGGCAAATATCCAGAGGATACATCAGATTTCTTCCTATGAAAGCCACTCTTCCTCCGCTTCTCCTGCCAGACAGGTATACCTTTATTTGTACACACACATACATGTGCATGCACTTCCACTAAACCCCCCAGCTCCCGAGTTTGCTTCTGTTATCTTCAGCAAGAAGAGGGAAAACTGCCACTTTATAGTGGAAAGTTGCATTAGTTCTTACAAAGTGGTACAGATTTTTATTTCAGGACCACCATTTTAATATGACCATGAGAAGCATACACCACCCTCCTATTTAGATGAGGAATGGGTATAAATATCTCAAATAGGAGGTTACACAATGAATTATTAAATAATCTGGGTTCAGCCTAGAGAAGAGAAGGCTCCGGGGAGATCTTATTGCGGCCTTCCAGTACCTAAAGGGGGCCTACAGGAGGGCTGGGTAAGGACTTTTTACAAGGGCATGGAGTGATAGGATGAGGGGGAACGGCTTTAAGCTGGAAGAGGGCAGGTTTAGATTAAACATCAGGAAGAAGTTTTTCACTTTAAGGGCGGTGAGGCACTGGAATAGGTTGCCCAGAGAGGTCGTTGAAGCCCCATCCCTGGAGGTGTTCAAGGCCAGGCCGGACGTGGCCTTGGGCAACCTGGTCTAGTGGGAGGTGTCCCTGCCTATGGCAGGGGGGTTGGAACTCGATGATCTTCAAGGTCCCTTTCAACCTAAACCATTCTATGATTCTATGATATGAACACATGTTGGAATAAAATCCCGAACAATTTAAAAAAATATATTTCCATTTAAAAGTACAGATTATCTACCAGACCCTGACATTATAAGCTAAATTAAAAAAACGTACGATTATCCTACAAAAAAAAACCCTGTGAGTTGATCATTTCACTCTTTTCAGTGGTGCCCAGTAACAGGGCAAGGGGCAACACAGGAAATTCCATCTCAACATGAGGAAAAACTTCTTTACTTGGAGGGTGTCAGAGCAGTGGAACAGGCGGCCCAGAGCGGCTGTGGAGTCTCCTTCTCTGGAGATATTCAAAACCTACCTGGATGAGTTCCTGTCCAACCTGCTGCAGGTGAACCTGCTTTGGCAGGGAGATTGGACTAAATGATCTCTGAAGGTCCCTTCCAAACCCTACCACTCTGTGATTCCGTGATCATTAACAGAGAGTGCTATACTTCAGTAAAAAAAACCCCCAAAACAGCCTTGCAGATGCATAATCTATGAGTCCTTTGCTCAAATAAAAAAGACCTAATTCATGAAAATTTCTAACTATGAAACCTTATCAGTGTTACTGTTCCAAAACAGCATGTAATGAGACCAAAGCAGGCCCTTTTACATGAACTTTTGTTGCCACCATCCAAAGGTTTAATCCTGCACTCAGTGAATTCAGTCACTGTTTTGAACTTGCTTTTAAAGCAACTAACATGCTTTTTAAAGAATTAACAAAAAAACCCAATAAACATGCATTTTTTCTTACCTATGGGTAAAAATTAGTTAAAAAGAAAAAAGTGTCATAAAACATCATTATCTCATTTGTATGTCCATAACTATGCAAATGTTATTTATCAGTTGACTTCACATGGGACTGTATGCCATTAGAACTGAGCAATACTTCAATGGTCACAGTTTTAAAATTGGGTATTTAAAATTCTATTGTGATTGACATTGTTCCATCAGAAAAGCTGGCAGAAGGCATCACAATTGCCTGTATTTGCAGGTTATCAAAATTTCTTCTCAAACATACTGTGGGATCCATAGAAAAAAGAGCAACAGTATAAATATATAGCAACAACACGGTATCCTCAATAGCAACTAGTGCTTTGAAACAAAAGTTAACCTATGAAAATATAACTGTTTTGAAGGAAAATTTTTGATGTTTTATATATATATATACACACACACACACATATCTTCCAAATCCTTCTCTTGCATATAAATGCTTCAGCCAAAAGTTTTGCCTTAGTACAGATGAATAGTTTACATTAGTTGAACTTTGGAGCCTTTCAAGACTAAAAACACATACGAGTCCACTCTGAGGTAACATTTTGCCATAATACAAGATTAGGATTTGCAACTGGAACATACACTCTTGAATACCCCAGAAATCTGCTCAAGTCTCCACATTCTTACTTTACAGTAGTGTTGATTATCCTTGTCCTACAGTAGTTACTTTTGTGATCTCTGGACTGTAGACCTAACCCACAGAAAGAAAAATAATTGTCAACATGGTAGAGAAAAACTAAATTCCACAAATTCCCCCCAGTGCAGTCATATTTATAGGGTTTCCAAAAGAAAAAAAGAAATTGCTGTTAAAATAACGTGAGCACTGGACAAGAGCAGCTAATCTCATGAGAAATATCACTGCTACTTTAGATGTGTTTCCCAGCATCCCATGTTCCTAGAGATGTCGGAAAAATACAGATTCCTTCAAATGTTGCAATGAAACAACTGATTCTCAAACAGCAGTTTTGAAAGAAAGGAAGCTCAAGTTTACAATGTCACACACCACTACACAAGCACATTTCCTCCACATACCAGGTGTATATAGCAAAAATACAGATACATTGCAATAGCAGGTGGTCTGCCTTGGAGAAAGTTTAACAGACATGTTCCAGTGCCAAAAAACCATTTTCTTACCGCTGAGTATAACTGGTTTATATTTGACATTGTGAGGAAATTATAAACTGTATTCCGTTTTTTAAATCTGTGTTATTCAGAAAATTTCTACATATGTACCGCAACACAGAGAAAATTACATATTGTTTAAAAATACCAAAGAACACAATAATAGTAATAATGTAATAACTGAAGTACACGTCAAACCGCTCATAGTTCTTGGCTGGTCTTTTGTTTCTGCAAAAAGGTCTAAACAAAAGAGAAAAAGCAGGCTTAATAGTATTTGCAATATGAAGACATTGAAGTATTAACCAATATGTAAAATGCCTTTTTAGCACAGCACAGTCTATTTTGTCTTCTCAAAATGGGCCCTGACAATGGGCTGCTTCACAGTACAGCAGCATACCTGCTTTTTCCAGACTAAATGTTTTGGTTTACACTAGCCACTGGCTTAGGCTGAATGACACCAAATTATTTCAATCAGTTGCAGTCTTATCCTAGCCATCCCAGTTTATCTAGTATTTTGCCTTTCCCAAGCAGATGTATTTATCATCTTTTGCACCTGCCCTTCTGTATCCACCATTTCTTTCATTTTTCCATTCCTCCACAGGATAGGAACTGATAAACCTTCTCTTTCATTTCCACATCCTCTCCTATCCGTTCTTACATTCCTTTCCAACTCAGTTTCTCACTTATTCCTTTTCTGTCTATATCCTTCTATATACGAAGGCGTAGGAACCACACTCAACCACCACAGTACCACTTGCTAATACACTCTTCTTTAGAAATCCTTCCTGCTGTGAATTCAACTTAGTCTTCTTAAGCACTTTGGGATTCAGAACCAAATATCTAGTAAGCAACCTCACAAAATTCTTCAATCAACTACCCTATTGCACACCAAAACTTCCCAATATATTATTTGGGAAAATTAGTTTTCTTATTATTTCTTTTAAACCTTCATCTAGTGTAACAAAGAGACAAAGACGTCCTTCAAATCCTGTGCTATTGGCTGTTGGAAACGAGTAATGAGCAGCAGGAACAAGGACGGATGAGAATACTGTGTTATGAAGAAACAAATTACGTTATTTAGCAGCTTAGCATTGGACCTGTGGCCACGCTAATGAGGAACACCACAAACACACACCTCACAAAGCAGAGTGAGAGCATCCTGTTTGCATGAGGAGAGTACAGAGCTGGAGCTCAACACACTCTTTAGCTGAAATGTTTATCTACAGAACTTCAGATTCATGCAGAGATTAAATCCATTACTTAAGAACACTCAACCACTGCTTCTCCACAGGAGGCCTGTTATTAAGATGTATGTGGTGGGTCTCTGCTGTGGAAACAGCTGATTACAATAGTCGGGTCAAAGAAGTCAACACCAACACACTACCAAGAGGAGCGGAGCACCACTATCTATCTAAGGCTGGCCAACGCACACGGAGATTAAATGACAACTTCTATCCTTCCAGCTTTGTTTAATTAAAAAGATCCTTTGGGATCTTTAAGAGGAAAATGTTTTGAAGAAACATTTTCGGTGTCTCTGTTTCCCATACGATACACTAGCAGGGACTCCTCAGTCAGAGCCACGTTCTGAGAAGAGGTCCAAAGCAGTACAGGCGGGATCGCTCAGTCACTGGGGTCAAAGGAAAAGATTCCCCAATGACTTCAGCAGGCACCAAGATGGGTCCTCTGTATCCACAATCAGTGGACACAGCCGACAGCTTGATCACAGTCTTTTCCTTTTTATTTCTTTGGGGCCTTTTTTAAACTACTTGTCTGAGGTTATTTATAGCTTTTTAAAAAAATGTGGTCTTTCAGATATACAGCCAAGGAAGCAAAGAAAAGACACGCAGCTCAGTGAAGTGAAATATGGTTTTCCAGGCCAACTAAGAACACAATCTTGTGTTACCATGTCTTCCAAAGAGAGAATTAACTCCAATTTCACATGCACGTGTGAACTACAGCCTAAAATCAAGTGAGATATATGTTTCAAAAGTCAAAAGTTTGTCATTAATACAATAGTCAAGTACACACAATTCGCAGGAGATATAGTACAGGCACTGTTGCAGTGGGTGACACTGAAATTATCATGCCTGGTACTTTCAGAAGGAAGTCAATCATTACATTAAAAAAAAAAAAAACCAAAACACTGCAACTTTGTCCTTGTAACAAGCCTGAAATGACGTTGAAACACCAGGCTTAACTCTAAAATGACAAAATAAAAAAAAAAAATAATTAAAAGAAAAAAATCAAACCAAGACATTCATTCCATATTTTATTCTGCAAAGGTGACAAGGATGCTGTTTGTTCACTATGAGTTGCTGAGACAGCAAGATTAAGACAAGTGTCCTTGACACTGCTTCTGGCCTTTGTCATTTAAACCCTTCAAGAAAGGGCTGCTCAGGAGGTAGAGCAGGGTACAATAGTACCAGCTCAAAAAAGAAAAATACCCATTGCTGTAACTGTCGTGCTTTGCAGATTTGTGTCACAGACATAAATTACGAGATCTATACCTTTCGGGGCATTTCACAAAGCCTGAAAATTAACATGATCCATCGTGATGATTATCTGATGATGGAGCAGGTGTTCTGTAGTCATTAAGATGCTATAAAGTCATTTTGATGCTATAAAGAGATCCTCTCACAGAATGTGGGCATGCAATGGGAATGCAACCACAGCCACCAAACAGAGTGAAAGAAGAACTCATCTTTGCAGCAGTCTGCAAGAGAACTGGCTTTATGAATACCTGGCACAGACCTGCACACCTCTTTTTTGCTTACCATGGCTCGTGAAACTACTTGTGTCAGACCAGATGGTCACAGAGCTACAGGATTTGGCTAGGTAAATAGTGAAACTGCTGCTTTGTGGACAGAGCAATCTTACGCAAGCAGAGCAGCAGACGAGGAAAAAGAACACCCTACCCTTTTATTTCCTGGGAAAGAGTTATCTCTGCATTTTCCACATCAAATCAGTATCGGATCTAAATCCCAAGTAATGGAGTACATAATGCAACAACAGCACTTTACTGAAAGCTGAGATTAAAGCAGACATATAAAAATTTAAAACCAGTTCAAAATATTCTTAACAAACCTTTCACTATTTTGCTGGATTTTGCGGGGGTTTTTTGTTTTCTTTTTTTCCCTTTAAGAAAAAAAAAAAAAAAAGAAAAGCAGTAAGGCTTCTCATATTAGCTTTTGGGAAAAACATTTATGGGATTCAATGTTTGCAGTCCAGTCTGAAGTTCTGAATAGAGCAACGTTAAGCTGATAAATGTGTGACTAATTCATGGATTATTTAAATAGCATGCACAATATTACACGGACACTGCTCAGATTTCTAGTGCTAAAGATTTGTCCATGTTCTTTCAGTAAATTCCTGCTTTTACAGGGATAGAGATTAATATTTTGTAACCAATCTGGAATGGAATGGTTTACAATGTTAAATTTCAAAAGCATTACTAGTTTTGTGTGTGTTTACGTATTTATAGGGCTAAAGATTCGACCATATGCA
This sequence comes from Pluvialis apricaria, assembly GCA_017639485.1. NCBI lineage: Eukaryota > Metazoa > Chordata > Aves > Charadriiformes > Charadriidae > Pluvialis > Pluvialis apricaria. Next base: position 47,940,401 of record CM030010.1, on the reverse strand, counting down.
TAAATTTAAATTTACGTGATCCAAAGTTTGTAGTACATTACACATCACCTGTCACTTTAGTACATTTGTTATTTCTGAAAACTTTGCTTGGTTCCAGCCGTGTTCAAAGGTTTTCCTTCAAAACCATCAGCTAAACCCTAAGTTTTGCTGTTACAGCATTTTCCATAAAAATATTTTATATACATACATATATAAGCTTTAGTTTTTTTACATATATACACACACACACACACACACCCCTCAAAGAAAAAATAATCCAGGCCTTGTTTTATTACCTTCTTGCCCAAAACCAAAATACTGCTTCCTAAAAACAAACTAAAAATGGATTATTTTTTTTTCAGGATAGTTAAGCTTCAGAACATCTCCTGCTTTATTTTCTGATGGGTGTCAGCTTCAAAACCAATCTGCATCTCTCAAACTCCACTACAGTCAGGCAACTTCAACAGTGCATCTTGATGTACCTACAATCGAGACAAGACACTGTGTATAAAAGCAAAGTAGCGAGGTCTGCTAATATTACCAGTTTCATGGACTTTCAGTATTTGCAGACTGCTATCCTTGTTTTTTCAGTCATCCAAGCTATTCTACATCGCAAGACCACTCCATCAGCAGCTTCTTAATTTCCCATTATTTTCAGCGTTTATGAAGAACAGTTTCCAGAACACGTCCAACAGCTTCTTCCACAATGCGTCAATTTTTAAAAATATAAACTTCACTGACAGTAGAAATGTAAGAACGCAAAAATAGATTTTTAACACAAACTCATGGGCGACAGAATATACATGTTATAACTTAAGCATGTTATTAAAGCAACAGCTTAAAGTGAATGTGTGGGACAGAAATTTATATCTCCACAAGTTTCAAATTTTACTTTTAAGCCAGGAAAGCTGTTACGGCTGGAAATGGAACTCCATCAGCCACTGGTTACATGATCCTGGGGACCGTTCAACAAGCTTTACCCAAAGAAATAATATGTAAAGTAAACTATCACCATTATTAAAGGGTAAACAGCAAAGATTGATGAAGCAATTTTCCAGATACCTTGGAAACATACCCCTCATGGGAAAATTTGTGCTGCTGACTGATCCTGTATCCCATGCGAATCCCAGAATGTTTTACAAGTTACATATAATTTATTGCTCTCTTGCATACATCCTATCTGAGGGTTTCTAAGCAAGATCAGCCCTAAATGTAAAAACCAGCATTATTCAGGCAGTCTCCTCATATTGCTTGAACAACTACTTTTATAGCCTGACAGGACCACCTGTGTGAGCTTAACTTTAGTAATAAAACTAGCATTAAAAAAATACAGGGAAAGAAAGATAGGAAACATGGAGGAGGGAGGGGAGGGCGGAGGGGACAGGACAACAGACACAGGAGGGAAGATGAGAGTCCTACAATTAATTTTTTAGATGCAAAAACATCATCTAATTTGCATTCAGATCTAATTATTCAATGGTTTCTCACCAGGAAAAGGTAGGATTTCAGGACTCCAGTCATATATAAAGCCTACTGACTTAGAAAATGTAATAATAATGTCAACAAGAAGCAGTAAACATTTCAGTGTATTCACCCTCCTGCAGAGAAAAAGAAACTCATCTCACATGTAACAGCAGACCTTTTAAGATTTGCAGCCATTCTGAACTGTTTCTTCACTTACTGCCTAAACTTGTAGGGTAGACAAGATCTTACAAAGGACAGCACACATGAGATACCTTCTTGATACAAGGATACAGAACATGATCACAATTTACTAGTTCAGCAATTAAATTCTAAGACTGATCCTATAAGCTCTTAGCAGACATTTCATTGGGATCGACTCCATCGGCTGTGAATGATCCCACTGCTTGTGTAAAGCTGTACGCAAAAGATCAGAGGCTGGTTCTGCCTAAATATGCATGCCCAACAGGGTCTCATTCCTGTTTTATTATAGAGAAGAACAAAGGTTGAATGGAACAGTGCTTCATTGCTTCACATGCAGGGGACAACACTCACCCTTCTCTCATGTCAACGCAATATTTCAGCGTTGACAGCACGTCTTTGATGATAAACTAAAAGGCTTTTTCAATTTTACATCTCTTTCTTTTTATCTCTCTGGTTTAACATCTCCTCAATTTAAAGCAAGAAAACTCTCCTTTTATGGTATGATACAATGAGTTTATGTAATAGATGGCTTCCATGAGAACTTGGCTATAATGGCCTTCAACAAGTTGCTTACATAAAAATCCGATTTTTCATATACTTGTCATGCAATTAGAGTTTTGTGGTCACTGAAGATCTACATGTTTATCCACGCTCCAGTTCTTAATAGGACCATCATACTAACAGTACACTTCTCTGCTTACAAAACAGACCAAACAAGACAACAATATTGGTACAGATTTGTATGTGGGGGGAAGAAAAAAAAAAAAAAAAACACCCCACACCTTATGTAGAAGTACCTTGGAAATGAGCGATATTTACACCAAGGCAAACTGGACAACTTGAAAGCAACAACTGGAAATTGAAGTTACACATTACCTTTAGCAGAAGTTGCAACTCTCTTATTTATATATACTCACTGAGTTTTCAAAATTTCTGGCAACTAATTTCAGCTTTAAATTAGGATAACTCTATGACAGTCAACCCCAACCCGAGTTCAACTGAACTGGGTGTGTTTCTAACTTCACATTGATTACAAAACTAAAATCTTGAAAGCCCAATCAGAACTGCCTCAGTTTACTTTCTTTCAATTTAGGTAAGGCCAAAAATGCTTTTTTGCAGAATGAAAATAGATCACCAGAAAAGCCATCAAGTCACAGCTTCCACAACATCCTCTTTATAGGTATGTCCTCCAGCTGATATGCACACATCTTAACATTGAAGTTGTTAAGACATAATGCTGTTTATCCACATTTACATTTGTGAGTTTACAAGACTCACGCATTATATTACAATACGTTCATACAACAGAAAAACAAGACTACATTTCCTGCTTTATTTCCACTAGATGTCTAAATAAGAAGGGGGCTTAATTATTTCACATTCTCATTTATAATATCACTTAAAAAGGTGTCATATGCATCCTAATATTAAGTACAGAATTATTATTTCATACTCTCATAGTAGTATCAAAACTGTTATAAATACACTTACTGTACTTCATAGATTTATTTTACTTGCGTGTTTCTAGAAACCAAAGCTGTATCAAATTCTCTTGCAAATTGATGAATTCTTGAGACAAATACTGAGTCTCTGAAGACAGTAAAAAACTTTAAGCATTAAGTAGTGTTTTATTCATTACCTGTTGCACAGGCAAAATTCTTTAAGTTTTGTACTTTAGCTTTGTTCTTAATAAAGCACAAAGGATCAGCTGTAAAATCAACTTGTGGAAATCTCCCAGTCAATGGGCCTCAGGTTACAGTTCACTGTAGGTTTTATTCAAACAAGAAAGAAAAAAGGGGGCTGGGGGGAAGAGAAATAATAGCTAAATGAGGAATTCAAGAAGTTGACTTGAATGACCATCTCTGACTAGACTATTTTATTAAATAGTATTATTAAATACACCAGGCTATTTTATTAAATTTGAATTTATCAGGTGGAATAAGATGACCAAAAAAGCAGTCCATCAACAGCAATACTTACTATCTATCTATTGATACTGAAATGTGAATTATCAAAGTCTAAAATTTTAAATACAATAAACTCTACTGCATATTTTCATAAGCTCCTTGAAAAACAAGATCTTAAAGCCACGTTCCAAAGATCTGCACTTTACCTTTCCTCAGTACAGACTGTTCTTTCAATAGATTAGCATTGACTTACACAGCAATATACATGAAATGTGAAAATTTTATTTTTACCCAAAATAATGCCAGACAAGTGTGCATTTTGTTTGTGGGGTTTTTTAAAAAAAGAAATATTAATCAATTTTTAGAAGAACCATACAAAAATCAGAATTTCACAGTATGAAAACACAAAAGGAAAGTTAAAAAAAATAAAAATTCCCCATGGGCGCTGCTATGCCTAACTATTGCGTGCATGGTTTCCAAAAAAATCTGGAAACCTGCATCAGGCTCCTGGAAAGAAAAATGGGATTTAAACAACAACAAAGAAACACAACTTCACCAGTTCAAATACATATGTGTATAATGGAAAGACTTAAACCAGATTTGAGAAAACAAAACAAAACAAGGAAGATGAGCTTTTTTGGTGGAGATTTTTTTTTGTTTGTTGAGGTTTTCTTTGAAAGAAGTCTCTCTTCTTTCAAAGTCCTCAGTGCCCCCACTCAAAGCTGAGCTACTCAGATCCATAACTGAGTCTCCTTCTGAAGGTCCTAAGGTGCACATTTCTTTTAAAAACAAACAGGAAGGAAAAGAAACAGGCAATTCTGTGACTCCACTTCTTAAGGAATAGCCTCGTATCTTAACAAACATCAGGACTATTTAAGCCTTGGTTCAATTCCACTCAGTCAGAGATGTGTTCAAATTCATCAAATGACATGCTCCTGGAGGGATCCTTAAATGCCAGGCTACAGCTTTTCTCCAGGAACATCCAACATAAGGTTTGAAATCCTTCAGAAAAAGAATTCCTGTGCCTCTCCCATCCTGAGCTAAGCTTGAGGAAAGAGCAGCAGATTTCTTTATTGCAAGTAAGAGGCACTGCCCACTATGTTTTGTGGGGAGCATGTTTATGTAGATGTGCATGAAGTACAGTTTGATTCCCAATTAAAGCCCAGCTCAGAAGTCCGGCAGAATGTCATCTGCATTTGGAGACAGCTCACACGATCACAAAGCATCACCTCAGCTTTCCAGGAGCAGAGTATTTCTGCATATACACATAAGCAGATCTTTTTAGGTAGTCAGCAACTACTAATAGGAAGAGTATCAAGAGATGTTAGTTATTCCAGAGTTAGATTATATCTCAGCAGGCAAACATAGGACAGTCATTTTATAATGGTGCAGGTGGTATTCAAAACTGAGCACAAGTACCTAGCCCAGAATCACAGGAGAAAAACCTTAAGAAACCTAGATACCTTAGCAGACTTCCAAACCAAGGTCAAATGCCTTAAATACAACAAAACCTCACCTTTCCTCATGCCCAGTCTGTGCACGGTATGTCCTTTAACACAGAAAGACAAAGAAAATGTCTCCGTTCATTACTTCAACTTTTATTTATGTCAGTTCAAAAATATTCTTGTGTTTCATTACAATTTTCATAAATTAATAACCTTAGCTATGAACTTGAGAAGTAACTGAGGATACTATTACAAATATAAAATCGGCAATAAAATCTACGTTAGTTGAGTCTAACTTACTAACACCCAAACTCAGTGTCACGTTCCCTGCCTCATCAGTTTAACAAGAGTGCTTCAATTTTCCTGTCCAAAAGCTTCAAAATCCTATTTTCATACCATTTTTCTGTATCCTATTAAAAAACCAAACACACCAAAAAAGCCCACCCACACCACAAAAACCAAACGCAATCACTATCTGCTAGGAATGCAAGAGTGGTTGACTCTAAACAGACAAAACTGAAAGGAATTGTGAAAGCAAAGGATGCAACAGCTCCACAGTTCTGACCTTTAGAAGGACTCAGCTTTTCAGCAAACATGAATTCCTTTGTATTGGAGGTGAAATGGCAAATATTTCCTGTTATTAAGGAAGGTTTTGGATTACCTTCTCCTCACTCCAATGGAAGACTTCTGATAACAGTCTTTTTATTGTCATTGTGGTTAGTTAAGACTATCCTGAAGCTGTACTAAAAAGCAGATCACATTGCTGTTGGAAAGAACAATAAAATCGCACACATGGTCATCAAAATCACATTAAGCTTTTCTGATGGCGCAAACTATTTCAGGGCTCTGACAGCTAAGAATTTTTCCTCTCCTAATTTCAGGTAAAAACCAACAACCATAGAATATAAAAACTAATGACCTGCTGCTTTAAAGGTGAAGAGATCTGAAAATAAAGACTGAACTTTAACCCTTTGGTCCCACCACAACCAGAGCTCCCACAAATATCCCAGGCTTATGAATATAGCCTTCCTATCAGCTTAGGCTGGAAAGAGCCATTGGAATTTTTAACAAGGCTTTGAATCACAGAAAGGTTTTGTCTTTGGAGCTTTTCATTGATAATTCCACAACTGCAGAGTGTTGTTCCTTTATTCTCTATATACCACGTTTTCAGCTTCAGTGGTAATAGAGGATGCCATCTGCTTCATTATCATTCAAAGCAAGAGGTGGCCTCTGAGCAACCAAACACACTTTTTTGTGGTTCAGAGCAACAACTGATGTTACATGCAGACAGACCATAAAAAAAAGCACAGATAAGATGCAAAACCAGGACTCTCCAGTTTAATAAGCAAGCTAATACTCTGCACAGGTAGTCAGGTTCAAATTACTATTTTGTAGCCTCAATTTGTGATGTATTTGACCACGTGGGTATCATGCACATGTTTCTCTTTCAAAGCACCTCATTGTAACAAACCTTTACATTTTAAACATCGCTACTCACTGGGTCAGAAGAAATAGATCTGAACCTACAAGATACTCCACATTTGACCCTGATCCAGCAAAGCACCTGAGCAGCAGCTGAACTTTTAGCACAGAGTCCCTCTGAAGAGCCTCCTGGTCAGGATCAAAGCGCTGACGATATCTTAACATAAGAGAATAACCTCCCATCTAGTAAGTCATGGATGTGATTCTCACCTAAAACATTAATTAGCTCCACGATACTGTGTATGGCTAACTGGGGAGCAAGTTTAATATGCAATCACAGGAAAGAGATATCAAGAAGACCTTTGAGAAGTCACCAGAGTCATCAGCCTGTCCTCAGCAATGACATCATTAACCAAGATCAACTACAAAAACACATAGAAGAGAAAATAACTCATATAATGGGCTGCCAATAACAATTGTAAAAGGTTAGAAATGGAAAAACAGTACAAAAGGTATCTGATATGAGGAGGCAAGAAAAACAAAAATTAAAGAAAAAAGGAAAATAGCAAAGTGGTGTCCTGGTTTGTAGAGTGAGACTTCACAGAGAACCTATTTTAGTCTAACAGCAATAAAAAGGCAGCTTTAACTCAAAAATTTGCAGATGAGTTAGTTATATCTCCAGATAATTACACATGGCATACCCTGTGAATCAAGAAATAATTAAACACATTAAGTGACAACAATTGAGTTCTAGGAATACACTTGATCCCCTTGAGGCCCAATTTTCTCTGTTTTAATCCTGCTCACTTATTTCCACTTAAGTAATAGCTTTGCTTGCCTCTGGCTGAGCAAAGTTCAGGATTACGCCACTAATTAACTAGTGGCTCTGGGATTTCTAAGCCTACACAAAGTAATGAAGAGCTAAATTGACAAAGTGCCTTAAAAAGTCTATTATGCCTCTGATTTTTACTTCTTTGGAACAGGAATTACTTTCTTGGCTCATCTTAAGGCAAGAGATGATCACATAAATGTTTTCTCACTAATAAAAATTTCCTGACTTCCATACATGTAAGTTAGGCATGAATATGAATTACCAACTCCTTCATAAGCAAGATAGGGCAAGCAGCAGGTGAAAGTTCACCTGCAAGTAAAGCATCAATAGCATAGGTTTGGCAAATTCATTCTTCTTGTGTTGTACCATCACTCCTGTTCCCCCCCCCCCTTTTTTTTGCTGTTCAGTACACCTCTAGTGACGTTACACAAGAAAATTAATTTTACAGCCAATTCTTTATTCCTTATTAAGAAAAATACCTACAGTACCAAAAAACTTAAGAGTTTTGCCTGTGCAAGATCTAATACATACAAATACTACCTAACTCATGAGAATTGTTTTACTACAGGTTTTCAAAGATTACATGCACACTGTTTAATGCAAGAACATGACCCTGGAGAGAAAGCTTCCTATATTATGAAAGCATCTGCAAGGTAATCTTAATTCTTGTCTGAATTCCTACTCGTATGGACTGATTCAGGGAACTTACACACATCCTCCCACAAAATTTTAAGCCAAATCCTTTATGAATGTCTCCACTGACTGCAAATTTAGACTTCTGTGATCTAAACTGACGAATGCACCAATTTTGCATTTGCAGAATGATATTACCAAAGGCAGCCTAAGTGGAACTGGCTATCAGATACAATTCTTCCTTTCTGAGTAGAACAAAGCAAACTTCCCAAACACTTTAAGCATACCTCAAATTGTAACTGTAAAATGCACAAAAGCACTTTAATTTAAAATATATTCTGGTCACTTATAATGACACCTACTGTTACTAAAATCACAGCAAGCTGAACATTATATTTTGACCTAAATAAATATGCCAGAAATTGAAAAACACTTCAATGGCAAGCCTCACATCTTTCAGCATAATCCATCTTTGGTAAATTAAGTCAAAATACTGAAATTAACCCTTTTAGTAATCAACAAGTGATTATTCTTCTTTCAGGAGGTGTTATTTCTTCTTTTTCAGCAAGTATTACAGTTTTTTTCTGCTTAATATGAAGACAGCAAGCAGCTGGTGTAAAAGAAAAAGGTATTTAAAACCTTTTAGTATAAAAGCCAGAGTGGAGTACTGTGTGCATCATGGCATAAGTACTGAAAACATTTTTTGACAGCTAAAAATGCTATGGTTTTTGTAGTGCATTTCAGGTGTTTCAAATCATCCAGTTTCAGATTATTTGCAGTCTTCAAAGCTCTGATGATAAGAAGTGATACAGTTGGTGGAAACTTAAACCCCACCTGGACACATATTTTGTACTGCACACTACAATTTCCCTAAAACAGTTTGCCATTTCACATAAAAGAAAGATAACATATTTATTATGCTTGCTGCAGCTAAATTGCTTCATAAGTAAACTATTGCATTTGTGCCTTCTATATTATTCAATACAACAGTACCTTTTAATAGCAGTAACATTTAAGTGTCCTGCATCTGTCTTATGGGCCTGGATATCAGTCAAACTGAATCAGAAATTTCTTTGATAAGTGAAATAATAGACCTGATACTAGCTACTATTTCTGAAATATTTTCACATCACCTTGGTAGGAATTGGGGTGGATTTTTTTAAAGAAAAAAAAAAAAAAAAAAAACCAGACATACAAAATCAATAATTCTAAGAATAATATCACTAGAATATGTTGGTCCATTATGATCAACTGACATTGAATATTCAGAAAGTTCTGGATAAGTTCTGGATATCCTAATAAGCCATTATCAACTGAATCTCTCTTGATAAACAGACATTTTGAAAAGAAGAAACATAGTCATAAGAGCTTGTTATTTTTAGAAGTAAAGCTGAATGAGCCAATTCAGCTTAGCAAGAACACGGACTTAAAAACCTGTTTGTTTATCCTAAAGTATATTTCTACTGGAAAAAAGAGGAAAAATTACTTTTTTTGCCTTTTGCCCCCCAAACTTCTTTATTTAAACTCAAATTTACAAAGCATTATCTGTAAATTTCTGAACTGCATACTTGGAAATGTGTAGTTCTCTGGGTAGCTCACAGACAGAGGGAAACACCCCTTCCTGACCATAAAAGGTCCGAGTGCATGTTCTCAAGCGGAAAATGTGTGGGATCTTATTTACAAATGTATAAATACATGCCATTCCTTTGCGCTCACAGGCACAGTTGAAAGCGAGCCAGAAAAGGAAGTACTAGCAACTTGATCTGAGATTTCTATTACATTTCACCTAGCGTGGTATCACTTAGCCTATATTTTCATAAAAGTCTAATTATTTTAGTGAATTAAGCCACATAATATTCCCCAAATAAAGAAAAATACAAAGTGTATTTATAAGCATTTTTCAGTTTGCGCACCAAACTTCTATTTCTCTTCTTTCTTCCCCCAATACCTTCAGCCCCTCCTAAGGCAGGTACAGGAGACTGAGGAAAAAGGCCTGGGTCATCAGTACTGGATCCAGCAGCAGCCAAGAAAGAGATCTCACAGCAAGCACCTTTTCCCTCAGAAAGGGTTTCCTGCAGACGAGAATGTCTGGCAAGCAGCGTGCCACTGACAACTGTCCCCAGGGACACAAGTCCCTGCTGTTAATGCTGCCCATGAAGAACCAGGCTTGAACCACTGCAGGCTCTACTTAATAGGGTGATCCAATACTACTGAAGACAAATAAAAGATTTCAGCAGAGCATGCATTAGGCTGTTCATGACTTCAGAGTTCATTCCTCCTCTAGGAATCCATTAAAGGGAAAGAAAAAAAAAAAAATCCCACCAAAGCAAGACAACTAACAGTTCAATTGCTAGGCTATCTTTAAACATAGAAGGCAATCTTAAAAATGATTTCTTGTAAATCATCTCAAACACAAAAATGCTTACCAAAGAAGTTCCCAGGGTAAATTTAAAGCTGACTTTCAATTTTACAATTTAAACATAATTGTGCCATGTCATCAACATTAACTCTAGAACTGCAGAATTTAAAAATACTACCAGAAGCAAATAGCTGCTACTATCTAGTGCTTATCTTGTCACCTCTACCTGATGAGGTTAATGAGGATTATTGACTAAGTAGGTGTTATTTATTGTGTGTATAATAATCAGAACTTCAGAGCACAAAAGCCATCAGGGGTACTCAAGTTCTCTCTTTAATATACTTTTCTAAGAAAAAATATTTCTTTATCTTGGTTGCAGTCAAAAAACCACATTCCTAAATGCAGAACAGCATCCAAATGCTTACTCAAAAGAAACTAGAAAGGTACATTCAGGTGAAGCATCTGGTACTCTGAAGGATATGTTTTTCTTAATTTAAAAATAACCAAAAAACCCTAGAAAATATTTTGTTTAAGAAGAGAGGGGAGAGAAAGTCAATCATCATCATACACAAGGCAGGCAAAGATATCCCGTTACCTGTGAAACTGACTGGTAAACGTTCTTAAAAACAAAATCCAGGTTGGAAAGAGGGTAGTGAAAAGGATGGAAGACTAGCAACTCCTTTGCACAATCTAAATATTGTTGGCTACACTGAAGAACCTGCTTACTTCTAGGGCAGGTTCGCCTTCGACTGGGGAGCTGAAATAATCGTCAAGGACAATTTACTGTCATTATGATGCTCAGACAAACTTCTCTAGATCTAATGCAAAACAAACTTTCATACATGTACATGTCCTCCCCTCACGTGAACACAGCCTCCATGCTGCCTTCAGAAAGCTGCTATTTGCTGATGACAGTACTGATAAAGGGCTATTCATATAAATCAGTAACTAGACCTGTTCCTTTTGCAGGTTGGTAAGGTAGAAGAAATAGTCTCCGCTCCTCTTAGGCAGAGGCCTCATGGAGGAGCAGATTCTGGTCCTGAAGGTTTACAAACCAAAAAAAAAAAAGTCTATGGGAAGAAAACCAAGGCCAAAACAAACAGAACACCACTTGACACCATAACCTAATGCTCAGGAAAGAACACTTAAGAAAGTTTACTTCCCATTTTTACAGTCACCACCTGAATGACAACATCTTTTACTCATATTAACAATGATATACTTGAGTTGGAACATGGAAATGGCTTGCTCCTATGAAATTTATGGCCTCATCTCACTGCGGTTCCCATGACTCCCTGAGATCTGAGCACAAGATCCGAGCACAACACAAAGCAATTTCTCAGGGTCTTTCCCACGTGCAGAGCTGCTGCCTGTCCTACTGGGACAGAATTACACTGCTAAGGGGGAAAACCTGAATATTAAGAACCTGTGTCAAAAGCACAGACAACACATTATCACTGTACAAATCCATGGTGTACTCATATCTCATATACTGCTTGCCAATACTTTCTGATACTTGAAATACCAGCAGATACATACTTTATATGCATTTTTATTCATATTTCCTATACCCACACACATACATATGTGCGTATTTACTATAGACATACACACAAACACTGTGCAGGAAAACAACGTGGCAGATCCAAAGCCTGGAGCCAGTCTCAGGTGAGGCTCCACAGCAGCAGGTCAAATCTAAAAATCATAGGCAAAACAAAAGAACTAGATAATATTGAATAAAATGATCCAATAGTGTGTGCAAAGCAACCAAAAGAAGGTATTTATTTGGTACATGGTTAAACTTTCTCACGACTGGAAACTGTAGATAGCAAAAGTTTACAAGGTTTCAAAAAGCTATTGGGCTACCGAACCCCAAAATTCTGCTTGCATCTTAAAAAAAATAAATAAATAAATCTGAATACTAAAATGCTAGAAGGCAGGAGAGTAGATCAGGGAATCATCATTACATTCCTTAACGGGTACTGTCAGACACAACATATTGAGCTAACTAGACCTTTCAATTTGCCTGGAATGGCTGCTATTACCTTCTAGATATTTCTCAGGGAGTTGCCTTGGCACACGGGCTACATTACTAGTGCTTTCTTTTAATCTACAGTATTGTAGATCACAGCATTACACTTAACCTTATCTCTTCCTTTTGGCCTCATTACCATTGATGATATTCAAAATGCACATATTATTCCATATCTTTAATTACCTCTCCTTGCCTACCTTTAATAAAATTGTTTCATCTCAAATACAAAGCACTTCTTTTTGAGTACGATCAAGAATAATTTTCTTGAATGCTCCTCAGCCTAATATTTCGTAAGCTAATTAACCCTTAAAGATATAAAGTTTTAAATATTTAAAAATTTCCAGATTTAGAAGGTAAGTCGGTAACTCTTAACTGAAATTTTCTTGGTAAAGAGCAGTCACGTCTGAGTGAGCTTTGCAATTGTTCTACCCATAACTCTGTTTTGTTTCTCTTCTCTCGCTTTAAGATTTCAGCCATGCTTTCAAACCCCAGTGCCACAATTGCTACAGCTTCTCTTCCTACGGTTTCCAAACGTTAAAAATGAAACAGACATTTAGTCACATTTTTCATGTAAAGATCCCAAACAATACTAATATGTATCCAAAGTTGTGTAAGACTGGGCAACAGAATGATAACTACATGCTTACAAATCCAAATGGGGGATAATCAAACAGAAAATAGTTAATTAGTGGCTGCTCTAAACCAAAGGTATTATTGCAGAGCAAGGAAATTAAGTGTTTAGCAAGGAATTTATGGGGACCAAGAGCCATTCTCTGATTTGAATTTGGTCAAAGCAGTGTATTACGCCTGCAGCAAGTGATAGGTGATCTCAGTCATTATCTCAACCCTCCAGTATGAGTAGGGGGAGAAGAAAAGACAGAAGAAAACTAACAGCAAAAAAACTACAATTACAGGTGCACCATCATATCACATTCAGTACCAATACAGATGGAAGACTACCACACTGTCTCCAAACCCCTTCATCTAACACTTTATTTTTCTTTGAAAGCCTACACAAGTAGTGGTTAAACCTTACTTCAGGCAAATTATAAGAACAGACCAGGATAAATAGCTAGACCTTGTGCTTTTAGTTGCTTATGCTTTATTACTACCTGAATGATGCCATGACACTGAGAAATATAACTGACGTGCTATACTGATAGACTGTCATTAAGTGAAGACCCTGGCAATATTTTTGCATCAAGGAAGCGATAAAAAGGTCTTCTAGATTCATGATCCTGGAAGATTTCTGCAGGTACTTCAAGAAAGTTGTTAACGCTGTCTAAAGCCTAATATACACACAGCTACAGCTTGAAGAGTTATAAAACAACTGTTGGAGGTGGCATTATCATCATTAAGTAACCCTCTGTAGTTAGAGTAAGATGTTAAAATTTTAAAATGAGGTCTTTAAGTAATTCATGTATATGCAAGAAAGCTACGGAAAGAAAAATACATCACACCAAGCCTGAGAAATTAACAACATATAATATTTTTTCACTGTAAGAAAGATGATGAGGTATTCGAAGCAATTTAGAGAGTTATTTTCTGGACACAATCTCTTTGAATGTAATATTGCTTATTTGAACTGGTATTTTTAAATAGACATTTGAAGAAGTATGGAAAAAAACGTGCCCAGAACCAATAAACTGGGTACACTTTTATAAAAGAAAGAAAATTCAGGAAAGCTGAATTACATACAGAATACTTCAGTTCTGGAAGGGAAGGAAATTCCAGAGCAGCAAGAATTTTAAGACCAGGGCACCCATCTTAAAAGAAAAACACAAACATAATTGTCAGAGAATGAAAGCAGATTCTTTGAGTTGGATCTCGTTTGCTTAAAGACATTCTTAAATTTTGTATAATATTATTACTTTTGCCTTGCTTCTGTCACTTTCATTTGAAGACAGTATTTGTGGAACCACAAAAGACAGCATCTTAGTAGCATCTCTTCCTACACTGCAGAGAAAGGACCTGTTTACATTACCTAGATGAAAACTGTCACATCTTTCATGGAAAAGATCCAGAGAAAAATTATTTGACAATATGGCAAACATTTTATATCAGACAGTGTTTCTTTTTTGGGGGTGGGGGGTTAGACCGTGTTCTAGTTTTGATCTGATCATTGCAATTCTTTTCTAATAAGCTTTCCTATGGAGTTTCTCTACTGTTTGCTACAAAAGATAGCAGTAACACAAAAACCTTGGTCCTTTGAGCAAACGATCCCATTATGTTTATGGTGTGTTCTTTGTAACCAAGTGATCTTGAAGTGAAGGACTGATTTGGTTTTGGTTGGATTATTTTTTTTTTGTTCATTTTGCAGGAGCTGTATCACAGACCACTCCAGCTACATGCAAGATCCTTCCCTCTAGCCCTTCTCTAACTGTGACAGAAAGCAGATGCTAGCTGAGCACTGAAAGCCTCATGTTGACCATTGTAACTTTTATTTCTGCAAAAGATGATTCCAGGGGCTCCAGGGCTGTTCCGACATCCAAAGCTCCTCATCCTCCTGCTTTCTCCATCCACAGGTAAATCCACATCTAACCATTTCTGACTGAAATCTTTTTGGCAGGTGCAAGCTGCTGACCTTTCCACTCAAAAATACACACTGTAACCTGTGTTGATATCCTGTCTGGATCACACCCTTTTCCCTTAGGGCTCAGTTTAGTTAAAAAAAAACAACCCCCCCCCCACAAAAAAAAAAAAAAAAAAAAAAAAAAAAACGCAGAATTCATTAAGACTAAAGCCACTGTTTTTCCAACAGCCTCAAAATGGTTCCCCTTGCATTTCTTTTATTTCATTTTCCTTCTCCCATCACCATACCACAGGAATGCACTTGTTTTCCACTACTCCCTCTTTAACCAAACCACCCACGGACTTTATAGTCATTTGGCACATCACAATCAGGACACAGCTTTCAATCACAAATGAATTCAGGCTCAAATTTGCCCTTCTTTTGAGTGATCCTAATTTAAATTAAAAAAAACAATAAATAAAAAAGAATGAGAACTTTCTATTAGATGCTCCTGTTACTTTTGAAAAAAGCCACTTTTAAGATATAATACAGGGAATTAGACCAACTGGCTGTCTATGTATCTAAAAACTCAAGTGTACTGTGCCTATCAGGATACCAATGCAATGGACACTCAAAACTCACTTTGACAAAACAGCTATTGTTAAAATTTTCAGTAAGTGACTAGCTTAGTGGACCTTCTCATGAACTTTCCTGCACTGTACAAATAGCAATTATTTCTTTCCACGAAGACTGCCTCCCCGTGGTTTATAAACATAGGCACTTTTAACTGTAAACACAACTCTTGAAAGAGGGCATAACATTATGTTCCTCCTATCTGGAGTGTTTTTAAGAACACACAGGAAAAAAAAATTACTGCTTACCAGTATGATGTCTAACATGAGCTCTCAGCAGAGCGCCTCAACCAATATGAATACTTAAAAGTTAAGGGAAAGAAAGAAAGGAAAGGGTCTTGGTGGCAATCTTGTTTCCGAGGAGAAACATTTCAGGCATTATGAAATCATTCTTTCCAAAAGTGCCAGGAATAACAAAAACAAAATACGGTTGCACTGAATCTATCTTGGCACCAAGGTGCCATTGCGCAGTTTGTTACGTTCTCTCTTCTTGCTTTAAGGATCAAGTTCCCAGTGGCAACATAAGTATGTGCCAGAAAAGAAAGTATATTGAGAATTTTCAGAGACACACACATGATTTTTCCATAGCCATTAAGTTTCATTTTTTAAATACTTTTATCTCAATTTTTAAAATTATTATCATTTGGTCTCATTTAAAGTAATGAAAATTACTGGTACAAAGCTGCCTCTTGAAACCACACTTACTAGCCACACAAAAAAGACGACATTCGAAAGGCCATGTCTGACATTTTGATTTTGGTGCACAAGGAGAAAACAGAGAAAAACAAGAGATTGGTTATGTTGAGAATCCAATACTGATAACAGGCCTAAGAATCTGCTGCTTTTATCCGTACTTCATCAGACATAGAAATGCTTATATGGCATTGCAGAATGTTTTAGCATGAAAAACTATCACAGCTGAAAGTATTGTTTTCTCTCTTCGCTCCCTGGATATGAACTCATATTAACATAAAGTGAGAGAGAAAATGGCACAGTATTCACGTCTTTCTCTGAAAAAGCAAACCTCCACTCACATTGATCATTATGGGCTAACAACAAAAATACAAAGCCAATGACTTACCAATATTGCTTTGTAACAAGCCAGCCTCAGGACATAGTTACTGATGCATTAGAAGCTTGCCTACCAGAAGTTCAGCTGAATGACAATAAAGACCTACCTGTTTGAACAACCACCACCACCACCACCACATACATCCCATATTTTGTGGAACGACACCTCAAAAAGAGCTCTCAGTCATGCCGTAGAAAGACATACCAAGCCAGTATATTGCAGTGATTATGAAAATAAGATTGCAGTCTTTGCTGTTTACAGCTTCATCTCTTGATTGTAACAGTGAAAAATCTTCCAAACCCCCCTTTTCAATACCTTTACATGATGTAAAAATCTGGTGATATCTATCTAACAGACTTATAAAATAAGATAGTCATGCACAACAGTATGAAAAAAAAAATTAACCACATTTGGTAATCATCAAAGAAGAGTTACTGTGCTGGAGCCCTTTAATTCAGCCTTTACTACAGAAAGAAAAAAGATACACAGAAAGACAGTTTCTATGCAGTGCACTTTACTGCTAACAACTTTTTTTTTTCCCTATAGATGCCTTTCAACACTGATTTCCTTTTCACTTTTCTGTCTTCATCTCTCAACGTATACCTCTTCTCTATGTTATAATACATCCAGCTTTGTTCAACTATTCTGTGAACTGTGGAAAAGACCATTTCTCCCTTAGCATAAAGGCAGAAACATTTTTTTTATTACAGTTCTTATCGAATTATTTTTATAATCTTATTTAAACAGCACAGATTCCCATATCTGTCCATCAATATTTTACTGTAAATGGGGCAAAAGTCCTGGTTTTCTACATACAGTTTGGATTCCTTAGCTTAGGAAAGGCACTGAGAGAGAGAACTATAAAAGAAAACAATACTCAAAATATGAAAGTATGATGAGCTTTTATCTTTCAAATATTACATTCCATAAATAAACTTTATTACACTCCAACCATTATTAATTTTTTTTTTCAGATAAGAAAGCAATTCACATGCAGTAAATGATTTTTATAGCTCGACAGGCACAACCACCATAGCTAACATGAATACAATTGCTGAACTTAATTTCAAATTTTATCGACATTATCAAAAGCCTGAAAAAGAAGTCATCTTGCTAGATGTTTCTGTTTTCCAAGCTTTGCATTAATGACAACAGCTTGGTCTTACAGATATGCACCATGTAATTTTTTCCTAGTAACTTGATTCAATCACTTCTCAACTTCAGCGGAATTACTCATACACAGTGAAAACTTTGGGTACCTCACTGAACAACTCCTCAATATAACTTTGCATCTTTTACACCTACCCAGTACTGCCAGTGGGGAATTTTAGGGATTAGAGCCAGTCAGCTAGTAACACATTATTTATAAGGAAGTATTCATAGTTAAGGAAACAGTAAACACAATAAATCGCTAATATGTAGAATACCATGCACTACAGTAAGCAGCAAGTTTAGAAATGTCTTTATATTGAGGATTTGACTAAAGCAGGGGCAGGAGTTAACAAAATGACATCTATTACTAAAAATATTAAGTACTTTACAAAATGTCTTTTAGGGTAGACTTCGAGCTTGAAAACAATGAGTACTCTGCAAAATGATGATGGAAAGGAGGAAATATAACTGAAAAAACAGATACTTGTGACTCAAAACTAACATCATTATATTGTAGCTGTCCCTGAAGTCTTAAGCCAGCCAAGGGAACGTAGTAGAGACAATAATAATTAAAAAAAAAAAAAAAAAAAATATAAGTGGTGTGACTCATTTATAACACCATTAACTTAAAAAAAAAAAAAAACATACTCCAGAGTTGACTTCTAAGATCCTGAAGAAGGTCAGCATGACAGGACTCAGAAATCAATAGCTACTCTATTCTGTATTCAGTAGCAACATCTGGGTGCACATGCACATTCCAAAACCAGATGGCGTGAACCAGCTGCAGCCACACAGATGAGACATTATCCCTCTGCGGAGTGTATCGGCCACATCCAAGCTGCATGTTGGGCTATGATCCACATGTTAACAGCCCCTATTGCCTGGCAGTAAATGAATGTAAGAACTACTGACATGTGGAAGAGCAGGGAAGACTCCTTTCTTCCCAAACCTGAGAAAATGAAAGTGAAATGTAAAGATTATTTTTCATGTTACCTAGCATTATCTGATCTTCACATACAAGATTACTATTTAAACTATACACTGTTTCATTTATTGAATATTTGGGAACCTGTTTAACAGACTGCTAATGCACTTTTAATACAGCTGGAATCATCTTAGCTCCAATATTCACCACTGCTTGCCCAAGCCAATTCACAACATGAGACTCTGGCTTTTTAAAAAGCTAGAGAACATATTCTCATCTGAAATGCAAATACTGAACATAAAGTTTGCCAAATACTTCCTGAAAGTGAAAAAATCTGAACAAGTCAATCTAGCCCAAGAATATACCTCAATAAACAGTTAGAACAAACATACATTAAGCATCCACATACATAAAAGTGTCAGAATAAACCACATACAAGTGCACGTAACTATAAATTTGAGTCATTAAAGACCATCTATTAAGCAACTGCTGCTAGAAATAAATGTTCTGCTGTTAAAATTGTCTATAAGAAAACTAAGCCTCTATTCTACAGCAAGATATTTTAAACTGTTGCAGATGAATCAGAACCATTAACAAGATTTGGGGTTTTTTCAACAATCAGCAAGAGAAATCAGCTTTATGCAAGGGCATTGATCCAGCCCTGAAACAGAATTCTTAACGATATTGTTGTAGATTCTCAAACTTAATCTCAAAGAGAAGCTACAGATCCTGTAAAACTAGCAGACAGTGTTAGATATACTACAGGCACACCATGGGTTTCTTTCCCTAATGCAAAGAACTAACCAGGTCCAAATTTTGGTAATTATGTTAAAAGCAGTAACAATACTGAAACATATCACAACTGTTTCATTTGGTATTACCACTATGCAGTACCTTCATGTGCATCTTGACTAATGAGGCCAATCAGAGTTTTGCAAGATAAGCCAAGCACGTGCTTTAGAAACATGCTTATATTTCTACTTGACAACTATACAAAACCATCTTTTCCCCCACAAGCAGTAAGATGATTTTGCAAATCAGGTAGATATTTACATAACAGAGCTCTCTTTACTGGTTACACTCATTTTACCGAGGTGTGGCACTCTTTAGGTGTTAGGTAAGATGGAAGATGATCTCAATGGTCTCTCTTGAGAGGTTAGTGAGCTTCAAAAACTCTCTGCCAGCCCTGTTTGGACTCAGCCTAGGTCACCCACTTCTCCACAAACATACTGCTTCTTGCAGGTACTGAGAACAGATATAAAATAAAGATCTCCAATGAAGAAACAAAAAAGATGGCTGTTCTCAACATCTTATGACAACCTTTATAAAGGACCTTATGAGAACAGGTAATGATCACTGAAAGACTCTACTGGCAAAGACCATAGCAGTAATGATACTGTTCATTCAATCTCCACTTCAGAAGAAATAACTACAAGGCTGCATTAGCACTGAAGTACCTTATGAATTCCTATACCAGCAAGTACTATGAGAAATAGAATGAGTGCTTAGCAGAAATTTTTAGAGTATTTCATGTTTTAGACTCTGGTCTGACTATAGATATGCAGTGCTCCCGGGGGCCGAGTATTTCTGAATGACACAAAGAAAAGAAAGCAGGTCCAACAAGAATGCTTAGCCCTATTTTTAAAAGTAGCATTTAGGTAAGATCATATACAACAGTTTCATCTCCTTGTCTAGAAATCACGTTTGTTTTGGAGCCATTACTTGTTAGCTCTCAATTACAAGGCTTTACTCCACTTTCAGGTCCACTATAGTCACACCAGCAACAGAAATGTTTGCAGGTACAGGTCTCCTGTGTAACAACAGGCACTAAGCAGTAAGACACTGAAGTCTTGGGGTATTAAGATAGACAACTTCCCAAAACTGTATTTTTAAAACAAAAATTGCTAGCGATATAAATGCAAACCTTTTACAATCGACACTGTACAATGCAACATAAGTTTGAATCGCTTTCTGAAGGACTTCTTCAAATACTGTATAATCACACATATACACTTGCCAAGTAACAACTATTATTTTCACAGGCACAGTATCAAGCATCTAAAAGATGAGTCAACAGCTCATTATTTAGCACTGTATATACAACTAGGTAGCTTCACCCATGTACAGTTAATTACAACTAACTCCAAACCTGCGCTGAGTAAAGTTATTTTCATTCTGAAATGATCTGCAGATTTTAGTGCATGAAGAGTTACAAAAGGTAGTTGAAGTTGCACTGGTAATAGCAAAGCTGAGCAATCACATCTCATAAGAAGACAAGCACCCCACAGTAGCTAACACCAACGCCCCTTCCCCAAACTTGAGAAAATTGCCCATACATAAGCTTACATTTACATTGAAGCATATAAATAACCTGCAGAATGTATTTTCATGTGTAAAAGTATTAGTTATCCCCTTTTCCATTCCACTCTTTCAGTACTCTCCAACAAATGATGAAATGAGTCACAAGGGTCTTGTGCGTTGACGCACCATAGATATAACGTTCAACGCTTCAATTTGGCCCGACAGACGTTTCTGTGACTAGCGCGGTTTAGTTTGGATCCCAGTCGCTGCTGTTCTGTGCAAACGTATTTATATGAACAGAGCAGAGAGCCAAAACGGTTGCTTTGTAATTAGTTCAGGCATGTTTGAATCCAGAAGGGAAACTCTTTTAGTTTATTTTCCCCGGGAACGCTACAAAGTTCCACTATGGCTTTACAGGGTAACCATGCAGATTAAGAATGGCCCCTCATTCACCTAGAGAAAGATCAAATTATACTCCTGAATTGTTCTCCTGTTTCTCAGCTTTACTCTGAATGCACTGAAATGTTTGAAAACACCGTTTCTGAGAATTTGTCATCTATAGTGTCAAAGGCATTCCTGGCAGAAAAAGAAAGTCTTGTTTAGGGCAAAATTCAGTCAAGATGACTGTAAAACCTAACCCACACCTTTGAATTTGGACTGAATATCCATCACTTAAACATCTTGTAAATGACCCAATTTGTTTACACGGCCCTGTAGCTTTTTATGACTTTTCCATAAAGAAGTTATTACATCCATTCCTTTTATTTTGTTTTAGAGCATTTGAATGAGCCCCAGAACCACAAGCAAGTGAAACAGACTCTCTGCAGATGGAAGTGGCCTCATATAACTCACCACTACCGGTGAAATAGTCAGAACAACACTTTCAGTTTGGAAATGCCATACCTTCACACACAGCAAAAGAATTTCCTGCGCCATATGTCTTTTTTAATGGTTAACTATTGTATAAAACGAGTGCTGGTTTCCTCTCAATCAGAGGAGGAACCTGGAACCCCTAGGACTCGTGCCTCTGATTGTTTTGACCAAGTGGGAAGGCAGTCAGATGGTTACGCATTGAAGTACACCAAGGGGGAAAAAATATTTAAAAACAAAAAACCTCCAACTTTTCAGATACTCTAGTTGCTACCATGCAATGGCTCATCCAACAAATCTGCCCAAATAACAGTTTAATAAAAGACTGGACAACTGAATTTTCGGGAAAAGACTATAGCTAAAGATATTTAAAATAAGCAATATTATCCATTATTTCATAAATCTCTTCCAGCAAAATAATTTTCCCCGCTTCATGCGCTTTTAAACAAATGATGCTTTAAAAGTGGCATAGAGAGATTAACAGCTACTGACTGACATGGAAGGTGCGGTAAAAGTGTGACCAAGATCATTTTTCCAGTGTACGATACTCTTCAAATATAACATTCCCTGGTATTTTACACCTGGACTTTTCCTTCACAGAAAATTACAACTTTGCTGGTATGTGCCAAACTCAGTAACGGTTTAAAGATGTAGAATATCAAAACTACAAAAAAGGCACCACTACTTTACCTTTTACTGCCTGAACCTAGTTTAAAGCCCATTTCTCAGATTACAGGACCAATTCCCTAATTAATTACTGCAGCATCTAACCTCCCACGTCCCCACCTTCTTACATAATTTATTGCCAATTGATAATAGGAATATTACAGCAAAAGCAATGCAAAAAGGAATTAAAAGTACAGGAAACACAAGCAGCATTATTTCCTTTTCCCAAGACATTCTTTGCTTTTTCTAAGACAGATTTAATATTTCAAGAAAAGTCACATAAGGGCAAAAAGGGAGTTTAAATCCAGCACTCAGAGTTATCACCAGCTTTGCCAGTTATCACCAGACATTTGCTGAAAGCTTGGAAGACCTCCCCTTGCTTTCCTTCAGGAGAATTGTAGTATCGCAGGTAATGTAAAAAGATAGCTATCCAACTAACAACTCTGCTCATCTACAAAACAGAGTAGTAAAAAATTCAAACCAAAGACTTCTACTTCCAGCCACAGTGCTGGCAAGGTGTGTGACCAGAAGAAAGCATCTGCCTCCCTGCCACAGCCTGGTCCTTCACATGGCATTATTCATTACCAGTGCATACCCTGCACTTCATGTAAAGGAATCAGTACAACCGTGCTCAAACTGAGCCATGCCTGAATACTATTTTAATGCAGTTAATAATCAGTTTTAACAAACTGAAGGAGATATTTCAGTGTTTAGGGTTTTCAGGGAGTAGAGGAATCGAGTTGCTCTTTGCCCTAGAAGAACCTCCTTAAAGCATCTGTGTTTATAATGATACCTTGAATGAATCTACCATAAAGCACAAGATTAATAAATAATTTATGAGGATTAATTCCCAAAAATGCACGTTGCCACTGAAAAAGAACCACAGATAAGGTCTTACTGGTTACTCCCTTGCAACTAACCCATTCTCACAGCTATAAAACGATGCCACTACATGGTAAACAACCTTTGAACATTTTCTTATTTCATGTGCAAATGCTTCTTCTGCCTGGATTGTGTTGAGCTGCAGTACATGGGAGGTTAATTCATATTGTCTTTCCCCAGCCCCAAATACCTGCATATGAAAATGTCAGTAAAAAAAAAAAAAAAAAAAAAAACAAACAAAAAATAAAACCAAGAAGGCAGCAACTAGCACTGTGAACATCTTCACTGCAGAGTTAGTGTGTAGTATAGTCTCAAAATAGCCCAGCTTGAACGAGAACAGCCACACAGGGTAATAATAACGCAGCAGCTCAAAGAGACTGAACTAAACAGCTCACGAGTTCTTTTAACTTGAGTTGCAGCCAGCTCACCTGACAGTCTAGTCGGCGAAGGTAAAAGCACATTGACACAAGTTGAGAGGTGGCACGCACTCGCAGGACTTCAGAGGAATCCACAGTGAAAAAAAGCCAAGCAGCCTACGAGCCCAGTGCAAATGTACCATCATGCCTATGCAAGGTGAGTGTCAAAGTCCAAAATTGTGGGCACGCTTAACAAAGATGGAGTACCTGGAATAGAACTAATTGAACTCTCAAGAAATCTGGGCCTCGCTAACCCTAACGCAGAAGGCCTGCAGGAGACAAAGGAATTAGTTGGGCTCTCTCTTTTCATTTACATTAGTTTTCTAATAGTTCTTACACTCTCTGCGTATATGAGAGTGTGTGTCAAGAGTCCTGCTTTGTCTCACCCAGCCCAATAACTTCTGTAGAAACTGATTAGGTTATGAAAACGTGTAGAGGTGCTATTGTACACATGCTCTGTAAGATGGGGTAGCTTCACATAAAAGAAAACTGCTTAGCATGCTGTAGGGTCATGAAATTAAGCACAAATAACCCAATGTAACAGGGGGTATATGTATATAAAATCTCAGTAGAAGGATGTCGAGACAAGATCAGAAGACAGATGAACCCTTAGACTAGGATGTCTATGGATGGAGGCATGAATAAGTTTTCCTGGCATTTCCACCTTAAAATAACATCCTACAATTTAATGAAGCATCTAGATAACACAAATTTATCTTTCAGCTTCACAGTAGCACATTTTGAATTTTCCCTCACCTACCTGAACAAAAGCATTTCACATTCAAACACAAACTGCAAAAGTTTTCCCCAAAAGGGAATGACAGGGCTGAGTAAGTTTTAATGCACGATTAATTTCTCAGAAACTCTGAAACAACTAAGCACTCATACAGAGACCTAAGTGCTACTAAAATAACTGCATTTCTATGTTAGCTCTATTCATTTTCTGTTGTGTAGCTTTTTCTAAGTCCCACAGGTTTATGCTGAAAGATGACTTACGTACAGGCCAACTCCTAAGACGCTTACACACCGTGAAGCGTGTTTTCCATGGCACGCACTTTGTGACTAAAAAGCAAAGACATGATTCTCCGGTAAAGCCAAGAGCTATCTATAAAGCAATTGAAGAGGCTCATTTCCAGCTAAGGGAAGTGGGCTTGCACAGTGCATCCTCTTTCTAGTAATCGAGAACTGCCAGACACAGCAAAAACCAAAAGCAGAAACTACCCAACAGCAACAAAAAACCCCAAAACCACTCTGCTATAATGCACAACCACTGCTGTACGATGCAAACCAGTACTTTGCTATTACATGTTGACTATGTAATAATTAGATTCAAAGGGTTTGGATAAAGTTGTAAGATATAAAAGACATTACGTTTATGTGAAGACAAAGTTCAACATAAGCCCTTTGGTAGTATAGCGGTCAGTTTCTCAAGGTATGCCCTGTGCTTCTTCCCCATTATAAAACTCTGTATTTAACTGAAAAACAACCTAAAAAAATTCAAATGACGTGTCACAAAGGTTTAAAGTTTGATTTGCAAACCTAATAAGAACTAGTGACCGCAAAAATAATATTTTACATGCTTATCCCTTAAATTCCATTCAAGATAGTTAACAAAGATACAGGAAGGCTGGAATGCTGACATATCTGGGACAAGTAGCAAATGGTCTGTGCTTTAAAACCCCTTACTTTTACCTAACAGAAGAAACTGAGAGAAGCAGCAGGACTAAGGAGAAGTCCTAAGCAGCACTCTGCTGAGTAGCAGATAATGTGCCAGAAATCAACTAAAGGCAAAACCCCTTTTTTAAAACTTTCTTCCACTGCAATTTATTGCAGTGCTGAAGAACTTCTCTAACTTGCCAGAATCTTTTGCTTAAATTCAAAAGAGGACATGGTGCAATTCTTCACTCTCCAGGAAAAGGGCTTTAAAACATTTCAAAACAAGTCTTGGACTAAACAGAAATAGATTAAGCTTCAGAAAAATTGCATCACTATCAAGTTTCCCTTTAGATGACACGTGCTTGTATTTTATACTTCCTTCTCTTCTCAAAATGAAGAAAATTTCTGCTACCCAGCAGTAGTCAACAGACGGTACTGGCACTGACCAATTCAACAAGTGTCAGCAAAGGTGGTACCGGTTCCCACTGCTTTGGAGTATGTTGGTTTATCAGAGACAATTTTGCAGTCAAACGACTGCACTCAAGAAAAACCACTGACATACCCATCTGCAAGGATTCGATGTGCTGCATCACTTGGACATCTACACCTTCTTTCAGGTGTTCAGCCCAAGTTAAATAAACTTAATCAGAAACTCTACATTGGGATGCTGTCCCCGTCCCTGAATAAGCTAGAAGCTCCCTTTGGAGAAACACAAACCGAGAAATCCTCTAGGTAGTTGTGAGGAGGCGTGCGAGGTCACGCACACGCCGAGGGGACAAGAGAAGCTCCCTCTGGCACTTCAGCTACTCGCTCAGTTCCAGCTGCATCCACCAACTTTTCCCAAGGATGGCCTGAAATACATGAGTCTCAAACTCCAGCTCAAGGGCTCCTGTTCTGCTTGGGGTTTCTTTTAAAGCAACATAAATCTTGCCTGTTTCAAAAGATTTAAGAAATACGTTATGAAGTGATCAATTAGTGAAACTTATTATCAAGAGTTTCTATTCCTGCAGGGGAAGAAAAAGAACCCACTTAATAAGAAATTAAGATCTATCAAAAGGTAGACCATCACCAGTACATTACCTGGTGTGTGCAGTGGTGCAGAACTGACAGAAATCAAACAAGTGCTTTGGTTTACTTACTTCAGCAACTATTTACCGCTGTTCATTCACACTTTTACCTTACTGCAGGAACACTAATATTTCCAATTAGTTGGCCCTGGTGAGTTGCTAACTGACCTCAGTTTCTCGGTCTTCTGAAGTCATTCATTACTACATTTTAAATGTATGTGCCACATAAGCTATACACTTCGCTGCTTATGGCACCCAATAGTAGTTTTCACAGTCTTCTATAAAGACATCCTCATATTTCTCATAGAAATTGTAACAGCTAATAGCTTAGCAAAATTACTTTAATCATTTATCACTTCTTGTCCTAAGACAGCCAAGAAAACAGAACTTAAATTCTCCTCCCATTTCACGTTGCAATCAAATCTAGATTAAACTAGTAATATCACATAAGCAGGTGCACTTAGACCAGAATTAAGTCATTAGAATTGTCATTCACATTACTCAATCCATCAATAGCTCCCTCATACATTGTTGAAACAACAGAAACAGGATGAAGATACTCCATAAAAGTAGTCTTCAAAAGCAGATGGAAAAGTAGCAAGAACTATAATATAAAGACGACCTAAACAAACCATCCAAGTAATCAAATTCAACATGCAAGAGATTGAGTTTTGCTCCTCAAAAGAAACTGTGATTGATTTTTCTTCACTCTACTTCAGTATGGAAAAATGGTAATAAATACATCAGACAATCATCAGAGAAATGATAAAGCCACCTACGTATGAAAAACCCTTCAAAGTATAATCTGTTTTTCAACATGACAAAGAATTGTGGAAATGAAATCCATCCAGATAAGTGGGAGCCATCACTACACACACCACTGACTGCTACTTCAGTTTCCAGAAAATGATTGCATGAACTTCTTTGATCCTCCAGATGAATAGTTACTCAGTTGAATTACAAATAAAAACATTAAAGATAAATATGAATTTTTCAAGGAAATCACATAAAACCCATTACTGTCAAGCAGAGTTTACAAATAAAACCTGTTCTTAAAGAAAAATCTGACTGTAACAGAGGGCCAATACAAACAAGGAGGTAGTTTTAAGTGGTTTCAAACGGAGCTATGCTGGCCCCACAACAACCATCACACTGAATTCCTAGGAGGTAGCAGCAAAATAACACGTTCTAAGAATATCTAACACTTACAATTACAAAGAAATATTTACACTAGGAAATCGCCACCTAAAATGACACTCACTATGCAGCAGAAACAAGAGAACTCCTTATGTCTGTTTAGTAAATAAATCCAGTCAAACTGTAATTTTGAAGTTAATAATAATTTAGCTAATAAATAAATAAAAAACAATTACGAAAAAATAAATCCTTACGCACATGCTCACCCTTTGTAGCACAAGCAGTCCCACTGATTTCATAACTGGTCACAGAAACCTTCAGTATCACCTTGAAGCAACAGCTACTGCACCCAGTGTGCAGCTGAGTTAACACTGTAATCCATTCTACTGCAAAACTTCTTGGCCATTTAGCAGTTTCACAAGTAGAGGACAGAATTTTTATTTGTAGACTGTGTTAGTGAAAAATCTCCCTCTCTCCTGACCAAAGATTATTTGGCATGCGAACAGCAATATCTCATTCTCATACTCCAGGGAGTTTTAACCTGCCTCTAGCTAAAAGCTATACAATCTTCAGATTGCAGCAGAGTGTAAAAATCACTCTAATTAAATCAAGTAAGAACTGGTTTGACCAGTGTTACTGATCCCCCAAATAATTAAAATCAGTTAAGAAAAGTCAGGGGTTGGTACTTAACTGTACCTAAACTTGTGCTAATTTTTAAAATAAGCTTTGCAATTGAACCACTAGAAAGCAAACTTCAAGTAAGTTACAAGAAGAACCTGGACTGTTGTAAGCATAAACTGCCACGGAACACAGTTTCAGGGCACTTTATTAAAAAAAAATAAAAAAATTATCTTGGCTTTGCATGTGTTCTAAGAGGTAGTGACTGTATCTTAGAGCATGCCAAATTGCATTGCAAACCAGCTGCAGCCTGACCTAAGGCAGCTGCATTTCTGATACACGTGAACAGAATCTAGTTTGTGTTGTCACATATACTTATACCTATTTACATCAGTTTTGCTTCTACACCGTATGATCTACTGTTCACACTTTATTGTTGCGCTCCCATTGTTGGACCCTGGTGGCCCTTCAGGGCCCAGCTGCGTTATCCTGTAACAAACCTCTTAGGGCAGACTGACAGCGTCGCAGGTTTCTTTCCAGTCCTGGCAAAGTTAAAGCAAAGCAATGGTCATTCTCTGTGTGTCGATATGCTTCATATGCACACCATGCAAATTTAACAGAAGGCGGCATAACAGCATGGGACTCTAGTATATTAGCGCCAAGTCCATTTTGTCACAAACTGGTGCCCTAAAGCCTCTAAACGCCAGGTAAGCTGGGAAGGCGTAGAAAGTGAGTGATTTCTTTTCTCACACAGAGCAGATAATTTCCTGTACTGTGCACAGAGTCTGATTGGTTTCCTGTCAGCATAGCCGGGTCTCCGAGTCTTTTGATCACTTTCCTCTGGCCCTTCACAGTTGCTCTGATTAGAGATTGATCCCCGTGCTGCTCTTTGATCAGCAGCTCTGGCAGTCCGCAGGTGCCATATATCATCACATTAGCAGGCCACAGCACTATTAATGTCCCCCTGCTAAATTTGCAAGTGGAGGGCATATTCTAGTTGCTCACAGAGGTCTCTGAAACTTTGCTTTCTATTAAAAGATATGACGTAGAATACTTTTATCTGGGGAGTCCCAAGTTCAAAGTTGAGAGAATTGAATTAGCCTTGAATCTGCGTTTCTGCTTTATTTCATTACAGTTCAGAGAGTTTTGGGAGCTCCCAGCTTAGCCTTTTGTGTTGGTTTGTGCCCAGGGAGAAAGCTTGTTCTAACTGACAGGAAAAGTACTAAGTTTTTCAAAGCCCCCTCCCCACCCCCCCCATTAAGCACCAGGGTTTCCATGAATGCACACTAACAGCCTGAAGTTTAGATACTCTACGCAAAGCGTGGTTTTGTGCAGTATATAACGTTTCAGTTTGTAAAATATTCTTAAGAATGACTTCATAATAGCAGATCAAGAGGAAAGGCGCTTAAAAATCTGAATAATGTAAATCATATGGAGTTCAGAGGCTAAGCAAATTACACACCCCGAAGCTGCCCCCGCCGTATGAAAGGAGCCTTTCTCCAGCCCTGCGCAGCCCCAGCCCAAGGGAACTCGCATTTGAGAGTTTTCTAAACATTTCAGGTACACTTGAAAGTTGAAAGTAATTCTCATTTCCTATGCAGGATTAGCTCGTTTCCAGCCTGGACAAAATACCACTCATTCACGCACAGACACAGAAACCCACCCCCCCCACCTATCCCCCCCCCCGAGAGCTGAGCCTTGAGGGTACAAAGGTGCGCGGGTCGTTGGTTTTTTATTTTGGAGGTGGGTTGAGGGGGGGGGGGGACACGACACACGGGACATTTTGCACCTCCGACCGCCGGAGCGGGGGGGGGAACGGGGAGCGGACGGACGGACACCCTTCCGAGCCGGCGCTGGGCTCCCTCCCGGCCGCCGAACCGCTGCCCCCCTGAAGGCGGCGGGCAAACACCCAGCTGCCGAGCCCGCCTCATCCCGCAGCTTTCCACACACACACACACACACACACACACACAACACACCCCACCTCACCCCCACACACACCCGCGGCCGCGCTCCCTCCGCGGCGCCGGGGACACCCCCGCGGGTTAGCGAGCTGCGCTCCGCGCCGCCCGGCCGCCCCCCCCCTATCCCTGCCCCGGGCTGCGCGGCGGCGGGAGCTGCTGCTGCTCCTCCTTACCGTTCTGCTCCTTGGCGCCGGAGAAGGCGAACTTGCTGCTGAGGTCGGACTCGGCGGCGGCCCCCTGCCTCCGGCCGGCCAGGGCAGATGTCAGCAGGAGCAGCCCGAGGAGGAGCATTGGGCCGGCGGGGCGAGGGGCTGCGGCACAGCAGGCACTGGCGGCGCGGCACCGAGGCCCGGGCGTCTCTCAGCAGCGCCCGGCGCGGGCTGCGCCGCTGGGGAGAAGGCAGCACTGAGCCTGCTCTGGCAGCAGAGAATTGCAGGGTAGTTTCCACATAATCCCATCCAAAACTTTTTCCTAGAGCCCTTT
Source organism: Pluvialis apricaria (assembly GCA_017639485.1). Classification (NCBI taxonomy): domain Eukaryota; kingdom Metazoa; phylum Chordata; class Aves; order Charadriiformes; family Charadriidae; genus Pluvialis; species Pluvialis apricaria. The sequence goes on along the minus strand of CM030010.1, from coordinate 47,909,771 downwards.
TCTGTGTCTCCAGGTTTTGTTTTTCTTGCGCTCTTTTTTTTTTTTTTCCTCCCCCCCTCTCTCTCTCACTTTTTAAAAAAAAAAAAAAAAAGATCAAAGCAAAATCTGGACCCAGACCAGCTTCCCAAGGACTAAACAATCCGGGGCCGGAGGAGCCGGGGCTGGTGAGGGCGAGGGGCCGAGGGGAGGCGGGGGCGAGCGGGGCCGCTGACTGCGGCGGAGGAGCGCGCACCTGTCAGCCGGCAGCCAGCGAGGGGGTGGGCGGGCAGGCAAGGCACGGCACGGCACGGCAGGAGGCGGGCGGGGAGGCCGGCCGGCCGGCCGCGCTGCCACAGAAATTGGCCGCCCTCGCCCTCAAGCTCGGCTCGGCTCGGCGGCCCCCGTTGCCAACTTCGGGCCGCGTCCTCTCTCGGCTCCCTCCGCCCGCCGCCTCTCTCCTCAGCGGCGAGGGCGGCACCTGGCGCGGCCGTTTACGCCCCGGGAAGTTGTCGGTTGTGAGGGGAGGCGGGGGGGGGAGAGAAAGAAGAAGAAGAAGGAGACAAACGGGGCGGCCTCTGCCGCTGCCCCCCTCCCTCACGGCCAAATGGCGGCGCAACAGGTGCTGGGGCGCCGGGGACAGGGCCGCCTTTGCCCCCGGCGGGGAGGGAACCTCCCCGCCGGGGGCAAAGGCGGCCCTGTCCCCGGCGCCCCAGGCCCCGGCTGCCTCACGAAGGCCCCCCCCCCCCCCCCCCCCCCCCAACCCTGCCAAATTATGGTAATTGTTTTCGTGCTTGAAAATTTGATACTCAGCCCAACATTTCACCCGGAGCGCGCCCTTGGTGCTGGGGACTGGAACAGGGAGAGGAGGTTTTAAGAAAGGCTCTGGGTGCAGGTTATTTTCCTCTTGAAGGAACTGGCTGTTTCGGCCGCCCCGAAGCCAGACAGACCTCTGGCATTTGGGCGAGGAGATGGAAAAGGGTTCGGCTTTTCACAGCTATCCCTCTCTTGCTGGAGCGCTGTGCGGTGCTCGGTGAGGCGATACGCATGGAGCAGCCAGGGCTGGGTTTCTTCTTGCTGTTTTCAGCAGAAATACGAACTGAATTTACGGTGGGGAGTGTCCCCCTGTTAACGCCGGTGAGGACTAAAAGGACTGATTTTATTCAGCGCTCATGAAAGTGATGCCGTGTCCAAGCTTCTCTGCTCGAGCTGGCATCTCGAGTTTGCTTGGAAGAGGGTTTGAGCTGTGACCCCGTGATGGGTCTGGATAAAAAGACTGAACCCTAACTAGATACTGTGAGGGCAAAAGAAACAGTGGGAAGGACAAATCTGTTTCTCTCAGCTGAGAAGTTTTGGGAGAGGTGTTTTTTTTTTTAACGGTGACTTCGGCCCCCAGAGCTGTGAGGTGTTTTCGGTGGCGGATGGGAAGACCTGTGAAGCCATGGTCTCACTCACTGTCTCTGCAAGATACACAAGGGAGAAACTGAGTCTGCACAACGGGAGTCTTGAGCACACACTATATGCATTTCTTATCCTTTGACCCAGCTCTTTCCACTCTATAACTGAGCTGTTTCTTCGCCTCAGCCAAAGTAACCCTTGAGACAGTGATAAACATCCCCTCTGTTCCTAATAAGTGACATATTTCTAGTAGCAACTGAAAGCTGTCCAGCCAAGCTGGGCTGACTTCTGAAAGGCAGACTTGGAGCATACCGTAAATAGCAACCCTTCCCTTACAGACTGTGAAGAAAGAAATGTACTGCACAAACCAGACTATGTAGTAACTTTTATTATTGTTACCGTTTTGTTTTCACTGTTTTTATTTTAAAAGGGAAATAAAAATAACATGTACTGCTTTCCAGGTCTTCTGCCTTGGTGATTACAAGCAGTGGGGTTTTTCAATCAAATACATGAAGCAGTGTGCTGTAACTTAACCTTCATATCCTGAGGATTTTGTGGGCTTGTTTCTGTTTTGGGGAATTGATTACAAGTGCCCTCCAAAAACCATGGACCTAACATCTCACACTGTGTACACAAAAAGTAAAGCATCCGACGTCTCCCATAGCTTTGAAAATCTAGGCTGCATCAGACCAGTGTTTCATCTGGCACCCTGGCTCTGACTTTTCAAAGGAAAATGCAAGAACCCACATAGTGGATGAGTATGGAATAACACTGCCCGGGGAGGAAGCTTTCATTCTAAACCTCCTGTAATTAAAGATCAGGGTACGTTTTCGATCATTAAGGCTCTACTTCTTTTCAAAAACTGTTTTTGTTGTTAGTCCCATCCAAAATATTGTGTGGGATAATCCTTATTCTTATAAATGTCCAGTCTTCTCTGAAATTCACGTTAAGCATTTATCACCAGCTATTGTTTATTTTGAATGCTATTATTCTCCAGTTTCATCAGGTATATGTATGTGCTTGAATTATGAAAATATGTAAATACAAATTATTTAACTCCTCTACCCTGTTCATTTTCTGTGTTATAGCCCAATTGTATCCTTTCCCAGCTAGGCATTTTTACTACATTTTTCATCTGAATATCTCTATACCTCTAAGCTTTTCAGAGTGACATCTATTTTTGTTATGTTTTATTTGGGGTGAGACAACCAGAATGTGACATTCCAAGCGAAGGCCTAGTCTTAACATATTTAGTGAAGATAAAGCATTTTATTGTATACAGTATTTCTTATGCATACCTTTATCTTTTTGTTGGATCTACTCATGCAGTGATCCATAGAAGTATTGACATTAAAAAAATATTCTGAATGGTTAGACAATTACAACAAACTAATGCGTGTGTAGTTCAGATCATTCCTGCTAGCACACATTGCTGACGCATCTAAGAGTTCTGGTGACTCCACTGCTCAGTACAGATTTCTTTGGATATCATTAAGACTCATCTATATTTTGCTAGCACAATGTTCACATTCTTTTTCACATCCATAATAAATATTTTAAACTACACAAAGCTTTGTATTCCTAACTTTTCTCCATGCTGAGAACTCCACTTCAGTCATTGTCTTTTGTGTCAGTCAGCATGCTATATCTCATCTTGTAACTACTTAGTTTACACTATGTAGTCTTTTTGATGGTGCATCAAGGACAATTTTTTTCAAAAAGGTTTTGTAATATAGTCTATAAAATTGTGTATCAAATATTTTTTAATTCCAGTATTGCAACAGACATTTCTCCATTAATTGCCATCTTCAAATAATCTGAGATGCAGACTTTGGTCTGTAGAATGGCCACACCAATTTGACACATTTTCAGATTGCTTTATGACTCTGTTTTTTTCATCATCCTTATTTAGAACTTTTTGAAGCAGTTTTTCTTGTACTTGAATAAAATCTGAATTATCTGGATTATGCCACAGGAATTCATTTTGCACCAGTTCCAGAAATAATGTTACTGAGACCTACCCACTAGAGAAAGCGATGGAAATTTGGCCTGGTAGGACTCCAGAGACTTACTGTGATGGTGTAGAGCCTTTGTATTCCTAAGCTATAAATATCCTTGAAATGAAAAAGCTTTCTCTGTGATTATTGTTAACTTAAAGAGTTATCATTAAAATGCACAATCTTCACAAACTTCACTTACATCAACAAAAAGAATTCCCCGCAACAAAGTCAAAATAACATCATCACAGCACCGACAGAGGTGGATGGTTTACACACGCTCCACCCCTTGTCCCTTCACCACTTTACAACAACAAAGATTCCCCGCAGTTACTTGTGGAAATGGGCTAGAATTGGCAAGATGCATAGGTGTTCACAGACTGTCCTTGACGATTTAAGCAGATAACAAGAGATCTCAACGGACTTCAGGGGGCTCTAGATATCCCAAGCAAGTTCTATCTGCTGTTATCCCAAGTTTCCTATCTGCTGTCTTCAGAAAGACCTTTCCCCCACCTCATAAGGTATTCTACAAGATAAGCATTTCTCTCCTGAGGAGAAATAGGGTGAGGAATACAATATTTTTGGGGAAAATAGGAAATGGCTGACATATAAACCCATTTTTAGGCATGATGTACAACCAAAGGGAAATGCTTCTGGAGACACATAGCTCCACAAACGCAATTACTGGTATCGAATTCATGTCTCACAAGAGTTAGAGCGAGGCATTTGCATAACTTTGTAAGATTAGGACCCACTGTTAGGAAGAGAAGATTGATTCCCCTGTTTCCCCATGACTTGTTTCACTTCCTATTATGAATGGGGAAAAAAAAGAATTAATACATAGGAACTTGTATATTCCTGTACATTCTGAATGTACCTGTATAACCCTTGTGAGATCATATTAAGGAAAAAGAAGTATTTTGCAAAGCTTAGCATGTAATTTAAAACTAATAAATATCTGCTTATCCAGACACATAGGCAAATGTCTGCTTTTGTGCAAAGTTCTCTTGTTTTCAGTGTAGTTACACATGAATTGGTTGCTGGTATAACAGGGTTGAGGTTTAAATGCTTATGTTCACATCATGGAGTTACTTTTAATTGTGCAAAGAAGTCTTAAACAGTTATTAAATGTAATGTTTGTACAAAATCTTGTATGGATGAGTGATTAATATGAAAACAAACTGCTGTAGAAACACTAATTGTCTTTTAGAAAAGCAGCAATACGATACTCTGCTCTCATGATTGCTGAGCAATAGAAAAAGAGACATTTTGTACAAATAAACACGACTCTCGTAATCTTACTAATGTGAGATGAAGAGGCTGCATATGGAATTGCACAGAAAACCATTTTTGCATTAGAAAGTATTCCTGTAAAGAAGGTAGTGCTAAATTTCAGTATTTCAGCCTTATTGTCCATTCCTACTGAATTTGTAACCAAGCTGAAGATTCGTGGTCCTGTTTCTATGCTACATTCAAAAATATAATGAAGAAAAAGAGTGAAGTCCGAAGAGGCTTCAATTCTGTTGATGCTTATACAGCGTGGACCACCTCAGACACAACCAGACAAGAAGCAGCGCCGAATGTACTTTGGTCACTTGGGTCACAACTCTAAATGAAGTGCCATTTCTATTTTGCAAATCATAAAATGAGACTTGGGACTTATAAACCCGCCTAAGGATAAGCATTTGAACTGAGACTTCTAAGGATATCGATGTTGTTCTGCTCAGCATTGCATAGCTTAAACAATAATTTTTCTAATTGACTCAAACGTTTCAGAACTAAAGTCCTGATTGTACTTATGTGTGATTTCCACTTATAAGCATTGCTTTAGAGCAGTCGCGTTTGATGATTCTGATTATTTTATCAACTACATACTTGTACGTAGTCCAAGCTACACGCCAATGCAACATTGCTTTAGGTAGGCAGTGGGAGCTACAACAGGAGACAAGGAAGGAGGCCCACTAGAGGTCCCCCAAACTGTTTGAAAGAATGCTACCCACTTCTGGTAGCTCATTTGGGTCTTGATGGGCTTCCAAAGTCAACATGTAAAAAGCAGAACGTAGCTAAGCCACTTAGGCCTCGTAACATGTTTGCTGAACTTAAGTGTGGGCTACACTGAGGCCTGAGAGGGCGGCAGTAGCCAGTCTTGAAGTCAGTGTTTTCCCATGGGGTTGGTAGGAGTGTTCTGGATACGCCGGTACTCTCTCAAGACATTCACTTTCTTCTCCTTTATGCTTTCAGAGTAGAATGCTCTTGTGGTCTTACACCCCAGTTCAGATGCCCCTCTGTATTCATAATGCCATATTGTCTTAAGAACATACTTAAGTAGTTGCATGAAGGGCTGTGCCCAGATGACAGGCTTGCTCAGGTACACATGAATGTTTGCTTATTTATGACTATGTGTGTCATGACTTTGCTTATGTCAGAAGCCAGATAAGTTTCTGTATGCTTTTTAATCAGATGACAGCAATTATTGATCAATAATGTCTTAGGTTCTATCAGCGTGCATGAAATCCTGTCAAGATCACAACTGAAGATGGCATCAGACATCTCTACGTCAGCTTTAAGTAACTATTGAATTTTGAATAACTCTTGAATTTGGTCTTCCTGCCTGTCTCCCTTTCACTGAGCAGTGCAAGATACAGGTTTGCAGTCAGAATACAAATTTTGGTTAGTATTTCCAAGCATTACTAACCACTGCTATTCCAAAAAACAGTATGTATCACATAGTTATAAGGTCGGATAATTGTAGCCAGAGTCAGTAAAATTAAGGGTAAACTGTATTATTCAAAACACACAGATATAAACAGATTATTTTATACACTGGTAAAAAACCATAACATTGCAAGGTATTTTTTTTCATTTTCATACTGAAATATTTCTAAGCTATTTGTATATGAATATTCTAATAGCTTTAAAACTCCTCTTCAGAGAAATGAAGCTCAGTTGAAGGTATTTATGGGATGGCAGCATAATTCTGCTACCAATATTTACAATGTACCTAGCAGTTAACAGTCTGAATGCAGACTGTTTATCAAATAGAGATACTAAGATCGGTCACATTAGCTATCTGAGTGGAATATTTACATTTATTGAGTTTGGAGTAGAAAAATAACATTTATTGATTTACTTGGATGTCATAGGTATATTACGTTTACAAAAGGATATTATTGATACTAAGAACTTTGGCTCATGAGTATGTCTAATTGAACTATATTTATTTATATACCTGTGGCACTTCAGCTTTAGCCTTCTGTTACCCCAGCCCACACAGAACAGGAGTAATGTTGAGACAACTGCATAGCTATGAGCCTTTGTTTAAGTTCAAATTCAGCAAAAAAGAACAGGAATCATATTGACAGCGCCAGTTTCCAAATAGCATTGTCTTCAGGCTAAACTGAGATTAAAGTTTAATTGGTTAATGAAATCCATCTAAGAAGATACTGCAAGCAAGTCCAAAGGTTAGAGGAACATCAGAAATCCGACAGGAGTAGAGGAGCAATTGGCAACCGAAGAGCAGACACAACCACCCAGAAATGATGAGGCACTGGACCAAATGTGCTTCTACTACAGAGTATCTGTCCCCCTTAAACTTGACTCATCACATTCCATTTCCTCTCATTTGTCCCTGTCCTGTCTCTTCTCTAGTCTTCCTCTCTTTTATCTCTTCCCTTTAACATTTTTCAATTAATTAGTTACCAGTGCTACTGCACTAATTATTTAATTAAAGTCTTGGCCTCCTAATCTTATCTCTCCACACTCGATTTAAGTACTAGCTTTCCTAATCCACCTCCTTGCCTTCATAACTGGTCCTCCGATACTCCCTAGCACTCAGATTGGTCTCCTCTTTGTACTTTGCCCTGTCTTATTTCCCACAAGTCTCCAGTCCAGATTTGTTTGCCATTGCAAACCTGTTTTCCCATTAGCGTCTCACAGAATGAAACTTTCTCGCAATGTTACTCAGGCTTTCATAGCACCGATAAGTTTGACATAGACTAGAGAAGCAAATCAGTTGGTGCTACAGACCCAGCATCCACACTATGGATGTGCTGCAGGAGATCTTTCAGTATATTTCCATAAGAAAGTTCATATTCTCCAAGACAACTGTAAGATGAATATCAACAGTAACAGATGTGCTTCAAAAGTGTCTTTCTTATCCAAACTAAAAACCTAATGTAAACATACCCACTTTCTTGCCTGCCACATCAATTATGACATTTTCCCCAGATCTTTCTTATTTTAATCTACAGTACGTACATCTCCTTCTTGACAAAATCTCTCTACCTCTGAATGAGGCAGCTTCCCTGTTCCACATTGCATGGAGTCAACTGGAGAGAATGTATGCTAATGCTTCAGCCCAGTCTAGGCTTGGCATCATCTACAGACGCACACCGAAGTTTTATTCAGGCCATCTGGAGCTTTCCCACAGAAGAGATGAAGAGCTTCCAAGAACTGATCTGTAAAATGTAAGACTGATCACGTGCAAACTGTAATTTTCCAAGTTTCTTAAATTTGAGTAATTTATGTAAAAAAAAGCAGCAGGCACGTGTTCGACAAAATAGTTAATATGACTTTCTGAAACCTGGACTCAGTAGAAACTTGAAAAAAATCTTTAACATGGGGGGCATAGAAAATTGTAAACACTGCATTTCTCATCAGTTGCCTCATTCACAGAACTAACTGCATTATTTTGGCAGAAATAAGGTTCAAGATGGAACGTGGGGGCTCTCATCCCATGCATTTTTCCAAACTCAGAAGTAGGAAAAGTCTTTTAAAATATCAGGTCAGCTTAGTAGATAACAACATTTTTAATATTTTTATAATTCTTAAACAGGTCTCATTTAATCCCCTCATTCATTAATACGTTTCAAAAGCAGGTATAGGTTCTACAGGGATTTTTTTAATGACAAAAAATGCTATTGCCAAGGGCTCAAGAGCTTCGTTCTACCAAATTCCTTCTACCCCTTCCTAGATAAATATAGGTAGAATTTCTGCAGATTTTAAATGTAGTGGAATAATCTGAGATACTGAAGAGCAGTTAAATTTTTGCTTAGGTATTCACTAGCTACCCTGCATAAAAACATAGACAAAAGTTTACTTTAGTATTAATATTTCAAATCATACATTAGTTTTTATATCTGGAAATCCAGGTAATGCTGCAGAAAACTTGAAACTTAAGGGAATCAAGGACTGCCAGTTGGACAAGGGTACAAAGAATGTACGAATGATACATTATTCATACTAGTAAATTCTCATTGTTATTTCCTTGCCAATCCACTGAATGGAAATATACTACAAAGGAAAATAATTTTAAGGCTTTTTCCAGTAATTCTTCAAAGCTATCCCACTATTAATCACTGGAGTTCACGTCATCCAGCTAAGAATGCACAATATTCCAAAGTATTGCCAACATTTTTCTTTATTGATCAAACACTGGCATGGAATCACAGTATCTCATTCCCACAGCACCGTGAAAAAATAAGAACTTCAGCTTCACTACCATCTGGATCACAGATCATCCCATAAAATGTGTTCAGGTTGACAGTAGGTTTTTGAAGTACTTATTTCATATTATGTTTCTGATACTGTTATATGTTGTGCTCTGTCACAAACCATTTTGAAAAGAATACCACTCCATTAATGTTCAAATGTATAAAAAATACTATTTTCTCCTTAGACAATAATCTATGTCTAGTTAGGTATTTAGAGTGGATTTGCAGACATAAACAGTGATATTGTGGTTCCCTAGCGCTCCCTCAGCATGCTGGTTGCTGTCAATAGCCTGCAATTTAACCAGGAGCTGAAGGTGCTGAAGTCGTCAGCATCTTTTTGGATGGAACTCAGTACCTCACAGGATTAGGCTCCCATTCAAAAGCACGTCAGCAATGCCCAGAACAGATTGTGTGAATAGGGGTGGACCTGAAGAAGTCCTAAATCAATGCAAAATTTGAATGTTACTACAAGGACATATTTTGAAAGTGTAAACCAGTTTTGAGATGATAGTTCTTAATCTACACAAAGGGTGCTAATCTAAATGGATTTGTAGGATCAAATTCCTAATCCTGCCCACTACACTATTGGATGAGAGCCTAAAAACTCTTCTGCACGAGGGGTCCTATCACAAACATAGAATGAGTAAGCCTGTTCGTGCCTAAATAAAGCAAATATGACTTGATCCTTTGTAGCTCAGCACATTTCTGCTCGATCCTGTGAACCACTGAACTGAGTGATGTTAATTCCATTATATTCATTAAAAAATCAAAAACAAAGCTAAGAAAGAGTGCTCAGTCCTTCATGTAATTGGAAATGAATGAGAAAGATAGTTCAACAGTGGGTTCTCTGCATTCAATTCAACTGTCCTGTTTACATCCTGATGAATGGATTTTGATCTGTTTTGATGAAGGAAATAATGAATGCTCTATTTTCAGGGCCACACCTGGTCATGACCCACCACGTCATACTAAAGCAGAATGATCATTCTGAGAGCTGGGTAAAGCTACAGAAGCTGAGTTATTGCCTTTTTTGTTGTCCAGTTTGTATCTCCCTCCCCAGTGTTCAGGACTCACACATCTCTGTTCTTTTTCAGCCATCTTCTTACTAACTGCATGCTTGTGTACATATTACTCCCTACAAAAATATCTTATCATATAAACTTACTTGTTATGTTTTGTATGTTTCGAGAAGTTTTGTGTGCTGTAAGTGGTGGTTATAGTAATAGCTTTTCCGTGGATGTCTTATAGCTTATGAAAGCAGTAGAAATTTTACTTTGGTAAAGACAGCAGAGGACAGCCAGGAGACTATCCTTTTCATCCTGGTTTACATGCTGTTGTGCAGCAGAATTCTGCTGATGGAAAGAGAAATCAGCGCTGGTTTTGTAGTGGAGATTAATATTTTAAGGTCATTCTCTATGTCTTCTACTAGTTTTATAGGCATGGATAATTTTTATTCTTCCAGCACTATTAGATCCTCATATTTATGGGAGAGCTGTTTGTGAGGGCAACTCAATCAGATTAGGGCTACTCTAGCCACTGAAAGAAGATCATTCAGTCATCATGCTCTTTCTTCCTGCAAACCATGGGCAGTGAAACGTCCTTGTACTACAAGTACCCAGTTATTGGAAATGTACTTTTAACATCTGCAATTTTAGTTGAGACTAATATATGGCTCTAAGTAACTTAGAGAGATTAATGCTAATTGAATAGATGAGAAAAATGTTATTCATTGCACAGACTGCTAATGCAGTTATCAGACTGAAGTTAGATTTGTTGTATCAGTTAATTCTTATGTGAATATTATGGTATTAAGAATAGCTGCTTCGTGTTGAAACAGTGGAAAATTCTAAATGCTTTTTGCAAATCTGTTCCATTTCTTTTTCCAAGGTTGTTAGCTTTGATTTGTAGTTTTTTATCTAATACCGAGTGAGGGTTTTTTTGCAGGACAAAGTGCATTAATAGCTTAGAGCACTATTATGTGTTATTTTAGGTAAATCTGCTCATAGAACAATGTTTACAGCTGCTAAATAATATCATTTTTGTTTTCAAGGTTATTAAAGCAGGTTCTAACTTGTAACGACACCATACAAAGAAAATGAGAAATATAATAAACTATATAATATTTTGGAAATTAATAAGCTTGAGAATCTGTCAGGCATTCAGTGTATAAAATAAACATTCATGCCTCACTTTGCAGATGTGAACTTGTTCATTTTAATGTGTAGCAGGTTGCAACATCCAGAAGGAAAAAAGAAAAAAACAAAAAACCTCCCAGCAACACATTCCCTTTTCTGTAGTCACTCATCACTCATCCCTGGTATATCAGGGACAGAAAGTGGAGTGAAGTGTGAGAACCACCAAGTGACATCTGACATATATTCACTAAGATCTGCTGAAACAGCTGCAAAAATGAAAGCAGAATGGAAAAATTCACTCCAGAGAAATCACTATGGGGATTAACCAAGGGCTAACCAATTTGCATGCAAAGTTGTGCTAGCATGGCCGTGCTACTTTTAGGATGTCAGCTTGTATATCTTTGCAGTGCTGCATTCTGCCTTCAGGAGATATCAGTCCTCTCAGAAAGCCTGAGCTTTTTTGTCTAGTGCAGCTCAACTTAAATCCAGCCTAATCGCGTGCCTCCCCGCAATGGGTTCCGATGGATTCTCAGTTTGAACATTACAATGCTTGTGGGGCAGTCCACAGTCCCACATGCTACACAGCAGCCCTGTGTGGGGTGGTAACAGGTTATTTGGAAGAAACTTCATCAACATGGGATTTTGAAGCATTATGCTAAGATATTATCTAAAATTCTGGGAACAATAGAATTGGGTCAACCCAGGGCTTTTCTTGAGATGGAAACCATTCATCCACTGAGATATTTCACCAGGGAAGAGTGTTGTGCTCTTGGGGCTGTGCCTGTTAGCCTGTGTAGCTGACTTGTTTGGCTCTAGTTTAGGCTTTCCTACCTGGTGCTCTGTTAACAGAATTTCAGAATCATACATTTTGTCCATTCAGTGTAAGTTTAGTTTACCTTCATCTAAATTACACTGCAAAATGCTTATATTCCAGCCTACTAAATTGTCCTGATATTCACATCAGCTGAAAAATAAATGCTTCTGCAGTTATGGAAAAGTCTGTGTTAATACAGTATCTCTTACAGAAATTAAATACTTTCTATTCCAAAAGAAACCGAGGAGCCTGGTAAGCAGCAGCTACTAAAAATAACCATCTAAGGAAGCAGGTTTCACTGACTTGCACCCAACCCAAGAAACTTGTCTCAAGGGAATTTCAATGTTTGTGTTAATTTTTTGTAAAGCTTGGATTAATGGACGAGTTTTGTAAAACTGGGAAAAGCAAGTTATTATAGTTCCACCGTAATGGGAATGGGATATAACATAGTCATTGCCACATCACGTCCTGTGGCAAATTAAATTTGAAGTTCTTATCAGTAAATCCCCAGTTACTTAAAAAGGGGACTAGAACCATCCAAGTCAGAAGAGATAGGTTAGCTTGACTTTGATAATTAATAGAGAACTAAAGGTGATTGTATTTCTATCCATTAGTTGAAATCATTCAGCACTGTTTATGGCAGATAGAATTTGACAAGCTAATTGGACCTTTTTTTTTTAATAAGATTACACACTTAGTTGCTGAAAGTAATAGTGTTGATGTAAAATGCCTACAGAAATTTGAGTGTATGATGTGGTACAACACAGCATGTTGATTAAAAGACTGGAATGTAAAATCAACAAGGAACGGAAGGTAGAGCTGTTTGGCGCCTTAGGGGCTGAAGGCGAGAACAGTATCTTAGAATAAGTGCTCAGCTTCATGATTCAGCATATGTGTACAGAACTCAGAGGAGCCAACTACATGATGCCATTTAAAATCTGACCTTTGAAAGAGTATGTGAGAAACCTTGCTTTCACTGAAACTATTAAAAGTTTGGAATTGATTTATTTACAGCTGTGACATAAGGACAGAATGTGTCCCAGTGCACATTTAAAAACAGAATATAATATGAACATTCAGTGAGGAGGGCTCATATCAAACCAACTGGCAAATTTTGATTAACTAAAATCACACTGGCCCTCCAAATTAGGATAATATTAAAATGCATTGGTTCTCTGCAAATCAGGAGGGGGAAGCTTCCAAATAAAGGTCTGCTCATCAAAGGAGTGCCCAAAGGGACAGCTGCCTCACGAGCACATGGAAGGTTTATTATGATAACCTCCTCTCTTATCTTACACACTCAGTGAAATCCTTCAGACCTGACTTTGGCTGTGGTGCTGTGAATCTCGCTCGTTTGGACTCAAAGAGCGAGTAGACAATTAAAAAAATTGGTGTCCTGGTGCCCCCTTTCTCACAATACCTAGAAAGCACTTTAGTCCAGAATATGGACAAGAGGTAACTTGAGCATAGGAAGTTCCATCTTAACATGAGGAGGAACTTCTTTCCTTTGAGGGTGGCAGAGCACTGGCACAGGCTGCCCAGAGAGGTTGTGGAGTCTCCCACACTGGAGACATTCAAAACCCGCCTGGACGCCGTCCTGTGCAACTGCTGTAGGTGTCCCTGCTGTGGCAGGGGGGTTGGACTAGATGATCTCCAGAGGTCCCTTCCAACCCTGACCATTCTGTGACTCTGTGTGATTCTGTGATGGATTTGAACCCACCTCTCAAGAGCATCTTTGTGAGAAAAACCACTCTGCCAAAAAAAAGCCTTGCCTAGTATTTAAAGCTCTGTAGAAGGAGGCATAGATTAAAACTCAGTAAGGTGGAGAAACATGGTGAACCTGGGTCCCTGCGAAGTGCATGGTGGCAGTAGCCACTGAGTTACTGAGCAGAAAGTAGAAGCAACTGCTCTTCCAGTTCTCATTTAAATGTTTGTGCAATTAAACAAAGAGATTCTAGGCCCTAAGAAAACTTTCTTTTTATGAAAATATTTTCAGCTGTGAACACACCTATCTGACATGCTATATACAGGCAGAGAGGAACTGTTACGTGGCTGTGGATTTATCTCCAAGCTATCTATGGCAATTTATTTCTCAGAATATGCACTCCTGAGAATCCAAATGTCATGTAGCAGTTCTTCTTATGTATCATGCAGGGGAGCCTTTGCACTTAAGTCAGGGCTGTAAAGACCACCAGATGACAGAATGTTTAAATAAGGTGCTATAATACTCAATTCCATTATGGATCTTCTCCTAAAAATAATACTCTGTCTGATTAGCAGGTCATTTTAAGTTACATCACAATGTGACCATGGAGATCAGGCATCGTGTACTTATTAAAGCTGACATCTGAAGGTTTTTCTAAAAATAAGCTCCCACTTTGCAGAGAGGATTTCTCAATCACCTTAATCTTTTGTGGTATTTGGGGATAAAAAGACACTCCAATGACTGGAAAAAATCCAAAAGGATGTCTGGAAAATTGCAAAAAAAGTCATATGATTCATGAATTGGCCATTCATTCAGGAGATTATCCTATCATACTTTCTAGCTGAGGGCTGAAGGAAACAGGCACTGCGTCATTCAACTTCCAGGCTCTTTGTCTCCGTGTATTAGAACCCTCCCTGGTGCATCAGGAGGTGTCCTCCTACCACGTGAATCACCCAGAACACAAGCATAAAGGATGTGCCTGCCCTGCCTGCCCTGCAGGGAGCCCCCTCCACTGCTGGCTTAGTGGTTTGAGTACTTAGTAAACAGAAAATCTGGGATTAATTATCTTCTTAAGCTGGTGGTGGCCTAATCACATCTCCTCCTCTGAGAGGCTATGAGGATGAGATGTTCTCTACACAACCTATTAAAGTGATACTGGTGTTCAGTAGCAAATCCCAGTCTCACTGAATGTGAGGAAGGAAGCATTGGCTCCCTCAGTCTAGTTAACATCGCTCAGTGTGGACAAGGGAATACTAAACACCTACTTGTGTATTTCTTGCTAGAGTTTAGTGGAAGCTACAAACGTCAAGCTAGGATTTCCCAACTCTGTTTTCTATCTTTGGTGCCCTAACAAGTAGATAGTAGAGTCACGTTCCTGTTTTTTTCTCTCATACAATCTTGCATCCTCTGCACAGTGGCACGTATTTAACAGGAAAGGCTTTGGATATTTCTGTAGCTTCTGTAGTTGCGTATTGTAAAGGATTTGTATTGCAGGTGTACACCGGGAATTCCCTGGAACAACCTATGTACTGGGCCCCTTCTAGTTTTGCTGGAGAAACGCTTAGTCTCCTGACTGTTCTCCTGGGAGCCCGGCAATCTGCCCAGTCCAGAGTGGTTCTGAACAGAAGCAGTGCCCTGGGCATCTGAAGGGCTCATAAAAGGAGATGATAGTAAGTTTAGGTGCTGCCCACACCTAGATTAAAGCTAGATGGTTTTGTTTTCTTCAGCTGTAGTATCAGGCAGAGTCATGAGTCATGATATCAGACAGAGGCAGAGCAAAGTGTGCTTAATTCATCCTTCAGACTGATGAGTATTTAATTATCTTAATTATGTTTACAAAACTGGGAAGACAACTTTGGTGTTTCTCAGATGGGGAAACCGGTGCATAAGGAAAATAAGGAGTTCTTTTAATATCAGTGTTCCCTGCTCCCTAGCTCAAGTCAGAAGGCCAAATGTATTTTTCCCTGCTTTTCTGGACAGACTTTTAGTGAAGATTAAATAATGAAATTATACATTGAAGTTTTCCAAGAGGCATAGAAATGCGTACGTAGGAGAGTCTTCCTGCACCATCGAGACCCATCTTACCTGAAGGCTATATTTTAGAATTATTTTTCTGGAACAGTGCCCACAGTATTCCAGAAGAGATTTTCACTTGCTTTAATACTTCTCCATCAATGCTTGAAATAATACTAAATCTGTTTGGAAACCTTATAAACTGCTAGTCCTCAATGCCACTAATGTATTCAGATCTCTTCTGTGTTGCAAATCGTAATAGGCCTAATCCTAATAGGCTCATAGCAGAAATTCTTATTAATATCTTTTTCTCTAAGTTTAAGTTTCATACTATTTTCCATTTCACTACTTTTTCTAAGCCTTACAATCATTCTTCATGTATAATAAACTATTCTCTCATTTCCTCATAATTCCCCCCAGCTTCACCGTCAGAAAATTCTGCAAACACATAGCCGAAGTCATTAAGGAAATAGAGATCACTAAAGGGAAATATTAATTAAAAATCCGATTGAAGCACATCTCCAAAGTTAGTTTAAGATGGTGTCAGATAAATAATTATCTCTTTAACCTCTTGCCACTGACCAGATTATGTCCAACTTGTGGGATGGATTTAATCAGGATGGTTACAACCATATCTTGGAATTTTGAAATGAGCTACACATAATTAATATTACAGGAGCTCCATACTGCTGTTCAGCAGGGTATATTTGGGTGCTTCTTGTTTGGAGAAAAAAACAAACCCAAAGCCAACCACAACAGTATATACCAGATTACTATTATGTTAAAAAACACATATAACTACAAACTCAGAAGAAGAAAAAATGTTGATCCTAAGGTGCTGGCAATTTAATAAGAAGCAAAACTGGGTTAGACGAAAGTCTGGAAAAGTAGTGTCATAACTGCTGCATGACAGAGTCGTTCTTAAAAAAACAAGCCAATAATGAACTCATCTGCTTAAATATCAACTCACCGCTTATGCTACTGAAGAGGTGTTTCAAGGAGCGCTGGAAGAAGCTGAGGGAATGCTTCTGAGAGACCAAATTTTCATTTATCCAGTATTTTGAAGAGAGGCGCAAACATGGTTTAGGTATTTAACTTTCATTTAAGATGGATTGATATTTTCTCACCAAAACTAAGCAATTTTCCTAACTTCTTGTTGATGAACACTTTACTGAACTTTAATCAAGTAGGTAGAGTTAATTGAGTTCCTACAGGGCCTGCCAAGCAGGGAGATTGGCAATAGCAATGCACATCCCTGAGGTTTTCACAGGGGTTTGGGTTTCAACGTCCCAGAGGTCTGAAGCAGATCCAGCCAGGCTGTGTTCAAGTGCTGGAGAGCCGTAAAACCTGACCACAGCTGCTAATATCTTCGCTTCAAAGAGGGAATTGGAAAGGTGTGTCTCACCAATGCAGGCAGGTTACATCGCAAACTGCTGCCAGCTTGGGTTCATCTTCAGTTGTAATCTGCAGCAGGTCAGAAGTAGCTCTGCATTAAGGTTCAGCCTCTCTGCCTGTTGTGGGAATGAGGAGTAGGTGGACACATGAGGAGAAATAGGCTCTCCCACCTCTGCCTGTGAGCAACCATTCTGAAAACCCAAACCCCCGCGCGGGCTCAGTCAGGGAACAAAAAATTGAGGGAGTCCAGCTGGCTCGCCATGCACGGTGTTCTCAAACACCACAAACACAGTTTCCAATAGGGAACTTTCCTGGAATTTCTGGTTGCGGGTCGCTGGAATGAGATTAAAGTTACAAAATATAGGAATTTCCCATTCTTACTCACATTGTGAGTCAAAAGCAGATCCCCAAAGCAATTTGCAGCTAGAAAGAAACCTCTTTTGCAGTATTTGTTAATAAAAGATGACCTCCCCACCCCACCCCCACCCCGGATGCTGTTAAATAAAAATGCTACACAGAGACCTACAGCTGAAAGATTAATGAGAGTTAGGGCCTCACGTTAGCATCCACACAGTGTCTTGACCAAGCTTAGCCTAGAAATGGCTTTGCCTCATGGCCAGATACTAGATAACTGGTAGACCACCTACTTCTCAGCAGTCCTGGCTCTCTTATTCTGTAGTTCTGTAGTCACAGAGCATTAGGCTTGCTGCCATTTTCTCACACTTTGTACTTTTTTAAGATGTTCAATTTAATAACATCAACCTTCAGATTCAATCACCCTTATATAAGATCAACCTCCATTCCTTCTTTCCTGGACACCCCTCTCTTGTTTTCAATGTTTCTTATTTCTCTGAACTGAAAATGTTTGGGTTTTTTTGTTTTTAGGATAATGTGAAAAACATTTCATAACATGACAGAATATGTAATTTAATATTAATGTTTAGAAATAATATAAAAGTAAAATAAACTAGGTTGTTTGACAATGTTGTGAGGTAACCTGTTTGAGCATATTACCTTGTTAGGTGTGTGCTAGCCTGAACACCATTCAAAACAGGGAGAATGGATTGAGTGACCCTATGGCAGGACTCAGCACTAAGCCTCTTGGATCCATAAAAGTGGATGACTCTTGAATAAGTTTATAGATGATTTTCTTTTCAGTTCATTTACCTTCATAAGGGCTAAAAAGATAGGTAGGATCTCAAGAACCTGTCTATTATGTAATATGATTTAAAAATAAATCAGATTTTTTTTTTATTATTTTTAATTTTTACATTAAACAACTTTGCAAGCATTTTCTGTTTTTTTTCGAATACCCTCTCAACCCCCTGAGAATCCTTGAGATTCAGAATTGTGAGATGATCCACTTTATACAAAATGCATCCTGCAATGAACCTCTCTAGTGAGGAAGTCTGTTTGTGGGAACATGGGCACTAGGGACTGTTGCAAATAACCTTGTTATGCCTATAGGTCATCAAGAGTCTTCTGTCAGAGTAGCTTTTGTTTAAAAGCCAAAATTCTCTAAAACTGTTTTGTGCAAATACTAAGAATTACCTGTTTCTGATACAGTACAAGCTCCTTTGCCTGGTTAATGTCTGTCTATGATTATTACTCAAGCACCCATGTGAGTAACCTGAGGTATGCAAATGAGCAGAAGGTGACCTTCAAATGAGCAGAAGGTGACAAGGACTTGTCCTTCTTGGTGTGTCTGTTTTTATTTGTCTTTGTTCTTGTTTCACAAATCTTTAAGTCCCCTGTTCTAAGCCTGGATTTTCTGGAAACTGTTTTTTGAAACACCAGATGTTGCAGGAATCTGGACACTTCCTTGTGATCTCAGAGACATGGGTACAGGTCCTCTGCTGCAGGTCAACAGACCTGATACCTGAACTTGTATGTCTTCCTTCTCAGCAGAGTAGCCTGCAGTTCCCCATGACAAAAATGCATGTTCCCTTCAGAGATTTCCTTCTTCATAAATCTTGCCAAAACTGGTGGTCTCCTGATAAATTTTGATGGCAGAATTTTCTAAACTGGCTTTACCTGTGATCACTGATTTGAGACAAAGGTGTGATGACTTCTACAGTTTGGGAGAAGACCTACCGACACTGTTCCTGTTTCATTTTGAAAAGTAAATGCGAGTCTTTTAGGAAGTCTCTGGTTTGAAATTCAGTGCCTCTAAAAAGAAAACTAGTAAGAAAATACCTGAATGGTAAGTCCTTCTTAATCAACAAAGCACAGATGATGGCAGCACTGAACTAATTGTCTAATCACTAGAGCCATGGCTGTGGGTAGCTTATCTGAACTAACTTGCATACCTGCATACTTGCATTTGATTCATATTGCATCTCCTCATCGTGAAACTTAAGTCAAAATTCTAGAATCGTTCTATCTATATCATAAATTATTTTCCCCGGCACGGAATGCCGGGGAAATGCACGGAATGCCAAAGCACCTTCAGGTGTTTAATAAACGTCAGTCAGAGGGATCGACTTATGCTGTCAATTTTCATTCATTTGCTCTTCCTACACTTTTTATGCATAGCATATTTCTTTGAATTTATTTGTCTAGTGACCTTTCTCCAGGTTGAAATGGCTACTGCAAATACTCTGTGTTTAAAATGTGCCTATTTGTTTTGACTGAACAAGCACTCAATCTTGATGGTTTTCCCTGCTGTGATTTGAAACTGGCCTTCCATAACCATTTTAAAAACCTGTATTTCTACACCTGTTCTTGCTACACACCTTCACTCTCATTTTAGAAAGAATAAAATCAAAACTAATTTTGTGAAATAATGCTTCTCTCTCCCTGTTCTTAACAACTTTTTTTTTTTGTCCTCTTGGTAAATATAACTATGTTTCCATTGCCTTTTGGACTGAGATGCAAGTCAGTACCAGAGCTGCAAACAGAATGCAGAAAACCTATACCTTGTTTCCCTGGTGTTGTAGCCAGAAAAAATAAATAAATCAGTAATTGACTTAACAGTCATAACATACAGTGCATTTATGTTGGTAATCACATCACTTAAACTCTGAACTCTAAACAGTAAGGATACAAGCATAAACTTTGAATATAAAACTTTTAAAATATGTTTTCTGGGTCTTTCTCTCTCATTGAGACCTTTTCTAAGTTCTTTAAAAGATTTCAGACAAGAGACGGTAATTGGATTTCCAGACCTGTCTTTATTACTTGAGCTAGAAAGAGACGTCCAGAGTGAAACGGTCTAACTTTGTGCCAGGATGGATTCATAACTAATATGAACTGGCTCTGCTTTTTGCTCCCCTAGGGAAAAGGGCCCTCTCACATTTACGCATTTAAAAGGAGTCTGATACTCAAGTCTATAGAGATGTAACAAGAAAAGTATTAGCATTAATTGCATTCTGATCTGCAACAATTATGTACATGACTATTCAGAATTAAAAAAAAAAAAAAGTGGAGCAAGACTAAGAGCAAACTGAGTATTAATGGCTTTTAAAAATGTGTCATTTTTTTTATGTTGTTGTTTTTAACATGACCTCTTTCTAAGCTAGAAATGTCCTTTCCAAAAGCATACTCAGTCTGACATTCTGGTACTTTACTTTTTAGCAAACCTGCTGCTGTCTCAAAGTAGCAGAAATCTGTCTCCTTCTTTTTCCATCAGAGGTTTCCTAAGAGTTTCCTAAGACGTAGGAATTCATTTTGGACAGAAAAGACACCACCAGCTCCATTACAAAAAAAAAAAAGAAAAAAAAAGAAAAATATCTTGGTTTAGATGCATCTATCTTTGATGTCTTGAAATTGAAAACACCTGGGAAATTTTAAATGCATGTATAAACATTCTTTTCTATGTGTACAAAATAAATTACTTCCGTTTCTTTTTCCAGTAGACTAGACTGATACATATGAGTGATTCATTATAATGCACTACTGAATGTCTATAGGTTTCTTCCTATATGGAGAACAAAGCATCGTTTCAGGCTAAGCTTATATTTCTAGCTCAGGAAGTTTCTAGTATATCCACTATAGGGCAATACCCAAAGAATGGCTCTGATACTTTGGGGACTCTGTAGAATTGGACACCTGAATGGATTCCAAAATATGGCAGTGGAGTCCCATGGCAGTGGCTTCACGTTCAAACTGTTTGCCAACATGGGAATTTCCCCATTCAGCCTCTCACCAAATCCTACAAGGACTGATCAGGTGGTATTTTTGGCTCAGAATCATAGAATCATCATGGAATCATAGAATGATTTAGGTTGGGAGGGACCTTAAAGATCATCTAGTTCCAACCCCCCTGCCATGGGCACTATCATTACAGCGTGAAACAGAAACACCTCCAAGTTTAAAGTGCTGGTAAGCATGATTAGTATAATCAGTTTAACAGTGCGTTAAACCAATTCTGTGGATGGAATAGATGTCAGAGGAAAATCTAATTTACTTTCTCAAATTGGTCTGTTATACTAACCAGATAAACCTGCAGACAAAAGTAAATGTATGTTTTAATTCTCATTACACCTGGGGATACAACTTTATACTAGATGGTGCCAATTTTATATGACTGTAAATACCCTTTGAGATTACGGATGGGCATAATTTGCGTTTCAAATCTATTTTTTTAACATATTTTTTGTGCCTTG
This sequence comes from Pluvialis apricaria, assembly GCA_017639485.1. NCBI lineage: Eukaryota > Metazoa > Chordata > Aves > Charadriiformes > Charadriidae > Pluvialis > Pluvialis apricaria. Next base: position 47,888,239 of record CM030010.1, on the reverse strand, counting down.
TTTCATTTCTGTCCTTAGGTTAAGAATATAATTTGTTACCCTGAAAAACCTTAAGAAAGACATACTGTAATTGTGGCAAAGAAATGTGGCATAAATGCTGGAGAGATAATGAAAGGCTGTTCCCACAGGTTTATAGCCCACATCCATTTGCACGACCTTTGACTAATTCAAGTAAACTTCAAATAAGTCCACTTCTTCAAATTAAATGTAAAATTTGAACCTCCTTAGAATTGCCTCAAAAAAAATATTCTGGAAACTAATACTACATGATCCTCTATTTGACAGGATTAATTGCACTGACCAATATCCAGGGATATAACTTTTAATCTGTTCTGCTTCAAGTCAAACCTAACTACAGTGAGAGTATTGCATTCGCAACAACTTGAAGTTAGCTTGGTATGTTAAAAATATCTTCAGACTTCCTTCCTTTCCACCCACAGCTATGGACCTGATCATAGCATCCTTAAATCCTGTCTGAATCTGTTAATTTTGCCAAAAGAACTGATTATGAAGTAATATTGACTCACACTGTATATCTAGGGAAACTAAAATATAATTGCATTTATGTGCTGACCCCTTGGTGAAAGAATGAGGTCATATGTAACATGTTAATGGTATCAAAACTTAAAAACAAAGTACTAACAGAAACAGAAGGGGCGGTCAGATATTTTTTTTTCCCCTTCTTAAATTAAGGTGTTCAAATGACTTGAAAATGCATTTGCTCCTCTTTGGGACATGCCTGAAAACCAGTTGTACTGGGAAAGAGAAACTTTGCTGGGATGTGACAATCTTCAGATAATTTACCTAATTTGAGCATAAACTTGGAAGTGAGCTCCCCAATGCCTTTCACAATGTTTTGCTCTAGCTGCATTTGTCATCTGCTTATTATTTTCTAACTTTGCCTGCTGAAAAGTCACTTTGCATTGTAGGATAATTTAACCTATGGAGAATGAATGCTTCTAGGGACAGTTGCAGCCAGGTGCCACATACAGAGACACACTGCCTGCTGACGCTAAGGGGTTTGGTATCAGATCTCAGCTTCAGTGCCCTGTTTCTAGTTGCCCGAAAGGAGATTCCATTCCAAAAGGCATGTAAAGGAAAAACGAGGATGCTCATGACTCAGCAGATAATAGCGTATGTTGTAGGAATTCCTGGCTGGGGAAACTGAACCCATTCAGTCTTTGTGATGCCCTTGAACTGGAAGAAAAAAGGAGAATGACGTGTATCAGTACGAAGCATTGCATTTCTGACACCGGGCCTACGAGCTGAAACTATCTCAGTAGGAACAGATTTGTTTTATATAAGTGAGAGAAGGGTTATGACTCCTCAGCTTCCATCCCAGCATTTGCTCTTCCATATTTGAAGAGATTTTATTCTCGTTGCAGTGTTGTATTGTACTCTGCCAGGTTTTGTAATTCAAATCCTCAAAGGTTTTTGGGTCTGTAATGGAGAATTGTAAGACTACAGAAAATTAATTTCCTGGCTAATCAAGAGTTTTGCAGGGAATGTTTTACCTAGTTATAGAACGAGGCTTGCCACTCCATCCATCACCATTAAAAGAAAGTCCGGGTCCTCCCCGGGTTCACGGTTTGCTATTCAGAACAGGACTGTACTTTTTGGGAATGAGTGAACTTTTTGTCCTCTTTTGCTTCTTGTGTATTCAGAAATCATCCTTGAACAAATCTCCCCGAGGAAGAGGCCCGTGCGAGAGCAACCTGAAACTGAACCCTGGAATGAAATGACATTTAAAATTAAATTACGTATTTGTTTATAGAAAGGTTGACTGATTAAATGCCTTAGGACTGCCAAGGTTCCCCTGTGCTGCTAAAAGGATTTTTTAGAAAAATTGCAGTTGTGTAACATCTGTTTGCTCCCGTTTGTTGGTGTCCAGCCTGCTCTGCCAGGAGAGGCCTCCCTGACCTCCTGCAGCCGGTGCTGCCCCTCTGACTTCATCTGTTCCTGTATCGATTGGGGACACCCCCACCCCCCCCACCAGCCCCGTTCCAAATGAAAGCGCAAGGCGGTGAGCACGGCGTCGGAAGGAGCGTGACTGCTGGTGACAGCCATGGCACCGGAGGAATCTGTGTTGGTTTTGGCTGCAGCCGCTTCCAGGCAGGAAAACAAGAGCTTGTTTTCTTCCTTCATCTCACAACCCCCGGCTTTCGGGGCAGGAATTTCATTATGCTTTGGATGGGTGGAAAAGCTATAATCAAATGCCTGTGGCAGGTAGACAGGAAGTTTGCAATAGGCTATCAAAGCAGAAGCAGCAAAAAAAAAGACCTTAAGGTTTAAAGAAAAACAAAACTTTTTCAAAATGTGTTTTAAAGAGCAGCACCTATTGTAACTCAATCAGCACTCTCGGGGCTGATGGCTCTGCGGCCGTCCCCACTGTCGGGAGAGGAATGAGAAGTCAGAGAGATTAGCTATGTCTGTCATGTGAAATACCAGGAAGAAATTGCTTTGTGTTCTCAAACCACAATGTCAAATATTTGTTAAAATGAAAATCCCAGAAAAAGTGAACACAGGACTTGACTCTCTTAAGTGATCTACTTTAAAGTCTTCTAAGCATACCTAACAGTTTGTAATTGTTAAACCCAGAGTGAGTGAGAATAGGACATGCACTTTTAATGGAAATGTACAAATTTAACTTCAGCTCTGTTTGAAAGTTGCTGGTAGGGTCTTGCCTTGTGTTTATTTTAATTGCTATTTTCTTCCCTTAGAAAGGTCCTAACTTTTCTCTCAAGCAAAATAAGAGGTAGTAAACTCCAGTACAGAAAGAAAAAAAGAAAAGAAAAAAAGAAAAGCAATTGGGAGCACATGGTTGAAAGTGAATATTTCTGTATGTGCTTGTATATGGCTTTCAGCAGGGACCCAAGGCCTGGCTTGGTGCTGTTTTATGTCAGCATCCACACAGATAACCCTCTGGAGGAGAAGGAAGTTCTGCATCATCTGCTTTCTCAGCTCTTCGTGAAGCACACTAGTGAGTTATTGGCTCTTCTGCAATCCCTCCAAAAGCCTACTAAAATAGGAAAAGACCAAAAAAAGAAACATAGACTGTAAGTACCCTAGGATGATGTGTTTTTTCTCACGTGCCTATGCATCACAGTGGAGGCCTCTTCCATGACTGAAGGTCTGTAATCCTCTGCTGAAAGAAAATAATGCTGTCATAGACTTTTTAGGTTATGAGCATTTCTAATGGCAAATTTCATGTGACAAACTTTTTTTTTCACAGTCAAATTTCGGTTGTTTAAGTTTATAGTTTTGAAACCTGGAAACAAGAACCTGTGAGTTATTTAAATGTGAGCTGCCAGTTTTCATTAACTAATGGGAAAACTTCTAAAGTAACTTAAACATTTTAAATAGAGGGTAACTCCTCTGTCCTGTTCCATATAGACCGGTTCATCATACCCTCATAAGGCTAATCTCATAAGACCTAGGTCTGAAATTATGGCTATGATTTGTATTATGTGCCTTAAAGCTCTAAAATAGATTACAACCAGGCCAGCTGTCCAAATTTCTATGTAAACAAAAATATAACAGCATCCTTACTTAAATGGGAGCCCAACTTTCTCATCTAATCCTTGACAATCCTCTGGATACTTATTTGTAAATTTCTGTCTCTCCTTGAAGTATCAATCACTAACTATAACTAGGAGTGAGACAGGGCTTTGTTTGTTACAGACACATAGTCCAGTAGTGCTAATATTTACAGGTGTGTTTGAACTTGTTCATGTAAGTAACCCCCCCCAGGGTCATCACCAAGGTCAGGAATATGCTAATGGCAGTAAACGCAGAGCCAATGTATGTTCACAAAATACCTTCCCTCTCTGATTTAATATATTTTTTAAAAATGTACTTTATGCTTTTACATCGAGAACCACTTTTACAAGTTTAAATATTCACAACTGTAAATACAGTACTCAATTAGAAAAGGAATAATCATGCCCCAAAATTTTAAGAAGAATTAACTCAGTCAGCCTGAAATCTTTCACCTACTTTATACCAGTGAGTGTCTCTGAAACATTTATTTAACATAAAAAATAAAAATAAAATAAAAAAAAAGAAAAAAGCTTTGCAATACCTTTTCTTCCAATACAGGAAAACAGATATTCAGTAGATATCTGAATCTTCCTTCAAGTTGATACTCTAAAGAGGTTATTTCCAACAAGTTTTCCTGTCTGCTTGTTTGCCTTTATTGCTCTACAGGGGTAAACTGGTTTACTTTTAGTACCTTTTACAATTGTTTAGTTGGAGTTCTTATGAAGTGATTCAGCCTTAAGGAAACTGATTAAAACCAGTGCTTTTTTTTTTTTTTCCAGAAAGCTTCCGAAAAGTCTTGTTGACCAGGAAATTTCTGAAGGGTTGGGTAAGGTTATGAAATCAATAGCCTAAAGAGGAAACTGCTGCTGGCAATTCTGGGTATATTGAGCAATTGCATTTTCGAGTAATCCTTGTTTGGTTTTAGCTTTTATGGTAACCTTTCATGAGGCTTCATGTGGCCGGTGTTTCTTGTGTAGGGGCAAAACCTGGCTGAGAGATTTATTTCCATTTTTTAAAATCCTTTTTTCTTTTGGGACGGGAAAGTAAATAATAATTACTTGTGTAAGCACAGTGATGCAGGAGTTCAATACTAAAAGTAGGGAAGTGCAGAGTACTCGTGTGCATGGATATTGGGAATATATGCAATTTTAGTCAGTAGTGATAGGAATTTGGAAAACACTTTTCGTTCTTCTCACATAATTTTCCTTTCACAATGTTCCTTTGGGAGTTGTTCATAAAGAACTCCAGGCAAATTTTCCCTGAAGTCCCTCACAACATTTCAGTTTGGATTAAAGTTTATGCTTGGCATTAAGTCCAAGACCAATAATGAATACTAGGATGGACTGCTCGGTACACACCACTGTTTATCAAGGTTACAAAGTCACCCAGCCTCCAATATAACAGAAATCTGAGATTATACTTTTACCTACCAGTTTCAAATAATTTAAATTGTTTAAAAAGAACTAATTCTAATAGAATTTAAGCATTGAATAATTATTTTATTATTTGTGGATGTGATCTCAACTAAAGATAATCAGGAAGATATAGACAAAAAGATACTTTACATTCCCATATCAGTTGAAGCTGTTCTTCAGAATTTGTAAGCTTTTGAATAAAGAAAATCAAGTCACATTAAATGAAAAATTAGACTTTGTAAGGGGTCCATCACTATGATCTTTCAACAGCTCTTTTAGCTTATAAAACATGGAAAATGCGTGGCTAAATTCTCTGTGTGGCTTTGAAAATGTTACCTCGTAGCTTAGAAAGCACTGGAATGTGATGGCATTTCCATATGGAAAAGTTCTGTCACTGGTGAGGCCTTGCATCATTCATCACTTTCTTTTCTTCTGTGGAAAACAAGAAGAGGTAAGGAGGGTTGATTGATCTGAATAGAAGGAGAGGATAAGTGTAATGCCCCAATTAAGAAAGAGGTGGGACATATACTGATGTAATATGTACTGTCTATTTAATATGTACTGTCTATTAAATATATGCAGCCAAACTCAGTCCCAGAAGCAAGCAAAATGTTTTTAAATTTAAGCAAAAGAAATAGGTTAGAAATCACAGTCTGTCACTCAAAAGAAAATATAACACCATTAAAAAGCGAATTATCACTGGAAGAATTAAACTAACTGATGAAACACAGCTCTTGCAAGTGAGAAAATCCATCAGCCGGGATGTCAGCCCAAACAATAATGCTTTCTGCCTGAGTAGGACTTATCTCTAATTGGGGTCTAGTTTCTCTTGAATTCCATTTAAGGCAGAAGTCAGAAAATTTGGTAACTTGAACTCCCATTTTGGAGGTCAATGACATATCTTATCACCATCATGACAACTGCCTGAAAATGTCTTTCTCAGCCTGCAGTCCTGTAGGTAAGCATTTCTGAACTGTGCTTCTGTCAAAACTTTTTCTCATTCTCTTCCTGGGAAAGGTATGTATTCTTTATTCCTTGGGGTTTATCTAACTAGTGATTAATACCCAGGGGGGGAAAAATAATCCCGCAACTGATATTTCATACTGATGTCTCTTTCTCTATTTAATTATGAAAATCTTTTGAAACAGAACTTAAAAAAGATTTCCAGGAGCCTTGTCAAACATGCTCTGACCCCTACAAGTCACTTTTGAGCATTCCAGCAGAGCCTCTTGCACGGTCCTGTTTTTCAAAATTTTTAAAATGTGGCTGTGTTTGTCTCTGAAACATCACAACTGGATCTGCTGAAGCCTGGAAGGTTTGAACTGAAGCCGTCCAGAGGACGGGGGCTTGCACACCAGCCATACGGCAGTGCCAGGCATCGTTGGTGGAGTGAGCTGAATGGTGTTCTGAGCAGGCATGGCTTCCTTTAACAAAATCCGTTCTTGTTGTACACACAAAAGGACTGGTGAGGCCGTGAAAGATGGTGAAGAAAAGGTCATTTCCTCTGTGTACACTCTTTCTGGTTGCTCTACCAATGCTTTCAACTCCCATGGAAACCAACAGGAGTTGCCTGTTAGCTCAGGGAGCAGTGAGGGACTATCTAGGGACTTATTTTTATCTTACTTCATTTATCCCTGCTTGAAAACAGGCCCTTATCACATCATACTTTGAGAACACTTTAACAGATTAATGCAGAAGAATCCAGGGAGAATCTGTTGGTGGAGACATGTTGTTAGAATGGCAGAAAGTATTTATTTGTGCCTCTTTGCTGAGTGAAAGGATTTACAGGATTAATCAGTGCCTGCCCACCTCAGAGGCCTGTTCTTCTCTGCTCAACTCCCACACCAGTTTCTATTTTACATATGTTTTCTATCATATCCTCTTTCCTCTAAGTGGGCATTTCTTTAAACTCTTCAGCATTCCTCATTGTATAAGCTGCACGTTATGCAAGAGACAGTCAAAACTGATCTCTGTATCTTCATATATGGGAGAGACTTACCAATACAGAGTGCATAAGTGCTATTATTTTCTGGTGAGACATCAGATTTTTTATGACAATCATCATTTTTCAAAGAGGAACTCAGAGAATGAAGGAGAGGGAATGAAACTACAGTTTATCAGTCTGCTGCTAGTGATTTAATCTCATAAAATTTATAAAGTGGGGAAACTTCTTATCAAGCTTTCTAGATGCAAAACGTGAGAACAAAACACTTGCTAAAGATGAGAGGTAATTTTGGCAGAGACTAGAGAAGAAGGGAAATTTTACCAGGCACTGGAGTGTCTTTTCCTTTTTTTTGAGGTAGCTGGAGTGAGGTCATTGGCAATGTTCACCATGTTCTCAACTACAGGGTTTTTTTCTGTCATTTTTATTGGTGAAGAGTTGTGTAGAAAACTGCCATTATCTGAAAACTAAACAGATTGTCATTATTGCTTTTAAAGCTGTCTGCTGTGTAAGCCATTGTCATAATCCACCTGTATGTCAAATTCGGGGATTGTGTTATAATTTCTTTAGATATGTGGAGATGGCAGAGACTGTGCAAAAATCTCTTTACATTGCCAAAGCAAATAAATGAAGGGAAATCCCTGAGGGTAAGGAGTGAATGGAACAGATGTGATAGCTTTACTTCACATTCACTCTGCCTCATACATAGGTGCCACCTAAGAGATATAGTTTGAGTGTTGTTACACTTCGCCAATAGTAAGTAATAGAAAAGTCTCTCTTAGTATGTGGGCAGCTGAATTTAAGTCATATCAACCCTAGGGCTGCTGCAGATTATTCAAGATGCTGAACTCAGGGTAATTTATAAAGCTCCTTTTGAGTTCAGGCATACAGATCAAGTGTAACATCACTTGAAAAGAGAATTGCAGTTTCATCCTTGTAATCTTGCTCTTCTACCCTTTCCACCCTAATAAAGTGGGGTTTTTTTTCTGCTGCAAAACACAAAAGAGGAGGAAAGAAAAAAGAAGTTGCCAACTGGCTGATTTCCAATTTACATGGCTATAACTGAATACAGAATCAGCCCAGTATTTGGCTTTATTTAGAAACACAGGCCCTTGTCCAGATCCCATTAAGACTGATGAAAAATGCACTTCATTGATTTCACTGACAGTGGATTGAGTCCATTAAGAAAAATGAGCTTAGTGTTGGGATAGTGACATTTTCTGTGTAAGATGGAAAGGATGTAATCATTTGTAGACTAAAAGAACATATTTTCCCAACTTTAATATGAATTCCAACAAACAAATTTATTGAAAATTAATTCAAAATGAAGCTAGTGCCTGTGCACAGTCATGTTTTTCTTACTGAGCAACACTGCTGGAGGAGTATAATGTGTCTCTTGGTTATCCATCAAGAGGAAAAGAAAAGTATTCTCAAAGACTGGGATTATATTCCCAACATTTCGGTCACTGTGGCTGCACTAACTTGAAAGAGAAAACCATTAGCTGTGGTGAGCTTCTAACAGATTACTGCTATCCCACAGTCTAGGGAGAAACAGATAAAAAACTGTTATTTTCTTTTACTGGCGCTAAGTGGCTAATGTGAAGTTAATTCAAAATGACTGTTTTGCTCTGGGGGAAGAATTGCTGCACATTTCTGATTTAGTGTACCAGAGGGGCTGAATTTGCCTTGCACTTACAGTTGGAGTCTTGCAGAATGTACCAGGGGGTGTGACTGCTGTGCTGGGAAATGGTTTCCCCCCTGGTGGAACCAAGGTTGAGGTCACTCATTGGAGCGCTCCTGACTCATCCCACTTGCAACATTACCTCTTCATGCATGTGCTGTGCGTGCCTACAGCCAGATATTTGCACAAATGTAATTTTTGCTGAAGACACCAGGTGCATATACAGTCCTCAGACCGTACAGAATTACAACACATCAAACACCTGTTCCTTCTGTTTTGCTCTGCACCGCTTAGTAATGTCAATGCAATCCTAGTGCCCCTTAAAATAGGGTTGGATCTTTAGAGAGGAACAACGTGTCTAAAGAATGTCTCCAATTTGCATCAGCCTAAGAGTGAAGCCCAAATCTCAGCCTAGTCCGTGCCCAGGAATGGAGACCTACACTTGGCCAAATTTAAGGAAATGCCTCCGTCCGTTAAAGACCGCAGGTGTCTGTGAGCAGATATATTATGGGAAAGGTAAGATTTTAACCTTTTTCTCCAGCAACACAATGTTCTTATGACACACTGAGTCACTGTATAATATATAATGTATATATAAACACTGAGTTTAATAGCTTTTGAAGAATTTATGCTTACTGAGGCAGTGAAAGCAAGGTGAGTCTCATGGAAGTGCTGGGGAGATTTTAGTAGAGAAAATGCTAATATTGACTTCACTGCCAGCTCATCTCAGAAAAAAAAAACCACAAACAGGCTTGTTCAGGGCCTGAGCGTCTTTCCTCATTGATGTGGATAGCCACAACTGCCAAGTTACGGTGAAAAAGGGCAAGTATAGGGACTCCATTTATATTGCAGGGTCCGTTCTGGGAAGACTGGTTTTTCCTTTTTCTTTTCCTTTTCTTTCTCTTTTTCCTCTCCTCTCCTCTCCTCTCCTCTCCTCTCCTCTCCTCTCCTCTCCTCTCCTCTCCTCTCCTCTCCTCTCCTCTCCTCTCCTCTCCTCTCCTCTCCTCTCCTCTCCTCTCCTCTCCTCTCCTCTCCTCTCCTCTCCTCTCCTCTCCTCTCCTCTCCTCTCCTCTCCTCTTTTTTGCTTTTTTCCCCTGTAGTTTCTTCTTTGGGCTTGGTTGTTTTTTGTGTTTTTTCTTTTTTTTTTTTTTTTTTTCTTTTCTCTTCTTTCTTTACTGTCTAAACTAGATCGCAGCCAGGTTCAAGTTCATTCAGGAGATGACAAAACCTGACCTCACTTCTGAGCTGAATTCACTGCTGGGCTATATGAATGTTGCAAGTCTGTCCCAAGGCAAAGTCAAACAGCTTAGCTTTGTGTGACTTTCCCTTGGGTCAGAGGAAGGAAGCAGTGCTTTCTGAGCTAGGAATCATCTCTTGCTAAAAATCAGTGGCCAGCAGCACTGTCTCCCAGCAGATCTGGATGGGACCCATATCCATGCCTGGGTGGAAAGAGCTGAAACTGCTTTGGACAGCTGGATCTCCTTCCCCATGGTTGTCCAGTAGCCAGAGCAGGCCGAGGTGTGGGCCAGGTGTTTTGTCCATCAAAGTTCAAATGTGGCTCGTATTTGGAATGAATCATCAGTAAACATCACTGGCTAGTTTTACGGAAAAAAATACATTTTAAAAATAAAGATCTTTTATGTGGCCTATTTTCTGGTTAATCTAATAAAAGGGTTTGGCTTTTTGGTTCTTTACACTTCTGTGTTTGCATTTGTTTGTTTTCCACCACCTTGTTAACAAAACTGCTGCTCTGAACTTGTGTTGTAAATAGCTGACTGGCAAAAAAGTTGTTTTGAAAGACAAGAAAAGCGACAATAAAAAATCCTTTAATCTACACTGCCAATGATATTCCATAACTAGAGCTCAAAATCCTGGTTCACATGAACTAAAAGGGAATTTTTTCATTAAATATGACTGAGCAAGGACTGTCCATGCTTTTGGACTAGTCAGCAGGTGTCTTTTTTTTGTTTGATTTGTTAGGAAGGTTCACTGGAGCATTTCAGAGATAATGGTAACATTGCATAGGGAAATATCAGTTATATGTGGCTTTTTCATTCATAATAAGTTACAATGAGCATTTCAAGATTTCTATGTTTTGCTGTGATTTGTATCTCTGTAAAGCTCCAAGCCACGGTGCTTTTTAAAGGGAAATGTTCAGTTAATTTTAATGTCTTCAATAAAATAAACAGTAGAGTTAAGCATTGTTACAGTGGTCTTAAACCCATTTTATGCAAAAGGCCCAGTACCCGAAGTGCATTTAAGAAGACCGTAAAAAAAGGAAGTCACTCCATTTTTGGAGTGACCAGTCTAGCTACTAATCTGAAAATTTGGAGAAACCCCTGATTATTAATATTTGTGGAAGTTTTAACCTCAAATGTAAAGAAAGAAAAGGAGAGAAGAGGCCTAAATACAATGCTGGAACTCTGAACGCGATGTCGGTTCAATTTTATGAAACTATCATGAAAAGAGAGGGAAGGAGGAATGTGAAATTCTGGAAAGGGAAAGGGCATAACATATTTGTTTCATCAAATTGTATACACCTAAAAGATGAAGTGCTAAGAAGCATACAATATGCGCTTGTCAAAACACACCAAGTCAACCATTCTTTGACAGCACAGCCAGCCTACTTGATAAGTGAATAAAGTAGGTGTGAAATAATTCGACTTTAGTAAGGCTGGAATTTGTTATCTATCTCAGTATAAGCAAACAAGGAAATGTAGTCTAGTTTGAACCTTATTAGTGCTAATTTAACCTCCCTATCATCAGCTCTTAACTCAACATAACACCACAATTTGCTCCCTCTCCCTTAGACAGCATTCCTGATGCCCAGTGCGCTTCAGTCACCATTCAACTGGGAAGGTCTCTAGCTTGTGACTGCCAGCCTAAACATCTAACCTACGCGGCGTTACTTATCTCCTTTATGCCAGTTGCCTAAAACTGTTTTATCTAGAGGTCCTTAATTCCAACCAAGGCTTCACTGATGAGCCCACCCAGGCAGTCTGGAACTGAGTCCCCTGCGCTGGCAATGGGTGAGAGAGCCCTGATATCTCCCACATGCTCTGCGTTAGTGTCCAGGCCCTCGTGCAAGAATCAGAGAGTGGAATCGGACTGGCTGACAGTAGTTGTTAAGATTAGATTAGAGCGGGTGCTGAGCATCTGGACTGGGAAATTCCATAATAGGAATTGAGTGCGGAATATAGCGAGAGCATAGTGACTAAAGCAGAGGCTAAAGTAAGGACAGCTTGTGTTGTAGACAAGGTCCAAGCAGTCTGGGGTCAGACAGACCAAGGTCTAGCTGGGAATGGGAAGGAACAATGTATGCTCGAGATGTGGAGATGAAGAAGCAGCTGCAAAGGCTGGAAACAGTTCTGGACATCAAGCTGCTGTGTTTGCCTCTCACCATATTGTGGCATGCTGCTGCAGAGAACCATGGCAAAACTTGAGGGGAGGCTGAATGTCACCCATGATCTGTCTTCCTGAGTTTCATGGCTGACGTATAAATTGAAAAGCGTAACTGCAGCACAGAAACTATCTATTCCTTGTGTGATTTTGAGACCAGTTGTCTCCAATGCATTTTGTTTATGCTACCACTTTTCCAGCAGGAAACATCACCCTCAGCATCTAGCCCATTAAGTGGCCAGTAAATGATATCAGTATTTCAGAGCCTACGGATCGTCACAGACTGTAAGGAGATAGATCAGATGAGCCAACAGAAAAGGGGCCTCCCAGGATATTAGGGAAAGTTGATGTGACTTATAAATGCTATAAAGCCCACTAGAGAGAGATAGATAGACTTCTGCCATCACTGCTGCCAGCAGACTTATATAAAGAATATAATGGCTGTCCCTAGTGTCACTGTACAGTGCACTGACATCTTTACCCAGTTCCTTATGTCGGTATATGCTACCATGACTCGGTCTCAGCTTCTGGTTCACATGGCGGCCACAAAGAGATTGGCCTTGTCCTTCGTAAGTGTAGCCTCAGCAGCTTCTGGGGCCTTTCACTGATCAGCTGCACTTTCAGCATCAAGAGACTCTAATGAGAAAGAAAACAGCTTTCTGGAGGCTGGTCTCTCAGAGGTACTTACGGCACCTTCGCAGTCACGTTCTCCTAGACATTGGATTGGAAACCAGAAATAGTTGCTGTCCGGCCTGTCTTCAGACAGATCTTCTTCACTGGAAGCCTGTATGTTTGGATCCAGACACAGGCATATTAACCTAAGACCTTTCTTCACAGACTGTTATTGGGCAGACCTGGCACTAAGTGGGGAAGGATTTGGATAAAAATTGGAAAATCGCTTCCTGCAAGCCTAAGTGATTTTTTGAATTTATGAAATGAAGGAAATGGGGAAAACCAGGAAAAACTGTGTTCCTGTGCACACTGTGGCAAATACCTGTGCATGTATACATCTAGCCAAAGGAAAACAATGATATAAAGAGCCTGAGGTTTCTGGCCCTTATTTACCCAGTTCTTCTGCCCTACAGCAGCAGGAGTCTCATCAATGCTTATAAATATTCAAAGGGCGGGTGTCAGGAGGATGGGGCCAGACTCTTTTCAGTGGTGCCCAGCGACAGGGCAAGGGGCAATGGGCACAAACTGGAACACAGGAAATTCCATCTCAACACAAGGAAAAACTTCTTTACTTTGAGGGTGGCAGAGCACTGGCACAGGCTGCCCAGAGAGGTTGTGGAGTCTCCTTCTCTGGAGCTATTCAAAACCTGCCTGGATGCGTTCCTGTCCAACCCGCTGTAGGTGACCCTGCAGGGGGGTTGGACTAGATGACCTCTGAAGGTCCCTTCCAACCCTGACCGTTCTGTGATACTGTGATACTGTGAAAATGGTTGGAGTTTGGAAAGGTATTCGGGTAAAGTATACTATCTGTTGGTCCTGTTCATACTCTTCCCTGGGCACCTGCCTGTGGCCACTGCTGCAAACAGAATGTTGCGTTATGGGGTCCTGTGCTCTGAAGTAGTTTGGCTGCTTTATGCAGTCATTTGACAATCTTCATCAAATATTTAATGACTGCAAGGTCTTCATTGCAGTCTGCAGTTATATTGCATACAGAATAACAGAATGGTACTTTGACGCAATATATCTGTCTGGGCAGGCAAATCCCAGTCCTAGCCCTTTAGATGTTCAAAATGGAATCTTTCCATTGAATTCTGCATTCAGAGTGTCTGCTGGATCTATGATTTTAACTACTACATTCAAGATAAACACTAACATAAAATACAGACCTTTAATCAAACAAAGCATTTCAAATCACACTTTAGGACATGAATAGTTCTACTAAAGGCAGTGGCTCTGCTGACTGGACTAAGTTGATATCATAGTTAACGTATGTAAAGGCAGAAATATAACAATAATCAGATATAACCTGAAAAGGAGAATATATTTTTTCAACAACCAGGTTGTTTCCAGCATAAACATAGCTCTCTCTAGCAGCACTGACATCAGATCCATTAGTATGTATGAGTCTCTCCTAGTTCAAGACAGGAAGGGTAATGTCTTAGAGGTGAGAAAATTATGCTAAGGATGCAGCAGAAGGTCAGTACGTTCTTTAACACCAAATGACCACAAATGCTAAAACCTCTGGCATCTCTGTTTACAATTAGTCATAAAAAAAAAAAAAAAAGAATAAGCAGCACAAGAGCTTTCACCACAGCTTCTTGAACTTTCAGCACTAGATTTATTTTTAATGCTGATGTAAAGTACGTAATTTGCACTGTACATTTTGGGCGTAATGTGTAAAATACTTGTTTCCATAACAAGCTGTCATTGTAGGATGAATGGGATTTCTACAGGGATTTCTGGGTAATATATTTTTGGAAGTTTCTATTTTGGAAATTATTAATTGCTATAATAATTTCTGAGAAACCATGTAGTGTAATAGCTAGGCACCAAGTATATAATTATGATTACTCTGAAGAGTGTTTTTCAGACTAGGAGGACATGGCCTTTCATGCATGCTTAATTGCATTCAAACCTCTCAAAAGTATGTTCAGTCAAGAGGGTTCATATAACAGTGATTGCTCCAACCCCTAATTTTCTCCAACATTCCCTGTTCTTGAAAAATATCTCCTTAAATAGTGTGTCACATACCTGCATTTGTGCCTCAGGCATCTCCTTCTTGCTGAGTGCTTTCATTCTGCAGGACTTCCACTGATGTACAGATAATGGTTCTTTTACATTTTACAGTCTTTATTTCACTCCTTACCCAAAGAATCAGCAGTCAGGCATCACCAGTTCTTCGGGTTTTCTGAAAGAAAAGTAGCAGAACTTTAATTTCAAGGTAAATTTAATAGTGCCTTTTAGGATCTTCTAAGAGAGATCCTTTAACCTGCATGGATTCTTCACGCTGGTGTTAAATGTGAAAACCCAGGCATTCTCCTGGAAACGGAATTTATGATGATGGTGTCCCTTTTCTGAATTGTTAAATCTAAATGAGAAAACACATCCTAAAGTTATGACTTATGTCCTGGTTTGAGGCCCTAAACCACAACAACTTATTATAATACAAATGTACAGAATATAATTTTTTAATACTAAGGACCAAACTAAGACCTTATACTGAGATTCTGCTGAAACAGCTGTCTGAAAGGCAAAAAGGATCTGTTTTCTTTTGGTAGCAGGCAAACAATGAATCTGGGGACTCGTGTCCAGTTTGGAGATGGAGCCTGAGCTAGGCACAGTTCCTTATAACACCATGACAAGCGTGCTAGAAGTGTTCCAAAGACTGCAACTGAGCATCTTGTGGGCTGTAAGAAATTTGCCCTGCAGGCCTTTGGCACCATATGTCTAGCAGGTAGCCGACAGCTGTTCAGACTGAGTGCAAATCAAGAAGAATTCAAGTAAAGAGCAGCTCCTGCAGTAAAGCAGATCAGCAGTGTGATTTAGGCAGAATGCATGCACCATAGTGGGCCAAAAGGAAATCTGAATGCAACATTGCAGGATGTCCTCACTTCTGTCCTCAGGAACATCTAGGTATCTTTCCAACGCAGTCAGCCAGGAGGAATCGTGAATCATACTTAAAACTCTTATTAGCTGGAGTTGCCTTGACTTGCACAACAAGGCATCTGTCTCTCCCTTTCTTTCTATTATGTAAGTAGAGCAAATAAAGACAGGTACTTAAACCTGTGTAGCCCTTTGCATGCCATAAGTGCCTTTAGAAACTGTTTGTGTTGCAGAAAGTATAGAATGTGTTGTTGAATGACATTTCAATACCAGCTGTCTTCCTGGTTCTTTTCAATGTACAGCTATATTCTTTATTGATTTGGGTAGATAACTATAGCTGTGGTATAGTTATTCATGAGGCATGCAGTTGATGCCTGTAGCACGTTGATAACAATTACTAATCATGCATTAACTCTTCCCAAGTCATTTACGTCTACCATTTATGCATGAACAAACGCTGCCTCTAAGAACTTTAAAGCTGACAGGCTAATCCTTTTCACCCCTGACTTGTATGTCAATTCTTAAATGACAGTATAATCCACAAAAGGAATTATGCTGGCACTAAATGTGTTCAGCCAATTACACAGTCATACAGTTTTATTGAAACATAAGGGTTAAATGTGAGCATAGGGTTAAATGTGGATGGACACAAATAGGCATCTTTTGATTTAGCTATTATTTTTTCCCCCAAAATAGGTGTGACAACCTTTCTGAACTTTCCAAAAGACTATTTTAGAGGTAGAAAAAGAGCCTCAGTAATTTTAAAGAGAGGTTTTGTTGGTCTTTCAACACTATTATAAGTATATGATTGTGTGCACAACTTTTTTTTAAGGTACTATGCTGACTGTGGGTCCTACAAGGTGCAAAAAGAGTTTAATGTTATTTCAGTGTCACCAGTAAAATACTCTGACACAAGAACAGTTGTTTCAGATGACAGAATACTTTTTTTGACAGTTAATACATTTCTCAGGCTGATTAAGATGTCTTTTAGGAACACGCAGAACTTCACATAGCAGTATTACTAATACTAGGTCCTAGGCTTATTTGCATAACAACAGGAACTATGAATTTAATCACCTTGGAGAGTGTTTTTTAAGTTGAAATTTCTGTAAGAGTTTTTCACCCACTGATATCAGCAATGCAAATCTTATTGGCTTCAATGACCTGGGATTAAACTTTAATCCTTTGGCAATGACATTAGAGAGCAGTAGCATCAACTACTATTCATGTATACCTCCCTCCTTGGTGTTCCCATATGACACATGGATATCTGTATTCTAATTCACTTCTGCTTTCCATATTGATCAATCCTTTCAGGGATTACAGGACATGTAATCCCTGAACAGAGTGTACAGGACACTCTGTTCTGTTATGTTTTTCCTCAGGCTTGGGGTTATTGCTACAGTATGTTCATTTTGGCAATAAGAGAGCAGGGAAAAAAAATCTTGAAGTCATATACGCAGCTCAACAGCGCTTTGCATGTGGAGATCCATCAGCAAAAGCACAGCTACATGGGAAATGCAAGTAATAAAATCTGTAAGTGTGCTGGTTTTGGCTAGGATAGAGTTAATTTTCTTCATAGTAGCTCGTATGGGGCTATGTTTTGGGTTTGTGCTGAAAACAGTGTTGATAACACACGGATGTTTTCGTTATTGCTGAGCAGTGCTCACACAGAGTCAGGGCCTTTTCTGCTCCTCACACCGCCCCACCAGCGAGTAGGCTGGGGGTTGTGAGGGGACACAGCTGGGACAGCTGACCTGAAGTGACCAAAGGGCTATTCCATAACATATGATGCCATGCTCAGCATATAAAGCTGGGGGAAGAAGAAGGAAGGGGGGACATTCGGAGTGACGGCGTTTGTCTTCCCAAGTAACGCTTACACGTGACGGAGCCCTGCTCTCTGGGAGACGGCTGAACACCTGCCTGCCCATGGGAAGCAGGGAATTAATTCCTTGTTTTGCTTTGCTTGCGTGCGCGGCTTTTGCTTTATCTATTAAATTGTCTTTATCTCAAGCCACGAGTTTTCTCACGTTTACTCTTCCAATTCTCTGCCCCATCTCACCGGGGGGGAGTGAGTGAGCGGCTGCGTGGGGCTTATTTGCTGGCTGGGGTTAAACACAAAAATAAACCTGAAAGGAACATATGTTTTGGACATCTTGTACGATCCCAATTTCCTGTATGCCCATGACAGCAGTAAGACATGTGGCTACTTCCCATGAAGTACAGGCATTATTAATATGATTATGTCTATTATGATCAATATATGCCCTTGCTGTTTTGACAAGTTATTTATCTATCAGATACATAAAGCCTAACATAGCCCAGGGTTATTATACTTACCAGCAATACCATGTTTAAAGGGGCACGCATGTCTCATTTAATTTTAATAAATAATAAATGAGACCTTTCATTGTGCACGCAGCTCTTTTAAAAGTCTTCATTTTAGAGACTCCACCAAAGCATAATAATCTGAATTTGCCAGCACTCGGATCAACCCTGTAAGGATCATCTGTCACAGTTAGTATCTGTAAAGGAGAGAGAGATGAGGGAACTGGAACGTTAAGGAGGACAGACTATAATTTTCTTCATCTGATGGTTCATCTGTTTGCTATTTTATTCGCTGCTGGGTTTGCTACTTTAAGTTTTATGTATTTCAAAATGGGCTGAAAAACACTAGGCCTTTCAAAAGGAAGGAAATCAGGTACCTTCCACAGTTCTGGTCATTGCTAGCAGAAGGGAAGAAACCTTTTATACCAAAAACCTACTTTGTCCCTATATCCTACCTCATACAATGATCTAAGGATATAGACCTCTTTACAATGGTAGAAAAGGAAAGACGAATTAAGAGCTTTCAGCATCCTTTAGAAATTGTTTTTTCTTCTACACCTTCTGGATGATCACCAAAGCAATCAAGATGTGACAGGTGATTGAAATCAAAACCATCTGTGATTGCAAAGGTTGCAGAACCTGAAATCCTTTTTTAAATTATGTTTTCTAATTGTATGAATTGATTCAACTCAGTATATAAGAAAAACTAGTTTGGTGAGCATTGAAAATAATGAAATCTGATTTCCAATCCATGTGGGTCTTTTGGCTGCCTGGCTTTTTAACTGAATTAATCTAAAAGCTAAGGCATTGGTTCTTCTGTTACTAGGAATTTAAAATTACATATGTGCTTTCCTGAAAATAAGCTTGGTAAAGGCTTTAATAAAATTTTGTCAGCTATTTGACATTTGAAGCTCTGTTTTTCAGTCATAATTCCTCCTCTAGTGAACCAGATACTTTATGAATTAAATATTTTTTTTTTAAAGAATTTGCAATAGCTTTCTCCCAGGTGGATTTTCTGATGTCCAGTAATCACTCATGCCAGTCTCCTTTCTTTCTCAGTTTTTTTCCTTCTGCAGGAATATTAGCTCAATCTGTCTTCCCAGCCAGCTGTCTTTACAAAACACACAGGACTTAATATCTCTGAGCTCTCTGTGTTTTTTTTTTTAACGTGGTATCCATCTTGGAAAAAAATCAAAAGTTTGCAACAAGCTGCTTGAAACATGCACACATACAGAGTGTTATTACATAAAACTCATTACCCTAAGAAAGTAGACTATAAAGAGCAATAAACCCAAAGAAATTCTATCTTACATAGCTATGAATTATTTTTGTGTGATTGAACAGCAGTGCTGGATCTTCAGATCTCCGTGTTCCCCTACTGCAAACCACTAAAGTCCCTGGGCTGATCATTAGGAAAGGGCTTGTTATATTTTGACTATGGTTTACACAACTATTTTCTGGTGATCAGGATAATGTCCAAGATCAGGAATTCCTGAGAATTATTCCTGATTTAGAGAAATGAACTTGGTTAGATATTCCCAACAGTGGACACAGCAGCAGTTGCAAGCAGAGGAAAGACAGCTAAGTCCACTCCTGCACTCTGAAATACAGCGTATGCTGAGACAGCAAACAGGGTCTGCCCTTCTACGTTCATTTAGTAGTAAGGGGATCTCTGAAATACAAGACACCACCAAAACCAATCAGCAGAACCTGGCCAATTACTCATGATGAACCAGCTTGCCTGTACAAGGCTTTTACAGGAGAATTTTTTCCCCAGTACTTCCCATGTGGGCATTTCTAATTCGACCAGCACTGCAATAGGACACCTAAATGGCGTGTGGGATGTCCTTCAAAGTCCTGCATGTGTGACAGCTCTGGCTTCTTCTGGCAAGTGCCAAGCGAGGGGGTGGCATGAGCAGCGTGATTATTCTGTCCGTGCTGGCCTGGCAAGAAGGTGCTGTCAGGTAAGGGAGCAGCTGTCTGTGACCTCAGCCAGCTTTTATACGGGGAGAGGTGGGAGAAGAGGCCTTTTCCCACAGACCCTTCACTGCCGGCGCTTGCTTGAGAGCCAGTACCTATTCCATCTAAGTGCATTAAAGGAAAATCAAGAGTCCTTGAAATATTTCTTGTGATATTTGATATTGCTTGTGAAGTGTAAGACACTGAAAGATACTACATAGATATCTTACTGAAGCTCCCTTTTCTTGTCTTTGTCACATATAGCTCACTGTCATTAGATATAGAAAGATATTAGCTGTGTGCTCCTATTTAATGTGAACCCAAGGGGTGGATGTCATTAATTCCTATTTTATACTTCGTCCTGTTGAGTTACCACAAATATTCACCCACCCTTAGGTGCTGCACGGCCACAGCTGCATCAGAGGAGGTATCAGGCAGCAGGGCACGGGGGCTGCAGGAAGCAGCATGCGGAACGTGCAGCCTGCTGCGGCTGCGGTAGCTCGGGCTGCTGGTGCTGACGGTCATTTGTTCCTCTGCTGCCGTGACTACGGCACATTGTAAGTGCTTGTTCTGCCCTACTGTGTTAAGGTTTTCTTAACACAAGCAAGGGGACGCATCTGTCCTCACGTCTTAAGCATGTTGCCGTCTTATTTTTCACGCCCCTATCCCCAGTAACACAACAAAACCGCAGAAAAATGGAAATGGCAATCAGTGGGTACCTGGTCTCAAATACATTTATGCCAGTCTTTCTAGAACAACTACAGCATCTCAGTTGCTATTCCTGAGATGAAGTTCAGAAGGGTTTTAAAAAAATAAGCTTACCTTCTTTTTTTTCCGCACTTAGACAGTGTTATGGGAAACTTTTGGGCTTTGCTTTCTGTTTCAGGAAAAAACTTCACTTTGTTGAATTTTGCAAGTTCCTGTGTTTGAGCTGGAAAACTGTGTCTTGAGAGACCTGTGGCCTTAAACTGACCCATGGCAGCAGATTTTTGCATCCACATGCATACAGGTGTACACACATATGTATGTATATGGCAGTATATGTATACCATACAGCAGCAAATTCTGAAGGGCACGGAATTCTTGTCAGAGTGTGTCTGTAATTCAGTTAGGATGGGAACTTTGCTCAGAAGGTGGAGCTAAGGGTACCCGACATTCGGCTATTACAGAATCTACACACTGCTTGCTGCCTGCCGCGGCACGCTCACCGGATTGTGCGCCCATTGACTTCTCATTTGCCAAACAGGTGACTTTCTTCACTTTTTATCTGTCATTATATTGTAGTCCAAACCCCAAAAGAGCTTCACAGAGAAGCATGATGAGGATTACAGGACGTTGCAGAAAGTGTCCATTGATGTATTACACTTAATCATTGGATCCGTTCTGAAGAATAAAAAGCATTCTTCAGGTGCCGCTGCTCTTTTATCATACTGCAGACTGAAGCTCTGGCAGTGTATATTAGAAGTGATAAGAAATAAGGCTGGAAGATCAAGAAGACTTGGGAAGGATCATGGTCACTTCGTCACTAAAAAAGAATGTGAGACAAATGGGAGACAAGGCCTTTGAACCATAATGGGAGCATTTGCTGACCTAAGACTACCTGGCTGTATAATGATGTCTGTTCATTTCCAAAATTTAGGCCAAATAGCTGATGTAAGCAAGAAGTTCAGCATGTACCTCTATTTGTGTATGTATATGTGAGCTTCAGAAATAATTTTCTGTATGAAATTTCCATCCCTCTATTTATAATGCAGTTAAAGTCTATAACAATTGGAAAACCAACATCCTTTGTAACAAGGACACGTGTCTGTCCCCGAAAACAAACCTTGCTTTTTCACAGGGAAAGCCTGCCATTTTAAATGAAGCAACAGTAACCATTAATGAAATATGGGTATATACCTCCAAAATCTATGCACCTCATCTTCTTCTCATCCTACTCAGCCCCTCTCCACGAATATCCCCTGGTTCCTGCTGTTATGGTTTGAAGAACCCACAACAATTTATTGTCATTGAGACAATGATTCCATTACCTGATGACTCCTCCCCACCTGGGAAGGGGAATTGGGGAAAAAAAACAAGGAAACCCATGGGCTGAAATATAAACAGATTTAACAGAATAAGACTAGACAGTTAACACTGATAATGCTGAAGAACCAATATTGATCCTGATACCAATGTAAAATATGTGAGGATTATACTTGGACAGCAAATGTCGGACACTGCGAGCGCTACAGCTTCGGGAGGAAGGGAAGGCCTCAGGGGCAAGAAATCCTCAGGACGGCAAGCCGTCACGGAAAAGACAAAACTCCCCAGCAAACTTTCTAATTCATACAGCACATGCCCTTCCCGCTACGAAACAAACCCTGTCGGCCAGCTTGGGCCAAGCGGGGCTCCCTCCCCCTCGCCTTCCACACCTGGCCAGCTCGAAAACACCCACGCCTTGCAACCCGCATCTCATCGCTGCCAAGAAAGGAAGGATTTTCACCAAATTGTAGATTTTCTACAAATGTGGTTTCTCTGCTGAGCCTAGCAGCGCTAGGGACGACGGGGCGGCGGGAGGGCCGGGGAGGGGGGTGCTGCGGGGGAGGGGGTGACCCGCTGCCCGGGCGACCTCCACCCCCCCCCCCCCCCCCAGCGCCCCCCTCCCCGGCCCTCCCGCCGCCGGTGCCGCCGGTCGCGCAGTGCCCATGTGCGGGCGGGCGAGCGGGACATGCTCACTGGGCGGTCGCCGCGCCGCGGCTCCCGCACATGCTCACTGCTCGCGGAGAGGCACCGCCGGAGGTGAGGGCTGTTTTGCTCGCCGGTTTCCCGGTCGCCGCCGCCGGCCCTAATCGCGAGGGGAGAAGGGGTCGCGGGGCGGTGTGTGTGTGTGGGGGGGGGTGAGCGCTGGGCGGCGGCGGGGAGGGCCGTGGCGGTGGCGGGGGCTGCGTGTGCGGGCGGGGAGGGGAAGGGGCCGCCGGGCGGCGGCCTGCCGGGCCCCCCCGTCAGCACCTCGGACAGCGCCGGTGGCGGCCGGGCCGGGCCGGGCGGCGGCGGGGGCGGCCCCCGGGGGCAGCGCCGGGCCCGTCCCGCCGCGGGCGGGGGGAAGCGGGGCGGGAGGGGACCCTCCCGCGTTCCCTTCCTCCCGGTCTTTCTCCCCCTCCCTCCCTCCCTCCCACCCGGTGCGGCGGCGGGGAGGCCGCGGTCTCCTCGGTGTTGGGGCCGGCGGGAGGCCGCGGGCCGGGGCGCGGAGGGGAGGGGGCGGCGGGGGCAGCTCCGCCATCGTTACCGGGCGAGGGGGAAGGGAGGGGAGGGGGGAGAAGCCCCCGGGGTGGACTGAAGCATCCCGGTGCCTCCCGGAGGGGGGGGGGGGGGGGGGGGCGAGGGGGAGGGAGAGGCAGCCACTGCTCCTTAAAAATAGTTAAAAAAATAAATAAATAGGATAAAACCGGAAAAAGCAGCTGGTGCCAAGGCTGTTGCGAGGTTTGCGCTGGCCTGGGGAAACGACTCGGGAAGTGCCTGTGGGATGGGAAGCAAATGGGAAATGCTCGGGGTTGTGCGGTGCGGCGGCGGCCAGGGGCAGGGGGGGCGTCTCTGGCCTTTGGGGCACCAGGTTTTGCCCGTGAGAAGTTAAAATATTAAACCAAAGAGTATGTAATAAAGCACAGTCCTATGGATTGTGTTTAGTCATCTTTGGAAGGCCCTTTCAGTGCTGGCTCCGCAGCAAGAATACTGTGTGTAAAATAGTCATTTATGTTTAAATTCTGCAGATAAAATTAAATTTTGCAAGCCTTTCTCTTAACTAGCATTGAAATGATTGCTGTTTGATCTGTGTAAGGTCATAGAGAGCTTGCAGTTCTCTGCCTTCCTAGATGACTGGTTGGTCACATTTAACCATGTTTAATGCAGTTGATATGTGACATTTTGGTGAGGAATTCTCTTTCCAAGTTTCTGAGGATTTTGAGTTAGGCAGCCTCTTTTTGACATCGCTTTTATTTCTTAAACACACTGGAGCAAATCTGTTCCTCGCTGTCATTCTCTTAACTGTGGGAAGCTTCTTGACTCTCAGAAAATTGCCTCGGTTCCACAGCGGAGGTACCCCTCAGCAGACTCTCTCTCCCAGGGCAAATAAGATAAAATTTTTTCTTTTTTTTTAATCAAAAAATTTGTTTACTTTTTGGAGGTATGTGTTCCCATTTGCGATATCGAGCCCTACTAACATAAACCTTTATTTGCTTTTGCACAGACTGAATGTTTCTCTGAAGCTTAATCTTCAAGATGAAGTTCTTACTAGCGGTTTTCTTCTTCATCTCATTCTCCTTATGGGCTGAAGAAGTCTATTCCAAAGAGAAGTCTTCAAAGAAAGGAAAAGGGAAAAAGAAGCAGTATCTATGTCCATCGTATGTTCCTTGTTTCTTTTATGCTTTTGTATGATGGCAATCCTGCCATATTTTAACAGTGGAAATTACGTGGCAATTGAAGTAGAAGGTGATGCTTTCTGCTAAAAGAATGGCATTTGGGGTGGGAATGGGAGGAGGAGGGTTTGACCAGTGTCATAGCTAAATTCTGTCAATGTGTGTGTTTTTTCTGCAACAAGTCCTCTGTTTTAATGAAAGGAAAAATATAAGCCATAGCAAACCTTTTCTTTCTTTGGGGGGGATTCCAACCTTGCTATTTCTGGGGACGTCGTAATGTAGTGCCACAGTGCGATGCTGTCTAGCACTGTGTTGCAGGTGTACTCAGAAAAGCAAGGAGGGTGCAAAACTGTCATACTGAAATTCAGTTTCTGGTTAGCTTAGTTCTTTAAGAGAATGCTTGTCCTATGCATATTCTTACGGCATGTTGAATAGGGCTAAGGTCTTCAGCATGTTCCGTCAATGATTTACGGTACTATAACTTCTATGGAAGTGGATTGATTGTTGCTATAAAGTGTGCCTTTATGGAACAATCTCTCTGTAAAAATACAGAAATTAAAATCTGTGATTGCCCAGCTGAATAGAGAACGTGTTCTGGACACCTACGATTACTTGATGTTAAAAATACTCCCTCTTTCTAATGCCTACCACGGTTTAGGTTGTGATCCATAGGACAATGCAGAAGTTTTATTTGTGAGGGCCTTTTTTGTCATTTTCTTGGCCAGCCTTGCTCATCTTTTTAGTGTCATGGTGTAAGCATCTCAGGGAAAGATTAATGGAATATATAGTAAGTTGCCAATAAGCGTAGAAAAGCACTATGCCTGAAATGATAAAATTGTTTAGACAAATTTAAAACACATTTCTTCGTTGACCATAAAAGAAGAAGGCTGGAAGATGAGAATAGCTATTTAAGATTATTAGACTTTTTCAAAGAAAAGAAAAAAATTAGTAGAATAACCAGAAAGAAGCAGTGTTTGAATAATACTTTTTAGAGTTCCCACTCTTTTTAAATATTGACAGTGATGGTTATTTATATCCCAAAAATGTTTAGAAAGTTTCTACATACGGTGAGTGTTTTTGTTCTTTTTTTTTGTATCAAACCTAAAAAATGAGATGTGTGTTTGGATTTGAATACATTAATATACAAGTCTCAAATGTGATCATGACTCATCTGACATGACCCCTACCCATTCTATCCCCTTTGAATAGTTAAGTCGAGCTTTGTATGGAGCTTTTGGCCTCAGCTACCGTGAGGATTTGTAGCAAGGAGTGAAATGTCTTAGTTCCCAGGACAGGCGTAAGCACAGAAGTCCTCAGAAAGTCAGTTACGCAGCTGGGAACTGAATCCAGATCTTCCACGATCTCAGCAAAGCATCCAGCATTTCCCCCATGTTCTTGACTTGATCTTAATTAAAATTCAAAACATTGATGTCATCTTACCTTGATAAGTGGGGCTTTTGTTTGTTTGTTTGTTTGCTTTTCTCTTCAGCACAGTATTTCCTGGTACCCTCTTCTTCGTGATAGCAGTTGATTTTACAACCATTAAATACGGTGCCATTTGTCACCATAATACTTGAAAGGCATTGAATAAACGCTAGAATTTTTTAAGTGATACTTTTACATTCCAGCCAGTTGAAGCTTTCTGAAAATGTGCTAGCGGAATCCAGTATTTGTCTGATGTATCACGTGTGCAGTGTTGCTAGCTAGAATTAATTGCCGTAGCACAAAGCCCTATTGGATTTACCAAATAATGAACAAGTTGCCTGTATCTTACTTGGCTGAAGTTCACAGCTTGAGACACAACGGCTTGTAATAGCGGGGTTGCAGGACTGCTGTTTTTGTGCCGACCACTTAGAAGACCTCTCATGTGAATGAGCAGTGAAAGTCAGTTCTGTCTTGCAGGGAAATTATCTGGTGCTCTCTTAACTCAGGCTACTGATGGCAAACTTTCCGTCATCAGCATGTTTTTGATAATCTTTCACAAACTTCTGTACTTGGTGACACTCTGTGTTATAAAAAAGGCTGCCTACTCTTAAAAATTTTTTTCCTGTGAAAAAAAAAGTCAGGAATCTTTCCTCAGAAATAAACCAGAATACAGTGCAGTGGAGTGGGAATTAAGTGACACCATAAAGGTTGACCAAAAATAGTCTCAAAGGAAGTGGTTGAATGAAAAATTTACTAGTAAGCACAAGAGACGTGTTTTAGAAGAATGCATTGTCTCTTTTTTTAAAGAAAATAAATAGGATTTTGCATCATTTATAAAATCGAATGGTACAAAGTCCTAATGAAAACATAAATTTATAACTTAAAATCTTAATCTACCTTTAATTTTCATTGGTAACTGGTGCAATAAAATGTAAATCTTATTGTAGCAAATGATTGCCTTTTGTTTCCTTACAACATGTGAAAAGCTAAATTTTAGCTCCTCAAGAGAACAAAAAACCACACTAGTAATTACATAAGGAACAGTCTTCTCTTTACAAACTTTCTAATGAAATTCAAATGTATGCAAATAAATTTCCAAGAGAGATTTATGCTCAATCTGATGTTATTGCTTGTGTTCCTTAATTTGATGTTAAGAATTGGATAAGACTGTTTTGTGACTTTAGCATGAATTTGTTGGTATGAAAACGGAGCATACTTGAACTTTTCCTTTTACGGCTCTCCAGAATACAAGCCTTTCGCCAAATGTGCCCCTCTGGCATTAAATTGACTACTATTAGAATAAACTGAAAACAAGCTGATTAGAAACCCCATAAAAAGTTCATTATTGTCTCGTAAACAGATATTTGCTTCCTTCAATTAGGAAAATTCTATTTTGTATCTTAGGGCAAAACCTCTTACTTGTGATTATTCATAACGCTGTGCTCCTCAGTGTATTGTGTGATAGTGGCTTGATTGGGCATCTTATTTTCATTGATTTCTGAAACTGGTTTTCGCCGTTTTTTTATCAAGGGGTTTCATGAAGCTGGTGCTTGGTCACTTGATTCTTACTTAATACTTGCTCAGAACAGATGTAAGATTTCACTTCTTAGATTTAGATCATTTTCCTTCTTACCTCAGGCTTTCCAAATGAGACACAGAGTAATTATACTTTTGTCTGATTCCTGAATGCTCATTGATTAAAAAAGAAATTGATATATTAGGCCTAACATCCTATAACAGGGAGCATTGCAGCATAAATCTGTGAAGCTGGCTTGCACAGGTGCATAGTGCAATAAAATACAAAGCTTTAGTGTAACAAAACTCTTGCCTTTTGTCTCCATGAAAAAAATTTAAAAAAAACCCCTACCAAACAGATCCACCTCTTCAAGAAAAAAATTAAAAATCTTGTGGATTCCGGTCTTCTGTCAAGCTTATCTTGAAATTCACTATCCTGAATACAAATGATTTTGATATAGCTACAGATGTAGTTAGTCACTTGATCTCTTTCTTGATCGTAGACTACCCATCAGCTGTATTACCTCTGTTACTTACTTCTTATTAACTTCTTCATAATGCCCCATAATACCTGTTTCTGGTAAATATGTTGGACGCTTAGCTGTGACTTTTTCTAAGAGCACTGCTGAAAAATGTCTTCCCTTTTGTTATGTCGTAATAAATACTTTAGTTATTTTATGATGTGTGAGCTGCTGCTGTTATTCCCGCAATCCTTAGTAGCCCAGAAGGCCTCTACTCAAAACTACTTTCAAGATGCCTAGATAAATGAAATTATAAGGAAAGGCAAGTTTGGCTATGGCGGTGTTATAAGGAGGCATAGAGGCGTAAGAGTGTCAAACAGCAGCTAACAAAATCATTAACGACTGTGCTCATAATCACAACTATCCCTGTTAATTACAGTTTTAGTATGACTCAGCTGTTCACTTGCACAATGTTAATTTCTGAAGATCTCACAGCGTCTCTAATGCCACGGCAATGCTAAGAGTGTAACCTCAATCACTAAATCTCAATTCTTTTGTCTGGATATCAAGACTGTGCTTTTTAAAATAGCATCCCTCCTCACCTTTATGCATTTTCCCATATGGAGAGTTATATCCATGTAGATGATTAACTAAATACTGTATGATCTCTATAGAGACTTTTTTTTTACCGACAAAGCAGGAGTACAAATCATATTTTGGCTTGTATTCAATAAAACATATCAGCTACTTCAGAAACTGTGAAATGGCCCTCTAAGCCCTCCAGAAAACATGGCTTGTGCCATCTGCCAGGGCAGAAGCTTAGAAAGGTCACAGATGCCAAGGTTCAATAAACAGCTTCTTTTAAAAAACAACAACAGAAGACAGTGGAATTAGGGAAAAAAGCCTTTGATGTGTTTAAAACATAGAGTTGTGTGAAAGCCTGTCCTAAAATTTCTGTTGGTTAACTGTCAGCTTCTGACATGCCGTTCCTGTGAAGACTGAAGTAGAAGTTCAAAGTGCACCTTTTATCTTGTATCCTCTCCACCTTCCCCTGGACAAGGACTTTTTTTAATTATATCAAGCGTTTGGGTATACATGGTCTCTCTATCTGTAGTATGTGATCATCCTCGAAATGTTAATGGTGGGAAAGTGGGATCCATCGCTGTCTTCATTCCCATCTTGTAGAAGACACTGTTGATAGTTTGTGAACATTTTCATTTGTAGGTATGATGGGAGGGTTGATACAGTTTGTGGGAGAAGATGGAATGAAGTTGAAAGAAAAGCCAGAATTTGGTTGTGGAGGCAGTTACACCTCACAGTCATTCTGAAGATAAGTACATTGCAGAACCCAGGTCTGGTTCCTATAAAAATTCTGTTTCCCCATAGTAACAGCAGTTGGTCAATGGTTTAATTATTCTGTAGCACGTAGCTCCCATGGAAAGCTGGGATCCCAGACAGATAGGGCCGTATTCCAGGAGGTTTGGGAATTTGTTTTCAGAGTGGATAAATGTGCTGGGGAGTAAAAGATAAAGCTATGTAAGCAAAACCTAAATTGTCTTGTAAAACAGTAATCAAGCGTGGTAGGCTGGTTCTCGTTCAGTAATTTTCCTTCTCAGTGAGCAGCGTTTCATCCACTCTGAACACTGTAGTGATGAGACACTACAATCATCCGGTAAAGTTACAGACTTCGTATTTCATATACAGCCTCCAGACTGAGAGAACACCTGGATCTGCTGGTTAAATTATACCCCCTAAACCTAAGCGCAAGGAAAACCATAGGACTAAATTCTGTTCTCAGCTCCACCAAATGGATCTTTGAAAGGCAAATTATATAGGATATATCTCCGCTTACACTTTCTGCTTATATCTCCACTTGTACCACCATACAAGGCGGTTAGATTTTACCAAGATCCATGTATTGTCTCAGTACTTACTGCATTTGGAAAAAAAGCCTGGGACAAGGAACTGACATGGATAAATTATTTTTAAAATGTCTGCAGTTCTGCTTAAACTGGATGCTGATCATGTTTCATGTCTGCGTGCAACATTGGTACCCGACAGGACGCCTGTTATGCACAAAGGTGGCTCAGGTGGTGACCTCGGTAGGATGCAGAGATGCCTAAGCTGGGAGCTAAAAAGCTAATTTTAAGAAATGGAAGCATTGCTGTGAGCTTCCTGTGAGCAGTACTAGCCAGGCTGGAAGAAGGACCATACTCACCTGGTTCTACTGGTTTGGGGGCTGTTGTCTCTGTGGCGGGCAGATGAATCAGCTTGCTTTTCTCAAGCTTAGGGAATAACAAGGCACTTCATAATACCATATAAACACTCCTTAAGGTGTCCAACCCCAGCAGCGTTGAACGTGAAACCAAAGCTGGACTCGGAGGTTTCTGATAGACAAGAGCTGAAGCAGTGACACTAACTGAGCTATTCTCACCACCCTGCTTCACGAAGGTTGCTGACATGCCCACATTAGGAGGCTGTGTTCTTTGGTCTGTCTACAATAGGGGATGAAAGATGGGTTATTTCACCCCCAAAGTTCAGGGTTCACAATTCCAGGTGCCCACTCTGGCTTTCTGTTCAAGTTGCAGTATGAAGGAATCTTTCTCTCTGTTCACCACACTGGATTGCCTCCAAATTTAGGTACTGAAGTTGCACATGTAATTGTAGATGTTTAGCTGTCAACTGCATTTGTGAGGGCATGTTCAGAGTTCCATAGTTTTGATGTAATTTGAGTGGTATCACTTTGCATTGGAGGCATCGTAATTATTCTCCCTGGTAATAGCCAGTAGAGTTTGAAAATGTAGCTATTAAGCATCCTAAAGACCATAGGGATCACTCAGAAGAATTATATAGTGTCTCTTTGATTTGTATTAACCTGTTTTTATGCTTTGAGTTACTGCACTCAGAATACCAAATGCCTGTAAATCAGAACACTGTTTGTTTACATCAGGGAAATAGTACTTACAATATATGGTGAGATGACAGATAATTGTGTTTCCCAAAACTTACTTTTCTCATTCTCAGATATATAATGCCATTTTATATGACAAAAATGTCAGTTTCCATCACGCAGATTAGATAAACTGTACTAAAATCTGTTGTTTCAGCATTATATAGGAATTGTTGTTGGAGATAACTGAACAGTGTGAGTTGGAATATGTATTTTTATCTGTCAGACAGTAATCTAGAACTATGCAAAGGCAAAGCTTGATGCTAGATTATCCAAGCGACGAGCTCTAAGCAAACGCCAATGACAGAATAAGCATGCTGCATGACTGTCTGGCCTGCAGCGTGCTATAAGATGGCGTGTGAATTAACTTCCCTGTGACATGCCTTTTTTTCTTCCTGATTGTCATGCCATGAGTAAAAAGTTTACTCATGTTCTCTTCTAAAATGAGAGATACTTCAGCGTGATGGGATCTGAAGAATAAGGATCGGGGCAGTAGGTGAATTGAAACAACAGAAAAGTTTTCCCTTCCCACTTGCACAGAATATTGTTTGTATTCCTTTCCCCAGTCATCATCGTGTAGCACTGCCTGTGATAAGGACTCCTTGTAACTTCAGGTCATGATAACCCAGAAAGTGATATAACGTCTTCTGACACATTTGCTTAACAGAAATGTAAGGAAGCTGTATAAATGTTAAACCAAGTGTAATATATGCTTCCTTTTGCCATGCATATCTGCTTATCTACACTTCTATAATTTGATTAATGAATTATGAAAATAATTATATTTTGCCATCAATTTAAAATGTTAACCACGTTCTTCAAAGGCAGTGATAAAATGTGTACAGCTGCAGTGGAGATGGAGGAGATGGACACCTTACTACATATCCTGTGAAATATGGTATTTAAAGTCACGCTTTTATTCATCAATGATAGGAGAAGTAACCTCCTGAAGACCAGAGGGAGGCCAGTCGTATCCCACAGACATATCATGCTGAAAGACTAATTGTACTTTGTTTTCTTTCTGGCTTTTGAGAATGCTGTTTGTTGAAATGAAACACTTTTTTTTCCTCTTTTTTTTTTTTCCAGAAACAGAGAAAGCATACTTTGGTTTAGGGTTCTTTGTGGTTTTGGTGTTTTTTTTTTCAAAATTGTTATTTAGGCAAAATTCTTGTTAAGGGAATTTGTAGCTTTACTATTACTTGCTTTTAAATTCCCTTCATAGCAACTGTGAGACTTCTGTTGCTTTACACTTTGGTATTCACCATATCTTGCTTAGAACTCATCAATTACCATGAAGACTGCTACTGCATTTCCATTTCTTAATGCTTTCCAGCAGCTCCGCATACATTCAACGCAAGTTGGAATAAATATATTAAAATTACAATGCATGCTGCAACTGGTGGAAAGCTAAGGGAAATCTTAGGCTAGTTATCAGCTTTTCACAAATGTGAAAATTGTAGTTTGAATAAGAAAAAGTGGTAAGCAACTTCTCAGTTGGTGTGAGTGTTAGTATACAGGGATTAGACAGCCTTTAGCAAATTGAAGTACTGCTTCTTTTAGGAAGGGGGATCTCAGCTCAAACTCTTTTCCTTTTCTGTAGTCTACACATTTGTCTATCATTAATTCATTCCAGAATGGCCAATTAAGCAGTGGTGGTAGTGGCTTTAGGGAAATATCTTAGTGGCGTGAATAGTGCCAGCCTCTTTCTCCAAGCGCCTAATCCATGCCGTTCACTGTTTCCCTAAGTCGTTCTGCTCATCTATCACTCTGAAAGTGGCATAACCTCTTAACTCACCAAAAGCTACACGTGTCATTTATTGATTTGCAGGTGAAATTTAGGCATTTTGATTAGCAAAGCTCTCTGAAGGAAATCCAGTCCTTGTGACGATGTTTATTCCCATGAGTGCTATTCAATGACGATAGTGCAATGACAGCATGCTGTAAAAGACCACAGTGAAAATATAACTGATACTCAGCAGAGCTTCTTTTCCAGTAGCTATTCCAACCACTTCGTTCAAAGTCTCCTGTAAAAAATACTGATTACTGACTCTGTGGTTCTTCTCCCAGCAAAAAACAGCCAATGCTGTTGTATTTCACTTGGAATTTATATAAACGAGGGTAAATGTGTGCACATGAAACTTGTATAAGTTCAGAACACTACCCAACAACTCACAGAAAATGTGATCACGATGTTCTTTACCAGAGAGCAGTGCTGCCACCCATTCTTCATCCCATCACTGTCTTCCCAGTGCAGTGAATGTCCTTTGCCTAATTCGTGGATGACTTCTGAACAAACAGCCTGAAGAGATATTTGTATTAACATACTTCTGCAGCGCAACTCAGATCTCACAAAACTACAGCCTTATTCCTCTTACTTGAAGAGCCAAACAAACTTGGCAGCTGTATTTGGCTTTCTTTTGCTCTTTGACACTCACTCATTTAGTTTCTCAGACTTTTTTTCCCATTTTCCTCATTGTGTTTTATGAGCATCTGTATTTAATGTATGTGTTCATGTTATCCCCTGTGGTTCAGACTACCATCATCACTATTTAATGAACTGTTTTGTATAATCCATAGCAGAAATTAAATAGGATTTACATTTGTTCATTAGTTGTTGTTTGGTTTTTTTTTGGTGTTTCATTAATACTGGGCATATATGATTTAGAAAGAAACCCTATTTTTTGTGATAAGGCAGCCCTCCTTTTATAAATATCATTTCTGTAGGCATCTGATCTAGATGATGTAGATGTTAAGATGTGCGACTTAAAAGGAAGCAGTACCGTGAACCTTTTTGTATCAGATATCGCTCTGTACATCTATCAGTGTGCAGAGTGTTTTCCTGCCTTTTTAATAGTTAAATGAACATTCTTGCCTGTCTTGTTCCTGCTACAAAATGGAAAATACTCTTAACATTTGACTTTATGTTTTCCTATTGTCCAATTAGTGGTAACTGCAAAAAAAGCATACAAAGCTGGTTTATGGTGTTTCTGTAGCAACCTGTTCATTGGTAAAGGTCATCACTGAAAACTGAACACAAATCTCAACATTACAGAAATGAATTAGTTCTTTTGCATAATGATCCAAATCTAAGTCAAATATAAAAGCTTTTAATACAACCCTGGGAGAATTTGAAGGTGAATTTACCAATTATTCGAAGGGGTTAGAACGCCTATTGCTGTTTAATCACTCTAATATTAAATTAGCAGAGGTTTATTGTACGCAGATTAAGGACATACTAGTGAAAGTTAACGTATGTTACTAAAAGTAAAAAATTGCTTGATGTATTAGTGGAGCATTTATCTCTGGATAAGTTCTGACAGAACAAGTAGTTCACCTGTGTGCTTGTTAAATGTTGCAGAGGTTTTAGTGCTTTTGCAAGAGATTTTATATATATAAAATTATATACTGTAGCCACTTAATGCCACTGCGCAATTTTTTCTTGTCCAGTGTGTTACAGTTTAAGCTGTACTCATGGATACAGACTTTTTGGTAGCTACATCTTTGGGTAGCCTTCAGAATTCATACTAGTCCTGCTAATGACTGGTGAGTAATCCAAAATTTTAAGGAGGGTTGAGTGGTTATTTGCTGTTGTAGCTGAGTTTAGACATACTTTTCTCCCTCATGTATAACGTCAAGCAAATACAAGCAAACAGTTAAACAGATATGCAGCTTTAGGTTTCAGAAATATCCTGAATACAATAGGGAAAACAGAAAACTGATTATTTTGTTTCTGAAGGATAAAATTATCAAAGGGTATCAAGGAGACTATGACAGAATAAAATGCAGTTATGCTATCATAAATGGTTGACATGTTTTTAATAATAGGGGACTCCTTCGTAGCTTTATTTATAAACATTCTGGCTGTTAAATGTTAACTGAAGAGATTAAATCTCATTGTGAAGGCATAGTAAGTGATACCAGATCCTGTTCAGTTGCTCCTGTTGCTTCCCTTATGGTTTGAGTTAAAACAGTTGATTTTAAAGGTGGGATTATTCATAAAAGCTTTGCAAGGGCTAGGATCTGGTTTAATCTCCAGTTTTCAATCAAATAGTGTTATCATGCAGTGGTGACAGTTAATTAATTAATTTCCTAGTAGTCAGTAAGGAAGATGCCAGACAGGAGCTACTATAACTGAATGTCTTAAAATCAGGAGGTCTGATACATTCATGCAACTTTTTTTTTTTTTAAGCTGGCCAAAAAATTTTGGAGAGTTAATATTTTCTTCAATAAATGTTTGAATAATGCAGAAGTCCTGGAGGACTTTAGGAAACTGAAGGATTACGAGAAAACTAGCAGTGAACCGAGTTGTTATAAAGAATAACTCATAGGTCTGTCAAGATGACTTTGATATGGGGGAGAATAATGAAAAAAAGAAATTAAGCAGGGTACAGGAGGTAACGGCAGCTGATACTGATTATTGAAAACATGGGAAATAAGCTGGATCATTTCTTAAAATGTGTTCATACATTTCTCTGCTACAGTTAGTAATGTCAGTGCATATGACATGCCTCTGTAGGGTGTTTGTCTTTTACATGGCATCTTGGTTACTAAATGATAATGACAGAAAGTCAGCAGAGTAGTCGTCATAAAATGGATGGAAAAGTGATTACAAGACAAGATTCAAAATTGGAAAACATCACTGGACAGGTTCTACAGGCAACATAAATTCACGTACATGACATTATCAGCCTGTTGGGTGCTTAAAGTACACGGGGTGGGGAGTGATGACCCCTCATTGCTCTTTACTGCACTCCATTTCGTGTTACTCTGGTAGCTACATTTACCTGTCACAGGTGCTTTTTAATTTTAGCGACGGTTTTAATTTAACACCCAGCACCATAACAGCAAGGTAAATGGAGACATTTAAATTCCTCCTGCAAAACCAGTGGAGAGTCAGAGGCCTCATTTTCCATAACAAAGCTTTTATTAGCACTTGACAATGAGATTATGCAATGGCTCCGGCTCTCCCTGGAATAGCTGGCACTGGCGTGCCAGAGCAGGAGACTGCCAAAAGCCTCTGCATGGTTTGGCACCTACCAAGTGCCTGTCAGTTTACTTTTGTTCCTAATCTGACTGTCACTAAAAATAGTTCAGGTGGCTGCTTTCTGCTGAGGAAGAAACCGTGTCCCTCTGGATATCTGTGTTAGGGGGGAAGGGAACAATTAGTGAATTGCAGTTTGTTTACTGCCAAGTTTACAGTTAAGAGTATATAGGAGAGCTTTCCTGCTTGTTACAGTTTCTTGAAAAATACTGACACGTCACAAGGAAAGGAAGACTATACAGCATTGAACCTGAAAGTACTGAACATACTTTCCTCGTGCAATGGCATTTATGGCGTGACTTTAAGATGACTTACGTTTACGCACACAGTTGTTTCTGCCTTAATAGTAACTAATGCACTTTCTTTTACAGACAGCAATCAGCTGAAGACCTTGCAAGAGTACCCGTTAATTCTACCAGCAATATCTTGAATAGGCTATTGCTCAGTTATGACCCCAGGATAAGGCCTAATTTCAAAGGTTTGTTAGATATTTCAGGCTTTTTTTTCATCTTTGGAATTTAACTTTTGCTCTTTTCACACATAGAAAATTTATATAGAGGTAATATTCATAACCTAAATTTCTGGCGGGGGGTTGTTTTTTGTTTGTTTTTTTTTTTTTTAAATGGGAATTTCCCTAGATATTGTGAAACTGCAGAAGATATTTACCCTTTTGGGCTGAAAGGTAATACGCTAGGATGTCATGATCATAATAGTATGTGATGCTTTGTTATTATTATTATTATCATCATCATTATTATTATGATATTATAAAAGATTTGTTTTTAAAGTAGAATTAGATTTCATAGAATAAGTTTTTCTCTGTACATTTCAGTTAGTCTTTAGTAATATCTCCACTTTACAGTATTTTAAAACACCAAAATTTGCTACAGAGATCCTTTAAGATGACATTATAAAAGTTGAGATTAGCAGTATCACTGTTTGGAAACCATACAGTTATTAAACCCTATAAAGATATGTATGTAATACAGCTTACACACTTTGGAATTTCAATTAGGTAATGAATTTAAATACATTCTCTGACTTTAAAACATCTCCCTGGTAGTCAAATGTCATAGGAATCTCCCATGTAGGCAAACGTGATTTCCTTACATATGCAGAAAAGGTTGGAATACATACTCTCTGCAAAACCTCTAATAACTCATACAGCTGTATGTTACACTTTCTAGGAATTAAATTATTTCCCTGCTGGAAAAAGCCATAGACAATTTTATTACATCACAGACACTGCATTTAACATAAGTCAGTTCTTTCTTTCTAAAACTTATGTTTAATTGTACATACGTGAAGAGATATTTTAACATGCATATCAATAGTATGATAAATTTGGAAATTTATACTCTTTATCATGCTTTTGAAGAAACCATTTTCAGATGTTCTATTTATTTAAGTTTTATAAATGTATGAAACTCAGTTCTCAGCAAGTGCCCTGCTTTTTTCTTATTCTCTGTAGAATCTTATTTATATGTTTTCAGCACTGAGCCTTTTCACAAAGAATAAATGTCCAGCCTCTGTTCTACCCGTTCTTCAGCATGAGAAATCACAAAGCATATTGCAGATTTCTTTGTATTTTGATAACCCTGCTGGCAGTCTGGTAAGAATCAAGATGGAAGGAAAAGGGAGGACACGCAATGTTAACTCACAGGGAGGTGGAAGAAAAAGAACATTTTCTGACAAGTGGTTTGCCCATGTTAAAACGTTCCTCATGCATGAGTGATTTTCTTGGACAGCACGTCCTGTTCCAATCTGGAAGAGATAGTACACCCTTGGTGACTAGTGGTCTAGTGGGTGCTCTGTCACATGCATCAGGTGTGAAACAAAGTGTTGTGCTTATTGCATAACCAAAAGCACCACGTTTAACTGGTCTCGTTTAAAAAAAAAAAGCCAAAAAAAAACCAAACCAAAAATTGATTTTACTGAAAAAAGTGAAATTTTGTCTTGGTGATTTTCTGGTGAACCAAGAAAATGAGTTTGAATTTATGTATTAAATGTACATTGAAACATTGTATGAGACAAGCAAATTATTAGATGAGGCATATATTGCTTTCTATTTGCTTACTTTGTCAAAATGTTGTTATATCCCTTATTGCTGAAAATAGGAAGAATTCTACTGAATTAAGTACTTGTAACAATGTAAAGGAGATCAGATACATGCATGTAGTGTATATGCTGACACTCTCAACATATAGGTGCTAAATAAAACCAGTGGACCATAATTAGTTCTCACAACCATCAGGCCACTTCTCCCTGCTTGGTGATAACTCTCTGTTAACACCAGATCAAATGACTGCCAATCAGTTCCCGCAGAGTGACAGAGGCCAGATGTAGCAGCTGTCACACCATCCCTCTTCAACTACAGGAATCCTGGCTGTGGAAAAGAGGAAAAAATCCAGTCCATCTTAATATCTTCACAGCTGCTGGCTTCTAGAAATTTTCCTTGGCAAATTGGTAACCATTGTGAAATGGAGCAGATCTCTCTTGCACCAAGGCTCGGGAGCTGCGAAAGCTCCATGCAACCATTTTTATCTGCCTGTATTCATACTTTACAGATATGTACTTGACTTGCACAAAGAAGTATCCTCTTGCAATCTAAGTAAATGTGTCATCATAAATCATAAACAGGTAATTTGGGATGGTAGATCATCATTATGACCTTGACAGTTAAAAGCATCCACTGCTAGAAATGTGAATTGCCTCTATCCATTACACTGCGTGCAGAAGTAATACTGCATTGTGCGTTCTGTGGTAACAGAAAATCATGGAATTTGAAAATTATTCAAATTTATGATCTGTGAAATGTTTTAAGCTTAGCACTCTAGACTAAGGATTTTTTCTCCTGTTTTCTTATCACTAGATTGAAAAAAGGTTTTGTGATTTCTGTTGGCTTTCAATGGAAATAGATTAAACCACAGCTTTTGAAAACTGCGTATATGCTAACTTGGAAAGATAAAGTTGTATGACCCAATAAAAAAACATTTCACATTCTGATACCAGTATAAAGGAACTTTAAATGAAGGATAACATACCTTTACTGGATTGTGCAGTTCACTAGAAATCTTTTTTTTTCTTTTAAAGGCATTCCAGTTGATGTTGCAGTCAACATCTTCATTAACAGCTTTGGGTCAATTCAAGAGACAACTATGGTAAGATTGAAATGAAATTAATATAGAACACGTGGAGATTTTCTTATCAAATTAAATTTTGGCCTGAGGATTATGAATTATAAAGTAGAGATAATTGTTACGATTGTGGACACTGAGAATTGAGTTAATGGAGTTAGTGATAGACTGACTGTGCTTTATGTCATAAACCTATTAATCTGTTTCACTCTGTATTTGTCCACACATTGTCATAGCTTTTAGAATTTGATGTACATGAAAGGAAATCCATGGTTTCTAAGATGCAAGAAATACACTTATTTCCATAAGTTATTAAGTTCAGAGGAATTAAGTAGTCTTCCTGAGAGTTAATATATAGGTTGGTTCATGTATTCCTAAAGAAAATACTAGGACTGTATATGAGAGAAAAAGAACATACATGCACAAGGCTGAAGCATACAGGTTCTCTGCTTTCTGGAGTTCTGAGGATAGGCGTAAATCATGGAGGAACAGAAGGAGAAGGAGTAAAGGAGTAAATCATCAC
Organism: Pluvialis apricaria; assembly: GCA_017639485.1. NCBI lineage: Eukaryota > Metazoa > Chordata > Aves > Charadriiformes > Charadriidae > Pluvialis > Pluvialis apricaria. The sequence continues at coordinate 47,848,974 of CM030010.1, read as the reverse complement.
GGACCATACTCTTCGTCCTGTTTATTTACAGTGTGAGAGAGAGAAACTGAGGAGTGAAGTTTCTAAAAATGCGTTTCCACTTCAGTCAGAAAATTTCAACATGTCAATAACAGCACCAAATAATCCTCATTAGAAACTTGACTTTTTTTTGTCAAATATCAATTTTAAAACAAAAAGTAATTTCAGCAAAGCCATTTCAAGTATTTTGGGACTTGAAGATCTTTTTTGCAATGGTATTTCCAAGACATACTGTCAAAACTATTGCAAAAAAAAAAGACATTTAATTGTTGAAGATGTTCTGACCTGATTGGGGTTTTCTTTTATGTAAAAAAGAGGGGAGTGCACCATGTCTTGCCAGTACATGGGAAGCCACAGCCAGGGCATGCACTAGCGTGGGCGTTCTGAGGTGCTGCCTGAGCATCCCATTTAGAAATTACTTTGGTGATCTGCTGCATCCAAAGCATTGAGGCAGTTCCCAAAACCAGGCTGCTCTTTTCAATGCTGTGACTAAGGCAGCATTCCTACTCGTGCTGGCACAGAAGCAATAGACCATAATAAGGCTAATAAATAATAAAACACCTTTTGCTGTAAGTGGAAGTACCGACTTAAAATTCACTAAGTACCCACTTGAAATTCAGAACCAGCTTACACGATACCCTAATGACATTTCAGTAGGACTGCAGAGCCACTCGAAGTTAAACATATGGGATGGCTGAAACAGCTTTTGAACAGCTTGGCCAGAAATTTCTGTTTCTTTAACTAGGAGTGAATAAAGATTTAGATTTGATTGCAAATGACAGTAAGTAAACTAATAGCATTAGTGGGAAGTGATATTAAAACAAAGAATGTAAGTATGCCGAAGATACCTCGAGATTTATTTCCTGAAAACAAAAAGGAGACTGAAGTTTAAAGAGGTGCAGGGAGGAAGAGCAAGAAAGTAGGAATGAGATAAGTGTCTAAGATGGCAGGTATATTAGGCCAGATGGCCCTTTCAAGTTTCTGAAATTTATTGCGTGCTTTAAAAAGTGACTTTTACAGGGGCTTTTCTACAATTTACCCAGATCCAAATAATAACAAAACATGAATGTAAGGGGTGTGCTCTCCCCCCTCCACCACCTCAAATTAAGTATGCTTTCTACAGCAATGCATGTGTGACTATCTGTGAATTCCTGATATGGTCACTCACAAATTTACTAGGATGTTCTATAAGATAAGTTATGCTTTCCTCCATATTTCAGAGTTTCAGACACCATCCTTACTTTAATTTATGCTTTTATTTAGATTTCTATGTCCAGTCAATCACCATGTTAGCTAAGCTTGTTTGTGTGAAGTTTGGATTACTTCTTCGTTGCCTTAATGTGTCACAGGAAGCACTGACAAAAGGAACAGTCAATCTGTCCTTCCATAGATCACTTGGGAAGCTCTTCCTGCTGCAGTGGGCATTGGGTCCTGTGGACATTCAGGAAACACTGCTTTCACGGGGATAGCCATGTCTTCAGGTGGTCTGGGTAATGCCCTAGACAGTAGAACTAAGTCCCTTAGACTAGGAAAAAACTTGTACCTCCAGAATCACAGGAAAAGTGTTTCCTGGAGCTGAGGCACCAATTCTGTGAAGGACCAGGGGGACCTCTTGCATTCAGAAAGGAGAGACATTTGCAGGCAGTAACAGAACTGCTGAAAAATATTCCTCAGTGTTGGAGAGGAGAGCGGCTGTCTGCATCTCTGCTGTCTGCATCTCTACTGTCTCAGCTGGTGGTGAGAATCGTGAGGAATATTGATTTCTTGACTGCCTTTAAAGTTACCAGAAGCTACTAAACTGGTTGGAGTGATATCATTACTGCTACCCAAATCTGTGAAATAATATCTTTCTAAGTATTTCAGTCGATGAAACATCATGATGATTTTTGGCTCTGTAGCCGCTTCTGGCTGTAATAGCTGAATTCATAGGCTTTTGCAAAATCTATGTGGGGGTAAAGCATCCTGTTTTAGCCATTCTAAAGGGACAATTCCTTCTTTTGGGTGATGGGAAGGTGGAGAAAAATAACCATGGGTGCCAGGTAATTGGAAGTGAGGTGGTGGTAGAAGGCTTAACAAACAAATACGTAGAGTGCCAGTGAGAAAAGGCCATTCAGCATGCTGATCTCCTTTCATTCAGAAGGCTGTTAAAAGAGATGCAGAAGGAAATATCTTCAGCAAGATGTCCAGTATCCCACTCTTAGGCTCTTCGCTGAAATAGCCAGCTCTGGGCTTAATGTCTGGAACTTCTAACTAGTCAACAGGGTCCCACAGTGTCCCTCGTCTGGACATCATGGTGGCTGGTTCCTCACATATTTCAGGAATCCCACAAAATTATTTTCAAATATTTTTTGCTTACTGTCCTTCTGGTCCCATGACAATTGCATTCTTAGCTATGCAGTTGGCTCATCCTCACCAAAAAAGAGTAGACATTACCTCCCACTGAGGTAGAGTCTACCTAGTTTTAAGAGAGAAGAGAATTTCTTTATAGAAAAGCATTGATAGGTTTGAAGTAATATGGTTTGAAGCAAGATAAGACCCATGGTGTGGATCCTATGCCTAGAAGCCTGTATTGCTTTAATCAAGCCCTTGTGAAGAAGCCTTGCCCACTGAAGGGCAAATGTTTGCTCTGTGTCTAGAAAGGGTAGTGTTCATGTTGTGTTGTTGAATACTCGAGAGAATTGCAACGTTTTCACACGTCAAACAAGTTACCTGGAAAAACTAAACAAAAAATTAGTTAAATACAGAGCAGATAAGAATTTGTACTAAAACGGAGAAGAGCTTATACCAGAGCTGCTACCTTCCAGTAAGCTCCCTTTATCTTGAATCCTGTAACTTGTTTCCTTCTAGCTCATTAGACTACTTGTCTAGGGTCCCCATGCTAACTCTGCTCCTGATTTTGCAGGTGTGTTTTTAGACTGTAGATTTGTGGGATAATATGTGACTATGTCACATTTAGCAACTGTTATGGACTGGACGACCAGTCAAGGATTCCTAGAAATAGATCCTTTCTGGTATAAATACCCATAGGGCTATAATATTTTAGCTGTGCTGACGATCTGACCCTCTGTCTACAGAATTTATATTCAAGGTTTTTACTTGCAGTGTAACCTTTCTTCACTGACTCAGATGGCAAAACACCACTTCCTCCTCCTTCTTTACTTTAAAACCTTGTGGAAAGGTCTTTTTGATATTTATGTAAATGAAGGAAAATTCAGTTTCCTTATTTTAATCATAAAAATGCCATTTTCTGCTTTTTTAAAAGACAGTGCTATTGCGCTTCCTTCCTTTGTAAGAGCGCAGTTCATGTAGAAAAAGCCCTTCATGGTCTTCTATGTGCTCCAGTTTGCAGAGAGACATGTATTCGTTATGCCTGGTTTCTGGCCTGAGGAAGTTTTCTCGCCACATGCCCACTGTTTAGTAGGTTGCATTTGAAATATTTCCTAGAATGCCTCCCCTTTCAACCTCTCCGAAAACAACTTGCATTCTGTTGGAGTTTCATGGGAAAACAAAGCCCTGCAGAATATTTCTGTGATTCTTTTTACTTACTGCGTCCTCCTAGCCCTAATGATGAGGAGTATCTCTTCCACACAGTTTCACCCTAGTTTCAGGCTTTTTAGTTGCTATTATTATGCTCTCCTTTATTATAAAATGCTGATTATTCTGCAATATTCAAATAATGTTTGTAAAATGTATAGGAAAAAGACCATGTGCTTCATGCAGACCATTCTTCAGCCCCTATTGGGCCTAATTGTAGTGCAGATACTGAATCTTAAAATTCATTGCCCAGGTTTGAGAGGACTGGTTGCAGACTTCTTTCAAAATAGACTTATACCAGATCACAGTGTACACTGCTGCCAGATGCTGTAATATTCTTCTAAAAAGAAGCCCTTCTGCACATCATTGTCTGGCCAGACACAGTTTTGTATTCTGACAACTCTTTGTTTCCTTCTACATTTTCTATATTGTCCCAAGTGTGTTGGTGGCCTTCCTTGCCAAGTACACCCTGTCACAAATTTCTAGTCGTTTACGTAGATCTGAACCTACCTATTTTAAGTTAATGGCGTTTTTCTTCCATTGACTTAAATGGCAACAGAATCAAGTCTTAAAATGTCACAACATGCCATTGTTTGGTATATTTAAGTTCATTTGTAATAGAGCAAGGAAGGAAATAAAATAGCTTCCACCTGATCTTACTTCCAATTCTTATTTTGCCAGTGCATTCTGCTTTTCAGTGATGTAAACTTCTTCTTCTGAATGGGTAAGCTGAAGGCAAGTGTTGGACACTGCTTATCATTTGCCTATGGCTTTGAGAAAGCATTTTATTTTGTTAAAATTAGGGTAATGCATTTGTTTATGGGGAAATTAATTTTGGTGTGATGGGTAGTGTAATGCTTGTAAGCATGAATGGTATGCAGTATTTATCTCATATGGTTTAAAGTAATTCTTTTCAGTGAAACAAGAAGTGCATATGGAATGGAAACTTCAGCAAGAAGCAAGTAAAGTAAATTTTCAATTATGTACATGTCATTGAAAAGATGCTTTCTGAGATAACGACCTGAATTCCCTCCTGTTCTGAAGCTTCTCTATGAGAGCCTTCCAGTACAAAGTCACTCCATACTAACTGTTATTTTATACGTGTTCTTTACTGTGACAAGATAACATAGGTCTTTGCATAAATCAGAGTCAGGCTACATATATTTTTTTCAAAACCAGACTACCAACAAGTAACATATCTCTCAGAACTATGCATATTAATAAATATTGCCTCAGTTCTTTCTACTTAGTTGTGATGTTTTGCTTTTCCTTACAATGCAGTAAGGAAAAATATTGCACAGTATAGTGGACTAAAGAAATACCTGGGCTGATCTGACTGGTGGACTGGACATGGGAAAGTGGGCACTGTTTTCCAATAATTAACAGGATAAATCAACAGAGTAAATTATTCTGCATGAGGTCTTAGCCAAGTGAATTGCTTCCTGTTGGAGTTAGCATGGCTGTCTCAACGTGGCACTTGCTTTGGACTGTAAATGTACGCATTATAGTAAGTACAACAGAAAAGAATTCACGTTGTATCAACAGCAAAATGTGTGAGAGGGCATTAACATGTAAAGTAAACAATTTTATAAAATTAGTTTGCTATGCAGAATTCACTGACAAGCCAAAAATATGTTGAGAATCTTCACTCACAGGTTTCTAGCATTTTGCTATAATTGTAAAGCAATAGCATTGTTTTCACTGCTCTAAAAGACACAGCCCTTATCTCAGGGTGCTTTGTATCTAATAGACAATTATGAAAAAATAAAACACACCATAGAAGACAACTAGGAAGACTGGAGATAAAATTTATCTTACATACAGAATTTTGGTGTGGTTTTTTTTTTAAACTTTAATTCATCAATACCTTTATTCTTTTTCTGTATGTGATCTGCCTAGTTTGCATACATATAAAAAAAGAGGCACTGGCTTAAATGTAAAAGTAAAAAGCAAAAAGACTTAGAGGTAAGACTGAAAAATCCTAACTGACATACTGGGTCAGATTTTTCCTTTGGATGCACACAGCTTTCACTAAGGAAAGAACGCGTGTGGGTATCGTTTTGCCCTGAGACATATGCTACTCCAGTTGCCACAGGCAAAATTAGGTTCTCATTGAGCGTGGCTCTACTAGTGTCCATCCTTGAGCAAGAGTCCTGCTGAATCCAGAAGGAAGTTTCCTCTGTGTAAAGCCTTGATTTTGTCTCTTTGAGACCTATTCTGTTTCTGCTTTCATACATGCTACCTCAGTACTTGCGCTGCAAGCTGGAATCAGTTTTCCTCAGCTACCAAAATAGTCCCAAATCACTATTACAAGGTCTGAGGCTGTATTCTGGGTGTGTAGTGTAAAATCTATTATCTACCTGGACTGTTTTCTGCTTTTATAATGTGATATTTTGCCATCAGTGTGCCACTTAAGCAAATGGAGAATAAGCTGCAATTTACACTCACAGGATATCCTGACAGAAGTGATATCGTGCCTGCTGCTTGCAGCAATTTAGTGTAGTCAAGCTATGGCCTCCCTCTGTCCTGCTGCATGCTTTTCTCTGTGCCTAGGTAACAGGGGGCTACTATCGAGGGGATGCAAAAATGATCTGAGGGGACAATTTGTCCTTTTTTTAAAGAGAGTTACTATATACACTTATTAATGTCATTTGAATAGTGATTACTGTCTTTGTGATATAAAAATTAGGGCATAAATTATTTTTCTCTTCAGAGTCTGACAGAAGGGTTTTCTTTCTTTGTGGGTTTTTGGTGAGACTTTTGATTAGTCTAATATTTATGTGTTCTTCCCATCAGGATTATAGAGTCAACATCTTTCTAAGACAGAAGTGGAATGACCCCAGACTCAAACTGCCCAATGATTGGAGAGGTTCAGATACGCTTACTGTGGACCCAACTATGTTTAAATGTCTTTGGAAGCCGGACTTATTCTTTGCAAATGAAAAAAATGCTAACTTCCATGATGTCACACAAGAAAATATCCTTCTCTTTATATTTCGAGATGGAGATGTCCTAGTCAGCATGAGGTATGTTATTGATATATTTCTACTCTTTTTTTAAATGACTTGATATGAAATATATATCTTGTGTTAGACTTAATAATGTAATACAGTTTATGACTATTATTTAAATTTACATGACAGTTTGTAAACAATACTACAATAAATTAAATGTGTGTAAAGAAATCAGATGAAGACATTTTAAAGCACATTGGTTCATAGGACAGCAGGTACTAGATATTTGAAGTGTATGTACGTTTATATGTCATGTTAAGCTAACACATTAAGTAAATTAGTATTATTGGAAACAAAAACCAAAATCTTTTGATAATTGCTTAGATTCCTGGAAGCATAATGAAATGGATAAGATATCTGAAGTAAAACTTTCAGCAAAACGATATAATTTGCACACCACTTGAATTTCTACATCAACTAAAGAAAATTATGATGACTTACTAATGATACAAGGAAAGGCAGAAATTATGTAATTTGTGAATATAAATGTTTTGTAAAAATACTGGGACATAATCCTGATTAAGTTATATGCCTTACTGGATATAGATGTTTTCAGAAGACACAAAAATATTGTTTAATACAATTGTAATCAGCGCATACTTTTCTGTGGTTTGACTTGGTTTGTCAAAGGTATACATCGTGCAATAAAAGTAATCATCCACTGAAAATAGCAAATTGGTTGATTAAAAAGGATCTCATATTGAGTTACATATCTGGAGAGTTTATAGACTCAATGATTTGTAGAGACGAGGCTCAGTTTCCTAACGGTGAGTGAATTTTCTTCTGATGTGGACTGGAAAATACTGCCCTGATAGAGGACAAAACGGTTATCCTAATATATTGCAACTTTACCGTTAAGAGGGAACCGCTTCGATATTATGGTCACATGAGTTGTTTCTTCCTGGAGTAGAATTGGCTGGAAAAAAGAAAGAAGATGGGCAAGTCTGGGTTCTTTTTTGCCCATTCCAAATCAGGATGAGAAAACTCAATCTCAAGACTTTTGCCGACAGCATGTCATTTGGCTCACTCAGAAGGCCCTTGTTCTGATTTCAGTTGTTTCTGTAACAGGTTTTGAAGTCTGTAGAAATTAATATTTCAAAATAGAAAAACACTTCCAGCTATAAAAGAAATTTCCCATTTGAAAGAGCAAATGTTAAATGAAACACTGAAACTTTTTTCAAATATCTTTCCAGACTGCAGCTATTCATAAATGAGCTTATTTCAGTCAATAGGTTAGGTTAGTGAATATTGAGTGAACACAGATAGAAGTGTTTCTGATGGAAAAATTATTCTCTAAAAACTTCTAAATACCAAACCCAAATTCAATAAAGTTTGAAATTAATGTCATCCTTTAAAAATATTCTGTTGATTTTAATAATACACTGTGTTCATAAACGATACATATGCAGGTAAGATTAATTTTTTGAGGCACTGTAGTTTGGTGACATGCTACTAAGGTTTTCATTTTTTAAAATATATAGTTGCTATGCTTTGTATTTTGGTTTCTGGAGATATCACGTATAAATGAAAGAATCTCTAGTTATCAAAATACGTGAATGGCAAAATGTGAGTGAAAGCCCTTGCCTGCATAAATAATTAAGAATTAGGAAACTGAATGTAGGAATGAACACCTAGCGCTCACATTGGGGGAAGTAAGCAGTAGAGTCCCACAGAAAAATCTCTTCTGAGTCCTGTGCTGTTCAACATAAGCCATCTCGAGAACTGTCAACTGGCAGGCACTTTTGATGATGCCAAAATATTCAGGATAGTAAAGATAAGAGACGATGGTGAGAATTACAAGTTAATCTAATGACCAGGAGCAAAGTATGAGATGAAATTCAATGTAAATAACTGAAAATTATGCATGTGCGGAAAAATATTTTAAGTTTATGTAAACATTGATTGGTTTTGAGGTGGTAATTACCAGCTAGGAAAATGATCTTTGGGTAATAATGGCTAGTTCTCTGAAAATGTCAGCTAACGACTCAGTACTGATTGAGAAAGTGAATTGAATTCTAGGAAGTATTAGAGATTAAAGAGAACAACATGCCCCTGTACATTCATGCTATGCTTGCATCTTGAATGCAAGGTGCTTTTCTGGTCTTCCCACTGCAAGAAGGGAGGCAAGGATGGTCAAAGATACGGAACAGCATCCTTTATAAAGAACAGCTAAGCAAGGCAGAACTTTTCACACTGGAAAAAATAAGATAATTGAGGTGGTGGCAGAGGTCTCTAGATTATGAATGACACAGAAGGAATGGATGGACATTGATTTTTCACCTTCTTTTCCAGTAAAAGAACTATGAGACAGGCTCAAGATAGATAAAAGGAGATGATTAGAGTGTGGGCAGCTTAGCTGTGGCATTCCTTGCTGCAGGATGCTGTGCATCATTAAAGTTTACACGGATTCCAGAAAGGAACTGGAAGCAAAGCAGCTTCTTGGAGGTAAAAAAATCTGTCGAGGTCCCTTAAATACTGAAGCATCACTTCTGGTTTAGGAGGTCCTTGAGGTGCAACTTTTGGGAGGCTGCTGGATATCTGGCTAAATATAATTTCCTGATTACTGTAGCCTCATATTCTTCTTGAGGAATCTGCCATTGGCCACTGCTGGAGACAGGACTCTGCTCTGTATGGACCTTTGGTTTGGCTGTTCTTATGACTTATATGTATTTTGTCATGTATTAGTAGGTCTCTAATTTGTGAACCACTGTATGTTTAAAACTCTCTATAAAGTTTTATTCTCTGACTACTACAGATAGCTCAATTTCAAACTGCTACTTATTATAACTTTAATTAAATTTTTCTGCTTTTTTAGAAGCTGAAAATCAAATACCTGTGATTTTTTTCTTATTACTGTCTACTGCTTACATGGCAGCTCACACTGTTTTTATATTCCATTTCTGTATTTTCAGATTGTCTATTACTCTGTCATGCCCTTTGGACTTGACCTTGTTTCCTATGGATACACAGCGCTGCAAGATGCAATTGGAAAGCTGTATGTAAAGCAGTCTGTGCATAAAAACAGTTGCCTTCTAGGCGTGCCTGAGAATCAAACAAAAAATGATCAATTCTGTGTTGTTCATGTCAACATTTTTAATGAATCTTGAAATTAACATGCACACTGCTTCCTACTGATGTGCATTTCCCTATCAAAAATGTTTCTTACGGTTATGGCACCATGTACTCTGTTTTTAGCTTTTGCTATCAAACATAATGACAACTGATGCATTTTATAAAAACATTTACAGTAAACTTAGTAAAATGGAAACACATATCATTTGGAAAAACGAATCCATGATTTCCCCAGGTAATTTTAACTTCAACAACCTGTTTATTGTTTGAAACTCTTGATATGGTACCAAAGGAAAAGTATTTGATGCCAATACATTGAGAGCATTTAATATCAAATCTTTTTAAAGTGGTTTCAAGATGTGTTATGTGGATATAGTCAGGCATCTCTCCCTTACCAGTCCTTCCCTGATCCCTAGTTGATTTGATCTTATGAAGGGGCAGCCAGGTCTCATCTTTGAAGGGCTTTATGCCATCCTGGAAGTTGCAGCCAAAATGTTTCTAAAACGCATCTTCTTCCATGCTCCCCAAGTGCAAGGGTGCCTACTCAAGTACATTCTTTTCCCAAGACTCCAATCCATGGTGATCCCATTTTCATGGTAACTCTGTTTTCCTGAGTGAGGACAAGTGTGAAGCAGAGGAAAGGAAGGTGGCTTGCTTCAGCCTGTTCCTGCTATAATACAAAAACTTTGTTCAGGTCTTACTCCACCGGGTCTGGTGGGGAAGGTGAAGTTAGGGAAGACAAAAGTGAAGAAAAAGCAAGGCTAATCAAAGCTGAGCAGGGCATTCCAGTGGGAATGAGGGTAATAATAATAATAATAGTAATAATAATATCAGAGCTTTACAATTTAGTTTTTGATTGCCAGCATTTACCTTTAGAATTGTAGTATGTCTATAGTAGTTTTGCAGTAGTTTTGCCCATCACTAATATTTATATACATTAGCTGAAGTAAACTCTTATGGTAAACCCAAATCAGTTTGGGGTTAAACTGGAATTAGACAGTAATATTAATGGAAGTTTGCTCAAGCTTTCTCAGTCTGGGCTGCTTTACAAGCATTGCAAGGTATAGTTATTCAAGGAAGAACTACTCATAAAAGAATTCTCAATAACTTTATTTGAACAAGCTTGTTGTCTTTCTCCATGCTAAGCTGATATATTCGAATTCAGGAGGAATTTGCTCCTTTGGAAGACAGCGTGCACTAAACTTTCTTCTACCTTTTAGTACAGTTGTCAAAAGTCAGAATAGTACCCATGACCTCCTGTCTGTCCCTCCAGTTCCAACAGTGGGCTTGCTTTCCCCGTTAGTCATTGGCAGTTTTATTCTACTTAAGTTATTTTCAAATCATTATTTTGTTTCTAGTTGCTAGATTACCAAAACAAGGCCACCAGTTTTTACTAAGTTGTTCTTGTGTCTGCAGTTATGATCCCCAGTTCTACACATTCCCTATAGACAAAATTTTCACTGTCCAGTAATTGTTATCATGAGGGATATTGGCAGGTTTGTGATTTGCTGTATGTTGTAAGGGGGTGAGACTGATTTTATGAATGAAGCATTAAAGCAGCTAATTTTTATTTATATTATCTTCCATCACAGAGCTTTGAGACTTTGTGATTTTTATTAAGTTGTGGTGAATCTTAGAGAAGTTGGCTTATGAACAATTTACCTTTTTAAATCACAGCTATTTTTCAAAGACAAAAAAAATCATCTAACGCCTCCAGAAAAAGAATGGTTCTTTAAACTTTTTTCAGAGGCTTTGAATTGCAAAATGCTGCATTCCAACTCCATCTTTTTTATGTTTCCTCATCTCTGTTCCCATTTAACACACATTATCTCCATTTGAATTAAGTTAATCCTCGGTAAACAGAAGGTAGCAGAAAAAATGGCATGTAAAATCATGATTATGATTATGCATATTTAATCAATACTACTTTGTTCTTGAATATTGTGAGCCTAACTTTCACTGCCTCTAATTTGGTGATGGTGTATATATGATTTAGACACTCAAATGTATGCTGAAGTCTGTCCATACTTAGGAAATCATGGAGGTACAGGATTGATTTCAGTAGGACTGCACATTTACTTAAATTCCTCGACAAGTATTTCCTGAATGTCAATGCTTTCATGAATCAGGGCCTTTAATCTGAACAACTAAGCATAGAGGTTGTTTTACACAAAAGACAAGATTCATGACAGTAATTGAGTTGTTAAATTCTTTTGAAGTTACTAGGACTTGTGAGTGCTGTTAAAGTTCAGTATGTTTTTCATGCTTTGCTGAAGTAGAGTATGAATGAATATGGAGGCTTCAAAGCTGTGGAGAATACAGCTTTGCTTTCTTTGTTTAAACAGTAAGCGCTGTAACAAACACCTCTTAATCAGTGTAATATTGCTGATAACATAACGTTCCACCCACCAAATCCTAATTTAGGCCTACATAAAAATTAAGTTGTGGATTTTTTAATTTTTGAATTGAATTCTTTGAACAGGAAATAGAAAGAAAAAGAATGAAAGACGATACATATATACCAGATTTTCTTGCAGAGTTTACTCTGATTGAGATGGTTCTTTAAGTGATTACTATTATTTTGTTCTTGTAGTTGGTTACACAACTGATGACTTACGGTTTATCTGGCAGTCTGGAGATCCTGTACAGCTGGAGAAAATTGCTCTGCCTCAGTTTGATATTAAAAAGGAGGATATTGAATATGGTAACTGTACCAAGTATTACAAAGGCACAGGTAGGTAATATAAGTGATTTTCTAGGTAAAAAACTTTAAGCTTCCTTCAATTACTGTTTAAGGTTAATGGTTAATACTCCAGTTCCTGTCTTACATTCTATGGGAGAAAATAGATTGCTTTTAACAAACCAGTAGTTCATATAGTAATAACTATCATATAATTACTGCAAACTAGTTCAGATACAGAAACAGCTAGGCTGAAGTTGAGATTAAATGTTTTTCTTGGTTTTGCTTGCATGTCTTCTGATCTTACTATCACCATTTCGTTTCTATAGTCCTTATACCTTTTTATGTTTGTAAATGCCTAACTTTTCTGACAGGTTGTTCACATAGAATTACGCCAGTTGCGGCAAAATAGGATAATTTTGGTTTTTTGGTTTGACTTTTGTTCCAGAAGTGAATAGCATTAGTGTGTAACTTCAAATGTTTTCTCCCTGTAGGTTCTTCCTTTCTCTAAGTGTTCTGGAAAGTCTTTCATCATAGAAAGCTGCTTAAGATCCTCAGCCCTGTATTTATTCAAGCCTATGATTATTTTCTGAGTGTGGGCACAAATTTATCCAACGATTTCTGTACTCTGGCTTCTAATGATTTATCTTTTCTACCTTGATTGGTTTCTGCCTATAATTATATCCAAACTACTGTGGCAACCTCAACACTTTCTACAACAACAGAAGTCAGCAGGGTGTATTTTAGTCAGTGCTCTTGCATCACATGAATAAATCTCCCATTAAAACCCAACAAGGGTGGCTGCGGAGCTGCAGTTTCTGAGGATCCTCTGCAAGTTTCTCATTGACTATTCAGCTGAAGTCGAGGGTCTGTTACTTGCAGTTGCTCCTGAGCTGAACCCCAAGTCTGAAGAGATCCCATCTAACCTTAATAGATCTCAGAGTTAATGAATTTAACTTGAAAAAGGTAATGAAAATTGACATGGGGCTTGTTTTTTAACTGCAAAATGAGTGAATTCTTAGCCTAACTACGTAAGTCAGCATCTGAGGTGATTTACCATTTGTAAATAATGCGAAATTAGCTCTCCTCAGGAAAATTCTGCATTTGGGAAAGCACAACCAACAACTGGCAGTGACTGCATTCAAATCTAAGTCGGAATATGTTAGAAGCTTACTTAGCACTGAGAAAAATATTTTATTCTTAATTAAACAATTAATTTACTGGAAAAAAGAAGGGTATAAAGTAATAAAAAATTAAAGGGATGGATCTTGCAATTCCCAAATAAAGTTCATACAAATGGGAAAATTGGAAAACTTACATTCTATTTGAGGGAAAAATGAAATACTTATTCAAGATTGCTATCTTTTTATTGAAGTTATCATGATCGTTTTGGGGTTTGCCCTAAATCTGAAATTAAACGTCTAAAAATTCTTCAGATATTTTAGGAGTTTTTAGGAACCTTCAAAAAAAATCTAAGTGTTGTACACTTTACCATTAAACAGGAAAGAAAATTAGTAGTGTTCTCTCAAGTTTCAGCACCTTGTGACAACAAGTTAAAATGACACTGTGCAAAGTGCTCACTAAAATTGTCACGTTTTCATAGAATCATAGAATAGTTTGGGTTGGAAGGGACCTTTAAAGACCATCTAGTCCAAGCCCCCTGCAATGAGCAGGGGCATCTTCAACTAGATCAGGTTGCTCAGAGCCCTGTCCAACCTGACCTGGAATGTTTCCAGGGATGGGACATCTACTGCCTCTGTGGGCAACCTGTGCCAGTGTTTCACCACACTCAGAGTAAAGCATTTTTTCCTTCTATCTAGTCTAAGTCTTCCCTCTTTTAGTTTAAAGTCATTACCCCTTGCCCTATCACAACAGGCCCTGCTAAAAAGTTTGTCCCCATCTTTCTTATAAGCCTCCTTCAAGTACTGAACAGCCACAACAAGGTGTCCCCAGAGCCTTCTCTTCTCCAGGCTGAACAACCCCAACTCTCTCAGCCTGTCCTCATAGGAGAGGTGCTCCAACCCTCTGATCATCTTTGTGGCCCTCGTCTGGACCTGCTCCATCAGGTCCATGTCTTTCCTGCGCTGGGGGCTCTATAGCTGGACGCAGTATGCCAGGTGGGGTCTCACAAGAGCAGACTAGAGGGGCAGAATCACCTCCCTTGACCTGCTGGCTACTTGATGCAGCCCAGGATGCAGTTGGCCTTCTGGGCTGTGAGCCCATGTTGTCGGCTCATGTTCAGCTTTTCATCCACCAGTATCCCCAAATCCTTCTTGGCAGGGCTGCTCTCTGTCCATTCATCCCCCAGCCTATGTTGATACTGGGGGTTGCCCCAACCCAGTTGCATGGCCTTGTTGAACCTCATGAGGTTCTCAAGGACCCACTTCTCGTGTTTGTCCAGGTCCCTCTGGATGGCATCCCATCCCTCAGGCGTGTCAGCTGCACCACTCAGCTTGGTGTCATCTGCAAACTTGCTAAGGGTGCACTTGATCCCACTGTCTATGTCATTGATGAAGATATTAAACAATACCAGTCCCAGTACGGACCCCTGAGGGACATCACTTGTCACTGATCTCCATCTGGACATTGAGCCATTGACCACTGCCCTCTGGATGCCACCATCCAACCAATTCCTCATCCAATGAACAGTCCGCCCATCAAATCTGTATCTCTCCAATTTAGAGAGCAGCATGTTGTGGGGGACCATGTTAAAGGCCTTACAGAAGTCCAGATAGCTCTTCTCTTGTTCACTGATGTAGTCACTCTGTCATAGAAGGACATAGGTTGGTCAGGCAGGACTTGTCCTTGGTGAAGCCATGCTGGCTGTCTCAAATCACCTCCCTGTCCCCAATGTGCCTTAGCATAGCTTCTAGGAGGATCTGTTCCATGATCTTCCCAGGCACAGAGGTGAAGCTGACAGATTGGTAGTTCCCAGGGTCCTCCTTTCTACCCTTTTTAAAAATAAGTGCCATGTTTCCCTTTTTCCAGTTACCAGGGACTTCACCTGACTGCTATAACTTTTCAAATATCATGGAAAGTAGCCTGGCAACTATATCAGCCTCAGTTCCCTTAGGACTCTGGGATGCATCTTGACAGGTCCCATAGACTTATGTTCAGGTTTCTGGTGGTCACAAACCTGATCTTCTCTTACAGTGGGAGGGACTTTGCTCCTCCAGTCCCTGTCTTGTGGTCCATCCACTCAAGAGGAGTGGGGAGAGAGGTTGCCAGTGAACACTGAGGCAAAAAGGCTGAGTACCTCAGCCTTCTCCTCATCCATTTTTACCAGTTTGCTAGTCCTGCTCATCAGGGGGCGTTCACTTTCTTTGACCTTCCTTTTCTGGCTGACATACCTGTAGAAGCCCTTCTTATTATTCTTTGTGTCCCTTGCCATGTTCAGCTCCAGCTGTGCCTCGGCCTTTCTGGCCCCATCCCTACACAACCATGCAGCACCCCTACACTCCTCCCAGGGTACCTGTCCCTGCTTCCACTGCCTGTGCATTTCCTTCTTGCCCTTTAGTTTCACCAGCAGGTCTCGACTCAGCCATGCCAGTCTCTTGCCTTCCTTTCCCAATTTCTTACATCTGGGGATTGAGAGCTCTTGCACTCTATGGAAAGCATCCTTAAACATCTGCCAGCTCTCTTCTGCTCCCATGTCCCTGAGGGCAGTTTCCTATTGACTAACTCCTTGAAGAACTTCTGTGCGTGTGTGAGATTTGAACATTAAAGAAAGAAAATTAGAGAACTGTCAGAGTGGGTGGAGTGACGACATGAAATTTTAAAAAGTTTTCATAATTCTTTTTTTGCAAATAGTTTTTTTGTTTAGAAATTAAGAACATCCATGTTAACCTCATAATCGACTGGAATTAATACTTCACTAATGTGAATGGAATATTTTAGTACTCTGAAATATTTTTAAAGGGTGTATTCAGTGATCAGTAGTTGTTTGATTTACATTACGTTCTTATATTGAAGGTATTTAAAAAAACTGATTTTGCACTCATAGTTAAAATTAATTCAGTTCAAGATTTTTTAATCAAGAGGCAGTGTTGCACGTACAAGCAAAATTTCAAAATTGTGGCTCATGTAGGAGATTCTTGCCAGTTGCAAAGAACTTAATCTTAGCTGTGTATTTACATCAACTGACATTTTATCATACCTACGTAAGTAGAAAGAGGGTCAAAAAATTTGGGGTGACTTTTTGTGGCAATAAATTGAATATTCAAATTCGCAAATTGTCTATTCTTTGTTTATCAAAATGTGTGATAGATCCAAATGGGTCCTCACAAGCTGAATGGTGAGACCAATAGATACTATTCTCTGCCTGATGAAAGATGGTGCAAAGCCATACAGAATGCATTTCTGGCATAAAGCAAATAAATAACAATTTTGAAGGTCATCCCTTATTTGAAAATAAAACCTGAAAGTGTCTGGAAACTATTCAGAAATTACAGAGGGGAAATTTGTCTGACAACAGATCATTGAAGAGGATAGAGTGAAATATAAAATATGATATAGTGTCTTCTACACAAGGAATTTTTTCCTTAACGTTTTATTGTTTTGTTGTTTTGGTTATTGTATGCCCAAATAGCACCTTTAAGATGACTTATCATTCTGCAGCACTTAATTGATAAAATATAGAAGATACATTTTTTGACAGGTTCTATCTTCTAAATCAGCTTTGCACCAACTTTATTTGTAGATATAGACTGATTTGAATTTTGAAATTATTGTAATATAACATAGGAATGCCTTTTCCTTGTCATAGAATAGTTTATGAAGTTGTTTTTGCAATGCTATCGTGCTAGTATTAGCAATAAAATGTCAGTTCTGCTAATTGAGTGAAAATATGAATAGATTTTTTTTTCTGGTTATCAGACTTCCTGATCCCTCTGTTATCTCTAGCAAAACCGCTAGTATCTGTAGCTTTATTTTTTATTGAATTCATCTTAATGGATATCTTCTGAAATGCTTGTGTGCTCATTTTAAAAGATTTGTGATCCTCGTTTTAAAAGATTTGAGGCAGTATTCCATGTTTTCAAAATTTACAGTGTTTTTAGAGCCTTTTTTAAAAAGTCTGTACCAATCTTAGAAGTCAAGTGTACCAGCTTTCAGCGCTGGGGCAATATCTGCTTAGAGTCACATTCAGATCACCTCTTTCCATTCTAAACTTTCTACACTAATATTTCTTAATTCCATCTTTTGCACAAATTAATGCTGAGTAGGATTTTCAGATGAGCTTAAGCTAGTATGACTGCCAGACCCCATTGGTTTTATCGGGACTGCATCTTGAAGCCAGCAGCAAGATGAGAGTCACTTTAACTGCCTGTTACTGATGCTCTGTGAAAAGACGGTGGGTGCCTTGTAAAGCACAGAGAGTACAGCCAGACCACCGTTGGTGGTTATATAGATCTGTGTTTTGAACATTTTTTTTTCGAATTGAACTCTTTGCCTTTATAAAGAAAATGAGATCATTGAACTTTCACTCTTAGCTTACATAGAAAAAGGCCTGGAAGATACGAAGCTGAAAATGTTGACCTGCAAAGCACATTAAACATTAATGCGTTTATTTCTTTAAAGGTTATTACACTTGTGTAGAAGTAATCTTCACTTTAAGAAGACAAGTTGGATTTTACATGATGGGTGTTTATGCTCCTACACTGCTAATTGTTGTTCTGTCCTGGCTGTCATTTTGGATCAATCCTGATGCAAGTGCTGCAAGAGTCCCACTGGGTAACCCGCGTTTACACGTGCCGTCACAATCCACTTGAATGCCATTGAGCCATTCTCAGTTGCTTTGACAACATGACACTGGACACTAAAAGCAACTTCACTTCCATTATCCGCTCGTCATTTTCACTGAAACCTCCTCATTCCTAGTCCTGTAAAATCCACCTCCACATTCAGACTTCACTTGATAATGGTTCCAGTGTTTGTGTGATAACCACACTGTCTCTGCTCTTCTCAACCCGTACAAATCTGATCTTATCCATGTGTGGGTGATGCTGCAGACACTGTAGCATTATGCAGTTTATAGGAGTTTGAACTTTCGAATAATCAGTAAGAAAGCAGGAGGATGAGCAAGGGTTTAAAAAGCTACCTCTTGGAGCAGTTTTTCTGAAGATTAATAGAAACAGAGTGAGGACTAGAAGAGAATTAGCATCCTTGTTGCCTGATTGGCTTTATTTCATTAGAGACTCAGTTCATGAGACTACTTCAGGCTCTTGCGCTCACGCTGCTCAGCGCAACGCAGTAGGCAGGCCCTTCATTTATTATGAAATAGTAGGACACTGAGTTAATCAAAACAATATTATCTTGACTAATTGGATTGTACATGGGACTCCAGCTCTGGGGTGGCCAAACCTGCCGACCCCAAGAGCGCAGCGAAATGCAGAGCCAGGCTCTTGCATCCTGACATTTCTATTTGGATTCCCTTCCCCATGCCATGACCTTTCCCTTCCCATGCTCTGGCCTCCCCATACTCCCCTTTTCCCTGGCACTCCTGCCTCCCCAAGTCTATACTTTCAAATCTTTTCCATGTCCCAGGACGTTCAGTGTAGCTATTTTCAAGACCCCAGGGGTGCAGTTGAAGAATCCCTCCAGCCACCTGCCTTCCTCAGAAACCTCTCACCCACTCTTGAACCTCCACACCTCACAGGACATGACCCCTGTGCAGCCACACGCGCATGAACATGTGTTGATAAGCACTGGAGACACGTGGAGTCAGGACCTGCCACATCACCTTAGCAGTCTGTGTCTATGATGTGCAGTTCTTGCAGCACTGGGTACCTGACATCCCTGTGTTAGGCCAGCTGGAGCAGAAACGGTGCTGAGTTTTGTTAGGTGGAAAAGCATCAACTTACCCCCTGGGCTGAGTCCCATTGCTCCCATCTCAGGTCATCTGCCATGCCTCTTCCTCCTCCAGTAATATGACAGGCAAAACAAACTAGGAGCCACAAAACCTCCACAATTTAAGAAGGTTATTCAGGTCCTTGAATGCATCCAGAGAAGGGCAACAAAGTTGGTGAAAGGGCTGGAAGGAATGTCCTGTGAGGAGCAGCTGAGGACTTTGGGCTTGTCTAGTTTGGAGAAAAGGAGGCTGAGGGCCAACCTCACTGCTCTCTACAGCTTCCTGAGGAGGGGAAATGGTGCTGAGCTCTTCTCCCCAGTTTCCAGTGCCAGGACATGTGGGAATGGTCCAGAGGTCTCCTAGGGGACGTTTAGACTGGACATTAGAAAGCATTTCTTTACTGAGAGGATGGTCAAGCACTGGAACAGGCTTCCCGGAGAGGTGGTCGATGCCCCAAGCCTGTCAGTGTTTAAAAGGCATTTGGAGAATGCCCTTAACAACATGCTTTAACTTTTGGTCAGCCCTGAATTGGTCAGGCAGTTGGATTAGACGATTGTTGTAGGTCACTTAGAACTAAAAATAGTCAATTCTATTCTAAAATCTGGAGAACCGTGACCGGAGTGCTCCATTTGGCTTGTGAGCCACACTTAGCTGCCTTGCTCTAATTAAATGTAACAAAACCACTATTTCATTATATTTATTGTATCTTTTTTTTAGAGGTCTATTTCAGAATACAAATCGGCTTTTTTTCTTTTGACCTTTAAAAATATTAATAGTTGCTTGAGGAGGAGTCACGATCCGTATTAGTTTGATAGCAAGTAACAAATATAATCTCTTACCTTGAAAAGTAGCAAAGATGCATTCCATAATGAGAAACATAAGACATTTTAAGAAAACAAAAGTATGGGGAAAATGTAGCATGCATTAAATTAAAAAGATAGGAACAAGAACTGGAAATATTTTTCACGTACTGAGCTCCAATACAATCAAAACCTGAGCTGTATTTCCACTTTTATAATCCTGTGCTTCAGATAGCCAACCAGACAGGCTTATTATTTATATATTAGATTAATAAGGGGCATAGTGCTGATTTATGTAACATAGATATCTTGTGACTAAACATGCATGCTTATTTATTGCTTATTTGTTTCATTTATTATAAGTGTTTATTGGCTCCTTTTATATATTAGCATTTCGGAATTAATGCATTTTCAAATACATTAACCATTGGCCTGGTTATGTGACTTTTGCTGAATCTCCAGAGAAGCAAAAAACCTCTAAATCTGACCGTCCTTTAGTCATGAGTGAGTACTCAGTAACACAAGTTGTTAACACTGTCTCTGGGGTAAGATTTATATTTCTCCAGTTTGCAGGAGGGCAACAAACTACCTCTTGTAGCTACATCCTTGAAGATAGTTGACCTTGAAGTCTAACAAATTAACATTTGTGTGTCAAGTGAATGATATCTAATCCCAAGAAGGTGTTACCGATGGCTGCTACACTCTCAATGGCTAGATATAGATCTCATCAGATGAGAAGCTGCTTCAGACTTACTTAGGAATATCTTATGCAGTCCTCCCTAGAATTAAATATAGTGGGCTACTGCTCCCCATGGCAAGGCATGTCAGAAGTTTCCAGGTGATTTAGGAATACAAGACACTTTGCAAGCCAGTAAGCAAAGTATGTTTTTTGTAGACTGATTGGTATTCTGGGAAAAGGATGTATGTTTGTTTGAAGAAAAATCCTGTGTCCATGGAGGAACTAAATAAGTTGCAAGCCCTGTTTATGCCTGTATCATTTCACCCAACTAGATCATCTGGCGGTAGGGAAGTCCACAAAGGACTGGTATCTGGACAGCTGTGGCTAAGCAAAGTAAAGGCTGATATCACTGAATGCTTCTGTCTAATTAGATGCTGGTGTTTCACCCTTTAATGAGCCCAATAGAGGACTCTCTAGTTCCTTACAAATGGAAAGCGCGCCAGCATCCGTTTAAAAAATTCGTTTCTTTCCTTCACTGCCATGTGATCCCCAAAGGGAGTAAGATCTTTCCTGGAGCTGTAGGGATCTGAGGGATGTCAGACTTCTGTCCACCCGCAGCGGCCTGACAGCGTGGAGCATTAGTCCAGAGTGCAGGTGGGGGTGCAACAGGGTCACTAAAAGCTTGGAGGAGTGATCAATGATATTTTCCCCACATACAAAGGACAGCTAGGTCTGCAGCCAGGCTTCCCTCCTCCCCGACTCCCCGTCACTCCTGTCCTCGGATCTGTCTTAGTTCTAGTAATTTCATTTTATAAAATTGTAACAAACGCGGGGTCTCAAAAGAAAGCCATGAAGATATACGATAAAACTGTAGTATGAAGAAGGATCGGCACGATTATGTCTTTTAGTTTACAAAGTTTAATGAGAGAAGAGAAGGTATTAGAGATATCAAATTATACGGAAAGGAAGACAGAATATTACCTTTTTCAGTAACATTAGTGAGATGAAGCCAGACATTTTTAAAGCAGTAATATAAACCAGAAGATACTCTTTTGTGCAGCACATAATTAACCTGTGGAATTCATTGCCAGGAGATAGTGCTGAGGCCAGTAAGTTTGATGGATTCAAAAAAGGGAGATTTATTTGTCTGGCAGTATGTGCTGCAGTGCTTTGCTGGACTGGCACTTTCAGATATGATCCACATGTAACCTTAGGTAGCATTTTTAAAATTGTAGCTCTATACAATAGCTTTAAGGTGAGAGCTAGCTAATCTTACTGATAGCTAAACTTTGACATCAAGAGGGATGCCGCACTAGGGGCAAAAATACAGAGGTGTTTCCTAGAAAGGACAACTTTCCCTTTACTTTGCAAGTGGGGAGGAAGGAGCTCTGTCCCTCCTCTGTAGTGCTCCCTGAGAAGAAAAGGGGGATTTTTTTTTCCTTTTTTTTTTTTTAAATAAGTAATCTTGCAGTTTATTTGTTCATTGTCGTCACTCACGTTTGAGCCTCGAGCTTTGGACTGTGTTAGGTGGATACCTAGTGCAGCTGCTGCCAGAGGTGCAACTTGCAACTCTGGTACTAGGCACTCCAAGGCCATGTGAACTCTGATCTGGCAGGAAGTGGTTGCTTAATAAAATATGTCTGTGCTTCTATCTCACTTTATTCTTACTTTGAAAACCTAAAAGTTTCTCGGACTCCGAGAATGAACTTTTCATCCTAGGAATCCAGACAAACAGAAATTAGCGGCAGGTCACCATGACCTCCGTTGCTTGTACTGAACAAATTGATGAAAGCTCCACTAACATCTCTTCAGCTAGGAGAATTTCTAAGTTAATTTTGTGGAATTAAATCTAAGATTGTAATATCTAGTGTTTTAAGCTATACAAAGTGGTTGTACAAATGTTTCCAGCACTCAGCATGATAATAAAACACACATATTAACATAGTAAACACTTCTAAAGTTAGTAGGAAAAAACCCCACAATACCCAAGATGTTGAGCCAGCCCATGTCATTGGCTAATTTGGTTATTCAGGGTAAAGGTAGAGGCTGCCTTTCAGAAGCCTAGCATAGACATGCATGGTACTTGATCCAATACACTCTTAGAGAATAAACACAAGCTGGGCATAGGGAGAGGTGTCCTATATCTGTTAAGAGGCAGTACAGCCTTATTTGTACTTGTTATTGCAGTTCCTTATGATCCATAATTAGAGTTCATCCCCAGACAGCTGGTGTTAGTCAGTGAAAATATTTTTTTTTTTAAAAAGGGACTATTCTATGCTCACTTTCTATCCTTATGGATAGTACTTGAGTGCTTCAGATACAGTAGATGGAAAATACAACAGAGTGGACACTGAGGATTGTCGATTCAGTATTTGCCATGTCATTCTGATCTGAGATAGCACATCTCGCCATTCTGTATTATCCCCATGGACAAAAAAAATCCAGCTTTGCAACAATATGTTGATATTACACATTTCTAAATAACACATCAGAAAATCTTGTATTTTAAAATCGTATGACTGTAATAATTCCTTTGTACTTTCTCTTGAGTGTTTTAGCAGCTAGTAAATTGCCCATTTGAGATTAACACCAAATAAAGTATCATATCGATCTTATTAAAATCCAAATGGGAACAGTAGCAAAAGAATGATGTGTTATTTGTGATCAACTAGAATTGAATACTTTCATAGGCCAATACAGGCATTTTTATTAACATTTTCCCATCCTCAGTTACTTAAAATGGATCTGAAGCAAATGATCTCTCTATGAATGACAAAATTTTTCGTG
The DNA here is from genome assembly GCA_017639485.1 of Pluvialis apricaria. Classification (NCBI taxonomy): domain Eukaryota; kingdom Metazoa; phylum Chordata; class Aves; order Charadriiformes; family Charadriidae; genus Pluvialis; species Pluvialis apricaria. The sequence continues at coordinate 47,825,543 of CM030010.1, read as the reverse complement.
CTTTGGATACCACATGTGACCAATCTAAGAAACATAGTTGAGAGGAACTGAGTATCTCCTTTTGGCCAACATTTTGTATAGACATCAATTACATTTGAGGAAGCCGCCCACTCATAACTAAAGATTTTTATCATTAGAGTTCACAAAACCAAAATGGGACATCTGAACTGGGAGGTTGGACTAAGATTTCCCCACGTGACGGCCATTTCTAAAGTTAGCTTTTTCCAAAAGTAGCTGTTCATGCTACTATTTCCGTTTCATAGGAGCCTGTGGGAAATCTTTCTTTGAGATCAGGCTTGTATTTTGTCTCTTGTGATGTGAGCCCTGTGTTGATGGTGACATTTGGAAGCCTCGTTAGGAGAAATGCTTGTTGAAACCCAGTTTGGCGACGAGTGTGACCTTTCAACAGCCTTTGCAGATGTGGGGCTTTTTTTCATGTTAAGGACTTCCTGAAATGCCCTTTATCTAGAAAGCTTCCTCTAGATCCTGGAAGCTCAAATAGGGAATGATCGTAGACCCTCAGTCACCTCAGTGTTTTCATCTTCACAGTGAACCGGGAACACAGACTTTTTAATGTGCTGGTACAGCTTTGCTCTTCAGCAAAAACTTCCCTTTCACCTATGGTTTGCATAGCGCATTTGTGGACAGGTCATTCAGAGAGCTGCTCCTGCTGTAGCACAGTTCAGATTTCTAGGACAACAGTAGTCTAATTTAAAGGACTTGGAGTCTTTTGGTTTAAGTATCATATATTTCTCTTCCATCTTCCCAGACTTAGATGCACATTGTAAGATAAGTCTTTGGAAAGCCCATTTCCCAACCGTGTGATGTGTGATGGGGCAGGAAAGCCACAGCAACCAGTTTAGCCTCACTTATTGTTTCTCTGTTTAGGAAATGAAGGTACTCAATAATTTATCATTAACTGCAATATCCTACCTAAGCATTCCGTTTAACTTGTTCATTAACCGAAGGCATGTGCACTTTGTATACCTGCTGCACTGACCACATTGTGAAGTCCTAGTCACTGTTGCCAGACGTCATCCAGTATTGTCTGTTTCAGAGGAAAAGCACAGCCAGTGCCAATAAGGGTAAGTTTTCTTTAATCGATGTGTTGTTTTTCTTTTCGTAGGTATTTTCTCAGTGCTCAGCTTGGCATCTGAATGTACCACTCTTGCCGCTGAACTTCCCAAAGTGTCTTACGTGAAGGCCTTAGATGTCTGGCTGATCGTTTGCCTTCTCTTTGGGTTTGCATCCCTGGTGGAGTATGCGGTGGTTCAGGTAATGCTAAACAATCCAAAGAGAATTGAAGCCGAAAAAGCAAAGATTGCCAAGGCAGAGCAAGTGGAAGGGAAGGGTGGAAACGCTGCCAAGAAGAACACTGTGAATGGCACAGGGACTCCCGTCCACATCAGCACTTTACAGGTAGGAGCTGCAAAGCTGCGTACGCAAAATCAACATTATCCTCTGTTAACACAGTTCCAGGAATATGGTGTTGTAATAGTTTGGGATAGTGCTTAATCTTAGAAGTGGCCAAGACATTAAAAACATGCTGGTAATTAATGGCTAGCAATCTGACCAATTGGTCCCCAGTGATTTCGGGTCGGATGTACTAAACGAAAAATCGGTCTTTTAATATCCCAGCGCCATGGTTGCTGCTGAGCTTCAGGTAAATAAAGTAGCAAGCAGCTTTACAGTTGCTATTTTTCTCGTAATAAATAGCAGCTGTCAAACTGTAACTATTCAGAGGACAGGGCTCTCGGTCAGTATTTGCTGAGAGCGTACTCAAATAACACCCATCTCATTGCTTTCCCCGGGATGGCCACAGCTGCACCGCATTGCATGTCAAGCATCTCTGAAGCCAGGGATCCAGAAGTCTTGGCATCTGTAAACAAAAGACAGGTCTGTTTGTCTGTCAAACAGTTCCTGCATTTCTTGTGTTGCCGGATAGAGTTTATGGGTAAATTCGTCAGATCTCATTATATGGATAAAGATGAGATTTGCATCTTTGCTCAGGCCCAAGTTTTCCATCACGTAGCTAAATCCCTCGTGTTGTAAAACTCCCCATTTGTGCTCCAAGAGTTATCAGACATCCCAGGCCAGCTGCCCTCAGTCCTGAGTGATACTTAATTGACATTTATTCTACAGAAGAAAATACGTTATGCTGCAATATGTGGAATATGAATTTATCTTATAGTTTTCAGTGACTTGGTGATTTTGATGGTTAAAAAAAAGCTATTAGGCCAGATCCAAGTGATAATATTGGTAGTGTACAATGTGACTTTAACGTTTCTTTAAGGAGGGAGTAGTTTATGCCAGAAAGGTGGAAATGCTGTTCTAGTGTCAAGCTGGCATTGCCCCATAACTAATTACCCCCAGTCCAGAGGAGCTGCAGATATCGCAGAGCGGTGCACTTGACTACCATAATCCTCATCTGGTAGAAGAGTCTCCTGGGAACTGTTCTGGCAGGCAACCAGGCTCAGCTCAGAGCAACCCCATGTCTGCTTTGACTTGTGTCACAAGTAATTCCCCAAGCCCAGGCAATGTGGGAACTGATTCGAAAGAAAGGTGGCTCCGCTACAGTTTTGCTTCCCCTGAACTGAATGTGGTATTTTTGTATTCAGTAATTTGCGGGTCCCAAATTCAGCTGTTTATTGTGACAAAATAGTTGCAACAATCCAGCAGAGCAGCATAAAGTCTATTTATTCCTATTTCAAGTACTTAACAAGTGTAAATGTTCACTTGATCAATGACAAGATTAACGAAAAACTAGTTTTTCAGTCATGTGAACAAAACCAAATTGGTAAATTACTGACTTTCCTCAGTGTGTACACACTTCAAGGTGCTTGCAATTGCTGTAGCCACAAGGAGAATAAATTGATAACTTTTATCACCTATGCTGTCCTTTAATCTTTTAATATTTTTCCCATTTTGTTATCAGAGACCTTTAACATTCCAATATCTATAATCTCTGCAACAATAATCTGTGTTGCATTTATATGGAGTCCTGGTGGTGTGTAGCTTCTGATGATCTTTATACAGAGAGTTACAAAACGTTCGTTTACCAAGACATATTGGAAATATGTATTCATTGCTGTAAAAGCTGGTCGTGTGGCCGAGTGGTCTCCTCCCCTTGTGGCGAGTGATCCAGCTTGTATCCAGCCGCCTGCTTTGAAATATAGCCCACTGGAGGAAGGGTGTCCTGGGCTGGTAATTTCTGCGAAGATCACCAGGCTGAGATAGAAAAAGGTCCCAGAGCGATGACTCATTTCACATCAGGATGTAGTAGGACAATGATGATAGATTTTATATATTTGAACGCTATAAATCTGCCTAGCTGAAAACTCCCTCTCTGAACCAGCTACCATGTAGGAGTACTTTGGGAGTTCTCAGCCCTGGAGATGCCTGTACTAACGTCCTAAATCAGAACAGGTCTAAATCTTTTGGTAGCTCTGACTCTTAATCCAAAAGTAGGCCTGCCCCACAAAATTTGGATTGCTCCCATATAGACCTAGTAATGATCAAGCAGAGAATGCATTTGTCATATGGCAAATATGCGAGGGAGGGAGACATTAAAGAAACAGGTAATGGAAAAAAACTGTCTGTTGAAAGGCATAAAGAATATGAAACAAAAAGAGGCCAGAGTGCTGTCCCAGAACTTCAGGAGCTATTTCTCATCAGGGTCGTGTAGGATTGTGTGTGAGGAGAGAGCAAATAATGTACTAAATGTCTGGAAAGACATAACTTTAAGAAAAAAGGACAACTTAGCACTGCATCCCTGAAATGACTGTGCATCCCATAGAAATGCTCAAGTATATTCTTTTTCCACATAGGAGATGATACTAAAGCAAAAGTGACTGAGGGTGTAGCTGGAAATCTCACCATAGTGACACTTGAAACAGTGGGTAGACCAGATGGGACTCAAAGGTAAAGCGAACAGGAAGGACCTGGAAGCAGAAAAATCCAAGTGGGGAAAAACAGAGAGCATGGATAATTGCATTCATAAGTGTTTCTCCAGTTTAAATGAAGCACTTATTTATTGTGAGACATTAAGTGAGTGGTGTTGATACATATTTGTAATTTATTAGAGGAGAATCAAGTTTAAAAAGAGAAATTACTCTATTTCACTTTAAAATGACCCTGATCCTGATGCCAGGCCAGTTTACCAGTGTTTCCCGAGCAGCAAGTTGCACTCTTGCTGCCTCTTGTAGCCATGCAGCGTTGGAGCAGTGATGTCTCTGCAGGAGATTTGGGGAAGGGGCCGGCATGTAAGGTACGGGGGGTTGCCGAGTTGGGAAGGTCCCAGGGGTGGGAAGGATCAGAGGGAGCACAGGGAAGCAAGTCGGGCAGTCAGGCGTCCTTGGTTCCGGCCCTCGTGGAACAACTTGTTTTCATGTGCTTGCTCTGTTTGTGAAATACAAAAAATGGCATCTGGTCTGGAGACTTGGCATGTTTGATAGTAGTAAAAAACAAGCCATAACAAACCCATGTGATCATACTTTAAAATCCAAGTGGCTATTGTTCCTTTTTTATGACAAGAAATTGGGTAAAGGGATAAACTTTTCAGTATATCCTAAACATTAAAAGCTTGATGCCATTCGTAATTGTAGGCGAGGAGAAGGGATCCCCTGTAACAGAACCTGCAGGGGTCCACCTGGAAGTTTTCAGCCGAAAGCTTTTTTGGCACTGTGTCGGTGAGTCAATGATCATGACCAGTAGTCACCAACAGCAACAGCGAAGATGGCAGGATGAAAACATTGCTCACAATTTGGCAGTCACCCAAAGATGGAGAAAGGCTTCCATGGATGCATAGCGACTTCTCCTGTCCACCAAATCCTGGGTGCTGGCTGACGTAAACGCTGTATGTTGCCAGCATACGCCAAACCCCTGAATATGTGCTTTATGACTAATGCCCCCTCCAACAAAAACCCTTGAAATGTCAGTGCCATTTTAAGCCCAGAGGTTTATCGATATGACTGTCTGATTAAAGTCAAGTGGTCCATCTGGCAAGATCACGCCGAATCTGTAGAAAAAAAAAAAAAAGAGAAAATTCAACATAAGCACTTCTGATGTGTTTTTCTAGGAGCGGCAACCGCTATGCATTTACAGGCAAGAAGCCATGAGAAAGTACAGTTTGGCTCCCTTAGCTCATAGCGGCTGCAAGTAGATGCTGTTCTAAACAGAGGAGAAAATTATGCAACCTGGTGGTAACTGCTGGCATTGGCTTTTTATTGGGAATCCTCAGTAGGAGTTTGCGTGTGTTTCCTAGCAATGCAACATCATACAGTGAGAAAAACAAGAAAAAAGGGGAATGTTTTGAGGATGAATCAATTTCTTTTTGCTTTCGCCAGTGGTGTGATTACAGGGAGAGATTGCACTCTTAACTGCAACAACACCCTTCGATTTGAAAAGTCACATTTTCATCAAGCCCATTTATAGAAGCTTTCCCCCACAGATAATGTGCTGATGACTAGAGAGAACATTTGCTAAATGAATGGCTCTGGCGGATGATGAATAGTGCTATGCAAGTGGTGGTAGTAGCTCTAAACCCAGTTATTTTTAAAAAGCAGTAGTTCTATTGCTTGCCTTATCTTGTCAGAGCCACATCTAGGCTCTGAAACCTGATCTGGGTTATGTTCATCTCTCCCGATTTATGATATACCCGACTACTGGTGGTGACCTGTGGTGACCTGATCTTCCCATATTGTCTTTTCCCCTCGAGTGGCACTCCGGACTCAGATTTTTCTTGCAGAACCACCAGAAACCCGGTTTACATTTTACCTTGTGCAGAAGACCACAGGCTGCAGTCTATTTTAATAGTTCCTGACAGCATTTCAGGTACAGAGTAGGTACTTTTTGCTCTAGTGACCCATGTATCCATCCTTGGAGATAATTCAGAACATGACTGTAAAAAGGCCCCAAGCAATCTGCCTTGGGCAGGGGGTTGGACTAGATGATCTCTAGAGGTCCCTGCCAAACTCAGCTATGCTGTGATTCTGTGATATTTTATGTATAAATATTTTTTGTGCCATAATTTGCAAGGAATATTTGGACTGTGATAGCAAATTCCTGCTGAGCTGCACCAGAAAATATACTCAGTCTGAATACGTACTAATGCTAAAGAACCATGACTTTATTGATGATCTACATCTATCACTATGGCAAGAGCAAGAGAAGAGCACCAAACGAGTGCTAGAAAGATTAATGACAGAATTTGTCAGAAAACCCCTCCTTCATCTTGTATGGAAGACTCTTACACAGCTGGCAGCACTAGTGACAGATCTGCATGCCAAAAAGAGGTTGGGTGCAACAGAAGAGATGATTTTATGGCAGAGAAGAGGTGCTGCGTAGGGCAGAGAATGCTGCATTACAGTAGGGAGGCACTTCAGCCCGAGGGAGACATGCTGAGCTTGAGAGGCTGCCGGTGCTATAGCATGTTTGAAGCTTTGCTGGAAATTATGAACAATACATTTCTGCTCTCAAAAATTCTTGAATCCAAAATGATGGCATTTTATATTACACTTCATCCTGAGGGATAAAGAGGACTTTATCATGGGATGAACAGTCAGTTGAAAAGGATCTTTATTCTATTTGCACAAAACAAATTTAGTCGAGTCCCGGTATTTTTGGTGCTGGGAAAGGACAGATTTCACAAATTTGAAAACTTTTTTTCTCATCTGGGTGGAAGAATTTAAACAAAAAATATAAGTGATGCTGGTGAGCTATCTAAAAATGTTCAAAACAGGTACAGACCAGAAGGGAAGCTATACTAATTTAAAAAAACCCTAACAAACAGCACAGTTGAAAACAAACTTCCCAAAGACTGAAAACTAACTCAGCTTCAAGCACTTCTCTTTCCTTCTCACTGGCAAATGGAGAAGTTGATAGCAATTCGTATAAGTTGAAATCCAGAAAATAGGTGTAGATAATAGGTGTAGGCAACAAAAGGGTTATATAGTTAGCATAAATGAGGGCAATAGGAAGTCACTTTGCATGTATAGCAAGAATACGAAAACCAGCAACAAGAGTCTTGGTCCAGTACTAGATAGAGATGCTGTAAGTATCAAGAATTAGCAGAAAAGGCAAAAGTGTTAAACAAATAAGCTGCTCTTTGTTTGGGGAAAAGCCAGATATATTCCATCAGATGATGAAATAGCTTTCATTGCCAGTAGCTAATGAGTGTGTTAAACAGTAGCTATTAAAGTCAGACATTTTTCAATCGAGATTTCAGCTTAAGTTGCATCTAGGATTTTTTAAAGAGCTGGTCCATGAGTGCTGTGGAACCCTAATGTTGATTTTTTAATAAATCCTTTAAAACTGGGAGGGTTCCAAAAGACAGTGAGAAGCTAACTTTGTGCCAGTACTTTTAAAGCCTAAGTGGCATAACATGAATAATTATAAGCCTGACATCAATCAGTGGAAAATATTGCATAGCTAACAGGGGGCTAACTAATTATTATTATTCATAAGTATTAATTATCATTAATATTATTCAGAATTCAACCCCGTGTTAGCTAATAAATTTAAATGGGTCAGTGAAATTAAAGCTGATCTGCATGTTTATTGATTTAATCAAACTGAATATAATTTTTTAAAAGATTATCAATTAAGTTGACAGAGGTAATGATGTGGAGGTAAGAAACTCTGAAGAACATTTGACTTGGCTTCATATGATGCCCTGGTTACGTCATCTGAATTATGCAAAATCAAGGTTAGATTTGTTACCATCTGTAAGTACCAGCAGTTAATCAGACTAACTATAGTCGTGCCTCGTGACTGAAAATTGAAGCCAAATAAATTCAGGTTAGAAATAAGGTACATATGTTTGTGGGGAACAAGGTCATGGAAAAAATTCTCCATCCTGAATGTTTTTAAAAGAAAATCTAGGGTAACTAGTTTGGGCGGTAAATGTAGAGAGCGATGAGGCGCACCACAAGCAGCAGCGGCAGCGATGGGAAATTAGTTCCCCCTCCCTGCCACTCTGTACGCACAGGCAGCACTTCTTTCTTCTTCTTTTTCCCCACTTTCTTGTCACATTATTCCCCCTAACTCTGCAAACAAAGGCTTTCTGAGCCGAGCACGGCCTCGCCGCAGTGGCGCGCACGCTGCAGCTCTGGAGCAGTGGCAGCAGCAGGTGCTGAGCTTGGCAGCGAGCGCCGGGCAGCCTGAATTTTGTAAGAGGTGAGAAAGGATCATCGCAAGGGGCCCTCTGGCTTCTAGGAGTCATTTGTAGGTTTTTCTGAGCTGTTAATCAACAGGCAGGTGTCCTGTCCAACACACGGAGCCTAGACAAGGTGGCTCAGTCCTGGGAGAAACAGGAACTCCATTTTGGGCCAAGCCCCCAGAGCCATGTCACCTTCCCGTGCTCTCCTCAGCCCCCTCCACCTCTGTGCCGGGGGGACAAGGAGCAGCTGCCCGGCTCCATCGGGGAGGTGGGGAGGCCCTGCGCCGTTCCAGCAGCCTTCCCTGCCCCAACAGCTGCTCCCCATCCCCTGCAGGGGCGAAGCCTTAGGCCTGGTGGAAGCATCCGATGGGCTGGGGTCTGCCCCACGGCCATGGCGACAGGGCAGGATAAGGCAGATGGTATCAGATATTTTCCAGGGCCAAGTTCTGTGTCAGGATGAAGCCAAAAGGACATAACATTTAATAATGTTTTACTTTCTTTACAAGTCTTAAGTGCCGCACTCTAAAATCAAGTCCTGTGGTATCATTTCCCACAGAAACAGTTCCTGTAGCCTTTGGGAATTGTCAGGAATATCCTTATGCTTCTAGCACAAATCAAGACAGGATGAATTAAAAGGAGATAAACTACTTTCAGTATATATTATCTGACTTTGTTTAGGGAAAGCAGTAGGTCAACTGAAGCAAATTTAGATTAAAGCAACAGAAATATTGGAGAGTCGAAGAGAAGTATGAGAAGAAATTTAAAAATATGTCTAGGCAGTGACTGAATGTAGAAGAACATTAGATTTTTAAAGCCAGGGAAATGAAAGAAATTGTTTTCAAAAGTAACATATACTTAACTAAAGAAAAATTTGGGCCAGGTTGCTCTTATGAGGGAAATTGTGTCACCCTGGTAAATCAGCACTCCAGCTGACGCTAAACTAAGCAGAGCTCTGTGTGAACATGCTGCAAACAGTCCTCTGCTTGTAAGGCAGGGGTGACCTAGAAGCCATTCCCTCAGTTCTCTGTCCCGCAAGTGAATGAGAACCGACTTGTAACAGCCCTTAGAGGAACGCTCTCTAGATACTGCAGTTGGAACAGGAGTATTCTGTATTGTAAATGAGAGCGCGTAGGCTACAATTAGTGTCACTGAGTTTCACAATATGTCACTGGTAGGATGAGGAATGGACTACAAGTTTGCAAATCCAAAAGGAGGCTTATGATTTCATACATGATTCTGTTTCTTCTAGTGGCCTTACTAAATCTTAATACTTTTGACCATGGAAAAACTGTAATATTCCTGTGACTTTTTGGTTAACATGCACCCCGGTCCTGCAAGTTACCCTTTCATTGCACGAGGGTCTCCTTTCTGTCTTTATTACCCGTATCATTGGGTGTGAGCTGATTGGAAGGAACCTCTCGTATCACTGACAGCCCCCGTATCACCCAGGGTCACATAATCGCGTTCATACGTGTCTCAGTCACCACTTTATTAGATGGTTTGCCCCTGCTACTCCAATACTGAACACTGCCCCAGGCTGTCAGCTCTTTGATGGCTGGGAAACAGTTGCAGGAAATTGGTATGTATAGTTTTGCCTTTACCATCATGGAACACCTGTCGTCTTTTTCTTTTTTGTAATCTTGATTTTGTTGAGTAACCTGCACCTCAGTTTTAGTGCATTGGTTTCAAAATTTACTGTTTTCCTGAGAAAGACAAGTCTGGCAAATCTGGGGAGGTGTATCCACTCTTTGCTGAGGTAATAGTGCCATGCTTCTCTTCCACCTTGCACCAGGATCAGCCTTGCCAGTAGTGGGGAGTAAAAGCCCCAGTCGAAGTTTAGGTCTCTTCCTGACTGCCACAGTGCTTTTCATCCAGGATACCTTGACAGTTGTCATAGAGAAGATAATAATGTTCTCCAGAATGTTTTTCATTCATCTGTAAGTCTGGTACTGTATTTCACTATTATTATTTTAATTACAAAATGCAATGATGCAAATACCCTGAACCATCAGCCTAAGACTGCAGAAAACTCAGAGGTGGATAGAGTTGAGAGTAGAATCCCTGAAGGCTTTGTGGAGGAGAGATAGGCTACTGGGAAGGAGGGATAGGCAGCTTTTGGAAGAACCTAGTTTTAGTGTATCTGTGGCTCCAGGAAGCCCTAATGAAATTTATGTTAATGTCAGTTGCCCATGTGTATAACCTGATTTATGAAGCAGCATTTTTTCCAGCTAACTCTCAGGTTATATATGTGAACAAATGGCATTATTAATAATGCAGTTAAGTTTCATAACCTGTATTCTTTTTTTTCTGCCCCCCCCCCCCTTCCCAGCTTTACTCTATAGTCCAATTGAAATGAAACTTTGGGGGAGATTTACTCAATTCGCAAAGCACAGTACCTTGCAAGTCGTCTCCTCAAGCTCCCTGAATAGTGTGTGTGGGGTCCTCCTGGAGATTTGTTGTACCTGAAATATAAACTTTATAAAATCCAAGGAAGCCAATGGAGGAACACTTCCCTTCCCACCACCCCTGCAAAAAAAACCACTTCAGTTTGTAGGGCACCAAATAATTTTTTCGTTAAAATGTTCGTTGAATGTTCCAGTACAATTGTCTGGTCTGTCAAAAAGAATCATTCACCTGGGGTTACCCCATAGCACAGTAGTACTTGGTCACCAGGAGCACTGATAGAGCTGTAGGAAAGACAGGTATTCAGTTGCTGGATTTAGATTTCCCAGTTACACAGTTCTCCAGTGTACCCATGGGAAGCGCTGAGAACGGTGTCTCATCTTTGTTACCTGTCTTTAGAGAGGCACCAAGGACTGCAGGTACAAAGAAAGCGCCTTCTAGCCAGGCAAGGTGGTCACCCTAGGATGAGGTATAGGATCTTGAGCTGGCTACTGTGTAGAACCAGAATAGACTTTAATTGTTGCATCAAACACTGAATTTTAGGATTAATCCTGACTGTAGCTTCCAGGCCTCAGAAAAATGTAAGTATTCAATAGTATCTGTCCTGTAGGTTCATCAGCACAGACACGATTTCCAAAAATACTCTCCGCAGAAATGTTCTCTCCCCTTCTATCATCTTTAAATGAAGGAGTCTAACTATAGCAGGTTGCACAGCGTGAGGCACCTTGTGCATGAAAAATTACACAATTATGAATGTTTGGATTAGTTTATATGATTGACTGATCATCCTTAAGTACTTTATAATGCAACCATTCAGCAAATTAGGCTGATGTAATGTATCCCTATCAACAAGTAATTTCCTATATGTTTGTTTGCGGTGTTCTCTAGCAGCTGCATTAAGTTTGTTAATGAAATATGGTGAGTAGATCATGATTCCCCTCACTCTTTATTTCATAGGTTGGTGAGACCAGATGCAAAAAAGTTTGCACTTCGAAATCTGATCTGAGATCCAATGATTTTAGCATCGTTGGAAGCTTGCCAAGGGATTTTGAATTATCGAATTATGACTGTTATGGGAAGCCCATTGAAGTCAACAATGGGCTCGGGAAATCGCAAGCCAAGAACAACAAGAAGCCTCCTCCTCCCAAGCCTGTCATTCCATCAGCCGCAAAGAGAATTGATCTTTATGCAAGAGCACTGTTCCCTTTTTGCTTCTTGTTCTTCAACGTCATCTACTGGTCCATATATTTATGATAAATCTTTTATTTATTTTTTCATATGTGTAAAATATATGCCATTTCATTACCCCTTCCCAGTCATGAAGGCCACTGTGTGAAATTATTTGCATTTGCAAAGCAATATGTTGCATTTTGATGCCATGCGATTGTACTGAACATATGGCATCTGAAATTTGAATGAAAGCATGACACTGCAATGTCTGTGCTACGACCAACGTTGTATATAAATGTACAGCATACATCCTGCTTCAGGAATATATACGAAGGACAATGCATACTACATTATAAAGCTGAATAACTCTCTTCAGTTATTAGTAACATACAGAGATTTAAAGTGTTTCTGACAATGAAACTGATGTGCACGTTAGGTATTATTAAAATCAGTATTCTAGTATATGTAGTATTTAACAGCTTTTCTGCTGACTTCCAGAGGAACAAAAAACCAAACATCTTCTTCCTGTATAATTTTAGATGGCACTGTTGAAGAAAAAGCTAAGTTGTAATTCATATTATTTAGACTTTGTAAGCGAAGGCAGCATTGAATAAGCTGATCTTGTCTATGTGAAAACATAAAGATCAGAGAATTGCTAATTTGTAAAATCAGCTCATTTAGAAAAAAAACCAACAAATGTATCCATCAAGTAGGCACACCTTAAGTGTGTGAGAATATGCTGACAATAAAACATTGGGCCAAATTTTGACTGCTGTTTCCTTAGGCACAAACTAGATACAGTATGTCATAAACAAACAGGCCACTTTCTAGACTAAAGGCATCAGGAGTTTTGGAGAAACACCACAAGCTGCAGTTCAGTGTCAGGTTATAATATACTTTTTTACATTACTCTGTCCTCTGGCTCATCTTCTGTAGCGTCTGGCAAGCCTGCAGTATAGAAGTCACAAATTTTTTTGTTGTTGCATTGGATACATCTTCCTTGATTTTTTTTTGTTTATCCCTTTGAAAGCTTTCCATTTAAACAAACCAGTTGTTAAGATGAAATCCCATTTTTACCACTAGTTATACTTTTTTTTGTAGGCCTGTTGTAGCACAGGTGACCAAAGCTAACACCTAGCCACCAGTAGAAGTGAAGAAACGTCTAAAGGTCTAAGGGGCTGAGACTCTTAAATATATCATGAGGCTTTATGCCTATGTGTTAATTAACAGCTGCCCTCACCGACTCATTGATTTGGCTGCTAAGAATAAGGCCCTGTGTGTGAATCTGCTGTGACAGGAGACTGGTCTCCATTTTCCAGAGGAAACCCCGTGACGTGGAGACTACAGAATCATGATCTCCCCAGAGTGCGTAGGACAGGACCTGTGGTGGTGTCGTGGTACACCCCTTCCTAAGGGCAAGCCGTGAGGTGAAATGCAGCCAAAAGCAAGCTGCTTGTACGTCGGCATCTGAGTAGCATGTGCTCCCCGGGAACATCCAGGGACTGTGCCTCAGCCCTTGTGCGTGTGCCATAGGGAAACGTGTCTCCTCATGTCAAGCTGGGGCAGCACAGTTAGTTAAAATATTAAAATAAGGCAGTTCTCAGTAAGCTGGCAATTTGTGAAAGGAAATACGGGTTATTGGCTCCTCATGGGCGAGAGAGGAACTAAATTAAAGAACTGAAACATTCCGTAGTGAGGAAACAGGCGCAATCACACTTGTTGTGCCACATTTCCAGCTCGTCCAGGATGTGCTGAGCCAATGCAGGCCACAAGTGGACTGTTGGATGGTTTGTGTATTGCCCACCAACGTTGTCCACATATGGCGAGCCTGCGCAACCAGAAGGTCAGAAGTGGGCATGTAAAAAGGGCAAAGCATGACATGCCGGCTTCACTGGGCACCTGGTAGATCTGCGCACGTCCAGGGTTTTTTCTAATCACTGCCACTTTGTGATCAACAGCCTGGTTGCAACGGTTCGTGTTGGCGTTGAAGAGATCTGCTCTTCAGAATATGGTCACGTGCTTTCCGCCAGCTTCCTGGACGATGTCTCCTGGAGATTTCAGGGAGGCACCTTACCAGGCGGCCACAGTTTGTCCTCTGGATTTCTTTCCCATCAGAGGAAATGGAGGGGAAACACCAAATGTTACTGAACCGTGTTGAACCAGAAGAAAAAAAAAAAATGCTATCTTTAAGGTCCACTTCAAAGTTTCGATATTTCTGTCTGTTGAAGGTATTTACAGAATTGTCAGAGACTCTGAGAAGCAATAAGGATAATTCAAAGAGAGGAAGGAAGGGAGGGGTAATTTTTCTACATACAATCAAGAGTGCTATATTTATAGACATTATTTATTCTCATACTTGTATTTTTTCATACAGTACTGGAAGGCAAGAAAATAATTACCCTGTGCTGGAAATTATATGAATTTTGGAAGATAATGTTCTTGTTAGAATGCTTATTAAATTATTTATCTGTAATTAATATCCACATTCTATCTGTATAATCTCAATTATAGATTTTATTGTTAAATTAATCTTTGTTCTTTCTTGCTTTCCTGCTTACTTGACGGCTTTTGTGTTTTATCATAAAACATTTAATCAATAATACACTGTAATTGCTTTACAACTCACACAAAAGGAAGCAAAAGGAATGTGTATTGTTAAGATAAAGGCTTTTTGTTCGTTACAGCACAAAAACTAAGGACAGAAGCAAAGTTTAACAGGAAATTTGAAATAAAATTTAAAATAAAACAGTATCAGCTATAAAGTATTAATTTTCTTTTTACTTACACTAGATAATATTGCAGTATTTGTATTACCTCGGAATATATTAAGTTGTCCTACTGAGCAGTAATAATTGATTTATTTTATTTTTCTTCTTTCCACTAAAGGTCATTGAGAGTTTTGCATACCATATCACATTATAGTCCTCCAGCACCCTCTAGTTGTAAAATTCTGCCTGTTAACTTATTTCCAGAATGAGGTGCACATATAAAACTGTATAGGAAGTATAGGGTGTTGCTTGATAGTGATAATATGAAAGTAAAAAAAAAATTAATAAATCAAAAATAAATGGGTATAAAGTCAATGGAGGGCTATAGAAACTTGCAGTATAAATTTAAAATAGTAGAAATTAAGACATTCGAGTACCAGCAAAGGTGAGATTCATGAAATGCACATTAATAACTAGATTAACTAGTCATGATGTCTGAACAAACTGCACGACAGCAAAATCTGTTTCTGAGGGAGAGACCATCTGTGTTTCAGCTGACATTTACTTTAAGTTCTCCTATTTACTGGTTGGAGAGTTACAAATTTTTGTTCTACCCTTAACATACACCTCAGTATTTTCTTGGCTCTTAAGCATCGAGGGGTAGTATCCAAATAGTTCATTCCTTTCTTTCAAAGTGACATATGGCCCTTTAGATATCTATTTCAGGATTTTAGAACACATTCAAACACTGCCTCGGGAATTTCCATGGAGATGAATTCATTAATTGCTTAACTGCATCCACACATTTAAGCTATACAATAAGTAAGGATGTGACTTGAAAAGTGTATCAGCTGCTATGCAGTGATTCCCCGTCGGGCTGTGTGAAATGTGTGATGTGGAGTAATCCACACCTTACTGTCTTGTGCTGGTTCGACTCATGTTTGGCACCCAGTTTTAGGAGCAGCTCTGTAGTGGGTTTTGGCACCTCCTCTTTTTTGCAGTCTCATGTTAATTCTGGTTCAGATGGCGTATGTGAGCAGTCTGTCTTTTAAGTGAAGAAGGGAGTTTATTTCTGTAAGTGCAGCGTACAGATTGACTGCTAGGAAACGTTGCCAAGCAGCGTTCGTTCTTCAAAGTCTTCAAATTAATTTGGACTCTGTAATGTGAAATGTGTGGGTAAAGAGAGAACGTCTTCAGTGCCCCGTTACCCATTAGAGAGAAGGCAGTAACACGGCCTTTGGGGTAGTTTCAGTGAGCGTGACCCACAGAGATTGATCTGGCCCTATGATCATTTTGAAGGAAATGCACTTACAAGTAATCTTTATTTGAAAATATTTCACTCTGAAGAGAGACAATAACTCACTTAAGCAGTCTGTCATAGCTGTCATAGCTGTTAAGGTAATCTATCAAGAGACGTTATGATACAGATAAGACCATCGGTCTCCCCTTCAATTAAAGCAGCTTACTGTTATGGTTATTGGATGACTTGTGCTGAGGATATTTATAGAATAGATAACAATAAATTATTTATTTCCAAGGCAGCAAAACCTGCATATATGCAATGTCAAGTGATTTTTCAGGCTACAGAGATAGCTCAGTGCTGAAATGAGTACAAATGTGGTGTACAGCAGATCAGGGAATGATAGGACACTATACTTGGTGCTTCAGTATACTGCTTCGGGGATTAGGGAAGATAATGTGAAAAGAAAAGGAAATTCAGATACAGAGAGATTGAATAATAGTCTTATTTGTGTCTACAATTCAGTTTAATTGTGTCTAGCAGTTTAACTGCTCTGTATAGTAATAATACGCGATAACGGTTACCTTCTTTTTGTAGCAATATAAAGAATTACTGAAAAAAAAAAAAGACAATTTAAACTCATCTGTGGTGCCAAAAAGGTAGAGATACTAGTTCTTTTCATAGGAAGCTCTATACTTCAATAAACTGTGGAACATACAGAAAACAAAATGCAGTTTTAAAGACATAAAATTCTCATAGTGGTGGGATTTTTTTCTATACCATTGAATCAAATAAATCACAAACAGTCTGGGCTGCTTGCAGCACTCCCTTGCATTTTGACTTACTTAGGAAAGTCACCCTCCCCTCTACCTCCCAGCACCTGTCCTCATTCCATCAGTAGTAACAGTGTCAGTAGACATTTAAAAAAAAAAATTACATGGCTATTTTGAAATCTTTCTGAAAACCCGCACTGCTATGAATATGTCTACACTGCAGTCACTGAAATGTCTGCAGCTAATGCAGGCTTATCCAAATTAGCTTTAAACTAGCTGACTTGGGGATGGCTGGCAAGGTAGCCATGGTAACGGTGAGCTCGGCTGGGAAGCCTACCTGCTGGCGTAGGAAATTAAAAAATATACTTTGGTGTTAACCCCCACAACGCTTTATGCTGCCTCGGCTGTTGGTCTCAAACAGTTGGTTTAAAGTTAGCTCGTGTGGGTGTTTATCAGCCCGTGTCTGCGAAGTGTAGATGTACGCTGTATGACGCACTGTGGGCTAGAACCATCGAATTATTTTTTCCCACTGGTGATGTGAAAGATGCTGCTGTAAAATATTCTCTCTGTGGCTCTTGATGACATACAGGATTTCTGCCAGATTTAATTCTCTGTACTGACAAAATTGTTCACCGGTAGTGCCAAAAATGAAACTCATTTTCCCAAACCAATGCACGTGTAAAAGTATGAGCTGGATTCGCCCACCTGAGCATGAATGAGGTTGCCTGCTGAGTCTAGGTCCCTTTTACACGTTAAAACAGCCGTTCTGTTTAAGGTCCCTAACTCTAATAGTGCATATTGGATTGTAACCTTTTAAAAGAATAATGGGACTGAAGAGACTAATGACACTACTGAGACTAAGGCTAGAAAAGTGGTTTTTGGCTTCCAGGTTGTCCATGGAGGTCAATCCTGGTTTTCGGGGGCACTGATTTCTTTTCAGCACTGTGTTTCTCAACACATCAGTGCCTACTGGGGTTCTGGAGAACAGCATTGCCTGACTCCCTCCAAACACGGAAGGTATTTGAAGGACCTTCAAGCTCGTTAGTCAAATATTCTTGGGAGTATTGAGGTAAATCTGAAGTCTGCCTGGCTCCATTAACTATCACACAGAGGCAGCAGGTATATAAAACACAGGTCTTTTAGTACAAGAAAATTAACGGTCTTTCCCCTTATCACCCAAGAGTATGGTTCACAGTGACAGAAGCCAAGCAGTAAGACAACATGGGTTACTAAGAGTTTCTGTGCCACCAGGCAATTGCTTAAGCCACATGACATGCTTTGAAAGGATGAAGTATGGACAAAAGGATAAGGTTTCAGATAACTGTTTTCCACCTGATGAGTTCTTCAAGCGGTGGCAGTGGATAGCACAGGTTTTTTCGTAGATATCTGTGTATGTCTGTTTCTTTCTATGGACATCCACCGTGGGAGTCAGTTTTCACTCAAGGAAGCAAACTCAAGAGGTTTTGGGGCCCAATAAACCCTCCTGAGTATAGCAGGTCAAGTTGCTGTACCACTGCCCCCTGCAAAAACTTTTCAACTCAGAGGAATCCTTCCCTAACACCATAAATTGCAAGAAAAATCCCTGCCAAACCCGTGGCTGCTGCCAAGAGGAAAAGCTGTGTGTAAGCAGCCCTCGTGTTTCCACCGTCTTTCGCTGTGGCATACATCATGATAATCAATAGCACTGTTTAGCTTTTCTGTTCTGCAAAGCACTCCTTTTATCAAGACTGAGTTATTTCCTCAGCAATACGCTTCAGCTATCCTACCTTTCATCTCCGTACAGTCAGAGCAAAGATCGTGCGACTCTGACTCTGACGGAGTTCATGAAGGCAAACCAGTGCTGATGTTCAAGAACAGATGAACAGTAATACATGGAAAGACTTGGGACTCCCTTGTTTCTCAAATTTTAACATCATCTGTGTTATCCCATTTCAGTTATGTCCCTGTAACTCAGAATATTGTGGTATATGGATAGCACCTCACTACATGCATTATATTTTTGAGTTAAGTGTATTGAATCATGAATTTCTCGTCAAAAGCAGGATACGAAAAGAAGTAGTTCATGTGACATTTTTTTAAATGTTGATTTTCTCTATTAACCTTAAAACTTGCATTTGACCCAGAGGCTAGGGAAATACATTTCTCAGTGTTTAATAAGCCTTACGTTGTCATAACAGATTTATCAGCATCTCAGGCAGGCTCATTCTTTCAGATTAATTTGTTTGCTTCTTTGACTCCCAAAGGCCAGCTCACTGGAAAACATTAATTTGAAGACTGGCTATTTCAAAGGCATAATACTGACAGGAACTGACTGTAAAGACTAATGTTTTTGACCAACACCACTCTGGCATCAGTTTCTGCTTTTGACAAAGCCTGCCTTGCTACCTGTTCCCGCTTCTGACAACTCCTGTTTAGCCTCAGCCGACTGTAGGGCGTAAAATCTTCGTAGGCTTCTTAAAATATCTGTCTGATTGTGCCAGCTTCTGAGGCAGCTCTGCTTCCATTCCCCTCCTGGATGTGCTTCAGGATCAGGGTGTTACAGAAACAATCTTCTTTTTTCAAGCAAATACAAATAATGTACAGCATCCACCGTGAGCTATAATCTACTTCGTGGAATTAAACTTTAGTCTTAACTTATTAATTCTTCAGATTTTCTAGTTGGTTGTTTCCCTGAGGTGAAAACTTCTTACACACATAAATTTCTTAAATGAATAAACAAACATGCATCACGGCAGGAGAGGATCCTGTTGGCCCTGCTCGTTTGCTCAGGACTTAAAGCTCTTCCCTTGCTGTGCTCTGAGGGCCAAAAGGGCTTCGGAGGGTCTACAGCTGCTGAAGTCACTATGGCTGCCCTACAGAGGCATGGACAAAGACCTGTCCTGCCTGCAGAAGCATGGACAAGGACAAGAGCCCCTGCGCAGGACCTGTCCGATACAGCCACGTTCAATGCAGGCGCGGCAGAGGAAAACACTGCTAGGTTTCCCAAACCCTGTGCCTTTGCAATTACATGTGCATCACATTTTCCACTTGATGAGTTTTCTTGCAACAGAGAGGTACTTTATTTAGAAAAATAGCAACAGCGATGCCATAGTAGTATTCCCAGACACTGCAGTTTCATGGGAGGATTTTACACCACTGCTGTAGAATACGGAATGTTATGAATTTCACCATGGGAGATTTTAAACAGAAAATGCGTATCCAAGTTGGCAGCACTTTATTATCTGCTACCCATAAGCATGGCTTTATTGCTTTATTTATCATATGCTTCCATATTGTTTCCATTTCAGGAACAGCATCTTAAAATGGGAATTTTTTCTAAGTATATGAATTATTAAAACATATTGTGGTTTATCCTATTTTTTCCGCAGGAATATAAGAAAGAGATAGTGTCTTTTACATTACGGTGCTCTTGCAGCAAGTTTACTAGTCTCTGTGAGGAAAGTCTTGATGAAATTAAATAGGTGGAAAAAAATTTCATGGAGTGTGCAAATGAAACAGCCAGGAATAAATCCATTTATGCAAGAACTCACGCTGAGAGTCTGATGAGCTTTGACAATTGGAATAAATTATTTTGGCTGAAAGGAGATTCCAGCCTTAAAAGACAGGACAACATTGAATCTTTCAACAGTTTTCAGTTCTTGGCTGAAAAGAAAAATACAGCTTCATAGAAAAGACTAGGTAATCTTGTCCATACTGACCTCCTATCTGCACCTGACCAGCATGCTCTCCCGTAACACAGTCTTTCTGCCCGTTCGCGCTGCAAGAATTCAATTGATGAAATTATTTCTTCCCTGACCAAGCAGTAAAACGACTGCTGTTAGCTGAAGGGCTGACGGTGCATGGCTAGAGGCACGGCTCCGAATGCAGCGTCAGTTTGATCATGACACGTAAGGGATGGTCGGTGGCTCAGCGCAGCATGCAGTGGCTAAAGGGAGCCAGGTGTCCCTTCCCCAGATGTCCTGTGCAAGTCTGGGGGACTGTTTCCTCTGTTTTCTTGTGTTCCTCTGCATCAAATGATGGATGATTACAGTGCTGCTTTCTGTTGCGCCGAGGGCCTTTTCTTCAGACCGGACATGGCTGGGATGAAAAATAATCTGTTGCTCTATGTTGTACACTGCCTTACAGCACTACTGTCATGCACATAAATAATAATAAAAATTATTTCAGTCATTATTAAGAATAGATTCAGTGTCATACAGTAGTGATATCTGTATTTGTCTTCCCCTGGTAGTAATTTGGAAGTAGTTTGGCTCTATATTGAGCGCTGGATATTCCTCTCATTTACATTGGCTTTACACTGTGGTTCTTTCTGGTTTACTCTCAGAGGAGGATCAAACCCACTGTATATATACATTCTTCCCTTCAGTATTACTCTTTTTCAATCTCTAAAAAGGATTCTTAAAATAACCTCGCAGCTCTTTCCTTGGATCCAAATTCCACAGAAGAATCTGCAGAATAACGAAGGAATAAGTTGTATCTTTTAAAACAGTACATTTATTCATTTATAATTTAATGTACATATGCATAAACATACGTATTTAATATAATGGCATTCTTAGGACTAAGCCGTCATGAAAACAGCTTGTCAGGATTGAATAATTTACTAGTGTTTTCCCCTTCCATTATTATTATTTTGTTTTGCAAGTATTTTCAAAACACAACAATATCATACCATGTATTTTTTCAGCTCCCTGTGAAATAAATCATTCCCTGCCATAGCACAGAGGGAGCTACATGGGCCACAAGATATTAAGTCATATGCTGGAGTAGCTCTTTCAATTGCAAGCTCAGAACAAGTTTTTTCATATATAATGTAATCAATAAGAACTATTTTTTAAAGAAAAACAGTGATTAATTTGCATTTCATTTTTTCTAGATTGTTATTATTAGTAATGCTATACAGTAATTAATTGGTAGATTAATTTATTACCAGTAAATAAATAAAGAAAAGGGATACTGAAAAGTATGGATATGTTTCCTAGGGTTTGTTAGCTAAATCCTTGGGGTGGGAAGCTCACATTAGGTGATAGAGTCTCTCATTTGTAGGACAAAAATCCAAGAGTGGTGTAGATATAATCACCTGGGGGCTGGTGTGTATACAGAAAGTTAAAAGTGAATGCCACACATACCTGTCTGACTGGCGGATTGCTCACTGCCTTCTCCGGGATGGAGTGGAAGCCCAGCACTGCTTTTGTCAGAAAGCAGGGTTTTCTATCATGGTTGACATTCAAAAGCAGAAGATTGCAGGAGCCCACAAAGGGGGGCATTTTCAATCCATTTAATTTCACTGTCGTTTCATGGGGTGTTACTGTAATTGATTATCCGTATGTATAGCACAATCATTTGTCAATAACACTAAATTGTCTGTTGTTCTAATGAAACACTGTGTTGAGATGAGTTGTAATTAATAAAATTATAAAATAATCAGATCAGGAATAGAGAAAATTCCGCTCCAAAGCATAACATTTATACTAGAGACATTTTTTTAGTGCAGCGCCACAATAGCTGTGTAGAAGTAATATTGCATTCTGCTATCTTGTTCAGCAGTAGCAGAGTGCTTGCGAGATTTGTGGTTTTCCCCAACTGCCTCAAATAACCCAACTCTTCTCACTGTAAAGAAAACCTGAACTATTGCTACTCTTCTGGTACAAAAGCATCAATAAGAACTGGATTGTTCTGGATACACGTTTGAGGCTAGAAGTTTCTGATCTCTTTATGTTTCACTTGCTTTTTTCAAAAGAGATCTTGTGTATTTTGGGTAAGCTCATTTCATGGCCTTCAACATTTATTTACTATCGCTGACCAACCTCTAAAATTAAGGTCCTATTTTCTTATTACTGCTAAAACCATAGGGAGCCCAGCAGAATACAGGCAAACGTTGGTGAGGGTTCTCCTCCAGAAAATGCCTTTCAGTACTCATATTTACTTCAGATACCATCCGTGAGCATTTTGTATAGTTCTAGTTATAGAAACTGAGATCATTAGATCACATTAGCAGATCTGTTTGAACTCACAGAAAGGCATAAATGTTGTATTCACAGCAGCTGCAGCTGGTAGTGACAGGTTGAGGGCAACCAAAATATAGGACAGAGGATGATGGGTCCCTATAGGAGTGTGCCTGTCATCGGCCACACATTCCTAGCTGTGGTATAAATTCTTTCTCTGTCCGTAGGTTGTTTTTCTTTGCAGCTGGTTTAGACTCAGGACAGCGATGTTTCTAAGCTCAAGGTTAGGTTTTTGTTGTGTACTCATAACTACCGTCTTCGAGCTGCTCTTGAAACCCCACAAGGTTGTCTCTTTCTGTCAAAGCCCTTGATGCATTGCACTGTGTATGTTGACCTGTAACGGAAGGAAACTGTAAATTTCAAATTGTTCTGAACGCAGCTGCCTGCGCACATCATCTCTGTGTGTACGTCTTATTAGGGTGATGCAATTACGAAGGAATAAGATAAGTCTCAGGTTAAATGGCAACTACATAGATTCTAATAACGGCTAGCAGTTCGTCTGTACAAGACAACTTTCCATTGTAACACAAAGGAAGTTTCAGTAAAGACAAGCAGCATCATTTAGGTTGTCTTTAATGCTACAAATATTATAAGCAGAAATTTTTCTACTCTAAGCTCTGCAATTAAAGCCTATATTTAGAGCAATTATGCAATTAGAAGAATGTTATTTTCTGCGCATTTACTATGATGTAGATGCATTTCTAGACCAAAGTATGTAATTAAGTGTCTCATAAGAATTGTTTCTTTTCTCTTACATTTCTGGTTAGCTGTTTTTTCTTCTGTAAAAGCTTGCCTTTAACACCGTGCTTTATCACAGTTAATCTCTGGGAAGATATGCTTATGCAGAGGTGAAAGTAAAAATATCTCTTATCTGTGCTGTGAACTAGTTCTGGGACTGAACCACTGAAGTGGTTTTTCAGAACTAAAAATAAACTTCTGTTGAGCACAACTCTGTACATTCCCGTGATAACTCGAGTGAGCTGTTTCTTGACAAGATGATTTTCTCAGAATAAAAGTTATTGATGCCAAACAAGTAAACAGTGAACCCAAAAGATATTTCTGTTGCTGAAAGATTGTAATGATGAGAGAGCTGATGTTTCAAATCACAACAAGTCCTTTTAATCTTATATCCTATTTTTTATGGGATTTTTCCAAGAATAGTGTACAATGCCTGCAGTGAGTAATTGAACAAAACAAATCAAAATCTTTATATCTTTTGGATATTTCCTGAAGAAAGGAATTATCTTGTCGCATGCAATTCTATCTATTCCTCCAACTTCATTTATTTTTAATGTTGCTAAGTTCTTAAGCTTCATAGTATAATTTCTGCAACAGCACAACTTGTCTCTTACTTATTTGTGTCATAAAATACATTATTTTAATATTTTTTTCTGATTGATATAATTTTTCTATTATTTTTTATGAAAAGCATAACAGGGAACATTTGACTGATCTGTATTTAATCTCTTACTCACTATAACTTCAGTTTCACTTTATTTTCCTAGTGACAGAAACCCTGACAAAACTGTAAAACTATAAAAGTGATCTCAATAAAATGTACTGTAATAACATAGCCATTGTTTAAACTAAACGCATAACATGAACATCTCTCTTTTTAAAAGAAGGGGGTTTTTTTACTTTTTAAAATTCACCAAAAAAAAAATCCAGCTTCACACAATTTGCTTATAAATGAATCTATGACCTAATTCTCTGTCACCTTTGGAGCCATAAAATCATGTTGTGTCGCCAGTTCAGTGTAAAGTGGTTAAGATTGTGACCAGTGGTGTTGGTATAAATGGAAACCGATGCCTGTGTACCTTCTGATACTTCCACAAGGTTCAAAAGGGAAACACCCCGACAAAAGAAGAAAAATGGAGGTTTCATTTGCTCCCTTGGTGGCCGCAGTGAATTTTGTTCGACTTTACAGTGGAGGGAGCAGAAAAGCAGTCTGTTACCACCATATATCTCACTACGTTGACAGCTCGCCAAATTGCCTGTGCTCGACTGAGCCACCTGGAACCGGGTGTCCCAGCCCCAAGGGATGGAGGTGACATAGCGCCCTGGGGTTGGCTCCTGACCAGTTTGGTCGCCAGCCCAAAAGCAGGGTTAACGCTAGCATTGTCGTTGCAGCTTTCCTGCTTGTTCAAAGGGCTCTTGGCCTCGAAGCCTTGTGCAAAGGGTGTGGATGAGACGGCACAGGTGGTGTTTCAGGCAACAAGTTAAGTGGGAGAGTTTCACTCCTGCACTGCGAAGTACCGTGAGAAGCCGTCTTCCTTGGATTATGGAGTTTAGCATTAAGGTTAGAGGTTCATTAGTTCTGCTGTGGTTGGAAGCATCACTGCAAAGCTTATTTGAATGCTATCCCGAATGCTGTGGGAGGTCATAAAATAAACGGCAGTATAGACTAGCAGTGCAATACCGCTGTCAGAACTTCCATTCTCTGTAAAGAGTTCCATGTTCATGAACTAGTTTTACCTTTTTGGGATCAAAAAAGCAGTCAGGTCTCTGACGTTCTTTGACCTTGTCAAGGTATCAGATCTGCAACAGATTCAAATTCAGAAAAGATCAGTTGATTTCTCCAGGTTTCTAAGGCAGGTGGAGTAGGCATATATTTTATGGGTGGTGTTAATGAATGAAACATTAAACCAAGAATGTGCCTTGTCCATCTCAAGAGTGATCATTACACGGTCCATTTCACACGGGCTGATATTTGTCCAGTATCGTTGCTCAAAATACTGCCTCAGCACACTCACTGCAATGACGGAAACAACTTCCTACAATATCCATAATGTTAAGTGCACCCATAAGGGATGTTTGAGGAAGCGTATACAAAGGTGTTATTATCAATGGCACATATTATACTTGTTTTTTCCATCTGTCTGTAATTTGTGGACCTGGAGCTCCTCCTTGCTATCATCACTTGGGATTCTGAAGATGCGAGATCACCGCATGGCGCTGTGATTGCTGAGGGAGAAAACACCTAGTTTTTGGGCAATTGCTTCTGTTGTACAGAAAAAAGGCCCAAGTCACAAGTGAGTGGAAATGGGAGAATGAGTAACAACAAAAGTGTACCACAGATATGTCAACAGAGAGCAGAGTATAACATTCTTGTCAGCTTCTATGTGCCTTTTAATATTTTAGCATGCTGTTTACGAATGCAGGGAACTGAGATGGAGAGGCGATTTGACAAGTACCGTACATCAGCAGAGTACAGTCCACCAGTATATGAAATCCGATGTCTTCATCATCTCCAAAGGGCTTTTTTGTGTGAATAAGGAGCAATACATTTCTCACGGGTGACAGAAAAGACGCAACGCTAAAGAGGAATTTCAATGATAAAGAACTGACCTGAAAAATGGGTGTAGGGTTTATATTTCAAACATAGATGTTGGCATGAAAAAAAGGAATAAGAACATGATGAGAATAAAAAACAACGCTGGAGTCAAGGCTGGCATTGCTCGTGGAACAGATGGGTGAGGTGGCAGATGAAAAGAGAGAGGATCAAGGCTGGCTGTTAAGAGTCTAAAGCAAAAAACCAACACGTTTGAATTAGCTGTGCTCCGCAGAGGGAATGGGGATGGCAAAATCAAAATAACAGGGGAGAAAAAAAGGATTCTGATGGAGGTGCTTCGGAAAACCAGATGGAAATCAGGCAAGGAAGGAGACAGAAAGGAAGAAGAGAGGTAGTATGTAGGCAGGGAAAAAGTAGGACAGGTATTCCTAGGGACTGAGACAAAGCAATGGAAGCTGTTTATACTGTTGGAAGAAAAGGGAAGATATTGTCAGACAAGAATCATGGATATAGCAGGTATAGCCTAATCTGAAAGTGTTCCTTTTATCTTTCTCTGGAGCCTTAATAAGGTAATTTGCTATAATCTCAGTAGACTACACGGAAGCAATCTATAGCAGATTTTCCACGCACATGGATAGTTCAGCATATACCTAGGTGATTTTATAAGCAAAATAAATAGAACGTTTCTTGCAAATAGCAAGAATGCAAGTAGCTCAGATAAATAAAGTATATCCTAATTCACGATAAATTCCTCACAATGGTTAGCTAAGATAGTAACAAACTGCACCAACACAGCTACTGTACAGCAAAGGGAACTTAAAGTCGTACAATTATCATGGAATTATTTTACATTAGTTATAGCAGAGGATCATGATGTTGCTTTTTTCACCATCAGAATCACAGAAGCATAAGCTATTCCTTAGTGCATGTCATCCCCGGGTATATGTACTGCTAATGGGAACAGTATGTGTTTGCTAATCAGAAGAGGAAGCAGAATGAGCACGGGAGATCAGGATGTACTTTTTATTTTTAAAAAGACTCTTGAGATCCAGAATGAACATATGGGACTAAACAATTTAAGAAAGGCTTGGAACTGGAAACTTTCATTTGTATTTCCTCTGTATTTACATTTACTGGTATTTGCAAAAGTTCCGCAGATTTCAAATAGCCAAAGACAACAATCTTTTTTGAAGGGAAGAATTTCTTGACCAGCCACAGAATCAAAGGATTCGTACATTGGTACAGCATTTTTGCATCCTGCAAAATCTGCATATTTCAAGATTTCTTTTCTAATGAAAAAAATAATGACAATAATTCTGAATAAAAACCCCAAATATTGGTGGCATATAGGCCAGAAGGGACCACTACAACCATTTAGCCTGAGCTCTTGCCAAGGGCCACCTCAGAATTTAACTTTTTCAACAAGGATTTTTAGAAAAGAATCTGATTTCGACAGAGCATTTTTCAGGGCTGAGGAATTCACTACAATACTCAGCATGTGACTGCCATGGTCAATGACACATTACTAAAAGATCCAAACAAAAGATAAACTTTATTTCTAATCTGAATATGATTAGTATCAGCATTCAAGTACTGGGTGTTTTACTGCATCCAGCTCCTCAATTGCTTTATATTATCGAAGTTAACTTTCCTGAAGCATGTACTCCATGTCATCAAGTCATTCCTGAATTATCTTCTTGATAAGTATATGGAGTGATCGCCGAACATTTCTGAGGGCAAAGCAAAAATTTCCAGTTCTTCAGCCATTTCCAAGTTCCTTTCTGTGTTCCCTGTGCTCCTGCGGAAACACGTGAACATTTGGTTGAATTGCAGCCACTGTCTCAATCAGGGTTGTGCCAGGATGAACCGCTGAGGAAATGTATTCCTGATAAACTCATATTTACTTCTGATTAGCACATATATTAGCCCTTTTTAGCTTCCTCACCAACTTCTACCTTATGTTCAGAATATCATCCATTAGAACCTATTAAATCAAATATAGCCATGATTGAATCTGCATTCTTTTCAATAAGTAGCAAATCTCTCCTGGACTTCTACAGAATCAGGATTAAGCACTTGGCCTTTTTAGGGGTTTGACATCTTATTATTTGATATCTGGCCTCCTGTCATCTGTCATTGTTTTCATTATTATTGCACTGTTATGTTCCTTTCAACAAGTGATTGATGCTTATTATTAACAGTCCCCCTGTTGATGCTTTGTTCAGATTCTGAACTAATGCATTTTTATATGAGCTTTTATCACGGATTTAGAAGAATGCATATAAGAATATAATCTTCTGGTTTTAAGATTGCAATTCTTACTTACCTCTTGCTAGATTCTTTTCCTTTTCTTGGGCAAGAAGTATTGAATATGATTCCCAGTAATGTAGTCTGATTTTTTTTATGCACAGTGTTAATGAGTATGTCTATTCTTAGTACATGGTCATAAATTACTATCACCTATAAATTCCTTTTTTCTCCTTTGCCTGCTTGCATCTTTCTGATTAGCATAGGATTGCTATAAAAAATAGAGTTGAAGAAGGCCTTATTTTATTATCAGCATTTTCCCCTGTTATTAAATTCTAATTAAACTGTTTTCTTGCTGATTCACTAGCCCATGCTGTCCTTTTGTACTTACTTGTCTCAGTTGAAATCTTTTATTATTCTCTGGCACACCAACAGTAGAATGTGGCCACACAATGTGACGTTTTTTCTGCATGTTCTGACATAATGATACAAATCTGGAATACTACATGCACATACATACACACACACATATTGTACATGATGCATACGTATACCTACTCACAATCCTGTAATGGAAAAATATGCATTAGAAAATCAACAGGCAGGGTGGTACCAGTCATAATTGCCATGGCAGTTGTTATTAACTCGCCACAAATAGGCTGCACACCCCCCCCCAGCTGTAATTGGTAATTAACTTCTTATTCAGGTCACTTTTATTTTACCTACCTGCTGTGCTGTGTTCTGTAGATCTTTAAGTTGAAAGGTGCAGCAAGCATGACAGAAAGCGGGTTCAGGACCTTCATCTATAAACTGTTTAACTCGGGTAAAGTCGCCCATTGTGTATTGCCCACAGTGGGATCCAAACTTAGTTTAGCACTTATCCACAGTTCAGTATAAACGATAAAATAGCGTTTTACTATCTAACCAGATACACCATGCATCACAATGAGGTATTCTTACCGTATCTGACAAAGGTCTTGATGTGCATGTGGAATAGCACTGCTGTCTACGACACAAAAACCCCACCCCAAAACAAACCAACCAGACAAAACAGCTTAAATCATTTCCATAACCGTAAAGACAATTAGATAAAAAAGTGGGATTCTTCTAGATTTCATTTTTATATTTTGCATCAGCTTAATCCTTTTTATATTTTAGTTCATTATGCAGCTGTAATGTATTTTGGCAAGCAGGATTTTTTGGAAAATGCAATCTTAAAACAGATCTTCACTGCATTTTAACCTCATTTGATATACACAAGGGGATTTTTCAGACTTGGGTGAAAAAAGTGTATGTTTATGACTTATCTATGCTTCTGTTAAAGACTGGCAGTATTACACTCAAGTATTTATTAAAAGTAAATGCCTCTACATCTCATCGTCCAGGGCGCAGTGAGGACTACCTGAATGCAAGCTTTCCTCTGACATCTTAATCTTTCGATTGCCACAGTGACACTGTTTGCTCCTTTCACAGAATTCAGCAGTGGGTTTTACCGTGGAGCACAAAACCTGACTGCTGGGAGGAACCAGGCTGGGGGCGAGAGCAAGGAAGGGCTGGGGTCGCTCTGCCACTCCACCCAAAGAACGCGATAGGGTCGATAAGCTCACGATGTTGAAGCTCGGTCTCTTTCTTTTTCAAGCTCGTCTCATTTGGCGGTGAGAAAGAGACGATGACACAAGTACAGACAAAAGCTAGTACAGAATTTCCCCATAACATGACTTAAATGAAGCTAAACTCATCAGGAATCAGTGATGGGTAAAGGGCCTCAAACCGCCTACCTCCTATGTGCTCAGGGTATGTACTTATACGGACATCTGAGTATCTGCAGCTTCGAGACCTCTCTTTGTCTCTGGGAAGGAGAATTAAGACAATTTAATAAAAAAAAAAAAGGAAATGCAATGCAAGATCAGGATCCTTTTCTACATGGATATTCCTCATCTTTATTAACAAAAAAAAAAAGAAAAAAAATGTACCTGCAAATGATCATTTAACAGCAAATTCATTGTCACGGTCATCACTGCTGCTTCTTCTATAAGATACGTGTGTGTGCGCGTGTGCCCATGTGTGTGGTGCATAGCAACAGACTTTGTGCCAAACTGAAAAATGTTAAATTTAGCTTGCAGTAAATGATGGAGCTGGAGACCGTCTTGGGAAAAAAAATTAAAAAATAAAAAATCCCCATTTTACATGAAAATGAAATATCTGGGTGGGTTTAAACCTTCCTGCATATTAACTCTTCTGGTTTGGTTACGGCAGTTAAAAATATGCATTTCAGATATCCCTGGAAGGTGGCTACATCCAAACGTCATCCTAATGAAGACAAGTGAAACTAAAAATAAAAAAAATTAAAAAGAATTAAAAACACACTCAAAAAAAAATGTGCGTTTGGGGCTTTTTTTTTGGTGGTTTTTTTTTTTTTTTTGCATTTCTGCTTCCCATGCGGACTAACATGTCCCGCTGCCACCGGGAGAACCCGGCGCGTGCTTCACCCGTTTCCCTGATTTTTAGCCGCTTAACGCGGTCCGAGCGCGAGGGGCTCCGCGCGCCGCCGGCGGTGTGCGCGGACCAGCGCGCCCACGCGGCACCCCGCTTCGCGTACGCTCTTTCGGGGCACCGGAGGAGGCGGGGGGGTGAAGACGGGGGTAATAAAACACCCCCTTCCCGGAGGCAGCGGGGTCGGGACGGGACATGGCGGCCCCAACACTCCCCCCACCCCCACCCCCCCGCCCGCCCCGGCTCCCGCCCCCGCCGCAGCGCCGCTGTCCGCGGTGCTGAACGCCGCCGCCGTCGTCCCTCACGCCGGCCGCGCGCGAAGGGGCGGGGCGCGGCGGCGAAAGGGGCGGGAGGGGCGCGCTCCCGCCGGCCGCGCCGCTCGCGCAGGCGCGCCGCCGCCGCCGCCTCGCCGGGTGCGAGGGAGCGCGGGCGAGCGCGTGTGAGGGCAGGGCCGGGCGGCGGGCGCGCTCAGGCAGCGGGAGCACAGCGGCGCCGTGTCCCCCGTCCGTCGTCGTCCGTCCGTCCGTCCGTCTTCCCCCCCCCCCCCCCCCCCCCCCGCCCCACTTCATTTCCGGAGCCGGGACGAGGAGGACCGGAGCGGCGGCAGCAGCAGCTCTCAGCGGCGGCGCGGGCAGCGGCTCCTCCTGCGGCTGCCGCCCGCCGAGGGGTTGTTTTCGTCTCTTCCCTGCCGTGGTTGGCTTGTCCCCGCCGGCCGGTTGAGGATCTAATTTGCTGACGAGCGCGCTCGGCGGCGGCGGAGGAGGAGGAGGAGGACGACGAGGGAGAAGAAAGGGCTGTTTCCGTGGCTTTGTGGATGCTCTACTTTTCCTGGAAATGCAAAAGATTATGCATATTTCTGTCTTCCTGGCTCCTGTGTTGTGGGGACTGATCTGGGGGGTCGCTTCTAACAGCATACAGATCGGTAGGTGCCCGCCTGCCGGGGGTGGGGGGGGACGGGACCGGGCACCTCGCGCTCCTCCCGACGGCTTCCTCCCGTCCCTCCTCCCCGCCGGCTCCCCTCGGCCGTTCCCCTCATGTCGCCCCGAGCCGCCCGGCTCCCCTCCGCCAGCCGCGGTCAGCGCCTTCCCCGTCCCCTCGCCTTATCCCCCCCCCCTCCACCTCCACCTCCCTCATCAGCCGCACCGCCCGTCCCGCCGCGCCCCCAGGCTCCGCCGCGGCGGCCCCGGGCACGGGGACGGACCCTTGGCCGGGCCGGCTCCGGCAGCCGTGCCTGAGCCGGCGGAGAGCCTACCGGCACCCCCCCCCCCGCCCCCCCAGCCCCGGCGGCGGGAAGGGAGACCCGCCTGATACGTGTGTGTGTGTGTGTGTGCGTGTGTGTGTGTTTCCCTGCAGGGGGGCTGTTCCCGAGGGGCGCCGATCAGGAGTACAGCGCGTTTCGGGTGGGGATGGTTCAGTTTTCCACCTCGGAGTTCAGGCTGACTCCCCACATCGACAACCTGGAGGTGGCCAACAGCTTCGCCGTCACCAACGCCTGTGAGTAACGGGCGCCGCCAGCCTGCCGTGGCGGCGGGGCGCCTGCGCACGGCGCGGCGGGGCGGGGGCGGGAGGCGGTGTGTGTGCGGTGCGGTGCGGTGCGGGATGGGGGGGCGGCGCTGCGCCGCCGCTGAGCAGGTGCGGGAGCGGCGCGGGCGGAAGCGGGGCGCGGGCTCTCCGTGCGCCGCCCTCGCGGTGGTGTAAAATGGTTCCTGTCGCACCCCCCCTCCCGCCGGCGGCTCTCCCCACGCCTTATATAAGGCGGCTGCGGAGCCTCCCCGTTAACCGGCGGGGCCCCCTCCCGACAGCTGTTAAGAGGGGCGCGGGGCGGGCGGCTGTGGGGGGCGATCAGCCATTTTACGCCGCGCGGCGCTGCGGGGGCCATCTCCCCGCCCGGCTTCGGGTGGGGGGGCCGCGGCCTGCCCGACCGCCCGCCGCTCCGTCGGCCTCACCGGGCGCCCCCCGCGCCCGTGCCGGCCAGCCGTCGCCCGTCGGCGGGCTGCGCGGGCGGCCGGCAGGGCTCTGCCCGGGCTCCGCCTCCGGTGAGGCCGGGCCCGGCCGCACGCGTGCCGCGGGGCTGTTGCAGCGCCAAGAGAGGAAACCTTTCGAGGGGCGGGGGTGTCCCTCAGTGATGTCTGCTCCTGCCCGCCTGCCCGGCAGCAGCCCGGCGGTTAGCCGGGGCGGGGGTGTAGTCTGACCCCGCGGAGCGGCGTGGCTGGCGGGGGCTCGGCCGGGCTCGGGGCGTTGGGCGGCCCGGCGTGCGATAAAGGGGGCAGCTGGCACACGGGGCGGCGGTGGGAGCTGTGGGCGTGAGGCAGCCGCTGCCGGAGCCAGGAGGGGTGTTGGGGGCTGCCCCTCCTGGCGAGAGCGGGCGTCCCGCAGCGGGGCGGAGGAGGAGGAGGAGGATGGGGGGGGGGGGGCACAGTGGTGCCGCTCCCGCCCAGCGGCGGCTCCTCGGCCGCCCGGCGCCGCGCTCCCCCGAGGCGTTTCCCCGTCCCTCCCCGGGGACGAGCCGTAAGGGACACCGAGTCTGGAGGTTAGGTAGCTGTCAGCGAGAGCAGTTGCCTTCCATTGGCGACTGTTTTTTATTATTACTATTTATGTATTTCCCTGATTTAGGCACATTGTGGTAGGCGCGGTGGTGCTGAAGAGGGGCGTCTCGGCACAGAGGTCGGGTGGTGCAAGAGCGCAAGCCAAGGAGCTTTCAGGGGCACATGTATGAGGGTAGGAGGTAGGGCACACATCGCTGAAGTCAAAAAAGGTCAGAGCGCGTAACCAGCCACAGTAAGGCTACTTTGCTGACCTTTGCAAGCTGCTTGGGGAGTTCTTCCTTTCTTAGGCAAGGCGGGTTTTCAGCAACCAGAACTGCATGTGGTTTGATATTTGCAGTATGTGTTACTGGGACCGTCGGTGAAGTTAGGGGTTGTGTAGTGGTCTAGATGGCATTCTGCAAAAATGTGACTGGTCTTTCCATCTTTCTCAGTTCCGTGAAGTCAACGAAATCCTGAAAATAATTTGCGTAAAACACCAGATTTTTTTTTTTTTCTGCTAGTACTAGAGACAGGTATAGCCACCCCGTCTTTCAGAAAGTAAAGGATACATATTTTTCTCCAACCCCATCAAGCCTTTTATCGGTGTTTGTGTCATGCATCTGCCTTGTTCTTGAGCTTAGCTGTGTTCCTTGGAGAACTCCTAGAATACTCAGATGACATGTGTAGGCTGTAGACTGCAGTGGTGGACTTTGAGGCTTCCAGCAGATGGGAGATGCTATCCATATTTCTGGTTTCCCTTTGTCTGAACCTTGTCCAAAGCTTCAGTTTTCAAGCAGCTTGAAGAGCACCAAATTAAGACGTGAACATGTACTTGCTTTTTCATCACCTCAATCACCACTGATGGTTTAGTCAAGTTATCTTGTCAATTGGATTTAATTGACTAGTGAAGCATATACTAAAAATACTTATAGTATTTTCTTGATTACGTTCCAAGAAAGGTTTGATTGGAGAACAAGGGGTTCTGAAGACAGGTATTTGCCATATAAGAAGCAGAATTAAGCAGTTGATAGCAGAGCGCTGCATGCACGAATAGTTAAGGAGGATCCGTCTTTTTTTGTCCCCTTTATGCTTGTTCTCATTTGAAGTATTGAAAAATCTGCAGGTTGGTGTTTTGGTTTTTTTTTTTTTCAGAATAGTGTACAAAGAACCTGTGTCCAAAACCAGCACTATCAACAGTTAAACAATGCAGGTGTAAAAGAAGGTCACAGAAATGTAGGATAATACGAAACTGAAAATGGTTCAGTATTTACCCAGGTATTTCACTCCAACAAGGTGATTTTCCTTCACAGAATTGTAGTGGCAGGCTTTTACCGTAATAGAAGTAATGACCTTTTTCTGCCCTGAGAATAACAAATAAATTTTCTAAAATCAACAACTGAAATATTTCAGCTTTTGATTTAAAAACTCCAAACCAGCCCATTCTCAGGCTGCAGAAGCTCTGGGCGATGGTGTGGGAGGCATGGTGTGCAGCCGCGCGCCCTGGCAGCCCCGCTGGGGTCTGCCTGCCTCCCTCCCGCCACGTAGGAACCAGAGGGAAACGGGGGCATACAATGCCATGCGCTTTAAAAACGGACAAACAAAACCCCACTGTTAAACTATCTAAAGGAATCTTCAAATTTACTGTCAGCACTTGCTCAGAGTTCGTTGGTGGAGCGAACAATTTTTAGATGAATGAGTTGTATTGCTGATGCTACTTTTAAATTAGGTTCCTAAACTTCCAGAAAAGAGGAGATGGTGGTCATGTACCACCGAGGGATGATTGAAACGGTATTTAAAGGCGACCAGAAGATGTGTGTGGCAGAGGAGGAATGGAGACTCTGTGAGTAGATAGCCTTAACTCATGTAATATATCCATAACAAATAGTCGTTTCAGGTTGTTGGACTGTTGAAAGTCTTGTTCAAAGCTGTGTTGACAGGTCATCGGGAGTAGCTGTTGGAATCTAATTGCAGTTTGACACCTTGCAAGTCGGTGTCACTAGGAGGCTTAATGGTTTTGAGTGAGAGATGGTGCAGTCTTTCTTCAGGCTGATGGCACAATTAAGGGAAATGTTCACTGCCATGACTACTGTGATGTCCTTCAAGAGAAATGGGCTAGACTTAGCCCTCTTTGAGAATTCTTGGCGATTACAGTCTAGGTGGTAAGGGCAAATGTTAACAAAGCGTTCACTTTAACAGAACCCTTTTGTTTTTTAACAGCTGGGGCAGAGGTACAGCACTGCAGGTAATTCATAGGGCGGAACTGGAAGGTATCCAAACCACTGGACTTTATTGTCCTTCAGCACAGTGTAATTGAGTCTAGTCTAATTGGAGAAGTGCTGACCATCAGCGACATCAGATTTTTTCTTCAAAACAAGAAAACAGGAAACTGGTGAAGATGACATCCTTTCCTCTTAAAGCCACTGACCCAAACAG
This sequence comes from Pluvialis apricaria, assembly GCA_017639485.1. Taxonomy (NCBI): domain Eukaryota; kingdom Metazoa; phylum Chordata; class Aves; order Charadriiformes; family Charadriidae; genus Pluvialis; species Pluvialis apricaria. Next base: position 47,790,096 of record CM030010.1, on the reverse strand, counting down.
GAATAGTTGTATTATGTACTCAAATATTTTTGCACTGGAAGGATATTGGAGTCACCTAAAGAGAGATTTCATATGGAGTACTATAAAACCTCCATAACTGTAGCAAGTTTTTCATATATTAGTTTCAGGACAGAGGTAATATATGCACGGTCTTGGGTGTTTAATCCTGGTGGCTCAAGAGCCAGCGTTGAGCTTTGCTGTTTTAAATTGAGTCTCACAGCTCTGCAGGGATCACTGCACCGTGACATTATGGCAAGGGGATGCTGATTCATGCATAAACCTTACATCCTTTCATTGTCTCTTCGACCAGCAGCTTTGGGAACCTGTGAATATCTAGCATGTTGCAACCTGGGAGTCATGGCAAAGGTTTCCCCAGCCATTTTGGAATATAATGCTATAGATTGTGTTCTTAAAGAAATAGTGTTCAGCATACTGCTGGCAAAATGGTGAAAAAATAAGCAAAAAAACCCCTATCCTGTAGTGGTAAAGATAGGAGAAATTTTGATGTGCTTATTTGAATTAAAATTACTGTGGACCAAGCCTAAATATATTTCACAATAAATGATTAGAACTGATTTTGAAGGAAACGAGGAATTTATGAAATGCTAGTGTTTCAGTTCATTCGTGTTCCTGGTCCTTCTCATTTCCTTTTCACTATAAAACGTTTCTCAGGCTTGGTGAGCAGATGTGAAATAGGTTCTGTACCCCCTTGTAATTAAAATGGACAAGATCAGATGGGTTTCTGTAGTAAAATCATACAATAAAGCCAGGATGTAGCTTACAATAGGAACTCTGGTGTTTTTGCTGCTCTCAAAACATTTCTCCTCTCAAAAAAAAATCAAGCTCTGCAGCAAACTTTAAATATTCTTCTACTCCTGAGAGTTATTCGTAAAGAAACCTGGGGTATTTAATGTGTGACAGTGCTCTCCCTGCTGTGCATCTTTACTTCTGGCTCACAGAGCGTTTTCACAGAGCCGTGATCCAGAATGTGGGCAGATACAAATACAACAGTTTTGGCTTGGCTACTTGACTCTTCAGATTTTTGTTATGTGATTATTGCATTAATTTTGTCCATATATCTGAAATAAAAAAAATAATACCATGCGGTTTTTAATCTAGTATGAATACATATTTTACTCTTAAAAAGCTTGAAGTGAGTTATATTTAATAGCAGTTTGTGAGTAGTATATCAATAAAGCCTTAAACATACCAATCAAGCTCTTAAATCAACCAATATTATCAGTCAGTCTCTTCAATATATTCATATGTTTATATATGCTTTTATTTATATTTAATATAGCAAAATGTAGTGCCATTTTTTCCTCTTTATGCTAATGAAAGGTTTAATTTACATTGACTTTGATAGGACTATTCAATGCACATAGCTGGGGATGTACTTAACTCCTTGTGTACATAAGGCTTACTGTGCTGTCCGGTGTGCGTTACAGACCCTAAACCAAGGACCCCTGCATTAGGTGATACTGTAACCACCGATTTCTTTAGTTCCTTTATCAAGCTTCTCATGATTAAAATATTTTTGAGAATTAAGGCATGTTTAACAGATAAAGAATTCTTTTTGAACAGTTGATAATTACCAGGGAAGTATATAATAACTGGGAATACGTTATTAGTTTGAAAATGCATTAAACAGGTAAAGACTATTCTATTACCATTATGTAGAAAATTAAGATAAACAGCATAATTAATTTATAAGGCGTCTTCTGTGAAAATGTGATTAAATTGTAAAAAAAATATTTGCTCAAGGAAAACAAAATTTTAAATTAATAATTCTCTAATATGTGCTGGTAGGACTAGTTTTTAGGAAACTAAAAGGTGGAAGTAACCTCCTTTTATATATATACATATATATGTATATACACACACGTGTATTTAAATATACATGCATAAGTACCTGTATAGTGAACAGCAGTTTATTTTAAATGTTACATAAATAAAAGGCAGGACATTGATTAAACCCTACGATTCATTTTCTGAAGAGGATTATCTCAGAGCTCTTACCAGTAGGATAATTTATCACTTTAAGTCAGTGTTCTCACGCTGTGAATTGAGTGCATGAATTACTGATTTTTTTATATTGAAGGTTCATGCCCATATTCTGGAACCAATGTCACTGCAACGGAAGCCAATGAATGTCAGGTCAGACTGAAAATAACACTAAAAAGGTACTTGAATAGGTAAAAAATTTAGTTGTTCGTATCAAACTGTCTAGATATGTATATGTGAGTGGGCTTCTCATATGACAATTAATTGGAACTTTCTAAAATGAAGACTATTTTTCCATTATTTTGTAACTGATCGTTGCATTTATTAGAACACGAATACAGTACCATCTACTTTTAGAAGACTGTAGGCAAGGGATTAATTCTTTTGGCCATCTAGATTTCTGAAAAGGTATAGGGCAAAAGCATGCATGTTTTTATACAAAATATGTAGGTTTGTGGAGCATCGTTATTATTTTGTCTTGAAACCTTAATGTTTTCCTTTAGTAAGTTAATTAAAAAAAATCTGCACTGACTGCAAATACATATTAGATGTAAAGTTGTTAAAACTGAAAAAGGGTTTTGATTTAAATGAATAAATCCTTCCAATAACGAATTCTTTATGGATAAACAATAAGGAGTGAGTAAAAGCATCAGACAAACATAGTGAATGCACATTGTAAAACAATGTGGAGTAAACAGTTGTAAAACAATAAGGAGTAAAAGCAGGTTTTAAATAACCACATGTTGAACAAATTCATATTGCACCTAAAATCAATAACTGTGCTTAAAATACTTATTTGCGTGCAGTTACAGAGTGGCATAGATGTCTTTTGAAATACTGTTTACTTTTCTTTATCTGTCTGTGTCTCGGCCCTCCATAAAACATTTTTGATTTTCTAATGCAACCCTGCTGTGCCCCCTTGTTTAACGATTATTCCATAACAGATCTTTGAATATTTTTTTCTTCTTTTCTCTTTCGTTGTTTAAAGAAATCAGGCAGTTTATGGGGAGATTACCTTTTTCCCCTTAAAGTTCCCGCTTGGGAAAGTAATATGGAGAGTTAACATGTCTGTTCTGTATGTGATTTAAGGTATGGATACTTAATGCCTTTTCCTATGGCTAGTCACTTCATGAGAGTGTAAAAAAAGAAAATTACAAGAAAAAGATATTCATTAGGATTCTGCAACGAGGTGTGGTTCAGCTGCAGCTACTACTGCTTTTCGCACCACCTGCTCCCAAACCTGACTCGGAGAAATTAATAGGATTTTTTTGAGGGTTGAAATCTTACATGCATTTCAGCTAAAGGTGACAGAATGAAGCACAAGAAATGTCTTATTTCAACTCTAATCTACTATTTTATTTGATATCAGAGGAAGGATATTCAGGTCTGTATTGACTAAGTTAAATCAGTGTGTGATTGCTTTGTATGCTTGGGGTGCTGTCTGTACCTGAATTACCAATCACTTCAGCTAGTCCATGGATGACTTACTGGGCTTTATTGCACATGAAAATGGTATCTTCATTACTTAACTACAGAAGGTAAATGTGCTTGCATTTCACTGTTGAAAAGAAAGCATATTCTGCTATTTGTGTTTTAAAATGGACATATTTTCTTCAAATGATTTTTCCGCTGGACAAGAGTAGGCCAAAATTCTGTAAAATGTTCATGTTGGCCCTGACTCATAAATGCATACTCATGCAACTGGTAGAAGGGTTTCAGAGCTCAGTAAGGGCCAATAGGTAATTATATGAAATGTTCAAAATAGATATATGAACACGTGCTTGCTATGCTCTTCCACCTATTCAGTTTAATCTCAGTTTCAGGTAGTTAATATTGCATTGATTTGATGCTGCAGTTTTTCAGGCTGCTGCGGTTAAGGCTGTCATACCACTGTAATTTATTCTCAGTATAAATGTGTTTAAAAGTTTAAAAACATGACTTGGGTTGGAAAAGATGCCTCTGCTTATTGCAGATGGTGTGAGCTGATTTTCTTTCACACACTTTGAAAATTACAAATAACAGATTCTTTGTAAGCACTCAATATGATAGATAATTTAAACAGCAATCTGTTAGGTAATGTGGAGATTTTCTCATCATCTATACGGAGAAGACTGCTTTCAGAGTTCATGTCAGCAACAGGGCTGGAGAGCTCAGCAGAACGGTTTTGCAACTGCTTTGCAGCCTGGTGAAAGGATTTGTTTTATTTTGTTTGGTTTTCTGCTTTTTATGAACGTAGTCGGTAGTTGTAGGACTGTGGTCTATATCCATAAAATGAAAAGGCTAACGTGGTTTACCATCCCATGTAATGTGGATCTAAAATATTTGAATGTGGTGCATTCCCTTGTGTATGTGTAAGCTATCTCAGAATGTCTGCAAATGTATGCTAATGAAATAGACTCTACAGCTCTGAGCAAGTCAGAGTAATTTGTTTAATAATCTCATAAATCTTTGAAATTGAGGATGTTGAGGGTTAGCTTGCTCAAAATGTTCCTCCCTGACAGTAGTTATGAGTTGGTTTTGACAAAATGTCTTCCAAGGCAAAATGCTGATTTTTTTTTTTTCTTTGTTTTTGGTTTATGTGAATTTGGGAAATTCCATAACACTTTAATAGTACAGTCTCAGAGGGAGTTTTTGGTACAAATGTGGGATCCTGTAAGCACCAAAACTTTCCTACGTGATTGTGCCCTGTGCAGAGGTACTGATATCGGGGAGTTTATTCCAGGTGTGATATTTGGAAAGCAGGGTAAATAATTTGCATGGCTAGTGCATGCCAAGCTCATACTTGCATAAGCTACAGCGATATTACTTATAGCAGAAGCAGGACTTGATCCACACTGGAATTACAGTGAATGGTTAGGAGAATCATCCAGTATTTAACCCAGTTATTTCATATCTTGTCCATGTCAGGTAGAGGACCTGAATTTAACCCTTTGTCTTTCATTTTCCAGCTGAATGCCCTTAGTGCTGGGCCATTTTTGTTTTGACATCAGTCTCCTTCTCTGTCTGTCACTCTTCTTCATTTTTCCTGCCTCGATTAAGTCTTGGTGAAAAAAATCTCAGTAATCTTATTTCTGTCCTGATGCAAGAAGGGGGAAAAGTAACTTTTAGGTTTTGGATGCAGGAAGAGAATTTCTTGCCCTTTTTTGTTATGATAAAGCATAAAGGGAAAAAAAAGTTACAATGTTAGGAAAATTCATTTATATTAATCTAAATAATTGCTCAATGAACAAATACTAGTTGACCAGATTATACACAGCTTTAAACTTTTGCAGTCATTTTAAATGAACACCTGGAAACATAATCATATAATTTTATTATATTTAAAGACTGGATGGATTTGAGGGATCAGGAAATAGGTGAAAATATGAGTCACTATACATTATAAATTGCAGTATAAGTGTGGTTTTAATTTCACTCACAGCCTTACATCTGCCCCATTTTAAGGTGCTTTCATTTGGTGAGAGTAGATCGTGCTGAAATTCTGAAAAGTCATGACTGGAAAGTCATTCAGTCCTTTTACTGACTAATCGGATTAGTTCATGTATTCAGCAACCTGATCCCGTAGTCTGGGACTCCAGAGTAATAAGGCCAGACTATTTTTGCTCAGTCAAATAAATGGTCAAGCTTCCGCTAATGGTAGTAGGAACAAAAATAGACCCAAAGTTCATATTATTTATTTTTCTGTCTGAGTGTGGAAGACTGATTTAATTTTTTGTATATGGAAGGAGGCAGGGATTAAGTAATTCCTAAAAAGTGCTAAAATGTTTGAGCATCTATTGGATCCACAGAATATTTTTTCCAAACTTTACAGTACATGTTCATATATGACCCTGTTGTTCCTTTTTTCTAAGCATGGCACGTATTTCTTAGTGTTTTGTCAGGATTCAGTGTGGAAATCTTACAGAAGTTATTAGACCATTTCAATTTAGTATAAATATATGAATGTTAGCTAAAAAAGGAAAGGTTTGGTCTGTGCTTTTGTAGATGAAGAGGAAAAACATAATGCTTGCTCCCCTCCTTTGTTTGCATTTACTTGTGGATGTTATTCTTTGGTAATATCTTTGCATAAATTTAAATTTTTCATTTTTTCTTAACTCCTTTTTCACTTGTAGGAAAATGCATTTTGGTTTGACTTTATAGAACTCAGTGGTGAACTTCTGCTATAGAAGTAAGCAAGCATCCGAGCTGCAAATATTGAATATTTAGGAAGTGCAGCACTTATTGTTTCTTTGAGCTTATCTCTTTACTTCTATTTCGGTATGATAAAAAAAGAATATAATCTTCAATGTCTCCATTTCTGGAGGCACTTTAAAGCACTTGCAGTTAATACACCTGAAGACCCAGTTTGTGATACTCATGCTATCCTGCATGACCTCAGGGTGCAGCTCCAGAAAATGCGAAGTCCTGTACCACATCTGGCAGCCTGTGGGGATGCCTCAGATACTCCAGTGTCTAAAATAGTGCTAGTAACTTGAATAATTTCCCTAGTTTCATGAGAAAAGAGCATTTCTGTAAACACCCAAAGAACTTTTAGGAACTCTGATATTTTTGTAGGCTGTTCAGTACTGTTGCAATTAGTTTGTGTTTAGTGTGGTTTGGTTTGCAAGGTGTGGATCATATTGAGTCATGACTTAGTCATTTCAAATAAATACATACTTTCAAGGATACTGTATGCCTATTCCAACATGTTGAAGAGCCTCCAGTATTACTACACTGTATTGGGTTTGCAGGGTGGGGGGCCTACAGGGTTGGCTTCTGTGAGAAGCTGCTAGAAGCTTTCCCCACGTCCGATAGAGTCAATGCCAGCCGGCTCCAAGACCGACCCACTGCTGACCAAGGCCGAGTCCATCAGTGGTAGTGCGTCTGTGAGAGCATATTTAAAAAGAAGGGGGGAAAAAAACCTGCCGGAGTGCAACCAGGAGAAAGGAGTGAGAGAAACAACTCTGCAGACACCAAGGTCAGTGAAGAAGGAGGGGGAGGAGATGCTCCAAGTGCCAGAGCGGGGATGCCCCTGCAGCCCCTGGTGAAGCCCATGGTGAGGCAGGCTGTCCCCCTGCAGCCCATGGAGGGTAACAGTGGAGCAGATACCCGCCTGCAGCACGTGGAGGACCCCGCACTGGAGCAAGTGGATGCCCAAAGGAGGCTGTGACCCTGTGGGACGCCCCCTCTGGAGCAGGCTCCTGGCAGGACCTGCGGACCCATGGAGGGAGGAGCCCATGCTGGAGCAGGTTTGCTGGCAGGACTTGTGACCCCATGGGGCACCCATGGTGGAGCAGTTCGTGAAGGACTGCAGCCTGTGGGAAGTACCCATGTTGGAGAATTTTGTGGAGGACTGTCTCCCGTGGGAGGGACCCCACGCTGGAGCAGGGGAAGAGTGTGAGGAATCCTCCCCCTGAGGAGGAAGGAGAGGCAGAGACAACGTGGATGAACTGGGCTGGGTGAACGAGGGCTGGAGCACCTCTCCTATGAGGAGAGGCTGAAAGAGTTGGGGCTGTTCAGCCTGGAGAAGAGAAGGCTCTGGGGAGACCTTATTGTGGCCTTCCAGTACCTAAAGGGGGCCTACAGGAGAGCTGGGGAAGGACTTTTTACTAGGGCATGTAGCAATAGGACAAGGGGGAATGGCTTTAAACTGGAAGGGGGCAGGTTTAGATTAAACATTAGGAAGAAGTTTTTTCACTTTAAGGGTGGTGAGGCACTGGCACAGGTTGCCCAGAGAGGTTGTTGAAGCCCCGTCCCTGGAGGTGTTCAAGGCCAGGCTGGACGTGGCCTTGGGCAACCTGGTCTAGTGAGAGGTATCCCTGCCTGTGGCAGGGGGGTTGGAACTCGATGATCTCCAAGGTCCTTTCCAACCTAAACCATTCTATGATTTTATGATTCTGTGATTCTATGAACTGACCACAACCCCCATTGCCCGTCACCCTGTGCTGCTCAGGGGGAGGAGGTAGAGAAACAGGGGGTGAAGTTGAGCTTGGGAAGAAGGGAGGGATGTGGAGAAGGTGTTTTAAGATTTGGGTTTATTTCTCATTACCCTACTCTGACTTCTAATTAGCAATAAATTAATTTCCCCAAGTCGAGTCTGTTTTGCCTGTGATGGTAACTGCTGAGTGATCTCCCTGTTCTTACCTCGACTCACAAGCTTTTTGTTGTATTTTCTCTCCCCTGTCCAGCTGAGGAGGGGGAGTGATAGAGCAGGTTTGGTGGGCACCTGGTGTCCAGCCAGGGTCAACCCACCACATACACATCTGCTTTTCCTGTTAGCTTTGTCCTGGAGATGAAAAGAATGTTTCACTTCATTTTAGTATTTTTGTTTTCCTTTCTGTTTGGAACTGTTTCTGGCTTCCTTTTGGACCCATCAATACGGTGGTTCAGTCAGTGTTGCAACTCCTAGGATTACTTTGCATTTTCTGGTATGCAGAATCACCATTTCCTGTGCCTGTGTCTCTGGCTTTATCTTGCACTCCAGGAAATTGCAGTGTTCAATTTTTGCAGTATTTCATTTTTACGTGACATCTTGAGATGTACATGTTGCAGCGTTTAGAAGCCATTTTCCAAACTGAATATCAGCTGCCTTAAAAACTAGATGGGTTAGAAAAAAAGTTCACTTGCTGTGTTTCCTCTCTTTGAAGTTTCTTTTTTATTATTTTCTTGTTCTGTTCTAATAGTGCTTAAAACAGTTCTTGAAAACAAGTTTTGCTACTACAGGGTTATTAAAAAGGCACTGAAAGTATTTGTGCTAATGATTTAATTTTGACACATTGGTGTTTTTGTAGCAAGAAATTTGTGCCTTTAAAATTGTTTCTTATTTACTAAATGTCATTTGAAATTTCCGAGGAAGCTAGCAATGTTTGCAGGAACATGGTAAACCTAGCCATACCACTCCAGATGGCTTACCTACTGTGAGCTTGGTTTTGTGCACTGCAATTTAACTATCTTTGCTTTTGGTCTGATTTCCCCCCCCCCCCCCCCCCTTGAAGAAAAACGCTGCTTTTCTTCTGTAGGCTTCCTTTTCCTCTTTTCATCTCTGCCAACCAGTTAAGTATACCAAAACTGTCTGTTTCAGGAACTCTAGTTGGTCCCATTAGAATTTTCTTCTGCTTTCCAGGTTCAAGTTTGTTAAGACCACTTTGCTCAGTGACTGATCCTGTTTAGGATACAGATCTGTTGGGCAATAGTGACATTAGTGATGGATGTAAAGTGGTGTTTTTTGTTTGCTTGCTTGTTTGTTTGTTTTTCTAAATGCTTTCTGTATTAGAACTCAAAAGATCTCATCTCGTTCCAAAGCAGCTCCCTAAATGTGCGTGACAGACCAAAGGAGAGACTGTGTAACTTGACAAGCCAGCAAGAGGTGTACCTCACTGTGACTATGCTGTAGGAGAGGGGAAAAAAAAATCTCATGTGTTTCAGATCTGTCCTACGCATCCTCCACACTTTTAACCCACGGGCTTGATGTGCATATTGCAGTTCACATTGCTTCTGATATTTCTGGGAATTCCTCAGTCCGTAGCCCTTGATGGCTTTATATAGTTGCTGTGAGTCTTTCCTAGCTGTGCTGACATCTCCAATTCTCTTCTGTAAAGTAGGCCCATACAGGCCAGTCCCCAAAAGGATTTGGAAACTATGGTGAATAACACTGTTGTGGATAGAAGCTGGGAATTTACAGGAGTCCAGGAATGGAACAAGGCTGGAGGCATCTGTGTTACCCAAACTGAGTGGTGGGAATTAGATGCTTAACAATGAATTTGGCAATAGTTAGCACCTAATGGTAAAGACATTAAGTCAGCCTAAACAACAGAAAGCTGCTATTCAGGGGCTTGTAACTGAAACTGTCAAACTAAAACTCGTCTTCTCCCTTCTTGGGTGACTGACCACAGCTCTGAGGCAAAGGAGGTGGGATTAATGGCCAGAAGCTGCTTTCTCAGCTGTAATGGGTTTAAACACTCGAGTTGTATGGTGCTCTGGATGCTGCACAGATCTTCCACATTTCGGGTGGAATAGTCCAATGATATAGAAAGAAGTGAGGGAGTCTGTGGGCTCAGAGGATGGTAGAAAAGAGGAGCTAACTTTCTGCCTGATCTTTATTCAAAACAATTGGGACCAGAGTGAGAAGGGTATTTTTTTACACGTGAAAAGAGAAGCAGTTATACCATCAGCTCTCTTTTTCTCTGGGATGTACGAACTTCATGGTTTCTCATTAGATTAAAGTTCTTAATTTTATTTTTTACTAGTAGACCTGTATTTTTGAACCTGATATTGTAACAGAAAATGTGTCTTTTGGCCTCCCTTAGGAGGGATTGCAGTGTGGTTTTTTGGATGAGTTCATTATTATCCTGAAGTTACAGTTTGTATTCTATACTGTATATTTTAAGTGGTAAAAGTTAATGCTGTTTGTATTTTAAGCTGAACTGGTCATGAGCAACATCGTACTTGTTTTTCCTGTGGGTCTAGTCGCTTCATTGCTTCTAGATTAAATTCAGGGTAGGAAGTTTAATCTATAGAGTTCTGTGTATGTTTAGTTCTGGCTACGTGGATAGAGATTTCTTCTTGTTTAGTTGTTATGGCAGCTACATTCATGGACACTTAAGCTAATAGGCACTAGGTTTAAAGATTAGGATGCTGTTGACAGGATGTTTTCTATGAAGTATGCTCAACTTTCTATGTGCTTTTCATGATCTGCCAGACAATCTGTTTCATCCAGAGTATTTGCTGAAGGAGCTGGTTGGAAAATGAGAAGAGGAATTATTTTTAGGAATGATATTTTCTGTTTTGGTTATCAGAAAAAATAAGATTAGCTTGTTTATTTCTGTATAATTTCATGAAGGGAATAATTAATTCATATCATGCTCCATTTCTATGAACGGGAAAGTAGGAGATGGCAATAAAAAACTCAGGTTTTTTTTGTCCACCTTTTTTTCTGAATTACTGGGTACAAAGAATGGAAGTTCCATTTAGGGTAAAGTGCATAAGGAAAATACGTTCCTATTGCCCTTTAAAGGCATATAATATATGCTATATATTATGCTGATTTTTCATTTCCTGTGTAGAAATAAGAAGCAAAATTTCAAGGAAAAACAAGCTTAAAATCAAATAAAAAAGTATTGTCAAGATCTGGATTATTCATACATGGCATGAAAAGTGAACAGTTTAAACCTGGAAGTCAGAATAATAGCATGAATAAGTGTAGTGACATGCTGTTGAATAGCAAACGAGTGCATCAAGAGAAAAATGAACAGAACAGCCTTGTTCTGGTGTGTCTGTACCTTTTTACAGGCAATGAAATAACAGTGATCACAAAATCTTATGCAGCCCTCAGGAATAGGTTTACTAGATTTTCCTTCCAAATGTCTACTCAGTTGATATAACTCACTCTGACAGCTACTATAGGGCCGAATCCTGAAAGGTTCGGGGTGCTTAGCATGCCAGCAACAGTTATCTGGAATTACAAAAGCTCAGGAGGGATGTGATTCACAGGATTTGTGCCAGCCTTCCCCATGCGTTTGACTATAGTTCATCCCATTTTAGTTCACCCACCTAATTATAAAAAAGAAAATATACAGACAACATTTGGAGTTTTAAATTAAGAATAAACATTACAGAGAGTTCACACATGGCTGAATTAAATGGTGAGTTTTGTATTACTTTTTTTGTTTGTCTGGATTTCCTTCCCACACAGAAGGGTGTTTTTGGAGGGACAGTCAGTGCTCTGTCACCCCCCCCCAAATGTCAGAAAGAGCTCTTGTCCAGACCAGAGGTGCTCCATAGGACTCCTGGGTCTGGTGTCCACAGGTAGTCACGGTTGAGCGGAACACACAACCCTTATTAAAATCAAACCATTTGCTTATGTAGCAATACCACTAGCTCTTCATGATTAACTTGGAATACACCAATTGACTGGCCTAGATAAACTATAATTAGTAAAAAAAAAAAAATCTAGGAATTCTGGCAATTTTCAAGATGGAAATTTCTTTAAACCATTTCTTGTTCTTCAATATGAATATTCTTCTGGAGATTGTTTGAAAACATGACTTAATCAAGGGAAATCTTGTTGAACAGAATAGGCTCGAGTGAAGGTCTGTCTATGCACTTCTCTGTGTCTTTAAAATTATTCCTTCTCAGATTCATTATGTTTGGAGCTTAAGCCATACGTCTCCTGTCATAGTGAATGTTGTGGCAATTTTCTTTTTTGAGAAATGGTTAATTTTAATCACATCTAGTTGTAATTCATTATAAGCTGTAGTTTCGTTTTTTAAAAGGAATAGTTTCAATTAAATCATCAGCATTGTGGTTGAGTTTTCTAATAGTACGGCAGGCGGCAGTTATTGATTGCTCTAAAAGTGTAACACCTTGATGGTATTTCTTTCAATATTTTAGCTTCTCTTCACAAACTCTTTGACAATAAGTGAAACAAACCAAAATGTCTCTCTTCAGAAAATATGCATGTGTACCATCTTGTGGTTGTGATAATCTACCACTTTTTAAGATTCATGCAATACATAGTGCTCAGAATGGTCATTTTTTCACCCTTTGTGCATAGTCTAGAAAGGATTTTATATTTTTCTTTCAGTGATGAAGCTCATGATCTAGTGGTTTGTTTTTTGTTCAGTTTCTGATGTCATGTTCTGAAACTTGGAAGATTATGCTCATTTAGCAGAAGCTTAAACTCCTGTCTGTTGTTTTGTAACCGCAAGACTGAAAACTAGATTGCAACGTTGGAGAAGAGAGCTCTTCTCCTCCCTAGCATAACCTTAGATGTGCTTCTAGTAGGCAATGGTTGTGAGCAGTTGGGTCTTAAAAGTAGTTTAAAAAAATTAAAAAATGTGTGTGTAAAGTGTGAAGGGATTGAGATTTATTATAACTCTCGTATGTTTGGAGTTCTCCAAAACAGAAGTTATTTTTAAGTGTAAGAATAAGACAAACAATTAAACTTGAAAATATTTGTGAAGCCATTTTTTCAATGGCATATAAAAGAGAGTGTTATAAAACGGTATGTGATGGTGATTAAACAATTCATAGTGACTGGGTGTGGTATAAAGGTTTCATGAGTAATGGTTTAGGACTATGTGATTAGCAGGAGTGATTTCACCTTTAAATAAACTTTCTAACTACTTATTTTGCAACTGGCAAGTAGTCTTCTCTGACTGCTGGTAATGCCTTATAGTGTGCTATCATCTAGTGGGCTTACAGCCTTAGTTACTCTAGCTGTACCAGCACTGCAGGTTTTGATCTCTTCCAGTTAGCTGCAGCCAACATCCAGGCATGGTTTAGGGAAGGTGCAGGGCAGGACCTGTTTGCAGTGGGCAGTCTGGAGTTGGGTACCTTGTTTTTAAGGGAAGATTGGTTAGCTCTTTGGATGCGAGATGCCCAGCCAGTGGCAGAGGGGATGGAGCGTGTGTAGGCGCTCATTTTGTTTGCCGTATCACTGTTGTATTCACTATTTCAGGACATCAGGGATTCGTCTGGCATACCACAGGTGACTTCAAATCCTCCTTCCTGCTTTGTTTCCTCCTCCTGTGATTTTACATATCCCACTTCTAGAGTAGATGATCTGTCAGAAGTACATCGTAGGCAGGACTGAATGGGGGCACGTGTCAGGAGTGCATCGCTTTGTAACTCTTCTTTGCATAGCAGAGCGAGAGGGGCAAGCCTCGTTAGCATGACACAATGAACGACAGACTGGAGTTCACACCAACATTCTGCCATCCACTCCAGGAAGTGTCTCTTTTACCATTCTTGTATGACTTGGCCTTTGCTCTGGAATATTTGATAAGAGGAAACAATATGCTTCTACATGCATGTTTTCAGTAATGAAAAAGATGACACGTCTTGTGCAAAAGAAGATAAAGCAAATTTAATTGACTTATCTTTACATTTAGCGTAATAGAACTAAATCTCTAGAGAAAGGCATAACATTACTTTCCTGTAACATACTAAAATCTTTTTTCTGATTGCAGTATTCTGTGGTTTCATGTTGCATTAATTCTCAGTTTTGATAATTTATAAATAAATTCACTAAAATTAAGAGGAAAAAAAAAGTTGTTACGCTATCAAGAAAACTCCATACACATTCCTTACAAAATATTCTGGATGTACTGTGATGTATCCTTCAGAGAAACTGGGTGCAGTTTTTCCTGTGCTTTTCTGGAATTTTTATTAATATTAACTTCTGGCAATGCATCACAGGGGCATTACAAACCCCAGAGCCTCTTTCAGATGCTGATGCTGCCAAGTTCAATCCATGTGTAAGTTATAGACATGATGCTTTTTCTGGGAGAAAAATACATTGATATTTTAAGAGCACTCCTCTGTTGTTTGCTTTGCTGTGTTTTACTTCGTGTAGCATTAACAGGAGTGAAATGTTTGATATAAGAAATTGATTGTTTTACTGGGTCTAATTTAGTCCTGAACGTGAACAGCAGTGTTTGCATTATTCTGGAGTTCTGTTTTAACTGTCAGTGGTGTGTAATTCTAGTCTGAGATTTGATATTTCCCCTGAAGAAGAAACATAAATTGGACTGAAGAGTGGCTTTTTGATACCAAGCTGCAGTTTGAGGGCTTTCTAGTATTGGCCAGTCCTTCATTTACAATAATGCTTGGTAAGTTTCAAGGCCTTGCAATTTTCTGAAGACAACCCCTTTTTTCGAACTGTAGGCTAGTGTTCCGCTAGGCTTTAAACATGAACTGGTCTTCGAAGTGGACTTGTCTTCAAGTCTCAGCAAATCAGGGGGTGGGGTGGGGTTGTTTTGGGTTAGGGTTTTTATTTTGTGTGTGTGTTTTTGTGGATTTTTTTTCCTTTAAAATTACTTACTGAAAGACTTAGTTCACCCTATGCTCAAGTTTAACAAAATATATATGCTCTGGAATAAAATGTATGATCTAATATTAATCCAAGAACAATGGAAAGGGAAATGCTTCTGCCAGTCAATTTGCAGCATAGCATGAAACAGATTACAAAGGTGAAGATCCTGATTTGAATGCACAGTTATCAATCAGATATAAATCATGTATAATCATCTCATAAATCACATCATTACAACTCACACCATTGTAAGTCAGTGTACATAAGACTTGCAATCTGATTGTGAATCAGTGCTTTTTCTGAGTCCTTTCATTTCAGATTATTTCCATTTTCTCAAGGGTATCGCACACTAGTGACAAGGGGAGTGCTGAAGATGATGAGAGGTGGTAAAGAGCACTTGGGATATTACGTTTAGGCTGGTCTGCATCTGTCAGTAGTTTTGAGGGATTTGAACTACATAGCCTTTTTATCAATTACTTTTTGCATCAGACTGCTGTAATATATGGGATTGCTAATTTCAAATGACTTGGTTTAGTCTTCCAAAAGCCTGTGAGTACTTCTGTATTTATAAGCAAGTATTAAAAGTGATTGGTGTACATTTAGTAACTGTGCAAACAGTTTCATGGTAGAACCCTTCAGCAACTGTAAATAAGAAGTAGTTTGTACTGCAGAGCATCGTCTACATTTATTTGCATTACATTCATGCCTGGATGTCCCTGGAGGTATTGCAGGTTTATTATATTAGACATTGCACAGCTGTATAGTAAGTGCCAATTCTTGGCCTGAAAAGCTCAGAACTGAAGTATGCAAAGGAGACAGAGAACTTTCTTACCTTTTCTCACATGCAGTGCAGAAGAGGGGCGGAGGGAGATTAAATAATTTACTCAACGTCATAATGAATGTCTACAGTAGAGCTGCAAATGAGTCTAGATTTCCTGAGGGCTGGTGAGAAAGCAAGAATTCTGTTTCACAGAAAAAGAAAAATTCATTATTTTGACATTAGTTTCCTTTCTAATAAGTGAGGAAAACCAATCCATCAGAAATTTCTTACGGGTAAGGAAAAAAGAAAGTTGGAAGAGGGGGAGAAGGACATAGGAAGAGAAAATAAGTAAGCAGGAGGGAGGGAGAGAAGTGGAAGGGAGAGAGAGAAGTATGTCAGAGCATTTGTATGAAAGAGGGAAAATCAAAGTCACTTTCTCCTCTGCATGATTGAGGTACTCGAACTGATGTATTGTTTTAAATAGGTGCCAATTAGAGAACACTTGCCCTTTTCCCTCTCCTTTTTCTTTCTGTTCGTGATCCAAAACTCTATTTTGGACCTTAGAAATTCTCTTTTGGGATGAAAGGGAAGAAGGAAATGGGGAAAAGATTGATTTCAGCAAAAAGTTTCAGTTGTCAGAAAATGAATGTCTTACCAAAATGTTTCTGACCAACCCCATTCTTAAATCACACCCCAGAATCTTAAGATTGTCTTATTTCTGTTAGTTGCTGTATTACACTGCTCTCAAGTCAAGAATCATTATATTCCAGAAGTGGCATAGGTGCAGAATAACAGATTATCTCTTATATGTCCTCTGTTTTGGAGAAGAGTCACACTAAGACACAGAAAAAATTGAATCACCTGTTTTTCTGGTATATATATTTTAGAGAGGGCATGAAGTTCAATTTATTTTTTTTTTTAAATAATGTTTCTAAATTCCATGTAATGCTAAGTTTCCAGGTGGTGACAGAAAAAAGGCTTTGCATTGATTGCTGGTAACAACCACAAACCCATAGAAGTAATTAAGACAAAAGTAAAATCAAGAATATTGCAGAAATAGACCTTAAATATAGACCTTTCCTGGCCACAGGATACAGGTCTTCCAAGGCATGAGTTACCGTATAAGATCTACGACATGTAATCTGTGAAATGCTTAATCCTTTGCTTCCTAGCTGAAATTTAAGACTTTCTTTTGCAGTCATAAAATTTCAGATGGATTTTGTCAGTTTTATTCTGTTGTTGTCAGCAGATATCTCTAGTGGCAAAGCACAAGTGAATTAAATGTATTTTGTGTCATTAGAAAACGTGATTTGTAGGGGTTTGTGCAGAATCTTGTTTTGTACCAGGCGAACCTGCCTCTCTTTCACAAATGGCCCTCTTTTGGTACCATTGTGCACCATGAGAGGATTTTTTGCTGAAGACTTCCTGCCAGGTTTTGCATTACCTAGATATCCTGGGTGCTCATGACTGCTTGTTGTTCTGACTGAAAATACAGTATTGAGACTTTTAGTTTCATGCAATATTTTCAGGTAAGCAACATTGAATGAGAAAGGCAGGTATGATATCCTGCTCATCTGTGGTCTGGAAGTATTATTTCTGTTTTTTATACTAGCTGTAAGTATAAAATCCTTTGTACAGAGATAGTAGATGATCTCCACCAGGGTGGTGAAATACCTTCTAACAAAGAACAAATGTCTGAATATGAAGATAACTGCCTGGAAAAAAATAATAATTTAATAATCTAACAACCTCCTAAATATCAGAATGATAAGACCTGTTAGTTTACATACAAGTGAATCATAGAATGGTTTGGGTTGAAAGGCACCTTCAAAGATCATCTAGTCCAACACTCATGGATGAAATGAAAGAAGAGCTTCTAGTTTTAGGAGCTCAAAACTTTTCTTCTGCTAGCCAATATTGCTTTTGGTTTGAATGACTTCTGTTTCAATCACATGTTGTTTATGCGTAACTGCATTGTGAGTCATTTTAATAGTGACTCACATTTTAATGGTAGACTTAGTGCCTATTTTATGATGAAAGGGAATAGTACTTTATCATCCTCCTTTTGTTGACGTCAATAACTTTTATATTTTCCTGGTTGTATTGGTGGCTGTACATCAGTTATGAATATGAGGGAATCAGTCTTGGAGGAGATGTTGCAAGTAACCAGATTGGTAGTTCTGGTTCCATTTCTCATTGTCTAGGAAGAACTCAGATTATTTTTGGTATTTTCATAGACTTCCATAGACCTCTGATTAGGTTAGCAATAGTCTTTGATTGACCCAGTAGAAAGCTAGACAATGTAACTTTTATGATACTAACCTTGGTTAATGAATGTAAAGGAGAAAGTTACAGAGCTTAGCTGGTTCCTGTGTCAGAAATTTCTCAGTAGTAGAAGAAAACTTAGGTTCTCAAGTTTGTCACTTCAGTTTCCAGATTACGCTAGCTCCAAAAGAGGGTGAGGAGATAACTTCGCTAAGTGACACACTGATTTGTCCTGCTATTTGTTGCTATTTTGTATTACTGGTGCTTACTACAGAAAGTTTGATTAAATTACGTGCATCTGGTCTTGGGAGAAACAGAACATTCTTTAGTCAGTAGCGTGGAGGCTTTTATCAAACTGAGATGGTCTTAAATGACCATAAGCTTAAAAATACAGTAACTGCTAGATGCTGAGCAGAAGCAAAGCTAAAATGCATCTTGATCAATGAGGAACTAATCCAGTGTTATGCAATGATATGCATATAGAAAATGGTGAGTGTTACAAAGCCAGGCTTTCTACCCAAGGTGCTTTGTCTCTCTTTTTTTATATTGTGGTTTGTGGATGGGAACTACTCTTCCCTTTTGTCCTTCACTGACTGACCAACCTATTACTTCCTTCTTGTTTCCATCTCCCTGAAATAAGAAATCAACTAACTTATCTGAGACACCTGGCAGAAGAAATTACGTAGTGAGCCACCAATTCCAATTCTATTAACAAAATTAGTAGTTACTTAATGAAAAATAAATCCTAAACCCAAAAATCATTAAATAATTTATAAATAGAATTGAATTTATAACATTGGATTTCAAATATATTTACACCTTAAATTTATTTGTAAATGGAGAGCACTGATTAAACGAGATGAAGACATTGTTTAAAGGGATGTCTTAATCTTAGCCAATTATACTAGTTGTCCTCCTTCCAGTATCTGAACATAATTTTCAGGAACCAGAAATTTTGTTTCTGTTGCCATTGCAGACATGTAATTGTTCAAAGGTACTGATTTTTGCACCATCTGTTATCATTTTTCTGTAATATTAATTCAGGCCAAATCTCTGGTGGTGTAATCAGTTTAAGATTAACTGTTAGAAGTTCTACGGTGGTATCTCTAATTGCAGGGGGCAAAAATAAAAGCAATGTTCTGTCTGAATTATTTGCTTTTGGTATGCACTAGAACACCTGTAGTTAAGATGATATGACAATAGCGTACTTGTTATTAAAACAGTTTTGCATCTTCTACACATGAAGAACAGCTTGAAAACTGGTTTGACAGTATAGTGATCACGAGACATTTGTTATACAAAAATGGGACTCATTTGAATAGCAGTACTTTGAGATATTACTTCCAGAGAATGACTGGTTGTGTAAATGAGGAGTGTAATGAGTCAGGGTTCATATGAGATTCATGTTTCCAGAATGATCCTGATGTGATGCAGTATCTAATGATTAGGTTAAAATTAAATTTAATTAATTCAGATGTGATAGTGATGCAAAGGATAGTAGGTTCCTGTGTGTAGAAAGACAGAGGAAAAGAAATACTTTGCAATCTATAAAGAAATGGTGGGGTAAGATGGGAGAGTACAAATTCAAGCTGTCTTTTCCTGCTAATTCAAGTTCCATTTTTAGACTTAACAAACCCAATGTTAAACCTCCGCCAATAATAATTCTGTCTTAGGGAGATTAATTTTTACATCCTTCATTCTAAATGGAAGCTAATTAAAAAGTTTCACAAGGATCACTAAAGACAGAGCAGGCAGTAAAACAGAAAAGAGATATGAAAAAGACCAATCCTATCCTCTTAGTATTACTGTTTGTAATTGGGCTTGAATTAAATGTGTCAAATCTGTGTTCCTGGATATCACATCAATAATAGGTGCTTTAATTGCTAAACTTCTCTTCTAAAACTAAGAATACATTCCAAATAGCCTTGACCCAATGATCAGAATTCACCCTGTGATGGTGACGTGAAGGAGGAGCAGAAGGTGCACCTGTTAAATTACTTTTATCAGCTATCTAAATCAACGGTCATTGATTTCGTCTAGGTTTAAACAGATCAGTTGCCCATATCTTCCAGAATATTTGGACAGATCTTCCTTGAGATTCTCTTCATCTTTTTCCCATTAGTTCAGGCTTAACTCTCAATCGTTCTCTTACATTTGAAGCACCTGGCTAGCCTGGAAATGTGTTGTTTTTATTTATCACTTCATTATTCCCTTCAAAGGGTTGCTGGCCTCAAGTCTCATTTATTCTGGTTTTCTGCTAGTTTATTTTAAGATGCCAGCAGGTATTTTGTAATAGCAAGTACACATCTTCATAGCTTTCTTCTCTTTGTATTTGGTCTGTCTAGAAAATGGAGTGACCGAACATCTCAGACAGGAATTTCTCTCCGGAATATATTTCACTTTAAGGTCATACATTTGTATCTCTAAGATCATGTATTAAAGTCTTGGCACTGAAGAAGCTAGCGGTTTGCCAAGAAGATGATCAGTAGAAATGTTGCAGTGCTGCCATGTGCATACTAATGGAATGTCGGACAACAAAGCAATGGATATTTCTGGTTTTGATCTGAGTATAATGTTGCTGCATTGGTGTTAAGTTTTCTCAGTGTATATATCACCAGAGTTTCTATCTATAAGTATGCTCCCCCAAGTCCGTCTTGGGGGATAGCATTTGATACTATTTCCTGACTGTCATTGTAATATTTTACTTTGGTTTAAAGGGTGATACAGTCTTTACATTTTGGAAAACCCTCTTGAGAACACTGTTCAAGACTAGTCATCGCTCCTCTTTTCCCTTTCCCTAGTTTGTCGTTTTCATAGACTCATTGCAAATTTCTGTCAATAAAAATCTTGACAGGGAGTTTAGCATTTCTTATGCTACTTAACAGGGTTGATGCTCTTAGCCGCTTTCCTCTTTTCACACTGCTTGCATCTGACCTAATGGACTGTCTTTGTCATTAGCTTGCTCCAAAGTGATCTATGTTTTGCTGTGATTTGGTAAAAGCTGGCAATTGCCAACTTACAACTTGCGAGCTGGGATTTAAAGAGCTTTGATGGGTTCCTTTCCGAGACTGCCATGCACTAGACTGTCATTCACAATGACTTCATCTTCAGTAGGTCATTTAAGTATTTAATACTTTTTTTTTTTTGAGTGTAGGCAATATACCAGAAAGTGACAAATTCACTGCAAGCCTCTTCCCAAAGGACCATTAAAAAAGATTGCTTTTCTCCTCTGACTGACCTGCCAATATTTGGATTGAGCATTTAATACCTTATGTGAACTTGTTACAAGGGATCCGATCACAGGTAGATAGGCTTTCCTGAAATACTTGGACTTTTGGATCTGCATCCTATTCACAGTACGCATATGATTTATTTCTATTTCACTGAAACCACTCAGCTAAACCACTCAACAATGCCTCCGTTTTTATTAAAATGAGACTGAAATGTCCCATACATAGAAGATGGTTCTCCACTAAAGATTATACGGTTAATTATAGTAATGGTGGTTCACTACTGTCATTACACTTGTAAATAGAATTGATTTTCCAATGATAGATATTCCGGGCCTTTGAACGCACAGGGAAGTCTTTCCTTAATTTCTTCTGTTGCAAGAGTCACTCCTAGAAGGACTCATGTTAATTTTAATGATTTCTAAGGTGTTAGTCCCGCTGTTGGTTTTATTGCAGCTTAAAAATCTAGAAAAACATTCTGCTCTTCTGGTACTCTCATTGCCCCACTCTCTGATGCAGGTGCCCTTAATCTGCTAGTGTCACTCACCTAGGTGATGCTGGCATCATGGCACAGACTAGTCTTTTCCGGTATTGTAAAGCAAACACATGACTTCCTTGTGCTCGATTTCATTACCAAATAGTACAAGTTCTGCACAGTTTCAGGTAATTACAAATGCCAGTTGCCAAGGAGTTTAACCATTCAAGGGGCAAAGAATTGTAGGGCTGGGCAACTTAGGGTGCTGAAACTGAAAGTGGTTGAGGTCATGCCATATTAAGGGAAGAAAGAAAAGCAGTGTATGTAGGACTTCCAGTCGAAGAACACCTCTGAGAACAGCAGCTTGTCAGCAATGACGCAGCATTCTTTCTAGCGATAGTACAGAAAGAGAAAAGGGACACCTTCGATGGTTAAGCTCTTTGGCATGAGAAAACAGCAACGAATGTGCAATGAAGTCCTTTAACTGGATAAATTGCACATTTCCAGTGATGATTTTGCAGTAGTTTTTTCTTGGTTTTGCCTTTACCTTTCACAGACATTATTCTTTTTTTTTTTTTTCTTTCTTGTTTCATCTGCCTCCCTCTTTCATTTGCAATTGATGGTTTTGCCTGTCCTTTCTGGCTTCTTCCTTTTACTTACAGAAAGTTGTATTAGCTCAGTCACTCTTGTCAGAAACATCCTCACACTGTAGAATAAACAAGATACATCTAATGCAACTGAAAAAATAAAAAACGTAGAAGTTTGTGCAGCCTTCTGTGAGAACATTAGGGCACATTTTCTTTGATCTACGCTATACTGTATTGATTTAACTTTTAGTCCACTAATTAATATTATGACTGTTTGGCCTTTATTACAAACTTTGGAAGCAAGTCTAATATTTGAGCTACAATTTTTTTACTGATAGTGAAGGCTTTATTTCTTAAGGAGTATTCCAGAATAAGAGTGTCCACAGGAGAGTTATACTGTCATAATCAAAAGCGTGTCATTAATTCTGGTATAATTTGTGCTGGTAAGTATAAATACAAGTTCTTTGATAATTTTATTTTTTTTTAAAGATATCTATTATTTTAAGGTACTGGAAAGGGGATTTTTATTTCCAGTTACCTCTCTAAGAAATATTACTGAGGAGTTAAAACATAAAACCCCACTTTGTAAAAGGTGTTGCTGATACTGTGCAGTAACTGCAGCTTAGCATCCATTAATGATAACGTGTAGGTTAAACGACTTTTCCTTTTGCAGTGATTGAAACTCTGACATTGTCTATGCATCCCCAAAAATTAGGATGGCTTAGCTGAAGTCATAAAGTTAATGTGCATTTTAAAGCCTCCCAACAAGGGCGTTGTCTGGTGAATGAAACACTCTTCATTTCTGTATGTTAGTGCCTAAAGAGATTTTTCATATAGTATATGTCATTGAATGTTACAGCTTTCATTGCTTAGCTCCCGTACTGGATGTGAGACTTCTTCATGATTGGTGAAAGTGTCCAGTAGGAAACGCCAGTGGGTCAAAGACATGGTCCTGCCCTCGAAGGAGAGTGACAGATGAGAAGATTTTTGCGGTCTTAGTCATCTCCTTTGATTTTGTATAAAACTGATAGGGAGTTTTTTGAATCCAGTCAAAAAGTTGGCCATATGGAGAGCTTAGAACTCAACGCTTACTGCTGTGCTACCATGGTAATCATAGAAAGGACTGAAAAAATCAAAAAGAGTAAACAAAGAAGTTGACAGTAAAAGAAAATTACCCATTACACCATGTCATGGTGTAAATCATTCTTTAAAGCATCATCTTAATGCAGTTTCACAGCCTGAGTTGATATCTCCCAAAAGGAATCAGAGACAGAGTAAGCTTTTTAATTGAGTATGTGTGACAAACACTGGCCAAGTTGCATTTTAACATAAAAGATAAATCATATTTGAGATATCCTTTGCCTACGGTACTTAGCTTGCTCAAAATTTGACTTCCATGGTTGTCATTTGAATTTGTCAAGGAAAGCTGGGAATAGTTATATTTACATAAACGTAAAGTCATTTATCTCGCATATTTGTGTGAAGCAGGTTAAACCTTTTGCCATCAACAGTGTTGCTTAACCTTTTATGTTGTATCCCTGCTCTGTATTGTTTGGAACTTTTATTTTACACTGAGGGTTATTAATCTATTTCAGCATTGTCATGTGGAATGCAATACTGTTTTTCTCTGAAAGCTCATTTAATTGGGCCTACTAACAGCAAATAATTCATTAATTCTAGGTTAAGTCCCTAATGAGCATATTTTACAGCACATTCTACCTTTTTAAACTAGTAACAAAATCAATAGAAAGTATTTTATATTTTTAAGCACAAAAAGTACATACCTCCTTTGAAATTAGTAACTATGTAATGAATGATACATCTGCAGTATTTTAATGTACAGCTTATTTACCTAAGTAATTGAAAACAAATAAAAAGTAGCCCCTTTGAGACTATTTTTAAATTGTCTTTTGAATATAAAAAGCATACATGTATCTTATCCATTGCATGCAGATTTCATGGTCATGAAAACGAACCTGATTTTTATGTTAGGATTAGCATAATTTTCCACAATTGTTCTTGGCACAGTTTTCTACTTACATGGCTTTTAAGATACTTAAGGTAGTGACTTCAAGTCTCAGGATACTGTATTAAGCAGAAAAGGAGAAGGGGTTGTGCCTTATTTCTGACTTCCAGCAGCCTTTGGTTTTCTTCCCCCCCCCTTTTTTTTTTTTTGTTGTCTGTAACTCTTGAAATTTTTTTTAAGTCTGTAAATATGCATCTTTTTATGATTTGCCAGCTACATATAAAACCTGCCGGCTGCTATAAAAATACTTTTATTTGATTTGCATTTTTATCACCATTCAAATTAAAAGGGAACAGTTCCTATATTCACTCTTATTGTACTGGATTCAGTTCAACAATATGGGTTAACAGTTGGTGCAGAAACGCTCTGCTGAGGGAAGGGATCTGCATATAAATTGTTCAAGGCATATGGTTAAAGTGTCTTAAAAAGGTTCAAAATTTCTGTACTATTCTGGCAGTCTGTCTCCATAGTAAGGGTTGATGAGGTATTTGACTAGCATTTATTTGACAGAAGATAGCAGCAAAATGTACATCATTTCCTCTGTTATTTATCATGGTCTAAACAAATTTATTCTCGCTGTTACATAAAATGACTTAGTAAAGCTAAAGACTATAAAAATGCAACTTTGTTCTGGATTCATTAAAAACAAATATATCTATGCACGGAATTGCTCTGCCTGATGCTGTAAACTCACAGCTGTATAAAATCATTGGGTTCGGTGAGCTGACTGGAGAATGACATTTTCAGTGGGATTTGCTTGGCTGCCTGCGAGGTGGTGAGTTGCGTGGGGGCCGGTGCCCGGATGGCTGAGGATGTGTTGGGCACAGAGCCCCGTCCTGCAGCTCTTTGACCAGCGCTGGCACGCTGAGGCACGAGGGGTCGCTCCCAGGATTTCTATGCTAGAAAAGTCTTCTATCGCTTTCAAGAGTGAGGCTTCACTTTTTCCTGCACAGAGCCATTCTGTATGTTACAATGGTATCTTGAATTAATCGAGTGCTATTTGCACAATGGTGAGTGAGCTTGGATTATTAAGCTTCTTGTGTTTGATCTGCTCCCTGTTTCAGTAAATAGCAAAACTTCCAATGACTCCAATGAGAATAAGATTAAGTTGTTACTGTATTTCCATATGTTTGCATAATAAAATCGTGGTTCTTGCAAATATTTTCAGTGGTAATTTCAGGTACTGAAACGCCAGCTCTCCTCAGGACAACTGTGAAATTGGCTTTATCTGTTTTCTGTGTTTCATAGAGGATGAACTGAGGCACTTCTGTTTTTCAGGGCAAGGCATTTCACAGTATCTCCAAAAAAGGATGCTTGATGAACAGGTGAAAGAGCTGGAGGGAAAAAAAAAAAAAATCCCAGTACTGGTTTATGTAATAGATTCAGCTAGATGATCTACAACATTTTTAGCATGCCTTAATATAGAGAGCAGCAAAAAAGTCTTTGTGCATTTGAGCCTTTTCTGATTTATGAAGCATTAGAGGGTACCTGTGACACTGTAAGAAATCGGCAGTGATTGTCTGAAATGCAGAAGCCGTTCTGTTGATTTGTGGTCCTCTAGGGGACGAAGCCTAGTAAGCTCAGAGAACTTCTTGATACAGATTGCTTCTAGCCAGGTGGAAAGCAAGGGAGAAAGACCGTTAATGGTGAATGTCTAGATCACAGGCAGAGCAGTTCTGAAATAAGAACCTTGGAAGAGCCAAAAGTGGGAAAAAACAGTGAACTGAAATTTTCAGGTTTGCTTCACTGACGAGTGAGCCAAAATAAATGAGATTTTGATTCCATACTGATGACTTTGTTTCAGAGGAAGTTGGAGAATCCATTTGCTGTTAGTCAGCCACTGTGAATTTGTCCCTTTAAATGCATCATCCTTGTTCTGGGGTTTATATCACTTTCGATGAGCTTTAGGTCAGGCCTTGTTCTCCAAAGGGAAATGTTTTTAAATAGTACTCAATGTAATTAGGTATTTTGTCATACGCAGGTGTTACGCAGAATTTCTGTTTGTTTCTTGTAGTAAACCCTGAGTAAATTTATACAACGGAACTGACATTGGGTATGTGATTAGAAGAGCTGATTTCAGCTTTGTCGCATGGGTCATGAATTCAAGTGACAGAATACACACCTGTGCTTTAGTGGTGGCTTGCCACCTAGGGTGAGCCATATGGTTAAGTAAGTGTTATGGAACAAACTAGGTAGCATGCCACAGCTGAGATCTAGGCGTGCCCTGCACTTCACCGCTTTGCAGGCCATATGCTATAAAATGCTGTATTTTGTTGCATTACATGCTGATCAGGTGTATTTATAGAAGCTATCTTAAAAGCCTGATCCTCTATGCGTTAGAATGCTGTGTGTGCAAAAACTGATTACTCTGGGAAAACAGTGTGAGATACTAGATTACCCTGAACAAAGTTATTATAATACAGGTAGCATTTCAGTTAAGTGTGGCTTATAGACATAAATAATATTTTAATAACAATAATTTAGAATAATCTAAATGTTGTTTCCTGATTTAACTATGGAAAAATACCAAAACAAGTCAGCGTACGACCCCCCCAACCATATTGTCCAAAATTTGAAATAGCTACTGAATTTCAAGTAGGGGAAATACTAGAAAGCATATACTTCCCTTCAGTACTAGGATAGAGCAAAAGGTCTTAGCTGTTTAACTTGAACTTCAGCAGTTGATCAAGCTGTTGTTTCTTAGCTAGCAAATTTGTGGTCTTCATTAATGAAAGAGGTAGGGAGAGCAGCTATCATTCCGCCTGAGTGGCCAATCCAGCCCAAAACACTACAGTCATTCAAAATGTTATCATTCTGATATTTCTATGAGGGGGCAAGAAATATTTCAGTCTACAAATAAAACTGGTTTGATTTGCCAGAAGTAACAGAGGATGTTAGTAGAGCTGAGGCACAGTGATTTTTTTATATATTTTTTTTTAACTGTAGGAGCTCAGTTGTGGTTTATAGCTCTGAAGTCTAATTATTCAAGACTGGACTGCTTTGCAATGCACAGCAACCACTCCAGCTGGGTTGTGCTAGAAATTTTGAATAGCCACTTGTAGGTACAACAAATCAGCCTACAAGATCTACAGCATGATTTACTGTATTTTGCCAGTGTCTGGTGTTCACTTCATGAAACAAACACCCAAATCATGACACTTGTTTGAAAGTTACAAGTTTTTAAAAATAACAGGAGAGAGGAGAGGTAATAATTCTTTGGGAAGTCACTTTTGGGATTATTTCAATCAATTAGGACTTCAAACAAAACACCAAACCAGACAGTAATGGTAGGGCATGCAAGATGTCAACATGGGTAAGCAGAAAATATTCTCTGTTGGTTTTGGGTTTTTTTTGTGGGAGCTGGTGTAACCTGGTCATATATCAGTGTGAAAAATTAAGTACCTGTTAAGAACAGGTAGTTAAAGAAGACCTAAAGCTTAATACTTCTGTTCTTGGGGTAAAACTCCTTTTTAGAATGTTGGCAGTGAAAGAGCCTGAGAAACTCAATTGACACTAAATTTATGCAGCCCAACATAACCAGATCTAGTGGTATGCCATCATATCAAATTTTACTTTTGTCCTGTTTTTGGAAAATCTGTTTTTCATACCTGCTGAAAATATGTGGGTGTCTCCACCTGAGTGATTCAGTTTGGATTAGGAATGGTTTTTTTGAAGGAAACTTCCTAATCAACCCAGACTCTGCTGCTTGCTTCTCATTATGGAATGGTTTAGGAGCACAAGGAACACTTTTTTTGTATTTAATTAAACTCAGCTGGAGAATGCGTTTCTGGAGTTCCACCAATGCACCCAAACTGCTCGTGGGCATTTAGTCCACGGGGATGACCTAAAGTTAGCCCAAAATAAAACCCCCGAAACCCATATATTCAATCTTCAATACCAACTTTTCATTCTACAGATGGGCTCCTAGGGCAGTGCACTGCTTGCTAACATACCCGAAGTTAAAGGCATAGTACGAATGACCAGAGCACAGCGTATGATACGAATCGGTCTGCAAGTGGCTGGGGCATTCCTTAGCACTAGATCCTTGGTCTGGCATTTTCATGTTCACTGCAGGTGGTAACGTTTTTTTTTTTTCTAATAGCAGTAATCTGTTTGTAGGGCACTTACCATCGGCTGCATTAAGTTGATGCATCCGCCTGAACCTGCAGTTTTCTGGAAGGACACTATACTAAATATTTTTTTCTGATATTTGATACAAAGGAGAAGTGGATTTTAATTTCTGTGATGTAAATGTGCCTTGAAGAGACCATTGTGTTGACCAAATCTGTGCTTAGAAGCTTTTAATAAACAGGGTCAATTTCAATGTGTCTGTTTGCAAGGGAAATTGCAAAGGTTTATTTGCTTTACTAAAGCAAACTTACTAAATACTATTTACTAAATAATGTTGGTAAATACTTTAATGCTTGTTTATCTCAGTTAAATTATGATAAAGTTTTAAAGCATAAAAACAAATCCTTATGGTGAAAAAGATAATTTTCAAAAAATGAGTTACTGATCTTAATGCACAGCAGACAGTTTCCTGACATTGAGATCTACTTTGTTCAGCTAAAGACGTATGGTTTGAAACTGTAAAGCCATACATTGTCTTTCCTTTTGGTTTTTTTGTGATGACTTGGGCTCACCAGGGAAACAGCAGTTAGGGTGGGTGAATGGCCTGTTTTTATAAAGCCCAATCTAGTAATCCTGTAAGCCTCTGCAAAACTTTTATATAGTGGGAAAGCATACATACTATATAACAAGAGGTTTGCTGTAGAGAACTTAAAAGGCCTGGAAACTGTAACCCTGAGACACAGGGACTCCGATGAGGGGACAGAGTGTATCCTCAGCAAGTTTGCTGATGATACCAAACTGGGAGGGGTGGCTGACACTCCAGAGGGCTGCGCTGCCTTCCAGCGTGACCTGGACAGGCTGGAGAGCTGGGCAGAGGAGAACCTAATGAGGTTCAACAAGAGCAAGTGCAAGGTCCTGCACCTGGGGAGGAAGAATGCTAGGCACCAGTATAGGTTAGGGGTGGACTTACTGGGAAGTAGTTCTGAGGAGAAGGATCTGGGGGTCCTGGTAGATAGTAAATTATCCATGAGCCAGCAATGTGCCCTTGTCACCAGGAAGGCCAATGGAATCCTGGGCTGCATAGGGAAGAGTGTGGTCATTCTCCCCCTGTACCCTGCACTGGTGAGGCCACAACTGGAATACTGTGTCCAGTTCTGGGCTCCCCAGTTCAGGAGAGACAGGGAACTGCTGGAGAGAGTCCAGTGTAGGGCAACTAAGATGACTGAGGGATTGGAGCATCTCCCTTATGAGGACAGGCTGAGAGAGTTGGCACTCTTTAGCCTGGAGAAGAGAAGGCTGAGGGGAGACCTTATTATGGCGTACAAGTATCTAAAGGGTGGGCTGAAGGAGGATGGAGCCAGACTCTTTTCAGTGGTTCCCAGTGACAGGACAAGGGGCAATGGGCACAAGTTGGAACATAGGAAGTTCCGCTCAAATACACGGAAAAACGGTTCGGGTGACAGAGCCCTGGCACAGGCTGCCCAGGGAGTTTGTGGAGTCCCCTTCTCTGGAGGTTTTCAAGACCCGCCTGGGTGCAGTCCTGAGTAATGTGCTCGAGGCAATCCTGCTTTGGCAGGGGAGTTGGACTAGATGATCTCTAGAGGTCCCTTCCAACTCTGAAAATTCTGTGATTCTGTGACACTATCACAATTCTGAGTGGGAACATATTTTCACAGTGTTTTAGACATTGGAAAGGTTTCCTCTATTAATGATTTTATTTTTCGTTTGATGTAGTGTATGTGGATGTCTATACATACTATGCAGTACAATGTAGGTACACAGATTAGCTCAGGTAAAACAGGCAAAACTTAGAGTTTAAACAGTGTAAAACTTCACCTAAGCTAATTAGCGCCACTCCTGTGAGATCTGAACATAGGAGGAGAACGTCTGGAACTGTAATTTCAGTCACAGTGGAGCATATATTGTAATATTTTCCACTTTGAAGGGTGAATCATTGCTTTGTTAAAGTAACTGGTAATGATATGCTCTAGCACATCTTTGTAAGTTTTGTTTAACAAGAATTTATTCCACCAGTGCTAAACTGAATTTTCCTAAATAGGAGCTAAAAAGTTAAAAACTTCTAATGCATTTTGAAATGCATCAAGTTGTTAAAGGAGCTAACAGAGGAGAGGCAAGGAATATCAATTTTCTTCTGTGCTTGCAATGAGTGCTCATTTTACTTTATCATTTTAAAGCTCTCCATGCTGTTTTATTTTTGAATAACTTCTTCTCTTAATTAAAAAAGTCATATAATCAGGACGATAAGCTGTTCACTAGGGTGTCCTAATTAAGAGGATTTTACAGCTTTTCTGATTTGTATTACTAATAATGTTTATTGAATGTTATTTGAATACTTCACAAATAAATAATGTTTCTGTTATTTCTACAGTCATTGAAAAAACAGGGCATGCAGATAGGAAGGTGTGTGATGTATTAGACCATTTGTAAATACAAATAAAGCCTGGCAATTAGGTTAACAGCTCATTATCCCAATGGATGTCATAAATCTGTAAGATGGTACAGGAAATTGGACTGTGTCTGGAAGTGCAGCCTAAAAAGCCACCAAAAAATCACATGTAAGTGTAAGCCACCCTTTGCTGTGGGTCAGGGGTTTAGGTTGGAACAATGCTGTGTGGAAGTTGTTATAGGTGGAAGAGGCCCATCATTTTTCCTGCGAGGGGTAGAAGCTCTTAGACCCAAGAGACAGCGTAGGAAATTGAGGTCTCGTGTCTTGCTTATTGTTACATTTAATCATTATTTTGTGTGAGATTTTCCTCCCTGCAGAGGTATGTTTATGCCAAAATTTTCAGTGAGTGATTTATTTTAAAATTGGGTTCAGCCATCTGAAACCTTAGGATAGGTATGACAGGTCGCTGCAGTAGGGCTGCGTGCCACACTGCTAACGGGGCTGAAGGGACAAGGTGGAGGCTCGACTGTGTTGGGCGAATGAAGTAGACTCCCAGTTGCATCATTTCAAAGAGAGATATGTAAGCAATAAATGTCTAGGACTAAACATCTGACTTTCTTGGAATAATGTGTATGGCAGGTCACAAATGACCGGTTGGAAAGTAACGGTTTCTTCCTTTAAAAATGTAGTATGAAGTCTTCTGAGAGTAACAGATCACTTACATATTTTCTGCTATAGCTTCTCTGCCTCAGGAAATCCTCTTTATTCCTTGCAGCAGTTTCCTTAAGATTTATTCCAATTTTTTTTTAGTGTTTTTACAAGTCAGCCTCAGAGTCTTTTCTCCTAGCTCTCCCTATCCTTCTAACAGAGAAACTTGGTGCTGAAACCATGTTTCCTGTTAGATGGAGTAAGGAGTTCTCAGGCAATGTTAGACAATCTGTTCAGGAGTGATTGTTGGCCCTTGTAGCTCAAGAAAAGAAAAACAAGTTTCATAAATTGAATCTAAATCTGCCAACATTTTAACAAAAGTAGTTGTACCTACCAAGTTAATTTTATCTCTTTCCAAAGCCTTTTACAAGTTTTCAGATACACAGGTTTACACAATGACATTTTCGTGGGTACTGGAAGATGATTACAGAATCACAGAATGGTCAGGGTTGGAAGGGACCTCTGGAGATCATCTAAGTCCAACCCCCCTGCCACAGCAGGGACACCTACAGCAGTTGCACAGGACGGCGTCCAGGCGGGTTTGGAATGTCTCCAGTGTGGGAGACTCCACAGCCTCTCTGGGCAGCCTGTGCCAGTGCTCTGCCACCCTCAAAGGAAAGAAGTTCTTCCTCATGTTAAGATGGAACTTCCTATGTTCAAGTTTGTGCCCATTACCTCTTGTGCTTAGTTAAACCTTAGTTTAATGGAATGTAGAAAAGGGATGTTTCCAGCGATGTTAATTAAGGGGAAGAGGACATGATGAGCATTCTGTTCTATATAACATTTCTGGTTTGAAAAGTTTGTGATAATGGTCATGCTAAAAATTGAGAAGCATGTTTTTAATTGGGATAAATTATATTGACTCTGTTAAATTCAGTAGAAGTATGGTGATTGCATAAACTAAGAGCCTGGCCCTGAAAGAGCTGACTTCTCTGTGACTCAGGGTGGCTCTGAAAAGCTAGTAGTCTCTTATTAGATGTGGCTATCTACTTACACGTCTAGGAGTTAATAATGTGTTGGACACACACAATTTTGTGTCACTGCAAAGTTGTAATTTTTGGGAAAGGTCCAAACACAATTAGAAAGCCAGCCAGGCAGGTTTGCAAAGTGAGTTCTTAGATTTGAAGAAAATAAATTTTATGTAAAAAATTTTACGTAATTAAATGGAAATGGCATAGTTTTTATTTGGATGGGCGGGAGGAGAGAAAGAAGGGAGGCAGGGGAGAGAAGCTTCCTGAAGAATGTCCTGAATTTGCCAACAGCATTTTTTTGGGCACAAGATAAAATTACGTTTCTGTTATTTAACAGAGTTGCCAGGTCACCAGATTCAGGGTTCAGGAAGCATTGTATCTCCTTCAGCTGGCACTAATGGGGATTTAGACAAATACACTGGGCTTCTAACAGTTTAGAAGAATTTAGAATGTGTAAGAATTGTGTGGAATATGGGCATTTTTTTTCATAAGAAGACTTGCGTTGCATTTTAATTTTATTACAGGAATCTTATTTTATTCATAAAAGCGTAATTGTTTTAACATGATTCTTTCGGCGGTGTTTGCAACGATTTCTTTTGCATCACGGCAATTGTCCTAGCAATGAAAACGATTTTCAAACGCTTACAGTACACACCCAAGCAATATGTAATTGAATGCAACTGTCATAGAAACAGACTGTTTTTCTGACCTATTGTTTCAGTCTGAACATGATGTTTATTTACCACCTTCATTATTGCAGCATTAGCATATAGAGAAGCTGTGCCATATCATCATGTACTTTCCTAACAGATGGCCACTAACTTCTTGAAGGCTTTTTTGTACTTGCTTAATATATCCCATATTGGCACAAAGTTTCTTTCCTCCGTGTGAAGTATGATTGACTGGCTGAAATAGATTAATCTGCCTCTCCTCTGGTCTTTGAGCTTGTTTTGTACTGCAGCAACCCAGATTTTGACTTGAATTTTGCACAATGATCAAAGCCACTTTTGCTAATAACATGGTGTGGAAAGCACCATTCAGTCGCATAATCTCTGAACAAACAGTTCAGGTTGTAGCAATAACCGAAGACCACATTTCTGGCAGAATAGGTGGAAAAGCATCCTTTGTACCTGCTCCACCATAATTGTCCTCTACAGATGTTTCAGCCTCAGGATTTACATTCTGCTTTCTTCTGAGTACACAGTTTAGATCAGTATTGAATGGCTGTAATTCCAGGCATGCAGATTTTCTTAAATGCTCAAAATAAGATAAAAATCCACATTTAATTGGAATTAAAAATTGCAAAAAGAGACAAAAAGGAAGGTCTTTTTCATGCAATTCAGTGTTTTGTTATCCAGAAGTGTAGCATATTTTTAGTTCTGATTGCCATTGATATTTTAGTTGGCATTGATTTGCCTCTCACCTTTGGTAAAGGATATCTTGGGATTTTAAAATGCCAGCTTTTATGTGGTTTGTGTGTCCATGTTTTATTGAATCCTAGCACGAACCTTTGGTCCATTGTCTTATCTTTCAGTTATTATACTCTTCTTTGAGCCTTAGGGAACTGTTTTTTCCCAATTTTAGTTACCCTACCATGGCCCTAGAAAAAATAACTTCAATCTCAACTTACACTGCTTAAATACATACTCCTTCATGGTTTTAAATAACACTTTGGATCCCTATTCATTATTTACTCTTCAGAAAGAGTATTTTACCCATCACACCTAGAAGGTAATAGTATAATCTGAGTAGGTAAAGCAAACCATGCAGATTATATATAACATTACTACAAAAAGAATTCTTTAGTCTCTAAAAGTGCATACAATATGTTTTCTGCTATGCTGCAGTTTTGTTAATGGCTTTGGAAACAATCCATGTTGTTTTTTATTTTCACAATGATTTTCTGATGCCGGTTCAATCATATGTGAATTCTTTTGGCAGCTGTGGTTCCTGCTTATTTTTCGCTACTTTTGTTCCATCTATTGTTTGTGGTTCCTTTCTACTGTCTGCTTGTTCTTACTGTCGCCTTTCAGAAGCTGAAATTACCAACTGGGCATTCGGTTTCTGTGTCTTGTTCCTGACTACTTCCGACTCATCTATCAGCTTTTCAGACCAACTAGCGTTTCCTTTGTGTTTTGGTCCTCTTTTGCAGAGGCGGTGCTTGACTCTTTCTTTACGCTTGTGCTGTATTTTCTTTCTCTTAGAAGTAAGAGAATGATTATTGGATGAGATTGAATAATACACACCGAAGACTTATTTCCCTGTGTTAATATTTAAACAGTTTTGTTAGCACTATAGTAAACCAAGTTAATATAATAAAATAACATGTAAAGCCCCATTAATACTAGACAGCACTTAAAATCTAAGGACTGAATGGCAAATACTTTCTCAGTCATTTTAAATCTTCATCTTTGGACAGAAACCAATTATCAAAACTCTCATATAAATAAAAATATAGAAATACTTGGAAAAGTTAGAAGAATGTTAAGAGTCATAATAAAACTTTTTGGAAACTTACCTATATGCAGGTTCTATTAGACATTTGTTTCAGTAAGTTAAATGAGCATTTTGCTAATTTTCTTTTTCCAATTTAATTGTCCCTGAATGTAAACAATGATTAGGTTCATTACTCTCCCTTTGGAAAGGAAATTTTGGCGTAGGAAGACTTGATCAGGCATAGTTTCTAAGCGTGTGTATTCAAATGCAACTATCTCTCAGTGATTTTGTGCCTCTAAAGATCCAGTTCTTCAGTCATGAGGATGAACTGTCATTCCTAAACTGGCATCACTTCATTGTATAAAGCTGAGTGTGTTTGTAATATTTTTGTATTTTGAACTTTCAAATGTACTTTTCAGTTGGCACTTTTAAAGTCTTAGGTATAAGATGATATGCACCACAGAAATACGCTCTATATAATGAGAGACAGAGAATGTATGTTGCTGTATTTCTTTGTTTCTGGAGAACCAGTTATGGCCACAGGAATAAATATCAGGTTATTCTGCCTATAGAGTTCATTGAAAAAACAGGATAGTGAAATGGAGAAAGCGTAAAGGAGAGAAAGGTATGAATGTGTCATGGTAAAAAGGAGGTCTAAAAAGAAATGGATGTAGTTAAGAATGGAGCAGTTAATAATTGAGAAAGTAGTTTTGGCCCTCCTTTGTCAAGGCATCTATTTCTCAATGCAGGCTTAACCTTAATTTTGTTGTTTAACAAACCTGGACCCTAGCTTTTGGAAGAAAAGACTAGGATACATTTTCAGTGCTCTGGAAAACAAGGGCAAACTAGGTTTTTGCCTGGCTATGTTAGAAGAAGAAGGCGAAGTCAAATATAAAATACATCATTCTTAACTATTACAAAACTTTCTGGGAATTGTCGTTGCTTGTGTACCTTTAATTATTTACCCTGTTTCTTGGAATTCCCAGTTACTTGCCATTTTAGGCGAATCTGTAGAAAAGTGATCACAAAATGATCTTACTATGTTCTTGCCTTCTTGTTGCTAAGTAGTCCATTGACTGTTTCTAGAAAGGACAACATAAACCCAAAGAAAAACAATTCATATAGAAGAGCTTGAAAGAAATGAATCCTGGCAGTTGCTTTGAATGTCTTTAATAAAATAGATCTTTCATGTTTCAATGGCTTGAGTCCTAATCATCATGATTTTTTTAATCTAATAACTGTGAACAGCTTGTGATTCTCCATTATAAAACTAATGTCTCCCAGCAATAACAATGTGACTGTAGACTTGGTCTGAGGTGGGAATCCTGCCAAAAGCAATTATACTTCCTGCATTATCCACTGGATCACCATTAAATATTTGGAAATACCGTTCCTTCTTTTTCCTCCTGCTCTTGAGAGAACAAATGCCCCAGACCAATTGCAAGCGTTTGTCTTGAGACAAAGTCTAAACTCTCATTTTTAGCTAGTTTTTTATTACATGGCGTAGGTGCCCTCCCACTTACCTTTAGAGGAATTTCACACACAGAAGCATAGCCCTGAGGTTCTTCAACGTACAACTGTGACACTGATCACTGCTGATGAAAATTTATTTTTACCTGGATTAAAGTTGATCCTGATTTTCTGGCTAACCCACATAGCTTAACATTTGCTAATGTGTGTTATGTCCTTATTTTCAAGATTTGTGTTAGAAAGAGTTCTTGCCTCACATCCAGGGGGCCCTGGTTGAATTAAATGAGAGTTTATATCTGTGTGGCAGGTTACATAATAATTTCAAAAATAAAAAATGTTTTTGTTTTTATCATATTGTTTGTTGGGATTGTGTACACATGTGTGTGGAATTCAGCTTTTAAGCTGCAGCTTCTGTAAGTAGCTAGAACTGCAGTGACTTGACTTGCCCAGCTAGAGGTGGTGCTTTTCACTTGTCTCTCACTTTGTGGAGGAGAGGAGATCAAAGTTCCAGTTTTACGCACCTTTCCTAGAAGACGACACATGCACGTAACGACTGATGATTTACCAGGTGTGAAGATTAATAAATGGAGAGCCATTTACTGTGTTAATCCAAGACAACTGTGTTTGATCAGTAGGCAGTAAGTAACAAGTGAAGAGGGGTGGTATGAGTTTGTGCCATGTCAGGGAGGATGTTCAGTTTGAAAGAACAGCAGTTGTCTTCTGAAGAGGGTGGACTCATGTATGTTTGTGCCACTGAAGTGGTACAGAACTCCTTCATTTGTTCAAGCACAAGACAGGGGTATTAACAGGTCTGTCCTGTGGGTGGAAGGTGGAGTAACACCTTTCACCCTGTCATGGGTTGACCTTAGCCAACAGCCGAGCACCCACACAGATGCTCAACTCGCTCCCCCCTGCCCAGAGTGGACAGAGGAGAAAATAGGAAGAGAAAAAGTGAGAGAACTTGCGGGTTGAGATGAAGACAGTTTGAGTGAAGGAAAGAGAAAATTCAAGTGATGCAAGGGCAATCACTCACCCCTTCCCACAAGCAGACCAATGTCCAGCAAGTCTCCAAGCAACAGCCACCTTGTAAGTCAGAGCCCCCCATCCTCTTCATCCTCTACCGCAGAGTTCTATGGCTGATCGTGATGTTACACGGCATGGAATATCCCCTTTGACCAATTTGGGTCAAGTGGTGTGCCTGTGTCCTGTCCCAACTTCTTGCTCACCCCTAGCCTACTTGCTGGGGTGAGCAGAGGGAAAAGAGAAATCCTGGATGCTGTGCAAACACTGCTCAGTAATAGCTAAAACATTGGTGTGTTAGCAATGCTCTTTTGGCCGCAAATCCAAAACACAGCACCATGTGGGCTGCTGTGTGGAAAGTGAACAACATCCCAGCCAGACCCAGTACATGCCCACTTTTAAATAATCCCAGTTCATAGAATCATAGAATTGTTGAGGTTGGAAGGGATCCTTAAGATCACCAAGTCCAACCATTAACCTAACCTGACAAAACCACTTTTAAAACATGTCCCTAAGCACCTCATCTACCCTTTTTTTAAACACCTCCAGGGATGGCGAATCCACCACCTCCCTGGGCAGCCTATTCCAATGTTTGACAACCCTTTCAGTGAAAAATTTTTTCCTAACATCCAATCTAAACCTTGCCTGGCATAACTTGAACTGATTTCCTCTTGTTCCGTCACTTGTCACCCGGGAGAAGAGGTCAGCCCCCACCTCTCTACAACCTCCTTGCAGGTAGTTGTAGAGAGTGATAAGGTCTCCCCTCAGCCTTCACGTTTGAAGTCTAG
Organism: Pluvialis apricaria; assembly: GCA_017639485.1. Lineage (NCBI taxonomy): Eukaryota > Metazoa > Chordata > Aves > Charadriiformes > Charadriidae > Pluvialis > Pluvialis apricaria. The sequence continues at coordinate 47,752,085 of CM030010.1, read as the reverse complement.
CATAAGTAATCTGGGCTCTTTCTATTTGCCATCACAAATGATTGTGATGATTTTTGATTTTTTTTTTTTTCTTTTTCCAAGTGTAGTGTTTCTTTAAATGGAAGTTGAGATCTATTTAATTACATGAGTTCAGGAGCTAGGACAGAGTCTTAACTAAAACTTCCCAACAGCATGGGCAGGTTGAACTTCATTCCCCCAAAGATGTTTAGCCGAGGCCTGACAGGTCAGGAAGGGGAGGGAAAGATGGGGGAGGAACAGAGACAGAGACTGACGTACAGTGCTCCGAAGACCCGAGCTTTTCTCTATTAGGGGTGGCAGTGGTGCTCCTGAGAAGGCATCACCTATGGTTTTCAAATTTTCTGGTGCAAGCAGCTGGCCCTGGTTTTTAGCTGTTGTAGGCAGTGTTATTTCATATATATCTAAAATCCTTGACTGGTGACTGCAGGAAAGCAGTAAGTGTGACAGGAGATGTGATAGCATCCTAGGAGTCAGCAATACCATTGATCCTGGGATGACACTGTTGTCTCTGTCACCTTATGTGCAGCATTGAAATGGTTTAATAGAGGAGATCACAGTAGTGAGCCAGAAACAGTCTTCTGTGGAATTCTCGACAAGGGATCCAAATGTAAACTGCTGCTTCATTTTAATGTGCGTTTTTGAAGGTGGATTATGAGACATTAACGCCTTTATTGTAGCAAGTTCAGAAAGGATTTAGCGTTTGCTACAGGTGGGAAACAATTGTTTGTGAGTGTGTGAGGGGGTAGTGAGTTGGTTTTGTCTCAGTAAGAGTATAGTGATTTGGAATCCCTACTAGAATTCCAGTAACTTAAAAGCTATTCAGCAAATTCACAGCCTTTTTCAGAAACGTTTGTTCAACGTAAGCGGTGTTACACCCTTAATGTGCTTGAGATAAATACTGGAACTTTACATAACAATTTGCAGTTGGAACAGAAGAGGTCTGACCATCTAAAAGACAAATTGATGTCCTGCTTAGGGACGTGGTTTAGTGGTTGTTTTGGCACTGTTATGTTGACAGTTGGACTCAATCTTAAGGGTCCCTTCCAACCTAGACAATTCTGTCTTGTACCCTAGCTCTGGAAAACCTGCAGCATCCTTTTATAAAGAGATATTACTCATCAAGTTTTTTAATCACTTCTATTCTCTCACCTGAGGTGAAATTCTGACCTAATTAAAGTTAATAGGGCATAACTGTTGAAACTGGCAGACTCAGAATTTCACCCATACTGTTTAGGTGCTTTTAATTGGAGTATAGAAATAATTAAGGTATCAGAGATGACTGTGGTAGCAAAGATAGATAGGCAAAGCCATGAAAAGAGAATAGCAGTAAATAATAACAGGCATAAAGGGATGATATTTAAAAAAATAAAGATGTGATAACTTTAAAAGAGAAAATATTCAAATCTGAGATATTTTAAAAAGAAGTCAACTTATTTTTACCTTTATGTGAATTATAGTCAAGGATTAGTGCACTAAATAGATGGGCAAAATTAGCTTCAATTACACTGTGATTTCTTTCTATAAGCAGGTCAGGTGTAGCAGGGATTGCAATGAGGCTGACTGAATGTTTTCTCTAGAAGGATGTCTCTTGTTCAAGTTGACTCTATGCAAACCAAAGAATAAACAGGTGATAAATGAGAATTAATCAGAGATGAACATTTCCTTCCTGTACCCTGGTTTTAGAATTTAGGCACCTATTATAGGCTGCAGTGTCAAATAATATATAATAATAACCCAGAAGAACTAGCTCTTTAACACAGGCTGTGGTGGTCAGTAGCATTCATAAATTGGCTTTGAGTTGTCTCCAGTGGTAAAAAGTGAATAATCATCATGTTATTTACACCCATGAGGTTATTCTTTCTGCAGCATGACCGCAAGTGTCATCCAGAAGGACTGGCTTTTGCTGAGTCCTTCAGAGCAGGAATTAAAATAACACCTTGAAGTGGAAGGGTTTTAAAGCAAATCAGCTTCTTACTTTTCTACTGTTAATAGACTTGGTTCTAGTTTTGGCTTTATATTTCCCCAAATGGGAAGTTATTTAAGGTATTTTGCAAAAAGCTCAGTGAGTCTTGACCTCAGAGCCAATTTATTTTTAATAGGACAAAAAATCATCTATTTCCATAATACTACGTGTGGTCATAATGACTCATTTTATAAATTACAGCTGCCATTGACATTTTTGTCACTATACAGTATAAATTGAATTTAAGAATAACTTGGTGAGTTTTATTTTGAAATTAATTGTCTAGGAATGTGAACCACATCTCTGATTATTTTTTTTTTTCAGTTGTTGTTTCTAATGGAAGTTTTATATTACTGATCAATAAAACTAACAAATAATCTCCATAGCAGAGTATTACTGTTTTCTCCCAGTATTTATGTGATCAGACATTTTCATTACTTTTCATACACATGATAGGGTTTTCGATAATTTAAAAAAAAAAAATTCTCTCACCTAATTGTTTTTCTTTCTCCCTCCTAGTCTGCTCCCAGTTTTCAAGAGGAGTCTTTGCTATTTTTGGATTCTATGACAAGAAGTCTGTAAATACCATAACATCATTCTGTGGGACTCTTCATGTCTCCTTCATAACTCCCAGCTTCCCAACAGATGGAACACATCCTTTTGTCATTCAGATGAGACCTGATCTCAAGGGAGCTCTTCTTAGCTTGATTGAATACTATCAGTGGACCAAGTTTGCGTATTTGTATGACAGCGACAGAGGTAAGATGTGGTACTTTTTATCTGCATGCTGTTTGGTAGATGTATCTCACTGAAATGCTAAATTAGTATTAGAAAAGTAAACAAGGGAAGGAATATTTAGGTGCAGCAAGTGTAAGCGGAAGCTTAAATTTAGAAATGAGCTTTTGGGACAGAAACAAAATTGTTTAAATGAGAATAAAATTATTACACTATTTATTAATAGAATTGCAAGCATGGGCTGATAAGCAATATGAGATTAATCACATGTTGTAAAACAGCTCCTATGAAAAGTCTGTTCTTTTTTAAAGAATCATCTAAGAAGAAAAAAAAAACACCTGAGCATGAAGGGCAGTCTGCTACCACAGATTCACTCCACACATACAAAATCAATAGTTGGGCACCAAGCAAGCAAGAATCTTGGATGCAGTCACTGCTTCTGTGGAGACTGCTTTTGATAAATACTTGAGTTCCTCTCCTCTGTTGAGCTTAGGTGATTTTGTTGTTGTTGTTGATAAACTCAAATCTACTGCTTGTGAGCAATTTACTCCACAGTCCAGCCTTCTCAAGTCCTATGCCCTTTTATGGCTGTAGTAATAATAATATAACAGTTTATGAATTGGGAAAAATAGCTTGCAAATTCTGGTATATCAATTATTTTTCTGAGAAGAAGCAATATTGTACAGAAGTGGGGGTTTTTGACTGCCCTTTCTGGGATTCCATTATTGCCATTCTGTTTTCAGGTTCTCCTGACCTAGTCCTTGGCTAACCTTTTTCTATTCTTAGCTTCTCCTGTTCTCTGTTTTGTGGCTCACCTGCATGTTCATTGGTCAGAGTTGAACATTAAATGGTAAGATGCCACCAGATTTAAAGGATGGTTATACCACACCATGGTTTGTTGAGTAATGGGGTGACATTAGATTCTTTGCGTTCTGATGCCATTTTATAGGTTATGTTGTTCAGAAGCTGAAGGGACCTCTGCAAGATGGTTGTTTATCACTGTTGTAGGCACTAAAGTTAGAAAAACTTAATACTGATATGTAGCCTCCAACAGAAATGTCATGTTGGATGATGAACCCTGAGCCCATTTCTCTGGCGGATCCTTTTCAAATTCATTTAGAATCAGAAATATTCACTGCCTTTTTAGAAAGGACAGATGTAAAACTACTTGCTTAGCCAATACCCTGTCAATCAGCTAGCAGTGTGCAGTATGTGACCTGCATGTGATTTATATTTAGAAAATACTGAAAGACACCTAGTTCTTCTTGTGAGCTGCGCTGGCTGAATCTGGCCAGGAATAACAGCATGAAATTGTTTTTGTAGTCACCCTTTGGTGATGCCTCTTTTTCTTATTTGTTTGTTTTAATTGTGGCCAAGGCACCCCAGTGATAACAAGCTCCAAGGCATGAAGCTCCTACCTTTATGTTGAGTAAATCGTTGCTCCTCAGTGCTCCCACTGATTGCACAAGGTTAACCTGCAGAGTCAAGCTGTATGGAGTCAGCAACACTGACATCAAACCCTGAATACACCGCGTCCACAATTCCTCTAAACACTTTTGCATAAGTGCAAATGTAGTGCCAGTGACATATATTTAAGGAATGATACATAATTTAAAATGCTTCCACCTGCAGGAGTGAGATAAAAAAAGCCAAAGACTTGCTCTTTGTGGAAGCTGTGAAAGCCAATAGGAATTAATTTGATGACTTATTAGAAAAGAATAGTTTGTTGCTACTTTTACAGCTCCTCTGTGGTTAAGGGCTGAATGGTTGAAGTACAGGGCAATTTCATATCTCATTCCTGTCTATAAGTGAGGCCATTCAGTATATGCGTGTCCAGGCTATTACTGGCTTAGTATGGCAGTTGCTCTCGTATAATGCGGATTAGTGTCCTTTACCCTCCTTCCCTCCTGCGTTGCCAGTACTAAACAGTGGGTTTTAGAAAAAGTGACATCATTGGAGGATTCTGTCTGTAACAGAATTGCTAATTTACTCTGCCTCTGTTCAGTTCTCCTTTTCAGAGCTCATTGAATTATGAGTTTGTCTCATTATAACCAAAAGAGATTCAGGCTCATGAGGTTCCCAAACAGAAGTATTCCTGCAGTTTAAAAAAAAAGCAGCTGAAGTTGTTGGAGTTTTCACCTCTGCAGAGTCCTACTTCTGTTACTACTCTTCAGATGCTTCCATGTCCACAGAAGTATTGCTGTGAATGCTTTTGTTTGTTTGTTTTCCCTTCTTTTGCAATGTGTTACTGCTGTCAGAATAAACTAAATTGTATGGGGATGACAAATCTGCCACATAAAAAAAGCAAGAAATGCAGGCAGCCTTTTGACATATCTGCAGAGAGCACCCCAAGAAAAGGGACTCCCTAGGAAAAATGGAAGATCAGAGGAGTAAAATATAGAAAACCTTTGTAATGGATGGTGTTAACATTCATAGCCTTTATTAATTTATGCCTGAGATTCTGTTTAACTTAGAGGAAACCTATAGACAGATTGGACGACCTGAAATCTACTAAATGAGATCTGAAACAATGATTCAGATTATATCTGTTTCAGCTTGGGTGTTTTTTTTTTTATGGTTTGGTTTTTTTTTTTTTTTTCATTATTTCAAATTACCATTTAAAACATTAATTTGAGGTATAGACTTATTTTAGTGCTTTTTAATGTTTCAGGGTACTCCCTACATCTTTTAGTTTGCTTACATTAATTATCTTTTCCTTTTAGCACGAGTTCTCCACATTTGTCTTTAACATGTTATAAGTAGCTTATATGTAGCCTTGGACTGTAGTTATCTATTATTTTAAAATAAATATTCATTGCATGACATACAAAACTTTATATCAGTCTTCCTTAAAGACAACATAGAAAATCAGAACTATTTGAGATTATAATTGAATTTATGCTTTTGGAAGCCTGCCATTTTCTACCTTTGCTGATGACCAGTATTGTATAGTGCTGTATGTCATTACTATTTTCACTGATAAAGCTGAATTGCTGAACACTGGCCAATCTTAATTTAATTTACAAATAATTTATAGTTTAATATAATTTGTTTTATATAATTTGTCTTGTAGTATTTACAAACTATAAGACAAATTAATTCTTAGTGTTTTCTTTCTACATTTATGGGCATAAATTTTATTTCTCATGAAAGTTATACCTGAAGCTTCCTTTACATACCAAGTCAGAAATTTGTCTCAAAGAAACTCCTGGTGTTCTGTGGTTTCAGGGGATATGAATACGCAGAAATGTCAGTTAGCTTGTGAGAAAGTCTAATTTTCTTTTTTTCTGTAATAGTATCTGCTATCCTTAAAATTGCTCTCTAGAATTATGTAGAATTCTCTGGAAGGCATTTAAACATAACAAGTCTTAATTCCTGTACTGCTGGGAAATTGTTAAAATGGTATTTGTTGTATAGCAGAAATTCATTTCCAGCAGTAATTTTCATGTTTCTATACTCTGTTATTTAATCCTGGAAAAGGAAAACCAGTCAAGTAAAATCTTCACTGATTTTACAATATATTGTAGGCAGTTGCAGCTGTACAGACATTACAGCTCCCCGGCAGGAATGTGCCAAAAGGATAAAATGGAAGCAAACTCCTGTAGGCTGCTTGTAGGTGTTAGCATTGAGCCTACTCATCTATATGGAAAAATATATTTCGGCACATCTTTCGTAATCAGGGATATGACTGTAGGCAACAGAAATAATAACTCCATTAGCACCACTGCAGAACGGGAATTTTGCCACAGACCTCAGTGAGATCCGGGTTTAAATACAGTGCTGCTTAAGCACTGAGAACAAAATCAGTTCAATAGCATTTCATAATAAGCAGCTGATCCTCTTGCTGTAATTGGATCACTTTTCTCTTAGAAGACCTCTTTCCCAGCACATGGAATTCCAGCAGCGGATCAGTGAAACTGGCAAAATCCCATTCTGAAGAAGGTTGAAGCAAAAGCAAAACATTGTTCTTACAAGGCTCTACCTTGATTCTTTGCAGCGATGTAAATAGAAATTTCATGCAATAAGAACTGATTTGGCCCGCCCATGTCTTCATTTCTGAGTCCTAACAATGTGTGACAGGTCAAACAACTTACAGGGAAATCTTAAATAAGTAATCTCATAAATCACATTCTAGAAGCATGTTATTCCTGAAGCTTTATCAGTCATATCTTCTGTTTTCTCCTGTGCTGCACTAGGCTTATCAACATTGCAAGCTGTGCTGGATTCTGCTGCTGAAAAGAAATGGCAAGTGACTGCTATCAATGTAGGAAATATTAACAATGACAGAAAAGATGAAACTTACCGTTCACTGTTTCAAGATCTAGAGGTAAAAAAGGAAAGGCGAGTGATTTTGGACTGTGAGCGCGATAAAGTCAACGACATTGTTGATCAGGTTTGCTATTCTCTGTTCTTCAGTGACAGCAGTTAGCTACATTCTATAAGTAAACCTAATGAGTTCATTTCTCTTGATCCTGTTTTTTGTGATTATCATGCATCATTTGGAAGTGACAGGTTTGTATTGAGGACCACATATATATCAGGCAGAAAGTGAACATACAAATCCTATAATCCCTCCCTTTGCTCAAAGGCAAGATAATTCTATCTGGATGATCCCTTATGGTTTTATGTCCTGATTATATAAGAAAAAAAATAAAATCTTGTTAAGGCTATTTCACAACCTAAGTGGTATGCTATATTATATGTAGTTGATGCACTATTATATATGGTGCATTATAAATAGTTATATTATGTCTAAGGATTAGTTCTTACACCTAGAAAGTATTTTCTACTTCTAACACTTTTTCCAAGAACCTTTTACATCTTTGAAAGGCTGTATCAATAGCCTCTCTTTCCATTTAACTCCCTTCGTAGTTCATGTTTCTAAGCTCTTTGTCATTCCTACTGTCCTTGGGTATCTCTTCATTTTGTCTCCCTCTTAAAGTGTGTTAACCAAAACTGGATGCTGTTTTCCATAGCTAAGGCCTCCTGAGCTTCAAAGAGAACAGAAAATTATGCCTTCTCTCCACCCACACATACATTATTTGCCAAAATGTTGGTGTTTTTTTAAATTTTCTTTTTCACAGCAGCATCACAGTGCTCTGATTCAAATGATTGCATTACCTTCAAATCTACGTCTTCAATCCTAGTGTCTAGGAAGGTCTTACTGTCTCTGTATCTTACTTCTTTTCATGCGTGCAGAGCACGATGGAAAATTATGAGGATAGCTCCCTGCTGGCTTGAGCTTGACCATGTGAGACTGTGCAGCATCTGTAGGCATATATCATCAGAGTTTAGATGTATTGGTTTGAAGCTTTTTTGAAAGGCTTGTTATTTTGGTCTTTATTATGAAGGTCGTTACATTTTGGAGAGGCTCAGGCAATGAGCAGTCTCCTAAATGGAGTGCATTGTATTTTTCTGTTTTATTTGGAATTCATATCCAAAAACTGTTTCTCTGATTTTCAAGATCAATTTGAACTTGATCCTGTTCTCCAGAGCATTTGCAACCTTCCTACAATCTGCAGTTTTTTTAAATCGTATTTTCTGACGGGTTATCCATGTCAAGAATTGTACTGAGTGGAGCAATGCTTGAAAGAAATATTACTTATAGGTCCTCTTCATCTGGTTCTGTGTGGCTTTTTAAATGCTTACGGTCCATGTTCCCTTAAGAGCAAGCCTTATTAGACTCGAGATATGTCACATCTGCTGTTTCCTCATTATCTATTAGGCTAGCTGTCATGTCAGACAATGGAAAGAAATTGCTTTCACATATTTTGATCTTAACAAGACTATATTGACTATAGATTATCCTGTAGATTCTGTTAAAATTAAGTATGCAACATTCATTATCTCTTCCCTGATATGAAAGTTTGACTGATTGTAAGTTTCTTCAGTTTCTACTTTCACTAGTTTTAAAGATAAGAACCCTCTTTACCATTTAGTTACCACTCATTTTTACTGTCTGTTTGATTAGTAACAGACTTATTTTTCTCTTTGGCTGCTTCTTATTTTGATTGCAGCTCTGGATATTTTCCTTGCCCTACTTGCACTTTGATAGGTTCTGCCTAGTTTTGAGTCTTAGATTTTCTTGGCTTATCCCCACAGACTTGTGCTAGTCATTAAGCATACAGATGGATAAGCTTTTGTTTCTGCTGTTTTGATTTTTAAGTCACTGATGAATTCTAGATAACTGGATCAGCCACACAGGTCAGTTAATATAATTCCAATTAGTTGTTCTTCTCAAAATATTTTACTACTGTGCCCTAGAATATGGTCTCTTTAACTGCTGTCGGCTGTCTCATGTGGGTTTAGCCTTGAAATTCTCTTTGCAAGATACCCTAGCAGTTTCTGGAGTTTGGTCTGTTTAAGTCCATTATCCTTACACTCTGTTTCTGTAACTTCCCTTCCTTGCATAAAAAGGTAAACCCACTTTCAGTTTCTCAATTAGCCTAAAATAAAATCTGAAATAACTTTCTCTATTAATTTTCTCCATCTGTTAAAATGAAGGTCAGTGCTGAACAATGGATTTCTTGGCCTGTGAGTATCCTTTGAGTGTGGTGTTCTGATTTTCTTTTCTAAAAGCGGAATATGTACTTCAAGTCTTGCTTTGCTATCAGATTTATTCTTTAAAAAATTCTTTTCATTTCTGCCCAGAAAAAAGCCCTCAGCAATTTCCTTCACTTCATGAGGGTGCCTGAAGTAGACCCTTTATATCAGTATCCCTTTTCTTTTGCTGTGTATTTTTACTGAGACACACGTAACAGGCTTTCTGTTGACCACATTTTTCTTGAATACTGAAGTATTATTTGCATTCTTGATGTATAGAACAGCAACTTCTCTACTTCTTCCTCGCTTTAATTTCTTGAACAAACTTTCTATTGTAGTGCTTTGATTTATCCCACTAACATTTTAAGCTGTGGTGGCAACCTCAGGTTCACCCAGTTATGCTCTGTAGTCCTTGGATCTTTGTATAGACACATGATGTGTTTTCAAAGTTGCTTCATCTTTCTAGTTTTTCATCTCATGTTATAGTTTCTCTTCCAGATTTCAATGATTTTAAGTTGAAGTTGAAAAGTATTTCAGTTCCCCAGCACTCCTCAGAGTAGTTTATATTCTTCTTCTCTGATTTGGCAGGTCAGTATTAACATGCTCTTCATTATATAGCCTCTGTCTCCTCTCAGCCAGCTTCCTTTGCAGAATCTCATTTCCCCCTGATAACACCCTTTGGGCAGCCATGCAAATACTGGCACTTGTTGTCTATCCCCGCTTGAGATGCTAGTCTAAACTAGGGACGCTGGTGAATACCTTTTGTGTCCACAGCTCCTTTGTCATGGCTTTTGGAGCTGCCACTGAACCTTGTCAGAGTTTTAAGTGGCAGCATCCTTAGTGTTCATATAGATGAGTGGCACAGGGCAATGTTTTAGAAAGCTAGATTAATGAAATAGTACCAAGCAGCAGTTAGAGCAGAGTTACTAACCATTGATCCAAAGACTTGCAGCTACTAGTCGTTTTCTCAGATGCCAATGACGAAGCAGCGTTTTATGCAGGAGAGCTAATCTGTTTGGTCTAACTGAAATTTCTTTGGAAGCAGCAGCTGTATAAGAAATACATCTGAACATAGTTCTTAAATCTTTTAATAAGTAATGAGTTTTAAGTAGTCTGAACCAGGTAACTGTTTTAGAATAATTACGTTCACACGTCATGTATATATTGAGCTCAAAAGAGGAGTAATTGAGTAACTTCTGTGGCCTATGTAATGTGATCCCTCTCAGTCTCAAACTCTGGTAACATAAAACTTAGCGTTAAACACTGCCTTCAGTTGTATTTCTGTAACTAAAGCAAGTATGTGGAATGTCATCCTCTACTAGCCTGATATAAGTTACAGGATACCTATTCTGAAGACTTTAGCTATTTGTTAGATGAGGAAATAAGTCAATCATCCTCTCTTGATTTAAGTTGTTCTCATTGTCCAAAAGGTGGAAGAAACCTCTAGAGTCCTCTCATCTCCCACATCGTTTTTCTGGAGAAATGTTTTGCTTCAAAATACAAACTTCCCCATGCAGACATGGTCTTAATTAGGCTTATTTGGGAGAAGAATCCATGTTTCATGCCTGCCAGTGGAGACTGCTGAGAAACCACCAGCTGTCTTTGAGGGAGATTACGAGGAAGCCTTAGGGCAATAAACAACAATTTGAACTTTAAAAGACTTCCTCATAATGTAGATGCTTTCATTAATGTCAGTGGGCTTTTAAACTTTTTCTAGTTCAAGGAGCATTACAATTCTGCTACAAAGGGAGCAGAATCTGAGCAGGAATCTCTGAGACACAGTGCTTCTACTGCATGATGCCTGCTCTCCCCTGTCCAGGTCATGCCTTTAATACATAGCATAGTAATTAGTATTCAGCTCCTCTGTTTACAGATCTTGGGACCTGGACTTCAAAATGACTAATTTCCACCAGCAGAGGGTATGTTCAGTGGTGCATTAAGTAAAATAAAGAGTAAAGCACTGAACAAACTCAGTATTGCATACCATGAAGCTCATAATTAGCTTTTTACGTCATACTGCATTTTGTAGTTTTTAAATCTCAGGCCATACATCGGGTGAACATTCTCCATTACGGGGGTGTTTCTTCTTTTTTACAGGTTATCACAATTGGTAAACATGTTAAAGGATACCATTATATCATTGCAAATCTGGTAAGCATTTTTAATATTTAAAATACCTTTATTATTCATTTTACTGTTTATGGAAGCCCATCAACTAGTATTTTGTTTTAAATGCATTTTAGAATATAGAAAAAAGCTAAATGTCTTTATCCTTGCTAAATGAATGCATGTGTTGAGATGGTATTTGTTTTATTGGCTGAGTCTTTTCAGGGCTTAGATGCCTCCTGTGATATTCCCATCAGTGGGAGTGAAGGTTGCTCAGCACCTGCAGTAGCACTTCATCCCTTTTTCTGCATACTTTAGAATACGGTATGGAAATCAGAAAAATAACTTTTTGCATTATAGGCTGATACATTCATTCAGCAAACTGATGTTTCTTCTCTCACCTCTGAAGTACTTAAAAATTACAGTTCTCAGTTTTCATTCTGCTAGACTAGTGGGTCTCAGCTTTACACATCTTCATTCCTCAGATTGGCTTGGTAATCAGTTTGAATTAATCTGTTCTCGAGCACAGGTGATCAGACAGTATAGGTAATAGCGTTCCTAAGGGGGGAAATTCAGGAAACTCATTACATTTGTCATGGTATTTTTTTTTAAATTGTGTCTAAAGGTGATGGGCCATTTTACTGACATTAAAGTCAACAACACTTACTTTCTGAAGCCATGGAATCTAATTCAATGGGTTTTTGTAACAGACACAGCAAATTCTGCAGGCTTGAATCTCAGTTACTCTGTTCCAGAAAATGAGTTTTGGGGGTTGCATGGTGTGAGTGCCTCTAAATCATTTTTTCCCATCATTTATTCTTGGACTGTGATAGTGTTTGATATAAATTCCAGGAAGGCCCAGAGTGCCTTCCATAGTCTTTTGAGGGGCCTGAGGAAACAGAATGACCATAGTGTGTCTGTCACACTTCAGACGTAACCCCTGTCTCCTCCCAACCTTTGATCCAAACACTTCCCCCCTTCCAGGCAGGCAGTATTTTGAAGAATCGTGTATGTCGCTAGAGAGGTGCGAAGAAGCCTTGTACTCTAAAGGCCTCTTTAAAAGCAGAACAGTGGGGTTTCATTTTTGTGTTTATTAACTAATTTTTTGGATAAAGAAGGTAAGGTACGGATATTCACAAAGCAAGAATAAAAGTCTTAGAAAATTTGAAAAATTCCCTGTTAGACATTTGTATTTTGCATTGCAAATATTGTATAAATAGTATTTTGAGTCTTAAGGGAAATAAGTGTTTTAGAAAAATTGCCTAATGTATTTCAGTATGTTAACTGGTTGCTATTTTAGCCATTGTTTTAAGTTTGTAACAGTAAGCCCATAAGATCTAAAACTTACTGAATCTTGTATTTTGAAGTTGTTTAATATCATATTTGCTTCCTACAGCTTTATACAGTTTAAATGCAAATATTGTAGATCTTTTGGATAACATCATATAAAATATATATGGTAATGATTTTAAAACTGTGTTTTTCTCCGTCAGAAAGAAAACTTATCTAGTACTTGATCGTATCCCATCATCTTCACTGAATCCACCTTTCTTCTTTTCTTGACTGAATAGCGTTCTCCTCCAGTCTGATCAGTCAGTCAAGAAATTGATCTATTTTAAGAATAGAACATGCTGATAGATGGAGAAGAGTATAGAATAAATGTTCCTATTTGAATATCAAGCTCACAATAATATTGAAGAAACTTCTGTGATTCATGTAGAAGTGTCTGTGGTAGCATGCAAAAATGCATCATTGATAAATATCATTAATATGCAATAATTAAAGAGCACCTAGTATAGCAATTGTAGCAACTTCTGATAGTGTGGTCTGAAGTTGCTGCTACTTTTTACGTCCACTCAGAGCATTCCTTTAAACTGAAGTGTCTGAAATCAGTATTTCATGTGTTTCATTTGTATGGTTATTTGGGGCAAGTTAAAACATAGAACATGGAAAACAAAACATACGTGCTGTTTGTAAGAATGAGAAGTAGTTCTTTATAGTGGAGGGAGGAGGCAGGGGAGATGGTAAGTCCTTCCACATGCTTTAGTGTTCCTAGCAAAAAGAGGACGCAACTGTGGCTGTAACTATTCCTGGCTAAAACTTGCTTACCTAACTGTTATTCATGTCAGTGTTGCCTTTCTCGTTTAAGCAGTCCCATTGATATTAACAGGAATGTTTAGGACGGTAAGCATGGCAAGGACAGATCCACTCGGTCCTTGCTCTATAAAGGTGTGTGTCTTTTGAGCAACAAGAGGCATTGCTGGCTGGCGGAGCTGACGACTTAATCCTGGCAGCCCAGGATTTAAACTTGGATCCTATTTGAGGAAAATGTTGGCTTACACTTCTGCAGTAGAAGTCATATGGTAACTCTTTATTTGTATATACTGTTGAGAGATCTGCCGAAACTGTTGGAATAACAGACATAATGTTTTCTGTGCCCAGGGATTTACTGATGGAGATTTGTCAAAAATTCAGTTTGGAGGAGCTAATGTCTCAGGATTTCAGATAGTTGACTATGATGATCCTCTGGTGTCAAAATTTATACAACGTTGGTCAACATTGGAGGAAAAAGAATATCCTGGTGCACACACTAGTACAATTAAGGTATGTCTTACATTTGTTTTAACCATGACAGATATACAGCAATTGATGGAATTGGAGTAGAAAGACAAGAGACAGAGAAAGCCCTTCAAAATCAGCTGTGCCAACACAATTTTATATTTCTCTGGGGTACTTCTAACATTGTCTATCATAGGAGCAAAGATGCTGCACTGTCAGAGATGTTCAAGACAACTTTAATTTTTCTTGTGTCACTGTAAATCTGCGCCTGACAGCTTGTTAGGTAATTGTTGTGGATGTGGTGATATATTAAGTATCTACTGACTTTTTTGGTTTTTCTCTTTGTGTTATGAAATATTTTAAAGATGAATATGTAGTCATATGTAGGCTTCTAGGGAGCACAGATCTAGCACTTTCTGATATAACATAATCTCCCAAAGAAATCGTAAGACAGTTGCTTTGAGACAGATGCCTAAATCCTACAAAGACTTTTAAAATGAAATGGTATGCCAGAGGTACAGAATCATGGTCTGATTTTAGGCCTGGGTGACACAAGGTGTGACACAGGGCAAGTGGGTAAACATCCTTACATCTGGATAATTTTACATCTGGATAAAACTAGGGTAATAGTACCTTCTTACCTTTGGTGACCATTATGAGGATCAGTTAGTGCTTGCAAGATGTTAGAAAGGATAACACAATTTTAATGCTAAATAATTTTTGTTCTAAGTAATACAATCAAAAATTTTATTAAGAATGAGTATACGTAAATAACTCTAAAATGTATTAAAGCAAAAAGATAAATGGCAAATGTCCTAGGCATAACATTTTTTTGTGCCGTAGTTTGAATATGAAGCATAGTCTTAATTTATAATGAGATAGATAAGAAGTTTCAGCAAGGAATGGAAGAACCATTTTTTAAATTCCTGGAACAAAAATTCTTTAAAGCACACAACCTTAATTTAAATTAAAAAAAAAAAAAAGTTTGTAGGTTCCTTTTTCTAAGGCCAAATGTGGGGGTGACTTAGTCAAAGTTAGGATTTTTCTGTGGTTGTTTTTGTATTTTAAAATCTTTATGACAGAATAAGTGAATTTCTCATTTGAATTTGACAAAATAAACCAAAGTCTGTGTCATGCCTTTGGATACATTCATATTACATATGTTTCATATATGTGATAAGTATACCTCTCATTTAGGAAAAAGGGAAGAGATGTGGCTGTGGGTGATAATTACAATTCTTTTGTCTCTCTGATTCTTGAGTGCCCAAATATACCTACCTATCTACTAATGTTGTGGAATCCTAGTGTGGAATACTAACAGTGAAATGCATGACTAAGATAAAAAAAGCCTAACTGAAACCAAGATGCAGTTTTTTCTCATTGATGGAAAAATAAATTGGTGAGACACCGTGCTAAGGATTCTGGTACCTCTGGTATTACTTACAGTAGGGGAAAAAGTGCATGTGTGTTAGATATGATGAAGTGGTTGCAACGTTTTGTTACAACATTAAAATCTGTAACTTTATCACAAGCTTTCCCTGTATTTCTTCCATGATGGGTCCTTTCAAGTCTACTAGAAATCGAAAGGGTTGAAGGAGAGTATTTGGAATGTCTTATATTTTTGAGGTTTATTTTGTTATGGATAGGAAAAATAAATTAATTGAAACATTTCTTTTCATTAATCTCATTAACTAAAAACACATTTTAAATTCAATTTAAAAGGCTGATCTGTCTTCCTTTATATACTGTCTGCTCAAGGAATATATAGGATCACACTGATACTCAGTCAAGAGATTGAGACTTACATTAATTTATAAATGCTAGAGGTGTTGAGGGGGTGAAATGTGGATGTGTATTCCAGTGTTTGGAGAGATCAATTGTATCAGTTACTGTATTTTCTTGTGTAGCTTTCTATCTTTTGCCCTTATACATGTATTACTTGTCAGTTTTGCCTGCCGTTACATGTAAGGACAGAGATATGTCACATTTCATTCCCATCCTTGAGGGAGCTACAGGCAGAGCAGAGTCACAGAAATCATAGAAGCGGGGCAAGAAAGGTCTTTGAGCAGTCAGTCACCCAGCCCATCCTCCCTGCCTGAAAGCAGAATCACCTATACCTGTGCAGTTCTTGTGATTTCACAGCTTCCCCAGGTGTTCTACTTCAGAGCTTAAATAGTCTTATTTTTTGTTTTTTGTCTAACCTAAATTAGCCTTTATATCACCTAATCTGTTACTCCTTTATCTGTTTCTAATGGATATGAGGAAGTTCTCCTTTTTAGCTGTCCTTCTGTATTTGAAGATGGTTGCCATATTTGTCCTTCCTTTCCTGCCTGCTAAACTAAATAATCCCTTTTCCTTTGAATTTTCTACTCTCAGATCCAGTTCGTCATTTTGCTCTGGAACCTTTCTAATTGGTACCCATCTTCTTTGAAATGGCAGATTGGATACTGCACCGCATCCGAGTGCTATGCTGTACAAATCGAAATAATGACTTTATGTATCTCAAAGACAGTACTCCTTTCAGGGCTTCCTTTTGTGTTACTGGAGGTTGTTTTTTTTTTCTTCTATTTTTTTTTCCTCACTATCATGACATTGTTGAAATATATTTATCATGAGATACACACTAACATCCAGATATTTTTCTGCATTGCTTTTCTGTACTGCTGCAGATTTAGACAGTCTCATACAATATCTGTGCACTTGATCATTCCTTTAAATGTGTTTGTATGATACAGGATTTTTCATCTATTCTTGTTGAATTGCGTTCCTTACCTGTCCTTTCTGAACATTGTTCCTTCTTATATTAATATTCTAGCCGTGTTTGTTATCCTTTGCTTCTTGGAATAGTGTATAAACATCTAAGTTACTAAGCAGGTTAACTCCCTGGTCTCCCATTTGCCCCTTCCGTGATCTTATTAATAACCTTTCTCCCCTTTTGGTTTCGAGGCAGTTGTCTAAATTGTCGGTAGTTATAAATGAGCTTTTGCCACTAGTTCCCGTGGAATATATAGGAAGCTGTCACTGCAAATTCTGTATGAAATGGATAGGAAGGCTGATAAAAATCGTGTGTTATCAATACAGAAATAAGAGGAGGTTACATGCCCCTAGCAGGTAATGTTGTCTCTGGGATTGCAGGTGTTCTCTCATTGCAGGCAATAGCATTGCAACTGTGTTGCATTATCTTCTTTTTGTAATCCAAAAGGAAGTATACATTTATTTTACGTTATAAAATGTGAGTTGATGGAACCTGACTGAGCTGATGTTACAAGACATATCACAACATCAAAGTGCAGTCCTGAAAACGGAGAAGGACACCTCATTCTAAGAAAAAGTGCATTTCAAAGGAACATGCTCTTCAAGAAAGAAAAACATTGTTGAAAACCTGTTTCACAGAAGCCCAGAAGAGGACCTGAATCAAATTGCTTTAAAAATGTATCTTCACAATATATAAAATATTAGTTATAAGACATTGCAGTCTTAGGACGTAGATGAGAAGAGACACTGATTTTGTTTGTTGCTGCACTGTGCCTGTACTGATGAAAGCCACTAGATTTAAAGATTAAGCAGGACACTTAAAACTAGTGCTTTGCTGTCTTTTTACAAAAGTTCTTCTCATCTTTCAAAAGTAAAGCTGATATACTGTTTACCTCAGATTAAATTTAGAATATATCCGTTGTAACTGAGGGCGTTAGCAGTCTCTGCATGCAATTCTAGAAGAGCTAATAATGTGCAGATCTTAAAACATACCACTGAGCATCCTGGTGATTTTCTTTGTCAAGTAGCAAAACAGAAACCACACTTAATTTTGTAAAGGCCTAAAAATAACAAGTTGAAATCCCCTTTTCATCCATTATTGTGGATTTACAAACATGCTGGGCTTTCTGAATCTTAGTGTTGTGTCAGGCTGTTATGTCTAAGGTAAACTTCTTGCTGTTGTGGAAGGATGCTGGAGGACAACACATCCAGCCGCATGTGTCTGCTCCAACTTCCTAGTCTGGTTAACCCATTTTGTTTGGGGCCAGCCTTTGGTCTAATTCCAGGAAGAGCTAAATTCGTACCTCTTGAATGCTAGTGAGGCATGGTAAATTGTATTAGGTTTGCATGGCAAGGTTTTGGTAGCAGGGGGGGCTACAGGGGTGGCCTCTGTGAGAAGCTGCTAGAAGCTTCCCCTGTGTCAGATAGAGCCAGTGCCAGCCAGCTCCAAGGTGAACCCACCACTGGCCAAGGCCAAGTCCATCAGCAATGGCGGTAGCGCCTCTGTGAGAACATATTTAAGAAGGGAGAAAAAAACCTGTGCAACAGCAGCCAGAGAGAGGAGTGAGAATATGTGAGAGAAAGCTCTGCAGACACCAAGGTCAGTGAAGAAGGAGGGGGAGGAGGTGCTCCAGGTGCCAGAGTGGAGATGCCTCTGCAGCCCCTGGTGAAGCCGATGGTGAGACAGGCTGACTCCCTGCAGCCCATGGAGGGTAACAGTGGAGCAGATATCCACCTGAAGCATGTGGAGGACCCCACGCTGGATTAGGCGGATGCCCGAAGGAGGCTGTGACGCTGTGGGAAGCCCACACTGGAGCAGGTTTGCTGCCAGGACTTATGACCCCGTGGGGGATACACACTGGATCAATCTGTTCCTGAAGGACTGTCTCATGGAAGGGACTCACACTGGAGCAGTTCGTGAAGAACTGCAGCCTGTGAGAAGAACCACAGGAAAGACTCATGTTGGAGAAGTTTGTGGAGGACTGTCTCCCATGGGAGAGACCAGTCCTGGAGACTCTTCCTCATCTCCAGGGTGCTGTAGCAGGGGAAGAGTGTGAGGAGTCCTCCCCCTGAGGAGGAAGGAATGGCAGAGACAACGTGTGATGAACTGACCACAACCCCCATCCCATCACCCTGCTCAAGAGGAGGAGGTAGAGAAATAGGGAATGAAGTTGAGCTGGGAAAAAGGGAGGGGTGGAGGAAGGTGCTTTAAGATTTGGGTTTATTTCTCATGATCCTACTCTGATTTGATTGGTAATAAATTAAATTCATTTTTCCCCAAGTTGATTCTGTTTTTCCCCTGACGGTAATTGGTGAATGATCTCTCCCTGCCTTTATCTTGACCCACGAGGTTTTTGTTATATTTTCTCTCCCCTGTCCAGCTGAGGAGGAGGAGTGATAGAACAGCTTTGGTGGCACCTGGCATCCAGCCAAGGTCAACCCACCACCTAAGTACTAAGCTTAAAGTATACAGGTATAGATTGGGAGAGGAGTGGCTGGAGAGCAGCCCTGCAGAGAAGGATCTGGGGGTGCTGGTTGACAGCAGGCTCAATATGAGCCAGCAGTGCGCTCTGGCAGGGCAAACCGCATCCTGGGGTGCATCAAACCCAGCATAACCAGCCGATCAAAAGAGATGATTATCCCACTGTATTCAGCGCTGGTGCGGCCTCACCTTGAGTAGTGTGCCATTCTGGGCCCCACACTTTAAGAAGGATGTTAAGGTCCTTGAACGCATCCAGAGGAGGGCAACAAAGCTGGTGACAGGGCTGGAAGGTATGTCCTGTGAGGAGTGGCTAAGGACTTTGGACTTGTCTGGTTTGGAGAAAAGGAGGCTGAGGGGCAACCTCACTGCTCTCTACACTTTCTGAGAAGGGGAAGTGCAGAGGGAGGTGCTGAGCTCTTCTCCCTGGTATCCAGTGCCAGGACAGGTGGGAATGATTCAGAGCTGTCCTAGGGGAGGTTTAGACTGGACATTAGGAAGCATTTTTTTACCAAGGGGGTGGTCAAGCACTGGAACAGGCTTCCTAGAGAAGTGGTCAATCCCCCAAGCCTATCAGTGTTTAAGAAGCGTTTGGACAATGCCCTTAAAAACATGCTTTAATTTGGTCAGCCCTGAATTGGTCAGGCAGTTGGGCTGGATGATCGTTGTAAGTCCCTTCCAACTGAAATAGTCTAGTCTGTTCTGTAAGCCATGCTACTCTGTGATGAGTTTTTGTAAGAGCAGCCTTAGGCTTGGTGTGTGCAGGAATTATCTGAGACAACTTCTGTATGATATATACAGAAACTGCGTGCAGCATGCAGAACAGAATTTGGAGCAGCTCGGTCTCATAGAGGATACCATTGTGTTCGAAGATGGTAGCAACCCTCGTACTCACTGCATCTGTTTCCGATGGCTTAAACCGCGTCGTGCTAGTCCATTATGTTTCAGATGATCAGAATTCATATGATTGTATTTCAGGCTTCATAGTCTCTCCCCTCCCCCCCAAACAATCAGTGCATAGCTAAGGTAACAAAAATAGAGGTTCTTTTTGCCTTCTGTCATGGTTTAACCCCAGCTGGCAGCCAGGACCACGCAGCTGCTTGTGCAGTTCTCCGCTGTCACTGAGAAGGACAGGGAAGACGGAGGAAATGAGGGGAAAGGAAAAAAAATCGTGGGTTGAGATAATGACAGTTTAATAGAAACAATAACAGAAGAGAAAAATAACAATAATAATGACACATGTCACTCTCACTGCCCAGTAAATGGGCACCGTCCTGACCAGTAATCATGGATTCCCGCCCCCTGGCCAACCCCTATTTGTATACTGAGCATGATGTCTATGGTATGGAATATTCCACTGTTCTGTCTAAGCTCCTTCTCAGCTTCTACGGGAAGCTGAAAAGAGTCCTTGAAAAAGTATAAACATCACCTGGCAACAGGTAAACCAATATACATTATTGATATTCCTTTCATACCAAATCTGAAACACAGCAACTACTAGAAGGAAAATTAACTGTGTCCCAGCTGAAACCAGGACACCTTCTGATTTTGCCTTTAGTATTTTCACATTTTCAAATCTCTTTTTTATAGCCAAGTCATCTAGTCCTTTAGAAAATTATTATGAAATCTATTTTTTCCAAAGATAATGTGATTCTAGAATTTGAAGTGTTTGTGTAGTACCAAACAGTGTGCTCTGTATGATAAAATTGCGAAAGTTAAAACCTGCTAACCTTAAACTGTAAGTCAGGAAGAATGAAACTTGTAATTGAAAGCTGCTGGTTTAACGCTACTGGTGCTGATTAACCTCAAGGATGGAATACAGAGAACATGCAGACAAATATAAAAGTACTTATTTACCTTGCAGAAATAATTAAAATTAAGATGACACATTGATAATCAGGAACAAAGAAGAGAACAATGAAAACTTTTCTTCAAACTGGAAATTCAGAAAGCATTTGGTCTAGACACAGATGTCTAAGCAAAAGCGTACAATTAATAATTAGACAACACCTTCATTTTAGGGCATGCCTCTTATGATTGTAGTGTGATAGAAAATGGTTTTATAATACCAGGCATTTTAATGAGTGATATTCTGTTGCACCTGCTACACTTTTAATGGAAAAATGTGATTTGGTTATGCCTGAATTCAAGTAGATTATAATCGATTTATAAATACAAATTTAAAAATTTAGTTAATTTCAGTATTTATTATGTGATTTAATCAAGAACTGAGCTGGAGTCTTTTTTTTTTTTTTTAAGTGCCCTTGTAAAACTGTAGATGTATGAGATTTTTCTGCCTGTTTTCCAGTCCTTGTGTTTTGGTTTCCTGGGCATAAAAAATATACATCTAGCAGTTGGCATTCTAGCTATCTGGTTTCATTGGGCTTTCAAATCCCAGTATTCAATCTTCTCTACTTGCAAAAATATATATGAAAAATGTAGGTGTAAAAAATTGCAGTGTTAAACTTCATGCTTCTTTTTAATAGCTTAAGGCTCTTTTGCATAAGTAATCACTCATTCCAGCATAGTTGGTTTGGTTGGTTTGGTTGTTTTTTTTTAAAGAAAATTAAATTAAAAAATGGAACATTTAGTCAGTGAAAGCAGCGGGTGGTTTGATGCAGTATCTGTAGATTTGTCTCAGACATACAAAGGGCCCATTGACCTAGCTCCTTCGATCCTGCAAGTAGAAGTGGCTGAGCTGTGATAAAGCAAAAGTGTTTGCCAGACTTCAGAAAACTACAGAGCCAAGTCCTGATATCCCTATGTAGCTTTGTTTCTTTGAATTTGAATCCATCTATTTTGAGTAATTATAAGTGTTGAAGGATCTTCAGCCAACAAAGTTCAATGGATTCCTCCTCCCTGTTTTCAACCAGCAATTCACCTGAATATAGTTGATATGAACAGAAGAAAGCTACTATTCTTTCATGCTCCAAGTGCTCAGCAAGATCAGGCATGCCTCTGGCCTCACCAAGGTCAATGTCTTTTAGGACAGGAGAGCTTGATGGAGAAATGGGGATACGAGGAGAAGGGGCAATGATACACAAAGCTGAAAGTAGTAGTAGGAGGAATGTGTCGTTCAAAAAAGGGGTCAGCAAAGTGGAGAGAGCCTGTTGAGATGTAAGTGAAAGAAGAGTGGTGGCAGCTCAGAGCTAGAGGGGCATCTATGGCCAGATGTTTCTTGGGTCGGAGGAATAAGGGAGGAGGAAAAGCACTGAGGATCGCTAAAAGATCATTTAGTATGGCTTTGTTTAATAGAATAGTCAAAAATTCCAATCTAAAGATTGCTCATATGAAATTCCAGTTGAGAATCATGTCTGTTGCAGTGTTGTTTGGCTTCTAGGGTAAATAGTTTATTTCCATTAATCTGTGTAGGACTTTCTGTTGACTATAAGTAAAAATAATATAGCTGAAGAGCCTAATGGAATGTTCAGGTTCTTCTCATTCATGTAGTATCAGTCATTTTATAAAACGGAATGATCTGATCTCTAGTCTCCCTTCTACCCTTTTAATTAATTGCACCAACCATTAATTATTCTGGTAGAAAATGATCTGGAATACATTTTTATGATCATCTCAATAACTTTCTCTTGGTTAAAAGCTCAACCCCAGGATTTTTACCATAGCGAATAATGCTTGGGTGGCCATTGTTATCATAAAAAGAGCAGTGATTGAAGACTGTATTTCAGTAAATATTTTAGTAAAAGAGTATTTTAAAATTTATATCTGCTGTAGGTTACATATGCTTACTGATTTATGACTAACATTAATTTTTGAAGAGGAAGTGACTTTTGTGATAAAACATAGGAATTTAAAGAGACTTAAGTGTATTTTTAGGGTAAAGCAGTGAAAAAAAGAAAAACAAAAAAACCCCACAAAACAATAAACAACGAACCCCCCCTCAAAAAAAAAAAACATGAAAAAATGCCCCAATTTAACACTTTAAACATTCATACTAGCTCTTTCAAATCCATTTCTTCAGAGAAGTCTTTTTGCCTTCCCATTTGTACATTTTGTTCTCATCCTCTGCTTTAATTTTTCCTACTTGGTCTATTTTCACTATTATAACCATAGGCTTCAGTTTTTGCTGCTAGGTCCTGCTGATTTTTAACACTGTGAAGATTGGCATGCTTTTCTCTAGCTCACCCTTGAAGAAAAAGATTTTAACCTATTCATACAGTGTTGATTAAAAAGGCCTTGTGGTTTACAGTAAATTAAAGGTGATTTTATCCTCAGTGGCATTGCTGTTTTGCGAGTGCATTCCATTTAAAGTTAGAAGTAAAATGACACAAATAATTGCAAAATCTTATTTATTTTTTCAGTATGTATATTTTCTGCAGTGGCATGGATTGGAAAACAACAACAAATTTTTTCATAAGTAAAATGCTGTGGGTTCAAATCCAAATAATTGTTTTTATTATTTCTGTCAAGTGCTGTGGATTCAAATCCAAGTAATTGGTTTTAAATTTTTGTCAGGCTCTGTGTGTTTTTTGGTTATATAAAGTTCGCCAGGAATAAGCTTTAGATTTGAGAACTAGGAGGGTGTAAAAAGCTTCTAAAATGTTGTCGTTTGGGCCGGAAAAGAATAGGGCAAGAATTAACAGACTTTTTAAGGAACTTAATAGAAAGAAGTTATTTTAGATAGTAAACTTTTCAGCCATTGAGTAATGACTGGAGATTTTAAGAACCTCCACAATTTGAGGTTCAAAGAAGTTGTTACACAAATGTAGTGAATGTACAATTTACATTTGTACATATGCATAAATTGTGAATAGTTTAGAGCTGTTTCTACCTTTACTGTAGGGAGAGATCAGGTGTCCTGGTTTATTTTTAATTATTTAGGATTTTTCAGAGGGAGAAGAAAAGATATAAGGTAGAGAAAAAAGATGCAGTGTGAAGATTTGCATTAAAAGCTACTGTACTCCTTTCAAGATCTTGTTTTAATACGTGATAGTTATTCATTCTCATGAAGTGTATAACGGAAAGATATATTTGTATTGTAGCATAGTATGATAGATGTAGAAAAAAAGGCTACAGCTGTGGATGTTTTTTCGTTTTGTGGTTTTCTTTTTTTTAATACTAGCATAAAAAAATGCCTTTTTTTTAAAATGTCATTGGGTAAGAGAACACTTTGCAGAGCTTGTTGCCTGCTTCAGTATTTTATTGACTTTAAATGGCTTATACATGATTTTTGGAGCAACAGCAAAATAAAAGCCTTGTCTAGCAGCGCATTGTACTATAGCATCGTAGCTCTCTGAGTGAAAAATATTGAGTCATCTCACCAGTTGTATGCTTTAGATCCATTGGCCATGATCAACAAAAGCTGAGACAAAACAACATGGTGGACCCAGTGTAAATGGCAGGATGCTTCTGAAAGTCCATCCTTCTGTGGGCACAGATGGCTTAGTTGAGATGAAGGTCAAAGGATTTCTAAGGTTGTCTGACATGGTGGAGCTCTTTCTCTGTAATGCATTTTCAGAAAATAAGGGGGGTGCAATGTTAGGCTAATTTGACCTTCTGGATAATGGAAGGGATAAATTCCCACACAACTTCTCTATTAACACTCCTGAACGAGTGTAAAACATGCATGCTGACATGAATGGAAAAAGGTCTGGAGCTTCGGTAGATCCAAATGCCAGTGCCATTAATAAGATCTGGCATTGTTCTGCTTCCTCCTGGAAGACAGAAGGTTCACTTTGTTGCTAAGACTTTTGCCCAGATTCATAATTTTTTTTCTTCTCTGACGTCTTTCTGATGTTTCGAAGAAACATCTATTTTACAGTAGCATTAGCTGTTCTCTTTGGACATTGCATTAAATCTAATGGAAGACCAAAGTACTTTAAAACCTCTGTCCTCAGTGTAAAATCAAAAAAAGAAAAAACAAACATGTACCTGCACCCTTTTTTTTTGTGCTGGATTGGCACCTCTGATGACTGTAGTGAGAAGAGTGTTCTTCTGGATTGGAAGTAATCTTGAGGGAGGAATTACAGTGTGGGAATCTCCTTCCTATTAGAGTAGTAGGTGAAATAGGTAGAAAGGCCAAGCACCTTGGGGTTCATAAGCCTTGTGATCTTTGCTATATTCTGTTTTAAAAAGAGTGAAAGGAGGTCACTTTCCCCTATAAATATCCTTCAGTGGCAGTGTTAGGATAATTCAAGAGCCCCAGAGTGCTGGATGTGCTATGAGCATGTCTTTCAAATAGGAGTTAGACTTCCAGGGATGTAGGCTTAGGCAGGTGCCGAGCTGCTGGGCTAGAAGCCAGAGCTGTTCTGCATGTGCCCAGAAAGCAGCCTTTCTAAACCAAACAAGGAGATGGATACCTAAAGAACATAAACACATCACAAAATC
Organism: Pluvialis apricaria; assembly: GCA_017639485.1. Taxonomy (NCBI): domain Eukaryota; kingdom Metazoa; phylum Chordata; class Aves; order Charadriiformes; family Charadriidae; genus Pluvialis; species Pluvialis apricaria. The sequence continues at coordinate 47,726,583 of CM030010.1, read as the reverse complement.
AGCAGGTTTTCTAGATAGCAGGTTTGGACCTGAGCACTTAAATTTTCCTAAGGTGACAGGTTGTTTAAGGCTTTCTTTGCACCTGATGTTCTGCCCAAAACACTGTGGCATTTCAGAGCAAAAATACCTATTTGTTTAGCTGGTCAGTCTGTGCACACAGAATGCTGGGATTGCATATAAATAAAGGCTATCATCAAAATGTAAGTTGATCTGACAACCTCTGGAGAGAAGATTTAATAAAGCTAGTATATTTGTTAAGGTAAATAGGGCTTGATCTCTAACCGCATCTTTACTGAGATTAATTTAAAAAAAAAATTAAAGATCCAGTAATTCTACGTTTTATTCATTTCTCTTCCCCTTTTAGTCAGGAACAGGATTGTTATAAAAAATTTACAGTCAGCTGATATTTCCAAATATCTTGTGTATATATGTAATTATTGTCTCTTATTCCTATTGAAAGTAACTATTTGCCTGCCCGTGCTCTGTCATGACATATACAAGGTATCACAAGAGATCCTGAAAGAGGGAGCCATTTCCTGTCCGTTAGGGAGTTTTCCACTAACTCTTTCATCTGTCAGGCCACTTTCAAATATTTTCCAAAGTGTGTAGTACTATCTGTTTCAAAATAGCGCCCAGATACGTTAATTAAAGAAAGACCCTTAAGAAATAGGTGCCCGAGTTGCATTAGTTTAACTACACTGAAGGTCACAGGGGGTAGTTGCCCAGTTCCTGTACTGTTCTTGGCAAGTAACTGTCTCTCACTCTTTTTGCTTGAGGGTTTATATAGTTACATACCTATTTTTATATATAATATATAAAAACATAGGAATGCTTCTATGTCTATATACCAGTCTCTAGCAGTTATTTCTGAATTTACAAAAAAAATTGATAGTTTTGTGAATGTTTTGACCAAAAAGCACAATTATTGTACAAAGCACTGTGAAAAGGCAATTCTGCTTTTGTGGTATATACTAGCATTCAAGTAGAGAAATACTTTGTTATGGGAAAAATGCACAAAATTCAGATGAGAGATTTTACTGAATATAATTCTTAAAGGAAAATAAAGCTGTAACAAGTATTAACACAAGGCACCATTTGATATCCCAATTTAGTCTGTGTGTAGTTTAGCGAAGTGTTACAAACAGGGTGATAAAATGTGTAGAGAACCATTGGAAAAAAAAATTGCTAGTATAGAGCAGTAAGCCGAATATTTAATATACCCACAAGCTGTAAGGATGCACGGTTTGTGTCTTTACTGCCTTTGATGTATATTTGTTGGTATTTAAGTATATTGAAATTGTTTAAATATAAGGAAAAATGCTGAACATTTGCGTATACTCATTGATTCTACCCACTTACTCGTGCAACAAAGAACATTTCCTATATTACCTCTCTTTGAATCTTACCTCTCTCCAAGGAGAAATATTTGCATCTGATTTTAGACCTCTTTTCTGTTAACCTCTGTTAGTGACAGTGTCCCTTCTCTTACTGTCCCAATGGCAGTCCCCATACATGGTGAGGAACCTTCCTCTGTGCCTGTTTCAGACTGATTTCAGCCTTCTTGAAGGCTGGATATGCCGTTCTAGCTGAGATCTCCCTAGTGCCTTGTACACTAGCACTGTGTTCTTTGACTTGGCTGGTACAGTCCCTGCCCAAAATATCCTATTATTTTGTTTGTCTTTCTCACTGTTGTGTTAGATTAGGGCTGAATGGCTAGTTCATAGTCCCCTTGAGTGGTCTGAATTTGTTTTTAGTGAGTCTGCAGTGTAGACATACGTATCTAAGCTGATCGCCCTGGATACCACCAGTAGTCTCAGGAGCCACTGGAGATCAAATTAATGGAATCTAAGGCACGATTCATTTCATCTTAAAGAAGGTGACTAACAGGTCAAATGAATCACATCTTAAAATGCTTATTTCTCTTCTCTGGCTGTAAAAACCCACCTGGTATGTCAAGGGTTAGACATTGCATTTAGACATTGCAGATATCCAAATCAAGACAAAAAAATTGACTTCTTGTGATTCAGAATACTTCCTTTTTTTGCATTTATGTCTTCACATTTTCATTTCTTTTCTACTTCTCAAGTATATTCTTTTAATGTTATATTTTAAATCTCCAAGCATATCTCTCAACTTTGTCTTCAGTACATGGGCAGGCAATGAGTTAAACACAGAACTAACGGGCTAACAATACATCTTTTTATAGTATCTTTCAGCTTTAAAATATATGTATAAAAAAATCTTGTGCTTCTGGGGGTGTCTTCATTTTCAGAAGATTCAGTTACTGATCGTGCAAAATAGGATACTGGGCCTTTTAGTTAAGGATTTCTGGTGTCTTCTGAATTACTGGGAAACAGCTAAAGTTACAAAAGTCAACATCTTGCCAGTTTTTCTTTGACAGCACATGATTAATATCCTCTGCTTAGGCTGGATGACTTTGTTTTGTCTTTACTTTTCAAATTCATCTTCTCAATTGCAGCTTACAAATTTTATTAAGGTCTATAATACATTTTAAATTTAAGTTGAATAAAATCACGTATGGACCTTGTGTTTTCTCTACTTGGCAACCAGGGCATTTATTTACAGAGGGAGAATTCTTTTCATACGACGTGCAGGCAATCCATAGTACATAGCAAATAACATAAAATCCTTAGGCACTTCAGTGCATTATGATTTATATTATCAGCCTATTATTATCATAGTTCTAGAATTATGAGGAGCAAGATTTTTTTTGCATATTCTTTGCAATGCTTTAGTTGATATAGGTGGTTCTGTAGGAACTATAGGATAGTACCTATACCATTTTGTATTGAAGTTGCTGATTTTATCATGTGAAGTTGAAAGGAACAGGAATTAAGTTAGATTTACACTGCTGTAAAAGTAGTAGGCTGTAAGAGCCCTTCCCACTTCCACAGAACAATATTCCAAATAGTGCTCCCACTTACTTTAATAGTGCAGATCAGAACGTGGATGAATCTCCAGTATAAAACAAAGTGAATCAAGACAGGGCTAATGCATCCTTTAACATATGTCAATTTTATGTGTTACGGAGACACACAGAAACACACAGACACCACTCTGCATGAGCCGGTTATCTGTATGTCACTTCTTGTTTATGGTAATGAGTTTGCTTTGGTTTAGTTTGTCAGCTTTACTTCTGTTCATTAAGTTATAGTTTTAATGAGCCCCATGAAGGTTATTAGGAGCTGAAAATGTATGCAGAATAAAGCAGTAAGAAATGATGCATGGGCTGTTTGCTTTCATGACATCTCCAACAACATGAAGGTATAAGATGCTTGTAAAATATTTTGAGATCCTTAGATTAAAACTGACTTAACCTAAATTAAAGCATGTGGATTTTATATATGTGATGACATGTATATGACATATATATATACAGATATATATTGATAGGCAAAGCCCTATGCAAACTGAATATATGACTCAGTTGTGAATATTCAGGCCAGTAATTATATATTATAGGGTTAGTATTCTTGATATAATACATTAAACATATCCCAATGATCAAATGAAACATAGAATAACTGAATTAGATAGGACTATAACTTTTCAATTTCAAGCTGTTATTTTCTCTGCTACCCAAAGTATGTTTCAGTGGTTAACGACAGTGCTGTATTGTATCCACAGTTTATCAAAATGCTAGTGTGGTACAATATATACTGCAAAGAGCTACACTTGAAGTATTGCTAGTCAGTCCCAAAAAAATGAGTCGGGGTCCTTTCTCTTCTCTCTGTTACCTTCTCCTTATCTCCAAATCCACGTCCACCACTTAATCACTGCTGCTGCAGTAGTAGAAGGTAGTATTGGCTCCAGCGGGTCTTTCACTTCATTCTTCTGCTGTTCTGATCCCTGATTTCCATACAAGTCACTGAGAGAACTTCTGTGAGAAGATTCACATTAATCATCCAGTAAGCTTAAATATCTGAAAAGAAGGAGTTCCACCTTCCTGTTCTTCCTCTCCAAGGTCTAACAGTTGCATACAAAAATGACCTCAATTCAGGAGCCTGCCTTGGTTACAATTACAAGAGCCTTCTGCGTGACTTGAGCTAGCTAATTAAAATTCTCATTAAAGTCTGAGCCATTGAAGCAAAGAGCCAATATATCATTTCTCTCCACTTTACAGTTTATATATTTTCAGCATCTAATAGCCTTCATAGGGATCATTGCATTCATTCATAAGGCTGTAAGTAGTTATATTCTGGCCCATATTTCCAAAAATGTCCCTTTTATTTGGCATAATTGCAATGTTCTGGACTCATAAAGCCCATCCAACGAAGTCCTCAGTGTACATGCACTGGTGGTTTCTCTTCAGTTAGTTAGTTAAGATGTAAATTTTCCAGTCACTGAAGATACCTGCTTTTGACTGTTTAGCCCTGGCTTCCAGTGCATGCGTTCGCAGGATTCTTCTCTGATGTCTCAAAAGTTGTAAGGCTCCTTATATTGTGCCAGGTTAGGAACATGGGGCTCTTCCTTGCCTATATTGCTCTTTGAGGGGCACCATTTCTTCCAGACATCTCAGCACAAAACCTGTTTTTGTCTGGGGTTGACAAGGTATTGCATACTTGAAAACAGCTACCCCTAAGTTTTTATATTAAACAGATAAAAATTAAGCACACGTATATACAAATATATGTTGTTTGGTGTTGTGTGTATCAGTGTGGGAGGAGATGTAGTCTAGAGAACTGTATATAAATGCATCTCCATGAAGAGTGTAATCAGAGGAACAATTTCTTATTTTTAGATGCTAACTCAAGTTAAATAGTGGAAATTATTTCTTTTGTCCCCTTTCACCTCCATGGACTTCCAACCATATCTGCACACAGAACTGTAACACAGTTGTAGTGAGAAAGGAATGTGATTCACACAGAAAACAGCTGTAAATCTTCAGTTTAGACTTATTAGTGCTGCCCCTAACCACTCTGATGGACAACACTTCATTAATATGCATAGATGCCCCTCAGAGAATAGTGACCTCCAAACTAAAGAAAAACTGGTCTGACTTCAGCTATATCTTACTGTCCTTTTTATTTTTAATATGTTTGTATGCTTAATGGCTTAACGAGTGGATTGGAAGGTGTAGTGAAGCTGAAGCTGGTTTTTAATCAAATATTTTCACTTCTTTTCAGTATACATCTGCTCTGACCTATGATGCTGTTCAAGTGATGACAGAAGCTTTCCGTAATTTGCGGAAACAGAGGATTGAGATCTCCAGAAGAGGAAATGCTGGAGATTGTCTTGCAAATCCAGCTGTACCCTGGGGTCATGGTGTAGAAATAGAAAGGGCATTGAAACAGGTAGCTTCCCTGGAGCGAATGCTGGGATGAGTGCATGTGTGAAATTCTCTATAAATACTTGAAAAGAACCTTCCAGTCTTCTAACCTGCCTGGATCTTGCTGGGAGTAATGTGGAAGTGAACTCCTCAGGAACGCGTCTCATACTAAGATAATATATTGCATATGGAAAAGAGTCTAAACTAAATGTTTTTAAAATATCAGTAATCATTTGTGGAAACACAAAATGCATTTTCTAAAAAGAAACAAACATAATTCTTCTACCACTTTCATCTTCGTCTATATAGGTTCAGGTGGAAGGTCTGACAGGCAATATAAAGTTTGATCAGAATGGAAAGAGAATCAATTTTACAATAAACATCATGGAACTCAAAAGTACTGGTCCTCGGAAGGTAATTTGAATTGTCTTACAGTGTCTTTAAAGGTTTTACCATGCTAAGCAACGGATTAAGGTAGGTAATGAAACGCTATAGATTAATTAAAGTATGAATTGTGGTAATATTTATTCATAAGTGTATCTACAATGGTCTTGCAGAACAGTAAAAATATGTATTATTTCTTTCTAACAAATATGAGTTATTTCTGGTAAGTACTACATAAGAGTATTTTCCTTTCAGTTTGGTGGATTAAGCTTCTTGCTTTCTGATCTGAATTGCTAAATGTGAGCCAGTATTCGGGGAAATATGCTTCTGAATGACAAATGGCAAATACAGCTTTTCAGTGGTGTTTCTTTAAATGTGATTATCTTTCTGCTCTAATTCCAAACCTTTCAGGAAAATCCAGTTTCTCGTATCTTCCTAATCTGGAGTATTTCATAACCCTTTCGATCCTACAGTGTGTGATGTTGATACTAAAAGCTGTTAAAACATGAATGAAAATGGTATACCTGTATTAGACAAATTAATTTGAACAAATGTCGTTAGTTCAATATCTTTGCTGTTTGTTATAGTCTTTAACTACATAAATGGAAATATTTACACTGGTAAATCCATAGCTAAAACAGTTCTCTGAGCATAAATCAAGGGCATAGTAATAACATGCTTTACCTTTTCTATGAAAGTTCATATTCACTGGTGTCTGTGCATCCTGTAAACTCTCTTTAGATTGGATATTGGAGTGAAGTGGACAAAATGGTTGTGAATCCTCTTGATGGCCCTCTTGGAAATGAATCTTCAGGACTAGAGAATAAGACTATTATTGTCACCACTATTTTGGTAATTAACCTCGTATTTTGTCAAAAGGCAGTCTGTCCTACAGTGATTTGTTTCTCGTCATTATGTTAGTTTAAATATACTGTCTTTTTATTATTTGAGGTTGTGACCTGTTACTTATTATGATACATAAATAAAATCTGGAAATTAAGGAAATGTATGTGATTCAGTATTCAGTTTTGTTCTGTAGAAGAGAAATGGTTATTGACTGAATATCCTAGAAAGTTAAAAGTTTTAGATCTGAAAATGAAAATTAAATACCTGCTTTTAAAGGAGAGGAACTCATCTGAGAGGCAGAACCATAGCATTAGATTTAGACAGACAGCAGAGAGACTTGCTCTTATGCTTCAGAATTGTAGATGCTCTAGGTTGGTGAAGTGCAAAATAAAACATGAGAAGTTGTATTCTAGTTGTCTAGAAAATAACGTTATGTACTGTCGTAGAACAGCATTTTTCTATAAGTTACACAGCTTCTTTATCAGTTTGAACAAGTCACAGACTAGCATAGGTATTTCAGTGGATGCAGGAATAGTTCGGTAACAACTGAGCAAAGAAGAGGTACATTACTTTAATATGACTTGTGACTCATCACCAGTTTTGCTGATGATAGAACTTTACTGCATATTTATAGATATCTTACCTATTGTTTGTGTAGTAATTCAATAAAGATACAGCCTGGAGAGCCTGAAGTGTTTTCCCAGGGAGGGATGTGGTTGTGAAATAGGAAGGAATTTTCTTGTATTAAGACAGCAACAAAAGCAACTAAATACCTTTGCCTTCTTCCATCCAAACTGTGTGAGAGAAAGAAACTGATTTTGGAACTTACTTTTTCTTCTCTGAATGCCTAACTCCTGTTAACATTCATGGTCATTATTAACATACTTCTGGGAATCACTATACCTGTAAGTATTGTTATCTATGTATGACTGTGGAGAATGCAGCTTTTAAATTTGTTAAGGACATATCACATTAATAATTTAACATATACATGGCATGTATGATTCAGATGTTATCTTCTCTCTTTTTTTCACATGTAAAAGGAAACATACTAATTTGTGAAGTGCACAACTGATACATCTGTCTCTTTACCAAGTAGCTAAGGCAAGTTCTTTCTGTGCAGGAGTCCCCATACGTCATGATGAAGAAAAATCATGAAATGCTTGAAGGAAATGATCGATATGAGGGCTATTGTGTGGACTTAGCTACAGAAATTGCTAAGCACTGTGGATTCAAATACAAGCTCACAATTGTTGGGGATGGCAAGTATGGGGCGAGGGATGCAGACACGAAAATCTGGAATGGGATGGTTGGAGAACTTGTTTATGGGGTAAGAAAATCTTTTCTAATAAAGCCATTAAAGATGACTGATGGAAGCAGTGGGATTTGGTTTCATTTTCTCTGTAGAGTAGAGGAAAATTATTGAATACCTTTGATAAAGAATTAGTAACTTGTATTGGCATGAAAAATTTTGAAAGTAAAAGATGGAATTAGATTTTAAATGCAAATGAAGTTGGAGGGAAGTGAGTGTGCATTTCATCCTTCTGACCAGGTGAAAGGCAATGTACTTTACTAACACTTTTAAATGTGGTATACTTTTAAAAGGGCATGTGTAAAAAGGGAAGCATGGAATATGCCAACCATATGGTTATATGCATTTCAGTAAGAAGAGTTTCAACTAAAAATTCCTGAAATTCTCCGTAGGATGTTCTTGGTGAAACAAATGTTGGAGGTGTTTCTGCTGTCCTATTTTCTATTTGTGAAATGCAATAGAAACTAAATCATTCTTTGCTCTGATCATTGTATTAGCTGTTACTTGCTTTTTTTCTTCCTTTACAGAAAGCCGATATTGCAATCGCTCCGTTAACTATAACATTGGTGAGAGAAGAAGTGATTGACTTCTCAAAGCCCTTTATGAGCCTGGGAATATCAATAATGATCAAGAAGCCTCAGAAGTCCAAGCCAGGAGTGTTTTCATTTCTTGATCCATTAGCATATGAAATCTGGATGTGCATTGTTTTTGCCTACATTGGGGTCAGTGTAGTTTTATTCCTGGTCAGCAGATTTAGCCCATATGAGTGGCACACTGAGGAATTTGAAGATGGAAGAGAAACGCAAACTAATGAATCAACTAATGAATTTGGGATATTTAATAGTCTCTGGTTTTCCCTGGGTGCCTTTATGCAGCAAGGATGCGATATTTCGCCAAGGTTGGTTACTCGCCCATTTCAACTTTGTGCGTTTTTGGTCTCAGCCATCTCAGCCAGAGGAGGTTCATGGTGCATGTATTTTCACTCTCAAAAAGAAATTAATTGCTATGATTTTTCCCTCCCTAAAATCACAGAAGTCCTTGAAATAAAAGCAGTTGTCCTTGACATAGGGTCAAGATGTATTTGATCGATATTGTCTCAACATCGATCGTAAGTTTGCCAAGTGAAGTTATATACACCATGCAGAGACTATAAAATGCATAAGGTTCAAGTCATTCCATGCCTTCTTGGAGGGGTACCGTGTTTTTGCTGCATATTCCCATTTTACAGTTGACAGTGCATATGGTTCACAACAACTGTAATGGGAAAAAAGGGTAACATACTAGTCACGAACGACACAGGCAGCACTTTTCCTCTAAAACTCACTACATATCATAACACAGTTATTAACGTGCTGTTTTTTTACAGGAGAGCATTGAACTGAAATAAAAGTCGTGTGATGGCTCTAACATAATGTGAATAGCTGTAAAACACTTCTGGTTTTCCATGGCCTAGTTTTAGAAAAGTCGCAAAGGAAAACGCTAAAATGGATATGAAGGTCCAGTTTATAAATGCTTAATTCCTCGTGGATTTTCACCTACTTTATTAGGGACAACTGTAAAGCACTTACGTTAATTCCTTTGCAGCTCATTAAATATTCTATTTCCCTGGTGCCCAAGTGGTTCTAGCCTTGATTCAGCAAAGTGGTAGGTAGGTAAATAACTACTTGCTGCTTGAAGGAACTATAGTAACAAGTGAAATAGGGCAACTGGGTTTAAGGAAATCAAATCAGAAGACCTACCTAATTATACTAGGCAATTTAGCTTGCTTCTAAACATCCTAAAGTAAGACAGGGAACAGGTCAATTTCTAATGAGTCTAGCAGTTAGTGTGCAAAATAAATCACATGAAGGGACCATTTCTTAGATATGTCATGCATCCCAAAAGGCAACAGCAGGTTTTCAAGTTGTTCTGCTGCAGAAATAGCAGAGCATTTATTGTGTGAGAACTTTAGCAATTCTGTGTAAAGGCTGGGATATCACAGGGATATGTGTCAAACTTTATGATGAAAGGTGCAATGGATTTGTCATATAACACAATGAGAGTTGTATACAAGAAACAAGACAGTGAAGAGAGAGCAAATTGTTTCAGGTCATGAGAAGCTGTGTTAATTTCAGTCCTGTGAGATTTTTGTATCAATTACACGCTTCACAGGTTTAGTTGTCTGCAAAGTCCCCTATTAGCTACAAAATTATTTTTATTGAATCAAGGCCATAGTAGAATAATGATCTTTTTTTATTATTATTATTATTATTTTACTGGCTATTAAAGCATGACAGTTGTTGTGCACAGTTTAATAACTTTTCAGAGGTGATGTAAGAATAGTGCTAGTAAATGGTCATCATAAAAAGGTGCATGAAACTTGAATCGTTTTGGAGATTCAAGATTTAGTTTCAGTGAAGTGTTTAACAGCACTTTATTTCATTGCAAACATTTTTGAGGAAAGCGATTAGTTTGTGTATTATCTGTTTATTATAAAAATAGGCAAGGGCTGAAAACACCTCCGTTATTTTTGTTCTTGCACTAAAACTATTGCTATAGAATTTGAACTCCCCACAAATGAATCAGAGTAGATACGAAAACTAGTATCTTCAGGCATCAGCAAAATATCTTTGTGAAGTTAAATTTTGCACTGTTGCCACTATCATTTCTCTAATAAAAATGACAACCACTGTAAGAATTTTAGAGTAGACGAATGACTAGGGCTTCCTGACTTTGAAATAGAAGGTGGTGCTGAGTAAGACTGGACCACCTGGAAACTGGTCTGCAATAGCAATCTCCGTGTTGCCATCAAGGGTAGCACAGAAACAATAGAGTTGAATAGAATAGAATAATCTATTATAAGATAATGATAACATACCGCAAAGTTATCCTCATCTTTTTGGGGATGTGAATGTACCCTCACTACTGCCATATAATACCTTTGTAAGTATGAAATGTGGCACAAAAATTTAGGTAGGTGTGCACAGAAATTGTTATTTTAGTATTTAATGATCTGATGAATGAGGTGCTTGTAAAGTGTTGGTTCACACTAGCATATAATTATCAATCCTTAGAAACTTTTTGAAATGTATATAAAAAAAGAAATGACTTATTTAACTGGGACAGACCTTATGGGAAAATTTTGAATGCAAGTGACACCCAGAAAAATTTTACTTGTAAAATGACATGTGGGAGCATAATGTCTGAATTGGCATTGAGCTTACTCTTTTTTTACAAAGTTGGTGGCAGCTTTGCTGGCAGATCATGGGCTTTTGAAGATTATTATAATTTATAGAAGGTGTCATCACAATATAAAGTGCCATAAAATCAGCAGTTATTGAATATACATTTTCAGAGATTTTACTTTGCAAATATATATTTAGCATATAATTAAATCTTTTAATTGTAGAATTATTTTTTATTCAGATGACCCCCATGTCAAAATAAGTACATAATACTGTTTCAAAGGTGACAGAAAGCATGTTTGCAGAATACATCTCAATTTAGAAGGAACTTGTTATAATTTCTTTTCTATGGTCCTTTTAATAACATATTCCGGACCTTATCTGACTGGATTTTCATGTAGTAGAGTGAATTAGTGAGTCTCTTGTGACATGGAATCTTTTTTCATCTTTTAATATCTGAATTATCACAGAGATTTTATACAGTAGCACTTAGTAAAAATAATTTGTCCAGAATTGGTTCTATTTATTTTTGTTCCCAGTTTAATAAATCAACTTTACATAACTATCATGTTTAAATGTATCTGTATATCTATATGTCTATACAAATATTTTGTCAGAACTAGTTTGAAGTCTCATTCACAATACAGTAGTCTGGGTGAGTGATCTGTAATTTGTTTACTTAATAGATAGAGGAGGCACATCAAGACATACCTAAGCTACTGCAACGTCTTAGTACTAGACTTTCAACTACATGCACATTTCTGCCAAATAATTAAGCATATCTCCAAACATTATGTATTGCTTCCTATAATGTCTTGTTTGGAAACAAACTAGTAAGTAATTTCAAAGTTTAAAGGATCATAAAAAACATGTCAAGTTTGACGATAATGGCAATATCAATATTTCTCTTCTATTAGTTTTCTAGTATTGAAGATGATTGAATTTCTATAGTTGTGTGCTCTATACTGTTTTATATTTTCTTGAGTTCTCTTTTCTTCTCTCTTCTTGAGCAGGAGATGCAAAACAAAGATCCATAAGAGCCCACCTGCTGCAGTTAAAAACTTCAGATTATTATTGATTAGAAATATACTTTCTTCACCATTTTTCTGTATTATCACTGATTGTTTCATGTTCAGTCCTCTGTTCGTTAAATGCTTGTATCTTTCAAAAGTTGTGTGCACTTTTTAGTTTATGGATATTCCCTGGGCCAGTTTTTATTGCAAATAATACTATTTGTTTCTCAGTATAGATTGTCCACAGCAGCATAAGCCATCGTTTTGTGGAAAACAGTCTTTGTCTGAACGTCTTAGGAAAATAAGCAAGCTAAAGGCACTTAATTTTTAAGGGCATACCAGTTTATTTGAAAGTGCTTTTTCACTGATTTTGTTTGATCCTCTTCATAATGTCACACAGATTCACTTCAGAGGGAACGACAAGCTTATGTGTTAAATATAGCACATTACGATGGGAGCAGTTTCCTTTCAGGGTGTTCAGAACTTTGAAGAACTGGATCACTAAATTTTCCCTAAAGTAAACTCTGGAGTCCTGATTTCGACAAAGTCCAGGGGATGTAGTGGTGTATGCCTTGATTTCCCATCTGTTTATTATGTAGAGCTGAGCCATGAGATAGCCTGAAATGCTTCCCTGTAATATAATGCATCATTTGCATAAAAGTGATAACATGTGTTCCTTTTTAGGACTTTCATTTCACTTTACAAATCCATTTCATACTTGTTATTAGATCCCTGTCTGGGCGCATTGTTGGAGGTGTGTGGTGGTTCTTTACCCTCATCATAATCTCATCCTACACGGCTAACTTAGCTGCCTTCCTGACGGTTGAGAGGATGGTGTCTCCCATTGAAAGTGCAGAGGATCTTTCCAAGCAAACAGAAATTGCTTACGGGACATTAGATTCTGGCTCCACTAAAGAGTTTTTTAGGGTAAGAATTTCTGCTTTTTAGATTTCTGTTTCGTTTTAAATAGGTCTTCACTCATGTAAATGTGTTTTCCCTAGGCTTTATAACAGGTTGCTATAAAAATGTGATATGTGCAGCCTGACTTGCAAGTATAAGTGTTTTTGTTTATTCATTATCATTACATTTTATTATCTGTATATAAATCTAAGGGTCATGTTATGAATATGCAAAGCAAAAGTGACTACAAGGAATTACCTAAAAAATATTCCACCGTAAAGTAAAAAACAAGGTATGTTCAGGCAAGGGAGTTGATGTCGTTCATCTAAGCTGTAAGACAGGAGGTAACAATTATAAACAAGGCTATTTAATAGCTGCATTATATTTTAGGTAGCCTCACAGTGAATAGGGAACATTGGAAGGTGCACGGTCATGTTCTAATAAGTATTTCACATGATTTTTCAAGCTTGCAGATGGGGAATGGGATACAACCTTGTTGGCTGCTGTAGTAAATCCATGCCTGCTTTTGAAAACGGTTACTATTTGTATTTGCATTACAGTAATGCCTTGGAAGCCTGTCAGTCCTCACCTTCTACCTCTGTGTATTTCGGTTTAAAAAATGCATGAAACTTCCAATGTGTGAGTCTCAGGCTGCCCTTGAGACACCAGCTAACATGGTGAAATCCATCCGGCAAAGCAGTGAGACAGTAAGGCTGCTGGGAAAACCACTGTGACTGTTTTGCCTTGTCTGTGCGCTCTGTGTGTCTCTCCCTGTAAGACGGAAGTGGATCTGAAGTGCTACAAATACAAAAAAACTGTTGTTTTCATGGTTTTTTCAATGGATGATGATAGTGTTAGGTTTAAACAAAGTGTATTTTAAAATAGTTATAAATATTCCATTTACATTTCAAACTAACCTGCCATGAAAGTGAAAAGTAACAAGTTCTCACAAATCTTTTATATGTACTGTATAGTTAGAGCAGTAACTGCTAGATTATGGTTTTCACTAAAGTAATTCATACGTAACTGGTAACATACTAAATAGGAACCATACGTGTTTCAACTGTAGAAATGCATTATTTTCTGATTTTGATGATAGGTCCAGTAATAAAACCTGCTGCTGATTGCACTCCTGTTGGCTAAACCAAAACTAACATCAGGTGTGTAAGCTAGTAAAAATGAGATGGGGTTTGTGCTAAGAGTGTTTCGAACCATTTAGAAGCATACAAGCACGTGTTTCTGGTTTTGTGAGCATAAACCTTTTATATCATGGCTATACTGGGGATTGAATGTGAACTAACAGTGGGTCAGGTCAGTTCTTTTGACTAGTTTCTCTAAAGATTTTTAGGCTTTCCTTTAAAACAAAAAGTGTTTGTATGTGCATGCATCAGTATTTAGTTTTTCTTCTCCTAGCATACATACACATCTTTCCAATTACGGTTTTACACAACTAGTATTTCTGGTGATTATCTGAGCATTAATAACTTACTTTTGTAACAATCGGGTAGAGTCTTTGTGAGGGCATATTCTTCAACTTTTGTTACGTTAGCTTTGGCTCTGCGCAAGCAAGGCTATAATGATCTCTGGAAATTTCTTCTCAGTAATTTCTGTCACAAACAAGTTGGTGCATTATATGTAATTCTTATGGTTTGAAGAACCCACAACAATTTATTGTCATTGAGACAAGTACTCTCTCACCCAACGGCCCCTCCCCAACTGGGAAGGGGAATCAGAAAAAAAAAACAAGGAAACCTGATGGTTGAAATGCAAACAGTTTTAATAGAATAAGACTAGGTAATTAACATTAATAACACTAAAGAACCAATATTGATCCCGATGCCAATGTAAAATACACAAGGATTTTGCTCAGCCAACTAAGTAGGAAGCTGTACCCTCCCACCCAGCAGTAGGCCACAAGTGTCGGACACTGCGAGCACTAAGGCCTTGGGAGGAAGGGAAGGCCTCAGGGGTCCGGCACCAGGGCAAGAAATTCTCAGGATGGCAGCCATCAAGGGAGAGAGAGAACTTCTCAGCAAACTTTCTAATTTATATTGAATGTGACATTCATGGTATGAAATAACCCCATTGGCCACCTTGGGTCAAGTGCCCAGGTCTCGCTCCACCTCGTCCCTGCACCTGTCAAGCTTGAAAACACTGAGACCTTGAAGGCCACGTTCCAGAGCTGGCTATAAAGTAAATGTTTCACAAATTTGGATGCTAGAGTGTTCTAAAAGTGCAGTTATCCCAGGCATTAGAAGAAAAATCAGTCCTGTGTCGCTCAAACCAGAACAGTAATGCAACTTCTTAGCCTGATGGCTCTATTTGCTAAAAATCACTTAAACTTGCCCGGTTATTTTTCAAGAAAAACAGCAATTTCTTTCTAGAAGACCCGAAACTCAAGCTTTAAGAATGAAACAGTCTTTGTTGAAGGCAATGTGAAAGCAGTCTCTAGCACTAAAGAGACTAAAATTTCCCCCAGAGTATTTCTGTATGGTGACTGGATTGGAGTGGACGTGTGATTTTTATATGACCTGAAATTAGGACTCAAATTCTTTCAACAGCTGGAAAAAACTTGAGTATTTTGAAAAATACTAGCACAAAGCTAAAATGGACTTGCTTTTTCTCTGTCACTGTCATATATTAAAAGAAACATTCAGGGTTTTTTTCCACAGTCTGTTTTCTCTTGAAGAAGTGGCATTATTTGCAAGTTTGTTTTCTATTGATGGAGCATGTACTGGACCTAAATCTTCACTAGTAGAGCCCCAATTCCTGAAACGGCACAAAATTAGGCATTGTTGTATACTGGGGATGAGAACAGTAAACTGAATTTTCTTTGCTATTAAAACATGTTTTCGATAATACTTCACACAAGTGAAAAAGAAGTGTTTCTCAGCATTTTCCAAAAAGGAATTCTCAGCAATGAGCTAGATAGTGGAAGTTAGCTGAAAAGCCCTATTCTGAATGTATGTATGCAATGTTAATTGAAAGAGGTGAGTTCAAGTCTTTGTCCAGGTTCTGTGACTGCCTAAATGACAAGAACTTGTTGAGCTGTTACACTAGCATGGGTATGTGAGGGTTGTCACATTAGCTTGTTCTCTGTTTTCTTTTAGGGCTCTAGTCTTTCAGCCACCTATGGTAGGTACATGCTAGTTCATGTCTGCAATGGCTGTGGCTGGCTCCAGTGGCTGTCATGGTGAACAGAGTAATCCAGATACAGGTTAGAAAAACGCAGGTGGGGGAGAGATGGTGGCTCACCACGCACCCTACAGACAGTACAGGAGTAGGTGTACAAGCTAGTCCATGTCACTTGACTTGGAGGTAACAGCCTTGGCACTCATGACAAAAGATGCACTTTCCCCTATTTTAGGTACATAATCCCTAGTTTTAAAGGTAGTACAGACTAGTAGGGAATATTCTTGCCAACAGTGAGTATAGCATCACTTGGCACTGAATCAAGAAACATAACTGAGAAAAATGGATGAAAAGGCATTGTACTCTGGTGTTCCTAGTGCTGATTTAGGATGAGAAGCAGAAGCTTGGTACATCCTGCGAAGAAAATATCAGTGCAGAAATAATGGATTTAGCAGTATTTTAAAAAGAACAAAGAAAAAGGTAATGACGGGGCTTTGCTGAGCAATAAACATCAGCAGGAAACTATTACTTCTTAGTAATAATGTTATAGATACACAGTTTTTCTTCAATGGCAGATCCGTCAGGTCTCTTGATTATATATTTATAAATACCAAAATGTGTCGTAGTTCTCAGGAGATCTCATAGTTGCTACTAGGAAAACTGCGAGTACGATCAAAGTCTTCAGAGTTCTGTTCCACTGATTTGGGGTCCTTACCACTTCTGATACTTACTAGGGCCTCTGTCTTAGGTATAATGCTTTTAGAGTTCTTAGTGCAACTGCAAGCCGAAACAAAGATATACAGTACATTGCTGTAGCATTTTCTTTGGGGTTTGCAACCTGAAGTAATAGGCAAAACATCAAAGAACATGTGTGTGGCTGTGGTTTTCCAGAAGTGCGTTGTTTTTCTCAAATCAGTAGTGGATTGTAGTGGTGAGAATGTGAATAGGACTGCAAGCACAGCTCAGAAGATCCAGGAGTCATTTCAGTTGATCTTGTACAGGTGCATCATCTCTGTAATTGTCAGATCACAGATACTACTTGATGGAGCGGTAAATGGTGGGGCAATGGAATTTCATCACTCGGGTACGTACTATTGACACTATCCACAGTCACACAGTATTTTTACCTTCAGTGAGTTCTCAGCAGCTGCTGTAAATGCCGTTGATGTATGCATTAGCCAAGGCACATAGTTGAACTTTGAAGGGGGAAAAAAAGTCACTAACCCAAGAAGACAGACTACTGCTCACCTCGCACTGCAGAAATTAATTTTAAAGTATTGTCTATATGTGTTAACTCCTGAAGTTGCCTTGCTTGCTATCATGGACTACACTGGAAAGCACTGGAAGAAAGAAACAAGGTACAACTGTGTAAGTATGCAAGCTTAACATTCACTAGAACATTTACATGCTTTCCACCTGCTTGAAGACATATGGAAAATCAATATCAAAGTGATACAAAGAGAACAAAAGCTAATTATTTTTAAGCTTTCATCATGTTTTTGCTGTATGCCTAGCTCTATTCATCAAAAATGTACAAACCTGATAGACAAATGAAATCAATCATGCTACCTTTTTTTCCTCTTAAAGGTGAATTGTAACTAGTCCCATGTGTGAGGTAAGAAGGCATCTCAAAAATTGACATGCAGAGCAATAATTAGACTAATTTACTTCCTCTCTGTCTGCATTAGTTTTTATTTAAAATCTTTTTATCTGTACCTGGTTTTGAACCAACAGTGTGACATGGACAGACCAATCTGTTTCGTTCTAACTGTTTTGGGTGCCTTTAAGAGTAGGTCTTCTGCCAAAGTGAAAGCAAGCAGAACTGCTCCATAACAAACAAGTATTCTTTATCTTTCACTGAAAAGACTATGCAAGAGTTCCTTATTCTTGCTTAAGAAGCAAGAGTTCCAGAATAAAAAGTTGGGCATGGGAAAAATGCTGGAAGGATGGTAATCCTTGCTATCTTACAAAGCAGTCCTCTTCCATAGTGAAGAGCCAGCAACAAACATAAGAAGTGCTGACAAGACCCCTTGAGTCATTTCTCTTGCAAAAGTGTTGTCTCTTGGGAGGCAATGAAAATTTGCCCTGAAGATTTGTATTACTGTCTTTTCTGAGGATCTTCAACACCTTCCTGTGCCTCTAGATTTATGAGTTCTTTGAAATATACTTTGAAATATTTTTTTAACTTATAAAGGTATTTAAATTGATGATTGCATTACAAGACGTTATGCAAAAAGGGAGAAAGTATAAAGCAGTCTATGAGCCTCAATCTGTCTTTTTGCTCATCAAGACATTCAAGCTTCTATTAAACCCCACAGGAAATCTCTAAGACCAGTGAGAAGAGAAGAAACACTCTGATTTTTTAAATGGAATTGAGGCAAAAAGTTATGAATCATACTTCAGCCTCAACTTTTGAAGTTTGAGATGTAGAAGAATTATAGAATATATGTTTCCAGAGTTAAATTTTGACTAGCTCCACAGAAGCCTTTGAGAGGCAAAGGAGACGAAAGACTCGGTTATGAAATCTTCTGTAAGTTTTATCACGGACTCCGTTCCTTAAGAGGCAAAAGCTATAGGACTGGCATTTCATGAATCTGTGAAGGAGATATGATTAGAGAGTATGGGTTTTGCTTTTGTAAGTTTGACAGAAAAAAAAAAGTGCATAGCTGAAATACTGATGAGAGGTAGATCTGAGCACTGAGATAATGGACAGACTACCCTTTGCATCCAGTAGCACATTAGTGAAGTTATGGTTATATTTTTTTGTGGTGTAGAGGGTTCAAGTGATTAATTTTCAGTTTTTTCTTGTTTTTTGAGGCCCTTGAATCTGGGCAACACACAATAGAATTGATTTAGGCCATTGTGAAAGTCATTTTAAGAGAAAGAATGGAGTAATCAATACTTCCTTTTTTCCCTCAAAGCATCTCTCTGTATTTTTCCAGATTTCATTTTTTTTCTCTCATCACGTTACCCCAAATCCAAATGTCTTTTGCAGACACTTCAGTGAGCCTAGTGACCAAAACACTGTGGTGCTTCAGAAACCTTGTTACATATAGTACTCAGTAAGCTTATTTTCAAATTAGTACTTGCATAATATTTATTAAAAATAAAATATATTCCTTTCTAATAGAATTTTCCTTCCTTCTTTCTAAAGACAGATTGTGTCTGAAGAACACATAGTGTTCCCTGATCTTCTAGTTCAAATTTTCATCAAGTTTTCGTAGATGTTCTAATCAAGTATGCTGTGTAGTAGGTAATTTTGTGCTTGGCAAAAGTAAATTTGTAGCAGTATAGTTTGAAGATTCTTCAGTGTTGTGTAATTTATTTTATAAATTGATACACTCTAAAATATGTATAAATCAGTATAAGTTCTGTTTGCACAACTCTTGCGGACAGATCTTTCCATAACACCACACTTGTTATGGTTAGAGACGTTCTTTTATTTTCCAGCCTAAAAGTATTTACAACTAGTTTATCCTCAATTATCACAGTACATTAATAATTACAATGTAGATTTTTTTGTTCTCTGTGTTTAATTTCCTGATGCATTAATACAGAGCACATATGGGTTTTTTTCTGAGCTTTCATCTCTATCAACAAAGCTATATTTATTCTTGATTTCCAAGCAAGGCATTTTGGTCTCTGGTCGTCTCATAGATCTTCTGTGTGTGTGTGTGGTAGTTTGAATTTATTGTTCCTGAATGTGGATGAGCAGAGGTGTACGTTGAATGCCATCTGAGATCTCAGCAATGCTTTGTACAAAGGCATTAATATTTCTCTGTCTTGTCTGGAAATAACTTTCTCCCAATTGTAGCACATTGTTTTCTGGTAATTGTCTTGATCATAGTGATAGATTTGCATTTCTTTTCTCCTGTTTTTATCAACTGAAGGTCTTCAATTTTATTGCAGATTTTCTTATTGGTCCCAAAGTGCATTACCATGCTTTTGAACTGGGAAGTTTAATTTCATTTCTATCATTCTAGTGCTCAGAATTTTCCACTTCTCATGTATAACAAATAAATAAATTCCCATTGTCTGGCTTCATGTGTTTTGATATCCCAATTTCCTTTCTTATCAAAAACAAAGCTAAAGTCTACATTTAGATTATGGTGCTATGTGTAGATTGTTCTCTGCATTCTTCCCACCGCACAGCAAATATACTTTCCTTTCTCCCATTCTTTTTTCACTCGCGAGGTTCGAAAACCTGCTGCTCTGTGCTGTTTTTTTCAGTTCAGTTTATATGACATACAGTTTCCTTTATATTACCAGGTTTCCCCTGATCAAATCAAGATCCTATTTACAAATCTACATTTGTATTACAGTGATGTAGCAAAGCTGTAATAGTATATTCTGCAGCATGACTAGTACAGCTGTCCCTCCTCTATCAGTAGGTTTATTATAGTAACGTTAGTTCTGCGAATGGACCGTAGATTTTCCTTGTGACCAGCACTTCAAAAAAACAGATGGATTTAGGTCATCATTGTGGAAATTAGTTTGTGTGACATTTATCTGAGTTTTTCATGCAATGAGATTGAAATGGTTGGCTTTGATTTTGTGAATATGCTGAATGATGGGGAGGAGTTTTGATTCTCTTGAAACTGAAATTAATCAGTCTCAGAGGAGGACTTATTTCAGCAAGTATTTTAAAAGCCCTTAAATGGTCTTGAAACTTTATCTCTTCATAAGACAAGCCTTCTTGAACGCTTAACTCTTTAACATGAAGAATATGGTGACCAGATAAGGTCCTTTTCTTGCACATTCTTGGAGAAAATTACTTTAAGTAGGCTTTTGAGGAATAAGTTCTTGAGGTAGAATGTTTTACAATTTTTATTAATAAAACCAAATTTATTAAAGAAATTTTAAGTAGCTCAGCTAAGGAGTGGAAACTGGAAAGCCATAAAACTGCATCTTAAGAACTTGTAACTAATTTTTACCAGTATTGAATAAAATTATCAATATATTACAAAATTTAGATCTTCCATCTATTTGAACTTTCATTCACCTTAAGTATTCGCCCAGTATAAACAAGGTTAAGTATTTTAAAGTACTTAATCTTGTGCTAAGTAAAGAGGCTGAAAAACTAGTTTTTTTCTTTTGTGTGGTTTTTTTGGTTGTATCAAGAATTGGTTTACTGTGTAAATTGGCAAGACTACACATTTGTTGTTGCACTTGCTAGCTACTGGTTACAATACCAGTTCCTGTCCTTTTATTCAGTGCGGAAGGTTAACAAGATGATTACACAAAGCATATTTTAGAATTAAAGTTCTGCTCCCACAGTACAAGATCATCATCTAGTAGAATGTTAGTTGTCTGAGGAGCTATTTCTGTCAATGACATGCTAATTACAGCACCCCAATTTTCAGAATAGGTCTTTGAATGACAAAATGGAAAAGTTATCTGATGACCCACAAAATACAGTTAATTAATTTCATAAAGCTTTGCATAATTTAATTTCCTAATGAGTTTCTTAATGAAGGCAGTATTTTACATTTAAATGGGATGTGTACTTTGTAATAATAATAATTTTCATAGTCAAAATGCCCAGTGGTGACATGATACTATAAAAAAAAAAGTGTTGGAGCATTTTGTATCAGTTATTGTATTTTCATAGAAGTGATACGTAATAGGAGAAAAAGTGTCCATTGTGAATATTAGTCTTGTACTGTTGATTGTAATACCAAAGTTATAATTAGCTTTTAACATTTCATATATACACTGGAGTGTCACCTTGCAATAGCAATCAGCCACAGTAATTAAGAGCGGTGCAGATTATTTACATATTCTTGCATTCTTGTAATCAAATAATATAGCAATCTACAATGGTTCCATTGTTTGGATCACATGATAGAAAGTTGTGATGTTTTTTATGGATCACTGCTGTCCTTTTAGGTTTTTTGTGCCATTAAAGAAAGAGGATATGAGAGAGAGATGTGAAAGCCCAACATGCATGCAGGGCATCCTGCATTCACAAGAATTCTGTTTCATTATGGTTTAGTCCGCTGTTTCTGATGACTGCATGCTTTTCCAAGTGCAGTTTAAGGAGATGAAGAAGGTTATTTGCATAGGAATAAAATCCATGGTCAATTATAGCACTGGTCAAATTTAAATAACTTAATGTGCTTTTATTTTTCACAATGTGTTTTAATTAGGATAAGTATACACACTTTTTTTAAAGCTATCAGATATGTTGGCTTTATGAGTGAGTGTACGTGTGTGCACAGAATGCTAGATGATGGTCTCTTAACACTGCCCTTTTCTACATCCTTTAGCTCTACCTTCCAAATAAAAGACAAATTCTGAAAACAAAATAATGAAGGAAATAAAATGACACAGTTCTGAAAACAGAATGTATTACTAAGTATATTTTGTAGCAATATAAGCAAAAACCTTTGAAGTCACAAGTATCGTCTAGCTAGTGCCTTGTTGCTCTATTTTTTATGAGTCTAGACAAGGTCAAGGACTGGGTAGGGATCAAGACCCTGAGCTGTATGAATTCCAGCATGATGTTTTCCAGTGTTCATGACTGCAGAGGACTGTGTGGTCATGGCAAATTCTGAGTGTTATTTTCTGGTGGCGTTTTTCATAACAGAGTTTTATTTCCATGGTTGCTAGGTCAGGTCTTCCTACATTCGTTTATATGGCAAGGACCCTGTGAGCCATCTAGTGGGAGGTTTCCTCTTAACACTTGACCGTTTGGGAAATCTGTTCCTTGCCCCTTTTCCCGTTCAACCACACAGCACCGGCCCCTCAGTCTGTCGTGGGACTTCCCTCATCCATCTCACTTACCTGTTGTGATCAGTTTTCTGAGCTACGACAGCGGGAAATTAGGAGCTGCATTTTTCTGAGGTTGAATGACAAAAGCGGAACAGACTTTGCTGAACCCCTGTTACTTGTATATCACAACCTGTAAAATTTTAATCAACCAGGAAACAATGGAGTAAGAAAAAGCAGTTAAGTCAATTTATGAACCCGTTCATGGCAGTTACCTGATGGGAATAAAGAATGCTTATTTATGTAGTATTTGAATGTTTGTACAAGAAGAAAATAATGTTTTTAAGTGTCAGCATAACCTGTTTACAACATGGGATCCAGATGCCTTCTAATGAACATTGTAGTGACGGGTACCCGGGTGTATGTTGTCTGCTTTGGGTTGAAATGAAC
Source organism: Pluvialis apricaria (assembly GCA_017639485.1). NCBI lineage: Eukaryota > Metazoa > Chordata > Aves > Charadriiformes > Charadriidae > Pluvialis > Pluvialis apricaria. The sequence goes on along the minus strand of CM030010.1, from coordinate 47,703,381 downwards.
CACGTAAGACAGCTCTAAACCAACTTTAAGTTTCCCCCTTTATAAAGCAAACCTATGGTAATTCATGAAGTATCACTAATATTTTTATAACACTGTTGGAAGCTTGATGACCCTTGCTTAGTTTGCAGTGGTAAATCCCATGCACCAAGTTGGATGTATGCTGCTAAATGAATGGAGCATCTGGGTTTAATTAGAGAGTGAGTTTAGAGAATGAGAATTTGGGGAAGACTGAGCTTCTCCACATGAGGCTCAGGACTTTTGAGTCCAAGCCTGAGTGGGCTAAGGAAGGAAGAGATTGAGCACCCTGCAGAGTTAGAAGCTCTGGTACCTCTGCTTCCAGGGAAGTGAGCAACAGCAGCAGGACTCAGGGAACAGATGATAGAAAGCACTTAGGATTTAGACTTTCTTTATATGCTCTGGTGAAGTTGATGGAGTCTCTCAGACGTTAAATGGCCTGACTGACTTGAATCTGTAGGTGGGAGAGTCTTTCAGGTGTGGAATGCCATTTGCTATCTGTTAGAGGCACTTACCTGTATCTAGGTATCGGGTAAATTATAGCCAGAGAAAAGTTTTACTCATAGCTTATGTTACTTTGTGAAATGGCTTTTCAAATATGGTACAATATGCCATTTTTTAGGATTCCCCTAGTTTTAGGATCTTCTTGGATGGAACAAGAACAGTGCATACGCAGTATGGCAGATGTTCCAAGAATCTGAGAAACAACTGTGTCTTCAGTGCGCAGGTTTTTTTCTCAGTCATTCTGGTCATGCTGAGTATATCCAACTCTTTTGATATTAATGGGTATACTGAGTATGTGTAGATCAACAGATCAAAATATGCAACAACTGATCTGCAAGGGAACTT